>CM072150.1:10895328-13466237 GCA_036850595.1 Rhyacichthys aspro | reverse complement strand
TGAAGAATACGTCAACCTTCAACGGAGAAACTGGCACAAAAAACATGAAAGTGGCTATAGTATTGGACAAACTGCATAGTTTTTGGGAAATATGACTTATAATCCTTATATTATAATTTATCCAGAGCACGAACGTCTCACAGAATGACTGACAACCCGGTAAAATAATGGTAAAAGAGATGACAGCCTCAATGGTTGGCTGATGTTTTTATTATTAATAATAATAATAATAATAATAATAATAATACACTTTAGTTGTATAGCACTTTTCTAAACAAAGTTACAAAGTGCTTTACTGTGAAAGAAAATATCTGCAACAAGACCCAATCTAACAACAAATAAATAAAATATTAAATTCATCCAATGGAAACGATAAAATAAATATTGAAAACAATAAATCAGACTTTGTTATTGGTCTGAAACATGCCACAAATCATCTGAGATACATGTTTTATAGTCTACACATCTGCACACAACCTCTAACTCAGGTGCTACCTTGAATAAATAAAACAAAATTGCTCAGGTTTGGTCCTTATTTAAAAAAAAAAAGCAAACTTAAATTTCTTACAATTCTGCATTCATGTGTTGATAAACTGGTTTTGTAATTTTTTTTATTTTGTAATGTCCAAATTCTTACTTTTAGAACTGAAAAGCATGTAAATACACCTAAATGAGAAGAGAAAACCTCCTAATTTTGAACTGGGGGCATCTGAGAAGCACATGAACGCAGTGAAAGACACTTTAGTGATGACGCTTAAAGGATAGTCTAGTTTTTGTAAAAAGTCGGATTAGGAGCTTATGTATTACCTTATATTTAGTGAAGTGCTAACCAAGTTTAGAGAAGCAGAGAGAACCACTTTATAACAAAATACTGAACTATCCCTTTAAATAAATTCAAGTAACTTACATAGCAACTTGTTTAGTGAGCATTTTGATATGTCAAGAAATAAAGATATGTACAATGAACGTTTTGTCCCATTTTGTCTGAGCTTAACCTTAAAGGAGCCACATCAGTGTCTGACTGTTTCTTTTTTTTTTATATTAAAACTAGGATCAATCATGCATCCACTGAAATTTTTATTCAACAGACTTTCAGGGATCATTCAAGTTGAATTTAGACCAACTTTTTTTTTTTTTTGTTCAGAAAGGCGTCCTATAGCTCTACAAACATCAGTTACAGAAGGAGTCAGAGGGAACATGCTCTGCAGTCAGGACACATGCCAGCTACACGGAAGATGGACGTGACGCAAACAATCCCTAAAAACTCAGATGAAGATGGACCAGTCACGTTATCCGACATTTTTACAACGCTTTTACCTTAAGAAGACTTTTAACAATAAGCATCTCGAGCACAGACAGTAGGAGAACAGTGGACGGCTCACCAATAAACTAATAATGGAGGGTTTTAAAGCAAGAAAGGATGACCATATTTGGAAAAATGTCAGTAAAAAATCTGATAAAACCAAACTAAAGCAATAAAAAGTCAAGCGAGTTGCGGTGGAAGAACCAGGAAGCTCTAAATAACCAATCAGAGCACAAAAAGTTGGAATGGATTCTGTTTAAGAAGTAGAAGGTTGTAAGGTCAAATCCCATTGGTTTGTATTAATATTCACCATTCTAGACTATTAAAGAGTCTGAGTGTGTCTTTGGTTTTGGTTGTAGTTTTGTAGGAAATCCATCAGTTTGAATGAGTAGGTTATGAGTTCTAGTGATGCTTCTAACAAGTTTTCACCAGAACAAAGACACCATGATAAAATAAAATCCCTTTTTCAACGTGCACATGATAGAGCAGAGGTAAATGAACCAGATTAGAGTCACAAAGGTGGCAGGTTCAAACCCAGAAACACCCTGTAAACCAAACTAACTCAAAATTAGTTTGTTTTATTTGCCAAACACTTACAAATTTAAGCTTTTCAGTGATAAAGACAGAGGTCAGGCAGTTGCTACAGTGGCATATGCTTAAAACAGATGGACGTCTATCGGAGAACCCGGGTTCGAATCAGAGAGAGTTGGTGTTGTTCTCCTGCGGAGGAGAACCAGACATAAGAGAGAGTTCAAGTATGAGAGGAGTCCCCTGCGGAGGGTGACATCCCGCAACAGGGCGTTCAAACACCACCGGTGACAAATAAACGGCAAACTACACGTGTGGTGGGACTAGGCAAGGCCAGAACAAATAAACAAAGGACAGAACAGGGCGCAAGGTACTCAAATAAGGGCAATGAAGGCAGGGGACAATGAGTAGTCTGGAGAGGGGTAACAACAGGAGGTGTAATGGGAGAACAGGAAGGGTAAGAGAACGGCCGGAGGGCGTAAACGCAAAATGGAAGGATTCTTTTAAATTTATTTATTTATTTTTTAATGACGTAAAATCTAAATATTGCTTGCTGCAGCTTCAATCCAGACAATTAAGAAGAAGAAAACAAAATGATCTTCTAAACACAGTTTCCTCTAAAAGTCTGAGTCATGGGCTCTAACTCTTGGAAGGTTGTAGTTTCTAATCCTGCCCTCACTTCTGACTGACGATATGTTCTTTAGTTCCCATCACCATTCCTGTTTTATATACATTAACATCTTATTCTTAAAGTATGGTTTGAATTCACTTCCAATGGGTTCGATAGGTTAAAGGTTTTTTGTTGTTGTTGTTGTTGTTGTTGTTGTTGTTGTTTTTGTTTGGTTCAAGTCCCACTTCATGTTATTGTTCCTACACCTCTTATTTTTCAAATTTTGTTGGCTGATGTTTTTATTATTAATAATAACAACAACAATAATAATAATAATACACTTTGAATTGTATAGCACTTTTCTAAACAAAGTTGCAAAGCTTACTGAAAGAATAATATCTGCAACAAGACCCAATAATAACAATAAAATAAATAAAATATTAAAAATCATCCCAAAGAAAACGATAAAAATAAATATTGAAAACAATAAATATCAGACTAAATTTAGGCTAAATCAAATGCTTCTCTAAAAAGGAAGGCCCCACTGCATCTACAGCTGACATAGTAATATATTTTCTTTCAGCACTCATTATTTATGGTAATATAGCAAGAGATGCAATAAAAAAAAATCTCCAAGTCCACCTTTAACCTGTAACAAAGTGTGTTTATTAACATTTCTCATACAACTGTAGTGACAAGCCTCTGTTGTTTCTCCTCAGGCATTTTCACAGCACGAGTCAGTGTTTACTTCTTTTCACGATGTTCAACAACCTCGAGGCTTGTACATAATCTTTCAACCCAGTCTCACGACAAAATGTAAAATAGTCACGTTGGTCCACATGGTAAACGTATACATTTCACAAAACGGAACCGAAATTTGTGACACTGTCACGTTTTTTGTTTTGTTTCATTCTTTTCTATTGATGTCACGTGATGTCAGAGCTGCCGCAGACGTTAGAGGAAAACATGGCCGACTTACGAAGATTTTTGACATAAAATGCTATTTTATTGCCTATTTTGAGCACTAAAATCACATTTGATTAAACTTCTAGCGAGAAGCGTAAAATCTAGGAATTATCTCGTGTTATTATTAATTTATTTTAATAATAAAATAATAAAAAATACATCCAGGCGCTGAAATAAGTTTCTTTTTTATAAACTTGCTTAGTACAAAGATGCGAGCTGTGCTTACGTGGGCTCTTTAGGAACTAGTTTCATACATACCTTTATTATTTTGCATACATTAATTAAAATAATATTTAGTTAACAAGAGCAGTGGTGAGAAAATGACATTTATTGTTGCCTTTATTTGTGATTATGGGCTTCAACCTTTTACATTTATGAGTTACATGAATTTAATGCATGAAAATGTAGACATTTTACGTTTTTAGTCTTGCCAGCTACTTATTTTATTGTCCATAAAAACATATTGTACAGTACAAGAGACAACTAAACAAAACATTATGTGTAAATGTGATTTTATTGTTTGGAACATTTTTACGGATTTCTTTAGTTTATGGAGGAAACATTTGCGATCGTTCACGGGCTTTCCAAATGTTTGGAAATTGTAGGTGTTTCACGTTTTGTGCCTTGCTAGCGACCTTTTCTAGCATTCTTACTTCTTTTACGATATGAATATGCCCTAACTAAACATTTATTATAAAATGTTTCTTTATTTTGACTTGAATAAACACGTGCAATTTTTAGTTTGTTAAATATTTGCATTATACTACCCACTAGTGTGAAATGGGAACGACTGTCAATGCGTTTACATGGCACATCATACTCCGATTAAGGTTCATAATTAGATTAAGCTCATATTCCGATTAAGGTGTTTACATGTGCAGCTGGAATTAGAGTATTCCATTTGCACCTGTTTATTGATAAAAGAATAATCTGATTAATAATCTGATTAAGCTAAAATAAAAATAAATAAATAAATAATGTGCTATCATCTGGGATAATGTAATATTTATATAAGATAAAAATATATGTGAAACAGACAATAGGTCAATATTTAGTAAAAAGAAAAGTACCAGGGCATTATGTACTGATGCGCAGAGTACCGGGGCACGAAACTCCAGCAGGCCCGTGGATTGGCAAATAACCCAGGGGGGGGCTTAAAGGTGGGTGAACGTGCTCGAGAGGTGAGCGGGGAGCAACCGTGGGACTCAGGGCGTCTAGCCTTGGTGGTTTTAGCCGGTTTTCCGTGGATGCAGACCCCTTGTGAGGCTGTGGCTGTGACCCAGGCTGATGCAGCCGCGTTCTGGCCGGCTCCCCTCACGTTTACTGCGGGCCTGGGGGCGTCCAGTCTCGCTCTTTTTAGCAGGTTTTGAGTGGATCCAGACCCCTTGTGAGGCCGTGGTTTTATGCAAGGCTCACGGAGCTTGGTCCTGGCTTCAACTTTATTTTAGACGGGGCAGTAACACGGGGGCCAGCGACCAGCAATAAACCTCGGCGTCTAAAGGGTTAATTCAAAACACTGGCCCCTCCTCTCCGCGCATGCGCAGCGGAGCCCTGGGAGGTGCTGAGTGTTTTCACTGAAGCAGCTTCTGCCTCCTACCCTCACACAAGACAGGAGCCTTTGAGGAAGAGTTAAAATGTCCGGTGTGCGGTTCTCTGTTCAAGGAGCCCATTTTGCTGCCGTGTTCCCACAACGTGTGCCTGGAGCATCACGGTTTAGAGCAGAGCCTCGGGCAGCTCGCACTACGACTACTTGGACATGGACAAGACGAGTCTGTACAGCGAGACGGACAGCGGCTACGGTCCCTACACGTCCTGCCAGCTCAAGTCTCCCAACGGCGTGAGGGTCGGCTGTGTCACCGGAGCGTGAGTCTGGACGAGGCGGGGCTGAGGGGCTTCTCGAGGAACCGGCAGCTGGAGGCAACAGTAGCGCGGTACTAGCAGAACAGAGGTGGCGCCGGTTCCGCCTCATCCACGGCCGTAAAGTGCCAGCTGTGCGACTGCAACCCAGTGGACGCGACCGTGATGTGAGCAGTGCGACGTGTTTTACTGTAACTCGTGCCAACAGCGGAGCCACCCCTCCCGCGGACCCTTCTGTTAGAGACAGACAAAGAATTTGAAATGGACTTTGCAGGAAACACAGGCTGCTACTCGGCCTTTGTGGTCTGGTCCGGATCAGCCATGAGGATGTTTGTGGATGCCTTCAGCAAACAGGTAGGAAGAAGACGCTGGGGTAAAGTCAGTAAGACTAAAAAGAAATCTGGACAGTCCACTAAGATGAGCTGTTGTGTTTCACAGGTGTAAAGAGTAAAGAGAGCCTGTCCACTGCAGCAGAGTGTGTTAAAAAGGCCAAGGAGCACTGTCAGCAGCTGACTGAGATCGGCCTGGACCTGACCTTCACGCTGCAGTCTCTGCTGGTCAGAGACATTAAGGCAGCCCTGCAGAGTTATAAGGACATCATCATGGAAGCCACGAAGCACAGAAACTCAGAGGAAATGTGGAGGAGGATGAACCTCATGACGCCTGAGGCTCTGGCCAAACTTAAGGTAGACTGAAAACCTGATAATGCTAGATGCTGACTATGAGCATTTTTAATGTACATTTCAGATACAACAGCAGAAATGAGAGTTGGAGTTAATCACCTGTGGTTGTGTTTTCAGGATGAGATGCGTAGCTGTGGCATCACCAGCTTGGAGCAGTACACAGGAGAAGACTGCTGGGTGAACCTGAGCTACACCATTGTGGCCTTCACAAAGCAGATGATGAGCTTCTTTGAAGAGGGCCTGAAGCTGTACTTCCCTGAGCTGCACGTGGTTCTGCTGGAGATGATCCTGGTCGCTGTGCAGCATGAGGACTACAGTCTCCGCTGTGAGCAAGACCCGGTGAAGAAGAGTTTCATGGTGCTGCCTGTGGTTAGAGCTCAGGTTTGAGGAGAGCGTAGGCAAACCGGCTAGACCTGAGGAAGAGGACCAGACCGGTCAGGATCAACCCTGAGAGTAGCACATCTCTGGTCTGAGACTCATGAGAACTAACAATTCACAAAGAGCGTGAGACTGTACTAAAGGAAAGTGACTCCCAAAAACACAAAACAAAAGAACCCCTTCACTGATCTGTCATTTCAAATGTGCACCTAACACTTTCCAGATGATGTTAGCATGTTTTGGATAAACAACCTCTTGATATTAATGTTATTTTTACACTGCCATGTGGTAAATGACACTATTGTAAATGAATGTTTGCACCAAAAGATGTTTTGTTTTTACTTTCAAATGTCATATAATGTGTGTGAGAGCTTTTTAATGCTGGATGAGAGTTTGGTGTTGATATTAGTCTGTTGTATTCAAGCAAACTGAGACTGAAAAAAGGGACGACTGAAATTTGAAAGTCAAAATGGCTGATTTGTTTGTTGTAAATAAAGGTAATGAATTGCTACCATTAAAGGTGTCAGTAGAGAAATAGCCTTTTTCTTTGTACAACACATTTTAACAAGGTGTCACTATAAACCAGTACAGACAGAAAAATATCCTCCACAAGTCCTAGGGTTTGGTCGGGCCAAGAGAGAAACATTTAGACATTTTGTGTTGTAGCAGATAGTTGCCAAAATTTTGCAAAAATACATGAAATTCTTCATTACACTTATTATGTATTAACATTTTGTGGTGGTCCATGGGGTGTGTGTGTGTGTGTGTGTGTGTGTGTGCAACTGAATGAACCCATTAGGCGCAGAGGGGTTTTTTCACCTCTCCAACCGTACACCCACTCTTAAGCACCCTCCCTGTTTATGTGCCAAGCCCCGGTCCGGCCCGTGCTCCTGGTTCTCTGAACACATCAGAGGGCCAAGCCTAGACCCGTGCTCCACATCCAGGCCCAGGCTCAGCCCCTGGTTCTACACACACACTTAAAACTTGCCCTTGGTACTCCGTGACAGAACTTAGAGCAGGAGCCACTCCCGGAGTATAGCCCCAACACTCCACCCTTTGAGCCCTTCTTCTTCCTCCTCCATCTCTCTTTTCTACATGGATATGAGTTATTTCTACGGGGACATGGTAGCCCATGCATAATTCAGGCCATCTTTCGGGAAATTTCACAGGCGCTTATGCGCTTGTTTCGTGTGGACACAAACTCAGAGACAGGTTTCAAGTTTGATAAAGGACCTCACAGGCGCTCCATCCTGTTAAGCCCGGGGCAGAACAGGGTAGGAGACATTAAACTCCCCGCCTCTCCCGGTGAGGAGAGGAGAGTTGGGTACCCAGAGGCGCGGTGGGACCCCCGCACCGTGCTGCGTAAAAGCTGACAAACAGCCGGGAGGAACGGGCCTCCCCACGAGACTGGCGCGTGCGCCGCCCCGTGCATGCCCTCGGAGCTAAGCGCGCGGGCCCGCCCAGTGGCAGAGAGCTCTCCCCGGCGGTCAGTTTCCCGGCGCAGGCTAAGTTCATCAGTCAACATGACCTAACCTGTGAGACAAGCATATGAGACACAGTACTATAGTAGGATTAAGCAGGAAGCCCGTGTGGCTGAGCGGGGCGCCACCGCTCAGCTGGTTTCACCATACTGCCCCGGGCCCAGGGCAGCAGGCTTGAGTCGAGTCCCCCCGGGCAGGGGTGGCTCTTAGTCAGGCTTTGAGAAAAAGTGTCTTCCGGACAATTACATCCACTCTGTGGCCGAGCCCCCCGCCCAGGGGCCGCCAGCCAGGTGGAGGGGCTCCGTCGTATGGCTCCTTGGACAGACGCGGCGTCTGGGTCTCGCTTCCCACGGATCCGGCCGGGGAGAGGCCTCCCTCCCCCGGACCGCAGAGGCGAACTCCCAGTGCGCAGGACACAAACTCAGAGACAGGTTTCAAGTATGATAAAGGACCTCACAGGCGCTCCATCCTGTTAAGCCCGGCAGGCTCACCGGCCGGGGCAGAACAGGGTAGGAGACATTGAACCCCCCTGCCTCTACCCGGTGGGGAGAGGAGAGTTGGGTACCCAGAGGCGCGCGGTGGGACCCCCACACCGTGCTGCGTAAAAGCTGACAAACAGCCGGGAGGAACGGCCCCCCCACCAGACTGGCGCGTGCGCCGCCCCGTGCATGCCCTCGGAGATAAGCGCGCGGGCCCGCCCAGTGGCAGAGAGCTCTCCCCGGCGGTCAGTTTCCCGGCCCGGGCTTGAGTCAAGGACCCCCGGGCAAGGGTTGGCTCTTTAGTGTCCTCCGGACAATTCCCCCCACTCTGTGGCCGGGGCCCCCGCCCAGGGGCCGCCAGCCAGGTGGAGGGGCTCCGTCGTATGGCTCCTTGGACAGACGGGGCGTCTGGGTCTCGCTTCCCACGGGTCCGGTCGGGGAGAGGCCGCCCTCCCCCGGACCGCAGAGGCGAACTCGCAGTGCGCAGGAACCATCCACTCTGGACCGGAGCCGGAACCAGGCAGAGGCCCTGCGAAGGCGAGTCACGTAAGCCCATCGACCAGTGATTGAGATCGGCTACACAGGAACCGTGATTTGGACCTATCTCTGTTTCCGAAAACCAGGTTCCTGAAATCCTGCCGGCAGGTCGAGCGCTGTGTCGGGGGAAAGTGCAACTGGCCGCGCAGCGTGAAAAGGCGTCAGCCCGGGACTCCCGGGCTGGAGCTATATCAACGCTGCGCGGCAAAACACTTAGTCTTTTTTTCAACGCTGCGCGGCAAAACACTTAGTCTTTTTTTCAACGCTGCAAAAAAAGACTAAGTGTTTTGCCGCGCAGCGTTGATATAGCTCCAGCCCGGTAGTCCCGGGCTGACGCCTTTTCACGCTGCGCGGCCAGTTGCACTTTCCCCCGACACAGCGCTCGACCTGCCGGCAGGATTTCAGGAACCTGGTTTTCGGAAACAGAGATAGGTCCAAATCACGGTTCCTGTGTAGCCGATCTCGATCACTGGTGGATGGGCTTACGTGACTCGCCTTCGCAGGGCCTCTGCCTGGTTCCGGCTCCGGTCCAGGGTGGTCGGTTCCTGCGCACTGCGAGTTCGCCTCTGCGGTCCGGGGGAGGGCGGCCTCTCCCCGGCCGGACCCGTGGGAAGCGAGACCCAGACGCCCCGTCTGTCCAAGGAGCCATACGACGGAGCCCCTCCACCTGGCTGGCGGCCCCTGGGCGGGGGCCCGGCCACAGAGTGGGGGGAATTGTCCGGAGGACTCTAAAGAGCCAACCTGCCCGGGGGTCCTTGACTCAAGCCCGGGCCGAGAAACTGACCGCCGGGGAGAGCTCTCTGCCACTGGGGGGGCCGCGCACTTAGCTCGGAGGGCATGCACGGGGCGGCGCACGCGCCAGTCTGGTGGGGGGGCCGTTCCTCCCGGCTGTTTGTCAGCTTTTACGCAGCACGGTGTGGGGGTCCCACCGCGCGCCTCTGGGTACCCAACTCTCCTCTCCTCTTCGGGGAGAGCAGGGGGGTTCAATGTCTCCTACCCTGTTCTGCCCCGGCCGGTGAGCCTGCCGGGCTTAACAGGATGGAGCGCCTGTGAGGTCCTTTATCATACTTGAAACCTGTCTCTGAGTTTGTGTCCTGGGCACCGTTTTGCCGGGAGGGGCCCGTCTCTAAAATAGAATCTGGGAAAAACAGGAAAGCAAACTTACTAAAAATGCCTTGGTTTTTAAAATTTAAAAATGGTAAAGAGAACGCAAGTGTGTTCTTTATAAAAACCAGGTGTACAAAATTAGAAAAACTGAAACATGAACGCAACTGTGTTCATGGTAAAATAAAAGGGTTTACATTAAGGGGGGGCAGAATGGGTAGCAAGACCCAGACACCCTGTCTTTCCCAGGTGTCACATGACGGAGCCCCTCCGCCTGCCTGCCTGGTCGATGGGCTTACGTGACTCGCCTTCGCAGGGCCTCTGCTTGGTTCCGTCTCTGGTCCAGAGTGGATGGTTCCTGCACTGCGAGTTCGCCTCTGCGGTCCAGGGGAGGAAGCCTCTCCCGGCCGGACCCGTGGGAAGCGAGACCCAGACGCCCCGTCTGTCCAAGGTGCCACCCCTGCCCGGGGGACTCGACTGAAGCCTGCTGCCCTGGGCCCGGGGCAGTATGGTGGAACCAGCTGAGCGGTGGCGCCCCGCTCAGCCACACGGGCTTCCTGCTTGATCCAGCTATAGTACTATGACATATGCTTGTCTCAAAGGTTAAGTCATCTTGACTGATGAACTTAGCCTGGGCCGGGAAACTGACCGCCGGGGAGAGCTCTCTGCCACTGGCGGGCCCGCGCTTAGGTCCGAGGGCATGCACGGGCGGCGCACGCGCCAGTCTGGTGGGGGCCGTTCCTCCCGGCTGTTTGTCAGCTTTACGCAGCACGGTGTGGGGTCCCACCGCGCGCCTCTGGGTACCCAACTCTCCTCTCCCCACCGGGTAGAGGCAGGGGGGTTCAATGTCTCCTACCCTGTTCTGCCCCGGCCGGTGAGCCTGCCGGGCTTAACAGGATGGAGCGCCTGTGAGGTCCTTTATCATACTTGAAACCTGTCTCTGAGTTTGTGTCCTGCGCACTGGGAGTTCGCCTCTGCGGTCCGGGGGAGGGAGGCCTCTCCCCGGCCGGATCCGTGGGAAGCGAGACCCAGACGCCGCGTCTGTCCAAGGAGCCATACGACGGAGCCCCTCCACCTGGCTGGCGGCCCCTGGGCGGGGGGCTCGGCCACAGAGTGGATGTAATTGTCCGGAAGACACTTTTTCTCAAAGCCTGACTAAGAGCCACCCCTGCCCGGGGGGACTCGACTCAAGCCTGCTGCCCTGGGCCCGGGGCAGTATGGTGAAACCAGCTGAGCGGTGATGCCTCGCTCAGCCACACGGGCTTCCTGCTTAATCCTACTATAGTACTGTGTCTCATATGCTTGTCTCACAGGTTAGGTCATGTTGACTGATGAACTTAGCCTGCGCCGGGAAACTGACCGCCGGGGAGAGCTCTCTGCCACTGGGCGGGCCCGCGCGCTTAGCTCCGACGGCATACACGGGGCGGCGCACGCGCCAGTCTGGTGGGGAGGCCCGTTCCTCCCGGCTGTTTGTCAGCTTTTACGCAGCACGGTGCGGGGGTCCCACCGCGCGCCTCTGGGTACCCAACTCTCCTCTCCTCACCGGGGGAGGCGGGGAGTTTAATGTCTCCTACCCTGTTCTGACCCGGGCTTAACAGGATGGAGCGCCTGTGAGGTCCTTTATCAAACTTGAAACCTGTCTCTGAGTTTGTGTCCACACGAAACAAGCGCATAAGCGCCTGTGAAATTTCCCGAAAGACGGGCTGAATTGGTGAGGCCAGACGGGAAACTCATGTGGAGTTTTCCTTTTATAGGAGCAAAGACTAATAGAACCAGTAGTAGCTGGTTCCCTCTCAAGTTTCCGTCAGGAAAGCTGGAGCTCCAACTCTCGCAGTTTTATTTGGTAAAGCGAAATTATCTCAACCTATTCTCAAACTTTAAATGGGTAAGAAGCCACTTTTGATGAACGGTACTGGCAGAATCGGGTCCTTCCCGAGCAGCAGAGTACCATGTCCCCGTAGAAATAACTCATATCCATGTAGAATCAACCAAACACACAACCGTAGAAAAAGAGAGATGGAGGGGGAAGAAGAAGGGCTCAAAGGCTGGAGTGGTGGGGGGGCTTAAGCTTGGATGAAGGAGCGGGAGTTGGGGGCTATACGCCGGGGAGTGCGCCCCGGGGCTGGCTCCTGCTCTAAGTTCTGTCCCGGTGTAGCAAGGGCACAAAGTTTTAAGTGTGTGGCCTGGATGTGGAGCACGGGTCTAGGCTTGGCCCTCTGATGTGTTCAGAGTACCAGGAGCACGGGCCGGCCCGGGGCTTGGCACATAAACCGGGAGGGGGCTTAAATGTGGTCTTAAATGAACACCAAGTTAATGTGTTTAAATATAGAATCCTTGTTTTGAGCCGTATCCCAGTTTTTAAAATATAACATTTAGCACAAAGAGAAACTCGGTCGTTAATATTCCTGGGGAGAAAACTTTGTGAAGAATACGTCAACCTTCAACGGAGAAACTGGCGCAAAAAACATGAAAGTGGCTATAGTATTGGACAAACTGCATAGTTTTTGGGAAATATGACTTATATTATTATATATTATATATTAATCCTTATATTATAATTATCCAGAGCACGCACGTCTCACAGAATGACTGACAACCCGGTAAAACAATGGTAAAAGAGATGACAGCCTCAATGGTTGGCTGATGTTTTTATTATTAATAATAATAACAATAATAATAATAATAATACACTTTAGTTGTATAGCACTTTTCTAAACAAAGTTACAAAGTGCTTTACTGTGAAAGAATAATATCTGCAACAAGACCCAATAATAACAATAAAATAAATAAAATATTAAAATCATCCAAAGGAAACGATAAAAATAAATATTGAAAACAATAAATCAGACTTTGTTATTGGTCTAAACATGCCACAAATCATCTGAGATACATGTTTTATAGTCTACACATCTGCACACAACCTCTAACTCAGGTGCTACCTTGAATAAATAAAACAAAATGGCTCAGGTTTGGTCCTTATTTAAAAAAAAAAGAAGCAAACTTCACTTACAATTCTGCATTCATGTGTTGATAAACTGGTTTTGTAATTTTTTTTGGATTTTGTAATGTCCAAATTCTTACTTTTAGAACTGAAAAGCATGTAAATACACCTAAATGAGAAGAGAAGACCTCCTAATTTTGAACTGGGGGCATCTGAGAAGCACATGAACGCAGTGAAAGACACTTTAGTGATGACGCTTAAAGGGATAGTCAAGTATTTTGTAAAAAGTCGGATTAGGAGCTTATGTATTACCTTATATTTGTCAGTGCTTTCCCAGTGTAGAGAAGCAGAGAGAACCACTTTATAACAAAATACTGAACTATCCCTTTAAATAAATTCAAGTAACTTACATAGCAACTTGTTTAGTGAGCAATTTGATCTGTTAAGAAATAAAGATATGTACAATGAACGTTTGGTCCCATTTTGTCTGAGCTTAACCTTAAAGGAGCTACATCAGTGTCTGACTGTTTTCTATTATTTATTTTTTTTATATTAAAACTAGGATCAATCATGCATCCACTGAAATTTTGATTCAACAGACTTTCAGGGATCATTCATGTTGAATTTAGACCATCCTCTATTTTTTTTTTTTTTGTACAGAAAGGCGTCCTATAGCTCTACAAACATCAGTTACAGAAGGAGTCAGAGGGAACATGCTCTGCAGTCAGGACACATGCCAGCTACACGGAAGACCAGTCACGTGATCCGACATTTTTACAACGCTTTTACCTTAAGAAGACTTTTAACAATAAGCATCTCGAGCACAGACAGTAGGAGAACAGTGGACGGCTCACCAATAAACTAATAATGGAGGGTTTTAAAGCAAGAAAGGATGACCATATTTGGAAAAATGTCCGTAAAAAATCTGGATAAAACCAAACTAAAGTAATAAAAAGTCAAGCGAGTTGCAGTGGAAGAACCAGGAAGCTCTAAATAACCAATCAGAGCACAAAAAAGTTGGAATGGATTCTGCTTAAGAAGTAGAAGGTTGTATGGTCAAATCCCATAGGTTTGTATTAACATTCACCATTCTAGACTATTAAAGAGTCTGAGTGTGTCTTTGGTTTTGGTTGTAGTTTTGTAGGAAATGCATCAGTTTGAATGAGTAGGTTATGAATTCTAGTGATGCTTCTAGTGAAGTTTTCACCAGAACAAAGACACCATGATAAAATAAAATCCCTTTTTCAACGTGCACATGATAGAGCAGAGGTAAATGAACCAGAATAGAGTCACAAAGGTGGCAGGTTCAAGCCCAGTGACACCCAGTAAACCAAACTAACTCAAAATTAGTTTGTTTTATTTGCCAAACACTTACAAATTTAAGCTTTTCAGTGATAAATACAGAGGTCAGGCAGTTGCAACGGTGGCATATGCTTAAAACAGATGGACGTCTATCGGAGAACCCGGGTTCGAATCAGAGAGTTGGCGCGGTGTTGTTCTCCTGCGGAGGAGAACCAGACATAAGAGAGAGTTCAAGTATGAGAGGAGTCCCCTGCGGAGGGTGACATCCTGCAACAGGGCGTTCAAACACCGGTGACAAATAAACGGCAAACTACACGTGTGGTGGGACTGAAGCCAAGGTCAGAACAAATAAACAAAGGACAGAACAGGGCGCAAGATACTTCAAATAAGGGCAATGAAGGCACGGGACAATGAGTAGTCTGGCAGAGGGGTAACAGGAGGAGCAATGGGAGAACAGGAAGGGTAAGAGAACGGCCGGAGGGCGTAAACGCAAAATGGAAGGATTCTTTTATTTATTTATTTTTTCAATGACGTAAAAATCTAAATGTTGCTTGCTGCAGCTTCAATCCAGACAATTAAGAAGAAGAAAAACAAAATGATCTTCTTAAACACAGTTTCCTCTAAAAGTCTGAGTCATGGGCTCTAACTCTTGGAAGGTTGTAGTTTCTAATCCTGCCCTCACTTCTGACTGACGATATGTTCTTTAGTTCCCATCACCATTCCTGTTTTATATACATTAACATCTTATTCTTAAAGTATGGTTTGAATTCACTTCCAATGGGTTCGATAGGTTAAAGGTTTTTTGTTGTTGTTGTTGTTGTTTTTGTTTGGTTCAAGTCCCACTTCATGTTAAGTAAGTCAAGTAAGTGGTTCAAATGTACAACTGTGTCCATTAAAAGCCTTTCCATGTGATCAATAGTACAGAGGGTACGGGACCAACCTTAGATACACAGGGTTGTGGGTTCAAACCCCACTGGTCTCTTATGTTATAAACTCTTCACATTTATTCACGTTCCTCAAAAGTTAGAACCAAAGAGTACACTTTGCTAAGTTTGTGGTTTAGTTGGAGACACATCAGCTTTAAATCCAGGAGGTTATGAGATCAAGAACATTTTCTGGCGATTTTCAGCTCTATTCAGCAGATATTTGGATTTTAAAAGAAAATCATAATTTGTACTTCATGTTGGCTTCAGTTTAGTAGATAAAGCATTTGCTTGAAAATGAATAGATTAGTAGTTCTAGTGATGCAAGTTTTTACCAGAACAAAGACACCATGATAAAATAAAACCCCTTTGTCAACATGCACTGACGGAGTAGAGGAAAAGGAACCAGGTTAAGGTTCTAAAGGTCGCAGAATCAAGCCCAGGACTCTCCATGCTTCCCATGAAAGTTTAAAAGTAGCATGTTTCTTTTACCAAACACTTAGACAGATGACAGAGGCAAGAACTAGCAATAAATACTATAGTGTAGAGCCAGGTTTAAACATTGAAGGTTGTAGGTTCAAATCCCTCATCCACCTGTGTTAATATAATAATAGTTTAAGTTCCAATTGACATATGGTCAACATAAAAGAGTATAAAGTAAGTCTTTCTATAGTAATCTAGGCCCAAACTATAACTTATTCTATTCTGCAGAGTTGTCACCAAACCTGAGCTCGAGATCTACTGCTTTCATTTTGGTGAAGTCAAAACTAAATCTAAAGAAACACAGAGAAAAAGTTGAATGATTTGTGAAAAAAATAAATGAATGAATGAATGAATAAATAAATAAATAAATAAATAAATAAATAAATAAATAAATAAATAAATAAATAAATAAATAAATAATAATAATAATAATAATAATAACAATAACAATAACAATAACAATAACAATAACAATAATAATAATAATACCTACCTGCTGTAGCCTACACGGACCCTTCAAAAATTGAGAAAAGATAATACAAGTAGCAATAACCAAAAGATAACCAAAGTTTGCAGGGTGTATTTTTTCTAGTTTGCATTTTCTGCTTATTTTGAAAACTAGCGCATTCATTAAATTATTGTTAGAGTTTAAATAAATTAAACAAGCACACATTTTGGTCTGAGAATGAAACATGGTTTAGTTTTGTGGCACAATGCTGTCCAGGCTCAATGTGTTTAAACTGCTTTAATAGGTTTTTTTGGCTGCAGTACCACGTGTCCGCCACCAGAGGCGCTCAAGGCTTAATGTCACCTGCAGTTCACTCACTGTCAACACAGAGGTCAGAAGTCGAGTGGAACCAGGTCTCTTGCGTTGTTTATAAGCTTAATTCCATCATCTCTTTGACATTTGGGGGATTATTTGTCATTTTAATTGCGTTAACGTGACTTTTTGCCGTGTTTAGTTCAGTTTTGTGCAGATCTTTATGGCGTTTGGATCCAAAGATTCGCGCTAACATCGGAGAGACTCTTTATTCTGAAGGTAACTCAGCTTCTAACGTTACATTTGTGCATTTTTCTCAATCATTGGACAAAAATATAACTTCTCAGCTCTCATATTAAATGCCTTTTTAGCTTTAGGTCGATTGTGCATGTTTAGATTTTAAGAAACAAGACCTCTTTTTTTAATTTGCTGCAGAATAAACAGATGTAAGCACAGCTCGTATCTTTGTACTAAGCAAGTTTATAAAAAAGAAACATTTTCAGCACCTGGATGTATTTTTATTATTTTATTATTAAAATAAATTAATAACCAGTGAAAAACATAACCAGTGAAACAAAACGTGACAGTATAACAATTTTAACAATAAAAAATTTAAAATTGCATTTTATCTCCAAAAATCTTCGTAAGTCGGCCATGTTTTCCTCTAGCGTCTGCGGCAGCTCTGACATCACGTGACATCCATAGAAAATAATGGAACAAAAAAACATGACAGTGTCACAAATTTCGGGCCCGTTTTGTGAAATGTATACGTTTTACCATGTATTTTACATTTTGTGGTGAGAATGGGTTGGAGTTGCAGGAGCGGTGGTAGGAGCGGTAGGAGCGTACATATGAGCGGTAGGAGCGTTCATATGAGCGGCAGGAGCGGTGGTAGGAGCGGTAGGAGCGTACATATGAGCGGTAGGAGCGTTCATATGAGTTGCAGTAGCGGTGGTAGGAGCGGTAGGAGCGTTGATATGAGCGGCAGGAGCGGTGGTAGGAGCGGTAGGAGTGTACATATGAGCAGTAGGAGCGTTCATATGAGCGGCAGGAGCGGTGGTAGGAGCGGTAGGAGCGTACATATGAGCGGTAGGAGCGTTCATATGAGTTGCAGTAGCGGTGGTAGGAGCGGTAGGAGCGTTGATATGAGCGGCAGGAGCGGTGGTAGGAGCGGTAGGAGTGTACATATGAGCAGTAGGAGCGTTCATATGAGCGGCAGGAGCGGTGGTAGGAGCGGTAGGAGCGTACATATGAGCGGTAGGAGCGTTCATATGAGCGGCAGGAGCGGTGGTAGGAGCGGTAGGAGCGTTCATACTACCACTGGAGGAGCGCTGACACTGTGGTCACAGGACAGACCGCTGTTTTGATCACAACCCCTTCTCACGGACTACCAACATCATGATTTTTAATTGTAGATTAGGGCTAATTTAGTTTCAACCTAACCACCACACCCCTCTCTCTGTTATTGAAGCCCGTTTCCGCCAATAAAAAGATAAAAGCCGCAAAGGAAGTCATAATTATGATATAATTAGTGAATTAATTATTGTATTTTATTTGTGGTAAATCCAGCTCTAAAGTGGTTCTCTAACAAATGGGATGCCATCCTCTGCCGTGTTCTGCTGCATTGGCTTTGCTACATTAAAACTAATGTAACTCCTAACTATGACTTTAAAAATCGTAATTATGACTTTAAAACGCATAAATATTACTTTTAATCTCATAATTATGACTTTAAAACTCATACCTTTTTACTTCAAACCTTGTAATTACGACTTTAAAACTCGTAATTATGATTTTTAATCTCATAATTATAACTTTTAATCTCGTAAATATGACTTTAAAGCTTGTAATTATGACTTTTAATTTCATAATTATGATTTTAAAACTTGAAATTATGACTTCCTGTGGGGCTTTTATTTTTTTAAGTGGCAGCATAGAATGTATAGAAACGGGCGGCTGAATCAATGTATTTTTGGTGTCACAGCTGAAGGAACACTAGGTGTCAGTGTGGTGTGCCTTTGTACTTGCTTTGTAGATTTCAAATGCAAGCAGTTTTTGTGATGTGACAGAGTGACGTGCTATGTTCACTTGTCATTTAAAACTACTATAAAACATTGATAACATTTTTTCCTCTGTTACTGTGTCATGATAATTAAACCTGGGGGGCAACAATGCAACAGCCAGTGATCCTTTAGAGAGCCCTGATTATCAACTGGTGGCACAGGGGCCACATCAGGCCTCCCACAGCTTTCCATCTAGCCCCCAGCACCTTATCAAAATATCATTATCAGAAAACATGAGGGGAAAAATAGGTATCAATAAAACATAAATATTTAAATGAGCCAGACGTATTTAAGCTAGGTTTATTTAAGTCAAGTTTTGTAAAGCCAGTTTTCTTTTAGTTGGGCTTATTTAAGCTAGGCTTAGTTAAGTGAAGTTTTAGTAAGCATGGCTTATCTACGTCTGACTTTAAATCAGAGGACTATCCCCTCAGCTCAGGGTTCACAGTCTTTATGGATGTGCTTCAAGTTTACTATATGAACAGCAGGGGGCAGTGCAAACCCACTGGTTGTTATGTTCCTCACGTAATTACCTTAAACATTAGTAGGATTCCTTTTTCCAAGAAATGTAACTAATCATGGATAAGACGAGGAAACAGAATGCATTAAGTTACTCTGCTGATCTGTTATACAGTCCTGTTTTCTTTACATTTAATGGAAGTTAACCAGACTGCATTATCGGTCCTGTGTGCACCCATTAGATTTAGTGACATTGTCTTCTATTAAACTTCAAACTGAGGTATTTCCTTTCAAAACTACCTTGATAACCTAACATTCTGAGAGTGTGCAGGTATCTTATGACTGCCACAAACTTGTTTGAGATCAGGATATTGGGTTCCCTGCTATACACACTACTAGCACTTATTGGAAGCAGGTTTTATCTGTGGAGCATGACTCAACCATCTTTTAGACAACTTCAGAGAGTGTTATATAGAGGACAAAATGTAATATGATAAAGTAGAGTTGGTAAAGAAAAAGACAGTGTGGGCAAGTCAGACTTGAGGCAACTCACCAGATCCTACAGCAGGTTGTAAAGAAGTAGCAGAGGAATAAAATACAGTGAGAGGTCTATTCTCCTGTAGTTTGATAAAGATAGGTTGTTTTAACTCTACATTGTCCACAGATAGACCAGTGAGGGACTTTTCTTCTGTTCTTTTTTGGCATTATTCCATGCCTGCTACACTATCTCTTGCATCTCTTTTTTCTTCTCTTAGCTTGATATGTGCAAAATCCCATGGTTCCTCTCTCTGTCTGACTTGGTCATATATAAAAACCTTTCTGTGGCTCCCTTGTCTCCACTACCTCTTACTATCATATTAAAAGCTTGTTTGGCTTATCAGTAGTGCTCTGGGCACAGAAGACTTCAGTGTTTCCCCAAACAACCACTTCTTATATTCTAGTCAAATATATTTCAAAAGAGAGGCAGAGTGAAAACTGTAAGTTTAAAAATTGATCCAACAAACAAGTTTTTATTTAGTGAATACAAACAGAAGATAGACTGTCTAATTTTAACACCATGTACTGTATATGTTGTAGACTGTAACATAAACAATTCACTGGCATTGAAAAATAACAATTTGTTCATTTATTTCCCTGGTTCAACATAGTGATCCAAGGACTTTTGTAGTTAAGTTAAACTAAATATAAATAGCATATTTTACATTTCTAAGAGCCAATGCTACATGCAGCTGAGCAGAACCAGTGTTATATATATATTTGGCAGTAGCTAGCAGGACCTTTATGGCATGAAATGTTATTGTAGAGATGTTGCTGCATCATTCTCACCCATCTAGACAGTACACCAGTTGTATATTTGCTCAAATTCCTGTTTTTTAGAACTCATATTGGGAAACAAACATGGTCACTTTGGTAATGTACCGACCCAGTTGCTCTCGTTTTTCCAGCTCAGTCATCTCTACTTCAGCCTCTAATGTGGCAGGACCCTGTACGGGGCTCACCAGCATCAGCTGACCAGTCAGACGATCAGAACGCTGGACTGTGAAGTGGCGCCGAATATGCCTGCCCCCTAGTAAAGAGAATCGAAGTGTGTCCCCAACTTGCCGCAGTGCTGAGACCCGGAACATGACACGAGGAGCTGACAGGTTAGACACCACAGGCAGGTAATGGTAGGAAAAGGAGTTTGGTGCTTGAGAGCATGCTTTATTGTCCACAGGACAGGGATTGCGCTCACAACGCCTAGAAAGATAAGAATATCGAGTCACTTTGCTCTATATGGCACACTTCACAGAAAAATGAAAGTTTAATACATACATGGGTGATGTCTTCACATATGTTGCATTAGGGATTTTGGGGCAGTCAACACGGACACATTGGAAACCACCATAAGTATTAATGCATGTCTGATCTTTCGTGCAGTTGTTTTGTCTGGCAGCACATTCATCAATGTCTGTGGAAAAAGGTTCTGAAGTAAATTTGAGTCACTTCCTAAAGTGAAGGTGAATTAATGACAGAGAATGTACCTTTACAGCCGCGCCCATCACGGTTCACTTCATACCCAGCAGGACAGGAGCAGCGGTAGCCTCCAGGGGTGTTTACACAAGTATGTAGACATAGTCTCCCACCTTGTCCATTATGAAACAGTTCACACTCATCTATGTCTAAAATGCAGAAGATGTACATACTTTACAGTTTGTACACAATAATAGCACATGACAGGCCAGATGATATATATACCAGTGCAGGTGTAGCTGTCTCTGCCAGAGATGGTGTATCCGGGCTCACAAGTGCAGTGTGTGGTCCCCTGCACGATGGTGCAACGTGATGAACGAACAAAGGGTCCACTGGTGGCAGCTGGTAAAGTAGCAGCAGCGGCGGCAGGAGAGGTTGCAGCAGAGGTGTTTGTCATGGTGATAAAGACTGGATAGGAGAAAAATAGAGACAGTTTCAACAATCAGTACAATGTGCTGCTTGATGTTTTCTACTGCATGAACCACACTGACTTTCAGAAACTGTTTTTATTAAATTGGAGATTAGGGGCTAATTATATTGTTAATTGAAATTTATCTGTGAGCTAAAATGTAATGATTGCACAGGTTTGTCTAATAAATATTAAACAATAATTAGAATTTTTATGTTATAGAATATAAAAATATTAAAATAGATACACCCCTGAAGCTGTCATCTAGAAGACCACGTATATCTAATGTAAATGCTAATGTTTGGTGTATACGCACATGTTGGCACAGGGCTCTGGCAGGTAACTCCAGCCCAGCCTTTGGCACAGACACAAGAGAACTGATTCACTTCATCCACACATGTCCCTCCATTCAGGCACGGAGCCGAGGCACACTCATTGATGTCTAAAATAAGACGCACAAGACATCATGCAGAAGTGAAGTATATTTGAACACAGTCAGAGAAAAGGGTACATATGTAATTCAATATGTCTGATGTTAAGATAATATTACATTATGGTGTAAACTATGTGAATGAGACAATATTAAGGTGTGTTCGTGTAAGTAGAGTGTGTGGGCATGTCTTTGAGCTGTTATCTCCAAGTTGGTGTGCTGTCAGATGACAGTGAATTGGTATATCACATATCACAGCATTCAATAAGTTCTATGGACAATGTCCAAAGTATAGAAAGAGGAAACATGATCTTCTGGGTGAAAGGCATCTCTGCTGACATGATGCTCAAAAACAGCAATGGCAACAAAGAGGTCTTGTTACAAATAGAATAATGACAGGGTTATACAGTGATCACTGGGACAGATACTGGGTGATTTTTAGGCAGAGGAATGAGGGCTATGGGCTGCTTGTAGGAGGGGAAAGTGCCCATCAAAGTGATGCTCCGTGCGGTTACCACTCACCTCGACAGCTGGGCTGCTGGCCGCTCCACACAAGGCTTTCCTGACAAACCCGGCTCTCTGATCCCACCAGTTCATAACCAGGGTCACACAGAAAGTGCATCTCGTGGCCCACACTCTGGGATTTACCCAGCTTCCTCCCATTAATAGGTCCATCCAGTTTTGGGCAGGTTGCTGTCAAGGAAGTATCGGCACTTTAATGCCAGAGTTGGAGAGAATTTTATCAGTGCATATGTACTAAATGAGGATATATACTGACTGTTGGTGGGTCTTGTAGTTAGCTTTGTTGCGCTGTTTTGCAAAAGGTTTATTTTCTTCTTTAGGTTTCGTAAACTTTGTGCGTACGACGCTTCATGGGCTGACAGCAGCTTCTGGACCTGCTTCAGAGTGCCTTGTATTTCCTTTCTACTAGGACAGTCCTGAAACGACATAAACATAAATTCATGATTCATTAGTGATTAGTTAGTTATCTTACAGCTGTGATTCTTGTTTTTTTTTTCATTACAAACATTTTATTTTTTTTCTTTTAAGAATCACTTCCACTTCATCCTGATAGAGTTCAATAACTTGCCCTTTAATACCTGAATCAACTGCTTTGTGTATTTTTTGTTCAAAAGTTAGGGTTAGTGAGTTAGTGAAACATTGACTGCTGTTACTTTTGTGGCTACTGTTGTTATTTAGCGCAAGAAAAAATAAATAACAAAGTCTGCTGAAAGAGGTCTTTTAAAGGAGTAAATGCTGCCAATCAGAGGGCGCTAACACCACTCATAACCAAATGTGTATCTCAGTCATAAATACAGAGACACAGTAAAGGCTAACATTGCTCCAGATTTCAGATGTGGTTTCAGGTGTGTCCCTTCAGAGCCTACATTAAATAAAGTTATGTAACAGCCATATGTCATTTTAGGAGAAGGGACGTAATCAGCAAAGGCTCCACGTTGTGGGCATTTACTTGGTAATAGAGACGTCAATTTTGGTTGGGTTTAGACAGGGTGTTAACACCATCTGTAATAAAACCTGGGTTTCCATTGGCTGGAGCAAAGAGGGAGTCACACTAAGATGTTTTTCATCCATTACTCATTAGAGTCCACCCTCTCCTCCATCCTCTCATGTTTTCAGACAGCCAATTAGTGTTTTCATCCAGACAGAGTTATGTAAGGAGAGTCAATATTTGCTAAAAACACCTTACTGAGTGAGACTGAACTGGAGTTTTGGAGAGACTTCAGTGAGACTAAGGTTAGTGATGTTTATAGTCTTGTAGTCAAAGGCCTCTTTCTGCCTCTGCACATTTTACATGGCTTAATGTTAACGCAATGATGTTACTGCAGAGTTGAGATAGCATGCAACACAAAACCTGTACATTTTTCACACAGCCATTAAAGGCACTGAATTCTGATCTATAGTTTTTACATTTAATGTTCACGTTATGATTGGCTCACTTGTAAACACACTCATTCAATCCCAATAACATGTGCAAACACTCCCTTGTGGCTACAGAGCGGCATTCAGAGACACATGCAGCATTTTGGAAACGTTTAGTGAGTTTGCTGTGAGGCATATCACAGGCATATTGAGAGCATTCATAAAGCAGAGCCTGTGAGGCCTTTTCTGCTGAAGCCTGGGCACAAAGCAAGTGGTTATCTAATGTGAAATGACATGCAATAACTCATAGCATATAAAAACAACTTAAAATAAAATACACCATTTGAAGAAAAGTTTAAATGACTCATCAATATACTTACTTGTCCAAAAGTAGAATGCATTAAAGAGACAAACACAAAAATGACAACAAAAGCCGGTGACGCAAACATATTTCCACAAGAATGAGTCCTCAAATGGGCAACGGGTAATATTAACACAGAGCAGACAGCCCAGTGCAGTGAGAGTCCAGGTAAGAGCAGGACCACACTCGACAGGGGAAAGTCTGTAGCTGTGAACCACTGCGGAATGTGGGGTTTACTCCTGAGGAGCCAATCAGGGAAAAGGGACTTCGAGAAAAATGTTGCCATAATATTTTTTTTACTTACTCAATTTAAAGTGCCTCCAAGGTCAGAGCAGTGTAGGTTCTATGACGCGGATACAGAAATAAAAGTTCCGTATCTGACCTGAAAGTTTAAATGACAAATGGATATGATTAGGTTTTAAATTTAAGTCAGTTTTGTCCAAAGGTTATCTTTATGAAAGTGTGAGTGTAAGTAATTATACAGAAAATAAATGACTGTGGTGATGAATGTATATATATATATATATATGGCCAATATAGCCAATGTATAAGGAATTTAAGAAAAACTGTAAAACTATAATTAATATTTTTAGTAGATTGAGGAAAAACAGATCATCAATCTTATAAAACTATATGTTCTAATATGTCTGACTGATCCTCTTGTGTTTGGCCTGACTGACCTCAACAGTGTGTCATGTTGCATCAGCAGGGTCCTGATACAGCACCCTCCAGGGCTATTGTGCTGGGGAGCAGTCAACTCCTGTAAACAGATTCAGATTCATGACTCACACATGGGATGAATAAAACACACTGTCACCATGTCAAAATAACCACACAGCAACAACCTAGAGATTTTCAGTCTTTATATTCACACCATCCTCTACCACTCCAAGCCAAAGCAAAACAAAAATTCTTGCAGTCCAGGCGTGACTCTTTACCTTGACTGATTCATGTGAATGTCCGAGCTTGGGAAGTAAAAACAAGTTGCTGCTGTATTAACAATGAGCACTGTGCTCATCCGTGCGGCAGGGTGACTCTCTGGTCACTGCTGGGAAAAGAAGATAGAGATGAGCTGATCCGGTCTCCTTTTTAGCCACATAAGCTCTATTCTCCCACCATACTCGGGTGTTTTATAAGTGTTACATGTAACTATTATAAAACAACCACAAATTTATCCTTCAAATAATTTAAAATGCTATTGGCACAAATATGTACACATTGCATTTTTTTTTTTTTAGAAGAATCATCTTATATTAATATTATATCAATATTACATCTAGTACAGGGCCTAATAATTATCCATAGAGTCCAACATACTTACAGCACACTGTTAAAATTAACCAATTAAAAAAAAGTTTAAAGAGATTAAAGTGAAGATAAATGGAGGAGCTTAGCGCATTGTGGGAGTCCAGTGTCTATAATGCGTTTAGTCACCGTATCTACAAAAAGAGGGAGGGGAAATAGAAGCATGGGACTGTAGTTTTGGGAAGCGACCTTCACTACTATCATTCAAGCCTTCACTATGAAGTCTGTCACAGTGTCACAGTGCGTGGATCTATTTATCGTTTGGAGTCTGCTGCCTGTGGTTACCTGCTCCAAACTGATGATAGCCGCTGGTCCCGAGGAGTCCACGGACACCGGTAACGCACTGGACACGAGTCACATCCAACGAGTCACATCCAGAAACCACGAGGGAGGCGCATGGTGCACATTTGGACCAATTACACCAGGACCAATTTAAATGGTTAAATGACCGGAAATGTCGTAGATCAGGTTCAAACGCAAAATATTCACGGGCCTCTTGTTTTCATTGCCCTTTTTGTTGCTCGTTGGTAAGTTCTGACAGCTCCAAGTTAATCCTTTAAACTGTAGGCTACACTGAAGTGGACTGTTGGTAGGTCTTCGTAGAACAAATCCTGTCGCACAACTTTTTGTCACTTCCTTGTTTACTAAACTGGCATAATTATACAGTTCTTGAATGCTCAAATGACACTGCCTCTTTAAGATGTGCAAGTTTGCTTATGTACTGTATCTGAGTGTTGTAAGATGTGACTAATGACTGGACATAACAACTCACCTCATTAAAGAACAATCAATAAAACAATAGTTACATTATATAGTATATTATAATGTTACTCAAAAGGTGTACATCAGTTTAAAGATGATCATAAATTTCACACAAACTGCACTTAAGCATCCACCAACACATTATAAGTATCCTGTTGCCATAGAGATGTGTGCAGATTTATGTCCTAAATAAGTGCTTGTGTTTCTTCCAGGGCTCGGAGTGAAGCAGCGCTCACAGATTGTTGCCCAGCACAATAGACTGCGCAGCTGGGTCACGCCCATGGCAGCCAACATGCAGAAACTGGTCAGTGGTTTTATTTGATTGTGTGCTCTTTGCAGTGACTCCGGGTGTTGTCATTTTCACCCTGCTGTTTAGTCTGCAGCCTGTGTGCTTTTCGTCCTGAAGGTTAGTTTATACCTACTGTATCTTCAGATAACAGTGGAGGCCACATCAGACAGACTTGTCAGGAAACTTCTGGAGTCCAATCAACTTGTGCCCAATGAAGTGCAGTTATAGCAATGTTTGATTGTCTTGCTCAAGGACAGTGTGATTGGGAGAAGTGAACATTGAACTGCCAACCTTCTGGTTACTGGGCAACCAGCTAAACCTTACTTTCCTTAACCTTACCACCTTAAATGTCCTGACTTAAGTAAACATTGCATCTTCATCAAGCAGCTGAGAGGTCTAATTCTCACACTACAATAAAATCTGAAATATTTAGAGGAAGAATTGTATTCATTTCCGCTCAGATGTATCCTGAATAGCAGCCCATTTAAATCCCCTTTCTATCTCATCTATTGCTTTATCTACCTGTGCGCCTGTCCTATCTGTGTGTGATTATGTCCAAAAGGTAACGTCAGATTATTAAACTCTGTACACTGCATCCCCTCTAGGCCTAATATGAGATTTGTGTCTAGGAAAACCATCACTTTGTCATAGATTACAACCACAAAGCCAAACACACAGACTGAGCCCCTTTTCTTCGATGGCTCTTCAGCCTCAGAGAACTGTTCTCAACAGATAAGGCGGTAATGAGAAAAAAGAGGATGTGGATAATCATTCTGCTCTCCAAACTCTGGTATTACAGGTAATTTCCCCATGAAAACCCTCAGAGGAGGCTTTGTCAGCCTGAAGAGGCATATTAAAGAGCTTACTGATAAATGTTAACCTCTCAAGACTTAGTGTGGTGTGTTTGCAAGAATCTGAATATGTTTTTTCTTAAAGCCAGAGCATTGTGAAGAAATTACACTGAAGTGATTAAAAAGTCCTTGAGGGTTCTTTTTCAGGATGAGATAAAAGACAAATATTTTAGGAATAAATGATGCCTTGGCCTTTCTTAACCAATACTTATTGGCTTGTTTCCGTTGAGCTCCTGAGGCTGAGAAGTATAAGGTCATACGATTGCTTTTATAGGCAGAGATTAAAGCTTAGTATTTACTTTTCATGTGTAAATCGCAAACTCTCGAAGACGTGACCTCATTAGAACTCGCAAACCTTTAAAATATTTGGTTTGTGCACCGAAGAAAATACCTGAAATGCCCCCGCAACTTGGCTCCTTCAGTTAAAAGAAAACAGTTTCAGTACAGATGCCAACATATATACTTTATTAATCTCATCTATCCTCTTTGTATGATGTATGTATTGTATGGTGACATTTTCACTTATTAGAGATTTTTACATTTGCCTGTAGGAATGGAGTGAGGAGCTGGCTGTTGTGGCAAAGCAGAGGGCAGCGTTGTGCGACACCGACCCCTCTCCTCAGCAGATGTCCTCTTTTCGACACATCGGCTGGAACACTCACCTCTCTGTCTATGGTGTGGCCTCCTTTACCAACATCATTGACTCTTGGTTCAAAGAGGGACAACATTTTATCTACTCAAGTGCACAATGTAGAGGGAACGTCACCTGTAAACATTATACACAGGTACAAACTCTACAAAACACTGGAGTATACATTTTAAGTGTCATTGCTTGTGTGATATATATATAATGTTTCTCTTGTAGCTGGTGTGGGCCACCTCAAGTCATGTGGGTTGTGTCAGGCAGCTGTGTTTGAAGAATAATGAACAGTGGGAGATATTTGCCTGTGCATACTACCCTGGGTAACAGTTACACATAACCAATAGTTATAATTATAGTTATAATAGTCCTTCGATTTTTCATTCTTAACATTTTGGTTGCATGTGGTCAGTGTGGATAATTGTGTTTCTGAAGGGGAAACTGGGAGGTGAATGGTGAGCTGGTGATGCCATATAGGACGGGACAGTACTGCTCACTCTGTACTTCAAGCATGTCAGGTTGCTTTAAACTGTGGGATCATGCCAGTGGATTATGTGGTAAGATCAGAGAACAAACAAAACAACCCTCATTCTTGAGATTCAGAATATGGTACAATACGTGATGCTTGCAGAAAAGATTTACCAAATGTCATTCCTACTTGCACCACAGACATATTCAGTTTTACACTGATTTTAAATCTTTCAACTGAAGATTGTTCAGTGTATTGGTTGCATGCCATCCTAATTCACTAAAGATAGGTTCCAGCCTTGGAACTGACTCAATGAAAACGTTTGCAAGAAAATTATTCTGCAGCAAGTATCACTGCACAGTGAATATTCACATTTATCCAGGTTGAACGAACATAGCTTTGAAAATTACAATGTTAAGATATCTAATTCTGAGCTGTTTTACTCCTGTTTTTGATTTAGAGATTCCCAGGAACCCATGTCGTATGAATTGCGGTCAGCATGGTCGTCTTAACATCTCATCATGCAAGTGCCAGTGTAACCCAGGTTTTACTGGACGTTTCTGCCAAGGTACAATGAGCAGTAACACAGTCGCACATGCAGGATGTATTTATTATTACATTGTTTTATTTGGCTAGAGTTTGTTCTATGTTACAGTGAAGTGCAGTGCACAGTGTGTACATGGTCGTTTTAAAGAAGAGGAGTGCTCCTGTCAGTGTGAGATCGGCTATGGTGGAGTTGGATGCGCAGGTGAGTTGTATCTATGTCTTTTTTTTCATCGTTACTTTTTCAGTCTCTGCATGTAGTTCGGTGTGCTCTTGTTTCAACAGAAAAGGTGCAGTTTCCCTTCAGCATGTGTGACTTGATGATTGATGGCGAATGTTTCACCGTTTCCTCAGAAGCCGTCACCTACTATAGAGCCAAGAGCCGCTGTCAGGTGAGAGACAGGTGTGTGTTATGAAGTGTTATAATGTGACATTATTGTTTTACATACTCTACAGACATACAAACAAGTCTTTTGTTTGGTTTGATCCACCAGGAAAGAGGTGGCATTCTTGCTCAGATCCACAATCAGAAGGTTCAGGACATCTTAGCTTTTTATCTCAGTCGTTTGCACGTGGGAAATGAGGTGACCACCGGCTTTGAGACACAAAACTTCTGGATTGGTACAGTGTCATGTTTGAGCAAGACACATTCTGATCAGATACATTGTTCAATAAAGTATTACAGGAAAAAAAGCATGTTTTCTGTTGCAGGTTTGACATACAGGCCTCTAAAAGACTCTTTTCGCTGGGACACTGGGGAAATTGGGGAAACCTTTAGCAGCTTTGCGTTTGGACAACCTGACAACCAAGGGTGAGGGACACATTTATAGTCACTATATTTTCCTGATAGTGGTTAAGTATTGTAATCTAGTTTATTATTTACCAAGAGAATACCAGTGTGTTTGCAGTAGTGTCAATATTACTCAATTTTAGCAAGCCTATAATTAGATTACTTTACTTCCATATTGTTCTTTGTTTGTCAGTGCTTCTTCACTTTATTTTTAAGCACGTTGTTTTCTCAGCATTAAAGCAAAACACAATACAAAACAAATGTATATTACAAATACAAAAGGTGTATTATTAACCACACTTTAGTGTCATCCATAAGATCATTGTATAAGTCTGTGCTACACCACCCTCTACTGGTTACTTATATTTGAACCCCCCTTTTGTCTTTCTAGCTTTGGAAACTGTGTAGAGCTGCAGGCATCAAGTGGCTTTAACTGGAATGACCAGCGGTGTAAAACACACAACAGATACATATGCCATTTTGGTAAGTCTCAAAACACTCATTTAAATATATCTAAATCAGAACAGGTCAAGACCTTTATAAAAATATTAAAAAACTAAAGACTTCTTTAATATTTTCTATTGCGTCTGAGAATCATTTTCATGCACATATCCCAGAACTACAGTTTTAGGGCCCAACCACAAGTATGTCAACTAAAATGTAGCTGCAAATTATTGGCTCTATATGAAATAGTTTTGATTGTTTCTAAAATATTTACTTTAATAAGATGCCTGTGTTTTTATTATAATCATGTAAATGAAGTAGTCCACATCCATACCTGCTGGTATTTGTTAGTTCTCTTTAGTTCATTACAGAGAGTTGTTAAGTAGTAGCCTTTCTCTATAGATAATCACTTGAAATGAATTGTAAAAAAGTAATCCACTGTTTGTTAATGATGTGTACACAACAGTGAAACCTGTGCTCTTTCCTACACATTTAAACACGTTACTTTGGCTCAATCAATGACCCTCACCATCAGCTTTAGGATGATCAATATATGCCTGTTCAACAAAGGCTCACAGTGTTTAGACACGTACTCTACTTATATTGATCACCAGGAATGAGATGGGGCTGGATGTTTAGTTTTGCCCTACTGTGTCTTTGCAACTGTCACACACCATGTAATCTGCTATTGATCAGTCAGGACAAGAAGAGGTCTGCTCTGAAGTACAACATTTTAAAAACATGTTTTCTGAAAACCTCTAAAATGTGCCTTTTTTCAAGTGTATAAAGCTGCAGAGCTCATTTCAGTCGATATCTCTCAAATGGCCTAGTTATTTAGTTGCTTATTCAGCTGATAAATCTTAGTTAACAAAATCTAAGGCTTTTTGAATAAAACCAATAAATCAACTAAATTAAACCCAGCATTTTGAAAGCACAAAGAACTCTTCACTAAATCACATTCATTGTCTTTGCTGTATCTTTGCTTAAGGCACACATTGTAGGTTCATACTGCACAAACAAAAGCCATGTCATTAGCCTTTTCACACTGAATTGTTTTTATTTTGTGGTGATATGCTTCATGTACAGTGTACTTGTATCTGTTCCTACAGCTTCAGAGCACATCTCTCAGTGGGACAGGTAACAGACAGACAGTGATGGACCTGTCTTTGTTAAATCCACATTTTATGAGCTGGAAGAATTCATATAAAAGTATAATAAAAAGTGTTTTATATTCCTAAAGCATATATTATACACACTATATACATCAAATGTACCCAGACATTGTAAATATCTTTTAGTGTTGTTTATGAGATTAAAAAGTGAAATATTTTTCTTCATATGTATTTTTTTATATTTGAAAAAATAAAAAAAAATATTCACTGCCCTTGTCTATGCTGAGTAAGTTCTGTTTGTTTGTTAGGGACAATATAGAAAAACCTCACATGAAAAGAGAAGGGAAGCTTTGCAACCGATAAAAAAACAATAAACATTGTAAAGGCACACAATTGAGGTTATTATGTTTCTAAATTACTGTAAAACACACAAAGACACATACATTTAGATTATCCTCAGCATCCATTAAAGTGGAAAGTCAAAAGCAATTTGGTCTGCCATCATAATACTTCATTTCTATATCTTTTCTATTTTTCCCCCCTATTTTTATTTCCAGTAGTAATACAAAGCCTGCTGCAATGTTGTGATGCTCTGAAAATGCTTTGACATTAGAGCAAAACAAACAATTGACAGTGACAGTAATCATTGGCGGTGCTTCAGAGATGTGAGCTGTTTACTGTTGCATGTTACACAACATTTATTTTGTCTTTTATGTTTTATTGGTTAGCAGAAATACATATCCATTGGTTATACACAAAGAGATTAAAACAAAAGTTGGTTCAGGACCCTGGACAGCGACAGCATTCTTGACAATCGGATGTTCCTCTAATTGTGGTTCTTTGTTTTCTGACATTAACCTTAGCTAAACAAGTTAACGTTGTATTACTCTTCTGATTAAAACTTTAATTTTCACTCTCATGTAAATTTTTATTTTAATGAATGGCAGTGAATCACATTTTACCTCTGACCTCAATAGTTTTCCCAGTCATTTAATTAAAAACGCCTGCCTATTGTTTGTGCTAAGTAAATTAAAAGCATTTGCATATTGATTACATTCACACACTTTTTGGTCTAACCTCACATTTGCTCCAAACTAAGGCTTGGATTTACATGGTTCCAATGTGAGGAACACTAAGACTAAGTGTTAATATTGGGATCATTTTTGGGCTTTGAGCGAGAGTTGCTGTATGCTAAAACTTTTTTGCTGATTTGTGCCACCTCTAAACAGAGTCTTGAATGTGTTTGTGCATCAGTCTGTGGGTCTGCACTGTATTAGTGTGAATCTTTGCGCCTGTGTAGCTTCCTGCTGGTCTCATGGTGCCCCCTGATAAGCTACTGCAGCCGAGGGTTTCAAAATGGCGCTAGTGGCAGTGGAATTAGCTTCTATTGTGATGATAATGACAGTGATACTCTTGCCCCCGTCCAACTCCGACCAGCTATTGTATGGAAACAGGAATGCAATTTCTCCTCCAGCGGCAAGCGACAATCCTCTGTAAGAGTGAAAGGTCCCTAAATGACTCTCCATTCAGCCAAGGCTGAAGGGTCAGCAGCCAATTAAAGTGGGAGCAGCAGAACAGTGCCATCACAAAGACTTGAGGCTGTCTCCAAACACACACATTAAGCAATACTCTGACGTACACCGGAAGCCAACACATACCCACACTTTACCGTTTACAAAAAAGATGTTAACCTTGCAAATAAATTTCTTCACTGGCAGTTTGTCCTTAATAAACCACATAAATGTATAAATATAAGAAGGAAACCAAGGCAGTATGAAGACACTCAGCAGCATCTATCATGGTTAAAGTCCTCAGAGGTGTTTAAAGTATCATATGGTCTGATCTGAGTGCTCTAGTAGATGGATGCCAATGGATTCAAAGTGTGTTTTTTATAGTTTGAGGCAGTGTTCTGAGGAAAAGCTTACACTGCTCACTCTCCTTTTAACACTTTCTTTGTGAAAAATTCTCTAATTCTTCTGTTTAATTACTTCCTACCTTTGTTCTAATTTTATCGTTTTCTAGCTCATGCATGATAAGAATTCTCATGCTTAAAATATCCTCCATGCATTGATGTGTTAGTATTAGTACAGTATTGGCTTCTAAATGGTATTTAGATGTGTCTGGATATAAAACAATGTAGTTATATGTTAACTATATATTTTAGTTTGAAAGTCTGTTGCAGCACCGTTAAAGAAACAAGCTGGCCCTCGAGCATTTAGTTGATGACCCTGATATATGTCACATAAAACTTAAACCTTGGAAACAAATTAGAGCACCTTTAGTTTTCTCTGGGTCTAAATGGTGCCCAAAGTTAGCACATAGCGAGTCCAAAATGCTGATCATTCTGCATGAGTACTATAACAAGGTGTGCTGATGGAGGCTCTCATTAGACAGCAGGAGTTTTCTCTTATTGTTAATCGTCCTGTGTTTGAGCGTCTTGTGGCTGCAATCAGTCTCCAATTACGGCTCTTTACATCTCAATGAGAAAATCCAGCTGCTCTGGGATCTAATGATACAGGAGGTGGAGCGAGCGAGTACATTTGTGAAGATGATAGCTACTGACTGAATTACAGGGTAATTTCTAATCATCTAAACACTTCACAGAAACACTTTCCTGAGTACAGTCCTCATGTCTCCAGCTGCTTGTGTCTCCCTTTTCCTCAAAGTGGAAGATGTTTTTATCGCTGCTGATGCCCTTGGTAGTCAACTCTGGCCTCATTTGAAGCTAAAATAAACTAAACTTAAACAGATAATGGAGTATTGATTTATAGTAAACGACTTGAAATGCAAAACTGTTAGCTGAATGTTACACTTAACCATACTGAGTCTAGACATGAGCAGCAGTGATTGTTCTGAAACCTCAATCAGCATTAAATTATTATTTGCTTTATCTATATGATTCGTCTGTCTCTTCCTCTCATTGTGCGGCTGCTTACTGCGTGCTTTGTCTTTTTCATTTTCTCCTTTCACCGCAGTCACTATTGAGCGGCACACAGCCACAGCATTTGGATGCAAGATGAACTTTGATAAGAGTTAATGAGAAAGCAGCATTGTGCGGGGAAAGAATGGCTGGAGCTGCAGAGCCTCCTCACGGTGAAATGGAGCGTGAAAACATGCTGTACTAACGCTCTCAACCAAGGACCTGAAGAAGGAAAAGTATAAGATGTCTTTTGGCAGCAATATCCCATGTCACTGATGATTTTCAGCCTCCTTTTTTTGTATGTTTTTTAACATTGAAGTGTGAAGGTCATTTCACAGCAGGGCACCTTTATCCGTTTGCTTACCCAGTCCATTTGCATGTTAATGTTAGTGTTCGCGTTCCTTAATTGAATGAAGCAAATTATTACAGGTGTCATATTATTCATCAGAATTGTAAAGATGGACCAAATACTGTCAGTGAGGGTTACAAAATTCATAAGCTTTGCACTGAGTGGAAATAACGGCTACATTTTTACACCAGTGCTGTAATGTTTTGTCCTTTCTGGTTTTCTGTGCATCCTCCTGGGTCCTAAAAAAAAATCTAATAATTTGTATACAGTTACATAGCCAGATTTCTTTATCAGTACAGTTAGCCGAGGCTGACAGTATTAGCTTGACTCATGTCCACACAATGTAACAAGATTACAAATGTACATATATTCCTAGTTAAGGTTTGTTTAGTGGTTCTTTCAGGAAAAGAAGAAGAAGAATCAATTTTTCATAGAAACAGACAATAAACCCAGCTGTAACTTCAAATGACAGAACATGTTACCATCCTGTGAGAACACATCTCACTATTTTCCATACACCTGACATTTATAAAATAGATGAGGAGGACATAACAGTCCCAGAGCAAATGCAGACAGAGCCCTATACTAAGTGTAAAGGTGAAAGTTTAACAATAAAAGACAATTTTAAAACACAACTTTTCACAAATAAACTACAATTTTGAACTTACACTGGTCTCTACAGCTACTGTGCTTTTAAATTTCAACCTGTCCTTGACCTACTTTGACATATAAATGGTGGTTTGGTAGCTCAACCTTTTATCCTCCGGTGAGAAATATTTCAGACGTTGAGAGGAACAAGAGGACAAAGTCAGATGAAAAAAGTGTGTGACTCCTGGGGAAGCGCTCTCATGCACAGTGTGAATAACCATGAGCTGAGAGAGGAGAGTGGTCCTTCAGTGATGTCAGATCTTAATTGAAAATGACAGCTTCAATTAAAAATGTAATCATTCTGTCCGTTTTCTAATTAAAAGCGAGACGACTGATAGTTTTGAGTCATTAACTTCAAAGAGTGACGCAGCCTTCGCAGGAGGGGTATCATTTGCTGAACAGAGAAGGAGTGAGAGCATGAGTCACTGTGGCACTGAGGCGGAGGATAATCAGCTCCAAAGACTAGACACTGAGCGGTCGGTCGGTCGGTCATTAAATGATTATAACCAGTGAGACACTCCTCGGCAAAGACCGTGTAAGGCCGGGCACAAAGCACTGATCCCACTGTTATAATAGACGAGCACTGAGCAGGAAGGGCTGCTTTTTGTTATTAGTCCTCCTTTAACCCGTCCAACATCGGTACAAACTTTCTCCTTTAACAAGCCTCAGACAGACAAAGAGGCCCATTACTTGTGTCACATCCACCTGTTGTTAGGGCTGTTACGTGAGCCACTTTCATCTTTCTGTGGCTGGCAGCTCATTATGGACAAAGCAAAGCAAGCAAACGAGAAATGATGCAGTTCTTGTGTTTTTTTTTTTTTCTGTTAATGTTCCTGATGAAATATGAAGAATATTTAAGACTGTCTAACAAGGAAACCTAATGTCTTGATGAACAATTAGGATGCAAAATGTCTTTATTAAATTGGTGTTTCAGTCCAAAATCAAATGTGCTGTTACTTAGTATTTTCTGTTCTAATTCATTATAAATCATTCATTTCAGGTTCATTTTCATTCTCAAAAAAGTATAACTGAGCTTTACCTGGGGTACACCAGCCATAGGAAATAAAAAGGACAAATTCTATATAATTATCTTTGCACTTATACACAGCAGCCTCTAATATAGTATAATACAGAATTCATAGTAGTGAATATTGAAATACATTCCCATTATGTAGTTAATCAACAGTTTTACCATATCATGTGTTTGCTTCGTGCAGTTTCCCTGAGATAAAAGTTACATTGTATGTTTTGCCAGCAGTTTTTACATATGTGATTAATCAGCTGTTTACTCTGGAAATAGCACATTTCTTTTTATAGCAGTGAGCCATCTGCACCTTGGGTTACTGTCCTCAAAAGACTTATGTGAGCATCTGTTTCCACAATATACTTCATTCAACATAAGAGCATGTGTCCACACACAAATGGCATGCAGCAATCCACATTTCCATCATTAGAGTTTTTTAGAAGACTTCTATTGCAGTTTATACATTTATTGTCTTACTTGGATTCATTTCGATTTCTTGGCTCGGTCCCCGATGCCCAAGTGTGTGGTTGGTTAAGAGTTTATTTTTCGCCACAGCTTTGCAGTTCAAGTGAAGAAGTCTATCCCTGACGCAGAGAGATAGGGCTCTGGAGGATGATGAATGGTGCTGTTTGGGAATGCTGCTCACTTCAGCTGCTCTTGGTTGTGCCTGTCGCTTTGCATACGCTCACCAGTTCACAGAGAAGTGACAGGCCGCTAATGCAAAGTTAACTGAGTTTCACACTGTCACTGTCTCCGAATAATTGAATCCCCTCGTCTAATTACTCATCACAGACTGGCCAATAGAAGTTGGACAAAGCTCTAACGGGCCTGCTTTGTTCTTAGTTCAGCCGACTCTCTGTGCCGCACATCACAAGTTTGGAAACAGTGCCTGGTCCAGTGTGTGTTCTGTGTCCCAGAGCCACTCCAGGGACAGGACGCCTCATCCAGGGCACTCTTATCTCACATTCAAATAAACAACATCAAAAGTATGCATACAAACCAAGCCACAGTTGAAATCTAGTTTTTTGGACGTAACAAGAAACAGGCAACAGAAGTGTACCTCAAAGTAAAGGATAAACGGATTAAAATATAATTATTACATCAGGAAAACTAGAAAAATATACAAAATAGAAATATAAAAAAGTAACAATCTGGTAAAAAAAGCTCCATTAGTTAGCGCCTATAAACACACAAAAGGCCTAAAGGTATAATATGCAGAATTTTGCAGACCTTTTCCCTATGTACCAAACTGTTTCCATGACCATATTCATCAGGTAGAGCTTATACTGATTTATTGAGCGCGCACAAACACACACGTCACACACGTAAACACAAACGTCTCAAATTTGGACTGATTCGAATTGCGTTTGCAGGTCTAGTAGCGGCACATAATGAGGTTTTCACGCCAAGATACTTCAGCCTGAGAGAGTGTCAAGAGGGAGGACATCACGAGGGGGTGTGACACAGAAGAGAAAAGGGAAGGCAGCAGGGGAAAAAAGGCATTCAGTGATAATATATGAGCTGTCCGCAATGCTTTGCCGTGGAGCAAAAGAGTGCAGTGGCGCATTTAAAAAGGAGATTATCACGTCAAGATACAGTGCTACCTCGGTGAACACGGTTTCATATTGGACGCCGGCGCCGGGCTCTGGCTGTGAGTGGCTCTGATCAGCAGGGAACAAGGTAGATGACAGAAAGCAAGAAATAATAAATCTGTGACCACGCGGTTAATCAGATATATTTAAATGCATGTAATAAATCACAATCTGTTACATACACCTTCATAACAGGACTGTATTTTAAGTGTCAGCCTTATGTGAAATAATCCATAAGGCGCAAAGTTGTATAAATATTGCACATGTTTACAGTTTTATTTGAAATCCATTTTAAAAAGAGTCCGGCCTTAAAGCTTGTGAAATTATTCCTGTGCAATAGTTTGAAGGTGTCAGCAGCTCATAGTTGATATCTCATTTTCAGCGTTTCTCTTCAGCGGATTTACATTTCAATCTTTAGGAGAATTCAGCTGTGACTTGGCTTTAAATTACACTTTTTGGAACGTCTGATGGTCCCAGGCTTCAATATAGTAGGTGGAAAAAAAAAAAAAAAAAAAAGACACAGGCTTCTTTTTTTTTTTTTTTTTGCTCGCAACATTATTCAACTTTCAAACATTGAATCTTAAAGAGACATTTGTGAGAGTCTTCCTACTGTCTGCTGCATTTACGTTTATCCACCACATACAGCACATAGCCTTAGTGCTTTTCTCTCTGGTCAACTTGTCAGATGGCTGAGCACAGCTTGAATACGTCAGCTAAAAGCAAACCCAATACTGCAAACCTACAGCTGTGCATAACCTCATGGTATAAACCCAATCACAGCACATTTACCCCCCTTTTTTTTTATCAAGAATCCTACCCTATTTAAAAGTGTTGTTTTTCCTCTATATACTTCCACTGCCCTATTCTCTTGAGGTGAATGAGTCCATTGAGCTGCATCAAGCTGAGTTCATGCTGATGTTCACCTCTCACTGCCCTCTCTCACTCTCTTCACGTGACATTTCACCTTTTAATACCTCTAATGTTCACGATGAATCCACGTGTCTGTTCTTGAGAGAAAGGCAAAAACAAATGACACTGAAGGCACCCTTTTTATGAAGCAGAAACATTAACAGTTGTGTTGAAACTATTAAGTATGTATAAATGATTTTCAGTGTGTTCAAAAAGTCAGACATATTTTGCTTGGAATATGGCCTATATACTCTTTCAATCCATACGACTCTTAGTTCCAGGTCACTATACGACTTAAGTACAAGCATATGTCTTTACTTTCTACTTCACTTCATTTTTACATTGGCTTTACATTTAAATTTGAGCTTTTTAAACAAAAAACATTTTATATTAAATGTTTAATTGGTACATAAATGTTTAGCGCTGAGTTTTACAAAGCACACATGTACGCATCGTTATACAAGTAGCTTTTCATCTCTCTGTGATCTGTCCAACTATTAAACATACACATGTGAACCTTAATTTAGTAGCATAATGATTGAGTCAAATACTTTTACTTATATATTTTAAGTACATTTAAAGGCAAGTACTTTAATACTTCCTCTCAGTAAGAATTTTAATGTAATACTTTTACTTGAGTTTATTTCTACCTCTTTATGTGTACTTTCACTTAAGAAGAGGAATTGAGTACTTTCTCCACTACTGCTGCAAGCAAGTACTTCTAAAAATATCTTCTTCTCCATAAACTTCATACAATAAAAACCTTCTTACACTGCTCTTGCCTGTTTTGGACATAGTTTTTTTTTTTATTTATTTATTTATTTTTTTAATCAGTCATACATAAACTTGAAAAAAGTAAAGTGATGCCCCCTTCCCTACAACAATGACTAATCTTTTCTATTTTTCTTTACCATACAATCAGAAAACAGAAAATATCACAAAAGTCAAATCAGAGAACATATATTTTGCACACTATCTTAAATATCATCATCTAAGACTCCTTAAGCATAAATGAAGAATACATGAAGCATGTCACTTCTCCAGAAACACGTGTGATAACTGCTTTAGCTCAACAAGAACTACTGCTATTACTGTGTTATATACTAATGCATGAGACTACACTGCATCACAGCCTGCACTTCAATTATAAACATTTATTTTACAAAGTCCACAGGGCTCTGTTAAAACTCCATACAGCACTTTAAACAACCATCTACACTGTGTGTTTTTTTTACTGCTGCAGTATACCTCTTACTCAGTGCTTTTGTACCTTACAGCCTTTCTGCCCTAGGGCTAATTTAGCTGCTTGTCTCACCCAGAGTGAACTTATATTTAATGGAGTTAGCAGTTTTGTAATGTGAATAAGCCAGGGTTAAGTGTACTGTGAAAAGAGGAAATAATCATTTTGAAGTTTGGTTCAGAGCCAGGGTTGGCTGGCGTTTGGTTGTTAAAGAAGCTAATTAAACCTACGTGAAAAACTCTCATCGGGAGCCGGCCTCGGGTGTAATTTTTCATGCCACACAAGTTAAAAAAGGGGCAATGATTAGACCAACTCATTGTGTAAACACTGTCTATTAGAAATAAAAAATACTTAAAAAATGATATAGAAAAGTACAATTTGTGATTATGATAAGCAGTGTCATGGTAAACATTAAGTGCTGCAAAGTTTCACAGATTATAAATAAGTGCTGGCTTAACCTACATTAGTCTGGGTTTTGTCTTGGGTTTAGTCCTAGTCCTCTGTTAAAATGTTGATTAGTCCTGGTTTAGTCTGTGATTTAATCCTGTTTTTCTTCTGGGATTATTCCTGTCTTAATCTTGTTTAGTCCTGATTTGTTCTTTGTTTAGTCCTTGCTTAATCCTAGTTTAGCTCTTGGGTTAGCTCTAGTTTACTTGTGGGTTTAGCTTAAGTCTCTGTAAGTGTTTAGTCATTGCAATGTGAATTAAAGCAAATGACTTGTCAGCTGTCTGCTGCAGCTTGACGTGTGCATCGACACACACATGGCACAAACACTACATGGCAGTTTTCCTGTTCACCAGGCTGCGTTCTGTGAGCTCTAGCCAAAGCTCCTGTTGCTGAGGGGAAACCAGCTTATCCAACGCTCTCCTGGCAGTTCAGCGTCTGCAAAAATGGAACAGGCTAGTGGCACCCCTGACAAATCTGAGCAGTTGGTTCGCTCCACTGGTGCTTCTGTAGCTGGTTTGTCACTGAGTCTGTAGTATCACAGCTGAATGTCAACCTCAGCACACGCACAGGCAGAGTAAGGAGGTAAAAAAAAAAAAAAAACACAGACGGAGAGAAGAGGATCATCTGTAGCTAGAGTTTTGACATCGTTGTACTGCTCCATTCTGAAATATGACCCTGTTCGGCCCCAGATGTGAGTAACCTGGCTGTGTATCCCTTTACTTATGTGTGTCATGCATGTGGTCGTGGCTGTTTGCATGCAGTAATGTGCCTTTCATTGCTCCTCATCAGTTGTATTCCCCACACTTGCCCCTCATGACACAAAACAACATATCACATCCTTCTGCAACCTTGTATCAGATGTTCTTGTTTTGGAAATACCAGGCACAATATAGTTCAATATGACTGAGCATAAAAATGTGTCGTACCACAGACCAGTCTCTATTTCTATTACTTAGATTTAGTTACTTTATGAACTTATTATGACTTTCACTCTACAGAAACGCAGCTACATTCTGATCACCCAGAAACTCCCTTTTCCAAAGCTGTCTGGGAGCCAAAGTTTTTCAATGACATTTCCAGTCATCCAGTCTGTTCAGCTCCTATAACTTGCTTTTCTTTTTTGCTTCTCTGATTAAATTCAGAATTTGGTAGAAACAGCAAGAATTCACCCAAGAACTTTTTACTTTACTATATATTATTAGTAAAAATAGAGATTTGATATATTTTATTTCCACTTCACACAGTCTAATAAAGTTCCTGAAGAGTAAGTTTGAAAACAGAGCTTGAGTTTGATCCCTTTGTGACGGTCTGTCTTTATGCGTCTCTCTGGTGGGTTCATTGGAAGAGAATTTAACCAGTCACTCAGATAATGGCCACTTTTCCATACATACACACAAACGTGAGATACACATAAATATTAATCTGCAGATTATGTTTTATATATTACATATCTACACTTGGTATAACATTAGCAGCTAAATACAAAGTACATTTTAATTTGCAGAGCAGCTCACAGACTTTGCTGAAGGACAGAGGTTTATGACAGCTGCCGTTTATGTATTTGCCCCACCCCTGCCCCATTTGAATACGAAACACATTCAGTGGTGGCCAAAATTATTAGAACAGAACACTTGACATATTTCAGAGAGATTTCAGTTGTTTTTTGTTGAATTGGCCATTAAAATACCCATAAAATGAATGAAATATCTACAAAGTTATCAGTATTCTATATAAAATATAGAATAGAGCAGTCATATGGAGATTTAAGTCATTTTCCTTTGTTCCTATTGCACTATCGATGTCACACAATCATGTTCCTTTACAGAAGAAGCTGTGGGATGACATTAGTGGTGAAACATATTGACATTGTGCCTGAGAGATGTACTGCTGTAATTGCTGCAAAAGGTGGACATACCGAAAATTAAAGTTAAAAGTATTCACTTTAGGAGTAGGACTCACTTCATCTGATATTTGTTGTGGTCAATATATTCAGACCTGTCAGTTGTTCTGGTTTTGGCCACCACTGTGTAGTCCACATATCCCGACACACATTAATACAAGCCCACACCGCGGCACGAGCCGAGCCTTTGTAGTTGGTTCTGGCTGATTGTGTTTGACCTTGATGCGTTCTCATTGCAGCCTCTTTAGACCTATATTTTTTACAAACTCTTTCAGTGTCTGCTCTTATTTGAGTTCTACATTAGTTACTTAATCCATGATGCTGCGCTACCCAACTAACTTTCCCTGAATCAAAAGTTAAGATTTTACAAACAGTGCATTTTCCACCGGTGCTTGTGTGGGTGTACTGAAGGCTCTGTAAAGTTTGCTCTAGGGAAGCTAATTGTTATAGTATAGGATTGGCTTTACAAAACACCAGCCTGATTACCTCCCAGGGTTTCTGATGTTTTCTTCCTATTGAGCTAGACAACTGTGCTCAGCCGTGTCCTGCCTTCTCTTCCTGTTTAATGGCTTCATCATGTGAATAACACAGATATCACACTAATTGGCCATCACAAAACACTTTCCCTTTTACCTATGTCTACATAATCTCTCCAATTTATATTGTGAAAGCAGATTTAAAGGTTAAAATAAACCATGTCATCATATTGGATTTTTGTTCAAATCTGCCTTTTCTTTCTGGTTGTACATCAGCAGAGACTCAGTTGGATAAAGGACACGCAGCAGGTTACTGTGAGACTGTAAACTGTCAGAATATTATCTCTGCTGCGGGAGGTAAAGGCCATTACACGTGTCCCATTTTTTTTTCACACATTCAAAGCCGTACTTAATTAATTGTAGCTTCCAGCCATTTGACAGTCATGCTGTGTGAGTGTACGTGCAGCTGGCCCAGTCACACTCCATTCACCGCCCATCTGTCCGTGTCACACTGGCCTCTGCTCCCTGCCTCCCCTGCCCATTTTCTTGCATTTTTACACACAGTTTTTAAAGAAATGCTGGGCAAAGCAGTCAGAAAGTCACAGTAATTTTCTGTAATCAAGCTGGCTTATGCATAATTAGCCCACTGGAAATTATAAGTCATGGAAGACACAGAAACAGGAGTTGACTTGCCGCAACAATAATGTATGCATGTCTGAAAAGGAGGAGGCAAACATTGAAATGAATGATTGGCTTCAGAGACAATCAACAGGAAACAAAGGAATTAGGGTTGTTAAAATATCAAGTCTAATAGCTAAATCTGCAGTAGTTAATGTGACAACTGACAAGGAACGACAAGCGCGGGTAATTTCTTCGTGCATAAAATGTCAAAGTGAATGTCAGTCAAACATGACTTCACTGAAATAAATGACTCAAACAGTCATTTCGGCAATCTTTCCATCCGTGAATATTTCCAGTCCCTGACAACCAAAGCAGAAACTGGAAGCAATACCTACAATAAAAATGAACAACTCACAACTAGTTCTGATTGGATAAAAGGTTAGTTACCCCCTCTTTATACATATACTCTTTAACAGAGATGTCAATTTGATTTAAGACCTATTTAAACCATATTTTATCACAAATATACATCTTACTTTTCCTCTTTTTTAAATCTCAGAGCGTGTGTGTGCTGTGTTATCATCCTGGGCCTTATCAATAAAAGTTCATTACGTGCTTTTCACCACAGACATGAGCATGAGTGGAGAGCTGAAGTCCACCCGCTCCAGAGCTGCCAGCAAGAGGACCAGCAGCACTGCTTATGGGTGAGTACAAACACCCCCACACCCCTCTTCCCCAGCTCCCAGACACAAACATCATCACATGCTTTATTCTCCTTGGCCCTTAATCTCTAACTCAATGCCTGCACCTCAGCATCACAATCAATGCAGCATTATTTGTTATTAACTTCAAAGCAGCCATGTATGTTCGCTAGTATCGATTTGGGGCCGAGGTGCTGTCTCTATTGGTATATGGTTTAATCTTTCTGTTGATGTAGTGCACACATATGATTGCAGCTAATTACAGTATGCTGGAGGTAATATACCGCATATTGCTACTACAGTAACAGTGGGCCGCCAGGAAATATGGTGGGCTTATTTTTGAATCCATTCATGCCTTTCATTAGTCCTTTTTACCTTCAACCGTCTCCTTAAAAGGCTCCTCTTAGTGTCTGAGGCTGTACTGCAGTCTTTTTCTAATATGCAGAAACAACACGTGCTCCTCTGGGTTGCTGTGGAATTTAACCAGAATCTCATTTCTTAATCCATGACTATGACTTGGCATTTTGTCTTTTGGAAAAAAATCATTCAGGGGCAGACACATCAGACCGAACATGTTTTAATAAAAGAGATAGAACAATATGTACCAACCACTGTGTGCAGCAATAAAAATAGATACTCAACCAGGCTGAAAACATTCTTGCAAAACACTGTGGTTTAATTTCACAAGTGCCTTTTAGACTGGACTATTCAGACAACCCTAAAAGTGAACTTTCACAAAAAAATTGCTATTTTTAGACTTTATTGAATGTGAATCATCGGGGACTAAGCAACAAAATGAGCCAGAATTTCCTGTGTCCACTTCAGCTTTGTCTGTCAGTCTGTTTTAATTTTGAAAGTGCAGTCTGCAGATTGGATACCTGCATCAACCAATCAGAGAAAGAACCAGGCAGTTAAAAGTGGTTTCTACATCTTTGTCTTGAAAAGTCTGAATTTTGACCGTGCCAGCTACGATGCAACACCAGCATTTTTTAATCTCAAATCATGTGCTAGCATTTCATTATTGTGTTGCTAAAACATTGTTATGTGGCTCTATGTGAAATACAGCATTTTGAGTGTTTAAAAATAAAATGCTAAAATGTTAGGATGGAGACTTCTAATGTCTGTGATGTTAAGTTGGTGCTTGTGTATCTGTATCCATAGTCAACCAATCCACATCAATGATAAAACACCTTTGTCAAAGAAGCCTCATCTTCTAAAAATGTCTGAAATACACTAGTTTTTAGGATGGATGTTCCCACAAAATAAACATAACTTTTGCATTTCTGGCACCCTCCTCCTGTTACTCTGTTAAATTCATTAAATCACTCAGTAGACTGCATAAATATTACAGTTTAGGAAAGTGCACACGTGTGCCAAGTATGCTTCCTAAGTTCATCTAGGTTACACATGCCCTCTCCTCCTCTATCTGTTCTTTTTGTGTCCAGCACTAACCCCCTAACTGCATTCACCCTTTCTACAAGGTATAATTCAACAGCCTGCAGCCATGCATTAATGAGAATAGTTCATGCCCGTGCAAACTCATGCCAGCAGTGACTAACCACAAATAGAGCACACCTCACGATGGACGCAATGCTTCACAGACCAGACAATTTACTGAAGCTATTTCAGGTAAAATAATAAAACATAAACATGCATATTGGTGTAAATCCAATGAGTGTACACATTATTTTGCAAAATATATTAAGTAAGACTTGGGTAAAGACGTTACGAATTTCCAGACTTCAATAATCCTGTCCCTACTGTCCTCTCCTCTTTTCACTGTTCACACAAAGCTGGCCAACAAATACTCTGCCTGTGGCCTAGATTACGCCACAAGCCTTTTCACTCATTTTTCTGAGCCTAAATCAATCATATGTGCTTCAAAATCCTTACACAAGTCAAAATACTGCTGCTTTAAAATAAACTTAAGTAGAAGTGAAAGTAGTCATCAAAATGATCACTTGTGTAAGAATTATTTGTGAAATAACCACATCAGGTAAACTGTTTCTCTTACAAATACACTTTAACACTAAAGTAACTCAAGTAAATGTAATGGGGTTAATGTATACTCATATGTCTAACCACGGGACATTTGCCTTATATTGGCCCAGCAACAGAAGGCTTTTGTCATCGTTTATCATGTGAGGGTGCGTCGCAGGTCCCCTCCAGCCACACAGGCCCCAGCTGTGGACAGAGCAGCAGCTGTTACACTGTTGCCTCTGCTGCAGCCTCAGTGAGCTTCATTACACCACCACAAAAGCTCACTGTACTATGTGACCTGTTTAGGAGGATCAGGTGCAGCCGGGGACTCTAAGAGGAGTATGTGTCTGTTTACACAGCCAACTCTCAAGTTACTTCAAGAAACACAGCTGCCAAAGGCTCATTTAGTCCATTATGTTGTTAAGTTAATTTGACTAAACTTTTAGCATCATTTGTTCTTGTAATAGAAAATATCCTGAAACATACTCACCTTTTGTGTCATTGTATTTTGTAAAAGGTTCCCTGAGAACATGAGGTGATACAAACCTCACCTCAAGGAATGGTGTGGGACTTTCAATTGTACTTTCACCTGGCTGTTCCAAAAAAACAAAAAACAACAACTTTTGATTATATTTAGTCTAGGATCAGGCCATTACTAATCTCATTTTACTCTGTGCTCCACTTTATGCTCCAGTGAAGAGGAGGACACTGGCCCAAGGACTGAATGAATGACTGTGCCAAACATCTGGTTTCTTGTATTTCTGTCTTCCTCTCCATGGGCTGACTTCTTTTAATAAACTGTCATCTGTTCGAATTATCAGATGCTCCAGAGGAGTGTATTGAAGTGATGTGACTGACCCATCTGTCGTCTTAGCTCTAAAACATTTTTTTTTGGCTGGAGGGAGTCAGGCAACAGGTTGTGCACTCTGCAGCTGCTTTTTGAATCTGCTGTGTCTAAGCACCTCATTTGCCTTTGTCTAGCGTTTCATTTGTCTAAAGTGGCTCTGACAGCCCCTTTCTTGCCCCATTACACTTTGCTGTTATTATATTGCAGCATTTGCAATTGTTCTTCATTAGTTTGTAGGGTGTGCAGCCCACTGGCTCTCGAGAAGAGACATTAAATACAGGTTTAAAGTAGAGGGATGTTGGGTTACACTCTTTTTGGTTGAAGCTGTTGGATGTCAATTCAAGTCACTTTTAAGGAATAGACATTTTGAGGACACTAACTTTGAAGGTTTTCAGTGTGTTTTAACCACTTACCTATAATAATTTGGTAGCTGCTTCATAGTTTTATTAGAGATACACTGTCTACTTTCAACTTTCAAACTGTCCTGGCCTGAGGAACTTGTTCTCCCAACAGTTTTGAAGTAGCCTTGAAAGACTTGTTGACACTATTTTTGCATTTCATTTTATATTAATTATTGTTCAGCTTCTTCAAATGCCACTGTTGACAGATGGATGTCACATGGATGGATAGTGAGGTGTTGGCTGACTGGAGATAAAAATACAAAATAGATGATCAAGGAAGTATATGTAAATAATAACATTTTAAATAGTAAAATAATTGCATAGATTATTATACACTAAATACATTAGACAAATAATGCAAAAGACACTTGGATAGAACTCATGACTCTTCCACTTGTGCAACAGTCCACAATAACCACAGTTAAGCGTGAACAACAGACAACTAAAAAATACTGAAGTACTCCAGCTTTGCTCAGTATCCTGAAGTTTTGCTGTTTGTTTGTAGTGTGGTGTGATAAATCTCTCACCATTCACGTTCTGCTCACAAATAACCAGACCATTTTGCTTATGCCTGCAACTTTGCAAAATGAAGTTAAATGAAGTGTACTGTGTACAGAGAGTTGTGGGGCTTGTGACTGTGAATAGTAATGTTGTTTTGTCCTATAAACCTGCATAGCATGACGTATATGAGTTTTACTTTGTAGTGATCAAATGATTATTAAAGGACAAGTCCTAAAGCAAATAGAAGCATGACAAGAGCATAACAAGGTCAAATGAAATCAATACAGTTAGAGGCTGCAGACTTATACCTTTATGACAAAAATGGAATTGTACTATACATTTCAACAACTCTGCACAATAAAGCAAACATTTATTGTGAGTGCATTAATACATAATTAATCTTTATTGTGTTTATAAAAGGCTGCTTATCTATTATCTATTTGCCACGCATTCACAGTTTGTGTGTCAATATTTGTTGTGGAAAAACCTGGAGCAAATACAAAGCGTTTACAAGACATTTAATAAAAGTATCATATTTCAGACTATTATTATATGTATTTGCAATATCCATTAATTTTATCTGCACCTCTTGCTAAATGACTGTCACCTAAATCATTTTCAAAGGTCAATGATCTTTACCTTTTGCCAGTTTTATTGTAAATTTTCTCCATTCTTTGTCAGTGTTGTTTGTGTGGATGCACAGACAACATGGGTATTCCTCTTGGCTGTGACTGTGGCTGTGCAAAGGTCAATAGATGCACTGCTGGGTAAAAGGTCAGTGTGTGGAAGAAAAGAGAATGCGCTGGTTTCAGGTCCAAGCCTTTGAGACAACAAATGCTGTGCAATGGAAAGAGAAAATGGAAAAGGAAGCAGTGGGATCATGACTGGGCTGTTGTACACATCATGTCTGGTCAAGATAAGGTCATGCACGAGCAGAGGTGACACCAGTAGCTCTGGGCACACAGGCAAAGAGACCAAGATCATGTTCTAGCTTTTTCAGTATGTGTGTGTTTGTGAGTGTGCACACTTTTTTCATATCCATATATCCTGTTGCTCTGTGCACTGCAAAGTATTATCTGTACTGTCCTCCAGCCTTATCACTCCCCAGGGCTTGGTCCCAGAGCTAATGAAGTCATCTCTGTGCCCACTGCTGCAGGAGGAAGTGAAGGAAGCAGGTGCAGAGGGAGAAATGAGGAGAGGATTAAGGGTTGATGTAAAGAAGTTGCAGACTGCAAACAGAGCAGAGGACAAGTGTGAGACAACTGGATGAGAGAGGGGTAGGAAAATGCTCAGAGAAAAACAGTAACAGTCAGAGAGAGTGAGGGGTGAAGGAAGCAAAGGAGGGGAAGCAAGTGAGCACTGCACTGCGTGTCATTGGCCCCCTGGCGTGAACAATCCATCTCAAATTGATCTTCCAGCTCGGCCCAGCAGGGCATTCTGAATCAATCTCAAATTGATCTCTGTGCCATAGGTCGGGAAAACTAGCAGTGGAGCTTATCAGAAATATAGTGGTGCTGGGAGGATCTGACAGGGAAACTTATCACACTGCACAACAGGAAATGGGCTCTGAGCCCCCGGGGCAGTGAGAGGACGGGCCTGCGCTGTGAACGCACACATAACACACACCCACACAAAAACACACAGTCCCACAATAACAAGCACACACAAATTCAGTGTCTCCATGCACTGGCACATGCTCCCAGTGTTCAGCTTACAACACACACCTACACACACACACACAGACACGAGCATCAGTCAACACCTTAAGGCTTTTGGGAAAATAAAAAGTTTGTCTGAGAACAATATGTCAATACATTTTGAATCAGACAGGTGAGATTTGAGGCCTGAAGCTCTTAATGACTTATAACACATTTAACGTGTCCTCAGCAAGGCTGTGTGAAAGGCCTGAGGAAGGACAATCAATAGTAGCTTGCATTTAGACAGTCAGTCAGCTTAGGGAGCAATCTACCTCTCAGGGCCCAGGAAAAACCATCAACATCAAAAAATATCTTTAAATAGACCAAAAAACTCCAGAAAGGAAATGCAAGAAGTTACTTTAGCCAACTTTTACTTGTGGTTTGAAAGTTTTTTTGTCTGTTTTTATTAGTTACCAGTTAACTCCATGTATAATATGATTTTATATTTTATTATTCATATTATGAGTAGCTGGTAGCAGCAGCTCTGCAGAAGGAAGATCGCAGACACAGCGCTGAGATCAATAGGAGGACATTATGCAGACAATAAGCTGAAAAGGCTGCGTTTGAGCATGTCAGTGTTTGGGAGGAAGCCAAGGAGCCTTTTCTGTGGCCGGCACAGAAAAAGCCCACAGTCAGCACAGAGGGGTAATGGGGGTTTATGAGGGCACCAGAGGGAGTAAAGACTACAATATTTAGAGTGAGTATAAACGGGAGCATGTCCTGAGGCTGATGTACCGACCTGTAAGACTGCAGCGCGAACACAAAGCCATGTGCACGCAATAACATGACTAAATGAAAATAGTCAGCTGTTTTCTGTGGAATTGATCATTATGTAAACATGTACAGGGCAGATTGCCTCTGACCTCGTTGCTCTCTCAAATAGCAGACAATATCACAAGTGTGAGATGGAGATGAGATAAAAGACTGAAACAGATGAGGAGTGAGACTATTTTGCATTTACTTTGAGTCCACATTTCTGAAAGATGCTTAAGGCTGCTCCAAGACTCCAAACTCAGTCATGATTTCAGTGACAATAACATTTCTCATCAGGCCTTTGCAGCACAGCCCCTACACAGCTGGGTTAACTGTCCCCATCAACCCTACTATCCACCAATGACACAATAATTCTTTCCCACTTTCCAGTTAATTCTTTCAGTGGCAACAAATCACACTCACTTTTAAGTTTAGTTAATTGTTAATGAAGGCATCTTAGCTCTAAACACTTTGCATGATATCTCACCTTTTGCCATTGTTTCAATTTCCAGCCATCATGCTCAGATTAGCTTTGTCTCTTGGACCTCTCTTGGACTTTAAAAGTGTAAGACAGTTGCGAAGTTTAAGTTTGGTCTGGTGAGGATTGCTGACTGCAGACTGACATTGACTCAGCAAATAGCAGTCCTGTCGATCACAGTTGAAAAAACAGACAGCGCCTGTGGAAGCCCCACATGTTCAGACAGAGAGCTAGACTTGTCCCACTGCTGGATAAAGAAGAACCATTCTCAAAGCTTTTGTATTTGACAGGAATGTCTGGTCCTTTTACTCTTTCTGCAAGGGCCAAGAAGTTAATTTTAGGTTGGTGTAACTTTGCCCTTCATGGAACGAAGATGAAATGACTTTTAGCTTTTAATTCCCCAATAATTTCAGGAAAACATAATAGTTCAGGGCTTGAGATCGTGCAGGGGCTTGACAGTGTTGAAAAGGCTGGAAGGATTAATTACAGATGGCAGCATGAGTAACCTTTTTAACTTTGTGCTTTAATCATATTGGATTTGGAAAGTCACCCTTGTTAGAGGAAGTGCAGTTAGATGTGCGCACCCTGTGCTTTTTATTGTAAATGGGAGGAGAAGAGGGTTCTCTTAGTGAGAGCCCCATATGTCAGTTGTCAACTTACTGCTGTGTAAGGCAGCTAACTAGCATTAAACAACCTCATCTCAGAAATTTCCAATTACTGCTCCCAGCAAGACCGTGAGCTTTTGATGAATAGCACGGAGCTAGCTAAAGCTAAAGGAGCTTCTCCAGGAAAGAGCCACACATGCACACAGACAACCTTAATATCTTCTGTTTTGTAATGCAACAGCTTTGTCAAGTAAACAGAACTCACTCTAAGACCTTTTAAAAGTTATTAAAAGTCAGCCTTGTTTGCTTGTGTTGTGTTTGGAGCTGTGTGCAGATGGTCTCAAGCCACGCAGAAGAATTGGACTCATCCCACTCCAAACACTCTGCCTACAGCAGGATTAGGCTACACTGTCACAGCAACAGACACATCACATTTCCCCAGCTCATTCTGGCTGAGAATGGAGATAATAATGGTTTTCTTGTTATTTATGTGCATCAAAGCCTCCATTTGTTACATCGATATATTAAATTTAATGTCAGTTTGATGGCTCTCTGACATAAAAAAGGGAACTTTTTCAGAAAACTGTGCACTTGGTTTGATGGGTGCTCTACGATAGCAGAATATATTTTCACATCATTCTCTCATGTGGTTCCTGTTGTTGTTGTCTAAATCTGGCAGCAACAGTTTGCAAACAACAGGCTGTAACACTGAATGCTAGTCTTTGCACTAATGTCACAGTCCTGTAGCTGTTCCTGTCTAAATCAACACAATGCTTTGGCTTCTGTCTCTGGCAATATCACAACCCTATGCTTTGGCTCCAGATCTGCAAAAGTAAGCTGCTATAATCTATATAAGAATAGTTGGCTTAAAAAACTCTATTTTTATGCTTCTGGGTTGGTGGTGACTTAACTGAACACATTATGTTTCAATGTTGTCACATGTTTTCGAAGAGATATTTGGAGGGATATTAGGATAGGTTTAATTTCTGACCCATTTGGTGCCATTAGCCCCTAATTGTGACATATTAGACTGAGATTATGATGTAAAAACACTAGACTAAGAAATGTCAGAAATCCTAATGTGTTTGAGAAGACAAACTGCATGGTAATTATTCATAGAGTTAATAGCGCGAACACCATATCTGTGACTATAAAGTGGTTATACATGATAATATTAAAATTTGATTCAGCCTGAAACACAATACATTACATAAAGTGGTTTGAGTGTGTCTTTACCGATACAGTGATACTCTCAGCCGAATGTGGGAGCTGATCAAACTGGATCAGAGCAGACAGGATTAGCATTTATTTATCTCCTGAAAACACTGATAAGCAATCAATATGAAAACTTCTTCTGTTGTATTATGCAGCTCATTTTAAAACACAGACTTTCAGACGATAATATTTGGTTTAAAAAGGTTGTGGCCACCGTGGACTTTTCACTTTATCACCTCAGTCATTGTCTTTACTGCTCACACCTCTGCTCTAACAGTTACACATTGCAATGACAGTGCCATTACACCCACTTTTCCATTACTTATTACTGCTATGCGCTAATGCTGCTAAAAACAGACCAATTCATCCAACTCGTTCAATCTTTCCAACTCTGAGATTCTTTGGATGGTTGCTAATCAAACCCAAATCGTAATGTGCTCTGTTGTGCCTCCTCTGTGCCAGTCTGATCCGGCGAGCCCGCTGTATCAGCCAGGAATGTCCACGCCCTGACAGCTGTGGGAGAATCTGACTCATTCCTTTCTTTGTGCCTATAACTCTTTGTCAAAAAAGCTCCTCCTGTCCATGCCTTTGCACAGACGCTTTACGGGCGCTCAGGGAAGGCGTCTTTTCCTGTCCTTACTGGAAAGTTACAATGTGAAGGATAAATGGAGCAGGGTGATACCTTTATCGGCTCGCCACTTCCCTGATGCGTGCCTGTTGTCTTAAATGTACTGACTGTGTTTTTTTCTTTTTTTCCCTGGCTTCTGTTCAATATGTTATTGATGTAGCAGCACTCTCCGGCTCCTCTTTATCAATACAGGCCTCTTCTGCTCCTATTCCTCACACGCTGGGTGCAATCAAAGTTAAGGACTGTCAGCCATTCGGGGCTACTTAAAGTCAAGAGAGGAAGCATGAGTGCAATCTGACACATAAGCTGTATCTCTTCTGTATCCTCAGCCTATAATTTAACCCTGATGCATGGAGGATATAAATTTATGAGCTCTTAGTGTTGTAATTACTCTCCTCACGCTCCGGCCCGAGACTGCATATTTAACTGGCTTCTACTACATGCGATATATCCAAATGATGCAGACCAGTGAGCCAAGCGGAAATGGATGTCAAAGAGCACATTACGAGGTGCTATATTATCGATCTCCTACTGTTCTGCACATGCTATTGATAAATCAGCAGTGTGTGTGATTGCTGCATGTTCGAGTGTTTTCTGGAAATAATAAAGACGCTGTTTGGATAAATCCGTTCTGAATATATCTTTGGATTATTAGTTTGAGTGTATTTTTTTGTCTATATCAAACATCACTCAAGGGCTTTAAAAAAAAGGGCATTTGAGAAATAAGAGTAAAACGGAGAGAATAAGATGGACAGTGATTAAATGAAAAGGGGAGAAGAGAGTGGATTAGCTGGGTGTGTGTCTTTAGAGAGCGTCTGGAAGGAAGAGCGAGCTGCCAGCCTCCTCTTTTCCATCAAAGTCACTCGGCTCTCATCTTGATTAGCAGAATGTGTGGACTCCCCTTCCTCTCTTCCTACATTCTCTAATGCATATACTCATTTTAACAGCAAGAAAAATTGCTCTTAATAATACTACATTCACCTGTAATTCGACTTTGTGTACATTTTACTCTCAATAAGCCAAATTTAGATAGACCTAAGCTATTCTTTTTCTTTAAATGCAAGTAATAATAATTTGATTCCATGAAATGCAATGTTAATAATTGGTTATGGCAGTTTTGTGCAAAAATGTATATCGTCAATGAGTCAGCTCAGCACAGTGGCAATAATGATTCCTCACATGGAATAAATACTTGTCCTTTTACATCAACGATAGGACTTTGGCAAAGTAATTTAAAGGAAAAATACTACACATAGTGCCATCAAAACCAAGCAGAGTTTAAACAGATGACAATAGTATTGGTGTGTAGTTTTTTCTGGAGGCAAAAGTGGAGAGTGCATTTCTACACCTTAAACTCTTTCTTTGCAAAGCACTATGGATATGAAGCTGCCAATACATACATTATGAATTTTCAGGATTTAGGATTGTACCGTCTCTTTTTCCTGCACTTTCTACATATTGAACCCTCACTGAATATGAGAAACTGGAAATGGTCCAGGAAATCACACGTTTTGTTTGTTGTACATTTCATGTCATTCTCATCTCATTCATCACCAGTTTCAGAGAGCAGTAAAAAGTTTTTTTTTACTGTTTGACCTGGCTGCCAGACTGTAATCCTTGTTTGCTGCTTCAGGGGACACACTCTGGTGACAGACTTGGGAAATAATTTTGACAGCAGTACAAAAGACCAGAGCAGTCATCATTTATATCACTGGACTAAATGTGTCAGAGCAGTCAACAAAACAAAGAAAGTCACACAGAATGTCAGCTTGATGAATAGTCCGTCAGATTTTAAACACACTTTCTGAGGCTCTAAATGGGTTTTATGGTTCAATCAACACAAATACACCTCCACTGTGATCAGATTTGGCTGATGATAAACTTGTCTTTGGGGCCTTTTTGTATGGTTTTGTCTAATTCTGTTTGCCTAATTCACACACACGCAAACACACATGCCGAGGTGATTTATAGCCAGTCGTGTCTAATGGATTGCTTTGGCACTTGAGTAATTATGAAAAGAAATTAATTACCCCTAAGCGACCCTCTGTCTATCTTCTCTTTCTATCTCTCACACACTCGAGCCCTTACGACAGACTGCTGTTTCCTCCTCAGTCTTCGTGTAATTATAGTTTACACTGTCTAAACAGACATGTGTTACCTGTAATTAATTTCTTAAGGATATACATGATTAAAAGAGCTGTCCCAATGTGTTAATGTATCACTTAAGTTTATTGACATTTTCAGCAGCCCGACCAATTGCCTCAGCTATGTAATTTAGAAATTAATTGAAATGGTATTGTTAAAAATGAATAGAACTGCCTTGCTGATTTGATTGCAAAGTAAAAATAGACTGTTAACAACAGGAAAGACTAGAAAAGTCATATTAGAATTGAGATATTAGTCATATCTGGTAAGGTGGGCAAACTGTGGCTGTGAAAGAGGGGCTATTCTCCATTTTTGTGATTGAAATAGAAATAGAAGAGATTTTGATTGAACAAGAAGGCCACCCTGAGGTCAGTTTTAAAAAGGGGGATTTAGCATGGCACATAAATAAAAGGATAACAAGTAATGAGTCAGCGTCTACAAACAGAGACAGAGGCAGAGTGAACAACGTGCGGGGATTATTAGCGACTCTGTGCACGGATTTGGGAGGAAGGCTGAGGTCTGGCAGACCACAAAGTGATCTGACCCTGGCTCAGTGTCACTGCTCTCTCCTGACTTCCTCCAGTCTCTTCTGCAGATACAGCAGCCAGCATCAGTCACCTTTCACTGAAGGTGATTGGTGCTGCCTCACAAACCCACGCCTCTATGATCGAACCATGGGGTGTTCACTGGCTGCTACACGACAAATCGTATGGATTTTCCACATTGGATCCTGCCGCAGAACAAATCCAATGCCTTTTTCCAGCTGGCTGCGGCTCATCAACACTGTATTCTTTCCAGATGAAGAGATTGTATCATATGACTCTGCTGAGACTGTGCACACACATTTACTAACTGGCAGGCCATTTTGTACATAACATTTTACAAAGGGCTTCCGGTGGTTTTACTGATGTTGACTTTGTTTGTCTCTTCTGCAGATGTGACTTAGACCTGGACTACGACAGCTATCATGATGATTACTTTGACAGGTATGCTAGTGTCACAACTGAATGCTTGGCAGTTCACACGCTTTATTGCTTGTCCAAATGTCACAGAAGGCAAAAGGAAGAGGCTCACACACAGCCGCCACTCATCATGTTTCTTTTTTACATTACCACATCAGACTATTCAGGCAACATAATTACAGGCATCATTATTATCTACAATATAAATACTTTGGCACCAGCTATCTTGGTTAGGTTATTTTGACAGTTTTGCAGTTTTTGGGCAGAGTTCTCCATTAAGTGGCTCTGTATCACTAGCGCAATACTGAAATTGTTCTGGGACCTCACTGCATTCCTCAGGCCTGAACTCAGCAAATTTGGATAAAACAATAGTGTCAACACAACCACACAGAGACTCATTAAGAGACATATTAAGGCCTCCATGTTTTGTCCACTTGGTCGAATGAAATGTTCATTATTTCACTAGATTAATAGTTGTTATTGTTTATACCTAACAATACCTAATAATGCACATTTTACTTTAATTGGCATAATGTATACTTTTAGATAACGAATTTCTTAAAACCACTTCACACCACACACATCAAGGATTTTATTTGCTATTTTATTTGGATTTGTTAATCAATATTCTTATTTTTTCTCAGAGGAGAATCCAGCCACTGATTTGTTTTTAACACAAAGCTTTATTATTGAGTGTTTTGCTTGAGTGAAAAGTTTATGAGTGCATAAATATGTAGGAAAGAGGGGAGCAACTGTTTGTGTGTGCTGTTGAGAGCAAAAAGTGTCTCTCAACACACTGATAACCGCCTGAGCTGACAAAGCTGCTTTGTGTGTGTGGTCTAATCCATAGGAACAAACACACACCGTTTTTTTTTTCCTGTAATCCCTGCTCGTCTACAGTCTCTCTTTGTCTGAGCTTCTATTTTATGAGATGACACTTCAAAGCCGGTGTAAATACACATTGCCTATCTGATCTTGCAAACTGCTCTAAAGACGTTTAAACTCCTGTAAGTCTCTGGTCTAACGTGGACAATGCTCAAAGCCTCTAATCTCACACACTTATGGGGGGGCCTAATACACTTCAGCCATATGTGACATTGTGATGCCTGTGTGTCTGTGCGTGTACTATGAATATACGGGGTACTCACTCGGTGTGGAGCAGAGGGGCTTCAACACAGGACAACAGAGAAAATGTCAGGATTGCAGGCTGACTGGCTAACAGATCAATCAGTTAATCTACATTACAGCCCGACTCCAAGTCCTTACAGCTGACAGCTTGCATCCCAGTTGTTGGCTTGTGATATATAGCGAAGGAGCTCTCCTGGCTATACACGCACCATTTCGGCTTTGCTCAGTCTGTGCTTCATCCAGATATATCCAGATTGTGTTTATGCTCAGTAAAGAATTTCAGATGGGTGGCCATTGCTGCAGCACATTGTAATGTTTTGTACATGCTTCTCAGTGTTGTTGTCAGCAACTGCTACCTTTTCTGCCAAATCCCTATTCAAACAAACTCCCAAACTAATGATATTTGTATATTGGTACATATTTTTGTCTTTTGCTGTCACTGGCTCTTTGTTACTAGAACTGTGGGTGTGTCAAATAGGCAGTGAAGTTGAATTATTTTTTTGTTTTACTCAAAATATCTGCAGTTTCCTGGTAAAACACACACATCGCAGAGGCTGGGTTGACTTACGTGTAAGCACTATGGAGTTTGACTGTGATACACTCCCTGTCACCAGCACTACGAGCCTGGCGGGAGCTATTGATTGGCCCTGACAGAACCAATTACATTCAGTGACAGATAAAGACATGGAGCTGTCCACTGGGAAGAGGCAATGCCAAACCAGAAGCAAGTGAAACAGGAATAAAAATAAAAGACAAAAACAGTATAAATATCCATATCTGTGTGTAACACCATAACTTTTCAATAACGGTGTGTTCTTAATAATAAAATGGGAATGTAACTTAGTGTGACTCATTATGTTGTGTTTAACTAACTGAGCTAACAAGCTTCACTTAAAATCACTTATTGCCTTTGATCCTGATTTTATTTCTAGAGTGTACGACTACCAGCGTGTTCCAGCTTCCTCGTCCCCTGTGCCCCTGGGAACAAGTCTGGCCAAGCGTCCACGCTCCTCGTGCTATTCCTCCAGGCACAGACACAGCCGAGACAGAAGCCACTCCAAAAGCTCCAGAGCTCACTCTTCTAGTTCAAACACAGCCAAGTGTAAGTGCTCCTCAAAGGACAGAGATGAAATGATCCCAGATGTTTTTAGATGTTCTGCCAAAAACATTTACTGTCCTAAACATATACATTTGGTTGTGCTACAGTGGGCATGGACGAGCTGCAGGTGATAAAAAAGGAGCTGACTCTGATAAAGACACAAATCGATGGGCTGCTTGACAGTCTCGACAGGATGGACACTCAGAGGACTGACCATAAAGGTGAGCCGCTCATTTGTAAAGACAGCGCAGGCCCTTGGATACGGGATTGCTTGATAGATAATCTATGAGCACTTCAAAAACATTTTAAAAAGGACTCAGGCAAAAGGGTGCTTTCAGATTTCTGCTTGATTAGATCTAGCAGTCACAGCCCCGGTCGGAGAAGCTATACACTCCTGTAATGTAAATGAGTCTTGTGTTAATGTTCATATGGTTTTATTCATAGTTGTGTACAAATTGTGGACCCTGCTCGTCTACATTAATGAGGGTCCACTGAGGCACTTTAGTTGAACACGTTTCAGGGACAAATTTAACAATCTGAAAAAAATGAAAAACACAGTAAACTCGCAGTTGCAGCCCTCATGTGGACATACAAACACAGCACTATTACAACATAGCCTGTTTGTCCTTCCTGAGGACAAGGCTTTCATTACAGATCAAATGAACTCATCCTAAATTAAACACCGTACACAAAACACCCACTATTTGTGGCACTATTGTGTTCTTGTTAAAATAACAAAAGCAAACCTTAAACCCTAAAAATTAAAGAAATTTACATCACAGTGAAAATGCAAATAGACAAGCTACTTAGGGGAGCCGATCGACCTTGGCGACTAATAGCTCTCATCTTTGTGTTCATTTATCTCTGGATGGTTTGATTCCCTTGTTCCTGATTATCTTCCTCCTCTGAGATGCTCTCTCCTCATCATGTCCTTCACTCATCCTGTCACTCTCAGTCTCGTTTCCTGCCTGTCATCCTTTGTACAATCACACATAGACATTGTAGTCTTTCTTTCTCAGTGAACATGTGCTTCTTTCACATTCTTATGCAAAACTCACACCAGACTGCTTTTCCCTAAACTCTCACACATCTGCTGTGTGCTCTGTCATAGGGTCTCCCCTGAGAGAGGACAGTCCAGCTGGCTCTCCGTACACTCCGGACAGCAGTCCTGAGCATTCCCGCTCCTCACTCTCCCCACCCAACTACCGCCATCGAATCCACAGGGAGAGTCCCAACCTGGAGCCAGACGACGACCACACAGTAAATGCAGCTTTTTACCAAACATGTAGTATCTTATCTCATGTGACCAACAGACAAATCAAACTGAATGTCCTACATTTACCTAACTGATGCAACCCAGCGTTTCTGTCAAACATATGACACCCCAACTGCTTTGATATCAATTTATGTTTTTGTATTTTTAAAAGGGTCTGTTCCTGTATCGTGACTTAATGACTCTCACTGTCCTGTTACATGTTCCAGGTGAGCCATCACAACTCTGACCCTGAGGAGGAAATATGAGGAAGGAATAAGAAGAAGCTGTACAGTGGAAAACATGGAACAAGTGCCAAACATTGAGAAAGAGAACTACCATCTAGCAAACTACATATCACAAACTCTGGTGCCCTTTAGGTGTACCAACAAAGACAATGTTTAACTATTATTAAGAACGTGTTGCACTCCAGCAGGACACTGAGGTCCTCCCCACCTTGTCTTTGGCCTCTTGGCACAACGACATGCTTTTTATCATAGAAGTAGTTAGTATTGGTTTGGCCAAACTATAATCAGTTTACAGCGATATCTGATAGAATAAATTTGAGACCTGATGAAATAGCTTAAAGGTACTATGGCCTGTGGAGTACTGTAGATTTTTCATACTTTGTGATTTCTTTCTCAGATTTTGTGCTTAACACTGAGTGGGGCTACAGTTCTGGACTCTCCATTGCATTGATCTTAACGTTCCAGATGGTTATTTAGACTAAAATTGTGTTTTTATGTTGGGCAGCCAAAAATTATTTATTTATTTATTTATTTTTTTGTTCACTTAGCTTGAGGTTTGAGTTTTTGAGAATTTCTGACAGTTTCAGTACAAAGTACATGATGTTTTCTGTAGTAGAAGGTCTAATTCATGCAGATATTAAAATAGTTGAAAAGATATTGCTATATACAGCAATTTCAAGATTTTTGCTTAAAATGGTAAAGAGTGCAAAAGATATTCTCTCAAAATTAACAAAAAGTTATATAGGATCATGTGTTTACAAAAACGTACGAACGCCCTCTTGTGGACGTACAAACACACTGCAGTTAAAAAATGTTCATGTTTCTCCTGGAAATGGGAAAAGTTCACTAGTCATCTTCACATCTAACAGCAAAATGAGCATTATGGAAGTCTAGCATGATCAAATATTGACAAATGAGGAAAGGCAGTGAAAGAGTAAATCTTTAACTCTGAGAGGTTTTGTTGCATTTAGATTACAAGTGTTTGTTAAGTAAACATGGACTGTTCATTATCTTTACTAATCCTCACAGTCTTTACTCAGTTTAGTAAAATTCATACATAAACCAGACAACATAATGAATTATTGGATATTGAACACACCTGCAATATGTGAACAAAAACAACACAAGCCGCCAACACCAATCTGTTACATAAGAACAACTGCTACTGTGTGAAATACAAGCTTAACTGGTTAGAAAGAAAGAATCTGATTCAGCTGAGGATCAACCCCAGCATGTTGCTCTCTTTTTGTTTGAACATGATATGAACACACCCTAACAATACAGTCTTGGTCTGTAAAAGTAAGAACAGAGTCTGCCTGTACTGACGGTAAGTTTTGTAAGTTATGTAAGTTGTGTTAGTTACTTTTGAAGGTTATGAATCACTGAAATGTGACCGTGTCCCTTTTTATTGTCTGTTTTACAAGATAGAGGATGTTAGATCTCTTTCACCTTGTATAAGGCACTTTGACATGTAAAAATCAGGCCAATGTGTAACATTGTGTATTAATGTAAACTTGACAGTAATTGTTCAGTTGTCTTTAAATCTTGCTTTAGGACTCCACATGTGTTTTTTAAAGAAATTATTGATGTTAATGCCGATGGTGTTTTATGTTTTTGTTTAATTCTTGAGATAAGCCACGTGGAAATGCTCATTGTACCAGTAGTAAAAGTATTTTCATATTGACTATAAATGCTGTTCCAGTGTGTGTTTATTTAAAAAAAAAAATCATATTTTTAATTTACAGAAATCAAGCATAACATTATGACCACTGACAGGCAAAGTAAATAACACTAATTATCTCTTCATCATAGCACCATGTAATGAGGGATATATTAGGCAGCAGGTGAACATTTTGTCCTCAAATTTGCTGTGTTGGAAGCAGGAAAAATGGGCAAGCGTAAGGATTTGATCAAGTTTGACAAGGACCAAACTGTGATGGGTAGACAGATGGGTCAGAGCATCTCTAAAACTTGAGCTCTTGTGGCGTGTTCCCGGTCTGCAGTGGTCAGGTTCTATGAAGAGCTCAAAAGAAGGAATAGTGTTAAACTAGCAACAGGGTCATGGGAGGCCAAGGCTCACTGATGCAGGTGGGGAGTGAAGGCTGGCTCTTATGGTCTGATCCAAGAGACAAGCTACTGTTGCTCAAATTGCTAATGAAGTTAACGCTGGTTCTGATATACAGGTGTCAGAATACACAGTGCATCTGTTTGTTGTGTATGGGGTTGCATAGCTGCAGTCCAGTCAGGGTGAAGCTGACCCTTGTGCATCACTGAAAGACACAACAATGGGCACACAAGCATCTGAACTGAACCATGGAGCTTTGGAAGAAGGTGGTCTGGAGTGAGTTTGAGGAGCTGTTTTGTTCCCAAATTCCCCAGATCTCATTCCAATTGAGCATCTGTGAGATGTGCTGGACAAACAAGTCTGATCCATGAAGGCCCCACCTCGCAAGTTACAGGACTTAAAGGATACCACAGCACACCTTCAGGGGTCTAGTGAAGTCCATGCCTCAACCAGTTAGGGCTGTTTTGGAGCAAAAGAGGGACCAACACAAGAGTAGGCAGGTGGTCATAATGCAACGCCTTATTAGTGTACAGCCTATCACTGAATAAACCTTTTTAGAGGGAGATTACATTTATATTAATGAAAATTCAGTAATGCGCTGGACAGGAAATACTAATTTTAACTGGATTCCTTAAATTTTTCTGCATTAGCTCTAGCCCAAAGGCAGTTGTCTGCCCCGACATCGCTATGAGTTCAAAGTACAGAAAACAAACTGTGACAAAAGGAGGCAGACTGATCTACTGTTGAACCTAAAATAAGCATGTGCCGTGAATGCCACATGACAGCTTGCAAAACATCATGTGGTAAGTGACAGTAATCTGACTCTATGAAATTAACCTAAAAATCAGATTTTATAACTAGATTGACTGGCCAAGTTGGGAGTTTACACATCAGAGCTCATGAGTGCTCACAGACTGCAGCAGCTCAAAGGACACATTCTGCCGGAACACAAGGTAAGCTAAAAAACTCTGAAGCTGTAGGATTTTTGAGGGTTTAGGGTTATTACGTTCAAATTACCTCTTGAGATAAAGACACAATAGTACATAATTTGATTAAAATTTATTGAAGGTAATTAATTGAATTATGAGGAAAGTGAACTGAAGATAACTAACTGTGAAGCAAATCTTGTGGCTAAACAGAAACTAGTTTTCGGGATAGCCTAGCGTTATGGTTTGAGGCTCTTTTAAAATGGATTGCTGGTTATGAACATTGATTGCTGTTGTGTGGATGGGCCATTGATTCATTTCTGGTTTCAGTTTCTGCCCTACAATGTTGTAAATACATTTCGTGATGAAGAGTGTCTAGAAATGTAAATCACAAATTTGCACTGCCATCATGTGTAAAGTATTGAGTATCATATTGTCACTTACTCTGTAATTCACACCCTTCCCTGGCTCCCAGTGTACATTTCTTTGAATCTATAGATTACATCAATGGCCGGCCCTATGAGTCCCCTGTCGACACATGTGCTCAACATCGCCATGGGGATCCCTGGCACAAATGTGGCCCTCAGCCTCCATCGACAAGACCCTTCATCTGAAACTTGGAGTTTGATTACAAATGGGTAAAATATTAGAGAAGCTAATTATTTTCAAACAAATTATATAATGATAACAACATTTTATATGAACATCTCCACAGAATCACAAATGCTGATGGCCGCTGCCCAGGACTTATCACAAAAGAAATGTTCATATCTGGAGTGTACAAATTACGATTTGAAACTCAACAGTACTGGGAGAGTATAGGAGAGGAATCCTTTTACCCTTATGTTGAGGTACCGTTGCATTTGTCCTTTATCATATTGCTTTTTTGTGAGTGATGATAATATTTATTTTGTGTTTATTTGTGCTGCAGATTGTCTTCACAATAAAAGACCCTGGACAGAAGTACCATGTCCCATTGCTCATGAGTCGTTTCTCATACAGTACTTACAGAGGAAGCTAGAGACTATGGGCTCCGATCTCCAGGAATCATACAGGCAACTTCTGGGGAGAGTTTGATCCAGTTGAAGTGTTATACCTATTGTGACAAATAAACATATCTAAATAAATACAGTTTTTAATCACTTCCTGTTTTTTCTTATGTGTAGGCCTACTGTTTTATAAACAGACACAAACACTTAGAAAACTTATTTTTACACAAAACTACCTTTTTCACCAGATTCCTTTCACTTGTCCTCAAAAGGAAAAGCTTATTTTGACATCTTACCCAAAGAATCCTTTGCTCACACAAAAGTTAGTTTTAATAAAAGGCTGATGTATGCAACCCTCAGAAGCCCAATGAAGAAAAGCGACAGAAGATGAATGAATGTTGTTTACCCTTCGTAACATTTGTTCATGTGATGGCGACACACAGATACATATTATTAGGTCTATACCGTGGATGTATTATTAGAAGCTCTTTGAAAACATCCATGGTCTATACTGCTCCACCATGCGCTAGTCAGTACTCTGTGCTCGATTGCTCTTCTCTGTGTTTGGGTTTCCTTTCCGGCGTTGACTACTCTCCCCTGAGCTCCGAAGGGCCTTGGCTGTTGTTCGAGTTGTGTGGATAAATTCAAGCTTCACAAAGCCATTTTACAGTAAAGTTTACAAAAAACAAAAATAATGGCTGACGAAGAGTTAGAAGCAATTAGACGGCAAAGAATGGCGGAGCTACAGGCCAAACACGGGGTGAGGAAATAAGCACGAGTCTCAACGTGTCCACCGTAAAAGGAGATGCTGAGCTCAGTGCTGTACAGCTAGCTACCAGCTACTGTTGCTAAAGCAGACACTAAAACTGCTTACCTTTTTAAGAGATACAGCATTTGCCATCTCCAATTAAGGCTATTTTACTCAGAACAGCTGATGTGACAGAGAAACTACCACTAATTTTTAAAATTCATGCTGTTGTCAGATCAGGGCTTACAGCGCACGCCCCTCTCACTGCTTGCAGTCATAAAACTCTATTAGGAGTAATGTGGCAGTAGCCTACTGTTTTCTAATAATCCTAAATACTGTCTTATAGATATACGAAAACGTTATGTATGAAAATAATGCAAAACATTATAGTTTCCTAGTGTCACTGTTTATTAACCCAAGATGCCTTTCAGTATTTATCTCACCAAAACGTATATAATATAAATTTAATTGATCAGACTTAAGTATACACTACATTATAGTGCTTTACTGAACTGTTGCCACTGTCCTGTTTCCATTAAAGCGTTAAGTAAAATAAACCTTTATTTAACTGAGTGACTACTAACTATTTCAGGATGGGTCAAATAACCAGCAAGGAGAGGAGGCCAAACAAAGGTATGCCATTTTATCAGCAGCACCTTCATAGAAGAAAAGGAATTTTGTGTTCAAGAGGTATTCTGAAAGCTTGTCATGGTGGCATTATGATTGCAGGGAAGCAGACATGAGAAACACGATATTGGCACAAGTCCTTGACCAATCTGCTCGCGCTAGATGTAAGTATGCTCTTAAGTTCCTAGTCATTTAATCTAAAATATAAATGTAAAATGACCAATGTTATTTTCCTCAGTGAGTAATCTGGCTTTGGTAAAGCCAGAGAAGGCCAGTGCAGTAGAGAACTATCTTATTCAAATGGCTCGTTTTGGACAATTAGGTGGAAAAGTAAGAAACTATACTATTGTTTCTTAAAGATGCTATGTGTTAATGCTTTGTAAAATGTTAAAAATGTTTTACTTTGCAGATTTCAGAGTCTGGGTTAATTGAGATTTTGGAAAAAGTCAGTCAGCAAACAGAGAAAAAGACAACAGTCATTGTAAGTTCATTGGTGCTACACGTTTGACTTATTTTTCACAGTTATTTCTCAGCTTTCTGTGTACTGTGTGCTTTTCAGTTCAACAGAAGGAGAGTGATGGACTCAGATGATGAAGATGATTATTAACTAGGAACCTGGAGTGACCCAAGATATTGGATAAGGCTCTGTTTTGCTGGGACTCACAGTAGCATTTTGGAGCTGCTTGTGTCCGTGAGCTCCTTTGGCGCTACAGCAGCTTATATCAGTGCAACATGTTATACAACCAACAACATAGGAGCTACAAGATGCAAGTGATGTGGTTGATACATTGTGAAGGCACTCTTTCCTATTTTCAATCAATTTACACTGATGTGCGCCTGATAACTCATGACTTTGTCATCTTTTTTTTTTTTTTTTTACAATAGACAACTTTTTTCTTTAATAACAAGACTGTAGGAAACTATTAAAACTTTCTCTCTCAGGCCAGCTTGGTATATTCTTGCTGATGTACAACTGCAGAGGTTTACATGAAATAAAAGCCTTGAATGGTTTAGATGCTTTTTACTACACCAAACGTTGTTAATCAAACCTTGTAGTGCATCATATGTAGTAGTTGACTGCTGATTTCAATATTTATTTTTTCATACATATTTGAAAATCATTTTAGAATCAGAATCCCATTTGTATCACATAAAGAATAAAGCAACATAAAGAATAAAGCAACATAACTCCCTAGTTTATATCAAAAACTATTACAAAAACAACTATACTGCAAGAACATGTATTTTTTAAGTAAATCTATAAATGGATAAGATTGACTAATAAAAAAGTCTGTTTAAGCAACAGTCACCCACTAGTTGTGACGGCTGTCGTGTGGGATTGCCTCATTTTCATACGACAGTGGTCAGATGAACTTTATTGGTTGCTTTTCCTGTTTGGTGTTCAGAGCCTTTTTCTGATTGGCCGCAGGTATGGCCACATGATAAAGACGAGCCAATCAGAACTGACTGTGATGAGACGCTGCTGTGAAGGACAGCCATGGTTCTCGATAGCTTATGGTGTGTAGGGTTAGCTGGAGTGTGTATGCTGCATATTTCAACAGGAATATACAAGTTGTTGTTCATTTAGCTATAGTTTTTCTTTAGCGTAAGGGTATATATTTTATCTAACCATGTGTGACGATAATATAGACAAGACAAACATGGTTACGTGCACGGCTCCTGTGAATATAGCTGTCATCAAATATTGTAAGTATCTTATTGAGTTCAGTGGCTACTGGTTTTAAAGAAATCGATTTTAAAGACGGGCTTTTTGTGTATGCAGTGATCAGTGTTGCTTTATCTAATTCAGTACCTATTGTGTATAAATAATTTCAGGGGGAAAGAGAAATGAAGAATTAATTCTACCTATAAACTCATCTTTGAGTGTAACATTGCACCAAGAGCAGGTATTTAACACAATTGGTCCATCATAACGTTAACTGAAACACTTTTCTGAGACGCCACAATTATACGGATATGAATTTTACAATTATATGAATTTTTATTTTTTACAGCTAAAAACAACCACCACAGTTGCAACAAGTAGATCATTTCAGGCAGACCGGATATGGCTAAATGGAAAAGAAGAAGATATAAGCCACCCAAGACTGCAGTCATGTCTAAGAGAAAGTAAGTTTTGTTTTTTTTTGCTTCCTCCCCACACAAGCAATTATCAAGTAAAACCTGATGGCATCTGTGTGCTTTTTTTCCTCTCAACTCTTTGTATTAAGTTCGACGGCTTGCAAGGAAGAGGCGTAATAATGGCAACCCTGGGTTTGATGCAGCTAGTTTGTCTCACAAAGTTCACATTTGCTCCATCAACAATTTTCCAACAGCAGCTGGACTTGCTTCATCAGCTGCTGGTTTTGCTTGTCTGGGTTTGTATGGATTTTTTGTTCTTATGTTCTGCTGCAGTTCAGATAAGATCAAGTGCAATAGTCTGACCTCTGTATTATTACTGAATAAAAAGGTGTGTTGATGTTATAACAGCCATGCATATTTTATTATATCCATCCAAGCTTAAGTAATTTTCTCTCTCCTTTCTTCTGTCTGATATGTAGTTTACACACTTGCTCGTGTGTATGGTGTGGAAGGAGAGTTGTCTGGGATTGCACGTCAAGGTTCTGGCAGTGCATGCCGAAGTATGTATGGAGGATTTGTGCAGTGGATCATGGGACAACAAGACGATGGCAAAGACAGTCTGGCCCAACAGGTGGAGCCAGAGTCACATTGGCCCGAGCTCAGGATACTTGTCCTTGTTGTAAGTCACTGTATACAGTATGCAAATGACAGCATGAAGTTAATGTTTCTTTTATTCCTCATGAAATAATGCACATTATTCAACATGAGGACACCAATCCATGTTGTAAATTTCAGGTTTTTTTGCATTAGTTATGAACTTACTAATGGGCATATTTATTTTTGAAACTGTAAATTTTGTTGTAGGTGAGTGCTGAGCGGAAACCAGTGGGCAGCACCTCTGGGATGCAAACCAGTGTACAAACCAGCTCGCTATTAAAGGTGCATCATCAGCATAATGCTCATAGTAATTTTACATATAGTAACATAAATTGCTGTCAATGTATTTGCTCACATACTAGAAGAAAACACATCATAATAATATGAATATGTTTTCTACCTTTACTGTTTGCAGCACCGATCGGACTTGGTTGTCCCTCGAAGAATGAAAGAGATGATTGAAGCTGTGCACAGAAAAGACTTTGCTGCATTTGCTGAATTAACCATGAAGGACAGTAACCAGTTCCATGCAACCTGTCTTGACACATATCCTCCCATATTCTACCTTAACAGTGTGTCTCAACAAATCATCAATATGGTGCATCGGTTCAACAGGCATTATGGGGAGACAAGGGTAAGGATCTTAGCCCAATTTATACATATTATCAGTCTAAAATCCTTACAAAATAGTCCGATAAAAGTGTTTGTTTTTCTTTTAGGTAGCCTACACATTTGATGCAGGTCCCAATGCTGTGATCTTCACTCTGGAGCAACATGTTCCTGAGTTTGTCCAAGTGGTTCAACATTTCTTTCCCACAGAAAACAATGGGGGAAAGTGAGTAGATGAACATTTGATGCGTCATAGTAAGATTTCTTACTTCACATGATTTATACTGTTTTTTGTTTTGTTTTTTGTACAGGTTTATTAAAGGTCTTCCAGTTGACCACACGCCCCTTTCTGAAGAGCTGAAACAAGCTATTGGTTTGGAGCCCATGCCAAAAGGAATCAGCTATATTATTAGCACTAAGGTAAAGATTCACATTTTAAGTATTGAATGTTTTTATGTCTTTCTGGTCATAATACAGACATGCTTTATGGTTTTATTTAGATTGTTAATTGTTCTTTTGTATAAGGCTGGACCGGGCCCGTGTGTTCTTGAGGATCCCACACAACACCTGCTTGGATCTGACGGGATGCCAAAGAAGACTTTTTGAAATCTTTTATATTTTAAACAATGTATGTCTGTGTTCTTTGCTGTAGTATGTAACATAGAGATATTTGTGTAACCATGAGGAAGACCTTCAGAAAAACATAATTTATAAATCAATCATATGAATAAATAATATTCTATGTATAAGGAGGTATTGTTTTGAGAATATAGTACACATTGTACATTCTATAAAACATAATTAAATAAATGTATTTTAGCAATATGCACTGTCGTTTTGAATTCAATGTAACACTACCTAATTAAGAGTTTTTTGAGTGCATCTGTACTGCTGCAAACCAACATGAGCCGTGCGTATTAAGGTGTGTGGAAAGTTATGTTGATGTGATGAATGCATACAGTAGTCAATCTGAGTTGGGCGCACTTTTTAACTGTAGCTAACTGTTTATGTCACAGAACAATCAAAGAGACCTTCATGTACCTGAATGTCACATAAACTGATAAACCTTTGTTTCCACTACATGAATACAAGAACTTCAGATAAACGTATAGATTTTTAATAAGAATTTGTAGATCTTGCTATGGCATGTGCCCCTCACCTGTTTGCTCACATTTCCTATCGGTAATTAGCCGGTGAGTGTCCTGCGCTTTTCGGAAATGACGCTCACTCAGGGGATGGCCGGAGGTGGGACCGTCCTGCCCACTCTGCGTGTCAACACACCTCACATCTGTAAAGAAAAGAAAAGTCGTTTCCTTGTTTTCTCAGAGGTTTCAGCCGCTGTCCGGAGACGCGCATCGTTTCAGCAGTGGGGTCTATTTTATTTCCGCTATGGGGAAAATAGAGTGGGCGATGTGGGCCAATGAGCAGGCTCTCGCTTCAGGACTCAGTGAGTAACCTTCTACAAACTTGTATTCACTTATTAATAACAGGGAAAGTTTTCAAATGCCTTCATATTTAGTTTCGTTATCCACAGAGATTTTGAAGAAGGCTGAAGGCTTGATTAAATAGCCTTTTCCCCTCCCAAAGTCATGTTTATTAATGTTCCTTGTTCCTTCTCTCAGTTCTCCTCACAGGTGGAATCGTGGGGGTGGCAGGACAGTTCAGAGGTTGGGAATTCGCTGCTTATGCTGTGTATCCTTTAAAATCTGTGAAATGTCTTTATGTTTAACTCTAAATGAACAATGTAAGCTTTTAGATAGGTCGTGATCTAGGCTGAGGTCAGTGGGTTGAATGTAATAAAGGCAGATGGATGTGGGTAGCACATTGTACTGACACATGCATTTTACAAAAGATAATGAGGGTTTTTTTTACACTGGATTATGTGATACTGCTTAAAGGAGCCTTGACACACAAATAGGGCTGCTGGAACATTTGTCTGTCTCCTTGAATATCCAAGAGGCAAGAGGTCCAAGGGCACAAGTGCGGCACGGACGTAAGTAATGTTCCAGTGTGCATGTTTTATCTCATTTAAAGGATATTTTACTAAAAACCTTTCATTTATTTTCTGTCTTGTTGTCACGCAGGGGCCAGTACTGCTTCACTGTGTGTGTAAAATCTTTTGGACCACTGACAAGAAACTACTATGTTCGAGCTTTTTTACACGCAGCGTGAGTTCCTTTTCTTGGTTTCCTCTAATTTCCATAGAGCACCCCCCCTCGTACTTATGCACCAACATTACGGTATGTTTTTGTACTTTTTTGTCATTTAGGCTCTGTGTTCCTGGGGGTTTTATGCTTGCTACTGTCCTCGGATGTGTCTGCCTTGGGATTGCGAGCCTCATTTACCTGGGAGTAAGATCGTTTTTACCACTTGATTCTGTAGAATGGAATAATGTGAACCGAGATACAGTCAGGAAGAGTACAGTTTAAAACAAGGAAATGGTTACAAGGAAGAGAGTCTTTCATTACTGCTATCTCAGTTGAGACATGACCCACAATGATGAGTGTGACTAAAAACACTTCTTGGTGCAGCAAAGATGACAAAGTTATAAATAATCTAATTATAGCACTTTACAATATTATTACTAAATCATACTGCAAAAGAGATTTTTGATCTCAACGAGTATCTTACCTGGTAAAATAAAGGAATAATAAAAAAATATATATACTGACAAGTATTCCTTTTCCATTCTTTACTTCCAGGCAGCAATTCGAGGTGAACACTGGGAACCCATTCTTCCACGTCCTCAGACCCAAAAACCAGTTGCAGAGAGCATCAAGAGTCCACCTTCAAATCCACCACCCAGACCTCCTCCAGAGACCCGAAGGAAACGAGTGGACGACCTGGAGGCAGCAGCCTATGACAATCCTCTACCTGTTACTGCTGATGAGTAACCACTCTTCTTTGTCAGACATGAAAAATATGTCAAGTTAATGTTTTTGTGTTTTCAAGTTAGTGTATTTTATTTAGATTAGGTGACTGTTGTAGTTGCTAAGTGGCACCTGGATTGCACAATTTGTGTTTCAAGTAGCCTATTTAGCAGCTGCCTCAGATACAAATAGGAAGGAAAGAGAATGAAGTTGTAATGTGTTTACTGTTGCAATGAAGGAGAAACCAAAAACCGGGTTTGACTCCAGTCGCTGTATTTTGGTCATATTCACTGAAAAGTTTATAGTTTATATTTTGTTACACTATTTTGTTAAGTTAGCCATGTGTAATCATATTTTAATAATGCTGAAGTATTAAAGTATCCCAGTATAAAACAGAAGCAATAGCATTGTTTATGATTTAACTGATACATCCAAAGTAATTTGTGAGTGCGAACCATATAGATTTCTTTTGCTAAAGTTTTAGGTAAATCACTTTCTTACACAATATGTCTAAAGTTGATGCTTAAATGTCACCCGTTTTCATTTTTTAGAAATCAAAAGAGCAACTTCCCCCTTTCACAATATCAGTTTCATTACACCAGAATGTCCCTTTGTCACCTGAGAAATTCCTGTTTTTTTATACTTAGGCCAACAATTGCCTATTGTGGAAAAACTATTTAATGTTACATAGTCAAGACAGACAGGTGTGAACAATGCAGTTTTTTTTTTTTTTTTTGTTTTGTTTGTTTTTTCATTTTTCTTCTTAGGCCACGGTTGACCTGTCAGCCATCTGAAATCTATGTGGCAACAAGTACTTCCTCCTTCCTATTAGATGTCTTTTTTCACTCTGGTATGTCCTCTAGACTAGACAACCTTTCAAACATATCTTAAAAGTTTTGTAAAAAAAAAAAAAAAGCATATTTAACATATTAAGAAAGTAAAGGAATGCTCACATCAAATACTTAAATAATTTCTAAATGTCACTTCTGCTCCAGGAGTTTAAATTAAATAAATAACTGTTGTATTACTGTAAGGGAAATCCTTTTTATATATTTATATGAACTTTAATATGAACTCTGTGTTGTACTCCCGGGAATATATATTGCACCACATCCCATCATGTCTACCAAAAATTGACATTACAACTTACATACATGTGTGAGATAAGATATTAATTGAAAAGGTGCAGGCCCATGTGAGTTTGGAGCAGTATTGGTTTGTAGTTTTTTTCTTTTTTTTGCGAGTCAACATTCTGCAAAGATTTAGTGTGTTGCTTTACGTGTAGGCTACCATCATTTAGCTGCAACATACAACTGTACACTACGCTATTTCACTGGAATAACTATTTAATTAAAAATGTTTATACACGAACAAATTGTTTTCTAAACCTGTTCACAAGTGTGCGGGTTGAGACATCGGCCTTTGTGTGGATTGTCGATAGAGGGCAGTAGTTGACGTACAGATCAACCGCAGCTGCGAAATTGAAGAAAGAAGAAGAACCCTGCCCTGTCTGTGTGGCTTTGGTCTGTTATGGTACATTTCTAGCGAGGTGAAAGATTTTTAAATCGCATTAATGTCCACTCGGGCTTTGAGGAGGTTGAAGGGGAAACAGCGGGGTCAGGAGGCTCTTGACCTCGGGGACCTAACTGTGGGGGACGGTCCTGAGGAACAGGCTGAAGAGGAACAGCTGGACACGGCTAATGTTACTGTACCGTCAAACAACAGCCGAAAGGCAAAGAAGAACAAGGCTCAGAAAAACTTCAGCAACATTTACGAAGTGGTAATTTGTCAGAGCTTTATTTTAGTTATGGACACTCCACCTTTAAGTGTTGTCAGCAGGAATGGGCTAGCTGTAAACCTTGCTAACACAGGCTAGCAATGTGCTAGTAGCTCTTGTGTCAGCTTATTTAACCCTGTTGTCATAATGAAACAAAAGATGCACGAATATATAGCATTCAAATGAAAGCTCAAACTGAATTGTATGTCATTATAATTTTTGAGCCGTTGTTTTTTAACAGATATGTGATGTGGACAATGAAGCAGAGAAAATTTCACCTGATGAAGACTCAGAGAAACCAGATGGTAACACTGTCGATAACCAGTCCTCTAATAAGACAAACCAAGACATGTCAACATCAAAGGTAAGGAGATTATTAGAAGCCCCCCAAGCATAAAAGCTGGATATGCCCTAATGTTGTTTCCTCTATTATTTTGTTTTTTAGTCTGGAGACAAAATAAAGAAGAAGAAGAAAAAGAAAAGGAATAAAACACCAACAGAAAATGGACAGGTTTTTAAAAACTAAAACTTAGGGGAAAAAAATACATAGCTATTTTTTATTGATTTATTGAAGTGTATTGATCACAGTAGAGAAAGTTTACATGCCAGTTATAAAAGTAATGCCAATTGTTTGTGCACATGTTTCAGGATGCTGTACCAGATGACAACATTGATTTACTGTTGGAGAACTTGGAACAGAGTCATAGTCAAAACTTACAAAATGACGATTGTGGAGGTTCAGACCGAAGATCTGTGCTTCAGGTTGAACACAGGTAAGATCAGTCAGTGTCATTTTTTTTACTGTCTCACCCCAGGCAAAAAGTTGATACAGTAATACAGTAAAAGATCACACATGACATTATTGTAATTGCAAGTGCAGGCCTTATGGTGGCGCTAAAATGACAGTAAGTAAATTAATTAACCATGATCTCACTAAGTTTTTTTTCTGTGTTGAATTATTAGGAATCTCAACCCAGAGACAGAGCTTAAAAGATACTTTGGTGCTAGAGCTGTTCTTGGGGATCAAAGGTAAGAAAAGCAATAGACACTGTATAACTGCTCTTGATCCTAGTCTTGTGGATTCTTGTAATTTCTACATTTTCTTTTCATGACAGACCACGACAGAGAAACAGACATTTTCATCGAAGCACTTGGATTACCAGTCCCAAGGACAGCTGGCCTCGCTTCAGCCGTCCAGGTAGCTCTCTCAACTTTTATCTTCATAAGTGATTGTTGCGGTTGTCAAAAGGCCCATATTATGAGATGGAAGAATAAATGTATGTTATTGTGAGCTACTGATTCATAAATCACACAATCTTTTTTTCAAAAAGAAAATTAATACTTTACACTGAAGTAAAAAGATTTACCTCAGTTCTATTTTATTTTAGTATTTTATGTTTAATTAATTAGTTTAATTTAATTAATTAATGTATCTAACATTGTATGGCTTAATGCAGCTTTTGTTAGACTTGCGATATTAAGACAACTGTGTCCTTATTTGACTAATGTAACTTTTTCTAAGTTGGCTTATGGCTCCATTTGACTTTTTTGCAAATTATATATTGCATAACAAGTGACACCCTGTCAGCCTCATGCACACAGAGTTTACTGTTTTAAATGTTCTTCTTTCAAATGTTTCTTTGTAAAAAGTGGTTCAGATGAAAAATATATAAATTTGGCTGTCATTGGAAAACATTTTAGAAATCTGAAAAATTAATTGTTGTAATGAATTCCTAATAATACAATACAGTAAACTAAACATTATATTTAGTGTCATTGTTACTTTTAAGAAGCAAGAAAGCAGCAGTTGCTTAGGATTTTTTTTGTTTTTTTTTGGCTGCAACAAACAGCAACAGGGTTGTTTTATAGTATTTAAAATTGTTTTATAATGTGTCTTGTGATACAAACACAAGCTGGTTTTGTTTAGCACAAACATGTTTTGCCATTGATTGCCATTGATTGTTATTTAAAGAGAATGTGTTGTGTGTGGGTTTTTTTTAGGAATTTCAATGTCCTTACTTCAATCAAAAGACAGCATTCACTTTTTCACTTTTGAGCACAGTCGGGAATACCAACAAGTTCAGTTTAAGTTCTTGGATGCAGTCGAGTCTATGGATCCCAACAATATTGTGGTAAACTCTTTTGCTGTATAATTTATTCTCAGATGTTTCATTAACAATGTCTGGAAAAAATAAATGAATGAATAATATTTTGCCTTGGCTTAAAGCCCACAATGTTTTGCTTTAAAAACAGCCACAACCTGGCAAAGGATGAAAACAGGCCACTTTCTGTTTTCTGTATAAACAATTGTATTATGTTTTCACTCTTTCTAGGCTCTGCTTCAGCTGAACCCCTACCACATTGATTCCTTATTGCAGCTCTCTGATGTTTGCCGCATACAAGAGGATCAAGAGATGGCCAGAGACCTCATAGGTGAGTGTCGCTTTCTCATTCTGAATAAGATTCAAATTCAGCAAAGAAAAGTAAAGCTGTATCATCAACCTGCTGACATCTCACACTGTACATGACATTAAAATCTATTATTGGAATATAATTGTGTCAGATGATTTTGGTATTTTCTAAAAATAAATGCCCATTTAATGAAATTAATTAAAAATAAGTCTGAGCAATTTTTGCTTTAGACAAAGCACACTCATATTCAACAGTATATCTTAAATCTAAAGCAGATTCATGTAGATCACCAGAGAGTTATTGTAATAGAGGACATTTGTTTCATTATTGCTGCCTTATTTTATAACCATCAGTTGAACTTTAATGTTGGGAAAGTGAACGTCCATCAGTATGTTTGGAATGGTACTATTTTGGTGGATTTGTTAGGTTATTCTTTTGGTGTCAGACATACATATTCATAATTAAAATTGGAGTAATTCTTTTTTGTAATTTTCTAGAGAGAGCCTTGTACAGCTTTGAGTGTGCTTTTCACCCTTTGTTCAGTTTGACCTCGGGTACAAGTAGACTGGATTATCTCCGACCAGAAAACAGGTCTGTTATTTCATTTTAATTTTATTACACAGTTTTGCATTTTTAGCATTACTGAAGTGTGCAGTTATGATCTGTTTTGTATAAGTGCTGTTCTATCAAGTCATCTCTGTAATTGTGTTGTCTTTAAAATCTTTGGTGGCAGGGCTTTTTATTTGGCTCTCTATAAGCACATGATGTTTCTGGAAAAGAGAGGATGCCCACGGACAGCATTGGAATACTGCAAATTGATCTTAAGGTACAAAAAGAAGTACAAGAACTGACAAGCACAAACCATTTTTACACTCACTGCATTCATTTGAAGATGGTACATAACTTTCCCACAGGTTGCGTTCTGTTTGTCCCATATCACTTTATGATTTACTGATGTACTTATCTAACAAGGGCCTTTAAGACACTCATTCTCTGTTATTAATTTCTTTATTTTCCTTCACATTTAAGCGTCTCACTTTTGATCACATGAATTAGTAACATAACAGGAACTCTTAATTCTTTGAAAAAGTGACCACAAAGTACAGTCATCAGACAGTAAGTTAGTAAATGTAACTGTAGATGTTATGCGCTGCCAGAGCTAATTGTAAAGGGGGCGAGAAGTGGTCTAAATGAAACATTTTGTCTTTTCAATGATATCTTTGTTACCTTTATGTCCAGAGCAAAATGCGGTCTTGTTTAGAGTGTGGTTATGTAGCTGTGATGTAAATCTTATTGGTAGCCCTTCACTGTGCCACTGATTCACACATAAAATCAGAAACCAGTTGTAGCAGCCATAAAGGGAAAACATGAGATATATGTTTTACAATAACTAACTTACAAGAACAATGAGCAAAATATTTGTGTGCCATATGTGATGAGGTGAGTCAAAGCTTTACAGCCCTTCTATGTAAGGGGCAAAGCTTATCTTTGATTTTTATCAGACTCTGGCTTCCTGACTTCATGACTGCATTGGTCTGGTCCTTGTGCAATGCTTTAGTCTGGGAATAAAAGTTGACGGCTGTCCCTGTCAAAGCGGCGCTGAATAAGTTATATAGCAGTCTGATTTATATTGGATTCTTAAAAGCATTTTATACCATGGACAGTTCAGTCTGTTCTCTGGATCAAACTATTTATTTATTTTTTGAAAGATAGTTTATCTTAAGGATTGACAAAGTCCCTTGGATGAGGGACAAAACATCTAACATCAGAGAAGAATCAACCCCTGATAAGACATACGTACAGTTTTTGTCCTGTACTTCTAAAAACTTCAAAATACCTTGTACAAACTCAAGTTCAGATATGTTCAAGTGTCGTTTATTCCTCAATCCTTCAGTAATAACTTGTGAGAGACTTTTCTCTGCCTTTTCCAGCCATTACCCACTAATCATTAGCTTGTGGTTTTGTCTGCTTCTTTTTAATTAGTTTGGACCCAGACTCTGACCCACTTTGCATGCTGCTGGTCATTGATTTCCTGATGTTACGTTCTAGAGAGTACCAGTCTCTCATCCAGTTGTATCAGGACTGGGAGGTAACATATACTATATATGTTTATTGTCTGTATAGAGATGTATATATGTATATAAAGACATAGAGTGATAGAAATTTGTTTAAGATTCAGTGATTGAAATGAAATAATTGAAAAATTATTTAATGCTCCAGGAACACCGGAATCTATCCCAGCTGCCAAACTTTGCGTTCTCCATTGCACTTTGTCATTTCCATCAAAGCCAACAGGAAGATATGGATCCAGACGAAAGTGACAAACACAGACACAAAGCTAACCAGTTGCTCCAGAATGCTCTCATCATGTTCCCTGGAGGTACTACTGCACATTAATTAACAATATTTTAAATTATTTCAGTGTGGGTTTCACCTGTGTATTGCGTATTTTTTCTGTAGTTTTGATGCCTTTATTGGATCTCTGTACTGTGCAGCCTGATGCTGCAGTCACTTCACATGCCTTCTTCGGCCCAAGGAGTCAGATAGGGTATTGTATACTAGTTTTGTCTTCAAAATGTTGCATAATCAAACATCTAGAGGCATAAAAATGAACTCCGTTGTTTTTGAATTGGCATGACATACAGTTGAGGATCATAAGAACCAAAAAGCTTGCTTAACTATCTTCTTCCATCTAAATCTCTTTCTTTAGGCAGCCCCAAGCCCTTGCTGAACTGACAGCACTTTATGTGGGGAGGACTTTTAACCTGTGGAAAGAAGCGGCAGTAATGCTGTGGCTTGAAGCAAATGTAAAAAAGGTGCTGCATCGAGTTGATGCCAAAGACCCTCTGGTGGAGGACTGCCAAAACAAGTAAGAACATAGTTCACTCCTGCTCTTGGAGAGCACCCTCTTGTCTTGATATAATCTCCAAATCATTACTTGTTACTTTCTTGTAGGAGGAAGCAGAGATACCTGAGTGCACCAAGGAGCATCCATCGGCATGTCTTGCTGTCTGAAATCAAAGAAGCCACCTCCAGTCTGCCTCTTGTAAGGCACAATTTATTTATTGTATTAACTATTCATTAAAATATTTACATTTAGATTTTTGTTGAGGTTCTTAATGTCTCCCACAACATTGTTGCAAATAATAGCGCTTCTCCCATAACTAGTGTTACAGTTGTTCATAGATTTAAAAAGTTGTTTTGTGTCCTAAACTCAGGAGGTGACTACTGAGCCAGTGATGGGCTTTGACCCTTTACCACCGCTGGATTCTATCACGTCATACACACGACCAGAGAGGTACCTATTGGAATCCCTTTGTACATTAAAAGAAAATATCATCAGTATTTCTTTGGTTATGATCTTAAAATATTTTAGATATATCTTAGTTTTCTATTTTGTGGTTTATTCAGTCTATATTTGTTTTATAGACAGCAGGTTGGAGCAGCCAATGAGAGCACATTGTCCCTCTTTTTCCGGTCTTTGTTGCCCAACTTTAACCTTCAAGTAAGTTTCACTAGTTCCCAAAAGGTCCTATAAAAGCACATTGATAGTTTTTCATCAAATCATAAACATGATTTGTGTTTTTCACAAATATTTAGGTGTAAATTTAGTCTTTTTTTTCTTTGCCATATGCTGCTCTTAGCTGATTATTTTTTTTGGAAGGCGCATAGTTATGCTGCTATACACACAGAAAGCACAAACACTTAATGGTACACACCTATAGCATATAAACATTTAAAAACCTTCCATTCAAGTATTACTAAGATTGGCATTAAGGCCTGTTGGAAATGTGCTTCTTCTGAAGACATCAGTATATATCTACATTAATGAAAGTTGTGAAATATCTTAATACACACATGACTGATTAAACATTTCCATCAAATAGCAACTATTACCTCTCAATATTCTGTGAGAAAACAACAGCAGTCATGAGATGCTATGTGTAATGCATGCCTTTCACACTGAATGTTTGATGGCTCTTCAGAGTTTGCACTTTATTTTACCTAATTTCGCTGTTCTATATGTTTACAATGGCAGTAAATACATCAACACTTCATGGATCTCGAAAATACATTTCTTTATGTGTAGCTGTATGTGTTCAACAATTTTTTTAAAAGCAGTGCAATTGTGTGCTGCTGTATTTCTGTTGTCATCTGTTGTGCACGTCATCCTCAGTTACAAATGAGTGTTTGCTCTGTCTGCTCATGTACGTGCGTATTGTTTGCTTAGCCATCATGGCCAGAGAATGGACTGTAGTTTGGCAGAGATTGTGTGAAAATAGACCTTATGGATAAACAGCACATTTTTATTGAAAGCATGAAACTGCAATGCTAAACAATTTCTTACAGCCTCTTTGCACTCAATTTATCACATGGAAGAACTCTCACATGCAAAGCATATTACTGCAGTAAGAACATCAAAGTAATAATAACATTTAAACACATCTGGTTTGTATTTTAAGCAGTAATCGTTTTATGATCGATGAACAAAAAACAACTGTCCACTACTGCTTTTGTTTTTCCAGTATACCCTACATGGAAAAAGACATCCACACATAAATGATTTATGTGCTTTATACATGTGTATGTGTTTTAATGTTAACAGAGAAACCAGAGTATGTTTCCATTAGGACAGTCTCTATCCTGATCATGTTATCCAGAGGAAGAGATACAATATAGATAAGACAAATACAGTTAAGTCTTTTTACTGTTTAAATAGAGTTACATGTCTAAAACAACAACATTTGGCACTTTAACAAACAACATAACCCCATGTTTCCATGCTATTGATGTTTTCTATTCATTGAAAGTATAATATTTTAATTTATACCACTAAAAAAAAAAGAAAATTATGAAAACTTGGGATTGTTAATTTTTCATAAGAAGAATTGTAGTAGTTGTAACTTTGTATTGATGTGACATTTTTTGGCTTTGAATGTGGCCTCACGAGATGGTTGCATGCCCCGAAACCCACAGACTTGTTTCATGTGAAAAAAAATTAATTTAATACTTTGATTTCAGGCTCCATATTTTTAGTAGGAAGTTACATAGTGTTGCTTGAAAATTTTATACAATATACACATTTGGAATGATTCATGGTTCTGTTTTGTTTTTTGTCATAAGGGTGAGCAGAGGCAGGGTGATGATATGGAAGTAGCACGAGCAGGCCAGGAGCTAAACCAGGAAGTGAATCGTCTGATGGTGGCAATGAGAGACATGCTGGCAAACATCAGGTTTCAAGAACCCCCGAGGGAAGACCAACCCTACAGAGATGATGAAGAGTGGGACTGAAATACACAAGAGATGGATCACGCAATGATCAAGATGAATGAACTTACCAGATATTTAATTTTTCTTAATAATGATTCAGAAACAACTAACATGAAATAACAGAAAAGAAGATCTGTTTGACTTCATTGGTCTTATTGTGAGGCTAATTTGAGACATTAATTAAACAGTAAGTATTCTTGATGTTGGAAAGACCATCACTTTTTTAATGTAATTAGTCCTGCACCAAAGCATAATTTCACTTTTTCTAGCAACTGCCTTTGGGATAAATTTGAATGACATTTAAAGTCTTTGGAAAAGTCTTTAAAATGATATTCTGGCTCTGCTTAAAACTATTGTTTGAAAATTTGACGGTAAGTCATCTTTCAGTATTGAAAGTGGTCAATGGATATTTACACATATAATTTTTGGAGAAAAGATACTTTTGGAGAAGCAAATATCATAGTGAAACCATATGAGATTATAAATCTGAAGATTTATAATAAAAATGATAATGATATGTATGCGAACCTTAATGACAAAATTCTCTCAAAAACTGTCCAGCCCCACTAATAAAAGCTTTTTTTAAATGAGAGGATGGACAATACAGTAAGAGATTTAATGTTATGATTATCATGATATGATAAATTACTTGTTTATTTTTTATTCTTGTACAGATCTTATCATTAATCTTCATATTTTTTGTAAAATCTTTGGTGCATTTTAGCCAACACTACAGTAAACCTCTCAAAATGTGTAATGTTTGGTTTACTTAGCCTGAGTGTATGTCCATAAACATACACGTTTATATTTCATTGCTACAAACTGTAGATCAATGGAGCCCCCAATTTTAATGTATGCGTTTACTATTTTATTCAGTTACTGATGAAGTTGCTCTCAAATAGAAATGTTGCTACGCCACAAACCTAAGGCTACAGCTGCTATCAGGCCATGATCACATTTGATTTTACCGTTTATTACTTGTTAATGTCAGGATTTATTATTTATGTTTCTGGTCTGTAGTCCTCCTGATCTGGAATGGGATACAGTCAGCCAAGAATTTTACAGCCTTTTTTATCGTGTAAAAACATCAGATATGCTTGTGAACCCCTGATTTAACAACGCTTTGCCATCACATCAAAAAGGCAAGCTTGCCCTTTTCGAAATAGTTTAAAAGCAAGAAAATGCAGCGGGAGGACAGTGAGCAAATCTGTCTAACCATCTATACACTGTGGCCATCCATATACTAACTGTGTTTCTTAGTAAGCCACATGATCACACAGTATGACTTGGCTGGATGGTCAAATGATGTCATTGTTCTTAGTTCACCTGGAGCTAAGGATGAGGTTGTGAAAAGTTTTCATGTGATCCACTGGCAGTATAGAAAGGCTTTCATATCACTGCCTCAGAGCAATATATGTGTGGTGGAATTTCAGCCCAGTTACTGCCATCAGATGATTATCTCTGGTTTGGTAACTGGCACATGAAAAATAAACCCTACACAAATTCGAACTAACACATTTTGTCCCTGCTGCTAATGAAAGCAAAGCCAGGGTGAATGTGGTTCCAACCAACATGATGCTCTGAATTCTGAAAAATGTATCATACAATAATACAAGTCAGGACTGTTTTTTTTTTGTTTTTTTTTAATTGTACAAAGGCTAACATCATACTGGTTAGATTAAACCTCAGACACAAACTTAAAAGTTGGTGACAATAGTAGTCATGCGTTTAGACACTAGTTTAATAACAGTGGTATAACTTAACATTCATATCCCTTCAGACTGTTCTATAAAAATATGACTGATTTGCTCCTTAAACAATGAACAAATAACGTGCAGTGACTTAAATTATTCAACTTTATTTTAGCTTGAGGATGCAAGGGTCAAGTGACACCAAATCACTGATAAAAGAGACATTTGTTTGCCTGCATTTCCCATGTCTAAGCACTAAATTTAGAGCAACTTCAGTCGAGCACAAACTTTTGTGGACAATGCTTACGATGACTGAGAGTGAGATGACACTAGAAGAAGTCCATATGATCAAACTGTCTAAACTATGGGTGCCTTGTGAGTACTTCAGAAAGACTAGGGTCGGGACAACAACAAAAAAAGGTGACCTCTTTTTGATGAAATGACTCTAATAAACAGCGCCGAGCCACAGCCCATCTGCTTTCTGCGTGAGAGGAGGGAGGAGTTGCGTTGAAGCAGCTCACAGTGTGCGCTTCCCAAGGACACACAGACACTGTTCACAGCAGGACATCTACAAGGGTCCAAACTGGTGACGAGCCGCGAACGGGACAGGCACCCGTTTGAGTGGACAAACATTTGAAACTACATTTTGGATTTCATTTCTGGCTTTTCTGGAAAGAATTACCTAACTACAAAACGGAGATTTAACAAAGACATTCACTGTGCGTAAAAGTGATTCCGAGTCAAATATTAACACACCAGGGAATGTTCATATTTATTTACACAAAGTGCTGGTTGAGGGACGTTCAAAGGATGTAGCCTACATGATTTGGTGACCTCTTCTGACCTGGCCGATTCTGAGCATCTTCCAAAGGTCCTGTAAATCCAGTCTTTACGCAGGAAACCGTGTCTCACGGCGCTGTGTTCAGGAGACGGTAAAATGACCAACGGGTCGCATACCCCCATCCTCCACGTAGATTTCACCTCTTTGAGTGACTTTATGGAGGAGAATGAAACAAACTCCACTCTGGGGGAGCGGAACTCTTTCGGCTGCGTGCAGGTCCTCATTCCGCAGGAGCTGTTTCTGGCGCTGGGTCTGATCAGTCTTGTGGAGAACATCTTGGTTGTAATGGCGATTATTAAGAATCGCAACCTGCACTCGCCCATGTACTACTTTATTTGCTGCCTGGCCGTGTCTGACATGCTGGTCAGCGTCAGTAACGTGGTGGAGACTATCTTCATGCTTCTGAACGACCACGGGCTACTAGACGTGCACCCGGGGATGCTGCGTCACCTGGACAACGTTATTGACGTAATGATCTGCAGCTCCGTGGTGTCGTCCCTTTCATTTCTATGCACTATCGCCGCTGACCGCTACATTACCATCTTTTACGCGCTGCGTTACCACAGCATCATGACAACGCAGCGCGCCGTGGCCATCATCGCGGTGGTGTGGCTCGCGAGCATCACGTCCAGTATCCTCTTCATAGTGTACCACACCGACAACGCTGTCATCGTGTGCCTGGTCACTTTCTTCTGCACCACGCTGGTGTTTAACGCCGTGCTCTACCTGCACATGTTCCTGCTGGCGCACGTGCACTCACGCCGCATCATGGCTTTCAACAAGAGCCGGCGTCAGTCCACGAGCATGAAAGGCGCCATCACACTCACCATCCTCTTAGGGGTCTTCATAATCTGTTGGGGCCCCTTCTTCCTCCACCTCATCCTCATTCTCACGTGTCCCACGAGCCCCTTCTGCAACTGCTTCTTCCGAAACTTCAACCTTTTCCTCATCCTCATCATCTGTAACTCGCTCATCGACCCGCTGATCTACGCTTACCGGAGCCAGGAGCTGCGGAAGACTCTGCAGGAGCTGGTGCTGTGCTCCTGGTGCTTCGGCGCCTGACGTTTTGCACATTCAGGAAGAAAACCGGAGGAGCTCAAGTTAAAGACAATGTCGGATTTCTCTTCTTCCTGAATGAATACCTGTACAGCTGGTTGCATAACAATAAGCCCAATGTGTGCTGTGAGCGTCCTATAGCCTACAGCAACTGAAGTACTAACTTTCCCGCGTGCCTTCAAAGGTACACTCATGGAAGTATTTATTTTTTGGAGCCATGAGGCGTACTGTGAAAAACATGGACAATCACTCTACCACAAAAGGAGCTTGAATAACCCAAAGGACAGACACTTAAGAGCTGTCTTAATGTATGAATGTAAATGTTTAACATGTTTTTTTCTGTAGATGGTGCCTTTTTCCGAAATGGTCGTATCAGAAATGAAAGATCGTAGTGAGCATTGCCCATGATCACAAAAGAGACAAACTTAAAACATTACACTGAAACGGCTGTTTAAGGAAAGATATAGATTTACTCTTGGAATCCTTGTTTTGTGTAGAAAGCACGTGAAGGTATAGGCTACTGTAACTGTGTGGAAAAAATAATTATCAGGTGAGGCTGGTTGTTTAAATAAAGGTGCAGTGCAAAGGACATCCTGCTTAATTATAAATAATGGTAATGGAAATTAATGGTGCTTTATTAATGCCTAAGTGCAAACCATTCTGCAATAACTGAATGCAATGCACAAGGAATGAAGCTATTTATGTAAATAAAAAGTTTGTTTTTGTAAAATACTTTTACTCAAGGTAAAGAAAATCATGCTCAAGTGACATCTTGACCTCTTAAAACCAAAGAGATACAGTTCTATTTCAAAAGAATAAAAATGTTTTTCTGCAGTGATAGATGAAAAAAATTATATTAAAGTATTCAGATTCAGATGACATTATTAATCCCACCAGGGGCAATTGATTCAGCAGCAACACATGGACATGACAATAAACAACAAATAGGCACGGTAGCAAACAACATGAAACACACAATGGCAAAAAAACATTGATGTAATGGAATAAATAAGTATAAATAATGATGTCTTAAATATCTTATAAAAGATGAATAAAAAAAGAAACAAAAGATAGTGAAAGACTACAGAGAATTTAAAAGGAAAATTCACATTTTAGAACATGTCCAGATGAACCACAAATTGCAGTGGACTTCTGGAGAATCTGTTTGTTAGGTGAAGGTCAAGTCCCTCTGCTGCACTCCTGTGATTTTAGAACAGATTTTAACCAAGTTATTGAGACTGTTCTTGTCTTTGAGAGTAAGGTGGGACTGACTGAGAAAGAGGACAGTTTACATATTACAATATACATACTCTCTTACTAAGTCCATATGAAGACTAATGTACTGTATGTCTGTATGTCAAAAAATGGACATTTGAATTTGTTATACAAGATCCCATGATCGAACTTTCTGCCCGCACAAAACAACATGAACTAAACTCCTCTGTTTTCAGATGATCAGTACCATGCAGTGTGAAATGAGCATCCTTAAAATAACCGTGGCTCATGCATGAACAAAGCTAACGCTGTCTTTGCTGCTGGGGGTAATGTAACAGCATCCACATAACATTGCCAAACCAAACTTCCTATCTATTTGTTTGGCAAATGTGAAGATGGTTTGAAAAGTATTTTCTTGTTTTGAACATCAGGGATGTTTAGAGGATTCAGAATTGGTGAATATATGTATGTTGTTTGCTCTATACAAGTTGTGACAGTGCATTAAGCTACTATAATCCTACAAACTAAATTATATCCCATTTTAACATGACACTGTATAAAAAAGATTATCATGCAGACAATAAAAATGTTTTTGAAGTGTAATACTTGACCATGTTTACTTGTGGTGAATGTGTGTTTAATAAAGAGGACAAAACAACCGCTTGTAGGAATGAGTGCATTAGTACCAGCAGCTGGTCTTGTGTTTTCATTTACATGTTTACGATACACATTACATCTTCACACAGTATGACAAATGATTGATCAGGCTGATTTCAACAGTCCCAGATCAAAAAGACTACAAAGATATGAGCCGACATCCATGAGAAAATCTGCAGATATAAATCCAAGATAGATGGCACAAACTCAACATATTTACATCCATCCGTTTCTATTCCACACACATACAGAGCAATGCAACAGTTGTTCTTGGAAGACAGAAAGGCCATTCATGTAAAACACAGCAGACACTTTTGAAATGCTCTGTTTTAAACTCATGATCAAGTTTACTTCTCGAAATAACAGCAATGGGAGGGGGATTTCCAACTGGAACAAATACAAATCTCCATCCTGCCCTCCAGCAAAAATTCATAATTGAAAATCTTAATTTGTAAAATTAGATTTCTTAAATTAGCAGGTTTGACATTGCTCGCCAAACAATTAAACACTTCACAGACCATGTTAAGAGAAGTGTCATTTTGCATGTATTCGTCACACTGATAGTAATGTTAGAGTGTCTCTAAAAAAACTGAAAATAAAATGGAAAAAAATGCAATTAGTTACGGAAACAGTCATAAAATGAACAATCTTATTGGCTGTCAGGGTCAGCTTACAAGGTCCCATTCAGAAACTTGTGGCATAACTGTGTGCCACAAGTTATACTTATACAGCTCATAAGATGGGGTTCAGATTAGGCCGGCACTTTTGCTTTTATTGACCCCAAAATAGATATTGTATGGGAGTGACAGACAGAAAGATAAATACTACCATGTCACATATTGATTTTTCTATTTGTGACATTGTAGACCATCATAATTTTAGTTGTACTTACCATTTTCTTGTTTATTGTGTTATCATTTGGGTTAATTGTTGTCTTGATATGCATTATAATAGCATTCATTAGCTTTTATCAAATGAGTACAAACACATATAAAGTAATACATTAGCACCTAAAATGCAGAGTCATGCAGGGTTAAAGATCAGAAGTTAATGCTACGGGTTTGGTTATGTGTGAAATTAAACAGAGCCAAGGTTTACAGTCCTCTTCTCAGTGTCATATAGTCACACAATGCATGTTTTTTCAAAGCAAAGAAATATTTGCCGTCTAAACAAAAGACACACTCAAGCCAATATTTTAGGGTTACATGTGACCAGAAACCAAAGCCCTCCTCTTATGCCTACACCCAGAGGGACTGAAACAAGTTATGTACCGATAAAAAGATAACTCCGATACAGCATTTAAAACAACAAATATAAAACCAAACACTGTATTTTGCCATAGGGTCAGCAACACAGGCTTTTGCAAATATGCCACGCACACAAAAAAGTAGGTCAAGTGCTCATCTTTTACTGAGCGTTTTAACTGTTAAGTATAAGACTGTAAAGTTGTTAAGACTGACAGAGATATACAAGGTATTTATTAACATAACTTTTATTTCAGTTTTCAGTATTGTTATGCTTAGTATGGCAGCAACGTTTTACTGAATCTGACAAACTTACCATTTTGTTCAAATTGCTAAAATGTGGACTTATTGTGACAAGGATTTTTATTCATTTAAATATTGTTTTATTTATTATATGTTTTGTATATAGCACCTACAGACAACATGGGGCTTATCTCTCAACTAAACCAATGTGACATTGATGCAAACAGGTTATTTCCTTTGCTCTTTAACCAGTTACTTTTTAAAGACAAAGCGCTGTCAAGGATATACCATCACACACACACCTCAACTTTAACGGACTTGATTGGGACATAATTGCCAATTCTCTACATAGTTTACCAAATTTTGGCGATCACATTTAAGCATACTGATTCATAAAAGTCTCTTAAATAAGGTAATGAAGTGTGGCAAGATCTAGCCTAATGAATTCCCATAAGACGTCCTTTTGTAAAATTTATCACGTGATAATGATTAGAAAACATCATCTTAAAGCATCTACATTATGTATGTTCAATTTATATGTGATCTCATTTTAAAAAAAATGTATTTTATTTTATTTTATTTTACACTTACTTAACAGTGAATAGGGGAAGCGGATGCAGATTACAACTATCACAATAATAAAACACTGCTGACATGCACAGTTCACTGCTAACATCACAGTTAGATATAAATAATAATAATAACAAGGTAATAATAATATAAGTTATTCAATTCATATGTTTTATTTGATATACGCCCTATTCACAGTTTATAATCATGGTACAACATCACTTCTAGCTAAAACGTATTATTTTATGCTGAAAGTCTCGTTGGAAACACCGCCTGTATGAAGGGTAACTTGACACGTTTGGTTTTGCCCTGAGATGTTGACAGGGACAAACAGCACAGCCTGAACTGTCCACATTTGCCCACAAGCGTCGAAAAACAAGAATATTTACTGCAGTAACAGCTCTCAGAGACAAAGGGTCAAAAACGGGGTAGGTTACCGAGGTTTTCGACGTAGTACATCGGGTGACATTTGCACAAAAACACATGAATGGTTGATTTAACGCTTATTAGCTTGCTACAGTCGAGTTAGCTTGAATGAATATCTCCATTATGATGCTGACAAAGCTAGCTACAATTTGAAAAGCGTGCAATAACCATGAACTTTTACTAACCTTACATTTGCAGTCGTGTTTTTAAAAAATATTCAGGATGACAACTGAGAGGGAGACTGTCAACATCGGCTCTGATTGGTTAACAATTGGTGAGGCGATGCTTTAACCCGTTTTACGCACAGATGTATGCTCTTGATGTTACTGTTTAATGTTATCGTTTCATCCCTTTATCATTGACTTATAAAATAATAGTTGATCTAGAGATCGTAATTGTTGCCTCGAGCTTTTAACATTATTTTGTGTATTCTTGTCGTCACTTCATCATGTGCAGCCATAAACACACAATCATTTTACTAAAAAAATGTGTATTATCCAATTGCCAAAAGAAATACAATGAATTTCGTAAATGCAGGGATGCACAGTCCAGATAGCATGGAGTGGAGGGGAAAAGCTTCAGCTACTATCAACACTTGGTGATGGGCTGGGTCAAGGGTGGATTCACACTTGGTCCAGTGCACATTGCTGTACACAGGCATCTTTTTTTTTTTTTTTTTTTTTTTTTTTTAACACAGATTTTGGTTATTGTTTATGTAATGGGTTTATTATCAGACAGAATAAGAACAGTGAGCAAGGTGGCTGATGCATTATCTACTTAATTACACTTGAAGTTGTTTAATTTGCATCAATTTCTAAACAAAGCTTATGAAATTTACTGTTGTTTGTGGTTCCTTAGATGTAGCTAATGAAATGGAGTACGATGAGAGACTAGCACTTTTCCGCCAAACCCGTCTCAATCCTTTTGATCGTGGAGAGGACGAGGATGACCCTCAAGAAGGAAAGCCTCCCCCAAAGCAGGGTAAGGTTAAACACACTACAAATGTAGAAGTCTTGACCTACTTTTGAACTATGTTTTATCTGTAATTAAATTTAAATCCAGAAAAAATAAATGTGAAAGTTGTTATGACATATGTACTTGAATTGTGACTGTGTAATTAGCAGCTTATGGAGAAGGAAGTTGGAGACAATGCTGTTTAACCAGAGGAATTGAAAGACGTATGTAAGCAGTGCATACAGTACTTCCTTCTGAGATGTTGCAGCAGATTGCTGCTTGATCTAAGTAATTTTGACTTACACATCAGTTGAAATAACAATGTCACTTATTGTCAACAGTATCCAAATGCCCTCCTTGATAGAGTGCAATTGAAATGTATATGAGGAAATGGAGGGTTCTAGACTTACTTTGACATGCAAAGAGAGAATATCTGTCACATTGAAGACTGACATTACTGCATTTCAAGTAGTCTTTGCAATATAGATAATGTGATTATGCACCATAACTTTGCTGGATATTGTGCAGCTTTAGTTAATGGCAAGAGTATGTTGTAGTATTTATACGGCACACAATATTCAGTGGATCAAAGTTCATCTAGTTTGGTGGCAGCAACTTTAGTGACTGTCTTCAGTGACCTATTACAAGAGTTGGTTGTAATTGTTCAGTTGTACATTGTGTGCATTTGTCTGACTTGGAGCTGAGTTGCCAAGGATTGTCTTGTGTAACTGACCGAGTCCACTTGTTTGACCACACTTTGTACTCAAGTAAAGACCAGTGTTTCACTTTTGGCTACTGTTCTTTCAGAGGCCAGACCAGAGCTGTTCTCTGGGACCAAAACCCACAGCTCAGACAGGACCATGGACCTAGGTTTAGCTGAGGATCACTTCTCAAGGCCTGTGGTGAGTATCCATTTCCTTTACTCTTAACAACTATTCTAGTAATTGCTTGTTAAGTTCACATTTGTCCCCTTGCCTTTATTGTAGGGTTCATTTGTGGCATCTGACATTGAAAAGCTGAAGCTTGCTATTGAGGAATGTAAGAAGCTGATCTTGGAGCTGCCAGAGCACTCGGAGCGACAGAAGGACACTGTAGTTAAACTTATTCACCTTCGCCTCAAACTGCAAGAGCTTAAGGTTTGACCTGAGAAGTTAATAGTGAACTTGAACTAAACCATTGGACTTTTTTTTTTTTTTTTTTTTTACAAAACACATTTTCTTGTTCTATCATTTTAATGTTCTTCTATTTTTTTATTTATTGTAGCAGAGCCATTGTAAAGATAGATAAGAATTTTAAAGAGTGGTTGCCCTTATTTTGTATTGTATAAGTATTTCCTCTCAGCTGTTTTCTTGTGTGAGATGAATGAGAGCAGTTATTACGCTTTTTCATGGAAAATGATCAGGTGATGATCTGTAGACCTTTAACACTTCGTGAAAAGTTCTTTCATCTTTCAAAGACACAGTTTTTTAATTGCAATGAGAGGAACAGAGTTCCTTTAGAGTGCAATAAGTTTATTTGTTTTCCTCTGGCAGTTTATGATTTACTTATCTTGCCTTAGTAGAACATACTATGGGAACACAGTTTTATTAACTTTACATAACTTAAGCATTTATATAACTGTCTCTAATCTGATATCTCTGTGTTATAATAGTATACAATCCTTGCTAATATGCCCCTCTCAGTGTTCTGTAAAGCATGTCTCAATAGTTGTAATCTTCATGTGCTTTACCTATTTTCAAAGGACCCAGAGGAAGATGAGCCTAATCTGAGAATTCTGTTGGAGCACCGTTTTTCTAAAGAAAAGAGTAAAAGTGTGAAACAGACCTGTGATAAGTGTAGCACTATCATCTGGGGCCTTATCCAGACTTGGTACACATGCACAGGTAAAAATATATGACATACTTCTTAAAATAAAATTTGTTAAACCCACTTTAATAATGTTAATCCTTAGTAAATGTACACTGCTCTCATGCTGCATGCTAAAGCATATCACCTTTTCCAAGCCTAATAATGTTTTTGCTCCACATGGATGCTGCACTGTGTAATATAGTATGGAAGGTCAGACTGCCTGGGGATGTAATGGTATCTTCCTAATAATGACACATTTGTTAAGAGTCATTTGAAGTTGTGCTTTATAGATGCAGGTTTGTACTTAATGTTCTCAGATCCTATTCCAGCCTACTTAAGGTCTCCTACAATTGCCAGACTTAGTGAAACATTGAGGAATTAAATGTTTATTCAGCATTACTGAAAATAAATACTTATTTTAACTTTTCTTTTAGGTTGTTATTACCGTTGCCATAGTAAATGTCTGAATTTGATCAATAAACCCTGCGTGAGGTCGAAGGTCAGCCATCAGTCTGAGTATGAGCTTAGTATTTGTCCTGAGATAGGACTGGATCGGCAAGACTATCGCTGTGCAGAGTGTCGGACACCTATTTCACTGAGTGAGTAAAATTACTGTATTTATCAATGTCTGTCATGAAAGCAAACAGCTAATAAAAATGGGTCAGTTTCTAAATCAATTACTATGGTTTATGTAATTGTGTATACTGAAATGATTGGGAAGAATGATTAATTTGCAATGCAAACAAAGTCCATCCTGTTGTGCTTTATAATGTTGTTTGATGCTTCTCTGTTGGTTTTGAAGGGGGAGTGCCTAGTGAGGCCAGACAGTGTGACTACACAGGTCAGTATTACTGCAGCACATGCCACTGGAATGACACAGCCATCGTCCCAGCTCGAGTCATTCATAACTGGGAGTTTGAACCACGAAAGGTACTATAAAATAGTATAAAAATATAGAAGCCTAATATGCAAAATATAATAATAATGTAATAACATCAATGAAGAGTCTGTGTCTATAGGACAAGACTCTTATAATAACACTTTGAGAGTTGTGATCAAAGTGTTATTTCTTTTCAGGTTTGTCGATCCTCATTACGCTACCTGGCCCTAATGATGCCACGACCAGTGCTAAAGTTAAAAGAAATCAACCCGCTACTATTTAACTTTGTAGAGGAACTGGTTGAGATCAGAGTGAGTAGTATCACAAATAAAAAATGAATAGGCAAAAAAACTAAACAAAAAAACAATCCACAAACAGCACTTTCTTTGCAGATGCATTCTGCATCTTGTCTGTAAAACAAACTAACTCACAGTTACTTTTGCATTAATGTGTAATTAAACTATTTGTAGATTTCCTCCAAAAAGTAAAAGGCATAATAAGCTTCACCAGTATGACTTTATAAACCACAACAACACATACAGTTAAAATGCTTTTATTTTCTTGCAGAAACTCCGTCAAGATATTCTTTTGATGAAGCCCTATTTTATCACCTGTAAGGAGGCCATGGAGGCTCGCCTGCTACTACAGGTCAGTTTGATGCTATTAATTAAGCAAATTAAGATTGTCAAATAGCTCCATCTTGTGGATAGAGGAAACACTAAACAGTAAATATGTATAGCTCTGTAGAAATATACAGTGTAGTGCCTTTCTACGTCCATATAATGCACAGCCCTGTCTATGTAGGCCCATATCTCTGTCATCAGAGAGGCCAACGCAGATATAATGACCAAGTTATTTAATCTCATGTCTGATGTTAAGATCACTGTCAGACATGCAGAAATCAGGAAATGTCCATTTCCAGTCCCCCTTGCTTCTTAGAGTCATTATGTAACTTTTAGATGCATTATGTATAATATATCTTGAAAACTTGAGATATCACCCAGCCCTAGTCTTTCTCCTTTAACTTCTGACAGTTTTTTACTGTATGTTGTTTTGCTGTATGCCTTTTCTAAAGCTACAAGATCGCCAGCACTTTGTCGAGAACGACGATATGTACTCACTGCAAGATTTGATTGATATCTCCAGTGGCCGCCTCAGCTGTTCTCTTACAGAGATCCACACAACATTTGCTAAGCACATAAAATTAGACTGCGAGGTCAGTATATAAACAGTCACAAAAGCTTTGCCATAGTATTACTTGATTTAGTTGCAACTGTCTTATGACTTTGCTGTACTCATGTATGTACAGAGATGCCAGGCCAAAGGATTTGTGTGTGAACTGTGCAAGGAGGGAGACATCCTTTTCCCTTTTGACAGCCACACCTCAGTTTGTCAAGAGTGCTCTGCTGTCTTTCACAGGTTAGTTTTACCAAATTGCCAGATCACAGATTCTTTGATTTGGAAAATGTAAACGCGAGAAATCTAAGCACTCATTGGCATAACATTCTGTTGCAATTCCAAATATCATAATTCTGAAGATACAGTACCATCAAAGTCATTCATATGTTTCAGTAAAAAATCTGGTCACTGTTTTTGTTAAAAAACAAAACCTGAAATCCAGTGTATGTGTAATAAATATCTGTTTATTGTCATGCATCTCTTTTAGGGATTGTTACTATGATAACTCTACAACTTGCCCACGCTGCGCCCGAATGACTGAGCGTAAACAGGATGAGCCATCAGAGATGACGACTACATTGCTATGAAAAATATTAAATGATGTTGCACTTTGTTTAATATTGTTTTATTTACCAGAGAAAACTAAGTATTAATGCTGAGTTCCGTCTGTGTTTTATTGCTACATTTATTCTGTAGTGTCTTTATCTGTTTGTGCACTGTGTTATGAGGCAAACATCTGAATACCATCTTTTTATATGTTTAATTTAGACTGAAATTGGACAAACTAAACATTTGTTTATGTTATGTTTAAGTCTGTCTGTGCTGTTATATAGAACTCCTTTGAGTTTTTTTGTTTTTGCATGAAGTAGTCGTATGATATAAACTATTATACGCCTCAGATATCTCTTACTGCCAGGTTTGCTTTTAAAGAAGCCACAAAACAAAAGTGCTTTATCAGGAGTTAGTGTGAAGACTCTTGAAATGAAAACAATAACAATAAATAATATTGTACATCTAGACTAGAAAAGATATGCTCTTTGCTTTAGTCTTCATTAGCTAGTCTTATAATTTACTTTATTGTTGCCACTTGTCTCAGAAATGTAAATATTGTTTATTTATCATAATGGACTTACATCAGGTTCCCACCCTGCATGATAAAAAAAAACAAAAAACATTGAAAAAGCCTGTACATACATTACAGCTGTTACTACCTAATTCCATGTATTGTAATAACATTGTTTGAACCTTAATTTAAAAATGAAATCATATCCAAAACTGCAGATGAAATGTATATCAAAAACGTTTTACTTTGAATTAATTTCAGACAACTTTAAGTGTCTAATCCATTTTAGTGCAGTGTGTAGTATATGCAGCCTCCATAAACACAAACATCACTGTGTGCCTAAGTAATGTAACATAAAGCTGTTGTTCCTAAATGATAGTGTCAGTCTGAAGCTACCAGTGTTTCTGAAACAATAACTGATTATGGAAGTATTGTTGTTCTTTACAATATGTACTTTTCAGAAAGCGCTATTGGCAAAAACAATACCGTGGTGTGAAATGTTGTGAAGTACTGCACGAATAAAGTGAAAAATGTAAAGCCAATTTACTCACCATCTGTGTGTTTTTCCACCAAACTCTCGCGATATAACATTGCGTACGTGACCAATGTGAGAACTCTCTGGCTATAAGGCAAAATGCCAAAGTAGCTTCCTTGTGGATGGCTCTCAGACCAGTCCTATGTGAGAGATGGGGCTGTTATCTTTAAGCATCGGCCCCTTTCGGAACCGAGTCGGAACCGTTCGGACCTGGAGCCGGGACTTTTCCACAATTTCTTCAACTCGTCAGAACCGTGCTCCTGCAGCGGCGGTAGGATTACAATGCATTATTACATTACAAAGTGTTGCATGATATTATAATATTCTACACTTCTTATTTTGCAATAAACCATTCTGCTGGCTGAATTAACTGATAAGAATGGAAATGTTATTATGCATTTTAATAGTTGTGTTACATGTCAATAACTCAGTTGTATTGACTCTTTGAAGTCTGCAAATGAGCTCTGCCGTGGGAAAAAGTACACGGTGTTCCTCCGCACATGCGCGTCCCACAGTGTTTATTTTGTTAACTCAGTTGTTTGTATACAGTTGTGCTGTGTTCCTCTGATAATAGTTTCTGAAGATATTTCCTCAGTTTCAGAATGCCTTGTTAAAGGGGTGTGTCTGGTTTGGGGCAGAAGGAGCGTGCACAGCGAGCTCATGGCCAAACTGGACTGGACATAAAGATGCTGTTGTGCTTGTATGGATGCGGTTAACACATGTACCTTAATGGAAAGCTACATATTAGCTGTAATGATGTTAATCTAAAATAAAGATTTGGAAATTAATAAATAGAGAGTTGCTTTGATGTTTGCTGTTGTTTAGTGTCAAGTCAGTATAGTAGTAATGATAGTCCATTGTGATTGGACCAAAATGGAATTTTACTAATCCTCATAAAGTCGTATTCTGGACACAAAGTAGCACAGTGCATTTAGAGTTTTCACTTCAAAACTAATGTTTCAGAGAGATAAACATGTCCTGGCTGCTTTTCCACACAACTAATGCAATGTTTATTTCAGAAGACGCCTCTTGTCCAGAGGAAACATGGAGGATTATATCATCACAGCATCCCTCTCACTCGGTCGCTCAGCTCAAACAAACCACCAAGAGGTAATCCATTGCCATGATTTATACTGCATGCTGCTAAATGTGTTTTTGCATGCGGAATTATATATTTCTAGGTGACTGTAAGACACTTCTTGTCTTGTTCAATAGGTTTTGAAAAGTTTTTCCCAAAGAGTAGAAACAATCATGATCTCAACAAATCATCTGAAAGTAAGTCCTTTAGTAAAACCCACTGTATGATCTCTTTTATTGCTCTGCTGGAGATGATGCATGCTTTGCTTTCTTTAAATATTTAGAAGAAAATGTAAAAGAGAAAGAATCATTTGAAACAAAAAATCAAGATGAAGATGAAAACAAAAACAGAGAAAGAAAAAAAGGACAAAATGAAGAATCTCACAGATGGACACGTTTTCAGGTACAGTTCTTAACCAGTATATTGTATATGTATTGTCACATATTGTGTATGTATATATATATATATATATATATATATATATATATATATATCAGTTCACTGTTTATACCATGAGCTCTTAGATGTATTTTCCATGAGCTCTTAGATGTATTTTCTTTGTTCAACAGGAGTTTTCCCTAAACGACAAGGCTGCACTGAATGTTGCAATTGGTGCTGCTGGTATGGCTTCTGCTTTCCTTTACTTTTACTTTCGGGAGACGGGTTTCCACATTTCCTGGAAAGACTTTGTAGATCACTACTTGAGAAAAGGCTTGGTAAATACAGGACCATCTTTTTGTAACTATGGCATACAGTTTAATAAAAATGCACCTTTAAACCTTCAAAAACATGTTTGTTCTTTGCAGGTGGATCACCTGGAGGTTGTCAACAAACAATATGTCAAAGTAATTCCTGTCAGTGGAGTTGACACCTCACAAGTGGTTGGTATCTGTTATTTAACAACCTAAGTTAAGAATTTACAAAGATTAAAATTACATTTTTTTTGTTTTGCTTCAGAATTACTTGTGGTTCAACATCGGCAGTGTGGACTCATTTGAACATAATTTGGAGGTGGCTCAGCAGGAAATGGAGTGCACAAAAGTACCTGTAATTTACTGCAGTGAAACCGATGGGTAGCCTATCAAGCAATGTTATTGACATAATTGTTTGTCCTTGTATGTTGTTGACCTCAGTGCACTTCTTTTTTACAGGACCCTTCTGTTAAACATCCTTTCACCTTTACTGCTGGTTGGTTTTTTACTCTTTGCCACACGACATGGTCCTTTGGGTGGAGGACGCATCGGTAGAGGAGCAGGGGGAAATGTCTTTGACATGAGTGAATCCAAAGCAAAGTTAATAAAACACAACATTGGTGTGCAGTTCAAGGATGTGGCAGGCTGTGATGAAGCCAAACTAGAAATTATGGAGTTTGTTAATTTCCTTAAGAATCCAAAGCAATACAGGGACCTTGGAGCTAAGACCCCAAAGGTTTGTTTTTTAGTCTATTATTAGTTAATATGTTATAAAATATTTTAAAATACAAAGATAATTGTTACATACAGTTTATGTGTTTAAAAAGCTGAAAAAAGGCTCACCTCAACTCTTTTTGATTTAGGGTGCGTTGTTATCTGGGCCTCCTGGGACAGGGAAGACACTATTAGCCAAAGCTACTGCAGGAGAAGCTGATGTCCCTTTTATTTCTGTGAATGGCTCAGAATTCCAGGAAATGTTTGTTGGTGTGGGCTCAGCTAGGGTAAGTGCTGGCTGAATAGAGGATTCACGCTAGTCTTGAATCACATGCATTCATACGCAATTATATTCATACAAATTTAATTTTCTGAAATGCTTCACAGTTGAAGATGCAAATATAGATCGCTATGGTCTTTACTATGGTTTTATTCTTATACCGTAAATTCTATGTTGTTACAAACTGTATTTAATGGTTTACTTGATTACTCTGTTCAATATTAGGTGAGGGACATGTTTGCCTTGGCATGTAGAAATGCCCCATGCATCCTTTTCATTGATGAGATCGATGCATTGGGCAGGAAGAGAGGCAACGGCAGCTTTAGCTCCCACAGTGAGCAGGAGAACACACTCAACCAGCTGCTGGTGGAGATGGATGGTAAACTGTAATTTCACATTTTGAATTCTGTTTGCAATACATTAAATATTTAAAAAAATGCAGTAACACTACATTGTTTTCTCTCCAGGTTTTAACAACAACACTAATGTGGTAGTTTTGGCAGGCACCAATCGAGCTGATATTCTCGATCCAGCTTTAATGAGGCCTGGGCGCTTTGATCGACACATATACCTAGGTATAAAACTGTTGATTATACATCTCATCTGTTTTTTAGAGAATTTAGGAAAAAGGATTTAGATGAAAATTTACAATGCATTTTAATGTGCCCTGGTTTTCCTCCAAGTCATCTCATTTTCAATAGACATCAAACGTGATGCAACAAATGCAATTCAGTGATGCTAATGCATGTACATCTTGTTACTCTGTGCCTGTTTATGTTTTATGACATTAGATGTATTTGTCCTACATACTGCTGCTTTTATCTTGGTGGTTAATACGGTTAATCTCTTTCTGTTTGCTGTAATTGAATTCATTCATTGCCAGAAAGGCATCACACTGTTTGCTCTTCATCAAAGTAAATTGGGGCAAATTCATTTGGCGTTTCAGAAAAGATGGATCAAATAAGAGGAGGCCGTAAAAGGGGTTGGGACATGGTTTGATACCTTATTTCTAAACCTGCAATGAATAATACTCAGAAATATTTTTTTCCACAGGGCTACCAGATATAAAAGGCAGAGCGTCTATTTTCAAGGTCCATCTAAAAACACTAAAGTTGGACTCCTGTATTGAACTAGAGGCTTTAACCAGAAAGCTTGCTGCTGTAACACCAGGATTCACTGGTAAAGACTAGAAATCTCTCTATGCATGTGGGTCTTATGCATCTATTTCTGTGATGTGTTGCAGTAAAATGCAGGTCTTATGTGGTTATTGTTGCCTCCTTTTATTTTTTAGGGGCCGATATTGCTAATGTGTGCAATGAGGCTGCTTTGATAGCTGCACGTCACCTCTACTCACATGTGAACATTAAGCACTTTGAACAGGCTGTGGAGAGGATGATTGGAGGTAATTTACAGACTCCATTAAAGCCTTCAACATAATACTTCTGGATATGAATCAAGGCAATACAATCCAAACATACAAAACAATAATAATCTTTATTATTACTATTATATTATTATTATTATATATATTATTATTATATTTATTATTATAAGTGTACAATCACAGAAAAAAACAACATTCATTCATTACATGTTTTTATTTACCTCACTTTTATCTGAAGTTATTTGTCACATTATATTATTACTGTTAGGTCTGGAGAGAAAAACCCATGTACTACAGCTTGCAGAAAGGACCACAGTAGCGTATCATGAGGCTGGACATGCCGTCACGGGTTGGTTTTTAGAACATGCAGACCCTCTCCTGAAGGTACACATACAGTCTTCATTCTCTGATATGTTTTCTACTCTCCAGTGAATTTTATTTAAGATCTCATTCTTTTCTGCCAGGTCTCCATTGTTCCCAGAGGTAAAGGCTTGGGTTATGCTCAGTATCTACCTAAAGAACAGTATTTGTTCACCCGTGAACAGCTCTTTGACAGGATGTGCATGACACTGGGGGGTCGAGTTGCTGAGCAGGTGTTCTTTGATCGATTGACCACTGGGGCACAGGACGACCTCAGGAAAGTCACACAGTCGGCCTACGCACAGGTAGCCTTTATATTGTATTACCTAAAGTGTGTCAAAAACAGTGTAAAATAGTATGTTTCTTGTTGTCCTTTATATTTTAGGTTGTACAGTTTGGAATGAGTGACGCAGTTGGTCAGATGTCTTTTAACCTTCCTCAGCAAGGAGACATAGTTACAGAGAAGCCCTTCAGTGAACCTACAGCCCAACTCATAGACCAGGAGGTCCGCTCAATGATAGATGCGGCCTATCAGCGCACACTTAAGCTTGTTACTGAAAAAAAACAAGAGGTTGATCTGGTGAGTGTTACTATTACAGGCATAGGACAGAGAAAATGTAAATATAGATTAAAACTGAAACCACTGTTAATTTATGTGCTTGAATTGCTGACTGGATGGTGACTGATTAAATAGTGATCTGTTGCAGGTGGCTAAACGTCTTTTAGAAAAGGAAGTGTTAGATAAAAACGACATGATGGAGCTGCTGGGACCCCGTCCATTTCAAGAAAATTCCTCGTATGAAGAGTTATCAGAGGACATTGGGGAACATGAACAGAACACGACTTTACCTGTCGGTTTGAGAAACTGGAACGAAAGCAAAGAGGATATACCACATCTGTAAACTCTTCGACTGACAAGTTATTTGTCTGTGATCAGGTGAATGCTTCTGTACAAGATAAAAACGACATGATGGAGCTGGTCCATCTGGTCCAGACTGCAGCTTGTCAGATAAAAAAAATCTGACTGATGCAGAGCGTTGCACTAGTTACAATGAATTTGAATTGTGCAATTTGAATATTATAGTTTTTTTCAATTGAAAAGTGAATTCCAAACCATTTCTCTGCACTGCTGCCTGTAGCTTAGCTCTCCCACAAGTGCCTTTCAAAATGTATAATGAAGGGATTTTTACAAATATCTCTGTTGGACAAAAACCTTCATTAAGCCTCTTCTTAGTATTATTTTATATTATTATACAATTTAATATTACTATAAGGCAGTCAAGAATCTTTTTTTAATTCCTGGTTTGGTTTTCACTGACATAGATCTGCTAAATGGAGCAGATCTATTGGAATGATGTCTGGCCAGTTTCATGGTTTGGGGTTTAAGGATTTTAATTGTCTGAATATTGTGTATTCTACTGTAAAAGATTATGTGTTTTTATCTGTGTTATGTTGTAATAATTACACCATAAAAAATATTGCATTGCATTTATTTGTTCTTCAGCTATACCATGCCGCTTTTGCTCCATTACATATCAGCTTTGAGAATTATTGGCACTGCTTGATCATTCAAGAACTGAGCTATATGTATAATGTTTAATTATAAAAATGTGAAATATTGCGTTCATGACAATTAATCTTCATGAATATGACTAGAAAACTGATGGCACTTCATTTTAGTTTTTGGCAATCTTTAAATCTAGTCTTCCTGACTCAAGGTCAAGTCTAACTTGATTGATTTTAGTATCTGCTTCAAGTATGTCCCACGTACATAGCTTTCTGTAACTGTCAGCCTGGTGGAACAGATATGGAAAATACACACGGGTGTCACATATAGCTTTCTATTTTTATTTTCTTATCCTCTGTTATCTGCACTAAATGCCAATAATTCTGGAGCTTACTGCACATTTCTGCAAGAGAAGTTTATTACATTTTACATGACCCATTCTACATTGACACAGAAATCATTGATGAAAACTAAGTTTGAAGACAAAAGTGATTAGTTAATTGGTTAATTTTGTCCATGTCAGATATGCAGTATGTTTCATGTCATCCTTCTTTTGCATCAAGTGGCTCACCCATTACCCGTCCAACCACATGATCCAGAATGAAAGGCTGCATGTAATCCTAGAAACAAAACTTAAAAAATCTTACGCCAGCCAGGACTTAATCAAGATTCCCCTGACAATAAATGAGAGATTTCTGTATGTGATTATGTGTAAGAAAAAGGGTAGAACAAGATGGAGTGTGGTATTGCACATTTTATAATTAGTTAGAGCACAGTGTCCAGAGTTCAGCTTGAACTCACTCAGCACCATGAAACATTATGTGAGTGCACAACGGCAAAATGGTTGCCTCTTGGTCCATCTTTTTCTGTTCCGTCTCCGATGTCCAAATGTTTTCATCTTGGACATCAGGGCTGCTTCGACCTTTCCATCTTCATTAAGGGTTCTATAGTGTCAGAGTCGCTGTGGTGCTTCCTCTCCCTCTGGGGCTCTGGTTTGCTGCAGCGTGTCCACGAGGGGGAGCGCATGTACCCTGCTTTCTGCAACACGGGCTGGTGAGAACCTAATGGCACAGAAAATCAGGACTTAAGTGCTGCCAGGAATCAGATGAATCGAGGAATGACATACATTTGGAGTAGTTGTCACATAGAAGTTATATACTGTTGTAGAGGTATTTATAATATGAGCTCATTAGTTAAGAGGGTTGTCTGCTTTGCTGTGTGCCATTAAAGCCTGGATGGTAGCCTGCCAATAGTCACATACAGTACATACCAGTCACAGGGCACAAATAGTTATCGCACATAACATGAACATAACACTGGATAGTGACCTTACATGAATCTTGACACATGAATACTCAAAGGAGTAGCAAGCAGCAGAAGACACAGGTTATTCAAGTACAGCACACATCTAACTATATTAGTGTTGCCAGTGTTGTCTTGGCCACTTGGTGGTGATATGCACCCACACAATGACTGATAGAGGACTGACAACTGCTTACATACATACTTAGTTTAGCGGGAGGTCTTCTAACAGAAAGTCATGCACAGCACCAGGCCAATATTTGTTCCAAAAGCCGTGAATTCAACAGAGAGGCAGCTACAGAAAATGCAGGAGGCACAACTGACATATTGATCCCACAAGATTGATAGTGTTTCTGCTGAGATTTAATAAGAAGGGCAGCAAACTCTTTAGCGGTGCAAGAGATTGAATTACAGAGGACGCCCGTTGTGGGGAAATGTGTGTTTTCTGTTTTCAATGGTCATTTTTAACTGGTGATTAACATGATGTATATGAAAAAACTGAAGCACATAAACAGTTATTACACAGGCCACACTCCCAACATGATAAATGTATTTTCTCAGCCATCCTCCTGCTCAGTCTGCTACAGAGAGATCCCTTCTGTCCTGCTGGCGTACAGCCATCATATTCACCAGACCGTGCATTTCTGCATAACTTAATACTCTTGAAATGAGAGTAAATAGCTCTCACTGAGCTGCTGAATGTGTGATGATAATAATTTGATATGCAGTGTTTAGATTCTCTCTACTATGAAAGGCTTTAGATTGAAACATAAATACGTGATAATGTAAAATTTAAAAAAAGAATTGAAAGCTAACATTTTAGAATATAGATAGAAGATACACAATTCTTACAACACAGAGGACCTCCATTAGCTCTTCAAGTTCTCTAGAACCTGTAGAACCCTATCTGACATGTTCATATAGTAGTATTATAAAAGTCCTTTGGGTCATCACAAGGAACATCAACGTTATGTAAGGCACATTATTGGGCACTTATAGGGCACTATGTCATGTTTTTTTTCCCTTAGGGTGTGTTCATCACAACACATTTTCTTTAGAGGCAGATCATCAAAATTTAATCAGTGGAGCTCTCAGTTCTTTTTTCCGCATCATCAGCAACATATAAATGTATCCTCGAGTTAAAAAAAACTTGAAATATCAAAATGTTGTCGGAAGAAGTGTTTAGGGGATTAGGGGAATAGGAGCAGCAAGTAAATGGTAGAAATTTAGACAAAACAAACAAATGCATAAACAGTTCATGTTGCTGGTGTAGTTACTTGGATTATAACAACTGTTTAAATGGTTGGTGAAGGACACATGCCTTGCCTCCAGAAGAAAAAGTGAATAATTCATAAACCTACATTTAGCCTGAACTCTTTCAACCCATCCAGGGTTTCTATCATGTCCTTTGGAGTGACCTTTTCCTGGTTCTCTACGCTAACCAAAACTAAGTTACAATACCCAATATGCAACCCCAACTGGTATGTTGGTTTGAGGAAATTACTAAAATTACTGCCTCAATCTCTCAATATAAAATAAGTGAAGAAAGGATCACAGCTTGATCATTTAGGTGTGTAAAATACTCACAAAAATTAACAATGTTTTTATTTTTAAACTGACCCAAAAGCTGTTTCTGAGATTGGAGATCATCTATAGGAGTATAGCACATCTCTTTTCTCTGTTTTAATATTTTACCATTTCTGTGATGGATAAATCCTTAAACAGACACTACAGCAAACACTGGACTAGACGCATTGAAAAAAGTTTGATACACCCGGACATTTTCATTAAAGAAAGGTTTTGACATTCACAGCTCGTGCACAGATTATTTGTAATATACCTTCAGGGGACCTTTTAGTCTTCTGGCATGAAATGCACCGTTTCTGCCAAGAGGTGGAGTGTACGAGGGGAGACTTAACTGTCCGCATGCAGAATGAAGCGTTGTTTCATAAATAAATCATGAGGGGAAAAAATGCTTCCTTTTGCAAATTGGGGAAAAGCAGGACTGGGTCTGTATCTTGTGCAGGGTTGAGTTGTCCATTTCTTCTTTTTAATATGTATAAGAGCACAAAGTGTAAAATGGCAGTGGCTTAATAATGCAGTGGAATCCAATCACAACACAGCACTGTTTAGCATTACCCGGAATTCCAAAACCTAATCATCAGTGTAATTACTTATTACTATGCCCAAAAAAACTCATGTGCGGATAAAAACACCGTGGTAAAACACTTTCAGTTTCAGCTCATATCATCATAACACTATGCATGTTGATTTCCTCAAGCCTATACACAGAGTGATGTAAAAGGTGGTCTTTTGAAGCCACTTTGGACAAGATAAATATTGCGGCAGCCAATAACCATATTTAGTTTTCATTTGGCAGCTGACTGAAATTCTTTTAAAACCTCTCAACCTTTTAAAAACACTTTGCAGTTTGAAGAACACTTTTTCATTACTGTTTGGTAAAATGTTATGTACAGTGTATGTGTGTGTTCTTGTTCCGAACCTGCAGGGGACTCATTGTGGTTCTCCTCATCAGAGTCTGCAAAAACCTCAGCCAACTCCTGGTCAGACATGTCTGTCAGCTCCGTCAGATCCAAGAGGTCAAAGTGCACCTCCAACGAAGACACACTACTCAAAGGCTCTGAACACAACAAAGAGAGAAAAACAGCTTTTTAATACCCTGTACAAGCCATTAATATTTTTGTGCATCTTTTTCATCTGGTATCCAGTGTTACAATTATATCATAGCTTTTTCAAAAATTCTCTGCATCTGACTAGAATGAATTTGACTCAGTTCAAGCAAGACATTTGTGTTGAGCAAAAACCATTAGGGGTGAAAAGTAGGATCATCTTTTTTTTGTGGGTTAGACATGGCCAGTGCAGCTAAAGAGCCAGGTTCCTCAGGTCACTCATCCCAGGCTGACTGATCCACAAGCATATACATAAATATTCATATGTGAAGTAAAAAGTAAAAAGAGGCAGAGAGTAGTTAACCGCACGGCTCATATAAAAGTGTTGAATTTCCCCAACTTTGCACAAAAAGTTACACAAAAAACACGTTTTTCAATTTAAAAGTGAAGATGAAAATTTTTATATCCAAGTGTTTCAACAAAAGGGAATTCAAAATAGAGTGTTTTTTTTTAGAACATGATGTTCAACCCAGATGTCCAAACTTGACATCACTTGATTGATATTTTCAACATTTGTTAAGAATCTCATCCAAAATTAAAAATGTCCAACTGTGAAAACACAAATTTAATTCATATGAAGTATTTTAAGGACCTCAGGAAACCCTCTGCCTCTGTGTAATAGAAGCACTGATATGTTCTGATGTTGGGAAATGTAGTTGCCACTGAAGCTGATGGGGTATGTTGTCATTTCAGTGTAATTAAATAAAAACCATAGTATATAAGTTCTGACTGTAGGTTTGTGGAAACAACTTTGTAATAAAAAGCACTGCTTGTTAAAGTGGTTGAGAGCTATTATTAATGCATGTCACATGCATGCTGTTTTCCTGGCTGTTTAACACATGGAGCAGTCACAGCTGCCACTCATTGCATTCTTCTATGCTTTATTCTGTTCGCAACCATCTCTATTATTTTTTGTTATAGAAAACATCCCAAGCACTAACTTCTTCTGTGTTATATTTCACATAGACTTGAAACTGAAATGTCCAAAATGCCAGCAGATGCATGAGTAACAATTAAAGACACCGCCCAAGAGTAAATTAAACTAGATGTTTGTTCCTTGATTTAAATAAACCTGGTGCTTTTTTTCTGTTGACTTGATAATTATTCCCTTTTCTTGAGAAGGAAGGAGCATCAAATGATGGACAGTAGTGTATTCTGCACACATTGAAAGTCCCCTGGGGCAGATTTGTGATGTGACCTCCTATTCCACCTTGCTTTTATCAAGACACACTGTTTGCACCATGTGATACCGTTAGGATCCAGGACTGACTTAGCCTTTGCTGCCCCATGAACATTTGACATTCATAAATATTTACTAAGCCCTTGACCTTTTAGCCTGTATAATTAGATTCAAGTGACATTATACATGACCATGAGATGTGTTTGCTGTGTAAGGGCAAATAAGGAAGATTCTTAAATCAATCACAGAACCAATCATTTTCACAGCTATTCTGTTTAAATCGAGTGAACAAAATTTACATTACTAAGAGGTCTGGCTGAGCTTGCAGAAACTGAGCTGTACATGAAATCACTAAAGAAATTTGTAGGCAGTGAATTTAATTTGGGACACTGATTCTCTCATTCTACTAAACCTTTTTATTTTTAGTGATCGTTTGTAATTGCATAAATGATTCTGCCATGCTTGTTTTTTTTTTTAACAGACACATCTCTCCGATTTCTTCCCTTTACTTCCTCTCCCACACCCATTCTCCTTGAATAATTGATCAGTGCTTTTTTTCCCTCTCACAGGCAGACTGAATGAAACAACTGGCTTCATGTGAGAAACGAATCAAGAGGAGCTTAAAAATGCCAGCAGGGAGGATTGGTGTGGAAGATTTCACAGCAAGACTCTGCAATTGAGAGGATTTTGAGCCAAAGCACAGTGATGACACAAGAGGACACAGACCACTTGACTTGAGATTTTTGTTTTTGTTGGTGTGTAGCTTGTTTCTGTAACATTACTTTGTTCACAAAACCAAAAAATTGCATGATGTCTTTTCAGCGCTCTATAAATAGTTGCTTTTCTTTTTTCTCTCCCACGGAGAAGTACAGATGGATAGTGAGTGAAGCAAAAAAGTCTAATAAGGGTTTTTTTTTTTTCTTTTGAGAAAAGGGATAAAAGTGCACAGAGATTATTTATAGCATGCTACAACTGTGTCAGTATACACTCCTATCAGTGCCACAAGGTCAGGCCAGTTTTATCTGCATGAATGTAGAACCACAAGAAAACATGTAACTGTTTAAACATGCTTAAAATGCACTATTTCTAACACTCTCCAGGTTAATTTGTGGTGATTTGGTGAAGCAGAATAAGGCTTCCTTGTCACCCGTGTCGCCTGGTCTCACTTGTGTCAGCTCTGAGCGTGGCACATACAGGGAAGCCTCTGTATGGGACTCGTGCACAATTGGGCCTTTGAGTTAGGGTCGCACTGAAGTGATCACTCACATAAAGTATAACGAAGCAAAGTAAAGTGGGATCATTTGGCGGTCAAGATCAAAACAGGACGTTAATTGTTTGGTTTGATTACTGGTGTTCAAATTTTATAAACACACCTTTTATTAAGAACATTTATTAGTTTTGGAAAGCTGATGAATGCTATTTATTTAACTGCATTTACAAACTGCATGTGAATAAATGGGAAATGTAATTTGTATCTTAGTGGGAAGAAAGCTGTGTCCTACATTGACAGTCCCCACAGCTCGTTTTCCCCATTTACTGCAGATAGTTTAGCTCAAGGCATAAGCACGCATATAAAGTATTTATGCAATTTGTGTTCTTCAGTGTCTTTTCTTACCCCGGTACTCCCGTCTTCTCTCAGTTATGTGTAACAGGCTTGCAGTGTGCCCTGACAGAGCACCCTCCTCCTCGGCCGCTGTGTTCTGGAACAAATCCCTAGAGAGGTCTCCTGAGCTGGAGGGCTTCAGCAGCTTTTGGATCTCTTTGTTGGGCTCTGACAGTGCATTCAGACACAGAAAACAACAGTCAGAGGCTTTAGAAAATATGATCTGTTATATTTAGTTCAGTATTCATCTTTATTTAAACCAGTCAACTCATATATATCCATGTGTTAATTGCTCTCATTATAAATTAGCCCCCAAATCAAAATAAGACATAAAGCTGCACTACTTTCATTTTCCTAAATTAGGAAAGCATACAGTACTTTGTTAAAAGTTAATGAACAAATAGCTCAGAGCAGTGTGCATAAGAATAACGTCATATCCATACTACAACAGAAGCATAACATTTATGCTTTGTATTCAGGACCAGCAGAAAGAGGTTTAAAAAAAATCAATGCACTGAGGTAGAAAGAGATGTTAACAATGACAGACAAATTTCATAGAAAAGGTATTACAGACATAGCCTTCATAGGATTTCACTTTCCTTGCATCAGCTAACACTGAGACAGAATGAAAAGAAGGAGTTCTGGATGAGGATGGACCTGAACTTCAGCCAAAACTTGAATAAAACCCATTGTCTGTGCTCAATAAATCAATTGTCATTTGACTGTGAGGCACTTGTAGACAGGAGAGATTAACATGCTGCCAGGTTATCACGCTTGTGCTAAACATGAGGAACCGGGATTGAATTCTGCTGTTATAGGAAGACAAATCAATTATCACTGTCATTAGATAAAAACATTATTTGGTGATAATCTGCATGCAAATTACTCAGAAAGATACTATCAGTTATCAGGATTGTAAAAATCAAACACAATTTAATGGTTTACTTGAAGCTTATCTAGTCCTATTATATTTTAGTCAGAGCCCAGCATGTTAGAGGGGTAGTTCACTATCTGATAATCACTGACACTGGTGCTTTGGAATCATTATTTATCTTAAAATGTGTGATGCACATTATCATGTGATGTCCTACTATAGGCATGAAATGCATGATTTAATGGTGAGATAGATGCATTGTCTTGCTCTAACAATACACAGACTGCTATTTTTAACTTAAACGAGTGTACAACTTTTAATAAAGTATTGATATGATTCAGGCAACAGTAGGCCTACAGATTGGTTTAATGCCAGAAACAAAAACTGTGTGCTCAGTATTAAGAGGGTATAGCCGATTTGGGATTGCACCCAGCTCAACATAGCACATGATTTAATGCACCTAAAACTAGGACAAAGAGGGTGAAAGAGAAGAAAATGGCTCTTACCTGGGCTTCCAGCCCCTCCCTGTGCCTCCATGCAGCCCAGCCAAGAGCGCTTTGTTGTGCTTGTTGTTCACCACAGCAGCATCGGAGAGCGGAGCAAACAAACCGTAATACGGTAAAGACAAGGGGGAGTCTGGGTGGGGTATGACAGTGTAATGGGTGGTGGCAGGCAGACCTAAAGCCGAGTACTCTCTAGAGACCCTTCTCTTGCTCTTTGTATCATCCGTTGCTCTAAATATGACGATGCCGGCTTCTCCGCTCGCACACTCCACCTGCTCCACTGTGCCATGAGGATGTCTGAGTGCGCCACTGCCTCAGAGCGCGCCCATCTCCATCAGTGAGGGAGGGCGAGCTGGAACAGACACATCACTGCACATTTCTACTGCTCCTGGTTCACTTTAGCCCCACACTCTGTATGTGCACAATACCAGAGAGAAAGGGCCAGAGAGGGGAGGTGGGGCTGGCGGCCTGCCCAGATACTGCTGAATGGACTGTGGGGATCACAATAGATCACAGGACTGGGAAATTGTTTTCGTGTTTTTGTGTGTTGAACCATGTCTGGGAATGAGTGGGTTAGTGTATATAGTTATAGAATAGGTTTGATAATATCATATATTTATCTGGAAAGTGCAAGACAGAAGGGAATGCAGTATCGACTTTACATTTTAACTGACATAAGAATCAACAGATATCAAGAGAACCTCCATCAAAGTACAGACGGATCTTCTCCTCTAAGGCTATCTGCAGATGAAGTACTCCCTCTAGTGGCCGTTTGCTTCAATGACAATGACAACGGACCATCCAGAAAAAGAAATATGCTTTAACTGGACCTAAAACAACTATAGTAGGCCCTAACTTGTAAATGTAATAAATCACTTAAAATAAGTCATTTTGTCAGCAGTTGGCTATATGAAATAATGGCGTACAAGGTTCCGCAGTTTATCTAGTTTGACCTCTCCGGCTTTCCGTAGCAAAGATAAACATTGCCAAGCAGCTGTTCTCTCTGTATTATATTACAACACACACGTGGAGGACTTCGCAGCAAAGTGTAACCGAGTTTTGAAGAGAAACGCTTTTTTGTGTCACCCTTTAACACAATGCAACCGGCGATAAACATACATCCTGGTTGGTGATGTATTTCTGCAGTGTCTTCCTGAAAAAATAACAATATGACATCGTAGGCTACTAAATATTGAAAAACAAAAAAACTTTCTCTACAGGTGCATCAAAAGAGGACATTCGTCAGAAGGTTTGGCACTACATCGAAGACAACAATCTGGCAAATTTTCCAAGACCTGTTTACAACAGAATCCCAAATTTTAAGGCAGGTTTGCTCATGAAAAATTAGGTTATTGTAGTGTTGACACAAGATAAGTACACTGACTGTTACCCTTAGATGCATCTGGAAATTAAGTGTGATGTAAATGTTGTTTTTACGTGTGTTATTTTGTTTATTGAGACTCTGGTGTATTATTTTAACATGGCCGACCCTCAAAGTAGTACTTATGTAACCTTAGAATGAAATTGCGTACTAAAAAACACACATGTGATGTTTACAGCCTCTCTGTTATTGTTCATGATCACATTATTGGATCACTGTGCCCCTATTGGCCAGGCTGCAGCTCAGGCCTGCAACAAGCTCCCAGCCCTGCAGGAGTTCAAGTCCAGCCAGACAGTCAAAGTAAACCCAGACAGACCCCAGCAGCAGGCGCGATTCCTTATTTTGGAAGTAAGTTGAAACTACAAGACATTTTTCTCTCCTCTCCTTCCCATTAGGGTGCTTCCACAGCCTGCGCCAAAGTATCTGCACTCCAGATATTCTCCTCGTCAGGTGAGGTAAAAGTGGATCCTGATAAACCTCTGGAAGGGGCCCGTCTGCTGGTTTTACAGGTAGCACAGCAATGTTGAAACATATGGACAAATAAAAATGGAAAACAAGCTGTTTATATTAGGTCTTCATTTAACAGTGAACATTAATAAACATGAAAAGTGAATGTTTTTTTTTTTTGGATTCATCTTTATCTTTATTATTTTGTCTTCAACCAGACTTGGAGTGATTTTTTTTTTTACAGGCACAGAAAAATTTATTGGTCCCAACTCCTCGCTTACGCACTGGCCTTTTCAACAAGATTACCCCTCCCCAGGGAGCCACCAAGGAGCAACTCCGTATATGTTCTAGTTCACAGGTTTGGAACGATAACGTTATTAACTTCTGATGTAGCCTTTACAGTACTCCTCCAGTCTTATTGTACTCTGCTCTCTCAGGGCGTGAAAGACTTCAGTGTGCCTGTGGGTCTGGATGCCAAGGTGAAGGTAGATCTGGTGATTGTTGGCTCTGTAGCAGTGTCAGAGAAAGGTGAGCTCCAAATGGTGCCTCGTGGTCAAAGAAAAATGTTTGGATAGCAATATTATAACCCTGTTTTATTTATGACCTTGAACATCTTCAGTAAAATGGCTCACAACTTGCTCTGTAAGTCTCCTTGGTCAGTTCCTTAAGCAACATCTAGTTTTACTCTGCTGTTACAACTAGCTACATTTGCAGTTACAAAAAGTAGGTAAGCCTTAACCTAACAGTTTCTAATATTATAAAATAAATCAGAGCCAAAGACTGGGAGGAGATGGGAGGACATGATTGTTTCAAGAACTACAAATAAATAACTAAAAATGGCAGTGAAATAACCTTTAACCTTGGGGCTCCCTTCATTTTGTGCTCCACCTAAGTTTCTTGTTTGTTTGTTTTTTAGGAGAAAAAAAAACACAAAAAGTTTTTTTCCCATCCCATATATGCAAATTTTAATTATTTGATTCTGATCAAATTTTATTTTTTGTTTTTTGTGCAAAGTTGCTATTTACATTAAAAGGCATAGAAAAGACTTGAAGAAAAAAAAATTAAAATTCAACTACACAACCTGGACAATTTTTATGCCGTTTGTATCAACACAGCCAAAGTTATGCAAAAGTAAATAAAATAAAAAAAACAGGGTTAAAACTAAATATATTGAACTTAACACCCTTATATTAAGTTTTGTATACACAGAGGTTCACATTTCTCTATCAGCTCTTTATTCCTGTTCATATACCACTCACCACGTAAGCTCCAGGAATAGCAAAATTATTGTTCTATGATACTCAGTACTTTTCTATTCAACTTTCAATGTCTAACAGCTAGTGGCAATTTAGAGCTCAAATGAAAAACTTGACTTTGTGATTTGCAGTCTGTTATCAGACACTGACTGTTCTAACCCATTATTTAGAAGTTTAGAAACAGTATACCATAATGGTTGTTTATTACTGTAACAAATGACAAGAGACAGAGAGAAAATGCCATGGTACAATACTCTTGTGTCTTGTTAAATCTGTTTACTGGCGCACACTACCTGAGACAGCAGCAGAAATGAGAGTAGGGGGTAATGTGTAATCAGAACCATTCTGCTTGTTGTGGCTTCTGCTGCCGTCTTCCCTCCACTTAACATGCCTTTCTACTCAAGATCCACAATTGATGCAAAATTGTAAAATCCCTGAGATAACTTGGGCAGTGGTCTGGTCGGCAGATATGTTTACTGTAATGTGTATGACTCTAAATGGCTCAGCATGTATAGAGCCACATTGTTTTCATAATCTCTGTGTCCCCATTAGACTACATTTAATTATTTGTTATGAATTACACACAGCCACAGTACTGATTGTGTTTCTATTTCTAATTGAGACGCAGACAGTTCTAACTAATGTGATACAGGACTTTAGTTTCTTCACATACATTTTTCAAACTTCAAGTTTATGCTTTGTCCCACAGGCTTTCGCATTGGAAAAGGAGAGGGCTATGCTGACATGGAATATGGCATGATGGCTTCAATGGGATCGGTGAACGAGTCCACTGTGGTGGTCACTGTTGTCCATGATTGCCAGGTTAGTGCATGTTTAAATTCTATAGCTTTTATATTTTAAAGTCTGTAAAGACTTTTTTATGTTGTTAATATATAAATAACAAAAATGATTTGAGCACTTATTGGATATGTTATATTCTTAGGTGGTTGATATTCCAGAGGAACTCATAGAGAGCCATGACCTGACAGTGGACTACATCCTCACACCCACCAGAGTCATTAAAACAAACTGCCAGCTTCCCAAACCACAGGGAATCATCTGGACCAAGGTACTAAGTTATGTTGTATTAATATTTAGAATTTGTTCAAAATAGGTCATGTCGTCTCTGCAGAGTTTGTGCATTTAGGTTCACTGTGTTTCTAAAAATGACAAATTCCAAATACATTGTGTCATATTGCCTATTTGTTATGAGTCAATTAAATTACAACTTGTTTTATAGTTCCTAAATGTGGTTTGGAAGCAAAGACAAGAAGGGTGGGCTTTTACTGAATACGTTGAAATGCTGCCCTCCAATGGTGAAAAACTAGCACCAGACCTAAGAGGTCGTTGTGTGTTGATTTTTCTTTCTCAAGTCATTTCTGTTGCATTTATAAAACTATAAAGTCATTTTGTGCATATAAATACCTTAAATGTTATATACATAGGCTACATACCTATTTGAAATCATTTATCTCAAACAATAATTCATCATGTAATAACTGCTTATACATCATGTTTTAACGTCTTGACTTATGCCGTGTTTATGCTGGTCTTTTTACTGTATAATAATATCATTTATATTCAATCATTGTAAAAAGTCTTTATTATTGGTGTGTCGATGCAACCACTGGTTTCTTGAGACATGCTGTAAACAAGGCCCACTGAACTCTCAGACAGGAAGGCCATGTCTGAGCATCAAAGGCTCCTCTGCCCAGCCAGCATGGCTCTGCAGAGGCAGGGGAGCGACAGGTCAGCGCTGGAACAATAGCTCTGTATATCCTTTACAGCACTGGTCAGTATCAAAGGCTGCCAAGACACTTGAAGACACAACAAATCAAAACAACAGCCTTTATTTTTAACCTCTCGGGAAGTGAAAAGTCCTGCTGCAATAAAGATTGGTACTTGTGTTATTATTGTAGCATGTGCAATGAGTCTAAAAAAGAAGTTAATTTGTCTGCTTTCGTTTTAAATGTATTCATTTTCATCCATAAGTTACTTTAGAGTTAAGCAGTCTAGGTTTGTGTTGTGGGACCTTATTGAATTTTTTTCCTGCAGTTGGATACAGAAAAACTGGAGAAGATCCCTATTCTGAAGAAGCTGCGAGCACTAGAGGAGCAGACAGGGAAGGATGTTACTTTGGGGGTGGCGCCTACAAAAGCAGAGCCCAGCCAGGCCAAAAAGCAAACCACACAGAGGCCAAGACAGAACACACAGAAAGATGTGGAGGAGAAATCTAAACAAGACCCTAAACATGAGAAGAGCACATTGCCTGAGCAGAGAGCCAGACACCGGCCAGAGAGAGTGAGAAAAGAAAGCAAAGGAGATAGAAGAGAAGGAAATGAGGGAGCCATAACTGACAAAACAAAAAGTAAAAGTGGTGCCACTGTGAAGGAAAAAAGTTCGGAAGAGAGTGGAGGTGACGTCTCATCTCGACATAAGCTCCCAGTCACGGTGACCACTCTTTACCTGGGGGGAATCCCCACAGGGCTACGTGTTAGTGAGTTAAAGACCATGCTCAGAGAGAGGCAGGCTGTACCGCTGAGGCTCACCTGGCAGGGAGCTCAGCACAGGGCTTTTCTGGACTACAGTGATCCTCAGACTGCAGAGGAGGCCCTCAAGGTTCTGCAGGACCTCTCTCTGAACGGGCAAAACCTGCATGCTGAGCTGGCCAAAAGCCAGAGAAGAGGCAGAAGGACGGGAGAGTCCAATAGAAGGCAAAGGCCATCGACAGCTCCAAAGTCCAATATAGTGCAACAAGAGAGTAAAGCTAACGACCAGGAATAAACATGCCATAACTGCAGCGGAAGCAATCTAAACCAAAGTAATAGTAGAGCTTTCTAGAGGGTAAATTATACCAGAAAAGTAAAAGCATAAACTGAAAACAACTTTTCAATCCAACATGATCAATTAAGAGCAGTTAGTTTATCATATGTGGCAGTACGTTCACCATATATGACATTATTGCCTCATTATACTGGTCATCTGCAATATTTACATTTACCCAATATTGCAGACAGTGACTTGGGTTTATTATGGGAAATTTTAAAGCGCCACGTTGTAGAAACAGATGTTTTGTAAGAATGCCTTCTGATGATTACATATAGTCACTTTATAGTCATACTTATATAGTCACACACCACCAGTGTTCCCACAGACTTTTTTTAAATGCCAATATCTACAAAGTACATTGTCCTCCAGTATTTGGTGATAAATATGGATATAGAGGCATAAACATGTACAAGTATATATATATATTGTAATGTATACAACAGGCAATGTCTTATTGAGAGTTGCTATAATGGACTGGATTGTAAATGTATGTTTTGAAGTTTGTTCTATTCTAAAATATTTGCACTGATTTTTTTTTTGCAGTTTTCAAATTCAATATTAATAAGAATAGCAAGGCACTTTTCAGAAAATTTCCTTTAAAAATTAATATTAATATTGAAAGTGATAAGTGATAAGTGAAAAAGTTAGAATTATACAAAGTATAAACATGCGTTACTCACTTCTTTTAAAAGTTAAAGAGACTGTGCCTTTAGATTAAACATATGATTAAAAAATAATTTTGACTTTGTACTGGCTTAGTATTAAAATACCTTAGTGTAAGATGAAGTGAACGTAGTTTTGTATATTATAGTTTCTCTTTTCTGTGTGTCTTACCTGCTCAGTGACACTCCCTGTATCAGTGTGCTGTGGCAGATCAGTGACCTTTTTTTTCCTGAAGCTCTGATGGTGAGGAGAAACAAGCGTGCAGCATGTCTGTCTGCATACAGCAGGCCTCTGGCTTTTTATGGAGCTGTCAGCCTGAGCCGGGTCAGGGAACAGCTGTGGAGCGTCTCATTCCCTCAGCCTCACAGAGCATTGAAGCTCACTAATGTCCTGGGCTTGTCCTGCTGCTGAGCATCGAGCTGCCACCCTGCCTCATTTCACTTGGGTTCAAGCCGTGGTCATGCCATAAGAGAGTAAAGCTAGACATCACATGTGAACCGTAGCAGTGATATTCACAAACTCACTACAAGGTACTCCATGAAGTTAATACAAGTCTATGACATTCAATTTGAGTCATTTTTAGCCTAATACACACTTATAAGATTGAATGTTTAGGCACATAAATTTATGGTTACTACATTCTTCTTAAGCATTTCAAAGTTTTAGATTTACAGTAAAAATCTGTCCTATTAACAGTAACAATAAATTGAAAAATATTTAGCTATTTGTATTTTAACATTATTATTTCACTGTCCTGTTGAATATTTTGAAAAGCATTGATTTACAAAAACTGTTTTGGAATGTAAAGGTCTGATAAATTGTCTTTCTTGTCCAACTCCTGTAATAATACTACTGCTACTGTCCTGGACTTTTAAAAGCTGTTTTGTGTTGCCAGTTTATGGACAAATGCACTACACTTCTGTACTTTATTATTAGATAAATGAGGAAAAAGCTTCAAATGTGACAACCCACAACTAGATGCTGTGAATTGCACGTAAAGGCCAAAGGGCAACTCTAAGTTTATTTTATTTCATAAAAATCCGTTTTATTTATATAAATGATTAAGAGTGAGTGTGTTTTCGTGTGAAAATTGATATTATGAGTAATTTTTTATTTTTTTTTCAGTGATTCAATTGGAAATAATAGGTGTGATAAATTCTTTTGGACCATGTGAATTTTAGGCTTTGATTTGTCTTATTGGAAATAGAAAAGATACCTGCTCTGATTTTACCATGTTTTTTGTGGTTTGTTTGGTTTTTTTTTTTTACATGATTGTTGTCTGTCTTATACGCATTTTGTTTGCAGTTTACTACAGGCCTATTGCCCTTTTTAAAAAATATAAAATAAAGTGCAATGGGTGCTGCTTTGGTGGATTTGGACTCCCAACAGCCCAGCAGTTTTTTTTATTTCTTGACTCAATGGAAGATTGTAATAAAGCCTAGAAGAACAGGACCTCGCTTCTGGACCTTATTTCCTCTATAGTAGTATACAGTGCTGAAAGTAATGCTCTACATACAGTATATTTAACACAAACGACAACAGTGCTTACAATATATACTTCATTTTCATTTTTTAAAACAACAACAATACGCGTTCTGACAAATATTGCCAATAAAGCTTTGCCAAATTCGCCTCAAATGAAAATACGCAGGCCTACAATAAATAATAAGTCGCGCTTATGGGCTATTCAAAAAAGTGCCATAATGAATTGTACACAGTCTGTATGGACAAAGTTTAATGCGGCGTCCAAACGGTTCAGTCCAAACAGAGCCTGCGTCTGAATAATCAAAGATAAACACAAAATATCTTAAAGAGAAAGTGTGCATTTACAATTGTCTATGAACAAAATCATTAAACAACGTGAAGAGGTGATTTTCCGCTCTGCAGGACTCAGTACCAAACAGCAGCAGGGCGAACAGTCTCTGCCCCGCTGTGGTCGAGGATCGTGGCATTATTATTATCATCACTATTATATTATTACAAAATTAAATGCGGTGGTGTCCTCCGTGATCTTGGCCGTGCGTAAAACCAGGTAGTCCACGCTACTTCCGCGGCCCGTCTCTCAGTGGTTTCTTTCTTTCTTGGATGAATTCCGCTGCGTGGCTCTTACAGTGTCCACACAGGAGTGATCACATGACGCACGGCTTGATGTCCTGGTAGGAGACCTGCTGGTGGTGGTAGTACGAGCTGCTGCTCGGGGAGTGCATCGCCGAGGACGTCATGGCATTAAAGGAGAAGACGAACTCCTTTCGGTCGCACATGCTGGGAGACTGGGAGTGGTACCGTGGGATACCTGCAGCACAAAGCACATATTTACTCTTTTAATAAAGACCTGAGTATATTTTTGTCTTTATCCACAAAACTAGTAATTGAGTCAGTATATAAGGTCATACTTTCTGCTTAAATCAAAGTAACGAATTCCTAATCCATACAGAAAATGTCCATCATCACATTTTCACTAAAATGACGTAGAAATGGAAATCTCAGATCTCAGTTTATAGATTTTACATTTGTTTGACTTTCGTTTGAAGAGAGCTCCGTAAAACTCATTCAGAAATTAGAAAATTGCCTTTACAAGAAATGTTTACCTCCCAAGTAGAAACAACCGTCACGCATTTAAAAGTGGGATTGAAAGTTATGAATGAATACAATTTTTAGCTGCATTTCAAAACAATTTGGTTAATTTTCGTTCTTTAATTTCGCCATGTTGTTTTATTAAATGCTCTATCAAGTTACGATGACTCTACTAAAAACATTTTGTTCATAGCGGCCTTAAATTTCTGTTCTGAGTAAATTTGTTCAGAGTCCATTTAGTAAGCCCCATTAAGATAGTGAACAGTGGGAGGCGGATTGCGAGGCTGTAATTGACAGTGGGTTTAGTTGCACGCGAGTCCCGGAGGACTGTGGGCCTCAGGGCAAGGCAGACTCCCTCAAAACCACGCGCTTATTTTTCTTACGCACAAAGATTGGCACGAACTTCAACTGTCCACAAACTGTGCTCCCCTGCTCTATTTTTTCCAATTCCAATTTAAAGCCAAATAACATCTGTATTTATTTGCCCAAAGACTGCTTTTTTCAAGCTGAAATGGTATTTTGTGCTGATAATAACATGTTGATAGACTCTTGGGTTTGGGGAAGCAAAGTAAAGATTAGATCATTTTTGTGTCTCTTTTCAAATAAATGATATGTTTTATAGATAATGTCAGGGGGCTGTTGAGCTCCACTTGTTTCACGTGTCAGGACTTGGTGAGGCCTACCTTGTAAGTCTGTGGTGCTGTGTCCGTTCTGGTGGAGGTACGGCTGCTCCAGGGAGTGTGTGGGCAGGCTGGGCTGCAGAGGGTTGGTCCCCGGGTTGCACGGAGACAGTGGCTGCTGCTTGATGTACGAGGCCCCGTTGTTGAGAGAAGCAGACGGTGTTGGGGCCCACGCGGACGCGGAGCTGGAATACACGGGGTGCGGCTCCATGACGCCTCCGCTTGTGAGCAGAGGAGACGCGGAGTTGTCGTGGTGGGGATACTCGCTCCCCGTGGATCCCGGACAACTCCCCATGTAAGAGTGTCCACTGTTGGTTGACAAATGCGACATGGAGTGACCGGACAACGCCATTCCTTCCATGTTACCCGCCAAGTGCCCGTTCATCATGCCAATGCTGCTGTCCAGTGACAGGCTGTTGGGAGGACAGGACAGCCCGCCGCCGCTGCTCTGGAAGTTGTACGAATCGGGGATGTGGTTGAAGCCCAGGCCGTTCATCATGCTGTACATTGGCTTTAGAGCCTGACACTTGCGTCTAAAACCGCGGGGTCTTCTTCTAAAAGAACCCTCTTCGAACATGAACTCACTGGCTGGGTCAATAGTCCAGTAGTGTCCCTTCCCAGGCCGACCTAACCCTTTGGGTAGCTTTATGAAGCACTCGTTCAAAGACAAGTTGTGACGCACGGAATTCTTCCATCCTTGATATGAGCCTCGAAAAAACGGGAAACGGCTCTGTAGAAACTGGTAGATTTCACTGAGTGTGAGGCGTTTGGTTGGAGAGCTCTGTATAGCCATGACAATCAGAGCAATGTAGGAGTACGGAGGCTTCTCTGGTCGACGAATTCCCGCGTTCGTCTTTTTGGTTTTTGTTGTGGAGGAAGCGCTTTCCATCACCGCTGTTTGAGCGTGAGGCTTTTCAGGCACAGACATAGGGCTGCTCTGGGCAGGGGTCTGTGCTGGGGGCTGCTGCACTTCTGCCGTCATTAGAAAGTTGGAGTGCGTGGTGGCGAACAAAAAGAGTCCACTACACAAGCTGGAGTTATTTCGCTGTTTGAAAAACACCAAATATAACACCGTGTCTTCAATGACACACACGAAAAACTGGAGAAGCCCGACTTCTTCCTGATTGAATCCCGCTGCAGTCTCAAGGTCTCAAAGTCCCAAATGTGAAAAAGGACCAGAACAGGAGCAGCTTTTCACTTCACCTATTGTGCTGTCGTGCGTCCGAGGAGCTCACTTTTTACTTATCTGCTGCCATCACCGCATTGGGAGCTGGATGTCTTGGCCGTCCTCATGTTGGGACCCGCCCAATTCCCTCCTACTCCAGTGGTGGGCTGTTTGCGTGCACATCTGAGTCTGAGCTCACTTTTCATGGAAATGTGTTTTTTTTACCCTTCCATACATGAAAATCATAATATGTTATCTTAAATACTGCATGTATGTAGCCCATCTGGCAGAAATACATTAGAATACATTTTAATGCACATTGTAGGATGTCATATGTCAATAGAGCCAATGTATTTAACTGTTCTGCTTAAACATTTCTTTTAGAGTTTTTCTTTATGTCATGCAAATAAGATCATGCTATAGACAATGTAACCATGTAATAACAAAACCAGTGTGAACTCAAAAGATCCTTAGTATTGACTAATAGGTTGGCCAAATTCGGACCTAATAATTACAGCATACATGACATTACTTGTATGAATATGAAATATTTTAAAGCAAATTATAATTGATTCCAAAGTATTCAATGAAGTGTGCGTTGCTTATATTTCAAACCGTGCTGTTGATTTCTGTGAAAGATAGACAGGAACATGGGCAGGATGTTTATGCTGTGCAATGTAAACATTTTGCCTGCCCTTCTTTAAATAAAATATCAAGCAAAGCCCTGTTAGATCAGCTAATACTCAGTCAGATGCGATATGGTGGCGAGCTCGCAGCTCGAGGAGACGCTGGAGACGTTTTTACACACGAATATTGTTTGTGTAATGCAGTCATAATATTTATGCAGGACGCGGGAGGAGAGAGGTGGAAGCTCGGCCGAGATGTGCGCACTCAAACTCGGACTGGGACGAGAGACGAGTGTTTTCTTAACGGACTCTGAATCTAAAGTAAGTTCATTTAACACTTTGTTGTCAATAGTCTGTAGGTAACGCCATCACACCAGAGTAAAACAAAGAATAATGGGCATTCAATTAGCCTAGAAAATCAGTTTTGTTTGTTAATTGTCATTGGCAGAGAGAGATGCAATCTGAATAGCCGGTATCTGTCTGTACCACAGTGACAGCTCAATACTTATGTCTGAGCAGAGCTGAGATCAGCCCATAACCTGTAGCTGTTGACAGTAGCGGTCCTTATTGTTCTGAGCGCCTGTGAGTCCAGTCTCTGCGCGCCTTTCCCTCTGCTTTTTCTGTGCCCGATTTGCAGGAATCATGATCGCGACTGTCTGCTTAGGCTTAGTTTAACATAGTCTCAAAGAAAACAGTGGAGGACGGCTTTATGGTGGTGCGTAAAAGCGGGGATCATTGTGCGTAAATGGTTGCCTATGAAGTATTAGCAGCGTGGAAATTAAAACTCAGTTCTAAACGTACACAGCTCACTTGAAACATAGAGAAGCAACAAACAATCACAGACAGCTTTTCAAGTTGTTGTCTTTTTAAGGAATATCCAACTTGCCTCTGAATAAATGTACTGTAGGTATTGTTTAAGCCGGTGCACGCTTGGCCACTCGCCTGCACTGAGAGCGACACATTTATCAGAGTACAGCGGACCACCCAGCGCGCACCGGGGGCACGCGCGCTCCCGTCGCCTCTCTGCCTACTGCCTTTCATTAGCTCATGACTTCATTCCATTACGCCGCTTTCTGCGCTCACACGCTCCGTGGACCCAGGGCATGTAACTCACTTTGTTGGACAGCAAAGTCGTTTCTTTGTTACTTAAAAGGCAGTTTAAAAAAAAGTCTGTGCGCAATTCTCATTCACATACATCAATAGGCATGCCCTAGGTCCTCTAGGTTATACTGTCAAATCAGTTGTTTTATTGTCCAGGTTTTATTATTGATAATATAAACTCCTTAGGTGCTTTAAAATACACCGTATTCACACTTTTCTCATTTGTTGTAACGGTCTCCACATGGTCTCTCACAGTGTTCGTCATGAGGACTGAGTTCGTGGTCTGAACTATAGTCTGTTGTTATCTCAGACAATGTCCTGCTTTTTCCATGACGTCTCATTATGAAATATTTGACAGCGCTGCGTCCTCAGGAATGCGGGACACTCAAGTGAAGGTGCGACGCACAGGGCAGCCTTTCCGGGATGTCTCAGTCTTTTATTTAGTACACACATCTACTGGACCACACCATGTAACCTGGCCTACTTGTTAAAGCTCAAAGAGAGGCGTCACTTTGTCTTTTTGTGCCACACCGAACGGACTTTTACCATTTACACATTTTTAGGACTTCTTCGTATTATATGTGTCAGTGTAATTCAGCCTGAGATGATTAAAATCTTCTTGACTCTGTAGATATTAAATGCGCATTGCTTTGCAGGCCTAGAATAGATCTAAGCTGTCTTAAAAAATATCCTAGTTTACTCTGAAAGAATGAAACAATATGACACGGAGCATATTTCATGTACATCCCTCAGAGTGCTTTTCCCTTGTCCTGAGCGCACGAGCGCGGGCCTGGGGTCAGCGCGAGGCCGCAAAGCTGTGTTTGTAACTTACTGTGACGCACTGATCCATCAACTGGACACGAGTTCAACTGACTTGAACTTGAGGCCTGTTATTGAAGCAATGCCCCTTTTCGGTTTTATTCCATATTTTTTTCTTACAAAATAAAGGAAGATATTTCATTGTGTAAAAACACATGGGCTTTATTATTACTGTCAAAATACGTTCCATTGTTTCAGCCTTTAACTGTTTTCACTGATATATTAAATTAAAACATTGATGTATTAATTAAAAAACTTTTTATACTGATTATTTTTATCTAAATGCTTAAAGGATATGTCAATTCTAATTTTTTTTTTAGTTTTTCATCAGATAAAAATGATAACAAAATGGCACTAGTTTACTGATATAATAAAAACACATAAATAAATCCATACATAAAAATACATAGTTATTTGGAAAGTAGATGTATTTCTATAATTATGATGCACAAGTGCCATCAACTGTGCGCTTGAAACATATGGAAGACAATGGAAATTATTTTTTTATTTTATGTTAGTTGTTAAAAAAAACATTTTATCTCAATATATGAGGCTCACATATAAATATGTAACTGCTAATTTTGTCAGGATTGAAAACAGTGAGAGGGGACTCTGAGGAGCCCCGAGCACTTGTCTCGGTCCTGTCGCTGCCAGTCTCCTTGAGTCCTGCTCGTTGTCGCGTTAATTAAAACCAGTGTAAGGCCGAGGGAAGTAGCCCCTCGTCACTTTCTATGCGCGGTAGGTGGCCGTGTATATTTTCTTTTAAGTGCTGTTTATGTGAACGAGAAGACTTGGGATTGCTAGCAGACCGCTGATTGCGCGCGCTGCGTCGCAACATTTTGAAGTGCTTTTGATGGGCACCACCCTCCGCCATCCAATCAGCTGCAGCACGAGCGCTCGATGGCTTTTTAATTTCGCTGGCATCGACTCTGCCACTGACATGTAGTGTGTGAAGGCGCAGCGCGAAGTAGAGCCGGTGTGCTGCGAGGATGAAATGGGACTGATGACAGGTTATCCAGCTTCACGCATTAGTATCATCAGTGTCAGGTGTACGACAATATGACTCAATTCTCTGTATGCAATGAATAATAACAACAGCATTTAAATAATCGACTTATATGGACAGATTCTCTTTATAATTTCATGTAATTATCCTAATCACAATATTTGAATAATCTGCTATAGCACTTTGCGGGAATTGCGCGGTAGGTGAGTTGCATTAAAGGGAAAAACGAATCCAAAGGCATTAAAAAAATAATAAAATGCAAATAAAACAATGCACAATACATAAAAAAAATATTGCCACATTAGGATTGTAACAGAATTCATTTTGATTAAGCCAAATTTTCAGAAATATTCATATGACCCACTAAAGCATATATCATGCTGCAGTTACATTTTGGATCATACAACAATACAATCACATTAAACCACTAATTCGAGCCCAAACCCATGAGTCACTGGTTCAGATTGTGAGAAAGTCTTCCCCCGCTGCGCACTTTCACACGCGCTTCCCGCAAGCCCCGCTCCCCTGTGAGCCATAATGTGCCATAAGATGAAAATGACCAACTACCGAGAGCCCAGTCGTTCCCCTTTCGTTGTTCTTATTTTATTTATTGTCCGTCTTCTCTTGACCACTGACTGGAGCGTGCCTTCAGTTCAGACTTATTTCAAAATAAAAGCACGCATCACATTCTTTCTGGTTGGTTTTGTTACCGCACAGTTTGACATGAAGGACAGCAGAGGCGAGCGTCTGGCGCGTCCGGCCTTTTGAGAAATTCCACCTCGTCGAAACGTGCTCATAGTTCTTGAGACTTCTTGCAATGTCGAGAAGGTTTTAGTTAGACTTGTAGACTTTTTTTTTTTCATTTTTATTTTATACATTGACGCGTAGATAAACGTTATTTCTTTTGCAAATAAAAATGTAGTGGAAATCTCTGTAAATGCTGCTGATATTTTGCTGATAAGTGGTGACTGTGTTTTTTTTTTGTCTTTTATAGAATGTTTTAATCTGCAAGTGATGCATTTAAATACGCATATTGCTGCATTTAGATCCAAGAGAAGTCTACAGAAACCCAGACTTTGTTTTATGGCTCCTTTGAGGTCATTGTGTGGATTGGCTGTGTCCCACACGATGAGTGGGCACTGGTACTGGTACTTTTACTGTTGGGCACATCTCCCAGGACCAAGAGCTGTTAGAGGAGGTCTGTAAGATAGAAATAGGTCAGTCAGGGTCTGTTTCATAGAGTAAGGTCTATTGGGGTGAGTTTGATGTGGGAGGGCATCAATAATACAAGTAAAAGAAAAACCACAGATGAAGAACAAGGGAGGACCACACTGGCTCATTTGGGGTCAACTGCTTTGATACAGGGCTCATGGCAGTTTGATGGTGGCACATGGGTTTACACTGTACATACGTGTTTACATCAGAGATACGCTGTTTACGCACAACCTACCATCTCTCTCTGTCTCTGCTCTGAAGGGGGATTTTCCTGTGGCAAACTGCTTTGGAAAAAGCAATTAAGAATTCCCAAACACTACACCACAATGGGAGATATCATTTATGCAATGTGTGCTCCATGTCTCTTTGCAGATTTTGTCTGAAATGGTTTGGCTATTTTTAATCTGGGCACAACCTAACCCACCTACAGACAGACCGCAAAGTGAAACAAGGGGAGGGGGTCGAGTGGGTTTGGTAATTGCCTATTGTGCAGCTCAAACTCCTCTGCTCTGTCATAAACAGCTTATGGTAGTTCAGACCAGATACCTAGTGCTGCAGTGGCTTTCAAATGAGGCCATGCTCATTGTCTGTGGGAACCCTGCATGCAGTGGTCGGAATCAGTCAGGAATGCTTTTGGGATGGTAACTGGATTCGCTTGTAATGCCTGGGCTCTCCGCAGCGGAACACTAGGGTGGGAAAAAGGCCCAGAGCATTTCCTGAGCAGAGGGGGGTCCAAGCGAAGCATCACACGCATGGGCATCGTGTGACACACATTCTGCCAGGTTCTAACCCATGATACCAAAGACGTCCAGAAAAAAGTGCAGCTGTGGACGAGGTGCGCTGGGTGGGGCGGGTACAGTGCCAGGGAAGGAAACATGGAGACAAGTGAGGAACAAACGGTGTAAAGGTCCAAGTGTAGGCTGCTTCATTCATCTGTTAATTCCCTTTGCTCCGATAGATACCAACTTTGTCACAGAAAGGCATCACAGCAACAGTAGGGCTTGTGTCATGTGTGACTGATGAAATGCTTTTAATTTATACTGGAAAATAATTCTGTAGCTGACCATCCACTGAACGGTAGGTTTAGCGCTCATCTGGGAGTAAATGTCAAATTCAGGTTTATTCTGGCTTTTCAAATAACTACCATCATCCATCAAACACTTTCGCTACGTTTTACTTTAGTCTGGGTGGTGTTATTGGCTGAGAGCTACTCACAAAAATCCCTCTCATGGAAAAATGAGTAAAATAGTGAAATACAAAGAGAGCCAGTTACAAAAATATTTCAGTTCAGAACATGTCTGTAAACACCATGGTGTGGAATGAAAGGGATTTCCATTGTGTGACGATAAATGTAATTTTTAATTGAAATCTTGTATATTGCACCTTTAAATTCTATCTTAATGTGTCCTTCTACTATATATCAACTGTTTTGCTCAGACAGCCTTAAGAACACATTTCCTCAATTTTGAAATTGTACTAAATTAATAATTTTTCATCAATGCTTCCCAGAGTTCACTCCAGAGTTTTATTTACTCACTCATGTTGATGAAAATAAATCACATTTGAATATTAATACAAGAAAATATAAGATACAAATGCACTGTGACAAGTTCCAGGGGTTTCTTTCAAAATAGTTGTGCATAAAATGAGAACCAGTCAACAAAGGAAAACATAAATTCTTTTTAAAGTAAAAATTAAAGTAAAAAAATAAAATAAAATAAAGACATTTTATTTTAAATTGCACTATTTAGCTCTATCTGTTCTGTGCTAACCATTAAATGCATTTTTAAGTTGCATTAAAACAAATCCAGTTCAATATATTTTTCATATATTTTAACAAGATTGTATTTCCAAGGACATTTGCATATTTTAGCATACATTAGCATCATAGATATTTTTAAAAACATGTGCCTATTTTTTTTTTTCTTTTTTTTTTTTAAAATCTGACTTTGTCCTTGGGTTTACTCTCCTGCTATTCCTAAAGCAAAGTTTTGATGCATTTACATAAAGAGTGACTAGATTTGTTCCTATGTCCAGGCTGTGTCTGAATGCTGAGGCGTTGCTCCTGTTTTGCCTTCTGTAAATGTTGTGATGATGTTGGGGAGGAATCTAACCCTGTATTTGTCAAAATGCTTTTTATTTCCACCTGCTACCGGCCTCTTTCCGCTCGCTCTGCTTTATAACAATAGCCCAGGGAGAGCTACAGAGTGCAAAGTGATTAATGTCCGAATGGATTTGGCTTTTTTCAGATTCAGGGGCCTGAGAGGAAGTGGCTATCCTCCCTTTCACCTTGACTAACTTGCAGTAACACAGGGCTTAAGTGGGCAGAGTGATCAGAACTTTAGTATTAAAATAAAACAAAGCATTCATCAAACCTAAAAAAGCTGGAAATTAGTGCAGTTCTCATCATGACTAATGCCTGACCTAAGATCTCATCAACTGGATTTTCCCGTTTTACAAAAGAGTATAATAGCAGACAATGCAACCAATCACCAAAAAGTTATTTCTCTAAAAGTTGTTTTTCTTTCTCCTTTTTCCAGACCAGACTGTCGCAGACTGAAATGGGCAGACGTGCGGCTTTGGCCACAGGAAGGCGTGAATTCTTCTGCAAAATGGAAGATGTCTTACAAGGAGACATGTGCCCCCCACCGCCCGCCCGCTGTCCCACCCACTCACCACCCTACAGTGACCCCTGACCCTTTCATGTGTTTATATCAGATCGTGGAAGTGAGAAATAGTGATGAGTCACCCGGGCCTTGTGTTTACACTCCGGAGTCACGCAAGGAAGGAAATCAGGCACGGTCTGGTGGCGAGGTGAGGGAGAATAGCAGCGGCCCCCCGCTCACCAGCGCTTTTCCTCGGACAGACACAATATATTTCACAACATCTCGGCTTAAAAAGGCAATGCAGCAAAAGGCCCGGTGAAAGTGTGATATTCAGAAGAGTGAGGAAAGCATCCATGGAGAAGAAACTGCTGCAGACTTTAATGAAACAGACACAGAGGTAGAGTGCATCGACTTGTCCACGACACAAGGACTGTACTTTTTAATCAAAGAAACTCCATATAAACCACAAAAAATGCATTGTATTTTTGGCTTTATCATCATCATCATCGACCAAAGTTTATAATGTTCACTCACTTTTATAATAAGATAAGATTTTAAAAGGATACAATAAAACTACTCGCTAAAAAATGTTTGTTTATTGAAGAAGAAATTATATTGAATGTTTTACTGTTACGTGAATTAGATTTGAACCCATATTAAAAATGCATGTTGTAACTATTCAGTAACACCCCAAAAAACGAGTACTCACAGAATCATATCCTTAAAATAGATGAGAAAATATATATGTATATTTTTTACCTTCTTAGAATTTTGAAAAATTATTTACATGATTTACATATGTCTGAGATAATACATAGTAAAGATAGAGTCTCATGCTATTAAAATCTTACACATTTTACGCACAGCACCATTCAGTCAAATATTCAAGCTTTAATCATGCTTTATATCTTTATATCATTCATAAAATCCCCTATTCCTCATATTGATGCTGCAGAGCCATAGACCATTGTGCCCTGAAGGATTTAATAGTGAGTTTATCTTGTTGTTTTCCTCGAGACTCTCTCTAGTTACTGTTGTGCAAATCAAAGTGACACTTTCTTTCTTCCCGTCATTACGTTGGTGCTAGGAACTTCATTCTCACTTCTGTTCAGCAAATATATCCGATTACACACCCCATGGCACACTCGGCCACAATAGGAGAGTCAACAGCTATTATTTTGGTCAGTCTCTTCTGAAATGTAAGTGCTGTCAGTGGCTTTGATTGATAGTTGTGCCCGTCACCATATTATTAAGTAATCAGGCTCACCACAGTCCACCATCAAGCTCCTTAATTCTAGCTACAGCACATGGCTTCATGTTAATTAAAGGTTTTTGTGAAAGTGTTTATTTTTGTGATTTCTTTAAAATATAGTCTGGGACTGTACTGATTGTATTTGTGTCCTCTCTGGAAAGTTTAGCTGTGACTGGCCTGTGTCTGCGAGGCCTCTGAGTTGTACATGGAGGGCCCTACAGTACAGAGGGATCAGTGGGTCCCTTCTCGCTTCGTTAATAGACCCTGTCTTTGTGTATTCGTGAAGTAAACACGGTCAAAGTGGCCGTGCTGAAGAGTGTGTCCTGACTGAAGACAGAGCGCTGGGGCACTGTACTCATCGACACTGGCGGCTCTCTCCGTCCAGCCTCAGGTGATGGATGGCCATTTGGTAATGGGCCATGTATTTAGGTGGAATTGCATTTTTAAAAGCCAAAACATGAGCTGTTGCTATGGCGACTTGAATGGCAGATGTTTCATGTTTGTCACTAAACTTTTTTTACTAATTCGTTCCCTTCGACAAATGGGAAGAACATGTTACTAAAGTGCTAACTTTAATTTTGTCAGAAATGCCACATGGATAAAAATAAAATAAAATAAAGCTTGGTCTTTGTACAGAACAAATAAAGAGAGCATCACTACTGTTATACTTGTCACGTACATGTAAAAGCATAAGAACACATATATGAGTAAATGTATTTCTATGATTTTTACCAACATCTCTGTCATCCTTTGTCATCCTTTTCCTCCTCCATCCTTTTGTAAATATTTTATCACAAAACAAACCATATTTTTTAAAATAATTATAAATCATGGTGTAGTTTTTTTTTTAAATGGAAAGCTTTAACATAAAATTGTAATAAATTTGAGTTTGGATTCATTATGGAGATTCAATTAATTTACCTTTTCAGTTCTTGTGTAATCTTCTTTTACTTATATTCCTGATCTATAAGGAGCTACAACAGATTTGTTTAAAACAGATAGATTGCGATAGTGTGTTTATAATAATCAAAACTTAAAAGATGTCCGTAGTTTTTAGAGGAATTCACTCCAAATCAGACAGATATAATTTATTGTTAAAGGTCTATTTTTGTGATTTTATTTTATCTTATTGTATTTTCAAGATCATTTTGACAACACATAGGTAGATCCATCTGAGCGTACAGCACCGACAAAAAGACAGCCACATGGTTCCACTTGATGTCGGCTAATTCCAGGGAATCAATCCTAAATGACACCTATAGGATACACAGAGAGGGTTTGTCTGTGATGCAGATTGGTGGTGGTTCGCACATGAAAGACAGTCAAATAAATAACGCTGTGGTGAGCAGGCAGAGCTCTTCTGTCCACACACTGCAACCATAATGGGATACATACCGAGAGCAGCGACGAGCAGGGCCTGCTGCTGCTGCTGCTGCTGCTTTGAGCTCTGTTACTATAGAAACACAGACAAACCACTGTGGATAATTTTGCATATCTGATGTAAATGATAGTCACGTTTTTGTTTTTTTTCCTTTTCTGTTTGTAAATGAGATAACTAGCAGATCTGTTCCTTATCACCTGCAGCTGCTCTAAATGCTGATACGGTTTTAATCCCTCGTCATTAAATGGAGCTGAATGGGATCAAATGGCTTTTTAACCTCGTCCAATCAGTGTCTTCATCAGCTGCTGTGTCTGCGGTCAACCTACACTGAGCATAGTAATGGTAACACAATACAGGCCTTTGTCATCCTGGCAGGCTTCAGGCGTGAGACTCCTCTAACTTCTCCGCTGGGCCAGCACTGATACGTGTTCTGTAACTTTGGGGACGGATTTTCTTTCAGTGTCTGCCATCTTGTACTGGGTGAAGATGTCTTGATAATCTTGATAATTCCTTCTCTGTCTGTGTCAAAGCTCATGATATGAAGATTTTGTCATTGGTGCCACTGAGGTGATTTATTCTGATTCTGGTCGACTCCCGTCTTAAATCACCCCCTGAGGTCTGTTAAACCCACAGCACACAACCTCCGCCTCCTCGTGTCTGACCTACGACCTCCTGCGACATCACCAACAACAGAGCACATTTCTTCAGATTTTCTACGTTGCACAAGAGATACCTGTCGACAGTGTTTAAGGCGTGTATGGCCACCAGTGTTGCTGCGTGACCCTGGGGTTCAGGGCGATAAGACCTCCATAAATCTGCTTTATCCCACTGCTCATTATCAAGCTGAGTCCGAGCTTTACCCTGAGCCCTGGGGGTACAGTGGGACATGTAGCTCGGCGGCGCAGTACACCCTGAAGATTACACGGCAGACGCACTGGCACTGGCTCAACTACAACCAGCACTTGACTGCTTTTTGTGTCGGAGACAGGATTAATGTTAAAAGAACAATTATTTAGCCTTAAGATTGGGAAGAGCTGATAATGTTCGACAAGTAGCGGTGTGTCTTTGTCTATTCATTGTTGACACAAAGCTGGGTACTGTTAAATTAAAACTTCATTGAGAGCCTTTACAATCACTGAATTGTACTGAAGTCCAGTGGAGTCAGGGATTTGGCGTTGTGCAGGGAAACTTGTTGCTGTCTGTAGCCCGGGCCAGAGAAAGATGTGTTAATATGTGAATAATTTTTTGACCTCACGCTGTTTTTCCTGGCTTTAAGTGTGTGGTGCATGGTCGCACACTTTTCATCAGCTTCTTTAAGTGGCAAAACATTCATTGCTTTTCATTTATTTGACTTTTATGTCTTTCTAAGAAGAGGTTTTATAAAGTGGACCACTATCACCGGGGGTAACATGATTTATGTTTTTACATAAGCCAAAGAAACACCACAAAGTAGGATTTAAAAACATTCAGACACATTTACAGTTTTTTAACATTTTGGCTGCTGTAAATGTAAACTTGGAATAAGTGATTTTTTTTTTGGAAAGAATTTCTGTAGTTGTATTTTAATATGCATAATAAAAATGAGTAAAAGTGTTGTTGAACGAAATTTACCTCCTCTATTATTTATCTATTATTTCTTAGTGGTGTCTCTGTGACAATGGAAGCTGTATTACCCTTAAAAATTAATGAATGAAGACAAATTTATTTTGTAAGAGAAGAAACACATTTAAGCAACAGGCACAGGTATTTAAAAATGTAAAAAAATGAATTGAATGATGATAGCTCACATTTGAAGAGAGTGGTTCCATTACAATTTGATGTTATATTTATGAGCAGATAGTGTCAGTCTATGTCTATTATTTTTATTATGTGTCGACAAAGAGGAGGAGGTTCACTACAAAGAGTTTTGGCTGGCTCTGTGCCCTACAGTAAAAACACTGGACAATATTTCTACATTGTGCCTAAAGGTCATTAAAGACCCAGGGCTGAACACATGTGAGTGAGACCCCACACAGAGGGGGCCTTCCCCTCACGCCCCTCTCTGTAAAACTTCAGAAACCTCCAACTCACTTCTTGGTCTCATGTTATGTATTTCTGATTTGCTGCTCTTTTCACTGAGCAGAATTACTGAGAAAGGATACTGAGAATAGCTTTAAAATGATTCATAATTTGGCTGACTTTTACCACATGCATGCACTTTTGTGCCTGTGAGCGAGAGGAGCGGAGAAGGGGCCAAAGGCCTGTACATTTCTTGTTTTAATTTCGAAATTGGCTCTTAACCAGAGGTCAAAGGTCAGCTTAGTACAACAGCTCTGACAAGATAAGCACCTGTTTCTGTGGTTGTTAGAGGCCCAAGTTATCCTATTACTCTCAATGTGTAAACGCCTCAAAGGGCCTGTACACACATGACGTAAATATAGAGAAAACACCAGCCTGGCTCTCTCAGGCAAACACTAACACTGTCAGCACTTTACGCCTCCATGTTTCAGACAGAATGAGTATTACCTGAATACAAACTGCTCATCAAAAACACATCTGATGCTTTGTGTTTTGTGCTCATGTCTACCTTGTTAGTGGAAAATCTGTAATTGAGCCTCTCAAGTTGCCCATTACTCTTCACAGTCACAAGAAGACGTCTCTAAAGGTGTTGGCAAAGAGAGCAGTGTGGGCACGCAGGCCTTTGGGCAGGATTTGGTGTATTTTTAGAGAAACCACCTGTCTGCCACACTTTAGCACCCATAATTAGCCCCCTTTGATTATTCTTACTCTGTTTTGACTGCCTTATTGCATAAAAAGTTGAACAGGTCAGAAAATGAAAAATTGAACTCAAAAGGTGTTTATTACAGTGATTTATTTGATCAAATGGCAAGTTGAAAGAAATGGGTAGAATTGGGTAGAACACTCTGGGTCAAGAATCAAAGAAGATTTTGACTTGAACCCAGTACTGCTGTTGCCCTAAGGCAACAAACCATTTCTTTAGCCCTCACACTGCCCCATTATTATTTTTTTCCAAAAATATTTGAAAAATGGGTTTGAAGGCGTTTGACCATTTATCTGGGAGTGGAACAGGCTTTTCTGCTGCCAGCCTGCAGTGGAGCAAGTGCTGACAGAAGAGTTTACAATCACTTTTTCAGAACAGTGCACTCACAACATGCAGCAACAGCAAAGAAACAAGAGATTCATCTACTGTCCAGGAGGGCATGCTTTTCACTTTTTAGACAAAACAAAATGCAGAAGGACACTGCCTGGTGTGTCTGTAGTACAGGCCTAAAGGTTTGAGGCAATTGTTGGCTGCATGTTTTTCCAAAGTAATTGCATTATAGCCTTTATCACCATAAAGAGAGTATAAGATAGACAGGAAAGTGGGAGTGAGGGAAGAGGGAAACCACATGACCCCCAGGGACCCCCGGGAAGGCAGAAAGTGTATAAAAATATAAATACAAATGTATGCAATGAGGGTGAGTTTAGGACAAGATAGTTTGTGAGTTGGATTACACTTGACTGTCAATTTTAAAATGTAGATCTTTAGACGTGGCTCGCAACATGTCTACTTATACCTCACTAACTTTGTAAAATAAGCCCCAAATAAGCCCCATGTTGGGTTTAAAACTGTGGACAACACAAAGAAACAAATCTGATGGGCTCCCATAGACTGCTTAGTGATGCCATTCAATAATTTAACACAGAAACAGAATCAAAACCCAAATAGACTTCAGTGTGTTCAAGGTGGTGGTCAACAGGTGGTCAATAAAGTGTCAAAACTAACAGTGTCTTTTCTCTGAGCTCAAACTAATCATTAAAATGTTTGTTTTTTTCCTTCTCAATGAAAAGGTACTGTACTTAACATACTGTGAAATAGTTTTTTGCTTTTTTATAAATTGGACTTTGTTTAACTAAACATACAATAAAATTAAGCTACTATTTAGTTACATTTGTCTACATTGACTTTTACTGGTTTTAATTATCTTTTCCTTTTAAAGTGCTTGTGTTTGGGTGCAGATTAGAGCTACTGTGAGTTGAAGCTGTGTGGGTCTTGGTGCTGATCTAATACAGTCACTGTGTGTGGTTTCCACTCAGAGCAATAGTGTGCCACTGACAGGCAGCACTGTTAATCTATACATGAGAGGTCAAGCTGCCTTTGTATGTTTGAGTGCATGTACTATATGTGCATTTCCCAACTATTCTTTGCTAATTAGGCATGGTGATGTGTGTGAGAGCTGTGAGGCAGGCTCTCATGATCAAACGCAGTAAGGTGAATGTGAAACCGTACAGGGACTAGAGGAAGCAGTCACGAACCTTGTCTTGGCAGAAGGAGCGTGCTGCTCTGAAGATGCCTGGAATGCTGTCTGGATACTGTGGCCTTTCACTAAGCCCTAAGCCTTTCTGTTGTATTAGTCACCCCTCACAAGGTCTGATTTTTTTGGCCTTGAATACGAAAATCAGCACCTCGACTCACAACTGGAAGCACAGGTCTGCGAGGTTTCCCACAGTGAGCCGTACTGGACGAAAAACTTGAGAAGGAAACTAAAGAGATTTGACAAGTGTACAGTTCAGGGAGAGATTGTTCAAGGGGGGAGCCTCTGTGTCCTGCATCCAAAAGTGGCAGAGCCGATAAGAAGGGTCGCTCCAAATGAATTGGGGTCACAGCTGGAGAAGTGTAGCAGGGGTGCATTATGGGTAACAGTGGCATTTAGGGGCGCAGGAGTTTGAGAGGTCACCCAGTCTCACAGACAGGGTGTGTAGCCTTATATTGTTCAAGGGCAGGCTGGCTGTATGAATGACGGTGCACTGGTTACAAAACATTTTCTCACTATTGTCTGTAGGAATGTGTGCAGTCATGAAATTTTACACACGCTACTGTGCGACAATTGGAAACATTGTGTAAGCTATATGCCTTGATATATGTTCTATGGTTCTATAGTGTAACTTTTGTTTTAGAGCGGCCTTTAATTCAATTGTTTGAGGCTTTTTAGCATCGATTCACTGATTCATTTGTAAAGCGACTCTGAAAAGCGCCATATAAGTAGCATGTATTATTATTACTGGAGTAAATGTACAATGTGCATAATACTGTTCCTGCCCATGAAGTAGCTTAGATTTTACACACGAAAAAAGAAAACAAAAGTTTAAAACTGGTCTGCTTCATTTGTTTTAATCATCTAAATCCATTACAATACAAAGTTGCGTTTTTCCTCAATGTCCAGTGTATTAAATATGCTGCATCACAAAAATATACTAAATGAGCCATGTTTTTGTGGATAAACACTTGGTTGCAAAATAAGAAGTCATCATTGGGTCAGCTTAGTGGTATTGCTTTTGAACGCTTTGAAAGATATGGTCAAATTAGGACAATGGATAAAGCACATAAAGTACAGAACCACACATTTTTCACCATCTCCTTTAGTCTGCATGTGGAAATACTATTGTGCACAAATCCTTCCTCATATGGCTTAGCAGAGGTTGGCAGGTAAATGGCCTACACTGACTATTTCACTATTAAAGCCCTGTTTCTCTCACAAGGCGCCTTGACTTAAGCCTTTCTGTTACTGGGGGGAATCTGTCAGTGTGACGCACCACTGGTTTGTCTTGGCGGACCACTCTCCTGCTATGGGATACAGATGTTAACAGTCCGTGTGTGTGTGTTTCTCAATTAAAGCATTAATCCAAATCAACCTAAATGATCGCACACGACGTAACAGCCAACAGGGAGGCAACTATTACTCATCTGCCTCCTCTCTATCCTCTCTATGCTTGCTTCTTAAATGTCCATCTTTTCTCACCCTATGGCCTCTCTAATTGTCTCCATCACCTCTTCAGTTCATCAGAGAAATCCACTTCTCCCCCTTCCTCAGTGATTACTCACCCTGCATTCCTTAAGCATGCATCAAAGCGGCCAAAGCTAAATGTGGAAAAAGCAAATGTGGAGAAGACGAAGACAATAGCGCAATGTGGCTCCGCTCAGTCGACCATTTCATTTTTCCACAATTTTCGACGATTTAAATGTGTTTATCTTCTCTCTGTAGCTATGCTGTAGGACCTATATAATTGCACACAGTGGCAGATTTCATTAGGAGCCTTTAATTTAGGGTCATCATGTGACGTTAAGGTCACCACAAAGTTTTAAGGTCGCATCTGGTTGCATAGAGACAAAAACATTCGCCATAAGCCCACGCACTTGGACAAATGTTGAGGTCCAAACATCCTGCTGCAGTAACCACTGACTCATCTTGTGTACAAACAACTGTATGAAGCAGAGAAGATGCTCTTCTGAGAGACACCCACCTGCACAAGTCAAACAGTTCAAGAGTTTGTACCACACGCACATTCTGTATCTATTGGGAATGTCAGTGTAGCGCTTTGACAAAATGGAACTACAAAAGTCACATATATTAACCATTTCTTAGCAACTCAGACCATTGGTACTAGGATTGTGTGACTGTTCCTAAAAGGCAATTACCTAATTTTTTTAATGTTAAATTCAGTTTGACAGCTGAATTACCCAAAGCTTATTGTAACAGGAATCATCTGTGAAAAAATGAGACCTTAAGACTTGATCTGGGCTTTATAATTCAGAGAATGATCAGATAACAGGGCAATTAGGGCCAATCACAGCTTGCTTCTGGTAAAAAGAAGCACTCCCACTGGTTGACACTGATGTCAACAACGAAAGACCAAGAAAATACCAGGAAATTGTTTTTCAAAATATGTCTTTTTTTTTTTTTTTTTACAGCGAAACAGCTCAAAAAAGATAAAAAGAGAGAAACAGGCAGCAAATTAAACATGGATAAATGTTGGCAATGCTTCGACGCGACGTGTAACGAGGCAGAGATAATTACAGGATTGCTACAGTTTACAACAGAACACTCTACAGCAAAAAGTTAGCCAGTTATTTTGTAAAAGCAAGCTCTAAACTTTTTAATGTAACATATTTGTATAATGTGGTGAAAAACTGGTCCAGTTTTACCCTTTTTTTTAAATAAAAGAAGCAAGAAAGATTACTATGCTGCTGTTGGGGGAGAGTGGTGGGGCTGAGACCAGGATGGCAACAAAATTGAGTACTGGATCTTTAAGTGACTACTTGGTCACTTTTTAGTTCATTTACAATGGCTTCATTCTGTTTTGTTTTGATTGTGTTATCTTAGTTTGTTTAATGTTGTCATCTCAGAGGAAGAAGTGCAATACTTTATTGTCCTTTTGTCAACTGCAGCACTGAAGTGACGCTGGGACTGTAGCGCACTCATACACAAATCTGTACTACGTGACACCCTGTATTGCCGCACTTTACTGGGCTCCTATTCCAAACATGTATTTAAAGATATCAACACAGGTCTATTAATAGCTAGACATGGAGATTTTTTAGAGTAAACAGTCCAAATATCTCTGGAGGCACTGATTGGATAAGCTGTATGTAGAGATGCTGATGCCAGATATGTGCCTGTCTGTAGCAGTTGTGTGGATAAAGATATCAGTGTTCTTTTTACACACTACTTGGAGTCTGATTGTGTGTTCCCCGTCCTCCCAAACTAAACACAGCCAACAGTAGCCTGCTGTCATAACACCCTGCCATTCTGTAACAAAGGCCGCTGCTCGATCTAAACAGGCCTGCAGTGAAAGACACGGGATCTACACAAATAAAACAAAGAAAATAGTCAAGGGAGCCTTAACAATGAGACACCGCCACAATAAGAGTCAACGGGAACTGTGAAAATGAGGCAGGTTCCTAGGGGATGCCAACAGTTTACTGCCCATCACACCTCTGATATAATCTATGTCCAAAACTTATATTTTCATGCACATTTATAGAGAAAGTTCATTTACCAAACACAATAAAAAACAACTGCAAACACAGTAATTTTTATGACTTTCCACTCACTTTTTCCAATGATTTATATTATATGCTACATTTGCACATCACATATTATACAGTTAATGTTTAATAAATAAATAAACAAATGAGTGATATTTATTGTGGAAAAACTTGAAAAGGAACAAGTGAAATTGTCTTTCAGAGTGATGCATTTCAAACTTTCCACTGAGCCAAAACAGTGAAAATAATACAACCTTATATTCTATTTCAATTCAATCAATTCAATTAAACTGTATTCATCAACAAGGGGAAATTCAGTAGCTAGGTCTTTAGTTATTTATTTGCATATGTGCTCCCCAAAAGAGTGAGGTACCATAATGCACTGACCTCAATAGTGCTGCGGAGGATTACAGACTTGAAATTGCCACTGAATAACAGGTTTGACTCCTAGTTCTGGTCCAGTGCAGTTTTGCAGATGGATACCTGATCTACTCATCCTGTCATTGTCATAGGATGCTGGCTCTAATTAGCTGTAACTATAGGTGATGTTTTTTCCACAAAATGATACATGTGGTGCTCTGTCATTTAAATGGAGATGGAGATGGAGAAACTGAAAACACATTGTGGCAGTGCAGAGTAAGCGTCAGAATATTAAAGGGTAATATTAATTAAAAAGCAACCTGTTGTTCCAGAATCAGTGAAGAAGTGTTTTTCACTCTTTTCTCTGGTCAGGGTGAACTTGGCAGCTGTATCAGTGAACATTTTTCTCTGTCAGGCTGCAGGAGTCAGTACAGCAGAGCCAGCTGCTGAGGCTCACTGCCTGGCCTCTAATTAAAACAGTGGAAAATGAGATAACTCCACAGATCCATCATGGCCGCCGTTGGCTGTCAGAGTGCTCGGGGGCTGCCACCCACCGTATGTTTACACCAGGGCCACTCGGCCTCTCTGCTCTCAGGGTGTTTTTAGAGTCCCGGCCTGATTTCTCTAATGGGCCGAGAGGTTTTTTTAGCCTCCTTCCACCCTTTGCATTGCTACAAACCCCTCTGTATCCCACCCCTCGCTTCAAGTGTTCGTGATAGGGCTGACAGAGGCTGGGGGTGGCAGGACAACACCACACCAAAGTCCTTCATCTCCGCCTTCAGTATTTCCCACCCACTCGGCCTCGTTAGCCCTTCATTTATTAGGCCCTAATGGAAGCTGGGAGTGCTGTGATGTCATTTGCTGGTGCACCCAGAGGACAACTTTCCCGTGTTATTTGCTGTCTCATCCTTAAACCCATGTAACTCACATCCAAAACAGTTTTTTATTTTACTGTTACTGGTGAACAACAGTTTTAAAATGTAGGTATTGCTTAAGACTCAGGCTGTTACGAGGTTGTACAAGGGGTGTGACTCAGGGCGCCGAGGTCTTACAATTTATTTGTGTGTACAGACTTGGAGCTGGCCAGTGCTGCCTGCCATTCTGTGTTAAAAGAGTTATTTTGACAGCTGCCATTTGAAAGAGAATAAAACTGCTGCTGTGATTAGAGTCAGAGAAAAGCTGTCTTCATTCTTGCTGAATAATGGCAGAGTGTTAGCAGATCTCCTTCAAAATCTCATGCCAGCCTCACTAATGATCCTAAGGCCTCTTCCACAGCTTTTGCCAACGCAATGAAGAGGAATCCAACTACAAGCACTGTTTCTCCTCCACCAGACCAGGCTCAGCCCAGCAGCCTGCGCTGGAAGGAATGTGGAGGTAGAGTTGAAGGACTCATCACAGCTGGAGACTTGTTAGCACCCCGTTAACAGCTCTGAAATGTCAATTGTTGAAAAATAATCCGAGACTTAGCTTTCAAATGTGGCCATGACATCTTAAATATTTCATCTGTTACTCAGATTGTAATGATTTAACAGTTAGTTTCATAATAATAATAATAAAAAACTATATCTGATGACAAGTTAATACTTCAAAAATCATTAGGAATCTTGTCTTTTATGACAGACAGCTGTTGATAGCTGCACAATAATTACAGATTAGCCTCTTAGCCTTGTTTGTGCGTCAGTTTATTGATCATGACACAAGGAGACTGAGATGATAAGATACTTTATAAATGTGTGTGTCAAATAGGCCACCCAGCAGCAAATCCCATTTGTTTCGGCAGCACATTACTTCATGTTTGGGGTTAAATATCATTACACAAAGCCCATTGATCAGGCAGCTGCAAATGTAGCACAGCTGATGACAAAGACCGCAAATGTAATACTTGGTCCTGTAACTGGAGGAGTGTTTTTGTTCTCATTTTAAAGGGGTGTGCACACTGCAGTCGGTGGCATGTGCCTCATTTAGAAATCAAGCCAGTGCTCATTACAACACCAACCTCGGCTTTACTCTGTCAGTAGTAGCTAACACGTTTTTTAGACGTCAACAGATGTCAAATTACTCCTCAATTAGCCCAATGGGCCTCATTGCACGACTGCATTGTGTGCTTTTGCTAAAAGAGGGCTTGGTAGATTGGGCTTTTGATTTCTAGAAGATGACATGTCATCCATCACACTGAACGCTCGCACCCAGCTCCCCTGGCTCGCTTTACACCCCCCTCTCCACAGCAACAAGCCTTCCCCTCCTCTCCTCCTCCTGACCTCACCCAGTGCTCACATGCTCTTTTTCTGCCCCATGCCTTGTTCCCCCGTCTCTCCTGCTGTCACTCTCAGTCAGGATGAAAAAAAGGTCAGTGTGTGAGAGTCGCACAGAGAGAAAGAACAGGAGAATAAACAGCAGAGACAGATCAAGAGCGTTTTACACCCGATGTAAATATTTGCAGAAATGTGGCTTGAACACGTGGAACACACATGAAGAAAACGAGTGAGTGGAGAACACTGCTGCGGTGCGTTCTGCACATGAGATCCACATGCAGGTACACACATGCTAAAAGGCCTACACTGTTTTTTCTTCAAACTGCTTTATGCTTTGCCATTCAGAAGTGTGGTTAACTGAGAGGCTTACATTCAAAACATGGACAGATTTTAGATTTTGTCTTAACTCTGTCATAACTCTGGATGATAGCAGCACCATTAGCCTTTGCAAAGATTACAGCACAGGGCTTTTTATTTGATTTTGCAATGTGGCCTTTTTGACATCGTTTTTGACATGAAAACTTGAATTAATAAAATGAATTTGGTATCGTCCAGCCTTATGTGTAAACTATTCTGGGATGTTGTGAACTGCAGACACACCAAAGAGGCTCAACTCACTCTCTGTCATCAAGTCTCTGTCCAAGCCGTGTCAGCTGATGAGTCCAGCAGCACTCACACACAGCTGGTTTCACTCTCAACACCTTCCCTGCTAATTCCTGATAAACACACACACACACACACACAGAGCAGTGATGCCAGCGCGTGTCCTGGCAGTGACTGACTGACAGGTGGGGAGAGCCCGTCCCTGATTTTTACTTTACGGTGCTGACATAATGATAAGTCAATCTGCCAAAGACAGATAACATGACGTGTCTTAATCAGACTTGATGAATGAAGAGAAAAGATAAGTGGAAAAAAAAAAAGACATGGCAAATTTGTAATATTCAGAGGATCAGGTTAAATAAGTTATAAGTATCTGTGATTAAGTTTTGCATGTACAATCTATATCTTTCCTCCACTAATTTAGTGAGTGTAAATTTACTAGAGATGTACCACTGAACACAGCAGAACATGAGTGCTGCCTTAAAAGGAGGGAAGCATCCTCACAAGCTTTCTGCACTTCCCTCCCTTCTCCATTCAGCACAATGACACTCTGATTCTGCATTTTAAATCTGCCTGACTTTTAGACAGAGACATACTTCTGCATGATGACACTGTGCTTTGCTTTCATTATATTAAAAAAACAAAACAAAAAACAACTAAAAGTGTCTTTGACATTTGTGACACTGGGAAAGAGACTAGACTTACTAGATTGTATTACAGTGAACTGAACAACACAAAACAATCAACAATGGGTTTGGTTTCTCTAATGAGTTAAAGCAACACCATGTAACCTTTTTAAATTAAAATATAAGGCTTCAAAACTGTTCTCTGAAATAAAACTCAATATGTAACGTTATGTAACATGGAGCGGTGCATGTGGCACACCTGTACACTTCTCTCACCAAAAATTGTCAAAACATCAGTACTTTTCATTGTCAGTAAATATACCTCCTGCTAATTACACCTAGTATATACATGAGTTCTCCATCTGACTTCATTGCTTCATATGCAAAATTCCAAATGCTCTTAATTAGTCACCAATACTAGACACACTATGCTATACTATATGCTGTACTGTACAATATTATACTATACTAGCCACACTATACTATTGACTTGTGGGTTTTGAATAGAGGCCAACAGCAGCCTGGTCCTCCTCCAAGTCCTGTCCACTGTAACCTCCAGTTTTATTCTCATCGGAGCCTTTAAATGCCCTCTGCAGTGCAGGGTAATTGAGTGGTGAACAGATAAGGAACTTGCTAGGCAGATCTGCTGGTATGAACGGGGAGGGGAACACAGGGTCCTGAGAGCATTCAGGGTCATCTGGCTTCTCTCTCTGGATTGGCAAAGGAATGTCAGAAACATTTAATAGACCCACTTACTACAAGGAAGAGCGAACTGGTAAACTGAAATGACAATAAAACAGGACTGTTACTGGGAGTTTCTAAATGAAACAACATACTCTTAGAGATAATGATCAGGCTTTTACATCTAATTGTTTCAGGATCAATGTTCAGAGAAAAAGATAAAAGTGTCGCTGAAACTACAAAACAAATTTTTACAAATGATTGAACTCACACGGCAAATAATCACCCACAGCCCTCTGTCCTTCTCTGCATTTGTTTGACTCTCTTGTGGTCTCTCGCCTGCTTTCTGTCAGCGCCCCTGCTCTCCGCTACACGTTGCTGTTGTAGCTGTCACTTCCAGCTGCTCTCTCGATCAGCTGTCATCACTTTTACAAGTCCATCACAGCCAATTATTTCTCAGCATCTCGCTACTTCATATTTTCATGTGCTATTTCTGGGGATCTACATCAGCTTGTGACGACACTCGGGAGGCAGCTGGTTTTATTCTTATGTCCTCCTTACACCCACTCCCAGCGCTTGGCAGAATGCTGAGTAATTCATTTGAGGAACTATTCTTTCCAACGAGTAAATCAGTTTTTCTAATCTTTTTGCGTGATCTCACACTAGACGTTTGACCTGCTGCTTTCTTTGAATAAAAGGTATGTTCAGATTATGTTGTGTGTAGCAGTCAGTCACAGTGAGATTAGAAGGAGGGGGTAATGAACCCTGGGGTCCTGCGCTGGCTCAGTAATGTCCTAGTTTTATCATCCTACGACTTCCTGTAGCCTCCTCTCCTGGGAAGGCTTTGCTGGAGCTCTGTTGGAAGCCTTCTGATAAAAAAAAGACGGGCTAACATTCACAAGCTGCTGGGAACAGGAGAGAGGGAGAGATATTTAATTGTCACTGAAAAAAGGATCTGCAATGCCAAGGGCTATGATGTGAAAAAATGAGGGAGGGATGGCCCATGAGAATGGCCTTTGTCACTTGTGGGCAGAGTTTTGAGAGTTAGAGTGAGCTGATGAGGGGAGGGAAGACTGTTATTATGGTGTTTTTGGCCCAAGATAAGAGATGTCCAGTCAGAGGATAGGCATGCTGAATGCTAGGCTCAAAAACCATGGGAGCAAGGACAGAAAGGACTAACCATAATGATCACAAAACCTCACATGACGACAGGGTGCCATGTTATAGATCAAATAGGACTGTATAAGGTGGGGACAACAAGAAAAAAACAAAACAAAACAGATTGAATATAAATGAATCATGTCATGTCTGTTTTTTTTGGGGTTTTTTTAACATGATCTGACATTCATAGGTTCAAAACATTTTCTCTCAATGCTTCAGAAGAATTTGTTTTGCATTGTTGTATCTTTCACATTTTGTAGATTTTTTTGTGACATTTTCTCACATGGCTGAGGAGTCTGCTTTTCATTAAGATGAAGCGCTGTCACACTACTTTATATAGTACTGTATGGCTGAAGTCATTCAGAGTTATCATGTCCACCCTGGAACAAATCATGCTGCAGTGGTCACTGTCTGTCCATTTTCCAATAAACAACTTTGTTAAAATGCTTTAATAACAACTCTACTAGCCGAGTGCAGCTGCAAGTCTATTTTTGTCTCATGATACGATCAAATTAACACTCTCTACCCACCACTCATCCCTCACAGCAGCCTAGGGAACGTTCCTGCTTTTCTTTCAATAAAAAAGGTAAAACCAATACTATAATGCAAATACAAAATACACTACTCCAGACCATAGGTTTAGAGCTTACCTTAAACTTCTCTCTCTGAGTTCAGTATCAAACCAATGCGATCCTGCAATTATCTCAGCTTCAGTAAACATGAGTGCATTGCCGTTCCTCTATTAATATTTTTTGCTGTAAAAACCCGTATCCAGCACCAGAATAACCACAGTAACTTATCGGTAGATGTTACTTCCTTGTTGACATCAGTGTAGACCAATGGGAGTGCTCCTTATTCAGGAGCGCGCATAAGATTGGTCAAAGACCCAGTATATGATAAAAATTCTCATCTATTTAACTCTATTTAAAAAAAAGCTATAATATACTATCAGGTCAACAGTGTTCCTCACTTAAGAGAAAAAAATGGCATACTTCCCGTTTAAGAAACACAGAAAGGGGGGTGTATCCGGTTTTCTGCACTATGTCTCATCATGCAGGATCGTATTTTATTTTGGAAAGAGATCAAAGAGTTTTTGATGTCCAGCTTAGGGAAATTAGGCAGCCGAGTGCTGTCAGGGCGGGGCTAATACACAACGCTGAATGAATTCCATTAGTGTCTAAATTACCTTTAATCATAAAACAACAGCCACTTAGTGAGGCGCCATTAGCATTGTATTGAGGTGTTTGCTCGTGCGTGTGGCGCGGGCCGAACATATGGTTTGGCTCACGGCAAGCCCACTGTTATAAAGCTAACATTGTCATGACTGATGTATGGTGGCGTGGTAGTGGGCTCTGAAAGATCCATTTGTCTTCTCAATTAAAGCTGAGAGGGGGAAGAGGAACGGGATATGGGGGCAGGGAGGTTAGGGGCTACCCCCTGTGCGGTCTGTATGAACATGTGGCAGGGCCAAATGAGCCACCGTGTGTGTGTTTGCATGTTTGGAAGAACGAGAAGGAGCGAGAACAAGTGTGAGTCGGACACTTGGATGCAGGCCAGATGAAGCCTGGGAGTTGTTTTGGCAGCTCCTTTTTACCTAAATGCCCTTGGCCTCCCACGTTATCCCTCTCTTCCATATCTATTCCTCACCATATTCCCCATCCCTCTCCATTTTGCCAAGTGGTCAGGAATCTCTTCCCTGGGGCAGAGGCCACTTTAATGTGGGAAGCCTGGCAAAGGCAATCAAGGAGCCAGACTCTTCTACGCCATCCACTCAGACGCACACACAGGCTTGCACTTAGACATAGGAGTCTCTTATCTGACTTGACGACATGGCATGCGTGTTCTCAATTTCCCTCCTTGATCTGACGCTGTCTCACCATCAAGCACTACAACCAGATAAGGACAAATTAGGGAGAAGGGGGGGTAACGGGGGCTATTAGTACAAGCCCTAAAACTTGACAAGTCAGTTTTGCTGTCCACTCTATGGTCAAATAATTATACTATCTACAAAGACATTCTGTGATTCTTGTCTGTGCATCCGGTATACACTGTTGGTTGTCATTTTATCAGAGAAATGAGGTTAAGTACATAACCACTTCTGAGGAGCCTGAGGGTTTATTAATTGGCCTAGTAGACCAAGGAGATAACAAACTTCCACAGTGCAATACTAAACATACACTTCATGTTATTCTTCATTTTAATCTTTTGTTGGGGGGAAGGGGGGGGGTTTAACTGTATGACACAAACTTTTATATCCGTTAGCAACAACTACTAACAACTTTTGTACCTATGATACAGCTTTGCTTCATTTTCACTTCTTTTCATTCAAAACTGTGATGATTGTATTTCAATCAGATTCAGCTTTCTCCTCATGAGAATCATAATAAAGACAGTATTGTTCAGAAATGTCTTAAAGCGTCCAACAAGTCCTAATTGGCCCTTCTTACTGGTGGAGGTATGCAGTGAAACCGAATCGCACTTCTAAGGAGCACAAGGGAAGTGAACTATAGCTCAGTGTGTGATGCTTAATTCAAGGTCTCATCCAATTCCCTGTAGCTGCTTGGCCTCGAACATCTGTAGCAGGCGTTAGCCCTCTGACTGTGAGTCCAATAACCGCTGGCAGCTACAGAACACAGATGCAAATACAGGTTGCATAGAAGGCTGTAGCGCTTTTGGAGATTTTAAGAACTGCAGTGATAACATTGATCTCCATTGGTTTATGCACTGTATCATACAAACTGTGGGCTGACATAGGTCTAACCATCTCTACCAAGAACTTGGTAGAACAACTTTCACTTTGTATTTATTGTGAAAAAGAGTAATAATTTAGGCATGTGGTTTAGTGGGGAAATGGTTTGAGCATGGTCTTCTTGTGTGAAACAGAATCCTGTGCTGCATTTTGGAAATGTAAGGACTTGCAGTAAGTGCAAAGCAAACTGAGGCAGCTTTAATAGTGTGGTGCACACTAATGAAATCAGCAACCCCAGGCCTCAGGAATGAGATCCATGCACAGCTTTTCATTCTGCACATCCTCAACCAAACTGTCTTTTCAATTGACCGTCCAGTGCTATTTTTTTAAGGAGAACAAGAGGCCTAATGTCTCATCTAGCTAAAAGGAATGACTATCTCAGAATCAGCAGCACTTTAGTATGTCAGAGGCTTGGGGTTTCCTGTCTGACTTCGATTGAGAACAGAGCGGGAAGAGCTGTATAATGCACTGAATCATAGGCTACTGCAGTTGTGTACAAAACGTAAGAGACTGGGCATGGAGAAAAAAAACAACAAGAAGAGAAGTAATTTAAACTTTATAAGGACTGTCTGATGAGAAACAGGAGATCTGATGAACAGCAGGACAGACTGACAAAGAGGGCTGGCTACAATAGTCTTTTCTATGTCACCACAGGGGCAACACTGGCAAGGCACATCTTTACTGGACAAGATTAAGCAAGTCTGTAGACAGCAGTAAAAACTGAACCAATAAGTTAAATGTCTCTGAAAGTCTTCAAGACCAAAATGACATGTCTTTAACTGAGTCTTATTGGTTCATCAAGGTTTAAGTGGCTTAAATGTGGCGTCAGAACCTTTTAGGGAGGCGAACTGACAACACACGAGACACCCACGAAGCCTTAGACAGAGGAACCCTTAGGAAGTTCTGGGTTAATTAGATTTGTCCTACAACGCAGCGCAGCCCCTTCCACTTCAAATATTTATGGATCACACGTCAGAAAAACAGACATTTGAGACGTCTCTGAGAGCTGACTAATATAAGATGTATTGCTCCGCCTCCACTCTCAGCCACACACTACAAGACAAATAGTAATCTGAAAAAGTCCGTGAGCGCTCCTAAGCACCAATCCACTTTGCACATAATGACTGCCGAGGAATGCTGGAAAATCTTAATGTAGCTGGCTTGAAACATAATTTGTCTTGTTCTCAAGAGCTTTTGCGTGTGTGGTAAATACGGAATATGGAAAAATGTATGTGTTTACATTAGTTTCGATTCTAAAGTTGCACAATTTTGAAATGTTTACCAATAAGCATTTATCATAGCGTACACATTTAGTACGGTCAATGTTATAATACAGTCATAGAACAAAATAAAAACGTGGATGTGTCCAGATTTTAAGGGAGTTAGGATGTGCTAAAATGCATCATTTATATAAAACCGTAACACTGCCACCCACCACAAAGCTCTTTTTATTTTCATGAATTCTGCAAAAATGAATAAGACTGAACACTTCCTAAACGTGACATTAACCACTAAAATCAACGTATATAAAAAACTATATTGTTGCATCAATTTCCAGCCTTTCCGTGTACTCAGTAATCACTCTGTATGTGTTTTATAGTAATTAAACCTAACTCACTATAAATGAAACTAAACAACAAAATGAGCGAATGATGTGCCTGCTTCCCGGTGTGTGTTCGTGTCAGTGTCCATGTTTCTGGATGTACAGAGGTTGATTTGTGACAGCAGTGTGAGATAAGAACTCCCTGTCGACTGCTCTGCTCTGTGATGGGTCACAGAAGACCCCAGTTCTGTGTGACCCCAACCCACACTTCAGGGACGCTCTGGTTACTGTTTCCCCCAGACTTCTGCCTTGCCCTCTCCTCTGCGCGCACACATCCTTAAATATCCCTGTCAGACCAAATGCTCTTGGATGCTCTTTACAAGATCCGAATATAGAAATGTAGACACGAGTACAGCTGAAAGTAAATGAAACACTGGAAAGGTACCTACGAAAAAGGGGAGAAAACAAGGGAGAGATAGAGAATGTCTGCAGCTTAACGACCTGCCTTTCTTACACCTCTACAAGGCTTTGGAGACAGTTTATAGCAGTAATTACTTATATCCCTTTGCTTTTATTTGATCTGCTAATATATATAAAATGAAACTATTATCCATGTGTTTTCGTTTAAACTGACACTCAGGAAAATGGATCAAATTCCTAATACACTGCGGTGACACAGACCTTGAATGATTTTTTGAAAGTGTCTTTGTGTGATATTGAGTGCCACAATCATTCTTTTGTGCAGGGATCTGATGAGTGCATGTAATCTGCCATTTGATCCAGAGAACCAATGTTGTTTCTGTCCCAGAGGTGTGTCTCTATCCAAAGGGGGGCTACTTTTCACTGAGGGGCTTGCTCTGTCTGTTCAGGACCACACAGCTGCGAAGCCCGGGACCCCCAGACCCCAAATCATTAGATATAAGAGGCCTGTGAGACATACACGCACCCCCCTCTCTCTGCAGTCTCTTTGCAGGACACTTTTAGACCAATCATGTGCTGCCAGCTGACAGACAGATGCATCAATTATGAGCATTTAGCGATATGTGAAAATATGTGGAAGGGCAGCAGGCGCACCCCAGCGATGACCGGGTCACTGTGTGTGTTTGTGTAACGGACAGACAGTTCATTAAACTGTGAAACTATCTCAAAACGGTCACCTCAAAAGCCTTGCAACGTTTGTGATGCGAGGATGTACCTTAGCTGAACGAGGTATATAACACAATACTATATTTTGTGTGATTCTTTAAAACAGTAAGTTGTATTAAAAATCTGTAATGTGTGGATTTTATTAATGACATTTTCAAACTTGGCTCCTCAAGATACAATAAATCTCAGCTAAAATCAATAAAAAGAGACAAAATGATGACGCTACAATTAAAAGAATCCTTTACCCATCACTGACACAAACGAATATTAAAAGAAGAAGAATGATAGAGATAAGCAGATTTAAATGCAGACTCCAGGAAAGCATTCTCCAGTCTGGACCTTGAAGCTTGTTAACGCCATCTAGAGGGGACTTTTAGTAAATCAGCTCCATTCAGTTCAGAGGAACACTGATTGTCACTATCATCTGACTGAGGAAGTATTCTCTGTTTTATCACGTAGTCACAAAGTTAAAATAGTTATCTTAGTTGATACCAAAAGCAATTTAATGGTGCCATTTTTCCTGTTACGTACACTGCATATATTAAACAGTGCTTGTAACCAGAACAACTATCAACATTGTATTTCTATTAAAAATGTACAAAATATCTATTCTTTTTAACACAGTACAGTCTTTATAACCCAATAACACATGAAAATAATGAATATATTCTTATTTAAAAAGCTCTAAACCGATTGACAGCTGTTATTTTTATTGACTAGGCCTCACCATCTTCAAGTCAGAATGAAATGAAGCAAATTAATCTAGAAGTTTGTCCCAAATGCAATACGGAGCACAGGTTGTTACTATAGAATCCTGGATTTAACGTAGACACACCCCTGAACCCTTCCCGATGGGTTACACTTTTAGTCAGTGCGCAGGCGAGGCTTTTATGGCTCAGTGCAGGTGTTATTTTAGACCGCAGTGTTTCATGCGTAAAGCGTCGGTCTCGGTGCGTGTGAAGCGACACTGTGCTGGATGTGAGACAGCAGTAATAACAGTAGAGAACATCTGGGGACCAGTGAAGACGGGACGCTCCATTTGACAGTCTGAAAGTAGACTGCGTCGCTATTGTAAACCACTGCGCTTAAAATAGACACCGCGGTTATTAGCTACTGCATCTCGTGTAATGTGTAAAGTGTAAAGGCGTGGTGCAAATGTCTTGTCTTTTGGTGCTATTTTATGTACAGTTAATGTCTGTTGATTGATGCGTAAAAGTACGGAGACACTCAAGGCCCAAGTTTTCAAAATTTAAACGAGTCACCGACCTGTGCACCTTCCTGTAGCCTCAGTCCTTCGCTGGTAGGCCTCCATTTCCGAGGAAGAATCACGGGACAAGCGTGGACATGTCAAAGGTCAAAAGGAAGTGGTGTACGTGCGAGTCTCATTAAGGAGTTTAGACAAAGAGTACTTCACTGTCCCCTCAGACAATAGGGCACTGCGAGCCAAAGCCTTTCAAGTCTCAGATTCACTAAAGGTGCCCCGTACAGACAGGGCTGACAAACATGAAAACATGAAAAATGGACAAATAAAATGGACCTTTTCCACCAATGAGGTTATTTTTGTTCAGATTGTATTTTAATTTAATTCTCACTCAGATAAAAATCTCAAGCATTCTGTTAACAAACATACAGTAGGTAGATGAAATTCGAAATAAAATAAATACATATGTTGGGTTGTATGTAGCGTTGCCCTCACAACAAATTGAACTAATAAAATTGAAAATAAGTCAAATACATTTATAGCCTTCAGGTACATGCACACAAGACATGCCAGTATTTATAGTCATGACTAGTTTGCAATGACCGTCCCTGGAAAATCCTCTCTGATGCAACTCCAAATATACACCGACCTTAAACAAGGTTATTTGCAAAAAAACACAATAAAAGAAATTAGTAAAAAGGAAGAACAGTTACACAATTACAGTTTCCATTTTTATTAAAACAGCTCCAGTTTGTTTTAACATAAATGCCATTTCTTCAGCTCAGAAAGTAAGGAATCCCATACATTAGATGCATAAAACAAAAAAGCTTTGCATTTTTTTATCAAATTTAACACACTTTTTGATGGATATGTCTCATTAAGGACATTTCTAATAAATAAGTAGCTCTTTGTGGCCCTTTGTGTTTGTGAGAACCTCAGTGTCTGGCACAGGACATGACCCCAGGGTGTCGCCTGGCGAGGACCCAGACACTAGTGGCAGGGCAGGAAGGACAGAGTCTGTGTTATTGTTCGCTCTACCTGACAGTCATATTTTACTGCTCCCTGACCTTCACTGCAGCTCCCTATGACACAGCAGACCAGAGTCCAGCTTTCCATTAAATCAGCACGATCACTCCTGGAGACCCCCCGGAATCTCGTCAACCCCAACATAACCTCATCACCGTGTCTGACTCCTGACTCTGCCTATGTCACCACGCCGTCATCTAACTTTACTCACTGAAACCGATCCAATGCTGACCCCAAATCATAGCAACTTCTTACCCCCTGACCCCGGCCTCCTGTCCAGACGCTGAACCGTACCCACGTCCTTGTCAGCCGTGACCCCAGACTCACTCCGTCACCTTAACTCAAACTAGCAAAAATAACCAACGTCAGCGTCTGCTTGGAGCTCATGAAGGAGTCCTTCCTTTCACTTACTGAGAGGCCTTGAAAGTTGAACAATGCCTTCTGATACAATGCTCTCACACATCATCGCCTCCACGTTTTATAAAATCTCTTCATTTTTCCCTACAACCCCTTTCCAGCCAGAAAAACTTTTAACTGGTGTTTTGCCCACCCTGCATTCAAGATTTATCAAGGCATGCAGGGCCTTCTGCTGCAAGGAAGAATGTACCATTATGAGATAAATACCAGATGAGGAGCAACCTGTCATCCGTTATCATAAATGCAGTTTTAAATGCAGAGATAAGCAACGAAAGAAGAGGGAGGCACGGGTGTGTGTTGTAAGCACACACAGTCTGCCTGATCCCACAGACAGCTGCACTAGATACTCTTTGGAGGTGATTCTCACTTTATGACAAATGCAAGGACATGATGTCTTTCCAGTGGAAATGCTGACCTTGTGTTTTAGTAACTATGTTTATATGCACTGTTTAGTCAGATTACACTGTTCAGCCAGACGACAATCTGGGCTTTACTTTCTTGTTTCTACTAGTGGTGCTTTCCTTTACATCAGAGGCCATTGCAGGTTAACAGGTTAGCAGGTTAGTTTTGTTAGGCTTGCTCCAATATCTGACTGTTGTTGCACAATTAGAATCCAGAGGGAAAAAAGCTATTCAATCACAGTGATATAAAAGACACAAAACCAAGGAGTGTTATCATCATCTGAATGTTTGTTTTATCTCCAAAACTCTGGAGTGAGCTACCTTTAGACATGAGACACGCCCATTCACTGCCTGTTTTTGTTGTGCTTTTAACTTGAGTTATTTATTAATTGTGTGTTTTATGTTGTTTTTATGTTGTTTTATGTCTTCTACAATTACATTGCATTGTGTTTATATTGTACTGTGTTTTGTGTTTTATTTTCCTTGGCTGACTGCACACTAAAGGTGCTTTATAAATAATATTGGTATTGAAACAAGGTTCTGAGCTCAAGCTATTATTTTTATCTGGTGAATTAAGCAACATTTAAGTTGAGCCCATTAGAGCAGGGAAGGCTAATGCACAGATTACAGCAAATCACTCAAAGCACTTTTTACTATTTATTGTAGGTTCTAACATATTTACAATGTCCTTTGTGTGATATAGGAATAGTAGATCTGAAATGATGTGTTAAAGATGTCCAACAAAGACAAACAACTGTAAGTAAGTGTGCACAGGGAAAGCAGGCTTCCAAAATCTTTTCCTGGATCTGATTTGATTGTTTTTTTGTTTTTTTTCCCTTCTCATTAGTTCACTTTTTTAATTCTTCTGAGTCGGCACAAAAAAAAAGTTTAAGTAAAGCTAAAGCAATGATTTCAATTTCTGTAGTGAGGTGATGTGAGACAGGCACTGGTGGCAGCAGGAGTAATTGTGATTGAGAGCATTACTCCACACTCCGCCCCTGGTTAGGCCCTTACACACACCAGCACACACACATTGAAAGCCTCTCCCATGGGTCATTCTGACACTGTCCAGATAAAGCAGGACTGATGGTTATGTTGACTTGTGGAACGAGAGCAAGGCACAGAAAGGGAGAGTATATGTTTGTGCAATGTATATTTATTTTTGTTTAGCTTTTGAGTGTTAATGTGTTTGTTCAAGTTTTACGTTTTTTTTTCCATATATTCTTTGAACTAAATAGAAAAACAATGTTAAGTTTTGTTTTAATATTAGTGCAAAAATCCTGTAAAGAGCGTAGATTTGATTTGTGTATTTCACTAAATGCATTGCATTTTATTGGAACACAGAATTTTCACTTAAGTATCACCACAGTCCACATCTCATGTCTTTGCTAAATTAATAATCCATTTCTAAAGGGTTGATCATAAAATAGAGTCTCAAAGAGTTTTGTGCATTCTCACAAGGACAGTTGTGGTGATATATTGTTACTTTCCACACACAGGTTTACAACACACTTTTTTAATCAAATCGACATTTCTAACCTACTTCCATGTTGGATATGTGGATGTAATATTCTTTATTTTCCTGGGTAATTTCACAAAAATTACCTCATGCAAAAACAATCATTTCACATTTCTCTGTGAATGTGTGGAAGTTTCCTAGAAGTCCTCAGATTTCGAGGCCTCAGATTTAACTGCACTTTAGGATTTGGCAGTGAAGCAGCACACTTATAAATCTCTTCCTGTTTGTGTTTACTCTCTCACAGCTCTGCTCTGCAGGAATACATGGAGGGTCAGAACCACCCGATTCTCTCATAATGAAACAAGAGGTTCAACCAGGCTCCTACAGAGTCTTGAGACGGTGCAGTGCCAGCCTGTTGTTGCCCCGTGCTATTTGCTCCGCCCTGACCTGCAGCGTGCCTTCAACCACTGGGGAGCTCTGTAGATGGGGCGTGTGCTTGCGTGCATAGGCCCCTGAGCCCCAGTCCCTGTGTGGTCTGACTGTATGCGTATGTGTGTGGTCTTCCCGGCCCCCTGCTCATCTGTCCGAGGCCTGCTAACGGCCTGCCTAGTGACCACGCTGTTTACTTTACTTCTGTCTGCACCAACTGAACTCTGATCGCCCGTTTCCTCCAGCTGGGCCAAATCAGGCCCCAGCCTCAGCTCTCAGTGGCCCAAGAGAGGCCCCAGAGTCTGGGACAAGACAGAACTCTGGTTCCTGGTGGATTAGGACACCTCCAGATCTACCCCCATGTCCTGACCCAGCCTCTCTGTTGGCTCATGTTCCCAAGTGCGTGGGGACTGCGAGCCATAACCAGGCGTATGGTCGCTGCAGAGCTGGGCTGCCTGTAATTACACTGTCAGAGGCCTGTCCTCATGAGCCACCATAATTGGACATTTGTAAGAGTCAGTATCAGGGACAATTTGGGTCGTCTCAGGAAAAGCAGAATGACTTACAAAAGAAAAATGTGGTTTGATTTTTCAGAAAATGACCAGAAAAGATATAGATGCTAACATGTTAAGTGGTCTTTAAAAAAAAAAAAAGCAATTGCCCATTAAAGGTACAATGAATGTACTGGCATGAATACACCTGTGTCTGTCTCTATTAATGCCCTTTACCAGTTGAATACTTAAGACTTGTTGTATTTACTAATTTACTTTTTTATAGAGTAGGTCAAAAAGTTAAGTGTGCGCCACTGAACACAGGGCATATTATCCAACATAAATCCACTGAGTAATGAGGCGGAGATGGCGGCATACCTGCTTCCCCTCTCTTCTGCCCCTGCCTGAGGTAATTCCTCTTATTAAGGCCGGATTGGTGTTGAGTGTATGTGTATGTGCGTTTGAGTCTACAGGTCGTGGATTTGGGACAGCGGAGTTGAGGAGAGACAGGAGAATCAGGGGGAGGCTGGTAGTGTTTAAGACCTGTGTTTGGCCAGGGAAGTAGGGAGAGGCCCCTCTGGGGTCACCCTCTACCGCTTTACAAATTGAGGCCTGTGCCGGCGGGCGCCAGGACAGAGCCCAATGAGCAAGCCCACTGACCTGTGACCCTGGACCAGCCCTGGTGCAGGAGCCCCTGTAACCCTGGAGAGGGGACCACTGACCTCTGGGGGTCACATTCCTCCTCTTCCTCCTCCAAGGCTGCAGGGGATTCCTGGTTCTCCCTGCACCCATCCCACACAAATTAGATTCAACGCAGACCATTCCAAAAATAAACAGCTGGTTTATGCTTGAATTTGTCCAGAAGACTGAGATGAAGAATGAAATGATGTGTGGCATGAGGAAACAAGGTGGGTCTATTAGAATTTATATTACAGCTTTTATTATTGATGACCTTGTACAAAACAGAATTAGAAAATGAGGCACTCTCCAGAAATGTTTGGATGCAAGCTTCAAATGATTCAAAGGGACTATGTGTCATGTAATAACATCCACAAACTATCATTACAGATCTGGAGTCTATGTCAGCAAGGATGAGGTGGTCATGGGGGGCTGCTGCAGTTTGGCTGAGAGGCACATCACTGTTTTACAGAGAGAGAGTCAGGAGCTTCTCAAGCACACAGTCTGACTCTGGAAACTTTTTGTCTGTTATAAACTGAGTTGTATTTTGCTTGAATTTAGAATGACCACATTTAACATAAAATAATACTATTTATTGAAAAAAAAAACTTGCATGCATTGAGTGCTGGAAGAGAGCTTCAAAGAGCTGAGGTGATTCTGTAATTTACAGAGTATGGAACTTTTTTTTTATTGTTGTCAGTGTGAGAATACTGTTTTTCATTATGCATTAAGCCCAGTATTTCACAAGCAGCACTCCTTCATCTTCCTGTTCCTTGTCTTTTTGTATACAGAGTGTGTAACTGGACCTCAGACTTTCCATTCAAACATGAAATACATCTGTCTGTAATGTGATGTTTTCTAACATTTCAGACCATGTGGGTAATTCCTGACAACTTGGATCTTATACAAACCCAATGGTGCCCCATAACTTCTCTGCTCCCACACTCTCTTTGACTTGAACTAGCTTTGTACCAGTTTACAGCTCCACTGGTTCACTGCTTCTGCCATGACTATCACTATGCTTTTCCATTGAGCTCCATGTAAACAGCCTGCTGCCTCTGTGCACACTGGCTTCTCTGATCACTGCAACTTAATAGTAATTGTTTCAGGAAGTGTGATCACCATGGTTCAATGATTCTCTGGTTCTATCTGAGGACAAGAGAGAGGGAGAAAAATGGGGAATACATTACAGAAAGGGTAAATAACACTGAGAGAATGAATAGGTTTTGATCGGAAATGTGTGGCTCTGTTGTGAGACTCCTAGGGATCAAAGGGTCAAAAGTCCATTGATTGCTGAAGCCATTCAGATTGTTGTGAGCTAAAATCTGATAAATAAGCAGCGAGACACTTACAAATGATGGTTGGTTTTGGACGTAAATGAACAATGTTTTTATCACAGGTCTGATCTTATGCAGAAGGCTACTGGGACACACTATAGTTTCCAGTTACAGCTTAAACCCTCCTGCTCGCTCATGTTGTAAAAGTAATGTATTATCACATAAGGACCTGTAAAAAAGTAATTTTTCATTTTGATGATGATCTTAAAGGGGGAGTAAGAAGTTTTTGGTGGCATCTGTTGGCAGGAAGATGCAGACACACACAATTTGCAATTTTTGGCTCCGAATTTTTGCTTCAGTTTTGTCATGTGTCCTTGTCTTGCTACGCCCAAAATCGCACAGTGTATGCCCGGCTTAGACAAATGAGAAGAGTGTATTTTGATGCAATTAAACACTATTTACAACATCATTTACATCAAATTTTATTCTACTGTATACCACAAGATTTTACCCAGTGCACCTTGAAGGTAGGATTGTTTGGTGCTTGTGTGTGGCCAAGCTTTGGGGCTTCTGACACCCACAGGACAGAGAGGCCAAGGGGGTGCTGTGAACATGTCCACATGCATGGTTAAAGTTCACCACTGGAAACACATCCTTCCCCATCACCTCTCCCTGTGGTTGCTCCCGGTCGATCCCACAGCCAGAGGTGTCAGCCCACAGTGCTCGACTGACCGGACCCAGACCCCTGCAGCTGAACCCTTACCTCATTTAGGCTGTGTACGTGTTTAAGGCAGATGTGCATGTCTATAAGCATTCCTGTGTATGTTAAGTTTGTGTGAAAACAAATCTCTCACCGGCAACACCCACCAGAGCCCCCCATCTAAAAGACTTGGTGACATATATAGAATGGCAGGAAGAGGGGACATCCGAGTGACGTTACTGGAAATTGCCTGTAAATGTGACTCAGACATAGTCCTACTCTTGCCTCTGTTCAATGGGAACTTGCCAGCTTACCTGTGAAGCCAGAGTGCAGTACATATAAGTAAATACTAGGTGTATAAAACGTTGACTGACAGAGAGACAAAGAAACAGCACTCCAGTGTGCAGCGTTTAGTGAACTGTGAGAGGCCTGCTGCTAGTCAGACCATGAGAGTCCGCTCTGCTCCATATCTATTTACTACTACTGCACCCTGAAGCCTCATCACAGACACCTTTTACAATTTCACATTTCAGGACAGTTTTCATGTTAAAAAGTCTATCGGGAGTTTAACTTTTCACACTTAAAGTAAAGAAGTGTCAACATACAGTAGCTTGGTGGTTTACTACAGGATCTCCACTAAATTATACAATTAGATGTGTTAATAATAATAACTTCAAATTTTTTAATCCATCCATAATCCATAATAGCAAATCATCTACTAGTGATTGTATAATTACTTTTATTTCTTTCTGTGATTTTGAGTGAATTAGTCTTTTGAAAAAATATTTTTTACATAATTGTTTGCCTTTATTTGAAAGACATAAGACACAACTGGGAGAGATAAAGATATTGCAATATGTAAAGCAACTGACCCTGAGGCACGAATTAAACCTCTGTCACTGAACAATGTGGTACATGCCCTGGAAGCTCCAACAGGCTGTGTGACAACATCAAGGACCAGGCCTACTGCCCACAGTTTTCACTTGGTACATGGATGCACGTGCCTTGGCAGATTGTGAGTCTGATGGCGTAGATGGTGGTCTGGCTCAGATGTAGAGGTATAGTGCTCATGTTCCGTAGACTAAACCTGTGGACAGAGAGGCAGGCCTCTCTCAGCACAGCCCTTTACAACAGTGAACTGTGAAGCTGCTGTACACTCACAAATACACACAAAGAAAAATACAAAGAAAAAAAACAACAACAACAAACTAGACAATATGATTTCAATGTTGCATCACACACGGCAGAGAGACCTAATGATCCAGGGACAGACAGCCCTTCTAAATACCCATTAGTACAAAAACTCCAAAGTTGTAGACTGAAAGCAACTGATGAGCACAGATGAAGCTGAGATTGTGGGACAGCCCTGTATCCATACTGCCAGTACTGAAGCCAAATGTGGTGTAGTTGGACGGGCAATGATCCTCTTGGACTTAAACATTTCCTTCCTCTTAACAATTTGTTCCTATCACCAACTTCCTGCACGGCCTCAGGCTTTGTGCCAACTTTGAGAAACATGATATCATATCTCCATCGTGACTCGGCAGTTTAGATGATTATGGTACACAGGGAAGTACTGTCTCTAGGGGCAAACAGCAATGTCAAATATGCAACTTGAGGTCAGAAACAAGCTGAAATCACACAGTTAGCTCAGGCCCAAATTAAAGAAAAAGTGACCTTCCAAGCCTCATCAGCTCATTACCATTCATTTGGAAGCTAAGAAAAATTGTCCCTTGTGTATATTCATAACACAATTGCCCCCTCACACCTGAGTGTCCTTGTATTTCACACATTGTGCCAAAATTCCTTCCTGAAGCCTCCCTGTGCTTGCATTAGCCCTGCCATTGTACTGTAACTACACTGTCTCACCTACTTTCCTGTCCTTGGCTTTGGGGTTTTTGGACGCTGTAAAGGATAAAGGGGGCGTTTATGTTTTTGGCTGTGGTTCAGAATCAGGCGCTGTGTCTGTGCTGCCTCTCTGGATCTATTGACTTTTTGCAGGTGAAAAGCAGCCCGAGGTTTCAGGGAGGTCTGTCAGTGAAGCAGGTAGAGCTCCTGTGATCTGCCTCCCACTGGGGAGAATTACGTTGCTCTGGAGCAGCCCCTGGACGTTTGACGTTCAAGAAATATTTTGATAACTGATTGTGTGTGGATTCATTGTGTTGGTGTGAATGTGAGCGGGTTATGAAGGAGTGAACTTGATATTCAAATTGACAAAAAAATGTGCAGGAGAAAAAAATGTAACTTCTCGATAACCCCCACCGCAGTGAATACTTCATTTCATACACGAGATACGGCAAGTAAGACAGGAATGCACCACACTCTGTTTTTGAGTGACAGCTGTTTTATTCTTTCTGGCACTAATCACCAAGCTTGATCCCAAATCAATGGGCAAACACTGACAGGGTTAATAATGGTTAAGAAGGGCTTCACAAAAACCACATGTTGTAATTGTGTAAAAAGTGAGGGGAAAATGTACTGGCTGGCCCTTATTTACTATCTCTCTTCCTGTGTGGCTCTTTGTGTTGTGGAGCGGCTCTCGTGCAGTGGATCAGACCTGTTGCCTGACGAACACACTGCTGGATGTACAGAGTGCTAATGGCCTAGGAGTGTAGAAACTCCAGCTGGCTCCACAAGAGAAGACACCACTACAGTCTGCCTCCCATAAAGCAAAGGTCAACGGTTCAATCCTGGTTTCCTTGTAAAAGAGCATAAAGTAAAGTGCCTAATATCTGTGGGAAAATGCTTAAAAAAAAAAAAAGTAAAAAAAACTCTAAGTAACACTGCCGTAACAATTATAACAGCTACATTTAAGAATAATATGTAAATTGACTTAATACAGTGATGTTCATGAGTGGAAGGCCAGATTGTGTAAGTGGTTGGAACAGGCAGCAGGCCCCGCTGTGTGGCCGGGCTGCTCTGAGGGAGTTTAAACAGATAATCCATCTTTCTCATATGACTGATGAAAACACACACAGCCATCTTGTGGCATGCTGACTGTTTATTTCAGCCTGGACACTGAACCATAAAGTACGACTGTTGTCCAAACCCGGCCCATCCATGCACTCCTGTTTGTTTCCAAAAAATACTCCAGATCCAGGGCGCTATGGGTCAGTTTGAATAAAAAACAATCTTGTATACTAGTGGGATTATTCTTAGTATCATTTGCAGCAATGTTGTTGTTTATCATCTTCTTAGTGGGTCACCAGATAAAGGGCCCTACATATATAAATATAAAGTAGACTGGAAGTTCCTCATTCTTTTTGCTCCATTCTTTCCCATCTACTTACTGTCTGTATGTCTCAGTATAGATTAAATACACTCTGAGATATTTTCACCAAGACACCACCTGACATTTTAACAGTAGACCACCAAAGATGTCATCATGATGTCATTATAACCAGGTCTAATTTGGTATTAGTTAAAATATTCTCTGCTTAGAAAAACAGCAAGAGCCACCTGAATGATGAAGTTGCATAAGAGAGTGTCCCTTTATATAATGCAACATACATGCACTTGCTCCATCTGCATGTGCTGTATGTGTGTCGTGAATTTAAAGTGGTGTTTATGTTAAGCCGTGATTAACGCCATCCAGGTGCTGTGCTGGCAGAGCCGTCCGGCCGCTGTTAGGCCTCTTGCACATTTTCCCTCGAGCTGCGTCCAGTCATCCATATTTACAAAGCTGGACGCCAACACGCTGAACTGCTGACCACCATTTATATTAGGTCTGTCTCATAAACGGTGCTTCTTCTTCTTCTTCTTCTTCTGCTCCATGGAAAGAAAGAGCGCATGCCTGAGAGCAAAAGAGATCAGAGCGAGGGGGAAGAATTCCTAAGTGACAGCGAGTGTAAGTTAGTGGACAAGGATGGAGGACAGTCGGAAAATTGGGCAGGCAGCAGAGGGACGGGACGGAACAAAGGTGTGTGCCGAGGTGTGAAAATGGACGGTGAAGTTAATGTTCAGACAGGGTCCAGACAGCGTGGAGCAGTTTCTTTAACCCTATCTGCACGGGTCTAGACAGGAAGGCAGGGTTCAGGCCCCCACACAAGTGCTGCCCTGTTGGAGGTGCCAGAGGAGCCCTGGTCTGTTTATGTACAGCAGGTAGTTCCACGTGTGCCCACAGTGTGTTTCAATGGGGATTTTCAGATGCACGGGACATTTCTCTGACTGTATCCACACCTCACGCTGCGCTTTTTGGCTCCGCTACCAAGAAAGTGTCAGAAAGTGAAGAGAAACAGGGAGACAGGAAGAGGTCAGAAGAAGGCCGCCGCACAAAACTACGCAGATCGTCCGAGCTGTAAAAACTATTCTTATATTTCATCCGAACGTGAAGGTGCTGTAAATGGTAGAATATGGATAAGTGGAAATATAGTTGAGGTAAAAAAAAAGATAAAAGTAGTTTACAGTATTAATCTAAATAAAAAGCTTTTATTTTCAATGATATCTGAAGAAGATTGTGTAACCATTGGCAGCGTTCAGAGCACTGGTGTAATCACTGGTATTTAACAGTGATGTCTCACTCCTGCTCTGTATCTCTGCATCATTGTGCACCTGTGTTTCAGACAGTTTACTGGAATATTGCACTGTTTAAAATTATTCATTCAGATTGTCAGATTGTGTATTTATAAATTGATATTACTGGTTGAACTATAAAAGTGAGCATAAAACAGGGAAGCTTATCAGATTAAATTTGAATACTGTTTAAAACCATACTGCTGGGGACCGCACCTGGAAAGATATTTATCATTATTTTTTACTCATACCATTTTCTCTTTATCGTATGGGTCACTTAAAAGGAGGGAAAGGTTAATTTACAAATATTTCATTGTATTTTTTCAAATGGTATAATGGTATACGATCAATAGCCTTTAAACATGCTCAACGTCAGGAGAAAGTTCCACTTGTTAAACTGAAAACTGACAGAGCAAAGCCAAACAAGAGGTAGAGGCTTCCCCCTTGTAAAATAAATATGATCTCAAACAGATGTAGGTTATTAGTGCTGTGTGTTTTAATTGCTGGGCAGGAAGATTGGATCTGATTTCAGACAGAGATATTCTCAAGGATGAGCTGCCTATCCATGCTGTAAGCAATTTAAACTGATGTGATGAAACTTTTCACGTAATCCTGAGAGAATTTGTGAACTTGGAGTTAATAGAAGCTGTTTTCTGCCAACGATGAAAAATAAAAATTGTGAGAAAGATTCCGTGTCAAGATTTTCACAATGTCGTGACATCTTAGTGTATTGGTATAGCTTGGTATATTTGTACACTTTTTATTGGCCTTCGAAATGTAACAGCATCGGCCATGACATCCTCAAATTCCAAAAGTGTAACCTGTTGACCCAGCTCCCATAACCCCACTGCTGTGACACTGAGAGAGGAGCGTGCACTTTTGATTAAACCATCACAGGCGCTTGTTTACTTCTGCTTAAGTGGAGCTCGCAACATTTTTTCTTCCATTCGTCTCTCTTTAATAAATCTCTTTCTGGGGCCTGTGACAGAAGAGTAGAAGAGAGAGGCTCCACTCTCGGTGGTCCTGCGTAGCTGGCGCTATAGGGGAGCGGGAGTTAAAAAAATAAACTCTCCTTTCTGGCACTGAGGGTGGGCGATGCCACTCTGCGACAGGGGACGAATGGCTCTGGTAAGTGTTACTGAAATGTCACTACTCACCCCTCTCCTTTCACCCCAGTGTATGTCCCTGTTGTGTCGGACATATGCACACATACAGGTAGTCCACGGATGATCCATATCCGTCACAAACGCACAAACATGTAATAGTTTTATGCATGTCCTGTTAAATTAGGGCGGGGTGTGACTAAATGTGTATTTGAGTGAGGCAGAAAGAGACCAGCTGCTTAATGTTTAACCGGAGCAGCTCTTAGTGGACTTGGCGTGCCCTGACAAAATCCATTTTGTGATGGAGCCGTGATTACAATGATAGGTCTGGGATTATGATGTTGGCTCCTATACTGACCTGATGAGTTTACAGCAGTAGAGTGCACACTCGTACACTGTTCCCCCTTCATTTTTACCTCTTAGATACAATGGCAGATCATTTGAGGTATTAGCCAATTCCAAAACCTGGATAATTGAAGTTGAAAAGCAGTTGACGTAGTTGCCAAATGAGTCATGTCCACATGTGTTAAGTAAAGCCTTAGATTTTTAGAAAGTAAGGCAAGTATGGAGTTGCTTTTCTAATATTTATCGTTTTGCAAAAACTCACTCATGACCTTATGAACTGCGATCCAACAAAACACAAACCAAATGTTCATTTAGTGCAGATCATCTCCTCAGCATACATTGGCCTTAATTGAGATACTCTGAGAAATCAAATCCTGTCATGCAGAGATGCTGAGATACATTTTTCCATTCCTCCTCAGTCCTCCATTTCTGATTTAATCTGCCCGGTCTTTTCTCACAGTTGATTCAGGAGGGTAATGAGTGATGACAGCACATGCTAACACTCATACTCACTCGTTCTTTCTTTACACACACAGAAAACTCTCATTTAAGACTGGATTAAAGCTCCAGAACATTTAAGTTATGCTTGAAGATTCCATTTCTTTTGCTATGTCGCAAAAACGTTGATTTTTATGCTTAGTCTATGTCCGTAATAAAATATAAAGTGTGTTAGTTGTTATCAGTACTCAGTTTACACATTGTGGGCATGTAATACAGGGACACCAACATACTCCCCCCAAGATCTGTAAGTCTCATACTACAGACAACTCTCTCCAGCTTCAGTCTCCCCCTGTGCAATAAATGTTATCCTTTGTGCTCCTAATTGCCTGTAATTTGCTTGTTGAAAGAATCCCTAGCTTGTCTGGAGCAGTGACGCGTGGTAACCTGAGAAACCCTGAGGGGAAGGCAAAGGCGCGCAGAGGCAGGAGGAAGCAAAAAAGTAGTAGCAGAAGATGACGACGTTTAATACTGAGACATAAATAATGACAATCAATGCTCAGGGCCCGGGTTCCCTCGGTTCAGCATGGATCTCAATACAAACCAAGAAACAACTGGGCATTTATTCAGCATTAAATCAGTAGCTCAAGTACAATACAAGCCATCAAGTTGGTGCATTTGATTATTTTGTACACCATGTGGAAAGTGAAAGGAGAGTGATGTGTTTTTGAAACAGGTGTCAGTGTTCATCACTGTCATCCCTGTCAACTTATTTTCAATCAGAAGTTCACTGAAGAAGACCAGGTGGACAGTAGCTAGTAGGTAAGCTGCATTTCACTCTACAATAATCCATGTGTGTTTGGTAGCTAACTTATTTTCAATTAAATAAAAACAAATTTTGTGATTCTTGAGGAAAAAAAAAATCACATTTCCTGAGAAAAGTGTTAGTTGACATGTAAAAACATGAGTGCAATTCAGCTTTTGCTTTAGCAAATGGAGGCTAGAGCCTTGTATTTCCTCAATATGTATAATCCAATACGACTATCTCCGCCAAAGTCAATATTCAAATGTCACAAGTAATATTGTTGCTGCAGTATTCAATGTAGTTAACACATTTCAAGCCGTCCTATTTCTGTTTTCTGTTAAAAGCCTTCTATTGGCTGCTAGTCCATGATGATCACTGGTATTCTTTTTTTATTAGCTCAGTCACACTGTGTTAAACAAGCTGACCACAACATGTTACAAGATAAGCTGTATTATGCAAAATGTACCCTGGAAAATATCTGAAAACAGTTGAGACTGCCTGAGGCCACAAGGATAGAGTGTGAGTACATTTGTTCTGACTTGACTTCTTTATAAAATAACATTAAAATAAAACCACAATAAAACTACAATAAATAAATAAATAAATACAAACCAATTATAGGTTTTGTAACTAGCACAACAAAGGAACCAACAGAAATATTTTGCCTCTGTATTTGATATTTTAATGTATTTAAAGTTTCTTAATCAAGCTTTGGAAGGTACTGAGGATGTTATTGTGTTGTTTCATATGGGCACACAGACTCTCCACATACTATATGCTCACAGTGTTCTGATCAGAGCTGTGTGGTCTGCTCTCATGAACAGGATGCAAGGCCTTGATTGTTTGCTTTAATTTCCTGTGGTAAGGCATGATGAGTGTTTGCCTGCCAGCTCTGCTCTCCTGCCTTTCCCCAGTCACTTCAGTCCGCCTCCTTCGCACAGTACCAGGAGAAAAAAAAATAACCTAGTGGTGCGTGTTCCCCAGTGGGTCATCCACAGGGAGAGGATTTGTCACCGAACATGAATTGTTGTGACGTACCACTACACCAGCGCAACTGTTCTCGACCCCCGCTCCTCTTACCTCTGCTGTGGACAAGGTAAACTGCTGCGCTTCATTTAAGCATACAGTTGATTGCCATGAGATTACACTGCTCCCTTTCAGCTGGGGTCAACGTCCTCATGTTTGACAGTTGGAATCACAAGCAAATTGTGTCATTTCCTACTTGATGTAGCTCTCGGTAGGTACGTGTGTGTTCTTTTGTGTGTGTGGACGTCAGATGCACTTAGTCAGGCACATGCTGAAAGAGCAACTGTGGGATTAAATGTTGTCGACCTTAATGACCGTTTCTGGGCTGCATGGGAAGAAGCCATCTTTGTGAACAAGTTTTCTGTGCATTTGTTCCCCTCCCTGTATGTTTCCTATATGTCACTGCATTGCTGTATTCTCATGTTGTCTCTGCAGCCATTGCCAGCAGCATTTTGGCCCATTGTCGGTTCGGGCCAGTTTACAGTTTACATATGGCTGTTTCCCTGTCTTCTATGCTTCTCCAAACTGGGACCACCCAGGAGATCAGCGAAGAGGTACTGCATCTCTCCCTCTCTTTCCATTGCCTTCTCCTTTGCACTGTTTTTGCGCCTGTAACTCCTTCTGCCTCTTTGTCTATTCTTGGACCAGAGCAGCAACAGCCTCTTTTTTTTTTTCTAAACAAACTTTATTGGTGTAAGTGTTGCTGTCATGTTTGCCAAAATCAAATTACTGTACACATGAAGACAAGCACGCACACAAATACTTTAAGCAGTGTATAGGCTCGTTTGCTAACTGAAACTTAAAGTCTGAAATTGGTGATATACAGTGTACGGTGAATGCAATAGTATTTTGGCAAATGCAAATCAAGAACATACATGAGATTTAGATGACGGGATAACTTCTGCGTAAAAAATCTACAGTTATAAAAGCAAAATACAAATAGTTCTTCCAAATAAAAGCGTAGTCGTTTTAAAGCATTCAAACAAATCATTTGGAAGATTTTTTAAGCGGAAAGATCAACTAAGACACATAAACTTTGACATATTTTCTTGCTACAAAGTCTTTGTGACGGATCCCGGGGAAAGTACTTTATTTCTGTCTTTTTGGTGACTGATTCATACTGTCTCCTTTAGGTGCCATTGGATTTTATTTACACACAAAAACATATTTGTTCTGCGTGTATATCATCAAACCACAAACACTGTCGTCTCCGTGTTAAGTGGGGGATATTTAACATCAGACTGAGAGCATTTGGCAGAGTGGTGTTTCTCAGTCCCGTCCCATTCTGTCCTGTCCTGTCCACACATATACACACACGCCACTGTTTACTCACAAAGGTCATGCACTCGGCAGATACTGCTCCTATCTCTCTGTCTTGTTCCCCACGGACGGCAATGTCTCTTTCACTGTGCTTCCTTTGCCATACTTCAGATAATGACTCCTCACTTGCCTGTAGCATTTGATTTTTTACTTCATTATGTAATAGAGCTTTCATTACAGCTCCTACAGGTCTGGAGTTACACATACTGCATGCACACACTTTCAAACACGCGCCCAGTGCCAGAGGAAACAAGGAATTGTTGTGTTTGGAGCGGCTGTGATAGGGCCGGATGGGTGAGTGGTTGTGCAAGCGGCCTAATTGGACACCAACTGAAACGGCACACAATTGGACATCCACTCCTTTGTGACGTCATGTTGGCCTGGAAAACATAAGACAGTATGCAAAGCAGAAGTTGCATATTTATATTTCCTCAAGTGAAGCTTTGCAACTTTGACAAGCGAAAACCAGGAGGAAGTAAGATGAGAGTTTCTGCAAGCCTTTTGGCAGATCACAGCCAATCTAATCAGCGACAGAGGCTACAGAGGAGTTCCCTAATTGCTCATTTTGAGTTCTCTATCTCCCACCACTCAGCATCACTAAATGTCCCCAGTCTCAGCCCTGAGCTTTGCAGCACTCTTTGAGTAACAGTACGTACACACACGCACAAGCCCACACAGTAGATGTTTACTTGTAATCATGGCATTTAGTTACAAAAATTTATTTCCTCCTGTACATGACATGGAAAATACAAATCACCGCAAATGAAAGACACTTGGAGCAAAGTCAGATTTCATTATGTGGGTTTTACAGATTTACAGAACGGCACATAGCTGACAGTGTGAGGCAAACCAGCTTTTAGAGAAGGAGCAGGTAGAGAATCAAGATGGAAATAATAATAAATGGTATCTGTGATAGTTGGAATAATGAGCTGATGTTTCACGTTTTTTACGCAGCTATAGAACAGAGATAGCCAACATTTATTCAAGAGTTCGAAAATGGTTACTAAAGTATATAATAAATATAAATAAAAATAATTATAATATATAAATTTATAAAATAACAAAATGAGGAAGCTCACTCTAATTCAATTATCCCAAATGAGCAAACATCTATCAATACAAAAAAGTAACTGAGTGTATAGCTTCAAAAATCCTCAAGTAACAGTATCTCTACACGTGCGTACTATTTATTAGAGAGTTACTCAAATAATGTAAATGGAGTAAAATGAAGTAAAATAAATTATGTTTGCATTAGCACCTATGACAGAAAAATTGTGCAGCAATTGTGCACCAACAGCTGTATAATTAAAATACATTCATCTTTCTATTTCTTCCTCTTATTCATAAAAAGGGACCAATCATAATTTAGCAAATGGCCATTTTAGGCGTCTTGTGCATTTTTATTTTCACTCTTTTCTCTGAAGTTGACATGTAAAATTTGCATACAGAAATAATACAATAATACAGTACAATTGTTACTGCCTATATGCAATAATTGCAATTGTAAAATACAAAATAAAACAGCAGGCAACAACAACAAAAAGATTTAAATCAGAAAATAAATAAATAAATAAATAAAATATAAAGTGGGTTATGGTTGTGAGTGTCCAGACACTGCAGTGACATATTCACAGATGGAGTTCAGGCTGCAGTCAGTGGGTCAAAGGGTTAACACAAGCCAATTACCCAAACATTTAGGGAGGGGACAGTGAACACGATTTATGCCACATGACCACACACAAAATCTGGTCTTACCTTTACCTCTGCCTTAGACGTTTCTCTTCAAGCAAACGATTCAGTCCGATGATTTGAGATCCCTTTAAGAGTCCAGTATGAGTGGTATTTTTTATTCAAACATCAAGCTACAGCAGGAAGATAAGTGGCAACAATTCCCAAAAGATAATGTCATATCACTCACAATATACTTTTAGATCCCACAAGTCAAGTGTTTTGAAAGTTTGTCAGGTTTGATAACAATAAATGTGCATCTATCAGACATGTTTATATTGGGGATGCTTTTCTGTGACCCTGGCGTGTGGCTGTGGGAAACTGCGGGGGGTCTCCACGCTTCCTGTTTATCACATCTTCCACGTGAATGTCAAACAGTTTATCCAACAAGGTACTCTCTCCCTCTGTCTTGTCTCTGGGAGCGACTCGGACTCACACCAGCGGCACACCGATGTGCACACGCCGCACACGTTCTCGTTAACGTACGCTCTGACCTACGGAGACAGAAAACATGAGCCCAAATACCTGAGCACTTGGCTACATTTCATCTGATGCAAACTGGCTCTTAGACACAGACACTTGCAGTCAGTGGGCGCATGTGAGACAGGAAGTGAACAGTTAAACATCGTTTTACGTAAGTGGGAACCGGTGTCATCAGGAGGCCAAGACCACCGTTGCACATAAGGATGAGGACATTTATGGGTGTAACATTGAGAAATTTTGATTCTAGTCTAGACTTTGTTGTGTATTTTCTTGCATGTTGTCTTGCAGGCCTCAAACAGAGGAAAACATGCAAAAAGAATAAGCTCTAGGTAGAGAGGTCAGACATTCAAACTGATAATGCCCCCAAAACATTGAGAAGTCATTTCAGGAACAACTCTTCCCTTCCTGTCTTAGCTGGATGGCTTTCTCCAGACTTAACTGTCTTGTAAACCATGCAAAAGCTCCACAGGGTAACATGAGAGGCAGCGTGCAGGAGAAAGACGAGGAGAGCAGGGCAGGATAAGGGGGATTGAGGCAAGTTGGTATGCATGCGAAAAGCTGGAGGAGGTGGTGGTAATTTGCAAGCTCAGTTTTAGAGCTTTAGAGGATCTGTCATTTATCTGATATCCACCGTGGCTCTAAAATTCTCAGTGGGTGGCACACAGCGGACTTGGGTAGACCTGTGCATTTTATTGGAAAATATCAAAACTGTAAACAACTGCATTAAAAGCATGACGTGGTAGTGTAAAAACTGGTCTCCTGGACAAGGAGTATAAACCTGAACATACATGAAGAGCCTCAAATTAATTCTAATTGACTTAGACTTGAATAAAAAGCCCTCTGTAATATAGCAACATAGTACCAAATATTGTATTTCATTAAGATGGGTACAATTCTGTGAGTAAAATCTGACATTTGAATCAAATGGTGGACGCTTCAAGGATTCAACAGGTTTAGCTGTCACATGGGCAAAGACACATTATCATTATTTTGAACGCTGTTATTACTAGCACTGCTAAAGATTATTCTTTTTTTACTTGAGTATTTACAAATAATCTGAAGGTGTAAAAATGTAAAAAGAGGTTGTATGTTAAAGAAGAAACTGGGGAAAAAAGGCCTATTGAATTAGTAACAATCTGACATAATTTACTGTTGGTCAGGTCTCAATTGAGAATGAGTACTAGATCTTAATGCTCTGTTAAGTGAAAAAAAAAATCTCAAGCCAACATTATGTCCTGCTAAATCACTTTAAGTCTACAGTCTGGGCCCTCTGAGGCGCTGAATAAATAAACACACAATAGTAAAAAAAATAAACAAAGAAACAAAAACAACATGTTTTTTTTTTTTTTAATATTAGGTCTGTGTTGATAAAGGCCCCTGAGGAAAACATTACAGGGAAAAAGCTGTAAGTAGAGAGGTCAGACATTCAAACTGATAATGCACCAAAGGATTAGGAGCCCAGGCAGGCCTACTCCCCAGAAAGACGCCTGTGAAAGACTCACTTTAAACACACCCTTCCAGGTTTCCTTCCTCCATGTTTTTCATAACGGGAGATGGTTCTGTCTGGACATATGTGAATGTGTGCGCATATAAAAAGACGAGAAGAAACGGAGCGAACAGGACAGCAGATGAATCTGTGCGTGTGTGGGTGGTCTTCTAAAACGAGCGCACAGTCATCGAGGTTCTACGCTGTGAGTGGAAGTGAACTGTTAAAGGCCACAAGAGCAGCCTGAATGAAATCACAATATCCCAAAATGAAAAACCTGCCAAGGCCTTATGAGGGGCTGTTGATCGGTCTGAATCACATATTCACAAACCAGAGCTTTCACGAGGGGAAACATACATGGCTCGGACGACGCGCCCAATAAAGTTTCAATAGATTTAAATAGCTGTTCAACTAAAGGCCAGGTCTGTGTGGAGTGGAGCACTGAGTCAGAAGGTACTGACGCTTGTAGCTGTCTCCTCAACGCAGCAATGTTGAAACAGCAAAATGACTCAAAGAGATTTGGGGAAAATCCATGACACAACTCCCAGTTTTAAAGATGTGAAGGTAATGGTTTTATGAGCTACTATCATGAAACTTGAACTTATAAGAGTCCTTGCATTTGATCGTTCTCGGTTGTGTCATTTTTGCACACTAATGTAGAACAGTGAACATTAATCTCTCATCAAAGTCAGGCAGTTGTTTTTCCCCAGTCTTCCCTCTGACAGGCTTCACTCTCTCCGTCTGTCTGTCTCTGTGGATTTCCTGTGGCCTCGAGGCTCCTATCTCCACCTCTCTCTAGGGACCCCGCTTGTCTTCCATTTATACCCGCTCGTAGTCACACGCATTAAAGTGCGCGCACACAAAGTCAACCCAGAGTCTCCTCCGTGATAGGGATCTGCAGCCTGGTCCAGCACTTTTTTTTCTCTTCGGGTCAAAATAGACGAGATGCTGCCAATAACCCAGATTTGTGTGTCAGTCGGTCTGTGTACATGTCTACTGAAGCTCTCGGAAAGTTTATCTGGACTGGACCTGTGCATTTTAGACCGACCCAAGAGTGACAGAGACAGAATGAAAGAATGAGCCTTGTCCTGTAAAGGAGGATATAAAGGGCAGAAGCTCTTTTAGCTGCAGGGCTCCAGCCAATGCTAATAGTTTCCAGATGCAGTTCGTTTGCTATGCAGCCACACTATACAGGCCACTGTCCTCCACCATGGATATCAATGCACTCACGCAAACAGTAGGTAAACTGATGTGTGTATGAATTAGATAAACAAGTTAGAAAAGAAAGACACTGAAACATACATAATGGTGACATAACTTTTTGTCTCTATCTACCAATGTAAATTTTTGTAGTTTTAACAATTGCTTAACAGGCTTTTACAGTGATATAGATTACTTAGGTAAAGCTACTGAGTGCATAATAAAAGCCTTCCTACTGAATAAGCTGAATACATTTTTGCAAAATTTGTAGAAACTGTCTGGACTCTTCTAGAAGCATGGCACTGCAACACGGATGATCTCTCACTGGATTAAAAAAGGATTTTCTCAAGTAACAATGGTCAATAAAGCCAAATAAAAGTATAGTTATTCATTGTGAGTGCAAAAATGTCCTATACATTACATTAAGATTAAAATATCCATCCCAGACATGTACAGGACCATGGGACAGTGTGTGGTAGAGGGTCCTTCCCACACACTGCTGTTGGTACAAAGGCTCAGTGTTCGCGGGCCTTCAATGTGGCGATGCGTGACACAGCGGTGTGAAGCTGCCTGTAAAACTCACAGAAACAGGTACGGGTCACAGACAACAGCCTACATGGAGGGTCAGCCTGGGCTTTCTCACTGCTGCTGTACTTAGTGTTTGACTGTCTGTTTGCCTGAGTGGAGGCGGGGGGATGTGAGCGGTGTATTTTTAGAAACCACATGGTTGGAAGCACCATAGATGCACACATGGAAATGTAGTCGGGGGGCACAAACCACCAGCAATAAGCCCATACGTATTATTGAACATAGAGACTTATGGTCATGAAAGCACCGTAGCACTGTTCACTGTCCTGAAACAATGCAATAATCAGCTGCATATTCAGTAAACTATTGATATCTCATTAGCAATAGTTAACGGCCTCCTGTGTGTGTACATTACAGTGATCCTCAGACTGTCAAACAATCCAAGTGGACAAATGCCTCTATTGATCAGTGGAAGCTCTACCGCACAGCTTGTTGTGTTACACCTCAAGATCAATTGATACCCTCATTAGCCAATTGGATTTGGCCAAGAGCCCTCTACACAAGCCTTTGTTTGTTATTGTGTGAGAGAAATGAGTCCAGTGGGGATAACGCCAGCAGCACTGATAAAAGGACAGGAGCGACGGTGACAGAGGAGAAAATAAAGAGAGAAAGTGGTGTTTAGATGAAGGAAGTATGTATAATTGGAGATGTTGTAGAGAGGGTTCATCTTAGGTTGAAAGAAAGATGTGGAGACATCAACAGCTACCTTTCACTTAAATTGAGCACATGTGGCTCCATGCGAAGACACATGCCTCTTGGTGCCGTGTTGCCCCAGTATGCATTAGGCAGCATACGTACGTAACCTATGTTCTGGCAGGGTACAGTGTAACATCTGGTTTCCATGAGGGCCCGGGCAGGCTGAGAGCAGCCAAGTACAGCACAGAAGGTATTAGAGGTAATTTACTTATTAGGGAAAAAAGTCTCAATCTCAGGAGCTGTGATTGTAAATGGAGATGGGGCTTATCTGAAGGACTATCAGAGTCCCTACAGGGGTAATGCAAGCACAAGCAGTGGCAGTTAAACACACAGCCATAAATGCATCGGTCTCAGCCACTACAGACAGAGACGCACAAACATAAGCACAATGTTGTGATATTTACATGTTCTTATAAATGACATTTTATCAGCTGCTAACTGGCTGTTTAATTACACTTACAAATGTGCAAGTTTTTTTTTAAAGAAATTGTTCCTGTACTATACTAATTTTTGTGATGAGAAGTGATGTGTGTTTTGGCAAATACATTTTATGCAACTCCCCACTATCTTTTATTTGTGTGGTACTGGTCCAAAGATATAAAAATAAATAAATTCCATATTGTTGCACCTTATTTCCTGATGTTTTTGTTTCTAATAAAAAACTACAAAAGACTCATCCCAACATGCACATGTCTGTAGTGTAAAGATGATTTGAAACTGTAATTGCCTTATCTGGAGATTAGAAGACTAAGATGAAAGGGAACAGAAAGGTTTGCCTCACATTACCTTAGACAGTGTGATAATGTACTGCACAAACTCTCTAAAGTGACAGGATAGTGTGCAGTCACTGGTTTCTTATCGACTGTATCATTTAGGAGTGACACTGGTTTTCACTTCCTTAGCCCAAATACACGTTTTACATTACTGCTGAATGTTTTTTTTTAATTAAGGGGCAACAAATTGATGACAGTAATGTTTAAGGTTCTCTCTAAAACAATTGGCCATGGTGCTCTGCTTGTGAATCAGACAGTGTTTTTGTGGCTAGTATGGTTAAAATATGAAACAACGGCTTAATGTGTGTATTGAACTGAGCTTTGTTGTGTCTTAGAAAAAATGTGCAGTACAGTTCTTTATTTTAAAGCCTCAACTAATAGAAGAGCTTGAATATCGTGATCATACAACGGTCAGCTACAAAAAACACTGTCTCATTTAGAGTTCATTCAAATTGTATTCATGTATGGTCACTGGACTAATGACATAAATCCAAATACCTGTGCTTCTGTTTTTTTGAAGCTAATCAAAATGCTCTCTTCTATTGGCTTTTTACGTGAGCAAACGTTAGCTCATGTTTGTGGGTTTGCAATGGGAGGGTCTTCTAGGACGGAAGAAGAATGCTTCTGGCAACTTATCCACTGATTGATGGGCTTATTTGGGCGGTCATGGATCACTGAAAAGAGGAGTGCGTGGGTGATGTTCGCCTGCAACTGACTGCCGACTAATTGATCTCTGTTTGGTGCAGCTAAGTAATACTACAAGTGATAAGACAAGTTCACATATGAGGGTACACCCAGTGAGGTCCAGGGTTGGGTATTTACTGGTTTTGGCCTGTGTTTGATGTGTGTGTTGTTGCTGTTTTGGAGCCTCACTGCTGGGGTTTTACGAGAGAGAGCATTTTATCTGTTCAGTGTCTTCATGTCAAGATGACTTTTCTGCAAATGAGCAGACTCTTCACTGAATTATTTTGCTCTTTAATTTCATAGTTTATTTCTGACTTCACCAAAAGACCTGGACTGCTCACAAGATGGAACACAGTAATGTAAAAGAATATCCACACGTGTTTGTTGTTTGTGCCTGCAAATAAGCATGTATCATATTAGATGGATTTATTGATCTTGGTCATTTGTTATTCAATTTTTTTTATTTTTTTTTTGGTTTGGCCAGGTCTGATTCCAAAGAGATGCTCTAACCACTGCTGTCTGTGTGGCCTCCTTTGTTGTAATGTCGGGATGCTGTTCACTTTCCAGAGAAACCACTGTGTGTCATGGCGACAGAAATAGTTCACATCACCTTCAACCCGGCCTGCTTGTTTTGAAAGATGTTCTGTGGTGAACTCTGTGGAAAAACGTTTCTTTTCTTTGGCTTGAAAAATAAATCACCAGGTACAGTCGGGTCAGTATTCCAGTACCAGTATAATGTGTAATAGTAGACAAATAGAGAGGCATTGTGTATTGTGAAGCTCATGCCAATTTTGGTCAGAACCACAAAATGTATTTGAATGACATAATTCTTTTGGAATGATTTGTTAAATTTATTTTGAAGTTTTATTATTTAATATTTGTGTTTATTGTCTCTCAATGCACAGAAGGTCACTGTGGATTAAAAAAACCTCTGCTGTTATTACGTTGTGTAGGACTCCCCCTATTGGACAAGCACTATATTGCAATTCACACGATTTTGCATCATTCGTCAGTCAGTTCCAACTTTAAATGAGGCCCTGAAAAGTATGGTGATGCTAAGAGGATGAGTTATTCTTCACCAAAATCCATGCACTAAGCTGCTAAACGTTTGCAGCTGATTCTACACACTGTGGCTTACATAACAAACAGCCAAAAAAAGTTGTAAAATTATGATGTTGCTCCTCAAAAAAAATCCTACAATACGTAAGAAGAAGGATTTCTCCAACTGCTCACTCAAACAGCTATGACTAAAACATCACCAAATAATAACATTTCTCTTGGTTTAATAGGTATGAGTAAACTCTCAGTGTCTTCTGCTTCTTGATAAGTGGCAGATAAAACGTCAGAGGTCAAATCTGAGTGGTCATCTCCTCTGCACTTTGGGAGCGCATCATAAATCACATGATAGTGTCTGGGTGCTGTCAAGACTGCCTGCTGCCCACCAGGGTTAAACCAACAGTGGCCTGAGAGGGGAGGCAGACAGACAGAGGGAGGCCTGGCTCAATGCTGCTTTGTCTTCCTCAGTGACAGCAATACAACTGTGTCAGCAGAAGGGAGTAAAGACACACGAAAACACTCTAGCCATAAGTAGACATGACTCACTATCGACACAGTCACCGCTACAAATTAAAAGATATTGCCAGGCTGTCACTTCTTCCAACTTCAGTAACTCTTTCTGGTAAAACAAAACCAAAGCGTAGGTGACATTCTTCCCACATACTAGGGCTTATTTTCACTTTCCATCTGCTGCTCCATCTTTACACTTCCTCTTCCGTGTAAGAGCAGGGCAGAGTCTGGAGAAAAAGATGTCTCAGACTGAACTAAACAGAGCTTCCATCTGTCATCACTGACAGTGTTTGAATCAGGTCTGGAAGATCTTGGATACAGCGGAGTGCATATCCAACAAAGGCCTGAGCGGTCCGTCCTGAGCCCTACTGGACAGCTGCCAAACTGTGCCGGGCTTGAGAGCACAAAGAGAAGCAGAGAGTAACACTCAATCTAATGTCAGAACATAAATCTATGTAACAAATGTGTTTAAACTAGTGCCACCGAGAAGAATTTCTTTATGGATACTGTGGGTGAACAAACATTTTGGGTTCCCCTTAAAAGTATGTAGAAAAAAACTAGCTACAGAATATAAACAAGATATTCAGACACTTGCCAGTTGATCCTAGTGATTCAACTACAAAAGAGCTTGAATTAAAATAATTGGGGAGTCAGAAATAGAACATCAGCCAGGCAAAAAATGTACATATTTTTCTGTACATCTCAGTTTTCATTTGGAATTGCTTCAGTTACAAATGAGACTGTTGGCTCAATTTGACTAAAGCCTAGGTGTGTGGTATCAGTGCTAAACACAGATTTGACAGATTATGAGACTAAAAGTCTTTTATCCAACCACGCTCATGCCAAAAATGTTTTAACACAGATAACACCTCCATGACTTGAGCCGTTCTGAATAAGAGGTGTAAGCAAACCAGCAATGCGGCTACTCCCCAGCCAAACAGATGGATGCTCACTTGGAATTGCACATTACTATAAAGGTGAAGTAGAAAGCATAAAACCCCACACTGCTGGTTCTCTCCTAGGGGGTGTGTTAATGTGGGAAAGGTCAGAGGAGGCAGGTTCGGCTGAAGGGTCAGGGTAGACTTATGATTAGAGTCAGTATGCACCTAGAGCTGCAGCGTGTGTGTGAGTAATGACAGATAAACAGAGCAATAGCTGTGGGGTACTTCCTGTTTTCAAAGTTAAAAAGCTCTCATTTATCTCCAGGTTTGGCTGCATTCTTTTTTCTCTCACACAGACTGGCAATGTTATGTAAAGGCCAATACCAAGGACTTCTATACATTTTCATGAGTCCTGGTCATGCCCTGTACTGACAGCAGACTGCCACTGTTTTGTGAGATCAGAGGTGGACACAAATCCCCCGTGTGGACGTATCGTACGGTGGCATCGGCTCATTATCTCAAACTGTTCTTTTATTACAGGAAATTGCATGTGGAATGAGAAGCAGTTTGTTTCCTACAGACACAGAGAGAGGCTGATGACGCAGGTGAGGTCAGAAATGGGGTAAGTGAGGATACACTGGTAATTGTGTTTAAATGTGAAAAGTGTATCAGGGAACTATGAAGAAGAAAGAAGAGAGGTTCTTCTTGGAGTAAGAATCTTCTTTCTACCATAAAATCAAACAGAAACCCTCGCCTATTAGTCAACAAATATTCATGGTAGAGCGGAGTCAAATGCAGCTCACATACAGTGTTTAAAACCCTATAAAAACACATTAAGACTTATTAACTGATGACTTTTGTGCATGATTGGATAAAAGGAAGCACAGGAACTGAGACAAGTTACTGCCTGAACACTAATACTATTATGTCTGTTCTGGAGTGTACGATTGCATGTACATGCTGCGGTTGTGCGTGTGGTCCCACTGAGATGATAGATGTTTGGAGGGAGGAGCGTGAGGAGTAGGGCAGTAAACACTGAAAGGTTCATGTAGGAGGTCTGGGTCCAGACTAAAGCCAGAGCTGTCAGGAAACCAGACTGTGATACAGAAAGATCCCATCCCTCCACACGCTGCCACTCGCTGCACAACCAACATAAAGCATCCAACTCAGCTACACTTAATAACTATGACTTGACCACTTGTCACCCACTCTCAAGTCACAACCACTTTTACGTCAGAGTCTTGATTATAGAGTCATGTGTGTCATCCCCCTAAAGGTAGACATTATGATAGCATTGTCTCTGCTTTAATCATGAACGAAATTATGTTTTTCCTTTTCATTTTTTTCCAAATTTTAGAGTTTGCTAATCTCACAAAATGACAAACTTGGAACTATTTCGGCCACTTTAAGAGCATGTAATTACCGCCACAAGAAAATGTACTGTAATGAAAAAGTCATCAGTGTCACAGAAAACGCAGACATGAACCAACAAAACAATCAAACAAACAAAACGTGGTCGTAAACATTAAATCATAAAGCATAAACGAGGCCTTTGTACTTTTCTCTCTCAGTGCATCTCAGTTTTCATCATTTTATTTAATATTGTATGAGAAAATTATGTTTTTGTGGTGGTGGGTGTGGACGTGTGTGCATGAGTATATTTTAAGAGCCCGTCTGTGCTGCGTGAAGGTGGAAGTCACCCCTCTTGTGACCCTCTTTGCGCCCAGGGGTCACACATTGTTCAGGAGGATGCAGACACCCAGGCTGATGGATGACCACTCAGGACGTTTCCCCGGGTTCGGCTCTACTCGGGAAATCGTAATTCACCCCTTGGGAGAAGCTGAAAGCGGACCTGGTCCCTCTCTTTTTCTTTTGGATCCAGGATGCGATGAAGAGGCTTGAGAGCTGAGCTGCCTTTGAGAGGAGTAAATCTTCCACTCGCAGCTGTCTTCTGTCCAAGAGTCAAACAGGGCTAAGAAGTGAAGCCGTATATAGTGCATCCAAAAATAAAAGTTCAGTACCGTGTGACTGTGTGATACTCTTGCATGAGAGTATTTAGTGAAAGGACTACTTACACGTGAGTTCACTTGGATTTATTGTTGGGGCAAACAACACTAGACAAGCTAACATGAGTCTAAACTTGTCTTTATTTACTCTTAAACCAGTTAGAAATAGGCTCCTGTGAACTGCTTTTGTAATACAGCCCCGATAGAGTCCTCTCAGTTTCATTCTCTATACAAGCATGAGCAAACCTATCAATACATAGAGATACATAGACATTAGTAATGAAATGTATATGAGTAAACGTAAAAAGTAAAAACATCTATTAACTATTATGAATTTTCATTAATAAAATTCACAAACTTCAGCAAAGGTAACAGAGTGAGCTGGTTAATCCTTATTACTCATTGCAACATGTCAATATCATGTAACAGAGGCCTGAGAAAAACCCTTTTTCACGAAACTGTCCTCTGTGTACACCAGATGAGTACTCTCACATCCCCAAAGCTTATAGGAACTCTCTCTACTTTACACTCAAAATAACCTTCAAGTACAGCCTTAGGCGCTTTTCTCACAAAGGAACACTGGAGGTAATGTCTTTTTAATCAAATATAAGTGGCTATATCATTATCAGCTGCTTCACTTTACATCACATGTCACAAAGACGAACAAATGGAGACAATGACCAATACCACAGATTCCTTCTCCAGTTCTTGAAATTGCCACCTACACTGTCTGCCAAATATTCAATTATAGGTGGTGAGTAATTAGGTGATGATAACTTGAGAGCACAGTCAGAAGACAATGGAAAGTGTGGGTAGTGTTTGTGATGATTTGTGATGTTGCAGACCGTGATCTGTTAAACCTGTTAAAATAGTTAGTGATTTGTGGTTTCAATTGAGGCCCTGTGGTCAAACCAAGCTAGTATCAGAATATATAGAGAGCAAAAAGTTCATTGTTATCCTGTTTTTAGTTTGAAACTACATTATTTGGCTATGAGTCAGTGCTGAGTGGTTTAATACTGCGACTGGTTTGCAGATAACATCATGTCTGAGTATTTTTCATGTGTGTGCCTCCCCTTTGCGTACTCTCCAATGATCTCCGCTGAGACTCCTCATAATCCTTCAACAATCTCTCATATCTTTTTGTTTTCCTGTTTACTTTGGCTTTGTGCTCAACTATAATTGACTTAGATGACATACAAGACAACAGTGAATGAACTGCAAATATGACGCATTATGAATACAGCATCCACCCACTCATTTAATAGTTTTCAGACAACACTGTTGGACAAATAAAACTTATTTCGCATGCCTATGCAAATTATTTCAATGTATTGTTCATCAGCTAAGGTGGATAATAAAAAAAAACAAAACTCCAATAATATCTCTGTCTTGCCACTAGATGGCACTCTAAAACAATTGCAGGTTAAAATGAACAATAGCCCCAATATGAGATTTCATCAGCAGCTCTTCTTTAAGTAACAAACTAATTCCCCTTTTTCATAAGCTTCACTAATTCCATGTCATGTTTTTCAACACCCGGACAGTGTAAAAACACATGACAAGGCCATATTTGCCCTAAATTACATAAGCAGGAGTTTCCCCTTTGCACTTTCTATTGATGTGAATGACATGGTTGACTGGTATAGAAAGTGTGCTTCAGTAGTTTCTTTCATTTTTTATTATTATTTTTTTTAACTGTCTACTTCCACAGAACAGACACATGCAAATAATTGGATAAAAATATATTGAAATGTCACATGGGTCACACAAACTATTAATGACCAATATAATAAGCATGTGATTTAATGTACACTTTAAATTAAAGGGTAGGAGATGACTAACTGGTTTGGGAACTTTGCTTTTTTGCTTTAACAAGCCTTAAGCTTTCAAGTTTTGTTTTCATTCACTGACTAACAGACAAACATCCTCAATGGGAGAGTACATGTATAGAATGTTTTTTTTTCTTTTTGTTATTATTCTTACAAAAAATATTGTAACGCATTGCTCTAAAAAAAAAACCAAGCAAATTTTAAAAAAAAAATCTGGTTTCAGCATCCACCAAAGGCATAATATGATGGCTCAGGCAAACGTTCAATGCAAATGTCCAGGAAAACCACACCTAGCCCAGTGCTGCATCCTCACTTTTAGGTCAGTCAAGCCTAACACACAGCTTTTGGTAGTTTCCCTTTATTCTGAGCGCTACAAACTTTGGTGTAGACTAAAAGGGATTTCCATTGTGTGGATTAATTTTATTTCTCATGAGGATCCTGCACATTGTGACATGAAACATTCATACTTATATTAGATAAGCTCACATACAGATCAGATCACATGAAGTGAGATTAGACACAGACAAGGCTCATAGCAATTTCCATGAACCATTTATAGCACGTTGTCTTTTACCAGGTAAATCCACCTAAGACATGTGACGGTGATGTTGTGGGTTTTCAAAGGAGGAACTAAACGTTCTCAGTGTACTTTCTACAGTGCTGTGTGGTCAGTAGAGCTTGGCCCAGCTCTCCCTCAGCTGCACTGGTGCCATTTTAGAGTAGCTTTAAATAAGCCTCATCCCTGTAGCACCTGCGCGTTACCACTATGTGTGGCTTCTTACTCAAAAAGAGGTTGTGTAATCAGCGCAACTACAGTCAGTCTGCTATAGTTGGAAACAAGGTGTCAAACCACAAAGATCCTCTTCTTCAAACAGGAACGGAGAAACACGCCACTAAATACCAAATATTGCACTAGACAAGTATTAGACAAGTTAAATAAAATAATCTATAATGTGTTTGTTCTGTTAAGATGAATTTCTGATTTTGTTTTTGAGATGGCAGCTTGTAAATGTAACAGCTGCTGACTTCGTAGTACATTTTTTGTTTGGTATTTTGACAACGTCACCTTTCTGATTAGCCACATCCCGTCACCTCTGTGCTTTGTGTACTTTGTGTGTACATCGACACATGAGCAGTGAGCTGTGAGCTGCAGGGCCATACCTTCAGCATCCTCCTCTCACAGACTTTCCCCAGGGACTGCGAACCTGCCCTGGCCTTCCCCTCTACTATCAACTCCAGTACCTTTCTTTTCTGCTCTTAGGTTTTGTTTCTCTTGAATATGAAACAATATTTAAAGTAGGCATCATATTGTTATTTCTTTCAAAGTCACAAAGTGCAGCAGGTAAAGATGGGCCATTCATATTCAGACAAAGGCATTGCCTGAGCGTCCTGTGAAGTGAATGCAGCCTCCATCAGGCTGCAGATAAAAAAACGAACAGGTCATTTATACACATAGGTTGCCAGTTCATCAAACAAAGTCCTTTATATTGTCAAAGTTCACCTTTGAGCAATATTGTAACACTTAATTAGAGCAATGCTGTAACAGATTTTATGTTTAGTCTCTTTCAGTTACTCTGATGTGAACTGTGGATGAATGTGTGTGGTATTTTTTATTTTTATTTTATATTTTTACTCATTGAAAAAAAAACTGCAGAAAAGACAACACGTAAATACTAAAAAAGATAAATAAAAAAATAAAAATTAATGTACAAGACCAAGATGAGCTGACAGCTGAAATCTGATTTAGAAGTAATAATGCAGACGGTCACTTAAAAAAAAATCATGCATTAGACCGCTTTTTCCGTGAACATTACTGTAGTCATACCAATCTATTGAAATATATTTAGATTCCTTCTCTGATCAGTCTTCAGTTCACAGCAGGCCGATATGCTGTTAGTTCCTCTTTTTATTGGGGAAGCTGTGCTGGATCATCACCCTAGATTTCCTGTCCAGAGACACATCAGGGGGTCAGGGATCACTCTTATCACAGAGTGCAACGGCTGGCGCAACCCTCTTTTGTCTGATTAATAAACTCAGTTGGTCATCATCTTATCTCAGTCTTGAGTTTTAACCTTCCTGACATGTCATAAAGTAAGCACAAAAAGCGACATTAGGAGACATTACGATAAACCATTGTTCTGCAAATAAACAAGAACATCTCCTTGGGCCAGATCAGCTCAGGAGCCTATGGTTTAAGAACTGATACTTGTTAGAGGATATGGTCCATGAGCAGTGGTTTACATGTCTGTACTATAAGTGTGTGTGCATGTGGTTTGCGTCTTTGCGTCCCAAGAAAAGGGTTCCTGTTCACCTGTTCTTTCCCAGTTCCTCTCTGGATGCCTATTCTTGTCTTACACACTACACCCTGTGCAGTGACTCAATACCATCGTAGCCCCTGGAGAGACAGCACCCAGAGCGCGGCTACTTGCAAAACTATAGAGATGATCACCAACTGAGAGCTGAGCCACTTGGCAGTGCAAAGTGACTTGTGTTTTAGGGAAAAGAGTTATTTCTCTTTATTTCGTGGAATTGTTGTGATTTATGAAATAACAGAAGTACATTTGCACACAAGTTAACATAATGTCACGTACACTGAAACCATGAACATGAATGGTGATAACATCAACACTGTTTGTCAATGTTTTTAAGGCTTTACTGTGGGAAGCCTCAAATGCCACAAAAGATGTGTCACAATCTCAAAGACAGCCACATTGCAGACATACAGGCAGCAAGCACCAAAGATACTAACGTTAACAGAAATGCGTCTCTTTGGTACCGTTTCTGCAGAGTTAAGTAAAAAAAAAAACCAACCACACACAGACACATTGACATTGCACCACAAAATATAGCATTCCATAACTGAGCTGGAGAAGGACTTTTCTGGGACTGCCCTAAAAACTCTAAGACTAAGCTGCTTCAAATAGAACGGCACACATCTAAATAGACTATTTTTATGTGTAATTCAGAGAACACAGCTCACAGTGATTCATGAGTACAATCTGAATGTCAGTGTGTTTTTGTTGTGAATCACCTTTTCTCACTCAAATGTCTTTTTCTGTTTCTTTGACAGTCACTGGATCCCTATTTTACTTTCGTATATGGTTTTACTTTCATCATTTCCACAATGCAGAAAATACACCATGTTATATTAAACGGCAACCCCTAAATTAAAACAAAATAAAAATTCAAACTTCTAAAGATCTTAAAAGGTCTCAATAGAATATTTAGTAAGTATAAAATGACACACCACATCTGGCCATTGATTGTGCAGATTAAAAATATTTTGCAAATTTGAATACTTCCTTGAAGCATGATATGAAGCCACTGAAGTGTAATGAAAGCAGAGAAAAATGTGCTTGAACATCAAAAGAGCACACTAGTGAAAAACACATGCATTTTATATTATTACATTAGTAAATTGTTAAAAAAAGAGGAAACATTTAGTCAATGTTTTATTACAAAAGCATTTTATAAAGAATGAAATACAATGAAAATATAGATAGTAAAACCTATCTGTAATCTAATAACTTCATTTCATTAGCACAAATTACTGTTTTATTACTGTTCTATATAGCCATGAGAACTAAAATACCCGTGTATAGTAACACTGCAATGCCAGAGATATAAAAATTGAGTATGTATAACCCAATCACAGAAACAAAAGTTTGTCTATTATTCACAGATGATTTGGTAGGTTTGTGCTTATCTAAATGAATGCAAATTAAAGCATAATGAGGTCTGTCAGTATCTTATTCTATAACAAGCAATGCTGGTGATGAGAATGGACATAGTTGTTATTACAGTTTTGTTTCTTCTTTCATTGGAAATCTGGATAATGTCTTCAATGTTTAATTCACTTTATCAGCAGAAAAATAGATGGCTGTCTGTTGATTTATCAGGAACTCCTTTAGGCAGTGATAGGCATGTTGTCCCTGTAGCAAGCTGTCCTCGGAGGGCCACTGTAGCTGCAGAGGTCTTGATAGATGTGGGCCATCTGCTCAGTGGCTGTGTCCTCTGACATCTCCATGCTTGTGCTGTTGCAGTACGGCTGTGAACGACGCATGTTCACTGCCTCAAGCAAGTGCTGGCAGTTCACCATTGTAATCTGTCAACCCAAGAAGACATTATCAGTTAATCAGGAAAACACAGGTCAAACAACATTTACAAAAAAACTGAAAGTAGGAGATACTATGTATAGTTTTACCTGCACTATGATAAGTTTACTCTTGGCATTGTTAAGATCATGGAGCTCTTCTCCAAAACACAATGTAACTGTTGGATCAGGCGCAGGATACTGTCCCTCCTGGTAAATTTGCACAGCTGGAACAAACAATCCACAATAAATATACAGTTTTCTCAAATAAGGAAAAACCATATGTGTTTTACTTAAAATATTTTCTATTTAAATAAAAAAGCCTCACCATGAAGGAACCTTTCAGTGTCAAAAATTTTGACAACTGCATCTCTCTCAAGTTTACGAGGCACAGAGGTGTATTGCATGTCCACTTCTCCCAGGCTGCTCCAGAATACACGGCTCTGGCAGAGCCTCTTGATAAAAATGCCCTCCTGGTTGGCACGGACCAGAACTCCTCTCTCTAAATGGCTGAGGAGTTTGCGAGTAACATAGCGCTGGCGCTCATGTTCTATTAACTCAGCAGGGGGAAAATGAACACTTTGCATAGTGTCAGAACTGTACAGTGTGCCTCGACCCAGATATTGTTGTCCTGGAGAGATCCGACAGCCTTCAGGGTGAGTTACCAATGTGTTTTGTGTCAGCTTTCCACTATAGTAGAAACTGATCATCATCTGTGAGAAAGCTGTGAAGAAAAACATTCACTTTATAATCACTGAAAACATAGCTACAGGTTTTAACAATGGCACTTGTGGGAATGTACATACAGAAAATTATACCTGAGCCTATAGTGCCTGATGGCAAGGGATCCTGATGATGTGGAAAAGCTGTGAATTAGAAACAAATGAGTCAAGAGACACAATTAAGTGATTTTGGCCACAAGTCATGCCATTATTTGCTGCATCATCAGAAACTCTATTCCTTTAGCACGATCTCACTTTAGTCAGCAACGTTCAACAGGATGTTAGTCAATTCTTCCATGTCAAGATTCAACAAACCAAGCAAAAATATGTATTTTGTACAATTAAAGAGACATGCTACTGATCGTTTCTCTGTAGTTAATTTCAAATGCAGTGATGCTGATGTCTAGACACCTAGACCATGATAATTGTTAATGGCTGTCTTACTTGAATGGTAAACAACAGGTAAGATTTGGCTTACAATTAATGCTGCCCTGAGACCAATACTCTGGGCTGGCTTGGATGGTACAAGCTTCTTCCTGTGGAAAAAAAATATACATATATATTTTAGAACATTCCTTATGTTAATAAAAATATGCTCAGAATTAAAACTTAAGATAAAGCAGTCTGTTTGTTTAAACAGGGTTTATGAAATAACCTCTTTAATTAACTCCTCTATCCCTGTTGGACTGCAGTCCATATCTGTCATATCTCCATTGGGGTTTGGAAGGGTCATAAAAGGGCTCTTCCCATCTGTAATTGAAAAAGTATTACAAATGTTGATGTGATGGTGTTAATCACAATATGTTGCATTTCTATCCATAGATATTACTTGAACAATTACAAACAAAAGTCCCCTGAAACTGTACTGCTGAAAACTTACGCTTCTGTTCATCTTCTGGCACAATGCGGTAGACTTTGTAAGGCTCAGAGATGTCAAGCTGAGATCTTTCTGTCACCTCCTCAAAGTCTGGACTTTTATTAAGTGCACAGCGCAGCCTTGTTTTCCATGTTGCAGGCTCAGCCTTGTCCCCTTCCTTATACTTGCCTTTAAACACGGCCCAGGCCTGTAAATTCACAAAGAAATTTTTTTTTATATTTTTATATATATATATATATATATATATATATATATATATATATATATATATACATACACACACACATATATATATATATTTATACACACACACACACACACACATATATATATATATATATATATATATACATATATATATATATATATATATATATATATATATATATATATATATATATATATATATATATATATATATATATATATATATATATATATATATATATATATATATATATATATATATATATATATATATATATATATACATATATATACACACACATTGTATTAGCCTAGCTTTTAAGCTGCTCTCCTCTTGATGTAGGTTAGTCAGTTCAGTCTGGTCATAAAATTATGATAATGCTGTCCCACCTTAAAAATGGATGCATCCACTTCTTGGTTGTAATCCTGTTTTCCAGCGTGTTTCCATGGAATCCGGAACATAGTGCGGCTCTCATCCTCCCACTGAAGTCCGGAGTACTGCACGCTCTGGATCTGCTCCACCAACCATTGCTTCAGTCTGCGACCTCCACAGTTGGACATCTTGTTAGAGAAAAACCTTGTGTATCTGAATCGGAGAATAAACAACACAAAAAAGAAAACGAAAACACTAAAACATGTAAAAAAATAAAAATAAAAAATGTGAATGAAATGAAATAGCTAGTTACAATAAAACACTTACAGTTTGTTAGACAAACAAAAGACTGGCTTAAGTTGACTGATGCCTCACTGTCACCTTTGGGCTTAATAAGTGAGTTACTTTGACTGGTGCCCTAAAGTTGATCATGCCTCCGGGTTGGGAATGAAATATCTTGGAGATGATTTGTCAACGCGTTTGAGCTTGGCCAATCAGCGCACAGAAGCTTCACAGACGCCAGCCCATTCCGGAAGGGTTCTTCTAACCGTAGGCATTTACAAGAAATGGCCTGACACGAGTTATGGTTGTCAACCTTCTGCCCACGCCAAAACTCCGCAGATAGGTTGCGATTAAACATGGAGAGTCACAAGTTACCTTGTATTTTAAGGGGATTTTTGCCATCTACCAAACTACTACAGCGCCTACGCCCACTCAAGAGGAAAAAAGAGAGAACTTTACGCAGCAGTACGTTCACTGAATGGAACACGAGTAAGAGCGGTTGGAAAAAAAAAAAAGAAGAAAAAAACCCGCACAATAAATAAATCAGAAATATGAGCTTGACAATTCTAATAAAATGATTTAACACTTAATTTTTATAACAGCAGAAACGGTACTTACAGAGATGTAATTATTCACATTTCAGGCGAATGGAAATAAAAACACCTTAAGAATTTGAATGAATGAATGTTTTTATATAGGCAACAGGCCTACTGTAGTTAGTCCCACAAAAAAGTAAGAAGTCAACGTGTTATTAACAACAAAGATTTATTGTTATTTGCATATTTACTGATTTTTTTTTATTATTTAAAAATACCACAATAAAACAGAATATGAAATCAGAATGACAGGTTCAGGAAGACTTCATGTGTAGTCAACTAAACAGATTCCCTATTGTATATGTCTATGTAACATGTCTGTTGCATTATTGTGCTACATCCAAGGCAGTTATTCTTAGTGGCAGCTCAGGTCACATAGCAAACAACTAATATAGTGTTTATGTCCTCTTTACTGCAATCAAATTCAGATTTAGTCTGTGTCTTTTTTTGAAAATAACAGCACAATTATTAATCCACTTTGACTGTATGCTAATAAGTTTTACTATGTACTTTTTAAATCAGAGGAGAACATTTTCTTAAAGAGAGTGCAAATTACATCACAAAAACAAAACACACAAATTAAGGCTTTCAAGCTTTATGTCCAAATATTAAAAATGGAAGTACATGTGATATATTATGGCTGAGGTGTTTAGAGTAAGGCGTCTGTGAAGACCAATATCCCTTGTTTCCCAAGAACAAAGGAGGTACTGTTAGAAAAAAGTCTTAAATCCAAGAGAACAAACAATGCATATCCCTGCCCATGGCTGAAATAATCTAAGTACAGAAAAATAAAATATTATATCTTCCAGGCAGCCATTCAGTATCAGTGATGGTGAAGTGGAGGCCTGCGGTTCAGCTGCTATTGTGGGAATCCACATCATCAGGCAAAGCACAGTTGCCCACTCCTTGATTTGACCAGCGGTGGTCTGCCCCTCTCCCCTGGCTCTCCTGTTGTGCTGTGTACTGGCTCAGCAGCGCTCCCACCTGATCCTGATCTTTGAAGGGACTGGGCTGGAAACTGGACTGTAACCATGCTCGGTACTGCAGATAAGAACAAACATAAGCAAACAAGATTTTTAATCCTTGTTCACTGACTTTCATCAGAATAGATACACTGTGAGATTCTCATGTTCTCTTCTTTGCAAATTTGATAAATCATGCTGAGTGAAGCCTTTGCCCCAGTCTGGCAGAGTACCTCATATAAATTAATTTAAAAAAATAATTACACCCAACATGTATACAACTAATATAACACTCCTAAAGATTTAATTTCTCAAATGACTTCCAGAAATTAAGAATATATGATGCAACATCTGAACACAATACTTCATAGTGAAAGAAAATGAAAAGTAACACATATAGCTTTAAATTAGCATTCTCTCCTTCAAAGAATGAAGGTGGTGTAACTGTAACTCGTCATCACGTATGAGGTAGTATTATATGCAACATTGTGCTGTGATTAATTGTGTCATTTTGAAAAAGAAAATGAAACGAGATGTCATTAATTCTGTTCATGGGTTGAAGTGGCTTTAGTTCAAAAGCTTAAAATGCATACTTAAACAGAACAACTTGCTGCAGATTTAAACACTTATAATAAAATGTATATACACTACAGTGTAATCTGATTGCAGAGCACTAGCAGGCACTTCATTCCTAAAGTTGTAATTTACAGTATTACTAATACATAACCTATACTATGTAGATACATACATACTAGATACCACTTTACCCGTGCTACTGTATTGCAAAGATTCCTTACTTTCTATTTAAAGTAAATGTGGGAAAAACACATACACATAAAAGCCCATTTCCTCTTTAATCCTCGAAATCTACAAACAATAAAGATTTCTTTCAGCTATGCTATGTTGCAAGACACTGACAGTAATGCATAACACGTGATGAACAGTACCAAACTAATGCAATCTCAGCAAACCCCCCTCCCTCAGTTCCCCCTTCTTTTCATGATGGCTGGATCAGTCTTGTTTAAATAAAATCACAGATGAGGTGCCTCTGAGAGAATAATTCGACTTCATTCATATACTGTAGTAATAAATAATATGAAATAATTTTCTTAACAAATAACTTTCAATTCACTAATGTTGTTAAAAATAACAGTTAGGGTCTATTTATTGACAATAGAGTAATTAAGAACAGAAGGACAGATAAGCCCACCATCTTTAGTAGAAATGTAGAGATAACTGAATGTCATTCTGCATTATATGACAGACTTTTAAGAATAGTTGTTGTCTAAGGTGTCTTAAATACACCCATACTAAAGTGCCAAGGTGGCTCAATATTTTCCAAAGATATGATTCTGTGTCAGTATGTTTTATTGTATACCTCTGAAACTTGTGTCATTTGGTACTCTTGCAGCTGTTGCTGGAAGCCATAATTTGGGCCAACAAAGGAGCGAACAGCCTTGACAGCAGACAGACATTCCTCCCAGTTGTACTTTGTGACAGTCATTAGATAGGCCACCACCATGGTCGTGCTGCGAGACACACCTGCAAGGCTGCATCGAAATAATAACACTTACTGCTAGCACGATCACAGATTACTTCCTTATTATGAATAAATGTCTCTGAGAAGAATCTGGGTGAAGCTACAAAACCTACCAGTGAACCAGACAGGCGCCTCCTTTTAAGCGGCATTCGTGGATGAAGCCAATACACTCTTTGAAATGTTGTAATCTAAAATAAAAACACATTTCAAACACGGTTGTTTTATCCATTGTCAATCAGATTTGTTAAAATCCAACTTGTCATATGAATAAAAGTCATAACTCTTCAATCTTTTTACTCTGTGATAAATTTGTGTCATCTGTCCAGACTGTGGTATCATGCAGCACAAGTGGATTTAAATGACATTTGTTCAGACAGGAAATATGGATGGTGTTTTGCATAATCCAGACGTACATGACTGATAGCAGTGTCTTCTAAGAAGCAGATGTTGGTTACTCAATGCAGACAGAATAACAGACTGGGGTTAAAATAGACTGACCACTACTTTCCTTTTTTTTTTCTTCTGAGATTCAAACTGCTTTTTCAAAAGATGTCTCCTCAGCAGTTTGTTCTGTCTTCCTAGCACAGAGGTTTCCGGTTTTCTTGTTTAATATGCAGAAATCTACCATGTGACAATGTTTTGAGGTTTAAACTAGCTGAATATTGATAATGAAAGTAAAATAGTTTATCCATATTGTTGGCAAGTACTTGTTTCCACCAATAACTTGAAAAAATGTAATTAGAACACTGTGTTTGAGAATACTTCTAAAACAAACAACAAACATATAAACCAAAAAGAACTGCACCATAGTTGTTTAACATTTTGAGTTTAGATGTCTTAGCAGTAGCTTTACAGATGCTTGTGTGATGAAGATGTTTTCTCTTGACACTCTGGTCCTGACCACAGGAGCCCTATCAAACAGTGCTGCAGGTTTGCCTCACTACTCTTGTCAGTCAAACCACTGATTGTGACAGAGGGGTTTATTAAAACTTTGGGTGGTCGAGGCCAACAGCCAGATGTCACCCTAAAGTTTCCTTCCTCTGCTGCTGAAGGGAAGGACGCTTGATTGCGACAGTGGAGGTCAGACACCTCCACCCAAGACCAATCAGCAACAGCTAGTGGCCCAATTCCAATTAACTGTTATCTAACTGCGCACAGTAAAACTCTTTTGTTTCAGTGCAAGCAAGTTTATAGCACCTTGTGTCTTCTAATCAACCTCTTTCTCTCCTATAGTCTCTTCAATTCTAAAACAATTGTCTTCAATCGTGCAATGTTATACTTAGCTATACAAATACATACTATATTATTTCACATGCTGTAGTGTTTCTAACACCACAGGGGTAACATTATGTTGAATTTTTGATCAAGTAATAAAGTGATTATTGCTGAACTCCATGACTAATGCCTTTGTGGTTACTTCAAGGGTGGAGGACAGCTCTTCCCTCTTTCATCATAGTCTAACATCAAATAACAATGATGCATTATATCAGGCGTCTTTTGCCTTTAATTTATATAGTTGATATCAAAGTCTTCAGAACCAAAAGAAGCAGAAATGTTCATAGTTAAAGTATCGACAGGCTAAATATGCTTCATCTAACCTTTGTCAGTTTATGTTCTTGTACATGAACTAGTACACACAATGGACTATTTGTCAGTGACTGTCCTGGACACATCTATTGCGCAGCCTTCTGTGGTTCTCCCTGAGGCTTCTCTTTTTCCTCGGCTGGGTTTTTCCTTAGCCTGATGGAGGGTCTAAGGCAGGGGTGGGCAGTTTTTTTTTAAATTTATTTTTCACAGCTACATCATTGTCTGTTTTAGATCGACTCTTTCCATTTTGTTCTTAAACCGGGCTTGGCATAATACACTTTCAACAATAACAGTCTATTCCAGCTTTCCCTCACCACACAAAAATACCTGCCTTACCTCAGCTGACAGAACACATGCATTTTATGAAGAGTTTATGAGTGAAAAGGTGTGTGAGTGGTATATTATTGTTGACACTATTTGGCAAAGAGTCTTCGAGTGCGTTCAAAATACTACACTACACTCTTGGATTAATTCCTTTTCTAACACAAGCCTTCTGAGAGCCGGACAGGGGTGGGTCAAGGGCCTGATGTGGCCCCCGGGCCTTAAAATGCCCAGGTCTGGTCTAAGGACAGAGGATGTTGTCTAATACAGTCTGTCAATTTGCAGGCTTTTGCCTTTGTAATTATTTTGAGGCTTATGTTATTATTATTATGTTATTTGGCTATATAAGTAAAGTTAAATTGAAAAAAACTGCATGTTGCACTGCATGTTGTTACAACCTTCAGCAGGCAATTTAGAAAGTAGCAGTGTTGCTACTACAGTGAGGAAAATAAGTATTTGAACACACTGCTATTTTGCAAGTTCTCCCACTTAGAAATTATGAAGGGGTCTGAAATTTTCATTGTAGGTGCATGTCCACTGTGAGAGACATAATCTAATAAAAAAATCCAGAAATCACAATGTATGATTTTTTAACTATTTATTTGTATGATACAGCTGCAAATAAGTATTTGAACACCTGTCTATCAGCTAGAATTCTGACCCTCAAAGACCCTCAATGGCCTTTAAAAAGTCCACCTCCACTCCATTTATTATCCTAAATTAGATGCACCTGTTGGAGGTCGACACCTGTCCACCCCATACAATCAGTAAGACTCCAACTACTAACATGGCCAAGACCAAAGAGCTGTCCAAAGACACCAGAGACAAAATTGAAGACCTCCACAAGGCTGGAAAGGGCTACGGGGAAATTGCCAAGCAGCTTGGTGAAAAAAGGTCCACTGTTGGAGCGATTATTTTAAAATGGAAGAAGCTAAACATGACTGTCAATCTCCCTCAGACTGGGGCTCCATGCAAGATCTCACCTTGTGGGGTCTCAATGATCCTAAGAAAGGTGAGGAATCAGCCCAGAACTACACGGGAGGAGCTGGTCAATGACCTGAAAAGAGCTGGGACCACCGTTTCAAAGGTTACTGTTGGTAATACACTAAGACGTCATGGTTTGAAATCATGCATGGCACGGAAGGTTCCCCTGCTTAAACCAGCACATGTCAAGGCCCGTCTTAAGTTTGCCAATGACCATTTGGATGATCCAGAGGAGTCATGGGAGAAAGTCATGTGGTCAGATGAGACCAAAATAGAACTTTTTGGTCATAATTCCACTAACCGTGTTTGGAGGAAGAAGAATGATGAGTATCATCCCAAGAACACCATCCCTACTGTGAAGCATGGGGGTGGTAGCATCATGCTTTGGGGGTGTTTTTCTGCACATGGGACAGGGCGACTGCACTGTATTAAGGAGAGGATGACCGGGGCCATGTATTGCGAGATTTTGGGGAACAACCTCCTTCCCTCGGTTAGAGCATTGAAGATGGGTCAAGGCTGGGTCTTCCAACATGACAATGACCCGAAGCACACAGCCAGGATAACCAAGGAGTGGCTCTGTAAGAAGCATATTAAGGTTCTGGCGTGGCCTAGCCAGTCTCCAGACCTAAACTAAAATAGAAAATCTTTGGAGGGAGCTCAACCTGGGAGTCTTGGCACAGTATGTCCAACCAGTCGTCACAAACCTCGGAGTCACAATGGACGCTGATTTAAAACTTGAACAACAAATTAGCTCTGTCGTTAAGGCTAGCTTTTTTCAGCTGAGGCAGCTAGCAAAAATAAAATCATTCCTGACAGTTACTGATTTTGAAACTGTCATCCACACTTTTGTGACAACCCGCCTGGACTACTGCCATGCACTTTATGCTGGTGTTACCCAGACTGCACTTTCTCGTCTGCAGTTAGTCCAGAATGCTGCTGCTCGGCTTTTAACAGGAACACGCAAATATGACCACATCTCACCGATCTTAGCTTCACTTCACTGGCTGCCAGTGCGTTTTAGAATAGACTTTAAAATACTTTTATTTACTTTGAAATGTTTAAATGGTCTTGCTCCATTCTATCTGTCTGATCTGATCCATCCTTACGTCCCATCCCGTGCTCTCAGGTCAGCTGATCAGTCACAGCTTATGGTCCCCACAACAAAACGTAAACTTCGTGGAGACCGTGCTTTTTCGGTCATTGCTCCAAAACTCTGGAATGAGCTGCCTTTAGACATTAGACAGGCCCATTCACTGCCCGTTTTTAAATCACTTTTAAAAACGCACTTTTTCTCGGTGGCTTTTAACTCAGAGTGAGAGGTGGTCATTTATTCATTTATTTATTTTATCTCTCTGTTGTCTTAACTCATGTTCTAAGTTCTTTTGTGCTTTTAACCTGAGTTATTTATTAATTGCGTGTTTTAGGTTATTGTTTTATTTTGTTTTATGTCTTTCACAGTTTTAATGCATTGTGTTTGTATTGTATTGTGTTTTATCTCCTCTATTTATTTTACTGCTTGTGTACAGCACTTTGGCCGACTGCACAGTTCTAAAGGTGCTTTATAAATAAAGTTGGTATGGTATGGGTATGGTAAACTCCGTGTTTCTCAGTGACAGCCCAGAAACCTGACTGATCTAGAGAAGATCTGTGTGGAGGAGTGGGCCAAAATCCCTCCTGCAGTGTGTGCAAACCTGGTGAAAAACTACAGGAAACGTTTGAACTCTGTAATTGCAAACAAAGGCTTCTGTACCAAATATTAACATTGATTTTCTCAGGTGTTCAAATACTTATTTGCAGCTGTATCATACAAATAAATAGTTAAAAAAATCATACATTGTGACTTCTGGATTTTTTTTTTTAGATTATGTCTCTCACAGTGGACATGCACCTACAATGAAAATTTCAGACCCCTCCATAATTTCTAAGTGGGACAACTTGCAAAATAGCAGGGTGTTCAAAAACTTATTTTCCTCACTGTATATTGCAATTTAATATGGATGTGGACATTTACATACATGCAATAAAGATGTGTGTATCTGTTCACTCACAGGTTCTGACTGGAGGCATCATCAGCATGAATACAAAGGTAGGTAAAGTCCTATAAAACACAAACATAAAGTGAAAGTCAAGAGCCTCTTTGCATGACATAACATCTATTGAGCTACAAGTCATTATAACAAACCATTTTTTATCACTATTACATTTATGGGGTAATGCTTGCTTATGACACAACTCTAATCTATATAATGTGCCAAGCTCTTTAGACGGCAAGTAGAACTCTATGAATGCATGGCATGTTGCCATGAAGTCATCAAACAGTCGACTGCAGTTAGGATCTGTGACTTACTTCAAAAACAGGCTTGGCATTGTTGTGTACAGACAGAATGTGAGTGATGCCATTCTTTGACAGGTTTTCTCTGTCTTCTGAATCTAAAAAAGTAAAGAAACTGAGTAAGTTTAAAACTACTTGACCATGGCTGTACCCCTAAGTGACTCAGTTAGGCCTGTCGTCATTCAATTTTGTTATTCAAGTCATTTTAAATGGTGTGCTTCTGCCATTACGTGAAGCCATAAGTACTCAAGCTAAAGTTAGAAAGCTTTGAATGACATATTATGTCATGCTACTTTCTAGTCTGTTTTACCCATAAGACAACCATTTCCCAGCCTTCACTTTTCTTAAATTCTTCTGTTCTTCGGAACAATGGATTTGTATTTGATAACTTTCTCCACAGTGCTTACCAACTTAAAAAAAATAGTAAACATAAGTAGGGTCAAAACACTCTGATGGTGGAAACTTATACTGTCGGTTGATGGTAAATAAACACAAATACTAAATCAGGGAAAACATGACAAGATAAACTTTATAAACTATAGTTTGGGTTTCCACGAGAGTCACATTTGCATACCTAATCACCTTTGTACACAACTCAAATACAACTATTAAGTTTACAAACTTTTACAAACAGAACAAAATGTTTGTCTTACCTCTTATATTACCAAGGTAGAGTCCATCAACAACCTGTGAAGCAACAGACATACTGCATTAAAATAAGACAGTTTCTCTGTGAAAGCTGACTTCACTTAAAAGGAACACATGCCCAGGATGAGCCAGATTGGATTTAGGTCTTAAGGCTTAAGTAGTAGACCTGCTAGCGAAAAGGAACAGCCATACAAGGCCAGAAGCAATGATGCAGTGTTAACAGACCAACTGTAGGCAGCAAAAAGTTACTGAAATGTACCAAGTCTTAACCAAGATATACAGTTTTGTGGTTTTACAACTACTACTTATTTGCTATTCTGCCAATTGTGATAAAGTCAAGCAGGCTATACAGCCCATTTCATACAGGCCAAGTTAATGCTTATCAGTTAATATTGTAAAAAAACATGGGATCAGGCTATGTGAGAAAGTTTGTATTTACAATAATTTGCAGCAACATATGACCTATTCTAGATGAAGTAATTGGGACATGAAAGGGCAAATCCTATGTGGAATTAAAAAGGTTCTCTTTTGGGCATTTTACTTTAATAAAACTGACCTATGTGAGCCCAGCGTCAGTTGAAGGGTTAGGTGATGTTTTATAAGTCGTTGCTTGTCGAGGTTAATAAAAAGCAAGCTTTATTTTTTATTTTCCCTGTAAGTAATGGAGTCTGCAGTGATTTACTTGACAAAGTGAGTAAGTATTTGGTTCAATGACACACTCGAGCATTATGTCATCAACGGGGAATAATTAAGTAACGCCTCTCTAAATGAGACACGACTCAAACACAAATAGGCTACATATTTATTTTCCTGACAAAACCATAACATTTAGGTGAAACAACAGCCTACCTTGTTCATTCCATTGCCCATGATGACTTAAGACGGGACGAATAAGCTACAGCACTCAAGTAAATATGTCTAAAACAGCGTAGAGAACATAGGCTACATGGATTTACAATATAACCAACTTCAGAATGATAAAAGTCTACGTCTTTGAATTGTTTTCACTGTTGATCTGCATTATTAAACAGTAATGCCGTGCCTTTTAGTAATGTTGCTATAGCCTTATAGCCTGGGCTCCACAGACTCTTCGGTCATGCTGTAGCTTATCGTCTTCCGGATTGTTTTGACGTGAAACAACTGCGGGCTCATCCGGTAAGTGACATCATAGCGTCTGCTGCCGCGCGCCTTTGCCTCATTTAACCTTCAGAGGGCTTTTTGAATGTGCACGCACACTAGGAACACAGACACAATATAAGGAGAAAAAAAGGGAATTTTAAAGACAATAAAATAGGGATAAAATGTAATTATGAAACATTCACATTTTGGGGTCACGTGGTTTTAAAATAAGTTTTAACCAACGGTTACAAATGTATTGATGAAATTTCATTTTTCACACTCCATTGAGTTTTAATTTATCTGTTTAGTGTCATTAGTCATACAATTTATGGGACCAATGTCTTTGAAAATGACTTTAATATTCACCTCATACAACCATGGCAGTCTGCCAGGAACTGAAATTTATTGAAGGCCCCATGCTATATCCTTTCAAACCCATAACATACTTAAAAGATTAAGAAAAAAAAAATATATACATGTACGAGAATGTGTCAATTATAAACACAGCAACCTAATATGAGTTAAATAAAAGGGAATTCTAATACTAAAGTCTGAAATGTCAGTAAAAAGCAACACTTCACAAAATGGAGGCATGCCATTTTTAATGTCAGCACATTTTATTTTTATTTCTATAAACACAATGACCTTAAGAGGAAGAGGTCTTCCAAAATGCACAGCTGAGGTAATGTGAACAAGTGTGATAAATACAGAAATAAAAGTATTCTGGGATATCTTGTATTGGTCTTCAAGTATGTCTTGTAGCCCTCTAGGTCTTTACTTTTTCCACTGGTTATTTTCATAGTCCCACTTGGCTGCAAACCCCTCCACTGGGTTGATTCTCATATCCAGCATCCGCTGCAGCTCCTTCTGTTTATATTCCTCGTCGAACGTGGGTGGGACTGGTCCATACACTGGGGGAACACCAGTATGATTAAATATACAATTACATATACATTTTGTTTATTAAATTGTTTACAGTTGCCCCACTTTCTTTACTCACCGTATTTTCTCTGCCAGAGCACAATCACGCCAGTGAGACCAACAAAGAACAGCACTCCTCCAACCACAGACTTCCACTCTGATGAGCCCTGGTTCATCTCAGCAAAACTCTGATTGAAGCTGATCCGGTACACTTAACAGTAGAAAGATATGGATGGTTAGAAGCATTTTAAAGACAAAAACCCTATAACATATTATTAAACAAGTAAAAAGAAAGTGCAACTGTACATGCAAGCTTCTCATCATTCGAAAGGGCAGCCCAGGAGCCCTTTTCCTTCTCCTTTAGAGATTTCTGCTCTGGACTTAGATTCTGCACATAGCTGATATCTGGGAGGGGGTTCTCACGCCTGTCAAAGTAAGCAGGGAGCGTGTAGTCCTCTACCTTAGCAACACCTGAATATGACAGAAGAAAAGAGTTTGGCAATATTCCTTATTGCTATGTGACATAGCCAATGAACATTAAATATAACTCCAATTGAGGCTATATGAATAGAATGACTGCAACTATAGGGTTATGATATATGATAAGAAAAAGTGCTTAACGTCTAAGAAGAAAAGAAGTTGATATATGAAACCTGGATGATATCATGACTAGTAAGAAAATAGAAAATAATTTATGTGGTCATACAAGCAAAACTTACCATGACCCCCACGTGCACAGACAGACGTGGAAATAGCACGTTTGCCAACAAGACTAAGGGCTCTGGAGGCCAGCATCCTGCAAGTCAAATTACAAGAAACATTTACACATTTTCAACCCATTTTTTGTAAAAAAAATAAGCAGCGTGACCTTTTACCATTTTATTTAAAAATATTTAATTTATAAAAATATTAAGACATTACAGAGCGCAAAATGTAAAACATTATGTATTATATCTATTTGCGCTTGTGTTGACCTAAAGTTACAAGTCCCTGCGTTCAAACTACTTCTGTCCATACACCGTAATGCTAAGCTAACGCTAGTGTTAGGTGGCAACACAAGGTCATGGAGGCAGTAATGACAAACATTAAAACAAAGGCACAGTAAATAACAAGTGATATAATAACTCTACAGTTATCACAAAGAAACAAATAAAATATGCATATATATAGAGACACATTTGGCGTGTAACTAAGAAAATCTGTCCTATTGGTAACGATGACTAGCTAGCAGCTAGCATACAAAGCTAGCACGTCGTAACAACACTCAGCATTGGCAAAGTCATTTGTTAAAATGTGTATTTACAAAGCAGTTCTATCTTACACAATACACATTGCACTATTTCATCGATGATTGTGACCATTAAACATTTTTCGATTGTCAAACTCATGAAGTAATAAAATAAGACCTACTTTATCTTCCCCGCTCCTCGCTCCCGAGTCTGAAAGGAAAGCTGAGTGTCAACGGAAATACGTCGGAAGCAGGTGGGTGTTTTACGTTACTTCCTTTCGATTTACGATACACCGGTAAAGTGGAAGGTGGAAGTAAGATTAGCTCGCATGGCTCGATAGTTAGTTACTTATTTAGCGAAAAGTGTCCTTCTCTTTATTTAACACAAGTGTACATGCGCTCGTTGAAAATCAAGGTAACAAGTGTTAATTTTGGCATCAGTATTGTGGAAGATTATCTACTTTTTCAGACCTAACATGTAATGTTAGCTAACGCTAGCAGGCAGAGTGCTATATCTACACACTGCGTATCCGGTCAGGTTATCTTAGGAACTGTAATTTTGTCTATTCGGCCATTCTCCTCACAAACATGCCTATTCAACTGACCAGTCAGGCTTACTGTAAAATGCTTTTACATGCTGCCAAGTATCCTCACTGCGCCGTGAATGGGTTACTAGTGGCGGAAAAGTCAAAGGAGAAAAAGAAAGATAGTCATAGTCAGCCAGTGTTATGTGTAGATTGTGTACCACTGTTCCATGGCACTCTTGCTTTGGCTCCAATGTTTGAAGTCGCTTTAACACTGGTAAGTGTGTTTCTATACTAAAAACTTTCATCCTTAGGGGATAAGTTACCAGGGAATAGGTCACCTATGTTACCTGCCTGGGCACTGCTGATTGAAACGAGCAGTTTAGGCATATTCAGCTGGAGCATTACATCTGTAACTTTTGTTGTGTGGTTTGTTATACATTATTGTAAAAAGGAGTTTTATCACAGCTCTGTCCTTAATCATATGAACACAATGTTAACACGTAACTATATCACTTGCTGACTGCATGATACTTTATTAAGTGTGACTTCAATAAGAATATACAGTAGTTGTTAAGAATCTCATGAACCTGTTTTGCATATTAACTTTAGGTTTGCAAATTAGGTTGCGTTGTTTTTAAAATGCAAATAGATAATTTTAATGATTTATCTGACAAAAAAATATAAACATTAGTCTTCAGAGTTTTACTAAACTGAACTTCCAAGTCATTCATATTTCACAAACACAATAAACATTATTTATTTGTAATTATTTTATTTTAACACTTTTTTTTTTCACAGATTGACACTTGGTGCAAAGAAAATAACTATGTCATTGCTGGATATTATCAAGCAAATGAACGCACAAAGGATTCAAGGTACAGACAAACAGGGAAATCCAACCCAAAGTCCAACCCTGTTTTTGGATTGTCTCTCAATAGTCTTTGTTCTTATACTTGCAGACTTAACCAAGTTGCAGAAAAAGTGGCAGCCAGGATTTCTGACAACTTCAGTGAAGCAGCAGTTGTCATGGTGCTAGTGCATTCCATCACATTTAAGCTACCTTCTACTTACATACATAGATTATACTGACCTATTAAAAACTAACAATAATTAACTTCCATAAGTATGCACACCCTTAAAGTTTTTTTGAAGCTCCTTTTTACTTACAGCATTTAGCCATTTGCTCCAACTTATCTTATGAAATTATTAACCTTTTCCACAATAAAATGCTCAGAATCAATTACAAAAATCAAGGGTTTAAGGGTTTTCTTTCTTACAAAGAAACATATCAAAACCCAGCTATATTTGGGAAAGTCTCCAAAAAGAATGCTGAAAAAAGTGAGAAAGATGGGGCAAATATTGCTAAGATGAGTTGTGCCATGCTAATATTCCATTATCCACACAAAAAAAGTGCTGTAATAAATTATTGAAAGTTTGTTATTTTTCCTTTTTTCCCTTTAAATAATTTGTTTGTTTCTCCTTTGGGTTACAATACATTTCACACTAAAAAGGTGCAAAGTTTTCAAAAAGATTTATTTATGGTTAATTTTAGCTTAAAAAATAAAATGGGAATTTTTCTTCAGTGGTAAATATTCCACCTGAACTGTTGCTGATCCTTATTTTCTCTTTTTTCAGGTGGATAATAGTAGATTAACAGTAAGCTGTTTTGAACCTATTGTTATTATCTATGATCATCATGAAAACAAATGGAAAAGCAGAGATGTTACCACGTAAGTCTTTTACATGTTTGTGCTTTCTGCATGAATTGTACTGTGTATTCTGGAGTATAATAGCCAACATACATTACAGCACAATGTGAAGTATGAAGAGTATCACAATGGTTGTCAAACTGTCTGTCAGATTATTTTATTTTTTTAAATGAATAATTATCTTGGAAGCCTGTCTAACCTGCCTTTTTTATATACCTTTTAGTGACTCGTTTGAAGACTGGCATGAAGCACAGAAGATCACATCTGCTCTTTTAGAGAGCAGATGCTATGAAAATCTTATTGACTTTGACAATCACTTGGATGATCTACGAAATGACTGGACCAATCCTGTGATTAACAAATCTGTCTTAGATCTGTGTTAGATATGTCATAAAACTATCTCTTGATGGATACCATGGACAAAGATTTTTTGGTGCCATTTCAGCATGCACACTTATCATTTAAGACAGAAGTACAAAATGCTGAAACCAGTCTTTGTTTCATCAGGAAGTTCTCCTTTTGAGTACTTGAGGAAGACAGAGCCAAATCCTACAGGGCAGGCACCATAATGCACTATTGGCATGTAACTACCTTTCAAGGTAATATAAGCTGTAGGCAAGTAAAAAAAAATGCATTTGGTTTGTGATAATTAATTTTTGTGTGCTTAAAATTAGAGTTTAAACAATTAAAATTTGGTTCTTAATTACTCTAGTCAGTAGCCATTCAAAGACAATGTTCTAAATTATAATAATTTTAGGTTTTGATGCTCAGATGTACTGTGTTTTAGTATCTTTCAAAATTAACCACCAGGACACACACAACAGCCAGAAATTTTGTTTTATGATCAGACTTTATGTCATGCTTGTTTTGGATGACCATCTGTAAAGGACTGAAGACCTTTTTTGTGCATTATTAATGCCCATACAAGCAGTTCAAAGATACACGCCTTAGTTACTCAAATCAAATTGTTGTTCTTGAAAGATGTAAGACCGGATCTATCTAAAAAGATGTTTTTAAATGTTATTTCTAATGACATGACATTTTATATAACATTTGGTTTGGAAATCTGGAAATTGCGAGTCTTTGACACATTTTCTGGGATGTCTAAGTAATCAAATCTACTGGCTGAGAACATACATTGTTTTCATAAATGATTGTGATTGCTGCTTGCTGTGATTTGGAGTAGTTTTATATAGGTTTTAACTTGTTTGTCACGGGTTTTGCTGGGAGAAATGTTTAAATAAAAAAATGCATAACTGTTAATATTGTTTAATTTATTGTACAATTGACAAAATGTCTAGAGAGTTTAGGCCTACAACATAAAATCTCTTTCGCATGTCTGTCTTGCCTTTTCTCTATTGTTGGATAAATATCGCCACCTCGTGGGCTTTATTTTTAACTGTCAGTTCTTTTCCATTAAAAAAAAATCGCCATGATCAGATACAAGAATCGTTTTAACAAGTGCAGAGAGTTACAATCAGGAGTGCATAAACTTATTTAAAATTAGAAGCGTTGGAAAAAAAAAAAGTTAACTCATCAGGGCTTGATAGTTTGATCTCGCGAGATCTCGTGTGCCCCTCTCTTCCGGTTTTATAACGCGGGAATTACTAGTTGAGTTAGAAGCTTGTCCACGGATGAAGTTTTGTGGTTTATAAGGAATTAGGACGTTTAATTATGGACCCTGCAGAAGTTGAGTTTATCGCTGAGAAGGAAATAGTTAAGATAATACCGAATTTCAGTCTAGACAAGATCTATTTAATCGGGGTAAGTGATCTTTGTATTATTATAGTTTACACAGTTGGCAGACACTAAACTGCGAAAATCACCATACCTTCTGAGTGTTATAGATAACACTTTTGTAACGCTATTGGGGATGCAACCAGCCTCCAATCTGAATGAATATGCAGTATCTATGTGAATATTATGGGTTTATCTGCTTATGTGCTGCAGGGTGATCTTGGTCCGTTTAACCCTGGGCTGCCTGTGGACGTTCCTGTGTGGCTGGCTCTCAACTTAAAACAGAGACAAAAATGCAGAATTGTTCCCCCAGAATGGATGAATGTTGGTAAGCTTTTATTATAAATACAGAAGTACAGCATCTCAAAACCACCTTAATCATCAACAGAGCACACACCTGACTCATTTGATTTCACTCATCTCTGTCTGTACAAAGTTTGTTCAACAAATCCTTCCATAAATTGACACAGAATCCAGCCACCATCTTTATCACAAGAACCCCATCCACAGAATACATGGATGCATGATTGGTCAGCTCTAATACCAATTTACCTTCAAAATGCTACTTCTTTAACCTTACCATAACCTTGCACCTCCATATCTGACCGTAGATGATTATTAGTAGTACTGAGGTGCAATGTGAAACTTATAATGAAATTCAGACAAATTGGTACAGTTTACTAGATAATGATAATCCAGCCTGTGCCACCCTTACACATTATACATATTAGTATGATTATTGTACTATTGGTAGTAATTGTACAATTTATATTTTCACTTTGCCTTTTAAATTTGTTAAATTGTCTCACTGTTGTATACATCCATGAATTTTCTTCACGTACTGATTCTGTATCTCTTTAATTTTTAGAAAGTCTGGAAGAAATGCGTGAGCTTGAACGAAAAGAAGACACATTTACACCTGCTCCAAGTCCTTACTACATGGAACTGACCAAACTGCTACTGAATCAGTAAGTTACATTAGTTAATAACTCTGCAAATGTTACATTGCATATTGATGATTGGTTCTGGTATCTAAACACTTTTTTTGTTTTTTTTATTGTGTTTTTGGATTTTTTAAGTGCATCTGACAACATTCCTAAAGCAGATGAGATCCGCACACTGGTAAAAGATATTTGGGACACACGTATCGCCAAACTGCGTCTCTCTGCTGACAGCTTCATCAGTCAGCAGGAGGCTCATGCAAAGGTAATGGAGCACTTTAACCTTTCTGTACAAATATCTTAATGTGGTTATGGTGCTTGTTACAATTAATATGTATGCTTATTTTATTGTTTAAGCATTGTTATTGCATTAATGTCATAAATAATACAACTGCATATGACTGTTTCTTATTCTTGTTTTGTAGCTTGACAACTTGACATTAATGGAGATCAATACCATCAGATCATTCCTTCTTGACTCGCTGAACTGCATGTATAAACTGCGCTCCAATCTTCAGCCAGAGTCCACTAAAGGACAGTTCACAGACTATTGATGGACTTTTGATTAGGATGCATTTGGGCTGATCACGCATCTGAGAGTTGCTGTAAATAATCTGTAATCTTTACAAGGTTTTGTACTGCACTATAAACAAAGTGTGCTTGTTATATTGATAGCTATTGAAAATTGTGTGCTTAAGGATGTGTAAAATAAATGTTTTCTTATCTAGAGGTTATGTGCAAAAATTACTAACAAAAACTTAACCGGTTCCAACCCCTGCTAAAATATATACTGTGGGAAATGAAACACTTGCAAGGTAAACATTTTTGAAATATTTTATTTTCTTTTTTGTCTGAAATCACAGCCATATATCCATAAATACCTAATTACTACATTCAACAAAGAATATATTACATTACAATGAATTCAAACAAGTACATTTTAAAAACAGGATTTCACAGCATCTAGACATCCTCCGCTGAGTCATGGGGCTATTGCAAGGGCGTGCGTAGACTTGAAACATGGGGAGGCTCCTTAAGGGGCTCACTGTACGCCACCTTTCTCCCCGTGTATTGGCAGCTTACTTCAGCTTGCATGCATGTTATCTCATAAACCAACGGATAGTATTGGCTCTATCTAACTCCTTAAAACTGGTTTAGATTTGGGTTTGTATGTTGGAGGACTGTAAAAAAGATGCATTAAATTGATGTATGAATGAGTTTTGACTTGTACACATTTGGAGAGTGTGAAACAACATTAGACAGTGTGTGTAGTACAACAAACTGAGTAAGTCCCTGATCACTGAAGTGAATACGAGCAACTGCCTTCTCAAGCTCCCTAAATTCTGGAGGCACTTGTAACTTTTGTATTGTTTGTATGGGGTATTTGTGCTACAGTCTGTGTCATTAGAAAAACTAAGCACATTTCCCTTTTCCACATTTAATACAAACTACTGCATCCCCTACATGAACCATATTCTGTGCAGCTTGGTTGAGAAGGTCGGTCAATTCATATAAATTAATCTTGCATGTATGGCATTCCTGTAATGCATATTAAATTACATTGAGAATTTTAGACTTCCTTCTGTTATTTGGAGGAATCCGTTTTAAACAGAATGAAGTTGATGGTGAGACGCGTGTAAACGGGTACAAGGGCAGGTAATAAAAATGTGTGTGATGTAAAATAACCAACAAACTGATTTTTATGAATTTGGTGTTGGCAGCTCTGTGTAGTTATGGGTTCTAAAACAATGTGGAAAAGATAAGGATTTGTTCTGTAGTAACATGGCTATTCTGGGTTATTTTATTTTTGGCTACCTAATTGCAACTTAAAAATATAATTTTGGCACATAGCTGGTGATGACAGTATGATGATCTTGTAAGGCATAACATTAATTGCTATATTGTTTGATATGTACAGCACTGTAAAAAGTAAAAACCTAACATTTAAGGAACGGTTTCATCAGCTGGATGCCTGAAAGACTTGTGTGTATAAAATTGTCAAGTAATAAAAAGGAAACTAAATGTGATGGGCATTTGATAGACATGCTGCTGTAAACAAAGGCAAATAAGAGGGTCAGAGCCATAACTTGGAGCCTCTAAGTAAGCTTTGCTAAAACTCAGGGGGCTAGATGAAGTGGCTGTGGCTGGGTTCGTTGTTAAGTGAGTAAAACGAGCAGCAGATCCTGTTTTCTCACTCTGTTCAAAATCTAAAAGGAGCTGTTCTGGCCAGCAGCAGTATAAACACTAAAAGCGAGGCTTTCTTTTTCAACCCAAAAGCATAAACATATAAAAATGGCAGGCTTTTTCTTTTAAAACAATGATTAAAGTAATAAAAACATACAAAATTCTTTCTTCATATTATATACATTTCAGGGCTGAAGCACCTTTTAAAATTCTTATTTTCAAATTTTCTATTTTGAAATAAAACATTTCATTAATTCTTTCCAAAAATGTGCATTTTCTAAATTCTTCACTAATTTCAACAGTTCTTGTAACACAGTACCACCAGGTAGTTCTTCAGCTTTAATTCTTAAGTGCATTTCCAGTTCAAAAGCTCATGTGGCCACTATGATGAAATTAGCTCCAACTGGCCAGAAGCATTTGTTTAGTGTTCAAGTCTCTTGATCACACCCATCCCAGAGTAGCTGCTCCCTCATTGGCAGGATTGTCTGTGAAGCTGTGGCGACAAGGGAGGCAGAGACTGAACAAAGAGCAGCGGGTCCCAAGACTATATTGAACTAGCAGTAAGTTGTGTTGATCTTCAGGTACCCCTACCCCATACTTTTATGTTTGGCTACATTGGCACGCATTAGTGGCTTGTGGCACAGGTCCAGGTGTGACCACAATCCAGAGACTGTCCTTCACTGTATGGCCTCTCTTGTGCAAACATCCTCCATCCACACGCTTATTCATTGAATCATTCATCACATCAAAACAGCCAAATTCTCTTCCAAGAAGCCATGTTGACCAGGTCAATAAAAATAAACTCTTCTTAAAGTCTTAAAGAGGAGGTGGCCAGGGCCTGGGGAGCATTAGGTCAGCTTGTGTGGGTCACCTGGGAGGGTATCCCTTATAATGGCTCCCTCTTGGCCATTGCGTGTGTGGTAGTGTCAAGCACTTCCTGAAATGTTCCAATTCTGCTTGCAGCTTCTCTCTTTCTGCTGCCAGCTTCTGTCTCTGGGACATGAGCTCCTACAAGAGAAATGCATCAAAAATACAATTAACAGATTATCTAAATTGTGATATAAATGAAAAATAGGATACATCTCTCCGCCTGAGATATATGTTTTCTTCACAAGTAAAAGTGTTTAACATTATTATTTCTTACCCCCATGCTATGAGACAACTGCTCAGCAGTCAGACTGAGGTTGTAGTTCTGAGCTTCTAATCTTCGACACTGGTTCTCCAATACTTGTCTCTCCAGATTTTGCTCTAAAGAATCATTGAAAAGTCAGAAAACCAGTCTGAAGGAATACTCAATTCAAACTGTACACTATCCAAAGGAATATAGTGACAATGTTGACAATGCATGATGTTTGTGTAGTACAATGTACTATCTTTGTTACCTTCAACATATTCCTGATAAGCTTCAAATATAGATTCAATCCCCTGCCATCTGGACGCAGGTGCCTCCTCCTCCTCCTCATCATCCTCCTCAGAGTCCTCTGGACCAGACATGTCCTCCCTTCTCCCTGAGGCGTCCCGGTGTAATGATCCAGAGAAGTGCTGTCCGTTTGGTTGAGGTTGAGAGTGTGTGAGTGGATGAGGAAATGGGTGTGAGTTTGTGTGAGTCTGTGAATGAGGCAGTGCTGGCCGCCCAGGAGTGCTCTGCAGCTCAGGAATGTTGTAATGAACAGATGACTCCTGGAGATGGGAGGACTCTGTTATTCCTGGGGCCCCACCTGTAAGATAAAGATGAAGAAAGAGTAAATTATGGACTCACTTACCTTATCATAAAATATAGCTATTAATAATAATCAACTGGTAAAATTAGTTACTAAGGGATATTGGCATAGCCATGAATTCAAAGTGGTAAAATAATTGAAATGTTGTTGTTACACCATGTAACAGTCACTATTGTAAATTAGACCTGTCATATATACCTTTATGCTTCTGCAGTGCTTTCTGCGTAGACTGAAGCACAGATTCATGAAACTGTTGGGCAAATTCTTCGGGCGTGAAACTGTCCCAGGGCTTCGTGCGGCCATTGATGCTGTGAAGGCCTTCTTTAGCCTGCAGGGGTAGCGAGGGTCGCAAGCTGTTCAGCAAACTAGAGTTCTTCTTAGAGATGGGTCCCTCACTAGGCCCCCGAGCCTTGTCGGGGTAGACAGCTGGGGAAGGGGGTTCCTTTGGTCTTAATGTGTCTCCAAGGGGTTTGGGATAACCATTGGGGGACGCTGGGCAATGTGAGGAGGGGCTATGTGGTCTGACACTCTGGTGGTCTTCTGACTCAGAGGGAGGGTGGGAGTCTGTAATAATATAAACTTGGTTTAGCGATGATGCTACAGATAAAGTGAGTCTGACACTTGCATTAGAGCAAAAAAGGTATGTGGAGAATGTGTGTATTTTAATGCTTATTAGCGAGTCTCACCAGAGATCTGTGCTGAAGGGCTCTTGCACAGTGGATGAGGAGCATGTCTGATGGTATCCAAGGTTATGCTCTTTTCCTTAATAGCCTGAAGCAGCTCTGCCAACCTTTTGTTATCTGAAAAGCAGGAAACAAATACAGAGTAAATCTTTGTTCCATTTAATGGCCTGAATATTATACATAATGTCATGATTCTGTTTGTATACAATAGAATGTGTTACTAAGGCCTTTAAGCATTGTAACCTATGTATAGCCATATTTAGCATAAAACGTGAAGTACGAGCCACACCTGCCACTCTTCTTTTATGCTCAGTGTGTGTGTTGTTGTGTGTACAGTAACTGCACTTTTGTCTTTCATTCTAAGTAGGGCAATTTAAAACACAAAAATTTGTATCCACTGTTTACATAGCTAAATCCACAGTTAACATTGAGGGGACTAGGGCTGATGTTATATGACTCTCGTTAAGGCTCACATACTCAAAGCTGGTAAGGGAAACAGCACTCTGTGAGGAAGTATATCATCAGCAACCAGTACAGCCTAGTATTTTCAAAAATCTTAAGCCAGGAGCAGCTCTCTTTTACTCTTAAATTATGTCAAAGTGAAGAAACATGATATAAGTAATAAATACAGATGCTTGAAAATAAGCCATGACATAATGTTTAAATATTTATCACAGTTAATAAAACCCTGATGGATTTCTGTTGTTAGACTAAGATAAAAGTTTCATTTCTTCAACAAAAGGGAAGCAGTGTGCAAATTTAATTAAGAGTAGCTACTAAGGTTTATTGTTCCACATAGTTTAATTGTTTATGCAGAATAAAACATAAGGGTTGTCACATTTGTACAAAAAAAACCAGTGAATCAGGACATTCTGAAACTGCTAGGAGTTTTAAAATGAGCGTGCTAAAGGGAGTACCCTGTGTGTTTAACCCCCTTACCTCTCCTTTGTTGTACAGTGACATGGGACAGTCTGAACATGGTGAGGAATTGCTTCTTGTCTTCTAGCTCTGGCACCTGGTCCATCTCCTCAGGGGTAAAACGTGTGCTGAGCTGGGACGGAGGAGGTGTACGTTTCAGTTGTGACACAGGTGGTGAAGGACTGCGCTCTCTCAGCATACGCCTCCGCTTTCTTCTCTTCTGCTGTACCGCCTCATCCCGACAGCTCACTGTAGTTAGGCCAAACACTCCTAAGAAGTCCAATTTCTGTGTAAAGATGAAAAAAGTGTGTCATGTGTCAATGCAAATTCAAAACAAACCAGAGAAAGTCCTGCATATGTGTTGGCAAAAAGTTTTACCTCTGCAGAATCATCCAGTTTGAGCGGAGGCTGCTCTGCCACTCTACGAAGATGGGCTCGTACTTCCTCCTCATCACTTTCATCATATGAATCATCCAGGTCATAGTAGTAACCTAGAGAAAATACACTGGTTACTAATAAATCCACAGTGGTATTACACCAAGACATTGTTCATAATTTACCCCTACATATTATTCACAGTATTTAGGGTCGTACCTTTCTCTTTGGCCTCCCTCCTCCGCTTCTCCTCCAGGTCTAGTTTGCTGACAGGTCTTCGATGCTGTTGAAGGAACTCATCATAGATAAGTGTCATATCTGGGCCCATCCCCAGTGGGGCTACCTGTCCCACCCCTGGTCCAGAGATTATTCCGATGGCTTGTCCAAGTCTACTGTGGCCCTGGTGCCCCTGAAGGTTCTTGTTTTTTACTCCCTCCAACTCATACTGGCTTGTCAGGGACAATGATGCCCTCTGCTGGTTAAAAAAGGACTGGGTGGATTTTTCCAAATCTGCAAGGAATGTGCTGGGCTCTGAGCCTGGAGGACACCTTAGAGGGGGGTACTTCTCCATTACACCCCCTTCTCTTCTGCGGCCTGTGTCCTCATATTTTAAGTGCCCTGGGGGCAGCCGACTCGGTTCATAATGTCCCATCCCCGAGGGCTCGTGGTTACGTCTGGACTCTGATGAGGTTTCTATTAGTGACACAGGGTTCCAAAGCGTGGTGGGAGGTGGAGGATGGTGTTCACGCTGGAACAGAGGAGGTTTGGGGGAAATTAGGGGTGGAGGAGCACCTAAGTGGGTGTGAAGGTCCCTGCTTCCTGATTCATGGTGATTTGGTATGGATCTGTAGAAACACATAAAGAGACATTATTAGATAATCAAATACGCATAGCAGAGCTATGTTATGCCTATTTCCTCTAATCTCTGCAGATATGTCTGTTGGTTTGTGTATCTAGGCAAAGCAGTGTTTTCAAACCCAGACAGACAAGCCTCGAGCAGAGTGAGGATGTGACCAAGACATACACAAACCACCAGCTGTTTCTGATCTGTGTGGCCCTTATGCTATAATGTGTAGACAGACAGGCATACACTGTAACGTGGCTTTATCTGTGACACAGTACCACCTGGAATGGCTTCCATAAAATTGTTTGCAAAGGGCAGGTTCTTTAAATAAATAACTGGCTGGTGATTGGATTTATCATTTGTGATTACCTGCAGTTTTATCCAATCACAGCAGAATCATGTTGTTTACATTAGTAAAGGCTGCTACTTTGTCAAACCTACAACACACCCTAACTGTCAGGACTGTGACAACACTGTTCTAATCACAGCTGCTTTGTGACGTGGACGCTTTGCTTGAAGCAGAACAAGTTTTTGTGAGTTTGTGAACATTTCTGGAGGAGTCTCCTGATACAAAGGCCAAAAGATTATATTAGACTGACAAGCAGTCAAAGACAAGTGAATTATTCCTCAATGACATTAAATGCATTTTATTTGTGCACCCTAAACCAGAAGCTGCAGTTATATGAAAGTATATTATGATTATAATCCAATGTGAATGTCCAGCAGCTCATGCGAAAATAAAAGTTGCCATGGTTTCTGGTGATGTCGACCATGTTGTGTAGAATGAGGAGCGTGAGTACCGCCATACCTTTGTGTGTCTGACCTATGCTCTGTGTCTGCTGTACGGCTCAGATCCAGGTGCTGCTCCAGAACCTGCTGGCGGAATTCAGACACCTGGTACTGACGGTCCTCCTTCTCCTGCCGTAGCTTGCGTTGCCGTGCCAACCACCTCTCCTCCTCATTGGTCCTTGGAGCAATCATTGTGGATGGAAGTCCTGTCCCAATGGTGCTATGTCCCATATAGAGGCCAGGAACAGAATGATGAGGTGGTACCATTGAGTGAAGTCCAGGTGGAACTGGTTTGGGTGCTGGGAGGGCGGGCTCTTTGGTTTTATCTGACAATGGCACAAATAATGTGTCATAATACTGATATGACATGTTGGCATAATAAGCTATGTATATGTGTGACACAGGAAGTCATCCACTTACCAGCCCGATTTGGAGTAAGTCTCTCAGGCTTAGTTCGGTCTTCCTGTCCCCTCAGAGCATGGAAATCTGCCACATAGTGGCTCTCCATGACTTTAGATGCATGCAGTTCCTTTTCCCTCAGAGCTCTCTCCTTCTGCCGCTCAATTTCCTTTTCTCGCTCCCTTTCTTTTTCCCGTTCCCGCTCTCTTTCACGCTCGCGTTCCCTTTCTCTCTCAAGCTCTTTCTCCCTTTCTCTTTCCCTCTCTCGTTCTCTCTCCCGCTCCTTCTCCCTTTCAGCTTCTCGTTCCTTTTCTTTTTCACGCTCGCGTTCTCGTTCCCTTTCTCTCTGCCGCAGCTCATCCTCCAGCTGAAGCCTAACAAACGTGGATGGACACAGAAGAATGGAGATAGCATTAAACATGAAACAATCCATAACTGTAGCAGCCTGTTGTGAGTTGTGAAAGTGTCTTTACCTCTCAGACTGCAGTGCCGACAGAGAAGGGTGTGTGAAGTCTCCAGGGTAGCGGACACCAGGTAGATGCATATGTACAGCAGAAGGATGAATGGGTGGTAAAGCTCCCCCTGCTGGCAGTGGATAGAAAGGTGACCTCAAAGCAGAGAGGCAGAACGGGTCATCCATCCTGAGAGTTAAGATTATAAAAAGTTAGTCTCCCTTTGCAACAGTGCAGTGTTCAATTTCATTAACCTGGGTGTCTCAGTGTCCCAATGAACATCATTACAGAGTTTTCAATCTTTTAAAAAACCTGCAGTGCATGTCAGCCAACCTCAATCAGCCACTAACCCAAGCATGCACTGTGTTTAATACACAACTGTGTGTTTTCGTGACATCCAGGGCTCATCCTCTCATTAAACCCATTTTAGAGCAGTGGGTGATGGGTGCAGCGCACTCATCTTGCTGTGTTGACAGACCGGGGGCATGCAGTATGTGTGATAGCCCAAAGGAAGCTGGACTCTTATTACCACATCTACAGTGTGCTCATCCCACATAGCACTCAGACAAGTAAATTTAATATTAACAAATACACTCTTTTTTGTATTATCTTCCAATCAACTGTTGCCCTGTTCAATTAGTAATGAATTTTGAATGTCATTGCTTTCAAGGAGGTATACAATATAGAGTATTGTATACAATAGTATACAATATAGAGCACCAATTAAATATGATACCCCTGAAAACATATACCAAGGTCAGCTGAATTGCTGAGTGTAAGCAGTACCAGTACTTTGTTCAGTTATATGCACTAGTTTGCACAATATGCTCAGAGAGGAATGGATGCTAAGTCAACAAAACAAATTAACGGGTGAGCTTACCTATATGGTGTGAAGGAGGGGTGCGGCAAGTAGCTGGGGTGATAGTAGGCAGCCGCTGCTGCAGCAGTGGCTGGGTCCAAGCCCAAGGGCAAAGAGGGCATGCGTAGAGCATCCTCGGCTGTGCCATAGGGCCGGAAACCACGGAGGTACTCTTCAGGCACAGGACCAGGGGGCACTGCATTAGGCAACTGTCGGGGCAAGCTGCACAGAGAATAAAAAAGCAGTTGGCAAACATTATCACAGTTAAGGTATCCCTGCCAGCAAGATAAATGTTTGGACGTGTATTGGAACTGTTCATTCCAGAGAGTTTAATATAGATATGAATAATTGATCATGCATTTATATCAAAGAGTATTTTAAATGAAAACTGTATAAATACTGAGAGCAAGTGAGTAACTCACTTAAGGGGCTGGAAACGTGAATCCTGCATGACAGAACCAGGAGGGAGACCAAAGGCATAGGGGTTTCCTAAGAGGTGGGCAGGGACAGACGGGCCAGTCTTTTCCTGAGGGAGGGCCCCCTCTGCACCCAGGCGTTCTCTGCTAGCCCCACGGGGCCCCGAGTCAGCCTAAGAAGAGATAATAAAAGAGAGTCTTAGTCATTGTTCATGAAGACCTGTAACCGTCATGGCTGTCAATGTTCATGAAGCCCATGCTTTGAGAGGAACACAGCAGGAGGGAATAAAAGGCCTAGTTGTGACACAGCAGCTTCTATTTCTAACTCTCCAAATCAAATTTGGCATATTTTACATAAATATATATTACATCCTCCATAAAGATAAATATGTCTAAAGGAGCCTGAGCAGATATGAACAAAGCAAACAAGGTGGTAAGATTAGCTTTCCTTTTAATTCCAGACAAGAGAGGTGGCCAATACAATTGATCATTATGTAGGAACGGTTGGTGCAAAAATTTTACAGATGTTTAATTGGATTTGATTGTGTATATGTGAGCAACATAACTTCCATACTGTAACATCTGTACATAGACAATAAAGATCCAAAAGAAAAATCTTTTTGCTCCCCTTTCTCCCGACTCCCTGGCAGCCAGCCTGAACTCACTTATCCAATCATACAACAAACACACACAGACTCAGCAGGCACACACCCTGTTTGAGAGCTACAAAGACATCCTGCTGTGGAAGTGGGAGTGCATTTCAGAAGCTTTGGTTTTCCTCTGCCAACAAATGCAATCCCAAAATGAAGAATCTTTTAACTGTTGTACACTGTAGAGGAAATAGTTTATAAAGAGATGTGTGGGTAAGGAGGCTCTTCAAATTGAAGAAATACTATAACACCATGTACAGTACTCCTGCTTTTACAACTGTTACAACAATTAATTTACAATATACTATATACAACTATATTTAAAAGGTAGAAGCATTGATGCAAAACTGTGGAAGAACATGCGAAAATGCATTCTTACTAGAGGTACTCAGGTAACCATAATATTTTGACCTCCAACCTTTACATGCAAATACAGTTTTGCATTTTCAAACACACTGTATTCACCACCTACCAACAAACACAAGCACTCAGGCCCAGAGACACATCCATTAACAGCCATCTTCTTCTATGTAGCCAAGCCCCTGTAACCCCACAGAAAGGGTGGGAGACCCTGCACATTGTAGAGCGCTCGTTTACGCCTCTCAGATGGAGCCATGAATCCAAATTGCCAATTAAAAAGCAATTACAGGCAGCAGTGGGAGCCGACTCCTGCAGTCATTAAAGCAAAATGCCAATGCACCAGGCCCTCCCTCCTTTACAGGCTTGCCTGCCACCTCCCTCTGAAAGACAGACTTGCATCTTGGCCAAAGAGACCACTAATCAACCCTTCTAACACACAAAAAGAAGGACATGTAGGCTTGTGGACTCAGCAACAGCTTTGTTCGATGTTGTGCAAGTGACCCACTAGACCAATGTTAAGTAAGTGGTGAGCGATATGGGAAAAATATTATATCACAATTTTTATGCCAAGATTACATTTCTATTCTGATTCACAATTCATGTCTATTTGGTATTACTGCCTATATTACCTTAAAAGGAGAACTACTACTATGTTCTGCTGCTTCTAGTCAAAGAAATAAAGCTACAGCATATTGACTATGTTGAAAGTTACTGACAATAACAAATGATTAATTTCTTAAAAGTAGTTACAAATAATTTGAACACACAAACAACATAATTAACCTAATGCTCATAATTGAGTAATTCTAATTTCTCAAAATTGGAGAAAGACACAGACTAAGACAATCATTTTCTCTACCTGCATGTAAAGATACTGACTGCAAATCGAACTCAGTTTAGTTTTATTTAGCAACAGTCTGAGCCATGTAGGGATCGCTTCAGAAGTGTCACCACAACAACATGTTGTAAGAAACTGAAGTCTTCAACAACTTTATCATTAAAGGTCCTATATTATACTATTTTGAACATTATGCAGTGTATTTTGGATACATTTAGGTTACCATATCACGTTTTGCAACATGAAACACACAATAATTATCTTATACAAGCGGTTTGGATGAGCTCTCATGAGTCCAAAGTGAACGGTCTGATTTGGGGCTGTCACTTTAAGGCTCAGCTCTCCCGTGTTGGCTCCGCCCACTCATGACGTCACGCTAGAGCTGCGCTGGAAACAGACTGAAGTAAACACGGTACATCGTAGTAATAACTTTTTCAGCAATGGCTTTGAGAGTAACTGAGCCGTATATCTTCGACCCAGAGTCTGACTCTGAGTTCGAAGAACAAGAGCAAACACAAAGACCTCGAAGGCTTCTACAATGAGAAACTATTTATTGTGTATGTTTCTATAGTGTAGCTGGTAGCATGGCACGTGTTAACTGCTTCTGTTTATAGGTGCACATGTGGAAATGGCCGTACAATGCCTACTAGAATGTATGCTGCCTGGAGACTCCTAAGGTAGCTGTTGTGCAATATATTGAAAGAACTATAATAAAGTAGCCTAGCAATATGTAGAGCTATGCAGTAATACTTGTTAGTAATACATGTTGCTGACAGTAAGTAAGCTAACACAGTAGCAGCGATGCTTCTCTGTGTCTGAGCTGCAGAGCACGGCACTTGTTGACAGTGCAGGAGAGAGGGGCAGGAGGAGTGTGGAGGAGCACTTCCTGGAGAGGAGTGGTTTATTTCACATATTGACGTCATTGCGTGAAACAGCTCGTTGAAAGGACTGTAGCTCACACTAAATAAATTACTTAAACATGCGCGAATGAAACAAAACACAACTTTGGGTATGTGTTTGAGGTAGAAACAACGTTATAACATGGTTAAAAGCTCAGAAAAGTCGATTTAGCACAATATGGGACCTTTAGCAATTAAATGAACAGTCGCACAAGAGCCTCGGTGACTGAGGTCCACTGCACAGAATCAGTCAGAATCTCTCACAACGCCAAAATGTTCACATTAAGAATGTTCATGCGTCTCCTCTTGCACTTGAACTGCTAAGGGGTCAAAGTGGGTCAAAATCTAAGAGCCAAAGGGGAGTCCAGGGAAAGAGGACTTGCTTTCACACAGCACGATGGCTGACCTCCTCTCCCACCTTTTACTATCTCCCTTCTCTCTGTCTCCAGGGAACCGTCAAAGTGTCTCTGAGAGTTTCCGCATGTTGGCCAGCGCTGCTCATAGCCATGCGTTTGGCCTCAACCATTAGCCCCGAGCTGAGATAAGAAGGCTTAAAGCAAGGCCATAATCCATAATCCACTCCTTATCAAAGTAAGCAGCTCTCCCTCCCTCTCTCTCCCCCTGCTATGTGACATGTGAGTGTGGGTGCTGGGGTGACGATGCACTTGACTGGAGGGTGAGGCCGGTTGTGGTGGGTAGATTTGAGGCCAAAGGCTGGGGACTTGGGAGGGGCAGGGTCCAAGGGCAAGAGAGCAGAGTAAAGGGGGTTGGAGGGGCACAGATGTTACTTGCCGTTAAGGCTGTCACCTCACCAATGTCCCAATGGCAGCTGGCATTGTTTAACGTAAGGAGGGAGTGCACAGGGGAGGCAGACATGCATAGACCCGCCAGCTACGTATGTCACTTGCGCATATGTCAAATACATAGTGCCACATTATGGGCAGAGGCCAGCTACAGAATCCAGTAATCCCTCGAGAGCTTCTCAACGTGTATTTATGCCAGCAGATGAGCTGAGCAATAACAATGTCTTTTTGGCAGTCTACTGAATTATAAGGTAATACATCTATAAAAATTAAGAAAAAGAATAAACAAAAAATGCTTTGGTAAAAACTCATGGCTGTATTAAAAAATAAATAAATAAATAAATTACCTGGCGACTTTCACTCCTCCAGAGGCCGTTGCTTGTTTTGGTTGGAGCGATGGTTACTACAGGTGGAGTGTTTGGCACGCTGTGACCGACTGAAGGAACCAGCACCGGCCCAGGACCAAGAGGACCCCTCTTGGGTGTACTGACTGGAGAACTGTGGTTGGTGGCCGGGGATGACACTGGAGAGGATTCACTACTGATGGAAGAAGCAGCTGGAGAAAGACGGAGAAATGACATGAATGCAGGAAAACAAAGTAACTTAATGCTAATAGCATTTTGTTCTTCTTTAAGAAGAAAATGTGACAAGACAACAAGGGTGATTCCTTAGCTGTAACTCAGGGGACAAAAAGAGGACTGTAGCATGACAATAGGAACAAATAATGAGTACACACAGAGGGCCAGATGGATGGCCCTAGGCCCCTATTATAAAGTGACAGTGATTGGGATGAGAGTCACACAGCTCTAATATGGCGGACACCCAGGAAACCAATGGAACATGCTGCTCAACAGAAAGACAACCACATACAACCACATCAAATGTATAGTGTCAGATTCCCCCTTCATCACTGAGCACACAGCAGGTGGTGAAAAACAGGCCCAATGACTGTCTCTTCTCCGCTGTAGCTGTGCCATATTAACACAGCCCTTTAGGGAAACCCTGTAGTGGAGGGTCACAGTCTGGTCACATGTCTCCATTTCCTTTTCTGCTTCCAAAGCTCTCATATGATGCGCTCACATTCATACATTTACATATCACTTACATCATGCTTCTCCTTTTCATAGCCGCATCTAATGTGTACTTAAATGATTGCTCTTGACTATAATTTTCCGTGTGTCTCCTTCCACATACCTCTCTTTCTGCTTGACAACATATTAAGCTGTGTCTTTTCGGCAGAGACGCATTTGTCATACTGGGTCACAACCAACACAATTGGACAAACACTTTAACAGTGCAAAGTAGGCAACAAGGTGTGTCAAACATGCTTCAGAATTCTTACATAACTTGAGCTGAGGTTCAAGTCTACATCCTGATCAATTGACACATGCATTTTCTGACCCATCCTTTCTTCTCTGTATTCGTTTCCATAGCAACATAACCTTCCAAACAGACTACTTTAGTGTAGATGTGGTCAGGATATTGACTGCTTTTGAACACCTCATTCGGACTATCATCACCAAATAATGGAAAAAAAATCAATATTGCCAGAAAGGTGATGTGGTGTGCAGAAAAATCTGAAAATTCATGTGTGAGTAGAAGTGGGTTCGGCAAATGGTAGGGCCGCGGGTGGGGGTTGGGTGGGCTGGGAGCTGAAGAAGAACAAGACGTGTGAGGTAAAAGATAGTGATGAAAGATGTGAGGTGAGACAAGAAAATGAAAAATGATAGGAGAAACAAAAGTGCAAAAGAGGTACGAGGTGAAGCTGGAGATGGAAAGCAGAAATGATAAGGGCTACAGATGGGTGAGTGGGTGGCGGTGACAGGGTGGGGTTTGGGCTATATCTTGTCCGCACAATGGCAATTAGTGGCCTAATCCTCTCCCCCTCACCTCGGAGAGCCATTACTCTACCCTGCAAGACTAGGCCAATCAATAGCAGCCCACTCAGCCCAGGGAATGGAGCTCCACTTAATACAGCTCCAGTGTCACAGCCTATTCACTCCCCACACACATGCATACACAAGGCTAGGGCAACAAATAAGGCTGGGAGACAAGTGAGGAGGGGGCGATCACAGTGATTCTCCACTGCTAAGCAACAGACCTCTTCTGCCTCTCTCACAGCCCCCTCTACTCCCCGCCCCTCCTTTTCCACCTCCTTTTCCATGTATCAGCAGAGCGGTCTGGAGGAAAGGCAGGGCAGACTAAATAATTAAGAGAGCAGGTGAGGGGAAGAAGAAGGATAGAAAAGAGACATGGACAGTCTTTGCTAACGGCATCTGTGTCTATACATCTAGACATCCTTCTTACTAAGCACACACACACACACACACACACACACACACACACACACAAACAGCCATCAAAACCACCATCTTTTCTCTCACAACACAGCATACATTCACCTCCCACCTGTTCTCATATCTCAATATAACAACAATCTTTTAATATCTTGGTTGACTAATATGATGACTACATGTCCTAAGATTTATTCATTTTTTTACTTTTTAAATTTGATTGACTTTTGAGCATTGTAAAAGTTTAAATGTATAAATAAATATATAGCTCTACATTTGTCTATTTCAACTGGCCATAATCATAATATAATTCATAAGCTTATTCCTAATCAAGCTTTTGTCCCAACATTTTTCTTAACCATGTGGTGTGAAGTGCTTACCAATCCCTGCCCTTTTTTGCCATCAGAGAGTAGGGAAAAAAATCATCAGGCATTTGATTGGCAGAAGGCTGGTGTCAACTCTGCCATATGTTCCTCTCCTTTTATCTATTACAGAGTGAACAGAGTGAAGATGCTGGCCCAGAGGGGAGCTGGAGGAATAATCACAGCCTTCCAGTCGCCCCCCTGGTCTGAAATAGGCTCATCGGCTCTCAACCTGCACTTCATTAGCTGTACTGATTGTCATTTGCTTGATGTGTTGAGGTGTGCATGTGTGTGCCATGAAATCTGGAGGAGAGCAAGTGAGAAGGGGACAAAAGAGGTAGAGCAAGCAGAAGCGAGTGCTGTCTCAGTCCCAGGCTGTGGGTGATTAATGTGAAGCTCCTTTCACTATCGCCTCTTCTATTACCAGTCCCACTCTCCCAGACTGCCTCCACACTTGACCGCTCAAGCTAAGCCACACATGTGCACAACACGTACCAACACACAAAAGATACAACCAACAGCTTAAACAAATAAACTGAGCTATGGTCAAAGGGCGTCACCTTGTATCCCCGCATAAATGGCAACATTTTCTTCTGCCACTGACCCAATCAAGAGGCCAAAAAATTCAGCACAGCTCTTGAGCTATCATTTTGAGACGAAAGAGGAGCTCAGCAGTTACAGCAGTAAAGCCACATGGATTGCTAAGCCAAGGGAGACAACACATTAGAAAAATGTTTCAGTGTTGCCAAATGGTCTGTACTAAACCTTTACTACCATAACCACCTCCACCAGCAGAGCCTCTGCCAAAACAGTAGCGCAAAGCCAGCTCCAGACCTGCCAAGGAGAAGGGGCACTAGTCCACTCTGCCAGCACATCCAACCCCACCACACACCACCCTTGCTCCAACACCCACCTCCCCTTCCAGCATGCATTACAACAACATCAGCACTTAATTAAACAGTCCATTTCACACCTGGTGTGCATAGCAGTGCCCAGCCAACCCTGCATCCATATGCCACCCCACCAGCACACACATGCACAAGCCTCAACATGTGCACACAAACAGACACACATCACACACACCTGCTACTACAGTCTTGGCCGTGCACTGAGAACACAACACAAAGCCTGTAATCTGCATCTTTGTGTGTGTGAGAGTGTGTGTGTGCGTGTGTGGGGGGGTGGGGGTGTTGCTTTGGCAGAGAGGCAGAGGAAGACAATACAAGATGGCGGATGAGAATAAGCGGAGCTCTCCACTGTGCCTTGTGCTGACTGTACACACTGTATGTCGTACTTAAATGCTGCTTGAGTGAGTGAATAACCTCAAGTTATGAAAGATGTGAGGGTGCTGCTCAAGTGAGAGAGTGGAAGTATAGAGACTTGTTTGGGAGTGTTTCAGGGACACTCACAGCCTGGAGGCTTTGCCTTGAAGACACACAAACCGAGAGCAGTGTGGCTGTGAGCTCCAGGCAGGCTCCAGATGGAGGGGTCAGAGACAGAGTGCCCTGCTGTCCCAGCATGCTATGGGCTCCCAGAAACAAGAGGAGCCTCTGGCCACACACATACACACAAAACCACATGCACATTTAGATCTTCACAATATGCCAAACACCTGAGGTGTTCCCAAATCTAATTACTGTGGATTCCTCCCGTTTCCAGCCAGCTCCCTCCATCAGTTGCGTGCACTTCTGTTCTTTTTCTCCAGGCTCTGTAATATGGCGAGTTTGATCCCAGTGGTGAAACAGTGATAGTGTGTGCTGCGGAAGTGTCTATGATTGTGTTAGAGAGAACAACTGTGAGGACTGAACCCAGATCTGCCTTATTAATCAGATATCAGTGAGCCTGCTTTATGGAGGCACTGTGTTATCTGAGAGCACACTAATGTGCATATGCAATCATGTGCATTCATGCAAGTGCACATGGGATAAGAGTGAGGCTTTGCTCTGCTCTGATCCTCATTATGTATCAGCTTCTGTCTTCAGCATACAGAGCTATTCATTATACCTGCCACAGACAAGTGACAATGTGTGTGTGTGTGTGTGTGTTTGTAAGGCTGCGTGGGTGTGTGTATAAACAACAGCCATGCTCAGGGTCTTAAATCAGCCATTGCCAGTGATACTGGTACTCAACCCAGCTAATTCCTCTGTCTTAGCACACTGAGTCATAGCACCATATATATACAGTAATACTCACCTCCAAGCAGCAACCAGAGGGCTGCAGAGAAAAGGAGGCTGTCTGAGTCAAAGTCACTAATGAAAGGACAGCAGGCTGCAGCACGCTGAGAGTGCATAAAGCTTACAAAGTTGCAAAGACAACTGTTTGCGTGTGTGGGTGTGTTAGGATGTGTGTGAGAGTGTGTTGCCTATAAATACAGGCTGTGCAGACAGAGAGGTGGCTACAGCTTTAGGGATACATGCCTCTCTGACCACCCCAGAGCCAGAGCTCAAACACAAGCAGAGTTTCTCCTTAAGCCTAATGGCTGACTCGCCCATACTACTGCTTCACCAGTCACAGTTAGATGTCCTAAAAACAAGCAAGCAGACTGTTGTGCTTTTAATAAGTGTTATATCACACAGGATATGGTGTCTGGTATGACAAAGACACTGACAGGACCTCTCTGTCATGGCAGATAGTGAACTGAAAATAGTCTACCAGCAGACATTTACTTCCACCTTGCAATACAAGGGAAAATGTATTCAGGTCTACAGCAGGGGTATTAAAAATGACTGGAAGAATGCAATAATTCAGGTGTAGGTCACAATAGGTTATGCTTAAGAGATAAAGACATTTTCAAATCAACAGAAGAGAGGCTTTTTATAAAAAAGTAAAAACATACTACTCTTCATAGATGCATTCTGGAGGTTATCGTTTTTGGTTGAGGGAGACAATAATAACCCTTGGGGTTCTAGGCTCCTTGCGTCACTGGCCTGGGGAGCAGAGTCCAGGGATAGCTAAGAAGGGAGGGACATGATTTAAGAGCCAGAGCAAAGGTGGACAGCTGGGGCAGTTGACCCTCCCTTGAGCCAGGGCATTAGCAGACATTAGCAGAGCACCTCAACTCTGACTCTTGAAGGTAGTTATGCTGAATTTTAACTCTGACTCTGACTCTACAGTCATGAACAGCATGGGGACAAAGTGATTAGTCTGGCTGCCTTACACAGAGAAGTTCCTGTGTTCAATCCCCGACTAATACTATAATACAAACAAACATTAATGTGCAGATGAGTTGGGACATTGTGTTCGACATTTTAAAGCCTGCAGCAGACAGTGACAGAACTATATTAACATTAATTTATATTAATTAATAAATTAATAAATGTTGTGATATACAATGTCCATAGAAACCATAATGCCCCCGTCTCAAATGTTACTCTACCTAGTCTTCCCCTCTCATGTGTAGGGACATGTAATAGACACAAAGCTTGCAAAGCAGACCGAAAACACATGAAACAACCAAAAAACTAGAGCACGCCCTGTATGAATCACAGCAGAGGTTAGCCACCATCCAATATTTACTGAAACTAGCCAGAGATATGATACTGTACATGATTTTAGTAGTTTTGTTGCAGTGATAAGCACACTACGAAAAAGTGCACTTATATACAGCAAATTAAGTAGGTCAGCAATAAGTCCTATTATCTTCAGGGACACTGACTAATTGAAACCTGTGTGAATATTGTTCTATTGCTATTAGCGACTGTGTTTTCTGTCACAGACAATGACTGCAGACTGTGTTGTACGTCTACACAATGCAACATGTGTAAAACATGGCAACAACAAACGTACAGCCCCACACGCACTTTTTTGGACAACATCAGCTTAGAAAGGTGTGTGTACTATGTCCCAATGTTTTACGATTAGAAAAAGCAGCAAATGTCCAAATATACAGATTTTTTTTTTTTTTACCCCGAGGTTCTTCTGCTTGTTTTGCCAGTTTACGGAGGGCTGCAGCAAATCCAGAGTGAGTTGACTGTGTGGCTGGACTTCCATTGGCTACGATGGAGCCATTGAGAGGCGACGGGGTGAGGGGACTGACCGTCGCCGTTGTTCGAGTCGCTGTGGAGATCATTCCTAACGATGGTGACTTTGGCTCATGGCTCATGCCTAGAAATGAGCAAAGAGAAAGATGAATGAGTATTAAAAGTATTAAACTACGACTAGAATAATGAACTTCCATAGAGAGATTTAAATTCTATACGGTATATACACTACCGCCTTTGAAGACCAGAAATAGAGGAAACAAAACAAAAGGACACAAGCTGTTTCTGAGAGACAGGGCAGAGTGTGGCACTGAATGTCTGTGACAGCTGGGGTGGATGGGGATTGGTGGAGTGAGGGGCTTTGGTTGTGCGCCTCAGGGTCAAAGGTGAGAGGTTAGGAGGCCAGGTCATCCTTTCCTCACTCAAAAAGAGCCAGTCTGTCTGCATGTCTGCCAGTGTTGCCTCCATTCTACTGAGCATGCACCAGGATTACAAGTCTTTTCAGTTAACAGCCATGAATTTGCTCACCAATACACTTCACAAATTTGATAACAGAGTTTATATTTGTATGTTGGGAAAAGAGGAAGGTTTGGCTGTCCTTCCTGTGTGTTTGTGCTTGTGTGTGGTGAAAGGTGACACCGTGTTGACAGCCCCTTGCTCAGTGGAATCCCTAAATGCCAGAACGGTGTGTGGCAGTGCTACAGTACGTGCTCACTGCTCAGCCTAATCACACACAAAAAGACATGCAAGGGACAGTTTATGTTCAGGCTGCAAAAGCTTGGGAGTCGAAGTGATTTAGACTCTAAAACACAAATGTTGACACTAGAGCAGCGTATTTGGATTTCTATAAGTTTTATCTGGATTTACCACAAAGGCTTTAAGAGTATAATGCTTCCTCCTGTGTAAATGGACACACATAGAGAGTTAAAAACATTTACAAAATCTTCATGGTTGTCCTGTCTGTAACCTATCAGCTGCACTTTGAATGAACCCAGCAACTTAATAGTGGAATCAATGAAAACAGAATGTGGTAGCTTTGAGAAACTGCTGGTAATAAAGTAAAAAAAAAAAAAAAAGACGAGATGGTGAATCCAGTAAAGTAGTGTATCAGCAAGCTGCTTCGCTCCCAGGAGAGAAACTTTTTGCTCAGACTAAACTGCAACAGAAATAGAGCACACTTATCTAAAGGCTGTAACTCCATACAGTACAAACACTGCCCAAGGCGTCGAACAGAAAAAGAAGACAGACAAACATGTAATCTGACAGATCCACACAGAGGCACACATCCGGAGATCTGGCAGTCGCTCATGACCCCCCTCACAGAAAGAAAGTGTGGCTGAAGAGCCTTACTGCACAAAGAAGAGGAGCTGGCTGAGTCCCCCACCGCTGCATCTTGACGTTGAGCCCAGCGCAGCACACGCCGGCAGCCACGGCCGGGACACACACCATGGTCCTGCTCACTCCCTGGCTCTTCTTCTATCTATGTCCTGCTCGCCTGTCCGCCCTCACTCTCCCTCGCTGCCCGCCTGACTTCCTGTCTCTCACACTCACAAAGACCGTTTAGAGCTTATCTAACAAAGCAACACACCACACACGCTGCCTATCTCTCCCCTCCTTGTTCTAGCTCTCACTCTCTAAGTGAGAAAACAGAAATTCTTAGCCTAGCAGCTGCTGCGATGTCACATGACCTCACCCCCCGCCTCTCACCACCCTCAGTCCTCCTCCCCTCTCAACCTATAATTCCTCAGCCATTTGGAGATAACAGACAGAGGCATGCATGTCCTGCCAAGACGAGCCGAGGTAGGGGGAGGGGAGACAAGGAGGAGGAGGGTGCTCAGGCGGTCACTACATCTGACCCCATTGCTGGGGAGCGACAGGCAGTATGTCTATGTGCTCATGCATACATGGACCAGAGAGGGGGTAGGTTAAATATGCTAAATGCCCTTCCCTTCTTAGACAGAAAAGACAGAGGGAAAGCAGGAGGACATGCCATGGCCTGTGTCAAGCCCTTGAATTGTAAGATGGAAACTTTTGTTTTACAATACTATGTCCACAGATGCAAATCAGAGGCCAGTGTCACCCCAATTTCACCAAAGTGTTCAGCAAATCTAAATCACCCTTTTCACAAATAAAAGATTTACACAATTATAATGAGGAGCTGTTATCAGGGTGGAGAAGACTGATAGTAATAGTGGGTTGAGGGCTGAAGAAAAGGGTGAAAGCGTAGGTTTGACATCCTCTTTGTCCATCCTGCTGTCATCGCAGGGGTGTGAATGACTCGTTTCTTTAGTCATTTCCTCCTTCCATCACACACCGCTGTTCACAGAACAGAGTGGGAGCTGGTGTCCAAAGACGATAACAAGGACAGAGATTAGCTTTGGGGCTAAGGCTAAGGTGGACAGCACTGTGCCAAAGGCCACCTCATGACAAAGATCCTGTCTGCCCCTTGGGTCAAAAGCTGCTTCCAGTGAGAAAACACACCACCATCACACTCTGTCCCTCTCATCTCTGCTCTGGAAGAAGAGTGCTTTTCCTTGCTTTGCGCATTGCTGGTGTATGGACATGGAGAGATTCATCAAAATTACATTTAGTATACAAGGTAACAAAAAGGCTATTGTTGAATGACATTACACTACACAAGACGTGTATATTACACTGGAGTTTTTCTATAAAATCTATGCTGGTGGGACATTTACCAGTGAGCAAATGCAGAAAGAAAAATGTCATAGCTCTCTTTCAGTGTGAACAATTACTAACAGCATAAATGAGCCATCCCAAGAATAATATCTTATGAATTTCACTCAGTTCTGACACATTTGCTCAGTGCTGCAGAGGATCCCTAGGCTGAACATATCCAGCAGATGGCACTGTCTCCTTGTTAATCAGAAGAAGCCCTCTGGCAATGAAGCAGCATATGTCAATGTCCTTTAATCCTATGATACACAAAAGAGATTTGAGTTGATACTGCTACAAGATAAACCCATTAAACTGCTACATGCACTAGTAAGGTTTAGACTGTATGCAAAAGGTCTTCAAAAAAAATGAGTTGCTTCTTTTGACACAATGGATTTTAGTCTCGAGCCAAGGGTTAAAGAATCTGTTAGACACAAAGCTTCCTGGTGCATTTAACCATTTGCATGCTGTTACACCCTGAGGGAAATCAAAACAAAGCCCTGGGAAAAAGGAATCTAGATTACAAGAAGACACACACACACAATTGATCCTGTCCATACACAATTACAAAGCAGATTGACTGCTAAATGGCATACAGTAAACACATAGTTTTAACACCCCACTGGGAGTAAAGCCGATCACTAACTCCCATAGTCAAACAAACACACATACACAGCTCCACCCTTTTGCTGTGTGAGTACTAAAGGGTGGAACTCATTGCAGCTTATGCTCTGTCTGTCTGTCTCTCTCTCTCTCTCTCACACACACACACACACACACACACACACACACTCACACACACACAGAGAAAATCCTCTTGGCTCCTGTGTGCCCCGGCCAGTGGGGAGATAATGCAGTGGCAGCTCTAGCGAGTGGTTAATCTTTAACCGGGGAGGGATTTGCCTATCAGCTTGTTAAAACTAGCAGTGCCGTGCTGTTGGCCCATCTTACTGATACAGCTACCAACCTGGCTCACTATGACACAACAGCCAAACTACAGTTAGTTGATGAGCTCCAGTTTACTTTGCTGGAGCGGCACAGGCCCCTTTTTCACTGGCCATATTTTTGCCACAATATAATGTTCCTGTTTCAGAACAGGGCCCAACCATGACATTGTCTGCCCACACTTCAGCAATAAAATGTCACTGCAATAAACAGATTGGCTCAACATATGTGGTTTAGCAGGCAACAGAAGCCATATTTCTGAAAGGCTCTATACTCAGCGTTGAATTCTCTTAGCACCAGCGCAACATAGTCCCTGTGGTTAGGTGTTTTGTTTCCACTCCTACATTCCTCTTCGAACAGATAGCAGCCTTAAGTTTTTGATCTTCACATATCACTTTTTTCATTTTTTCTCAGTTGTATTTGCTGACAAACACTAATACAGACTACTGCTCCAGCTTAAAATGTGGTTGCCAGTACCAAACACAACATTATCTTTAGCACTCACAAACAATTCAAACTAACACGTTTAACATAATCACCTTGTCAGTGATTATTTCTGAGACCACAAGCAGAGGTGCTCAAGAGAAAAAGAAAATAAGTACGTAGTATAGAGGCAGCCTTTAAGCCAAGTTTAGGTAAACTAGAAGACAGACGCAACAAGCCTCTTCGCACAAGTGACCTAGAATACTAGGCTCTGCGGGGCATTTAAAGTCGGACTTGATAAGTACATGTCATCTTGACTGGTTGACTGAGCTAATATTGAGCTGAAGATGTGGAGAAGGGGGATAAAAACAATGGTAGGAGGGTAGCATCAAGTATGACAAACAGGCACAGATAAAGTATAACACCTCAAAATGTGGTTAACCTATAATAAGTGATGACATGACAGCAGGAAGCATGGCATACCAAAATAATTGAGAACACTAATGTAAATGCCAGCACATTTTTCTTACAAAGAGATAGACACCTGCAATCTAAACACAGTGAATAAAAGAGCACAGCAGGATAAACCTGCTTTAGGAGTTCCAGGATTGTTTCACTTGATGAGATGCCAGAACAATCTACCCCCAGGGCACTAAAGAGTAGATGTGTGTGACTTTTCCCATGAACTTGTGTCTGCACTTCCATGTCACATATTTTAAGTTAAAATAACTAATATTAGCGATATCCTGAAACAGCACATTGTCGACAGACCTCAAGAATCAAAAGCAGCAACTCCACTGGAGAATGAACAAAGGAAAAAGATGAAGGAAAAAAATGGAAGAGAAAAAGAAAGGGCAAGGAGGGTAAGCGTGGCGGAGCAAAAGATCAATCAGGGAAGAGAAAGAGACACAGAGTATTGTCAGAGTCTGGAGTGTCATTATACAGCAGGCCTCTATTATGGAACGTGAGCAGGAAGCTAACTACATATCTACCCCTGACTGGGTTATCACTGTCAAAAAAGCATTACTGTGACTGTGGAATTTAATAAAAGGTACATAGTTAGTGGTTTAATAATAAAAATAAACAAGGTGGAAATGCAAATGATCAGGAGCATTTGTGTGACTGCAAGAAAAGTTGTATTCTTCCTGATACCTTGAATACCTTGATTGGTCAAACATGGTAAATATGGGAACTGTGTGAAGTGTGTTTGGCTTTACTAAACAATACTCAATCAGAAGTAAACACTTAATATACCTGGAAGTGGGGGCATTACACAACAAAACTAAAAAAAAATATTATGTCAGTATGTTAAAATAGATACATAACATTTACACTATGCAGTCCTGCAGCGAGTTCCCACAGGCCATCTCAGTGCAGGAGCGAAGAGAGCAGTCACCCTCATGTGTCTTCAGATGATTCACCAGTGCATGTGTGTGCACACCTTATTATTCATTCCTCACATCTTACTTTCCTTTCCTCCACTCACTGTGTATTCGCCACCACCCATCAGCCCCCAGCCCCCACGCCGCACCACCAACCTGCCTGCCAGCAGCTTGCAACAAAAAACACAGAGATTTCAAAAGACCAGCCGGCATCTCTCTCCCTCGCTTCACCTTCCTCTCCTTTATTCTCCAACGCACACACAGCATGCACACACAGCATGCACACACACAGGAGAAACGGTGTATCTTGAGGGTAGGCACGAGCTGGAGATGATTTCTGTGCTCTCCTCCTCCTCCTCGTATTCGACTCACCCACCCCAACAGCGCCATTTCCTCTGTCTGTTAATTACACAGTGCCTGTGCGAGGGGTTGCTGGGGTTGTGTGTGTAAATGTGCGTGCGTTCGTGTCATCTGGGGAGTGTGTGTGTGGCTGTGTTCTCGGAGACACCAGCGTGGGTGTATGACAGAACAGTCTGGTTACGCTTCACAATGCTGCTTAGAGAGTGTGAACGTGCACACATCGCCATACAAACACACATAAGAGCCTTCTGTCTGTGTCTCAGGTCTTTGTGGTCTATGCCCCTGGAGTCAAGCTGCTGTCTGTATGGCACTGCCCTCTGTAGCCACTTGCTCTGAGGAGGGGGACCCAGGCTTGGTGCTCAACTGGTTGAGGCAAGCAGCTACAGCCTCAGCCCAGCTGTTGAGATATGAGTGGGCCTTGAATCACTTGTTCCATTAGATCTTTTAAATACCTCACCTCCTTTAGAGAAAACAGGAAAGGTGGGATATGCAACCATGCAGTTAGAATGACAGATAAGATTCATGGGAATGGGACATGGGTGGATTAATGAATCATAGTAATTAATATACTATGCCATAGTTTTACATACAGCCATTTCAGCTGATATATTAATGATGATGTGATATCATCAAGAATGGCATTAGCACATGTTTTCTTACTCCATAAGCATCACTATGTTGTCTTAAAGCACTTTACCCGTAGCACATACGTGTTGCTGGGTGAATCAATCTAATATGAAATTTTATTGTATTTGACTTGCTAAATGTTTAAACTTGTAGCAGATGCAGTTTGAAATTGTGATGTATGGAGAGGTGCAGGTGAGGATCACCTGTCAATTAGAGCATGTTTGTGGAGTTCTTGTTTTAAATGCTTATTCCTTTATTACACCAGTACACGCACACATTAAAAGTAAAGCTTTTATGGTTTCTGCACCTGGGTTGCCCTTTACCCCAAACCAAGCCCACACTGACAACAGCTACACAAATGTCTGTGAACATTTCGGCACTATTTTCCAGTGGTCTTCACCGTCTTCATCCTCCCAAGGATCAAGCTGCAGAAACGAGCATTGTTTTGCAGGCTCCCCTATATTCACTCATCACTCCTGCCTCTCTCTTGCCTCAATTCTCTTTTTCTCCCTGTGATGCACTCTGCTGGGTTGTGGTTGCCTAATTAGCACTCCAAGTGCTCTGCATGGGCCCTCACTCCCCGGCGGCAGCATGGCACACAGACACACATATACCCAGATGTGTACACAGCACCCACTTGACTTTGCGCAGAGAGGTCCGGTTGTTGAGTGTTGGCCTGTTGTAATCTTGTAATTTGGATAATTGGTGTGTGTTCCTGCTTTTACATGTGTCTGCAAATGTGGATAATGATGACTGAAGCTCTCTCCTCCAGGCAAGACTACCTGTTGTTGACCAGGAGTAAGCAACTGTGCAAGTATCATTTGTAGCTTATCTTACCTTGTTTTCAACAGAGGAAAAAAAAGCATTGAATTGCTTTCGCTTTGTTTTATGATGTCGTCAAAATATAATTATTGTAAAGAGACTTGAAACTGGAGACTTGCCATCTGAAAGCAACTGCTTACACCTGACGGAAATAGCTATTTATAATATGCATTAAAAGTGACTTTTATTTAGAGAAAGTAAGTAGCAGTTTAAGATAGAAATGAAATGTCCTTTGGTTACATTGTATTTTACCTTTACCTCACTTTAACTGGGTGTTTTTCTCCTACATATGGCCATAATACAGTGAATTTATGAGTAGCTAATATACAGAGACTTCACATAGATACATTTGGTGTAAAAAAAAAAAAAAAGTAAAAATTTGAATGTGTATTGAATGCATTGTCAGGCAAAATCAGACCTAAGACAAATGGTTTGGGCTGATGAATGAGCCATTCTTTAACAACAACAATCCCTGTCACTGAGAAGGCCTGTACATTCAACCTAACTTTTCACATGAACTAACATAGAAAGACTTCTTAGTCTTAGGTAATTCACCTAGTGTTAGCACCCATTTATAGCTGGTGAGAAACCGAGGTAAGAAACAACACATTCAAAATCTCACTTGAAGATGACAGTTTTGGTACTTAGATTGCAAATGCCAGATTTTACTTTATATTTTTTCTGGGGTAAAAGTCTCGCTTGGAACTCTTGCGTTAAAGCTGGTTTAACACAGACACTTCAGGATACATTTCTGTCCATGTGACAATTAAAACACTTGACCACAAAAGCCACTCTACTTCTTCAGGCACACACTGTATCTGACCTTGCTCTCCAACACAAGGAGGCATGCTAAGAAACAGACATGCACAATATGACAGTCAGCTGATGGAACCGATATATTGAGAGAAAGCGACGACAAAGAGAGGCTAGTAGACTGACATGATGTCGAAGAGGCAGAGCAGACGTGGATGGAGGGAAAGACTGAGATGACAATATGATAGCAACAGAAAAGGCCTTTGTCGAAGAGAGGCCTATAGCACAATGCTGGGTTATATTGAGAGAGTGTGACAGGATAAAGCACAAACACAAGACAGACACACACAGTCTGACTATTGTGAAAGCAAATACACCAAAACCATTCAATAAGCACAGCCCTGGTTCAGGAAGAGCAATAGTCAAGTATGGCCTGCATAAAGTCTGTGTATGATTCTCTTATCTGCAGCTCTCATGTTGCCTGTGTTGTGTTTGCTTGGCCGCTGTTTATCAGGCCCTGGGGTATGACAACGATGGCAGCAAACATCAGCCATACACACATCATCTAAAGATATCAGCAGCATGGTTAGGTGAATGCGGCAAGAATGACGTCTGTAAATGATTGTCTTCAGCAGGGGCCCTTTGACAAAATGTTCTAATGCCGTGTGTTAAGAGTAAAGAGCAAATTAATTTACACAAAACAATACCATAAACATTGTTGCTCCATCTATTTTAAGCCTCAATCTCCTGCGATAAGATTAGAATCATTTCCAGTTTGAGTTTAAAATTTGTCTCCGGATAAGGATATGTGACAAACAAATGAGTTCCACATCTTTGAAAGTACATGGCTCACCTCCAGTCACACACACATAATACTGGATAGGAAATCCTTAAGTGTTATTTCACAGCAAAACTAAATGACTGTGGGCTATTTATCTTTTTATAAGTCAAGCTAACAGAGCAGGTTAGGCTTGCTCACACGCACAGTAAGTAAACATATGTAGAGCATCCAGAGGGCTGATGCTGGAAGCCGCTTGAACAAACGGAACAAACCAAACAAATCCAAAACTGGTAACTTTGGGTTCATCTGTTGCACGACGCTGGATATCAACTATCCTTAACCTTAACCAACGATCACTGGGTGTGTGTGTGCAGTGAGCAGCCAATAGGATTAAACCTGGAGAGAAAAGAGGGCGTTTTTGTTTTTTTCTGCTGAGAAACAGGAAGCAACATGGTCACAGCCAAAAACAAGAAAAAGACATTTTAAAAAAGCTGGTGGAATAAATGTGTCATTTTAAGATGGTAATTTGAATTTGTTTCACACTGAGGATAAGACCAAATTAAAAACTCATGGCCTCTCCATATTTCATGATAGTTCCCATGTTTGTAAATTGTTTTAACATTGTAATATATGTAAAACTGTAGGAAAAATGGCTTAAAATATAAAAAAAATCTGAATGATGAATCTCAAACAATGTACCCATTTTTTTAAAATAAAACTTGGTGTGACCCACATTCAAAAATATTGTGGCAGCAATTAAAATTTAAATACAGAAAAAGTGTAATTAATGTCCTTTGCATTGTTTTTGTGCCTAATTTAATAATAAAGAAAAAAGATTAGGCCACTAAAAAAGGTTTAGTTGTCCCAGAGTCATATCGATGTTGCTTTTCTCACAGTTGATTGGTCCACTTTGGTTTTGTGGTCTCTAAAGCAGAGTAGAACCTATTCAGGCTAAACCTGAACTTATCTGGATAAACCTAAACCGGCTTCGAGCAACAAGCCTCAGAGCTTTAGTCAAGAGAACAGGATCTATGAAACACAGGAAGTTTTCAGCTCTCCGCCAACTTCTTTTACAACTTCTTCCACACAGCTCTAGCCTAGTCTGTCAACTTGTCCTTCTGTGTTCCCAACTACCTGCTTTGCCCTCAGATAAAGCTTTTATGACTTGTTTGTTCAGCTGTCTTCTCTAGGCATCACATTTACAGGTTAGCTTTACTACTGGTTTTAACACTCCGTAGGAAATGCTTATAGGCATAACCTCACAGCACCAAAGGAAAAGCTGTCAAACTGCCTACCACAACAAAATCGAAGACATGTACCTGGAGAGAACGAGTGCATTCTCTCAAGGTGTTTGTGTTCACTTGGAGAGAAGCAAACAGATCAAATGAAAGAAAGTGAAAAACTAGACTGGCAGGCAAAAGAGGTGGCAGAGGACAAGAAGGCAAGACATCCGGTTGTGGGTTTCCATCCATCACAGGGCAGACCACACAGTAACCCTGAACCAACAAACAAAGAGAGCGGTGTACGCACCCATTTTCATACCACCTCAGGACATTGTTGTAATGCTAGTCAAATGCAAGCCTAGCCTAGTCACACAGCTTATTCTCTCAAATAGTGAGCTATGTAAACGTATGCAAACACCTTCTTCAGTCAGTGCTATTCAAAGCTATCAATGTGGGCTGTTGATAAGAAAATGCAAAGTGGGTCACCTTTAACTCCAGGCTCCTTGTGTAAACACTACATGAAGCTGCTTGGGACTCTCCTAATCACTCTCTAAACAGAGCCAGGTGCTGTTGCCACAGACAAACTGTCACCAACACTCAGCTCAACCCAGCTGCTGTCTAGCCCCCAGACACTCACTGCACTGCAGGCTACCGCAGCATGACAAACAGCACAACGACACCTGAAAACATGCCAAGGAAAAGCACTATCCTGGCAAAAGGGTTTGATGACTTCAAAATGGCTGATCACTAGTAATAAACTCTCCTACTCTGAGCCACTTTGCATAAGACACTTATAATATGCCAGACCATCAAGTGTCATCATGTGTAAGTCAGATACTTTCAGGGATAATTCCACTTAAAGTCACAAAGCTCACAAATTGTATTAGCTAAGAAAATTAGGTGCACTTCTTACTTCTTCATAGATAGGATAATGTTACAAGCAGGACATTCGTCTGCATTACATCCTTGTGAATAATGATTACAAAGATTCATATATGAATTTAATATGCACCTCAAGTACCACAGTGCATCCATTAAGACCAGAGTCTAATGTAAGTGACAGATTCTTCATTATAAAAACAACTTTCAAAAAACAAAATGCACTGCTGAGAAAACAACATTATTAACTCAAATCATGTGTAAGTCATTACTTTGTTGCTGGAAAATAGGAAAGCATTGTGCGTTAGATAATATACTGTGGTCTTAGTAGCATTTTCTCCTCTAAAATGTACTAGTAACAGGATATTAGGCATTACAAGTTACAGGGGAACAACCAGCAGTGATACAAACTACAGTCTTAGAAAGTCAGATAATGAAAAGATACATCCCCAGGCTCATTTGTTTTTATTTTCCCCCCCAATACTCCAGTCATTTGCGAAGCATTTATGGCCCTGCGAAATAAATCATACTGAATTAAATATATACACAATAAAAGAGACAGCTCTCTGTATGTGAAATACTGCACAGAGGTGACCAATGCTCAGGTACTGGATAATCTAAAACTAAAGGGGACACATGGGAGACTACCTGCGTCCCACCCCCACTCGTCCACTTATTGCTAACCTTATCTGCAGCAGCTTCAACACACAACAGAGCAGTAGCTCCTTGTGGCTGCAGATAAACTCTTCCAGCAGCACTGTAGCAGTGTGTAGAGTGTGAAGCCTGTTGCTTCACTGTTTGGAGAGCGCGTTGAAACACGAGGTCTGTGCGTCTATGTTTGTGTTCCACGCACCGGCAGCTGTTTAACGCGCCTCTGGTACAAGCCGAGTGGAGGAACGAGTGGGAAGAGACTCAACACGGTCCACCTGCCACACGCTCGCGCTTACGCACACGTCGGGGTCAAAACCTTCACCCGAAACACCAAATGGTCAACATGTGTCGCTACCGTGGTCGCTTTCAGCCAGAAGACAGAAAGGCTGGAGACTCCAAACACGCGAGGACAACATTGCATGTCAACACAAAGAACCCACAGTGAGCTCATGAAAACCCCTTACACTTAACTTAATAATCACAATAGCAGCGTTAACAATTGTAGAAGTTAATTTGAGTTGGGGGTAGAGCTATTGCCTTTAATCCTTCGAGCTACTCTGCATTTTAAACAAGAGTTTACAGGCCGATGGTTGCATGATTAATAGGAGCGTAACCACCACCTAAATGTGCGGGTAGTTTCTCTTTATAACACTGTACTGTTCGTGTGAGCTTCCTCTCTTTCTTGTGTCTCCCACCACGCGCGCACACACACGCACACACACACACACACACACACACACAAACTGCGCGCACGCACACTGCGCGCGTACGTGAGGGCTGCAAGGGCTCGCCCCCGACCTCTGAAAAAAGCAGCAGCGTTTCCTTGATATCGTAATGACTTCCTCAACAAACCCTAGCGGTAGGTTCGCCGCTCGTTTACACAAACACGCCTCAGGTTTCGAAAGCAATACAGATTTAAACAGCCACTCACCGCAAATAAGTATGGGCTATTCCAGTGTTTTATGAGTAATTTCCTCTGTGTTAGCAGTAAAAGCGCAAATCCATCCCTCCGTCGAGAACTCTGCACTTTTGTCACGCAGGAAGCTCCGACGCCTAGCGTGGCCGCTGGGACGGAGAACAGCACTGCACAGCGCCGGGGAGAGGAGGAGAAAGGCGGCCGGCTGCTACTGCTGAGAGCCGGGAGGTGGAGCTTCCTCCTCGGCTGGGGCCGGACAGACACAGACAAGCCACGGAGGCGGGGCGTCCAAGCACCTGCTCACCCCCCTGTCACGCCTCCAATCAACAAGGCTGACCCCTCATTGTCCCCCCAGTGGGATAAAGAATGTCCTATCCACCAGGATGGACACAGAGCTTCCTGTTTAAAAAGATCACAAGGAAACTTGTTCCTGTTTATTAACATTAATAAATAATTTATATTTAAGAGCACAGGTAGTAGAAGGCAAATGTATTTTATCGTGTTGGATTTCCAAAACAAAGCAAGTGTCAAGGAAGACAATGACACAGCCTCAATTTGCAAACTACTACATATTAATCGGCCTATTTGATACCAATAGTTATTTATAATGAAAATACTCGTACGCAGGACTTTTATGTTGGTAAACTTTATTTGTTGTGATTTGTTGACGTTGCTTTTGACCACACACTAATTTATTGCAAACGTGAAGGTAATTCCATCAAACGCCCACAAGGGGGCAGCCAAACTCACACAGTAGACTGCTGACAACCTCTACCACTGTCTGGATTATCAATGGGTTTACTGTGGATTAGATACCAGCCACTGCACACACTGTAAAATCAAAGGCCTGCTTGTGAACACCAAAGACAGGGTTCTCTCTCAAAGCCAACAATGAAAATAAGGATTAAGCAGGTAAAGGCTGAGGAGGAAGTGCGATGGGGCCCCTTCCACATTGCAGTGTAAACCTCTAATTGCTGCATGCTCTGGATCAGGTGCATGTCTTTTTAATATTTTATATATTTTAACAAAAGTAAAACCATCTTCTGCACAGGATTTCTTTGCTCCAGTTGTGAGCAAACATGTAGTACCCAGGTATGTGTGTGCAGTTTGTGGTGAACCTTGTGTGTCTTGTCTTTCATCCAAGTGATAGTGTATCTGTCACCTCTACTTGACCCGCGACAGAAAGCGAGAGGGAGCAGGTAGACATGGTATCCTGACTAACCACGCGTCACTGCCCTTGATCTGCCCACTGTCTGCACACATGTCACACGCCAGGACAGCACGCTACATTCAAGAGGTCCTTTTCTTTACAATTAGTCTAAAAACCAGTCTTTAAGGCATCAATATACTTTTACATATTTTTTTACTTTTCTACATTTTAGTCAATTAGACGTTTTAAGGGCCTTTTTAAAATAACTAATTACGTATGGGCTAAGTCATTAATACTGATTAGTCATTGCTGGAAATGACATCCACATCCTTGGCATTCAAATGATATGAATAATGCGCTTTGGTCTTTTATAAGCATATGACTACATTAATCTGTGGAAAACACTATTACTCCGTCAAAACAAGTCATTTGAATTAGACATAAATGCGGGGATTATGTCACTTGTCAAGGAAAAATACAAGCTCCAGTGACTTATCTATAATTTGCACAATTGTTGCACTATTTCCATGTTATGTCTCCCAAACAAAACACACTATTTAACCAATCAGTGCAATCAACACATGGCCTTGGGAGTGTTGCATTCACGATATCAAATGTTTACACCATAAAATAAACTCTCTTCATTCAAACCCTCAAAGAAACATTTACTCAAACTAGTCTTTACGGTCCTGTATGATTGTAAATGTCTCCTGCCTCTTTCCTTATGTTTCTCCAGGCAACCCATCTCTCCTATTCTCTGGCCCCCGTTTCCCCCCTTCTTTCACAGCAGCAGACCTGGCCTTAGGCATCGTTAGCTTAATTTAATAAAGGGGCTTAAGCTTTTGAGAGGCTTTTGAAGGATCTCATTGCTGTTACATTCATTACAATCTATCAGCCCTTAGAGACACAGCCTTGTTGCGTGGCTGAGAAGGGGAGCAGCAGTTGTAATAAATTGGGCTTGATTATTACGTATAGGGGAGTCTCACACATCGAGAACTCAGTCTTGATGCTTTGTTTGCCTTGTGTGAGGATATCTGTGGTGTCAGCCCGAACATCGCGCGCACGTCTGTATGCACATGAGGTGGTAAAAGGAGCGTCTGGCAGATGAATTGCACTGCATTGTGAAGACGCATTCTTCTTCTTCCCTTTGGCATTTAAAGAAAACAGCTCAGTTTAACTCCTCTCTGAACTCGCCTGCTTTTCCTAAAGATGGACAAGACAAAAAACCCCTCCTCCCACTTCCTCACACGTCTCCTTTTTGTGGACGACAAGTAGCAGCACTTTTAGCCTTTGCCACGGAGTAGAAAATTTACAAAACACAAAATTTACCTCGAAGATAAAAAAAACAAACAATAGAAGCGCACGAAGCAGTTAAAAAGGTGAAAGTAACAATACAGACAAATTAATAATAAGGACCCACCAGATGTCTTCAGCCATTTACAAAAGCTCTGTTGTGCTTTCTAATGTTGGTGTGTCTTACATTAGACTTCGAGCAGATTAAATGTGAAGTAATCTCTTTTATATTTGCTAGACACAGCTGTAAATATGCCACTTTTCTGCTCTCTCTTATTCGCACAGACACATGAACATATGGCACAGACATACAGTCTTGCTATAAAACAGGGCAAAGGCCACCAAGACTATAACAGGCACATAAAAAGAGGGGAAAATAGATTTTAGTAGAGAAATGGTTTAACGCCAGCATATGGAGCGAGCTGCGGATTGACTTGGCAGTGTTCTTTGCCACTGATGCATCTGTGTATGCATGTGAGTGAGCAACAAGGGAGTGTGTAGTGAGGCCTATTAACAGACACAGTGGTAATAGGCAGGGAGAGCCAGGATGTGTCTGAGCCACTGACCTGCCCATTAGCTTTCTCCACTCGGCTAAGCCCTCGCATCGATCACGCAGCCACATAACATTGATCTGGAAAAACAGGCACGAGCACACTACTTAGACATACGCTGTGTCTCTCATGCCTCCCATAGTTTTACCTTTGTGGTGAAAAGATGAGCTGGTTGTTATGTGTGTGTGTATATATATGTGTGTATGCGTTATATCTTTACACTCGGATTCTGACTTGAAAGTGAAGACGAGCACACAGATACACACATAATTACTCATAAAAAAAGAGCCAAGGCATTGAAAAGCCTGCTGTTATATCATTTCTCACATTATTCAAATGTATTCCACCTTCCCACCTCTCTGCTGTGACACAATTAACAATGTACACTCCTCTATTAGCCATGCTGGCAGTAGCTAATTGTTAGCTGTCAGTGCCAATGTTTAGGCCACAGACCCCATGCAAGTGTGCACTTATTGGCCTTTATTCTGTCTGTGTTTTGCCCTGGATATAGGTGCTGCTCCAAACACAGTGGTAGTACTTTGTTAACTGCTCATATCTTATGGACAGTAGGCCACCCATTTAATTCGTACGGTTGCATCAGTCTTGTCATATAGTTTTGGTTTAGCAGAAGAAACGAAAATGGGTACTTTGAGAATGTCACAGAAATATCAAACATATTGTTTAGCTTAGGGCTAATAGATTTTGTATGTGTAAAAATTGTGAAGCAACTGAACATGAAGTCAATTTCACTTTGTTGAGTTAATATCATAGAAGAGCTTATTGCAAATCATCATAATTTTAATGCATTAAAAAAAAAAAAAAACAACAACTTTAATGACCTCAACTCTTAGCGTGCAAAAATAACATTGTATTTTGTAAGTACGGATTTACTTCAGGAAGGGCATTGATTCTTTGTACTTCAATGTCATTTATAAAAGTAGGAAGCCTGGATTACATGGATTATATCTAAACACCCACATACCCTCAAACAGATGGCTCACAGACAATGACAGGCAAACTAATTATTTATCTAATTATGACTTACCACTTTACACCAAAACCCCCACACAACAATGGTTGAGTATTTAGATTAAGGTGATTAAGGGTATATTCAAACCTAAACAATATAATTATGTTAGCAGTGCAGTTAACAGCAGCATGGTCCATACTGAGGGTTATACCCCGTAATGTTTTTCACAACACACCACAACGATCAATGTGTATGAAAAACAGAAGTCAGAGAGAAAGAGAGAGCGCAGCAGCAGTGAGTCCAAGCCCATGCTAATAGGGTAATTGCATTGATTTCCATTTAGCTGCACTCTCTGATGTTATTTACAGCATTTAGCCCAACAAACAAGGGCTTCTCTCTTTTCCCAGCTTGCTTTTAAACAGCTATGACATGCTGTCAACCCCTTATCCTCTACCCTCTGCCCCCCTCACCCTTTTCACAACTGCCAAAACAGCCAAATACATTATTAGGCCATTAATAGAAGTCATGCTCACACACCCCTCCAGCCCTCCCTCCTCATTCAATCCACTATGAATGCCCCTCCCTCTGCTGTGCTTCTGGAGCCTGCTGGCACAAGCACTGAGCAGCTTTGAAGTGGCCTTGTTAAACCAGCCAGCCTGAGATGCGGCTGCATTGGTAGAGTAAGAGTGAGGGGTGGGAAGCCTTTGTTCAGGGGGACAAAATGTCAAGGCCTTACAAGCATTCAAGTTAAATTATGCTTAGTAGTCAAGGCACTAGAGGAGTGCTGCAAACACATACTCAAAAGGTTGGGGCAATGTGTTTACTGCCTGTGTTTGGTTGAACTGCATAATGCCTATTGTCATAGTGTCAGAGCTGTGCTGCCTGTGGTGTCGATTCAAATTGGAAATAACAAATAATACACAGCCTTGTCTGTAAAAAAACAGTCAACAGGTTCATGAAGTAAACCCTACAATAGATCAATCATGGCTTTGTCTCATATTTTACTGCTTTAGACTTCATGAGGCAGAGGAAATGTGTGGGGCAGTGATTAGCATTCAGCTGACAGACTGTTGTATTAGTACTATATTAATGTGATGGTCACGTCCGGGACACAGACAGACTGCATTAAGCTCATCATCACTCTTGCACACACAAGTATTCTGCCGAGACCTGCAACCGAGCCCAAAGAGCAACAGGAGACATGGGAGCTAATTCTATGTGCATTAAGTGCATCATTTACTTTTTGAGGTTTAGACAGGCCAGAGGGTTGCTATGCATCATGACAACAATATCTGTAGGAGTGTTTTGTACGTCTAAGAAGGACATATGTGCTCAGTGAGATGAGAAGAGCATCCTCACATATGACTCATCTCATTCACAGCCAAGGGCTGTGTGGGCGGCATAGTGGCGTGGTATTAACACCACCGAGACACTGAGTGGAAGTGTATGTGTTATACATACATATACATGTAACATATGCCATTTGGCTTTATTCAAAGCACACTGCAGTACCACAAGTGCACACTCCAGTCCCTCAGGCTAAATTAAAAAGGTGGAAGCAAAGTATTAACAATCACAGTATCCCATGCTTCTTGTACAGTTACAGTGTGAGGTGCATTGACCAATCAAAGGAGGTACAGCAGTGTAAATAAACAATAATATCTGATCTGAAAACTTACATAAACTATGCAGCCCTTTTTGGGCCAGAAAGGATTTCATCTGCAAATTAAAAAGAGTACACTCTATTCTCAGTATATTAGGAAAGAAAGTAAAGTTGGAACATTTTCTAGAATTGATCTCCCTGAGTCATATCCATCTCCCTGAGGCCTTACACAGCAAAAGCAAGCACCTTACAGTAACATAAGGCAGGCTCCTATTCCTATAGAAAATACAGACTCCTTAAAACACTAACAAACAGAGGCACACATCTCAGCACTAAACAACTACAGGAAGTACAGAGGGAGGGGAGAATGAAAGGGAATTAGGCTTCATCTATGGATGAACGTGCCATCTCCTCCTCCCTGTTTGTACGTATTCCCCTGCTTCCTTTTACCTCTATTGCCAATGCAGCCTGTTTTTCAGCCCTGTCAGCCTATTCTCAAAACACCCACTGACTGTGGACAACTGGCTTTCTCAGACCTAGTGCTTGGTGTCGATAACAATCTTTACATTCAGGAGCAACATAAGCTATGGCTATGAACATTAGAAACAGATTCTTCGAGCCAAGCACACACTTCACACTTCTCTAACACACTTTCTCCGCATGCAGATGGTAAGTGTTTAAAGCCAGCCAGAGAAGGCTGTGCATGTTAGTCAGTGTACAACTGGCTATGAATCCAAAATGTTTGACTACATGTAGCCTGTGGAAGCATGAGGTCTCACCTGGGGGACAAGAAATGAACACAGGAAAATTTGACTGTGTTCCTTTTGATTTTGGTGGTAACATGACCATCTGCTAACTATCTCCACCGCAGGAAGAAAAAAAAAAACCACGATGCCGGCTCCACTGAAATCACTTCTCTCTCGTCAGCCTCTCTCCAACACAGTGAGAAGCAGAGATAACACCTCAAGGCCATGGTGTTGCTGCCAGCCTTTAAACCTCTCCATATCCGTCTGCCTTGCTCTCTGTGGTTTTCATGATGAAAGAGGAGAGGCAGATCAGAGAAAAACATGGCAGCCCAAAGACTCGTATCCGCAGCCAAGGCTAAACCAGAGCACCAAGTCACTGCCCTTCAATATCCACCTACAGCAAAGTCTAGTAAAAACATAACATAAAAGTTTGTGGGAAATGTGTGCCCTTCATACACTGCTGAACACAATCAAATAGCATTAATTATAAATGCTTTAATATTATAGAGAAGATCAATACAGTATATGTGCAAAGATACAGATGGGCTCCAGTGGGCTGTTACAAACCTTTTCTGACAGCGACTTAACGAGGGCAATGGCCTTTGGCTTCCGCATCTGTTTCTGTGTTAACAGCCAGACCTACAAATCTAAAAATGACAAGCTCAAAGGTAAGATTTTTTTATATTTGGCTCTTGGAAAGACAGTACCTATGGGGCCAGTAATAAGTACTTAAAGCAATTTCAATTTATCTTACCTCAATTGGGATGAATAGGTAACTGTTTTTTTTAGGGTTTTTGCCTCATAATTCATTTGTGTAAGCTACTGCATCGTCAAGGTTGGGATATATTGAAGTAGAAGTTATTAATATCACTGATTTGACACAATTGCTGTTGCTTAAACATACCCTTGTTCCACACCGTGAGTAGGAGGAGTCTACACTTTTCAATAAAACCCTCAAAGTGTTTTGTTTGTAGCAAATAATGGGAAAGAGGGAGGAAGTGAGAGGAATACACTGGTCTAATTAGCAGCTAGTTAGCAGCAAAACAGTTGAGGCCAATTAGATGGGTGTGTTGTAGTGCACGTTCTGAAGGCTTTAAATGTTATCTTAATTATGAAGACTGTTCCTCTAGCAGCAGTAACCCGCACTTGATTCATCTGACTGTTAGATTTATGCAAACAGGAATCGAGCGTGTGTTTGTTTAGACTGAGGGCAAGTTAAACACCAGTGTGTGAAGAGTAATGTCTGGTAAGAGTGCTGCATGTGATTCCACCGGTGTGTCTCCATTGGACGAGGGCAGGCAGTTGTCTGATGCACTTAGACTCCTCATTAATATCCAAAATCTTTCAAGGCCCATTCCAGAAGCCCAAACCCGGCCACACACATTAACAGCAGACGCACTCCCTCCCTTTTCTTCTGGCAGAGTGTCCCCCTGTCGGCAGGTGCACACCCCAGTGGCAGCCAAAGTGCCAACCTGCCCTCCATATGCCCGCCTCCGCAGTGCCAGCTTATACTTCTACCACTCCCCACCAGGATTCATCTGGCCGGCCCTCCTCAAATCTGTTCCCACTCACCGCCACCATCCATCCTTCCTCCCCAGCCTTTCTGCACCATGCCTTAACCTCATTCTTTGCGCCAGTTCTCTCACAATCATTGAACAGCACAACCACAAGTTGAAATTTTCTTTTGGCTCTTTGACATGTTCTCGTCTTACTCCCTGCTTTGCTTCTGAACTTCATTTGCATCCCACAGTTCTCTTCCCGAGACCTTCCCTGACTCAGTGCCCACAGACCACACTTGTGCTTGTGGACACTTGCGGAGCCGGGAGCCAGGCTGCATCAATCAGCAGTGGAGTGTAGCGACGACTGCCTGTCAGATCCATACATCATCCTTCAACTGGTCATACTCCTGGATTCAAAGGTTCTACCTCCAGTGTGTGGCATATTAAAACAAAACCACTCTTTTTGTTTTGTTTCTCATTGCATCTTCTCACAAGAGATACTGACCTTTAGCTTGTTTTCCTGAGGGTGTGAAACCATCCCTATCAAGACCACACAACATGCATGAGTAAACACACAAAGAAACAAACATCCCCACAGGATCTCATGTGAAAGGAGGAGGTACATCAAATCAAACACCCTTTACCCGCTTTTTTGTGTCCCAATCACAAAGTGCTTGCAGTATGTATACAAACACACCAAGTGAGATTTATGCTCAGCTATAGCAGCAGGGCTATGTTGACTGCAAGGGTTCCATAAACACAGAGTGATGGAGAGGTAACCTAGTGCCCTGTTGTCATTACTCCTCCTTTTGCGGAAGTACTCTGACCATCCCTGAGATATCTATCCAGGTCACAGCCATCATATATCATCCGGCATCAAGTCTCCCCACTGTCTTTTCCACATACACACACAGATTTGCCTTCTGACACTAATTTTAATAGGATGCTTTAGCCCAAGTCAGTAATGATTTGCCCTGTGCCAAACCACTGTCTGTAAAATGCAGACAGTGAAGGATAGTGAGAGCAGATATGGACATGGGAAAGAGAGCGATGGAGAGAAAACCTCGACTAGATTCTGTGTGAACGAGGGAGACCTTGCCTGAAGTCATCTCCAGTCTTTTTAACAGGATGTGATGAGCTCCCATCATTCTCTTAATCTGTCTCCCATGATTCATTTCCACTTCCTGTGTGCCGAGAGGCTGGCACCAATCAGCCACACCAAAGCAGGAAAAACAAGCCTGCACACACAAACCACAAAGCAAGAGACTCTCCGAATAAAGAGGAGAGAGGTTAGCCATTCACTCACACTGGTGAAATCCTTAAGGGGGGTAATTGAAAACAAGTGACCTGCTAATGCTCTTGGATGAATTCTTCGTCCTCATTAAAAAGCAAGGGTTATCATATAGTATGGAAACTGGATAACAGACCATTATTTTTTGTGAACATGATTTCTTTATGGAAAAAGAAAATGAACCGGGAATTATGACTTTTATTAAAATGATTCTACTTCTGTCTGCGATAATGACGAGAAGGCAGGCATCTTCAGAGTAGTTGGGGGATACCATTTTGTAGACTTTCACATTACACTAGGTCAGTAAGGAGTGTATTGAGTGCTCACAGATCAAAGGCCTGTGGCAGATCCTTAGAGAAGGGAAATGAGAACTGTAAAAACAGACGCTGCATGCCAATATGAAGAAGCACAAATGCTTAACAAAGTGGAGGAGAGGGGATTGCAAATGAGCAAATTGCATTTTCGTGATTTCTTGTCTTAAATGAAGGGGTGGCTTTGAGGGCTTAGCTCAGAAATCCCATCGGCTAATGATTGGAAAGCTTAAACGGCCGCCCCTACTTCACACTTAATGTACGTAACAATCCACGAGAACATCAAAATACTGCGTTATGGGATACAAAAAGTGCACTTTCCAAATCTCTATTACCCTCTCTATGGGTGGTATGCTTCTCAGTTCTCCCCTCCTCTTCCTCATAAATCTTCACGTCACACTCTCCTAATTACTCTGGGAAGTGAGGGAGGACTACCCTGCTTCTGCCTCCAATCTCATCGAGCTCCTTTTTATGCTTGTTTCTCAGCCTGCTGTGCATTTGTGCTGCAGTTTAAAAGGGCAGGAACGTTTGGAGATCAATACCAGCGGTTTTTAAGAGTGCGGAGGAGGAGAGTTGTATGGAACATGTTTATTAAAACTTCAAGGTGTGAACACCCAGATGCCCTGCTAAACGCTCTGGCCCATTTGTCAAGGCAGCAGGTGCTTTGCCAGGAAGGAAGTGGGCAGAATGTAACTGAACCTTTGCGGTTCTGCTAAAGAAGGTCATCTGGCAATGTTTGCTGATTATGTATTTGCATCTCTCTACATTCACTTTAACTGACTTCCTGTTTGTCTTGTACAAACAATACTATGATCATCAATGCACAAAGCTATAAAGGCTATAAATAAAGCACAAGGTGGAATATGCTTGTACAATTTATTTTTTAAATTTGCATTAGAGGAGCATAAACAGCCTTCAAAACAGCAACATACACACTTTACAGTCTAATTCATTATGCATAAGTGGACATGGTACCCGCCTGTCTGGTGCGTCTATTTAGTCAGTATACATGCATCATATTACACATTATGCTGTGGACAACATGAAAGCCATAGCGGCTGCTGTTTCAACAGTTCTGTACAAACCCTGTTCAAGCGGTCAGGTCTTTTCCACAGGCCAAAATCAATACGGGGCTGCCACCTCAAATGGATCATATAAAAGCTACACACCGCCTCAAAAAACATCACTGCCCCTTCCTTCATCGTATTACTACAACTAATAAACGATACAAACAATCTCACGGAGTGCTTAATTATAGTCTGTGCCCATTTTTAATGCATGGTCAGCTCATGGGCATCTTATAAACCAATCACTGCTGTTTGGAGAGCCAAGGAGTGTAAACTAATACAGGCGGTGAGTGCCGGTGTGTGGCGACGTGCAAAATATGCACATGTATTTGAACCCGGTGACGAGATGCAGGCAGGGTTTAATTAGAATTCTCTGTAGTCTAATTTGATTAGTGGAGGCAAAGGAAGATGAAGGCAATTAGAGCTTGCTATTTCTGCTGCTGGAATAACGTTTCAGCAGTGAGGTGACAACATGCATACACAGGCACAAGCAGACTCAGTTAACCACTAAATACGTGCTAGAACACACGATCTTTGCCCATGTTCCAAATGGGGTTCAGGCGAGTTCATGGAGTCGTACCGCAAAAGAGCAGAGGTGAGTGTCTGTCATGATAGCCCGGTGTTTGACAAGCACCTCAAGCATGACACATTTATCTTGCCAGCGGGTGCTATACACAGCTGAGAGGAAGCCATTTACCGTCCGCCTGATGCCTCTGTACGTACTGTATGGAAAACCCACAATGCACCACAAAAAAAGAGCACTGTCTCCTGTAAGAAAAGAAAATACTGGAGGCAAAAGAAAGGAAGAGATACCGACTTCATAAATCATAGCTGTATGTTAACTGAAGCCGCTCTGTTACCCCCTGCACCTGTCAGACGGTGTATAATGCCAGTGCATCTGTACAAAAAGGAGTCAGGTCATAGTTATTTAAAGGCTTGAGGTGAATGTTATTCTTTAACACAACTTTAAGAACGATCCTTTGTTTTAGTTCTCATGAGGGAATAAAAGTGATGTCCAGGTTTGTGAAGGCTAATCAACAATATTGTTCTGCTTCCTTTTCCATTCTTTAATGAACTTCTTTTGGGTGAGAGCTGCACACTAAAAAAACCTCCCTCCCATGTAAACAAAGAAGTCTCCTTTACTACATGCAATGCCAATTAGTGTTGTGAGTTTTTTAGCATAATAGATTCGATACTAAAGAAAAGTGGCTGAGTAAATTTTATTGTAGGGACCCATGTTTTAAAATATGGCTATGTAATAAAAGCGTATCCCCTGTAAATGTAGATAAATCCTACTCTATAGTGTCACAATTTGCTACTGTAATTATTTATGTTGTGTTAAGAGACTCCAATTGCAGCCGATTACGCGTGTCATAACAGTATTCATAGAAATATATGTGTGTGTGTGTATTTTGGGAAGTTGTTTGACGTTGTTGCCAGTGGCTTTCGTCCAGAGCGGACTAGTGGCCACAGGTGTGCGGGGTCATGGTTTAACAGCTCTGGGTTTACGACCGGGCTAACGGGGCCAGCCAGCCTGACGCGCTGAGGCTGACCTTTACGGCCGTGACCGGGGCAGTGGCACCTGTGGACTGGCGTGGAACAGATGCCACACAGAGAGCGGCTCAGAGCTTTTATAGCACGAGAAGGGTAGCGGCGAGAGAGAGGAGAGAGCGAGCTGGCAGTCCATCATCGTGACTGCTTTACGGCTGCTCCTGGCATCTAATGACAGAGCTGTCACGGAGTGGGAGGGAGCGAGGGATGGAAGGACAGAGCAGTGAAGGAGGGGTAAAACAGATAAATGGGTACAATGATAGAGTGGGATAAAAGCACAGAGGGAGGAGGGGAAAGACAGGCAGCGAGAGGTGACACTTAAAGCAGATCAAAAGAGTAGGAGATGCAGCAGAGAGATTTAGAGGAATTGATCTGGGGAGATGGTCTTAACCAGTGAGGGGTAGAGGGAAAAATATTGTACCTAATTGGATGTAATGATCGGGCCACTGCACAGATAATCTTTACATGCAGTGTGGACTTCTCAGCTTGTTTTTCGAGAATGAGTGCTGGTCTTTGGTTTTCTCTGTGGTCTAATGGTTCCTCATTTGAGCAAATGGATACTTCATTTTTCAACACTTACACAGGTCTTTTGTGATCCAAATGGTAATAACCAATGATTAGTCCACACTCTAGAGCTATACCTGTAATGACGCTTGAGGGGTATTGATTATAAGGTTTGTGCGTTTTTCTTTCATTGTCACAAGAAAATTCTTTACAGATGTCCCACTAAAATCTGAATAAAACAGCAACAAAACATTCAATTGAAAGAGTAGCTCAAGCCAAAGGACATTTCTTTTTAGAGAGATTGTTGACAGTTTTTGCACGTACATCCATCTTTTAGAGCTTTGCATAGTGTAAGGTTGTAGATACTGACCCGACGAGCATTATTTTATTTGCAAAAATAATTGTTGTTGATTCTGACTCTCCCACTGGGCATGTCAAAAAGGTTATATTTAGTTCAGAAAACTCTCAGATCAGATTTTTGTTCAGCTCCAAAACTTGCCAAAAGAAAGTCCTTCATTAATAAAATTTCTTTCAAATTGAGACTGCTACTTGAATTCTAGTTTTCTGCAATAACTCCATACATTTGTGTTATTAAGTTTCTATCTGTCTGAAGTTACCTTGGTGATCAAAAGAAAAAGGTACAGGGGAGGTCAAGTAGAAGAGGGAAGGACTGAGCAGAAGGGAAACATTTAAAGTGGAGAAAATAAAGCAAGAAGTGTAAAAGTGACGAGGGACAAGAAGAAAGCGGTCAATGGAAGATAAAGAGATGTTTTGCCCATGAGCAATTCTTCATTTCGAAATGCTTTGCTCCCTGGCTCTGCTCCACCTCAGCTGTAATGTGAATGCAACTCAAGTTCAAGTGCTATTTCTCTTCACCTTTATCTCTGCGTCCCTGCCCCGTCATTCTTAACATAATCCATTTCTTTCAACCCCCCCAAACCTATTCCTCTTTATTTAACCCAAACCTTTTTGTTGTCAAATAATCATGGAGAACTAGCATGTGTCTGACATGGTCTCCTAGGCAACGGTGGTTAAGACGAGAACACAGGCAGGGGCTCTTTCAGTGGCTGAATGGAAGAGGGGAAGAGAAGAAGCGACCCGCGGTGTCGACACACACACAAGCACAGGCCAAGATAGTGAGAAAGAGAAAAGGACACACATCAATACACACATAGAGACCTTTCACCAACAAAACCCAGTGTCTCTAGTCTGTGCAGCGCTCCTGCTGAGGGCCAGGTCGCTGTGCGGAAAGCCAGTCCCACAGTTATTATTCTATTCACTTCATAGACACTTGGCCTAACCTTGACCATAACCACAGCATGTCAAAACCCTAACCTTAAAAGGAGTCATTATTTAATAAGCAGTTGGTCTGGATAAAAGGGAATCCCTGCACATGACAGTCACTGACTGAAAGAAGAGTGTAGTGCACAAGCTTAATGTCACCATTATCACTTTGCACTTGTTAAGCACAGTTTGGTCACCTTTGGCACACAGTAAATTGCCACAATTCAATCATTCAACAAAGACATTCCTGGCTGTTATGTCATTTGTGGGTCAGAAACATTATGGCAGCAACATGATGAGCATAAATCGAGGCTAATGAGTGTTATTGTTAAAATAACTGTTAGTTGAAGAGTTCAATGTTCTGGACAAAATAAAGAAAAAAATGAAATAGTAGCCCAGTGAAAATGCCAAATTATGAATTGAAAAAGCACATTGGTAGAACATAGGGTCAGCTACACCTGGACACTACATCAACAAGCTGAAGTTGAAATTGTGCCAAGGTAAAACATATCTTTTAATGAACAGGTTGCCAGACTGTGCGGATGGCAGGAAAGGTCTAGAGCTGTGGGCTTTGAGAGTAAAACATGAGAGGCTAAATTAAAGTGGGGTCACTTATGGTCTAACTGCACATTGTGCCTGCTGACTGAAGCGCCTAAATAATTGATCTCTGTTAAGTGTCAGTGAGTGTACTCACGGCTGTGAAAACAACAGTAACAAACAGATGGACCCATGCAGGTAACCAAAGAAGCATATATACATTCATCACAATACTTTGTAATGGAACATTTGTACATACATATTGTAACATGGTATATTTTACAGGTGAAACTGTTAAAAAGCTGCATAGAAAATAAATGTAATACATGGACTATAATGGGTGTCACAAATATAAAATATAGCTGTCATATTTGAGTTTGCCCTCATTTGGTCTCCTGCTCTAGGACTGCCAGTCATTCTTTCAGTGCGTCTCACTCACTGCCCTCTCTTGGCTGTCCTCTTACAATCAGTGCCCAGTGAGCCGTGAGACGCACTTAAGCACCGACCGACGGTAACCTCCCGCTGCCAAGTGCTCACTCCTTTTCACACACACTCAAACACACCAAACTTGTGTGACCATACATGTGTGTACACATGCAGCCACATTATGTCCCGTTTACCTGCTCACTTCGCACACTGAGAGCTCAGTGAAACAGCGAGCACTGCTGTCACACAGTATTACCAGCCCTGGATCTCAGGTTCCAACCTCAGGACCAAGAGCACAAAGACAAGTGTCTCCTTAGATGCACTCTACAGCCAACCTCAAACCTCTCAAGCACTCTTTCACAGCACACATACACAAAACAGGAAATGCATCTGCGGCAAGAAGATAAACCATGAACAAAACAAACACTAAACACACTAAATACATTTTACATTTTGTATAAGTGCAGATAGCTTACCAGGTAAGTAGTAAAGTGGAGCTTTTATTCCAAACATGATTAATGCTGAAGTCTCATGAAGAAGGAGGAACTTGTTTCTGAGGTACCGACAGCCGTCCTGTCCTGGATGACTGAGCTAGAGAGAGCTGCCGTGCCCTCGCAGCCACCCAGAAACGAGGCTGTGTGTGTGGGGAGGCTGGGCGAGGACTCAGCCTGTCATCCCCGCTCTCTAGTCCTCGCTAACCAAGCGTGAGGCTGGGACCGCCCAGCCAGCTACCATACACGCATGCACACAACCACAGAGTCACAAAGACACACAAAACAGCCCGAGACAGCGCAGTGCAAGGGTCAACCGCTGAGCCAAACCCTTGCTCTCGACCTCTGTGCTCCTGTCCCAGATCCCCTGGGCAAAGGGTCACGCTCCCGTTGTTTGTTTTCAGGCAATAGCGCTTTTTTTTCCACCGGCTTCTTCTTTACGGAGTCAGGGCAGCTGAAGAAAGATGTAAAAGTAAGCGTTCCGGTGCAAAGAGGAGGTGAAAAGAGGGGGAGAGATGGAGGATAAAATATGGACTGTGTAAATCCTGCAGACGAGCACCGCCAGAATCTTGGGACTGTCTTTTATCCCTCTATTCAAGACAGATGATCAGAGGAGACATTGCTCTGCTTCCTCCACTCCTGCTGCCACTCTACCTCTCCATTTCTCGCTCTATCACTTTCTCACCCTCCCTTTTTGCTCCCTCACTCCCGGGCCGAGAGAAGGAGGTGGAGGGCAGAATGAACTCCCCGCAGGCAGCCGCACAGTCGGATAGCGCTAAAGGAGTGTGTGGACTGAGTCGGTGTGTGTGCCGATGGGAGACGGGGGGGAGTGGCAGAGGAGGCAGAGGTACAGATGAGAGGATCCACCGGTCAGTGCTGCTGCTTCACCCGGAGGAGCACAGCGGTCACAGTTCAATTCAGAGTCAGGGTGACAGCTGATTGGACAGCCCCGGTGACAGCAAGAGGCCAACGACTATCAAGGGAGCATCTGTTCACACTGTACTGACAACCAATAGAGAGTGCAGAGCAGGAGAGAGTGCCATGGGTCTTCAAGGGCAGCCTACAATAGAACAGCTACATGTTTGCAAGAGGAAAATATAAAAGATTTCCCGCCTCCATTCTTTGCTCTGAAAATGAGAGTCCTCGTCTGTGTGGGTGCTTTTGTGTGTGCGTCTGTCTAGGAAACTTGGCTTGTGCAGCCTAGTGCACAGGCTGCTCACCATGCTGTGCTCTACAGAAGAGTTTCTTCTTTTTTTTTTTTCTCATGGTGTTCAGTACATACATGCATAAAAACACAAACATAAGCATAACACCTCCTGACACTGAGGAGTTTAGGATGTCCTGTGAAGCAGTGTGTAAACTATGAATTAATCAGTTAGAAAATAACAAACCAAACAACCAAATATGTTCAGTTTAATGTATCTACTATTTCCATAAATGACTATTCTATCTCAAATATAAGAGAAGGGCATGTAATGGTGGGAAGAAGTCTGTTATGCTTACATAGAAACAGGGGGAGGGGAAGTCACTGTCAGAACAAAGCCTTTTTCACTCTAGGCACATTCAGGAAGGGTGTTTAATTAATGTATCAACATAATTGTGTCAACAGTGTGTAGGTTTGTATGGCCTGTCATGTGATAAGCGCAAGTGCAAGTATGCAAACAATAGCCCTCATCGTCGCTTGAAGACGAAGCAGGTTCTTCCTAGCCATTTTGTTTTTCGTGTGGAAGGTGTTGAAGTGTCTGGAGCCTTGTAAGACGAGGGTCGAAAGGTGACGTGTCCCCTTGAGGCGCCGCAGAGTACGACTACAGGCTGACACAAAGAATCTTAACGTCAGCGTTAGACAATTGTTTGCTTTTCCTGCGTGTTTGCTGTTTGTTGATGAATGCAGAGTTGGCATAAGACCATCCTAAATGAGTCCCCAATATGTTAGACTCTGGCTCACTGGGACAGCATGAAGGACAAACCCAGAAAAGTGAGTCTAATCAAGTTTAAGTTAGTGAATGAAAAGGGAACGAAAATGATAGGATTGTGACAGATGTTAGGAGCCTTTATTATGTTACTGAGGTCACATGGTCAATGAGGGGACACCAGAACGATCTTGAAAATCTATAAAAATTTTAGTTAGTGCAGTGAAAATGATTTGAAAGGTAGTGTATTCAATTCTTTTCAATTCTAAAGCCAACATTAATGAGAGGGGCACAGCAAGACTCCATGTAATAGAGGGTTTTATTCTTTGCACTGCTTCATGAATGTGCTCCAAAATTTAAAATATTCATCCTTGGCCCTCAAACTACTCTCTTGAGTACTTCTCAAGCCTGGGTAAATGGAGAGGATTGTGTCAGGAAGGGCATCCTGCAGCATAAAACATGGGCCAAACTAAAAATTCAAATCACTTCAATGTGGCATTGTTAATAAAATCGATTCTCTATCTAATTGTTTCAAGTGAATTCATCTCTTTCCAGAAGACACACACACACATTTTGTGAAGAACCAAATAGTAAAAGCTCCTCAGGGATCAACGAGGCTTGTCTGACATGAAAACACTATGATCCAGAAGTCACTCAAAGAGAAGGTGCTGGGAAAACTAAGATTAAAGAAAAAGGGCACCATCAACTGAGAAAGAAACAGAGAAAGAGAAAAACAGTTATGGCAAAAACTGATCTTCCTTTTCATGTCCAAACACACAAATCTGCTGTGCCCATTTCTGTCATGCTGCCGTGCAATTGTCTTTCCAAACCCCCACCCCAACGCCACTACCCCACCCCTCCTGCAAAAGAATAGTCACACTCTCAATCATGTGTGCGCAAATGTTGGAGGGGCTTGAAAGATGGTCTGTCGTCTTCCGCAGCAGGGAAAGCAAAGATAAGGCATCGCTATAATCTCTCCCCTGCACATACCGCCTCTAGAGGTGCGCACACACAAACGCAGAGTGGACTCTTCTCATATGCGCACTCTGACAAGATTGTAACGGAACAGGTCAGCACTTTGTAGCAGGTGTGGGATTGTTAAAGGTAAAGCAGCAGTAAACGCAAACAAGTCGTGTGTGTGTAATCAAACACAGAAAAGCATTTGCATTAGGACTGTCGCTATCTTTTATGTTCTACATTTGATAAAGCAATATAAGGCACCTTCAGCTCCCAGTGCCCAAAGCTTGATTAAACCTATTGGTATTAGTTGGATGGCCAATAAGTACATTTACAAAAGGACAAGGTGACTTAAAAGCCTCAGAGCAAACACACAGCAAAGAGTTTGATCTTCTTTTTTTTTTTTAGAAATATAAGAGCTTAAAAATGAACGCCTTGTATCAAATTCGACTCAAAATAATATCTCATCACCCTTCACTCACCCCTATTTGCGCAGACCGGCAGCCACTTCAGCATTACACACGCCCATTTAACCTGACCTCTCGTTGGTGATTAGAGGCCTGTGAAGTGTATGCGAGCATGTGTGTGTGCGCCATGTTTCTCTCCGTATGCTAATCACAGCCTAGCACAGAGAATTAATTTGCAAATGTGTCATTACCCATCAGCCTCAGAAGCAATAACCCTGCAATTACACAACTCGCGGCTGGCCAGCTGAGCACCACATGTGCGGGTAAATGTATGCGTGCGCACTACATGACAATACACTATGTTTTTGCAAAAAACCTTGGTATACGGATTCATCATGAACTTTGGTTTTTTTTTTTACACACAAGAACAACACCTGGTTGAGACTATTAAAGGCACTGACTGTCTCTCATGTGAAAGGCTTCAGTGATGATTAGATATTATGCATGGACACTGTAGGGTCATTGATAGAGTGAATACTGAAACTAATTAAGTGCCTCATTGTAACATCAGCTGTGTAACAGATCCTAGGATGCAATCTAGAGCACATATTATGTCCATTCTCCTGCAGACATCCCATCACAAGCGTCTTAATCCACCTACAGATGCATCCTGAAGACGCACTGGGGACGTTCCGACCTTCCTTTTTTGTGATCCCACTATCCAGGAGGCCTCTTAGTGCCAGATGTGAAGATTTAAAAAGCTTTCTCATGGAGATGTGAACCAAAGTCTCCTGTAGTCCTCCACCATTCAAAAAACATTTTTTTTTAAATGTAGAAACACTTCTTTGTACATAGCTTATCGTCAATTATCCAAATGAGCAACATTTTCAGACTGGTGACTAGAAAAGGAATAATGTGTCTGAGTGATACCCTATGTGTTTACAATGCAATCACAGCTCCTCACCTCAGTGTCAAGAGGACTGCTTACCAAGGTCAGCTGTGCATTTTCACACACTTGTTTCTTAGCAACATCATCCAGGAAAATAACCTCACTTGGACCTTTAACAGCAACAGGCTTTCAGATGACAGAGTATAGTGAATGTGAAAGTGTGCATGTATGTGTGCATGTCCAAGCACTTACCTGTGAGGTGAGGGGGTCAGGTTGAGAGGTCAAGTGGGCAGAGGAGGATGGGTCACATGGAAAAGAGAAAATGAAACAATAAGAGACCATTTTTAAAGAAACATTTACACTATCAAATAAGCGAAAAAAAGACAACTAAAACAAGCTAAAACTACATAATAAATCATTTGTTGCTTTAAAGCCAAGTGTCGGATCAGACCAACAATGCAAAAAAAAAAAAAAAAGGTAAAGCAGACAACCTTATACCAGCGATGTGTTCAATGGACAAAAACTCACAATGGCACACACTACTAATGTAAAGCATGTCACAGAGCTGTCACACACAGTCCTCAGCTCCTCAGACCGACTCTGACACTGGCCCAGACTAGAGGTGCAAACACACCTTGGGGTGACAGCCAAGGTGGCTACATGTACATGAATAATGTGTCTGTCAAAGCACAGCCTTTAACAAAAACTGACCCAAATCAACCTCAAAGTCAACGAACACTGTCAAAAGACGGGCAATAAAGTACAGGCCAAAATATGAGTAGACAGTTGTTGAAAGAAAGTCTGAACTTGAGATTCTTCCTGCTTAACCCTTTCAATGAGTCTGTACATTTAAAGTTCTACAAAAAAAAAAATCATTTTGTAAACAAGCAATTTGAATTGGAACATAAATTATTTCACAAAAGTCACTCTTAGTTCACTTTAAAATTAACAACTCTACCACTTAGACACTGCTCTTGATTAAGTTACTCATTAAAATGGATGATCTGTGTAGTGTGGAGAGCCCTATGAACATTTTCCAGGATTTTCTTGATGAAGTCTTCAGGCAATTCTTGGCACTTGCATTTTCTGCTTTGAGAGTCACTTTTTAATATTCACAAATCAGGCCTTGCACTCAGAACACTGTGACTGCTCATTTCAAGTGGATTTCCTTTGTAACCGGCTGCTAACTCTCATTGTGGCCGACACTCACATGCCCAGACACAGGGGAGAAAGAAGAGGAAAGGGGTGGGGGGAGCTGGCCAGGGCTGACAAACTGATGGGCTGTCATATCATACCCCTCCCAGAATGCCTTGTAGCACACCTGCTTCCGAGCACAGACAACAGAAGCTTCCCCGTTCGCAGCTCGGGGAATGCATCACGCCACACATCTCCGCTCTGATGAGGCTTTTTATAGTTGCTCGGCTCTCTTACCTGCATCCTCCAGTCCTTCATCTGTCTCCATATCAAACACATCAGATCTGCTGCCTTTCACCACCTCCCCGTGTTATTAGACACAAGAGGAGAGATCCAAAATGAAAAAAAGTAAACGACAAATGAAAGACGCAGAAAATGCTAAAACTCGCGCTCATTTGATTAACAAATATATGCATGTATGTGTATGTGTGTCTGTGCCATAGCCTAGGGGCAGGTGTATGGTATGCAAACCCAGCTGAGTGGACCTACAGAGCAAACGCAGCAGGAGAATCACAAAGACGCTGACAACAGACCGATGTGGTGGGATGGCAGTCCCACAGGAACCCATGTTTATGCACAAATTGTAGCTGCACACTCAAGAGCATGCGACTTGGTTTAAAATTTAATTGCACAGACACTGGACCACCTCCATTTAAATAGCTACAGGAAACGTGTTTTTGCTTGAATTGTGCTCTCAGTGACATTTCCTCATTGGCTTGTTTGTCTCAATTATCCCTGCTTATTGGACAGAGATGGTTAACCCATTAGCTTACACCCAGGGAGGAAAGAAAGAGTGAGTAGGTTCATGACTTGACCTGCCTGAGGCAAAGTGTGAATCACACAACTGTACGAAGCCACAAACACAGTCCAACCTGGCCCACCGCCAAGTAACGGGCAAGTCATCTGCTGGAGAGGAGCAGCTGACAGGGCAGTGGATCACCAGCACCTCGAGGCCAGTTAGAGGGCCTGAACTGACCTTCTCCACTCACCCATGAGCTACTGGATTTACACACCAGTTAAAGACTATCAGTCTTTTGTCTTGTGTGAGAGGTTATGGTAAAACTGGAAAGTGTTGTCTTATAGTTATGCAGGCATCTATCTGCGAAGCTTACAGCATTGGTTGTTTTCATTTATTTGGCCCATGTTTTGTGGACTAATATATTTTGTCATGTAAAATAACACTAAAAAGATGGTCAGAACAAAAGGACATCAACTAAAATGTATAAAACTCAAAGCTCAATTCATGCTCAGCATTCTTCTTCTACTACTGTTACTTTAGCTCATAGAGCATGAGCCATACCTTCTTGATTTCCCAACCCAGGAGTGTTTATTCCAATCACACCACACATTTTTCTTTTGGGAGTCTTTTGCCTTAAATTCTCCTTTATAATATATGACTTTAATACAGAAACCCAACTGTGTGTGTATGTGTGAGAGGAAGGGCTGCCTTGGCCTGTGTCAGGCCTCTGCTGTGTTCAGTAAGTGAGGCGTGCTAATAGTGCGTGTGCTCAGGTTTCACGCATCAGCACACAGTCGAAGAGACTTACCCGAGGTCAGAGACTGTCAAAGCCTTCCCCACCGCCTCCCCACTCCAGTGACTCAATCTTTTCTTTTTCCCCTCCCTAAATACTTTACCTTTAGCCACTCTGTGGATTCCCTCTCCCCTCTGTTTTTTACTCTGGCTCCTTCCCTGTCTCTCCCTGCCTCACCTCTCCCTGTTGTTCCTCCTCCCCAGAGGATTTCATCACGCTCAGTCTTTTAGTATCTTTCATGTCTTTTACCTGTCAACAGAGGAGAGAATGTGCGAGCAGCTCCCCAACAAAGGAAAAACACCGTCCTGTCATCTCAGAAAACGCTGCAGGGAGACGGGGGTTGGGAAGGGGGGATCGACAGGAAAGACAGAAGCAGAAGCAAGGTAACATGGAAAATGGAACTAAAGTGGGAAATGTTAGAGAGTTTTGTATAATCACCATATGTGGCTTAGTTCAGACAATATCTATGTTCTGACATTCTTCTGAACTAAAGATATTGGATTACAATCAGAAGAATGTAATAAAAGCTTAAGATCTGAATTCATTTACAAGTAACATTCAGCACAGTTTTTACAGCACTGTATATAGTTGTTAATTATGAAGGCACTCCAATGGGGGTCAAAGCACACAGACAAAGCCAGGATTCATACTTGACCTCTCCACCTTCAGACTGCTATGGTCTGTGAATCCTCAATGGCTTGGTTCAGCTCAACCACAACAGCACCAGCAGCACACATTCACACCGGATAAAACTGTAAGCTGTACAATCCAATAGGCACCTCACTCAATCTGCAACTGTCTCCATCCTGGGCCCATGCGTGTTAGAATCCTCTGCATGAACTAATCTGTTGGCACAGCCCCCGTCCTCAGCGTTGCCCTAGTCTTCGTATTATTCTGGGATTAGCTCATACATTAGCCTAGCCACAGCCCACAGCTAGAGCTGGGGGAGAGGCAGCCATCTTAGAACAATGATAAAACACTAAGAGGCTTGATTGGATTAATCATCTCTCTCTCTCGCTTCCTTCCTTCTTAAGCTGTCCCTCTTTGTTTTCATGTGTCTTCTGTTGCTCTGTTCTTTTGCCTCTCCCTACTTCTCCTCAAAGAGCCCCTCTCTGATGATGAGAAGTGTCTCGTTGGAAAGCAAACAGCAGGCCATTACGAGGGCACTTCTAGGTAACATCCAATTTGAAAAAAAGGGAATCAAATGCTACTAAGTAAGAGGACATTTTACTTCAGTAGAATTGACAAGGCTCAGGACCACACAGCCACTGGCTCATCATGATCATAAAAATGTTATCATATACAAGAGGCAGAGAGGCAGACTGTAAGAGGGGGACAGTGTCTTTTCTCCCCATTGTCTGAACCAACACAACAACACTAGCTGCCAAATTAGGAGGAAGATACAACAGCAGCTCAGAGAGAAGTGGGACTGAATCGCTGCAGATTTGGCCTGTGTTTAGTTAGGGCAACTTACCAAGTGGCGGTCGCTACCCTGGGCGGCCTTTGGCCCACTGTCCCCACCAATCACATGAGAGCTCCAACTCTGCCAGCGAGGACCCACAGCAACCTTCCAGAGTGGTGCCAACACACACACAAATACACACATGCATTCAGAGGCTCAGCATATACAAACACAGCAGCCAATCCATTTTCAAACATGGATAACAACTGAATTAACACTGTGTGATCTTCTGCCAAAAAAGGGATGCTCCTTTAACCATTCAGTACACTCTCACAAATGTATACACGCAGACTGCATGAATTTACAGCTCTTTTACACAAGGGGCTGCTTGAGTGTAGTCTGTCATTACATTTTCAATACATCATCATCATCCCTTTTACTCAGTCTCTTTTAAATAAATGGAGTTGATGCTGCTGTTGTTAGCATTTAAGCTATTTAGACAGTGACACTTCTGCTGCATGCAATACAAAAACTGGATTGAAATAGAGGAATTATCCAATAACATTTTCTCCTGTTTTTACTTTGCATTTTTAAAATGTTAACAACTTTTCACATATGTTACATATTAAGGATCTTATCGCTTTTGAAATCACAGCAATAAAAATAATGTCAGCCAAATAAAAACACAAAGGTATTCACTTGACATTGCACTTTGCAGCTATTCATCCTGTAAAGATCAGAGCTCCCTTTAGTCCTCCACAAGTGTGAAAAGAAAGTCCATCCCGTCTGTGTGCAAATTTTTCCACAGATGACTCTATCTAGTGGCTGTATAAATCTCTGCACCCACTCACTGTAGAGAAATAGTCAAACTGGACTCAATGTGTTTCTTTGATCTTTTCTTCTATGGCAGCTTTTAACAACCTCAGCTTTGGATTGATTTGTATTTGAGAAATGAGATAACGCTGAGCTGCAGGTTAACATTAGCCGGAGAGCGTGTTTGTCCGTGACTATGCGCTGGGCATGTTGTGGTCACGTCGCTTATTAAAATGTCACGATCATTTACGGCTGAGGTCAAAACAAGTCTCTTCTTCAGCCAACGATGAGAAGAGAGTGAATCGAAAGGATGGAAGGCAACCAGAGTAAGAAGCAAAAACACAATGAGGGGGGTGAGATGGCTTGAAAGGGTTCTGTTGTAACTATGGTGCTTCTGAGCTTGGTCACCGTGGGAACAGACCTTGTGCAATGCAAAGACAAGGCGATAGGCATTTGGTAAAGAAGGCCAGGTGGGATGTGGCTCTCTTCAGACATGCAAAGTACACAGTGTCTCAGCATCTGCTTTTTAAAGAAAATATTTTCCACCATTTTGGAAAAAAACAGGAGAATGGTTATTATTTACCCTTTAGTTAAGAAGGCGCCTTCACATGTTTCCCATTTAACCTCCAACGCAAAACAATTCATATCTAACGTATGAGCTAATAAGCATGTTTTGACACTGCACGTAACACTAAATGTGACTTTTTTATGCCCTAAGTGACAGCTCGGAGTGTAGTGGTAATATAGTCTTAATCATGTTTATGGAAAATCAATCCCAAAGTTGAAAGATCTTCTATTTATCTTTCTACAGTTGGCAGTATCGCTAAAGTGTTCCTGACAGTTGAAGTGAAACAGCTAGTGTTTCCTAAATGGAGCCTTCCTGGTAGATAAGTGTTTTCCAAAGGTTTATTGGCCATTTTAAAAACAGTGTTATTGTGAAATAGTCATTTTTTCATTTATTAACATCATTTGAAGACCAGTCCTTATGTCTGAACCATTCTTTTTGTCCGCGCTGGCTCTTCAACATGGGCCTGAATGATTTTGGATAGTTTTATGGTTTGTTTGATGGGATAAGAGCATCAGGTTTTCTTATGTGTGTGTGCTGATGATTGATTTGCTGTCAGAGCAAACAAAGCAGCCGAATCCGTCAAAGGCAGACGGGCGTTTTAAGAACTGACCACTGCGGCGGGATTTACAGTGGGATTTACAGCGGCCTTAATGATCTCACCCTCAATTATACCTGCGGAACAGTGTGTAGTGGGAGTTGTGTGCCTGTGGTAATGGCGACTGAACGGAATAGCAGTTTGAAGGGGTTATAAGTAAGCTCTGCAACACTTCGATTTCCCCTCTCCTGCCGTGATGTCACTTTATTTATGGCAAACGCTTGTTTAAGATCACTCCAGTCGTAAATCAGACACACAAAACGTGCACACATGGCTGTCTGTTGGACCTTTATGGTGAGGAGCGGGGCAGTGATGAAGGGGGAAACAAACAGAGCGTAGAGACAGAAGACGGATGGCTCTTATCATTCAAGCGACCACTATGAGCCGAACATACACTTTTGAACATAGCAGCAGCCGCCATTTTCCTGTCTCCTCTTCGGTGACACATAACTAACACTGTGGCACCTCTATGTGCTGACAGAACCACAAGCACGGAGAGATGGCTTATGCAGGCTGATAGGTTGAGTATCTCACACTATCGGCAGCACAGAGGTGAGCCGCTGGTCCACACAGATATCGCGGCGGTACCCACTGTGTACCGAATGGGGATAATAGCAGAGGGACCACTCGAAGTGAGGCAGGGGCCAAGGAGGTGACCAGAGAGGAGAGTAATTGCCTCAAGGTGCTTGAAATGATCTGTAACCCATTCTAAGTGTGTGAGCTTGAGACACACAGAGGGAGAAATGGCTGTTGCAAATGCGTATTTCGGGGTCACGCCTGACCGCCACTATAGGAAGTGGTGGATGGAGCAGAAGGTGGAATAACGCTGGGATAATCTTGTCTGGGCTGCGGCGAGAAAGGGCAAGGGGCTTTTTATGAGGAAATGAAAGGGGAAGAGGTGGGAGAACAGGAGGGCTGCGGGCCATTAGAGCCACCTCGGCTACACATAATGGCCGCTTTAAGGAGAGGAGCATAAATGGCTCAGTGGAGTGGAGGCGGGAACAGGCAAGGCAGTAATCGAACACTAACCTTTACAAGCACACTTCGGGACTGCACAATGTATTGAAAATCTGTCATCTTATCAACCTATGTCAACAACTGGCACTGAGTCAGCAAAAGCCGTGATGCAGGCTCTTGAAACATAAGTTCTTTTAATTTTATACACATTGATGCGGTGATTCTCATGTCCATCCACTTTCCCTTGCCTATAATTGCATTTTTAAAGACATGTTTTAAAAAAGCAAATTAAAAAGATATTCTAAACTAATGAAATTGCATCTTGTTCTATCCATTGCACAGTTTAATTTCCTCACAGTTGGTTTGAAAACACTTGGAAAAAAAGACGACTCTACAGAAGAGCAGTAATTCATTATCACTATGGGGTCCTGGAGTCTGCTTCTCTTTTTTCCTTTATCTTTGATACGTGGGTGGCATCAATACAGGCACAAAGTAGACTAGATATATTAGGGAAGACTGTAACACAAAGAGAAAGCAAAAGACGAGAAAGAGGCTTAGTGGGTGTTTTTTTTTTTTTTTGTTTAACTCTAGTTTCCCTTACTTTAAAAAAAATCTATTTCTTTTCTTGCCAAAAGCCTCTAATCATTAAGTATCTGCTATGTGACGCATATTTGCAATGTTTTTGGCTTTTTTTGAATGTGAATGTGCGATTTTCTCTCCTGCCTTCCTTCCTTTTTTGCGGTGCCTCTTTATCCAGCTCTGACTTACATGCTTCACTTCCCCTGCTGTAATCTCAACAGCATTTACTGAGCTAATTAATAGGGCAGAGGGTTGAGTAGTGCTCAACAGAGACGACTCCTTCCTCCTTCCTTTTGTCTCTGGCACACACACAGAACTTCAGATACCAGAAAGGTAAGAGCAAAGATAAATAAATAGACACACAAAACAACAATAAAAAAAACAAAAAACAAACACATAATTTAACCATCATCAATATTAATACATTCAATAACATTGTAAACAATGCATGCATTTTTTTTGTATAATGCTATAAAAAGCAACTCATTAATGTGAATTACAGAGGCTAAATGTCTTTGCTGTATTGCTTTTTTCCATTATGTGGTTCAAACTGTCATTAGTACTTGTATAAAAGGCACTGAAAGTGAGCTTGACGTTAATGGTGTCAAATTGAAAAAAGCTGGTCCAGACAGAAGCCTGAGAGAAAAAGAGGTGCAGTGTGGTTGTAGATTAGGTAAAAGCATGGCCAGACAATGCAGCAAAATGTCACCTTATCTTCAGAGAGAAAAGGACTGCCTTTCTCTCTGTATTCTACCTGACAAACATGCAACAAGAAACATTTCACATACATCTTTGTTTTTGTATGTTTAGTGTTTTAGAGCTTGGTACCATCCACTTTTTTGAACCAGCTTCTCATTTCTGCACATTTTTCCACATTTTAGAACAAGTATTGATTCCACTTTAAACAGAAAGACACAAAGGGAAATGACAAATGTAGGCCTGACATATTTACACAACTGAATTACACACAAGAAAGAAAACAGAAATGGAAAAATGGAAAAAACCATAAAGGCTTGGAAAACAAAATATTTCTCCACTTCCATCTGATCCAGGTCATTCTTCTTCTGCCTTTTCCAGCTTTGTAAATGTGAAAAATAGCCTGAAATGCTTCCGATGTTTCTTCTGTGTTTGCACACATAAAAGATGACTTGTTTTGGTTATGGTTACATAAATTTGAATGGCTGGACCTGACTCTCAGAAGAAATGAGCCGCTTGTTATGACAAACTGTGTTTGCAGATATATACTGTATATGATAGTTGAGCCAGAGTGTCATGTTTAAATTCAGGTATTCTGGATATAAACCAGCATTACATGAGTTTTAAAGAAGATGTAAGTACCTATGTCATTTTTTGCAATAAGCACACAAAAAGACTGTATTCATGTACAGTTGATGACTCACAGATTGGAGGTCAGGGTTAAAGATTATTGTTCGGCATCATTTATTCCCAACCCCTCTGCTCCTTTCTCTTTTGTTCTTACTGAATCATTGTCACGCAGCTTTCCTGGCTTGTTGATCTTTGCACTCTCTTTCTCCAGGAGAGGTAGAGACAGAAACATCCATGAGCCATATGGGTAGTGGAGGGGTGCTGGGGGAAGAGGTTATTAATGTATGCTTTCACAAAGCCAAGGTCTAGGCCATGAATCGCAAACTCCAGCCTCCACTGGCCCAAGACATTAGCAGCCTCAGATAAGACATGAAGGATAGCCTATATTATAGGAAAAACAGCTTCACCACATTATACCTCCCCAGCCTGCCTCAGTGATAAGGACACATATACACAGTACACAGTACTGTATGAAGCTGAGCTGATTTTACAGATGATGCCAAAAATTAGAGATGGGAGGAAAAGATAATCTGAAATTAGTTATCCGCTTCTCTCTTTTGTCCTCAGTGTTTGAAACACACTGGAAATGTTTTTCTTTAGAGGAGTAGGCATGTGTACAGTCTGGCCATGGCCGTGTCATTTCTTTGCTTATGTGGCCAGAATCAAAAACACAATTTGTGCTGTGTGTAGTTAACTCAGTTCTTCTGTTACTCCTAGGAGCAGTATGGCCACACAGCTATTCGATGAGAGTTACATTTGCCCTCTGTGCCCCCTGCTGAACTAAAGGTCAGAGGTCAAGCTCTGGTGACTGCCAGCGGCCTCTTGCCTGGACCTACGTCATTTGGGTTCAAAGGTCAGTCTGTAGCCTCTAAAGCACCCGGACATGTGGTCTAGAGCCATTCATAGCAACAAAAACTGCAGACTCCAACAGGCTTTAATAGCCTCTGACCCCTCACCCTGTTTGAAGTGAACTTTGACCTGCACCTGAACTATTAGTAACAATATGGTGTTACCAATGTTACTTTAAAAAGAGATGACCATGAAGGCCAGTAATGCCAAACAACATATAACACAAGAACACATAAGGCACCAGCGATCAGAAGGCAGGTTGAGGAAGGGCTAAATAAGATGTCTTTATAAGATGTCTTCAAACTTTTTAAGACAAATAACAGAAACACACAAACAAAAACAAGGTATTTCTCGCTCCTATGATTGCTGATGTAGATTGCATCCTGATGTTTTCAGTGAGTGAGTAGGAATTTTCTGTTTGGTATTAGCATGCTGGCTGGCCTAATGATTTTCAAGGCTTTCTTTTCTTGTCATGAGGATTTCTGAGCCTGGTCTCTGACTGTAATTATTATGGTCTTGGGTGCAATGTATGACTAAGCCAGTGCTCAGATCACAGATACACACAGACACAGGCAATTCTGATCATCAGTGCCAAGCTCTTTCATTATTTAATCAGAACCACTCTTTGCAGAGGCTGAATTATTGAGTGTATGTTCGCACAATCCCTTTGGTGAAAGGTAGTACTAGGGTTTTCTGAAAACCCGCTACTCCCACATGGAGACATCATAGAGCACACAGTTTCTTGTCTTGGAGATTTTGATTTTACTGCTGTTATTCTTGCTTTTCTTACTCCACTGACTGATGTATCTAAAATACTGCCAGTGGAATTAAGAGGCAGCAGGTTAGTAATATTATGTGCTTTTTATTTCAATAAGACCGGAAAGGATGAAGCAGTGCCCCCTCCCACTACCGGCATCCTGTGGCTTCATGAAGACAAACACTGAGTCAAAAACACAGAGACACATTTGAAGATGCAGATGGACAGGCAGACAGACAGATGGAATGAGGGAAGCACAGGCAGATTTTCATTGGCTCCTGGAGATAGCAGAGGGCAGACTAGGCCACTGCCATACAGCGTCTCTCCTCTAGGACCCCTTCCTGGGACAGGATCTGGAGGTCCTAAGCACTGACTTGTTCCCTGCCCCCTCTGGTCTCCTCAACCCACACACGCACAAAGCACAGGAGGCACGTGCACACACAGCCCCCCTGTACACAGTGGAGGCCCTCCCTGCTGGATCCCGGTGACTCTTCCAGGGACCAGACAGGTGGTGGGAGCTGAGCGGGCATGTGAATGCCAGCCTACTGCCAAGGGCCCAATGCCAGTTGGCTCACGGTTAACAGGCGCACTCCCTCAATTTAGAGCACAGTGCACACATGAAGATAACAGGCCTACACACATGCTCATCTTAACACTCATGTGAGGACCTTGCACCACTGCATACTCAAACCTTATCAATGCTCCATGTGAAAGCCTCAAGCAATCCCATGGAGAGGAGAGAGCAGGCCAAATTAAACCAAAAAAAAATTCCCATAGTTTCCTTTAAGAATCTTCAGTAGAGTAGACCCACACTGGGTGAAACTCAAATCAATTCATCAGCACAAAAACCTCAAGCTATTTAGTCTCTGATGCCTCTGCTTGTACTATAAAAACATGTATGCATGCATGTATGATAAAATGTGTGTATAATGTAGCCCATTTTAAGTCAATACGTGCTTCTTTTTAATAAGCTTATATAATGCAATGTAATATTCAAATCCTTTCACACTGGGTAGTCACAAAGTGGCACACATTACACTTATTGCTATATACCAACTAATGAAAAGTTGCCATCAATGTTTATGCACTGTATTAGACCACTATATTACATCACTTATGCTTTCCAAATGGCATTTTTACTTGTGTTTCCAGCGGTTCTTCCAACATGCATCCTACTGTAGATTAGAAATTGTGTCAATACATTGAACTTGTTTGTGTGTGTTTGAGCAGGCACCCATAGAACCGAGTTAATAAAATTCTATTGAGTTTGCAGGTCTCTAATTATAAATAGGCCTATGTTTCATCTCAAACTGACAATCTGACAAGATCAACTGTCTCCCCCCCTCTCTAGAGACATTATACTTTGATAAAGACAGCGCTTTTCCTTAAGCAACAGCCCAACAGAAAGTGTCATAATACCGTTCTTCGACAACGGTATCTGACAGGACATCTACAGGAGGTTTTATAAGATGGAAGGAACTTGTTTTGTCGCTTTACTAATTTATACACCATTATCCAACAAGACACTGAAGCAGGATCAGAGTAGTAAAGGGAGGACAGTTTGATATAATGTAATAGACAAGCCTTAAGCTGAACATACAATTCCTGCATTAGTAGCTTTTAAAACAGGCTTCACTGCACACAACTCTGAGCAGCCATTTTACCCAATCTATTTATTTATCCTTTTTGCAGATTTTGGACCAACTGTAAAAACATGTAAATTTACTGGCCACACTCAAAGGCTTCAGGATTGCATTTTTTCCTACACACTCTTCAGCTATAAACATGTCAACATGTGCCAGCGGGGGTAGAGTGCACGGGGAGTATAACCGTTACAAAACTAACACCGCTTAATGGCTTTCTATTCTCTCCAGTTTCAATCGTGAGACTCCTTTAACTGTGTGCTTAGTCTTTGCTTTGTAGAACACTCCTTTTTCTCCTCCACTGCCCAGTCCCTCCTCCTCCTCACCCTCCTCCTCTTCCTCGCCGTCTTGCTCTTCAGAGAGGTCCTGTCCCGGGCCGACAAAATTGTGGCCCACCTTTCACCTCTCTTCGCTAATTACAGCACCATGGTGACACTTCAAGTACCTTGTCGCCCCTGGTACAACAAAAAAAAAAGAAAATGTGCACATGAGCATGCACGAGCACATATATTACAAAGTTCTTTCTGCATGTCCAAAATGCATGTGCTTATGAAGGCAGGCAAAGACAGAGTGTTCCGGCTCACTTGCTCGGCAAAGTCATTTAATTGGGCCCTTGTTTTTCTTTTCTGAATGGCAGGGATCCCTCTGACCCGGCTCTGACAATGGAGACCCCCTTCTCTCCCGGCCCCCACCGCGGATTCGAGCTACCTCTCCCGTCGCCTCTTTCTCTTCTCTTGCTGATGTTTACAAAAGCCAAACAGGACAAGCTTTTAACATTTCAGTCTGCCCTAACGGCTCTTTACTTTTCTTCTCTGAGCAAGAGTACCTCTCGACTGCTGCAGGATACTGGCCCCTCGACACCTCTGGGTGCTGCCCTCCACAAATCAAAGATAATAGTTCATTTTCGTGAGCACAAGAAAGAAGGTGTTTTTTCCGTTTAAATGTATTTGTAGTTTTCAAGGGAAAGTAGTTGGAATGTAATGAATTGTGAGACTTATGAGCTTTATATAAGCATTTTACTTGAGATACAAACATTAGACAATCTCATTGGAGGCTGTGTGTCAACATAAAAAAATCATGTCTTGTAACTATTGTTTCTTTAATAGAAAAGTGCTGAAATATTTAGGCTACAGTTCATTAATAATTGTTTGTTAAAAGATGTAGAGTAGTTCACTGCTGCTTGGACATCAGGATATTGTTTTATTATTAAAACCAGGAGGTAAAAACTTAAGCAATTGTTTATCTTGGTTTCAAGCCATAATAGTATCCCTTGGTATTAGTCTATTTGTCTTGGTTACTGATGTTTCTCCCTTTTCAGAATCTTTCTGTTTGGAGCACCAAGATTCACTACATGTGTGCGTAGCGGTACATTCAAGGAGGTTGGAAGTGGGTCTGCACGCTATCAGTACCTAACAGGAGAAAAACTCTGGCTGCTCTTCTTTGGAATAGTTACGGAAACAAATGACATTTCACTCCAAAGGGAAGAGGAGACTATGGCGAGATACACCTAGCCTTTTGGAAGAGCTCCTGAAGACACAATTATACAAAAAAGGTAAAGGGTGAGGAGAGGAGTAGGAGGCTTATGCTCATGCCACAGAAATCATGCAAAGACACATAGAGAATAACATATGAGAAAATTATCAATAGTGGTTCTGTTTCTTTTGGTGCAGGAGCAGTGGATGAATGTTAGACACTTGCCTTTTCTCTCCAGCTGTCTCCAGCTCACGCTCACGCGCACATGCACACGCAGGCTTGTTAAGCTGGGAATTCCTCACGGCACTGTGCACTCTTGTGTGCGGTAGGCAGAGCATCCATTATGTATGCCCCTCACACAACACACAGCGCCTCTTTACATGGGTCAGCTGTGTGTGCAGACACACACATTTGTCCACAGGAAGAGAAATGCAAAGACACTTACGTGCATGCATAGACAAAGTGGCCCACAGAACACCTCAGGCTTTAGTCAAATGTCAAGAAACATTTCTCAAGGGGTAAAAGTGTGTCTGTATCATGCACAAATACACACACCTAGCTTCAGACATTTAGAACGCTGGAATCTAGTGGCTCCACTGGAGACGTATTAGGGACTCTGGGAGATAATGTTGAAAAGTATGGGGTATGGTGTTGTATGGAGTATGATAACGGTTTTCTCATACCAAGTTTCTGCTAATATGAATTAACTAAGCTAGATATTATATATAATAGACATATGTGTTTAGCTGATTTTTCACATTTTTTCTAGTTGTTCACTGTTGTTGATTTTCTGCTTTGTTTTTGAGTACATCTGTCTTGCTCGAGCCTATATCCTATTCTATCGATTGGATCTAATCGCATGTAGCACCACTGTGCTCTTTATCCATTTTATTTCACAGCTCTTGACTGGACCTATCCTGTCTTGACCTCACCTTTCTCCCTCTCGCTCTCGTCGTCCTCTTTCTCCTTCTCCTTTGTGCTGACGGCAGAGCACAGGGCATGTGTCTGTATATAAGTGTGTGCCTGAGTGTTTGTGTGTTGTAATCAGCGTGTGAGGAGAAACACTGGAGGACTTGTGCAGCCCAGCAGGGTCAGAGGTCGTGTAGAGTCAGCCATTACCCTCTTTCATCGACACACACAATTCCTGGGCTTGGCGCCCAGTGAGGCATCTGCTTTCGAATAGACAGCCTTGTGTACAATAGCTCTGACTCAAACACACACAGGAATAGACAGGAAGACCAAGTCATTCTGTATCTGTGCACTGTTTGACTGCTCTGACCCCAGGTCTCCTTATCAGCTGTCTGTCATCTATCACAGCCACACAACTCTCACTCTCCACAGAAACAGCTTTGGGTTGGAGCTTACATTGCTCCAACTATGCACTGGCTGTTTTAGTGTAAATAATGTCATATAAACCATACACATTCCATTAAGAACATGTATTCTAGCCTGAACCTGTATAAGAGGCAGAAATAGGTTATCTAATAACATCTTGTAGCAGAGTCTTATGTCAGTAGCAGAGACAAATGTAAAGTAGAATGTTACTTTATTATGACTATTGAAAATAAACAATGTCCAACCTTAGTCCACTGTATGTGCAGCTTAGAGGCTTTTATTGTATTGGACAGACATAACCTTGACCTTTGATCTCTTCAAGCCTCTAAGCAAAGATTCATTCTCCATCAGTGTATGAGCTATTGTAATGAACAAAGTACATGGCAACCAAAACATGCCTTAGAATAGCTGTGATCAATGTAATGAAAGGATTAAATGGCACTAACAAACACATAAAAAACTAAATAAAGTGCAGTTTCTCTACAGGAGAAAGCTTCCTAAAAGTTCTCCTATTTTTGTTTGAATGCCTTACTATAGTCTAATGCACATGTAAGCTGCTGTTTTAAAGCTGACAGCTTGTTAACATTCAAAATGCTATGCCCTGAAATTGTAAAACTCTTAAGCCAGTGATATTTACAGTTCATTAATTCCAATGAGCCTGACAGTTTCCTTCTCACTCTGCCATGATGAGAGCCCAGGCTCTGCTGCTCTAGGACCAGCGGCAGGTGGACCACTGATTTAGGAAGCAATTGTGTCATGGCACATTGCATATAGTACGTGATGTAAATTGGCATCAGTGACAACTTTATTGAAAATACAGTAAATGACTTTGTTCCCACTGTCAAAACTATGTTTTGTCCTTTGAACTATTGCATTGCGCTTTTCTTTTACCTCTCTCTTTCCTGTCTTTCCAACCACCCCATCCCACCCTGAGGAAATATTATTCGTGTCTTCTCTCCTACCCCATGTGATGTTCCTCACTGTTCCCTATGGACAGAAAGAAAGGCCAGCTTAACATTGTAGCAGCTTGGCAACCAGGCACTAAAGAGGGGGGTGTAAAAAAAAATATAAAAAAGCAGTGTTTTCCCATGAGCCTCTTCTTCCCTCCATCTCTGACCCCCGTCTCTCTGCCCTCTCCGAGTCTCTCTGATTCTCTCCTCTATAAGCTGGCTGATGGCGGTGGGGTCGCGGACCCTGGCTGAGTGGAACTCATTACAGACTGCCTTCATTTCCATTCTGAGTGGGGCCTGTAGTGAGGCGCGCACCAGGGCATTGAGGTGCACTCACACAGGGAACAGGCTGAACACACTGAGCAAGGCACCACTTATGAAGAGTGACGGCCAACAGAAACAGCCTTTAATACCCCCACAGAGGAATAAGAGGCGGGGGGAGGGGAAGGCCAAGCTAGCATGCCAACCACAGAGAGAGGGATGACAAAAAGAAAGAAAAAAAATATAGTAGGACAAGGCAGAGAGCTGGGCAAGCTGTGGGGCTGACACAACAAGAAGGCTTATTTAATAAACATGAGCTGGAGCCCAGTGCAATCGAGTGCTACAACGGAAAGCTTATGCAGATGAGAGCCGACCTAATGACTAAATGGAGTGGATAGAGAAAAGAAAAGAAAAGAAATGAGAGGAGCGAGAGATTAAATAGGGAGAGGAAGGCACAGGCGGGAGCAGTGTTTAAGTGTCTGTGATGGAGTGTAAACAGTGGAGTTCCTCCGCCGTGTGCAGCGCCACAAGTTTACAACACACTATCAAAGCCATGACTTGTTGAGAGTAAAGCACAAAATAGTTATTTGACCGACAATCAAAAGAGAAATGTAATATCACTATCAGGTACTATCAGAGGGAGTCAGATCCAGTTGCCCTCAGTCAAGCACGAGTGGGTGGGTCTATTACAACACCTTAGTCTATACGTTTACTCCTAATATGTGTTGAGAAATGTTTCAAACGCAAAGAAAGCGCAGCAATTTACTAGAGAAGCACTGACTCTGTAATGTTTGCATATAGCATTTCATCAGCCAGAAATAAAAAAAAAAACATATAAGCTCATTTGTGATTCAGTAAGTTCCATTACTGATAAACACACCCCAAGCTTTGAGTGAGGAATACGTTTGAGGCACCTTATATTTGGAAAGAGACTTTTCAAAGTGTGTGTTTGTGCAGGAAATGTGCCCAAGCTTTGGGAAAAAAAGAAAGCTGTTTACCTGGAACAGAGGATTATGGCACAACTCCCTGTGGCATGTTGGAAGCTTTTGGGGTCTGGGACGGCTGGCCTTAAATCAGTTTAGAAAACAGTCACACCTCTCCACCAGCGCCAGTCGCCTTCTCCTATCTTACCCTGTGTCTGTCTGTCTGCTTCTCTTCTTAAGAAAAACACTCCCTTGAAAAATATTCCTCCACCTATACCCCTTTTCAGCTTTTAAAACGTGCCTAAGTTTCCCAACATAATCCATCTGACAGTTTTCCATTTCCACGAGTAATGAGTATTTCTGAATGTTGATCTTGAGATTGACAAAGTGCTCTACAGTCTGTTCATTTAGACTGAAAAGAGTAGTGTGTCATTAAATGCTGCCACTGCTGCTAAGTGATCTATCCACTGCTCAATGGTGCTATGATATGGAAACAATGGCAGATGTATTCATTATAAGAGGCTAAGTGTTTGTGCTAAAACAGCATTCATGTGAAGTCACCAAAGGATTTGTATTTACAACATCAGTGAGAGCTTTGTCCTCCCCAGTATGTCAAGGGACAATGACAAATGCTGCAGCGAGATCAGAGAGGAAGGCTGTGGGTGGACGCCAAATAGAGCACCCCCTCCTCTCTAAAGTGGGACAATCTATTGGCAGCATCAAGTCTCAATGTGTGCATTTGTGTGTATTACAGTTATTTCTGTTCTTGTGCAATAAAATATCTTCACTTTTTCCCCTCGTCCAGGAAGTGTGGGCGGATCATTCTTTGTTTGTCTATTTGTGTTATTAAATTTGAACACGCAGTTGAAGCGAGCTGGCAGAGCAGTGTGTGCCTCTCAGTATGAGTAGGAGTTTGGAGTATATTCCACACTGAGTTTAATTAGCCTGCATGGTGCTAGCAGGGCTGTGGTCAGGCAGGGCCGTGGAGCAGTGAATGGGAGCAGGTGGCCTCTGCTACTTGGGGGACTCAGAGACCAACCTCCTTAGCAGCACGCAGCTCTGGTCTCGACTGATAGGGACAGAGGGCTTTACCGACATGGCAATCTGAACCTGCGCGAGTCTGGGGGATCACTAATCGCCAACCTGGTGCCTTTTGGTCACCTTTCCCTTTAATAAGTCAAATAAAGCACTTGTCTAAGGCCACAGCAGGGGTCTTTGGAGAAGGTCAGGAGCCAATAGCAATATTATGGCTGCACGTTGAACCGAGGGAGAAAAGGACGAGGTGAAGTAAGTGCCAGGTGGCAGCAGTCGCATGTCTCTACCACCTGTCCTGGGGAATATGAAGCCTTCTTGCTCCTCCTGTTCCCCCAGTGTGCGATGACACTGGTTCTCTGTCTGCCTGGTTGGCTCACTGGCTGTCAGCCTGTCCATCTACAGTATTTGTCTAGCCGTCTGTCAGCCTCACCACTAGTCAGTCGGCCTCTCTATCTGTCAGCGTGTCCATTAGCCTATTAGTATAGCCTCTGGCTTCAAGTAAACAGCTTGCTAGCGCCAACTTTGTTATTTCTATACCCTATGTTTAACTGTTACATTTGTGGTTTAGTGAGTCTGTCTTTTTATTTCATCCATCATTTCATCATTTATTTCAACACTTTTTCAATTCACTGATTCTTCTTCTTTCACCCTCTGGCCTTAGTTCAACCAAGCCAAGCATGCTAACAAGATTTAGCTGTGCATAGGCTATCATAAAAAACAGTCATCTCATTTACTGCCAACACATGCACACAAGCTGACACACACAGACTTACACACAGGAAAATAAAACAATACCTCTAGCAAAACACAACATAAGAGCTTGTTTCATTCAGTGCCAACTACATTCATCTTCAAACAGGTCCTTCTTATGTTTAATATGCACTGTCTGCACTCTGCAGTCTTTAAAAGGGGAAATGGCGCGTACACTAAACAAAACAATGCAACTGAATTGAAGAACACCTATAAAGACATGGAGGTTGTGCTGAGGGTAACGTTTTCTGACACTCGTCTTGGCAACGGAAAGCAGTTTGGAGAAGCACTGCTAGCGTAGCCCAAAGCCACAACTCTGCTGGTGTATGGAGTACAAAGTGATATTTGAAAATGCACAGAGACACAGGAGGATGCGCTGACACGATTTTGCATGCACATAAACAATCATTTAAACACATACGTACACATGCTCACACTGGCGTGCACACACACAGAGGACAGCCGAAACTCCTCCTGCCAGCCCTGCACCATCTGTCTCTCTGTCTGTGCTTCACAGCCGTGCCCAAACAGGGCCCCAGCAGAGTCAGTGTGAAATTAGCTGCCTTTGTGGGGCTTTGTCTGCTTTTGCATGTATGTTTGGGTGTACTAGCACACTTGGTTAAGATGCGTATTTTAGAACATATTTGCTGTCAATCTGTCAAGCGGTAACCCACACTGGAATGCTATTGAGATTGTGTGTGCATGTAAAAGAGGCAAGAAGTGGGACCAACTAAACCCTCAGTCTGATCTAATTGCTATTTCCCCTGACCTTTCACCCCTGAACTACTGCGGTGACCTTAACCCTCCACACATTCCTCCCACACCAGTCTGCTAGTGAGCTGTGTGTTTGTGCTGTTTACAGCCTATTGTCCCTCCAGTCACTCCATGGCAGCCTATCTAGCTCTGGTCAGCCATACAAGCTCCCTGGGTGCTCTTTGATATCCACTCAGCACTCTGACCCCTCATGACCTTTGACCTGACCTGGTAACACTAGGCTTTAGAGATGACTTGTCCCGCCTCTCTGCCTGCTAATACGTGATAAATCATGTCCACTCTGACTCTGTTCTGGATGCACATGGACACACTCTTAACGCACACCAATTATCCCACTGCCACATCATTGCTGCACACTCCTCACATTAATGAGCCCAGAGGTCAAAGGTTGTTGACATTCCTCTCAAGCTGCTGTATGAACACAACTGCAGTGTAGGCCACACAAAAGTTAGTGCATACTAATTTAATCCACTGTTAAGACAAAAAGGTAGATCAAATATGACAGGGTTTGGTATTCGGAGTTAAATTGGTTGGCTGTGATCACAATCAGGGAACGTCAACTGCATCAAGACGATGAAAATTACTCACACTCCACAGACAAGTATTTTTGGAGCTGTAGCTGAAAAGGTCCCGTGGCTTATTCACTGTGTGGTCCGGGGCCCGTCCAGGTACAGGCTATGTGCAGTGCTCACCAGACGAATGAAGAACGTCGCTGCCTTCTGACAGATAATCATTGTATTCTTCTCTGCAGCAGAGTCTTGGCTAGGAGACAAACTGTCTGGCAAACAGACAGCTTTACGGCACAGAGCTCAATCAAACTGTCTCCCTACCCAATGGTAAACATACACACAGACAAACACTAACACAGGCAGTCTGACACACACCTACACGTTTGCACTAACACACTGAACGCAGATGAAACAAGCCCAGAGCCAACAGAGCCTAACCCAGATTGATAACACCAAACAAATCAGTCTGTCGATTCCCCACCGCTTCCACAAGCATAGCTTCATCTACAGTGACATTTTCATTGTTGCATACTTTACTTACCTAATTAATTAATTTAGGAGTATTCTAATTCAAATGCCATTAACACTGTACACTGGCTGATTTTAGCCATTACTCCTGCCTAGATGAGCAGTAAAGTCAGCACCCTTGACAAAGAAAGGACCCCACTACTTCTGTGCTATGCACCCTCTGCTGGCAACTTAGGGGACGACATAATGCTCTATGCTCCACTGGTTCCTCGGGAGGAAATTGGCAACATCCAAAGTCAAAGCTGATAGGCTCTGCTGCCCTTCTAAGACACCCAATCCTTTCCCTGAGGAAATATGGGTTGCTTGCTAAAAGCATAAAAGAGGAATAATGCATAAAAAAAAAAGCTCAGTCAGTGTAGTTTATATGAGGTATATTTTGCAGTGTGGTGTGAGGACAGACTATAGCTTCAATGAAAATAAATGAATAGGGAAAATAGGAAGACTATAATATGTATAGACACTGACTGTGTGGGACACTGTGATATTTCAAAAGGAGTGTGTGTTAAAGCGTGTGTGGCTGACCACTCACCCTCACAGCCACCTTTTAGACACTGCAACAATTGTCCCTTTGAGGCCCTGAGCCCCGCTGGCCCCAGAGTAACTAACAGGATTAGAGGAGGCAGTGCTGAAGCAGGAGGAGGTCCCATCTCTGGAGCATCAAGATTGACACTTGACCTCTGCAGATGCCCTTAGACCAGCAGATGCACTAACTTGACACACACAATAAAAATTCAGAGGTGACAATGCGTGCAGGCAAATCCAAACGGCTGACCTCAAATACGGACGAAAATAAAATCACAGGAAAGAAAGTAATGATGGGATGTGTGGCTAGTCACTTCTTAAAGTGATAAAGACCTTGTATTGCTCACAGGAGGAATCTGAAGCAAGAACTGAAACCCAATCAACCCACTTTGGACCTTTTTACATGTGGCTCTAATGATGGCTGGCTAAATCATGTTGGCCTAATGAATTTAGGGAGTCTCTAATCACATCTGTGTGATCTGGCAACAAGATTGACATCTATTGTGCATACCTGCCTGCAATAGTGTGCGTATTGACAACAAAATCCATATAGAGCAGGGTAGACGTGGTAGGAGAAAAATTGATGGAGAAAAAGAGAATGAAAAGGATTTCTTGTATGCATTCATTTATAATTGTACATCTGGCAGCCAACTGTGAGGTTCCACAGTGATCCTATTAAGTCATACCCACAGTATCATCACTAGACAGCTCCTCGGTTATTATTCTTGATGCTTCTTCCATTATGCTCCGTTTAAACATAAGAGAGCTTTTTATGACCAGTGTGATCACATGTGTTATTATATAAACACTATTTCCCACACATATCAGCCACAAAATGCAATACTCCTCCTTCCCCGGCCTCCCACTGAGCTGATTAACAAAGGTCAATTAGCAATTCTAATTTCCATATTTAATAAGTCCCCTGTGGTGACGCTTTGTGGCCTGAGCTTTGTCAATTGGCTCCATCTCTCTTTAGCTCTCTCCCTGTCTCTCTCATTCCCTCTTCATGTCATGCTCCTCTGCTCTTCCCATCTCCTACGTCATTAACGTCTGAGCATGCTTCTTTTCTCCACTTCCTCCTCCTCCATCAGCCCCTCCCTGCATGTCATCTTCCCACCCCCCCACCCCTTCTTTTCCCACCAACACCACGGTCCCCTCTCCTTTCCGTCCCTCTCTATCTGACGAATGCCTCCCCTCATTAATCTTGATGTTTTTCCTCATGCTGTGTTCTTCTACAGGCCTTCAAACCTCTCACTAATTGCAATTAATCACAGAGGGAAACAGATGCTAGGAACAAAGGCAACCTGGAGGGGGGCATGAGTCTCTACATGTGTATATGTACAGTATCTGTGTGTGTGTATAGTACTGTGCATGTGGGTCTGGGCCGATATGTACAACAAGGTGGGGTATGATGAGCCTGTCACAGCGAACGCCACACAAAACTTGGTGCCTGCGGCTCACGTTGAACCCAGGGCTGTGTCAGCGGTGAGTGTGAAAACGTGCTTAAATACAAGTGATATTTGCAAGTCACCTGACCTTGTCATAGTGTCTGTCTGGACCTACTGTGTGACAACGACAACATGCTTAAAAATAAGAATAAGACAAAGATAAAGCTATTGCTGTAAAAAAGACCACAGTGTTTCTAAAATGTCAAAATAAATCCTTTAAAGAAGCCAAATTACAATTTCTGGATGTTCCTTTTCTTTTTTTTTTTGACTTGAACACAGTGATTACTGAACTCTTGGTGGTGTAATTTCATCCAACCTGCAGAGAATAATCACAATCTCTTTATTTCCTTCCTCTCATCTCTTCTCCCTCTGCCCCCTCCTTTCTTTTCATCCTGCCTCCTGAATGCTTTAAGAAGAATCCACCTAACAGCTCACCGCAAACACACAAATACAGATGCGTTCGCACACAAAGGTGCTATCAGTAACTGCTGGACTGAATCAGAGACATTTAAAGTGTGTGTTTCTGCCGGTGTGTGTGTAAGCCAGCATTATCCATCACAGCTATCTGCATCACTTATCAGCTCCAAGGAGGCAGTGAATAAAAGGCTCGAGGAAAACAGAGACACTCAAAACAAAATGGAGAAGAAATGAAAAGAACGCCACCGGTCATATATTCCATCGGGTAAACACAAAACAGAAAGGGTTGGAACAAAAAAAACCAAAACATCAGTGAGCAGAGACGCAGTGAAAACATAAAACATATGGCCATGTTTTAACACAAGCCTGTGATGCTCCAAATCCACAGTAGGATGCAACCGAATGTCCAACACAATAGGCTTCAGCTGTAGCGCAGATAACAGACCGCAGCTTATTTTCTTCCATCACTGGAAAAGGATCACTCTAAGTAGCTTTGATCCACTGCATATGGGGCATCACGACAATAATGAAATCAAGCTGATCTGATGTGTTCGCCGGGATTAACACAATACGGTGACCCCTGTGTAACCTCAGGCATGCACTGTCAGTGTACAGCTGAGATGTGAAAGATAGCAGAGGGGAGTGGATGATGGAGTATAACACCTCATGAATTCCTAAGAAGATGAGACAGTGGCTGTGTTAATGCTTTAAAAGGTGTGGGCAAAAAACATGTCTCATTTGAACAATACAGAACTAATCCTATGTTTCTTCCATTAGCCTTTGAGGGTTATTATGAATTAGGATAAACAAAGTGCTGGATAATGAGGAATAGGGGAGGTCTATGCAAGTACTTTTCTTTTTTATAAACAAGTGTCAATGAGTCATTGATAATGACAGCTCAGTATACACAGCGAGGCTCGCCACCTCTGTTTTTCAGCAGCTACATCTGTCACCGCCGCTGTCACACTTCAAAGCCTGAGGCATATTGCACACTTTTTCATTTCTAGTAAGAGAGAAGTGGGAGGAGATCTTTACAGAAAGCCTGGAGGAAGCACTCTTAAGTCTTTACTGTTCTTCACCTGACAATCCTACAATTTCATGAAACAACAAAGCTTTTTTTCCCCCAAAACACAAGAGCAGCCCCACACCCTACATACAGAAACAAACTCCCCTGATGATTTCTTCCCAGCAGGCGCCACTCAGCCTTTATTCATTTTTTATACATCACCTCCTGTGAGTCTATTGCTTGGCACGCAGCAATCGCCGCACTTAACCCATTAAGCTAGGTAACGCACCCTCGAACGGTCGCTCCTTCCCTGAGATAAATTATTAACTTCCTCCACATCCCGCTATTTATCACCGAGCCCCATCGAGCAGAAGAGGGGAACCATTGCTCATATCCATGGCAACAAGGCCCCATTTGTGCAGCAGTTGGATGCTGCTGATGATGAGGGGAATGATGAGGACGAGAAGAAAGAGAAAGGACATGTAATACCTGCTTTTATCAGGCTTTCTATTGTTCCCATTAGATCATGCTCTTTACTGTGCACTTGATTTTCATTCTCCGTAGATTTCATACCTCTTTACACACTGTCTACGTGCCAGCCTTTTGCATCTCCCTCTCCTGCTCCTTATTCACGCCAGCCAGCCCCTCTCCTCTTGTCAGAGATGGCAGTGCAATGGGTAATTAGATCAGAGCTTTTCCTTGTCTCCATGGAGATGAATCATACAGTCCGGGTGACAGTCTGAGCTTTAGCGCGACACAGTAACCTAATCAGAACGTTTGAACCCGAGCCAGAGCAGACCATAACCTAATAATATCAACATGAACCTGCGATGACCTGTGCACACACCGGGGCGACGGGCAGGCCTGGTTTAACACACCAGGTCACATCCCACAATGCACTGGTGTCTGTCTGTGTCAGTGTGTGCATGAGTGAGAGCAATAGGCCTCACAGGTGTCCTAATTCATGAGCAATCGCGGCTCATGAATAATTAAACGCAACATGCAAATGTGCTCCTTTGATCATTTACATTCATGTCTAACAGCATTAATTAATCAAACAAACCTTTTCTTTATCCCCAGAGGAACACAAAAAGCAAAAAACACACAAAAGATACGGGCTGCAAACAAGAATGCCAAAAAAAAAAAAAAAAAAAAAAAAGGAACGCACGTGGTAAACAAAATCACTAATCATGGCATTTAGCAACATCTGAAGAAGCAGAAATGTGTGGCAGGCGGGTTTAGCATGCCGTAACCTTCAACAAGCCTCTGTGTGCAAATCACTCAGCCTTATTGAAAAGTGACCAGGTGTGTTCTGTGCAAACAGTTGTTACATCGCTCCACTCTACCTTATCCTGCAACATAATACAGGCTGGTTTGTACAGCACAGTACACAATGCAAAGAGGAGTGGGATCTGTATTTCCTGTTAGGGTGTGAAACAGATGGTTGCTAATTGCTCTGATGGATAACAGAACTGCGCAATGCACACACAAACGCACACAAAGCACAGCAAACGGATTAGAATTTCATAGGCCTTTTGATAAGCTCACTGCGAGAGATGGACCTTATAAACAGCCCCTCTTCAGGCGACTTTATGTTTACAGCAACAGTATCGTACAGACAGGGACAGCTTATGAAGTACGGAATAGATCTGCTTTGCCCCTCCCTGTCTGTCCACATCTTTTACTCCGCTTCTTCCTCACAGCTGAGATCTCCTTTCTCTAACCTACCACCTCGCCCCGAACTCTCTTCCTTCCTTAATAAGACCGTTTGCATGCAGTGCACACTTGTGGAGCTGAAACTCCTGCCTCTCGCTGCCAGAGCGTTTTCCCTCCTGTCACACTCTTCTGTCATCAATTCCTGCTCAGTAACAGAGAGAGGCACATCTGACTTATGGAGGATATCAATATTTCCAGCACAAAGGGGAAGAGGCGGGGCGGCACACCTCGGGCTTCTTTTAGGACACCTCGTAAAGTGGAATGATAGTTGAAGGGGATGTAAGACGGGGAATAAGAGGCGCAGAGAGCAAACGCAAGAGGCGGCTGTTAACGTGATAGCTGGGGGCCGTAAATAACAGAGTTACAGATCAGTGACCTGGCTGTGATTTTCAGTATGTGTGCACATGCAGAGCGGAATTAACAGCTCGACTGAGTGATCACCTGCTGTACATGCATTGTGTTTGCTTTTGAAGATTTATGTTTGGACGCAAATGTGTATCATTCACTTGGGGATTTATGGTAACTGTCAGTGTCCGAAGTGTCTAATGCCAGGCCGTAAATAGCAGTCTGTCTCCGCTGACACTGCCAAACTGTCTATAAACCTGTCACCTCTACGACACTTTCAAACACACAGGACAGGACAGAAATGGCAGCCATTAAACTATCACTTTACACCTGGAGGAGAACAGTGTATTTGGATGATGGTCTTTACCCAGTGTGTGAGTGTATTTAAATGTTATGCATCACAGCGCCTTGAAACCAGTGTAAACTCGATATGTATGATGATGTAACACATTAAGCATTCATATAAAAAGGACTGGATTCAATATTTCTGGTCTTTCTATCCGTTGAATGTTATATATAAATATATATATAGGTAGGACAACACAATTCTGCAAAATCCATGGAACGAGTCTGTAAATTGAATCCAAGGGAGGCTGTAAATGTTTTAACACACGCCCCAATGAACCGCTTTTAATTGGAAAATAAACGGCGGCCATCTTTGATTCTAGGCTTTGCTTTCAACACACACGCACACTCTAACTAACCCACCATTGCTGAGGTGCTTGAAAACGAGGTCAAGGAGTCAGCGTTTAACCAAGGAGAGGATCAATAGAGCCTTGAGTGTTTGTGCACCTCTTGCCCCTGCCACATTTTTTTTGAAGCCTCTCCATCTATCTCTCTTCCACCACAGTAAGGTTTCTCTAAACGCCTCTAAACAATGCAAACAACTCTCCTCTAGATATCCGTCAGGCAGCGTTGTGTGTGCGTGTCTGGACATGTCCGCCCCCTTAAGCTGTTTTTATTCTCCAGTAGGAGATCTATGGCTAGTGACTCCAACTCCCTGGCACCCCGCAAGCAATAGGCTGGATGTGTAAGGCAGATGAAACGAGAACAAGGCAGTGACAGATCGACACGCAGAGGAGAGGCAGAGCGAACATGTTAGGCACAAACTGCTTTCTTCCCTGGTTGGGAGCATCTCATTTTTTCTCATTAGGGGGAACTCATCTAAGCTCAGAGGATAAAAGCAGCACTGATAGCTGGTATTTCTCGCTCACTCCCTCCTTCACCCCCTCCTCGTGCTTTTACTCCCACTGTGCGCATGCCACCTAATTAATTACACCCTACCATCACATTGCTGCAACAGCCACTGCCGGCTAATTAACAGCATGCCTCAATCATGACCCTACTTCAAGGGTCCTGGATGTGACTGTGTGTGAGTGTTTGACAGGGACAGGCGCAGAGACGGGAAGAGATGAAGGCTATTTTGTGATGTGTCAGGAAACAAGAAGCTGGAGAGGGGGAAAAAAGTACAGTATTGTATGAACAATGTCATTTTATTATATACAGTATGGAAGGCTGTAAAGTATGTTGTAATAAATGTTAAATAATGTTAAAGTCTGGTCCTATTTGTATTTGCTCTAGCAATTTTCTCATGTTTAATAGTGATATGTTCTCATTCTTGTTAAATTTATTAGCATTATATAAGATAGCTTTGTGCATTTTTGGACTCTCCACATGTCACTGCTAATCAAAATATCTTTCAATCTTGTTACGCAGATAGAATCATATAAATCCAACATAAAATGTCAGCAGAGCAATGTCACTGTAGAGTTGTGACCCTCTCTGTTTACTGTTTTACAAATCACAGGGACACCAAAAACATAATTTAGGGAAATATAGCACTGCTTGAGCATCTAAAATGATCGTCCATTAATCATTCTGACTCTGCTCATTGGCACAGAAGGAAATGAATTTAATATAGCTACTATAAAGTGGTGCTAGCTGTAGAAAATGAGGATGAAGTATTTGGGCACACTGAGGTGACAGACAGATGCTCGATAGACGAGAGGAGGGGCCCAGGAGATGGATGGTGCACACCCAGCTGGACTGTCTCAGCCAGGCTGGAGCCAAACGGGCTGCTGAGGAGTCCCAGCTACAGCCATGTCTCACCCTGCACACGTCACTCCCAATCTCTACTGAGCCTCCCTGAGCCTGGCCAGACCCCCATGCTTTTGCAGCCCACCACACCAGGCCCCATGACTCTCCCCAAAAACACTCACTCTGATCGTATCAGCAGGAAAAATGAAGCCACAAAAACACACAGGCTGCAAACCACGTACGCCGCATGTAACAACCCTCACAGACTGAGAGAGAACTGAAATGAACAGAGAGAGACGACAAGATGGGAGCTTTAATTTGTTTAGTGTATGTGATTATATTAGTGTTAGGGTCATATTATTGCTCACCCATGTCAAACACGATGAACTGAACTCCGCTGGGGCAATCATAGCTTTAATAGTGCTTGACTGAGTCCAGTATACACACACACACACACACACACACACACAAACACACTCTCCATGTGTAGCTGCCTCAGTTTATGTCACAAAATAGCAAAAGGATCTGAACAGAGAAAAGATGGTGCAAACAAGTGAAGCAGACCTAAATGAGGAGGGATAATACTGTAAATGTACATTTTATATTGTTCTGTACCTTCCAGCTAATGATTGTGCAATCAGCATGAAGAAGAAAGGGGGTTCCTTGTAATCGAATTATGAGAATTAAATAATTATATAAAAGTAGAGGACATATAGAAGAATAGAAAGGAGAAAGGAGGACAGAGTGAGAGTGAAACAGAATGTACTTGTAATGGGCCAACAGCAGAGTAGAGAGGCCATGTTCGCTGTCAGCCATTAACATGGCAAAGACTAAATAATTCACTGCACACTGTCACCTTACACAAGTCTGGGCTAACTGAGGGCTGCATTTGTGTGAGAGAGTGAGTGCGCTGCTTGTGGGAGGCAGTACCAGAGGATTCCTTTGAATAATGAGCTCACTAATGCCATCCTGTGGCTAGAACTTGTAAGATACCCCAGATATGACATCCCTGCCAAAAGCTGGGCTTCCTCCAAATGTGGCATGAGCTCTAACATTTAATAAAGAGACAACTCCCAAAACCAAGACAAAATTACATTAACATTTAGAAAAGGGGAATTCTGTGAATAGGATGCTGATTTCCTTGTAACCTTTATGTTTAAACAGAACAGGAGATACTAGTTAGCAACTGGGCAAACAATACGAGCTCACCTGACTGATTTACATGGACTGTGTCTGTGTGGCTGACATGTTCAGAGACCTGTCGCCTGTTGTGGCTGCTCGTCTTCATCGTGTTACTAAAAGTGCTGTTGGCAAGGAAACCAGAGAGACAGGTGGGGAGATGACACACAAGTCAAGAAGCACAGTTTGGAGTGAGAGCCAGACAAAAAAGAGAAAAAGTAATTGGAGATCTAGGAGGAGAGAGATGGGCGGTTTGGTGAGACCTACACAGAGGAGGGAGGGAGGCAGCATGTGACAGTGCGACCCATAACTTCCACTGACAAGCTTTATTACAGTCCCACCTGCAGCGAGACAGCAAAAAGCACTTAGCCTCAGCCAAGTGGCCTGACACTGGAGGACAGTCTGAAAGCAAGGCAGTGAGAGATCGAAGAGCAAGAAGAAAGAAAAACGGATCAGACGTGGAGACAAGGAGGCTGAGTGGGAACAGGGATGATTGAAGTCATGAGACTGCAGACGGGGGGATAAAAGGAGAAAAGTAGAAAAAACATGACAGAGGAAGGAAAAACAAAAATGGAATTCATTGATGAAATGTTTCTTATCTGATTTATTAAGAGCAAAAATCTGTGGTCTTTGAGGGTTTTCTCTGTAAAAACAGCCTAAAGGAAACACATGCACCACTTCATTTCTCAGTCTGAGTGTAATCTTACTGCAACACCTGTTTCCTTGTAACTGTGAAGTCAAAAGGTCATCATTAAGTGGTCATGTCTTCAGGAAAATTGCAAAAACATGTCTGTAACCTCAAAGCTTGAAACTTAGATGTAACCTTATTGCAGGTAATTCATTATGAACTTGTTTTTGGCCTCAAAGGTGCAAACTAGGAGTATTTAAACTGTATTTTCCAGCCAAATATTCAACCTGAAATTATGGTTGCTACTCTTAGATGCTTACCACTGTCATCATTTATTGCAGTTCTTGTGATCTGTAAGAAGGAAATAATTAAGGGAATGTAATAAAGAGAGGTTTATTACTTCCTGAATGGCGACAGCTCACATCTATTAATGCTCCAGTCTGCTGATGTATCTGTTGATGAGCTATGGCCAAGTAATGACGTGCTCCACTGGCTGTGAATCTATAGGTCTCCCTCTATGTCTTTCTGGCTCTGAGACTCAGGATGGAAAACCACAGTCAGTAAATCAAACCCATCCGGGGGAAGAAGAGAGAATGAAGAGGGAAAAGAGGGAGAGAGGGTTAACAGCTCGTTCTTCAGTTATTCCGAGAGTGGAATGTGTTGGAAAGCGTACAAATCAACCAGGAGTGACTGCACAATAAGGTCAGTGTGACCAGTGAGAATCCTGAGTCAAATCCACACTAACACAAGCACACAAACAAACATGTTACACACAAACACACACACACAGAAAGTGATTGAGTGAGGGCATAACCCCATGCCCACCCTGTGAGCAGCTAATAACTGTGGCACAGGGCCAAACCCACTGTCTCCTGACTAATTCCCTGTTGCCCGCCAGGACTGGCGCCACACTGCAGAACAGAGCCCCGTTTCTCCAAAAATCCTGTGATCATTACATTAGTAAATTGCTGAAATAGATGGACGTGGAGACAAACACAACCACACAGGCTATTCAGCCCACTCCACTCCAAAGAAAAGATATAATGGCCGAGACAATGGGAGCACTATTAATTAATAGTTGTTTGTTGATAATGGCTCCCCTCACTTAACACACACACCTCAACGCCCCTCTGCTGGGCTGGAAAAAGAGGGCAGCAAGGTGGCACTCTGCCAAATGTAGTGCTGCCAAGAGACTCAGTGCACCCGGGTCTCCAGCGGCATTTCAATAGCATATAAACACACATTTACACACAAGCAAACACACACTTCCATCTGTTGTGCTTCATGGGAGCAGTGGCAAGCTTGTCACTGTCATGTGAAGTTAGCCCACCCTCCTGCCATCCATTTTGAAGGGGACAAAAGAAAAGCAGAGACAGAATGGAGGGGGTTAGCAAGCAGAGGCATTCCCAGTTCGTCCCCCTGGGTATACTCACCCTCACAGCACATTTAATGAACACCATAGCTTTGTCCATACACTACATTTATCAAGGCTCAATAGTGTAAAATACAACATCAGGCTAAACAGGGCTCCTCCTTTAATAACTCTCTTCAGGTGAACTTCTGTCTGCTTTGCATGCACCACTGTTCAAACTTATTCAAATTAGAGCTGACCATCAAACCATCAGATATCTACACATTAAACCCAGCAGACAGACTGGGAAGGAGGATTTACCATACAACTCCAACTGTCAGCCTGTCTGTAGTACATCCTCACTCTGCTGTAGGTGTTGTATTAATGATTTAAACACATGAGTCTTGCGATCATGAGTGATAGTGTCCCTTTCTCTATTTCATTTTATGTGTGAACACCACAAGCGTGTCCTGCATCACGTGCCTAGTCTGAACGGGGGAAATGGGCCGTGTCATGTCAGTGCGAGCAGCAGCGCGACCGAATGATGAAGAACACTTAAATAACTCATGAAAAGCCTACTCCCAACCCACACTAGACCAAAAAAAATGTACGTCTTTACATACCACTGCTTTGTTGTGTGTTTAGCCAAAAAACAGTCAGTGTGTTGTGGTTGAGCTGGTGTGTGTGTGAGAGAGAGTGTTAAATGAGGTTTGGGAAACGACAAGAGGGCCCTCAAGGCTAAACAGAAAGAGCCTTAGAGGAAAAGAAGGAAAAGGCCGAAGCCAATAGAGACAGAGAGGGAAAAGAAGTAGGTGAAGAGTTAGGGAAATTCGATTTGTGTAGAGTTTGAATGTGGGATTGTAAAAAAAACAGAACATGACAATGTAGAAGAAAATGTAGAGTAAAAAGGCAGTTTATGTACATTGATAAGATCCGACAGTAGCACTTTCTACATAAATGCACCAAGCTTCAAAACCCACTGTGGAGATGGCCTCCCTGGAGGCACACTCATACATGTCACTTGTATATATTTTTTTGCTTCTACGCGTGCTTTATTTTGACATCTTCCACCTCCTCTCCCAGCCTCTCTTCATCATTATTACTGTTTGCCGGCATCGCTCAAACAAGCTGCTTATTCATCTTTTCACTTTGACAATACAAGAACGATGAGAATGCATCTGCGTCTGCAATAAACGACAGTTAACGCAGGCACAAGAGTATTTGTGTCAGAGTCTTGTAGGCAGGTTTGGTATGCTGCAGCTAAGGGGTAACATCAGTTGCAATTAAACAATGCAGAGGAAGGTGCATTTGCAAAACAAAGCAAAGGGAAATCATTATTATCTCCTCTGGTTTTACAGTGCCGTTTTTTCAAGCTTGTAGAAATGTCACGAGATGGAAATATTTCATCTGTGAGAAGGTCATTGTCAACATTTGTCAATCATTATGTGAAAGTAAAGGGTCGTGGTGAGTTACAACAGAGCGAGGTGTTAAAAACATGACAGCTGAAAAAAGAACACGGTGGTTTAAGAGCTGCTCTCATTCTCTCTATGACGCTCGCTACTTCCTGCGTTGCCAAACAGCAGGGTCAAGAGGACAGCCAACAGGAAGCAGAGATAAGATGCCCACAAAGTAAAGATATTGTGAAAGAACACTGTGGGCTGTTCTTTGTAAGAGTCAGAGGGTTACTTACTGGAAAGTGGAAGTTCAGTTTTCTCAGCCTCAGAGGTCAACGGTCTGGACCGAGAAGGAGTGAGGTCAGCAACAGGTTGAGATGGACCTGAACTGGGATTGGCCTCTTTGCTGTCTCCAGACGGGCTTTGAATGATAACCTGAAAATGAGGAATACAGAATTACTCAGTTATCTTTATCCCACTCAAAAACAGTTGGTTCCACTCTATAAACAGTTAAAAAACTATTTACAGATGCTGACATGTAATTAATGTGTGCATCATTTTACATGAGCTTATACTTCAAGAGTAAAACAATAATAACAATGTTTACAACTGATTTGATTAAATGCTTAATGGAGTGTAGTTATTAAAGTCACACTTTTCATGCCTTACTTATAAAGTATAGGTACATGGTCAAGAATACGGGGCGATAATTTGCAGGTGACATAATGAAAAAACCTCCATTCTGCAAATATAGCAACAAACTTCTGATCTATTCCATTATTGCTGCAGCCATTTTTAGCCGCTGTCACACATCAGCTATAAAAAGACAACAACTAAAGGGAATGCAGCACTGTCCCTTCCCTGGAATGAGGAGCTGCGAGCAGACGGATAGACAGGCAGGATCAAAGACGCTGAGAGACAGAGAGGGAGAAAGAGTTTTTCTGACAGCCCGGGTCTGTTTGGATGTGCTCTACAGCTGAGACAGAAAAAGGAGGCTGAGTCTGGAGGAGCTGGAGCTGACCACGGTCTGTCACTGAGGAGAGATAGAGAAGTGGAGTGGAGTTTCAAAGAGGCTGTGACGAGTGGCACTGAGACAGGCAGGGGAGGTGCAGCACATCTTAAAACAAAAAGGCACCTTGGGCATATGAAATATACATAGCTCTCAGCTGGAGACAAAGACACAGCGCGACAGAGCAGAGGAAGGCCCGGAGGACTCCAGACTAGACTCTACTGCCGCTGCTTAAAACACGATGCTAAAAATAAAACACTCCTAATGACTGCTCATGAGGAACTGGAAGGAAATATACTAAGATTTGGTGTATATGTTCGCTTATATACTTACATGTGGATGTGTTTGTCAGTATAAAAGGGCATCTCACAATAGGCACATGCAAAGACTGGGTAAAAAGACAAAAACCGTCAAGAGGTTTGGCTGTTGGCTACATGGAAATCCACCTGCTGCTTGTCACGGGGGATTTTTGGTAAAAAAGTTTGCTTTAACAGCCTCTCCTTTTGACCTCCCCACCTGCCATTGCTACAAGCCCAGACAGCTGCCAGCAGTTAATATCCATTTAAAGAGACCTCACTTAACAATACACTCAACCCTTTTGTTGAAGCTAACGATCCGCCTCTCCCCATCTCCCACTCACGGTAATACTTATCCCAATACAGTACTAGGATGTGAGTATATTTATCAAAAACAAGTATGACTTCTCCCCGGCTAAAAAACAAAGCGTGCAAATAGTCATATCCAGCTTTGGGATTACCTCTGCAAAGGACATGACGAGCAGGTGTAAAGTTTGCACAACCTTTTCCATCACTCACCACCGTCACTCACATTTCAAACTGGAAAAACAGTGGCATGATGACGAAAGGGTTTCTTTTCTATGTCTATTTAATACAACATGATGTGTAACTTGAGCAGTAAGTAAGTGTGAGTTTTTCCACTCACTTAGGTTAATGAATCTTAAAGAGAGCAGGAATAGAGCGGGGACATGCACGACGCGGCACCGGTGTCAGAAGGTGAAATGAGAAAGATCTACTGAGGTAGTGCTAATTGAGGTTAATTCCACAGTTCAGCGTTATCTCCTCTAATCGGTTAGGAGGAAGTCGGTAATGGATGATGCTGTGGGACACGGAAAGCCTGTGAAGAAGAAAATACTGGACATCAGCTGGTAAACAGAGGATTAGCACTGGGAAAAGGATGACCTGTTGTATTTATAGATGGAGCGAGAGAACAGCCTACCAGTCAGAACGCTCCTCACCTTTCTTGCTTGCTCTACCTACATCTCACCTGTCATCCTTTAAACACCATTCACACACAACATAAAACACGGCACATTCACACTTGAGCAAGAACTCCCTCTCTATTCCTCCCATGCACTGAATTGGACCTAACCCAGGCCTCTGCAGCTCTCTCATCACCAACTCTTTCATCACGGCTAAACCCGTCGATACTTCACGCCCCGGCCGCGCAACATCTGCAGCTCAACCTCCCCGATTCATTAAGGAGAAGGGGCCGAGTCAGAAGCGAAAGCACACGTCGATAAGCAAGAGGCGGCTGCGAGAGAGTGTGTCACCAGGGGGCACAGCCATCCATAAACACCACTGACAGTCGAGACAGGAAATACACTTGAGCGTGTCGATAAGTTAGTCAGCGTGGGTGAGGAGTGATCAATGAGAACACGGGATGATGTCAGTACCGTTTGGTGAGATCACTTTAAGCTAGACATACAGTGTGTTTAACTTTTAGATGAGTGACGCTTTAAAGCAGTGGTCTCAGTGGTGAGGGGCCGCAAAAGTTTATAAGAATCCTTTCAGGGGCCGAAGATGGTGATGTTTGAGAAGCTTTTATCAGACTTTGAATGTGAGATTTCATCTTCATTTGAGTCTTACAAAACTTATCACACAAACAATAATTTACTCCTTTAACGGAAAGTGGTTTTAATTGGATTTGAACAGGTTTTTGTCAGATTTCAACAGGTTTCAGATGGATTTGAACAGATTTTAGTCAGATTTCAACAGGTTTCAGATGGATTTGAACAGATTTTAGTCAGATTTCAACAGATTTTAGATGGATTTGGACAGGTTTTAGTCGTATTTGAACATGTTGTAGTTGGATTTGAACAAACTTTATTTATCTTTTTAGCAAAAACAAAATCCATCTTAAACATTCAAGGTTCAAATTCAATGAATAGAACCTAGTGCCAAAAATATCACCTTCTAAATGTATTGAAGGGCCACATAAAACATTGCAAAGGGCCACATTTGGACCCCCAAACTTGAGTTTCACATGTGTGCTGTAGTGTCTGATACTAGCTCATTAACAGGGAATGAGTTACACCAACTGTTCAGGAAAAAATCCTCTAAGATCAGCTTGAAATTCACTGGTGTAATAAAGACAAACAGAGTCAGGGATTATCCTTTAGGTTTTGATGAAGATGGACCCCGAGGATAATAATAATAATAATAATAATACATTTTATTTATAATGCGCCTTCCTAACCCCCAAAGTCGCCCTACAACATACAAAAAAACACCGGGGGACATAATAATAAAAAAACCCCCCAAAAAATTTTAAGAACCCCATTAAAACCCCCTTAAAAAAAAAAAAACGGGCCGGGGCGTTTTGGGGGGGGGGGGGGGGGCCGCCTCCCCCGGGGGGTTTTTTTTTTTGGGCTGGGGGGGGGGGGGGGGCGTTTTTGGGGGGGGCGGGGGGGGGGGGCCCGTGCTGTGCCGTCCCTGCCCCACGCTGCTTCGTTTGCTGGGGTTTTGTGTTTTTGAGCCTGTGTGTGGGTGCACTCTAGGCCTGTGTGTGTTCTCGGCTCGACTGACATTTCCTCAAACGTCATTGACATTTCCAGGGGATTTGAAGATTTTATCCCTCGGGTGTTTGAAGAGTTGTGTGCTGCCCTGGCTGCGGCAGAGCTGTGGCCTCCCTTTAGGGCCTCACTCCAGAGCTGTCTCACTCACCCGTAGTGTGATCAGGAGAAGACCTGTGCTACATTCTCCGCCTTTTAGAGATGACTGCCTCGCCGCTTGGTCTTTTACTTAGTCTTGCTGTTTCCCCTGAGTCGTGGAGTGTTTCTGCTTCTCTCCGCTGAGGCAGAAAAGCTATCGCAAAAAGATATGAGGAGAGAAAGTAGATGGAGATGGTGTGGGAGTGAGCGGGAGCCAGAGAAGGCACTAAAGTGTGAGAGGGAAGGAGGGAGAGATCTGTTTCTGCTGCTACAGGCTGGTTAGTGGAGCGAACTGACACAGACTGACATCTCTCTTCCATCGAGACCAAGTTAAAAAGAGCCTTGCTGCTCTTTGTTTATCACTCTCACTCTTCCCATCTTCTTACTTTTCTCTGTCCTGCGCTCCTTTCCCCTAGCTCCCTGCACCTGCCCTGCAGCACCCATGTCTGACTTTTTCTGCCTGGATGGATGCTGCAGTGCTCTTGTGCTAGCCCACGCCTCAAATGACACGCCATAAACCACAATCACATAGTAACACACACATGCATGTCGACATGTGGGCAGAGAATGCCCGATGTCATGGTCAGGTCCAACAAGGGCAAAAGGTCACTGCACCAGACTAAACAGACACAAGCTGTCCAATCCAGTATCATTATATAGAATAGTGTGGTCATTAACAAACAAAAACAAAAGGAAATATGTGTTACTCTGTGGATGAGAATTACAAATCTTAATTCAACATGGCCATGGCAAACGACCCATGTTTGATACCTGACCGCAAAAAATGATAGCTACGTGCACAAAGTGAAAAATTGTGAAAAAGACACTGACAGATTCAAACTGCTGTATCAGACATGACACTGGGAATGACCTTGAAACAAAACGTAATGGCCTTATTCTCTTGTCAAAAGTAATAGCTCTGCATGCATAATTAAAAATAAAGGGCATTCCGACTGAATCAGCAGTATGTTTTCTGTCTAACCATAGAGACTAGAGCCACCCCCAGCAGCGCACTACACTGAAGGTCAGCACGTCTAACCTAACAGCTCACTATCATCCTCTGTCATGCAAATGTCAGCCATGTCATTTTTGGAAAACAGGAATGTCCTGATGCGGAGCAAAGCGAGAGGCTCTAAACGGACACTATGATGTAACACCGTAAACATTTTAGCTGTGTCTCAGTTTGTTCCACAGAACAAGATGCGCAGAAAACCTAAATAAACAGACACTGTTTAATATTTCATCAAGTTGGTTTTCTTTCCCTCTAAACAGATTCAAGTATTTGAAGAAAAAAATCAAATGAATGCCACTGCACCATACTGTGACCTTGGGTTCAAACTGAAAACGAAAAATTTCACCTGCCGACATAGTTGGCTGGGTGCATATACACTACAGGGCACATATGCATTCTCCATGGTCGGCTGAGAACTCGAACAGGAAAAGGTTAAGTGTTATCGATCGGTCTCTTCCTGCTTAACCTGGCTGTGAGAGCAAAAACAAACTGACCATTTGACAGTCTCCTTCTCAGCACACTACAAACTGAATGCATACACACAAATAAGCACATGCACTGCTTTTTTTTAAGCTTGTTTCAACTTCCTGTGCAACATTACCATACTTGTGACTTTGACCACCCAAGTGATTGTCTAAGAATATGTTAAATATGCAAACAACAATGTAAAAACTAAAAAAAACAAAAACAAAAAAACACACACAACACTACAGTGATAAACTGACAAAAACTCTGTTGGTGGTCATTGCAGCTTTGAGTGGTGAGGATGCACATATGCAAACACTGCACACTTAGACTGTGGCAGATTTCAGTTCAACAAAGAATTGGGTTGATATGAAAGTACTCATCTTGACGGAGGCATGACATTAAGATCGCCGCTGCACTCTGGTTTCTTTGATGCCATTTAGATATGCAATAGAGGGGAAAATGGAAGCATGAAAGCAGCAGCAGGGATAACTGGATGAACTGATAAACAGACCAAAGGAGACAGAGAAGCAGCCTGTTATAATCTAACAAAGCAAAATAAGTGGGTATAAAAGAAAACAGGGGCAGGCAGGTTTGTCTTTATGTGCACTGATGCTAATAACACATTCTATAGTTTCTACTTGTTGCCTGGGCTCCACAGATTTACTGAAGACTTAAAATTTGTTGAGGCAAGGTTGGTTGTTTTTCACACATTTACAACTGTGAAAAAGCACTCGCTGTTTCAAATCCAGCATGAAATCTACTGTAAGTCTTCAGCTCATCACTGAGGAATACACATTCAAATAAACTCTAGTGATTATGCTGTAAACTCCATACTTTCAATGTACACTTTTAAGGTCTCCTGACAACAAGCGTACAACTGTAAAACTCCCTGCAATGTTTTATTTACCATACAATCAAAGGTCCAATATCAGTACAAGCTTCTCTATATTTGCTACATTTCTATAAAAATGTCTTTTTTATGTACATTGTTCTTTTCATTGCTCCATTTAGAAGTTAATGTGAAAGACTAGCGTCAGCCAAAAGCACTGCTGTACTCATATATCTGTTGTCAGCCTGCAAGAAAATATATACAGTAGGTAATATATACAGCAGAGCAAAGCAAAACAAGTCTATTCTCCAGAGACAGAAGAAAGTGGGGAGGCAGCGAGAACAAGATAGAGAAAGATACATAGATGGAGGGAGAGCGAGCAGGCCACAAAGGACTGTTTTCTGCTGGGTGGGTAAAGTGTGTCCAGGGGGCAGCTGAGTGAGCACACACAACACAAAGCCTGTCATTAGAGCTGGCTTTCTGCAGACACAACAAACTGTGTGTCACTGAGAAGGGATGACGACGTGTGTGTGCTGTGTAAAGGTTTTGTGCATAAACAGTGTGTGGACTTTGAGGCATCGACAAAAAGCCTGTGTTGTGCTTGTCTCCTCTGATGTACAGCTCCTCCAGGATCATAGCCTTGTGCGGTCAATACTGGCTCTTATGTCTTGTGAGTAAGATTAGATGTATAGGCTGCCCCTCCCCTTCGTCCTCAGGCTTGTATCTTCCTCTGACAGCACCACACACATCCAGCTCGGGCCTCTTGCCTCCCAGCTGCCCCCGTGCGCTCACTCATCAGAGCTATGATTAGTGAGTAAAGGAATGTTGTGGGGCTACTGCCGACTCCTCACCTGACCCTGGCCTTTTCCCTCTGCGTGACCTGGGATGACCCCACTCTGCCACAACTGCTTTCACACTGTTGCCGACACACTCCATTAGGCCCAACACCTGCCTCTGCACAAATGGAGGCACTGTGACAGACAAATACGCAAAGAGACAAACTGAGGACAAATATGGCGGCATCAGCCAGAGTCCAAACAGTGAGTTATGTACATAAACACCACAAGGCCTTTACACATGCTAATGCAGTGAGGCGGCCCTTTTATGAGATTACACAGTGATTACAGAGGAAGGGGTCGCAAAGGGGCACCTGTTGCTCTGAAACTCTGCAGTCTATGATGTGTCCAAGCATGTACTCAGCAGTAGTAGAGTAGTTGGATATTAGCACCACACATTGGACACTGTGGATAGTGTGTGTTCCATGTGCAATGAGACACTCTTGTTTCTGTGTGTGTGGGCCCCAGGCCCACTCTGACAGCTCAGTGCTAGCCATCTGCTGGCAGTCACACCAGGAGAAAGCAACCGCAGCCAAACAATGGAGAGCAATGACAGGCAGGATTTGTGGGAACTGTGTGTGTGGCTGTGCATGTATTTTGGTGAGGCGTGCACATTTTCCCTTCAAAGATCCAAGCGAGCCCCTCTCTATGAGCATGTGCAGAGGGGCGTGGCTGTTGTTGATAGGCTGTCTCTGTTACCAGGCGATAGATTAACAAGCCCAAATGGCCATCTGAGGAGAATAGATAGTATGGCCGAGTATGGGCACCATTTTCCCCTCTAGTTGTCACTTGGTGTATGCCTGCTCCACATATATTTGTCTGTCTATGATATTTTCTCTCCCACTGCTTCTCCATAAGTGAAAGGTTGACACAAAAGGTTTTAAGATGTAGGTGGACAGTGTTACAAGCAGAGGTTCGATTTTTTTAATCTTCTTTCCCAGATGTTCATGATCTTCTCCCTCTTTGTGTCCTACTGAGCTCAGGTAGAGTGGCATCAGTGATGTACACAGATGGTGGGGTGTTTGCAGCCTGTGTGTGACACACCAGTCTGACAGTGAGTGTCATCCAGCTGGGTAGAGGCCTATATGGTCGCAGAGAAAGAGCATGCCAGGTGGCTACCAAACAGGCTGCAGCACTCCTCAGCCACCATTGTCAAAAACCTCTGCTAACCATTTTCTGATTTTGCATTCAAACTTGTAATATAAAATTATTTTTTACTCCAATTTTAATAAGATTCCTTGAACCTACTGTATATCCTTATGTCTGCTTTATGTGTGCTGCTTTGCCTATCAATGCCTATGCATGGCAGTACTTCAAAAGAAGCTTTCAGTTTAGTTTCAACTGCTTGCTTGGGTGTTTGAGTGTGTGTGTGTATACTTGTCTCCTGTAGCTGGGGGCTATGGCTGATCAGCACCAGCACAACAAGGTTGGCATGGCTTGCTCGCTGGCACTCTAACAGGGCACACCTATTTACACAAGCCTAGACTGAATGGCAGGCATTGTCTGGGTGAGAATGCAACACTTAAGCTCCTGATTAAGGCAGAACAAAGCCCTCAGGGGCAAGACTGATGAATGCATTGAGTGAGGGAGAGAGGAAGAGACGAATGCAGCTCTGTAAAAGAGAATCGCATGTGCTTTGCTTTGCGCTCCTGTGGGAAAGAGGTAGGTGGGGGAAATAAAAAGTCCTCACTTAGGGGTTGAACAATATAAATTGATAAGAAAAAGCAAAATGTGGGACTAAGAAAGAGGACAGGTGGGAGGAAAGAGGAGTGGGACAGGGACAGGAACAATACAAGAGCTCTTCAGATCCAACAATGACAATGCAAACCAAAAAGAGGAATAGGCTAAAGAGGAAGGTGCTACTGTGAGCTATCAAATACTGATAAGGAACAACAAAAATGATAAACATTCAAATAGTGCCCTCTAATGGTACATGGTCCTCAATAATGGGCTCTCTATTCTCCCCTCTTGTCCAGGGACATGACTGCAGAGAGCGGAAACTAACCAGGCTAATAACCAAATGTGAAATGCACAGAAATGATAAATATGCTTTACACGCAGTTGGACAAAGTGTTTCTTGTCACATAAAACACAATATTGAAACTAATCATTGATGGACACAAACACAATGAGTATGACATGGGGTAAGCGACTCCCTTATGAGTGTATCCTAGCAACAAGACAGCCATAGTAGCCATGCAGTGAGCAGCTGGCAGCAGGGGCCACAGAGGCCATGATGGATTTATCACGATGTGCATGTGTGGTTTATATTTAACAGCTGTAGAGATGCAGGTGTGTGCCTGCATGGCACATACTATAGGATGTATCCACGCATGTTAAACACCTAAACAATCATTGCTCTGTCAAGCTACCAGCTGTGATAATAAGAGCTAACAAACAGCGACACAACATCACACAATCAGGGTAAATCAAGAAGGCGGGATTGGAATTTATAATTAATAATGCACTTTTGTCAGCATTTGTCTGTCAGAGTTTGAAATCAGGAAAAAAACATTTTTCTGCTGGTTATGGCAAAGTTTAAGAAACACATCCCATGTTTTCATTTTTGGTTTACTATGTGGATATAAGTCAGAATGAAAAGAGCATTAAGCTAAATGAAAGTAATCAGGATGCTCATAATTCAAAACTCATCAACAAACTGCATGTTTTGTTGCCAGAGATCCTCAGGCACAGCTGTGCTCCACCAGCCGTGGGAGTCCTCAGTGGTGACAAGGGGCTCTCCTCCAAACCCGAGGCCAGAGGAAGCACCCGAGCCAGGGCAGAACTCTGTCTCCATGAGAAACATCATGCTGCAGCTAATCATCGACTCTGAGCCGCCTCTGAAGCAAACAGCCAAGCCACAATAAGGATACATTTCAGCAACACTGCTGCAATCATCTGGCTTTATACCACATGCCTTCCTCTGTCATTGGAAACTTAACAGTGTGGGGTAGGAATGACTCAGGGAAACTCCATGTAGGCACATGTTCAAAGATTTACACACTAGTGCAGGATGTCAAAACGCTTTTGTAAGTGGGTATTACTAAACAACAAAAAAGACAACAAAAAGGATACGTGAAAGCACTATGGGAAATCACAACGTAGACTCTTGCCACATAAAAGACATTACTTAAAAAATAAAACTCTTATTGCTGTGTATTAAACAGAGAAGTGAACTGAAAGTATAAGTAAAAAACAAAAAGATGATTGTAAAGGTGAAAATCTTTCCATTCCTTCCATTGACTGTGGTACACTGTTCTTCTGTTGCTCTGCAGGCTGTCTTGCTGCTGGGGTATGATGTCTTTCTAAACGGCCTCATGTGTTTTATGTCTTCTCATAAAAAAAAAGCGACCTCCTTTAAAGGCTCTGCTCACCAATGACTATCACACTTGCTGTCACCCAAAGACAAGCACAAGTGAGGATGACTACAAAGAGCCTGAGATAGAAGACGCAGGAGGGTAGAATACCAAAAAATGGAAAAACATTTTTGCATGTTTCAATTTGCATTCTTTTTATTTTTTATAATTTCACTGGGATGCTCCTAGACGCGTACACCACAATCATGTTTGCCAACCTCACAAGAAATGCTTTCTCAAGGACATCTTGACAACAGAAAAATCTCTTAAATCCTGTGGCTCACGAAAACAGACAAGTTGGACGTCAACCATCAGCCTGTCATGTAACAAAAGGTGTACAAATGTGTCACTACTAGAAACACAACAACAGGAGTACACTTTGTCTTTACTTCTTCTTTTTTAAAAATGTTGTGGTTAAACGGACGAACACACATCTCTCCCAGACACATACAGGCAGCCCCGAGAGGACTACAAGCACAGACGCTCCAAGTCTTAATAGTCTGACTCTGGCTCTCTGTATTATGCTGTATTCATGCCTTTATGTACTTCACAGTTAGCACATGATACGGCTGGATTAAACCTCTCATGCTTATCTAAAATTTGAGTGTCCACATGCAACAAATTCAATAACTTTCAACACCTTGCACTGGTCAGTAAATCAATGGCTTTTTGTCAGTGTTCAGCAGCTGCTCTGTGTGTACTTTAGAAAAGAAAAGAAAAGAAAAGGAATAGTCTAGGGTGCTGTGCCTTATCTTGGGACAGAGTCAAACTGTTGAAACAAGGTGCGATGTATGGGAGCTGGAGGTGCAGTGTAAAATCAAAAGGGCACTTATGAGGAAGAACCAGTGGAATGGAGAGACAGACTGTACTGTATGTGTGTGTTTAACAGCAAGTGTGTTTGGGACAACTGAGCCAAACCTCAGCGCTGAATTGGCCAGAGTCTCTGGAGCCAGAGAGAAAGCCCAGGCTAACCGCAAACTCTCACACTCACTCCCCTTGAACAAAGTGTCTGGCTGTGTGAATACGTCATTCCACAACACGTGTTAGTGGCCAGGAGAGCAGGGGAAGAAGAAGCTCGTGGAAGAGAGAAAGAAAAGAAAAACAGCAGGATTAAGTGACCCTGAGAACAACAAAGCAATTCACTCTTGACGTGAGCAATGCAAATAGAAAGCTGCTCTGTCTCTTCACTTGTGTTCGTCTCTCTCATCTGTGCACCATCCACTTGAGTCTATTTGAAGTCCCGTCGCTGTACTTCATTATATTTCCCAAATGCACCTGAGTAGGAGGTTGCATCTCTGCACTTTAAGTTAATAGCAGGACCGCAGAGCCATGAAAATGAATACAGATAGGCTCTTCAGATGCGGCTGTGGGTAAAAAGGCCTGGGACTGGGAGTGCTCATCTACAGCCGCCTTTCAGCCCATTTATAATTCCCACTGACATGGCATTAGCTGCACTCAGATGAGCTTACTTTATGTGCACCAAATAAATCAGATTTATAGATCCTGACAGAAAAAACTGGACTCCAGGTGCACACTTATTGCACAATGCACAGGATTGTATACAGTGGATTAAGCACGGACAGACCGACCATCATTCACAAAAATCATTCTGAAAAACATAAAAGATGAAATAAAGCGTCTCACCTTTAACTGTTTAGTCTCCTGCTTCAACACCTGCGGCAGTAACTACACACCCACCCACCCACACCTAGCCTCACACACACCTCTCTGAGTCAACACTAGCTAATGGGACAAGTGCTGCTAAAAGGGGGTGGAGGCTTCCTTTGGCATGTTTGTTTTTGTTTTGCTCTTTTTGCTCATGCACCACTGTATGCTCAGTGTGTGTGTGTGTGTGTGTGTGTGTGTGTGGGTGTGCGTGTGTGTGCATGTGTGTATGTGTGTGTGTGTGTGTGTGTGTGTGGAGACAAAGGGAGCATATGGCAGCAGCAGCCAAGGCTGTAAATTAAACATAGAGGAAGATTAGATAATGAGAGTGCTCTCAGTCAGAGAGGCAGGACTGAGCCAGCACCTGTGTGACCAGTGGCTCATTCAGTCACAAGGACTATGTGTATTCAACTTTTGTCAAGTGGAATAGTGACAGTAACAAATCCAGAATCCTGGGGAATTTTGAGAGTTCATATATGTGATGCCAAAGTCTGTCTGAGTCCAGCCATACATATGTGTAACATATACAGACCTCACAAATCTCAGCAGGACAGCACATTTACAATTTAATGCATTGCACAGGAATATAAGGCAGAGTAATGACAAAAATAGAATAAACAAGACTAGTCAATTTAACAATTCAGTATATTCTGATATTACGGCAATTGGCATTCATATGAATGTCTCAATCAAGTATTAAGAACTTTATCTGACTTTTATTACTGCTGTCATTGTAACAGTGTCAGTTGCAAACCATGCTTAACTGAGCCTGGTTCAAGTGAGTCAAACACATTTACAGAGTCCTGTGGTTTTATCTAAAGTGCTTCCACACTTTGCGTGACTTAAATATATATCCTCTTTCACCGTTAACTTCGCAATTTAGCGATAGCCTCTGTTGTGTTTTGAAATGTACTATCCTAAAACGCATGGAAAAGTTTGTGTCATGTGACCGATAAACAGGCTCTCTTGAACCAGGCTCACTTAAACCAGGCTCAGTTAAGCCAGGCTCACTTGAACCTGGCTTTTTTTTTAACTCTATATTTTAGTTTAAAAGTCTTGCCCCCTCAGCACCTGTAAAATAACAGGCTGGCCCTCCAGCAAATTTAGTTGATGACCGCTGATGTGTTGGATTGAAAGTATAAAACAACAAAACTTGGATGTCTGAATAAAACATAAACAATAATGGTTATATAACATATCATACAATATAACAATAACTGTAATATTAGCCCTAACACATTATTGTTCCAATCAGTTTCCAATCTAATAAAACATTCTTCCATAAACCTGGCTGTAGTGATAGCTGCATCACATTCTGCAACCTTCAATGTCACACCTAACCCTTCTGATGTTTAATTCTGGCTAAAGTCTATCTGGCCGATCTTTTACAAACTGGCACTAAATGTCTGATGACACAGGATTAGAAACTGAATCTCTACCACATGAACCATATCACAGCCTTGTCACCTGAGCTTACAAGCTTACTTGCTTCATAGAGAACTAGCACAAGCCCTCAACGCACTTGCAAACTCAAGCTGATTGTAGGGCTCTGTGTCTGGTACTCGTAGGGGGATATATAGAGAGGGTTTAGGGTAATCTGTCACTGTCTCATTACACAACCACATAAAGCAGGGAGGGAGGCTTGGGGAAGCACACATAATGTAATCTTATAACAAGCGAGAGAAGGAAAGGAGGGATAGACAAGCAGGTAATACTCATTTAATAATGGGGATCAGTCAGAAGCACATCACACTGCTCTCTATGAATTTTAAGTCATTTTATAGGATTTCAATTTTTCAAAACATGCAAAAGATTCATCTAGATTTTTAAAATTGTAAGTGATCCAAATAAAACTACAACCCCATGTGTAGACACTTAAGATACCCAGGAAACGTCTTATTTTCTGCATTATATTTAGACACAGCACCCTATCTTTGGATCTCTTGCCTAACCTTCTACATCTAATGTTATCATTTAGACATTGCAAAGAGAAATACTAACATGCTCATAATTTGCAGGCTGCCAGCAGAGTTAAGAGTACACATTTGTCTTTTTGTGGCCATCTGTGTGTCAAACATACATTCCTTGAGTTGTGTGTAGTGTGTATGCATTAATAAAGGTCAAAGAATATGCCTGAAAGCCTTTGATATGTCAATCACTGGCCCGAGCCAAAATAAATAAACAAGTAAAAAGTCTTTCACATATACACATATAGTCTACGGTAAACACACACATATCACTTTGCATGCAGCCACATGCACCGTACTACTGCTGCCTGTCCAAAACACTCAGGTAAAGGTGATCTGCTGGAGCCATAATGAGGGAACACTGTTGTTGTGATCCTCTCACTGCAGCTCTGATTACCGCCGGGGTTGGGTTTCTACGCTGCGAGTAAACACATGAGAAGCGACCCCACACACACACATGTGCACCTAGCACCAAGGCACAACAACAGAGCTGTAACCTGAATGAGTGGGGCCTTCATGTGTGTAAGTCTAGTGGGCTGCAACTTTCCCTGTTTGCCGTCTGTCTCCTCAAAGACAAAGAGGGGCCTTGCTGCCCTCAGCTCATTACCAGCAGCAGACAAACACAACTCATACTCACATATGAGCAAGTATTCTCTCTTGTGCCTCCAGTGATATTTTGGACCTTTTATAATGTAGTGCAATTAACATCACTGTCAAATTAGCATGCTGTTGCACTGTATCCAACACAGCACTCGAGGTATACTGGTCATGTGACTTGTTGTTGAGCCACTTGATTTGTTACACCACTGGCTCTACAAATTCAGCCTGTAAGTAAACAAAAGTATTCTATCTACTGTCAGTGGATTTCCAGAGCTTCCAGGCTGCCACCAGGGATTAGCTCAATGCTCAGTTCTCCACTCAATCTCACCACACTCCAGTATATGGGATCTGTGTGTCTCTAACTGCACATGCATGTGTGCTAATGTGAGCCTGTATATACACTCAGGGGTGATATTAGTTAATCATAGCCTTCACTCAGCATAAATAAAGACCAATTACTGTGCTTCCCCATGGGCCTTTCACTATTAGCACACTAAAGACCCCAAAGAGTGCTGCCCCATAGCTAATACTGCCTCAGTGTAGCAGGCGGCCTGCTGAATCATGATGATAAGCACCACAGAGGGGAACACAAGGACAACATTCACAGCTTCACAAGCACCAAGGGCTGTTTGGCCATATGTGCAAAAGCAAAAATCAGAAGAGTCATCAAAATCATATCTTATTAACACATCTTAGTCTCAAAAGAATCATTTTGTATCACATCAAAAACATCATTGCAAATGTTATTCAAGGACAGTAAAGTTTAACAGTCAACACTGTCCTACCTGGTCATGTATCAGAATGTGTACTGGTAAAAGCAAGACAGCCAGAGCAGGGTATTAGCGTCTAATCCAGCAATTAATGACTAAAGCCCAGAGAAATAGAATAGAAAGAAATAGTCTTGCTTGGGCGTTGTATTACTTGTACTATTGTAACTAAAAAGACCACAGCAAACAACAACCAAAGCTCAGATTTCATAACTTCTCAGTGTTCACACTATGTTCTGTGTATGGTTGTCATTGCAAACATTACTCCTACAAGTTTTGTCTTTGTTTTGCCTTGCAGCACAATCTAAGCAAACAGTTACAGTCTCTTCAAAGGGAAGGAATTAAACAGAATGACACAACAAATAACCCCACCTCCAAACCAAAGCAAACACAGAATATGGACACCTGTTCAAGTTTGATGATATTAACAGAATGAACATTGAATGTGACAGAAAGAACACACTGTTCACACATCCCTAATGTAAATGTCTTTGTCTTTCCTTTATTCAGATGTGGTCTATGTGTGGACAGTGACACAGCAGACAAAGATGAGTTTTTCACTGTACAAATGTACACACAAGTGTAGTGGACCCTTGCTGGCAGCCACTCATCGCCCAAAGAGGCCAACCTAATTTGGAGGACAGGCTCCTCTCTGCCTGCTGGGGAGGCAGCAGGGATTATGAGCCTTTATACACACTAATCTAGTTTAGCCACACTGGGATATGTGTGTGTCAGAGAGGAAGGGAGAATGAGAGGATGCAGTACTTTGTATTGTTTACTGTGAGTGTGTGTGCATCCCAGTAACACAGTCTGTGAGAGCAGAGATAGAAGGCTCTCCAACTGGTTACAGGGGCTCCAGAACAAAGGAACGCTAGTCTCATGCCGAATGTCACTGGCTACATTCACACTAAAGCATTTTTGTTTTGGAAAAAAAAAAAAAAAGATCTCTAACCCCATACTCTAACCCCATAGAGCATTTTATGACACGTTTCCACTGGTGCAGTATAGTATGGACAGGTGGATCCAGCACAATTCAGTTTACACGGTTAAGAAGGGGTACAGCAGAAAGTCTCCATAAATACTGTCTAAATAAGTGTACGGCCTCACTTTAGTGACATCTCAACTGTGGTTCCATCAGTGTACTAGTTAGTAAAAGCTGGAGCAAGAGACTGCAGTCTGTGGATTGGACGACAGAGCATCCTCATAAAAGACCAGTATCCAGCTCAGATTCCAAGAAGAAATACTTGTTTAAAATTTGCTATCTCCTTGTTATTAAACACAAGTAGAACTTGTCACATGAAAAATTAAGGCGCATTTTAAAAAGTCACAGTTATATAAAAGAGTACCATAAACAGAATGTGAAAATGGAGCAAAGGTTTTCAAATTGGTTATGGCTGCTAATATGTCTGAGAGAATGAATAAGCGAGTAAGTCTTGTCTCAATTCATTTGAAGGTTAGGAGGTCAGAGGTCAACAAAGCTGTGGGCCACCATCTGCTTCCTCAGGTGTGGCTGGACTGCACCAACAGCTGTTATAAGTTTACACAGACACAAACGAATAAACTGCTGACAACTCCATTTCAAAACCTGATTGTGTTCACTGGTGGTTTACAATGTGTGTAGCTAAACACAGGCATTTGTAATTGGCTTGTCGGCCCGGTCGAGTCGGTTAGACAGGCCGCTGCAGTGTTCCAGTCATGTATGATGCTAGTGAGGCGTGAGGGTGAGTTGGCTGGAAGCGCCGACACATTCCGAAACACAGGAGACAGATGTGATGGCCAAAAAAACAGAGCCGGGGCCACGCTGAGGAGGAGCTGGACCACAGGCTCTACAGTGCGCCGTGTATTTATGCGCTGGCTTGAGTAATTACAGACTCGCCTGGTGTGTGGAGCCGAGAGTCTACCACAACACAGCTCCAGTGATGACACCATCCGCCGCACACACATTAACATTCACACACGTACATACACATGACAATAATTGTGTAAGCTTTTAAACAGCTGCTTTATATCCCCATTTCCCGAAACCACACATACATTCGTGCACACTTTCCACGGCATCTTGTCGTACAGGATCATTTTGAAAGCAGCTTATTCTGTAGAAATATATCAGCTACTAACTTTATGTTTACACACAACACAAATGAATGGCAGCTATCTTTATGTATCATCTTTTAGGTCATTACAGTCTGTTAGTGAGGCCCACATCTCAAGTTTGATCAGTCAGGCATTTCCAAAGTAGACCACTGACTCCATCTGCTGGCCACAGTTGATACTACAATCCCTTCATTCTCATTCAAATGGACACATTGTGAAGAGCACCACAGAGACAATTGTATGAAGAAAAACTGTGAGTTCTGTTCTGCAAAAGGATGCAACAGGAAACAGAGCAGACACTAAACAAAGATGGAAGAATAGACAACTTAAAATGTTGTCTAACCATTTGATTGAACGAGTGGGCACACTTTAATGATTATAGACTGAACTGACACTACTCTAATGTCGATCTATCACTACGACACTCTCACTTCCACCTGGACTGAAGAGAGGGACTCCAAAATGGTGAGTCATTTAAACCTATAACATCTCCAGCGATCTCTTTACCGCTTACCCTCAAACACTTGACATTCACCCCTCCTAACTGTTCTTTTTCGTGCCCCTGCAGCCCCTCCTCTGCCATTCTCACACACTTATCTCCCCCTGTGAGTTATTACACACACTGCTCTCTTATCTGCTCCATGTGGAATCTGCCTAAGAAAGACATTTCCTTTTTTACAGGGGCTTTGGGCAGGGTCTGGAAAAACGCAACGGACGTTATGAAACATATAACAATCATAGTAAGTATTAGCTAATGAATTTGTTGTGAAGATTACTGTACATGAATGAACAGGACTATGGATAGATTAAAAGGAAGGACAGGAGGAGGCAGGGTGAAAGGAAAGTGCAATATATAACATTTACAAGGGGATTAGTGTAGAGTCGTACAGGACATGAGGACCCCCAGACGTCAACTCTGAACTTGTTAAGGTGGAACATCTGTTGAAACGGGATGAGGAGGGGTAAGGGGAATCAGAAGGTCAGAGGTAAAAAGAACAAGAGGCGAGAGGAAAGAGGAAAAAGCACAGATCAAGGCGCGAGGGCTTTGTGTGAATCAAGCTCTTGGCAAGACACCGCGGCTGCATATGGAAGTGTGTGCGCGGCGTACTCGCACGCCTGCACTCCTGGCAGACTCAGACTAGGCATTCAAATGATTGGTGCCGCCAGCGTGCCGCGGCCCCCGCTGGAAAGGGAGGGAGGTGAGCGGGGAGGGCAAGTGCTAATCAGAGCCATGTGTGTGTGGCCAGCGCCGCTCTGAACAGCTGTTCCCATGCTGAGGACTGCACACACAAACGTCTTGTAAAGCAGCACAGGTATAATCAATCTGCAGTTAACGCTACCACGGCCCACAACGAGATGCTTTATGAAAAAAAAAAAAAAACCATCTTACAAATTGACTTTATTCCTGTTGTGAGATGTCCATGTCATGCTTAAATACATTCTAAAAATAACAGACAGCTCAGTGTGGTATGGAAGTGGCATACATTTTCCTCTCTCGACCAACAGGAAGAGTCTGGAGGAAGCTCGGGAAGACTTTACAGTACACTAATTCACAAACAGGCGACCGAGCAAGTCTGGTGTGCTTAGTCCGAAAGACTTTGGAGGATTTGAGTGCATGTGTGTGTAACAAGGCCGAGCTGAGACGCGCCTTAGGGGAACGGGTCTCTTTGTAGTGGGCAGGGAAGTGAAGGAATGTCAGGAATCTCCCCAGAGGATACAGGGTCTGTCCGGTCAACTTGCTCCCACTCTGTGCCGTCTCTGTCTTCGATGGCATGGCATAACCTTGTACAGTACGTGTAAACACAGCAGCTGACAAAAAAGACTCCGGGGCAATAAAGCGCACTAACAGCAAATAAAAAGGTTCTACGTGGAGATGTGTACACTGCTTTCCTTTGTGTTTAAAAAGGTTGATGATCACTTATTAAAGGTTGATGTCACCCTCAGGCTAGGTGTGGTAATGTTCGCTTCATAAAGTGCGCTGGCGGCCAATAAGAGCAGAGCATCCGGTCGATGACAGAGGATAGAGAGCAGGCGAGCGTGTGTGTTTGTGCGGCAGTGTGTGTGTGCGTAAACAAATGGAGATCCCAGCGGTGACGGCTCTGTTCTGCATCAAGAATCAAATCAAAACACACGCAGGAAAAAAAGGGAGTAATAGTGGCACCTGGTGGAATCGAGTGAAGACAAAGCCGTACTGTACGATGGGATTTTCAAGGCCGCGCTTAGGAAAATGACACAAATCTCAGAAAGTGTTGTGGAAAAAAGACAGATTTGCACAAACGCACCAAGGAGATGAAAAAGTACATGATGTAAGTTGAGTGAGATCCCCTTAGGATGGAAAGAGAGGATCGAGAAATCGTACCACTGAGTAAATCCAGAACCCTTCAGCAGGCAGATGTTGAGGATCAAACATCTATGTTCAGATGTGGTCACATTGTTTGAGGGTTTATTTCTCATCATAATTAATGAAAATCAGCCTTTACATTTTTGGCTTACTCTGATTCTCATCCATCATTTAGGACCACATCTACGGGGGGTATTACTAAGTGAGTATTGGAGAGGTTGATCTCATTGTAATGGCGTCACGGGGTCATCTGAGGTTAAAGACTGCTATAAAACACTATCACGAAGCACTAACAGAGAATGACCCACAGAAACACGTCAGCCCAGAGACAGGGGAGTTGAATTAGCGAGGTCACCGTGGGCTGCTACACTTCCATCGGCAGTAGCTTAAAGGTACTGGTAACAAAGTCTGGTAATGATAGGGTTCTTTCCAGACCAATGAGCAGCCATCCACCCAGACCTTTGCTGCAAGAACCAGCAGGGTACATCTCTCAGCCTGAATACTCAACGTTTACTGACTTTCAGCTTTAGAGACAAAAATTGGAATTCAAAATATGTTTTAAGTCTATTTATTCTTAGCGCTATTAAACTCCCCAGATTATTTTATGCATCACTGTTTAATGATGAAGGCAACACAGAAGTCATCAGGTTACTGCAGCTCACAGGCTTTAAGTGCAGCCAATGTGTAACCTGGACCTGGTTCTCATACTGTAAACTTTAAACTTCAGCGCTCCTGCCTACTCTTCTCATGTAAGGAGCTGTACATATCATAAAAACAGCCTCTCTTAACAGACAATAAAGACTAGGCAGCAGCCCCAGGACGCGGCACCATTCACACTTTAAAATAAGCAGCAAAGAGCTATTTAAACAGGGCCAGGTTACAGCCCTCATAAAACAAATGCACACAGGAATAATTGTATCAACACTGCAACCTGGCAGAAAAAATGTGTCTCCATGGGGGGCACGGGGTACGCTGTGCCGGAGAGTGGTGCTAGTGTTGTGGGGTCGGCTCTGGGAAGGGTGGGAGGGAAAAGGAAAAAGGGAGGAGGAAGAAAAACAGGTCCCACAGAGCTACCGTGCAGGCGCCAGTAAAGACAGCAAGGGTGGGAGAAGGGAGGGGGCAGAAAGACCCTGGTGAAACTCTCAACAGATGCGTGAAGCCCTTGTCAGCATTCCTGCTAGGTAACGCAAGGTCAGGAGCAAGCAGGAAGACAATATGAGGACTATTTGGGCTCCCTGAGCGCCAGATGTGTTTTAATAAGACGGCTGCCCTCCAAGCTAATAAGGTCAGCCTCTGGCTCCAGCCAGACGAGCAAACAAGTAGACTCTTGGCAGGAATTCAGCTCCAGCTTGGCACAACCTCCCTCCCTGCTTCCTGCCTCACTCTCTCCCTCTCTCGCTCTCGCAGTGCGTGTGTGTGACTCACTTGGTCTCACACACCCGCCTTTTATTAGACACTTCCCTTTTTTCTGTCGGGGGAGAGCGTGGAGTTGCAGCCTCAGAGAACATCTGTGCTGGGAGCCACACTGACTCACACAAGCACACACACAAGCTGATTGCTCATGCTTTGTACTGCCCCCCTGCTGTGACCATTACACCACTGACTACCTTCTACCACTGTACATGAAAACACTGCTGATACATTAGTAATTACAAACTACAATTACCTATAATAATAAACAAAGGAGAGATAAGTCAGATTATTCTAAAGATTTGAATGAAGTATGATGTGAAAGCCAGGATTAATTGGCTCGTAGTGCACTAAAAGACAGATCAGTAAAGAATAAGAGGGAAGAAGATTTCAAACTGAAACTGAAGACAGAAGGGACTAAGACAGACAGAAAGATCAAGCACACAATGGAGAAGCATCCATAGCAACTCCAGAAGACATTTAGCTGCCAGTAACACACAGTAACATAGTAAGTATAACCCCAACAGAAGGTAATGTAAAGTTGTCATCTACTAATTATAACACCACCAGCACTCCATCCTCTGTGTCAGTCTCTCACACAAGCTTTTGATTTGACCATAATTTCTGGATCACTTGCAAGTGGGATATAATTACTGGCTGTCTGGTGTAACTTAAATATGATATGGTTTATATTTATACCAGTATTAGTCAGTTGTGTATTGCTTCATGAGACCATCATCCATCACAAGGGCAGAGAGGGGGCTGTTCCAGAGGTTAGACCTTCCTGTTTTAATGCTTGCAGACAGACAACATGTGGCTAGATGTAATTTGAGATGACCTCCATGCAGTGCACTAAAGGTCAGGAGGTCAGCGGACCTTATCATCCAGCAGCAGGCCCCTGTTTCTGTCCAACACAAATGTGCCTGTGTTCCCACGGCTACAGCAGGTCCAGTGGTGATGTATGGCAGCTTGTAAAGCAGGGCTGTCATTCAGGTTTAACAGCCTATCAGAGAGATCCAACAGGACCACAGCCGTGCATGTACAGGTCTAAGCTGCTGACCGCTTCAGCAACACTCCATAAAAGCGCTCAGACAAAGCCAAGGGCAGGCAAGCAACAAAGCACTTTGATCTGCACTGGCAAAAACCCACACATAAGATGCTCTAGTTCACAAAACACTTACACATGTTTGTCCACACTGGCAAGGCTTCTCCCAAACTCACAATCATCCACACTGGGAACAGAGCTGACACCTGTGAAGCTGCGCCGTGCGGGAGCCTGTCCAGAGCCTACTATCAGTCCAAGACGAAGAACACATGTTCCACATTGAGAGAAAGTCAAACAGCGTCTGATCCCTCCTCGGCCAGCGTCAGTCTGTCTGAGGCTCTGCTTTGTATAATTCACTCCATTTACCGCTGTCCTCGGGCAAACGACAGGTGGACACCAGTTAACTGACCAAAACCAATCTGTTACAACACGTACAGAGCACATTACACTCAATTAGTACACATCCTTTTAAAAATACAATTATAAAAATACATTAGCTCACATTTTCTATTTTAAGCCTGATTATTATGGTCACCACAAACTGAGCCATACAATAACCAACCACAACATACCTGATAATAAGCTCTGATGGTAAACTCGTGTTTTGCTCATCAGGAAATGAACTTGGCAGACAGTTAAAAATAGTCAAAATGGCGATCAAAAACATCTAAATAGAGCAGATTGAGTTAAATATGGCATTTGAGTGTAACCTCGACAAATCAGTTTTCATTAGAGAGCTGCTAAGCTACCTGACCTTTGACCCCCACACTTCCTCTTCTTAAAGACTATTGAGTGGCGGAGCTGCATCTAGATCTACAACCTGAAAAAAATCGCTGCTTAATGTTGTCTTTGCTCTTTTGCTGTTTTGTGCTCTGTTTCATGAGCACATTTACAACATTCAGGGCCTGCCGCACGTATGGTCTGTCTAAACATAACTGCTTGAGAGTCCACAACAATATTGTGACACGTTTGCAATAGTGACAATACTGTTCTACCCTACTGATTTGCTTAAGAAAGCCATTTAGATTTGGCAAACAATATTAAATGAGATCATCTAAATCAAACAGAGAGTTACCACCTGTGTGACCACAGTCATTATGTGGCAGACTTTATGTTCTTTGAAACCAGAAATCAAGATCTTGAATGAATTTGAGACAATAGGAGCCAACTTAAGGACGTGAAGAACAGGACACATAAATTCTGTAATAAATCAAGTGCAATGAGTGCACAGTGAGTGTCTAGATTTTCTTTTTTAGCGTGTGATATACAGTGTTGGTCATCTGGTTGTATTCAGAAGACCCCCAACCCAAATGGACATCTTTGCAGGCTGTGATCCCCCCTCCTGAGATGTGAGATCATGTCTGCACCGGGGATGTTGCCAACAGGACTTAGAGGCATGCACAAAACTGATGTGTGTGTTTGTGCATATGTATGTGAGCATGTGTGTGAAGCAGATGGGAGGAAAGAGAGAAATTAGAGAGGGGTAAAAGGAGAGTAGCGACAGAAAGTCTGCAAGAGCATGTGTGCGTGCATGTGCATGTGTTTTTATGTGAGTTGGACTGAAGGGGGCTGTGAGGAGTTAAGGGAAGGGAAGGGGGGAGCACTGTGGTTAGGCATCCAGAGTCAGTGAACATTTTTCTGGCAAGCCCTCTCTGTGCTCCTGGCTGCTTGCCCGGCTCTGAAGCAAACTTAAACAAACTCCTGTTGCAGCCATCTGCTGGGCCCACGGGATAAATCACAGCACTGCTCGGCTCTGTACTGCTCCGCCGCACCACTATCAGGTTACTGTGTTAGCCTCCTCGTACACACACATTCAGGCTCGCTCTTAGGCATGCAGACACACAGACACACATTACAGGCTCTTTCTCATCCACTCGTGCACACACACCCCGAGCTACGCGTCAGCCTGGAGCCAGGTCCTGCCATGGGGCTCACACCACCAGGAGAGGCCAGCAACATGTGGCCCCACTAATACCACAGGGAGAGATGAAAAAAACAAGGCCAAAAAAGAGGGGAGAAAGGGTTCGGGAAGGCAAAGAGGAGCATTAAACGAACAGAGAGGGATGGAGAGAAGACACAGCAGAGAGAAGACATGACCCCTGACACCTAACTTAAGCCAAGTGTTATTTTCACAGCCCCCTGCAGACACAAAGGGCATAAAAAACCACACTGCTTCTGGGAGTTTATTCACTCTTCATTCTGGAGACTGTCTTCCTAAAAATAGATGTAACTTTTTTTCCCACAGAATACTTTTTAACCAAAAAGGAGGTACTGAGATATATAACATAAATAAGTGAATATAGTCTTGTGTTGTAAGTTTAACCGCTGTTTGGGAACATTTGCAACAGGTTAGCTCCATTCTGGCTGTTTCAGTGGAGCCTTTGGGCTAGACTCTGTTCATTGGCCATGACTAGCACATCTATTCCCATTGCGCACAGCTCTTGATGAAGTGGGAAATGCCAAAGACCAAGTTGGCAGGGTTTAACTAAGAACACTGCAGGCTTCATAGGCATGGATTAGGTGTGGTATGTCTTTAGTTATTCATATGACATGCAGGTTTAATCAGCCACATAAAATCTATATTAGTGACAATTGTGCTGATGGCATACTTGAAAAGGGAACAGTAACAAATAAATAATGACTGGCCTTGGGGAAGTATCTGCGGTATCTATTTGCCACACAGATGGAGAAAATGTATCAGTACAGCTGACTCAAAGGTCATTTCACTGAGGATGACTAACATGGAAACAATCAGCAAACTCCCAATTACTCTGGACTAGCACTGTGTTTTCTTATAGATGTGTGTAGATAACTTGTGTGTCGTTTTGTCTTGTTGTATTTCACTCTAATCAACCTGGACAACAAACTTTGCATTGCTCTGGATCACTCCCATGTAAAGAGAGCAAGAGCACATCTGTTATTGAGGTTAAGGCACTAAGGCTAGCAAGGGTCAAATGTTAATCAATAGCATAACATGTACATGGAAACAGCTTCCAAGCAGGTAAGAGAAAGCAGCAGCAGACACAAGTATCCTTCTTGTGTGGTCAAACCCAGCAGCCACCACAGTTATACAATACAAAAATATAACACATAACGCTACTTGTGTCTGAGCTACTGTAGAGACATTCCTCCAACAGTATCATAGTCTCTAAGCGGTAGGCATGGGGGGCTCAGTCCATAAGCCTCCATGTTCCCAGCTGTCCAAGTGCTGGCAGGACAAGCTGAGAATGTGAGGGGCCAGGTGGATGCACGGCATTTGAGAGAAAGAGGGATGGTCAGGGCCAGGACTTAGAAATGCTTAAAGGAGTAAGTTGTAATCCAAGGAGAGAATTCTTCCTCCGCCAAAATAAGCTCCTAGGAGATGGTAATGTTAATCACTATCTCTTCTCTGGTTGGCAGAGAGTCAAGAGTCAAGATCTCTAATGGCTGGTTGGTCGGAGCCGGTGGCTGTCTGTGAGCTGCCTGAAGGCCAACAGACACCCCAGTATATTTAGCTCACTACAGGGCTCTATTTCAACTACAGCTGACTTCTCTAGTTGTCCCAACATTGGGGTGACATGGCACAGAGTCTTCGCTCCACTATTTAGTGCTGCAGTATCCACTTGAGCCAAACAACAGAGAGATCTTAGAAACTCAAGTCTAAAAAGGAAAGAAAAAAATGTATCACTTAAAGCACAATGAATAATATCCAGTCTGAGGAGAACATAAGTTCCATGTTAAAAGTCTGGCGAGGAAACAGGTCTGCCTTTAGCTACTGTGCTGCCACATGCTCCAGCTGTGTCCAGGTGCACAGCCACAGACTGACAAAGACACACACAGCTGTGGCACAATGCAGCTGCAGTGGACAGCATGAGAGCCAACACCTGCCCCTGCTCCAGAGTCCAACACCACCTGGCACACACACACACTTGCACACACACACACTTGCACACACAGCTGTTCTGCAGAGGCTGATGAGCACACACTTCAACGTATGCATTAGGACATGTAACAGTGGCTGAATGCCTGTTATGTCACAGAGCTCACATTTAGTCCTCTGTAATTACCACAGCTTTACTACTGTAAAACACAGACTCCGGTGCTCTGGCCTTTTACAGCATCACCACACTTTCACATGCTCTGCTCTTGTCATGCAGAACTTACTAACTTAACAGAACAGCACAGATAACAATGAATTAAATGAATGATTTAACCATTTATGATGAAGGGGAGATTTGTCATCAGTACACAGACCTCAATAAGGAGACTTTTTCTTTCCATTTAGCCCAGCAACACAGATAATACCCGCTTTCCAAACCAGAACATGGTCTTCCTCAGCCAAAAATCATCAAATCAAAATCAAGAACAGAATCAAGGTATTGTATAATAGGCCCACACAAAGCCCAGTAGCAAACCTGTGTATGGTGTCAATGACAAATAATTTCTATCAACATAGCTGTATTTGTTGCATAAGTTTAAAAAATATGAGGCGTTCCAAAGGTAAAACATACATTTACTGTTGCCATAAGCCTAATATGGACTGTGACATGTGATCCATCCATAAGGGCTTGGTCAGTTCACATCATTCCATGCTTGGCTCGGCAGGGTTAAGAGGTCAGGACACCTCCACCACCTCTGTCCACCTCAAAAGGAATTACAACCACTCTTCAAAGCCCAAAAGACAGACCTCTTGACACTGATGCTCTAAGGTTTATTTTGAGAACTATAGACTATTTCTTTCTTTTCAACATTTCATTTCAACATGTAATACTAAAATACTGAAAACACATAAGAACATAAAATGGGGAAGACCTATGCCCTGGAATAACACAATACTAACTATCGTATGAAATGTATCATCTATGTTCCAATATTAGACTAAAGTATTTATGTTTTAACAAATTCAATAAAATGAATTGAACAGTTTAAATACAGTTGAATTATAAAAGCCAAGATATTTTTGATAGAACAAATTGAATCTGACAGCTATATAATAGCTAAGCTAACAGGAAAAAAACACAGCAGCCAGCTGTTACTTAGCATTTATATTTATACAATGCCAATGTAACACTCAATGACAGACTGTTCCTCAAATATTCCCCCTTTACTATTTGCTAACAGGATGACCAGCGCAATATGTCTGAAAGGGCATTAGCCACCAATTATATTCAAACAAGATGATTTTGGCAGATTTAGGACTGGACTGTAAAACTGACCACCTTGGAATACTGCTGAGTGGCTAAATCTGCATCAGAAGAAGTAAAACTGGATATATCATCATACAGCTTAAATGTGTGAAGGCCAGATACAGTAGTTTTTAAGCAAAGTCTAATAAAGCATCTAAAAGGTTGTACGAATTATTATAGGCTGCCAAAGATAGGAATCCCCTTCCCTAAAATTTGTGTTTGTTAACCATAAATGTGTCAACTTGTTTTTTCAAAGCCTATGAAATATCTGTTTGAGCTTACTATCTGGCATTCTCATGTAAATCAATAGGAAAGACTTGGTCCCTCCATTTTCAAGAATTAACAAAACTACTAATAGCCAAGATAAACCATACAGTTTAAATTACCTTGAACAACCAAGGTGTAATTTTTTACCCTTAGAAAGTAAAAGAATGATCTCCATGTGTTTCTCTCTCATCTGTTCTTTCCAGGATTTATCTATTAAGTCAGATATGGGCAAGAACGCAGCACTGAGTCATGTTAGTGGGAAAAAGGTGATTAAAGCTTAGATTACTAAATCTAAACCCACATCCCGCAGCTTTGAAATTAAGCCCCTTAAATACCAGAGGATTCCCTCTGAAACGCAAGGCTGTCTGTGTCCACTGGTAGAAAAAGGAAAGCCAGAGCAGAGTTTTGAATACGCATCATATAAAATCATACAACATAAATGATATTGATTCAAACCCATACTTAAATCACTAAACAACTCACACCTTATCAATGAACAGAGATTACAGCTGATATTCTTCTCTTCTGTTTTCTTCTGGCTGCAGTTTAAAATCCATTGCACTCTAACCTTCTCAAGCTTCCCACTCACTTTTTAACAATCACTCAGAGAATAATTTCTCAGAATTTTCAGTGTAACAGCCTCATATAACGTGTAACTTTACCTATGCGCCTACTTATTAGGTCATAAATCTTTCAAATAGACAGAGTAGGGAAGACTGCCTGTTTTCTTTTTTTTGTGACAGCAAACAACTCTATGGCCTTTGCAGGTCAGTGCACTGAGAAGGTACACATTCTTGTCCCATTAAGACGAGTAATGAGACCAGGACTGTTACTTTAAAATCAATGAATATCTGTCTGACAGGGCCCCTTCCAAAATATGCACACTAATCCCTCTCCAGATGTTGGCTGTTGGTCTGTACTTAAGCACCTGTCAAAGGTCGTGTGCAACATACAATTACAGATAACATGAGAAGAACCTACTCAAATGATCCCAAAATGAATGAATAAAATAAATCTCTTAGCCACAAATACAACATTGGGGCACATAAGTTCAGAAGAACCAGATGGGCAGTCCCAAGTGAAAGCCCTATCCACGCTGTTGACAGAACCTCTCGAGTATATAGCATGACACTGGGGGACAAGACACCTGTTCCTCACAGCCTGCTAACATCTATCCCCCTCCCCCCTCCTCTCCACCCCAACAATCCCTCTGGCACTTTAACAACCATGAGGTCATTGGCTCGCTTACACCAAAACTGGCTGTCACCTCAGACCAAAGTGATCATGGAAGCCTCTCTCTGCAAGCAGCCCTATCATCCCACAGGCCTATTCCATGAATGTGGCCACATGGTTACAGTGGATCTATATCAGGAGTAGGACTTCTTTACATGTCCTATTAGCTCATCTGATATGAATGGATAACAGATAAATTTGTCGATAAACACCTGTGTGACACTACATTCATGGCAAAAAAGAAAAAAAAAAAAGAAAACGCTAATTTTAAGAAGCGTACACAGATGTTGTTATGTGTGCGGTATTGTCTGGCCAGTCATTGCCCATTGCTTTGACAGAGCTTTTCACAAGGCCCTTTGGTTGTTTTAAAGTTCCTCAGGTCTCCATTAACATGTCACCATGCTCATTTGACCTCCACTTGTCCTTAACTCCCGATCATCTGGAAAAGTGTTATCAACAGGGAAAAAAGTTTATGTGTGTTGAGAGAGTAATGGAAAGAATCAAAACTTTGGACACAAAAAAGAGCGGGAATAAACAACGATAGATTGATCCCACTCCGGTTGTGTAGATAAGCTGCTTCTGAAGCCAACCCATCTGGACCACCTGTGTGAGCATAGTCACTGCACGTCACGTATTAACATGTTAATGTGTCATGAACTATTACTGCTACAAAACCTGCAGAACAGTCGTGAATGTAACTGTCTGGATGAAATAGACTGATGAAAGATGAGTGCTGCGCAGCCATCATTTGTTGTTAGTGTTTTAGCAATAGCAATGAAATTTCACTGACTCTAAGCAGATTTTTGACAGTGTTATACACAGTGATAAATAATAAATGATACACAATAGTTTGAAGGTGTGTAACCGAGCACTAAACAGTATACACATGCACTCAAAAGTATTTATTCCTCTCTCTGTTTAAAGGTTTAAACTGTTTAGCACCAGGTGACATGCACTCAGTCATGTTCACTCAAATAAACAGACTCACAAACACAGCACACGTAAGGCTGGCCTTGGCCTACACATCTGAGGCGGTTTCATTGCTGTTTATTGGAGTGAGTTTTGACATATTTGCCACTCATTGCTTTCCAAGTGTAAGCTACCCCCCACCTCCATACTTATACTGTATATTTTCTCTCAAGCACCCCCCATATGAGACCTGAAGTCACTCTTCTTTAACACAGTGTTTCAGCACTTGACAAGCTGTTGTTCACAATTAGAAAGTGCTACAATTTCTGATTGTCACCTCCCCGTATTACATTTTCTAGTCTAAAATGGGTCATGATCCAGTACTTTCCCGTGTTATACCCTGGAGTGCACACCTTGCTCTGCGTTGAGATAATGTGACAGAATAACTGGAAATTCATGAATGCATTTTACAGATTTTTACATTTTACAGAAGATGAGTAGGCAGTGTGCTTTGCCCTACCTTGTGCCTTGGCTGAGGAGTGGCTGTTCGTAGTTGTGTTTCCTTCTTCTCACTCCCTGAAGCTCCATGTCTGTCCTGCTGTATGGTCTGTCCCACCTGCACCATAGCCTTACAATCCACACATGACCCAATGACCAGCCTCCTTCCATCATCCACCAGAAGCATGCGTGCACTGCGTGGAGCATATAAAAACACTGGCAGCCGGGCCATTGTGACAGCACACAGCCTCCCTTGCCTGCGCTGCTCCTGTCTGCAAAAGAAGCACACAAAAGCCTCACAGCTGTACTGGCGGGCCCAAGGGGAGCTGGGCAGCTGGGGGGTGCCACTGGATATGCTGGATACAGAATGAGTAGAGGAGCCTTTGCTCTCATAATGGGCCCACTGCACATGCAGGTCATGATAGCACAGGGTGCAAGTCGACACCAGACCTGTAGAGTCCACTGGTTTAGCACAGGGGGCAGGAGGGTGCACTGTCAGGAAAGGAAAGAAAGGCTCCCTTTCTCCACAGCGCCCAGGTGGATTGACATGCAGCTGATACTCTTGTCCGGTGGATAGTTCAGCACCACAAATGTAACACACTGACATGGAGCTGCCACTGAACGAGGGCATACCACTGAGGGACTGGGAAGATGTGGGTCCCTCCAGGGCCACCGTGGTGTGATACCTGGTCAAGAAGGAGCTGACAGAGGTAATGAGATCTTCAGTGAGGGTCAGTCTGTATGCGGCCCAGATCTCTTCTAGTATGTGGTGGCACATGGGGCAGCAATGCACGCGCCCACTCCTCACCCCCTGAGCATTCGGGGGGCAGGGCAACATGTTGATAAAAGGAAAATACATGGCCCCACGGGATTTACTCACACCGGCTTGTGTATATACTACTCTCATGTCCAGATCACATCGCTGTCCGCAGAGGAAACACGCTTCATGTGAAACGTCAGGTGTAGACTCCACTGGCTCTGGGGATTTTCCCATTAGTTGAGGAGGATGGGATGAGCTGCTGGACTGGTTCAGAGGGACTACATAGAGACGCTGCAGGACAGGCACATCAGCCAGCTGGAAGCTCTGCCACTGCTGCATGAGGGAAGAGTGACAGCGACCACACACCAGAGTGGTACCTGCAGGACTGATAGGCACCGCGCCCTGAGGAGGAGAGTGAAGCCACAAAAATGGGAAGAAGGGCTCAGCCTGGGCTTTCTCCTGTTTTTGAACACTTACTACAAAATGACTGTCATATCTGAGCTCTGCACCACAGATATAACACACATACTCATCCGGACCAGGACCCTGAGCGGACTTTCTTGGTGACACCTGTCTGTTAGGTCTTTGGTGATTACTTGGGGTTCTTGTGCGTTCATACATTCTTTCATCATCACTTGTAATGTTAATTTCATCCTCATCTGAGTTGCCAGGGGTATTTTTCCTTTGGACACCTTTGGTGGTGATAACAGTAGTGCCAGCTATGGGTTGATCCGTGTCTCTTCCCCGGAACAGCAGCGACGCATGCCTGGATGAGGGACAGCTGCTTTCAATCTGACGAGGCTCCGCATGTTTGAATTGACCCTCCTCCAGCCATCGCCTGTTACGTATAATGACACCGTTGTCCTGCACAGGTGCGTCAGACAGGCGGCTGTCATGATGGTATCGCTGATGAGGGAATCTCTCCTGGGATTTGGTCGGAGATTCTGATGATTGGTTGATATTCTTCATAATTTTAGCTGCCTGTCTCCCTGGCAGGACGCTCTCCACTTTTGGCGATGCCCCATAAACACCCACGGGGTACCGCTGTGAATCAGGGCTGTTTTTAACACTGATGACACTGTTTTTCCTGCTGCCTTCTCTTGGAGATTTGCCAGACGCCCTCAAACACTTGTCTTTCCCAGTTCTTTCGACTAAGTCCATCTCTTGGTCTGATTCAGAAAAGGATGAAAAATCGGATTCTGCGCCTCCGTCATAATTTTGGCTGCTGACGCTGATCCTCCTCTCCACATCGTAAGACATGTTCCACTCCTGTGGTACCCTCCGAGAGTCACACTGATACGGCCGTTTTAACCAGTACATGCGTTTTTCAATAGGGGTCCTGCTCCGCTCGAATGAGTTCCACTGCTCTGTCAGAAAGCAGTGGCACACGGCGCACACCAGCGCGTGTCCATCCGGGCTCACTTCACGCGCACCCGGCGCTGGCTCTTGATTTTGTAGAAACGGGAAAAAGGGAACTCTTTCTTTATGGTATGTGACTTGTAAGACTAATTCCTTCCCCGGTGTCACTCCGCTGCCACATATAAAACAGTGGACCAGTGCTCCTAATCCGTTCCGATCAGCCCTGGAAGTGTTGCCGGCTAATGGGCTGTCCTCACAGGGCAGAGCAGCAGCCATGAGACGGTGTTTCCGAGATAAGGGTCCCAGATCCTTGTCACGGGGAGAGTTCATTGTTTTTACACAGCCGGAACTGGGCTACATGGCATATATTCAGAAGTTAAGTCATCTTTATGAGCTACACTTATCTTTGGGTCAGGAAACCAAACTGTTTCAGTCAAAGTTACTCACTGACACAGACGAGATTCAAGTTTGCAGCGTGGGCAGCAAACCGTTATCTTTCAAGGACACGGGATAAATGTCCCAACGCCTCTCGCCGTTTGAAGTTTGTGGTCCGTTTGTGCAGGGTATCCGTATGCATTTCTCAAGTCTCCACTCCAGCGAACTTTGCTTCCTGCGCGCTGCTAACTTTGGCTGCTTCACTCGCTCACACTGTACACAGCGCCATCCCTGATTCATGAGACCCGCTCAGGCACCCCAAAGGCAACCCCCACCCCCTCCCCCCATCAACAGCCGCAATTAATCACACATTATGGCCGCACTGTTTCTCCAGCACAGACAATGTTTCATCCAAGTTCATATAGGCCTACTAATGTGGAGTGCGGTTTTAAGATTGTAAATAGGATTAAGATCAGAGTTGGCAGGATTCCTAAACGCGCCTAAAGCTAAATTCTTTTACTGTATTTGATGCTTTTTGTAAATAATGACGCCTAAATGAACACGTGTTGAATTAAAATGTGAATTATTGATATCTTTTAGTGATGGGAGTGTGATCAGGTCATTGTCAGCACACTTCTTTTTATTTTTAAGGAGCAATGACACGGGCTTTCTGTTAGGTGCTATATGGCTGCTAATAGGGTCAGTACTGGTCAGTACTTGTCCCAATTGGAAATGTGCTGACATCCAACCACTGTAAACTATTCCAAATGATCAATAGAGCCACCTTTAACGCTTGGCTTGTCATTACCTTGCTTCAATGTGGATCATCAGTTCCTCAATGTGAACATTAGCAATCCATACAAAATAGAAGTTGTAAAATATTTATAGAAAATTCTCAAGATTATTCATGCTTTACAGAATTTTAAAGTGTATATTAACCATATAGTAATTTCTGAGCCCCACAATATACACAGTGATTGAGTGTGCACAGGTTTGCAACAGCGCCCCACTGTGTTAAATACAGGCACTGCATTGTTGTACAGCGAACACCATGCTTCACCATGTGGTTTTTAAAAAGGATCAGTTCATCCAGTTAATCCCAGAGAATAAAACGGAGTAAAATGTAACTTTTGGCAGATTTGTTTGTTGTTGTTGAGATCACTTTTAAGACAAAGCATCCAGGCTGAGAACATGTGAGGAGGCAGTGAGCAGCCGCAGGAGAGAAAGGGAATGCATTGGGAGGGTGATATGAATAAAATCTTCTTGTTGAGTTCTGTAGAGCCTCCAGCCGTTCTGTGAAAAGAAGGTGCTGACAGGGGGAGTTCGAGGGCACAGGCTGAACTAAATGTGTATAAGTGTGTGTTTTGGATTTTAAAAAGTACCTGCAGCCTCCCAGGTCATGTGACAAAGGTCATGAGGATTTCTGATTTCATATAAAGCCTGCGTCTACTGCTGTAATTCGCTCACAGGCTGCGTTGGACTGCATTAGACTGCAATGAAGAGAGTAAGGGATTGAGTTTGCTTGTCTGAGAATGTGTCATCACGACTGATATTCACAAGAGATATACAACCACAGGGCATGTCTATAGAAAACAAATGTGCTCTCTGTAACTGTACACAGCATCCATGCGGGCTGTATTTTTGTATTTATCCTGGCAAGACCTCTCTCCGAGTCAGCACCCAGTCGCTCTGTGATTAAATGAAAAATACATTAAGCAAATAAGAACTGGTAATAGGGTTAAATATACAAAGCAATTACAATGCAGCACCTCCTTAAATACACTTCAAATAGTGGCATTAACACACACCGATTGTATCTTTTGGGTTTCATAATTTGTTGTCTCCATTGTTTAGAAAAGACAGAAGCCTTTGAAGCCAGAAATAACAGCTGAGTTAAAGCGCCAACTTCAGCTCTGCATCCTGCCATGCAGGAAGAGAGGGTGTAGATGCCACTGCTGGAAAGTGACACAGGAAGCAGACCAAGCCAAGTGTCACAAAGCACTGGATTTTGAGTAAACATAGTAACTGAGAATTTATAATGCTACACTAGATTTCCAAATTGGTTTTCACCAAAAGCACAGAACGACCAGAGTTGATCATGAGATGATGAGACATGACCGTCCCAGATACATGCTCACATTAAAGCAACAGCATGTACTGTTTCTGACAAAAAGATACCTAGAGAAACTAGTTTATTAACAAATGTTACCAACAGTTGGGAGTGTGTTATGTCTCCCCCACAGTCACACACTCACCACACACAGAGCGTTAGTGGTTAAAGGAGAGAGAAAATGCCGCCCCTGGGGAGAAGCCTGGGCTTTCTCCTTGTTTATTTATTCATTTATTTCGGCAGGATCCCTTCCCTCTTTCCAAGGTCAGAGGTGCAACTAAGGAATGTGTTTCCTCTAAAAAAGGAAAAACTAACAAATCAAGCTCTTTCAATGTGGACTGGGACACAGTTCATTCATTTTTTCACAGCTTCAATTTGTATTAACAGCAATAAGTGCAATTCATCTGAACAGATAGCAGTGAGCAGTGGATTGCAATACCAGACTTACCTTTACTTTACCTCCATTACCTTATACCTTTATACTGAATAATGAACTAAATCCCATTGTCTGTGCTTGAAATAACCCAGTCCATTAAAAGTACAGTCCATTATATGCAGCACAGTGAGTGCATCAGGAGCATGTACTTTCTCTGAGAGCTCACCCTGTCACAGCTGTGGCTGACCTCTCTCCTTGTTCCCATGTGGCCACAGTCTGACTGGAGCCTGTGTGTGTTCTGTGACACAGGGCTGACCCAATCCACTTTCACCTGTACTTGTCAGTCACAACCAAGCCCCTCCCATCCTCCAGGCAGCACACTCTCTTGATTTACGTTGGCCTTTAAGAGCATTTGAATCTTTATCAGGAACAGGTCAATGAGCCCCAAAAAGGACTAGCAACGTTTAGACAAAGGGGAGGATATGGGTAGAACAAGAAAAAAAAAACTTTGTGTGTGAGGAAGATTACTGATATTTTAGTCCTTCTAGGGGTGATTCCCAGCTGTATCATCACAAGTCCACATGCAGCCAAAATGTCTGGGACACCTGTTTGTAGCAGATGGCCGCCTACTTCTCCAGAATATAGTGGGGCCCATATTTTTAAAAGCATGTCAGCACATCAACGAGGTCCTTATATTACAAAACATTACACTTGGTTTTAATGACGCCACATCTTTGTCTTTGGAAAATAAATAAACAGTTTTTTTAAACGTTTAAAAAAATGTCATACTGTTGCATTGTATAATTTAATTTGTGGTCATCACCAACAAATGTTTCAACTTTTTTTCCTCATAACAAAAATAAATGAATTCAAATCTTGACACTCGTTTGTGGTCCTGATCTCTTTGAACACGCCCCTCGTCTTGCCTGCCTCTGTGTGTAGCCCCTGCAGCAGCTAATAGCTACAAAAAATAATGTCAGGGATGAAAACACAGGACATCAGGGGCGAGAGGGAAGCCATCTGAATCCTGGGATGGTGCTGCTCATAAAGCGCCGCCTGGAATAATGGAAAAGGAATGTGGTGTAACGACTCCCCTGGGACCGGCCAAGTTGAAGGCCCTCTGGCTTTGGGAACAACAAACAGGAACGTTTGAGCAGCACAGGGTGCACACATGAGGGCTTTAACAGCACCCCCCCACTCCTCCATCCCACTTTTCACTCCTTAGACACCCCCCCACTCCCCCTTCCTGTGCCGACCTACTGGAGTCGGCTGTTGTTTTTGGCTGCCTGCCGTCTTGGGAAGCAATGCACCCTCAGCCTCTCCGTTCTCTCTTCTTCTTCTTCTTCTTCTTCTTCTTCTTCTTCTTCTCTTGCTCTCGCTGTGAGTGAGCTGCCAGGGAAATGCTCCTGACATGACATCTTCAGAGGAGAGGCCCCTGGAAAATGTGATTACCACCCACCCTTGTCACTGTCAAATAATCCTTTTCCTTGTCTCGGGGCTCACTGTCCGGTCCATTCAGCTCTCCAATTCCACAGCTTCTTGGTTTTTATCTTCCTTCTGTCGTTGAATGCGTGGGTGTGAGGCTGCATTACTGCTAGATCATTTGTTCTTCACTCTAGAGAGTCGTAGCTTATTCTCAGTCTGTGGCAATGCGTTTATGCACATGCTGCCAGGGCTGTCAGCACTTTCTACTTACATTTTGCCCTTTAACCCGTAATATGTGTTTGTCAGGGTAGGACGGCCCATGTCTACTGTTCATTTTGCTGGATGAACAGAGGTGGCGTCGGATACATGAGGTGTCTGACACATACAACGCTTGTACATGGAGTCTTTAATTCCCCTTTACAGGATCTCTTCTTTCTTGTTTGTTCCAAGGCTTGTCTGGATTCCAGGGGTGTGTTGGTCACGCGAGGAGCTGTGTGTTTGTGAGCATGAGCCAGCAGTTCAGAAGAGAAGAAGACTGTGCATTCAGCAGAAGCATCAAACCACTATGAAAGCCAGAATATCCAGAGGGCATCTAAGGAACAAAGAGGAAACTATTAAAATCCATTTTCAAATAAATAAAGTGACAACAGCAAAATAAAGATGCAAAAATGCTGTTGTTACCAGAAACAGAAATGGAGTTGCAAAGAAAAGTTTTATGGACATCAACAGGTACATTGGTTGCAGGTGGAATTTTTGGAATTATAAAAGCTTTAGATATACCTCATTTCAGATAGTATAGATCTGAATTAAGTAATGCATGTGGCCAGTGGTTTTCATATAAATTTAGAGCCCTGCAGCTACATGACTGAAAAGCACTGGTCTGTGTTTGTTGGTGTCCTTTGTTATTAAATGAAAAGATGGCCAATGTGTTTACCAGACTCTAAGAAAGAGGTCTCGCTATTCCTTTGATGGATAATATCAGTTGTATTGTGTTTATTCCAGGATTTGTGTTTAAAAAAATGATTCTATGAGTCTCATTACTATAGCGTGTGTGTGTTGGGTTGCTCATCCTCCGATGTACAGAACAGAGAGCAGGTGGTCACATTATTCATCTCAGCAGAAAGGGGTGGGCGCTCACAAACAGCTCACATGGACCCTCATACATCACTATTTGCCTGACAACAAAAGTAAAACCTCCGTGCATTTAATCAACTTCCAGCAGAACCCAGGCGTATGCAGAAGTTGGGCTTGTGTGCGTATGATTGAGCACATATGTGACTATCATGATGCCTCACCTCAGCTCTCCCACAGCTTCCCGGCAGCTTCCCGAGGATGAAAGCGAGTGAAACCCCAGACTAGTGGGGCTCCACAGCCAATTAGGATTGTTTATTTAGCCAGCCACGGCCGCCTAGCAGAACAGGAGCACACAGCCAGCCACACAGCCTGCAGGGAAACCTCTTCTTCCTTGCCTTTTTCCACTCCTTTTAAACGTAAACCCTGTAACTTTTACTGCCCTCGACCTTTCTGTTATGATAATGTCTTAAAGGATGATAATCGATAAGTTCAGTCTCTTTTGCTAAGTGGCTTATTTCAGAAATGCATCTGTTGCTTTTGGCAATCACTCCAAGATTATGCAACAAAAAAGCCTTTCACACGTTATAAATACTGAATTTAAGTTGCTTTCACTCTTTAAATCCATATTTTCTGGAAACAGAATAGTTTGGTAGTGGTTATGCCTGTCAAACAGCATTGTTTTATTTCCACACCGCGTTTATCCAATCCAACGTTGCTGGAATCGTATCATGACAGTGTTGCGGTTGCTTTCTGCAAGAGTTTCACTGATTTCTGACCAGTATAAATCCTCCAGCTATGTTTGTGTCTGGTGTTTTCATTGCACAAATGCAACATGATGAGTTATGGCCTTGCAATGTTCTTACAGATCAATCAAGCCTGGATATGTTTACGGGCAAGAAACAAACAAATCATACGTATAAAATAATAGATTCCACACGTTGTCTCAGACTTCCCTCTTCACTTTTTCCAAAGTTTTTTCGTGGTCCTATACAGTATTCTGGCTCATGTCACATGGGATTCATAAAGGGGAGTGTAGATATCAACCAGTATCCTCTCCATCATCCATCACTTTAATCAGGAAGCTATGCCGGCATCTGTCCCTTTTTTCTCACCCTCTTTTCTTACTTTTTTCTTCTTATTCTCATCAGTCTAAACTTCCCATGATGAATTGGTTTGGTGAGTGATGCCTGAAGGGGGGCTAGGTGTGGTATGCGTATTTGCAATGTACGTTATGAGATGCAAAATGAGGGCAACATGATAGCTCACATCTGCCCTACACAGCCAAAGTTCAAAAACGACGCAATCTACATTTGTTTTATTCCAAATAGAGTTGCAGTGACTCACTTGGGCTTATGGGGCAGACAAATATAATGTGGGACAAAGGTCATTCATAAAAGTGATGACTCTATTCTCACTGAAACACAATGATTTGAGGTGTAAAGGTGTGTGTTCTGGAAAAAAAAAATCATAAATGCAATGTAAGTGTAAATACAAGCACACGTGGCCCTGAGCTTGTGCTTCCAGGAAAGTGGAAAAATGTAAAAGGATCTTTGTGTTCACTCCTCACACATGCCTGTGGTGGCACAACTCATGGATGGAAGAGGAGGGGAAGTACCTGTTTACACGCACACACTCCCCGGTAACCCAATCAGGGACTTGGACAGATACTCAAGGGCCAAAATGGCTTGTATGTCTCTCAGTGGGAATCAAGCCAACTGTGGGTTCACTGCCAGGTCACAAAGCAGACAAAAACTCTCAGACAAAAGAGGGAGGTAATTCTATTGCGTGGTACAAATTTCCTGAACAGTTCTAAAACGTTTATTGTAACATTAATTCCTACCAATAAATCAATAAAGGCTCGTTCTATGACTTATTCGACATGGCCGCCTGTGGTTTGGGTCTCGTCGTGACCACACTGCTGCAGAATATGTGGCTTTTATTTCTTCACCATTACTTATCACAGTGGACATGCTGTGGAGAAAAACCAAAACGCAAATGACGTCATGTTGCAAGACTGGACAGCCCTTTGATGAGTAAAGCAGAGTAGATTCAGTGTTTCATTTCCTTGCGTTTCTGTGAGTGCACTGACAACACCTGAACTTGAGGTGAAATGGACATCTTACATCTCAATAATGAAAGCCTGAACCATAGTATTTAATGATTCCCTGTGAATCTTGTGACCTTTATTTATGTAAGAAGTTGGCTTCCATCAGAGGCAGTCCACATAAAGCATCAGAGTAAATGGGATTTCTATGCACAATCCATCTCCACTGTTACCCCCCGAGTGAGAAGACCTTTAGAAACCACTGTCTGGCCTGTGTTTGGTATAACACTGCTTTTGTCTCTCTGACTTAGACTCTGTTGGACTGCAGACTGACATGGCTATTGTTTTCACTTCCCTTCCATTAAACACAGCCTTGGGAGAAAACTGGAGAAAGTAAGAGAGGAGGGGCACAGAGACATCTTGGGAGAATCTGAGGCTACTCGACAGCTTGTTTATCATAACAGCTGCTGTCCACAGGGGAAACTTGGCAAGCTACATCAAAGACTCATTCAACCTCACCTCTACCATCTGAGTCCCACACACACAACACGCATGCACACAATGGCACGTTACCACTCGCTCGACATGAAGAATAAATTGAAATAAAACTGTATGAGAGGCCAAATCTCAGGTTAAAGGAAGTAATGTTCCAGCTGCTATTACCTAAACTGTTAGTTCTCAGCTCTGAGGTCTGTTTTTACGATTGTTCTGGTTTTTGTGTAAATGAATTAAAGTTCCATTTCAGTGGCGCCCCTCGCATGTGCCAACACATTCTTCAGATTGAGAGTTGTGCTGGCTGCGCTTCAACACATCTCCTTCACAGGCTGTTGTTAATAGGCAGCGGTCCCCACAAACCCTCCCCTGAAGACAGAGGGAAGCAGAGAAGAGGTAGGGGTAGCCAACAAGAGCTTTTTATGAGTGCTATTTCACCAGACCCCTCAAAGGCTCAGAGGATGAGGTTACATTTTATTTCCTTGTAAAGTCTGCTTTTTTTATGCAGAGTCTGCTTGTGTCACTCTGCTGCCATCGTGAGGTAGAGAACAACAACTGCCTGCTTTTCACAAACTTTTTAGATGTCAAGGACCCTGCATGCTTTTTATAATCTGTTCGGATGGTCATTTCTAGTTGTTGTGTTCTTTCCTGGCATTAACCTCATTTATGATCAAGGCCTATGACTTGATTATGTTTCCTGCCTAAACTCAAACATTACCTGACCACACAGTCTAATTCTAATGACGTTATTCTCGACCTGTGGTCTAGGGTACAACTGGTTGAATACTCGCTGTCTCAAAAAGTACTCGAGAGTTTGTCTATTTTTTTTTTTTTTATGATAAAAAAAGAAAAAAATGTAAATATATGACTATTTTTACATTTTATTATAGTGTCACTTTGTTACATACATTACTAGGCTTTGCTAAGTGTTTAAAAACAGTATTATAATTATTTGGACCCAAGGTGGCTCCAAAAGCCAAGTATTTGTTTGGAAAATACAGTCAACGTCAAAAATAATAATTCAATTTCTAATATTATATATTAATATATTTAGTTAAATATTACTGGACTTACTAGACTGAATTTTACTTTTAAGATGGTGGATGGTGTATTACCTGGTGGAGCACATGCCATATGCTTGGACCCAGGTAATATTCCCACTCGGGTTATTTGCCCAATGCCATTCCCCTCTCTCTTACCCTCCTTCTGTCTATGTCCTATCAAATAAAGGATAAAGAGCAAATAAAATTATCTTTTAAAAAAAGAACACAAAAAGATGGTGCAGGGTCCTGCAAAAAGTTTGAGAGCTACCATTCTAATTCAAAAGACATGCCACTATAGCTACACCATACATTAATGTTTGACTGTTGAATGTAATTTAACACTTGCATTAGTTTCTATGACCTTGCCTTGATATAATGTATGTTTAACAATATGTGCATTCTTAAAATTTACTGTATGGCTTCTTTATTAAAACAGAGTAAATAGGTCTAATTATTTCTTATACTACCAAGGTTATTGAAACAATACAAATAAACACTCATTTGTTCAACTATACCACAAATGACTATTTTTTGCATTTTGTGCATTGTACAAATCATCCTTGATGCAATAAAGATTTGAAGAGAAGTGTTTGTGTGTGTGTGTTTCATTTTTACGCGTGTGTAGAGCTCGCGACTGTCGAATGAGTTAATAACTGCTCGTGTGAATTTAAAAAAATGCGCGTGGTTGTTTATTGCTCTGTGGAGATTAACAAAATTTTTCAACATAATATACTTTCAACTTGATGGAGTTTCTCAGTCTGCAAAGTTTTAGATTTGAATAAGGTCATAATAAATTTATCATCTGAACAAAGGTTACAGTGAAATATTACAGTCTTCTCTTAGATGTGCACAGAGGTCAGAGAACAGGTTGGATGGAATACTCTTTCTGTTTTTAGAGTTTAAAATGACTCCCTTTTGCTGTTTTGAAGTTAGCCCAGCTGAAACAACAGCTACTGATGGACACTTGGGAGGTGCTCTCTCTTCTCCTCAGACAAAATTTCAACTCATCTTCAACTAATGTCTTTCTTGTGACACCGAAGCATATATTACATTTGACAGCAGCCATGATCGATGTGATTTACAGTTTTATTGTTTGTTGGCGTGCTCCTGCCAAGATCATAACAAGATCATAACAAGAAAATGAAGCAGTGACCAGATTGAGGTGAGAGTTAACAGAAGTGTGCTCCTTCAGACAGACGGATGCTGCTGCTGATCACTTACCTCATGGTCAGCGGCCTGCGTCTCTGCAAGCAGTCTTCCACACATTATTTCCTTTTCATCTTCCAGCGTCCAGACACATCAGACAGATTTAAATGAAAAACAAAAGCTTTTGAACAGGTCAACAACACATCTAAATTGTTTATTTACACTCTCTCACTATTTTAACTTGTTATACTACCTTTGCACAGCAGAGGACACTAGAGTGTGCTCTAAAACAGAAGTCAACATGTGCACCAAATTGGAAGGCACACGTGCATGAATTGTTTCCTTTTCGGGTCATTGGACAAAAATGTTTACTGCAACAGGTGTGGAAAAAAAATATTATTTTAACTATATTATGCATGATATTGAAAAAGAGCTCAGACAGATGCTCACTAAATACACTCAGACTCACTCATGTGTGTAGACCGGGGTGTATTTGCAGCTGAGCAGAGGGCAGCAGGCAGGAGGAAGACCTCAGCGAGCCCAGTCACACATTCACTCCATGTGACCCTCGAGTGTCTGATGGAGAGAGTCAGAAAGACATGAGAGTGCACTTGGAGACAGATTTCAGACTCAAGGAGAGGTGTGTAGAGAGTGCACCGACATAATTATTTCATGAGACCTGTTGTTCTGGGCAGATCCAGAAGTATCGGGGCAAGAGGAGATGTAACCAACAGGGTGACATTGATACGATTCAGATTACCCCAGGGCTGAAACAGATGCAGTGAAGGCTGGAGAACCTAAATATACACCACACTGTGAAGTACTTAGATACTGCGGAGAATTAATTACAAATGTAAAGAGATATACCCCAGAGCAACATTGATATAAACAAATTAGCACATTGTTTTCCAATTTCTGCTCCACTGTACATTCAAGCTTCACAAAAGTCCTGTGGGTAAACATGGCCGCAAATGAGCTAACAGATTCTGACAGGAGTCACGTTTTGCTGATTCACTCACAGGCCCCACTGTGAGAGTCAAACTAGATGACAACCTTTTTATCTGAGGAAGAGGATGGTGGGAGTCAGAGACATTATTCTAACTGACAAATCACCAAGGGCATCCCTCTAGGTTTGAAAGTGGAGACAATAGAGGATGGATGCGAGTCACCTTGTTTTACATCAAAGGACACACACAAGGGACACATCCTCCTTTAAAAATCTTCCTTATTTTCGTCCTTCTTGTAAAGGTATGTCCTCAGATCAGTGATACAGATGGCTTAAATAGGGACATTTCCTTTGTGTAACGTCTTGATTGTCTGAAAATACACAGGAGATTATTCACTGTTCAACAGGCCTAGATAATATAATTCACTAGTGCTATGAAAACAAATCTTTACATTACATTTGTCCAATATTTATTCATTTTCAGCCCAAGATTTATTATAGTCAGCACACTACAGTCTTGTCACAGGTGTTCTAACATTTGGTTTCCATAAAAATCAACACATTCAAAGCTTCCACGTCATAGCAGTTGATAAAGAACCTGTCAGGATGTGCCTTTCGTATATTTTTAGAGAGGCACGGGCAGGTCTGTCAGCTGGTAACTGATCATGATTCCCCTGATTATCTCCTCTTGACACATGGTCTGCCAGTATGAGATGGTGGAGGTGCTAATAAGTGAGCCCATCCACCTGCCATTGCACACCAGTGTGATGCTTACGGATTTGTTTGTTGGTTAGGGTTTGTCCTTTTTTTATGACCACTTTGGTTTCATCATAAAGACCAGAATCATTTGAATCAGGCCTACAGTCCTTCCTACTTAGGGCCAGAGAAATATACTTTGTATTTTGCGCACAATCATCCAAAGACTAGTTTTAGAATACCAAATACTGTTCAGAAAGACACCAAGGTCAATGGGGGCAGGACAGTATTAAAAGCATCTGTAACATTTGACAATACGCCAGACATAATGAGATAAATGAGCTATGGAGTGGAAAGTTGGTGCTATTATTGTTTGGAGGTCTAACAGGACATCAGCAGCATATTGAAGTCAGTCATGCAGAGGGGTGTGGACTGAACTCTCATCCACAGTGGGCAGGAATGGAATGTTTTAGGATGGAAAATTTATAATTGTTCCATCAGCAGTATGCCTCTGAGAGCTTGGGAGGTGAGTAGACTTTATCTCTTTAAGTTCATATCTGTACATCACACAGTTCAAACTTAAAACTATAGACAAAACAATATGTGTTGTAATTGAGCATAAATGAGCTCACCATGTTGGCCCGGCCCTCCTCATGAGACCCAGGTTGTGGGCCTTGGGGGGAAAAAATTGCCCACCCCTATTCTAAACTGTATTCTACTCTTCACTCTGCCAAAAACACATTTTAAAAATCAATCTTGAAACATTAATAAAGTCCCCTGAGAGACCTGAGAAGTGAGTTCATGAGAAAGTCTGAAAAATAATAATTATGACTCCTAATTGACTGATATTTTATCACTGGATGAAAGAACATACATGCATAGTTTTATTCTTAGGTGCAAACTGAAAAACAGACTTTTTACTAGAAAATAAAGGTAAGAGTCCAACACAAAAAGCTGTGGTCCCAGAATGCTGTAAACTTTAATTCTAAACTCTGAAAGGAAACAAGTAACAGAATGAATTTTCCATTTGGAAAAGATCAATTTGCCAATTAATTATTCAAAGTCCAAGGCTCAAAGTGGAGTGAAGGCAGTCGTGCTGCAGTCCTAGTGCTGAGTATACACTTCAAAGCACAGCTTTTAAGGGATTGGTTCATGTCAATTGTTGAGCCCAAAATACTGAAACTTGTGGATGTGCATTGCCACCACTGGAAAGTAATTATACTGGAAAACACACGCATATTCTTTCTGCACTAAACAAAGTAAATGTTACACTCAAGTGAAGTGCATGTCTTAATTTCTTGCATAACTACTTGAAGCGTACTGTTGATAGAATTAAACTGAATTACAACTGCAGGAGTCGACTGACTGGCCAATTTGTGATTAATGTGGCTGGATGTCAGGTTGCCAACAAAACAGTGATAAGGAAGCAAAGTTTCACTCAGCGTAAGTGAGCCAAAAGCACAACATAAGGATCAGGAGGGCACTATTCCAAGTCTGTCACTACAGTTCCCTATTCAGCATGCTCAGTGCAGCCCCAGTGAGCAGAGCATATAGACTGTGGATTGCATACAAAGTGACCAATGATCAGGAATTGCCTTGGTTATTCTGAATGGTTAGACAGTTCTCTGACAGGTTTAAATGTACAAAGTACCTCTTCCTGCTTTAGCCTTTACCCATCCCTAGCATGAAAAGAGGCGGGGTGTCCTGAGGGTGCAATCAATTGAAGGGCATGTCTGCAGTGGTGTCTTCAATGGCGATGGCTGCAGCCCTCTGCAGTGTGCCTGTTTCTGAATGGAGGCGTGCACTAAACCAGCAACTCATACAGTGATGTGGAACAGACAGTGACATTTTATGTAGGAGAAACAGCCCGAGAATCTACAGTCTATTACATAATGTATACATAAAAGCACATTAAAACAGGGGTTGGAGGACTAGGATCCATCACCATTTCCTTTATTTACTGATAGTTTAACAAAATATATGGTACAGTAAAATCTAAACAGACATTAAAACAGTGCATGCTTGATAACATCCGATGGCAAAAAACAAAACCAACAATAAAAAAACCCCCAACAACGTTTAATTAACTCATATTACAACATATTTATATGCTAAGTAAAAAATGTGCCTGTGCAATGTTAAAAGTGCTTCACACAGATAAAAGAAAAAAAATCTGTTAGACATAACAAAGGATGGACGTCCTCTTGGTTAGTAGCTTTCAGGCTTTCATTTAAAGTAACCAGTGGCTTTCATGTTTGACCCTTTACTCTCACAATATGCATACTTACTTTTACCATCACAAATCTGTACCAGCTACAATCAAAGGTCGCCTTTGCCAAATGTTTAAAGTGCACCTACACAGTTACTTCCAGTGCATTGTCTGTAAATTTATTCCTCAATGTGCAGTTGCAAAGCTCCATAACTATCTTTATCTTTAGCTTCATGTGTCTAAATTCACAAACTATTTAAGGCAGTGTATAATTACACAATCATTGTCTAGGCAAACAAATGCGATCAACAGCAATGTCCAACTTGCAATTTCATTTAGAAATGTGCTTGTTATTTCACTGGCTTTGTCATTTGAACTTTCAACTTCTTTAACATGTTCTTCAGCAACAACTTTACCAAATGGCATCTCTCACTCACTATCTTTAAATTATACAACATACAGTAGTAATAAGAACACATTCAAGGCAAAACATTGACACATTTACATACATATTTATATTTTAGTGAGTTCTGATGCAACATGGTATAGATAAAATGAAGTCAAAATCTAAACAAGTAGAGACCAGAAGCCCTTCAATTTCTTAATAAAAGTGATGCATCAATAACAACAGAAGTGGATGAAATACTTGAGTCGATGTCCTACTGTTTCACTCTTAACATAACCAGCAATAACTTCACACTGCACAATGAAAAACTTCAGACAAAAGGTTAAGTATATACAGTAACTCTGTGCTGTTGATTGATGCATCTCTGTACACGTCAGCCTTTATAACAGATGCTTTCTGGTGCTGCACAGTGTAGACGCTCGTACTAAAATCACACTGACCAATTGGCAAACGTGTAACAACAGAAACACAATAAAGTTCAGGTTTGGCCATTGTAACACAGTGTATTGTCATAAACAAGTAAACAACATAAAAAAATCCTTTAAAAACTTAAGTCTATTTCTGATTTAAATAAATCTATGTTATGGGATCTGTAGCTTTGAGTGTTACAGACACAACCTGGAAACAAAGACTTCTGATAGCTTTTTAAAATAAATATGCTCTACAAAGTGGTTACAAGAATAGTCCATCTTGCCTACATTCCAAACTGATGGCCTCATTTGTTGAAGTCCAACTCTCTGAGGCCTGCATGATGTACACAAAGGCCTAAGCGATGTCTAGATAGGAGCCACTAACATGCTCTGTCTGCACTTGTTAAGATGGAGCCTCAACAATATTTTCACACATCTAAATGGCAATATGACAAGCATTAGTAACATGCAAATGGAAGACTGTATATGGAGACTATGACTGGTGGCTGTTTTAATCGTGGATGAATTTACATTATATCTAAAAGTCTAGAGACAGCAGGACACACGTGGTTTGTCACAAGAGCTCATATGTCATTGCAGACAAAGGTTTGAGTAGCAACTCAAGTTTTGCACAGTAGGCTATCGAGTGGTGTCAACAGCAGTAGGCCTATTTGGTCAAACAGTAATTCTGTATTCTGTATATGAACAGTTAATACAGAAATGTGTGTGCACAACTTCCCTAACAATGTAAGGCATTTTGAAGTAATATCAATGGGAGATTAGCCTACTGAATAATCAGAGATATCACCTGCAACATTTCCTTTCAATTAACACAGTAATGTAATGTGGATAGGCTATAGCTTTAAGTTTCTTCTAGACCACCTAAGGAGGATAATTTCACGTAACACAGCCAAGCCCTCCGCTTTCTACAATGTCAAAAATTGCCCGAGGATGTGTGATTTGAACTGGAATCATCACTGTGTCAAAGCTGTCACGAAGACAGCTTCTGGTGTGAAATAAAATGCACAGTGAAGCCAGTGGTCGGTGTTGCCCGGCACGTTTACCGTGGCACGTGCTTCGATATTACATAACGTGAACATGCCCCCCCAAAGGGCACTGAGTGCACAACGCTCTAACATCAAGGCAAGATTTCACAGCATCCTAGAGCAGGCACCTACAAACCTACCAATGGAGACTAATCCCCAGACATCATTTGTCACCTCAGAGGGGACGACAAGTGAAATGGGAAGGAAAGAATTTGATCATTGCGCATCAATTATAATACTGAGAATAATAATAACTGTCAACAGACTCCTTAAGGTAACCGGGGATGATCATTACGCGCATTTACGCACAAAGCTCAAATAAAGTGAATCCAACCATTCTCCCATTCACGAGGCGGGGACATCTTCAACCTGTGACGCCGTACTTTGTAGTTGTTCCCATTGTTATTGTCCCAGTACTCCTGCCCACCAACACAGTACTTAATTGCAAACTGCAGTGTGCCTCTATTGTCGAGGTAGGTGGGCATAACAATCTTGAAGCAGAACTTGTCAGTGATGCCGTCGCTCGAGTTGGGGACATAAGCAGCCAGACTGTCCATAAATGAAATCCAATTGTTTACAGAGTAGCGCAGAGACACACTCTTTTCAAAAGCCAAATTTAAGACACGCACAAAGCCAGATAGGCTGAACTCATCTGCCTCGACGGTTTCCAACATGACTTTCACCTCCCTGACTTTCTGCTCAAAGCCAGGGAGAGTGCCGGGGTTTGTGAACTCTAACTCCATGAACATAGCTTGCGTAGTAGGCCTTGGAAACTTTGTGTCCAAATGGTTAAGGTGCATGGTTCCTTTGTGTAGTTTAGCCAAAATACGCTCTGGCACGTCTGGCTCATCTGCATCACTGAAATGCCTCACCGAGATCAGTTCCAAGCCCAAAGAGTCGGCAAAGCGGACTTTTTTCTGACTGGTTGGACTTCTGCTGCGGGAAATCTCTAACTTTGCCCTCTCGGTGGGTGTGGGCAGCGACTTGCATCTCCGCCGCAGGTTGGGGCTCTGTGGTGGCTTCAGGAAGAGATCTCTGCCCCGTGGCCTCTCGTCCACCACGGGGCATTCGATGGGCTCACAGGTGACGTTTATCATATCGAAATCATCCCCTTCTTCGAGGCGTGGGTTTGCTGCGGTCAGGCTTCCGAAGAGTCCAGCAATGCAGCTGTAGTTCCTCGGCAGGCAGTTCTTAGGGGGCAGCATGACCACAACTGGGTCCACAGACTCCGCTTCCATAAAACGCAACAGTCCCCGCACTGCAGAAACCTAGGGAGTCGTGAACACCGGCAAGTCAAACCACGAAGCCGTTAGTTGTAGTGTCCCAGGCGCGGATAGGTGCTTGTGGCGCGTCACACGCTGACACAATAAAGCTCTAGACCAATAAACTGAGCTCTTCTTGACGACGCCGGTAAAATGAATATGCATATTACTTACTACTTCCCAAATTCAGTGTCTGATGATCATCCAAAGTATTTATTAAAAACAAAGATATCCCATCAGAGCAGCGGGGGTTGTTTCCGTTAAGGGGTTTTCCTCAGCCGCAGCAGACACCTTAAGGTTTATTGGTGCTGACGTCAAATGTCGCTCTACGTGCAAAACTGAACCTTGCAATGGTTTCCTCTGCCATGTGAACTTCTGCTTTTTGTCTGTGGCATCAGTTCTAAACCAAATAGACAACAACAAAAACAGTATTGTTTGCTTATGTGAAAGATATGATTTCTATATATTCTATGGTCACAGTGTCACCGTGGAGGCTGCTCTCTCACGTTTACTGCGCATGATGAGGAAGATGTGATGAAGAAGCAGCAGCAGTAGTGGCAGCCCCGCCCCTTTCCCCTCGAGGTCACGTGTTCTCCGTGCGGCGCTGCCTCTCCACTGGTTGTCATGGCGACGGAGCCTGTGAAGGTATTCAATGCGCTTTCTACGTTTGTGTTGGGAAACTACGCCGACCATGAAGGAAACAAACTAACGTACTAGGTGATATTGACTCTTAAATATGGGAAATGTTGACAAGTCAAAATTGAGCGAGTGAGTAAATTAGATAAGCAAACTGACTTACTTTACAAAGAGTGGTATATTGTTATTGTTTTTTAGATGTCGCTAGGAGGTAGTTAGCCTGCTAAGCTACATGACCTGACTAGCCCACTTAGAGCACAGAATGGCAAGCATTAATGTAGAGGCCAGTCCAGCTGAACCCACATCACACAGTGAGTTTTCAACCAAAGAGCAGAAACCGGAAAAAACGTCAGACAGAAGTCACGTTAATGTCCTTCTAGATTTAAGTGAAGAGGTCTTCATGAAGGACCTGGAGCCACATGAGTACCATTGTTACCATGGTTGGGAAGAGGCTGTAAGTAAATATCTGCTTTAACTCTTTTCTTTCTCATGACATTTTCTTTAACTACTCACTCACGTCTCCAATGACAACATTTTAGTTCAGATACATATGTTCTGTGATTTATAAGCTTTGTTTTATTGACACTTCCATTTGTTACAGGTTCGTGGTTGGGCCAGGGCAGCCCCACTTGCCTCCATACTTCTGGTTCAGAAGACAGACCGTAAACCAAAGCGTAAAGAGGCTGATCACGATTCTATCACATCTGTAGATTCAGACCAGTTGGCCGAGCAGCGCAGTGAGTCACATTTGGGACCTCCTAAAAGCATTTTAAGCAGGTCTTCGTTACTTAGCCAGCAGATGTGGGCCTGCACCAACACTGATATATCCGATTCAACTCCTGATGTTCCAGAAACACCTGTCCTCAATGCCATGTCCAAAACCATGGCTCAGCTTGACTTGGAAGATCGAACAAAGGAGATCAGGACGCCTTTTCAGCATCCCCAAGCGTCCTTAAAATACAACATGGTGGATAACAGGTCATCAAAACCTCAGAAAAACAGCCATAGGACCAAAAATGCATTAATTCCGATTAAAAATTTCACCTTTTTACCACCAATCAATATGCCACATAACAGACAACAAAACTGCACTGGCAAGAAACATCTCCAAGGTGAACCAATCATGGAAAACCTTTACATTATTGATAAGATAAGTAGGATTCGAGGAACAGAGGGTGAAATGGTTTATAGCTCCGAGCTTCCCAGGGACACCTTTAGTGAAGCTGTGTCATCCAAGTACAGAACATGTCCCCATAATCCCAACTTTTACTCTGCTGTGAATGTGTCGGTCCCTAAGAGGTATCATGTAGGGGTGTCCTCCAAACCTGAAACTCTGCACCCCACTGGGTATACAATGAGCAAGAATCTCCACTCCGACACTGCAGCAAATAGACAGCTCCATATGCACCCCAGCTGCCTGTACTCTTAACAGACAAGGCTGAGATGGCTGTACTTCTCTGTATTAAGGTTGCAAAGGAATAAATGTTATAAATGACAATATTTATGCACACCACAGTAATATTTTTATTAAAAAACCTAAACCTATAAAGCCTCTCTTCTTCTCTCATTTCTAAATGAATTGCTTTTTGATTTTGTTTATCCAGCAAAGGTACAACTTCCTCATTGGCGTTTTTGTATGGCTATGGCATCATGTTTGTTTTAAAGATTGGTATATGATTTATTGTTGCTTGCTGCTTCTAAATGATGGTGTTTTTTTCCTTTTGCTAAACTACAGCCACCTACCCCTTTCTATATTTTTAAATATATTTTTATATAGCTACATTAAAAGCATTAGACAGTAATGCAATGTAATATTTTCTGCATGTCACACTCATTCACAAATGTGATTGTAATTGCACATCCTAAACCACAATAAGACACTATATTGCAATTTTGTGTGGCACAAGAAGGTATACACCGTATTTTCCTACAGTTTATTAGTGACATCTGCAATATGGGTTTACAGTTGTTTACAGTTATTCAAGGCAACCCTATGCATACAGGCAATAGCAATGAACTTATTTTTGCTGATAGTAACAAAGCATGCACTCTTATGGAGGTAAAATAAAGCGCTCCAACACTGAGACAGACTTGTTTTGAACTTTGACTTGTTTTGTTAAATAACCACAAAGGAAAATCTACACTTGTTATTAATTTGAGTATCTTGAAAGGAAACAAGGGAAAATTGGCATGTTTTACTTACTTCAGCACAATGTTCTGCACTGTATCTTCCTCAGTTTTCACAATCTATGTAACCTGTAAGATGATGTCAAGCCACATTAAAGTGATTTCCAGTTATACAAATGTAGTTGAAATGACAAATCACCAAGGGCTTTCAAATAGTCATGCAGTAATGTTGATACAGAGAATTAATCATGCACATTAAGACTAAAGGGCATATTCTGTGTTTTGTGATTTTTGTATCTCTAGTGTCTCTGTATTCTAAAGAGCAGCAATGTAATGGTAGATGTTTCCAGTAAAGGTAAGGCACCAACATAACAAAATAATTAACACATCAAGGCCTATATTCATCCTAGAAAAACAGCTGGCAAGGTGGATCTGTGCTTTATGAGGTAACGTAGTGCAAAAAATTTAACAAGTTCAGTCACATGTACAAGAGACACACGATAAATGACTGTCAAATGGTGCAAGAACACCCAATTCAAACTAAAAACTAAATATTCCACATAACTAGCTGTTTCAATTTAGGTTGTTAATCAACACAGAGTGCCAAGCAGTTACTTCATTCTAGCCAAAATTGACTATGCATTTTTCTGTACAGTAACACAACTAGATCACTGCAGCACAGTGCACTGCTAAGGTATAGACTTACAGTTAATGAATAAGTCAAAGACTAAGTCACCCTTGTTTACCAGCTCACTTCAAGTAAACTGTCTAAACTACAGAGACAGACATAAATTAAGAAGACAAATGTATAACTTCAACACTTCACAATTACATTCCCATCAAAGCAACAACAGGACGACACAAAAACTTTTTTACTTGTGCCACACCACAGTAACAGTAAGCTTTGTGGATTTTTTAACTTTGACCACAGTCATACTATTTGCTAAAGGCTTTATAAAGTTCATCCTGGAACAGTTAATGTGCAGTCTTGCTGCTTGTGACAATGCAGCTTCCACGAGGCAACTATTGGTTACATAAGCTCAACTCAAGTGTTTTTGGGCTGCCTCATGCTTCTCAATAATCATTAATAAACTACAAGCAAAATGTACAGTAACAATTAAAATAGTATGCATGCAAATATGCATGTGAATGGTGTCAAAGAGTTTCTTATCAGACTTTTCTTGTCTGTCCTCCAGAGGATGCTTTTCTTTTAATTAAGACATATTAAACTGCATTTAAACTTCATTGTAAAAGACCAAACAGTGACAGGCAGTCACAGTGGTTGTACACTGAAATACAGTAAAGTAAATTGGCATTTTGTGGAAACAATGTGCAAACAAATATGTAAACTGTTAAAAGAGCATATCATGCCCTACAAGCTATAAAGTGCAGTAGCGCTGCCAGAGTAGAAGACCTAGAAACGCTCTCTGTAACACTGTCAGTGGAATGCTTAAAGACATTTTCACAGACTTCTCAACTCAGACTGTGTTGGCTGCTGAGAGGACAGCATACACTAATTGCTCCAACATAAGAGGGAGACATCTGAAACCTGTACAACAATAGCTCGAGCAGATTCAGCTATTGGGCTTCTCTGGGTGCTGGAAGAGAGCACTAAGCTGCTCACATGTCTGTGTTTCTACAGAGCTGAAATGGGACTCCATATTCCATGCCAGGTCAGCTGACAAGAAGTCATCCATGACAGTTTGTGTTTCATTGCTGGTGAGGAAAAGGTGTCCGAGGCCCTCTGCCTGGCTGGTCACAGTCTGTGTCTCTGTGCTGTTAAGCAGTCTTCCATTGTCCCCTTGACTCACAGGGGTCTGAGCAGAAGGACTTGAGGGAAATGTGGGAACATCAGTCTGAGTTTCTGTATCTGAAGACTCAGTGCTCATAGAGAAACTTGAATGTCGCAGTATGCTGCTCAGTGGCATGTGGCTGCCAGCGTTAAGCAAGAAATTAAGATCAGTCTGAGTTTGAGTATCAAATAATTCAAGATCATTGGCTTGGGTTCGAATTGGTCCTTCATTTTGGTCCAGGTCATCCATCAGAAGGAAGTCTGTCTGAGTCTGGATGTCTAAAGACTCCAAAGGTGAGTCACCACCAAGCTCCCCAAACTCACTTTCCTCTGTTTGGGTTTGGATGTGTACAGCACTAAGGAACTCTTCAAAGTCAAAGTCAATGCCATTGTGCTGGTCCTGAACAGAGCCAAGACCAGACCCACACCCTGCTGAGGCCTCTGTGAGGACCTGGTGGTTGGACATGCTGTCGGATAGAATATTTTCTAAGTCATTAAACAAGGTCATTGTTTGGGTCTGATTGTCTGCCATGTTGCTTGAATTGAGTTCATCTGTCTGCACACCAAAACACATCGAACTCGCAGACTTCATGTCCCCATATATACTGCTCTCTGCAGGAGTCAATGGTTCATCAATGTCTAGAACTGTTGTCTGGGTGGAAACACTGAGGGAGTCATTGGCAAATAGGTCGGAACACATGATAGCCTGATCCTGAGCCTTGTACTCTGAATGTGCCATGACAAAGCAGGTCTGTGTCTGCCTTGTTTTGAATGGGGGCACAGCTGAGGATGAACATGGAATGTGGCTGAGGGACTGGTTTTCTGTTTGAGCACCAATAGTGGCAGTAGCTTTGGCTCTTGAGGAGAAGGTCTGAGTTTCAACACTGACTGGCAAGAGCACTTGAGCACTGACACTGATGTCTGTTTGGGAGCAGGATGACACTGAAGACTCAGCCACAGAATATAAAGACATTCCTTCAGCCACATTTAGCCCTGCAGGCACTTTAGACAAGTACGACTGATCGGTCTGAATGTTAGTGGATGTGCTTCTACCTCGCGGTGCAGAGTCCTCCACCTCTAAAGGGTCCAGACTCACCTGTACACCTATGCTAATAGGGCCTTGTTTAGAGCGAGAGGACAGCATGGCATCTTTGCAACTTAAACCTTTAGCATCTACTTGGGGCACTGCAGCTCCTGTGGTTTGTGGTACAAGGTGAAGGGTACTAACTGACCCCTGGTTATCTATTGCAAGAACAACAGATCTTAGAGCCCCACTTTCTGAGGATGAAAGGAGAACTGGCAGGTGGGCCAGCTGCATCACAGGGACACTGACTAAAGCAATTTTAGGTTTAGGCAAGAGTAACTTCTGAAAGTTCTTATGAGAATTTGAGCTATGATTGGTCGAGTCTGAGAGATGACTAGTATCAGAACAATGAGAACCCTCTGTTGGCTCTCCACTTGTAGAAATAATGTGGTGAGGTGGAGTATTGGTCTTAACCTTTTCAAAATCATTCAGTACTTTCTCCATTTTTCTCTTTTTAACTGGAGGAATTCTGTAAAGAAACAAAAAGATATAGCAACATTGAAATTGAAGCAGGAACCAAATGTTAGTTTATGCAGTTTGTTGGTTGGAGGTACATGCCTGTGTTCTGTGGGAATCTCATGTCCTGTCCGGTATATGTGAGAGAGTAGTGCAGCCCTGCTGGCATAAGGACAGCCACATGTACACTGGTAGGTCTTCCCACAATCCTCAATGTGTCTCTTTAGGTCCCATTCTGTGCTGTAACCATTGTTACACTTGGAGCATTTATGCTTCTTCTCAGCGTGCATCTTCATGAAGTGCTGTGTTTAAAAAAAAAAAAGCACATATGTCATGGGAGCATAAGACAACAGACAGATTTTGAAACTTAATCATCTTACCTACTGAAAAAATGTACAGTAAAAATAGACAAATGCTTACTTGTTTAACCAGGGAGAATTGTGAAAAGGGTCGGTTTGGGCCTCTGGGACAACCCTCAATGGGACAGCAATAAAGCTTCTGTGAGCCCTTTATGTCTTTTCTTACAGTGGGATTCACAATTCCATCCTAAGGGTGACAGAAAAGATAGAACAAGATAAAAATAAATAATGATTCCTTCTTAATTATATCCTGTGATAGGAATCTAATAACATATATACAAACCCAGTGTACTGATCAACAAAAATAAGAATAATTCTAGGTTTTTGTTCAGCACTGTAGCAATGCTGACTAACAGGGCTCTGCTGAAGAGAGAACATGAATATAATCCTTCCCACTATAAGACCAGACTTGCAGATGTGTTTTGACAACAGACACACAATAAAACTGCTTAACACTAGGAGTACCAGGATTCTAAAACTACTAGAACTCCCGATGCCGTCATTTTGACGGTTAGCATTGTGGCCATTGGAATGCAGTGGGCGGTGCCGTAGTCTTCGTCTGAAATGACTCTTTAAGGTGCTTCAACCAATACTATTCACATTATACATATAAAATTATCAAAAAAGACATTTAATGTCACTCACTGTATATGAATTAAGCCCAATAACAATGACAATGTCAAACTTCCAGCTTGTCTGAAAGACATAGACTTGGATGACAGTAAATTATGATCTAAATTCAGAAAAGTAAGAAATAATCTTAGGCCTTAGAAACACAGCATGAGGCTGTATATATGAAGATGGCATTACTTTGACTTCTAGCCAAGGTTTTTACATATATACATATACATATTAATCCAGCTAGTAAAAATATATTGTTTTGTTTGCTCAACATTAGTAATATACTGTCCAAAAGTGATGCTGAAAAACAAAATGAAAAAAGTGTTGTTACCTATGTCTTAGCATCCCTTCTTCATTTGGTTACCATTGGAGTGGTAAGGCCTTATCTCATATTAGAGACCTAATGATGCCATATGTTGATACACTGAGCTTCAATCCTTTAGGTCTATCTATGCACTTTCTCTTATTCCTTTGTGTTTATAAAATCCCTCTTTACAATTATACTTTGTTTAGTGCAATCCACAAGTTGTCCCACTGTGCTACTCTCCAACTGGGTGGAAACTCTTGCAGATGTCACAGTTATTGATAACCCAGTAATGACTGGATCATAACTCAGTGTATCTGAGGCTGAGCTACCTGGCCCGACGTGACCCAGCTCCACTCACTCAGTTGGAGTGTAATGTTCTCCTGCTGATATGAAGTGGACTAACATGACAACTAACATAGTGAACTTATTTTTTATGTTTTTGCATACAGTATTTGTGGAACTGTTTTTCATTCAGCCACAAAAATCTGTCTGTTCTGCTCCATTACAAAAAGCTCAGTCTTTCATTCACTGAAGGAGGACTTCATTACCTACCAAAGAACAGGGAAGTGGAATAAAGTGCTCCGTAGACAAAAAGACAGCAAGCTGACCTGAAGCTCTATTACCAGTCCCGATTATTAGCTTTTACCAACCAATGCACTGTCAAAAATATCTTCTAGACGAAGTACCTTCTATAATGTGTGGATATGAAGGCAATAAAGCCCGTTTCGCGTGAATATGACAGCAAAAAAGTCATTGTGCCACCCATCAATACTTGACAATGTAAGCTAAGTAGCTGGTTAAACGTAGCTGATTGGCTAGTTGTATTGTCGACTTAACGCTTGGTAACTTTGTGTAATCGAGCATTGATTAATAAAACATTGATGTTTCCACTCAAACAATATATAGACTTGAGTCAATAAACAATCGCAAACAATAGCCTACACAACACAATTAGCCAGAGTTCTCGATATGTTTACCTTGACCCTGTGTGACTTGACAAGATGCATGTTCAATGCAGGCGTATTTGGGAGTATTTTTCCACATCCTTCCACGGTGCAGAGGATGTTTGTTCTCACTTCTTTCGTCAACTCCGCGATGGATGGTTTTATTATTTCCCGACACTGCGACACAGACTCGTGACAGTTGTGGCTGTCCGCACAAGCGTGACTTTCACTAACTTCACTTGTTGCAGAGGCAGACATGTTTCTGTGTTGACAGTGCCCTCAAATTTTTGGCCAAACTCCCCACCAGCAGCTCCGAACAAGCATGACCCTAACATCCCTCAGCTCTGTCGAAGAAGCTGCTTAGATCTGCCATGTTCCACGCAGCGAATGGACCCGGAAATACGCCACGCACAGTAAATACACTTCCGGTTAGTTTCAGAATAAACTATGTTTGTTACAGCAACATTGTGACTTTTACAATTAAATACACAGCCTGGAAATAAGAAACGCACTTTGCCTCCAATATATTTAAAGGGTTCCATGACATGAAAAAAGAAGAATAACGGGACTAAGCGGTAGAAAATGAATGAACCCCGGCTTATCAGACACTGCACTGTGGAACTCAGAAAATAACAGTAATTAACCTATTGTGAGAACACACATCTTATCACATAGATAAAAAAAACTTTTTTAAAAATATAATTATATGTTTCCTACCACTTTCCACTTGCTACTTTGTGGGTCTCACGTAAGTGAAATCCGTCATTTTTAATGTATATTTTAATAATTTATTTGTAATTCTCGTTTTTTTGTTTTGTGCAACACACTGTTCGTGTTGAGAAGTAACTCTACATATCTACCATAGAACATACAAAAACAAAAAACTATAGGTTATCTATAAACACAATTTGTTACCTAAATATGCTAACAGGAGTGTAATATGAAGTAGTTGATGGCCATGCTTAAGAAGCCAAATAAGACACAAAAGAAAAAAATCTAAATCCTGCTATTTTGGCAACAAGTTTGATGTCCGTTTTATTATTCTGTTTCATTAAGTGTAATAGGAGAGGACTAACAATATTTTTGTTCCTGCAATAAAAAAAATGTAAGCATGTAAAGGTAAGTGCACACAGTATTTGGAAATCCAGGCAGCCATGTCACATGTTTTGATACACAGAACAAGGCCACTAGAACGGTAAAACCAAGCAATGGTTGCACAAGACAAAGTAAGTCAATGGTCCACGTTGTCATTTCTGTGGATGCTGTGCCTGTGAAGAACTAGGACCATTGTCTGTTATGACAAAGTAATTCCTTCCTTTAAGTGGAATAGATGAGAGCAGAGGTGTGACAGGGGTTGAAGCAATTCCTGTAAAACATGGAAATGAACTGAGCTCAGCTGACATTCACCAAATTTGTTTAAATTCTTCTAAAACCACGATGAGAACATGTTCCCTCTTGTGGCCATTTGGAGAACTGCAATTGCAAACGTAACCAACAACTGCATAATGCATACCTAAAGATGCACAGTTTCTGAGAGACTCTAGTAGGTTGGTGCTTGAAAACTTCACAACACATTTGAAGGGCCCTTTATGTTGTGCCATGTTGTTGGTGTGGCCTCTGAATTTTGTCTCCAGCTGAAAAACAGTAAAAAACAATCACAAACTTGTACAACATGTTCTAACTTTACTCTCACAGTGATGCAGTTTTGCTACAGTGTACCTTGTATACTGCAGACTGTAGTTCAGGTAACTTCCCACCTCCAAAAGCCTCACAAGCCATTTGAAGCCTGTTTGCAGACAATTCAGCTTGTTCTCGTTCTATGTGTGGGTCTGTAAATAGAAAGGGTTATGGCATATTTTTTAATATTATTGTAAACTTACTTTACTAATTATGTTGGCTCAAATTGTATCATACTTGTGACATTTTCATTCTTCTCAGTAATGGGGCTGGGAAATTTTGCTGGAAATACCTATGAAGCAAAAACACAATGTGACATACATCAAGTCTACTAATCTAGTAGCAACATCATTGTGTGATCCGTGTCTAACTTTGACATTAATACAGTATAAATGAAGGGACCAAAATTGATTTACCTGGTGATATTGTCTCATCAGTAAGTCTCTTATAGCACTGAGCTTGCGTCCACTGAGATTTGCATCCTTCATGGCTTGGTATCTAGTGGCAAGTACCAAGGCCTGCAAGGCAATTTATTCTGTGAGAAAACTCCATCTTAAATGCTTTTTAAAGGTTTTGTTAAGAGAATGCTTATTCTTTACCTGGGATAACAGAGGCTTATGTTTTGAATTTAAGCTGGTCACAAAAACATAAGGAGTTTGGAGATGGTGAACAACATATGTTGGTTTGAAGTGATTGGGCCGAGAAAAACTTTCACCCCAAGCAAGCCGTATCCATACTGCTTCATCTGTGTGTTTCTTAATTTTTATGGACACCTGTGATGTAATGACACCAATATAATCAATTCAGTAATCCATGTATAATGATACTTTTTAAACATTTTTTTTTACAAATTTATTATAGCAGCATTTAAATGAGAGAATTTGTACTTACATTTTTCACAAGTTCAGTAAGATGTGACTTAAATTGTTCCTTAAACTGTATCAACTCAACAGTGTGAGCATCATCTTGAGAAAAAAATAAACATGTTATCAACATGAATCTGTACTGGAAGCTTTAAAACTTACACATAGTTTTATTATTGTTTATAACACAGATACCTTCTGGGTCGATAAGCTGAAAGGCATGCCACATACCCATGTTTGGGTTTTCAATGATATCTAAGGAAAAAGAAAAACAATTATTTAGACCGCCAAGTAAACAGCACAAAGGTATATTTATTACTTACACAACAACTCCAGTTCTGTTATATGTTTAAGAGTCCAGTCATTCTCCTGCATAAAGAATATTAATTGACATCAATTCACAGCACCACTCAATTATCTGAAATTTACTAGGACCCTTTATAATCCAGTAATTAACTAGCTTACTAAATGTGTGGAAGATGTACGTATGTATTTTGCATTAGCAGTATTTGGCTTGATGTAGCCACACACAACTATTTATAACCAATAACCCAACCAAAACAAAACCGAATAACTTACCTCAGAGATGGAGAGTAGTTTTTCTGTTAACGCATGTTTTGATAGTGAAAAATCTATGGACTGGAACTGCGCCTGATTCAAACGGCCCCACTTTTCGAGCGTTGGTCTTAGCATCTGACTTGGTATTCGTCGAATAAGTCTCTGCAGCAGACGCCTCGCAATGTCATCCATTTTCCCAGCAACAGGGGTGGTTTGATTTAAATAAAGTGTAAGAAAAATTGAAATAAAAGAACAGTCCTTTATGAGTTACACGGGAGCAACAATTAGCTTTCGAGTGAAGATCCAAACAAACCGCCCATAGCAGCGCACACAAATGGACCAATCAGATGCTACCAACAAAATCCTCTCGTCAACTCTTTAGCGCCCTCTGTTGTGTTGGAGTGGTGGTACTACAAGGACCTGTTGCAGTTCATTGGCCTTGGGCTGTGTTTTCTTCAAAAGTTAAAAAATTACATAAAATTTTTTCCCGTCTCAGTTAGACAGAAATAAATATCAAAATATCATACCATTTTTTGGGGGGGACTTAATTGTTTGTGCAACAAATTAAAAGTAGTTGGCTACTATTATAATATACCCCAAGTAAACATAAAGAGTAAAAATGCAAAAAATTAAAAATAATAAAATAAAAAATAAATAAATAAAACTGACCACTAAAAATCACAAGACCACATTTATTTTACTATGCAAGATTTTTAGTACATGTTTAATCAAGGCTTTTAAATAATCGAAAGTAAGAGGCAATGTTTTCATTTCAAACACTGAAAAAAATGAAAATATATTAAATAATTCGTTGTGTTCTTTTTTAATTTTTTCCCAAATTTTATTACAAGGTAGTGGAGAGGAGAGGTCCAGACCCCGAAACGGAAGTAACCCGTTAGTATACATGAAAATGTCAATCAGGGTAAAAAGTCCCACCCACTCCTACAAAAGCACAGCCCATTGGTGATTTGATCTTTAAGAAAGCTTCTGATTCGCTAACTTTCTCTGACGTATTCTGTACGCATGTCCTTTAGGTCCTTGCGATTTTGTAAGGTGTTGATCATGTACAAAACCTGAAAGGAGCAGAGAGAAAGAAGAGGAATACTTCAGCGTGTGTTTAGCTTATTTATCTGCGTTGCCATCTGAAAAGACTGTCGGGTTTAATGCTCACAAATATTTATATGTTAGCTATTCGTTCACATTGCAGAGCAGGAAAACATCTCCAATGACACAGCCTTTGCTGGTAAGTGTATCTCACTTTCATAATGTTAACATAAATGTAATTGAATAGGCATTATAGCGCGCTTTTAAAATATTTGAATAGAGAAGAGCTGATCAGTTTAAGGAACCGTATTATGTAGCTTTACCCAGAAAGGTCCTCCAAACTATAGGCTTACACTTGTTTCCAGAAAATCCAACGTGGTGTTAAAACCTTTTGTGTCTATATTGTTTGCTGTTCCTCTTGTGTGTCTGCAGGTAAGTGTCCAGTGGAAAAACAAACCCCTGCATCACAATGACAGCTCAGGAAGGAGAGGGATGGGGAGGCATTAGTATCCTTTAGGACTTGCATCTACAGAAAATAATTCAAATATTTAAGTAAAAATAAATAATTATAAAAAAAACCCTAAAAAACAAGTCCATCCAAATCTGGAGGATTCTTGGATTACGGTATAGGAAATGAATAAGTAAATGTATGGATTACACTATGAGCTCTCCATTAGTTTGTCTGTCACACTGTACAACATATGCTTGCTTGTTTCTGACTTTTCAGTTGTGCTGCAGTGATAAAGTAAGCCCTTAACTCAGCATGCACCCTGACCTGTCACCTCACCTCCACACCGATGAGTGTAACGAACTAATCACTCAACTGAGACAGTGCCACAAAGAGGTAAGTCACACCACAAAGCTGTTTTAAGGCTGTATGTTGCACAAATGTGGATAAGCAGTGTAAATGTGAGGTTTTTTATCTTTTAGCACAACTTCATGAAGTTTTTTGGGTCATGTAATGATTTTGACCGCGCAATGCGTCAGTGTCTAAAGAAAGAGGTGAGCTAATAATGATTCTTCACTTTTTAGATAAAAAACAACAAACAACCTCTGAGTAAATTGTTTTCTGATTTTCAACAGCGTCTGGAGAAGCGAGAGCGTAGCAAGCAACATGCTCTGGAGATGAAGAAGAGGTTGAAAGAAGGTCCCAAAGAGAAATTTTAAAGAACATGTTACCATTGTACTGGTCTGGAACCCATACAGATTGCTTTTGCTGTTTTTGTGTCTTCACATAAAGATAAGTGGGTCTGGGTTTATCACTGGTTCGAGTACTTAAAATAGAAGAACTATGGTGTATATTAGCTGAAAAACACAATTAAGGAAGAAAATCTGTAGGTCAGTTACAGTCTTTACTGTAAAATCTGACCAAACATAATACATTTGTTGAGACATGTTATACTGTAAACTGGTGAATTCACCAGTGAGACCAGTCAATGTGATGAACTGTCAAAACAATGGGAATCATATTGATTTGTGACCATTTTCTTTCTTTCAAATAAAGTATTGAGTTAATTTTGTGCGTGGCATATCATGTATGTACTATTATTGAACTAAAAAGCAATGAGAATAAACTTGTCTATAACTTCACAGATTTAAGCCACAACAAGTAAATGGGTTTGATTTACCTTACACAACAATCCAAGCTTACGTAACGACAAGTAAAGAAAAGACAAATGCCACACTGTGAAAGGACTGTCCTTTATTGAAAGCAGTTCATCGTGTATCCATAACAATGTATGGATTAGCCTCGACATGTTTAAGGCACCCCAGGATTTGCTCTGAGACAATGTGGAGAAAAACACTGTCAGCTATTATTGTTATGAATGACAAACATTAAATAAGGAACCTGTTATTTGTAATGTGTTGTAAGGGATTATACACACTGCTTTGTAAATGCAGTTACTTCAAACCCATGCTGTGAAAATACAGAAAATCATGAAAGTAAATACAACCTTTTTGTTATTACCCAGTTAAACCCATTTACTACTGAATAAAAATTATTTGCATTTACCAAATAAATAATTTACAAAATAAATAAAACGGGTTAAAAAGAGACATGATCCGAGATATAGACCTGAGTGAATGGCATCATGTGACACTTTCTAAGTTTTAAAAATAAATTGTTGAGGACAAGGAAGTGGATATGAGCACCCATTTCACATCTGGATTATTTAAGAGCTCACAGATTATTACAGCATTTTTGTCACACAAGAAACCTGTGGCATAGCATCATTTAGGTCATTAATATTTAATGATTCAACCCAAAAATCTGTTGAATGTAATATATTGGCCTATAAAGTTCTCAATTGTTGGGGTGCCTCTGAAGCAAAGCCAACTACTTGGCACTGCATATCCAAACAGTTATCTCATATAAATAGAAAAATAACCTGCAACATATCTACCAATACTTACAATGCCAATACAAAACACATTGTACCTTGATATACAAGGTATCCAGACAGGCAACATTTATATATACACAATATAATACATGCACTTATTTTTACAAATTCTCTGTGTCAATATACTCTGTTGCATTTGTACAATTACTGAACAGACAATTTTCTAAACTTTAAAGGACAGTTTACACGCACTTAACATTTTTGGAGATCTTTGAGCACAACAACATTTCTTTCCATTGTGAACTGTCACATGCAGACAAGGACAATGCTGACTCCAGCTACATACATTACTGCTGCATTACCACAATGTTTTTTGTGTGCTTGAAAAAGACAGATCTATAAATACATACATTATCAAATTATGAATACACACACCCACACAAATCAACCACACAAAATTTCAAGCAATGTATAAATTATTAAACACAAATTGTACATCGTCCCATAACAATACATCACAGTGCAATGCACCTGCTAAATGTATATCAAACAAATGGGCTAAATGCTAATTAATTAGTTTTATATGTAATCCATATTCAAGCCAAATTTCAGTTTGATTCAAGCCTCACAGTTTAGCACAATCATACGAATCAAATTGACAAACTCATTTCAGTGTTGCTTTAAAGAAAATATAAGTCCAGTTGACATTTCAAGCTAACATTTCAAGAATGGCTAAATTGTTCATTTTAACATGTTTGTTAGTGACCCTGTGATTCTGTGTAAATAATATTAACTTGTTTACTTGTGTTGTATAAGTGTCAGAACTTTGAATCAGATCAGAAAAGCACTGCGTTTTTGCAGGCAGTTCTTTCTTGTCCATTAAAACAAAATGGAATGTGTTTTAAAGCTGAAAACTGTTGTCATGCAAACTTCACTTAACAGTAGATTTAACTGACTACCAACTAAAAAGACTTCTCAAAATCAATCTGATATATAAAAAACTCTTTTATACATGTAAAATAAATAGTCTATATTATATTGATGTATATATTATCACATTTTTATGTGCTATTTTAACAGATTCTGTTGCTTTAATATATACATCTCAAATGTAGAGAAAGAGTCCCTCCCTGAAGGGCCCCTAAAGTGGTCATTTACACAATGCACATTTGGCCCAATGCTCTTTAAGTCCGTACAAGAATTAACAGCTGGACGGTTTAATTGAGTCCAATAAAAAAAACCGAATGTACAAAACAAGTTGAACAGCAGACACACTTTTCCTTCATTTTAAGATCCTGGCGTCATCATGCACACACCATCTAAGCTCACCAGACAGTGGATCTTTACTTCTCATATGACTTGTTGTGAAGGTAACTGAACAGTGCCTCCAGACCTTTGGTTGAACACCACAGCTGCTTCAGCATCTGACACTCCTTCTCATTCACCTCCTCAAGGACTGAGATGATTATACCCCGCACAAGACATTTGGACTCTTCTAAAACCTTTAAACGTCAAAATGGGAAAGATTTTAATTGACATATCTTTTGGTTATTTAAGAGCTAATATTTTGTCTTTGGTTATCCCATAAGGAACCTACCACTGCATTACAAGAAGCCATTTCCTTCACACGTAGCATTACTTCCTGGTTAAATGTGGTTGGCCAGAACACCTGTGACACCAAGCCTCGACTGCACGCTTCTTGAGCTGTGAGCTTTCTTCCACAGAACAACATCTCATTGGCCTGCCATCAGGGGAAAACAGTGAAACTTTTTAAATGTATTTTCAAAACTTTAAAATGGAGAGTGTGACTTGTTGGAACTCACCAGTGCTACTCCCAGGATCTGTGGGAAGGTGTATGATGAGCAGCCTGAGGGTGTGAGGTGCAGGGCAGCACATGGAGTCTGGAACCAGGCCCTCTCACTGGCCCACACCACGTCACACAGCGGCAGTATGGACGCCCCTAAACCCAGAGCTGGCCCGTTTATTGCCACAACAATAGGCTTCTTGAAATGGATGAATGCCAGCACAAAGTCCCTGAAAGAGCAAAGCGCTATCAATATAAATCCTGAAAGAATAATAGAGTCCAGCTCAGAGTGAAAATATGTTTTTTTACCGTACGGCTTCAGCAATGCGACTGCTCTCTTTCCGGCGGTCCGTGGACAGACGTCCTATCAGGTATGAAGGCTCCAAGCCGCTGCAGAAAACAGTACCCACGGAGCTGAGCAACAACAATTTACTGTCATCAGCAGCAGCATTACCCAGAGCTCGACAAACTTCCTTCATGATCTAGAGATAAGAAAGAGGAGAATTGTAAGAGTCTGGGAAGCAACATATAAATAATAAATAGAAATTTAAAACCTTGAACAAACAGACACACCAAATATAGTCACATGAAGAGAAGAAGATAGTAACATGAAATATTTATGTTTGTTCAATATGGCTCATTCTGTTTTAAAATCGGAAGCCACTTGACATTTAGTTCTACTACATGTTGTCTGTGAGCAGTGATTAGGGCTTCACAATCAAAGCTATCACTCCTATGTAAACGAATAAGTCAAATGAGGAACTATAGACAGAGGGAAGCTGGTTCTCATACATTCTGCTCCAAATTGTCCACTGGGAGTGGGACTGAAAAGGAACTGATCTCAAGTGACTTCATTAGTAGGCACCAATAACATTCATTTAAAATTTCCAGAAGACAAAAGAAAACAAAACACTAACTTTTAGCACAGTCAGGTCTATATCCCATATATCATGAAAAACTTTAAACATTTAGTTGCATAAATGTGTGTTACAAAGATTGTGATTCCATTTTATGTCCTTTCCCAGAAAAAACAATATTGCCAATATACTGTATGTGTATATCTATATTTGTATAGTTTTAACTTTTCAGTTTTTTACAACCAGTCCAGCCACAGAAGGTGCTGTTGCTGTCCCCATCACTGTGTCAGCGTGTTGAAGGTACCAGTTACATTCATATTGCATTATAATTGTAACTCATGTAACAGTTTAAAAAGGAATGTATTAGCACAACCCGATGTTGGCTCTCTCTTGAATAGCTAATGGGCAGCAGAGTTTAAAATCTCTTTACAGGAAAAGCAACCACACATGTTTTTTAAAACCACTATTGTGTTCTCATTTAAAGGACTGTGGCTCAAGCAATTAAGTACATCTTTTTCATCTCCCAAGTAAGATGGAAGTCCACATATTACAATAAAAGGTTCAGTAATGGACCCTTTTCTTGAGACGATGTGTCTGGCGGGAGGTTCAGTGTGTTTATAGATCTTGGAAAGACTATAAATAATAGGAGAAAAGGAGAAACCTGAATAACAGTAAGTCAAAAAGTCATGTTTGTTTTTAGTGATTCTAATTCTATTCTATGATTCTATTCTAGCAACACCTTTAGTTTAGTACATTTTACATTTAATGAGAGTTTTGGTGGTCCACCTGATCACATAACACACTCTCACCCGGTTTCCTGTCTAAACGGACTCCTCCTAATCTATAAAAGGCTAAAAAAGCCCCCCAAAAATCACACTTAAACTCCTTCACTGGGTTCTCATTAGATATTTGTGGCGGGGCTCTAATCAAACCCAGGCAAAGTCGGAAATGCGTGTTTAAGTGGTATTTATTGTGCCAGTGTCCAAAGTGCAAAACAGCCAAAAAGTGCAAAAATATTTACAGTGAATACCGGTCTTCAAAATGTATTTACAAATATAAAAAACAAAGAAAGTTTTGAGTTCTGTCAAAAACTCAAACACAAAGCTCAGCGTGCTCTCAGCCAAAGTTACCTCCATTGTAACTGCTCAAGACCAGACTGAATACAGGCCTGAAATGGCTCCTCTAAATACCCCTCTGGCCCCTCCCATTGGGCTTCAGTATGACACAAAATATAAATCACTAAACAAACAAACAGTTGAAACATAAACATGTGGGCTGTTCTCATATACAACAAAATATAAATAATAATTAATAAAGGATGACTGAAAGGACGGTTATAGGTTTTTATTTGTCGGTTACCTAGTGCGCGTCACCTGATCAGCTCCAGCGCGCGAACAGCGCGCATTTAAACCACCAGGAAGTTATGGCTCGGGTTGGATCAGACGCACAGCATCAGGCAACACAGAGAAACAGGTAAGTGCTAGCATGTATGAATGACCCAAGCTAACGCTCTCAAATGTGCATCCAATGGGAGCATAAAAGCGGCAGGAAAACGGGAAAAAGAAGTTGGTCGTGTGTCGGGTGCGTATTAATGAACCAGTGGGGTAAACGGGGAATTAGCGAGTGTGAGTGAAAATGTGTGCGTGGCCACCGCGAGTTCGTGGGTTCCTTTGTGACCGAGTGCGCTCACTACTCATTGACGGGCGTGCTCCGTCACAATATTTTATCATTTTTTGGTAGTTTTAGTACTCTGCATCATAAATGACTACTGCTCTTCCTTTATCAGCTTTCAGACTTTGACTCAAGCAGTGCTTTACTGTCCTCATAGTCTAGATTGGTCTATTTAGGGGCCCTCTCTCTCAGTATTTCTTCAAGATCTTTTTAAATTAGTTTGTTATATGCCAAAATCACAAGGCTTAAGTTAGCTGTGGAGTTAAATGATGAGTTTGGAGAAAAAGGCAATCATTTATGTACTTAAGTTTTTTTATTTAGTTGAATATGTCTCATTTTTATACACTGGAGAAAAGAAGTGTTTCAGAAACAGTAGTCTCATAATTGAGGCATGAGGCAAGGGCCTATAGGACAAATTCACTAGAGATTGAATTGTCTCAGTAATAAGCTGTTTGCCTGCAGTAACAAATCTTTTTATATACAATATAAATGTATATATCATTAATAATATGTCCCATAATGGTAATAACTAAACAAAATGATGTAGGTAATACAAATGCCAAATATCCATTATAAAATACATATACCGTAAAAATTAAGTAATCAAATCGAACCATTCTAATTTAAGTGTGTAAAATCCATTAATTTCTAAATCTTACTGAATAGGAAGAGCTTCACAAGAAGGTTCATTAAAACTTTTATAAAGTATGGCGAGGAAAAAAAACACATTGTGTGAACACAAAAAAGGTGACAGAAAGAGCTCCAGATAATATTAGCTCTGGGGAATTGTAACTTTCATTGTTTGGATGAAAAAAGTACTGAGATATATTTGAAAACTGCCTGACCTAAAGCTATTCAGTGAGCATATCCGCACAGCCTTTCTTGTTCCTGTGGCTTTAAAGGCTGAGAGACACGGAGGGAGCTACCAGAGCTTTTTGATAAGCCCAAAGCTACCGGGCTTACTGTCACACAAAGTATATACACACGCACAAGCCTCTTCAGCGCCTGTAATGTGCAAGGCTACCCAGCGTGCATATAATGCTGTATCAAACTGTAAATCTAGAGTGAGAGGAGAAAGTGCGGCTGGCTTGGATCTATGGGCTTCAGGTTTAGAAACATATGATCTGTGGCTACTCTCAGAAATAAAAATGACACGGTAAAACATCTTCTTGCACATTATGGAACACAATATGGTTTATGAGTGTCTTTATGTAGTTATGATAGATTCAAAATTTGTAAGAAAGCAATATACGCTCCATATTGGCACAAAAATGCACTTGGTAGTTTGCATATGCTCAAAAAGAATATCCAAGTTCCAAGTTGAGCAGCTTGTTGTTGATTGGTGTTTTTATTTTCAGCACCTAATTAACTCCTTCATAGTTTATCTGACATTTGTAGAAAGGATAGTTTTAAAATGTTCTCACCCACAACTTTCTGCATAATTTCCTCACTAGTTCAGCTGGCATTTAGCTGCAGTAACAACAGATGGCATGTCTTCATTATATACATAGCCCTAATTGCTCTAAGCAGGCAGAAACTGTTAGTACAAATACATAATTAAAATGTAAGTCCAAAGGCTATTTTCCCAACATTTTCGCTGCAGTCTTTTCAGTGATGCTCCTTGTCAGATTTAAGCAGCTAAACATATTCACACCTGGCAGCTGTCAAATAAGGACAGTTTCTGAAATCATATTCTGCAGTTGGGGAGTCAGTGGGTAGCTCTGGGGTATAGACACAGAGGAAACTTCCTAATGTAGATAGCAACCTGGGCATTAAGATATAACCTACAACTAAGTAAGAGTTGACTGAACACGAACAATAACAACTGAGGATAAATATTTAAAGAAATCAACCACTATGCTAGACTTGGTGCATTGGACTGGTGCATGTTGTCCTCACCTCAGGCGTCAAAGCATTGTTGTCTGTGGTTTGGCTGGAGAGCAGGACATGTGTGAAGCCCTCTTCTTTCCGCACCACGATGTCTCTGAAGCGACAGTTGCTCTCGTTCTGTCGCACGTTGTACCTGAGACGCTTGTCAATGGCATAGCCTTTGTCTTCGGCCAGTTTCCGTTTCACTGAGTTGTGCAGATGCATCTTTCCATTTACAAGAGGGGTGCCTGACACACAGGGTCAACAAAACAAGTCAATCACTCATTTGAGAAATAAAACAAACCAACAAATTGATGATTTTAAGTCTACAATAATGAGAAATAGAAACTGATCACATTTATGACTATGGGCTACTGTACCTAAATGTGATTGTGTGGTTTCATTGTAGGTTCCTGATATTATGTCACCAGTGAGAAGGTTGTTAACCAACTAACTAACAGTGCAAACAGATATTATGTAGAGCTCAGGGCGCTGCATGAGGTGACCTGGTTAGCCTTTTTAGGATTAGCAGATTGGGATTCATAATAAGCCTCAAAGTCAGGTTGGTATCATTATCCGTCAGTATCTTAGAATGATTTGAAATGTATAAACAGGCATTTGTAACTTAGTCCCATGGCCCCACGGCCTGCTATAAACACAAAAAGTTGTTTCAATATCTCTGATAACCAATCTTAATCTTGAGAAATTATCAGCTAAGCCACAGCATATTCTGTTATTGGATTTAAGACAGGCATCAAAGACACCCCCACCCATTTTACAAATGTAAATAAAATATATTAAATGCATATTCCCTCATCATTAGAAGTTATATGACATGTTAATTTGTATTAAAGCCAAAATCCTTCCCTGAATTTCAATGTAATCATTAACTCTAGTGGTACATGCTCTGTACTGTGACCCCAGAGTGAAATCCACAGGTTTTATCAGCTGGTTTTGTTGAATGTTTAGTTGCTCTGCACATTGCCTTTTGTAAAGATGTTTTGTCTGGGGTTGGTATCACATTATACTCAAATGCTAAAGCTAAGAAAATATATAACAGTACAATGGTACAGCCACTTTCATAAAAAAGTGTTGTCATTTAAAATTCAACCAATATTTACTTACCTTTTCTTCATTCTTACCTAGTTCAGTGGTGTACTGTTGCCCGCTCACATTCGCATGGCCTAAATCTGTGCCCACTCTGTCCAAGGGCGGTCTCTGGGATCTTGCAGCTGCTCTGTACATGACTGGCTCCACGTCTCCGTTCTGAAGTCCATTATGAGCATGCCTTACTGGTGGAACGACGTGAGCTATGCCATGAGCAGGGGGGCCCTTATATGTCATTGTTTTGTTGATTCTGTCTCCTAAAGGATGCTTTCCACTTGCAACGCCCAACTTCTTCTGCTTCTGAGCGACACCTGCCTGCTCTCCTCCGATGTCGAGCACAGTTCCCACCCTAACCCCCACTGGTGGCTCACTAGTCCTTTTTGTCTTTTTAGCTTCTGATCGAGCCCTGGAGTCTTCCGTTGGGTTGGTGGGAATTTCACAACGAATTTTGGACATTTTGGCTCGTTTATGTGAATGTAACCGCAAACTGTTGAACTGATCAATAAACTCCTCACAGTGAAGTAGATGGTGCTCAGGTTCCCAGGTGTCCTCTTTACTTCCGTAGCCCTTCCATCTGATCAGGTACTCCCACTTGCCCTTTTTGTTACGCCTCTTGTCCACAATACGCTCCACCTAGAATCAGACAAAGATTAAGAATGTTTCATATTCATCAGATCCAAAAGGTTACTCAAAAATTGGTTTCACTTTGGAGTACAGAGGGGCTACAGAGTGCTGGTGGTGGCTAAAATGCTACTGATGCAACATCTAATAGTAGAACCATCAAACAACATATTTACAGAATTAATATCTCAATTAACATCTAATTCAATGTTCAGCATCAAATTTGACAGTTCTGATTAGTGTCCACACACAGTTAATATGGTTAGTAAGATATGTTTCATAATAAATGCTGAGACATGACTAGGGTGTGTCAAAATGTGTACAGAAGTGTATCCTGTGTAACATGTTATGGTTAAGATAAGTTGTTTTTCCCTGTACAAGTGAGATAAGACTCAAGAGCTGAGGACTGTTGGCTGCCATCATGAGGAAAACTCAGAACAATTTATCTGAATGTGACAAAAAAGGGTTTGTATCTGTAGACGTGTGTCCCATATCATGACAGCTCGTCTGGTCTCCTAGCAGAGATGAAACTGTTCTCCTGTGGCGTCCTTAGGCTCTTTTGGTAGTGTAATAAAATACTCACTAAATCACTTAAAAAATAATGTTGCCCAAAATTGCCAAGGAATTGTATTGGAAACGCCTTGGAAATGTGTTAGGTGTGAGTGAATCCTTAGAGATACTCAACTTTACACACGTAAGAGCAGAAAAAGTTGTTTAGTATAACAATCAGTGGCCCTAGGTTTAAGACTGGAAGAGTGTATGTAAGCAAGAAAAAACTTTGCTTTGAAATCAAGTTTTGCTGCTGGACTTGTTTTAATTAGAAATAATTGCACAGTCAGGTAAAATTGTTAAAGCTACACTATGTAACTTTTTACCAGAAAATACAAAGCCTTAAAACAACTAAAATGTGAAGAAAATCATTTTAACGGCTTCCTGATATGAGAAAATGAGAATAACACCTCTTTTAAAGATGCAGTATGCCCAGATATACTGTAACTCATGAGAACATATTCCTTACCAAATGAACACACCTATGTACACATTTAATTAATTAGATAAAAACTGTGAGATGTAAGAGTCTATAGGAGTTGTTCAGTGAGGACAAATTCTTCTACTAAACTAACTCTACTAACTCTTCTACTGTTCTTACATGAACAATATAAGCCTTTACACATAAGACATACAATCATGAAGAAGTAAGTGATGCTGCAAATCAACCCAAACAATATGGAGTTTATTGCTCTACGGTGAGAAAGATATTTGATGGTTTGCCAGTCTTCCCAACAGTGGACACATTCACCCCAAGGTCACATTGTCAACCCAAGACTTAAATCTCAGACCTACAGGCCTCACTGAGCAAGATAAATGTTAAAGTCCCTGACAATACAATGAAGTGAAAAAGAATTGGCAAATATACCTCTACAATCATGTAAAAGACCGCTAAAGTCATAGGAGAAACCATTACTTGAAGTCATTGCTGCCAACTACCAATATATATATATATATATATATACATATTTTTTTTTAAATTTTGGTTTCATTTCTGTTAGGGATGCAGTACTCTACAGTTAAGCAAATGTTTAATCAAAACTATACAATAATGTATAATGATAACAGTCTTTGCATTTGTCTATCTGTGGAAAAAGACACAGAGCTTCTACATAGTGCATTACTCTTCTCTGTTACTCTTCCTGCTGCAAAATGGCCAAACTGAGAACTGCTGGGGGAGAAGCACACTCATATTTCTATGTGAACACATGTCTCTGAATGGAGTTATTGGCATTCATGAACTTAATGCAAAACCTGAAAATGTGCAGTGTTGCTTTTTTAATAAGTTATGTTGTTCATCAGGGGTAGTATTTATATCAAGCAAAGGCCCGAAGTGATCAGATAATCTTTTTTTTTTCAGCTCAGCCAATGCATATGGTAAGCATGTATGATGAATAAAAAATCTGTTGTCTTATAATCAATGAGTACATTCTCTTATGAGGAATGATTAGAAATGCTTCAGTCAGTAAAGCTGTTGTCCATAACCTTTGAAAAACAGGGAAAAAGAGAGGAGAGATAAAGGTAAAATTTAAAAGATCATAGCTCCTGCCCTCCCGCTCCTTCTGGGGCTGCATCCAAACCACAGCCCATTCGCCATGCACATGAATGGATGTCTGGTTACCTGGATGTTTTACACTGCAGCTGTTGATGAATGTTGCTGTCAGAGGTAAGATTGGCTTTTATAAATAGTTTAAATAAATGTACATTATGTATAAAACATCCCCCTTTATCACAATATACATTGGAATAGTCTAAGATAACATGCAGCATAATCTGAAATGTAATTAATTCCCCATAAATATGCAGTTATAGACCTATGATTAATAAAGTTGTTCTTGAAAAATGACTTTATTAAAGCAAAAATGTATCTAAAACAAATGCATATCTTGAAAATTTGAGAATATTCCTCAACATAAAAGCCACAAGCCAGTCTTGGCAGTGTTTGACCTGAGAACGGAGCAAGTGAGAGGGAGAATTTATACATGGAGACATGTATAAACATGGAGATTCTCGATTTGAGTATAAACGGAGAGGTGAGTCAATATGATGAGCATAAACAAAGCTTGATTGTTCATGTAAAAAGTACCTGGCATACTTAAGCATGTAAACCCAAAACATGCATTTGCATTTAGTTGTAAGCTTACATATAAGCAAAGGAATGTGCTGGTAAACTGTGTGTACCAATGCATAAACTAAACCTAAGTTATCAGGTTGGTAGGGTCCCTACTTTGGCGGCGAAAAAAATGTGTATAGTACCAGTACCTAAAGTGGGGAGTCCAGCTGAGCCAAATCACTCAACCCCATTGGAATTCACCTCTCATATTATGAAAACATTTGAAACTGCAAATACTAATAAGAAATTTAAGATCACAAGTTAAACATGCTTTTGATCACCTCCAGTTTGCCTGTAACAGACTGTACTGATGCCAGACTATATCTATATCTATACTATATGGACATAGGGTCCACTCTCACCTGGATGAACCAGGTGGTTATGTTAGGGTTATGTTCTTTGATTTCCTTTGAGTATTTAATTTTGTGAAAAAGCTTGTAGTATGGGGGTAGACTCATTCTTTATTACCATTCCTTTTCACTTTATACACAGCTACGAACACACAACAGGATGGATGCTATACTGAATAGCATGGACCATGTCCTGCATTCAGTTTTTGAACAACAGAGAGCAGCCAGTGAACGTCTAAGATTAGTGAGCTGCAGGACTGGACGACTGCAATAAGACTCTACAATCAATCAGTCTATGGCAGATGAAGTCTATATCAAGTAATTTGCCTTTTAATTCATATAAAGAGACCTCCTAACTAAATTTCCACCTTGGGATTAATAAAATTCTAATTGAATTATAGAACCGTTTTCTTTTACTGTTGTTCTTGGTTAGTTTGGCACAAATTGTAGTGCTCCAGGAAAGCGCTGCATCTGTAAAAAAAAATCTGTAGAAGAGCACGAAAAATGAATAAAAGTAATGCTTAGTAAAAAAATTGAAACCCAAGACCTCATGGATACTTAGCATAAATCAATACAGTGTGCCTCCTGTGATATTGTAGATAGTTATTATGCAGTAGACTCCAGAACTAGCACAGAGAAATGAAAAATAGACCATTTTTGGCATGTTGCTAAAAAGACAAACAAAGGAAAATGTAGTGATGGGATCCTACTGTAACTCCGCTGTATAACCAGTTCTGATCAGGTAACGTCATAAAACATCTTTCTTTTTCATTTATAGACCTACAAGCCATAGAAAACTTTATATGTCTTGCTGCTTTAGTGACCTTGAAGTGTAGCTGCTACACAGTAAAGTGCTGCGGTCTGTGAGTATGTGTGTTGTAAGTTCAGTGATTGGTCTAGACTCTTAATAAAATCTGTGATTAGGATCAGGGAAATTGATTTAATGAAGTTTAGCTCAATAACTGTGGAAGTAAAGTGGTTGATGAAGTCCGTCCGTTTGCAATCTATACTTGCTCTGGTCATGTCTTCCATGCTTTTTCCTGCATTATAGCTGACAGAACACACCAAGTCATGTGATGTTCGGGGCTCTATAGGACAAGACTATTTTATATGAACGTCCAGCAGTGCCATGTTTAGCTTTTAGATAGCAGACATGATCAATGCTAAAGTGAGTTTTAACTACTAAACAGTAGTTTATAACAAATCTGTCTAGTCTAATCACCACATGCTTGTTTTAGTGGCAATGCAAAGCTTAGAAGATGCACAGAGATATAAATAAAGGCATTATTGATCTGGAGCAAAACCTTTGAGTGTATACATGACATAAAACTATTAGTACATGACATAAATCTATTGTTGCAGTAACAAACAATAATAGAGCATTTATGGGTAGGGTAACATAAATAATGAAAAATATCTGAGCGAGAGAATTAGAATAACTCCACATTAGTTTAGAGACCTCCACAAGAGTGAACCATCAGTTTCAGGCGCGTTCATAAGTGACGTAGAGGGCCCATCACATTAACAGCTCGGCTCAAACATAGCCCACTGATAGAAGCCTTTAGTTGGTGCTAATGTAAAAATTTCAAATCACTACAGGCAAGGGAGGTTTACAGATTTTATTATACATGATGATATCATACAAAGGAAACAAATAAAAACATGTAGTGCTAAAACTTTTCAAATTCACTGAAACTATGATATTTTAGTCTCAATATTGCCTTTTCTTTAAACAACATTCAACAAACTTCAGAAGATACTAAAGTCTTAAAGTGGGCTGAAAACATTGCAGCTAAGTAAAAACTATTCACAGTATTGTGAGATGATTGAAATAGTACTGTATGTCTGTGTCAGACAAATCACCTTCAATACCTGAAGAGACTTGAACACTTTGCAGAAAGGAAGTTGGATGTTGTGTATTTTACACACAGCCTTAAAGGTATATTAGAAATATGTTTTAGGGTAGTACATTATACACTACACATACACCTATGCCACAAATACAAATCCCGCTGCGGATAAAAAAAACTACCAAACCACCACAATTTAGCGTAATGACTGACAATTTAAATGGTGATGCTTTCATGCAGGCTGACGTCATGGCAGCATCAACAATAATGGTATGGTTCAACAGAAAGTCTGAGGATAACACTCCCCTCAGACCTATGCCTACACACACTTGTGTGCACACTGTATGAGGTCTCAGCGGGAGATGTTTTGTGCATCAAACTCCAGAGATACCACGCACAATTAATCCATCCTACAACAAGTTACAACACTATACACAACACAGAAGACTGCTCACTCTAAAGTCAGATCGCACACACATATCACCAACAAAAACAGCCCTCTCACTAAAACTAACTGTGCTAAACAGCCTCAGATCATCGCTGCACTGCCCTCATGTCATTATTGCTAATACGTTAAGCATTTACTGGCCATCACTAAGTGGAGCCTGACAATAATTTAGCTTAACAAGCAAGTCAACAGGGTAGCACCATTATAAACACCTCTGAATAGCACTCTCTGTTGCTGCCTTCTTCAGATGAATGAGTGTTTCACTCCCAATGGAAAACAGTGACATGCCAACAACAGTTATGTCTAGTGGTGTTCCTTGCAATTGAATGTATGTGCCTCATGTACTTGTGTCTGTACTGTACTCCATTAAGTCCTGAAGCCACCACTTATCTGCTACTCCAGGTTAACTCACAAAGATGTGTACACTCAATGTACTTTGAAGAAGCATTGCTGAATTAGGTTAGGTTAGGCTTAGGTTGTCAACATGGTTAGACAATTCCTGTATTGCATTTTACGGCCAAAAATCAAATTTCAAGTCCAGAAGAAGTTTCTTTCTTCACAAAGTGTACCACAAAAAGACAAAGAAAGATTTACCACTATTATTTGTTTCATGTCATGTTATGTCACATAGATTTTCAACAGACTCAATAGACTAAATTCTTCATCACATGATTCAGTTTTACTATTCAAATGTAGCCAGTCACAGCACAGGCAGTCTCCACAGACAGCTCTGAGGGACCTCTGCTCGATGCTGAAAAGTATATGGAGGCTTTAGCTCCTATCCAGACAGCATCTCTCTCAGAGAAGGCCTTGCATATTTCAGTAAGACAGTGTTAAACCTCTTAACAGCATCCATCACAACAGTATGGCTTCACAGTAGAAGAGTCAGGGTGCTGAAAGGGCCAGTCCAGAATAGAAAACATTTGGCGCATCATTAAATGAGAAACCCAGCAAAGAAGACCCAGGAGTGTTAAGCAGCTAGAATCATAGATAGTCAATAAGAAACAACATTCCTCTGCCACAACTCCAGCAACTGGTCTCCCCACTTCCTGGAAGTTTACAGACAGTTGTTGACAGGATGCTATACAATGGTAAACATGGCCTTGTCCAAACATTTTTGCTGCCATCTGCCATTCGAGAGCTATTATGTTTCATGGAATGGAAAATGTCTCCTTCTCAACATCTGATTCAGCTTATTTTTCTGGGAGATGCTACTCTGTTAAACTCCACCTCGTCCACTGCTCTTCTCATCTGTGGAGTCTCCCATCGACCCATTCTTGAGCCCTCCCTTTTTGCCCTCTTGGTCAGATTTTTAAAAAGCATAGCATCTCCTATCAATTGTACGCTGATGACTGCTAAATTTAAATGCCTCTCAGAAAAAATGACATTGGCTCCCAGACACCCATACTCAAGTGGTTAAGTGACATCAAGGTTTGGTGGGCTCACAATTTTTTAAATCTGAATGAGGACAAAACTGATATGAAGCTGTTTGATGCTGGCTCAACTCCAGACTTAGGCCTGACATAGACACAGACACAGTGCACGACCTGCAGCCAACAGCCTTGGCGTCTTGACAGCAAATTTAAACTTGAGCAGAGCTGTGAAACCAAGTTTTTATCATCTTAATCTAAATTTAAATCGTTTTTACGTTTTAGCAGTTTTGAACAGGTTGTGCAAGCTTTTATTTCGGCCCATCTGGACTACTGTAATGCTCTTTACAGTGGAATTAGTCAAAACACACTCTGATGCTTACAGTAAGTCCAGAATGCTCCAGAAAGAAGTATTTTAACAGGAAGCAAAAATCATGAACACATCACCTCCTTGCACTGGCTTCCTGTTCGTTTCAGAGTTGGGTTTAAGATTTAATAATAATTTTTTAAGTTTTTCCATTTTTTTCAAGTTTTTGAATCACTGAATGGACAGGTCTCAATGTATATTTCCAACCTCATCCAAATGTACACACCAGCGAGATCACTGAGGTCCGAGAGTAGCTTCATCTTTTGGTTCCTAAGATAAGACTTAAAGCCTGTGGAGACTGTGCTTTTTCTGTCTCGAAACTGTCTCATCTAAAGACCCGCTTTTATTCCTTGGCTTTGAGTTGGGTGGTTCTCTGTCTTTTATTGTTTGTTTAATTGTTTTTTTTAGTTTTTTTTTTTTATTAAAGTATTTCTTTTATTTTATTTTTTATATACTTATGGTTGTAAGCTGAAGCTCTTACTAGTTTTTATTATACTACGGGAATCTAGTTTTCAAAAATGTCTAGTTCCAGCACAGACTGTCAAGATCTCATCTATTCATCCATCCATGATGCCAAAGAGATGTCAACTGCAGAGATGGCTGATGTTATAAAACCAGTTTATCTATTGCTTTCATTTAAGAAAAGAGCATGTAGCATGTTTGTATTTGGATATTTTTAGTGTGAGTTTCATAGATGAAAATGTTCAGAGATGGCAGACTTTGGCTTATCACACAGTCACATGTTTGGGCTGCTCTGATTCAAATAAGGGACACTTCAATGGGCTGGTTGGGAAAAGTGACTATTCCAGCACTGGCTACATTTTACTTTTTGTTTACTAAACATTTTTCTCTAAAATCTAATAAATTAAATCAAAAATTAATAATTTAATACTTTAAGTATGCCAAAAATATCTTTGTTTATTGTTTGTTGATGTAAATTTAAGTGTGGTTGTGCTAAAAAAAACAAAAAACTAACTTTACAGGAGAAATAATCAGAGGAACATGACATGAGTTCTTATTCACCACATTCACAATGGCAATAATGACAGTTCACATTGTTGAATATGCACACAGATGCGCTAAAGCACATTAACAAGAGCGCTGTAGGAGGATCATTCAAATGAACAAAAAGTTGCGATGCTTTCAGTCTATGACAATGTGAAATAAAAGCGTGGCAGAGAAAATAGAGAATGAGACAGAGGGGCCCAATTCCATTCACTGATCAGACAGGTTTAGTAACACTTCATACAATAAGCTGGGGGAACAGAGACAGGTTTATTATCCTTCTACTGTAACATCCTCTTCCAAAACGAGCTTAAAGTAGAGGTCTGTCACTGATGGACCGACCACCATCAACCAGCACACAATCTCATCACATTTGCTTGTGTTGTAAGTGCAAATAGTGCACACTTATCTGTGTTACTTGGTCTGCATCAGCACATGTCTACAGTGCTGCAGCTTAGAGCAGTAAATAACAACACCCAGGCCACTCTAAATAGTGCAAACGTCTTGCTAGTGCACTCTCTTTAAGATAGGGGAGAATATTGCATACAGTAAGTATTTGGACAACAAGATTTTCTAGTCATTTTTAATCATGGCAGTCATTTTTCAATTCACTAATAAAAATACAGCAGTTGTTTAGAGGCAGCTTAATGGTGAGAGGAGAGGTTAGTTTACATGCAGCGAGTAACTGTACATTGAGCTGTTGATTCATTTTTGAGATGACCTTAATATTTTAAACAATAATAAATTACCTTTTGGATTGTTTGACAGCCTTTTTAGCAGGCCACAATTGCTAAAATATATCCTAAGCACAAATTGGGCATTACTTTAATAATTTAACTGGTTTCAAGGTAAGGTAAGTAATTAAGTAACCATAAATGCAAAATTAAAACCACTAGTACTGCTCATGGAGGATGCTCATGTAATATCAGCTAATGAGTTGAGAGCAGTAACTAAAAAATTAAAAACATTTACATAGCAGATTTAGAATTTTAAGTATTAACTTGTAGCATAATCAAATAATGAATCAAAGTGCACATTAGGTGTGTAAATTATCTTCTGTAACTTTGGGAGAAAACTGAGAGGAACTATTCAGGCATAAACTGTACATTATAAACATATATAGTAAAGGGCTAGTCAATGATGCTACTGTACTGCAGTGTCTTGTTCATTTCTTGATCTGAATAGAATCTAAATAGTGCAGCGACACTAATGCAAACAGTGGGAATGCCCAGCCTTACAGGACTACATTCATTTTAGAAACACCTCTATTTGTATTGAAATCTTATCAAATTTGAAACTGTTGCTTATTGTCCATTTACCTAGATACTGAAAGTATTTTAACAACACAAAATAACACATCTAAATTGCATAACCTTAAACAGGCATTTTCCAATTGTATTGGATTTAGAATCTTTCTTCTGAAACTATTCCAGTCTACTTATACAGTTTTTCGGAGATGTAAGCATATTGGAGATAAAACTCCTATTATTTTGGATATGGCTGTTTGTTTTTTGGAAAGTGTGGATGACCCTAGAGGAGGTTGCGTCTTTTCTTGCTCAGTGTAAGGCTTGAATCTGTTTGTTATTTTTTTGCTATGGTTAAAAGGCATCTTTCAACATTTCTCCATGACACTGTAGATTTAGTGTAAATAAAGTACACTGAGTTATGGGTGAGTTTAGCAAAGGTATTATGTGTTACAATGATAATATGTAATAAACACTAAGGTTTGTTTAATGTAAGACCAAAGTCAGTGTAGTAATGTGTAATTTCCCCAGTGATGTTTCTGTGTTTTGCTTTACAAATGTTATGTTTGGTTTTACTTTTTAAGAAAATGATCTAATCCGATTTTATAATTTAAAAGCAATCTGACTTAAATATACTTAAGTATGATAAATGCTGACTTTGACTCTACAAATAGTGATGTTGCGCACGAGGGCAACGTGACCTTCTTATCACCCGTGTGGGCAACTTTGACACCCAACACATTGGACTCATCTTTTTAACCAAAAAAAAAAAAAAAAAAAATCACATAAACTCAGAAGCAGTTAAGGCACTTGTGGTTCTATATGAATATTTAGTATTAAAACTAAAATGTCAAGTCGTTGCAAAGCCTTCTAATAAAATATGTGGTGAATGCGCACCTTCCAACCCATCACTCCGTCTGTAGCTATTCAGCATGTCCGCTCAGCGCTGCTGTCACTTTACCACGACTTTCAACTCGGCGACACATTGAGGAGTTCACTCCGTCACTTACATCGCTCCTATTCACCACATACTCGTGTCAAAGTCCATCAGAAGGACTCAAAGTGTGCGCATACATTTACAAAGCGTGTATTCTCAAAGCCGAAGAAGGGTTACTTCGCCTGTTAAAGGGCTTAGGACACCGCTTTTTACATTCGCGACGCCCTCCTCTTTACTTCCTAATTCCATTATTCGTCAATATTACGGAGGCTTTTCCGTGGAAACGGTTAGTATCTTACCTCGTAAAGGTCTCCTGAAGCCATCGTGGGGTGCGGACTCCGGCGGCGCGTCGTTCTTGCCTGCCTTGTTGGCTTTTTTAGACCGTACTCTCGGCGTTTCGGCGAAAGCCCGATAGACGGGAATTAGCAAGCAGCCGTGTTATTCTGAGCAATCCGCAGTAGCAGATCAGCAGACAGTGTCAATCGAGCCCGGCGCTCTGCGATGGATCGGTCCACACTTAAAACAAACAAGCATCGGGGCGGTGCTGTTGTTTACTCTAAACCAAGTGAGAAACTGCCTCTAAATGCTTAGCCTGACGGTCTGCTGTGCTCAGCTCGGAGCAGCGTGTTGCAAACCCACAGCTTCCAGGCAGATCATGTGTGTTCAGAGCCAACAGTGGGGACAGATCCGTGTCTGACCCACCTGTGCACTTCTCACATGACCTCACCTTCACAGAGAGCCATTAACACGCCACTGCTCATCAATTAGAGTGCAGCTAGAAGACCTTTGCTGTTTATAACGATCAAAGGCCAATAATAAGCAGTAATTTTTGTGGCCTACATTACTCATAACATGACTTTCACCATGAAATGATAATGAGTCGTGTTACTTAGTAGCAGGCAGTCTAATAGTAGCCTGAAAATACTGTAAGAGATAGGTCTATTTCTTTATTTGACATAGAGCTACTAGACTGGCCAGGCACCCCAATTCCTTTTCTATCTCATTTTGCAAAGAAAGGGAATGGGCTCGACAGGTCAGTCTAACTAACTCCATTTAAATGGCTGCAATGCAATTTATAAGTAAGTACCTAAGTGAATGTAGGTGTGTGTGATATTCAACATGTACAATATACAAACAGAAGCATTGTGTTTGTCATGGGCAACAAGTGTCAGTACAGTTTTGTCAAAAAATAAATATTTTATACATGACCTCCAAATAAATATAGCTGCATTTTAGTCATCAGTGTGAAGCAGCCCATTGCTCATCTTTCACCTGTTATACATTAGTTATCCCTGTGTGCTCCCACCCATGACAACAATAAATAGATCACTTTGGTCCACATTCAAAGCATTTATCTTCTGTGTACTTTATAATATAATAATTTTACCCAACCATCAAAAATACTTCTCAATAATAATGAAGGAGGAGCTTGTCCATCAGAGGCTTATGAAGAGTGGCTGTGTGTCAACACCAGCAGGAGTTAAAAGAAAGAGAAAAGGGTCAGTGGGACTTGTGAACTCTTGTCAGAGACATCCTTCTCAAAGATGTCACCAGCGAAATGACTTCTTTGCCACAGTTAGCTGCCGCTGCCTCAAAATGAGTTAGCTGTTGCAACATATTTCAGACGTGTTTTGAATTGACAGAATAAAGTAAGCCAGAGTCACAAATAAAATCTTAACATGAATCACACATGCTTTCAAGACTGGAGATTCAATGATTTTTTTTCTTCTAAGTTAAAGCATTAAGGTGCATTGAGCAAGTTTTCTTACTCATTTTATCAACAAACCCAGTGTACAACCAAAATGTACTAAGCAGATGGGCACAGAGAGGAGTAAGAACCCTTTACAAGGGTATAAAAAACTGCATGTAGAATTAAGGAGAGTGGCTGTTTGTCTACACCAGCTGGTAGTGCCAGTTTTACACAGGGACTCTTGTCAAAGTCCCCAAATCTTTTGATTGCCCTTTTTCCTGGTTTCCAGTACATTTCAGAACAGACCAGAACAGTCAACTATTTAGAATAGTTTCAAATTCATTTCAAATTTAATTTAATTTGTTATGTTCACAGTAATATTTAATTCATACAACTTATCAAATGTCTTATCAAAACATAACATTTCCATATAATTCAATACAATCCACGAGTGAACAGGAGTAGAACCAAAAAATAACCTTGTATAATAATAACCTCCCCCTTTCTCAGTTCATAATGAAACAAGATAGACTGCCCTTCATACCGTTATAACAGTCATAATTATCTCAAAACATGAATTCACTTTCCTTTCATCCAATATTTTTTTTTTTTAATATTCAGATTTAAATTGAAAAACATTTGAACAATTCTTAAAGTCACTTTCTAGACAGTTCCACAATCTGACACCAGACACTGAAATACACCGTTGTTTTAATGTTGTACTTGCAAAAGGATGTTTGGATTATTTTTCTTCTATTGGGTCTCCAGGGTACACCAGAGTATGTGCTCTACCAGGTGAACCACCAAAATGTCCCTACTGTAAACATTTTTGTATAGTACACATTACCAGAGTGTACGATTCAACTAAATCTTTCAATGTAAATTGTGCAGACTGAAAAAAACAGAACAAAAACTGTTGTTTTGGTGTATTGAATCTGCTTTGTGTATTGTCCTTATTGCCCCTTTTGTAATATCATTAATGGCATTTTGCTGCTAATATATGAGTTACCCCACACTTTTAAACATAAACTTTCTTACAGACCTTTTTTTAACATGCTACATGAGACTTCCATTTTAACTTTTATTAAAACACCAAAAAACCTAAAGTTGGATAGTCTTGCAACATAAATCCCCTTCAAAGAAAATTCTGAATTCTTTCTACATTTTTGATTTGCAAATAAAGACCATAAACTTTTTTTTACAAACTTTTTTTTTTACACAATAATATTTACATTAGTTTTACATAACTTTTCAGCCTCAAACCATCTTTTAATCAGGACCATTGTTTTTTAAATACTACCTGTTTTTCCTGAACAGCAGAAATTGGTATCATCTGCAAATAACACAGAATATAATACTTTTGATACATCACATAAATCATTTATGTTTATTCATCTTCTTATTCCCATTAAGTTTCGTGAGTGACTGGAGCCTATCCCAGCAGATTTGGGCCTGTGGCAGGATACACCCTGCACAATGGGTAGTTATTGGCAGGTCTAACACTTAGAGACAAATACCGACAGACAGCCAATCACCACTTTACCTATATGCCTATCTTTGAGGAAGCCGGAGTACCCAGGGAGAATCTACTGTTTGTCAGTATTGTACTATTTGGACATTTTAATAGAATACCCCTGATTCCATAAGTCTGTAGTTTTGACATTTTATTTTAGCTCAATAAGGACTGCTATTGTATCATTTTTATTATATATTATATATATATATTTTTTATTATTAAGTGCTATAAAGATTACTTCAGAACTCATATTGACAGTCATTTAACAAAGAATACTTCTCAAAAAAGGAATCAGAATTTTTCTACAATTTCTCAATAACTTTGGAAAAAGCAACCTTCATTCAGTTTGTAAAGACATCTGTGTTAAAGGAGAGGTTACAAATACGCCTTAAAGGTGTGCTGGTGCAATCAATCATTTTCACAATGAACTTGTTGGCTGTTTCCCAATAGCCAGGATCCTTCCTTCGGAGCTGTTTCCTCCAGAGTTTGCTCCTCCCAAGCCAAGGCTAGAGTCCTAGGTCACTCCTCAAGAGGAACAGGCTCCAAAGTGGCCAAGCTGCGTCATCAAAAACCCCGCCCACAGTTTTGCCGCTTTTTAAATCTCTATTAAAAACCCTTAAATGCTTATTTTTTTTAGGGTCATTAAATATTTGACTACTATCATAGAAAATGCAATGTTAAGCAAATGAATAAACAAATAAAACCTTTACAACAATGAATACATGAATGAATGAAAAAATTAACCCAAGATTCTTTTTATAATGATGTTGATAATGAGAGTCTGAAACTGATCCATTGCTCATGAAAAAAGGAAAGAAACATTTGTGGAGCTGAATAGTTAGTTACTTTAGTTGATATTTACTTTATTTCTTTATGTCATGTGTATTTTTAGTAAAAGGAGAGCAGCTGAATGTGATGTTCTGCATGAGTGACATGCTTTTTAATTTGGAGACGATGGTAATGATTTCAGTTCCTCTCACTTCCCCAGAAAACACTGACTGAATAATTTTGCTTTCTGTTTTCTATCTGGTCTGATCATTATGTATTTGAATAGCTTTGGGGAATTTTTTTTTTTTTTTTTGCCATTTTGTTGTATGTATTTACTGATTCTGTTTATTAATTAAATAAGTTAGTCAGCTGTTATGCACTTTATTTTCTATTACACTGCTTAACATTAATTTAATATTATTTTAATTTTCAGATTCTTTTTTAACTTGTCTCATCATGATTTTTTTCAATTATTGTTTTTCTTCAGCCTTTTTTTTCTTTATCTAAATTTTCAATTTAAAAGTTCCTACAGACAAAGGGCTTCTTACTATATATTCCTTTAACCTTCCATAATGTTAGTGGACAATGTTGTCATACTGTGACTAAAAATGCCTAAAAAAGGTAATATGCTTCATTCACATCTTGTGTGCCATGAACACCTAATGTGGTTGATCAGTAAAATAGAAATTTGCGTTCTTTTGGATCGTTTATTTATTTATTTATTTTAAATATATACATCATTTTTTTGTAGTTTCATTGTGCAACAGTGATACAATGAGCGATGCACTGCAAAAACGGAAGTTTGTAAAAATAACAGTCTCTTCCTCTTTGTTGGCGCTGACCCTCCTTACCTGGCGCTTGACGTTAATGTCGTAAAACGCCGCGTTCACCAATTCACTTTTTACCTGAGCAGAAGTTGTTGTTTTTGTTGTTGTTGGCGCTTGCTGAAGGTGAAAAACTGACGAGTGGAAAAAGCTTGTACCTGGAGTCTCCTTGAACACCCGAGACGTTCATTGGCTCTGCAGCTGCAGAGAGAATAAGGTAAGTCTGAACTAAACTGAAAATATAAGATCCCACGTTCCCTTCATTATTGCTCTACAAATCACAAAATTATTGTTATTTAACGCTAAAAAGACCCTTTTCCTGAATTGTGTTGGTTATTATTATGTTGGTAACCAAATATTAACTTAGGTTCCACTAATTCTCTTAAGTATTAGTGCTCTGATGGTTTGCCCAAGTTTTACTGTGATTGGAACTAATTGAACATTAGTGAATAGAAAATTGTGTTATCAGCTGCTTGTGTTTGTGCACCGCCGGTTTTATGTGGTCTTAACTAAGCCTTTTGCTCTACCAGAAAGAATATGTATATATGTAATATATATAAGAAAATGATTTATCCCTAATGACTAACCACTTTATTTTCAGATAATTATGAATGACTTATACCTTTTTCCTCTTGTGACTTTATGGTTGTCCTGTGTACATCACTCCTGCTAATCATCTTACTGATGTTGGCTGTTTTAGAAAACTTCTGGACACTGAAGATTGGAATGAGGTTCCTATGTACTTTTCATCTGAGGAAGATGAAGGCAGTGAGTAGCCTATGAGCTTGATGAAGTTGTGTTGTTATCCCTGACCACACGGTATCAAACAAACTCTAATTATATATCTTTTAATGCAAATAGTATAGTATCTGCTGGATTCCTCTAGTTAGGTTACTAGATATGTAAAAGCCCCAAATAGACTTGTCTGTGCTCAGCCCACTGATCCTCATGTAGATTGTCATATCCACATTTTGTGTTAAGCTTGTGGACAGCGTTCTTGCTCTCTCTTAGACTTCAGCTTTACAGAGAGGCCAAGTTATTACATTTTTCTACAACTGAGAAAGCGAAAATACTTTATTTACAACTTTATGTTGATCATTCAATGCCCCACTTGTGACAACCCCCTGCCACTTACCTCTCAAACACTTTTAACACAGAACTTTTTTGTTAGTTTTGTTATAGGTGAGTAGAAATTCCTCCTAAAGCGAACGGTCAGATCTCACTAGAGTACTAGAACTATACTATACTACGTGGTACATCCTCAAAATGTCCTTCCAAACCTATAAATGTTTACATGAATGAATTTCTTGAGACTTTTCCATGATGCAAAGCAAAGGGACACCAGGCATCTCTAAGATAAACCCCACACTAGTGTGTATAAAACAACTTGGTGTATAAAACGTAGATTGAGAAGGTAATCAATGTAATTTACAGCTTCTTACAAGCTTCTTGTTTCTGCTGTACCTTCTGTACCATTTTACACTTCCTTCAGTTTCAATACCTATTGAAAGAAACACAATGTAACACAAAACACAATGTAACTTTTTAGCTCAACACATAGAGGCTTCATCAATATAAATTTACATCAGAGGGTTAACAGTGCTGTGTGAGTTTGCAGCAGCATTTGTGACATTTACTCCTTCAGTGGGTTTACAATGTGAGAAGTTCTACTGTATTGCTTTATAACAGAAAATGCCTCAGCTGCTAAAAGCCTATAGTTCTTCAGCTTAATCCTTGGTGGTAACAGTATTTACATCATCCCTTTAAATAACTCTGCTTGGTCCGGCTCTGTTCGGGTGTCCAGCACTTCTTATAACAACATGTGGTTCTTGCCTCACTCTGCTGCAGCTGGCTTTTCAAACCTGTACATTTGTTCCTAGTGCGGCCTGAGGACATCTGGGCTCCTGTGGTTTACCTCTCATCTTGTTTACCTTGCCCTTCAGGTAGCATAGGAAATTCTATACTGCTTTATGGATGCACAGTTCAGGTCTTGCACTTGCCATGCAGTGTATTTCTTTCACCACGCATATTGTGGTAAATTTTCTATGATAATCAAATCATGTCTTTGCCACTGACTCAAACTAGCATATTCAAATATTAATATAAAAGGTTATTAAAAGTTTAAATAATGAAAAGACTTGGCTAGTTACTTTATTTTTCTCTGTATTTTTACCCACCATGGACACCCGCCCCTCTATCTTTCTGTCTGTCTGGTAGGCGTCCATGTTTCTCTTTGTTTAGATTTGCTCTACAGATTGTAATGTCTCTGGGGCAAAGTTGTGATAGTGGGCAATACAGATAAAATAAAATAAATATTTATGCATAAAAGTAACTGAAGCACAAAAGCAAGTACCCTTTTGAGGCACTGCACCGTCAAAAGTCATGCTAACGTTTTGTACACGTTTGTGGTTATGTTGGTTATTACTAGAATCTCAGCTCTTCATTTTTTGTTTTATTTAGTTATTTTTTTTAAAGTAGTTTGTCTGAGAGAAGATTCTGACTATGTGAGCAACCATGTTATCTAAATGAAAACAGTTTAGCTGCCAAGAGAAACATTGGTGCTAGACTGGCAGTCAAAATGTGCTCTAATCCTTGTCTGATGTAATTTTCTGATGTAAATTTATGACCTAATAATAACCATAAATGTATTGGCCATATAAGTTGATGGATTTGTACAAAATAATGATATAAATGGTAAGTTAGTGTTATTGATCCCCTCTATTGGGAAATTGAACATTTAAATGACTGGAGCACCATGCTGAGCCTATCACTAGATGGCAGCATTAAATCATTCTCAAATAGACCCATGACTTGATTGTTTCTGTGTCTCAAAAGGGCCTAATGTTTACCAATCCTCAGTCAGAGCTTTTGCTGCTTCATGCCTGTTCCAGTATATTGAACCTTAAGACTATGGCTCTGGTATGAATTCAATGCAATAACTTACAGCTCATAGGATTAGTGTAATGAGATAATGGAGGACCATTAGGTGTAGCTGTCGGTGTTAAGCACGATGAATCACTCAGTCTTGCCTCTGTATTACGCCTAATGACATTATTACTGGAACAATTTGCTCTGTCATACTAAATGATCACAGGTGTCATGTTATTTCAAACCACATTATATTTTATACACCTTCATGCCTATATAGAACATGACATGTTATAAATTTGCAATTGAAACACTAAGTCATAATATATCTTAAATTATGCTCAGTTACCCTTGCATATAAAATACTGATTCAGTGTGTGGCACTCTCTTACTACTTGTATATAGTTAGTTCTGTATATTTTTTGCCACATAGCTTTAATAAAAGTGCCAATGAAGAAATATAGAAACAGAGATTAAATGAGTGGGTATGCAAATGGTTTTGAGCCAGAAGTTGGACCTTATTCTTCCACTTATGGATGTGGCATGCACTATACAGTCTTCCAGTTAACAGTGACAACACCAAGTCTCTTTTTGTACACAAATATGGAGATGGTTATTATATGGAGTCAGTAGCATTTCCTTGAAACTCGCCAGAATTTTTTATGCTACACCTTTAAACACTTTTGCATGATTAGAAACGAAAGAATGAAACAGAAAATAGACAAACCGTGCAGTTTGAAAAGTAAAGATAAAAAATGTTATGCCCAATAGAGGGCAGGCAAGTGCTGTAGTTTTTCCTCAGGCACACAGTACGCAGCTTATTAAGCTTTCAAAGACTTTTATCTCTTTATTAGTTGTATTTTGTCATTTAAAATCGATTTTATTGCAGTAAATATGTTAAGATATTAATTATGAATCATGTACTAAGTTTAATTAATGGCTGCTGAGTTGCTTCAGTTGTGACTTAAAGCGGTATAATTGCAATTTCCCATTAAACGTAATGATTGTTCTCCCAATTAGTGGCCTTTCTACACTTTATTATTTTCAACTTTGCCACATTATGCCCACCTTTACAGACCATAACTGTACGTCAAAAAAGGATTCATTATTCATTTACAGTTAGTGTAATGTCAAAAGCTATTGGCAGTAGCACAGTGCTCCGTGGTATTGAGGAGGCCTGTTGTGAGATGCTTGCTCCATGTTATATTCTCTTTTCAAGCCAGGACATTGTACTTCATGGTCTGTCAGTGTACACTCACACACACACACACACACACACACTCACACACATCCACAGCATACATCCAGACTTGCCCTCACAGAGTTCATAGATTAAACATTTAATTTTATTTAGGTGTTAAAAGATTATGTTTTATCAAGCAGGTAAAAAATAATTAGATCTCTTTCCTTGCGAAGTACATATGTTATGACTGCTATGATTCGCTGTTGATAATTCATTCACTTCATTAAACCTTAGATAAATATTGCTTAATATCTGGCTCAATCTGGCGTTATCGTGCGGTGCGTACGGGAGATTTGTGGGCTGAGCTTATGGTGTTTGTGCTCAGTCTGGAGTGGTTGTGGACATCTCACAATGGGGGCCAGCAGTATTGATGGCGGTGATAAAGGCTTGTAATAATGCCATAAAGCCAGAGAAGACAAGGAGCTATAAGTGAAGATTGGCTGAACAGAGTAACTACTCATTAGTCAGCTGGGTGAAAAATGACAGAGCCAATGTGAGGTGACAGAAATGGGAGAATAAAACATGGGGAACACATGATGGCTTGAAAGACCAGAGCGGCAAAAGGGCACAGCAGCCGAGGTGACCTGTTCTTAGACTGGATCCCTGATTACAACTAATAAGTTTCAGTTTGACTTAACAACAGTAACTACTCGATTACAAATCCAGTGTGTGTTACAGCGTTTGCACAAGAGAAGTAATATGTCTAAGTGTAAAGGGCTACCTATCTGACATGTGCTGTTGCGTCTCTAAACAGCTGTGTGTACAAAGTTAACTACAATGTTCTAGCCCAATCTACTGAGAATACAAAATTAGACCCGGAGCAGTGTATTCATATTTCAGCTGTGAATGTATAGAATCTATAGTGGTGTGTGTGAGTGCATTGCTGGCCTCAGACGGAGAATAAAATAGAACAAAATAAAATATATCACCGGCATCTGGTGCAGGTCTTGTGGGACTGGTGTTGACCTGCACTGCATAGATTCCATAGAACAGCTCAGCACACCAGCCAGTCTTTAGACGCCCATCTACACACTTATGCAGCCTAATACATGTAGATGGATTACCCAGTGATTGACTGCTGGTTATACCACCATGGACACGAGAAGAAATGGTAAAACAAAAACAACTGTCTCTCTTCTGACCACATTGTTTCAGTCACATGTTCACAATATAGTGTTATGAAATGTTTCAGCAGCAAAATGTATTTCAGTATCTTAAAGCGTCACCAAAAATCTGTCTCTTTCATAAAACGTATATATTTTCTTTTTTACTTTTCTAGACAGCAGGCCACTGAAGCTTTCTTCAAGGCCATTTACTGTATCTTCACTGAGAAAAGCTTTGATTTGACATTTTTATATTTACCTGTGTTGCCTGAATTTTAAAGTCTAGTGTTAACATTCATTCATCTTATCTATAGAGTTCTGTTATCTAGGAACCCTACCGCCAAAACTCTAATGATTTGATTGATTTTGGAAAGACACAAGAAGCTCCGTTTGAGGCTACATGCACATTTTTGTATTTTATGACTCTGCTCACGATAGGATATTAGTGATGACTGGTGCTGTGTTTTCAGAAGTCAGCATCTCAGTTTTATTAATCCTAAAACTACAAACGCTATTGAACTTTATTAGAAAATGCAGCAGAGTTTAAAAAAGATCGCTTGTGGTTGTGTTAGCATTTACCTTTCTGTGTTCTTAGTGTAAACTGATGATGTATGTATCGTGTAAGCAAAAAACTCTTGTTCTGCGTCAATGTCAACTGTCTAAAATCACTTTATTGTAACCTTTTCTCTCTAATTTTCATCTTTTCTATTTTTGATTACATTACAATACAAATGATATTCACCATGAACAAAAGAAATCTGTTCGCTTAGTTTATTTATAAATTAGCACTTTTTTTATTTTTTCACATTAAGTATAATTTCCTGTAGTTCAGTGATTGTATGGCGTGTGTTTTGTATAATTTTGTTGTATTAATTATGCTCTGCAGTCAGAAATGATTCTGACTCGACAGTCGACAGTTTACACTTGTTCATCTTTGATAAATACTCCAGACAAAATCTGTGTTGGTTAGTTTATACTAATACACATCTTTTTGCAGTTGTTTCGCCATCGTTCATGTGCTTTAGTCAGGGTTTATGCAGATAAGAGTGAAGGCTTTCCTCTGGTGGAGCTGGGCTCGTGCCCAGTATGCAGGAGTTTATCTGGCACACGTGTCCCTCCCTCCATATTTCACTTGGGCTTCTACTCTCTCTTTCTGATAGCTTTATCACTGCGGAGGGGTCAGATGCTGACACCAGCATAAGGGCCGCTTAAATCGCTCTAAACAACATCTATCATGGACCCTATAAAATAAGTTTCATGGCATGCACAATACCCAAGCCTTGTGCTTTCAAATGCTCGTCTATCATAGGGCTGCTTGACTCCTGAAAGCTTTTTGATGATACATACAGGACTGAAAAGAGGAAGTTTCTGATTTTACCATAATCTTTCTTTATGAGGCATTTTGAAAATGTGGCAGTGGAGATCTATCACTCGTCAACAGAGTTTGGTAGTGTGTTTTGGAGATGAGAAATGGAGCTATTTGTTTATCAAGAACAAGTCTGATCTGTAAAACTGTCTTGAAAAGCTGAAGTGTCAAAAAGCAACAACTTCTTTCCTGGCAGAGAGAAGCTTGCAAAAGGGAGGAGCAAGTAATAATTGACTCATAATTGACAAATAATTATGCACTTTAAAATGCAGTTTAAAATAGAATAGAAACCAAATAGAATAACTTTATTTAAAGAAAGAAAAATGCTGCTATGAATTTATCAGCCACTTGGATTTGAAGGGTTTTTATAAGTTGTTACAATCAGATTTATGTGACAGCATTTTGTAAGACAATTCTAGATGCCATGCAGTAGATACAGATCTACTGAGGGAACACCATTGTATTCTCTAGTTATAGTTGGTCCAAATAAAATAACTCGATACGGTTCAAGTTTAAAGCAAATATTTGAAAAGTGCATTTCTAAAGTAACCACAGTGACAGCTCAATCCTATACATCATGTTATTACCTTGTCTGGTCTAATTTATAGCAATAAGGGAAGAGTCCCTGATTGCAAATCTTTAGTTGAGAAGCAAAATGAGTCTGAGGAGCCAAAAACGAGAACAATCAATGACCCAGAAAAGAGAAATTATTGTCCAAGCCCATCACTTAATTTCTTTAAAAGCCTATTGAGAAGTCAGAAGCACTCAATGTGCATCCACTAAAGTTAACACTCTGGGTATGCCATACAATTTAATTATTAGGACATGATTCATTCAGTGAGTGGTCGCTCATTCGATGGGACCATTTATGGGCCAGTGTGTTCTTTACAGCTCAAGAATCCTCCTTTTGGACAGCGATCACTGAACTGTACAAATGTAATTTAGATACTTGATTGAGGAAGAGATTTTGCTAATTAAGAGTTTTTGTAGAGAGCATAATTATTTTGGCTGGCAATTCATCAGGAACAATGTAATGATTAGGCTTTGTGGCAGCCATAGAGCTGCTTGTCTCCTAAAAAGAAAGTGAAGTTCCTCATCTTAAACAATCATTTAACTAATACAAAGCAAAGCAAATTCAGGATCACATTTCAACACAATTTAATAAAGTATTCTGTAAACAAAGACAAGCACCCTCAAATATAAAATCTACATTAACAGATTTTCAACAATAGAATTGCACAGGACATTGAGTGGTAAGAAAAATGAAAATATTTAAAATCATGAAGGAGTATTGATGAAAGTTTTGACTTGATCTAAATGATCAGGTGTTTTCTCTCCATTGTGGGCTACACTCCAATCTTCTTTTAGGAACAGGCCAGAGGAAACTTGCCTGTGATTAAATCTATAATTAATGGCAGTAGTTTACCCCACTGAGACCCACACAGGTATAAATACAATACAATGACATTACAGAAGCATGTGTAGCTAAAGTGTTATGGTTCAGAGATCCTGTGTGCTGAACTGTGTCTCTAAATGTCTATTGTGCTGTTTTAGTGATAAGAGCGTATTTTTTTTATTCATTTAACAGCAGTTGTTTTAAGGTGAACAAAGGTGATGATCTGGAATGTCAAATGGTTTGCTAACTGCTATTAAAGACATAATGCTACAGCTCATTGATCAAAACACACCATTAATAAGTGGAAACTCACATATACACAAGGATTTTCCTCTGATTTTGACCTGAGGCGATGGCCTGAGGGGCTGCTGAGAGCGCTGTGTGCAGCAAATAGAGCTGTTCATCCCTGCATTATGGGCCCATTAGTTGCCTATCACTAGTGCCTTTTCTGATAGGGGCTGTTTAAGAGCAGCAAGACGCATCACTTTTTAGGTTTAAAGCAATACCTGTACAGTGGACATTACATTTCAAGATATATCTGTTTCAAGTGCCTTGTTTTAGTGATTTGATTTTGAATCTGAGCTTTCCAATTCCAATAAGCTTACAATGGATAGATACACCTGGGAATCCTGAAGTTTCACCTGCTTCAGCACTTAAGTAAAAGTAGAAAGAGTGGTAATGATAACAATGCTGATTAAACAATACACATGTGGGTCCAAAATGACCAAACCTCTGAGGCTGCAGCTCCAAGGAGTCTGTAGAATGCATCATAATGAGCCATTTTGTTGCTTTCAGAATATCCCATTATACTGTTTTATAACTTCTCCCAGTATTCTCCTTTCACTGTGAATCAGTCGTAATGGCAGAAGGGAGGCAATTACTACTACTAGCACAACCGTTCATTTACTTATTACTTAAATATATTGCGCATAACTGCTTGTGTTTTAAAACCAGTTCGGAAAAGTGAGAGAAACTCCGCAGACGCTACAGTTACTTTATATCAGTGACTAACACTGGTGTAACACAGACAGATTGCCCCCCAGAGAGCAGAAGTCGAGTGAAAATAATCTGTCTCCCACTTTCTCTCTCTCGGAGTGTGTGTATATTTTTTGGAGGAGAATTTTCCACAGGGGAGCTGCATCACTGATACACAGTAGAAACACAAAATCACTCAGCTCTGACAGGGATTTAGCTGTTGGCCTCTCGAATGACAAATAGGTGAAGGTATTACTTTACAGTCACAGGTGGAGATGGACAAGAGAAAAGCTTTGGTTTAACAAATGTGGGTGTGCATTCACGCCATAGTTATGAAAGCAGTATATGGTACAACTGAAAACTTAACCAGATTACCAGATTTCACAGATTATTTATGCGATTGAGCAAAGTGAAAATATTGGTCAAATATCATTACCTAAAAAACATGTACCCCTACGTTGGGTACAAATAATGAAGTGAATTTTGCATTTATATTTGCTCACAAGTACAGACACAAACCGTCTTACCTGACCTCATTGCCAATCAACTTCCTGCTAATTTCCTCCAGCTGCATCTTTTGTTTTTAAAGTAGAAACAGTTGGATCCTCCGCAACATCATTTTGCCTCAGTTATGTCATGAAGAAGACAAAAGACACACAAAATGAGTTACTTATGTGATTGGTGTTGGTTTGTCCACACTTTAGGGCCTGTTATCCATTCTCCAGATGAACTGTTTCTTGTGTGCATTATGGCCTGAAACACATGTCTGAAAATGAACATCAGTGATCTCACATCTTGCAAACATGTTTCTGTAGACCTAGCATATTCTTGACTTCAGGATGAATTATAGTGTGGTCATCAGGTCATTGTTATGTGTTCGGGCAGTGATATTGTATACAATAAGAATGCTTGCAGCACACAGGAAACTGTTAAAATTTGTGCAGTTCAACAAAATCTAAGTTCAGTCAAATGTCAAGTCTCAAGTGCCAACGATATAATACATAATCTATATTAATATAATTATTTCTCCCTCGTGCCAGATGGACTAGTGGATTTTAGCTTACTTCAACCATATTGTTTCCTGATTCATGCTTTGTGTTGGCTGATAGCAGCACTGTGAATGAATGGCCGAACAGAGAAGAGGCAGGGTGAGGAGTGGCAAATCGAGTGGCTGCTGCACTGATAAATAGCCCTGGTTTTACTTAGCTTCATCTGTTTAAAAGAGGCTCAGCATTCTTCTGCTTTCACTTTAAGGGTCCCAGGGAGATTCTTATCCCTGGGCAGGTGGCACGGTGCACAGCTCTCCTCTTTGGGTAAGCATCTCACCGCTAGACGCACGCCTAATGATCCCAGCCGGCATCTGGCCCATGTGGACGCAGTGATTCTTTTTAGTCAGATTGGAAAGGACATGGAGACACTGCTTCCTCCCTTAGGTTTTGTTAAATCCCTTTGTCCCCAGTTTCACTAACAGACCGTACATTGCTCATTTATTATTTGGTTGTCTTAATTTCTCTGATGCTCGTGTCTTATTTCAGTCTTCAGTTTTCACGTAAATCTGGACAATTATCAAACAGAGATTTTTTTTTTTACATTACAAGTGTGCAGGTGTAAGTCTATTCTGTGCTGAGGCATCCAGACTCTTGTGAACCATTAAAGTAGCTCATGTGCTCTTGAGGGACAGCGAGTGGCCAGGCAGCTCAGAGCTATGCAGGGAAACAGGTAGAGCAGAAAATACAGTTAGAAAGTTAGACAGACAGGGTTTCCTATCAGTAGCATAGTGCCATAACCACCAATAGAGCCAACAATTCACACTTAGATGCAAAGTTAGTGCTTGTTGATAAGGCAGCATTGCAGTGTTTCATCCATGTTTATCACACCGTTGTTAAAGCATTGTCTGGCCTGCTTAGCTAACTTAAAACGCATTCATGTTAGAGATGTTGTGATTACAGGAGGGGTTCGTTAAGATGCCATTTCTGGTAAGGCAACATTTATCCTAATGAGAGTATGCTGCGTACTAACCTCAGGCAGTCATGTGTACAAATAACTGTTGCATCACGCATCGTCCATTTATTTCATCCACTGCTGCCTGTCAGGCAAAGGCCTCGGTGTTCCTCTGAGAGTTGCTCAGTTTACACCAAGCAGCGCAAGATAATGGTAATAGCATCTGTAAATTAGGTTTATAGGATATTCCCACTGAACTTTATATCTTTTATTTTTGGCAGTGAGCACAAATACAGCATGTAACAACATCGCTGGATTGAATGGGGCCTGGTGATGCCTTCATCCTCTCCTCAAAGGTAAAACATTCCTCTTTCACTCTTTTTATAGCCGTATTGTCACCAACATGACAAAATATTAATATGCCACTTCTTAAATAACACAGTTTTGGTTTGCTTCTGTACAGTAAGTGGGTAATGGCTATACTATACTTCAAAAGTTTATAAACCATTTTGCTATTTTTGTAGTCCTGCGCTGAGCAAACTTTCCTCTCAGTTCAAAGTAGCATTAATGAGTTTTAAAAGGAATTCTGTGCACATAAGATCAAATAGTGAATTCATTTTATCATTTAGGCCCAAAAGTCCCCCAAACCCTTCCTAATTTACCCCTATCTATGCCTCTGCTTAGTTTCATTTGCGTAAAGAATGCAAATGAGGCACTTAGTAACCACATCAATTACCCACCTGGCCTGTTATCAGCTGCTCTGTGTTGTTTGCAAAACACTCGTTACGGTCTTGTGGTGATGAAGGCGGACAGTCGCTGGTAGAGTCGTGTTAAGGTTCGCTCTGGAACCAATTAGCACTCGATGCCCACTGTCCTCGGAGACCAGTAAAGCGGCGTAAGAGGCCGAGGCTTAAAACAATAATGTGCAGCCAGGCCACGCCTATCTAATATGTGTCTGTAAGTGTATTATTAAATAAGAGTCATGGCTACACCCGTGTAGTTTGCAAATGTTCCCTTGTATATGCTTTATGGAGGTGGGTCACATACAGGAATGCAGTCAACACAAACATATGGAGGGAAATGGAGCGGGAGAGGTTGCGGAACAGAACAGAAGCCATATTTCAAATGTATTTTTAGAGGCCCGTAATCAACTCGCTCCCTCTCCCTTGTGTCCTTTGCTCTCGATAAGGTGACGTCAGCAAACGGCAGTCTTTTTCTGGCCCTCCTCTATTTCTAGAGGGAAGATTGGTCTGGTATCATCCGGTTGTGTGGACTCCGTATAGGTCCTGTATTTCAGGGGCAGAGAAGGCAAGGGAGGAGGAGGAAGAGATGGAGGTGTAACTGATCTGTCTCTTATTATGTCCTCTGTCTTTGTCAGATAACTCAGGAAACATCCCAGACTCTTAGCAGCTTTTAGAAGCTCAATTTAGATCCACTTTTCTCCAGCAGCTTGCACAATGAAACTGAAGTATTGTTAGACACAGGAACCGTGTTGGTGCCATGACTCTGTCCCTGTTCATGCGAGTTTTACAGTCTTCTGTTTTTGTCCCAAAGACTGAACATAACTATAGGACATTAAGGTAACTTACAAAATAAAATGAACTTCAAGCTATCAAACACCACATAGTGGAACAAACTGTTAATGAACATCTTCCCATAGAAACAAACCAAAAAAAAAAAATTGGCCAGTGAAAAGCATATAAGACCTTAAGTGATACTTGAGCACATGGTCGATTGTGTTACCTCCTGGAAGTCCAATGGAAGCCCAATTATACAGTGTTTTCTCCAAAAAATGACGGATCCTGCAAACTTGAACCTGTTACAATCTTTAAATGGGGCCATGCATGTACGTGTGCATGTACATTTCAATGTGTGGATGGACAGCATTTGTGAAATCACAGTATTTAAAATGCATGCCACTAAGCATTATACCAAAAAAAAAAAAAAAAAACTTGGTGAAATGTAGCCAAATGAGCAAATAATTTGACGGCTAATGCAAGAAGTCTTGGTGTTTTTGTTCCTTTTTCTGGGCTTATTAAAAATGGAGAAACTGTTGACCTGCTACCGTTCATTTCCCCTTCTTTTCTCCAACTTCGTTAGCTGCACCTGTACATTTGCAGTCACACTCCATTCAGCCTCCTTTTTCTCTTTTCCGCTTATGCTTCAAATAAAATGCTGTTTCAAAGACCGCGCCATATGTGTATTTTCCACACTTTGGAATATGTAATATATTTAGTTTTGGTAGTAATCACTCACACATTTGGACAACAGAGGCAAAGTACTGACTGAGGGAACGAAGCGTAGAGAGTCGCTGATGTTTTAAAACATGTATGGATGATTAATTACCTGGAGCTGCTGGTGGAAAATACAGGTTTTAAAGAACACAGGAAGAAGGCCGCCACAAAACGAGTATCTCTCCTCCCTATTGGAATAATTGAAATTTGATTAAAAGGAAAACTAGAGCCCTCTTTTGCCGCCTAAGCAGAATACGCACACTGAAATGCAAAAGTATCCTTTCCCCCCTCTTCAATACAGCACAGGGCCTGTCAGAGTTTACACAGGGTCATTTGCCAAAGGACAAGAATGGAAGTCATTACTACCTTCGCCTTTACCTGTAACCTCCAACAAATGCATATTAGATTGAGTGAGGTGCAGTCAATCAATTGGGACCATACAATTACAATCTATCAACAAGGCTGTCACGTTGAGCAGATCCCCAGGCTGGAGTTGGTAATGATGAGTTCAAATACCTGAAACGGGCCTTTCAAGTCCCTCTGCTGTGTGTGTGTGTGTGTGTGTGTGTGCGTGTGTTTCACAGAGAATCGAAAGAAGGGAGTGTCGGGGATAAAAAACGAAGGGCGGGCACTTTTACTAAAGCCTTCTTTTTTTACCTTTATCTCACCAGCGTGTGCACTGACAAAGGTCGGCATTAAAAAGAAAGCAATGACCCTGTGTCGGCTAGTAACACCAGCTTTTGTCGTGGAAAATAAAAATAAAAGCAAGAGCAATTGTCCCTGTATCTAAGAAGCAAACACAATATAACCATAGGCTAATTTTACATGCGGAAGCAGTTGGTCACACTTTGAAGGTTAAAATAATTGGCTGAAGAGAGTTTAAGATCAAACTTTGGTTCGGCCAAAGCTAGTTTAAACCAAATCTTTGTCCTGAGATTGTATATGTGTGTATTTATTACCAGACAGACATTGACACATTTCAAATTGTAATATTATTGCAATATTCAAGATATTTAATATTTATTATATGTTTTTCTAACATTATGCAGCCTGAGAAATAAACCAGATTTTGGATGTTTCACTTTTAAAATACCTTTTATACACTGTTTAGATTATATATGTGGATGCTGACCAAAGGAGAATGTGGAAATAAATGTTTGCTTGTATTTTTTCTGTTCATTTCAACATTAATTTTTCATTGTATATTGAACAACACTAATATATTCAATGTTTTTGCATTTTTGGGTTATTTTTTAACCTCCATGTGGCCGTGTGGTGTGGTTTTTAATCATCTTCAAAATCTGCCACATTGAAAGTCAAAAAGCTAATAGGATGGAGCCCCTGCTCTGATATGTGCTTTGGACGTGGTCCTACAGGATGTATTTCTGGGGTGGAGCTGGATTTTTCTGAATGTGGAATAACAACCCACCTAACACTGGCATGTCTTGAAGGGAATTCCATCGGGTTTGTAAATCTTTATTTCCTGTCGCGAACCCACGAGAACATATCAAGACACTCACACCAGGTTTAAAGTTCTCAAATTAGTTTTTGCAATGGCCCAAACACACTGGAGAGCCATGCTGAATAAATAAATGTGCAGCTTTGGTGATGGGTGGAGGGAGGTATTCAGGAAATGGTTTGCTTGGGGGTCTGAGTGCTTCCAGGTTGACGTTCGCTGTGATGGATCATGGTGTCTTGGAATGTTGAAGCAGTGATCTTAGGTGTAATTCTAGTTTCAGAAGGTTTAAGAAGTGGGATGGGCCCAGCTGGAACCACAAGTGCAAGACTTAACTTTGTGTGTGGTGAGCCCAACTATCCAGATGAATGGTGATTGTCCATCTGATTGGCATTGACAATTGAATCAGAATCAGATTTAGTGCCAGGTTGAGTGAAAAGGTTTTACAGCAATAGGAATTTATTTTGGCTTGTTGGTGCAAAACAAAAATGGAAATAACAAAGTTACAACTAAGATAAACACAATTAGCTATAAAACTATAAATCTAAGAAAAATTTGCAAAAAATGTAAACAGTGAAATAAAATGATGTGTATCAACGTGGTGTATACTTACAGAATCATGTGAATTGTACAGAAACATAATTACTTAATAATACCTCATTATTTTTACTTATACATATACAACATTCAGTATTTAACCATTATTTTAAGGTTCTATTTGTTTGTCATTCATTTTCTGTCACTTTTTCCAAGCTGGACGCAATGGCATATCCTGAAATAGAGCAGCGGCACAGACATGAGGAGAACCAAATTTGAACTAGGGCACCACATTGATTAGATGTAAAAAATAAAAACACACACACACAAAAAAACCCCCAACATATTATTATTAAGTTTGAGGAGGACTCTATCAAGAAAAAAAAACCAAAACTACTTTTTGATATTATAGAAAAACTAAACTGCTTCTGGCAAAGTTATCATATAGATTATGATTCGTACATGATAGTATTGGTAGGTATTATCACAGAGAGGTGTTTTTAAAGATTTTATAAGCTAGAGTATTAGCATACATATTTACTTTTGCAGAGCGAGGAGACATCCGTTGTAAGAATCACATATCATGCATCTTACAAGTTAATCCACATTTTATTATGGCTGCTGAGCCGGCGAGGGGTAGATTAAAAACAACATGTTTTTGAGCAGGTTCGTGAATCAACTATATTAAAGGGGAGATTAGTTCGCCTTAGAGATTAAGTGTGGACTCACAGCATTATCATCTGCAGATGTAAATAAGTACAAGGGCAAGTGGAAGCTGATGTTCGTATCTGATACATTGTTCTTCCTCTTCCTGAGGAGAGTGCAGAGATCAGATGGCATCTGGATAACTAGCTTCTATTTATCCAGAATATTCTGGAAGTGTACTGCCCCTGCATCTTCTGTTAAGACAAAAGGGCTTTTTTATTTAATCTACTCTGGCAGTATTACTCATAGTTATGCATTTTCAGCAAAGATGAACACTTCAAGTGCAGTTCTATTGATATAATCTTGTAGCAGCAGCTTTAGCGAGTCTTGTTTGAAAGTTTCCCAAAGGTGTTAGCACAGTAGATTGAGTTTAAAGGCTCTATTTTGGAATTTACCTTATAAACTGTGAGCCGAGCCCTGTGGCGGCAGCAGTGTGTCTCTAAGCACTGTTTGCTGTTCAAACAGTCACAGTGTAGCACCTCTGCAATAACAGTCCAGGCACTTTCATCGCAGTCCCTGCTTTTATAGGGGCCCGGCCAATAGGAAAACAATCTGAAGCTGTGCAGCACATGATCAGTACATTGTACCTATAAACAGTGATGATATTGTTCATAAGAAGAAAATAATATTTAATCTTTGGCAAACTCTTTTTAGGCAACTGTAGACTATCGTAAACCACTCTTGCACATCTACAGTGCCGATCGACTCTCTCCCAAATCAACCCTAAACAAACCTTCTCTAACACCTCTCTTGGGGACTTGTCTGTTGGCAGCTTACGGACCACACACAGACACGCACAAACAAATCTACACACTCTAATTTAATATCCATAACAACATAACCTTGAAGGATAAAATGCAGGACTCATTTAAATGCTAATTTGTTTGTTAACATAACATCAAGATTCCGCGCGGGACAGGTTACGGAACTAGGCTGTCACTTGATATGTATATTTTATTCGACTTTGTTATTTTTATTGGAACTTTGATTATGATAATACAAAACACTAAATAAAACATTAATATAAACAGGAAGGAGTTCAGCAACATCTTTTATGTATTCAGGTGCTTATTACCAGTCAGGAAATATGGATGGATACAAAGGAGGAGAGATGGCTAAGAGGCTGAAGGATTCTGGGGAGATGTCAATATTGACTCATATTTGGTATTTTGTATGCTCACACTTTACTCAACCCTTCGATGATGACACTGAGCAGTAAAATGAATACTCTCATTTTGGATTTTGGACCAGCCTCTTGTCAGTCTTGCCCGCAGTAGTAAGGACAATATCATAGTTTAAATGTGTTTCAATTAAAAATCAATAAGCAGATGGAAAACGGAAAAAAGCTGCAGCGTTGAAAAAAGGCAGACATTTCCCCCCCAAAATCTTTATGAAATTAAAATCTATTTAAAATGTCACCAACAACAATAAGACCACGACTCAAAAGGCAAGAAATAAGAGAAAGGAATAGTTCAAATAATGGCTATTGTACAGACTAAAAGTAACAAGAGAGATCTAAGTTTGAAGCCAGTTAAAGATATTGCATTTAGCAGATATGGGTGGTGTCTATTGGGACAAAATTGGTGTCAATAAAATGGTCTGTTAGGAGTAAAACTCTAATGAAAAACAGGTTTCAGTTCTCCTCTTCTTTATTGTCTCAAAATTAAGCCAATGTATCACTGCCCTTCATGGCTGTAGTCCTTGTGAGGTGCAGGGCTTGTGATGCATTAGTGGCAGAAATGATCAATCAGGGTATTGCGTGTGCGTGTTTTCCAGTAAGAGTTAATCTAATCTGTGTTCACCCCTATCTCTCTTTCTGTCTGTCTATTTTTCTTTTTGGCTAAAACGCCCTAGTGACACAAAACCCTCCAGTGTGCTCTCATTAGACGTGGACGGCCTTGGTCGGGGGCAGTGTAAACTCTTGCCTCCAGCTACAGTTGCTAGTGAGGAATGTTTAACACTTGACCAAAAAGACTAGTGGGTGTAATGGGAGATGGGTGATGTGGCAGAGTGTGACTCCTCATTAGCAGTATTTGGCTTTTAGAAATGGGATGTATTTATTTGTCTCCAAAAAGGACTGAGCAGGAGAGGCAATATGGGCGAGTATCCTGGCAAATGTACAGCAGTGTGATTATTATTTCACTTACTACAGCTCATCAAACAGACATTATTTCTGAGAGTGTTTAACTAGTGCACCCAGTCATGGAAAATGTTCATCCTGAGAGAGAATAAGGCAACAGTGCAGGCCTGTATATCTTGGCTTGCGTTTGTTATATTGTGTTGTTTGGATGACTATGCCTAAGTCTGCTTAATGTGTAAAAAAGTCGACGTGTATGTATTTAGACACAGTTATTATATCTGTCCCTGTGTGTGGTCTATGTGAGACAAGTCAGCCCAGCCTTATCCTTCTCTCTATGTCAGTTTAACACCACACAAGACACACTTGCTATTTTCCTTTCATCCTAAATGGGCACACTTTGGGAATGCGTACTGGCAGAGGGAAAGCGCTCTGTCTCTGATGATCTATTGAGTAAGTGGTTTGGACGAGCCTGCTCTTGATGCGAGCCCCACTCCAACGTGACTCACAATATGTCAATGTCTGCTGCAATACACTGAGCCATATGTTGGCCCATGGTTCCCTCACTCTAAAGCAGAGACTCTGGCGTTTCACGGTAGCAGAACATTTTCATCATTATACATTATAGGAGGATCCCATGTGTCATCGCATACAATAGACTAACAGCGCTTTTGACATGAGGTGATTTTTCCATGTTCTCTGTGCAGCGTGGCTGAGGTGTTAAGTTGCTAGCAACTAAGGAGATGAATCACAAGACTACTATGGAAGACAGTGATGCAGTGCACTTCTTTTTATTTCTAGAAAAGATCTCTAGTACTTTATGGTTGTAGTTACAATTTTAATACAGCCTCAAGGCAGACCTACTCCTTAGATTAGATTAGCTTATCCATTTTTACTGTTGTAACCCATAGTGTGTTACCTTTTTGAGGAAAATTCCACTGACATGCCCCACATTAATCTGGAAAGGGTTCAAAAACTTTTCCAGACAATTTGGAGTTCAGTGTTCTAGAGTGAGAAAGATCATTTAAAAGTGTCAATTTTTCCAGAAGTAGACATTTTAACACATTCACTCCAAGGTCCGAACGTGCAATGCAGAGGAATCCAAACCAACCTGAAAGCTGTATCACATTTAATCCTTATTCACGTGTCAATGACTCCATGGACATTGGGTTTACTGAATGAACTTCACTGTCATTACTAAAAGGGCTTTTCTTAAGGATCCAAACATCTTGGCTGAAATGTCAGGAATAGTGTGGCATTATCTTTACAGTGATCAGTCTGTATGCTGTCACACCCAAAACATAGAAGGACCAGAGCCACATTTGCATTTGTGTTGTGTTAAATATGCAGACACACCCACATTCATAGAGTCACACAGAACATACAGATGTTTCTAATGAAGCAGAAAGGCAGGAGTATAATGGTAAATGGCAGGACTGGGGTTAGGTTCCCCATGGGTCCTGCACCGCAGTGGGCGACGGGTTTAGAAGTAGATCCAAGAGTGTGTATGTGTGTATTTACACATGATCGAGTGTGTTTGAGCTGAGGCTGAAATTGAGTTGTTTTCACAGAATTGCGGCTTGAGAAGCTAGGAAGAACTAGGACCCACCCTCAGACACGAACAGAGGGTTGATTGTCAAGCAAATGGAGTGGGGCTCGACAGTGTGAGTTGACTCTGAGGGGAAACATGAGTATTTAAGGGCGCTCTGTGACAGGTGGCTTAGAGGCCGCTGTCACATTATATCTTCTTTAGCCTCATAATTGAAACCATCAAAGATAATACACTTCAAAATAAACACAGACGTTAATATGTCATTGTTTAAGATGCATCTACCTGCTTCTCTTACCCACCATACGTAGTGTATTATGTTTGAAATTGTTGTCAAGAATACTGTTGTGTTGTTGCTCAGTACATTTTAAGCTGCCACCTTTCATCGACTGTACTTAAAGTCATATATCTCTCGACTCACCTTTCAGATCTGAAGTGTAATTTCCCCAACTCTAAATCCAGAAGTGCTATCTGGGGACACACTGGGTAGATTACGAGGTTAAGGCTTCATTTTGTCCCTGAGCTGGAGAAAACGAAAAGCAACAAACTTGAGTGTGACCTGTGCTGGTTTGTGGTTCCAGTGAGAACCCCGGAGCAGCCCCTAAGGCCCTGAGGTGTCTGAACCACCTCCACTCACTTCTCAGCCAGCCACAAACTGTTATTGAGCCAGGGGCCTTGAGGGGCCGGCTGGAAATATTGTTTAATGTTTTTGAACAGAGGAAGGCTAGATATGCTCCAGCTGCACAGGGTTAAAAGCTACAACCCTTGTCAAACAGGTACATGAGATTCACGTTGTGCAAGTGAAGATTCAAAAAAAACGAAAAAAAAAAAACTGCTTGCACGGGTAATGTTTTTTTCAGTGCTTCTTTCAAGTCAGGTTAAACGAACATAACATTATAATTCTTGTTTCTGTGAAAATGACTTTTCATGGTTTGTGGTCAGTAAGATGATCAAAGATTTACAGTGAGCGTCGGGAGCAGATATGCTGACCACATCAGATGAACTCCGGGAGGTTTTATTGTATCTGCTTAGGCAATCTGAGAAAAATATGGCTGCTGGCACTCTGCAATGTCTGCTGAAAAAAGAAAAAAGTTGGCAAGATTCACCACACCACACGATAATGAAATTATACAACAGCACTACAACTACTACTACTACTACTAATAATAATCATCATCATCCTCATTCTTATACCAGCTGCTGGCCTATCCTGAAACATCCCAACACCAGAAACAATCATTACAGCATTACAAAGGCCATAACAAGCCGAATGAGTTGAATCACAGATCACAAATTCAAGGTGAATTCCCTCTTTTACAAACGTTCAGTATAGTGTTAAGGAGAAAACTGTTACTGACATCAGGACATTACACACCAATTCCCCGTAGCTTTCTACTGCATTCATAAATATCCCCTAGCCTGCTTCCCCTAATTACCTAGCATGAGCATGGCTGTTTCCACTTCCCTCTCACACATAATAGAAACTGCTTTTTAATATCCAGGCATCATAAAATGTCATGCTGACTTAACAGACACGAGGAGCAGAAGGGGCAATAACAGAAGTGGAGGCAGCGGCGGAAGGAGGGGGCTAAGTGAGAATCGACCGTCAGCGTGGTTTAGGCCAACAATACAGTGCTGTAGTTATTTTATTTTTTACAGACTTTTCTTTTTCAATATCGTTCTCATATTGGTATGTCGTTTTCATTGTCTTGTCATTTGACAGTTTGTTCTCTGTGGTACAGAAGTGCACAAAAAGTTGAAAATGCTTAGAATATTTTTTTTTAGTTGAATGAAACACTTTGCAGCACAAGCTACAAAAAGGACAGTAATTTTCAGATTATTTGACATGAAAATCAGCTTTGCTATAGATGTTTTACTCAGACGTGAAGCATTTCAACAGGAGCATTCGTCAACCTGCACCCACGAGGGACAACACAAATGAACGGCCTCTTTCACATTTGTCACCATCCATTCGCAAAGACAGACTCTCTTCCTTTTTAAAATAAAATTTGGTCACAATAGTTTCACTTTAAGTCCTGCTTATTATCTTACCGCTTCTTGAACTTCACCGGTCTGTTGGTTAGGGGTGTGCACAAATAGTTGAATATTTGAATATTCCAAAAATAAAAACACAATTCAAATTTTGCTTTATTTTAACATTTATTTTCTTTCTTTCTTTATTCTGCAGGCCATAAATGAAATATATCCATAATGAAGCCTTAACACAAACTAAAACTAGCACCTATGCACTAGGTTGAGCTGTGGAGCGCGCAATGCAAAACATTTAGGGTTGAATTTGATGACAAAATGGCGTCCGCTGCATAGCGAAGTTTGGAATTACTTTGAACAATATAATCAGCTCGTTGTGTGCAAAATGTGTCAGGTGAAACTAAGTTGTCACAATAGCACCACGACCATGAGGAATCATATTAAGTCCAAACACTAAAACATAATTACTGACCCCCCCAAATGAAGACAAACAGCTGCCAATCACTGCATTTGAGACTGCAGGTAGGTGTATTCTGTATACAGTAATTGCTTGTGTTTAATTTTCAGCTACAAAACACAGCATGTAGCCTATAACTTTGTTTCTGTATATATACCTCAGAAACAAAAAATATACGCTTTTTCAGAAATGACCTTTAGAAATAGGTTTCAGAAAATAACGCCTGTAATTAAACTTCATTGAAATAAACTAATATTCGAATATTTGCTTTTTATTAGTTTAAAATTCAAATGTAATATTTGTGGAAAATGCCCATCCCTACTATTGGTTCTTGTTTTGCATAAAAGACATAACTGGGACAAAGTGAATAGTTCACTCTTAAAGGCATACTCTAATAATTTCCACTCTTCCCGTTGGCGAGGCCTTGCATCCTGCCTACCTCTGTGGGCTTTCATTAATGTTTCACTGGGCAGTGTGTGATGGATAGGTCGTATTTATTCACTGCTGGGCGTCTGTTATGTGAATATGACTCATTTTGGTGCATTACGTATTCATGGCTTGGGATAGGCTGTATACAGGAAGTTATAATTAATGTGTCACAGTAGGAGGTGTTGGTAGACGGCGGGTTTGTTGGAGGACGTTGTGGGGCATAATGTGATTTACAGTACAAACAACTGGGAGGATGTTTGTCTGCTGTCCAAAAACTCAAAGGCGTGTACTAATAAGTCTCTATTCAAATAAGGTCCTGCAGAACATAATACAGAACACTGATAATATCACTTTAGTGAAGAGGACCTGGAGGAGTGAATACATTTTCCTTACAAATGAGCTAATGATCAAATGAGCCCTCTATAAATGATTATAGGCTGAGCAGCGCAGTTCTGGGGTCAATAATTTCAACAGTTGTAATGAGGGCAAAGAAATGTCTTGTAATATACGAGAGAGTTCATGTTATGATTAACATCAATGCATCTTTAAAAAAAAAATTAAATAAAAGCTTTCATAATGGGAATACTGCCATTATGTTACCTCAGGACCTTTTTGTATTTGCAGTGTGTGGTCACATGACATACTTTACCACCACTGGAGAGAACGTTTCCCTCACTGAGGACCCTTGTCAAGTGCACGTCTTCAATGCTGTTCTTATGCTTGTGTTTATTATGGCTATGTCTGTGTTAGTGGTTACTTTCAAGGCCGATTTGCTTATTTACTTGTATAATACTTTCTTGCCATTGATAGCATACCTGTTCTATCCCCTCTCTGCTGGCAAACTCTACTTCATATCTCCACGTTTTTTAGTCAAGGTCTTGAGTAATAGCAAGGCTTAATCACATGTTGTTTGGTAGTGTTTTTGGCTCTGACCATTTCCAGGTGCGTGACCTGATTTCTCTGCTTGGTAGGTGGTCCCAGGAAGGTAGGAGACCCTTTATCAAAGAGCAACAGTCCATTAGAGCAAAGCACTGCAGAGATGGCGGGTATACTGCAGGACTCTTGCTAGAGTTATTTCTTCTCTAACTCTCAGAGTCCTTTGTAAAGGCTTTGCTGTAAAGGGAGTTTGCTTTTTCTGTCCCAGTTTATGTAAATACGACTACTAGGCTGTGTTTGTGGACATCAGCACATCTATATTTCCCCACAGTAACTCTGGTTCAATCCAAGGAAAACATAGTCAAACCTGTGTGAAACTTGTGCTTGTGTTACATGTAAAGATAACCAACAATGGTGACACGTAAACATGATCTTGATTCATTTCCTACACCTATCTATAAATACCAAAATAAAAATGTAGCACAAAGTTCAATAGGTCAGCAGACATTATTTTTGACCTGAGGAATGTTCCAGAGAGCCACTAAGTCAACTGAGTGTTGTTTGAAGCCACAGTCGAGCACTTACCCATGGGCCTACGGGAATTATCCTTGATCCGGCATTGGCAGGTTTGTAGTCCTTCACACATCTGACCTCCTACTCATGCTTTCTTTTCCAGTGTTTGAGAGGTAAAGGTACACCACTTATTTGCCAGCCCCTCCCCCATCTTTCCACGTCTCAGTATCTTTACTGGCCGACATATTTTCATTGGCTGTAATCCTATTAGAGGCATTTACATCGTTTATTGTCTGACAGGATCAGTATGTGAGAGGAATAGTGATAAGTTTAGATTCTGAATGGAGCCTGTGTTCCTGCTGTTTGACTTTGACTAGATTTGTTATTGTATTATGTTATGTAATGGTATCAGTCTTTATATCATACTGTAGTTTTGCCTAAGCTGGAAGCAGGACCTGTTTACTGTAAAACAGCTCTTGTGCAGGTGCTGGTTATTTGACACAGATTTTGAAGCTTATACACAGGTTTGATTTTTTGGATTTTGGCAGAGGTTATGTCTTAAGTAATACTAGAAAAATGCTGTGATTTTAGAGGTCTACATGGACAGCCTGACTCCAGTTATGTGTATATCTCTTGTGGAAAGTCTTTTTCCTGTTGACATTTTCATGGAATTTTTAGGTCAGGTTTGGCCAAAATAAGTATAATCTTACAGATTAAAAGCCATATGAAATAGTAAAAAACAAGCAAACAGAAAAACAAAACACATTTGTAGAACCCTAAATCATGAGAATTTTATGCTGGTTGATGAATCTAAAAGGCTCGGTGGCCTTTTGGGTTATGTTTAAAGATTCCTGTAGGGTTTATGGTGTGTCAAACGAACTCTTGGAAATTGTCCAGTGTACTTAAGCAGCTTCTTAATTTAATTCCAGCACATTTCTGAGGCTTCTCAAAACTCTGCCTTAAATGTAATGTGAAAGCCAGATGCTGAGTGGAGCATGTGCTGTGTTGCCCTGACTTAGTGGGTAACGCATAGACCAACACGACTGCGCAGTGCTCAAGTCAAACAAAATCAAAGTGAAAATATGTGCTGCTTGACTGCTCTAGATGTTGTGATAATGACCTACATTTATGTGGTTCACTGTCTTGAATGACATTTTCAGCACTCACTGTATTTAAACCTTTTTTATTCTTCGGTTATATGCAATATTTTTATCTCATTCATGTTCAGAGATAAATTCAGGATTGCAGCAGCTCGTATCTGAAAGGAACTATGGATTCTCCTTGAAGTACTAATTGATTCTTTTGCATGAGAAACTGGCTTTTGCCTTCTCCCATTGCAAAGGTCAGTAAATCTATCAATCAATGTGTTGTACAGGTAGTCACATCAGATATCATACAGACAAGACTAAGAACAAACACCTTTTTCTTTTGGCTTACATTTGCAAACTTCTCTTTAGATTTTGAAGCATTACAGGATAATTATAACCTCCATTATTACTTGTGTTTCATGTCATGCATTGTTGTTAATATTGTTGTTCTCTCAGTCCCAAGTGTTGCTGAATCATCTGTAGTAGTTTCACTCGCTACCATTAATCATGGCTGATTTGACTTCTCTTGTCTCTGATGGGACAAATTCTGCACTTGTGTTTCTCTCAGGCTGGGCCACAGAACAGGCCTGAAGTGGATGAGGCAGGCAATAGGATTAATTGGGCAGAGTTACAGAGGATCAGCAAGTTTGGTGCTCTTCACATGCTGCTCCTCCATATGGCAGCAGATATGTCACACACTATGATTAATAGTTCATGTGAAAATCGTTCAGGTTGTGGCAATGATAACTGAATTACATCTAACAACATGTTTTCACTTTTGCTTAACCACAAGTTTCGTTTTTTTTTTTTTTGGTTTTTTTTATGTCTACTTTCTTTGATTCAAATGCAAATCCACACATTGTTTGCTCTTTTCGTAAATAACTTTACTCGTGATTTCACCAGTTAAGCAGATATGCAAAACATTCATTTACAGGAGAAACATGTCAGCTACGTTTGCAAGATTGGCAAGGCCATCGCAGTCTAAGTTGTTCCAAGAAAAAGTGGCCTTGACTTTAAAGTTAACTCCTCACGCACGCCTCTATTTTTAGTCCATGAAACAAAATTTGGCCTCATTAGTTTAGGTATTTATCATATTTTTATTTTACATGAGTTGGCCTAAAAATGTGTTTCCTAGCAAAAGGGGTTGCAAATTGCCCTAGGTCTTATTTGCCTCAGTGGGCCTGTGGAGGCGTTAGTGTTGTGGTCAGCACTCCTCAGACGCTTTGAATTGCAAATCACCTCCGTAACTCAAAAGTAATGCAGCAGGGAACGTCACCTCCTGTCATTTTTCTGCATTTGTGTGCATGGCGGCACCAGCGAAGAGGAAGTGCAGTTATTGTTTCTTCTTGAGTTTGACTCTTCTTTATTGTAAGAATGACTGGGGCCTGCTCTCTCAACCTCTACCCGTCTAATGTGCTACTAGAGTCTCTCCGCTGTAAAAATGTCCTGGTTCAAACAATAATTTAGCCAAACCATCAAGAAAGAAAGTCGGTCAAACTTGTGTACACCAAAAGTGGACTGGCCACTTACACACCCTGTAATTTTATACGTTATGAAACATTTGATTTATTCAGTGACTTGGTTTGACTGTCTGCTTTATGAGATCAGGATGTGGAGCAAAATATGTGCCAATCTAGATTTTAAAACATTATAAAATATTTTTGAGCTTTCCTGGAATAAAACTTACAGGAAAGTTATATTTACAATGTTAGTTATATTTACAATTAAACATTCTTGGAATTAACATTAAAGTTATTTTCAAGATGACCTTTATGCCAACATACATACATACAATATGAACTGGTCCAATACTACTCTAGAGGGATTTTGTCAAAAGGGCACTATTCATTTACATTTTATGTGTCACCTTTGAAATTTATGTAGCAGTGTCAGCAAATGGATTAGCATCGAGGCTATTATCACACCGTGCTTGGCTGGTGATGTGATTATGAGGCGTCTGTATGGATCTACTGCAAGACGGCAGGGAACCACAACAAAGATGAAAACAGCAGCCCTCAAATACTCATTGTTGGTTCTGTTTAGAGTGTGGCTCTGGTCTTCTGATTCAAGTCACAAAGTAAGTGAAGTTCTTCTCCATATTGACAGAGCTGACTGTCTGTAGATGCAGAAGGAGGAAACCACAGAGGGGTCAATACAAGCCTCTTCTCTGTGTGCCAGCCTAATTAATTCAATGTCTTTTCTCTCATTGCCTCCAGCCCATTATGACTTTAACACAGTGAAGCCCAATTGATTTGAAATAGAAATTACAGTATCACAATTTTTCTTATTTTTATTCTCTTTTTTTAATTTAATGAAAATCCCAGCTATGTGATGGGGACATGGAGGGTATTTTCTTACGGTTCAAAAAGGGTTTCCTTTGCATTTTGAATGTGGTCTAATCCGTATATAATTACCCAGTGAGGAAGTAAAATAGTGGCCTGGCTGTTTGAATGTGTAATCTCCTTCATGTGCATAAACATGAGCACATTTCATCAACAGGGCTGGACTAAGACTTGTGGATAATTACCTGGGGCAAGGAGTATTTCGACACCCTCTGCTCCCCCCTTTTCTTTGTAAATAATGGATGCAAATTTAAAATCACAATGGCAGGCTATGTGAAATTACTTCAAAGGTTCGAAATGGGCAGCTCAGACATGTGCACAGGAAACGAAGCTGTGTTTCTTTGGTAAAGTATGAGATGCAGGGATTGCATGGCTCAAAATGACAACCACAGTTTACCCATTAAAATGCATTGTCTTTAATCATTTTTCTGTCTTTAATGAATGAATTATGCCTCACCTGATTCCTGTTAGAGGGCATAAAGGCAAAAAACATCTCTTCACATCAAACCAAAATAAAATACTTAAATGAATGCATGTGTAGAAAACTGTATTTTATTTTTTCTTTAAATACTGTATATTTCCTCTTGCCTAACTGGCCTATCATGCTGTTGTAATGGCTGTACTCATAATACCCGTCTGCTCAGTTCTGCTGACTTTGGACATTACACAATTGTAAACTAACTTTTCCCCAGTTGTCACTCTGTTGCCATATTGTGCCAGTCAGGGGGAAAATAACACGTGTTTTATGTCCGTTAAGCTGAACTGGAGATGTATTTTTTTAATCTTCACCAAGCCAAAGAATTGCAGTATAAATCTTTGCTGAATTGCATGAGGTTAATGTAATTGTTGAGATTAAAAAAACGTACTTAGCACGTAGATGACAAGGTTATTAGTGTTAACATTAAACCTTCCTGGGAAAAGGTGTTTAGAGTCGGGTGGAGGCTGCAAAAATCTGCATTGTTTGCAGATTTAACTATGAATCCTGCTAAATTGAATGTAAAATTGTCGGACACTTGTTTCGGACATAGAATGACCATTGGTGAAGGAGAAGGCGTTGGTTAGAAGAAGTTCATTAGGGCTAATGGTGTGCAAGTGATTTTAGATACATTACAGCTGAAATGGGATTTGAGAGAATAAGAATATTTTAGATATTCGCAGAGGGAAGAAACTCACTGATCATCTTCAAAATCCAATTGAGAGAAAAAAATCTCATAGACTCTTATTCTTTCTTCTATTGCCTCTTGTAAAGAACTGTACGTAGAGGGCACTAAAAAAAAGCATTGAATTTACTGACACATCTTGTACAAACGTGAACATGTTTATACAAGAGGCAAAGTTAAACAAGGCATAATAAACAACGTAATTAATAGAGAACTCACTGACTGTCAAAGGGCACCCGAAAAGAAAACTTCATGAAACCAAGTTGTTTAGTGTTGTGCTGTTTGCTGGCTGACCTGTAGTCTGCAGTGAGTCACCCATTCTGTGTGACCTGTGTGTTCTGCTGAGGCTGCTGTGTTAAGAGTAAGACACCTGTGAGTCCGTCCTTATCCCGGGAATGCTGGGAGATTTATTACCTATTGATACACACCCTCGCCCAACACACCCCCAAAGACACCCACAGTACATTGTTGACTCATGAGGTGTGCCGCCTCAAGCCCATGAATCATTTTCTTAAAAAATAATGTTTCCTCTTTTCTCCAGTCTCCCTTTTTCAGTAATTTCACATCCTTTGTGAAATAGACAAAGGGCACAGAAATGGTGTTTTTCTTGTTTTTATGGTTGTTGCAAAAAAATAATGATGACGATGTAGCACTAGTGAAATAAAGATGCACTGTTTTTTGTGTAGTGAATGAATAGAACGAATATCAGTGGATTTCTTATTTTAAATCCTATCCCATTTTTATTTTCAATCAAAAGCAGACTTTTTGGACCACAAGATGTGAAGGGCAGACTAGATCTATGTTTGTGCTTCTTATAGAACACTGCGTACAGGTACTTGTTGAAGTGTTGACATCGCAAAGGAACACTGACAGACGTAATAAAAATAAACCTTCCTGTCGGGACTCACTTCTGCATTTATCAACCCATTGGAGTGAACCTTCTGGGCTGGTTCACTCTGGTAAACTCCATTTGTCACCTGCTAAATGCCAATGCCAAAGTGTGTGGAGTCCCACTGCCTGTGTCCTTTCCAAGATGGAGGGTTTATTTATGCCTTTGGGAGAATTACATATCATAAAAGTGTGAATGCAAATGGAAAGATTAGACTAGTAACGGTTAGTAAATGATCATGTGTATTTAGCTGTTTGCTTCTCCTCCGTTCGTAGGTAAAGTTCACAGTGTGGACAAGCAGAACCATGTGATGTTATTGGTGGCGCCATTAAAGAGAAGTAGTAGTTTTGCCCAAATGAAAAAAGAGCAAAACAAAAAACCTTACAAAGCATTATAATTGTCAGAGCAAGAAATAAGAGGCACTTGAACATTTTTGCCTCGGTAAAGTCATACATTATTTATCTGGAGAGTTTATATCAGATTGCAGATACTAAGGCCGTGCACAGCAGCCATTTTACATCCCAGTCCCTTCCCAGTGTTTTATGATAAATGTTCTCAAAGTGCTCTGCATTTTACCCAGAGTGCACATAAACTACGAGCTAGCTAAAGCCATAACTCTCGCAGACCCACTCTCAGGATTACTAGCACCACTTCACAGATTCTTATTCACAGCCCCAAAATAGCTGCATGCCAGTAGTTTTGCTCCTTTAGAAAACCCAACTATGATTTTTTTTTTGTGACTATAAAAAGTCCATTCATTCAATTAAAAGAGATAAATAAATATCCAGGTCATATCTAGAATCAAAGTCCATTCAAACACTATTGGAGTTTTTATGTTTTTTTTTGCCCAGGTTTCTTCCATTGCTTTGGTTATTGTAGCTGTTGCAAATCTCATGGTTTTAATTACGAGATGATTGGTCACAGAGGAAATTATACATGGACTCTTTTTAAATCAGAGCCATGGGTATATGCTCTTTGTATTATTCAATGATGTGGGGTCAGAGTTCCCTCGACCTGCAGCCGCAAAAATGATCACGATCAAATAGTGTCCAGAGGATAATTGACTATCCCATAAAGCCGCACTTAAGCCAATTAAGAACCAATCTTGATGATGTTGTCTCTCTGCTTTAATGAGAACAAGAGAGACTTATGCATTAGGTGACATGGGTATAAATCATAATCAGGAGCAATTAACTTGTACAACCCACTTGTACATCCATATGGAGGAGACAGTTGGAAGACCAAAACCACAATGCTAAAAGCTAACCCAACCATATTCCATTTTTGTTTGATTACAAAACCTTGACTATGCACAGTTTTTTGAATCTGGATATTTTTTGTTGTGCACACTTTTCTGACTTTTGGGCGTTAAAATGGTTGAGAGGTTTTAGCGGAGTGGTAAACAAGTAAAATGTTAAGGTACTGTAAATAGAGCATCAAGAAGTGTTTGAGCGATCCAAAGTTGGACACAAGTGCCTTTCATGATGTATGGCTTGTTCTGCCTGAGTGTGTTTGTTCAGCTGGAAGCCATGTTTGCCCACTTGATGACTAGCCTGAGTGTTTCTCATCTGCATACTGTACATGTTTGACACCCAGACTGTTCTGACAGAAAGGTGTGGTAAATTTTAATAGAGGATGAAAGCGATATTTTTGGTCCAAACATTAGAGGCTGAAAGGAAAGTTCATTTTGAACATTTTCCGCTTTCCCTGCGCCACTCAATGCCCAGTACGTTATTTCTTTTGCACATTTAACAGTTTGAAAACTTGTGCAAAGTGGTGAGCATGGGTTTAGGAATTGCTTGATCGATTGTGTCTTGTTACCTGCAAGTTACAAGCGCACTGTGCAATATGACTTACTGCTAGTAATATGAAGGTTATTTTTTGTCAGGGCACAGAGGCCAGGGTGACTTTCCATGGATACTGTTACACTATAATTTTCAGGGATTAGTGGTAGAGCCAAATCCAGGTTGGTGTCTCTTAGTGACAGTTGCAGTTTGAATACTGAACAGCTGAAGGAGTTCAAATTTCCTTAAAAAAAAAGAGCTTCTGGTCACATTTGCAGAGCCGACCTGCTTTATCTCCTGACGTTTTTTCATCTCCCCCTAAGTTCACAGAAAGATGTGTGGGTCGACCTTGTGGACGTTGTAATTGCACGTATTGGTTGGACTGACGTCACATGGTCATGCCTGCAATTCTGTCTGGATCGGCTCCATTTCCTGGCGGTTTGTGGACGGCAAGTCAAATTCATGAAGGGATTCAGAAGGTGCTGGTCCTTCTGGCAGTAGTCTCAAATTACTTTACTTACTTCTTCGTTTTTAACTCTGTGTCCTGCACCTCATACCACCCACAAATACCCCACTAGTACTAAACTTCAAGTAATGTGCAAATAGCCCTACCTCCCAACTTTATAGTCTGTTTGCTCTTCTTGGCCTTCAGACCTATATTTTGAGTAGAACTATAAATCACTCATAATTCAAGTTTGCCATGAAGCATTGGAAATTTATAACGATATGGGGAAAATAATGTGCAAATAAGGAACTGTTCTGACTTTATAAGGGATAGGAAACTTGTTTTTACCTCATTCTGTGTCTTTGTGGTCTTATGAGAGCTAGGAATTTCCCATTATGCTTTACCATCTGTCCCTTCAGAAAGGGAAAGTCACCATACATTCAAAAGGACACATTTTAATTGGGACTTGGAGAATACATCACTTGGGACATAAATAGATTTTACATAATGACCAATGCTTTATTTTTAAGCACAGATCCTTTCAGATGATGCCTATGTGACCTCTCACAAGAACCACATGACCTTCTGAGGATGGTCCCTTAACCTCTGAGACCTCCAGGATCCTCCCCTTTAATGCCTTGCTTTGAGGTCACACCCTGCAGACAATTGGTCCAGCCACAAGAGTTCTAAAAATATGATTGATTATTTTTTCCCAGCATATGTTAGTGACATTTGCATGCTTAATTACTGCAGTAATGCATATCAGCAAATTGATGACCATATGAGGCTGTTTCTATTTTAGTTTAAAGACACAAACAAAAAAGACTATCCTAATAAATATATCCAAGTCCCGAATAATCACTTTTTGCTATTACTGCCAAAAATCCTTGCCATGCCCTCCCTGTGTGCCCTCCCCTGGGGCCTAAGGGATCCTTTTGATATGCCCCTTCTCTCTTGGCAAGGTTGTATTTCTTCATTAGGCCCTCTGGGGGCTGCCACAGTCCCAGAGGATGTCAGAGTACATTAATTCTCATCAGGACATGGGTCCTCTCAGGTGTGAATGGCAGCCAGCAGCTGTCGACAGCGTTCTCTCAATCCTACCACAACACATATATCACCCAACACACAGCCACTCGTATCAACACGGGCCCATACACACATAACCATAAATGTACAGCCACACTTGAGTACGGCGCTGAAAGAATCACACAGAGGAAGATTTACGCCAAAACCACTCACATATGAACATATCTCAATTTAGGACCTGACCCGTGATAATTACAAAAGCAGCCATATATCTTAAAGTCTTTAGGGGGACAGAATGCCGTCTCTGCTTAATTTTCCGTGTGAGTAAATTTGCTGGGTGCATTTGAAGAGCCTTTACGATTGCCTCATAGCCTCATCACTGAGCGCCTTAACCACTATTAGGGACTGATCACATCATCTTTCTTCCCTTCTCTTTGCTCTCTTTCCTGTGTCTCATTTTCTCTTTACATGACATAACTGTGCATGCGTTTTACCAAGATATTTTCTCTTGTAATTACACTAAGTAATTCCTCCCAGTGTGGAAGTTGTGTCTCCCAGCAGACGTGTATACAAATTACTCATATTTGCTCTTCGGTCAAAGCTGTGAGATGCCCCACTAGACTTTGAGGTTTACATTATAAAAGTCTGCCTATTAAAGCCATTTGTAAGGTCTTTTCTCCTGGGACGCTGAGGCAGCTCAGTAGGACGCTAAATGAAAGAGGTTAGCTTCCGAAGTATGCTGTTAATTACATGAGTTTGTTATGGAACACATTCTCATTGGATTCTGACTTGACAGCCAAACCGTAATCCTCTTGCAAACCTAGACAGCCATCCAAAGCGATGGAAATTGCTCGTTCTTCTTATGGCAAGGCAGACATGTTAAAAGATGTGATGTGCTAAATCTGGGGGGCTTTAAATTTTGTCCATGGTGATTCCCCTTTCCTATTATTATTTTGTCATACTATGATTATTTTGTCATCATGGGGATAGATTTTCCTGTGGTCGTGGTTTTGTTCCATGAGTTAAGTTATTGGTATTCTTCATTTATGAACTGTGTTAGGGTACAGCTTTTTGCTTTGCCAACCCATTTCCTTTGGGTCTCTTCACACCCTTTAGTCAGTAATTGTTTCTAATTGGGAAAAGGCTGGCACAGATTAAGGATTTATACCACTGAGGGTGGCGGTATCAAAAGTAACCGGGCATACTGCTGTAAGCATATTGTGGCCAGTATCAAGAATATTATATATGTCCTAGAATAATATGAAGATCTCTAAGCATTAAGATTTGACCGTCTCTCATAATATAGATAGAGTGTTACATAATTTAACATTGTCCTGTTCCATAAATGTTGTCGCTTCAGTAGAGAATTATCTTGTTTTAATATTGTGTGTTTGAAGTACCAAAGCTCGCATGTATTCTATGGACTGTGCCATGTTGCCAGCTGTTGTTTACATCCCCTGGTGTTGATCACCAGCTTCCCTTGATGACAGACTAGTGTGAACACTGGTTGGTAGGGCTGCTCGATTATGGAAAAAAATCACGATCACAATTATTTATTTATTTTGAAATTGAAAATTCGATTAATTGCAAAACCTTACTGGTTGGTTCAAGGATCAAGTTTCCCAGTCTCCTGAACAGAACCAGGGCCAGAACCAGAACCGACATGGAGCCTGACTCGTGTGTTAGGGCTATAAGTGAAAGTGAGCATGCATGTCTTCGTCTTTGAATCATCTCTGGTTTGGGCTGTTGCTTGGGATAGTCCTCGTTCTTTTCATAGAAAGAGAGGGAAAAGATGTTTTAGGGAGAGGATGAAGAGGTGTAGTTTTATTCAAGGTCACTCTTCAAATCAAGCACACTGAACTGGAAGCATAGTTGGGCTCAGAGCACCTAATCAAAGTGGGGCCTGCCTCACTCACCCCATCACTCTCTCCTCTGCACCCACCAGGGGAGTCGGGCTTAAACGAGCAATTAGCATAGTGTGAGTTGAGCTCTTTTTGTATCTGCCACCTAATGTTTATAGTGTATCTCACTGCTTGCATTAGGAGTGGATTGCCTTACTCCACCACAAATAATCAGACATAAATGTCATTAAGCCTAAATTGGAGAAATTAAAATAAACCATTCCAACAGAAGTGCCTCTTGTCATTCCAAGTTGTCAGTGAACCAGCTACAGGACGTCTATTCACCTTTTTTTCTGCAGAGCTTTGCATTCTCCAGGTAAATAAGGGGCAAAATTATTAGCTACCAACTTTTTTTTTAGCCACCAACATGCTTTTGCTAAATGGTTTTGGTTTGTGGCAGCACTGATATATTATAAGTGGCTGAAATTACTGTTTGCATGTTGTAACAATTTCTCTTTTATGCCATATTGAGGTAAAAAATAAAATATCCCAGCAGTTGGTATCCATTTAGCTGCATATAAATAACAATAACATTACGGCCTTATTGTACACAGTGGAGTCTATTTAAGATTTACTCTAATTCAAACCTGGGTCAAGTGATGCTTTTACTTTGGAAAATCTCTTCATGCTGCATCAGTGTGATCCTCACCTCCTTGTTGTTACTTTAGTGCAGTGTCAGTAATGCTTTGGACCATGGCCCAGATATCTATGTGATGTGACAAGGTAGTCCCATTAATGTTTCCTAATCAAGTCTCCTCTCCTCCTCCTTCACTATCTCCCCTTTTCCTCCATTTACAGAGGACCAGTGTATTGGCAAAGAGTTCTGTGCTAAGTATTCAGGGCCGTGTTTGTGTTGGATGGGAGCCAGTTGCCTCTACTATGTGCCCCCCTTTTTCTTATGGGAAGGTTCCTGCAAAGCTGCTAAATTCAAGGCCAGAAAGAGACTTTTCATTTCCAAACGATTTATTATTAACTCATGGATATAAAGTAAAATACATTTAAAATATTATTAATTTAAAGGAGAAGTATTCTATTTTTATGGAGAAAATCAACATTTAAAAAAAATAAGCCTATAGAAAATGTAAGTGCACTTTTGATTGTTTCCTGGCCATAGTTTTAGCCACCCCTATATTTATATATTTGCAGAAATTACAAAAACAAAACAATGTTTCAATGTTACATATCCTATTGTTGAAATCAAATAGGAATTTGAAATGTTTTTATTCTGTTTATATTTTGAAACATAAACAACATTATCTGTTGATTCTTGTATACATAGTTTTTATATTTAAAAAAGGGGATGTGATTGTTGTGATGTGTTCTGAGGTTTCAGATTCAAAGCTTCAGTTTGTGGCGTGACACATCTATAGAAAAAATCATCTCATAACTTGGGACCCCAGAGCATGAACATCAGCTACTTCTACTCTCTTAAACAAGTCATTAAGTTGGCTTCATATTTTCTCAGCTGCCAGGTGCCTGCTGGCAGCCACAGTGTCCTCACAGGGCTGTGATGTAAACTAAGAAAACAGAGCCGGCCTGAAGAGGTGTGTTTTATGTCAGTTAGTATAGTATTGTAAGTATATGCCACATATTTCATGTCTGTTTCTTTAATAAAATGTGAATTCTGATGCACTGTAAGGTCAAGCGAGACACAGATTCAGATAATTTTGTTTTTTTTCAATAATTTGTATTATTTAAAGAACATTATTGATTGATGACCTTTTGAGTTTAATTAAGCAAACCGAAGGGTGAGGTGACCTTTGTGTGACTTTCTGAACTAAGCTTCTTAATGGTTTCTTTACTATAAAGGTTAGAAAGGTGAACGCAACCAAAACAGACAAAATATATTTGTAATAACTTCACAATGTTTAATATATTGTAAATGTATAATTTAAAATACAGTTATATTTAACATTACATCATTGTCCATTTTGATCACCTTGTTAGTGCTTCAAAAACACTCAAATGAATGTTTGATTATATAACATTATATGCATCAAAGGTTGGACATTACTTGAATATAGAAATATTGGTAACACTTTATAATAACCACACACTATTAAACATTTGTTAAATATTAGTTAAGTGTTTGTAACTATAATTCACAATTTGCAAAGCGTTACTCATTTATTAATGCTTTACTACTGCTCTATAATAATGTGTAGTTATTATAAAGTGTTACAGAAATGTTGCCATGAATATTGCAAACCAACTGAATATATTGTGCTCCAGTGATTCTAAGGTTATTATCATGTATTCCTGTCCATAACATCATATGCAATAGTGAATAAGGAAACCCTGTCTGAGATAAAGCTGTAGCGTGAACTACCCATGCCTGACTCCACTTTGTGCCTGCCCACATTTTAACCAGGCATCCCAGGCGTAGTGCAATTGATTTTGGCAGTGGATGGAATAAAGATTGATTGAATCAGAATGGAAAGGACCTCACTGGAGGATCGACCATGCAGTAACCCTTGAGCTGTGGATGCCTTTGCCAAGAAAGTACTCACAGTTATTCTAGAGAAAGGGGCAATGCGATTAAAGCCTATAGCTTTCACACACATCACACAGCAGGTGGAGAAAACAGTCAATGGATAAGATACATGTGGCCACTAGACTGGTTTCACTGTTAATTATAAGATTGTGCGCTATCTGGTCACTGTGCTCCAGAATGATGAGATAATGGAAACAAGCACAGAGATTTATTGAACTGAACATGCCGTTATAACAGACCAAGGAAAATACTCAATATATATGGTCTGCTCTGTTCTTCCTGTCTGCCTAATATAAACCTGCTTTTATCAAATCGATGTTAAAAAGGTTCAGGTTCTTATTGGTGGTGTTTTGAAGCAACAGGGCTAGCCAAAAGAAGGAAGCTTTTCTTCTGTTACACAGCCAAGTTTTTTCAGTTGGTTCTAAGAAGATTTATTTTTATTTGCATTCAAGCATGTTTCTAAGAAGAAGTAGTTTGAATACCAGTGTAAACAAGTGGCATGGTAAAACATGGGTATAGACTAATCTTCTAATTATGATAGAATTGAAGTATAAGTGGCATATCATTGTATTGCATTGCATCAACAAACCTTTACTCACTGTTAGCGTCTCTGGGGAGCTTCTTGTCATGTCTGTTTACAAAGTGGCTGTTATGTCATGATGACTGTGTATTTACAGCATGCTTGCCTTTCTACCAAGAGACCTTGTCTTACACCTTTCACAAAGCAACCTCACAAGAGACAATCAAAGCACTGTGCATCATGTTTGATGTGTACTCAAACATAATGCGCCGTGAAAACATCCCACCGCTCTGCCAACCCTCCATTTCGTTATATCTCTTTGGCACCACTTCCTCTGCTCTTATGTACTAGCATGACTCAGAATTAACCAGGTTTTCTACCTGTGTGTATTCTCTTTCAGAAGTAATACTGTGAGCAGACAAACAAGCCTTGAACTGCTAAACACATGTGGGTAAATGCGTTGAAGATCTATGTATGAGTTAAAAAGACACCTGCAGTAAGGATTTCCTTTACTTGACCAAACATTTACACTTGTCTTTTTTCTATTACAAGAACAAATACTTTGCATATTTATATTTTGCTTCTTATTACAACTAAATTTATATTTTCAGCAAGCTTTTTATTATACAAGATTTTAACATTTGGGATATACTGTGCAGAGTGGTTAGTAAGATTGTTATAAGTTTGATCCCAGGCCTTTCTGTGAAGTCTGCATGTCCTGCTCGTGCTTCTGTGGCTTCTGTCCATGTTCTCCTGCTTCCTTCCACAGTGACAGTCAATCTCAGTCACCCTTAGTGAATCAATGTGAGAGTGAACAGTTGTCTGTCATTGTGCGTCTCTAAGAGTTAGCCCTGTGATAAACTGGTGAATGTCCAGGTGGCTTGTATTTTGTTTACAATATAGAACCTGTCCTTTTACAAAACATGATTCTGTCCCATTTCTAAACATATCCAATTTTCACCTTCGTTTTTCTTCCCTCTTTCTTTCTCCTCTTATGCAATTGTACTCTGACCCCAGTGCTGGACTGGGGCTTTATTTGCCCAGCTGCATAGCATATTCACTTGGGGTATCATAGAGTCCCATCTGAGCTTTTGTAAAACACTGAGTAAAATTTAATCTGAAAGGAAAGAAATGGAAAGGGCAAAAGTAAACTCTGCGTCTGTTAGTGTAAAGAGAAAGTGAAGGTCCTGCACATTTACCAGGATAGTGCTGTTAAACCTGTGGGATGAGGCCAACGAAAGATAAAATTAAGAATGTAAGAAGTGCTCCCATTTACTTCATATTTCTTTACCCATGCAGACACCAACATTCTCCCTTTGCTTCTCTTTCGTACTATGGTTTGGCAGCGAGAATGGACTGACTAATGGAAAGGGATTTCTTGCCCTTGGGCTTATGGTGCGGTTGAACAACAGGAAGGTCTCAAGTTTAGGATTAGTTGGTACCTGTGGCTATATGTGATCCAATTTTTCTCTTATTCCTTGTGGTTAGGCTGTGAAAACCCCTGGCTAAAACCCATTCAGCACCACAAAAGTTCCACCACCACATGCTGAAGGCCTTCGACTCGCCCTTAGACTGACCATGGCTCAGTTGTATCAGCTTTGTTATGATGATATGGTCAAATGTCTGGCTTGCAATTTTGCAGAGTATCAAAACCTGGGAGAGTCAAGAACACTAAGTCTGGTTCCAAACTGTTGATCCCTTGACACCAGCAATGGAGAATGAGTCTTAATATCACTTCAGTCTAAATTGGATGCTTTTTGAATTTATGCTCTAACTTCACTTATGTGTATGTGATATTATTTCCTCTGAGTCTCTTTAATAAAGTGCACACATTTCTTTAAACCTCCTTTATGCTTGGTATTAAAAGCACAGGGCTGTGTTCTAATCCAAGTGGGGTATTGCCCCAGACGCTAAGTGTCTTTATAGAGCAGTGACATTAGCTTGTTTATTGGTTGCAGGGGCGTAAAGAAGCTATTGTTTTAATTGCCTGTACATGCTCCTGGGATGCATGGAGATTACAGGGACTGCAGATGCCAGCATATTGTAAATGAGATAACAAAACAAAACGAAAGAAGGCCAAAATATACATTAGTGATATTTGATTTGTTTTACACTCACTTGACAGAAAGACTTACAATGATTATATGTCAAGATTGCTTTTGTGGTCGTAGAGGTTAAGTTTAATTGTGGCCTTAGTTTTATTGTAAGATATATGAGTAGATTTTTCTGTGTATTGGACTGCACAATCTAAAGTGTCCTGGCACTCAATACAATAAAACACAATGGTGCGTAACGTCCAGTGACATCTTGTAGTATTCCCAAACCTTTTCTTCATCTGCCTCCTTTGGCACTTGCTTGCCTTCTTACATATGCACGCACTGAACTTTTGACCAGGAGCCTCTGGTGTGACATTAACCAGGAGCACAGCAGGGAGATGAGGCATGGGGATCCAGTGGCTTTAACAAGTTCCTAAGAGCTTTGGGCCTTGTCTTGTGTGCCAGTGGGGTAATTTCACAATGTCACCAAGGAGCTGTTTAGTGCTTTGCATGTGACTCCTCCCTGCTCCCAGTCTCGTCACACATCCCCCAGTCCTCCCAGAGCCTTCTCATGCCGGTGGAACCAGGCCCATCTTCTTGCTCTTGAAGAATGTCTCTCCAGTCGGCTAATAAGGGCCCCGCTTCTGCTGTTCACCAGTGGGACAGACAATTAATGAAGGGGCTTACAAGTGGCTCTACAGACATTGACTGTCCTCTAGTTGCTCCCTTCTCGCCTCCCCAGTGCACACCCTGCAATGTCCCATCCCCGGTGTCAGTGAGTGGAGGAGGCTTTCCCTGGCACAGCAGCAGGAAAGGGGACTCTGTGTAACTGTGAGTAGACATAGTGTAGTGCTGTTACCTTGACAGGCGCGTGGTGCTGTGGTCGTCGAGGTGGAACGTGGTGGGCAGAGGTCCCGAGCACCAGGCCCCCTAAGCTGCCTCCAGAGCAAATGAGCTGCCAGGCCAAACTAATGGAGTCCTAATTGGTGATTAGGAGAGAGGGAAAGGTGAGGGAGTGTCTACAGGCAGTGTGCTGTTAGTAGGAAGTAACAGCAGCCGGCTGCATTCACTGTGCCACTGAAACTACATACCAATTACTGTATTCATGCAGATGTGTGACTGTATACTGCACTGGCTGTTTAGGAACACACTTGGCAACCCAGCACAGCCATCCACACTCATATTTTAGAATTGATGTCAGTGCTTTCTAATAAGGCCAAATCTTATATCACGTGATCTGGAAATAACTGATAAACACAACTATTTTCTTTCCTTCAAGAAATTTGAACTTCATCACGTAACACTGTCTGCAGCATTTTCAAAAGTGTCTGTATTATTTTTGATGTGTGTGTATACTGTCTGTCCTAATATGTCAAAGTAGAGGGAATGAAACATGTTTTAAAATGAAAGGTATTCATGTGGACAGGCTGATTCTTCTTGCAGCATGTGTGCTACTTGGATCATTTTGTGATGTGTTTTAGCAAATGAGCTTGGAAGAAAACCAAGAAGTGTTTAGGGGAAGCAATCAATTACATGTCAGTGAGAGTGAATGAGCTTGTGTGAGCTGCACGTGTGTTTTAATCTGAGGAAAAACAGACACTTAAGTCCTGACCTCTTATCAAGAAACTCTATATAAATATGAAGCACAGGCCCTTTATGTGTGGATACTGTTACACACTTACTTTATATGGAGCAATGAAGAGGAAAGGGGGACTAACATCCTGACAGAATATCAACTACTGAAACAGGAGCCTTATGCCTGTTTTGTGAATGACACGCTGGGACTGTGTGTTGTATGAAGCTGCTTTTGTGAATGGATGAGCCCTGGTCCGATAGTGATTTGGTAGATAAGGTGACGTCTGCTGGGATCAGGGGTCTGGTGGGCTATAGGAGGACAAGGACTGTGATGACTGCCTGTCTGCTTCCTGCTACTAATCCACCACATTAGCTGTGTGTGTGTTACCCTATTTATAGTTGTGCCAGGATGTGAACAGACTGTCTCGTTTCACTTTTCATACAGACGTAATTTTAGTCTTCTTTTCTACACGTCTTGTCCCTCTCTGTCTCTCAAAGTGCTAATGGGATGGGGAGATCGAACACTCACGTTGTCCTTTCATGAAGAAAGTACGTTTTATTGCTCCTTGTAGCAGCAGCTCAACATTTGTGAATATGTGGTGCTTATACGTTTGACTAAAATGTATATGTTGGACGTATAAGGCCAGGATCAACAAACACCAAACCATTGAATTTAAACCATGTCAAGGTGAACAATGCAGTATTATGAATGTGGAGCTTAGAAAATTAGAGACAGTCAAGAAATTTTAGGCTTATAACAAGTAATATGATGTATAAAATGCTGTATGTACTTAACCTAACCTGCCTCAGGCCAATTGAGAAAATAAGTTTCAATAATCAATCAGTTTTAATAAGATATGTATTTTGTGATTATTAGATTATTGCATTGAGATTTTGCTGAAATGTCAAATAGTCAAAAAGCATTTGTATTTAGTTTTAACTCTGTTATTTATATTAAAGATTCAGAATTGAAATTGTGCAATAGGAAAAGAAAATGGCCCACTAAAGCAGTGGTGATGTACCAGACTGCCTGCCACTGTGGCACATCCACTCAGGATGCCAAGTAGCAGCCTAGCCCTCTGCCTTTCTTCATTAACTCACCAGATATTTATTGTACAGCTTTACTTTTATGCACCTCTTTTCTGTCGACACAGCATCCCCTTTTTAAACCTCTATCTTGGAACAAGCCGTCTTGGCGCATCTGTTGCAGATTAATCAAAAACTTCTGAGGAACTTCAGGGGGGCTTATATCTTTTAATTGTGTAGGTGTGGGAAAATGTTATGGGTCTCCACCCACAGCCTTGAGGTCTGGCCAGAACACTCTTATTTTTGTGTTGCACTAAAACCTGAGTGCGAAAGCGAGGGAGAGCACTCTTCCAAAGATAGGGGTTAGCTCTGAGAGCATTCAGACTCAGTTACCGTGTGCACGTGGAAAGCCAGCAATCCCATTTGCTAATATTGACATGGGTGTCCCCGTTCAATCTTGTTACAAGGATTATTGTCTATTGAGATCCCATTTCATTAGGGCACACACTCAGCCTTTTAGCATCTTTGAGAGCTGATTGGGAGATCTTGTAAGTGGTTTTATAAGCACCTCTCTGGTAAAAAGTGTACCCCAGTCAATACATAAGGTAGACTTCATATGTGACTGGTAGCATGTGGTTTCTCAATGGATTGATGTGTGTGGAGTTTAGATATCCTGCTATGGAAATTTGTGTTCTTGAATTGTATCCAAAATGCATATGAGAGGGCCCCACTTCAGATTACGTATTGATTCTTGATATGAAAAGCTCATTGCATAAACAGCAACAGCAACACAAAAAAGCCAGTGAACCTTTGCATAAATCCTTTAATTGAATTTCCAGTGCTGGTGGTTGGAGGTTCTCTTTTTAATTGAATCCATTGCTGCTGTTGTGATTTGCATTCACAGGAGTGGGTCCTGTCCCAGATAAAGTGCCATTGATCCTTATTAAAGCTCACCTCTGGCCGCGCTGTGGACTAACAGGGAAAATTAAATGTGTTCATGGTGCATATACTTAGTAGCTGCAGGGCATGATTGTGAGAACCAGCCCAGAATAGAAGATAATAAAGAAGATAGGGGGAAAGGAAAATAAAATTATCATAAAATTAATGTGCTAAATAATCTTGGCTTGGACAGTTCAAGCAATTCTGTGAAACTATCCTTGGTGGCACATAATTAGCTACAGATTTCTTAATTATGTTTGGTCTGATCACATCTGAGCAGCTGTGGCTTGAAAAAAAAAAAAAAAAAGTTACAGTTAACATTGTTAAATTATGTATTTTATGTTGTACTATGGCTTTTTAAATCCATTAATTTGTAAAAAAAAAAATTAAATACATTTATGTAAAATGCAATCAAAACGCTATGACAAAACTTCCATGATCAGCTGGCTGCTTCACTTACAAGTTGCTCTGTTTTCAGGATCCCTTTTGTATTTTCTGCAACTGAACAAATTGAGTTTTCTTGCAGAATGCAATTTTGTACTCTTCAGAAAAATTTCTACTGTATACTATATTCACCTGTCACCCATTTGTACAGGGATGCAATACAAGACACAGAGTAAATTGTACAAAGGCAGTTTTTTAATATTAAATATTTAAACAACACAGTTTTCACAGCACATGAGCACTTATCATCACATGCTCTGTTGTCTCTCACATAGTCCATGCTGATCCCCCATGCTCAGTAATGTCCACTCAGCAAACATTTAACTGTATTGGACTAAAATATGTCCTTTCCTTTGGGCATGTTTGGGGTATGGAGTGTAGTTGTGTGTCTAGTGGTTTTTAAACATGCTCCATACAGAACTGTTTAACTGTCTTACTGATTATGAAAAGCAAGGAAACAAAAGATATATATTTGCATTCTTAAAATGGGACAGGCATTGCAGATGTTTACATTGTCCTATGTGGTGCACATTTTGATTACTTTTATGTCTTTTGAACTGAAGTCTGTAAATTAAAAGGTTGTAATAAATTCTTCCACATCATCAACTAACTTGTTTTGGTTAATGTGTAGTATTTAGTATTGTATTATACTTTTTAGACCCATGTTTTTCAGTGTTTTGCTTCATAAATCACCTCAAAGACATTCACAGATCACTGAGGTTGCTTCAGTTTTACATATTCAGAACAGTTGAATAAACATCCGGGAGGATTTTTCTTAAGAATATCATTGGGAAAATTTAGTTTAGTATCCCACCTCTGTTTATTATTATACATGTCCCACCTGGCACCCAAAGCCAGCAGTTGGTTGATAGAAAAAGACAAATAAGGCATCCCTAATGGAGGCAAATAGTGGAAACATGTTTCATCAGAAGTGATTACTACTAATTAAGCAGTTTTCACAGCTGGCTGCCTTGCTTTAATATGCATGCTTACATCATACGAGTGCTGTGAGGAAATGTTTGGAGATGGAGTGAGATTAATACTGCATTATGCACGTATGAATTGTCAGATTAATGCTTTGTGTTTTCATGTTAAGAAAACAAACACAAAAGAAGAAGAAGTAAAGAAGATTCAAAGCTAAAGTTAAAGCGTGAGTTGCCCTCCTCTGCTAACGTGGCCCGAAGACAGACGAGCAATTGTGCTTCTCCGCTTTGTGTGGCCCCTCACCGCTCGGAGCACATCAAAGAGCGCACAGGCTTCCGGGGGAGTGACTGTTGTTCGCTGGGGCTCCGACGCCGCACTCACTCATGTTTTTCTTTCATACAAAAGCAGTTAGCAGCCCATAATCCTCCACTCTTCAGTACCCACAATCCCTCGTTTGGGTCCTGCCATGTAGCTTTTCCCGCACACCCTGGTGGGCAAAAGAGAGGATCAAAGTATGTACAGTGGCAGCCCACCAGTGCTGTAAGATTAAGTGGTGAGATTTAAGTGCGGCTGAAAGAGTGCAATACGTGATTTAAGTTCTTTTCCCATTTATGTAATATTATGCAAGTGCTTTAACATTACGTATCAATGTCCATAACAGTTACCATGTGCTTTTTGCTTTGTGCTTTCCTCACATTGTTTGCCTTTTGAGGCATTTGATTAATCACATTTGGGAGTGTGATTCAGGATGAAGGAAGGCGTACTGTGTGGGGTTTTTCATTGTGGATTGTTTTGTTCACCACTGCCAAACCAGGCGTGAGGTCTCCTAAGTACCACTGTGCTACTTTCAGCCACAGCAGGGGTAAAAACTTGTCGCCGTGTTCTAGAATTACAACTTTCCTTTCCACTTATTTAAGAGAATTGTATTTTCCCCTCGTCTCACTGTTCAAATAAGATCAAAGACACCTAAGATTTGGTTGCGTCTGAATCAAAGAGAAAAGTTTAATTGAAATATAAAGATAGGGATGCATCTCATGTTAATCGGTCTGTTCAGAGTCAGGTTGGGTTTTCTCTCAAGAAACAAGACCTGGGGGTGCTTTTGTGGCCCCAGTTTTTTTTTCTTTTTTTTTCGTTTTAACAGTTACTGAACACAATACAAAACTCTGTTTTTTTAATGTGGTGCAATCTATTAAATGTCTATTAATGTACCCAGACCACTTTAAATACTATACATTTGATCAAAATGATAAATATATCATAAAAAACAACTTATATATGGACTGTGTGCATTTGTGCACTCAAATTTACCACCTTCAAATCCAGCCCTCTATTCTAATCCAGCCCAAACCTGTGTAAAATGCATGTTTAATCTGCCGTGATGGCATCACACGTGCACGACGTAGGACATTTCCCTTCACCCTGAGCCAGCCACTGAGAAGTGTAGCTGTCATATTAAACCTGTGTGCTCACTCAGTTAGCTCGCTGCACTCTCCGGGGCGCCCCTGTTTGTCTACACCACTGTTCCGGTTCAGTAGAGAGAGCAACAGCGAGACGTGAGACTCCATGTGCATTCCTGTCAAGAACTCCTCCGCTGATCCTGTAAACCATCTTTGTTCACAAATGCAGAGCTTTTACCTCAGTGAAGCCGAGTGTGTGTCTGTCGACCCTACTGCTCGAGGCATGCTGGCTGCACTTACCTACTGTGGTTTCCCTCATTGCTTTAATTAATAAGTCTGAAGTCCTAATAAGGTCCCCTGATTATGGCAGCGATGACTGCTCTAGTTAAATAGCATTAGCAAATGAATAATATAGCATTGTGTGGCAGTTAGGAGGTTAATAAGGACAGTCTTTGAGGTTCGAGGTGATTGCACTTCAATGTGAGATTTCTGCTGAGTGTGCTGGAAAACACATCAGTCGGCTTCAGCGCTGTGGCCTTTGTCGAGGAAATACATGCAGCATCACACCAATAGAGGGCATTGTTGTTTAACTAAGTGTTCGTGACAGATTTTGTGTCTGCCAATGCACTGTATTCTTCTTCTTTTTTGTAGAAATCTTTTCCTATTTTCTGCATTTTAGAAGTGCATTCAGAAATGTTTGTCTGAATTCTGATTTAATCTTTCTCCACAACACTTCCATAAACTGTCTGCAAAGACAAAACCATTGTGTTTTTTTCACCTTTAGCAATATGTCAACATTAAGTTCTTTATTAGACAATAGAAGAAGTCAATCAATCAGGTGATCAAGTGTCAGTCAATAATTTAAGTGAAAGTGCATCTTGTTTTTTATTATTCTAAAAGATGTTTTCTCATGGTAAAAGTGAAATGGACAATGCTGGATGACTGACATTAGTTGGACTTCTGCAAGTTCTTCTTAAAATGTTTTTCAGATGAGAGAACCCAAATTAAAATTAAAACAGATTGATACAATCTCAGGTATCAATCATATGAATTAAGAACTTCTCAGACAATGCTGTCAGAATAATTATTAATATTTCCAGGTGTATTTTTCACTCTTGAACCAGAAGTGTGTGCAGATGTCGGGGACTTTTTAGGCTTGCACACATAAAGCACACAAACATGATGATAATGCAGAAGCTCGTGGTCCCGTGTATACCTTTGTGTAAATCAAAGGCCAACTGAAAGCAAAGCAAAGAAAACAAATAAAAGAATAAAAATTCATAGATGCTGCATAAAAAACTACCAAACTATTAGTCACTATAAACTATTAAAGTTACAAATTCCATTTTTACCACTCATTTTATTATAGAAGTGTGTCCTCACATTTTTTCCTAATTATATTATGACTCCTGTGACTCTTGCCCTTTTTAAAGGACAGTCTGTCTTCACTACATGATTGCAGTGTGGATGCACAATCATTCATATTGCTTAATATGTATTGATCACTTAAGATCACATGTAAAGTTGGGAAAAGGGCACACTAATTATGATCAAAAATGAATTGTTGAAGGAGGTCTCTTTTTTCCATGTCTTTCATGTTCATACCTGAGAAATAATGAGTGACATCTTAGAATGCCCATAACACTACATCTAAAAAGTTCAAAACACATCAATGCTCATTTAAACACACTGGTTGTGCATTCAGTCAAATAGATGCCAATTTATTGATTTTGAAGAATGCACAAAAGAAAGGATTTAAATCTCGGCCAATAGCCATTAACAGCATATCTGAAGATAGACAGGCGATTGGCCATAGATCACTAATGGCAGGAAATCTATCTGTCCTTGCTCATTTCTTCTTTTTATTCATCCATGCCCTCACTGTGAGATGTTTCATACTGGACTGTGGTATTACTACAAAATTCATTCTGTTTCTATCCTGACTGTTGTTACAGAGATGTCCACACATTTTTTTTATTGGGCTGGAATAAATGGAAAACAGTTTGACCAAATTGGAATTTAATTTATTTAGAGAAAATGAATAAGTTGTACTTAGTATAAACATGAATATTTGATTTGAATTTATTTCAGATTTATCATGAAATCTAGACTTCGAACAATTACGCCCAAAAGTGTTGATAATTGCAAGAAAATGTGGTATCAAAAACAATGGGTACAAGTGCATGTAAATGTAAATTCTGTGTGTATGGTTACAACAATAGTGCAGAGGTTATTTATTCTTTAGGCACACTTTTTCCATCTACCCTTGAGTTCAGCATGCAATTGATACGTAATCCAGGAGAGGGCATTTTATTGATTACATCAAGGACCGTAGCAGTTGTACGCTTTTGATGGACAGATTGTTCCTGGGTCCTATACACTTAAGCCCCATTCGCATGAAGCCACTTAGGGTATCCACTTTTGACATGTTGATAGCACATTGTCATTGGAAAAGATCAAACATGTACATAAAGGAAAAACCACACTATAATGTTACACAGCAAACAATTAGCTTGAATGTTTTAAGGGCAAGTGGGCTACTACCAGAGCAATATGTACAATACCATAAACTTTTTTTTCTCTAATAAACTACCAGCTTGCGTGTTCAGAAACTATTGGAAAAAAATTGTGCGGCTCACTTTTTAATAAACAGAGATCACCATAAAACAGCAGTCCTTCCAAATTGGTGTGAGGATGTCCAGAGGGGTTGGAATGTGAGCTTAGCTGCGGTCTGTGTTCTCAGGTGATGGATAGGATAGGGGAGTCAGTGGAGGGGTGGGCAAGCTTTGACCTTGGCCGTGGAACAGTAAGCGCTAGCTCAGATATCTCACATGATACCCATACATAGAGGCTCATTACGGAAGAGCCCCCTTATGCAAAGTGCACAGCTCAACACTGGCTGGCTGACAGGGGCTAGCCTAGCACTGCTGACCTAACAATAAGACAACAGGGCCGTCCCCATCACCAAAAACAATGCGCAACGTTCTGGCATCTTCGTCTGCATGGACAAGTGACAACTAACTCTTAGGTTTTCATGAGTAAGCCTTCATGCAACATTTATTCCGCTGCAGAGGTCATTACAAAGACTGGATGTTTAAAGCTTCATTTTAAGATCGTGTGTATCTTATACTTTATCTAGCAGTACATAGTTATTATTTCATCCTGTGATGGGTTTAAATCTTTGTGCGTAGTCTATAAAAATTGAATGGTGCCGTCCGGTGTTCGAGTGGTCACTCCAGCAGTTGTAAGTCATGGTCACTGTGGTATCGACAGCTTTGATTGACTCACTCTCCCTTTAATAACAGCCCTACTGTAAATGTTTTTATCATCAGCCATTACAGCACCGTACAATGACCCTTCAGGATTCAGCACATTTATTGTGTTAAAAAGTTAGGAGAAGCCAATGATAAGATGTCCAGGCCATTGCTTTTATAAGCTGCACATATTTGGAAGAGGGTTCTTGCCTCAAGAGAATGAGTTCATGTATCCCAGGGTTCTTGAGGAACATGGGACTGATAGTAAGCTGAGCCGCAAGGCAAAGTTCATCTACTGGCCAATGTTCCTGCCATACATATAGTCATAAGCTGTGGTTCTCCCTTTGTGACAGGGTGAGGAGACTGGTCACCAGGGAGGAGCTCAGGGTAGAGCTACGACCCCTCTACATGAGAGGAGCCAGCAAGGACGGATCTGGACGCCTCCCTGGAGATCTGTTCCTGGACATGTCCAACCTGCAAGCCTGGGAGCTTAATGTCACCCCTGAAGAGCTAGGGTAAGTTTGAGAGGAGAAGGCTGCCACAGTGATCAGGTCCCAGATAAGTTAAAAAAGTTAAATACATGGATCGATATGATATATAGATAGACTAATGGACATTTGTTGGCATTTCAGTATTTAGTTGTGGTTTACTTTTGACATATAATTGACCCAACCTCCCCAGATTAAACATAAGAGTTTTGGTCTGGCCTTCACACTTACCCCTGATTTACAGTGACCCTCTGTTTAGCACCAGGTCTCTTCTGTGATGTCTCGGCTCATTCTCTCAGCAGTTTTTTTTGCATTTCTCTGCAGTAAAAAATTGTCTGTTGTGAAACTTTATTTGTGAGTGTAGATGTTTTATGTACTGTAGTGAGTATAGGAGTAGAATTTATGAGAAGAAAAACATTTAACTGATTACAGCATTATCCAGTCCCTCTTAAAAAAGCAACGATCCAAAACTCCTCGCTGTTCTCCAGTTTATACTTCTAAAACTGGCTTTGGCACACGTGGCATGTGTAAAAAATAACCTATTTGTCTATGGTAATGCAATACATACACACTTTTATGTCAATAATATAAATTGTAAAACTGGGTGTGTCTTATTATAACCCCCAAAATGTCTTCTAAGGTTTATTTAAGAAAAAAAAGTGTAATTTTCAAATGGCCACTGGGCAAACTGCTGGACCAGATGGTGAGTTCATTTCAGTGTTGGAGTCTCAGATGAGCAGACCTTACCCTGTGTCAAAAGAGAAAAATACAGTCCTCCATCTTTGCGTACAGAGGAAGACATAAGCCTCCAGAGGGGCCATTGTGTCTGTTTGTGTCGAGTGGTTTGCTGGACAGACCTATCTGCTCCAGGGTAACCTCTTATCTGAGGCATTGGCATATCTTGAGCAGGATGACATAATCAATAATCAGAACTGTTAATCAATGGTATTCTAAATAAGCATTGATTGGGCCTACAAGGTTAGCCAGCTTTATCGGTTTGCATTAAGAACCGCAACACAATAGACAAAGGCCTGCGACTGGGATGGACCACTTTAACCCCTGTGCTTGTGCCCTATGGAGCTTTAGGCAATAGTGGATTCTCTGCCTCTGCTACTATTTATTTCACACACCGTCTTCCTCACATGACTGTATTTATTGTCTTCAACAAGGCTAACGCTGGCCACTCTGTAATAGTATTCCTTCAACAGTATCGTCATGCATAACTTCATTTGAATACAATGAAGCTCCAGATGCATCTCATTATCGACGTGGTCAGGCACACAGAGGTCATTGATGTGTGTCACCTTTCACAAAATGGCCATCTCTCGCGGGAGCCTGTCGGGTGAACAGGGAGGAGTGCGGCGGAATACAGGCTGTGTCGAAGCCACCGGGGTTACGCGTCTCCCTAATTACCAGGGACTGAAACACACTAACAGCTGTCTTCAGGTTAGTTGAAGATGACCCTTGAGAATATTTACACTTTCTGCATTCACATAAAATCAGTAGGTATTCTAAACAGTTGTCAGCTTAAAACTGTCACTGCGTTGGTTTAGAGCGAACGCGAGGAAGCCTGGCTCTTATGTGTGCCTTAATTTCACACTTTTCAGCTCGCTTCCCATATTTCCCAACTGTCAATGTGAATCGGCCATAACAAAACGACTGGTAGGCAAGCGTGGAAAATTAGTTGAAATAACCCCTTTTCGACTCTGCTCTCTATAACAAAGCTTACTGACATGATTAGTGTGTCGCAAACATGGAAAACTCCAGTCATTTTTTGATTTATTTATTTTTTTCCTCCAGTGACAGTGGCTCAGTGCCAGAGACACGCTCAGAATTGGCCCATGAGAGAAATGCTTTTCAGCACTTACACAGACCACCTGCCATCACCCACTCTGTCTTTAGGAAAGAACTTGTTACAACTCAAGCATCCCAGCACTAGACAGGTATTTAACTCTGCCAACAAGGAGAGAAAATATCGGTCTAAATTGGCTATATTTGTACGGAAGTTATCTATTATTCATGCAGCAAAGTTTCACATATGGGCTGTGTTCCTCTGTTGTAAGTGCACCAAATAGGTAGCAATCATTCTTCTTTCATCTTCTCCTCGCTGGACCTTTATGAAGCGCTCTGTATCGGTGCCGTCGCTTTGTCAATTCTCCGCACACCTAATGTCTCGCCTGCCCCTCTCTTCCTGCCTGTCTAGCCCCCTCTCTCATCCTCTTTGTCCCTTGTGAAAGCCCCTGTCACCTCTGGCCCTCCCCCTCTCCTCCCCCTCCACGACGCTATTACAGGCAGCACTCCTCCCTCCCTGCCTTCCCCATGTATTACCATTAGAAGACATGCATCTTGGGAGCCACTGCACACTCCTCTGTGTTTTGATTAATATTTTAGCAGCCTCAGGGAGGAAATGGGTCTTCCTCTGAGCTAATCCGTTATGGGCTGGATGGTGGGAGCAGGGGAAAGAGAAGATGATAGAAGAGGAAGGTCAAGCTCCACTGTTTTTATTTTCGGTGTCAGAAGTTGTTAAGACATCCCCTACAAGCGAAATGTCTAAGTTAGTTTGTCAAATTTCTGTCATCATTATTATCATTTCGTTGTTGTACTAAATGTGTTGAGAACCAAGTGAAAAGACCATAAAGAGTCAATCAGAAACATAGGCACCTTATGTCCTGCTTGTCCTCTGCTTTCCCTCTGCTTTCCATTCATCAGGCCCCTTTATACACATGCCACCACTGCTCTACATCAACTCAGGTGCTATGTCGCTGGTGGCTATGATAAACACACGTTTTAGCAAAATTAAAATAAGCAGGTGTATATTTTTTCATCATTTCAAAGTCTACATGTGAGTTTTCTTTGTTGCATATGAAAAAATGTACAAAAATACTGCACAAAGAAGTGGAACTTTAATCTCTACATTAAATGACAGCATTTGCCATTGCCTATTGTGCAAATCAAGTTTCTATTTCACCAGAGTTCTTGTCCAACTCACTGTAAAAAATATAGAAAATAAGAATGTATGCATAGTAGCTCTTTTTGGTCCAAGTGAAACATTGTGTAGTGGTTGTAAGTCTGTGAGGTGCTGTTCCGTGCTCTCTCTCCCATTGATTCCCACTCTCTTTTATTTATGTGTGTTTACTGTGCTGTTTGACTCAAGAACTGCCTATTGCTTTTATTGTCAAATGCAATGAAGGGAGCTTTTATCACCATTTGCTTGGGGGTCAAAGGTGAGAATGGTGACAAATGATCCAATGTTACAATGATGAACAGACTACCTCCAACTTGGAAATGTACTTCCATTTTGCGCTCTCCCAACAGTGCATGCTTTTGTCACTACCCCTTTTAAATGAATATGAATATGAAGGTGAAATACAGGCCGAAGCTGTTAAAGGTCAAATGGATTATAATAAAGTAGAAGTTTACCATTTAACAAACCTCATGTCAAGTTAAGTGTGCTGCTGGTACAAAAATGAACAGGCCTCACGATTAAATGAAAAACTGTGACAATTATTAGACTGAGGGTCATCATCATCCTCCCTGCTCTGTTTGGTATTTCCCTCGGATAACGCACTGTGACCTTGGCTCTGAATCATGTGACACCCATTGGTGTTGACCAATATATGAATTATCCTGGCTGTATTGTTGGCGAATTTATTCCTGTAGCGTTAGCATGTTGATTAAGTGCAGTATGGAGGTCGAGTGTTGGCAATTACTCACCATGTGTTGGGAGCAGCGGGCCATGTACAGTGAAGTGAAGCTGGCACATTAGGAACATACAAATGAAGCCTGTAGTCTTTGTGGCGCATGAGCTTTTTATTTTAAGCTCTGCCAGCCCATTTAGTGCTGTGTCCTTGGGGCTGGGGCTATTTTGCATGCCTCCAGTAGGTGTTGGCTTGCTAATGAAGGTGGTATTTAATTTGGTTAAATGCTGCAGGGATCTTCCATTTGATATCTGTATGGATGGGAAGCATTACAATGGTGAACGGGGGGTTCAGAGATGGCGTGTCTTTTATTCTCTCTATTTATAGAGGGCATTATGGGCGGAAGGACAGGGCGTCTAGCAGGGAGCTAATGTGAGCATAAGGAGGATATACCTGCCCCCAGGTGTTTTTCTTAGCAGGTATAATAGCCATATATTTTTACACATGACATTCTCTAATGTTTGTTAGGGGAATATCTGGAAGAGCTGGTCTCAGCCATGAACCCTGTGGCAAACCAGTGCACAGTCAGACACTGAGGGTATTAATGGGATGACATGCTGTAAGTAAGTTCAGCTGTTGGAAATCCACTTTTGATAATATATTTTACACCCTTCCCCGTTTAATTCGTTGGATTTTCGGATAGTTAAATTCCATGCAAAATGACCTTTAGAAGGATATTATTTTACAAGGGAAATCCCATCAATGCTACAAAATTTGAGAATGACTGAACAAACCCTCTTCTCTGTCTGCCTCTCACGCCCTGTCACATGAAAAAGGTTCCTTCATTAAAAGTGACAGAGAAGCCAGAGGCAGAGGAAGTCTTCGAGCTCTGCAGACCTGTCACCGCTTTCTCCACAAAATATAATTTAGTGCTGTACAATAATTGAAATAATTCTTTCATTTACTGACGAGGCTGCCAAATGTTGAACCAGAAGAGCGCAGACAGGAGAAGATAATGTGATCCTTTATTGCGCTTTTCTCTTTTTAAAATTCGTTTTCTATTCTAATGTATTAAATGCATAAATTCTCCTGCTAATGGTTTGTACGAGGCGGAGCGCAGCCCGTCCAATGATGCAGTTTAGAGTGGCTTTTACACTTAAAACAAGACCAACCACAATAAATGCCAGTAAATCTGTGGACATGTCTATTTCTCCATAGCTCTAAATGCTCTAAATGCATGCTTAGTTAATCCCCTTCTTTGCATTTACTGAAGGTAATGGAAAGATTTTGCTGCATGCCACTGCAACTCTACTGAGACAGTTACTTCATTCAAATAGGAATTTTACAATTTTCTTTCCTTTTCCAATAAATAAAAAATAAAAATACAACTTAAATTATCATGATCGTATGCAACCTTTCAGTACCCTCCCTCTGACTCACTGTTTTAAGTTCCTTTGCTTTGTGAAGTCAATCATAAATATATGTGCAACTCTGTGACACAGTCTAAACTTAAGAACCAAAAGTCACCCTGTGCTGTGTGGGTCATGCGCTCCAGAAAAATAAGCAATTTATTAGCAATTGTAAGTTTCCCTGACACTCATAGTGAATTATTTTGCTTCATTATTCAAAGAGCTGCCACCTTTAAGGCTGTTTTCCACATGCCAAACCTGAGTTGTGTTATGCAAACTGAATTCGTCAGGCATCACATTGTCCCCTATGAGAATGAATACAGTAACTCTGCTCCCCTGCCTTACCTGACTGTAGCAGCATTACAAAGGCCCAAGCTATTTGCAAATTAATGCAAATAATTTAGAAGAAAGATTGTACTGTATTGAGTCTAGAGTTCCATCTTCTTTTTGTTTTTATATCTGTTCAATTTGGATTTTCTTGAATCAAATTATTTCAAATTTACAGACTTTAAATGTATGTTGAAAATAAAAGTGTAAAAGCCAGCAGTCAAATAGAGTAGCCCACATCCTGTACAGTATATGGCCAGAAGCTACTTTTTACTTTCCCTCATCTCATCTTGCTTTTATAATATTTAAGAAATGTGATGATTCAGTATTTGGCAAGTCCGACTCTTCCTCACTTTCTGCAGGCGATGTCCGGAGGGAGGGGTCAGCGTGGCCACAGTGAGAACTCCATTGTGTTGATTACAGTAATGATAGATCGGTTATGCCATGAGATAAGTGGAGAGTGAGGGAGAAAGAGGGGCTGAGACATAGGAAAAGCTGAGCTAAGATGTAGTTAGTGTGAAGAGAATTAAAAAAAAAACCTCACAGGGGAATCTCACAGCAGGAAGGAAGTTTGGCATGTCAGTACAGATGAGATGGAGAAAGGGGAAGGGGCCAGTGGGGGGGTGCTGTGGGAATATGGGAATTAACCGTATGATTACCACAGGAAAATGTGTTATAAATATGATCATTTACACATCGCATTTAGGGATGCTGCTTATTTACAAGCATTATGTGGTAACTGTGTTTTTTTCTACATGACCTATAATGTTTATCAAGTGTGTGTGTTAGTATGTGTATAGTTCTGTAACGTAGCATTTCATTGTGTCAACATCCACACCAAAAGAGGAAGTCCCTCCCAATAAACTGAACCTTCTGAACGGTCTAAACCAGTGGTGTCAAACTCAAAGTGGTGACTGATGAAATTTTGAGATTTCATCTTCATTTGTGAACTGGTTTTAGTTGGATTTGAACAGACTTTTGTGGCTTTGAACAGATTTAGGTAGATTTGAACAGATTTTAGATTATTTGAACAGATTTAAGGTGGATTTGAACAGATTTTAGATGATTTGAACAGATTTTAATTGAATTTAAACAAGTTTTAGTTGGATTTGAACAGACTTTTGTGGATTTGAACAGATTTAGGTAGATTTGAACAGATTTTAGATTATTTGAACAGATTTAAGGTGGATTTGAACAGATTTTAGATGATATGACCAGATTTTAAATGATATGAACAGATTTTAGGTGGATTTGAACAGATTTTAGGTGGATTTGAACAGATTTACGTGGATTTGAACAGATTTTAGATGATTTGAACAGCTATTAGTTGAATTTTAACAGGTTTTAGTTGGATTTGAACAAATTTTATTTGGATTTGAACAGGTTGTAGTCAGATTTGAGCAGGTTTTAGTCAGATTTGAACAGCTTTTAGATGGCTTTGAACAGGTTTTAGTTGGATTACAACAGGTTGTAGTAGGTAGTTAATCTTTGTAGCTTAAATCTGTTCAAACCTAGTGCCAAAAATGTAAACTGCTAAATGTATTGAAGGGCCACATAAAAAATTGCAAAGGGCCACATTCAGCCCTCGGGCCTTGAGTTTGACATGTGTGGCCTCAACCATCCATTCCTCTGCATTAACCACAAACCCTAATCTTCTCCTTTTAGTCAAGAGATGCATGTGGCAGACGTGACTGAAATAGCGATCTAACTTGGGCGTGCTCAAACCTCTGACAGAAGACTGTTTGGATTCACATACATCTTAAAACCACTTACTGTTTGTGTAATTGTGTTTCTCATAGGCTTTTGAATGTCTACATGAAGGGCGTCTTTCCAAATTGATCACTCGTCCTCAACAGGAAAGGACGAGGGGAGTGTAAGTGAGTGGACGCTAACTCAACCAATAATGAACAGTGGGGTTATAATGCGAAATCCATTGGTTCTCAATCGAGACCATTGATCAAACGCTCCTCCTTTATGTTTGATTCTCTGCTTGGCTTGTATTATCTCAAGCCGCGCTTTGCTCTCCAGTCCATTATCTACCCTCTGCCCCTTACCTCTACTCTTTTAAAAGATGTTGCAACAAAATAACTTGTTGGTGCACCATTTAACCTTAACAGCTGCAGTATAAACATGAACATAAAGTGGACATGGAAGATTGGCTTTAGTCACCTTGGCAGCAGTTCCCACTAAGCTCTGACTTTGGACGTTTCCCTCAAAGCTTTTAACAGGAAGGTATCCTGTGGTTTTGAAAAGGGCCATGTTTAGAGCGCCTTTGGAAGAGTGAGCGGGCGTCTCTTGTGGCTTCAGATGTGGTCTGAGTTGTACTTAATGCACCGACAGGTAATCTATCTGAAGTCATTTTGGCTTTATGGCGATTTAGACAGGTAATCAGAAACCAAGTGGTATTAGCCCCAGTGTCTCCTGTTTTCGCAGCCCATTATGCAGAGGTTGGCTTCAGAGGTTCACTTGTAGAGGATACAAATCTACATGGAGCAAAAATACTGTCTGCTGTTTATGCCAGTCTTACCCTTTTATAGGAGCGCCTGATATAAGACAGTCAATGTCAAGATGAAAACAGAGGAAACATTTAAGATAAAACATATGGCTTTAAGTCGAGGTTCTTTTTTTTTACATGAATGCAGCACAAGCATGTCTTTTTACTTCTCAAAACCAGTGAATGTATCATTGGTTTTCATCATTATCACCTTAAATAGACATCTATGTAGTTTACATAGAAAGAAGTGTTTCAGATGCTTTTAGGTTACTAAAATGTGCTTGTGACTTTAGTTTGGCTTGATACATGTTGTCAACACTAAAGGCTTGATAACATCATAAGAAATCATAAATAAATGAGATGGTATTTTATCAGCAGTTGTTTCAACAAATTTCACTCTCATGGCTTAGATTACTCAAGCCAAGACTGGATGAAGGTTGTTTAACACATTTTGTTGGGTGTATTCAGTTTTAACAACTTATTTATATTTCTAGGACTGCAATCACATTCCTCTGGTTGATTTAGATATCCAGCTTTTATATTGTAATACAGATCAATATTTTCCCTTTTGCATTTCCAGTGCGGTGTGCTGTCACTGTAAACAGTGTATTCATCAAAGGTGAAAACAGTCTGCTCCACTTGTTGAATCAGTTGTGTTTACTGCTCCCTCGTTCAACTAAATGTAAGATAAGGATGAAATATAAAAGTGCTTATTGTAATTAATGGTACGTATTTGCCTAAATTCTGCTTAACAGGTTGTGCTTGGTTTCATATTAGTAAAAATGAGCCCAAAGTTGGGAAATTGAATAATGTGTCGTTTCTAATCTAGACAGATTACAGAAACACACAGTCAGTTGTCTCTGGTGATATTTTACCGAGGCCCTCTCCTGGGACCACCGTGCTCTCGCTTCTCAGGAAACGCTGCAGCTTCCTGAAGCAGCGGCGGCACTTCTCCCTGAAACAGAATAACTCCATTTCATCTGTTCATTTTTCAGTCCGTCCCCCCCTCTTGGCCGTCTTCGCCTCTTTTCTCTAACCCTCCCTCCCTTTCTCTCCTTTTTTTTTTTTCCACTAACACTACATCACTGCGGCTTTATCCATTTCATGTTTAGTAAAACTCCCCAGGCGAGCCGACACAAGACAACGAGATGCCACAAATCTTTGATATCTTAAACAAAGGGCATAGTGCCAGCGCTCTTGCCAGATAGGAGAAAAAAAAACACACACACACAAAAAAAAAAAACAGCAATCCATGAGAGGAACATCATCCTGAATCAAACAAAATGAATAAATAATCGGGGCTGCAGACACACTTTCATACTTGCGGTGCATGTCCGCGGAGGATTGGTTTACCAGCCCAAGTGATTAGTCTGCTGGCAGAAATGTTTGGTTTCTGTGGCTCAACCATTTACAGTATGAAATAACAGGGCATCAGATCTAGTTTTTTAGCAGGGTTCTTTGTAGAGCTGAGGGTTTAGCCAGAAGATAAATTCTCAGTGCAGCTTTAGCCTGCCACTTTAATGACCTCAATCATAATTCATGCTGTTTGAAAGTACGCACTGCTTTGCACTATCAAATAAATGAGAGCAATAATGTTTTTTCCCTTAATAATCCTGATCTAGAAAGATTTTTTTTTAGCATTTTAGAATAAATTTTGTTTTGAAATCAAATGTAGTTTTAAACAATGATGTATATTTTACAGAAATAGTGGGTTGAACTAGCTTTAGCGTTCCATCTAGCTGCCAGAAATAAACTCACAATACAACTCTGACTATAGTTACTGTTTTGTACAATGAATGAATTTTAATGATTTAAATGCTTTATTTTGGTACAACAACCTTCATTTGACTTAATTCCCATCGGATTAACTTCAAAAAATAAGTAAATGTCACCGAATAAGCACAAAATTCATGTCAGGCTACCAGTTTAGCATCACACATTTTAAGTGCATTAACAGTTAAAATAGTGAATAGTGAATTATTTTGTTTTGTGCGAGATTGTATTGATTTAGCAATTTTACTATGAGATCATATTTTATGTGATTGTTTCAATCATGTGTGGCTGTGTTATTCCTGTCCACAAATAAAATTGCCGACTAGTACTTAACAAAATGGAGGGAGATCTCCTCTAGTCTGTTCTCGCTATTTACCTTTTTTTTTTTTTTTTTTTTTGAAGGAAAATAATATGCAAAGATAATCACTGTGGTGCCATGTGGTCTCAAACAAACAGATACAGTGTAAACTTTAACTTGGAGACAGTCATCTGCAGGATTCATTGTTATTTCCCCTCAGACCTTGAAACTCTTTATATACTTTTTCCAGAATGACCATGCTATATATAGTCACTTTTACCACATTAAGATTTTTGTGGACCATTTGATTATATGCATGTCCAACCACATTTCTATCTGGAAGAAAAGACCCTCATGTTTTATGTCTGGTTTTGTTATCATACAGTTATTTTCTTATCCCTTCAAAATGACATAACAATAAAAATGAGGTATTTTCTCACTGATAGTCGCTACAGGCCTCAAGTTGCATTAATAAACAAGCGGGCTGAGATAATATTTTTCAATGCCAAATCGATTTTCATAAGGTTACATTCCTAATGTTTATATTTCAGCAACCTCTCTCCTGTTTATACAATAGAGGGTATTAAAAGGGAGATTAAATTTTAGCCGCCTGAATATAATACAAACACAAAATTATGCGTCTATTTCCAGGGCAAGCCGTGCATTGTCATTTATTTATGAGTTTTTACTCTCCCTTCCTTTCCTTTTTCTCTGCCAACAGTAAATATGGAAATTTGTGTTGTCATTTTGTGTGTACGCAGGCATACATGCATATCTACACATGGCTTTGTGTCTGTGGCTTTTATATTGCGATGAATGCAAACTTGTGCAGCTGCGATGGATGCACTGGTGCTGGAGGGTCACGTGACTCCCACCGAGAAAACATCTCCATCCTTTATCAATATAAACAGTCCTTCATCCTGTTGCCATATCGACAGTCAGTCATCTGTTTTCACACACTCTGTCTATTCCTCTGTGTGTCGGATTCTTCGGCCGAGAATTACACTGAGCCACCATTATCCTTCGGCAAAGAGAGAGCCTTCATCGTCGAGGCTGTTCCCACAATGACTGCACTTTGAAGTTAAAGAGCAAGAAAAAATATTACATTCTCAATTGCATAATTTTTTCAAGTGGTCATAATTGGTTTAATTCAGATACATCTTCTTTTCCCTTTTCCTCTTTTAATGGCCGCGCTGCTGCCTCTCTTATGTGTTCATCTACTCCACACGTCGCACCGGACCGTAATAATGAAAGCAGATCACAAATCACAAAGTGAAGATTGGTTTTACACTAAAATCTGCAATAAAATCATAGCTCTCAGGCAATGATACTTGAGAGTTTTAGTGAAATCTTTCGTATTGATTTTTAAAATGCTTCAGTTTGGCCCCATCTCAGATTTATTTGAATTGACGCTTCTTTTCAATTCCTTCTCCCCTCTCATATGTTAATGTTTTCATTTTCAAACATTGAATAAAGCCCATAATAGCTCTAATTGCCTTTTGACTAAAAGTTTAAAAGTCCTTTAAAGGTTTTCTAAAAAGTATTATTCACCAATAGCCTGAATATTGTCTCAGTCATCAATAGAGAGTACTCAGAATTCAAAAGTTCAACATACAGTATAAACTTTCTGGTGGGAGTAGAGAAATAGACTCAGGGGAGACATTTGTACCGTTAAATGGAAGACAAGTGCCAAGAAACTGAAGCATTTTAATCTTTCTCAGCTTTTTCTTCTGTCTGTATCAATGAGTCTGTACTGATCGAGTGCTCTGCCTCACTTCAGGTTCGCTCCTCACACAGACGAAAGCTGCAAAAGCATCACAATAAGATACAGGGCCCAAGATCTTTTATATTTCAAACAGCTGACCAAAAAGTTAAAAATGGTTGTAAACACATGAAAACCAGGCTCTTAGCAATATGTCTCTGGATCAACAATTGACCTAATAATTGAATAAAGCGACAGCTTCTTCAGTTTATTCCCGCAATTGCTGCAGTCTTTCTCCCTTCCTGTGCACATGTTGAAATGATGTTAAAATGACCTTTATGTGGGAGGTAATTGTGCAAACCCTGTGCAAATGGCTGATTGTGATCAGTGATCATTGTGCACTAGTGTAGTGCTGGTTCAGCAAGGTTCCATCCTGTTCCTCGGCGTGGTCTGGTCCTCTCTTCCCCCCCAAGGTGTCCTCTGCTGCACTCTCCTCTTTGAAGGCTCCCTCCCCATAATGGACGAGGCACAGAGAAACACTAACTGCGCCATGATAAAGATCCTCTCATTTCATAAGTCTTCCACAAGATTAGATGTGTCACTCCTCTCTATCCACTGTTACAAAAGTCCTCACGAGAACCAAGCAGTGGGAAAAAAAAAAGAAGAAGGAGTTAATTTAATTGCTATTCAAGTGTGGGCGAACGTGAAAGGGGGAGCTGCACATGTTGGAGCGGAGACTGTTTCCTCTTTTCTTCATCACTACAAAAGAAACATGTTTTTCTTCAGCGTCAGGAAGCGTGCTCTATATTGAGGAAGACGGGCCGGAGGTCGTCTCTAATGCGTGTTAAATTCTGAGTGGAGTTGTCAGATGTGTCAGAGATTCCCCTGTTCCTGCCTAAACCAACGCAGGAGGGGGTCAGTTATGGTAATAGGACGCAGTGTGAGCGCGTGCTGCTGCTTCCAGGCTAATAGAGAGGTTAGACAAGACACTCTTTAAATGCTTTAAATGCATGGATCCTACACAATGAGGGGCTGCTGTCAAGATGGATCTAAGGAACCTGCGATGGAATCATAATTCACTTATTCTTCTCATTAGTATGTAAAGTATTGAGATAATGAATAGATTTTTAAACATTAAAAAAAATCAAAGCAGTGTGCAAATGTATTAGAAAAATCCAAATGAAATAGCTTCTATAGTATCCATATTGGATATATTTATTTTGCACAGAATTGAGAATGGCTTTTCATATCAGTTTAATACTATTATACATACAGTACATGGTATTTATGCACTGTTCTAAATGCCAGGATGCACACACCATGTAAAAAAGGGAAAATCTTTACACTGCTTTATCTTGCCAGACATTTGTACAGTTTTATTTGAGATAGATCACATAGTAGAAGCTGCTTCATCCTGTACTCTATCTTTTACAGTGTGGACTTAAACACCTCCTTTATTCAAATACATGACAATTGTCGCACTTTATTCAGTGAGTGGACAGTTTTTTCACAAAGGCATTTCAACAAAAATATTATCTCACTGTTTTTCTTCATTATTGACTTGATAATTAAACAGAGCTGCCTGGCTTTATCAGTGCACTGGCAGCTGGAAGTATCTGGACATATAGACTATAACCTATATGCCCTCAGATGAAGTGACAGGCTCCTGATATAGCCACTTTAAAATAGATTTTTATCAACAACCTACTCAAACAAAAGAGGGGCCTCCTGGGTCACATCTGACTTACTACCCTCTGGGTGTTGTTGTTTTAAGTGAGGAAGTGGCAAATTTATACCAGTTGTGCTTTGAGATGTTGTGTCATTTATGTCTGTTCTTTTCCTCCTTCCTGTGTCTGTGTGACAGATAAAGAGGGACTTCCCTTCAGATGTGAACGCCTGCTCTTTCTACATCTTTTCATGTGTCTTAACCACGGGTTGATCAAAGGTTAAGATGAGAGACGGTCCATGGCCTTGTCAGACCTGCTGTGAAAACACTGTATTGCTCTAAAAACAGAATAAAGAATGAATTGACCTTTAATTACTGTATATGAATGAATATTTTTGTTGCACTGGTCAGACACTGCCATACCTTGAGTTACCTTGTTGACCGCAACCGCAGAGCAATCTATACTGTCTCGCAGGTATAGGGTTGCGTTTGGGTACATAGGAGAGATTGGGATTTATTTATTTATTTCCTTTTCGCATGGTCACCAATAATTGTGAAACTTCAGCTAGTTTTTCTGGCTGGACACTAGAGCTGTCAGGCATCGTATTTCCCCCAGGTTCAAATGTGCTGTGTGCTTTGATAATAAATGGAGAGAGCTCAGGTGACCAGGCATGTAGACGTGTAGGTAACAGCAAGGCCAGGCTGTATTGGGAGTAAAAAAAAAGTTCCGGGATTGGATTGTCTGCAACGTTTTTGGTCCTAATGCAGAATATTGACTCATAACTCTGCAGACTGGCATTAAACATGTTTTCCTTTTAGTCAGAAGAATAAAAGTTGGTCTCTTAAGGACTGCTGACCGGAACAGACGCTTAAATGTTTGATCAGCGCTTGGCCATCGGTTTGACTTGGCCTAAAATATCAGAGATAAAGCAAACAAAAATACACTTTTTTTTTTTAGATTCTCTGTTAATTTTACAGATGTGTTCATAACCTAGATATTTTAATACATTCTTTTATTGCATGTAACCCAGATCATTAGCCAGAAATATCATCAGTCGAACTTATTGAAGAAGGCAAAACCAGGACATTGTTGTGCAGTCCAATTTTCCAGAGAAAGGAATTCACGACTAAATGTTGCACCATACAAACAAACTAAACAACAGAAAAAATCCTGCTTTGCCTTTTGTTTGTTTGTTGTATTTCTGTCTGCACACAGATTAAACATTGTAAATGAATGTGGTAATTAACGCGGGCTGCACGACTGTAGGCGCTGGTTTATCTACTTGTTTGTCTCAGATGAAAGGAGCATATTTTCTCTCAAACAAAAAGTGGGATTGCACTCGGTGCATCATACCCACTTGTTTACAATGGTCTCCCATGGGGGCTCCCCTCACTGTTTGTTAGTGTATTTTCAAGGGGAGACTCAAAATAGCCCAGGAGCTTGAGCAAAGAAGCATCTAGTGCATGGGCATCTAGAGTGGAGATGTTCACAGCAGACAGCTTCACTTCACTTATGTGTAAACGGTATAAGCTTTATTCACATATTCTTATCCTTCTGTATTTGATCTACTGCTGGATAGGCTTATGGTGATCACACACTTAGTTGAGGTGGTGCTGTGCTGTTCACTTGAATTACAAAGATGTGTTGGTGAACATGTGCATGTCACACTTTAAAAAGGTATGTCTTGATCTGTTTCCAACTCAACTCTGTTCTGGTTCGATAGAAATGTGAATGCCACTCGGACCACAGACGTCTAATCACACAAACAGGAAGAGCGTGACAAAATGTAATGATGAAATCACATGACATGATAGCTTCCCAACAGTAGAAAGAGCTATGTCTGTTGAAAGAAAATCAAAACAAGCAGAGGAAAATGTGGGGCAATGAAGAGATAAAATACCTTATTGTTGTTTGGTGCAAGCACATTTAGATTTATTTTTTTAGAGGTCAAAGAGATAAAACAAGTGCATTCAGAGCTGCTGTCCAATCGGGTTGAGCGCTAACACACACTCTTCTCTAATGTGTCTCTTATAAGAAAAGCTCCGTCTCATGTGTCAGTTGCTATTGTGAACTCTAAACAGACCAGCTGCTTGTACAGTAAATGCACAAGCACAGTGTTTAATAGGCTTTACAAAAACTGCACTGAAAAGTCACTAGAATTAAAGTTTCTTTCTTTTTTTTGCTGCTACAGTAAAGGTGCAAACTGCAGAAGAGGCACATCTCTCTTGGTTTCACAGTGTGTCCCAGTGATCATTAATTGACCTAACATAAAGTCATATGGCATGTAAAATTATTGAATGCAGATTTTAATAGATGGAAATATAGTGTTAAACACGACTCCCATGTTACACTTCACATGGGGTTCCATTAAGCCCCGTTAGTGACCTTTATAATCAAAGCATATTCTAATTACCAAGATATTATTAGATGAGTGGGAGTCTGTGCTCAAAGCTATGCTGTCTCTGCCTGCTCTGAATGAAATCATGGGCTTTGCAAAGAGGCTGCACCGATAAATGTCACATTGCCGCTATTATGTCTGCCCCACATGCTATATTATGAAAGTGAGAGAAAGAAGCAGCTCTGTGATTATTAGTCTCTCTGTCTGTTCTTAAAGCTTCCTACATTCTCCTTTGCCTGACCTGTGATGTTTTAAAAGCATCTGGAGGGGAACACGACATGAATATTTATTGCCCTGCCACCTCTGCAAGGTACAAGCCAACACTTGTAGAATTGATTTTTTCAAGTGTATTTAGATTTCATTTGCACACTTTTTTTTCTTGAGTATGCTTCCTGTGTTATTTTTGTTTTTTTTTCTTTTAATGCCCACACAACAAGCATTTGCATAGAAATCATGTCTTGGTGAGGAATGTTCACAGGCAGTTAGCATGCCTATCTGCTGCACTGAGGAAAAAAAAAACTTAATTAACATGTCTTTGTTCTTTTGCTTAAGATTTTTTCCTGTCTTATTTTTCACTTTACATTTTCGATCCCTTTTTATTGTTTGTTTGATGTCATTTTGTTTCACTTCAGATTCTTCATGTCACATTGACCTTTGTTCGAAAAGAGCACTCACTACAGGGGACGTCGACTAAGGGCTGCATCCCAAATGCCGGCAATCAAATTCAAACACCAGACTATTTCTTCTAGTACCACAACTTACCACAGAATCTCCACTCTGGATATCCTTTACAAAATATCTCCATTTCCAATACCTTAATCACTATATTTGTGCGCACAAGAGGCTGAATGCACAGAAAAGCATCGTTTACAGAGATACCTGCCTCCGTGTGGACAGCGAACTACTCAGCCAACAAACATCCATATGGCTAGAGTCAAACAAAGCTTACCTGCCGGCTCATTTTGTCTGATCTGCCATCGTTTGAAACCTATAGAGAGAATACACAACAGTCTATTTCCTGAGTGCTTCCCTCTCTCCGTTTGTTGCAGATATACTCAGGCACCGATTACTGGCTAAACTCTCTAAAACACAAAATTGATCATATACTTCTATTGTAAACTTCACAATAAAGCCATCTACTCCTTCTATGCTCCTAAACACACATCAGTTCACACATGCCAGGCTCTAAATCGAATAGAGCAGCATGGAGTAGGCCAATTACATGACTGCCCCAATTAAAATAAAACAACAGGACTCTTTCAAGCTGTCCTGCAGGGGAGAGAAAATGAGAGGAGGAGAATGAGGAGAAAGAGCAATAACAAATCCCAATCCAGTCAGATCGTCATGATGTTCATTTTAATTAAAAAATTGGATTCGCTGCAATTAACTCCAAACTAGTCCCCTGTGGCTCAATAAAGAAGAAACTGATTGGCTCTCCATTTCAAAGCAATTTAATGAGAGCGCCACAACATCCTGTTATAATGTCTTTTGCTGTTTCTTGAGTGAGTGTTTGCTTGTGAGGAATATTCTCTGATTATGTTGTTTGATTGTGTTGATTTAAACAACGTTATTAGAAATTTCCATTGATGGATATTTCCCTTTAACAATTGAAACATTCATTCATACTTTTAACCTGTCAGTCCCCATTGACCTTGTTTTAGGTTACATGGCATGTCTGATGAGTAATATTTCCCTCTCGGTATGATGTAACGTAACTGTTAATGTGTCTGGGTATAAAGCTTGCATTGAAACACGCGGAGAAGCCTTGAGAATGTATGGATTACGGCGCTGATAGAGGCTGAGAGGCTTAAGCCTGATGATTGATGGTCTGTCAGGGGGCACTCGACGCTCGTCTTGATCCCGTACGAGCGCCTCTTTAACATGCGCACGCACCACACACATGCAAAGAGAACATGGAGAATACGTCCAAATGCAGTCATTTAAACACATTTCTCATATTTTGTTTAGCACTGTCTTTTCTAGGCACAGGTACCCACTTTCCTCTTACATCCTATTAATGTTTTTTTTTTCAGTTACAGCAAGCATTTATTCATTGGCCTTTGCAGAGTAGAGACTATATTATTATATAAAAAAATGCCTGAATGATTGACCTGGTACAGCTTATGTGGGGCAGCCTAAGTTTAAGTCCCACCTTGGGCCTGTTAGCTTCATGTCACCATCTCTCTCTTTTCTCTCTCCTCCATTTCCTATCTACTAAGTGTAAAAAGCTGAATATAAATTCTAAAAAACAGTCCATTGTGATGTAGTATAGTTATGTCCCATATAAATCTGTACTGGCAGCGGACATATTTGTTTTCAGGTTTGTGGAGGAAAACGAAAAAATCTGGCATCTCCGTCATTATTTTTTTATGCTTCTTCCTTTCTTGTCGAAAACAGGCAAAGATAAATATTCACTTATTAAAGCGTAACTGGAATTGACTGTGTCATGCATCAGGCTAATAGCTGAAAGCCATGGTTCAATACAGCAGAGTTGGGACAGGATTTGCTAATGGAAGAAGTGACGTGGTTGCTGCCCAAATGTCATTCATCAGACCGCACACCGTTCGTTAGAGGCTACAAAGCCCTGCCATCTCACACACTCAGGCTCATCTATTAACCCTAGGCAATGGCACCCACTGGATTATGGAAATAACAGATTCAGAAAAATAGGACACCAAGAGGCCATCCAAGTGGAAAAGATTGCTGTCAGGAGAGAGTCGTGAAATCCGTCTGACTGCGAGGGATGTGGCCGTTTATATTGTCTCCAAAGATCCACGTACGTGCTGTTGCGCCTGGAGAGCTACGAGTTGCATCAGGGGGAGAACCTTTGCCAAACGTTATGCTCCTACTTATTACTGTCCCGTCCTGCCCACCGCTAAAAGCATATGCGTCTTCTGAAACACAGACGCTACTTCACAAAGATCTAATGGGATAATAACTTTTCATTCTTGTTTTGGAGAGAAAGCCAGGCAATACTGAGGCTATAGGAATATGAGGATTGACAGGACAAAGATGGCATTAAATTAGTCTGCACTGATTATGCCAAAATTTATATTAGGATGTTATTTAATCAGGTTTTGGACTATAATCAAAAAACTGAAAATCACATCTAGAAATTTTGTAATTTTTATGAAAAAAAAAAAAAAAATTGCGGAATGGAGTACTCAGATTTTGCAGTGGTGAGAATTAAGTTCACCTTTCCAAACTCTTTTGATGTTAACATGACAAATAGCTGTCTAAAAATAAAACTGACTCTGCAAATAATTACTGTCATTGGAAAAATCACTTTGCCTTTATTTATTTACCTATTTTTTGGAGTGCACCTGTTCTTTTACCTTTAAACCAGCCAAACCTGGTTTTTCCCATCCTACCTCATAGTAGCACAATGCCCACAGAGCGCTTTCAGACCTGGGGACAATAGAGGTGACATGGCAGGTTGATCCAGGACGTGTGTGCCGTGTGCTTTGGCTATCTGGACATACAAAGAATTTGAGCCTGCTAGATCCCACCCTGCCCCAGAGGGATGACGTGATGTCACATGCACCCCGTAGTGCAACAAAGATTATGTTTAGTCAGCAGTTTGTTGTGTCCAGGGACGGGCCTGCTCCTCGGTTCACAAAGGGCCAAATGTCCAGAGAGCCACAGGGGATCTGTGGCTTAAACTTCTGTCAGACAGCAGGTGTACAGTCATGAAAAGGAAGGAGGCATATGTGGGAAAAGAGTGTCATCCAATTTGGTCAGATATTTTATAAACTTGTATCTGCTGGAAATGTGCTTCTCTTGAGTTAGAAGCCAAACTATGCACTACTTAATACTTATTTTTAATGTAGACATCTCACTTTCAAGTGTTTGGCTCTGAAGGCGCTCTTTTATGTAGACAAAAAAATCCTAAAGTTAAAATATCTGTGAAAAAACAAGACTATAACATGTCATATTGGGTTTAATATCAAGGATTTTATTAGATGAGAATTTTCAGTGTTTCAAAATGAAATTGCTTCCTCATATTATTAGACACCAGTCAACCCTGTGGGGTGTTAACTTGGGGTATAGAAACTAAGGTTATGGATTGTTTCCCTTTTTCTTTGTTCATTATATTTTTAGAAAGAGATAAATGAGAGGTTTCTCAGCTAGACCTGGTATAGATGAGACAGTATAGACACCAGGGGACACTGTCTCCCTGGCTGCTGCTGGGACGGTCCTCAGCACGTTCACACTTGTGTAAGGACATGTAGTGAGTCAAGAGGAACAAAACAATGTACTGGTGACCTTTCATCAATTCTGCTAAATTCTAATATTGTCAAAGAATTTTAGTCCAAGAAAACGTATATATTGAACTGTGTAAATATAGCATAATCTGCTTTTGATATAGGTAAACACTCTAAAAAACATCTCCTACTGCCCATTTGTTTAGTCTCATATAATAAAGTATAATATATCAGGTGTATGCTATGTGTCATTACTATATTGTAGCACAGCATTGTCCTTTCAACTCTTAACAGCTGAATATCAAAAGACACAAATGCTTGCCAGTGCTGCCGGATGTACAGATGAACTTTCTGTGAGGAGGTGAGGAAAGCCGGTCTTTCAGTACTGTGGATTCCTCTGACTGAGCCAAGCTTGATTTTAAATGGCTCTGTGACTCCCCTCTGCTCATTGCCAGCATACTCCTGTGTTGGCACGCCTGGCAGGGTTATTAGATAAGGAGACAGACTCTCTGGCCCCTTTAAACATCCCTCTCAGTGGGAGAAAATGAAATGATTTTACTCTCTCGTTGTTTACCCAGAAGTAGAAGTGGAACAAGACAAAGCAAATGACTGCACACAGAAAGAGGTGCTGAAGCAATACTGTGGCTGGCCTCCTCAATTCAGATTGAGGCTAATTGTGGTTTCCCTTTGTTCATCTATCAAATGATTCACCAGTCACAAAATTCTTTAGCCTACGTGTTTAAAGGCCTTTGTAGTCTCATCTTTGTAATCTCATTGTAGCGCCTCATCAAAGAACAATCCGTCATCTTCTGAGTTATCAAGTGTTGTTTTAAATAAGGTAATCATATTTTCCACTTGCCTTACTGAAAACCACTTACAATGAAAGTGAGCTAACCTACTTCACTCAGGTCTGTGTGCAGCTGCCTATTGAGCTTTACTTTAGAGTTAAAACCATTATTGTGTCTGTATGTATGGAGTAATGCAATTTTCAATCAGAATTCCCAGCTTTAATAATAAAGTGGTGTCGTGTAATTACCTGTGACGCCAGCTGCATAGTTACTTCTGATACAAAGCCCCAACAAACAGGTTCTCTCTCAACCCAGCTAGCCCTGGGACTAATTATCATCTTATGGAAATGTGGCTATTTCTGCTACTTCCATATCCCTAATTATTTCTGTTATTCCAATATCAGCCCAGCTTTGATGTCCCAAATCCTGTATTTAAATAGTCTAAGAATCCTTTCCTTTGTGCCCTCTGAGGATTGTTCATGTAAAATACATGGACTAAGAGTGGGTATTACCAGGGCCTCCAGGGGCTGGACATGCCACTCCACAGTCTCCCTGTGCTGCCTTTTTTTACTTACTCCTTAGAGGGGGGTCTGCTGGGAGAGCAGTCCAAAGGTAATACAGATACCATTTATAAGAATACCAGCCATGTAGAAATGAACCTTTGTCTGATTTCTGGATTGTTACTGAGAAAAGATACTCAGCTAACCATCTAAACATGTTTTATTCCCCATTCATCTTGAATAAGTTGACATTAAAAATAACAAAGTGACCATTGGTTAAGGAACAACTTTTGTACAATGCTCACTGCATTCCTACATGCTCCCATTTGTGCCCACTGGGCAAACACCTATAACTGGTCAGAGAAGGAAAATAATGTTTAAGGACAGTAAGTGGTCTGGTGTCAATATTCTTTGACCCAGAGTGACTGCATTTTACACACTTTTTGTAATGCACAGAACTTTAATTTGACCAATTATAATATATTAATATAAACTTGTGCCTAGAACCCACCTTTTGTGAGAATGATTCTCGCCAGATCCTACTCACAAACTCACAAACATCCTGCGACATGGCGTTGCTCTGATTGGATAAAACAGCAGTTCACATCACAGATGATAATCCAATCACCAGCCAGTTATTTGTTTACTGTTACAGTTACCTGCCCTGCAAAGGTTTTCTATGGAAGCCCTCTCAGATGGTAATGTGTCTCAGGGCCACTTCTTTTCTCTCTCTTTACCCTGAGAGAGGGTCTAAGAACAGAGGTGGTAGTCTTCTACACTCTCTAACAACATCTGAGGCAACTGTTGTTGGGGTCTGTAAATAAAACTGAATTGACATTGACCAAATGTTATGTTACACTGTGAGAATAGAAACAGCCCCAAAAAGGAGCACTATGTAATTTATAGGAAGGAGTTTAACAGTACAAACTTTTGTCTATTGAAAGTGAAATGTGTCTAACAAGGACATCCATCACTGGTGCATAAAGAGAATAGTTCCATTAATTAGTAGGGTTAAATGGCAGTGTACCATATGGTGTGGCGCCATCTTGGCAGACAGTATGTTGAGTATGAATATGAGGTACAGCCTTCTGAGACACGTGCTCCCCCTTGTTCTGGAGTCATATTGTTACTTAAATCCATTCACCTGCACTGCAGGTTGGACACATCTCCAGATGTGTTGGAGTTATGACCGTGTGTGTACATGTCGGGACCAGCCACTCTCTGGCACATGGTTCTATTCTAAAAGATGACTCTGTGTAAAACCATCATCATGTATTTTCATATAGATGAGCTATGGCTACCTGCGCTCCCAGCCATGCTTTTATTAATGGGGAGCTGTCAGGAGTGGGATGCTCTGCATATTCGCATATTAAACAGGAAGAAGGGGGGTGGGGTGCTCACTTTATTACCATTTGATATAAATCAGCTTAAAGCATCTCTCCACCTCCTGCTCCACCTCTTTTCTTTTGCTCTGAAGACAGCCTCCGATGGAAGAGCTCTCTTTCATTTCCTGCAGTTCAACTCACTCCATTCTTATTGACTTCATCTGTGATATGTGACTTTATATTATCTGTATATTTATATAAAACACAGCACAAGAGCTCACCTTGACTAAATGCTCTTTAGGCTCATATCCTTTTCTCTAAACTCTTTCTTGAACAGCGCCCAGCTGTCCCAACACAGCTGAGTTATGAATACCGTGGCTAGGCCGATTAAGCAGATGAAATTTAATCATAAAATTTCTTGAGACTGCTACAGTTTATGACTGTGTGCTTATTAAAATGCAACATGTTCCACTACATTTGGATTAATTTTCCTCATCACATAGCTATGTTGCCCTTTTTTGTTTTCTCCTTTTTCAATTGCCTTATAATCAAATAAAAAAGCTGACATGAAAATGGCAACATATAATATGTCAAGGGAGCACATTAAAATTCTCAGAATAGTATAAAAAAGGATTCTGTATGAAAATATTGATTTTCTGCATCCCTGGGTGATTTGTGGAACACAGACTTCAATATATTTTCAATTTGACTCATTTTTTCTCATATGAACAGAACATGATTTAGAATAAATGTTTAACACATTAGAAGATTGATTAGAATGCCTCTTTTCAGTATTTTATGTCACATCCACATTACACAAAATGCAGTATTTTTCTGCTATTAATTTAGCCCAGGGAATTCAAATACCACATATAAACAGCTGAGAGCTTCATGTCTCGCTCATGCTTCATGTTTTTGATTTTAATAGTGCAACATCTTAAATCTTTCAGCCACAAGCAGATAAAAGCAGGTAAATAGAAGTCATAAGTTTCATGTAATGAACATTTCCAGTGCATAATTTGACACGCTGTTTACATATAACATATGACTTAATATGAATCAATAAACTTTCTTGTATCAATTCCAGTAACGTGTTACCATGCTACCTGTCCCAAAGCACATCCACAATCCTTGTCCCACACAGTTTAGGTAAAGTACACAAGGCTTGCGTGGCTGCAGAGTTAAATGAAGCGTTGTGCTGGCAACTGTCCCTAGACGGGGCCCAGGCCACAGCGTGCCTCCTCAGGCATAGCTCTGCCTCTAAATGGTTTATTCTCTGGCACCCCTCCAGAGGACCACAGTAATGACAATTTAAAAAGAAAGAAAAAAAAAAAACAAGGGCACCAAAGGGGGATCTTTTCCTTGTGAAAAAGCAGCTCAGAGCACAGTATGATGTGACTCTAATCATATCTTTAGGCCGATAATGATGACATGTAATGTTATGGCCTGACATACTGATGCCGCCTTCACTGGCTTCACTGGATTCATCCCTTAAATCACAGGGGAGGTTTAACATCCACTTCTCTTTTGTCTATAACAATTCCTCACCCATACTTTACTCTCTTTGTGGTTGTTTTCTTCCTTTTCTTTCTCACAGTATAGGTCTAGGACAGTTTTGTTCTCAAAAAGCTGACAATAAGTACAGAAAAAAATATACCTTTTCATGCTTTTACATGTGGAACAGCACTGATTTTATCCAGCAGCCAGTAATTTGAATATATAGTACATATAGCAGCACTGTTCTGCACTGTAAACTTTGCTATCCTTATCTAGAACGTAGTGGTGGTAGTTAAAAGATTTAGGACTCCGAGGGTCTGAAAGCCTTGTTGAAGACGAGGCCTACATGCTCGATAAGAACAGCAACTCTTGCCAAATCCTCTCCAAACAACAATGCTCTATAAATCATTTGCTGTGTCCTCCCCACCCCACATTCCCTGTCAGCTCCTCTTTCTGAGAGCTATTCTCCTGTACTCCAGAAACAACAACAAATCCTATTTTTCAGCGAGAACTTTCCCAAAGCTGTTATTAATTACCCAGCATGCTGTTGGGTCAGCAGCGTGGACGATCCCAATGTCGGAGGTCTGACCACCTTGCCTCCTCTAACATTGTCTTGTGAGGTGATAGAGGATATTAATAATGGGACTACTGATATACAGTAGCACTGGCAAGCCAAACAGCCCCATAAAATTACAATCCATGATGACTTAGATTTGTAGCTTTGTGCATCCATGATTTGAATTGCACCAACTCTCATCCATCCATGTGTCATTCTGTATTTCCATTTTCAGCTTGATTTTTATGGCTTCCATTGAATCTCTGTTGGTCCTGAAGATGTGTTAGATGCTCGGGGCGCTTGTCTTCCATGCGGTGGGCCACGGAGTCTAGCTTATGCATGTTTAATGTTGTTGAACATGAACACTCAGTCAGCCCGTCATAAACATGGCAGCTGGGACGCATAAAAGGTCATAAAGCTGTCAATGAAATTAGAGTGGCATGTCCACCAGTGCCAGTTTACCCACACAACACCTGCTTAGAGAGCAGACATAACGGCCACCTATTTCCCACAATGCAACGCAGCACTGCCCTGCCTTTAAATCACTGGCTTAAATTTATTGTCACTACGGTGTAACTTTTTATACTCTTTCTACATACTACTCACTCCTCTTCCAAGGCCATACTCTATATATACTCAGTACTACTGTATATAATATGCATTTAATGTAAGATACACCGTGGGACTGCCACCATGATCACCAAAATAATGCCACCAGCAAAAAAAAAAAAAAGAAGAATGAACTAAATTCAGGACATAACCCACTGCAAAATATAAACCAGAAGACCTAGAACTAAACCCATGTGTTACAGAAAACAATTTATCCTCATTACTTTGTGTCCCCTAAATATGAAGCCCCTGACCACAGGCCTGTTAGAACCCCTTTGAAAAGAAAAGAAGCTGCGTGACTCTTATTAAATGTGTGACAAACTTGATTAATTGAAGCAAACGGGTCCTTTTTTATCTCTCAACATGTGTGGGAGGACTTGGAGAAAGTGCCCTTAAGTGTGATCCTCACTTTTTAGGTTAACTGTGTGTGTTAGCAGCTGCCATGGGGTAAAAATAACACTCTTCTTCTTCTCCCCCATTATTCATTCAACTCCATTAATCATTAGAGCATTATCTGGCATGTGAAAATTCACTTGCTGATAAGGAATGCATGACCCCAATATGAGATTTCCGGCTATTGTCGAGCTAGACTAATTGATCGCGGTCTGTTTCTGAGACCAGCGCTCGCTCTGTGTCTGACTGAGGCTCGGTGTGCCGTCTCGTCTCTGCTCTTACGCTCCATTTCTGTCTCATGTTATGATGGCTTCACTTCCACCATTTTTTGTTGCAATACATTTAAACAACCAAAGGATGAGGTTTATGTTAACCACAGATTTAGTTACTGGAGATATTTTTTTTCTTGTGTTTGTTCTCTTATGGACTGAGTTAAAATACTTACAATTATTGCCAAATAAAAATAAACTAATAAAAAAGTTTAGCAAAAACAGAGAAAACATCTGTAAATTCGCCTGAAAGTCTGACTCAAGTGTTCTGAGCCGGGGAGTGACTTTGAACTTTTTTGTTATGTTAAAAAGAAATTATTGTTGATGTCATAGTGCTTGCTGGTTAAAGACAATAATGACTTTTTTGTTATATGACCTCATTTGATGTAGGTTGCTGTAGAAAAACAGTCATATTGATAGTTGTGGGTGGTCTTTGTGAGTGTAACAAGATTACATGGTGACCTAGAATCTTACACTGACCACCGTGTGGTCTTCCTCTGGCTGTGGCTACAGAACAACCAATTTTAATGTGGTTTGTGGTCAACAAACAGCCTTTGACCTTAGAGAGTGGCAGGCGTATCTATTGTGTGAGTTCATGGGCCAGAGTGGGAAGATCAGACTGCCAGCTATGATTGAGTTACTTTGGGCCTCAGCTCTTTTACTTGCTTCTCTCTTGTTTGTTGAATAATTTAGGTGTCCACAGCATTCCAAGGACAGAAACCTAAACGCTTAAATAACTCTTCCTTAAAAAAGCCCCCTAAAAAGAGAAACTCTCTACACTACTTCAAATTACAGTATTTTGTGAATGCTGGTCATCTTCCAGTTTTTTTCTTTAATATTTTGTGTAATTTTAGAAAACTTCAAAATCAATTCAAAATCAGTTCATCAACCAAAATTCACATAACACTTAAATGTGGTTATCTCAACATTTACTATTTCTGTTACAGTATATATGTCAAAATGTTTGGGAGAAAATTTCGAAGTGGTGCCACTCAACAGTGGGAGCTGGGTAATATATGGAAAATAGTCACTTTCCCAAGCAACACTATAAAAATTCTAGCAAACTTTCAACACATGGCTCAACTGCTTCCAGGTTGGATGAAAGTGGTTAAGCCACGCTTAATTTTCTTAACAAATCCAGATGTGGGAAGTGTGACAAAAGCAGAGTGTGCTTTCACAGATGCTCCCAGGAGCAGTGCATGTTTAGCATGTTCATTTGTGTACAGTGTGTGTTCAGAATGTGTTCGCTTCAACTGCAGTGCCATAATGTATTTATTGTCATTATGCATGTATTTTAAATACTGTTATATGAATTGTTGTTACTGTGATACTTAGTTTAATGAAAATGTTGCTTGACTAACTGCAGCAATGCGTCAGTCTGAAAAGGCCTCCTATACAGTGTCTATTTGCTTGTAATGGCAATGGATTTCTATATTGTATTCTGTTTATGATTTGCATTGATCACATCCCTCTGCTCTGCACACTGTGGAGCGTCATATATTCATACACGATGCAAAAGATCCCGCTCAGAGTGCGAACATGGGGCATTTGTGTACCGAGACTAGCAGACAGGCATAAAATGTTGAACGTTTTTCCATATTTTATGTTGGACTACAATTACATCATCTCACATAATTTTGTTCCTGAGCTAAGTAATTAAAGCATTTTTTTTCTTTGTGTCTGCCTCAGAGGTTTTACCATCTGTCTTCACAAACTAAAACCAGAGTCAGCATGTAATCAGTCTTGGTAACTTAAAGCTTGGTTAGGCAGGATTTTCCTTGGCAACACGGTTAAATGGGAAAAAAGTTACCATAGAAACATAAAGATAGTTTAACAATCAATCACAAGTGTTTTAAATCTAACAGCATTATGTTATTAGTATGTTATTGTAGTAAGAGCATCAATAACAAGTAAAAATCAATGTTTATGATGTATGTTTCTTTTTTTTTAATTGACAGTTTTGGAACAGTTTGTCATTGCGTGTGTCTTGTTGTTGACTGTGAGTGAGTGTGGATGACAGCATGCTGGCTGCTTGATCGCTGGTTCCTTTTCATTATATTTTCATGAGGCATGCAGTATAAAGAGCACCATTCCCCTCCGTGCTCCCTATTGCCCTCCTGTCCCGTCCACTCGCGCTGCTGTGAGCTGCACTACTCCCTACTGGCTGTATATCATCCCAGCCCTCCTCTCTCCGGGTTTCCTGTTTGTTTTTCCAGATGCTCTCCCTCGTTGCTCCCACTGAGACTATAAGGAAATGATCCTTAGAGCAGAGTAGCGCTGGACACACGACTTGGCTTCTTTAAAAGTGGGGGAAGGTGGCTGGGTTTGTTGAATCAATACGGTAGCTCTTCAATTTAAAGCAAAGAAGCTGAGTGGTCAGAAGATTGTGGCACATATGGTTGTTATATATTGAGGTTAAGTGGATGCATGCATTGTACATATTGACATTACAGAGTGCATACAGTATATTCACTTAATCCTATACAGCGGACCTTGTCAGAGGCCGGAAAATGGCCAGAGAGAGTGAGAGGGGGAAAGAAAGATAATGAAAATAACAGATGCTCATCTTTCTGCTGCACTGAATTGCAGTGATTTATGAGAAATTCTGCTTTTGTGATGTGTTTTTTCTGATTCATCATAGTTATGCTGTCTTTGTTAGGTGGATTATACTGTCTTGGTGAACTACAGCTTAGGCGGATAGACTTCCTAAGCTATGTAGATGTTCCAGTGTCTGATTTACTCCCAGATGTTAAAGTTTGGTTCAGATACTTTTTTGTTGAGTTGGATGAGGTATGTCTAAAGAGCTGGCTCATAATTTGAGGTTAATACTGAATTCACATCAAAACTGTCAAGAGCAACTTTGTCTTTAGCAATCTTCCCTTTTTTTCAGCAACAGGAGAAATAAATCTAACAAAACAAATTGTAGATATAATCTTGATGAGAGTTCAAATGAGGTGAGACATTGAAGGAACAATGTTAGCAACCTGAGTGATCACATCACCTCTGGGCTGGAACAACTGTTAAATAGAGAGAGATATGGTGAGGTTTTCTAATTGGGCACCAACAGGTAGGAAAGGGTTCCCTCTTTGAGCTGTTACTGTGTGTATAATAATGTCTGAAATAATAAGACTATGTTGCACAAACATAAATGACTCAACTGCTGGATGTGGATACAGTATTTGTACTTTTCAAAGCTAGTCTTTGGATGTCAGGGCTGATGTTCTGAAAATGTTTAAGGAATTATTCTCATATAATATCCTTTTATTATGTGAGCAATAAAATGAATAGCCTCTGTATGAATGACGCACTGCTTAAAACTCTGGTGAGTCAGAGCCTGGCATTACCCGTTATTGTGGAGAGGAGACAATAAAATTCCAAAGTTCATTGCCGTGGTTTTGAGAGAAGATCATAATATGGACCTTCCTGTAATTGATGTGTGAATATAGTGTGAAACATGATGATAAAATGCATACATAAGTCAAAATTATTGTCATCTTTTTATCACTCTTATCAGACTGTATGCATGGCTAAAGAGTGCTTCCTGTTCACTGATAACTGCACCTGGCCTGTCTAAAGGCCACTAATAAAACAGAGTTTAAGAGGCTCAGAAGTATCCTGCTGTAACAGCATTAATTATTATTGGCATTTAAGAGGATGAGCAGGGCTGGTAGGTACACAGGCATGGGCTTTTTACTGCATGCGGCTGTGCAAGGTTTACTATCAGGCTTTCCTGGTCGAAACAAGTTGGTAAAACCAATAAGATTTTTTGATAATCCTGAAAATGTATTGAGGGGGTAAAAAAATCAATACTGAGTTTTGTTAAACCTGTGACATCCCCACAACCCTTTTTACAGCACATGAAAAAGTCTGATGTTAATAAAGGCATGGTCATTAGGTTAGATTTAATTAAAAAAGGCAGCAGTGTTGCTTCATATTCCCTCTTCTCCCCGTGTTTCCCAGGAAATGATAAAGATTTAATCCAATTAGCTCGGCACTGTTTCACTAGACTGCAGAGGGGAATAGACTCTAATTGGGCTGAAGACAATTAGCTGAATTAATTCCAACAGAAGTCAAAGAATATCTTTAGATTTGAACAATATTCTTCCTGCCAGCTTCTTCAGACCTTCCATCATTTAATTTTATTCAAATGGAGCTGTGCGAGCTGCAACAACAAGCAATGTAACTTTGGCTCATCACTTAAAGCATCTAGTAAGAACATGTTTATTCATGTAGGCATGCTTCTCAGTTCTATTGTGAATGATTATCTTTGCAATGTTAGGATTCATAAAGCGCTGATAAATGTGAACCTCCTATTGTGCAGAGTGCTTTTCATAAAAAAGAAACCCAGCCATTGGATGAGAAGCATCAAAGGAGGGATTTAAACATGTAGGGAACCATTTCTATAAGGCTTAGCTCACAGATGATTTTAGGCGCCAAGACAAACAAAGTAAATTGTTAAGTGTAGTAAGTTTTAAATAGTTACTCTTACATTTACTTTTGGAATAAACTGCGCTCTTAGGAGTAATCGTAGTTCTGCTTGCGTCTTTTTTTTTTTTTTCAAAGTGACAGTACTTCTGAGTGTAATCCTAACAGAGCACAAGAAAAGGATGTCTGAATGCGTCAAAGATCAATACAGATGGATAAATACTGGTTCCCCTGATCGTCCAGGTTTACCTTCCTCCCCAGTTTCTCTTCTAAACAAATGCATTTCAAACAGGCTCAGGGAGCACCCCTGCTAACAATGACAAACGACAGCATGCAGAGTTTTCTCTCTCTATTAACATAAAGTAATATAAACCGAAGGACACTAGTCTATAGAGAGACTTAGGGGCTAATGTTCCATATCAGATGTGGACAATGTCAGGACTGAATACAGATTAGGCTCTGTCCTTCTCTCCCGTGGGGAATTAAGGGGTTGACACCATTCCAAGTGCCAAGTGTATTATTATAACATGCTGGTGCCAGGCCTGTCTTCCCTGGACTATTAACCCCACTGTCCCCAAAGCACTCAAACACTATCCCTCAAAACCACAACACCCCAAAGCCTCTTACCACCTTCATCCCATTTTACACATTTCATCTCTCCAGACTGCTGTAAACGTATCACTAACACTTACTGCTCAAACGTATCCAGGTCCGCTGAACATTTCTCGTATCAGTCCCTGTAACCTCACTGATGCTCTCTGTGATTGAACACCACAATGCCATCAGTGTATGAAGGGGTCAGAGTGTGAGTCACTGTGTCACCTGCTCTGTCAAAGCCGTATAAAGTAACACTTCCACTGTGTCAGCTTCACCTCTTTGCTCATGATAGATGGCTGTCCATTTTCAGTATTAGTAAGCCTCGTCGCGCGTGGGTGAGGAGATGATCGGAAAAGTGTGTACCGTTATGACCCTGTACATGTTCTCGCTGCTTTGAGAGCGAGCCTTATGTAAATGTGTGAACTTGTAGATCTGTTTGATGCGGTACAATTGTAGTACAGTTGTTATAAGGACACTTTGAAGCCTGTTTCGCTCCTAAACAGGCAACAACAGGCGGAACACATTGTTGCGTGACAGGTGGCTGCTGGAGTGAGGAAATCTTTGGTCGAGGTGTGTGTGGTGTGTGTCTGGGGAGGTCCGAGGAGTACCCTGTCAGAGTAAACACACTGTAATGCTCAGTTTTATGGTTTCAGTGATGCTTAAGTTGGCAGTATTGGTTGGGTTTAAACCTCAAAAAGTAGTGCTAGTGGCCCCTGTGCACAGGAGCTTGTGTGGTTTCTCTTACCGCTTGTGTTTTTTGGGTGTTTAACTGCCACCACACATGGAAACATATTAGTCTGGGTGATGAGATGCTAGCTCTGGAAAATTCCATGCCATAAAGCCTGTGGGTGTCTGTGCCATGTGAGCGATAATGTGTGGGCAGAGGCGTATTTTCTTTTTAATTCGGCCATACCCACATTGGCACACACAGCTCTCGGTTTGAGCCGGGTAATGAAAGAAACAAGCCGTCATGGAGGCTGGGGTTTGAGGTGTTGTTAAAGTCTTTGAGGTTTTCTCCCTGTAGGCCTCTGTCTGCTGCCCTGAATGAAGAGGGGCTTTGTTAGATCAGCGACAGAGGCTTTGGTGAAGCTTGTTGAACAGACATTTCTCTGCTGGATCCTATGCCCCCTGAATCCAGCCTAAAACTTGGTGGATTTTGCTAACTACATGTCTTACTGTCAGAGATCACACGCAGACATACACCAGACTCCCAATCTGTGTGTGAGATGTTACCACAGTAGATTTATTTAATGCCAACGAGAAATATAGACATTCAAAGCTTTTTATTTCCCACTGCTCTCAGAATGCCAAATTTTGTGTGGAAGTGTTGCCAGTTTTCAGAGCCAATGTCACATCTCCACTAAAACCTGAGTCACTGTCTGGCCTCCAAACTAACCATTACATCTCTATTGTACAATTAAGGTTCTATACCGACCGTATCCTAGATTTCTTTCTTCCATTCCTGTCCTGGCAGGAAGTGGCTCTCCTGGGAATGTTGTTCTTCTTTCCATCGTTTTCCTTTTGTGCTGCCCCCTGACAAACAGTGATAAACTAGTCATAAAAAGGTTGCCACTATGCCAAACAGACCTTTCTTTGTCCCATGTGAGAGAGATATCTTCCAGGGTATGTCATTCTTCATGTCCCCTCTGTCTTGAACTCCCCACCCTTAACTGCTCAGTGATGTGACCCGGTGCAGCAGGAACATGTCAGCCACATGTCTCGTTCTTTACTTTTTCCCATTTGTCTCTGGGCAGTGGGCTGTGCTCTCGGGGCTCCAGCACTAAGGCTGTGGTAAAGTCATCAGTGAATGTGAATAGTGCAGGCTTCGTGGACCGCGCCGACTATACCCTTCTGTTTGTGTTCTGCCCTGTGACGTGAGGGGTTAATGTTTGAGGAAATAGATACCTCAGGACACAGATACTGTAGATTCTTTTCATTATAAGTAAACTATGCTTTAATGTGGATGTTTTCTTGGAATGCGGCAGTGACATTGTAACTTTGGCATAGGAGCGAAGTTCTAGTGTTACTCAGCTTTTATATACATCAGATAGTGCTGTGTCAAACAGTGCTTTATGGGGAGCAGTGGACATCTCTGAGTGCTGCGTCTGATGGTCAGCTATAAATGTTTGGAGGGTGTTTCTAGCTCACAGTGATGCTATGTGTGTGTATGTGTGTGTGAGTGCTTAGCGGGCAGTGGAGGGGCTTGGGGCAGTGCCATGCCCCCTACAGTAGTTTATCTTGGGCTCGTACATGCCCCCCTCGGTGGGGTCGATCCTCAGGGCGCCCTGCCCCAGCACAGCTCCATTAGCGGGTGTGCTAACCTTGCAACAATGTAGTGACACCCTCGTTTTTCATCCTGCCCTGTCTTCAGCCTTCTTTCTTCCCAGAGGTGAGAGGGGCTCTCTGGTCTGGCTGCAAGAGAGTCTACTGCCACGCCACTCAAATGACTTTTCACAGAAATTGTGAAAGAAAGATTCCTATTGTTTACTCTTCACTTAAAAAAATACTTGACATACTTGTCTATGCATTGAGCAAACTTGTGAGTGCCTGAACTGCTGTAACAGTTGCTCTTCTCATCTTCATTGTGTGTGCTCAGAATGAAACAACGTGCCTCAGTGGGTGTTTGATTTGCATGTTTTTTATCTATATTTCTGAGTGTCATTGAATCAGGATGAAAGCCCAGTTCAACCTTTCCATGTAAATAAAAACTGCCTGCTTTCTTTCTTTATCCTCCATGAAAAGACTCATGAAAGAAACTGGGGATCCTTTTATTGAATGTCACTTCAAAAGTGCTTCAGAATCCTCCCTCCTTTTCCTTTTCCTTTTGCCTTGTTTATTTTTCCCCACCTCCATTGTTTGGCACGAGTCCTTCATAATCTAAACTTAACACACTGAGTAGTTAACACCTAAACAACATCCCGTACACATTTAGATCAAGACATGTTTACGTATCATGCGCAGCTACTCAAACTGCAAATGAAATGCAGATGGCATGTCCTGTAGAATCGATTCAAGACAAGATCTCTAACTATCATCAATCACATCATTACTGTGAGACATCTATAGCATCACTGTCTTATTGTTCTTTTCCAATCACACTTCATGAATATATTTATCCATGATGACCTTATTGACAGAGTTTCATGTGTGAATGTTAACACAGGGTTAAATAAGGCCTAGGTCTTGAAGGCACTGGGACATATGTGTTCTTTTACAGTGGATTCTTTCTAAAGCAGCGAGTACCTTATCAGTTTTCCATGTTTTGGTATTCCTTCCTAATGACCTCCTTCCTTTTACGAAACAGGATTCACTTTCTCACAGCTGAGAAAACCCAGATATCCTCACCACATCTCACCTACAATCTCTGTTTGAACTTTTGCCTCTGAAAAGACACAGACTTCTTTTTGTAATATTTTGAATTTAGACAATATGCTGTCACCTTTTATAGTGCATGAAAAAGAAGGTGAGTGTGATTGCATATAGTTATTTTTTACACTGGAGCAAAAGTATTAAACAACAAAAAAAAAAAAAAAACTCTGTGAGAACCAAACCAAAAGCATCTGCCTAGTGTTCATACATAAAACTAATCCTACTAATACTAAAATTAACCTTTTTTTTTATTTTTATTTTTTTTTGCAAATACTGATACATGCACTTTTTGTATGTGGCTGACTTTGCTGGTCAGTCTTCACTTTCTTCTGGCAAAGTTCATGAGATTAATCCTTTTTATACTCCTTTCTGTGATTTTGGTGGGGGTTTCTCTTCACAAAAAAGCACATGATTGCATTAATAAACACTAAATCCCCGTATAGCACGCACATTCTTCTTTTTTTGTGCATATACTGCTGCATGCACCTGTAATATGTCATTAATTTACTATCCATGTATACTTGAACCGGCTTGACCCTTCTCATCTGATACTTTGAATAAAGGTGGGACCACTTCAGTGTCCATGTTAGCATCATTTAAATAAATAAAGACTTTGCATAAAAAGTGACACAAATACTTAACAAAAAATGTTGTCGCCTGATATTTTCTCCTATGTGTCATGTCTCTATCTAAACCTGTTCTGTTTTGGGGTGGTCTTCAGGACAAATAGTTTGTTTTTAAGAGATATAACAGAACAAATGCAGTATCTAATGGTACATTTAATGTGTTGTAAAAGTAGGATTTCCGTAGTGCTTTGTGTACTCCGAGTCATTAATCTGAATAGCTAAGCACTCATCCATTCATTCTTTTCTAATTGGGTCTGTGGCTGCATTTTGTGTACCAGTGAAAAAGATTCCTCCCTCCGAGTCTTGGCAGGTGTTTTGTAGCTTTGCTTGTCGCCTCTCTGTACATAATCAATCTGTGTGAAGCTGTGGAAAGCGGCAGGGCTACAGAGAGCAAGGCCCGTCTGGCAACACACACATGATTAAAAGGAGGCAATGTAAATTCGGGCCTGACTGTATTTTGTTTTGCATGTCTATTCATCCCAGACACTAGCGTTATCCATCATACACGCCACTGATTGATATTTGTGCCCTTCCTAAGCTGTCCTGGACACATACTTATTGTATCCTTTTACTGAAGCGAAGTGATGAACTCATGTGGCCCTGGTACTACAGTGGCAGATACTCAATAGGTGAATGAGCGAGCGAGGTTATAAAAAGCTGAATTATAGCAGGCGATACCCACCGCACTGCAGAGCAGAGTGCAGCGAAGAAAGAAGGATGAAACGACATGAATAACATGACAAATCAAAGTGCTCTGAAACGGAAAAGTCTCTGAGGAATTACATGGTTGTTATAGTTCTTTACTTGAGCAGAATGAATGAATTAGTTTTTTTTTCCCGCCAATCAGGATTGTGTGTGATAAAACATTCAATCAGTTGTAGCCCAGGGTGATGCTATTTTAGTGCTGGGTTCACTGTCCTCCTGCATTCTTCTTTCAAGGGAATTTAGTCTGATTTATGGTGAAGCCTGGGCTACACAGACGAGGGTCTTCCTGCTTCTCTAACATGTGCTATAATAAAAATTTCCAGCACATTATTCAACACTCATCACTAAAATGATAAAATAATGAATGTTTTGTAATGTGTAAAAATGCACTGTTCTCCCTGGAAAATACAAGTAACAATACATTTAACGTTTGCTTGGATTTGTATGAGGCATATCAGACAGCTCTAAACCCCTTTATCTCTGGACGTGCGTATTATTCTATCAGTAATCAGATCAAGTGGAAACACTCAAAACAGGACCCAATCCTTCAGGCATTGAATTGATCACATATCTGATTTTACATGATCCAACACTTTTACCAGAGGGGAGAAGTAAAAGCCAAATCTAGTATTAGTCTGCCATCTTCATCTCAAGGTGCACTGCAGAAATTTCAGCTACAAATGTACATGTAAGCCCCCTAATAAGGAGGCTTAGGGAGTGAGCAGAGCAGACCGCACAATGAATTAGCTCCCGATTATTTGCTAGCATGATAGTACAATCTGTTATAATCCTCCTTTTTCCTTAACACAGGACCATACTGATTGGGTGAGTGTCATTTTGCTCAAAGGCTTTAGCTAATAAGATCCCAGCTCCGGAGAATATTTAGACAAAGCCAGGTAGGAAGTCCTTTTAAACAGAGCAGTGTGAAAACTGTTTTTTTTTTTTTTTTTATACTATAGGTGCATCTATACCTTCTGTCAGCTCATGTGGAGGGGTTTCATGCCCACCTAAAGAAGAGGAGGAGTAAGGACAGATGTGATGGGCTTTTCCACGTGACCCATGTGACCTCAGTGTGCCCTGCAGGGTTCGGTGCCTATGTGGACACAGGTGAGTTTGGCACTAAGCTGCTGCATTACAGCACGTCTCATGCAGACTAACCAGCCGGCAAGTCCTGGCAAGAAGCCGTGTCCTTCCTGTCATCATGGCCACACACACAGGCTGTGGTGACTGATTCTTTCACAGTTAGTAGCAGAAGAAATTTGTCAGAATTCAAACATCTGCATTTGTCAGTTTTCCAAATTGCAGCATTCTGGGTGGGCTGGTCTTAAGCGAGATGGTGTTTTTAATACTTAGAATAAATAAAGATATGAAAGACTAATACTGTGTAGACACAAGAAATAGCTTTGACCGCTAACCAAAAGAGTAAATATTAGATGTTGAAAATAAATGAGAACTCAGAACTCAGTGCAGAACTCCCGATAGTGGTATCTCACTGGACCCGGGATGTCTTGTTGGTGCTTCAGAAATCCTCTTTTGTCCTGGAGATTTTGGGAGACCTCAGTTTTGACGCACTTTTCTGGCTCATTATTGCACTTTGCATTTTGGATGAGTGCTGGAGTGTTTAGTAATCCTAAATTCAACATAAATAAATCTGTGTTTCGATCCTATTGTTGTTTTAGCAGAGCGGATCTGTAAAAACCAACAAGATACTAATATTCCCTGTCTAATTGTCATCATACTGCGTTAGCCTGCTAAGTAAATTCAGTCAACTTTAGAAATCTTTTTACATATATAATATTTGATCTATTCATCCCTCCACCAATATTGGAGAGCCAAGAGTCTGGAGTTTACACCTATATTTCACAGGTTTTAGGCCACATCCATTCCTTACTATTCTGAAATGATTTTAATAAAACACACATATCAAAAGTCACCCCATGAATAATGGATATGTTTAGTCTCTTTGTGGCATGTCCAGTCTCTTTGTGCCCACTGCCAGCCGTTTGACATGCTCTTAAAGTGAAAGCATTTTAAGCTGTGGATCATTAAAATCTAGCTTTAGAGTGTCTATCTTACTTCACATTTGTCTTAAAGTGTTGCATTGTAATTTTTAGACTGTCTCTAAAAACAGTCTGATTGAAAAACTTAATGCATGTTACAGAGTTCTCAGTTTCATAGATATTAATTGGAAGGTAGCACATTTGTTCAGTGCGTGGGCTATAGCCAGTGAACAATAGCATCAACACGTCAGAGATTTCAAACGTCCACAGGGGATAGCCTCTTTAAGAACATGCCTCACATCTAAACTTCAAGGACATCCCTTTAATTTAAAGATCTGATATAAATGATTCATTTAATATTGATGAATATTTAACATTTCTTAATAAATTATTATGTACAGTGTGCTATTAAGCATGTATCTGCATAGGCAGGACTGTTAGCTGCTGGAGTGCCCGACTTGTTTTGTGTATGTGTGTGTTTCATTGCGCGAGCTCGCGTGTCCATGTGTGCGCCACGGGAATTGTCTTGCTCCGGTTGTATTTTGACATTTGATTTATGTTAGTGTGAAACCATTTTCATGCAAGCCATTATGCAATCTATAAAAGCGAGTGTGTGGTTTTCAGTGAGCAAGGGAGCCTCTGCCTGCCACATCGCTGGCATACCAAGTGGCTCTTCTTCGTAAATTTCATTACACTATAGACACTCCTGCAGCTCTGACCATAAGCTAAAGGTGCCATTGGTTAATGAAGGAGGAGTGGAGATGGATACTGGCATTGTCGTTGAGATGCATTACAGATGTGTGTGCATATACCTCAGAGCTCTGGCACTGTTGCTTTGTTCAGGAGATGCCACTGAACACATCTACAGTGAAGTGATGATTGATCACTGTGACCTAAAGTTAAAACTCACGAATTTCTTAATCATCTGGATGGCAGTTACATTAAAATTAGGGATTTCTTTTCATGCAAAATTTATGGTGGATGAGATTTAATTGCGCCAGAATTAATTGTTCAAATGATTTAAAGCAATTATCCAGTCTTAGCTAAAAAGAGCCCAAGGATAGGTGATAGAACAGAGAAACAAGAAACAACATTTTTTCCATATGTCCTTGAAACATGACCTGGCAATACTTTGAATTATTTTTTTCTCTTTGTTTCTGTAATTGTCTTATATTTAAAACCTGTATATTCAAGATGATTTGTCTGCCCACCTCTTTTGTTTTTGAGCTTATTTCCTACATTGTATTTTAAAATAGCGATGGATATACCCAGCTTTGATTGCTCCTGTGCATCATTCTAACAGAGCTCCATTGTCCTGCTCTTCCAAAGTGCATTTTAATACCATCCGCGACTCCTTCAAATCAGTTTAAAGTCGCCTGCACAAGTCTTAGACCTATTCATCCACACTCCAATCTCTCTGTGATGCTGAATAGAGATGCTTTTTACATCAGGAGGCAATACAATGACAATTAGATTATGGCGGCTGCACTTTGGTCATCCATGCAGCTGCTGTGACCCCAAAGATTGGTTCAGCTCGAGCTGCGTGGCTCAGCTGGGATACAAAGGTGGATCTCGTGGCAGCCCCATTGTTCAGCACACAACTTCTTTATGTGCAGCTGGTGTTGTCTCTGATGTGATTTGGCCTTTCCCTGCTCCACACTTTGGATGATAAAAAGCTTTCCTTTAGGGGCGGACTGAAGTGGCTCAGACTGTAGAATTAAATATTACTTCAAAGATTATATAGAAATTTTATACATTGTTAAGGGAAATTGGGAAAATCTATACCTAAAAGTGTTTCCGTAGAAGTTTGAAAATGATTAGACATACTTTGAAGCCACATTTTCGACACCTTAAATGGTATGCATAAATAGAGATGAGAGTGGAGGGTTTGTGAAAGAGGTACACACTCCAGTTTGAAGCTTGCAGTGGCACTGAGACCTTGCCCAGGGGCAGACAGGGAATGTTAAAATATCCCATGGAAGCCACTGGTGTTTCCACAAGTGAAATGCATGTTTACAGATCTGTAGTAAAAGGCCTTAGTTCCTGGGGTTTAGACTTTCTTTGTGTTGACCAACAGTATGAATGCTTAATTTTATGGATTGGTAATAGTCCCACACAACAAGTAAAAAAAATAGCAGTAGAAGTTTCCTAATGGACGGATTTGTTGTGCTGTATCTATGGTGACTTTGATTAACAAGCATTTACAAGCTTTCATTGCCCTTTTGCCCATTTTTATGATATCCTAGGTTGAAGTCACCTCCACTATTTTACCCATATCCACCACTCCACCACTATTCGTTTTTAAGTGTCTCCTAAATGTGCTTTAATTTCAAGGCAGAGGTAAAATAACATGTCAGTGTGTTAGACGACTTACTTCTCAACTGCAGTCTCCAGTGAACTCTATCAGATAAAGAGAAATAAGGCCTCTACGTTTGTGCCTGTTACACATACATACTTGATACCACAAAACTGAGATAAGAAAGCGTTCCCTTTAACCGCCCCATTCGGGTTAGGTCACCATTTCCCCGTTACTCACCTAGTAAACCACGCATAACTGACTGTCCGTCTTCCCTCGTACACTTTTATTTCTGACTCACACCCTGAAGCTTTCGTCTCAGATTGGCTAAGCATCTGCCTGTGGTGCTATTTTGTATGTGGTGCGCTCGTGTTCTTCCTCAGCTGTCAGACATACAGCGGAACACATAGGCCTGCTGTCACAGAGTATTTTCCAGCAACCAAAAGGTTTTAAGAAAGAGAGACAGAAGCCTCCCAGCATTCCGCCTGTTTGCTCCACACCTCTCTGAGCTCTGTGGTTTTGTGGGAGAGGAGCTGTCTGACAAGACCACCTCTCCTGCCAGACTCACGGAGAGAAAGAGAAGGATGGGGGTGGGGGGGTTGGAGCCTAGAGACTATTTCCCTAATCTTTATGTATTAACAAAAACAACACATTCACTCAAGCTTGCCAAAGCTTTCACAATCTCCTGAAGGAGGAGAGACTTAGACAGGGTTTGTTTTTCTATCCGATGGAGAATGTGAATGTGGAAGACAAAGAGTGTGTTGCTTGACTTTTTTATTGGCTGGAGCGGGCCTACACTGTTTACATTTATCAACATGTGTGTGTGTGTTGTGTCAGTTTGACTTGGGGACTGTAATTGGTTTATGTTGTTGTGAACTTTGATGCTTTTTGAATGGTGAGATAATGACAGCGTATGAATTTTTCATTCCTGTCTCCATGCTCCTCTCTGGGCAGATGTGTTTGTCTAAAGTATACTTAAGGGTGACACTGCATCTGCATCTGGGTGTCAGATCTAGAGAAGAATGTGGGAATTCATTAGCAGCACATTACCCCAGGCTTAACGTACTGTATTTAAAGAAATTCTCTTCTCACTCCAATGTATAAATATACCAACATTTAGTCCATACTGAACTGACACAAATAGTACTTTCTGTATAGCTGACATTATGAACAATAAACATACAACGGCATTGCCATCATGTACAGTTTGTAACCTCTATTATTTCCTCAGTATACCCTGCTCTATCATTTACATGAGCATTATGTAAAACTGTATTTTAATCCTCAATTATTAAAACGGAAATGTACTTCCACCTTTGATTTCATATCCCTTTCTTTCAGCCCTATTGCATTTCCTTGCACCGTATCTCTCTCCTGCCTATGCTAATTCTCAAGGGCTGCTCATGTTATCAAGTGGGTTGATAGTGTATGCCTCTATGCATCACGGCTCCTAAGCTGTGATTGAAACATCAGACAAGGAGCACAGGGCCCTGGAGAGGCTCGTGGTCTGACACCAGCTCTTAGCGTTAAGTTTTATCATAACCAGCGCGGGGCTACCACACACATCAGGTATTCTCCGCAGCACCAATGTATATTAATCAATGACAATATGATTACCCCTGAATGGGGCGTATACATTATTTAAAGGAGTGTCCCTTGGCCTACAGAGCGTCTGCCTTTCAAATTAAACTCCCGGTCAATAATTAATGTTGGGATTAACTGAGAGCACCTTCAGAGGAGAAGGTGTTGAGCACATGTACAGCAGTGTGTGTCAAAGAGCCCCGTGCACCAAGGCATATGAGTACAGGATAGCTGTGTGCACCGTACTATTGACATGGAAGCTATCATGTGAAAGGGTGATCACAATCTTCCCGGCTTTTCCTGAGGGATCATCTCTAACAGCTCCAGGAAGAAACTGTCAAACCTCCCCGCTCATGTGTTGTTCTATTTGGACACAGAGCCCATGCTTTCTTTTCTGATCTCTTTTATAAATGACAGCAACAGCAGTGGAGGAGATGTTGACTCTTTGTTTTTCTCACAGTGATGTGCACTGGAGGAGTTATCTCTGTCTCTGCGAGGCGGGGGGTCATATTGTCTGAGCCAGAGCCTGGGCTTTCTCACACGTGGATGGGCTACTTGCATGGCTCAAGGCCCCTGAAATCTGTCTGGGTGATAAGCTGCCAGCTCGGAGGGGAGCAACAGCGAATAGGGCTTTTAAAGCAGTTCAGCTCGACTGGAGGGCTTCTGTCTGCCTGCCAACAGTCTGATTACTCAATCCAGCTTTTCTCTTGCTTACAATCTGCCCGTAGAGCTTCCACGGCAAGGCCCCATGGCTACCTGTCAATACCTGATACGGCATAAATACTGCTGCTTCACAAAGACTGAGCACTGAAGGTTACAGGAAGTGCAATCTTGTGTAGCATCCTCTTCAGCTTTAACAAGCTCAAAGCTTAAAGCTGAAGAGAAATTTACTATTTTGTTTACTGGCATTTACTAGCCTCATTTTGATTCTCTCTTGATTCATAACCAAACAATTAAAGTGCTCTTTTTACTCATTTGACTAAATTCATTTGACTAAACCCTGAAACAATAATTATTCCTCAACAAAACAGTTTTGGACTGGGGACCAGACTTTGGTTTTTGGTTTGTTGGTTTAGGGGAGAGAAAACATTGTATATTGTTTTGCCCCTGTGGTGGAATATAAAAATACCTTTATACACACCCCACTTCTTGCTGTTCCACCCCTTCACACACATGGACATCCCGCACGCATAGCACACCAACCACACACACACAAACACACACACAGAGTTAGATGTGATCATCTCTCTGATGACCTCTGCTTTCAGCGTATGATGGATCGTCCGCGCTTCCAGGGCATCTATTTTCCTGCTTAGGAACAGAGACAACAACTTTGAGCTAGGACAGTTGGCCAGATGCAGGATCTGCAATGAATTATTTAAATTGCTTTTTATTAAAGAAATTGTTATAATAAAGTGTTTTTGTTTACGAGAAGGTTCTAAAAACCTCATAATTCACACATGGTATATGTTGTGTTGTTTAAGTTGTTTTGTTGTTTGTGTTGTATGTATTTCAGTATTTCATTCACACATATTTTTGAATATGGACACTATGTTCTTCAGATTTGATGCTTTAACATAATATACAATTTTACATTAGACATTCTTGTCTTTGGTTTTCTTTAGCTGTAATCATTACATTTGAAAAGTAGGTCAACCCACAACTTGTAAAACATTATATTTCACTCTGTAATGTGCTGTGTAAAAGTGACGCTCATCATAATGAGAGGGGGAAAAAAATCATTGTTTCAGTAAAACTGACTTCAAACACTTTAGTCACAAAGTCAAGAAGCACATTATTGTGAGTGTAGAATGAATAATACTAGTGACACTTACTACTTACACAATAACAGATTCCACGCATACTTCAAAGTGTAATGACTAGAAATGAGCATGATATTTTGTAAATTATCCATGCGATATTAACTTGAATAGTGTCAATCACAGAAATGAGTATCTAGTCAAATATTTTCTCACACAGAGGCTCAGTTGAGGCCAAGCTCTCTGAGGAGGAGGGTGTCCTCAGCTCGCTGTCTCTGCATGCGTGCCGATGAGCACTGACGGAAGTCTGTAGTGGTTAACAACAGTGTACAGAGGCACAGTATACAACATACGCAATTTTCCAGGTTTCTTCCCTGGCCTGCTAACCTATTTTTCAGATTGCAAAGGTATGCTTGTGGTAGCACAAGAGACAAACAGCACATCTATTTTTGACTAATAGGACAACAATCGTCCTATTTATTTGTGGCAGCAAAATTTTCTGTAAAGGTTAGCATTTCTGTGACATCATAGACAATGTGAGGGCTTTTTAATTGCATCACATTAAACAATAATATGCCTTTTATTTTGTTTTCAACCCATGAAAATGTGTTTGTTTATAGTAAGCAACTTTTATTTCTAAATTTTTAATCTTCAGGAAAACAAACAAGTGAAGTCCCAGTTATTAAATCGTCAGTGCGCCACGTCCTGAAAGTGCAGGTATTTTATTACCACGTATCAACAGCGGCACTGCCGATCCCTGAGCTCTTGAGCCCTTTTTACTGTAATTACCTGCCTCTCACATTGTTCTGGAAGAGTTGAGGTGAGCTTCCTGCTCCTCCTGCACACTTTGGGGCATTATCATAAATACGGCACATTAACACTTGTTCCTGGCTTGTCAGGATATAAATTAAGTCTGCAGGTGTCCCACCGAGGTTTACCCCTGATACTAATTAAGGCATGATAATTAGGTTTGTTAAATTCAGTCCTTTCAGCCTCGATACCCCCCTCGGAATACAACAATCGCAGATTGCAGACAAGAGCAGGGCTTAGAGGATTCTCGCCCGGCTATCAACACTCAGGAACAGACCGACGGGCGCCTGATAAAGTTATTCCCCAGCTCTGGAGGGAACACGCAGGCTTGTAATTATGATTTTGAGCGTGACAATTCTCATTCATCTGACTTGAATGTGGTTTTGTGAAGGGATGAAAAGACAACATTTTGATGAGGTTCTTCCTCTTCATCTAAAGAGAAGGACTATTGATAAAACTATATTCATTTACACCAGAGAAACCACCCCCCTCTCACTGTCTCTGTGACCTTGGAGGCTGGCATGCCTTATCAAGCGCGAGACAGGAACAAAGAGGCAGAAGAATAACAGAAGGTTATGGCGGCTCTTTAAAGTGTTTTAGAGGCTCAAGCATAAGTTGTGTCTCTTCTGAGAAGGAAAACATAGTCATAGCACAGGGCTGGCAGTGCTGAGCTCATTAGGTGAAGTCAAAATGAAGGATAAGGAATGTGTACCATAACACAGAGGTCAAAAAAGGACAGAGATCTGAATATCATTAATCACTGCTTGGCCTCCAGAGATCGGTGTTATGTAGGACTGCCTTTATGGAAACATGTAAATTACACTTAATATTAGACGCCTATAATAGTCAAATGTATACGTTTTGTTGTTGTTGTTGTTTTACTGATGAATAATTGAGATGTTCATTTTGCTTTTTGGTAACTTACTTTGAGATATGCTGAGGCTCCTCCAGTGGGTCCCGGCAAAATCATAGAGGAAAGAGGATCTAAGGAACAAGAGTATTGTCCTAGTGCTGCAGCCAGTGAGCTGGCTTCTGTTCATCACTGTTCATCATTCGACAGTGGGACTTACAAATAGTTTGATAAAAAGGACAGCATCAAGACAAAATACAGTATATATCAGAGTGGGAATGATTGGTCTCTCCTGCCGATGGTCCAGATGTCAGACAGTGTGTGTGTGTGCAGGCCTCCCAGTACAGGCCTATGGGACAGGCCCGCCTGGTGAAGCCCACTGATGGAGCAGGGACAACAGCTGTGCACAGGTGCTCAGCTCTGCCTCTCAGATGGGCCACAGACACACACTGTTTACACTGTAGATATGTTGGGCTTGTTTACTGTCTTTTTGTGGATGTGTTGTGTTTTGATGGTGTCCCATGACATCTATTGTTCTGCATGGTCATCATATTTAGTGTTTGGCAGCTGTTGGTTTTGGCAAGGTGGTGTTATGGGTTTTTGTCACAATGGGCATGTTGGGGGGACATTTTTGGCACCCAGGCAAACAATAAAATAAGTGCACCTGATGCCTGGCCCTAGAATTTCTTCTTTCATTAATAGGTATTTTTTAAGAATTTATCCAGCTCTGTAATTATATGGAGTACTAGACGACATAATCAGTGGTATTGAAAGAGACATTCAAGGCCAGCACAATCAAACTGAAAATATGTAGAAATAATGACACATCAGGGTTAAGGGCCAACACAAGCAAAATAAAAATAGACAACGTATGGACAGAGAGAGGGGTCAGAATTTTTTTTTTTTTTATCATATTACAATATAACAATCAGCCTTAACTTGACTCTTTTATACTGGCTAATCAACATGGTTAACCTGTAAGGGTAAAGCAACGCAAGTTATATCTTTTTCTAGCGGGAAGCTGTGTGGAACCTGTACTCTGTATTTTGTAAATATATACTCATTATAAACATATGCTTCCTAGTTGATCAGTGGTTTGATCAGTGAAACATAGCTGCTGTCTCCAAATCTACTGCCGATTTTGCAGTCAATGATAGACTCTTGGTGACAGCAACCAAAAGAGCTATCCATTATGAATGAAGCAGAGAGAAAGAGTGGACTGGATTGAGTGAAACTGAAGAAGACCAGACAGAGTTCCTCACATCACTGCAGACACCAGAGTGGACTTTGCTCTCAGATATAAAGGTGGAGAAATATTTCAAATGCCAATTAGCCATAGGTGTCTGGAATTACACATTGCTGCTGTCAGGTGCAAATTCTATTTTTTGGAAATTCTAAAATACACACTTTCTTTGGGGGACAAATGATAAAACATGTTGGCAGAGGTAAAGGGTGAGCACTATGCAATCGTGATACTTTTTTTAAATGCTTTTCGCCACAAAACATTAAATTTGATGCATAACCCATCACATATTTCAGTGGACTATAGTCCTTGATATTATATCAGGCTCAATTCCCAGAAAAATGTACCCTGATGCTTTGAGTGCCCTATTTAGAGCTTTCCCCAAGCTCTCTCTGTCCTACCCCCAGAAAAAAAATCAGATTGATCATTATATTATCTTGTACTATTTTCTTCTAATGAATTCTTCTAATACAATTTTGAAAAAAATGGATAGTGCCCAGTGTATTTTTATAGAATGAATGTGGAGCTAAGGGTGGCAACATCCAAAAGATCCCAAACTTGATGAGAATAAGGACTTGTGTGTGTTTTATGTATTCAAACAAATGCATAACCTGGAATATTGTTCATAGCTCAAGACTACACATACAGAATGCTTAACACCACACATTATCAGTGTGTGTGCAGGACTGTGGCAGTTCCTGGCTTTCTCCTCCTCAAATATGATAACCTCTCCCAACATTAGTCCAAGGTCCGAGGGGGTCTGGCAGCACTGCATCCTTGCAGCTGCAGGCATCCTGAAGACCTGTCTTTATGGTGGGGAAGCACAAACAAAAGGGTCTGCAGCAAGGAAGCCTTAATCACTGCCACAACCATTAGAGTAATGAGGCCTGATGGACACACAGTCTAGTGAGATACGAGGGAAAGGGAAAGCAGGGAGCAGAGGGGCTTTCCTCACAGATGAGCGCTGATAACCCTCCTCCTCTCATTCTTCTCCAACTACCCTGTACTCTCAGGGGCATATTAATGAAACAACAGTGGCCTCCTTTCTTTCAAGGCTTGATTTTTCTTCCTAAGATTAGTGGGGCATTGTTTAAAGAGTGCTATGTTGTTTCTAAAAGCACCCACAGGACCAGACTCAAATTGATACAAGCTAGATCACCTGTAACTCTACTGGAACATGTTAAACAACTCTTTTGAAAACTGATTAAGTAGAAAGCCATCTCATAACTGTCAAAACTGCAGGGGTATGTTAAAAACATATTGATTTTAAGCATAGATGCTTTGGATATTACTGTGCTGCGGTTAAATGTGACCACACTGCTTTGTGAGTTGTGCTGTGGCTGTGACTATCCAGGGATTGCCTGTTGTGTACTCTGCTGTTTATGGATCTCATCGCTCTTTACAACACACTTCAAAAATTAATCACCCCTGAGTCTCATAGAGGCATGCATCTGTGAAACTGCTCTGGCCACTGCTTTGAATCCGTTAGATGACAAAGCACGAAGCATTTCAAAAGAAAACAAATGGGAATGTAGATGTAATGGATTGCATTTAGATAACCTCTAGGAGTAATTAAAATACACTCAGGTGTGTCTGCTAGAATGTCACAAAGCACACTTGACACTGATGGCTTGTCACAGTGCCATTTGCTAATGCCGCTTGCTGTCGGACCTCCTGTCTGCCTGTGTTGGCTAATATTTCCAGCAGCTTTCACTTTTAAAGCTCTCAGGTGGACCTTTAAAACGGTTGCTTAGACAACAGCGAAGGCCTCCCTCAGATTTTCCATTTCTCTCCTCCTGTTCTCTGTCCTTTTCAATGGCTGATTTATGGCCCACATAAGTGTGCGAGAGACGGCAAGATTTGAAAGGAAGTCATAAATAGAACAAAACCGAGGAAGAGAGGACGGGAAGAGGAAACAGACTGAAGAGGTGGTAGGGACATGTCGAACGAAAACAGGGGCATCGCAGACAGACAGAGGCTGGCTCGTGGCTGGTTACAGGAGTCAGACTGAGTGGAGAAGGCTGGCTCCACTGCCGTAACCTACTGTACATGCCGACCGTCTAGCATGCCTTTTATTCCTCTTTCCTGCCGGCTGACCTTTGAACTCTGGATTCTGGGCATGCATCTCTGCGGTTTGTTGTCTTAATTGGAGTCAGGATGCAGATGCTCTGTCAGTTTGAGAGCGCACACAAGATTGGAAAGGATGTTCCCTTATATGCGTTTCCAGTAACAAATATGTTTAGCTTCAAGTAAAAGGCCTGTGCATTTTTACATGATTTAAATGGATAAATAATCAATTAAGACAGCAGGGATACAGCATGGGATACCACTTTACATTGAAACTAAAATGGGTCTCGTCTTGTGTGTGTTTGGAGAAGAAACATCACCTCATACACTGACACCTTGCAGCCTCCAGGACTTAAATATCTGTCTTATAAACATTTTAGCTTCAAAAGGGTCTGTCTTTTCCTAAACCTAAGCAAATTCATATACTGTAGGTTTAAAAATACTATTCAGTACATAGATGTGATGCTATGATTCTGTAAGTGTAAGTAAATTCCCCAGAAATCTTCATACCTTGTCCAGAAAAATATGTTTGCATGCTTTGTGGCTTCAGTGATATATCTTGGCACATATTCTAACAGGAAACAGGAACATTTTAGAACATGGAACGCTTTTGTCACGTTTTTTGTCAAAAACATCTCCCCACTAAGTTATCCCTAAACTGTTAAACATCCTGTGATATATTTCATATTTATAGCTCATTATGGAGGGAAGAGTGAAATAGAGGAGGCTGTCTGGTTGAGGTTTGTAGAACTGTTGTAGTCTGTTGTTGTTTGTGTGTCGCAGCATTGTCGCAATACTTGTGTGTGTTTGCTGCTGCACAGAAGGCCCATACATCACATCCTCTTTACAGTGTTTCCCTGTGAGTCATTTGCATGTCATTACAGCTTTGTTTTATAAGTGAGTGGCTATTAAGCAAGGCGCTCCATAAAACGCCTTTTAAAATAGAGGAAGGCAGCAATACGGATCTTAAACCACTGCGAGCATTCTCCATTTTCTCACCTTATGTGTGTGTGAGGGAGCGACACACAGCACCGGAGAGGGTCCAGATGTCTTTCCTTTGGGACTCACACATCTGTTGGCTTTTTAATGACAGCAAGAAATTCATGCAGTCCTATTTCTCTTCCCACTTTGGGTGCCCTCCCTCTCGCTGCAGCCTCTTTTTGCACATCTGGACCTGGCTGTGAGTCCTGGTGTGGTCCCCATCTGTGAAAGAAGACACAACTGTTGTCTCATTTTGGACTGGCTTGGCCCGGGTTTGAAGAGACAAGACTCAGTATAATAGAGAGAGAGAGAGGCATTTTTTAATCATTATTTCCCACAAATGCCCAGAGCGGAAAACTGAGGACTGATGGAGAAAAAGTGCTTTTATGTTTCTTTTTCTGCATATCAAATTATTTATGAACTTAATTGATCTTCCACAGTTATCAAGTGAAATCACAGTCAGACCTGTTTCTACTGGGTTTGTCTGTTTTTTGTATTGCAAAATGTAACTTTTATGCAGTAAAAAATGTGTTGAAAGATTTTATTTTTTTCCCCATGCAATGTCATTTTAAGTGGTGTTAAAATACAGAACTTTTACTAGCATACTTCACTCTTTTTCTTGTGAGAGGTGACATTTCTTGGTGAGTAGAGTGTGAGACCTGGTTTCAGTTATTGGAGGTTAGGCGGTTTGGGGTGTAGTAGGCGAACCTCAGCCCAGGATTGGAAGCATGTGGTTCACATCTGGATCTACTTACAGTGTCAAGGCAGGCACTTTCGTGACAGTCGGGCACGTGGCAGCCCAGTTAAACTTTTGCACAGAAAATGTCCCTGGAAATCACTCATGGAAGAAATGTTAGTCTGCCCGAAGAGTTCTGACAAGTTATGGCGTTGTGTTTACAGTGGTGTAAGGTTTAACGGCTTTGACAGGTGGAGGACAGCTGTCTTTTGCCAAGACAGATGCCCATAATGTTGGTTTTTGTTTACATAACACCCTGAATATGACAGTCTTTATTCAATCTAGAAATAATATGAGTATGTCTCTTTGGTATAGGCATGCTCCAAGTTCAGTCCAGCTCGTACCATAAGTTGTCCTGTCTTCATACAAAGTTCATACAAATCTGCAATCCGATAATTAAAATAAAAATGCCTTGTTAAAATATAAATAAAGCGTAACACCAAAATGACCAAGCAGAAATCAATTCAGCCTGAGTAGGTGTTGTTTTTGGTGTAGATCATGTCTTGTCAAACACTTACAGCAGAACTGCGGTCGGAACAACTGGTTCTCATTTGTAGCACAAAGACCGGTCTGTTTGTAGGGTGCATTTGTGAGATTACATTCCTTCTATTCTTACATGCATAGTGCGTATTAAATGGGTGCTTTTAAAAGGTTCCTTCTCATTGGCTGTTTTATCTCCATCTTTATATTTTCCAGGTAGACATTGAAGTGCATGCGGCATTCATGTGTCCCTTTTACACGTCCTTCTGTGACTGTTCCTCACTTGCACTTTCTCTTTCTTCCTCCTCACCTGCTAACTCCTCTGTCCTTCTCTTAGTCCAGACGCTGCAAACACTGTTTCTCACAGCTATGTCTACCCCTCCCCCCTGCCCCTGCCCGCTCGCTCTTATGGACATGACAGTGTGGGGGGATAAGGGAAGAGTAATTATGGTTCAGTGAGGCTGCCAGGTGTGATAAATGACTAATAAGGGGAGCAGAGCCCTGGGTCCTCTAAGGAGGACTATTACAGTCTTATCAGCACAGGGCTGCAACTCACAGCCTGGCCTGGGACAGGGGCCCTTGTAGCTGTGCTCGCTTCTCTCCTAACCCTTTCACCTCAGCCATCCTCCACAGCCTACATCAGTCCAGCCCACCTCAGAGACCACTTAACGCTTTAGCTGCTGGCACAAATGAACTCCAAAGGAAATTCAAGCCAGCAAGCGTGACTATAATATTTAGGAAAATAACCAGAAATACAGCAATGCTCTGATTATCTCACTATACTTTCTCAATCAGAATAACCATTTTATTTAGAAATATTGCATATTATCGTTCATTTATTTTTCAAGTGCTTTTTCTGTCATGGTTCACTGGGGGCAGGACCCTTTCGCAGCTTCTTGGGGCGAGAGGCGGGGTACACCCTGGACAGTCACTGGTTTACCGCAGAACAATTAGAGGCCGACCCTGACAGTAAACCATTCACTCTGTGTGTTCACTTTAAATTTACCATGGCTGCAATTCTTACAGATATTTTTTGGAACCTTTAGTGAAAATTGCCAGACATTTGGATGGATAACCAACTATTGTTTTTCATTAAGCTGATCTAATAATTGTTTTGTTAAGAAAAAAAAAAAGATTTCCTCTAATTGAGCTTAAGTAGAGGGAAAACTATCTTTATCACAAAAATGTTTCTGATGCCACACCAATGACCATTAACCAGGCTGTTCCCTCGCCTTAGTAAATGATGATATACGTATCTCTATTAGAAACTGTAGAGTGCTTTGCCTCTGGAAGCCTAAAAGGAGATTTATGACGGACACAAATCAAGCCATGAAAATGTTCCCACAGTGACCTACTCCTGACTGCACTGACTTGGTTTACAACAGTATCTGTGCACAGCTGATAGACATGCTGCCTTTTTATACCGACTGCATTTTAATGCCATCTCATGGTAAACATGATTTTTTTTTTCCTTTTATTCCTCTTTACACCCAGTCCAAGTCTTATGCAAAGAGGCCGCCTTGGACAAACATTTAGCACATTCACAGGCACCAGAATGATATCATGTCTGGTTTAAATTGCCTTAGCCATGTTTATCTGATGCCAGGAAGCTTTTCTGTATGCATTGCTGTAAAAATGTGAATTAAAATGTGATAAGGCCTCACTAAGAACCCTTCAAAGTCTCTCTTTTTTTTTTTTTTGTATTTTATGCTCATCTTCTCCCTTTCCTTCTTCTACTAAAACAGGGAAATACAGAACCCATATGTGCTGTTGTGATGTCATTTTCTTCTGCGACATTGTGGAGCTCATGGGGTTTCCCAGGAGGAGGCAGTGTAATCTTTCCTGTTCTGGTTGTGCCCTTGGGTTGTCTCCTGGTTGGATGTTCTCTGAAAGCCCTCACAGAAGGATGTCATAGGTGCATACGGGCACCTTAACTGCATGCCTTTCAACTAAAAATAGGAGTAACATGACTTTAAGTGATTTGACTAACTAGAGCTCATTAAAATAAAACGAATTAAAGATTTTACTTATAGAAGACGGGAAACAAGAATCACAACCGTACTATGTTTTCCGCTCATTTCCAAAAGAACCAACAACAAATGGTGCTAAACACGCACCAACACTTTTAACCCACCCACCCCCACATAAAACTGAGGGCTAATTCATAGCCCTCTTGATTACCCAGGGGAATTCTTTTATCTCCCCCATTTCATTCTTGAAGCGCTCAGTGGACATTTTAATGGCTGCACTTTCATCGTCTGTCAGATATTTAAATGGAGAAGTGCATGTGTGTGGTGAGGAGTGAAGTGGGGCGCGGGGTTCCTCTCCGATTCTGCATGTCAATCTTTAATGCCCAGAGATATGGACGCGCTCTGACCCCTCGCTCTGTCGTTCCGCCTCTTCCTTGCATAAATTGACCTCCTGATAATCATTTCCTGCTCCTATCTGCTGTAACGAGTGTTCCACTGCACTTGACGGTCACATGACCCACAGAGAGCCATTAAGGTTGAGAGATTGACCCCAGTGTGAAATGCTGGGCCATAGAGCCTCCCTCTGACATATGGACTACAGTTGGACTGTCAAGGCAGGTGAATTTCACTGAGCCTGTTATGGCCATGAACATCACAGAATGGCATGTAATAGAAGCTATTGGTCTAATGTGACTGTAAGAGCCAGCTATTTGCCATCACCACTTTCTCCTGGTCAGAGGTGACAGAATGTGGCTACAGGACTCTCTGAACAAGGGCAATGTCTCACTGTTGTGGTCATTTGATGCACACTCCTCTCAGTCTGACTAGGATTCATTTCTTACCCGCATCTGTCTCAAATTTGTACTTTGTTAGTAAGTATCAGTAGTTGTTTCAAGGCCTAATGGTTTCTTTGTTGCTAAAAATGGAGTAAGATCTCGATATTTCACAAAATTGAATCATTATTTCATCAAGTCAAATATCAACCAAATAATTTAATGTTTTTAGTTTCAATATTCAACATCAATGAACTTTTTAAACCGAACATAGCTTTTAATACTTAACCTACAAAGTGATTATGGTTTAATAGTAGTCTATCCTTTGCCTAAACTGAATACAGATAGAAGTTGTAGTGTTTAGTTTTTCTCATATAGATCACACACTCAGTTTTTCTTCACCTATTCATGATTTTTTGCCTTCTAATCTAATAAAAATCTGAAGTCGTATTGCTTACCAGTTGAGTAGAAAGCACTTATTTAATCACTCAAAAAGAAGTTAAAACAAAACTCTGACCTTCTGGATCCTTTCAATTCTCCAAATGTATACACCTAATTAACTCCAGATGCAAATTCTGCTTAATTAGTTTACTTAATCCTGTCAAGAGTAATGGCCACACATCAGTGGTCCACAAATGAACATTTAATCCTTTCGGGGCAGCTCTAATCTTTTCATATTAAAAGCTTAATAGTCAAATGTGAGCATTGATCTAATTACAAATGGATTGCTCTGTAGAGTGCTGAAATTACATTTGGAACTTGATGCTTTTTGTGTCTGATATCCTCCTCGTGTCATTTTTTTATTCCAGTTTTCAAGATTCTGAGCACCAAAACTGAAAATGTGATTATGAACTTTGTCTATATCCTGAACCTTATATGTTCAATCACATATAATTAACACAAGCTTTTTGTCCTGTTGAACATTTCATGCATGGCTAAAGGACACATATTTAGTGCCCCCGGTAGTAGACGGTGCACTGGACTGGAATCTAATTGCTTTTGTTTGTTTTGTTGTAAAATGCAGTTTTCTGCTTATATAAGTGAATAATTTTAGACAAATATACCCCATCGTCCCTGGCTCATAGGAATTCCACAGCTGTGGTGTTGAAAAATAGGTGCTTGATATAATCGCTGAGCAAGGGTAATGTGCGAAGGCAAAGCTCAAAATCTTTTTAAATAACTGTGTTTGCACAGGAGACCCAAGCTGAGATCTGGCAGATTTCAGAGGCAAAAGGGATTTTTTGTTCTGTTGAAGTTTAGTCAATAAGATTATCCCGTAGTGTTAACAAGATTTCATTATCAGAGAGTTTCATTTGCATATCAAGAGCATACTGTCATAGACAATAACATACAGTAATCAGTGGTAAAATAGTAAAAAAATAAAATAAATCAATATTGGAAATTGTCATCTGATCGATATTAAATGGTGTATTTTGTTATTAATTCAAAAACCCTTACAATAAACCTACATTTAGTATTTTTCTAAATGTTTCAGTGCTGATTTTTTTTTCCAGCAAAATGTAATGTTAGTAATTGGCTTATGATCCCAAAATGTAACCAATTAAGTGCCTCAAGTGAAAAGTAAAGTATATATATTTTTCAGGTTTATCTCAATACATTGACCTGCCTTCTGTCATTTAAACTCACCACCTAAACAGAGAACTTTTATTGTGTGTCTAAAGCCAATGTCTCAATGGTTTTGAGCTTTTTGGGTTAGGGTTGCCTGGCCAGCCATGCTGATTCTTTTTCCATCATATGAAAATAATTAGCCTGATCTCTTTGGATTTGAGTTGGATTTCAAAGGGGTCAAACCAACAAGTTCAGAATCAACTGTCCCTGAACTGGACACATTTGGATGGACATACAACCAATGAGAGAAACAAAGCGTGAGTGTTAAATCCATATTTCCTTTTAAAGCTACAAACATTGAAACAAAGTGTGCAAAGTGCATTTTACTTTTACAGTTATTATAATACAAATTCAGGCACTTTTTTAATTACATTATGTTACACTTTTTTTCTCATTTACTCTAATCAGAAAGCCTTTAACCAAAATTGAGCTAAACGTCTGTACCCCACAGGTGTGACGTTTAGTGACTCTGTGGGAGGACTGTACTGTCTTTAAACTGCTGGGGCAATCTGTACATGCAGTGTTCTGTATAAAGGTTAATGAAATTATGCAGGGGGTTGGTGCCAGCAGCAGGTGTGCTCTTTCACACACTAGCACACACACACACACACACACACACGTTGGAATTTATGCTGCAAACTTCTAACTGTTGATGTAAAAATTACATGCAATATAATTTACAATTCCAATTACTTACTATTTGTAAATACAGAAGGATTACTTGCAGTGGGAGGATGCAGGGAATCAAGTTAACTATATAACAATTTTGATAGCGCCATGCTTTCAAATTAATGTATTTCAATACTGGCTCCAACTTATGTGTTTAGTGTACACATTTTTCATTATGCTCCTTTATTTATTTTTTCTCAATATCTTCGGATCACATTCCTTGACTTTAGACGCTAGGAATCAAAGCCCTTTACCATCCACAAGTAACGGTTGTCACAGTTTTGATAATGACTTGGTTTGAGGCCTGAGGTCAGAGGTCACATGGTGATGCTGGTGCCCCTAGCTTAGTAATACACACTGATGGGAGCAAAAATGTAAAAATGGCGGCAGGACAAAGATATTAAGTTTCACAGTCTTCAGTCTGTTGGCTATTCTTAAAGCTGTTTATAACCAAGTCTGATCCTGGATAACAGATGGTATTCTCAAGATGTGTGTTTGGCACATCACAAGTGCATTACCATTTACACATGTACAAATATTTTATTGATTGTGTGTGGACTGCTGTTGGTAGTGTAAATACAGGATTCTTACAGTATAACTCATTGATATAGACAGCATTTTCCCATAAAGAGAAAAAAAGACTTAAAACACATCAGAAATGAATCGCTGAATTGAAGGGTAGTGATAGTAACAACAGATGAAATAGAGTTGCATAGAGGGATGATGTTAGAGACAGCGAAGGCTAGAGGGATACAGGCAGTGTTCTAATGACTTCACACCCCATTAGCCACTTAGTCTGATGCGTCACACCTCATTATGCCGCTGGAGCAGCAGTGCATGAACGCGTGAAAGCGTCCACTCAGCCAGACCTGTCCACCCGCACCAAACACTCACTCACTTACAGCAATTAGTGTGTATTTGTGGAATGCTCCTATGTGTGCATTTGTCTGTCAAAGCCTTTTTTGAAAATGAATGGTTAAAATCATTAGTTTAACACCCAACAAAGACCACTCTCAGTGATGTTTATAGTGGCTTCTACAATGTGGCATTTGAACAGGGCTTTGCTATGGATACTCTGTTGTTGAAGCTGAAAATGCAGTGACCAAGGCCAGAGCAGTGCTCTCTTTGTCAGCCCACACAAGGGAGGAGTATCGAGTGTGTGGAGCACAGGACTCTCCTTAATCACTCTACTATAAACACGCAACACACAAGGATAAGAAGATGGAGCAGAGAGGGTCTCCCCATGCCAGTCCCTGCACGGGCAGCCCCAGTTGGCAGAGTATGAAGAGTTCCTCTCCAGGACAAGGACTGCTAACTCAAATCCCTGGCCAGCAGCCATACTCCTCTCCATTACCAACACTGGGTCCATTTATTCCAGTGTTGCCCCTCTCCAGTCACACTACCCTGGGGGAGCACCACATAATGGTTCTGTAGCCGCTCTAACTGACATCTTTATTCAGCTAATGTTTATTGTTTTGCTCTGTTTGGTTTGTTAATATTCAACATAAGAGCAGGAAACAAACAAATCAAAATGACTAAATAACTGCAACATCATGCCAAGCTTTATTTAATTCATAAGTTGCACAAAAATTGTTCATATTTAATTAAAGTTATCTCCCGCTTCTAGCCAAATTGAGCTGTGTATATAGCCAGGAGACATAGGAACTGCTCAATTATGACATTTACCTCAAGCCAGCATTTTAAAATAAGTTTGAACCCTTGTACAATGTCCAACTTTCTTAACAGTTCCATCATATTAATTAATGAGCAAATATTTTGAACTGTAATTAGTGGTTTGCCTACTTTTTTCGTTGATGACACTTGACTCATGGTGTTTGGAATCTAAGTTTTTCTCTGTAACACCAGTAACTTGTCTGTAGTCTCCATTAAGACTGCTTTTGTTGATGTGTTTGAGCTCCGTCGCTGGGCTCTCCCCTGACCTTCAGCAGCACCCAGAGATAATGTAATCATGGTCAGGGACTCGCTGCTGTCAAACAAGTCTCCTCCCTGTGACGAGCCAGCGCATGCTGTGTGAGCGTGTCAGACATCACACATCTGAACACCTGTCTGTTCCCGTCTCCAGCCGCAGCTCACCTCCATCATATCACACTAGAGAGGGCAAGGGCAAAGTGGGGAGGGGCTTGTTGATATTCAGTGCCAGAATAGTGAACATACCTTCTTGTGTACTGACAGCTAAATGATTTGTTGTTGATTACTTTGTTAATTTAAAGCAGACTCTTGACCCTTCCTGTGTGTGATTCAGGTAATTTGTCAGAAATCAAACCCGCCTGAGTGGCAGTGGTGACAGTCTGCACAGCATGCCATGTGTTGCTCCATGCAGTGTCCAGTTATGGGGTCAGGAAGGGCTTGCTGGGATGCTGTGCTGCGGGCTTTAGTGTTAGAACCCTGCACAACCCACCTGTCCAACTGTGTAGCCTCTTCATCTCTGTCCTCTACACTGAAACGGGGTTAACTCTTATCAGCCGGGGGCCTGACATGTCAGTGGCTGAAAAATGAGAATGAGTAGCTTGATTTGCACGCAAACGCACAATGAGCATCACACTTCTGAAATCTAGTAACTACCCCTGACCCTTTGACTTGACCCCTCTCTGTAGCGTGCACTGACATGTCATGAGCGTGCCCTTGTACTGTCCGGGTGTACACAGGATGAATATGACTTTATTATGAAGAAACAAGTGTGTGGGGGAGGGCTGTAAACTGTTATGGTCGGACATTCTCATTATTTAGCTGGGTTCATTATTCCCTCCGCTGCCTTCTTTCAGTGACCCCATGCATGCTCTCGTTCTCTCCCTCGTCTCTCCTGGACAGAGGTATGGCTGAGATCATAATTATGTTTTGACACATGGCGTTAGCCCCTAGAGTACTCAGATTTTTAACTCAAAGTGGGAGTTGTCAGTGCGACAGCCCTTACTGCTCTTAATTGGAGGGGAGGACCAGGAGGCCCGCCCACAGACCAGGGTGGCAATTTTAATGAGGTTATGTTTGTACAGGAAGTCAGAGTTGTGACAGGAAGAAACTGTCACTGGCCCGTTAAAGAGAGCGGCTGACATCTCAAAGCCTACTGTGTTCGTCAGTGAGAGGGGAAAACCTCTCCACTCCTCTTTCTACAGGTGGAAGCAGGCAATTAAAACTGAAATGAGAGCACAAGAAAAAACACCCAGGGCAGCCATACCATTTGGAGAGCATTGCCAATAACCAGCAGAGGAAAAGCTGCTGATAGAATAATAATTGCTTAATGAAATGAAATGCTTATTAACACCCCTCTTCTTGGAAGTGACTCAGTTGAAAAGAGGCAATAATTACCCAACTAAACAGCAATTACCACAAATCAGTAGAAGTGTGCTGTTCTATCTACTGTGTATGTGCATTTTAGTCCTTGTTATGTGGTGCTTATGGTACTTGCTTTAGAAAAAGGCAGAAAGGAGGTGTTGAAAGCCCAGCTGCAGACTTGTCCAGCCCAAACACTGGGCTCAGTGTTCTCCAGGTGCAGCCTGTTGTGAAAGCACCGCTGCCAGTGATATGTGGCTGTTGGTAGTCTGCCCTAACAAACAGCCAGTGCACAACCTTTGATCTGCACCACCCTCAAAGCACCAGTCCCCAGAGCCCCCACTACATTTACAAAATGTATTCCATTCTTTCTTAAGGTAATAACCCGAGCCAAACTACTGGGCTGACATCTCATTTCGAACAGTCATTTATTTTGAATGGGGGCTGCATTTATTTTCCTAAGTAGGTTTTAAACAGGTTTGAGTTTCACCAGTGCTTTGCTGACATCCAAGCAAAATGATCACAAAGATCACAGCTATTTCCTCTTGGTGTGTCCCACAGGTTTCATACACACTGACTTGTTTTTGAGAAGGTTCAAGCCAGGAATTCTGCGCAATGTGTATTGTATATTTGTACAAAATAAAAAAAATGTTCCTGTAGTTTTTCATCATGCAAAATGTTTTACCACCGCTGATAGACTATAACATCTTTTGCACAGCTTTATAGATAAAATGTATCTTAATTTTACTCTGCAATGTGTGCGATTTATGCAAAAGTAGAAGAAGAACACAACGTGAGCATTTAAGGAGTTTTTACTTTCTGTAAAAAGAGTGTCTAATGTCTAATATTACACTCTAGGGCAAAAAATTACATGAAATAAAAATCAAACATAGTTCATGGTCAATTTGTATTGATCAACATGAATGCATCATGTTACACGCAACTCCTAACATATACATAAATGTCACAAAATATGAGCAGACCCTTGCACCCCGCACATCTTTCTTTAGCATACTGAGAAAATAACATCAAAGAAAATCACATCCTCGATATTTAAACAGTGAAAGGGGGCGTAAAAAAAAGATTAAACATCCTGCAATGAAAAGGGAATAAAATTAGGGGCTACAGAGAGCAACAAAACCAACTGGAACTTCTTAAATTCTTTTTAAACAGAAATAGTGGGACATTGGTGAGCTACCCAGGCGCCCCCAGCTGCCATGTCATGTCTCTGCTTTGCTTCCTTTGCAGCTGATATCATGCACCTAATAGACACTCTTTGTCCATTGTGACAATATGTGGCTGTACACAATTAAGCCGGCTCCTTTCTGCCATACTCTAGATAAGCATCACCTGCATGGCTCTATAGATTGGAACAGTGCCTTCAAGGTTGTCTGGAGGTCTCCGTGAGCATTCTCACAAGCACTAAGAGCTTTCTTCATGAGAAATAAAGAAACGCGGGGCATCCTGCCGTGACCTTGTGTGCATGGACCATGTGGACAAGGCAGAAAGAGACAGGGTCACTGTGTCATTAGACAGGCTGGAGGCTGTTTAGTTAGTTGACATGGACCACTGCAAATGGACTTATCAGAGACACCAAGGTGAGAAGGGGCGAAGTCCCATTTAAATCCAATCTGAATTTAATGCCAGGGTGAACATGATTCTGTCTTGTGTTGCACATCAAAGATTTCTGAGAGTTTTTTCCTGTGATCTGACCTGAAAAACAAGAGAGCAAGGTGCCTTTTAATAGCTACTCCATCAGGATGCAGGATTTCTGAGATCCATAACGTGTCTGGCAAGTGAGTGCGGCCCTCAGGCAGAGATCAGTCGTGTTGTTTGGTTTAAGCTTATGACTGTGGTTGAGCTTAATGTGTGAGAACAGAGAAAACAGAGATGTGACTTCTGATGTGAAACTGCTACGGGAGCTCGAGTTACAACCCACGGCTTAGTATGAGTTATAAAACCGGTACAAGATCTGAGTGTAATCTTACCACAACGGTCTCGGAGTAACATTGTCACTAGTTTCAGTGAAGAAAACTATTACCTGTTATTATTAATTCCCTGTCTGTCAGTGCTTAAATCTGTCCAAAAGCACTTGAATTATGAAGAAAACCTTTTGTTAAAATATGATTCAGACACCAATATAAGGCACTACTGGTGGGTTTTAGAACTCATTCAGACCACCTTATCCAATCACTCTGAACATGTTTTAAGGCCATTGTCAAATATCAAAGACCTGATATGGATAAATGAACAAAAATGATGTTTGCATTTTATTCTTAGAAATATTAGTAATACATTTCTGGCTGTCCCTGTTCCTGAATCATGTGGCACAGAGTCTACCGTGATCGACTGGTTAAACCAAGAATCAGTAATGCTCTAAGGTCCACTTAGCCTGACTTCTCAAACATTAATAATGCAGAACATTTTCCTAATGAAGGAACATATTTTTCCTCTTCCATTTTTCTTTCAACATGTTGGATAACTGTGTTAATCAAGGCTTTACTTTCAGATTTCCGCTCTAATGGCATATCCAGTGGAGGGAAAAGGTCATGGTGGTAATAGACTGATCTGTAGTCCTCAGGGAGATTCTCTTTTTCTAATGTGTTCCCCTCTCTCTCTATAGCTCTTTGTAGCTCACTCGCTCCCAGACAGACCATCTTAGTCCCAGACATCCTCATCTGCCTCCCACTGCGCTCAGCCCGCCTCACCACCATTTCAATCACAGGGCCAAATGAAATTATTAAGAGGTGTTAAACTTATTAATCATTAAATTAGCTAAATGATCCTCCTAGTACAGCTACAGATGAATGACATGTCATTCTATAATGCAATTTGCTTCTGCAGCAGGTGAAGGTCACCAGAGGGCCCTTTATATTTCACTGCAAAGCTTCCTCTGAGCTATGAAAGACCAGGCAGCGAACTGTAGTTACTGCATAATGTTTCTGCAAATTTCTGGAGTAATGGAATAGTAATGTATCCAACAATAAAAAACAAAAAGACAGGTTAATTTCTCACAAGAGCAGTTCAGATTTGAGCTTGACAAACCTTTTGTAATATTTCATATTTTTGTTACGTCAGTTATGTCATCTCTTTGTTTTATTTTATTATATTATTCTTCAATGTGGTGCTGCCAACCTTACTTACAAAACTTGATTTTGTTCTTGTCTAAATATAGCCGTAAAAATATATATTATTACACTAGAATATTACCAAAATAGATCCTGTAACCTAAACAAAGGCCATGTATTTTAGCTTCTCAGATGTTAATATTCTTCTAACTTCGACTTTGACAAGAGAACAATGTTTTATTATAACATTATTATAACATGACACAGATCTGAAGCTAAATTTTGATTCATGCATGACACACACAGTAATCATTTCCTTTTCGATAAAAAGCAAACAGTTTCTCTTTCATTTTTCTTTTTATCTCGATTGGCTGACGGGAAAGCAGACGGTTTTAGGTGAAACAAAACTCCCACATAACCTGCTAACACTTACTAACGTATATCTTCTTCAACCCTGCATTGGCCTTTTAACTATTTTCAATAAATACACCATGAGTACAACCACATTAAAGCCTCCATTGCTCATATTGCTCCAGATATATGTATCCAGTTCGTCTCTTCTCATTGTATAATTTCATATTTTAACACAGAAGACCTAATTGTTGGCTAGTGGGATTTGCACATACATAAACAGTGCATTGTATTTGTCCTTTTGAGCTCAGGGTGCTAGTATGTTACATGTTAAACTCAGATTTGTTGTCTTTTTATTATTCAAAAAGAAGTCCCTAGCCTTTGTTGACATTTCTACATGAGAAGTGAAATAAAATACACAACGCAGAACACCAGTCACATATGAGATTGACAGTGTCACATCCTGAACATTGCATGCACCTTTTACCTGATAACATCTGTAGATAAATTTGTCACTGTGCAATCACATATTGCCCATTGTCATTTAACACACATTAAATTTTCACTGTACCATTGCAGAGCCTTTCAGATGCCCACAGTTGCCGGGCAATCGTAAAGTTATTAGAGAATTTACAGAAGGCTAACAAAGCGTACCTCTCTAGTCGTACAATTACAGCTCCAGTTAAGGTCAATGCTGTGGATGAGCAAGCTCAGTGGATGGGGGACATACAAGGTCAGCTAAAAATAAAGGAAATCTTTATGAAGGAACAAGAGGCAGTATGACTGAAGATGTAATATTCTGTACTCGAGATCTTCTCCATTGGCCTAAGTGTGTGACAAACTCACTTACATGCCATTGGTGCAGATTACACTCCAGAGGGATTAAATATCATTTGAATTAATTGGCTCACCTGCATATAATGAGACTTGCTGCGTGGATTCATGTGCATACTCTATATGATATGTATGTGCGCGTGCATGTGCATCTATATGTCCGAGTGTTCATGCCTGTGACTAATGAAGTTCATCGCTGGACTTCAAATCACCTCCTTCATTTGGTCTGAATTTGCATACATTTCCTGTGCAGCAGAACACTGTATCACACTACTTGATGTGTGTGTACAACACAAACAACACTGCCATTATAACAAATGAACATCTGAAAATCAATGAAATCTGTTATTAATACACGTATGATTATATTATTAGTCCATGATCAATACTGTGTTGATTTCAATGCAAACAAGGGGATTAGAGTGTATGTGTTGTCTGGACAGTTCAGCAGACATGCGCCTGGATGACCAGATGGCCCCTGCAACCTTGACCAAGTTTACATCAATACACCATTGAACAGAACAGAGGTTATGGGAAAATATAGGAATGGGAGAAACCAAAATCAAATGTCTGTTAATGTAGTGTCAATACACTCAGAGTTTGCCATAAACAGGTGGAACATCAAACACCATTGTTATTATTATGTAAGTCTTCAACTAAAAAACTACAAAAGGTGTCATTTTATGGGCTAATGGTCCAAATGCAGATATTTAAAATGGTGTAGAGTTTAATTCACATTAGTCAATGTTGTCTCTCTGCATTTAAAGGACAAATACTATTTGTTTAAGTGTGCAAACAAGTGGGTTTCTGTTTGCATTTAGTCTGACTGTTGTCAGAATGTGGTTGTCGGTGTGAAAGACAACAACAAACAACCAAGTACATTGCCAGACATTACACAATAGGCATACACAAAACCTGCACCCCCCACCCCACCCTTTCAGAAAACTGCCTGTTTTCTCTGCTCAGCTTTTGTTTTGCTCAGTCTCTTTTGTGATGGTATTTATCTCTGTAACATATACAAAAACCCTCGCTCTTGTGTGAAAGAAGAGTCATTTACAATCGTTTACATTAACAAAATGTGTATTTTACCATCACAATGAGCCCAGACAATAGCATGTATCATTCTCATTTATTCTGTACAACAAATGAACAGAAATGCACACACTTCCATTGTTCTCAAAAAATGTGGCTTAGACGTAATAGTCTCCTGCTGCACTTTGTATATTAGATTATGAGAAGATGCTGATAAGTTCATCAATAGAGTTTGTTTCCCATTGGCTAATCCACATTATTCTGTATTGTGAGGATCATAATAATGGGTATTATTCAGAGCTCAACAATGACTTCAACCTTCAGAATATGTGAACAAACACTGTCTCAGATCATACAAACATTCATGAGGACACAGTGGCAGCTTGGAGGCTGATTAGAGTTGGTACCAAAGAAATGTTCCACTGATTTGCTGAGGAGCCTATGAGAGCAATACCGTTATAATGCAAAGACACCCTAGATACCAGAGGACTTCTAATAGCTGACAGAATAAAATTAAAATACATTTGACTGATTGAGACATCAGCAATTTGACATGATGATTACAAAGTTGGCTGTGGTAAAAGCAAGTATTATTCTATTCAGTGCCATGATTTATGAGACTATTAATTGTCAGACACTTACTGTATATTTGCTTTAAAAAAATAAATAAAAACACAAAAGTTGCTAGTTGTATTTGTAAGTGCATCAGGTGAACGCAGACTTCTTGCAGCCATTTCCAGCTTCATCCATCAGATTAAACTTTTTTATAGATAGTGATACTGTATTTTCTAAAAAAAAAAAAAAATGCCCAGTTTCATTTACCCATTTTCTGAGGATCTTATAAAGAGGGCAAATCCTATTCATCTTAGCCCAGCTGTTCCTTTTCCACTCACCTGAGCTATTGAATGCCGCTGACACAGGCCCTTAATGAGAAGCGGATTGACACCTCTGTATTATAGCTTGTGCCCTACCTCTCTCTAGTTCTATGACTTGCTTTAATAAATTACTGTCCAATAAGAACTTTTATGATCTTGGCATATGTTGCCTTTTATAGGTGAAAATAATTGCATTCCCAGATCACCACTCCTCGGTTCATTCTTGAACATGAGAATGAGACTAGCGGAGCCTACGAAATGAGATAGTTTCACAGTGTCTGCACAAGTCCTTCTCATTTGGGTCGTTACACAGCTCCTCCCCCACAACCACCCCTCTCCTCCTTCTTTCTCGATTTCCTGGCATACCTTCACAAGCCCCTCCCCCTCCCGTTCGCCACTCTTCACTCCGCTCATGCCTGGAGAGAGGCCCACGTTGCATGCCAACAGGCGCTCTTTAAACCCACAACACCATCCCCCCATCCACTTCACACACGCACATGCAGAGTCTTGTTTTGAGTTGCCACTGAAGTGTGACAGAAGCCACTTGACAGGTGACACACACACACTTGATGTTATCGGGTCAGGGCTAGAGATTCAGCCTCTTGAGTGATGAGAGACTGTCACTTGCATTGTTTATCTACGATACAGGACAGAGAAGGGGAAATGACAGAGGGAAGGCCAGTGCTCCTTTCTTTGTTTGAGGTGTATCGCTCAAGGGGAAAGAGGGGACAGAGGAAAGAAGCAAGAAAGAATCCACAACGAACTTCTGAACAAAAGAGACTTGGTGCACAGTACTGACCTGTGAAGAACACAGAAACCGTTACGTAGGGTTGAGCTGATAATCCTCGGGCAAGCATCGAACTTAGGTAACTAATTTGTGTGTCATACTCCTTTACAATAGAGAGACAACAGAGAATAAAAGAGTGTACTTGAATGTTGAACTGTGAATGTGACTTCAACTCTACAGACACACACAGTGTTTCACTTTTTGTATTTTGATGTTTAGCAGCAAAAGTGAGGCTTTAAAATCATTAACTCTCTATTTGTCCACGGCCACAGAGAAGTGAAACTCAATCTGTCTGAATGACAGCTGTGAGCCCTGGGTCAAAAGTCATGTGTTCAGAGACTGCTCTTGAACATGTATGTAGAGGGGAATAAACACGTGAATACATCTGACTTTAGAAGGCAGTATAAAAGACAGGACATTTTCTTGTTACAATAATTATTTATTAAATTTAAAATATCTTTAGCACAGGTTAAAAATTAGACACTTCCATGTACCATGAGCGCCTTGGGATTGAATGTTTGAACATGGTCAAAAATAAACACTCTTCAAACTCAGAGAAGATTTCTTCTTAGTTTGTCTCTCATTATCTCTAATGTCTGCTTAGAGTTCATAGGGCAGAGGCAAATTTGGCATTGATAGTATTCTTGATGAATATATTAGAAAACATTGCAAAATTCATGTTTGATTTGGTTAATTTGGAATGAGTCCCAACTGCATGTTGGACATGCCTCGCTGTTTCTCTTTGTTTTATCTTTAAAACCATTTGAACAAAAATGGCACTCTTTAAAGCTGGTGTTTCTACCTATTTGGTGAGGAAACTCAAATTACTGGCCAGGTTGTAGTGCCTCTAAGCTTAACTGTTTACCATAGTGTTTTAGCAGCAGTGTTAGACACTAGGGTTATGCAAGTAATTATTTAGAGTATGCATGTGGACATGCAGCAGCAATGGAAAAAAATCTACACTATGTCACTCTGTCACTCCTCTCAAACATACCATCTCCATAAACCAGTGATTTATGATTTTTGCCCCAGCCCTACTTTATGAAACATGAAAAAGATAACAAGAAACATGAGCAGAGCACTGTAGTAAATGGCAGGCCAATGCACTACTTATCAGTAAGAAAACATTAACAGCAAAGACATATTTTTTCAGTTTTTAAATTGTTTACAAACCATAGCAGAGGTCACAATTTATTATGATTTCATGTTTGATTTTTTCATTGTTACATGCCATATGAGAAGTCTGGATTACAAAAGTACCTGAACAAATTGCTTGTATATTAGCATGCATAGCTGTTTGGTATTTACAACATATTTACAGAATTGAACTAAGAAGGCTCTAGCGTACATGTATGTTTCATTTACATCTAGAATGGAGAACAGAAAGCAGCCTTACAGTGGTGTGTAGAGTAAACAGGACATGCACATAAAATAGAATGGTCTTTTAACTGAACAAAGTTGGTTGTTTTAAACTCTATCATTTACAAAGGAACAGCTCAATTGGTAACAAGCTACATCGTGGACCAGCGCTACTGCATTGCATAACACAGATGTGTTTTTTCTCTCTGTCTGTACTGCACACTAGTGTCTGAGCACAGGGGGCTCAAAAAGGTTAATTTACGATGTTAACCGTGCCGTGAAGGGAAAAGCAAATAGGAAAGAGCATGCACAGCACCAGAGGAGGACATTAAGCTGCAGCTACATCTTTCTCTACCCCGCTCCCTCTATCAGTGTAGTGACAACAGTAGGGCTCCCTGATGTGTACAAAGACACAGGGCTATCACCATCCATCATTGCAGACACTGAAAGGATCTTTCAGCAGTGATCAGGCTGTAAGCAGTCGCACGCCACTGACACCTTTTTCCCTTTTGTCTTCTCTTGTTAAGAGCTACAAAAAAGGCCTTTTACAGCAGTGACAAAATATGTGTCAGAAAATCAAGAAAAATATAATACAAATAAAACACATGAGAGGAACAAGTCTACACAGATAATGATTATTGCAAAGTTGTATTTTACATCCTATCTATATGCACATTTTGAAAGTTTACATCATGGTAGTTTTTGTTGAAAGAATGGAAGACATATTGGATATATTGTGACTGCAGATGGGATTTGTGATCTCAGGTGATAACTGGCTCATGGGATGTTGCAGCCATTAAAGATATTGCTCAGTTAGTGAGAATAACATCAGCTTCACACACTCAGCCTGTCCCTGTGGTACTGGTTCTTTGTCCACCTCCAGCTCATTTACACTCAACCTTTAATATAGGCAATCAGCACAAGGCAGCCTCACTGGGGGTCTATAAACACTTGATTTCACAGAACTGCCTTTGATAAAGCAGGGGGTGACTGCTGAAGCATGTTAATGTGCTTTCCCATAAAGCTTATCTCTGACTGGGGTCATCAGGGCCAAGTGGCAAGGGGCTGATCGCCATAGCAATAAGACCCTAGAAGCAGTTACCCCAGCTTATGGCCCCTCTGACAATAAGGGCTCCAGCCATGGCCTACCTTTGGATAATCAAAGCCCCCATCCCGGCACATAATAATGTAGAACTTTACTAGAGTACAATTGAAATGAGGGCAAGGTGCAAATTAACCTGTGGTTACAGAGAAGACCCTCAGTGAGGTTAAAATCATAAATGTTTAATTGCCCCCCAGCAGTAGTATTTAAAAACATGAGCTGACCCATTGTAATGGAACAGGAACAGGAACATCCTTTAAACTAACTGTAAACAAAATCATCTTTCCACAATGAAATAAATAAAAGTACCTAAAGGTATTTCATTTACTTTAAGAAACGTATTTGAAGTGAGCTGCATAATTATGTCTCCTCTGTTTTTGTCAGGTGTATGTGATGATACTGTATAATTTAGAGGACTAAAGATTGGGGCTTTGAAGAACACTTTGATAGCATATGGTTATCCCCTGCTGCCTCACACTCTCTGCTCTGTAGGGGGGCCAGAAGGGATGTATGCATAACTTTCTGGACTCCACAAACTTTTCACTTCTCAGAAACTGAGGGATTACACCCCAATCACAGCAGGGGGAACAGCACGCCTCCAGGCATCTCCCCTTGAGCCACTCTAATCTCCATTTTACACCCTAAAGACAAACTGTTATGCCAGAGACAGAGAGACTTGGATGGCAACGTCCAGGTAAATCAAACCAATCAATCCTATCTCCATAACCACCCTGTGCATCTGGTCGTGAATATGTGAACATTGTTTTGCACGATCAAAACAACCAGTCTCTTTTGGTGTCACTCTTTATCAATTGTTTCAAACCAATGGGAATCAGGTTTTTTTTTTTTTTCATTCTTTCTTCTGGCTCAGGCGCAGGAGACTAAATCAAGCTGTCAGAAACCAGACTGCACAGCTAAATGGTGCAGCCTGAAATGCCACCTGTCCACAGCTTGTGGCGATTTATTATTTCCCATTTATTTATTTTTATAGAGCGAACCTGGGTATTTGAAAAATCTCTCAGCTGTGCATAACACCCCAGCTTCCTTTGGGCTTTGCTACACTGTTGCACAGTTTTTTTGTGCTGTATTCTCCCCAGATAATCGTACCTAAAAGGATGTGTTCCCCATTATCTAATCAGATGCTAAAGATTTGGTTTACAGCAGTTATCAGCGGTATTACACAGTGGTCAGCCAAGAGCATTTATTCCAATTGAGGCATTTTGGTTAATCCTATTCATTCTGTTCCCCAACCAAATCTTCTTGGGAGCCCATCTCATCTCACAAAAGGGGCTTGATGGCTAACTGCTCACCCAGAGGCTTATGTGGCGGCCAGAATGAGGAGGGACTAAGGGCTTAAATGCCTCTATAATTCATCCCTGTCATTATCTGTGTGACATAAGGAGGTCTTCGGTGTCTGAGCAACGTTCTGGCCATTACAGCACAGCTTGTCCACTCAATATCCATGTTGTGTTTTTGCCTTGCAAGTTAGGGATGGTTATTGGGTTTGTTTTTTTTAAGTTTTTGTTAGTGCAAAGAAATTGAAGCTTGCACATGAGAACTATTTTCCAGAAAAGTGTGGTTGAGCCAGAAGTCAGAGCAGAGCAGAAGACATGGGTGGCCTCACTGTAATCCTTCAACCTTTGTCCTCTCTTCCACTACCCCAGCAACGTCTGGTTTGAGGTCATAGGTAATCATGACACCCCAGCAGACACACACACTAGCAAAACTTGGACTCTCAGCCTGTGTAAATACAGTGTGAGGGAATGTTTCTGCTTTTTGACAATGTACTTTTATAAATAATGTGTAACTTAGTGAATGTGAAGTCTTTCACTTTGTATATTTGTGGTCTGTCAAATTGTCATAAGACCAATAATTTGCTACAGTGCCAACCCTGTTTACAGGCTGTGAATGTCCTGTCTCTTCTATCCTATTGAAGAGGACACAGACTAATCATTTGCACTACCATAACACCAAATTTATCTTGATACTAAGTAGTGATTATAGGGAATAGAGTACTCACTATTAGTTATTTAACTGTATTGGTTAGATGTTTTGACATAATCCAATGTTGCCCAATGGGTTTGGACAACCCTGAATTATACAAAAGACTACATGTTGCGCCTCATGAGCCCAAAATCACTTAGATCCTTCTTTGTTTAATCCAAAACAAGATTGTACTTATCCTATTACACCAGAGTATAGATCATTTGTTAAAGCAAATTATTACTGCTGAGAACGGAGGGGAATTTGGAGCATTGAATGCTTGTGGCAAAATGTGAGATGTGGTAAACTAAGGTAGGAGTCTAAGAACGAGGAGGTGAATGGAAGATGGAGGAGGAGGAAGGCAGATTACGAGGGGCCTATCTAGAGGATGTTTCAATGGAGAAAAAAAAGGCTGGGGCCCTATAGGGGTAAATCTGAATCAGTAGAGCTCTATATCCTTTCTATCCCTACCCCCTCCGCCTGTACCCATATCCATCATGTTAATATACCTACAGCGTGGCCCTTTGGGTAATATATCTTTGACCTGTGATTACTCTAACAGCTTATTGTTTGCACACTGAACAATCCCATTATGTTGGCGATCTGTTTACATGCAGCCTCGCTGTTTAGATTAGCATGGTGTGTGTAGGTGAGCGCAAAAGTGAGCAGGCAGCTGTGTGTTTGTGTGCGCTCCACAGAAAGTTCACATCTATAAGCTGTTCCTAAATCTGCTCTGGCTCAAAACAGACAGAAGTCTCCTAGCTGCCTGATTAAAAGAGCAAAACTTGTTAAATCACAGAAGACAAATCAGCCCATCATAAGTTGCCTACAGCTGTGCATCAATTTCACAGTTTTTTTTCTGAAAAAGTGAGAAGCCTCTAGATGAGTATGTGTCTTTCCTTATTACTACATACACATGCTCATAGTTTAGTGACATGACTTAGTTCCTGTCTTATAAATCTTTACAAATCACCTCCAATTGAATTTGTTTAATGCCATTAAAGTTGATTCAACCTTTGGGCAAAAGAAAGTAAAAAGTCAGGTCTACCCTGTTTTGTATCATAATTTCTTTGGGGTCCATGTAGGTGGGACTGATATGTCTGTTGTAGGCAGACATGAAAGTATCATCAGGAAGCAAGGCCAACAGGTCTTTAAGCACACAGCTGAACATCTGGTGAAGCTGAGGGCCGCGCTCATTAACACAGTGTTAACCTCAGACAGGACGTGAGGTCATCTGGGCCCAGAGAGCTGCATGATGTTGGAAGTGTTTGAGGTCAAGGGGTGACTAAACCTCTCCAAGGAAGCTGTCTTTCTGAGATGCAGACTCTAGACAGAGATCATGATAATGTACTCTTGTAACCTTTTAAACTTTGGGCAGAATCCAAGTTTTCTTTATTCCTTGATTTGTCCTGAGACCTCCACACCATCTTTCTGCTCTGTTCTGCTCCTGGACTTTTCTGGCAGTACGTAGACTCACTGGGATGTGCAAATCTTTCTCTTTGACATGGGATGAATGGACAGTTGCTGGCAGGGTGCCCCATGCCACTTTGTACACTGCCACATAATTGAAGTGCCCCACTTTGGCTTCCTTTTTTTTTTCCACTCCTGACGCTCACTACAACCAGGTTGTCTGTTACTTCAAAGGATTATGTGATGCTTCAGATTCACATTCCAGCACTGCTGTTTGGCTTTATGGACTTTTCAGAAAGGGATGGGTCAGTTTTGGTCACATTGGGTTTGTCCACAAATCAGTAACCTAGGGCATGTTTTTTAGGTTTAAAATGCTGTTAGTGTGTGCAGAAGATAGAGGGAAATAGCTGTATATGTGTAGACTGGGCCTGAATGTCACTTCATATTGACCGAAAATCAAACTGAGTGAGGCGCCAAGGGGCTTGCATTTGTGTCATCTGTACCTCCACACCCTCCTGTATGAATAATGGTTAGGATCCTTCTAGAAGTCAACATGCAAAGTATAGCATCTTAGACTATACATAGTGTATATACTGTACATATATACAGCGACGGAAGTATGGAAGTGAAACCGTGTAATGATTGTGCATCTGTGTGTGTGCTTGTATGTGGGATAGTGTTCCCCTGTTGCCATGTGTGTCCATCAGTGGCATTCATCACTGAGTTACACTCTACTCATGAGGCTCGGGGGATATGCAGTGAACTGTGGGGACAGCAGAGGGGTCATGCTATGTCATGAATTCCTTAATGCACAGCACACACTGAGAGGTAGAGGATGCACATTTGAAGGTGAACTTTTATTTCCCCTTGTTGTCCATGCAAAGGTTTTTTGTCTTCACCAGTGTGGTCTTGTCTGTTCATTGGCTTCGATTGTTGTCACTGAGTCCATTTGTTTTTCTTCATAGTCCATAGAAGAAGGTTAGGGTCCTAATGCCTCTGTTAGCTTCACATGGTGGCTTGAGATCCAAGCAATGTTTAAAACCATGCAGATAACCTGGGCCTCAGGTAGTTGCGTCCTCATGGGACACTTATTGCAAGTCAGAAAACAACACTGGAAATATGAATCCAAAAATCAAATGTAATCTACAAATGATACTTGATAAAAATATGAATCCAGAGTTAACTGTGTGGTTTTCCTTTTCATGACTGAATGATGACTCCAGCATTATCTATAGCTAATGTATTTGCATCTATTCAAATACATAGGAAAACATGTTTAAATATCACTAAATCTGTAACTATACGAAAACTTTTAAAATATTGGAATTGTCCTGAAATATCCACTATATTGAGATTTTTGATGTAGTGCCAGAGTAGTAAATATAGACTATTGTCCATGCTGCTGTCTCCATTTGTCTCTATTTACATGACCTAAAGTGGAGATTGTGTGGAAGACGAGGCAAGAGAGAATAGGAAGTGCAGTTTCTTTGTCCAAATAACTTCAGAAAAGACAAAAGACATCTGTGATGATCAGAAGACAGCCTTATGGGAGGTCAGACGGAAACTGTCCTACATGGAGTGTTCTATCCACAGTCAAGGTTTATGAGATGGCGAGAGGTTCCTGTATCAGGAATAGGAACAGGTTTCATAAAGATCTATTTACAGAAGCATGCATCTGTGAGTCTCCCTTTGATGAGAAAGTAGTCATTCCATTATATTTTTATGAACAGAATTCCTTTTTTAACATAATTTTCCATATTTTCTAGAAAACAGCTAGAGGTAACGATCAAGAAGGGTAACGGGGCTTTACAGAATTCACTGTATGGTTTTGAAGGATTTCTGAGGCTCTCATCTTCATTTTTGAATGTTGTGCTTTGTAGGAGGCTTGGTGTGACTGGTCAACCGATTTGATGTCATCACTGCTTCATTGTCCAGTCATCTGTAAAGACAGGACACAGGAGAGGGGTTGGGAAAGAAAACAGGAGAAAAGTCATTAAAGTATGAGTCACACCTTCATTGTTACAAGTGTAAGTCTATCGAGCATGGGCCTTACTAGGCTTTATCTTGTTAGTGAAGCTCTACAATGACACGAAGTGAGTCATGGCGTCAGTATTTGGGAGTGTGGGGCCTCTGCTGTCACTGGTGCCAATATAAAAAACAAAGGTGGAGTGACCACCCTGTGAGTGTACATGGCAAGCCACTTGGCTGAGATTCAGAGTGACAGTGGTGGCAGGGTGGGGGTGACTCCTTAATCAGCTTCTATTAAGGCCAAGGAGAGACAAGTACATTTACTTAGTGTGTGGGTTTGACTTTCAACCTTGTTCATTCATTGAAATCATTTGTACTTGTGCTATTTTAAGTACATGCAACTATTTGTCAATTGCTATATAAAGGAAAGACTAACGGGAAATACATTGTGCAGACATTTAATGAATGAAACTGGAACACATTTTGTAAGAATGCTTTAGGCTTCCGATAAAGAGAGGTTACTCAGCTCTCTATTTTAGGCCGATATTTATATATTAAAATATTTATGTTATTATCGGCATTTTGTATATGTCTTTGTCTCACCGTCAATGACTATATGCCCCCACTTATTACACAAATCCATGCGAGCTACATCATGTATTGTCCAGCTTTCATCCAGCACCAACACATGTTCCACGAGCTATACAACCGAGATCACACACATTGCCCTGGGGCATGCTCCATCCTCTCAGCCGTGGAGACCTCCCTGAATGCGGTCCCTCAGTCTGCGATAACGGTCTATGTGATGGGAATGCAGGGCCATTTGGACCTCCAAAGCCAGGTGTTAGCACTTCAGTTCGCTGCCTCATCAATAATTGACAGAGGCAAACCAATCAGAACAATTTGCTCACCACAGCGAAGTGCTAGAGCAGCCTAACACCAGTGAATCATTAATGAGGCAATTAGCTGAAATGGTTAGACGGTTAGCCCTCACTGGCAGTGCTCCTGTGACGTTACTGCAATGGTGTCCTGATACAGCATCTGCACATGATGGAGTGATGTAGAGGCCAACACATTATCAAGCAGAGATCTTGGGGGATTATATGACACTGTCTAGAGTCAGAGCTGAAGTTCGTTAAGGTTGGAGTTAAACTTGTGCTGGTGTGTAACTGTGCCAGCTCTCCATCTGTTGACCACTGCTCTCATTCAGAAAAGAATGGCAACAAACCCAATTGGCCATTACCATGGGAGATTGACCTTTATTGGCTGTTGTTACCATCACAGAGACCACCAGGACCCCCCTCCCGGGTGATTCAAGTGTGGGAGAACCTTTATGGACATGAATAAAATCGACCATAGTGACATCAGTCAAACATGGGTGAACCAACAACAACAATAACAGCGGAGATGGAGTTTGCCTTTGAAGAGCAGAGATCCTGGATTGTTGTATGAAAGGAAAATCAAAGACCCAAGGGAGCTGCTCACAAAGCCCCATCGATCGGCCATATTGGAACCATTTCATAGTTTATCGATGCGCCTCTGCCAGCTCCCTCACCCCTGTGTCCAGTTTAGGCTCAATTAAACCAGCAATCTTGATCTCAGGAACAAACCGTGCACACTCTACATACTGCGAGGATTAATTCCAAAGCCACACTTTTGTGCACATTAACAACACATTTTATTCTGGAGTTTACTTCTTTTTATTACGTGTTACTTGACCAAAGAACGATACTCTTATTCTTGCTCATATAGAGGACAAAGCTTTCCTAGAACAATACCCTCTCACTCCAGTAAATATATCAGTGTAAGGTGTTATAACAATTTTGTTTGTGTTATTTTGATGTGGTGTTTTTATTTTTCTACTAGTTTTCTAATTATGGGCTTGATAAGGGCCATAAAGACACTCATAAAGACATGTCTTGTTGCTGCATCTACTCGATATGAAGAAAATACTGTCTAATAGCAAGGTCTTAACATGAAACCTCCTTTATATGCTTCCACTCCTGATTACTGTCTTAAAAGTAAATATAAAAGTAATTGATTAGTCCTTTAGATGGGTCCGGTTGTGTGTGTGTGTTAAAATTGACACTTGGACAGAAAAGGGGCAGATATGGTCGAGAGCAAGACCCTGTTTAATGATTCCTATTCACTTTTATTGCCCTCCTAGGATGCCACCTTCAATAAATATTTGCAAACAGGAAATTTGCAGGACGACTTGAGAGAGTCATTACCACGGAACCCTATGTGTTCTGAGATTAAGATGTAATTAAAATAGTAAATCAATATTTATTAAGCGATAGCCCACAAACAAATGGGACATAAAATAGACAAGAGAGGAAGTAACTTTCTAAATTTCTTACTTAAACACAGGTACAAAGAACTGAGTTGAGGACACCCTTCCAGACTTTTAATTTACCTTTGGACGGAAAACATCACAGCACAAAATATGGCACAGACACAAAAGAGCCTCCATTGTCCATACTTCCAGATGTCAAAGCTTAATGGACTGCTGGCTTTATTGTTTGAAATTACTTGACATATAAATGGCCCGGGAAAACATTGGTTGGCCTCAATTATGCATTGAAAATAAAGTTATGAGCTAGTGGCTGAATTATTGATGTTGGCACCAAGAACAAGAGCATGGTTGGCAATGTGTCACAGTTTATTTATTTATTATTAATTCTTTTTCCTGATGCGTCATCTTGTATCGATACATTTTCATCTAAAAACCCCTGGAAGCCTAACCCTGTGAAAGATGGAAAAACGTGCAATGAAATATCGGAAATATAATGCTGTATTACCGGAAGAGAGAAAACAGATAACATATTAAGTAACATAATGGGGAGGTATACTCATAAATAGTGAATATTAGATAACTTATTGTATAAATGTGTTGTTTCTTCACTTGTTTTCAAAGAGAGTTCAGTTATATGATTTTCATTTATCTACTCTCATCTGTTTGAAATCTCTTACAGTTTGTATTGTGTAAATTGGGTTAGACTCTGATCAGTATTTAATGTCTGCTGGGTTTTCTTACAAAAAAATATTATTCAAATGCAGAAATTCTTATCTGTGTGGAAGTTTTAAATGTTTTAAGAACTTTTTATACCATTGTGATTGGCCATTTAGACCCTGTATAAAAGCCTTAAGAAGAGCCATTGAACATTCATTGTGTAAGAGTCTGCGTAATAGATTTTTTAAATTAATATGAGCATATAATATTTAGTTTTTTTTTATTTGAGAGAATGATTTTAATTTTATAATAAGAGGCCAGTGATGAATATTTATTACATGTTTGTTTGATAAAAAAGTAGAGTTTTGTTATTGAGTTTTCTTTTCCACATAATTGACCTGAAAAAGCATCAGGCATATTGTGACTCATGAACATAAGACCTTGATCTACCTGCTCTCTGGGAAAGGGTTCAATAGCCGATTCTTAGTGGGTCGAGTGAATAAAAAAAACAGTGTATACATGCAATTTTTGTTCGAGAAAACAGTATCACACCTTCACATCTCCAACCCACTCACATGTGTTCGCAACGCATGTAAATTTCACTTAGCTATCTTATTTGCTGCGTTTCATTTTCATGCTTCCATGACTCAGCGGCTGTCTTTCTGCAGCCTTTCACCACTCTTACGGATACTTTTACTTTCTTTTCCAATATATGACATGAAACCAACAGTTGGAGGCCACTGTTAAACTTTCCACTTCTCAACTCTATGTATGTGCTCGCAGCCCATTTCAGAAGTGTAAAATGTTTGCAATAATAGAGAAGCGGCCTCTCTCTTCCTTCCCAGGGTTTCATAATGTTCAGCTGTGGAGAAGCCACTCTGATCAATACCCATCACACCGCTAGGATAAATACATTTATCACACCCTGGTACTCCACAATGCTACATGGTGTTACATCCGACCAGAGACGTGTATCCTCAAGTTAGGTTCATATGTGCATTCATAAAACATAATGACGAGCTCCCTGCTTTCAACTGAACAAAAAGAACAATACTTTGGGCCTGTTTTTCTCATCTTAAGCAAACTCCCCGGGCGTTTGAGTCTGATTTGAAAGACAATCCTTCTGTTGTCCCTCTGTTGCAGATAAGGAACAGGCGTTTTGAGTAATTACAGTGCATTATCGCCAAGGAACGTTTTCATTGCTACATTTTAAGATGTGTAGTGAGCGGTGACAAACGAACGACCGTTTTAATCTGTATCAGGAGGAAAAACACATGGCTGGAGCCAATGAAGTCAGCTCTCTCGTTCTGCCACTAACAGAGACCATCTGGACTGAATCAAGTTTTCCCCTTTGAATCAACAGCTGTTGGAAATTACACGGCAATACTACTACTTTATATACATGAGCTTATTGTATTTTTGTTTTAATCATACCACGTTTGTTTTGTATGGTTTTATTTTACTGATCAGAAAACACTTCCCTACTTCCTAAACGCACTTGTTTCTCTTCATCTCAGCTTTCACTTGACTTCACCGTTTTCTGTCTAACCCGGCCTCTGTGTAGCGCTGATCGAAGGCTCGAGCGTGCCTGTCAATCTGTCAGCAGCTGACAGTTTTACAACACGCGCACTACACTGATGGGTGCCATCATTCACGTAACGATTGGCCCTCTTGCTCAAATCAAAAGACAAGAGCAAGTGAGAGGGCTGGGAAGGATTGAATGTGCGCAGAAGCAGGTGAGTAATGGTTGTGTCGAAGAGACAGATTGTGAGGAGGAAAGGGGCAGATACCACTTCGCTGATATCTGTGTGGCAAACAGTATTCTTTTTCTGAACATTTTCATAAAGCTGAAATGTTGGCAGATTTTCCTCTCAGCGCTGTGGAGAGTCACAGTGGTTTCTTCTTTCCACTGACCTAACATGACATGTTCCACTTAGCCAAATGCAATCTTTTCATACTGTATTTAAATTTTATTGTTAGCTCTACTGCTTAGAAAGGAAAAGGCAGATTCTAGAGGGAAGTTTTTGTAATGGAAGAGTTGTAAAAAAGGTTTGAGGTCATTCTTTCTAAATGTTTTTCTGTTTGTTTGTTCAATTTTAAGTGAATAAGAAGAGGATATAAACACATTTCCTTTTAGCCAGTATCTGAACTAAAATAATATGCTTACAATACGTGAACATTGCCTGTGTCACACACAGCATTTTTTTATAGCAAGGAGTAAAAATGTCAAGTAAAATATATATTTAAACAGACATTTATTGCCTTCAGTTAAATGCCAATTTTCTTGTAATAAAAAAAATGATTAAATCAGAAGTTTAACCATGTAGTGTAGACAAGTGAAAAGACTCTAGCATTAGGAAAAGTTAGATCTCCAGAGATCTGGTGGAGACCTAAACCTTCCCTAGAAACATTGCAAACACTGCCCAGAGGAGAGACAAATAAGTCAATCTGTTAGTCTGTTTACAGGGACCGGCAGCAGCAAAAGCACTGTGACACCCCATTCACGGTCAGATGGGAAACACATGCTTAATGACTCCATCCATTCACTGCATCTCTCTAATGATTACGCCCATATGCACCTTCTCTTTCATCTCTCTTCGACACATTTCTGTTTAGGAGCATTACTTGTAAAACCGTGGAATCTGTCTAAATGTGAGAAGTGTCTCAGTACAAGCTCGGAGCAAAGGTCCTGGGTTGTGATGTGGTCACAAAGGGCCTGCCTGCGTTTTAAGCTGCTGTGTGATGCGCGCCTGTGACATCTGCCCAGGTGTCATTGTCGGCGCATCGATCAGGCCGAGCTATGGAAGGTCTCTCCAAAGCTTTCTTCTTAAATCTGCACTGACAGGCGATGACATGATGGAGACGGGGCGGCTGAATTGATTGTGTCCTCCCTCTCCTCCCTTTGTCCCGTCACTCTCTCGTCTTCCGTCTCTCATTCTCCCCGCGCCGTTCTTCTTTTCCTCCCTCTTTCTCTACTCATCGCTTGGATGTGTCGAGCACAAGATGTCAGATTATTTCCCAGCAGACAGTGTGCTGTGTGACAGAGGGACTGGAGCTGTATATCACTAGATGACACTACACACTACACCCCCTCTCCTAGCACCAGTTCTTCCTAACATCAAATATGGCCCGGGCCTTTTTGATCACTTAAAAGGCTGATATTAGGAAAGGAGCCGCCTCTTAAACAAAAGCAAACAAAGTATTTCATCTGTCATGTTTGTCAGCGGGCCATATGCGCCGCTTAACAGCTTTTCTGTCAGAGAGGTGAGAATCCACATGATAGCACACGTTTTGTAAATCAAAACAATGCTAAGCTTTTGTTGACTTTTTTAGTTTTGGAGGGTTTTTTGTTGTTGTTTTTTTTTTCAAAAGTATATTTCTTTTTTAAAACTTCACTACATTATTTTTGTAGGGGTAAAATACAAAATTGATCCTTACACACCCTTCCGCTCCAGATATTCCTTTGTAAGCAGTTAGGACAAATTTGGTGACTACTTTAAACGGAGACAAAGGCAAAAACTCTTGCATGTACTGTACAGTCGATTAAAGCTATGCAACTAAATAAACATATTTTAAAAAATACTATTATTTTCATGTCCAGTTTGTTTTATTTTTGGGATGTACATTTTAATTAAAAAGCTGGAGCCTTTTTATCTTTCAGATTTCCTCTACTGAACCCTGGTCCTAACCTTGTAATTTTAATAGAACTCAGCGAAGGCTTTGGCGAGGGTGGGGTCATGCCAGTATCCAGGCCAGCCACTGGGCATATTGTTTCTATGGCACCTGTCCCCCCAGATTAATAACTCCAAAGCCTGTGCTGGCAAAGCGTGCAACGATACCAGAAATTACAATACTAATTCAGCACAGGGGATTTATATGCCAGCCTGGGCTAGAATTTATGACAAAGTGTGGACAGGAGCAGAGGAGGGAGAGGAAGAGAGACTAATAATGCTGGCGAAAGTGATTAGCTCAATGGGAGAAATTGTGCGTTTGTAGTCCTGCAATTATTATTGTGTTTCTCATCACATAATGAGTTTGAACAATGCAGTTAATGGTATTATTGGCGAGGCACCAGAAGCTGGGTGTATATAAGCTTGATAGCACTTTTTCGTCAATAAATCACTCCAGTGCACATGGCAATATTTAAATCTATGTTATTAAAATTGTTGGAACAACACTATCAGATTTATGTTGTGTTATTTTATTATAGATTGATTATCATCATCACAGGCATATCTGATTTGCGTGCAGGCAGCTGGAGAGCGCTCGCTTTAATCCATTTTGATTGCTCTGCAGAGGAACGCCACTGCTCTGCTTGAATGGACAGCTACTCGCCATGCTGCTCTCGTGATTGGCTTAGCAAACAAAAGATTGTTTTTTTCCCCTTTGTGCTTTTGTTTCCACTACAAACTGTTTTGTTAACATATTATAGAAGCACTCAGCATTTCCTTTTCAATTTGCCTTATAATTAAAAAAATTAAATTTGAGTTTTTAATGTACGTATCTTAAAGCATTGGATAAAAAATGACAATGTCACTGCTCAGTACAATTTGCTAAAGGAAACACAGGTACACAGATCTGACCACTTTAAAAACTCTGTGTGTTTTTATTACACCTCAGTGTGAATCTAAATTATATTTTTTGCCTCTGATGAATGTAAATGTAGGTGCTCTGAATTGAAGGAGGAGATCAGCACACCCTCAACCTTGGTCTTGGCAGGGAGAGGCAGTCTAGCATGTACGTTCACCGATACGGCAGCAGAATTACTGGCTCTCACAACTGTGACAGCCCTGAAATTACAATTGAGTTTCACTCTTTCCTGTTTCCACACCTAGCTCCTTCTTCCCCCTTTTTCCTTGTTCTCCCCCCTTTTCCTCATTCGCTCCCTCTCTCTCTCTGTGACGGCTCAATAACAGGTGCCATGCTAAGAGAGCTGTTACAGCCGTCCCTGAGTGGTTGTGTCAGCAGCAATGTTAAGGCTGAGCTTTCCAACCTGCTCACCATGCAGGAAAAACGAGAAAGAAAAATCTCTTTGGTCCCCAAATGGTGCCCACTGGGAGCCATCACGCGCTAAATTTCACCGGGTGGTTCTCCCTCGTTATGTGTCTCGTGGCCCCTGGACTCCGATTTACAGATAGAGCCATACTGAGCCTTTCTGCATGGCAAGCCCCACGCAGCTGTGATCAGCAGAAAAAATGACGACAAAATAAGAAAAAAAATAAATAAACAAATCAACAAACACATAAGAAAAGCCCATTTCTTTGCAAATGCTTGAATAAGGACTTTTTATGAGCCATCTGCAGAAAATGAAGCGTTCAGTCGGGCCCTGATTGCTCTTAGACAGGTTTGGCCTGACTGCTTAAAAACCTGTTAAGTGTTGGAAGTGGTACTATCAGTGGGAAAACAAATTGATAAAAGCTTTTGTACGCCTCCTCTTGATTTGGAGAGCCAATTTACAAAGCAGGACTCGGGCTGATTCTGACTTCTCTCGCCTTTAACACAAACAAACAATCTGTCATTACAAGCTCTCGTCTTTAACTTGCCTCAACGTGCGCTCCTTCACGTGTTTTTTTGAGAGGTTCTTGGCAAAATCTATGCAAATAGAGAGGCACTAGGCCGGGGAAGCCTGAAGCGGGCAATAATCACAGACGGATTGTGTGCAAACAAGAGATGCTAAATACCTCAAACCTCTGCCACACACACGGGGTGACAAGATACTGTTAGGTGTTTGCTCCGTTTTTTCTTTATTGCTGATATGCATATTATTTTGAAACTTTTTACTCTGTAAGATAATTAGAGGTGTACCATTTAGATGTATACAGTAAACAAACAACGGTGCATTTCTACAACTCGAGCACAGTTTGGATCTCAGCATAAATGATTAAGTTTTTCCTGTACATTTTTTGCTGGTAGGAGGAGTAGAGATATGTTGCATATAGGTAATCTAAATTTAGCCTTCCATACCATCATGAGCCGGTTCATTTTACGCACACAAAAAAAATGATAAATTTCAAAGGTGACCTGATGGTTTTCATTACAGTTGATTGATCGGCCTATGTGAGGGTGTCACAAAATGGACACAGCAGACATTGTACACCTTCGGGAGCTTACATAGAACTGTAGGCCATATAAGCATGTCCCCTATAGCTACATACCGGGGCCACCATGTAGCTGCCAAACACAAAAAAGTTTACACACAGTTATTTATAAAACTCTTCATTCTTTGGTAGCGCTTGGGAACAAAGAAGGGATATGTGAATCTCTCCTCTGAACCAGTAAATAACCCCTGCAATTCATCATAAGAGCAAGAAGGAAATGTCAAGGGCACAGGAGTCCCTCTTTGTTGGGGTCACACACACAACATAAACACGCATGCAAAATGATATAATACACACACATTTACATGCCGCATTGTGACCACACTGTGCTACATAGAAAGTTGAGGCATTGACAAATCACTGAGACCTGAAAGTGGGGCCGAGGTGGGACTAATTGAAATGAACTTTAGAAAAGGGGGGACACCTAATTAAACATGAACTTTCTATCCTGTGTTTGTGTTGACATCATGGGGCCTAAATCTCAGCTCATCTTTGGCCAAACCTGGCGACGCAAACAAAAGGATACTGCACACCATCACAGAGAGAAGGAATAAGGTCATTGCTTTTCCTCAGTGAAAACATATTTTTCCTTGTCTCGAGTCACTTGCGACACTTTGCCAGAGTATGCGAGGGGCCCATTCATTATCTGCCGCTTTCCCTTGGAGAGAGAGCGACGCATATGGCGGCTTGTGTTTACGTGTTTATCTGCAGACAGCTATCATGAGCTTTGTGCATATTGGCATACATACTGTACACCTGTGTGTGTATGGGGGCAGACAAGTGCATGCGTGTGCATATTTGCCTTGTTTGTTGCCGTTTATTGCCTGTTCTATTTTCTGTACTACTTGAGCAGGGACACAGCCCGATGCAGAAGCTGTGAAGTTTCCCAGTAACAGGCTAATTCCTCAGTGGCTGTTTAGAGTGTCTCCAGCAGTGCTAAGTGTTCTCCTCTCGGTGCCTGATCAGAAAACAGGACCACTTTAGTCAGTTTGTTTAAGGTCCCCCGAGAAGGCTCTCATATCCTCTCTCTACTTGCTCTGCCCTTCCAACACACACAGACACGTGTGCAGTGCCACTCTCACTAACTTAGTGACGGAAATAAGTTTGCTCGAACTTCGGGAAGCATTTCTTATTCAAATAAAAGTGTCAGTTTCTAAGAAGATTTTAAACATTTGTCTGATTTTTTTTTTTTTTTCAAAACAGAGGACTGTAAAACAACACTGAATCCTAGATTTATAAATTTCAATATTTCCACAAAGGCTGCATCTAACATGTAATCTGGGTATAAGTATTTCTGTGAGATAGATGAAACAACATAACATTTAAAATAAATTGTACAAAAGTAAAAAATGAAACAGGTGTGTATTTCCCGTCTCTGCAGAAGCTCACCGCTGCTGCACTTTTACAGAAAAACAGTTGAAGAACATCTCGAATGCCCTTGGCAGCTGGGGGTAGTAAAAGCCTTTCATCCATTCTCGGTGTGGACTTGACTTATTAATTCACAGCCACTGTTAATGATAAGCAGTTCATCTCAGGTTATAACGAATTCACTCTCATTCAGTCTGTACCTTTTCACATTTAAGTGTAAATACAAACAGTTTGATACATCTTTACTTTAATGGATGAGCAGAATTAATGTAGTTTTAGTTTTACACAGGCTGTAAATAAAATAAGAAACAACATGAAAACCAAATGTTGCTAATATTAATATAATATAACATTTCTCTCTTTTAATTAAATTTTTTATTTACTCTTCACAAATTAATTTACTCTTCACTAATTAAATGCAGCACTGCTAACACAATATCTGCAAATAGACATTGTTACATGGTGAATTTCCACTCCACTTCCACTGTGCAGGGTTTTCCATGGAGCGGCCTTTTCTGCTATCTGCTATCCTTGTGTAAAGGTGAATTTTCCTCAGAAGAGCTGACAAGTGTGAAATTACGATAGGAAGTGCTTCATACCCTGCCATTTACCTTCATTCATTACCAGGCTGTACACATGCACACACACTACTACAATGCAAAGCTGACTGGCAGATACGGCACTCATTTTCCACAACCAGGAAAAGGCGTAGGAAAACACCACACATATTATGCATACAGTCTTGCCCATGGAATTTGTACAAAAAAAGGTGAGTTTCTTCAAAGAGATTGGTTTGCCTTTGGAGTGCTATTGAATATAGAGGCAGAAAGGTACAAAGGTGCAAGAGAAAAGGTTGGGAGTAGAAGCAGACGTACATGGATTATAGCTCATCTATACGTCTATTGCACTAGTCCCAGCCCAGGAGCTGGATCCATATGATGTTCAAAGAGAGCTGAGGCACTGAGTGGTTCTGCCGTTAAGAGGTGAGCCAGGTCACCGGACATGACTTTACATCATTATCAGGGAGTTGAAGCTCTCCCCTTCACTGTTCTGGGTCTAATTAAACAGGCCTACACAAAAATTCAAGTTGGATTTAATGAAAACTTGAAATATAGTATTCCTTTGTCTGGAATATTTAACTGTAAATTAGCCTCAATCATTGATGAGTACTAAATGTAAAGATTTTAACATTTCATCTAACATCAGGGAAAACTCGCAAAGAATAAATTTTAACACATATCATTTGTATAAAAGGAATCAAAAATGAGTAAACCCTAAAAATACATTTTAAAAAATCAGCTTAATAATAATAATAATAATAATAATAATAATTAAAAAAAAATCTTTTTATTTTTACATATTTTAAATTCATCATTTTGGGCAGCATTGTACAATGGTTACTGCGTCCCTGTCGAAGTATTTCAAATGTTAACTTTCTGCTCTGTTAAATAAAATTATTTCAGGGTGAATAATTAAATGCGTCTTCAGTGTGTGTTGTCTGAAGGTGATCCAGCTGACAGTGGTCCGAGGAGCGGAGGAAACACTGGGCGGTCATAAGTCTTTGTCTTTGAAGACCGCACGCTGTGTCCATATCGCTGTTGCAGCGTAATTGATACAGGCTCATGCTGTTGAGCTTAACGGAGCCCCATCATGGCTTTCCACTCAGATCTCTCAAAGCTGTAGGGTCTCCGAGAACAGAGCGCTCGCAGAAACACACAAGCATGTAGCTGCCACACACACAGCTGATCACAGCTAAAGAGATCCAGTGCGACATTGGTTAGACCAACACTAATGGAGATGAGCTGCCTGGTTAGCTCAGTGGAAAATTGAGCAGAGGTGATGCTTATTTCATCACAGCAGTAGTCAGTTTTTAATGGGGATAAATTCAACTGACAATGATTTTACATATTTCAGAAAAATCTTATTGTAACATTTGTGAGGAGTTAAGTTAACATACAGTATCACAATATAAGTGTTTAAAACAACGTGTGATTTTTAGGTTGGGCACACAATGGATACATTTGTAAAGTCATGCTGAGTTCAGTCTGTGTTCTTGCTCTGACAAAAAGCTCTTCTCACTTGGCACAGAAGCATTAAATCATGTCACCATCCAGTCCGATGAAATGTGGGCCACACCTGAGTGCATATGTCCTGCCCGGCAGCGCTGTAGCGTAGTAAAAACTACTGAGGATCCCTGGCAAACAGAAGGAGGTCCCCTGCTTTTACACCTCCACCTGACATTCTGTGACATTTAGGAAGTCGTTAAAGGTGTGAGCATGTAGTGTGCCATAGCGAAGCTCCTCAGGCAGAGAAAGGCTGTCACCATATAAAGCCTTGTTGGACGAACTGATTATGCTGTCAGAAATATCATAACATTATATTATGCTCTCAACTGAGGACATATTTACTGTGTTGACAAATCTTGCATGATAACGTCTGCCATAAAGCCGTCTAGATGCCTGTGGTAGTGCAGCATTCTGATTCAGTCCTGTGGTCAATGCAGATATCAGGATGCACTGCAATTATCTGATGAGTGCAGTACATTTCTGGCCTGGCCTGGTCCATCTCTGTTTGATTGTTGGTTCTGCAGAAGATAAGAGTCTGCTTTTATGAGCCTTTTCCTTTCCACCAACAAACAGCTATTAAAGTGTGGCCAGATCTGGCTCCTACTGGTGCTGCTGACAGCTAATGTCCTGCTATTTGTCCATCTCTGGCATCTGTCTCCATAAATGCCTCGCTGTAAAAAAAAAAAAAAACCTACTAACCTACATCGTTAGGGGCCAAGGCTGTCTTTACAGCAGTAAATGTTTGTTTAGGGGAAGCCCCTGTTCTGAAGTAGCGATTAGCCTTTTGTAGAAAGAGGAGCCCTCAGGTTCAAAGCCTTTCCTGCACTAAGAGGCTGTCAGCTCTAATACTAACAGAAAACACAGACAGAGAAATGCAGAGGTAGAGACAGGACAGTGATTACAAAGCTTAGCTCCCAGCTCTGAGCCTGCGCTGTTTCTCGGGAGAAAAAAAAACCCTACATTTTTCAATGAACTGACAACTGGAGGTGTGACGACAATAGTGGGAAAGAAAATCGGAAAAGGTAGCTGTAAGAAACAGTCAAATACATCACAATGAGCTTGGACGTTGACGGGACTTCAAATGAACTTTATTGTTGTATTAGACAGTAACAGAGCATCTTTGTGAGGATATATTTGGTAACAGTCTGTAAAATGAATATAAAATATTGGTAGGTACTTTAGTAAATTATGGTCTTTTTCTTTCCCATTGTGCCAAAACATTACTCTTTAGATATTTCATTTTTATTGATTTATTATTATTACAGATGTGCAGTATACAGCTACAAAACGCATTGGGGGAATCATTACTGCCTTGTGTTAGTGCACAAAGCTCTGTACCTGTCAAGCTTTAGCATGAACGTCTAGGTCAGAGTTGAACATTTACACACAGGGAGGTCCTGACATTCCCACAATACACAATGTGGTGATGCAGTCCTAAATGAGCCTTAGGGGACATGGATATTTCCACAGAGTGACAAAGGTATGTTACCTCTGGATGCACCCAACTTTATCTGTAGACCTGAGAAGGGGGCATCATTGAGGTGCCATAAAAGTTTTACAATAAATACCTTTACTACAGTTACAAACGCTAATAAATGGAACATAGTCATGGAGAGCTCCGTTGGCTTTGCAGACACTATTGATGAATAATTCAATTGGAGCTTTAAATGATTTACATAAAGGTTATGGATTAATGTTATGCAAAAAAAAAAAAAAAAAAAAACGAGCTCCCCTGTTAACAAAACACTGTCTTGAAGTTATTGGGTGAATTTTGTAACCCTCCATGATAACATATGCTGTACTGCATGTTGTTATGGTACAGCTTTCATAATTGTAACTATAAGCCCAGAGGAACATTAGGGTCTATAATAGTCAGTAATAGCAAGTGGCCACAGCGACCCTAACCCTGTCTGGTGTAAAGCCAAAACTAAACACACAGACTGCTCCGAGTAATCGGCTTAGAACTGCCCCCCGCTCATGGCCCTCAGTAAAGGGCCTGTGGTGTCTGTGACGTTGTGACATGGCAATTAACTTTAACTTATTTCCACTGATTATACAAAAGCAGCTTACCATAGCAAGGGTCAAGGGATGGACTAGACTTTAAGAATGGGACAAAACAGGTCAATGGACCGCCACAATAATTTGGCCAAGGTTGCAAATGCAGCGTAAAAAAATGTTTGTTTGGTTGTTTTTTTTTGTATCATAAACTACAACTAAAAATAATATCATATTTCCTGTGACATATTATTATTGACACAGTTAACCAGTTATTGGACACTAAAGTTAGGTCTAATAAATGTCAAATGTTTAAGCAGAGAAATGTAATTAAAAAGGCAAGTTAAGGGATTGATTTAAGAATGATTTCACTTAAACTAAACTTAAACTAAACACCACTAAACCAAAGCTGATGACCAAACTGACTCAAATAGATTGTGTACAGTGCACAACCTTTATTTATTGCACAACAATGGGTAAATAAACACATTTATGCATTTAGTTATAAGTGAGATATCACAAAGTAGCTTCCGTGTCCCAGCCTTGGTACAAAACTCTACTGTCATCACTTACAGAGAGCACTTCCATCATCCCATGTTTGCATCCCTTTTTCCTAATTTATGACCTGCTCCATGTATAGTAAAATATGTCAACCTCCTGGGTGCAATTTTAGCTTTTGCAAACTTTCAACAAATCTTTGTTTCTCTCTTGGCGGAGTGCTTAGTAGAAGTGAAGCTTTTTAGTAAAACAGACTGAACAATGGTAACGACGCTAAACTAAACGACTTCCTGTTGCGCTGCAGCACAACACTGCACTTCACAAGAGCAGAAAAGGAGGAGAAAGAGGAGAGTCTCATATGATGGCACAGAGAGCTAAGCAAAAGGATACCCAGGCTGAATAAAAGCAGGAGAGACGCATAAAACAAACAGTCTATTGACTTTGCCAAAGAGAGCCTGTGTGTCAAGTAAGTGCGCTGCAGAGATGTATGCGTGCTACAGAGGCATGTCTTTAGTCTTTTACACAAGCCTATCCCAGGGCTCTCTGCCACTTAGCACCCGACCCCAAGGAACTCAAGTGGCTGTTGTTGAATGTCTCGAGGGTAAAAATACTTCAGAGCCAACCACTTTCCAAATACTAAACACAGCTTTGTTTCTGATCTCTCCTCAACCATCCATTCTTTATAAACTGCCTTTTTTACAAAGCACCAATGAAACAGATGTATATTTTATAATCATACAAGGTTTATTTTGGTTTGGTTTAGTAATATATACCCGTGTAGGTATACGATTTCCATCCTAATTATAGTTGCAAGAGTTAAGGAGCAAAGAAGTGATATCTTATAACCTTCATCCTCCTTTCCCAAACATGAAGTGTCCCTGAATAGGTGGCCATAGCCTTGAATAAGAATCCTTGACAGCGTCTCACTTGACTTTAATATTAGAGGTCCTCATTCGCACAGAGCCCAATATAGGCCGTGAAAGCTTGGGAACTTCCTCAGACTTAACAGGATTGATAGATGACACTTTCGTTCAGACCTATAAGTATGTGACTGTCTGGAGCAGCCGCTGCGCTGGTAAAGCAGAAAATAACATAAACTTTAAAGGGAAGGAAAGAATATAGAAATGTAACTTTAATCACATCCAGACCTATAAATACAACTGTGGGCTGTAGTAATGGTAATCAGAAACAGAGAGGTCCCATCAGGAGCCAGTCTGCACGCAGTTTTTCATTAAAATGCTGGCCACCACTTCTCACATCTCTGTGTGCATTTAAATAGTTAATGGACTGTTCGTTCGGCTACTGTAAGTTGGGGGGCTAAGGAAGGCGGCTGGAGGTCTTCAAAAGTTTCTCTTTTCAGTTCAGAAAGAGTGACTTTACAATCTTGCAATATTCATGATGTGTTTAGAAACTCTATACCCCTCCTTGGCTTTGAAGTCTAAGCAATACTTCATCTATTTCTCAAAAAGAGTCCATCTGACTTGTCAGTAATTGAGCACATGAATACATTCTGGTTGTTTTTCTTCTGAGAAAACATGGTCCTTCAAGTGCTCCTTCCTTTTTAATCTAAGTGATGGTTATGAAAATGCTTGTTGGACCAGTCATCAGGCCAATTTAACTTTAGTTTTGGTATGCTGTCCTCTACTTATGTCCCTTCCTAGAGTTCAAGTAAAAAATTGTTCAGTCAGACATTATGTGACAGTGCAAAAGTGCAATAATATGATACTAAGATGAAAAATGTCATCACTACTCTGAAGAGCTGAAGCAAAATGATCATTGAATAAGAATAAAGTGAAGATGCAGTGAGGATGTGTTACTCTACATAGGTTGGGTTTAATGGATATCTTACATTTTCAAAAGACTTGATAATATGTGTTTATTGGGACCAAAATGTTGAAAAGTAGTGATGTGGCTCAAAACCACTGTAATGTTTGATAATGCACTGTCATTTAAAAACAGAATATTTTGAGATGCTGCGGATCAATATTTGAGCTCTGAAAATATACTGTAATTTTTGTCATTGTCCATTATTTGTCCAGTTTAAAAAGGAAACCTTGACTGTGGGAGATAAGATGTGAAAGATACTGTATCAGGTTCAGGTTTACCTTCTGAAACACACAGGAAAAAGAGAACGGCAGATCGTGGAGGAGAGACAGAGAGCACATGCAAAATACATCCATCAAACGCATGGCACTGAGCTCTGGCTGCTTTTAACCCTACAGCTATGTACCTCTCTGTCTCGATCCATCTATTTCCCATCCCCCTCCTCCTCCTCTTGCTGGATTGCTCAAAGTTACTGATACACAGTATGCCAAGCCAGATGGTCAGCCGCACGGTCAAAGCATGTAGCACTTGGTTTCAACACTCCTCTAACAAACCCTCCTCTCAGCTCCAGATGGCATGCCTCGCCTGGTTCTGGTGCCACAGGGGGACCGCCACCATATCGTTGTGACTCAACTCCCCGGGGCTACCATCAGCGCGCACATGTGTTTGGGTAGAAATACGTGCACTTGTCCCTTAAGTAGTCCTGTTTGGCTATATGTTTTTGTTTTGTTTTTTTCCTACAATCAGATATCTTTGTCTTTTCTGCCCTGTAGCCACATTTAGCCCTCAACGCTCAATATGGAGTCGCTTCAGTAATAAGTCTTCCTACTGTGCGACACTACTTAAAGTGTTTTCAAATGGGAGAAAGTGTGCTGTGAAGATTCACTCGTGACAAAACACTTCATACTAAATGTATTTCAATAATAGCACACATACGTTTTTAAATGAACAGCAGATTTTGTTTGTTTACATCAATGGGACTAATGCACTTGAAAAATGATTAAAATGAAAAGTATCAGACTCACAGTGAATGAATGAAAAAGGGGATGATGCCACAGCCACACTGTGTTTATTAAAAATACAAACCTTGAAAAAACAAAATCATGAGAAATTCCTGCAAAAATGAGTGCCCACATCTGAACAAATGTGGAAACAAAAGCATTGTGATATGACCAATGGCTCTGCTGATCACCCTGGTAAATTAAAAAAGCAGTCGTGAATAATCCTCTCTGTAGTCAAGTTAAATTAATGCCTCAATTAGATTGGGAACATTAAAGGTAGTAATGATAGCATTTCTCTGCGTTATAATTTAAGGCCTGCTTGCTCGTCTTTGAGAAAGCAGCTCTTTGCAGTGAATGTATTAGAGCAGATTAATGAGGGGAGGATATGGAGGTGGCTATAGCACTGAAAGCCAGGCCGCCACTCTCCATCCGCTCGGCATCAGCTCCACTCATACACTCTTAATGGTGTGAATAGCAAAGGTTTATCAATCATGTCTATTGCTTATATATTGACTGGGAGAAGTTTCAAAGAGAAGAAATAAACCTGTCTAAATACCAACTGGTCTGACCAACAACCAGTTTTAAGTGGACATCTGGCAAGGGCACCACTGAGTCAGGAGCATCACCTCTGTGCTGCTGTGAGTCAGTCCATGGCTCCACCTGAGCGCTGGGGTGGGGTTGTAACGATCGCTGCATGTAAGTGATCCATCCCTAATCGATCCAGACTGTCAGCATGGACTAGACATTCACCTCTGCCTGTTATCTCTATCTGTAAAGAAGCCTGCCATGCTCACGGCAGTGACCACAGCCTAACCTAGCTGGTCAGGTCCAGTCACAACCCACTCACGAAGAGATGAGTCACATCTGTTTCCTGAGCTGGATCTAGAGTTGGGTTTAACTTTGGCAAAGTGAACAGCAGCAGGATGTTGGCTGGCTTATATTGCATTAATAGGTTAAATCTATGGCGACCTTATTTTTGGTGGAGCAGTGTGATAATTGGAAGTCCTGCACAACATTGGGGATTACCATGTTTATCCTCTCATAATCCCCATAAACATTAAGAAGCAGCCAGCTACATGCTGATTAGCTTTCTGGCAGGACCAATCAATCACAAAGAGATAAATGGGACCTGGCTTTCTATTCACAGGAAAGGAGGGAAAGCTACTAATATGTTATTGCCAGTGACATTCTTTGGCATCTAACTTTCAATAGTGAAAAAAAATCACAATAGTTTGCTCCCGCAGAGCCAAATATTGTCAAAATCTGACAATACATTTAAACCATGCATTTCTCTGATGTTTCAAATCAAGTTTGCAACTTTTTAATGAATTCAAATGGACTGTCAATTCTTCCTCTAAGTTTGAGTTGACAATCAAAAGTGTAAACATTTATCACAGGCCCCAGGCCTGTGGTTGGGATGGCTCCTTTGGCAGACAGGAGGGCATTTTGCCATGCTGCAGATTTGCCCATTCAGGCTGGAATGGGCAGAACTCCTCAAGCAGAACATATTCAGGTGGCTCATCTTAAAGACTTCATGTTTGCAAATGACTTGCAAGTACACACATAACCCCCCCAGCTTCTCTTGATAAAGAGACTTGTTGAAACCCAGACAAGCGCGGCTGCTTTGGAGACCAGATGCAGGCTAGGGGAAACAGGTTATGTGGTGAGATGGAGGGTGGAGGCAGACATACGCTCTTCCCTTGTCCATGCGACGGCATGATAAGGAGACACTAGAGCTTGTTTACATGCAGCAATAGGAAAACAAATTGAAAATTCCTGCCGGGACGCAGATGCATATCAAAACAGGATTATTTTAGAAATAATCACCCATGCCACAAACTGTCACCAGCTAATCTCCACGTAATTCAAATTACTTTCCCATGTTTACATTGCTATTACTGCAAGGGCAGAAACCAGGGACTCTATGGGAACTCTATTTGCACAAGAGTGGCAATAAAAACAGATAAAATAAACTTTCCATAAATATTCCAGACCAGAGAGAATGCTCAGGTCCTGCTGCTGCAATGGGGATATTGAATAGGAGCTTGTGGTATAATAGAGAGTGGCAGCAGACAGATTTAAATTGTATTTTTTTTTCTGAACAAGGAAAAGATAGTTTAGATAGTTTAATCAGAAGTGGCCTGAATACCACCGACCTCTACCTGGTAAGGCCATTTCAGGCCACACAAGATTGAACCAAGAAAATTTGGACTTGGCTATGAAGAATAGAAGTGCATTAAGTTGAACTCTGTCAGAGGCAGAGGCGTCTCTTGTCTCTGGATCAGGTTGCTGCTGTTTATCACTTCTAGCTGTGCTGGCACTGAGGGCAGACACTCTATCCCTTATCCAGAGCTGTCAGTCAGCACAGCGAGCCATCTCACACATCCTGCAGCGGCCCAAACCTCGGCCTGTTTCAGCACTGGAGGGAGCCATGGATAAACACACACTGCTTATTGCCTCATATCGAACCAATCAATGGGGCTTGTCCTTAAGTGAGAACGGAAGTGCAGACCTGTACAAAGTGCTTCTCATGTATCATGAGCTCTGCAAGATAATAACTATGCTAATTATTAAATATACAATGACCCCACTCAAATTTAAATTAACTGTTATATTTGTTTTTTTTTATTTTGAGAGAAGTCCCATGCACAGTAAGTTGTTGCTTCCATCAGACTTTGTAAGTCTATTTGTTGCTTGCCATTCTTCCTTAGAGGTTGGCTTTATGGTTCCCAGAAGGATGGAGTATTTGTGTTGTGGTGAAAACCACACAGTGTTTGACAGACACAGAGGAGACATGTGGAAGGCAGTTCTCAGCCATGTTCACAGCAACAATGGTCACATCAAAGGCCATTAACTTGTTACCCTTTTTCAGTAGGCCTCTAACATTCTTGCCCCAAATGTTCAGGCAAACCAATTGGCTTACAAATGCAACACAAACTTTGCAATAAAGTATAGTTTTGAGTTTTAAAGTTTTGATGGGTCAACCCAATGCTTAGTTCATGTTGTTGCTGAGAAAAGATACTGTGGTAGTGATCCCAGTGAGCGGCTCTGTGCTGTGACTTTGCTCCTATGTTTCCAGCCCTTGCCTGAGGCGGTGAATGGCTTTGCTCACCATTGGAGGGAGTGGGGTGGGGGGCTGATGGAGGACAGGAGGGGAGAGCAGACAGAGGTAGGTGAGACTCTGTTTGACAGCGTAATGCTTTGAATAGAGGCCTGTTAGAAGATTTATTCTAAAACATCTCTACATAACGTGTGTGTTTCTATTAAGGTTGAAAGAGATGCTTGTACAGTCACTATTGCATCGCCGTCTGTCCTACATATCATACCTTTAGTACTATCTTCATTACCCCGGTGCACTCCCACAGAGATGCACACATGTCTTATCAACCTTCCTTCTCTACATATAAAGATTCCCAACAGATATTTGTTGAACAGTTATAATTCATGAGATAGAACTTATTCAGTGTTTGTTATGCATGCCTCAAACTAGCCCATTCTTCTGGCACTATTATCTCACCACTTTTTGCAGCAGGGGCATGGCTCTTCTAGATTGTAGTTGAGTTGGGAGTTGCAGTTGCACATTTGTTTTCACATGTTTTATTTTGATGAATTGAATTTAAGACTTCTTATGCTGCTGGGAACTGAACAGCACCCACTAGTATCTTGGCATATATGCCAAAACAGGCCTGTCTTTTTAAATGTTGGAGTGGCCAAGCTGCTTGTGGGAGTGGATAGTGGTGAAAGCCACATTAAGGATGAAAGTAGACAGTGAAATAGAAAACATCTCTGAATGGATGAATGACAGATGATGGTTGTACCACAGATAGACTCCAGAAGCCATCAAAACCTTAAGTTGTTTTTTCTTAATGGGAATAGGACTACAAAACAATACAATGTAAATCTATACTGCAACATAAATTATATATAGCCTGAAGAAACCACTTCATCCTTTAAGATCATGTCTCTTTACTGCCCTGTTTTTATTTTTACTTCCTGTATCTTTGTTTATCTCTTAACCTCCTTCTCGTCTCTCTTCTCTCTTGACAATTGTGTTATCACTTTCTCACTACAGCAGCTACGCACTTTAAAAGCTCTCTCCAAAAAGAGTTGTACTGTATATATTCCACTTCAGTCTTTTTTATCTGCTCTCGTAACTATCTAAAGCTGTGACTTCCTGTGACTGACAGCACTGGTTTCAGTTAATAAGGGTCAAAGTTGACACAAACATTAGCCAGTAAAAGAAACAGTGGTGGCACAGGTCAGACAAACCAAACAGGAAGAAACGCTTCACTCTGACAGAGATATGGGTCTAGAGTGAGCTACGAAGATGGGGTTATAGTAAGATATGGATGCCTGCTCTAAACCAAGGCAGGAAGGAGCAGAAATAGATACGGTTCTTTCCGCACTGCTGGGAAGGTGCAGCTCAGTTATGTTACAGAGGAAAACAAACACAACCGTAGAAGACGAGGAATTAGACATGCAACATTACATTATAGACCCAAGCCCTGAAGAGATATTTCAATAACTTCTCACATGAATATGACTCTAGATATAAATACACTTACAAGAGAGTACAGATTTTCTTTTACTTTCGAACATGTGGCAGATCATGGATGTGTCCCAAACCTTATCCTTGTCTTATCTTGGAGTGGAGAGAGGGATGAGGAGAAAGGATTTTAGCGAAATGGGACATATTTTCCATATGAGCGTAATGTGGAGTGACGTCCACTTATTATGATAAAGTGTAAAATCACATTCACATTAGAATTAAATAAAATGTTCTCATTCTAGTGCATGTGTTTTATCATGATCACACTCCGCCACCCTCTGTGTACTATATACTTCATTCCTCGTTCTTTTTCTCTGTCTTTACTCTTGCACAAATAATGTAACAGATTCACCTTAACTTAACCAACCTTCTGCTTTTAACTTACTTTTCACATTTTGACTCATTTGGAAATGGTCACAGTAAATTAAAAAAAATGTTTAATTATTGGAATGCTTTCTGGGCTGGTAATATAAACATATAAATAGTAGTCTTTTTATTTGTACAGACACAACATTTACAAGTCTTATATTATTTACAAAAGAGGAACCGATGTCTCAGATTAAAGTTGATTAAAGTTAAGGAATAAAATGTTCAAATTAAAACAAAACAATTAATGAGAGTATTTCTCTTTTTTTTGGTGCTTGTTTATGGCCTGAAAGCACTTTCTCCAATGCAATTCAATACGGCTGTTCTTGAGCTAAAACATTTTTAGAATTGTCAAACAGAATAACTATAAATAAAACAGCTCTACACAAGCCACACAAATACACACATCTCCAAAGGCAGCACACCTACATACAGTAACTGGATGCATTAATGTTTAGTCTCGAGCAGCAGTGAGCCGGGGTCACTGTGTACCATCACAATAAATCCTGTTAATTCATTGTCAAGACAGTTTGCTGAAAACCAGCATTCATTATGTAAGCTCGCACAGTGCAACATGTCAGCGGGCATTTTAGATCTTCTGGAGTGTTTTGCACAGCGCCGGCGGTAGCTGCAGTGTTGCTTTCAGGTGACTTTTGAGGTGGTGAGAAATGTTACAGTATCTGTGGCAACAGAAACTTTGCAACATGCCTCTCCTTTTCCTCTTTCTGCCTCACCCCCAAAGGAAGTGAGTTTGTGCTTGCAGGTGCAGACACTGACATATAATCCAGAGCTCACTCATAAAAGTTTAGACGAACGTGTGGGAACCTCAGTGTGACCACCATTACCACAAGTTTTCTTTGGGACCCCCCATGCTCCTGGAGAGTTTACAAGCACAGAAGCTGTGGTTGCACTTGTTAAATAGATATGAAAGATAATAGAAAGTAGAAGTACAAAGGACACACTGACTTTAAAATAATTATGTTAGACTTACTGATATAAATTTACAATGAAATGTGAGTCATATGTCGTCCAGTCCAGAATTTCTTTTACAATACTTTCAAAATTACAGTAAAAATGTGTAAAGTAAATCAAAATTTGAAGGTTGAATTTGTTGCATTATCTGTGCAGGAGTGAAGATCAGTAAGACGGATGAAGTATATAATACGCACATTACTAGAAAACGCGGCTAGAGCGGTCACAACCCCCACACAGCGTCCTGTGGCGGGCGGAGTGTGATTATGATGAAACAACAGATGAATCATGCTTTACTGTCAGAGGCTGTGAAGGAAACGCTCACTCAAAGCCGAGGAAAAACATCATGAAGGCGCGCCGTGGTAGCTGAAATTGACTCACATCTCTGCTGCGGACAGTTGATTTAGTCACAAGGTCTTATTTATTATTTAATATATAACAAGACCCTCAGATATTTCTGTAAGTTTAAAAGTTATCTTCACATGAACCGGTTGTGTATGTCACTTATCACAACTCACAACCAGACTGAGCCCTTACTGTATAAAAAATTCCCAATATGTGCTAACTCGTGTCCAGACTAAAGCTTAAAGTCTGACGCTCTGCCAGAATAAAAGAACAAATAGTCACACGTTTTCTTTATATTACATTTTACGTGGCCTGGTTTTTGCTTCATGCTTTGCATTTTTCCCTAAGGGGTCGAGGATAGCCATTTCAGCAAAGAGATATCTGTCTAAACACTGATACAGCTCATCCAGAGCTTCCGAGCTGCTAAAACAAACAATAAACTGTGTCCTTTGTCAGCAATATTCTACAGGTACTGCAAGTCGACCTGTAAACACTTTAGGTCCATTTCAGAATTATAATCAGTTTTTGCAGATTCATTTACTTTTATGACATAACGCCTTTTGAGTTTGTTTACTTCATGCTGCCTTCTCTGTGAACGGCAAAACTCGACACAGATAAGAATGAACTGTGACCGAGCAGGCATCCTGTCCTGGACTTCATTGCTTTTCTAACACTAACCAAGAGAGCATTTAAAGGTCTGGCGGCCTCCAGGTTATACGACCCCAGGCATCATAAAGCTGCCTGGTCCATAGTGGCCCTTCTCCAGAACACTCCACAAATGTCATTTCCTTAATATCAGCAGTGCAATGGAATCGATTAAATGTGAATACAATCTGTAAAAGTAGCTTGATAATACATATGTAACGCTCTAAAGTTTCGATGACCCAGAATCCCCTTTCTTCTGGCTTAGCGCCTGATTATTTTGGCAACAGGGGAAACACTGATCCTCTCCTGGAAGCATCTAAGCGCAAAACAAGAGTCTTCTGGCCACGCAAAGCCCTCACAAACTCCTCCTTAAATGAAGTGTTGAATACTTGAAGGCCACGACAGTGAAGCCAAGAGCCCAGAACAGACTCCCATGGATCAGGCTTAAGTTACAGCACAACTGCGATGGGCCCGTACACATGCGGCGTGGAATCGTACACAAGCCACGAGCACCGCAAACTAAATTCTTGGGTTTGGTTTTAATGAGTATACCAGGTTGGGGTTTACTTGGAATGCTGTTGACTGACCAACTGAGTAGAGGGTCCTATTGATAGACCCCTGGCTTGGATTACTCTCTAATTAGCAGGAGGGCTCAAATGATATGTCACAGGTACTGTTTGTGTTCAGACTCTTGCCAAATTATCAAATGGGGAAACTGGCATTTAGAAGGTACATTTAATTATATTACATTGATTGATTTATTTCATATTTCAGAGCTGAGAATAGAACTCAAAGCAGAGGTAAATTGTAAAAATACATTTAAATTAACAATATGTTTGAAAGCAAATTGTGGACTAAAAAGACAAAATGCACTAAAATGAAAGGACCCGAAAGAGAGCAAGTAAGAAAAAGCCTGCATTCTCAGCCTGTGCTTGGCAGCTTCTGTGATCAATATAAATCTCACCAAATGGGCTATTATAAAATTGTCAAGAGTTGTAAATGATCACCAGAGACAAAACACTACAAACACACACACAAGCTGATACACAGGCTCACAGGCATGCAGTCAAACTTTTATTTTGTATGTGCAATGTGGACATACAGCACCCTGCCCCTGTCTTCTCCACATTCACACAGCTCATTTCTGATTGGCTGAGCAATCACAAATATTAATACCGAGTTCCGCTTGAAACGGGGGCAGAAAGTGAACTTAATAAAATATGCTTTTCTTAAGCAAATTACTTTTTCCTTTAAAAAAAAGTAAATACTTGGCAGGTGCACGCTCAAGTCAACATGTATTTTTAGGACTGCACACACACACACACACACACACACACACACACACTCCCACATGCACATTGCTGCTTAAAGCTGACCTAAGGCAATACTTTTGCTTCAATTGCTTCAGTAATGCAAACAAACATCTTTATTGCTTTATTTGGTGGATGACATGATTTATGAGAAAAAGTTCCAATCAGCAGTATTTCTGTAGCTGTATATCAGGGGACAGTGAAAAGCTGACTGTGGGAGAGAAAGGAAGGAGACACTGCAGCCGCTACCTGAGACACTTGGACACACTGCCCCTTGTGGTCATTGTTAGGATTAATAATAACATAAATGTTTAGATATTGTTTCTCTTATCAGGTTCAATTTGTTTTGTTTTCACCCATATGTCCAAACAGAGCTATTGTTGTTAAAACTCATTAATTTAACCCATGCAAGTAGAGAGTCGAGAAATTCAGTGATCACAAGGACTAAAAACTAAACTTAAACTAAAACTATAAAAACTGGCAAAGATTAAACAGAGAAACGGGTTGGAAACAATGCAAAGGAGGGTAAAGTGCTGCGCTAGCATTTTATACACAAAGACTTTTTAATGCATATGCATCTTCCCCAATTCCTCTTCCACAAAAGGGTGCACCTTGAGCGAAAAATATTTTCCAAGACATTTTTCCAACTAACTTTTGAGGTAAAGCATTAAAAGAAAAAGAAAGAGCTGCAGTTGGATTCCGGATGACAACAGAAGAGTGTGTGTGTAACCAGTGGATGCTCTCACCACAGCGCTCGCGGTGACGGTCGCTAACGATAGCCGAAAACGTACGGATATCACACAGACTGGCTAATGAGCATTAGCATTAGAGCTAAGAGACTAACAGGTGAAAAACAGAAGGAAAGGAACCTCCTGAGGATATGTCTATCTTTTAAAATCCCCCTTTTTTCCTATCCTTTATTTCCCCCATACAGACCATTAGCCAGTGAATCCCTCCCACCCTTTTTTCTTTCTTTCAGCACAGTGCAATTAGCGTTCTCATTGAATATTGAAGGTATGAAGAAGAATGGGGCTTTTTAGCCGTTTCTCTTCCGCTAAGACCAGAGCTCCGCTGAGGGATTGCTGAAGGCTTCGACTAAATCAGGATACTGAGCTACAGCAAAAGCACTTAGAGCCAAACAATCACTGATCATTTATTTAGTCAGTCTTATTTATTCTTTCTCGTTTGCTGTTGCTTATAGCTGTGATGATTTCACTTAGTATTATTCTAATGCTGTTATTTTCCTTCAAGCAGTCAACTGATCAGAGCTGCATGATTTTGTAAGAAGAAGCCAAGTTTTGTATTATTTTGTATGAAAGAGTCATTTCTTTTAAAATAGACATTTAAATGACAGGAAACAAATTTTGAAAACTGCATAAACTGTTACTTTACTGGACCTGTCACATCTGGGAAAGTGTGATCCAAAAAATATTGTGATTTTTGTATTTTTGTCAAAGTGTCAAAAAGTGTGCTGTGACTTCTTTCCAAAGTCCTTGGTGTTGTCAGGCCTGGTCACTGTGGTGTGGTTGATGAAAATGATAATGGATGGAGGACTGGATGGAAATGAAGTCATTCATGTTCAGGGCACAGAGGAATGGGCTCAGCACACAGCCCTTTTAGGAACTGTGAAGGCTGAGGGAGGGTCAGACGGTTCAGTTTGGGAGTGTGTCAAGTGTGGTGAACAGTGAAGGCAGCAGTGTGTGTGTGTGTGTGTCTCAAAACGAGCAAACAGATTACAGTTTAGTTCCTTTGCCTTCTCTGCATCAGGGCTGACAATGTGAGCTTATGCATATCGCCATCTTGCCAACAGTAAAAATCCCAAGACCAGAAAATTTGACAAGATTTGGATTAACACCGGGCTACTCCTGCTGTGTGTAAACATACACACACACACACACACACACACACACACACACACACACACTAAAGTGTTCTTCGGTAGGCCTTGCACATTCACACACAAACAAGACATCAGTTCTCACACATGCTAGATTACAACATTTATTTGCTCGCAGGCTACCCCTATGGAGCTCAAATTGCACTCTATAAATACATTTACAGTCTTAACAGGACTCAGTATCAGGTCTGGCACACAGCTTAACCCAAGCATTGAGTTGTGAAGCAGATCTTCAACCACATATGTCCAATGGATTTTTATAGATACACCAAGAACTAATTTAGTCTAAGGTTAATTTGGAGATATTTTAGCGGCAATGGACTCCAAACCAAAACAACTAGTCTGCCTTTGTCCTGTTTATCTTTTTAGTTCAAAGACAAAACTGATATGCAGGTTTGTCTGTAATGCACTGATGTATTATGCACACAACCACTGATAAAGAAAAAAACGTCTTGTGCTCTTCGGTGTCTCCTACCACTTCCTTTTATATAGCTGTTCTCTGTGGTAAGTCATAATGCATAACATCAATGCACCACACATAGACAGTAATGCAAATAGTGGAATCAAATGCACACACAGTCATTTCCAGGAAGTCACGTACTTGTGCAGTGCAACTGGCCACAGGCAGCACACTTATCACTCTCATTTCTTGAGATTTGATGTAGCTCCCTGTGACGAGCACCACTCGTTACACACCGCTTCATTTGACCACACTCAAATAACCGCAGCAGTTACACAGATGGAAATCTCATAGAGGGGAAAGAAATTGAAAGAAGACAGGTTGCAGCCAGAGAAGAGACGTGCTATAGGCTAAGGCCAGACCTCAATGGGAGACAGGCTCCAGCCTTCCCTCACAGGGCCATCAATGTTTAATGCATTGGGCCAGAGAAGGGGCCGAGCTTTGGCTGCCACCTTCATAGACGAGGTCAGCATTGAGTCTTCAGGTTGGAAGGAGACCACAGCCACTTAATGCGACAGGAGACAAGTGTCTGTCACATAAGGAGTCTTGTGGGACACTAAACATCTCAGAAGTCAAAGTTTTTTGAAATGCTTAGCCTAAGCTCAGTGGCCATAAAAGTAACATTTACACTTCAACATAAAAGTGTACATTTGAAATGGTTGACTGCTTCATTTGAATAACCTTTATGTGACTATTAGTAATTTAAAGACTAAAGGCAATAGACAAAATCTTGCAGATTGAAGCAAACCCTTAGAAAACAGTAGAAATGCAATGGGCCTCATTTAAGCACAAAGGAAAACAGAGCATGTTACTTTGTCAGTTGGAGTTAGTGAGACGCTACTGAAGTGGAAGCCAGTTTTAAGGACATCCTCTAATGATGGCCACAAACCTACACTGTGATCTGTAAAGGTGTGCCTCCCTAGCTCACTGGCATAGTCACTGAGTATCCTGCTCAGAATATAAAGAGAGACAAAAGTAACAGGCATCTGAGCACAAAAAACAAACACTGATCTTCACTGTAGAACACAGACAGCTACAAGCTGTGATTACCTGGTGCAGAGTACCTTCCCTGTCATTGGGGCCTTCAGCACGAGGAGAGGAGTGTATTTTGGGGGAGGGGCAACATAAACACTACACACAGTGACCTTCATCTGCTGTGCACTTACCGTAGGTGAACTACACTGGTGGGTAGTGGGACTCATGTAAAGGACAGAGGAGGACAATAACCAAAAGGATATTAATGTATTTAAAATGTTGTTTATTTACAAACGCCTACACATATCAGTTCAACACACAACAATTTCTCTGTCATCCAGCAATGTACATATTAGCTCAAGCATGTGTCCTGAAGGGATGTCAAACCTGCAGCATCTGTGGCTGGTGGCAGGCAGTGACTTAGAGGGAAGAAAGATAGAGAAGGAGGGAAGAAGGAGGGAAAGTGCTGACTCTGACACCATCTCTGTGTGCCGCTAACACAGGAACCAATTAGCTGGGAGCCAGCTTCCGTTGCCTGCGCTCTTACAGGACGTACTCTCTGAGTCCCCTGGGCTGACTGCTGCTGCGGGGCTGTGGTGGCACATATACTGTATACAGTAGACACACTATAGGAGAGACACAGATACTAGGCAGACACGCCAGAGACCAGGAAGGGGCCTGGTCGTCCAGAGATTGAACAGACAACTGATAGACATCAGATTTGGGTGCATTTAAAGTAGGCTATAGGTCAATTGAACAACAATGTCACTTTATTTTATGTGGCAAGAAAGTTTTGTGATTCATAAAACAAATGAGATTTAACTGGGATCTGTAATGATAAGATGAAACGCATGGAGCTTCTTTAGCATCAGCAACGAACAAGTTGGTCCCAGTAACCAACCATTAATATCACCAGTTGTTATGTGTGAGTTCAGCAAAACATAATTTCCTTAGCCAGCTCACATATCTTACCTGAAGTAGCTCAGCCGTGAATATACAAATGCTATATGGGACTAAAGACACCACATATCCTGACCTACACACCACCTCACTGTCCTGCTCAAAGAGGGCAACGGGTGACGCAGTCTTTTTATGACAATTATTGATCCTCTGGAGCACAGTAAAAACTATCCCCAGACAGACAACAAAAATAACTGTAACCATATAACAGCTTCCTGCCAAGGGAACAGATCCCACAGAGCGTCCACGTGACCCAGACTATTCCTGGAGCATACTGTAGACCCCTAGCAGACCCAGGGCACTGACCAGGCACACACTCAACATGCAGCAAGCAGATAAGGTTATGGAAAAGTGTGGGCTGGGACTTTGACAGTTCTTAGAGCTGAAAAATGAGGATTTGATAGATTTCTTTTCACTGAGAGGCTTTCAGTTTGATTGTTTATGTGCAGCTCCTCTCCCTTGCCATATGGTGCTTCTCACTTTTAATTATGATAATATCAAAGTCTTTGTCTTGTATAGTCCATCTATGTAATAACATTTTCCTCAATGGAGTACACCTCTCCTGATGTGCACTACAATTTACAAACTCAAGGAGAGCCACGACTTATCAGATTGTCTGTGCAAACAAAATAACAATTGTAAAACATAACTGTAAAGCACACTGAAAGAGCTCTAACTAAGAGGACGATTCCAAATGTAAAAATATACTACTGTTTTCGTCACAATCAGTAGCTGAATTAGTCCTGGGACAATAGGCAATATAAGAAAGTATTTCTCCCTCTGAACAACGCGGCTGTCATTAGGGAAGGACTACAGTTACAAAGCTGTCTTTAAAACACACACAACTGAGATGAATGAGACCATGACAAAAGGACATACAGTAGAGTCTATGGAAGCAACAGATGAGGGGAAGAAACCTTTAGCAAAAAATGTGGATGAATGGGCAGAATTGAAGTGAATTGCCTTGTATTTCTATTTGTTTTTTTGTTTTTTTTCCTTCTAAAAAAGTAGCAAAGAGGTTTGAGGAAATCTGTTGTGTATGATTGAGTCTTCTATGCACAGAGCAGTCAGTGGTTTGTCCTGTCTAACTCCAACACTCCACAGTTCACATCAGCTCTTGGCTCTGAGCCAGCCCTTGACAGAAATCTCTCATCAACGCCATTGCTCTTCTCTCCTTTCAGTACCATTTGGATGTTTAGAGTGTTGATCTCTAATTGCAGTTTGGCCTATGATCGTAGAAAGTAATTGATGTGCTGATATCATAATCTGAGTAAACATTCTGCTGCAATAATAAGAAATCATGCGATGGGGGTATCACCTTTTTGCTTTTGTGGCGTATAGAAATGAGACATGGAGTGGTAGTGGGCTGGCAGCCCTCTGGCCCTTGAGGGAAGCTTTCAGCTGTGAAAGAGCTGTTTGATCTTAACGCTTATCTGGTTCATTTCTATTCTCTTATGTGGTGCTCACAAGCCATCACTTTGATTTGTGGTCAGACCCAAGTCTAGTGCATTAACCACTATGCACAAATGTGTATAGTTAAGCACACAAACACGCTTGCTCACAAATACACGCACCATGAAAAAGAAATGATCCATTTGTAAACCTCGAACAAATTGAGATGAATGTCTTGCTTGTTGGCTGCTTGATACCGTATCAGAAAGAGTTTGTTTAAATTTCATTCATGCACCTCTGATGAGAATACATACAGTACATACTTTTCATGAAGTTCAAAGGTTTGGGCTGTTCAAGAGAACATTTGAATAACAATGGGATTTATGTCACTGTAACCCTAAAGCCATAGTCCCACATTGCACTGTGGTGGATTGTCTGTACGAGGCTTTAAAGTGTGTGTTGCTGTTGATGTTAATAAGCAGTTTTTAATATTAGTCAATGAATATAAAATTATAATAATTTTAATCAATGAACTCTTAGCAGTCAGAAGTGACCATATGTGGACATCAAGGTTATTCCTTAGTAACATCTATTTATTAACAATTTAAGATGCTGCAATACAAACCTTGAACATGTAAACATTCAGGAGACTCTGAGCTGGAGTTTTTAGGGCTTAGGTCAGACAAGTACACACCACTTGACGCATGTATTTTTAGCTGCTGAGTCTTTGTCCTTATCCAAAGATTGAAGGGAGAAAGTAACACATTATGATTAAAGAAAGAAACTACAATCTCCAGTAAAAAAGAGCTTGTATACTTCGCAAATAACAAAAAAAGAGTGATTGAAAACTGCCATTTCTCTGTTATTTCCTATTCCAGTATGGTAGTCTTGTGCAACTTTATGTGAAATAGATTCCTTTATAAATAGAGTCCTGTTTAAATGTTTTCTGTTAAAGAATATGCTTTTTCTGTGGTGTCTGCAATAAGTACGATCATTTCTGGAGGCATCTCCTCCTGCTTGGGTTTTTGTGCAAGACTGGGGGCTAGGTGTAGACTCAAGAGATTTGGGGGGGGGGCTGCTCGGGGGCTCTGGTAGCAGGTTATCTGTTTAAATAAAGCCCGAAAACTGTGCAATTGAGAAAGAAAAACACACATAAGAAGAAATTAAGCTTTAAAAGAGTCAGAAGAGAGAGAAGCAATCCATCCACGTAATTCGATTTTAAAAGTCATTGTTATACATTTATGTTATTTTACATTGTTATACAAATATCCTGCAAATGGATAAAAGAGTGGCAAATATGTCCATACAGAGAGGAAAAGCTCCTGAAAGATCCACAGAGAATCCCAATGAGACATGCTTTTGATAATGAGTGGAGATTTGAGATGTGTCTGTTTGCAGTTCAGCCATGATGGTGGCTGAACACAGCTGTCAGACCCAGATGGTGAGGTGCTAATAACATTCAAAGTTTTGCAGCGCACCGTTTATTTTCTAATAATAAAACTGTTAGCGCTTGCTAACAGCATAGCCACTGCCTGTGAAGTGAATGTTCTGGCTGACACTCACACTAGCCGCTGATATTTACATGCTCTAGTGCTATGCCCAGTGCCTCTGCAGAAGGCCCAAATGCAGCAACACACATTAGGCACAGAGCTGTTATATGTAGCCAAGCAAAGCAAAATGACCCCAGGTAATGAACTAGTAGATGTGAGAGCTATACACATAAAGAAATATATTTATTCTGGGGCAAATAAACACATTTGAGAAAGCCTGGTCTGTGTGATTCATTTTCATTTTTCTATCCCTGCATTATGAAGATGGCCTGTACCTCTTGATACTTTTATGACACATTTCAAGTAATAGTCCCCTTTACTTTGATAAAAATGACATATGAAACCTGTCCAGAATTCTTGGTTATTCTTGATACAGCTCGATGATTTAAAACTGCAAACCAAATATTATATATTTAAACCATGTACTGCAAGTATAATACCTAATTGAAAAAAGCTGAGGACATTGAATAAAATTTTGAGCAATAAATTACACTCACATGGCTTTTTGTGTGTGAGTAACTGGGACAGAACAGCCAGACTTCCAGGAACAAAAACAAAAGGTGCTATTCTGTGAAAGTGCTGAGTCATGAGGCCGTGTCTGACAATAGCAAGCTACTGTGGCATGACACACTATGTCACTGACTCTAAAAGACTGCTTTTTATACACTTCACATTGGAGGAAATATTGATATTTGGAGCCTATAAGCACTTTCAAATTGTTATCAATTTTCTAATCTATCAATTGTCCTGTCATCAATTTTTATATTTTCAAAAAGATCGTCTTGGCAGACGAGATAATTAAACCACTGACCAGAGTGTAACCTTTCATTTAAATTGTGGTACAAGTGTAAGTGTGATATTATCTAGATGTGAAACATGAAAAAACACATTTATTTTGGCAGTTTTATAAAATATTGTGGCAGCTTATTAATAAATATTTCCAACAGAAGCCAATTTCCTGTCAAGTGTCATTACAGTGTGTTTACACACACGTACGCCTACAAAGTGCCACAATTAATTGGACTTCATTTCCAGGAGATAATTTCCAACTGTTAGGCAAGCTGTAAAAGCACATCACCATGCACATAATTACATAGGAAGGCAAAGGCAGCCTGCAGAATTTATCTTCCACCCCAAACATGAGAGGCTGGTAAGTGGAACTGTGCTACAGCCTTTGAAGATGCATTTATGTCTGTATGCTTATGGTCTCTAAATGAGCTAGCACTGTCGCAGCGCTGAGAAGCAGCTTCCTTTAGCCTCAGACTTACTCATTCTTCTGACTGTTTCAAAATATTGAAATGAATATTGAAGTGAATGAATGTCTTGTAAAGGGGCAAGTAAGTACAGTATATCACACTGTAGATGATGTTAATGAAAACTCTCTTTTTTTTCTTCTTTGTAGAAACAATAAAGGAAAGAAACAACAAAACAATATGAATTAATTTTAAATTAACATCTCATGAAGCTGAAAGAGGAAACCTATGTCATGGGAATTGAGCTACCCTCAGTGTCATTATACCCTCTGAGTTATCATTCATCTTGCGGTTATCAGAAAAAAGATTAGAAGATTATGTGTGGCAGCGTAGTGAAGATGAAATGTTTTCCATTTAAAAACATTTAAGGCATATGTAAAAGATCAAAAAAGAAGCAAAATGGGACTTCTGGATATCTAAAGTACCTAAATGATTAGTTAAATTGTTTGAGATGCATTTAAATACAGTCTGAAAAGTGCATAAAACACCTAAACACCAGTTTGACTGACTCTCCAGCTATCTCCAAATCCAACCCAGATGTGTCTTGATCTTGCCCTGTTTTTTTTTAGTTTTGGTCTTTGTCTCAATACACTCTGGTCTTGGTCGTAACTTGGTCTTTGTTATTGTAGTCTTGACTACAACAGGATGTCTATGGCTTTATGTCTGTGCTACCCTGTGCGCTGCTGTGTGCAGTACCGGCTGGCAGGGTGGCTGTCAGAATGGCCCTATTTCCTGTGTCAGCTCTAAAATAGGTCCAAACACAGCAGAGATGCACAACACACTCTGGCTATTTACAGCTCTCACCCAGTGTGTGTGCAAGATGCTGCCAAGTGGATGGAACCAGACTGGCTGTTGTACACCATGTACTCTCGCACTGCAAAAAACAATACATCCACTTTTAAAGGCATACAAGACCCAAAGAATACGGTAAGAAATAGTTGCAAATACTACAATCAAATGTGAACAGATTAGTGTATATCAGTTTGTGCATGCTCTTGACCCCTCCATATGGAGGTGTTGTGAGAGTAAGTCACTGCGTCCTGCTTATGTCACTTCATGCACCTCCTGTTCACTGGAATGCTGCCCTCTGTGTGTCCCTAACAACAACAAACCTCCCAAATGACACCGGCATGCTGCCACCTCTCCTCCTTTGAGCTCAATAAAGCTTTCTGTGGATTGAAGAGAATGTATTCATGTTCAAATAAGTTGCTCCATCATTAGATCTTTGACCTTAAATCAAATTGGTTTGTTAATCTTGTTTTAAAAGCCCAGATTCACACTACACTACACGACAAACTGTTCAAGTCACAAGTAAAAAAAACAACATGCTTTTATCCATAACTGACACTGACCATTTCCTGCCACAATTGTTTAAGTTAGCATTATGGTCACAATTCACAGAACAGTGCAAACAGTTTGACCACATTGCTTACACTAAACATTGTACATGAGGAACTGCTTAATATCTCATGTGAAAGTGTATCTCGAGGGAAATGCTGAATTTGATTGTTGTGCACCTTTTATAACTGTCTCAAAAAATCCTTTTTAGAAGCTTTCAGTTCAGACAGTAATTTGGAACAATTTTACTAATGGTGGGTTTATGAGTTCCTTTTGTTTCTAAAAATTCAAGATGCAGTCTTAAATGTGCAGTGGAAAGCTGTGTAATGACTGAATTAATTTATTAATATTTGGTTGGATTTGAACATTTTCATTTTGTCTATATTAAATAAAGTGAAAGCAGGCAGGTTATCATGAAATGAAGAAAATACATTTAGAATAACTTTTCTTTTTCTGTTTCATTTGCCAACAACTGCTTTAGTGTGTGTTTGATGTATTTCAGTCAGGAAGTCAAACACCCCCCAGTTACAGTACACTAGAAGTGATGTGAGAAATACAGTTTACTGCTGATACGTCACTATTAAGATAATTCATGTTTTCTACACATTTTATTACCAAAATACAGTAAGTTAGAAATACATTCCACATTCCTCCCTTCAGATCAAAATCCAGCATCAGACAGAAGTCAAACTTCAATTCAAAATGCATTTGTAAAGCTGGTGAAAATACACCAACAGTAAAACCCTCAATGTAGAAAAGCCAGTCTCTGTGTTGGCTTGAGCTGCCTGTTTTCTGTGTGGACGTGTGTAAGCAATAAGCGTGTTGACATACAGAGGTCATACAACCAGTGTTTAACACCAAGCTCTATATGACCGAGCTTTGAACCAGAAAATCTGAGCCAGAAAGCTTGTCTTGGGCTATGTGTGTCTATGTGGATGTATGAGGATGCATGTCTTTTGTGCTCTGTGAACCACAGCGCTGGGATCAGATGCCTTCAGTGTTTGGCTTCGAGCTGCTTTGAATGGGCCAGGCTGCGCTCATCTTCTGTCTAATCTTTGTGCTCTTGTGAGTGGACGGCAGCGGCAAAGGAGGAGAAGAAGAAAAAAAAAATCTATAGTCCTTTCATCCTCCTGTGACCACTCTGCTTGTGAGACAGTAGCCGTGGGAATGGAGATGGATACAAGCAGCCCTGCCTCTGACCTCCCTCTACTTCAACACAAGGGTGGAGATAAACAGGGCCACAAGGATCACTAACATCTTTCTTTTCTCAGTAACACACGCCAACATCCCCACACACTAGCGCAGACATCTCATTAAAGCAATAGTAGGTGAATGTTGCAACAGCAGTGTGCCACTGGGAGAGAGGTCTATTAGGGATACTATCAAGAGACGGCGAAGGAAATGAGAATCAGCGCGCTGCTCGTGTTTGCTACTAATTCAAGATAGCTATATATGCTTGACATACGTCTAATTCTGACCCTGGGGATGCAACCACAAAGTTCATCATAATTATTGGCTGAATCATTATGAAAATGAATTCTTAGCGTAAATCTATTAACTCAACCCTGGCTGTCAGAGAGATAGTGAAAAGGCTGTGCTTTTTCAGTAAAAAGGAGACCACACAAACTATCCAGTTCATCCCAAATCACTGTTTCCTCCACTGCCTGTCTTGGACTGTTGATACGTGTCTCTTGCTCTCTCATTCCCTCAGCTGTCACAAGCCATCACCACAACTATTCTGTTTCACCATGAAGGAAGGAAAAACTTTGTCCCTCTCAATCACTGCCGTTAATGTGGATTACTGGGAATGCTTGAATCCATATGTCCTTTTTATTGCATGACTTATTGATTTAAGGACACAACAGGAGATGTTTTGGCTAATGAGAGTCTCGATCTGCAATTGAAAAAGTAAACACTGGTGATCTATGCTTGTTCTTATAATAGTTTGTCAGCGGTCATTAGAGTAATTCAAGCAGGCATACGTTTATACAGAGGAAAGTGTGCCATAGTATTTTCTTTCTGTATGTGTCTTTTTTAAGTTTCTATAGCATCCGCTTCCGATAATGTCACCCTACACTGCTCTCCACTCTTCGCAACCAGAGAATCAGCTGTGAACATAACACTGTCTTTTGATGGCCAGGTTGCCAGGAGGAAAATACATAAGAGCAATGCAGAGCAGTACGTTACCGGCTTGTTTAAAAGAAGAGCTACGAATGATCAGCATTTCCTTATTTGTGAGACAAGAAGGCAGGACATACAGGGCTGTTATTGCCTTGATTCTTCTAATTTTTCTTCTGTAACTTTCTCTCTGAGGCACTACGCTCCCCATAAGAGAAACTTTGAGACAACAGAGGAGTAACTGGCAGAGGTCACAGCTTACTCAGGCCAAGCCCGCTGTTACTTTGCAGTAAATAGTTGCTAGCTCACAGTAATGAGTGTGTGTGCTTTTCAATAGCATGCACACTTGAAGACTCAGTCACTACACTACGCTGTAGAAACCCTCCACCCTCCATCTCACTAACTCTGGTCGCTGAGGCCATGTTCTATTCAAGGGTGACACTACCCTAACACTATAATTACAAAATGCAAAAAGCATTCCTCAAACTGGTTAACCAGAACTATGAGAGGGACAAATATTTACTCCCCACACTGCCACTACCACGTCCTTCTTGTCTTTCCCCTCTTTTAACGCACCCCTAATATGGAATAATTTAACAGTATGAGCAACCCAGCCTTGTAAACACAATAGTTATGTCTGTGCTCAGAGGAGCATGAAGCAGACAGGCAGGCTCCACTTACCCTGCAGCAACCACTAATATATGTTATACTTCTCTTCTGTTACACACAACACAACTCCTCAGCTCATTCTTTTTACATTATATATGTTACTGAAATCAAAAAACCTGATCTTATTTAGCATACCTGATTTTGTAACCTAGCACTGTGGCAGATGAATAATGAAATGTCTTAACAAATGTCTATAATCACACAATGTCCAACTTTCTATATTTTTTAGGAAAAACCTTGTAAACTCACATGGCATGCACATTATACTATTAGTTCCAGGAATAGATAAATGAATGACATTGCAAACACTTTAAACATTTTCTTTATGAATATGTATAAAATGCCACAGTGGACCATATGGGAGTCCATTAAATGACAAAGTTCTCAAAGCACCACTTTTGGCACAAGTACTATACTTGTCATCTATATTTTTTTTTTATCTAATTCAAAGTGTTGCTGTGAACATGTCTTAAATTATTGTAGGACTAAACATTATAATGCAGACTACAATATGAACATTTCTCTCTGCCTTTGGATAAAATGCCAAGTCACTTTGATTACTCATAAAACAAAAACTAACAACCTTTGATGTGTGGAAATAAAGTGTATTGTCTAAAAAGGGTATTTTGTGTTTAATCTAATGTTGAGTTGCAATGCGTTAATAAGTGAATGTAAGTAATGTGCACTTAGACATAGAGCCTTACAACATCATTTAATGTGGAGCAATAACTCTGTTGGACTGCTGCTATTTATTGCCTCTCCTTCACATTTAAACCGCTGCCATTCATATGGTAACTCCATCTATACGATTCTTAAATGGGAAAGGTGCAAGATGAGAGGGGACACTGCCGGTTCCATCTCCCGCTTGCAGCTAAACATGATTTTGTTTTTGGCATTTCATATTGGAGCTAAACTGTGTCTGACTAAATGCAGGCCTGGCCTCCAAAGAGGACCCCGGGTGAACGACTGTGAGAGGTGCTGTATGGCAGGATGAAGTGTGTTCATTTCCTTATTTATTGACTCACTTGCTTTTCTCTGAGTGTTTGAAATTAATAACAGCCAGCAGAAATCAGACAGAGGGATGAAAATCAGCACTTTCCCCGCAGTGAAGCCATTCATCAAGCTAACGAGGGGGAGAATAGGAGTGTGGAGCGAGAGGAGGAGGAGCGCAGGGGGAAGATGTGACGTTCAGAGAAGGAGCGGGAAGAGAGCAGGTGCACTGTAAAGCACAGGGGGAGGGATGAGCTGTGACGCTATATATATGTGTGTGTGTGTGTGTGTGTGTGTGTGTGTGTGTGTGTGTGTGTGTGGTGGGGGTATGTTTGTTTGGAACGTGGCAGAGGAGAGTCATTTGAAGAACTTTGTGTCACTTGAAATACTAGAAAAAAGGGTATGAAGAAAGTCAAATTTGACTTTGGATTATAAATAGACAGGGGTGAGGGAAACTCAGCGCTGCCATTTTTTGGCATTGAATGATACAGTGACAGTGTCCAAATTTTAAGCCCTAGGGCCAATAACAGTACAAGGACATGTATTAGACAAACTGATGGCTTGTATCATCAAGTGTATGTAAGAAAAGCAGTTACCTTGTTGGGGCATGTTCACAACTGGTGGCTTACTTAAGAATGTTTTTCTTTTTATGCCAGAAAATGTCCAATATTCACAGAAAAGACTCATGTCAGGATGTAGAAAGTGGAGCTCTGTCTGCACCAGAATAAGATGACTAAACTTTTCAGTATTACACACTGGCAAGAATTGCATATTGCTTTTGACTGGCCTTTTATTACTTGAATATCGATTTACTTCCTGCCATAACACACATAAATAAAGTGCACCTGTATAATTAGGCAGGTTACACTTGTACTATTGTATTACACTGAGGAACTGATAATGGGCGTTCCTTTGTCTGAGTTGTCGTCCCGGCCATGGCTTCATCCGGCGCTGCTCGGCCTTGTGACAGTTCACTGGAGATTCGACAACAGTATCTCACACCCAGAGTGAGGCTGACTAAGCACTTACTGCTGAGTCTCTCTTCTTACAGCGAGAGAAGCACCATGCTGAGAATTCTGCCATAGGAAAATAATTAGCAAAGTGGAGCTCTGCCCAAATACACAAGGCTAAATGTAGTATTACTTCACAAATGCACCCATAAATCTTTCATTTTTTTCCCCCGTTTTTGCCTTGTTTTCTTTCTCCTTTCTCTTTTCTCTTTCTCCGCTTGTTTGTTTATCTGCTACTGAAGCATCTTAAACAAAATATAAGATGGCCATTTAGTTGATGTAATATAGAGAAATGTGATAAAACAGTCCAATCTCTGTTGTTCTTTCTTACAAACAAATCCCTGCCTAATTCACATAAGTTTTATTCAAAAGGAAATGTGTAACACATTTTCTGTTTAATTAGACATGGTTATGATAGAAGCCTATTTGACTTTACATTCATGTCTATATGTATTTTCAACTTTAAAGTTAGACCACAGTGTCTTCGGTCACCAAGGCTAAATATAGTGCTCTCCTCAGAGCAGTCTCTAGTTTCTTACTCCTTTCTGAGAGGCAGGTGGAGCACACAGGAGGCCGGGACGGGGGGGTAGAAGGAGGGGCCTAACACCCACTCCTGAATAAATCATCCCTTGACTTTTGACCCACATGGAGGGCTGGGTTGTTTTAATACTTTTGCTCTGCTTCTTTTTTTCTCTCAGTGGCCTCTTCACCCCTTCCCTGTCCCATTCATTTTCTCCAGCTCATGACAGGTCAGTCTGGATCAATTTCAACTGCCCTCTGTGACTGAGACCAACATCCTGGCACCCAGAAATAGAGCTTGATGGGGCAGGAGAGCATCTGACCAAGAGTCTTTCAGTGTGACTTTAAAGAAAGACTGAGATCTTCAAAACAGACACATACACAAGACAATGAATGTGATAGATAACATACGCCTTCCTTCCTGTTACAGGAGGGTGCACTGTCTTTATTGTAGTGTCTTAGCAGCTTTAAGCCTCTTGTTTTGATGAAAAGTTGAGAAGCTGTGTAACGAGATACAGGAAGACATCATCCTGGAACATAATGTCAGATATTAATCTATGTGAATGTCCTCTGCTTTTTGTTTACATTTGTTCTGTTTTGTTCAACGTCTACATTAGGTTTTAGAATGAAAATATGTTTATTGCAGGGTAAAGAGAAAGAGTTCCACAATACTATAGATACAAAACAAGCATTAAGATGGCAGATGGAATAGAAATTATATTAACAGATTCTGGACTTATTTTAATTGATGAATTAATGATTTATACTATTAGAATATACAAAATAAAGAATGTTGTTTTTGGATTGATTTATACTTTCTTTGTCATTAAAACTGAGGACAATGTCATCAAAAGTGTGTTTAAAGAAAGCTTGTGCCAAATTCTTTCTATCAGGTCAGCTTCTTACATACACCAGGAAGGTGAGACAGTACAGTATAACATCACTTGCATTTATGTACAGCTCCCTCACTCTATATTTACACTCTATTTTTCACAGCCTTATTCCCACACCTGGCATTTCATCTTTGTCAGCGAATTCTGAGTCCTTCAGCTCCCTGCTGAGCTCTGAACTCCAGTGTTCTGTTATGGGGCAAACCCCTGAGGTGCAACTGACACCCTAACACCCACGAGTCACAGGTAAAACCGACTTGTACCAGCTTTAACCTCCCATATTCAGTAGAAGTACTCCAAAGCTACACTCCTTTTTGCTTAGTGTTGCGGTGGAGCCACAGTGACACAGTAAGCGCGCAGCAGTGTCTAGGCAGCCCAGGCCCGAGTCAGGACACTCTTTCCCCAGGCAAGGACGCTGAGACCTGGCTCTCCGTCTCCATCACTCAGCCTGTCTTCCTGGAGCTACGTGGCCAGACTGTTCATTTGCCCCACCAACCCCTCCCCCCTTTCTCTTCATATTCACGGATTTGCATAAAACAAAGACACTGCTCTCCTCTTGCATGAGGTGAAGCTAAAAGAGCCGGATCGACCGGACCACACCGCACAAAGCTGAAGGCTGCCAGCTTGTCAGAGCGCAACATCAGTGTAGCCATATAGCAGCGCAGCGGTGACGGGAGATTTACGAGACTGACTAAGACAGACACCCTCATAGTTTTCCACTTTCATTCGTTTAACATCCGTTCTTGTGGTGTTGTTTATATTCTGGAGCCCTAAGCAGTGAGCAGAGGGCATCTAATTCACAGTGATGACGTGAGAGGGGAATCAAAGCACTTAAAACACTTCATCTAAAGATGATTTGTCCTTGTCATCCCTGATGGCTTTTGTCCTGCTCCCCCTCCTGAAGTTAAGTGGACCTGGAGTAGAGCCAGACACTGATCCTATATGCCTTACTTAGAGACAATCAAGTAAATAACAGTGGATACAAATGCACCCATGCAGACAGTAGTTATACCTGGCAAAGGTGGGAAGTCATGAACACAAGCTATCCTCCTGTGTTAAGCTGTCACACTGCTCTGGAACAATCACTGAAACCATTAAAGGAAACCCAGGTTCCTGTCTGTTTCTGTCAGTTGATCTGAGGAGATTATTCACTGTGTTCTCTGATATCCAACACCCCCCTCTCTCTTCTTCACTCAAACCCATAACATGCATTTAATATTTGTAGGACAGCTGCTAAAATCTGCATGGTCCACAAACAGTGGATGTGGCTACTCACAGATAAAGTGGGGACAAACAGGGGGAGAGAGATATTGTCAAGATGGTACATCCTAATATGAAGTGAGCAGCTTTAGGACATAATGATTCCATAATGGAGGCATTACTGGCATGCTCCATGCTTTGAAACACTTAATACTGTGTGTGGTGACTACTGCCTATTGTAACATTAATAAATATTTCATATGGATGCACGTGATAAAGAAAAGCTTCAATGACTAGAGTTAACACAGATTGTTTACAACATGATAGCATACATGTTGTGCATATATATTATCAGGACAAATGTAGCTTAAGTTAATAACAATGAAAAAGTGTTTTACCTCACAAATCCAAGGATGCAGAGGAATGGGACTTGAATCACAGGTGAAGAAATTTTCTTGATGACCTAAAGGAGCAGATAGGATTGGATATAAGACACAATAATGAAAATACTGACATTTTTAGGCATTTGTTTTCCCTGATGTGGTCAGAAACACATCAAACAAACCCATAGTAGGTGTATTTTCATTCAGCAGTCTTCTTAAATGTTATCTTAAAAAACATCCCTGCGTAACTTTTTAAAACAAATGATGTCCGTAAAATGATGCCGCTGTCGTAACAACATAAAGAGTCTGTAGAGGGTCTGTGCCCTCCGCTGGCTAAAAGTAATGCAGGGCGGCTTTAATTCATTTAAGTTCAATTAACCCTGCGTAACTTTTAGCCAGTAGAGGGCGCAGATCCCTCTCTGTGCAACTGGACTGGTCAGCGGTGCGGCTGGTGCCATGTTTTTTTCCAAGAAACTATCCAATCCTATTTTCTTTACTATATGCTTAGTGTGGTAGAGCGCATCATCATCATCATCTCATGTAATCTCTCATCATATCCGACCATCCCATCGGCAGGAAAGTTATATCATAGTCATGTCTAAGAACCATCGAAATGATTTTGAGAATAAATATTTTTGGGCTAAATTTTCACGGGTTGCTTTTAGGGTCGTATGCAGGAACAACAGCTAAACAAGTGTGTTGAAAATACAACCACACATTATATAACTGAGGGTAAACAACATAAGTCATAGGTGCAGTATGTAAGATTTAGGATTATACTGTGAAATATGAACATTTTTAATATTATTAATATTAGTCTTATTTCCACCAGATGTCAGTAAATCCTACGCAGTGTATCTTTAAAAAAATTGGGCTACAAAAAATCTGCTCTAACATATAATAACCTCATGAGAATTAAAAATCCCAACATAAGAAAATGTAGTTATTTAAAATGAATGGAGGGTCTCATTAATGTTGCGAGACACTATATAATTATGTAAGGGACTCCACGACTTTACCGAGGGGAAAAATACCTTCTATGCAAAGAAGCTATGATAAATATTGGTTATTTATCATCTCTAAATCCTACATTTCTTATGGATTATATATCATCTAAATTGGTCTGCTGTGGTTACGCATTTTTCAAAAAGGACTGTCTCTGAATCTGCAGAAACAATTTCACTTCTGCAGTTTCAGCTTGAACTAATGCAACTGGCCGGTTAAGCTGTTTTGTTTTTGTATTTCCATCTCTTCCTGTGATTTCGTACATTTTCTTACACATCTTTGTGCAGCGGCACCGTCGAGAGATGCAGTTGAATTAGTTTGAGTCACAGTCTCTTGGTTTGGGTCTATTTACAGAGCTATAAAATTACCTCGGCAGGTCCCAACCAGCTCATTATCAACATCACCTGCAGCCAGGCTTTCAAGGACAACTCTCTAATGACACTACGCATTTCACTGAGTGTCTGCTTTAAACACACTCTACGCCAAAATGCATAATAAAACGACTCCCTTTGGATTTGACTTTTGAATGAATGAGTCATTAAATACTATAAATGTTATTCAAATTACGTTTTATCCTGTGAGTAGAATCATGTAAAACCACTGTGCTTCTGTGGTTGAAACTATCTTTGCTCTGTTCTAAACCCAAACTGAAACAATATAGTGGGATTGTTGATTTTTTTTTTTCTTTGATTCGTCCCACTGTCTTTGAAACACACCCACAGACCCATTTTTGAACAATGTGGGTGTGAGAATAAAATGAACTTCACTTTGTGCCTATCATAGGTGCCATGACGAAGAGACACGTACATCTTTTTTTTTTCCCCTTGTAGATCTGGCACAACGACTTACCCTATCAGCTTTGTTTTACACTTTTTGTATATTTTGTATTTGATTTTTTTTTTTTACATATATGCTGATTCTAATGATATTGCAGCAAAGAAAAAAATAGTTTAGGAGGCAAGAATACGTTTTAACAGAGATGACATTTGCAGAGCTGAGAATGAACAGGAAATAATCATGTGTAGGGGAGGGATTACACTGATGACTTTTAGGGCAGCCTTAAACACTACAACAATCATAATAAAAGCTTAATGACATAAGGCTTATCCCATTCTGCAACCATGCCTTAGTTTGATCCCCTCTTTGACAAACTACTCCTTGAGTGAAGACGGAGTTGCATCCGCTGCTGTCAAGGACCCAGTGTCAGCATTCCATACCAGTGCATCATCACACGATCAATAGCTTTATCACTCATATAAGCTCTGCGCGCTGATTCCACAGAAATAAGGAGAGGCAACTTAAAGACAAATGAAATCTGGCTTTGTGCAAATTTCATTTTAACTCAGAGACTGTTTCATAAGAAAAAGCAGACATCAAAGAGACACTGGGTTTATGATCGTGTTAAACAAGAGCCAGAGTTGTTATATATCACGAGTTAATCTGTAAAATCATGTCAAACTACTAACTGAACCCAAAGTTTCATTTTTCGAGTACCACGTAAAACGAAAACATACAGTAAATACACAGTCATATACCCTTTTCCTCTGTAATTTAGTCAATGTTTATTAAAATTTATGCAGCAGCCGTTTGAATCTTTACAGTGCCTTGTCATGTAGATGTGTCCAATATAACACAGACACTAAAGACTCTTTCACCTCATGCAGTGGATCTGGGACTCGATTGCTGTTGAAATCTTGATTTTCTTTTTGGGAATAAATAAAGTAGTTTTTTTTATTGTTATTATTTCATTGAAATGAAAACATAGCAGTGCTAATGTTTGGCTCAAATAGTAGTAATTAAATAAACTGAGGAAGGAGGGGAGCACCATGGCTGTAAATTGCATGGTCTGTGCATGCTAAGACCCAGCACTGGCACAGCTGCATGGAACTGCACTCACGATTTATCATCTCTACATCGCAGGAGCCACTGGCCCACACCACTATTAATCATCTGCAAAATCATTTAATTCAGGCAAAGCCTCCACTATTGTCTCAAGCTTTCACCCCACTCCTCACTTTCCTGTGTCACACACCTCAAAACATAACAAAATCAGAGAGCTTAGATTAATGCTGCTTATTTGTGATGTTACACTGCATTAATGCATACAGCGTCTTTTTGTAATTGTGTAAAAATGTTATCAGATTTGTCATTTGCACCCTCTTCTTCCTGGGTGTCCTCTGCTCACAGACACTAAATGAGCAAACTCTGTCACCGAGCTGGAAAATCTAACTTGCAACTGTCCTCTAAAACTGTTGTCTTTGTTGAGAGTGTTTTGCCACATTTCTCTTCCTGTTTCAACAAGAAACCCACAAAAGTATTCCTTGACCCAAAACTTACAACAAGAGGAAAGTTACGTTCTACTAAGTTTCCAGTTCAAAATGTTAGCCTTAGCGGTGCCTTGGCCCACCGCAGCAGCTGACATACACTGATATATTCCCCCAGATAAGTCCTCTCATCACTGGAGCTTTACTCTAAACCCCGGGGTCACTCCAGACAAACAGGTGAAACATGGAAAGGCCAAACAAAAGAGCGGCAGTGACAGTGAGCACAGATCAGGACGCCAACACAAAGGGCAAAGGCCACAGCAGACACAAGAACCTGTCATATGTCACATGTACACATTTTCACCTTGTTGGAGACAGAAAGTACTGATCCTCTACACTAACACGAGTTCACACACACTGACAAAAATATATTGTATAAATATGATAAATAGGTTTGCATTCACTCAGTTTAGGTGGTTCCCCTGATACTGAACAGATTTAAAATAACAAAGTCTTGGAAATAACAAAACACAAAATAAGTAAAAGTGTGACTATGTTTCAGTTTCAGATGTATTGAAAAAATAAACTGCCTAAATGAAACAATGACTTTAAAAAGACTGAAATAATACACATGTGAACTTTTAAAAAATGTTTAAAATGGGGATAGTAAGAATGAATTTGGTCCTTTCGCCTCACACTGGTTCCACACCTGTTTCTCAGCGTTTACGTGCTGCTCTGTGGAACGTCAAAACGCTCCGACTGTCCCAGCCTGATTTACATTTTAAATCAAATTATAATTTAGTGCCCTGAACCTAGTGATTTTATTTGGTAAAGCTGCCAGTTGTGGTGGATTAAATGCATGGAAAATAACTATCTCAGCAAAAAAGCGGCAGAGTCTCCATCCACGTCCTGATATTTAAGCCTCAAACCTCTAAAGAAAAGTGAGAAACTTATTCAAGACAATTACATACATTTATTGCATATCATTTAATTGTATGAAATGAAAAACGAGCACATATAAACATCACATATGGTTAGTGAATGAAATAATTTTGCACAGCAAAATATATATATTATATAAGACGAAGATTCATTAACATATTTTCAATATTTAATGGCGGATGGTTGTCCCTAATTTTGTACATGCAGGGTTTTTATCCCTGGAGAGCCAAACAATGTCCAGACATTATTCAATAGATAATTATTGCTTTGCAAATATCAACTTTGTTTAAGACAAAACAGCTTTAAAAAAAATGATAAAGTATGAAAATGTTGCGCGTCGTGCGCAACACGATGCCAAACATCTCTTAAGATAGTTGCCTTGACTTCTAAGTGATTGCAGGCGATTTTAGTGCATTTCAGTTCAGAACAGTTCAGGAGAGACATTTCAAAAAAGCATGGCAATTTACTTCAAACTCATCTGCAAGGGTTTTTTCTTTAACAATCGTTTTGAAAGACAAGAATGAGACGCGCTCACACTTGTTTGTTTGAAGCACATGCTGCAAAGCGCTCTGTATGCACTACACAATACTCTTTGTATTAACTGGACCTTAGCCAATTCTCTGAACCGATATAAAAATACATTTCTTTTCTCCGTTTGTAATACTATAAGCGTAGGCTTCAACCTGTATAATGTTTTAACTTAAATTATGCTTTAAAATTATTGAAAGTCAAATGCACACTGGTATATCTATGACACAGGCTTTGAGAACAGACTACACTTTCCAGATAGGGTTCGGTGTGTCCTTTAGTGGAGTCTTTTCACACGGATCCATGCCGTTCAGCTCCATAAAGCGCATGGAGCGCACTCTGCACCCCGTGAGCCGAGGCTCGCACTTCAACACAGCAGAAATGCACCCGGGTTCATTACATGGGTGGGAGGGAAGTCCTGTCACTTTTTTGATGCTGCCCCAAAAAAGTGAAGAGGCCATAAATGAAGAATGAATATCATGCTGGAGTCATCCGACAAAAGGACATCTTCACGCACAAAAAGGAACCATACATGTCCAGCATGCAGGGCACAGTTTGCACATCTGTCACACACCAACAGTCGATCATTAAAGTCTTTTGCTGCTCAAAACAAAAACAAAAAACAAAAACAAAAAAACAAGCAAACGTATGAGATGAGGTGGCAGGAAAACAACAGGCTCCTCCAAAGATTGGCAGACGAAAAGAAAAAAAAGTTTCAAAACTTATTTCGATGGGTGCAGTGTTGGACAGACTGAACTGAAAGGAAAATGATGAGAGTTGATGAACTTCAAAGAGTATACTGCGTGCCTTCGTACACACTGGTATACTGCGCCATAAAGTTGGATCAACTTTCAAAAAATTATAGTGGACTTAAACACTGCAAATTTAATGAACAGCGATGAAATGTCTGGACAGCTTCATTTAGAACTCAGTATTACGGCAAAAGTTTTCTCAAATAAGCCTCTCTCAAATAAAAACAAGATGTGCCTAAAGCAGTCGAAGACTTTAAAAAGTATAAAACAAAAGTCAAAAAGTTGTCGAATTAGTTCTTGGTCTAGTGGGCATGTGAGCCAAATCAAAAGTATGTCCTAAAGAAAACTTTAGCGGCCTGGGTATAACTCTATTCTTTGCGGAGAGGGAGACTCACATGAAAAACTCCGGGGACGAGGGGTTGTTGTCGCTGCTCGAACCGTTTTCTCTAAAGCCGGTGCTGATGAGCTTCTCGTACTTCTCCTTGTACGCATCCCTCTCCCGGACCAGCCTGGAGATCTCCTGCTTGAGGTGCTCAACTTGCTGCATGAGCTGAGTCTTCTCGCCCTCCAGGACGTGCCGCTGCTGTACGCGCTTGAAGCGGCATGACTGCGCATAGCCCCTGTTCTTTAGGGTTCTCCTCTTCTGTTTCAGTCTGATCACCTCTTCTTTGGCGACCCCTCGTAGCTGCCGGTTGAGCTCCCGCACGGACATGGTGACAAGCTGCTCGTCGGAGAAGCGATCATCGATGCGCATGTGCGTGTGCCCGGGGCCCGAGGCACTGCTGGACTGTACGCCGGGCTGCTGGTGGTGAGCGCCGCTGTGGTGGTGATGGTGGTGGTGGTGTTGCGCGCCGTTCTGTGCAGCCGCTGCGGCGATCACTGCGGACACCACGGCGGCGGCGGAGCCCATCTCCTCCCCGGGCATCCCGCCCCCAGCTCCGGCCGCTCCTGGGAACTGCTGGCCCCTGGCGTAGCCATCGAAAGACTGGAGCTGGTGACTGCTGTTGATGAGCGCCTCAACTGCGTCCTCGGGGCTAAAGCCCAGTGCTTCTGGGTTGAGCTGCTGTTGGTAACCGGACATCCAGTAGAAGTCCTCTATGTGCGTCTTCTGTTCGCTCCCTGAGCCCGGGCTGGGCGCAGAGAAGCTGGGAGAGGGGGGCACCGAACTGCAAGGCGTGCTCATCGGGGTGGAAGACAAGGATCCCCCGGCGATAAGGCGACTGCACTGGCTGATGTTGCGATCGGGCTCCACCGGCTCCTTTTTCACTTCAAACTTCATCAGATCGAAGTCATTAACATATTCCATGGCCAAGGGACTGGTGGGCAGGTCGGAGTTGCTCATTGCCAGCTCTGATGCCATCCTCTTGCTGCTGACAGTCCTCCAAACGGGCTGAAGAGCAGCTGTCAAACTGGGCTGATTGGGAACAACGTGAGCCAGTTTGGCTTTTTAAGTCGTTTGTCTTTTTAAAAAATGAAAAGCGAGCTGTTCAGCGTCCCCCTGCGCAGCCACTCAGGAGTTTGTCTTGTAGTCTAGTGCACATACACAGCGGTGCCGCGCGCGCGAGCAGCGGAGTCCTTTTTCAGCATGTGAAAGTCGGCGGTTTTGGATTTCAAACATTTAACACTTGACGTCTCTTCATGAGTGCGTGGCGCGGAAGAGGGCAGAAGCAGCCGAAAGTAAAAGCAGCGAGTATCTCTCTATGAGCTGCTCACTGCTGTGGCGATTTTTTCGAGGGATCACACAGCAGATGAGTTTAAGAGCATTGTAGCTGCCCTGACGTCAGGCTGGAAATGGGAAATTGACTCGGACGAAGAGCCAATAGGGTCGCTCAGTCTGTGAGCTAATTAACATATTAGTATCCTACTGAAGGCAAACTTTTCTCAACTCTCAAAGACCGTCAGCTGACTGTCAGCTGAGACGCGGCTCTGAAGTTTTTGGCTGCTCTTCCCACATTTGGCCATTTTAACGTCGACTACAATTTATTTCAGTGTGGTCTAAGTGGATCACATTGAGCGCTGCGTGGACTGTTACTCGAAGTCTTTCAGTAGCCTAAATGAAGAGAGAAACAGTGATGGGCACAAAGGGGAAAGGAAGGAACAACGAAAATGCCATCAGATAGATGAGAGAATAACCTAGATTTTATTTTTATTTTATAGAATATTTAATCACAACCTTAAACAAAGAATAAGCTCATTATAGATTGAATTTTAAAATCACACACCCTTTCCCTCACTACAGTTGTTTTCTACATACTACATCATTAATAACTGTGTTCTTGCTATTTTTTTTAACAAGAAAGTGTGTTTATTATCAATAAACTGACACTAAAATCATTAAAACCTAGAAACGAAAGCCCTTCATGCTTTTTTCATTGCTGTTTTAAATGTTTGCTCTTTTTGATGTCTGTTTACATCGATAGTGACAAAGTTTAATGTCAATTTGGAAAAACAAAAAAATCTGAAATGTGAGCTTTGGAGATTCGTCGAATGTTTGCGCACCAGTCTGAAACTCAACACTGACACCTTTTGGACACACACAGCATGGCAATACCTTTCACCATCATAAGAAACAATGGCAATTTCAAACAAAGACACATGCACGGCTTTAATAATTACTCTGTGAAGCATAGATCTTACATAGTGTTTAACTTAATGAGGTATTACTCTTATAAATACTGCAGGGAATGGGAGCACCTCCAAGTAAGGTCAAGTGAACCCAGTGTTCCCTCTACATGACACTGTCAAACAGCCATAAAGTCACATTATCTGAGCAGAGCAGTCATATAAACCACTGCAGTACATTGCACTTTATCCCAGTTCAGAGGTCTGTACTTTTAATTGACTGAGTGCAACAGTGCCTTAAGAGTATTCTGCTCTGTATTCACTCTGAAGTAATGACTGGATGGTGTTTTGTGTTGTTTTTGTTGCATTTTAAGAAACAAAAAAGACTTACTGTTGACAAACGCTTTTTATAGACGAGCATAACTTTTATTCAGAACGTATTAAGCTACTGTATGAAGTCTATCCTATGATACATGAAGGGTGACTTATATTAGACCAACATATTTGAAGTTAAAACACTAAGCTCTCCAAAAGCCTCGCTCCACTGCCCAGACTGGCTTTTCCTTGACATGGTGCTGACAAATAACTATTTCTTTCCTGTGACAAAAGCCTATAATCATAATGTGTCTCGGCAGTTCTTGAGTATGATCTCATCATTGCAATAGTGTATTTTTAGTATTCGGGCCTTGATATTTAATGATAGGCCAAATCGTCTTTGCCAGACACTGTGGAAGAATATGGGGCCAAATATGTCATATCCAGATGGAGGGAGACATTCCCTGTATTTGTCTGGACTAACAGATTATTTCCTTTGGTTTGCTGTGATACAAGTGAAGTGGAAACTCTGTCTCGGTGGTTTGTTTGTCTGCCCTTATTTCAGACAGGATATACAAATGAGAAAATAAACATATAAAACACAACTAATTAAAAGAAATCACTTAGTTTTTCTTAGTTTAGTTAGTTAGCCTTTTAAGAATTCAGTTTTCTATTGCTGTGTCGTGTGTTGGGGCTTACCTGTTCATGGCAAAGACACAGTAGTGGCCCAATCCCCGGGGTCCGCCCATAACAGAGTGAGACTAATACACAAACAATGCTAGAGCTCATTAGTCACGACACAAGAAAGTGGTGGACCTAATTTAGCTGCTTTTGTGCCCATAAAGTTATTGATGATGTGGAGAGCTGAGAGATGTGCACGCAGAGAATGCTGGGAAGACAAGTTATCAAACCACATGGTGTTCAGACAGTGAGGTGGAGGGCAACATTGAAAAAGCATTATTTTATTTAACCGTATGTTTAATATACATATAAGTGTCAAAAAAAAAAAAAAAAGAAATGGGATCATTGATTCAGAAGAATTGTTTCAGCATTCAAAACAATAATAGATGCATGGATATCTAAAGACTGCTTTACAAGATGTTTTAGGACTAGGATTTTAAAAAGTGTAAATACTGAGGGCTATATTAAACTAAAAACTATACTATTATCCGAAACACTAAAATCTATTTTGCGAGCCGGTATGGATCTGTGAGGTCCCGAAGCAGTCTGCCGAGTTCAGAGGTCACAGGTCAATCAGTTGTTTGCTGTACATCTGTTAGATTATGAGCGTACAGTGGTGCGAAGGTGAGTAGAGGTCACTTGAGACTAGACAAAGCACGATAAGAGCAGCTAATCACACTCATTGCATTCCAACACTTTCTGCTTCTATGTGTCTACGCCTATAGCCATCTCACTTTAAAGCTAAATAGCGATATGATATTCTTTTAAATGCAATAACTATAAAATGATTGCCATACCTGTCAGATATATGGGAACTGAACTCTTATTCACAGTCTAGTGAGAGCAACAAAGCCGCAATATCAATTGTCACCCTATCAACAGAATGTGGCCCTGCCTTGTTGTTATTAGTTTGATGCATTAGTCAGAAAGAGGGCGAGGCTCGCAGGGTAGGACAGAGGACACAGGAGACAAAACAAGGTCAGGAGGAGAGCACATCTGTTGTCAAAACCCATTGACACACACTGGTGGAAATATTTGGTGGCCAATTGCGAGTGGCTTTTTGGAGCTCTGTTGTCTACGTGAGGGTGATGTCTGTGGCTTGATGGTGAGATAATGACATTGAGGGTGGGTCAACCATGTTTATTTACCAACTGAACACTGGTCGAATGAAATAACGCACGTACTAATTAATACCGTGGCTTCTGAGTGTGCCACGTGTAAATGAAGCGAGGAAGAGTGGTCAATGTTGCTGCAAAAGTGTTGGCAGGATGGCGTGCTTATTAGCCATAATTACACTCACATGAACATAATGTATTGGTTTACTGTCGTGTGTAAGGTTAATGCGTATTAGCAATTTAATCTTAACTGTTGGACTGGTGTTCAGGGCTATCTTATGTGGACATCCTCAGTGGCGTCAGTAACTTAGTGTTTGTGCAGCTTTGTGGCCTGGTTATTGTTAGTGTGTTGTATGTTGAAAGCAGTCATTTGACCAAGACATAATGTAAACTCACCATAGTTACAGGAGACAAAAAAGGAAATGTAAAATGATGGTGTTATAGTGAAGGACAAAATCAGCTCAATACAAATTACCACTTCACCGGAAAAGGTTTTAGCTAGCCTTATACCTTTTCTGGTGTAAGGCTACAGCTTATACACACATCATCTTATCTGACTAAGAATACTTGAGAAAATAAAAAATAAGAGAAAAAAGTACTTAAAGTAAATTCAAATAGACTCAAATTCCCTCAGCATTGTGTGAATCAATTGTTTTTGTATCAAAGAAAAACAATTTAAGCCGTGGACAGAATCACTGTCTGCTTTGCCTGGTTTGCACTTAGGGTTTTTTAAAAATTTAAAAAAATTTAAGGTTGTGGAAAAAAATTTTGAAAAAATTACTATCCACTGTTTTGTTTTTTCATTTAAAAAAAGGAGCAGTAGAGCCTTAGAATTAATTAATTGTTTTATTTTTTGCAGAACTGTGATTGATATTTTTGACTTGTCGTAAAAAAACATAAACATAGGACCATTTGTTTTTGTCTGTCTCTGTGGTGTTCCCTTTTTCATTTTTTTCTGCTGCATGACAAAACTAAACGAAAATGGTACCAATTTATATTGAGTCCTAGCAGAGCATTTTAAAACATGCCATAACAGGCCTTTAAATGGGTGCATAGACAACAACAACTCTAATACACTTTCTTCTTACAGCTTGAAGTCAGTGAAGCAGCCCAGTCACAAAGTGCACCACCCCTGATGATAAACAAGTAAAAAAGCCACAAAGACATCAAGCTACTCCACAATGCATGCATACTAACACAAATGCACATGCTTGCATCAAAGTGCGCATGCTCATAGCCTAATGAGAGATTTTCTGACCTTTCTTCATGTACCCCTGGAGAATATTGATGAATCCCCTTTTAAAAATAACTCTTGCCTTGTAGGGTCATTAAATGATTTACAGTTATTTCACCAACACATAATTATTACATATATTATGTTCGTCTGCACACAGTTGGAGGGAGGCGGACCTTTTAACATACCATATAGAGGCAATAAAAAGTTTATTTTCTCTGAATTTAACTTTACAAGAAACAGTTTGTAGCTTTTGGGTGCATTAAACAGCAATATTCTCAAGAAACCTCTCGTGCATGAAGAGAAGAGTGTGAGTGTTTAACTAATTGTTAATATGTTGTTACTTAATGACTCTAGTCCTCTTTCTAATTGCAAGGTTTGGGGGACATTTACATATCTTACTGTTATACTCTCTAATGTATGAAACAATATCTGGCAGTGCCTTTATGTGTTTAAATCCCTTTCTGTATCTCTTTCCTCATAATAGTATCATCTTGATTCTTGCACAAACTAAGCTGGTTAAAATGTCATCTGAGTGTGATGGTGCGCTAACACTCCCGGTGGATAAGGCACTTAATGTTCATTTGAGCTCTGTGTCGAGCACTCGACATTAAAAAGCCAACTGAAGCCAAAACGGAGATGATTTAAATGAACTCATTTGGGGAACATTTAATTACCACAGGAGCGTAATTGAATGTTCCTTTAAAGTGCTGAGTGATTCCTAATGAAATGAGAGGGATGGGGAAAAGCACTGATGGCACAGAGTCTGATGCACTGTCTCTCTGATCGAGTCTTTACAAATGCATCCATCACAGTCACATTATGGATAAATTGTTATTGCAACTGGATCTGTGACATACGTTTACATTAAATGAGAATCAGATCATATCAGATTGTGTCAGTTATCATTGGATTGCATTAGTGTGAACCAAAATACAATCTGACCTTTCTGAATCAGATCTGTGTTTTGTTTTGTTTTTTTGTTTTTGTTTTTTTGCTGTAGTGTGAAGTTGAAGGTGTCTTTCTCTGGACATACTTCATTGATTTGGGAAGTTCCCAGACAACAACACCCCAGCACATGTAACTTTAATTCTACAGATTCATTGGACATAACTGCATTATCACTAAAATAAACTCTATCATGGAACCCTTTGATCAAAATGCAATGCCTCACAGACCAAAAACATTTAAATAGATCGAAAACAGAAGCACAGTATAATAATATCCTGAGCACATTGAGCATAGCTTCCAGGATATGTTTGGTTCCATCACAAAATTGTCATTATATCCAGTCAGGTTGAGCTCCCCACCGCCAGAACCATCCATTGTGTCATTTTTGATACACTCATACATTTGTTTAAACTAATGTATGTCCTGTGTCCCATGTGTCTGCTGAGCTTTTGAAACAGGATTCTGTAACAAAGGCTTATCTATAAAGCCAAGGGAAGATGGTGTCCAGCATCCTATATGGTGAGGGCATTTATTAGCTGGTCTTCTGTCTGAGACATGGGAAGATGGAGCAAGAGTGACTACTGACATAGGAAGGTTCACGTGTAAGAATCATCTACAATAGGACGACAGTTTTGCACTTGATTGGCCAATAACGGTATAGATGAGAATATGGGAGTCACGTGCATCATATCTACATCATTTGCATTTGTAAATGAATGGCACATACTGGTCATGTAAGGTCATAGAGTGTAGTATATAGATAAACTCTCAGTTACAGAGTCATATACAAATAAATCATAAAACATATGTATACATTTCAATATGAGTCTTCATGTGATCGTCACATGGTGCAGGCCTTTTGGTCGTATGACTCTCTTTGTGCTACATGCTCTTCCCATAGAGACAGAGGAGCTAAATTGGCCAATAAAAGCTAATCTAAATTGTGCTTCGTGACTCTAGTTGTGGTCGTTTTCGGGCTCATAGAGACAATGACACCCAGTAGTCGGAGCAAATGGTCAAACCAGACTGACATTCCAACCAGCAATTATAATACTGGGTCCACCGATCCAGACCAAAACACCTCCTCACAAGCACAATGAGCATCAGTGTGCACATACAAGGACGAGCCTCTTTGGACCCTTGTCATGCCTCTGCCTCCCCTTCCCCCTGTGCTCCTGCTCCAATCTTGTTATTAATCTTAACTCATTCATTAAGACAATTCTCAGTCATTGCATGTTCTCACATTAGCTCAGCGGCCATTAAAACAGTCTGGGACCTGGCTGTGGTTGATTTGGGAGGACTAGACTGCAGTTTGTGATGGTATAATGTGTGATTCCTGAGGCACTAGGTAATCACACTTTGTTTATGATCGTCTTTGTATCCTTATCTTTATAGATCATCGGTCAATATCAAACTGTATAAAATGTGCTTGTGGTGTATTCACTCACAGTTAAACCAATGTGAAGCATTCCCCAAGCTGGACATTACTGCCAACTTGGATGCTGTTTACCTCTCCTGGCAGTTCTGTCAGTTACTTTTAGACACATAAAACTCAAAGATGTAATGCCATCCAAAATGCTTGTATTTCAAACACACATGGTCATTATTCACACCAGGTAATTATGTGTTAATGGCCTGCATCGCAATTTTGTGAGCAAAATCTGGATTGTAATTTAGTATGGGAGGAAATATACCAGATGTAATGGAAATAACAGTAGCTCTGTTGAAGTCTTACTTTGTGTTTTTATTACTTGATGCTATAGGTTGACCAGTGTTGTTAGTAGCCCTATAGAAGCCACAGCACATATTACAAATGAATCTAAATGAAAGTAACTGGCTGAAGTTGAGGACTGATGAGTTTAACTGGGACATATCTGCCCTATATGAGTCAATTCTGGTCAATAAATCAGCATTTGCCTCAAAGTAAAACAGGCAACAAAGCAGACACATCCCACTTTTCCAGTTGCATTGCATCACAGATTGATAAAATAAGTTGTGTTTGTTGGTGGCTGCTTTTCCAACCATCTGCATTGGAGCTAGCTCACTGCTGTGCTGTGCAAGAACCAAGTCTTGTGCAACACTCCCTCAAAAGAACATTTGTTCACCATCTGTGACTGCTGCTCCCACTCCATGGGAGAGAGTTGAGGCTTTATCACAGTACTTTTCTCTTTCTTCTGTTAGATTTTCAACATCCACTTCAAGTAGCTGACATTCCTGATAAAATGGAAAATGATATTTCCTTATTTTATCACCAGGACCTTTGGCTTGGGTAGAGTCTTATGATAACATGACAGCAATGAGTTTCCCGTTTTCACCCAGATTGGCCTGCAGCTGACTATAAAACCCATTGGTCTATGTCGGAAATACTGAAAGAGCGCCAGGTAGATTCATGTCCAGACACACACAGACCTTCTCTCACAGACAAAGCTTAACTCAGAGAGAATGAAGCTATTAGGGGCAGCCACTCATGATTCAGTAGGAGTGTTTGTTTCAACAAGTAGGGGCCAGAGGTTTGGCATTGGCCATTGTGTACACAGGTCAGAAATGTGAGTGGTTCAAACTGCCTAGTAACAGTTTGCCATGAACCAATCAAATGCTGTAGTCAAATAATATAGTCATGTCATTTCTCGCCATGTCTGAAAGTGTGTTTCTTGACACTGAGAAAAAAAAAAAACCATGAGGTTTTTTTTTTTTATTACCAGGAGCTCTGTAAATAAAACAGTTCTAGTTACACAACTCATGTCTAATACATGTCAAGAGCTGATAACCAAATTAAACAAAGCAAACACTCAAAGTTCACTCTTATTGTAAGATATTGATTCTTTGATAATGAATTCAAGTCTCCTTTTGAAACTTTTTTTCAGCCTTGACTCTTATGAAACCGCATTCGGACAAGGGGCTTACTTTTGAGATGTTGTGTATGTGTTACAATAGAGCAATCAATTAAATGATTGTTTTAAATTTTTTTTAGAACATTGCAATAAAAACTTCTCTCTTCAATAAACACTGATACTGACATTATAGTTTGTAGAATTTTGCTCAAGGGCAAGGAAACAGTGTATTATTTGTAATATGTGGACCGCGGGGCAGGCCTCAGTAAGGAAATCCAAGCTGCTTTAATGGGAGGTCAAATGTCATTCTGGGTCAAGTACCCTGCCAGGGGACTGCATGTTAAAGAGCCTCCCCAGGGGAAAGAGGGACAGCACAGTGTCTGACAAGATCAACAACACTGACCTAATTAAAACAAACACAGACGCTGGGGATTGATATCTACAAAAACTCAAAGAACAAAGAGAATCCTATCATGTTATTGTTTGGGAATAAAATAATTTCATGGAATTTCTTCCTTAGTTACAGCTATATCTCCACCACCGGCAAGCTTTAGTGTCTGGAGTGTAATTTGGAGAGGCTCCTTGAGGAAACCGATTTCTCAGGGGTAAAGACAATTAGTCCTTCAACAAACAACACGGATCAGTCACTTTAATTAACCCCCCCATCATGGCCTCATCTCTCTTCTCTCCCATTTGCTTTCTGCTTTCATCTCTCATTTTTATACGAAAAGAGTCAGGATCGGAGTCCAAGGCCAGATGACACCCTAATAATTTGGTCATGGTGAGCTCCTAACCATTGAATTAGATTGATATTGGTCAGTGCAGTAGTTTGTGGAGTTAGTGCTAACAGGATTTACCATCTACTGAGTATATAAAAGACAGAGTCCTGCGCTAAGCACTAAGCACTTCACCAAATTAAAAAGTGACCCACAGGTGGGCTCTCTGCACTGTTTGCGCCGATGGGCCATGACGCTAATTGCTTTCTAACTCTGTTACGAGTGCCATCAAATTACACTCGTCAATTAGAGTGAAGAGGGCTGTGTAGAGGCTCTTAGAGCTTATCCCACTGATCACTGCATCTCTGCTGTGTGCTTTATTCCTGTCATTATTGCACACTGGGCACTGAGTCAGACACAGACAGTGCAAAACACAACTCATTCTGTTCCTGGGTCCCATTTGTCACCAAATTCTGCTGTTGTATAAGAAAGACAGAAGTTTTTATTGTCGTCAAGCTGAAATCTAGATATGTCTTTCCAAATGTTATTTTCTCAAGCTTTTATTTATTTTATTTTATTTTATTTTATTTTATTTTATTTTATTTTATTTTATTTTATTTTATTTTATTTTATTTTTCTGATGCCGGCTAAATGTAGGTTATAGTGACAGAGCAGTGGAGAACATTACATATGTTTAAAGAGCTAAGCCTAAAAAGTAGGTGAAGTACAGCTGCAAAGAAAATAAAAGTGAAACACAGAGTTGACTCAGCTCATCCTTTTTGCAGGAAGAAAATGTGCCCTGCTGTGTGTGAATCTCTTTTTTCTAACACAGTGTGGTAAAGCAGGATATGATGCATGTTCACGTATTATCAGCCGATGTTGGAGAAACCCACAGTCAAACACTTTGCGGATTATAGACAAAAACCATTTAGGGTTGATTGGAATAAGTGGTATGTAGCATGACTTTGAAGCCTTATTCAGCAACTCCATAGACCCATAACTGTGTCTTCGGAAATCTAAATGGGACTGCAAAGTTATTAAGTGTGTTTATATTTTATAAATAATCCACAAAGTTTTGTTAGCTTGGTAAAAAAAAAAAAGAAAAAAGAATGAGGTTTAAAAAAAAGGGGGTGTGTGATCCATAAATGATGCTTTACTGGCAAGACAAGGCGTACCTTTCCTGGAAGAGTAACAAAATAATGGGGGTGAGAACTGAGAATGACCCACAGATGAACAGATCAGACAACACCTGTAACAGAAGCAGAAGATGAGAGAGACGAGTAGCATACTGTAATAAAGGTAACAACTCCACCTGCACTGCACCCCCTCTGGACGCCAGCGCACTTCAATGACATTTATAAGACCGCTGAATTACACATACAAAAAATATAAAGCCGAGTCTGTGAATAAAAATCGGTCTGAGTGACACAAGTTTTCAATTGTAGTTAGATGTAAGCACAACGGCTGTTTTCCTGAATGTGTTTCAGTGATTTTCATTTTAACCTTTAGTCCACCACACATTTTACCTCTTGTATTTACACAGTATAAAACATTGTTCATGTAGACAATATGCATGCTATGAAATGCAACTGGTCAATGTTATAGGTAGTGTTTCTGTAACCTATTGGTCTTATTTATATAATATTATCAGCTGGTTCTGTGTTCTTACCATTAAAAGGACAGGCAAAAGTAGAACAAATGAAATGCTGCTTTTCAGGCTCACCAAGCTAAGAATTGGTTTGAACATGATGCTTTGTCGTAAGCCCATGCAAGCTGTTAAAGAGAGGTCATCACGTTCAGAATGCCCTCATTTATTTGGTAAACTAACCTTACAAACAAGCTTAAAAATCGTGTTACTTGTCTCCAGTAGTGACACTGGGATTAGTCCAGTCAATAAAATAACATATGTAAAAATTGGATGTGCTTTGAGCATTTAGGGTAAGTAAGATCAAAATGTTCATTCAGTAAAGGGAATTATTCAACTCAGAAACAGCAGTTTAGCCTTTTGAAGTATAGCACCCTTTTGTGGTGGCATTTTGTCTCTTTTGTCTGGATTAGTCTTATTTTACTGTCATTGAAGGTTGTATGGGTTTAGGTGCAGTGTTGTAAGGTCATATGTCATGATGCTGCCACACAGATGTTTGCAGTGTGCACCTACATGTAAAGACAAGCCAGAGACAAGTCTGTCAACGCAGAAAGTCTCTGTTTAACCATTTGTGTTCTAAAGTCGCTAAAGATGATGATGGTTGAAGTTTTACAGGATGGTTATGGCCAGATCCATTTCCTTTTGATTTCTTGACTCCAACATGAGACAGTAGCTAAGAAGACATTTTTTGACTACATACAAAGTGACTATCACAATACCTTGCACAAACAACTGATCTCACAGAAGCATTACCAATGAAAGCTGGGTGACTTCAGACAATAGTAATCTGCTTAAACCCCATAAAGGCCAAGTCCTCATATATTCTGTGTGTCCATATCCAAATGGCCTTTTTATCTTGCAAAACAAACATTTTAAAACATTGAGTCATGGTAAAATTAGCAGATGACTGTGCCACTTCATACTATACAATCTAGTAGTTTTACGATTGGCCTCTATGTGTGGACTTGTCCGTTTAATTTATGTGTGCAAATAAAGGTGGATGTTTGTAGGATTAGGTGTATTAAACATTCTTCAAATGTAAAAGGCTCTTTTCTATCTAGGTTGTACAGCTAAAATAGCTCGTGGCTAGTAATCTAATTGCCAGCAATTTAAAGAACTTCTTATTCCAAAACTTTTACACTTGACACAAATCTAGCAGATGGTTAAGTTATGTAAGAAATAAATCATAATCAAAGCCCAGTAAAACTTGTGCGTCCCAAAAAGAAAAAAAAAAAACCTGATCCTGCTGCACCATGTGCTGCCTAGTCAGGCAGAAGTGTGTCTAATTGTGGAAGACATGATGTTTGTCTTCAGTATTTGGGCCAGGGCCAAGTGCTCAGCATCAGGGGGCAGGGCTCCTCCAGGCCATGGAAGCTATAAGATTACCTCCCAGTGCTAGCTTCCATCTTGTGTAGCTGTAAGCCCCCTCCTACCCACTGATTCTTTTCTCTCTCAACATGAGGCCAATTTGTTGTGGCAGGCGTGCGTCTCAAGGTCCAGATCCTGTTACACAAATTTGGGTTTGCCAGAGGATTTTGGAGGCGATCCAGACCAGATAAACGAGGCAGCCTGTATCTCCAGTGCTAAGCGTAGAAGACATGATATGGGCTGTTATGTTTGATGCGATTTAATAGGACGGCCTTTTGTGTGTACAAACAGCATAATCTGTAGGCTATAATATTACAAAGCACTTAGTAAGTGCCAGCTGAAACACATCATTCAACTGTATGCCACTTCACAGATGAGATGTCTCTATAATTTTCAACCAAATAAAATGACTGCTTTATTTTACTCCATAGGTGTATTTAGCTGAGAAAATACTCGTTGTTTCCTGGGTCAAATCCTGTTGTAATCTCTAACACAGGAAGTGGTGCTCCCAGTTTTGAGCTCAGAAGGAAGAGAAGCTGCTGTGGTTTTAACAGCGCTGTTCTCCCCCACCATTGTTGTTTTAGGAATTGGTTGATGAGGGTATGCTGGGGTCAACGCATTGAACAGGGATGTACAAAGAAGAATGACTAAATAACACATCTTGCAGGGTTTAACAGCAAATGCCCTGTGCATTTGAACTGTGGTGCCTGTGCTTGTTTGCAGACTGTGCATTGGTTTGGTTTTAGGCCTTCTTAAATGGTCCTCTTGAGTTGTTATGGTCTAAGTTCAGCAGATACCCCATTCCTCTCGTTGTGGGCAGTGAGGCCAAGAACAGAGGGCAGAAAAAGCCCTTTAGAAAGTAAACAGACAAATAATTGAAGAAACAAGGAAGAGGAAGGCATCTAAAACATGTGGGCATAATGGGAATGTCAGATTACACAGACAAAGGCTAACTGTTACAGCTGCGAAGGATAGGATTGTAACTTCTTGTTTGGAAAAGACCAGATTATGACCCATGTCACTTTCCCACAGTATTTACGTTTTGTGAGAGCGTTTTTACTACCAGTCTTTAATGTGTCTGAGCATGGACTGACATGTTGATAAACTGACTTTCTCAATAGTAATGAGTTAATTCATTCACTTTATGGTTTCTGTATTGAATAGATACAATATACTATGACAGGAATTAATCCCGACATAATCATATGTGTAGTGTCAACTGAGCTGTATTGGAAACGGCTGAAGACTTGGTCACAGAGAGAAAGTAAACTCTGCTGAAAATGTGACATATTACTGTCATTAACAGCATTATGGTGCTGGGCTGTACTTAAAATGCTGTTGCGCTGGCTGACAAGCAGAGGATTTAAAGAGAGTTGTATTTCTTTGCCAGACTTTTAAACATCTCATTTTCCATTAACATGAGACCTAGAGCAGCATGTGTCATAGAAGGACATAAATTTCCTGTTTCCCTCCCCCTCCTTGGCCTCACAGTGTATGTAGGAAGAGAACACAATCCAGTCGCTCTCTGTTTAACCCTTCAGTGCTCTTCTGGAAAAGCAGCCTGTAAAAGTGTTTAAATAAAGAGGTTTTATCCAGTCACCCTCTTACGGCTTTGTATCCAAATACTCTGCATTTGGATGGCAAATTAAAAATATTGCCCATTTCCCAAAATCTCAGAGTGCATACAGAGAGAAGGCCCAGGTATCCCCAAGAGCTTCATTCCCAGCACAGAGCATAGCAGTCATTAGCTACTCATCCTTTTGCGGAAGGCCTTCACAATAGCAGTGATGGATGATTCCTCTTAGTCGTCTCTCCTGTGGCAGAGAGGAGCACACTGTACCACCAAAGACCCTGCTGCCTGCTGTCTAATCTGCTCCAGAGATGACACACAATCAACCGGGAAAGAGCCCATTTAAAGCACTGTACTGGGGTTCTAAAGTGGTATCACAGCCTGGCAAATGGTCATCCCAGGCTTTTTAATGGGTGTCTAGTTTTGTGTTCTCAAAGGGACACCTTGCACACTAAAGTGGAGGCCAAAGAGATTCCTGAGGGTCTATTTAAGTTCTGGTCAAAGAATGACTTCCACGTTTCCAATTTTAAACAGACCTCCACAGAGTCGCTGGGTGCTGGTGGACTGAGATCACAGACAAGCTGTTCTTTTAAACAATTGCTTTTTTTAGGTTGGATTTTATAGGCATTTATTGATGTCACTCACAATTCAGTGTAAGTGTGGAAAAAGAAATGAGGCAGGTAGTAGCTATTCTGGACACTGCAACATTAGTTGATGGTACACCTTCCACAGAAAGAAGTTCAAACATGGTAAAACGAAACAGAAGACGATCCTGGTTCAAATGGACATATCAGTGTTACAGCATTGGATTCTGTTGTTGAGATACATAAGCAGCAAGTGTTGTGTTGTATACTGTTCTATTTCAACTACAGCTCATTTGACTCTTATCAGTCCTGCTATATCTTATTAAATAATTTAAATTTGGCTTGTGACAAGCATCTCCCACAGAGCTTGCAGCCCAATAACAGTTTTTTAGCCATGGAAGTCATGGTGTTTAATGTCAGATATTGTAGCAGATTTCATGTTTTTTTTTTTTATATTGCAAACTGAAAAATGCTAATTGTGCATTTCCATTAACCTCTGAGAAGCGATAGACGTCAGATACCCGAGGTCACAGCACCAGGCCCTGCCCCTCTGGAAACCACCCTGCAGTCTTGAGTTCTGGGAGGTCATAATGGAGAGTTATTTTACAGAGACACTTGGGATGCAACATTTTCCTCTGCGGAGGAACATATTGGAATGCCTCTGTGACAGGATTATCCCATTCATTTGTCAAATGCCATTAGCTATAGTTGGAGGTTGGTTCCATTGAAAAAACAGGTTGCCTTGTCTAAGCAATCTACAATGCTATATTTGCTGAAGTGGTTAGGAAAATGTGGGTATGCACAAGATCACTGTGCATTGATGCTTGTATGCAATATGTAGGGCCATACGCTTCAAAACAACGAGGGACAACATACTGCTTCATAATTCTCTGTGAAGAACAATGGAAGAGAGTTTCTCTGCTGTTTTGAAGATTGCAAAGACATTAAAACTTGCCTCTTGTTGCTGACACACGCATACACATGTTATTTGGTCATTAACCTTATTCTCATTAGTGGTGAATGAGCCTTTATTAGGGCCAGTCCATCCATTGGCTTTCCACAGGGACTGGGGGTGGATAGAAGGAGTCAGGACAGCACTGGACAGTCAATTAGATAGACTTTAGAGTTGGATGCTTCTGCTGAGAGGGTTACATTTGGACACTTCTGCCTCCAATTGCAGATTTCTTCCCCTCCCACTGGCCTGCATATCCTTCACTCAGAGCATAAGCACCTACACTTTATCAGCCCTTTGTGGCACAGTTTGTACCAACAGGCACAGCTCATGGCCAGAAAGGAGCCATTAGTTAATTTTGAAGTTTTAAGGCTTAAAAAGAATATTTTAACGTGTTGCTCCAATATATTATTGATTTTAAAGAACAGTAATCATACCACAAGGTCAGTTTTGAATTTTGATTCATAGATTATAAGGGCTCACTTGGTTATATCACAGTATGAAAAACAGCCAGGATTTGTAACGTGTTTATAGCTTAGTGTTTATAGTATTTATAGCTCACAGTACAGTAAGCCAAAGTAAGTGTAATGACTTTTATCTTATATATATGTTATATGCAACACTACACTTTTATCATACTACCTTGAAAGCCAAGATAAACATTTCATTATTGAGTGTATCATAACATTAACAGTAAGCATAATCTGCATTCAAGTTAATATGAGGAGCTGTCTGAAAAGAAACTAAGAATGTAGATAGTCAAACACACAGTAAATGGCCTGCAACATGTGCAGCTAATTCCAGGGTATCCTGGGGTGACACCAGGCTCAAACGGCATTCTCAGATGTCTGCTCTGGATGGGACATGAGGCTTGGGGCTAGGCCAGTGCCCATCACCAGACACCGCTTCTGGGCATGGACTCTGGATTGTGGGCCTCACAGGCATCCATTTGCAAAACAGCCAAGGTGTGTGCCAGCTTAGCTTCTCCAAAGACAGAAGACAGCATAACAAGAAGGATTACAGCAATATAATTATATACATTGTGACATTGTTGGTAGAAATGGCATCTGTGCAAGTGTTTTTTCATAGCTAGACTGTTCGTTTAGATTTGCTTTGGAATGGGCTTAAAGCAAGCAATCAAACTAACAGACAGTGCAGGAGAAGTTAGTGAAAATAGAGCAATGGGGCGCAGTCCCACAGAGAAATCTACCAAACCACTGTGTCTCTAGAGGGAAATGGTTTCACCGTACTCTAAGTGCCCATTAACTGTCTATTCCCTTTCCAGCCACGCTCCACACTGTTCTCTGGGACAGAGGGAGATGCCGCCCACAGTTTTCCAGGGAGACTAGACCCAAAGTGTAGAGCTTAGAGAAGAAGACAGGAAAGTTGTGCAGGTTTCTCCGAGCTCAAGGCATGTAGGTCAGTCTTTACATACACAGTGCACACGGGGAGAAACGGGAGATCCACGTTTTACAAGATCTATTAAACAGATGGCGTACCTCGGCTAATGTTCTCCTCCGCTGATGTGGTTTTAAATTAGAATCTAAATACATTCATCATTTCTTCCCTCTTACTTTGTCATCCCTAATTCTTTTTCTCATAAAGAATGCGCATTGGTACCAGTTCTTAAAGCCGCTAAGGCAAGTTGCCAAAACTATTTACAAGTATTATTAGCTTATTTACTTTCTGCCATTTCCATCATAGATTTGAACATCAGGGGGGAGAGGGATTGCACCCCAATTAGGGCCTGATAACTAATCAATAGCTGTGTATCGTGCGAGCAGGAAGTAAACGATTAGGCCCCTGGGAAAGCAGTTCAAATTACACCGTTGTCAATGTCGAAAGGGAGGAAAAAGGGGAAGGAAAACTGAGAAGTGGTAAGGGCATATACTGGCAAAAGAGCACACAACTTGGATTATTTTACATATGTGATAAATGGTTTGACAAATCTTTTCTAAAAGAAATAAATACAACAAATTGGAGACAATGAGTACAGTCATTAGATTGTTATGGGGCATTATGTATACGTCATAGGCTGAATTTTGTGTGGTGCATTGAGTGAATAACTGTTAGAGAGCTGTGCAGCCAGAAGCCAGTCATGGACATGGTCACCACAAGTGGAAACAGGAAGAAGCACTGTAACCCGTCCAGCCCTGTGCCTTTTACTTGTGAGTTTATTATACCAGACTCAAGCCACAATTATGAAGGAAACTATGCAAACTGATGCTAAGATCTGACTATATTAAAGTACTATCCATTACCATTAGTATTCTTAAGTGTATTCACGTATACTGTAAATGTTTCAATGTAGGTTCATGTCAGGGGCACATTGTAATAAACAGATTAAATCACATGAAATTACAATGTGAATCATTTTTCTTGAAGAAATTCTGTGACCTGTTGGCACACTTTTTTATTATTAAGATACATTTACATTTACAATTCTTCTTAATATCTTTACCAATGTGACCAATAATAATGATCAATAATTTGTTGTATTGAAAAACATTTTATAGGAGTTGTCTTCAGATGCCTCTGAAAATAATATATTAATTCAGTTATTCATTCCACCACTTATTGCCGTTACCCTCAGAGACATTTACTACTCACTCTCTCATTCATTCGCTGTTGGCAATTTAGATTCACCATTTGACATATGCATGTCTTTGGACAGTGGGAGGAAGCCAGAGAGAACTGGGAATCGAACCCGCGCGATGGGAGGAGTGCTACCCACTCTGCCACCATTCACTCCAGATAAAATATTATGTTGGCACCAAATGGTGCATACATAAGTTTTTGACTCTAGGTGCAGCTATAAAAGATATGTTCTATTGATCTTCTCTGCTGTCAGTTAAAGAAAATAGGGAGATTGAAGAATGTTGGACAAATGTTCATTTCATTGTGTATGTGCTCTATCCCTTCAAAGATCTTGATGGGTGTGATGCCTGTGGAGCACCTCAATGAAAAAGGTGCATTGTGCTGGAGCAGTGTTTTCCTGTCGAGTAAAGCTTGTAAGCTGCTCTCCTCTACATGAGGTCCACTGTAGCTGCTCAGAGCTGTGGCCTGACTGGCACCAGAGGCCACTGCCTCTAATGGAGCCCTTGTAAGAGTAATGTCTGTTGCCCTGGGAGGAGATAGGGCACAAAGAAAATATGTGCCATAATTTTGATACAAGCCATTAGAGTAAAGGTAGTAAAAAATCAAACAATTTTTGAATAAATAAAATTGTAAAATGATGTTACTGGCAGTAAAAAAAATATAAACCTCCAAAGGAAAGATTAAATATTTGAGACATACATGAACTCTTTTTGTTTTGCTTTGTTTTTCTCTATGCAATGTCACTGAGAGAGGACATCCCTGTGTTAGTCTCTATAGTAGGATGGTTTTTATATGTAACTGGACAATTATATCTGGACACACCTTTATCTCTATCTTGTCACATCAGCAATCTAAAATTTACCCGGCTTTAATCACAGGGCATTGTAGATAGCTCTGGTGCTGTCAAGGATGATTAAGGAAAGGTAATGCATTGATATAGCTGCAGACTAAGGTCAAAGATAGTGTGGGGTACATGCATGTATTTGTTTACACATGTGCTTAAGTTTATACTTATGTGACAGAGTATCTCCCAGTCTCTGCCATGTCTGCACCTTGTATGATGATAAATTCAGTGCAGCTGTCACCTTGGTTACCATAGGTGAGGATTGATGGTCTGCAGAGGTTGGCGATCCATCACCATTGCATTGGGATTTCAGGAATCTGTTCCTGATCACACCCCACAACAGGGGCCATGTGGTAACGACCCTGCTCAGTGCAACACCACAGAAAAATCAATAAAAGGCACTCAAGGTCAATGTAGTGCTGAAAAACTACTTAGGCCCTGACAGATGGAGGCCTCGTCTGCAAATGAGACAAGCCATTGACATAGCTACCTACTTTCATACATACAAAAAGCAGTAAGCCCTTCTGTAGACATAAACAGATGCATTTAAGTTCATTTCGTCTTGTTTTTTTTCATGTGTGTTGTATCTTTTCTTGACACTATATATTAACTGAAGTAAAATTTGGATGAATTACTAGGTATGTCTCAGTTTTGGCAGATACCTTCAAACCACAAACCACCAACTGGTAAAGTAGTCCTTTCTTTTTCCAACCACCTCTTTAGGTAGTCCTCTTTTGCGTCACATTTGAATTAGATTCCTAGCCACTGGCATAAACACGACTCCATCATTGGTCTTCTCATCAGGAACAGGGCATATGAGTAACTTTAAAACGCTACATAGTCATATCCATCTTTGTCTTCAAGATAGCTTTTTAAAACTTGTGAAAAAATATTTGTATAATATATGTCAGTTTAGTACAATTCTGCTTTTATTGTTTAATAATGTGAAAAGTTTCCTGGACTTGTTTGTCAAGTACAGTCATTAAGCACCTTTCAACTCAAGGTTTTCCTGTGGAGCACTGGTTTCTGTGGCTGGAGCCACAGTGCTTGGCCATAAAAACAGCCACTGACGGCTGTGGTCAGAGCTGGCATGTACATGGTACAAAGCTGTTGACAATGTTGCCGTCAAAATAATAAAAACCTAACTAATGTTATTGCACACTGATGCCAGTTATATCACAATATTGTTAAATTGCAATTTTTGCCATTTCAGTTCTTGTAGTTGCAGTACATGGCAGTTGTTTGTGTTGCATAGTACTTTCAGGGTATTAACATCTTTCTTTTTCTGAGGTTTCCTTTACAGCCTGAACATCCTGCTCAATAGTAACGTCAGCTTTTCACTAGAAGCCTTCAAAACCTCAAGAAAAGTCCAGATTCTCTGAGCAGGTGAGAACTGGTGGTCTGTTCCTAACAAAGAAAACCCATAATGTAGTTTCAAAAACAAAAGATCAAAGCTTTTTCATGTAGTTTGGCCTCTTCTCACACTAGCATTTGTTATGCTGTAGATGCTGGATATTCCATACTTGTGTAAGAAAAATGGTGAACTCTAAATATGTTGTCCTAATAAAAAAAAAATTCTAATAAAAAATTTACTTTTACTACATAATTCTGCAAGATATATTTTGTAAGAACTTCATGTTTGTGTGGTCGGCATGAGCTAACAGGAGCTGTGTATAGGTGATAAATAAAAGGAGTAACTAATGAGCAATGGACACATGTGGCATTCTGTATGACTGCAGTGGTAATATTTCAGCTCTGATTAATGTTCCATCTTCTATGTTCACGATGCACATGCGTGCATGGAGATGAAAGGGAATAGATACCAACACACACACACCAACAGGAAATGAATATAGACAGTTGCGTTGCAAACTTCCCAAGAACCCACACAACAGATGCAATGAATCTTGCCTTCATCTACATAATGGATTATGTGGGTCACCATAGAGGTGGTCTATTTTTCTTACACTCGCTCATCTGTGTACCTTATTCTTTTTATACCTACAAATAATTAGTGTATCTAGACAGCACAACACATTTGTGTTAGCTTTTCTCTTCCTGCTAACCTATTTAAAGTCTGAAGTCCTCCATACTAGTGTAGCCAACTCTGCATTTAACAAACACTCATGAACAACAGAAACAGTAGTTCCCATTCATTCCAGTACTGCACAGATATAGACTCACTTTGTAGTTACAGAACTAACTGTCACTAACTAAAATGCCAGTGAGATGTAATTTCTCTGAAATGTGTTGTACTGTCTTTTAATATTTATAATGTTCACTTTTGCACACTTGCATTTTTATCCACAATCAATAAAATAATTGTGAACTGAAGGTATAATGGTACCACTATATTATTTTAACAAGTTACAAACTTATTGTAAAATTGAGGCTTTCTAGTATTTTCCTAGATAGAACTATTACAGTTGTACATTAGTCAGATTCATATACCTGGCTTAAAGCAAACTTATTGGTACAGCATCTAAACATCTTGGGTTTCATGATGAACATGTAACATCTACTGAGAACACAGCTGCTGCAGCCAATGAGCTGCATACCAATGACTCAAATCTTTTTACAGCCATTCATCTTTGGGGCTGTGCTGTCATCTGAGAATATCATGAGTAACACTGACAGGTGGATATCTCTTGTGAGGATTACTGGATAGTTTCAGATGGTACTAACGACTGGGGTTAAGTGACCTCTTTCTCAGCTGATGCCTTCAGGAAGAAATTTAAGTACATGTGCTTTGATTTCCTTTTTTTTTTTTGCTTCACTGCTTTCCTTTTTGTTTGTTTTGGTTTGGTCTGGTTTTACATTTCCTGTAAAATGACACATCAACATTATCTACAGAGTTACTGCGTAAAATATTCAACAAATGCAGTTACACTGAAATGGAAAACCCAGGCTTCCAAATGTGAGCTGTAAATGTAAAGGTGATCTGTTGCTGGCCATGTTTTATGACCCCTGGAGGGCACTGACCAAGCTTACATTAGCACTAGTCTGGGGCTAGAAGTCAACCGCCTGTTTGAACATGAAAAATTAGCCAAGCTCTCAGACAGTGGTCATTATGTGGTCACTGCTCGGCTTTTCCACCGTAGTTGGGCCAAATGGGACGTGGTGTCGGGCCAAGAAGTCAACCTCAAAGGCTGGATATTCATGGTAGGACCTCCCTTAGGAACAGTAACACTAAACTGTGAATGATGCAGTGGGCCGGCAGAAGGAAGAAGCAGGGAGAGAGGGAAGATTGAGACGAGACAATAAAAGAAATGGTGAAGATGAAAAAAAAATAAAAAATACAGAAGATGTGAAACAAGGGACAGCCAGCCAGCCATGTTTCTGATTTTGTATCTGTTGGAGATACAATACAGAAATGCTATGAAAGTGCAAAATTATTTAAGCAATGAAAATAGTATATTTAGTGAAAGATTTACCTAACTTTTTTTTTATAATAAAACCCTGAAAGAATATTATAGACAAAATGCTCATATGGAAAACGGCTTCCATAGCAAAGTCACACAGATTGTAGAAAAATGAAAGACATATAAGTTTTCAATAGCAACACTTTGTCACTACAGTTGCTCAGGCCAAGGTAGTAAATCATCCTCTGATTACTTCATGAGGCAGAGCTCCTCTTCTGCTCACTCACCTGGTATCAAATGCGTTTATTGTAGCTTTACAGTGTGTTGGGGCACATGGGTATTTGTGTGGCAGAGGCAAACTTAGACTGCACACACGCCATTGAACACATAGAGAAACCTTATTTAACCTACTTAAAAGAATTTTACTTGAGTTTGATAGAATTAGTACTTACTTTAAGGTTATCTTGAGAGACCTGGCCTGTTTTTCAAATGCAAAATACACAAACATAGAGTTCTTACCAGAATTATTTATGATCTAATGTCACTGTTACTGTAGCTGTAGCTGTAGAAGCTTAGCTGTGCGGCTGTTGTTTCCAGTAAACTATTCAAATTAGTTTTGTGTAAATGTAATCTTTCACCTCAAGCTCACATGGCTCATATGCCTGCCTCTGTCCTTAGGGGCCTCAGTGGTTGTATTAAAGAGAGGAGATGCCAAAGACAAGGAGACAGTGGATGGAAAGAGTATTAATTCAGTAAAAGAACAGAGAACGGCAAAACAATATGTAATTTTGGATGAAGTAGAATGGAGACCAATTTAGGCATTGTTTGAGGCCGGCTCTTGTGACTGTGACCACAGCTCCAAAATGCCTTCTCATTGTGGCTTCCCTGTCATGTCAGTGGCCAAAGGACATGAACATAAGACTTCAGCACTGGCCCACTCAGTAAGAAAAACATATGACATACATCCATATAAATGTACACACATTGATGAAATGGAAATGACAGAAATGAGAAATTATATACAATGATTAAACAACATATATTTTGAATAGAAAGATCAAATCACATCTATGAAAGTCATAGCTACTTAAAAGACTGTGCAGCTGAACAGTAAAAAACCCTGAGATATTTTAATTCCTGTGGTTTAAGGCTGTTGGTGCAGGAAAAGGACGGCAGAACAGAAGCTCTTTCCTTATAGCTGTCCGACCCCACAGCTTCACACACCAGGCTGAATTTTATATCATTAAATCAAGGATTTTAAAGCCATCTTTTACAACCCCATCTAACCCTACATCATGAAGGATCTCCTTTGTTTTTGCATCTAATCACAGCCTTTTAAAGTTTTAATAGCAGCTAGTAAATTATTGATAACTAATATCAGCTGGAGGCTGGGCAGGTGGCGGAGGCCTCCTTCTGGGTTTAGTCCACCGCAACTGGCATGTGTCCAGGAGCTTCTACAGATGTGTGCTGCCCGTGAATGTAGTACCTCACACAGAACAGACTGTGGCTTTGTACTACACTCTACATATTGATGTGGGGGAATGTAGAAGGTAACTGGAAAGATTACTAATACTATTGTTAAAAATCTAACAAAATCACCGAGGACCAGTTGTAGCATGTTGTAGCTGCTTGCCTGGTTTCTTGCTTGGTCATTTATAGATACAGAAAATGACACTGTGTTGTACATGTAAAAGTGCAGATGCAGTATACAAGCTAAGTCACAGAGTTTTTAACATTGACTATCTAATTGCATTGCAAATGTATTCTTTTTATCATAGGCCTTTAATGTTTGGGACTGACATGGAATGTAAACAGATCAAAGTACTTGGATCAGTGGTCTGTGGGGTCACTTACCTGTCAGCAGTGCCATACTGACTGTGTCAACCCTAAAACACTGTTCATTTTGAATCTAGCAGAATAACAGTCAGACACAGCATTTTGAATGACTTTGAGCTCAGAGGCAGACAAACACAGGTGACACTTTGAATTATCCTTATTGAGAGTAAAATTGCACTGATCTGCAGAACAGGGAGGATTAAAATCATGAAAAGATTAGCTATGTTCCAAATATTGAAAAACTGTACAGTCAATATTTACACGATCATGTACAACACAACTATCAGCGACCTAACATAGACGCTAACAAAATAAAAAGTTCAACAGCACTATTGAATGGATAATGAGTTTTAGGGGTAATGGCCATGCATGGTAAAAAGAAAAGATAAAAAGATTATGTTTACTCTCTTTGTAGATTCCAGGGAGATCTCTCATTTATCTCTCTCGTTAAACACAGTGGTTCACCCTGCTGCTAAAAGCCCACCTCAGCAGTTTCTCTCCCTCTCCTTACCCTTTAATATTGATGATTCTCACAGGATAAAATAAGTTAAGTGGAGATATGGTAATCCCTCCTCTGCTTGCTGAACTCGTTTGTTTACTCTGGGGTGACTCTGGTGATGTAGCTACGCCTTTCTAGTCGCATATAATTTCACGTTTAGCAAACGCTCCTCTCTTTAATGTGCCCACCATCAAGGTCATGAATAGCTACATTTTTTTCAGCCTTTCAAATGTAAAATTCACATATAAAAAAGCAAGTGAGGGTCTTCTCTGGAAGGGTTAGCAGTGTTCAGCCCCTTAACTCTGAATATTTTGTTGTTGTTAGAGGTTTGTCACTCTGTTAATACTGATTTTATTAGTATGCTATTAGTGTGCTGGTCTATTTTTCTGATTCATATTCAGAGGATAAGAATACGACATCCTGGACAAACAACATGCTTCTCCACATAATAATACAGTATGTATTGTTACAATTTCTAACATTCTTAGTGTATACAGAAATATTTTAGATCATTTTCGATCAACTACTGTATGGTCATTGAGAACTTATTCAGTCAATGATCAAGCGCTAAGTCTTCACCTGAACATGAAATACGGAAGTGTCGAGCAGCATTTATCTATTTATTTATTTTTAGGACCAATTATTGTGAAGGGAATACTAAATGATTGTCAGTGGTCTGTGAATTCACTCAGATAAGGGAATAGCTTCATCACATAGTCTTCATGAGGGATTAAACAGTAAATCTTAACTTCATGGGACATCATTTTATTGTCATATTTTAGTGTTGAGGAAGCAGAGAACTTGTTGGAAGCAAGCAATGGTTAAAAACATAACAATAAATATATATTGCTTGACAGATTTATAAACTGTAGAGGCATCTTGCATACATTACGTCATCCGCACAGCAAGCTCTCAAACTGCTAAGACAAAAGGCCCCAGTAAGACACAATCCATTTCCAACAAGGTTTCCAATTAAGTTTCATCCAAAGAGTCAAATTCCACTGCTTTGTTGAAAATGAATCACCTTAGAGTCGCCTCGTCCAAGCCCACCCACCACCATCACCCTTCCTCTTATAAACCTCTGCAAACAGCCTGAAAATGCAAAGTGATGAATAAATGACACTATATAAATGAAGTGGTATAAATGGACACAAGCAGGGAGCTGTGAGTCTGTGGCTTTGCACCTGTACTGGGTATTATGGGTTAACCTGTGAGTGCTGAATCAGCCTTGGCAGAGGTGCAAACAAGGATATATGGTGTATGTAAATTTGACATTAATTAGCTTCCTTACATTATGCCTCTTTGCAAAGATAGCAATATGCACAGTTGAAGCTTAACTAGACAGGATATGCTGTTGTGATGTATATTTTATATACCGTATATACATCTACATGTCATGTGTACTTGTGTGCTTAAAGGTGTAATGCGCAAGATTTTCGTGAGAAATCATCCAACCACATTGAAAATACTTTTTATTCCACACCGTCTAAAACAATGTGGAGGTGAACATGATGAACAACTCCTCTCTTCTCTCCATTGTACTCCTTTCTTGATATGGAAGAGACATTTTTGAGTAGTAGAGTAGCCAATTATAGCTGCGAAAGGAAATACAGCAAAAAAAAAAAAAAGTATAAAGTAATGCTGGATTTCACTGATGAGCACTGAAATATAGGATGGAAATCCATATTTTGCTTTTAATGCCACACTTGTTTGTGTAGAACCAGCTAGCTCTGCTCATTTATATTATACATAAACATAACATTGTGTTATTAAAGACAATTGTTAACAACTGGCATGCAGCCAAATGGTGAGGTGTTATGTGACTCCTCACAATTTGCCCCAGCATTCTTTACCTACCCTCAGTTAAAGTGGACTCCTCTAAATAACTTGGTTATTATGAAAGGGATGATAGAGACATGTGAATATATGGAAGCATTGCCTAATAAGCTTTTTCAGATCAATAAATGACTACGTGGTGCAAATTAAACAGTAAATCTTAGTCACAGGTTGTAAATAATTATTATACTATGTACAACATTACTTTTATTCAAAGAGGACTCAACATTTTTTTTTATTTTTTTTTTTGGTATACCTACTGAGCAGGCACATTGTACTGCATCTCTCTCAGAGTAAAATGTGGAGAGCAAGAGTGGAAAGCAAAACAGAGTCTGAATAACCATGAGAATAACTGTTCCACATCATATTACACATTCAGTAATGTTGTGAATATGCCTTGACAGAGCTACATCTGTGTTTTCCTGGTGTGTGTCAGATGTCTGTAACATGTGTTTACTGTAAAAATGAAACCAAAGCCTTTATTAAGACACAAGAAGATGCATTACATTAAATCATATTGTTTTCTCAACCCAACAGTGGGACTATTGCTGTCCTATTTGGACTAGCCTTTAGTGATGTGATCATGGGCTGTAAAAAGTACAACTCTGCCTTGTGGTTTACTGTGACCAGCCAAACACAAATGTGAACATAACCAGGCAACAAATAGACAAACTCACCAGCCGAGAGAAAGTCGAAGTTAGTGCAATTATATAGATCTTACCATGACACAACATATGTCATGTGTTGTCCTTACATTATGTGGTGCTTGTGATGAAACCTCTTTCGCCTTTCCGTTTTGTGGTGAAAGTTCTAGGTCCAGAGGCCAAATCTCTAGTGGGTAGCCATAAGTCACATCTGGGTTTTGCACATTGCTGAGGCTGGCTGAGGTTTGCTGAGAACCACAGCCCAATTCAGCTAGCACAGCAAGGAGACGGTCCGTCTACAGCCCAGAGCTATGACCAACCAGTGGCTTTAGTACAGGGCTACACGCCAGAGATCCCCTCACCTCCATTATTTTACTCTCATTTTAAATACTTCAGTTTAAAATGCTATAGTTACATGTTTAGTTTTTTTGTTTTTACTGTTACTTAGCAGACTTCCTAAAAAGTGCTTTATCTGAACAAATGTTGCAGGCATTCCCTGCCAAAACACAAGTTGGTTAAATATATGTGAATGTTTCACTCATATGCTAATCCATTTTCATGTTGATAGTGGTGGGAAGGAGTGTAACAGCACAATAATCTCTCCATATCTTCTTGTCGACACGACATACTCTCCCTGCCCGCCACTTCTAGGAGATGTGTGGATAAGATACGAGACTTAACACACTCAAGCTGCATGTTTCAACACACACTCACGACTTGTTCAAATCATTCCCTGGTGCCACCGCAGCTACTTTACAAATAATGGCCCCCATGTGTATTCATGGCTCCAAAGCTGTGTGAGGTAGGGGGACTGGGCTCTGTGCCCAGCTTAAAACCCTGACAAGATCACTGTAAATTTCTCCTTGTTTTCAACTACTGGAATTTAAGAGCTGGAAGGCTGTACAATAACTCGAAATATCTGTTCTCTTTGCATTCTCAACCCAAAATATAATGTAGCAACATTGGCCCAGCGTCTTCTGTGAAGCCCTCTGTCATTCAGTGGTCACAGAGTTGCACACCAGCCTTTCTATTAGACAGACTCACTCTACAATTCATTAACAGTTTTTCAGTGGACAGGAGGCTTTGAATGGGATATAAACCTTTGTCAATGCAGCAATGAGTTACTTGAAGAATTTATAAAATGATTTATTTTAGTTTAAGTTCATAGCTAACATAAACATACACAAACACTAACTAATTTAATATTGTTATAGCTCATATATGTTTTTGTTCAGCATCACTAAAAGATAGGATTGCCCATTGACATAATGTTGCCATTATAAATTTTGAAGACTTCTAAAAGTCTTCAAAAGTGTGAAATAAATCCTTTCAAATATAACGTTACATTTTGGTAATGACTTATTATCCACACCCAGTAGGTTATTGGGTGTCTGTAAACATCAGTGTATCATTATAATCAAGAGTGTGTTCACTGGAGCATGGCTGCACTGAGCCCAGCCTAACAGACATGTTTGTGTGCCCCCCACCTCTTCACTTTCATTTCATCATCCTCCCACTTTCACAGCCTCCACCTAAACACAAGATTAATGTTGTTTAATTAAAAGTACAAAGTGACTAATTGGGGGTATTTGTCAGAGGTGTATGTTATTTGCACATCAGTTATGATAAGTTAAGAGAAGATTCCTTGTGTCAAAACATTTAATCTTATCAGGGAGTCTTAATGTAGGGGTAATTACTAATGTAAATGGGCACATGGAAATATTTTTCCACACAGCACACACACATAGCATAAGCACTTATCAGTTATTCTCTTTAAGATGTCCTGAGCCTAATTTCTAGGATTTCGTCAGTAAGTACAATATCCAGTCAGCAGCAATCATAAGCACAGGGTTATTGTTTCAAGACTTACATGCATTGTCTCAAGCCCTCATCACACTCTGCAACTTGGGCCTTAGGTGATCAAAGATTATGTTGTGGTAAAATCACTTTGAGTCAGTTGCTGTATGTCACACGGTGTAACAGGATTAACTCAGTACAGCTCACAGTAATAATAACATCTAACTTACCTGCAACCAATTTCTGACACTTGTAGAATGTCACTGATATAACATTCATAGTAATGTCCTTTCTTTGACATTAGCTAGAAAGTTATGTAAACAAACAGACGCAAACAATTATGTGACTTTTCTAAAGCTCTCTTTGCAACACTAGGCTACAAATGTGTCACATAAATCTCCTTCAAAATGTCCCGACCCAATTTGTTTTAAAGTCAAAGAGTGCCATATTTATTATACTCGATGTTTTATTTTCCATTTGAGTTATTCTCTTTAATTCAGGGAATCAACTGCTGAAGCATGATGCAGTCTAAATAAAAAGCTTTCTTGCTCCCTTTCACACACATGGCTTCTGTTTGGTGTGTCTATGGGGAAGTGTCTATGATAAATCGTGTACTTATGCACTGTACACGTGTGCCTGTGTTTTGTTGTGCATCCTATAAAATGGTTTCTACGTGGGCCATGGCCAGACAGTCTGTGGCCACACAGAGAGAAGCAGCAGGAGGGCGACACCTCCCTGGTTTACAGCTCGCTCAGGAAACAGCCTCATTTTCTCTGCTCACTTTTTATTTTTCTGCTTATACTACACGCACTAATATTAGCTCTGCCGGGACCACTACTCAATAGAAAATGCTTTATGCTTGTTAAAATAATTGCTCTTAGTTTTCCAAGTCATAAAATTGCCTTTGTAATTCAGCAGGGAATGTATCTTCTGAGACCATCACTCTCAGGCCAGAGCGATGGCAGCAGTTTTAATTAGTGGCATTGAATTTCCACAGAAATGAATCTTTGGTGCTGCACAGACCAGTAATTGTTGAGGTAATAGTCTTATTAATTCTGACACACTTAAGGAGGCCAAACAGCACTTCCATACACACACACATCTTTGGGGGCATTTTTGTCATTCCATCGTAATGGAATTCCAGTTCACTGAATACATGGATAATTATTTTCATGCTCTCGATGTAGCTCTTGCTCGCAGGTCTTGTGTGGAAACATGCAGTTGGATGTCAACAAAGACCCGCTGCGACGCGCACAAAGGCCTTGGCTCTGTTGGTCCTCAGAATTTCACCCAATTCCACTGGGCCACAGGGCTCCTAGATGTATGCTGTTGCTACAACGGCCTTTAAAGGCACAGAGCCTACTGGTGTAATCCTATAATCCCACTGCACAGGGGTTCACTACTTCTATGGAGAAAGGGGTGGGGTAGTGCTTTAATTAAGATCTAAGAAAGGGGCAATAATGTTGATGAACTGAAAGCTTACATTGTAGAATTTAGACCACAGTTTAGACACTGCAATCAAAATAGTGCTGATGCTAAATATTTAATTTATTGTTAGGATATTGAAACGTGTAGCTCCAGCATTGATTGTTACAGTCCCAGACTCAATGGGGCAGTCCTTGATGAAAAGCCTACTCCTCAATACAAATCATCTTATTTACTTTTTTGTCCTTCTATGTTGCTTGGAATTTTATTTCCTCCAGTTAGGCTACATTATTGCATCCTCTCCCATGCTATTGATTTTGGTGGATATGGTTATTACAACATAAATACCTTTGAGTATCTATCCATGCCTTGTACTACAGGAAAACAAAAATGACAAAAAAATAAATAAATTACAAAACATGTCAGAAAGTGGGGGCTTACAGTAGGAACCAATCTTGTTTACAATTTACATTGCCTTAAGAGGAAATGCACCAATTTCTGTGTAGACAGTCAATATGAAATACAGAGAAAATGGAATGATATTGTGGATGTTGGTATATGAACCTATACTGTCACATGCCAGCATACAAGAACATTACTTTAAATGTATTCCCCTTAACTTTCACACATGTTTTAGGAATGTGTCTGGTCTCAAAGGGAAATAGGATTTTGTTTATCCTCCAAATGTGTACAGGGGCCATTTTGAGGCAGGACAAAGTGTGAATGACCCAGAGGCAAGGCAACAGGAAGCACCTGGGGTTAGCACTGGCAGCCGTGCCAGACCGGTTCTAATCCAATCACTCAGTGACAGCAGGGTGGCTTCAGCTTTGCCTGATGGATATTGCTCTTGTCGACACATCTACAGCTGCCCAACTGTCCTGTTAGTGTTTCTCAAGGTGTTTATCCATTTATAGTTCAGATTGAATGATTTATTTTCTAATTGTTGATTAGTGTGCAAACATAATAAGAGTTCTAGGTTGTATTCATGTATGTATTTATTTGTGTTTGGTTGTTTGTAGCCCATTCACTGGGGAGTGTGTACATTGGAGGCAGACATATTGGTAGGCTAAACATAGACGACATGCGAGCAGCTGTGCATATAGCAGAACATAATGTTAGCTTAACTGCTGATTAGCAACAATTGAATTAAGTAGTAATACCACTTAAAAGCCTGGTCAGAACATAAAATGTCACCATAAATGTTGCAATCAAGCAAATAAAATGTTTTAAAATAGACCATTAGTTTGGCTTTCATCCAGATGCAGCTAAAACATCAGGGCGTCACTCGTCATGACACTAGGAATTAGGTTTCCAAGACCTGACATGAGATGTTTGCAGTGTGTTCTCTTTTTATTCTTCTGCAGTGTAAATGTTATATACTCTGTTCACTTTTGTGATGTCCAAATAATTGCTTTCCAGATGGCAGTCACTCCAATTCTTATACTGAAAGCATGAGTCATGACTAAAGGCCACTGTTCATTCATTGCAAAATGCTTTCCTTATCAGAAAACAATGCCGCACTCACATGACAGATAACATCTAATCACATTTCAAAGGTTCATAAAAAATATTAAAAGAAGCAGGTGGAAAGATCCTCACTGCGGTGAGGTGTCTGTCTTTGCACTACTGCAGGGAAACACTGGGAAGATTACACATTAGACATCAAAGTCTCCCTGGCCTTTGTGTTTATGACTAGTAACATGTGAATGGTGCTATCTTTTCTGCTGAGAAACCCTTTAAGGTTGGCTGTTGGACCTTATCTCTGTACATTGCTTCTGGTGGTGAAGAATGAAAAAAATCTTTGAAATGCTACTTGTTTCGACAATGGATAAAATTGTATAGTGTTTTTTGTTTTGTTTTTTTACAAATGGCCAAAATGATTGAACACGCCTTTGCATATTATGATCAAACTCCTCATATATGAAAAGCGAAACTGAAAAGATTGGCCCAGGTCTTGCTGTATTGTGTCTGGTGAGTGTTAAAAACCTTTAACTCAGCCAGGGACCCTTGTAATTAAGTGTAGTGCTCTGTAGGCCTGTTGTAATACAAAACTACAAGACTACTTATTCTGGTAGTCTTGCAAACCCACAGCTAAAAGGATAATGGCTCGGTCTTAGAATAAAACATAGCTGAGCCACGGAATGAAAGATATTTAGTCTGATTGCTTTGCTGAATACAGAGAGTGAATCAAATGGTGTGAAGTAAGAGATTGTTTAATTAGTCTGACTGTGAACAAGGAGCAGTTCATAAGAGCGAGTTGAAGACTAGATGAATCTCTGGTGAGCAGACAGGATTACCTCTGTAATCTCAACTGTCACATATCGTGATGCCCCAAATCTCCCCTTGCTCTGAGGAGCGTTCAGCCCGTCAAACTAAATAAAAGAGGCTTTAAAGAACACTTCTCTTAACTCACAGACCACTTGCAAGCGCCCACTGTTTAACATGGGCTATGTAGCGCCTGCTCATGGCATCAACACTAAAGCTGATGGATCAGGGTCCGCCGAGGCTCTGGAGATTTTCATATTACTTTAAAGAAAGGAATTTGCACTCTTTTGGTTAATTTGTGTATGTGTGTATTCTTGTGTGAGAAGAAATGCTCTGAGTTCCACTTTCATTAATCTAGTGTATAGCGGCTGCTGTGAACCTCCTTGGACGGGAAAATGCATAATGATTTAAGTAATTTCCTCCGCAAATTAAACAAAACAAGATATGAAACCATGCAAAAATAACATACTGCTAGTTTGATGCTAATATTTCAATTCCCAGTTGGTGTTAAGGTACTAAGGGTAGGACCCCTGTTTCTCTTATGCATTATCATAAATCATAGAGGGCCTATTTAGTCATTCAATACCAGACTGTCCCCTAGGACCATAATCTGTTTACAGGAGCAGTGCAGCTTTGCATAGTACTTTCAAATCCATACCAAATGCATTTTTAATTGGTAAATAAATGCAAAATGCATGCTAACAGGCAATTGTAGCAGTCCTCCTGAATGCTTAAATATGGTTCTAAGCATGATGTTCACATTATGGATTTTGCATCACTGTGCGTTTCCAAGGTGATTTATAATCAGCCAAGCATCCAGTCTCTGTTGTTGTAGCATAATGGAAGGTCTTGAACTGAGCTATGACTTCATCACACTTCAACTAGAGTACTGACATTTTCATATAATCTCCAACAAAGATTTTTTTTTTCTAAGATGCTTAAAACTTTGTTTCAAGGCCTTGCCAGAAACAACACTACTTTAGCTCATTTCCATTTATTTCTCAGTGCTGCTGTTAGCAGTTGTTTCCAAACAATACAAAGCAAAAAGAAAAAGGCATCAAAGTGGCAAAACCTGTATATATTGTGTATATTAAAACTTAATATTTGCTCCTGCTTTTGGTAAAATAATGCTGTTACATTTTCTCATTCATAAAAGTCAGAAATGTATAAATAAAAATAACTTTTACTGAACAATTTCCGATGTACATGTCACTGTAGGTTCATTATTGGTTGTTGGTTGGAACGGGAGCATGCTTTAAAATGTGAGTGGTGAGATGTGTGTTCAAAGGCCAAGGTACTGCAGCATGTGTTGTAGCACATGACAGTGTGGCAGGTTTCCCCATAAAGCATGAAAACATCTGTCTGGTTGCACAACATTTATTACACATTATGATTGAATTACTTTTAGTATAAGCAGGCCAAGCTCTCTCTGGACAGGAGACACTTACAGTCCTTAATGAACAGAATAGAGACTTATTCAGTGTATTTATTTTATCAATCAGTCAGTCATTGATCAATTATATAATCATTTTGAAAGTTTCAGTCTATTATACGAATGTTTTATCAGGAATGTGTCACTGTTATGGCACCACAACACTCCCTTGTCAATAATCACAGCACTTAAGTATACAGTTGAGGTCCAAAGTTAAATCACTGCCTTTTATGGCTTTAATTAGGGGGAAATGAAGATAGACATTTATTGCTTTGCAGTAACAGACCACAGTAACCTTGTTTTATAATTTAACAGCCAGATTTGTTTTATATTAATGGAACTTATCAGTTTTTCAATAAAAAGCACACTGTAAAAGTAAACTGTAAAAGTTGATTGGGATGAAATACATAAACGCGTAGTGAGTTTTTGAAGTAGACAATGAGGAAGTATTTTTATAGAGCTCCAATATGGAACAAGTGTGGAACATGCAGGGATTTAAGCAGAACTCTTTTATCAATGAATAACATTTTACATCATACACAGTTTGAAGGGTTAAAACAGAAAACTATTTAATATATACTGTATATAGTAATTGTAAAACCCCATATAGGTGCTTTGTTCTGACTCTTCTATCTTGACTTTTTGGGCGGTATGCTGCTTAAAAGTCATGTTGTATTGCGTTTGGCCAAATGATAACCAACTAGAAAACATGCAGTCAAAAACTTCCCCTGTAAAACCACACATCGTCAATGGCTGTTTTGTCATTATCTTTCCATTGTCAATTTTGTCACTATTGTCAACTGTAGACATTTCATGATTTGATTTGTTCATAAATTTAGTTTGTAATTTTAATTTCATCTGAATAGTGTTTTTTGTTTCCCTCCCTTTATTTAAGAACTAATTTAGAACTTATTTAAAACACAAAATTGTTTTTAGGGTCAAAAATTATTTATTTAAATTCTATATTTCATGTAATAGGCTCCCTCTAATGATGAGAATGAGCCTGGTATATGTAAGACATTGGAGGGAGACCATTGTATTTATACAAAAGCAGGCAGTCAATCAGTACAACAACAGATTTAAGATTCTCTCCTTATCATACTTTTATCACATCCTTATCAGAATATGACCCTCTGCAGTGTTATGTCTGATCAATGAGCATCACAGTGCTACTGAAAGAAACAGTGCCACTCAGGAATTGTTCACTTCACTTCGCTAAGAATGTGAATGGGTCTGGCTGGCCAGGCTAATTAAATTTTATGAAAATGAAAATCCCTTCACATATTATACTATTATATTCATCATATTCTAAGTGATTTCTGATATTGAAATGGCCAAATTATTGGTTATATGCCGGAAAGAAATACTTTATTTCAAACATATCTTTATTTCCAAAAAAATGGTCTAGAGTCACAAGGAAGTTCAGATTCAACATTTGACACTGTTTGAAATAACCATGTGATAAAATTATAGCAGCATTGCTACTGTGTAAAAATACAAGGTGCAACAAATAAAAAACATAATCCCATATAATGTAATCTCTGTGAGATTATTTCATCTCTGGCCATGTCATTAACAGTATAAATAGTCAGCAGCAGGCATACATGTGTGATGCTAGTGCTGCAGTAATAGTTCAGCTCACAGTAATTGCAGTTGTATAACTTAATTTTAGTGTGTAATTAGTGGACAAGTTGTTCTTTGGAAAATAACCTTCATTCAAACAGGAAATAAAAACAGTTGTTACACCCAGACCATGACCATTGTATTACTATTTTATAGAGCCTTGTACTGCAAATCACTGTTCACAGATATCTGTAGCTTATCTAGAGGTGCATAAAACAAAAGATGTTTGTGAATGATCAACAAGATCTGACACTATTTTTACTGCTGTTATTGGTGTGTACCTGATATACTTTGTACCATTTTAGAAACAGTTCCTAATTTTTATCTGACACAATAGTGTCATGGGCCATGTGAATATGCATTATTTGTTTTGTTAAGCAAAGTCTGTGTGATGTGTAAGACAGCTCACACAAAACCCACAGTGTATCACCTCTGTCAGTCGAGCATCAGGGAAGTTGAGGAGACAGGCGAGCTGGCTAATCATTTTGCAATCAGGAGTCAAAACAAAACAAAAAAATGTTTATCTGATCAACGTAGACAGCTTCCACAGTTGACATGGGTGTTTTTTTCTCTTGTGTCATCCTGTCAGGGCTAATGGACAGTGGTCACGGCGGGAGTTAATTACTTTTGACGACACTCTTCGCTAATTTCTCATTTATATGGACTCTTTTTTTCACCTTGTGTCCGGGGAGAACACGGCACAAATGCCTGGTATCTACAGCATCTGTCTCGATAGCACAGGGGAGCTTCTGTCTCCTGTTTTTTTAAAGTGACAGCATGTTCTGAACATTACATTATACAGAATAATAGTCGTAGCTAAACAGTATTTTCAACAATGGATTGGTCTGGAAGATAACTAGAATATGAATGTCACCAGCCGTCTCTCTCTGTGAAAAGGCTCTTTGAGTGTCACATACGAAAAGGAAGAGAACTTTCTTCCACTTTGTGAGTGACACTGTGTCATCCGAGGCACCGTCACTCCAGTCACAACCTACGACGCTGTTTTCTCCTCAGCTTTCACACTGACCCTACAGAGTTTCAAAGTCCATTACTTTCTTTTTCAAATTCTTTAAACTTGCATCGTCTTTAAATCTAACAGACATACAATATGATATTATTACTCAGCTTTACATAGATAGTGGGCTCTAAGACCATGACCCCTCTTCTCAGACCCTTTTACAATATTATATGTTATCCTAATAGAAGGAGTCAGCATACTTAATACTACGAGTATTGGCTCTGATGAATGACTGCTCCTCTGGCAGATATATGTGCAAGGGCCAAAAGTGAAGAGGGATATTTTATCTTGACAATCAATCTGACTTGGATCTGCGGTCAGTAGTGATGGAGGTGGTAATTCATTTTAATAGGGGCTGGGTAGGATACATAGGGCCCTAAGGGGTGGTGATGGGTCCTCACCCTGTGATTGAGATCTGGAAAGTGAAGCTGTTTTATGGTCTTCTTAATTTAGAGAGGCGGCTCAAGCCATAGATGCCCTTCTTGGTGATGGAGCGAGGGCAGAGAGGCATTTAGGGCTGACCACAGAAGGAGGCATTAATTAGCTATAGAGCAAAAAAAAAAACTTCACCTTTCAATACCTCTGCTTGGGAGACATCTTTAGGGAGATACAATATAAAAGATGCATTGAGCACGTGTGAGTAAAGATTATACTTTACAAAAGGAAATAATCTATTGCTCGGTTGGAGCTCAGTGTATTTAGAGACTTGAATGATTTATATCGGTCATTTATCTTTGATTGGATGGGAAGTGGCGACATCCATATACCTCGTAGGTCATAGATATAAATGATGTTACACAGATAAGCATGTCCCCAGAGTCTTGGAGCAGTCTATGTGGGGAATAATGATCGATCTTTCTGCCAACGACTCCATAGAAAAGTAGATGTTGCTTAAGAGGTTCTTATGCTCACAACACCACTTCTCTGTGAGCTACGATGTCAACCAGCTCTTGATTCTTTTTAGGAATGCCTTGTGGCGATCAGGAGATTGATGAGCATTTAAGCATGATACTAATCAATCAGAAAGACAAATCTTTAGCATCACCGGGTGTTGTCTCCTATTCAGTGGGAGACAGGCATTCTTCCGACTTGCAAACAATGTCCCCAATTTGTCAGGGACACAATAACATGCCTGGCAGGACCCCATTTGCATCACTGTGTGAACAACAAATGTAATTGATCACAATATTGATTATTGTTTTTTTGAGAAAAGAGATGTCCCGGGAGAGGAGTTGAGGCAGTTTGACAATAAGCTTCTTAAATTTATCTTCAAAGACCATCCTGGAGATATCTTACATTTCTTTAAGTGATAAATGAGTAGACAGAATGAGCTGCCAGTCTGTATTGACTGCTGAAGAATGTGGAGAAAACTGTGGAGTAAACATGTTTGCAAAAACATTGACGTAAACTCCTCTAACTTACTAATGTTTGTTATCACAGAATACTCTGATAATGGCTGTAAACATGCAGGCAACATGCTGAAACACATGGATAATTGCCTGCCCTTAACAGACACTTTAAATACAAGGTGGGTAATCCTCTAAGTTGTACATTTGGATAAAGATTTCTCATTTCTGCACAAGTAAAAGTGCTTTTAGTTGTCTTGTTAGAACAAATGATCCAGTTTCACCACTTGTCAACACTCGAGATAATGTTCTAATTGAATATGTACATCACACAGCAACAGATGCATATGATTAACACACAAAACAAGGGCCAATTGATCATTTGTGCATCAATATGCAGTTTGCATTAAATTATTTCCTTTAAATAGTCAGTGTTTGAGGTGACACAGGGTAGGATCATCAATAATGCAAATGGGCCATCAGGGAATTAAGAGTCTGTCTTTGGTAATGACAGACCACCAGGAATTAGTGAGTTAATATCCAATACGGCATTCTGTGCCACACAGGCCACTGCTGAGCTGATTACAGACATCATTTAACTGCGGTGTCTTTTCACTACAGGTTTTTTGGAAATACACAAATATGTCGATTTACAAAACACATCATGTCTGTATCAGAATGCCTTCAATTTTACTACATATATTGGTTCAACTTAAAGATGCTGCAGATATTATCTGGCCACACCATCTTTTTTGAAGCCTCCAGAAGGTACCAAATCCTTGGCTCCCTGAGTAGTTTTGGACATGTGGCCTGGTCGGGTCCCATCATCCAGAATAGCCTGGAGTGGTCCACACAGATTTTAAGGCCTGACTGTCAGAGGTCAAGGGATTTCTACAGTGCCTTCTGCCATTCTCTTTACACATTACTGTCCCATCATTATGTTGAATACATGACACAAGTAAATAAATCTGTAAGCTGGTTCTGGGAGTCTATTTGAAAGGTTTGTATGTAAACTTTATCTTCTGTCTTGAATCTCCATTACAATAACACGTATGTATATGAATTTTGCTAAATTAAAGTTCAAAGGGAGCTGGTTTAAAATGGTCCCCTGGATGTGAGTGTGATGATTTCAATTGAAGGTAAAATGTGAGTCATGTGTCTCAGTCTGACTAAGTATCACTCAATCCCCATGCTCTGCATCATCTGAGTGCAGACACACAAGGGGGTTCGTTAGCCTGCTATTACAGATGTGACAAGTGTGCCATAATAGCCCAATTATCCCAAAATGCCAAAATTTCACTCCAAAGGAAAAGGAGTGTGTTGTGATTAATGGTAAACACTTAAGGGGAAGAGTCAGACATCGCTGTTGGATAGGAGAAAATATGGATCAGGCTGTCACCACTACAGATGCTTCCTCCCTCCTGACAACTGCAATTCATTTGAGATACTATTAACATGCATAATTATGCTAATCAAGCGGTAATTAAGTGCTAAATCATCAGAGACCATTTTTTTGTCTCTAATTTTATCAAGGGTGCTTGTCGGAGTTGTTTCTTTGCATATTTCTTTGTACAATATTCCCCAAATGAGATGTTCTTATCCCGTCTCATCTAAAGGCTCATTTGCAGCACGTTTTTGAAGTTTGTAAACACAATAGGAGCCGGACCACTCGCTCACACATTCATAACACTGCAGATCTGTATGTCTAGTTTTGAAAATGATTCTGCATACTGCTTTATCATACTGACTTAAGAGACCTATGAGGTATCAGGAAAATATCATGTAAAAACTATTGCTGTGGTGGATGTTTGTATATTCACTGTCACTTCCTGGACACTTTAGAGTGTTTGGTATTCATTGCCTGTACTCTATACAGGTTGTCCACATTAACCTTTACTGGCTGACTTTCTGTTTGTGTTTCTTACTGTCCCCTGAAGAGTAATAATAAACAAAGTGGAGTTGAAAGAAATCAATGATATATTCCAAAAAATGAATTCCTACTGCCGTGTAAGTGTTAAATGCTTAAAAAGGACTTTGATTGCCAGAGTTCTTTCCCTTATCTCTGGCTCTGTTTGTTATGTCTTCTGGAGCCATAGTACAAATGTTCTGTGTGTTGGCATTGCCCTGTCCACTTTTGTCCACAGAGGCAGACAGGTGTTCTCATTGGACGTGAAGGCTTCTGGTGAGGCTTGTCAGTCTTGATCACGAATGATGATTCCTGGAGGTAGGGAAACTGCTGCTGTTCCACAGACAAGCAAGTCTCTAGGGTTCAGCACTTTTGTAATATTTTCAGCTGCCAGAAAACATTGTTCAGACTTTCATATCGGCAGCTGTATACATTTGTTTTGTTTTTGATCACTTGATTACCCTTGGTTGTTTTTGTCTGTGTCATGTGACATTTGAGAGGCTCTGAAACAAGCTCAGCTCCATCAGTGGATGACCTTTTTGTTGTTTTTGTTTTTTTTAAGCTATTTGTTCAGATATTTTTTCACTCTGTATTAACAATTTATCCAAACCACACTACAAATTAAAAGCATTTTCTATCCCTGATACTCTTTGGAGTGCTCTAGATTATTTAAAAACTGGATTAGGATAATGTTTGTCTTAAACCAAGTTTTTTTTACATTGGATTTACTTGTTTTTCTTTTATCTTGCATCCCAGTTGTTTCATAGAGAGTGTGAACTTGGCTCAGTTGGCCTGTTGTAGTGCAGAACCACTGTCTGACTGTGGCTGACTGTACAGGACGAGATGAGCTCTGAGGTTTTTATGGAGCAGAAGGGGGCTCACACAGACGTCTGGCTGCTCATTTGACAGCACGTCAGGGTCGACTCACAAGCTGCTCTGCTGCATCTGAGTGATGCAGTCATCACAGTGACAGGCCTGTCAGAACAAACTGGTGTGCCACAGACAGATACAGTTCGAGTGGCTGAATGGGAAGTATGCAACACATGCATCACTCCAGCAGGAAATATGTTCCTCAAACTGGCAACTTGGTACCAAGTTAATGACAAGAACAACCAGTGACATCATATAAAAACATCATTACGCTTCACTAAAGGCGTCAGAGTGAGTCCATAGATCACACAGACAGCGTGTTGACTTTAAGCACTGGCACTCTGGCTGCTGTTATCATTTAAACAAAAGGATGTGATGGAATAAACTCTCTGAAAAGAAATGACACTGGTTCAGAAAGAACTGCATCAGAATTTATTGGTGATGTATTAGAATCTCCTGACCATCATGGAGGATGAGTGACATGTAATCATTAGTAAAGGGCTTACAAATTATTTATGTATTGCCAGCCACCATCATTTACTTCCACTTTTTCCATGAAGCATCAGTAGTGACTAACCTGGAAACTAATAAATGTCCCAACGCTTTCACTTAATTAAAACAATTGATATCATATTGTGAGGTAGGCTGTCAGTCACAGCACTAAGGGATTTATGGCTAAAACATTAGCAGAGAGGCTGACACAAATAATAGCCGTTAAACTGTCAGCGAGTGCAGGCTGGCTCACATTACTGGAATTAGCAGAGATTATAAACAATGCCAAGCCTTTCTTAATGCATGCAATTAGATCAATACACACACACACACACACACACACACGAGAAAAATAACATAAAAGACATTCATATGTTATTTAGAAGTGCTTTTAATTGATTGAGTGTATTTAAAAATCAGTTTGAAGGATCGTTTGTTTGTCTTTGGGTACATATCAAGTGAAGAAACATTAAAGAGGGATTAACCTAAACAGCTATATTATATAAATGCACAATAGAAATGGACCTGGAGAGTGCTTCTTATTCCTTGTTTATGTTCAGTAATGTGTTTAATGAGTCAGCTCCGTGGCACAAAGTGTTGTCACAGACAACACTGACATCTGGTGGAGCTCATTTTCTCCCATTTAACTCACACATTTAGGCTTCATTTATTGAATTGATCACATCAACAAAGTTTAAATGTATAATATTGATGAGCACACATTTGAAAACACGGAAATATACATGTTCTTCTGTATATGTGAACTGTAAGTGGACAAAATGAAATGAAATAAAAAATTAGACAAACATAAAGATTTGAGAACTTTGGTTAAACGGGGTCTTTGTGGCCTGCTCCTGGTCAGCAGTGGTGCCTTCAATGAAAAAAAGTAACAGCAGCAGAGGTGGGGGTGCGCTGTCTGTGTCTTGAAAAGTCAGGGTTGTTTATTTGTCATAATGTTATGCATGATCACTGCAGTCTTGGTGGAGTGATGGTAAGTAGATGGCAGCAAAGACTTGTAAATTTCAATATTTATTCTATGTGTCAAAATAAATCAAAACATTTGCACCACTGTAGTATTTTTTTTTTATCTGTATTAATCTCTATTAATTTATTTTCTTCTGCTATCTGACATCATAAGCACAATGGCAACACATGTAAAACAGAATGATCTTCTTACATTAGCAGTTTAAGATTTGGACACTCTGGCTGCAGCACTCTTGTCAGACACTTCTGATTTTGTTGCAAATGCCTCAAAATGTGAGTAAATAATGTTAAATAATAGCGCACAACTACCTTTTATGTGGTAATTATTAGTCTGTGGCATCTGCAGCGTCATCACTGTCGTTACTCAAGCTGTTCTGGTAGTTAGAGAACCATGCCCAGAAGAAGAAAATGGTTTCCTGAGGTTATCAGGAAACAGTCAAAATGGTTTCGGTAAACTGGATTTTAACATAATGGCTAATGTTGACATAATATAAATTCAAAAACAAATTCAAGCCCTCTTGGACAGACCAGCTCTCCTGGTTCAAGTCAATATGTCAGAACCCAGTTGGAAGGAAGTTCAGGATGTGGTAACAGCAGGCCCCAGTCGAGTGCTGTACAAGGTACACAAGTGCTGCCCCGAACTCCTGACAATCCTCTGGAAACGCAGCTGGGACCAACCCTGGGTCTTCTGAGCAAGGGTCTGAAATACCTGATGACCTCAGGAAACATCACTGATGAAGTGTCTTAGCGCATCCACAGATAGACAGTATCTACTCTCAAAATCATTTAATAATTCATGTCTTTATTACAGTTTTCTTTTTTTTTTATTAAAACAATTGATGAATCATTTGCAGGATTTTTACTGTAATTATTTTTAAACACTATTTCATTCATTATCACATAAAACCATTTCATGTGAAGTTTTTCAAAAAAGAAAAGGCTACTGGATTTATAATATAAAACATCATAAGTTAAGTACCGTTCAGTAAAGGTGCACTGTTACAGAGTGACAAACTTTAGTTTAACTGGGAAAAGAACCAGTTTGTAACCTAACCAGTATACTTAGACAACACAGAAGAAAAACTTCAACATTTAGGACTAAAAATACAAAGTATAACTGCTTCAGTGATAGTTCAGATCTGCAGGAAAATGAGTTCTGGAATCTGACGTTTGAAGGAATGCAAAGAGCAGCTTAAATGTGCCACAAACTGTACAATGATTTTTTTCTCTGCCTCTGACAATCCCTGTATTCACCCAATTTCTCAGGTGGTCTGCACGATAGGTAATTATTAAGCATGTTTATTATTTTACAATTTAGACAAATCCTGGCTGCCCCAAGAACAAACATACACACAGAGCACTCTCACACGGAATTAAGCTACTTGCTTAAAAAGTGGACAGATTCACAACAAAACCACTCTATAACAAATTTTAAAACACAGAAGCTCTCACAATTTAAAGAGTGGGCAGTGCTTTAAAGAGCATTTCAAACTTTAATCTAGTCATAGCAAAGTTTTAGTCTCTATGAGATCATCCAGAAATCAGTACTAATAATAATAATACAAATATACATAACATTTAAATGGACAAGATTCACGTCCCATCTAGCACATCACCACATGGATGCAGCTTTCTTTTTCTGTGTTAGAGATCTTCCAGTTAAATAGATTTGATGATAGTCAGTGGGAACGTCAGCCTGACGTCTTTATTCCAACCTGTCCTCTTCTTTCAGAGTTAGGGCTGAGCCCCTTGTCCTGTGCAGAGTGGGAATACCCATTCAATGTTGGCATAGAACTGTCTATGGGGCAGATGTAGTCTGCAGAGTCATCAGGTTTCCTCTTCCGGAGGTGGCTGAACTGGGTGAAGCCCAGCTTCTTAGGCTGAAAACACAAAATATTGATAAATTGTTCATTTGGATGACATGTGTGACATTTGATTTTTAAAGCGGTCCCACCTTCACTTTGGCTGTAGTAGTAAGTGGCACATGGCCTGTTGCGTTTCCATACTCTCTCTTCTCCTGAGTGGCCTGTGTGCCCACCAGAGCAGAGAAGGCTGTGGCCAGGTGCCGCCGCAGGAGAGTCTTTTGAGGAGGAATATTTAACAGCAGCGCCAAGGTCTCTGCACTAAAGCGAGGTTCCAGTATCTGAGAAACATCAGCACAAAAACCACAAATGAAACAGAGGTCAGATGAAAACTCTACAGAAAATATTCACTTTTACTTACAATGAGGCCCCCATGAACCCCACTTCCACGTAGATTAGGAGCATACTCAGCCAGGTCAACTGCTCTAAGCCACTCCATCACACGATGGTTGGACCACTGCACTACTTCTGAGGGAGAGGGCTGTTTCTGAAGAAAAAACAAAAAACATTATACTTTACACATCATTTAGTCCATTCACTCTAAAAATGGATCTGCAAGTTCAGTGAAGGAAACATCATTTTACATTTGTTGCCATCTAGTGGAGCCTTTTTATTATGACACATCTGGCCCAGTTCATTGTAATAACAATGATCATGTGAAACATTAAAGTTTGTGTTTGGATTTACCTCATCTCCTGGTCGCCGTCGTAAACAGTAAGGATTAAACTTATTGGCATGAAGAACATGAATTGCACATTTAATACTGAGATGGTGTAATTGGCTGGTCACTTTTAGGGTCAAAAGGTCATTCTGAAGAACAGAAAACACAATGGACAAATGAATTCACTCTAAAATGACAGGAATATAGTATGTATTAAAGTGCATCTAGCAGGGCTTACCACTGTCAGGTACTGTAACATTCGACCGTCTACTCGGGCTTCATGGAACTGGTCTTTGTACTGAGGCAAACCAATGTCATCCAACCAACCTATGTATAAATCACATACAGGTGATTCTTTACTAACTACTCTGACTAAAATCTAGCTTAATATATATCGCGTAATATATGCATCACCAAGGCCATTATTGACATGAAACTCTTTTCACAGAGCTTGTGTAAACAAGCACACAAAAAGCAGATGATATGACATCCTGTTTTAAGCCTCTTACGGGTGACCCAAATGTGATCCAGCTCTGAAGACTTCTCAGTGATCTTTGTGCTGAATGCCTTCAATGCAAGCTGCAGTTTCTTTCGATGAAGTGGGTTTTTCATTCCCATCTCCTGAGAAAAGACTATTTACCTTATTATACATACATAATAACATGTTTGTGAGTTGTTAGTCGGCTCTTGTTTTGATAGTCTTGCCTTTTCAAAGTCCTGAGGTGTGGCAGAGAGCAGAGTCTGTCCGTTTTCTACCCACTGCCGGGTGAGTTTAACGTACTGCCCCAGGCCATAGTCCTCCAGCCAGCTGCACACCTGCTCCCTGCTCCACTGGCCGAACGGTGTGTTCATGTCTCTGTGGGACAAAGACATTTACTACAATCCTTTGTTCTGAAGCATATTTCTACAGCTCCTACTGTTTTTAGGACTGATTGTGGTCATTTAGGGTCAAAATGAGCCATACCGTGCATAGTCATGTGACTCAGGGGTCCGGGTCAGTCTAGGCCCCGCTGTGGCACGCAATCCACCTCTTTTGAACTGACCCAGTTCAGGATCTGCTGCCTGAAACCCCCCGGACTGGGTCCTACGCAGCCTGGATGGACAAAGATAAATAAACTCCCTTATTATGAGCTAGTATATTATAGATGTATTAATGAAGATGCATTTATTCAAATGATTTTAGTTATTGATGACTTGACACTCACTTTCCCCAAAATTTCCTGAAACTCCTGTTATTTTTCATATATTCTGGTGAACCCACAGTCCGATGACCATTCTGGGAATTAGTCCCAGAATGCACTGGAGAAATATCACTTGAAGCACTTTCTTCAATTTTCTCTGACTTTTCTATATTGAACACAGAAAGACACATATTTACATAACTCTGCAGCAGCTCTTTTTATAGTGATCTACATTCAGAACAAACTAAAGTAAGTGCAGTTTAGAAACCATTGGCTTTTAGCTTTTTAATAATTTTGTTAAATTGTTAAAGGCTCATAAAAGATGGCTTTAAGCGTTTTGTACAGTATACTTTCATGACTCGAGCTACAGTCCCACTCTGCTGTATGAGTTAATGCAGCAGAAAAACAGGGAGAGGCTTGAGGTAAAACTGGTCAGTTAAATTGAGGTAGGGTGGGGCTGGGATGAGTGTGGTCAATCACAGCAAAGAGAGAGGGTGTGTTTGCTCAGAAACACATCCCATGATCCCTCTGCCGTGTCAGGGCCTCTGCAATTAGCTCTGATCAAAGAGACAGTGGTCTCCTGGTCAAAGGAGGCCAAGCTTTGCTCCAAAAAACAGACCTAAGGACGGTTCCACACTAAAGTCCAATCAATGACAGGGTATGTTACTGAGAGCTATCCCTCATATCATGAAATAAAACTGTTGAGGTGTTGAGGTTAACTTCAGGGTTTACTTTGGCTGCAGTCTCCGTCCTCGCTTCCATCTTGAGACCTCTGGATTTCACAGCTGCTGCTGTCTACACTGTTCTCCTCCGACTGAGGAAGGACCCCAGGCAGCATCCTGCTCTGGTTGTCACTCTGACCAGTCTAAACAACCAAACAAATGCAATGTGTCAAGCAACATCTTTTAACCAAGAAACTGCAATCAACATAAGGAATACATAGAAAAAATCACAACAACAAAACCTTTTGTGAAGCACCACTTAAGTCATTCATGCTTGATGAGGCCTCTGGTTCTGTTCTGAAAAAAAAACCCCAAAAAAACCTGTCAGTTGTTGATTAAAGAAAATAACCAACGTTGTTGATTATATAAAGGTAGATTGTGGTTAGGTTTGAAATATCATTCCTTTAAAATCAGAATAAAAACAGACATGTTTCTTATAATCTGGCTAGAGCAGTGGTTTAATGTGTCTTTCTCAAAGCAAATAATTGTGAGTGTAACTCCAGTCTAAACGGCTCACTTTTATGAAGTTATGGCAAGAACATAAATCCTGAATGTAAACCAGATGTGTAACAGAAACAGCATACCAACTATAAACCTACCCAAATATTATTTGATAATATAGGTATACGTTTGATGCATAAGCTCCACTTTAATGTTCAGTAACATCTGGGTGCCAGAATTTGAGCCTGGTCAAACATTTGTCAAACAGCCAATAGGTGCAGTCCCTTTCTAAGACCTATGATTGGTTAAAACATGGCTGTACTGAGTGCCTTGATGTTTTACAAATTCAAAATCAAGGCAAAGAGGAGGGCCACCTTCAGATAACATATTACGACATGTCAAAAGAAGTATTATTTTCATATCCTGCATGAATATTTATTTTGGAATGGCCTCCCACCTGCTTATATTATCCTTGTGCCCTGACCCAAGAGAAGTTTGTTGTGAGGACGAGCTGTTTGTGGAAACCTACAGAGAAAAGACATTATAAAAATTCAACTCAGTGTAATGCATTGTTTAAACGTTAGAACTGTTAGAACCTTTTCTTTACACACATCTGATTTTAAATCCTCTGAGTGTACACTTGCTAGATCAGCATTCTTCTCTTCTTCACTGCTAATTGATGGCGTCCTCCCTTTTGGAGATGGACAAACAGCAGGTGGAGCTGTTTCAAAACAAAACGAGATGTTGACTGTAAATGGCTTTTTATTAGAATCCAATCTGAAAATGTCATAAGATCATTGAATTCAGCATTGTAAAGCTGATTACCTTGTCTTGCGGAGTGGGGAACCTCTCTAAATTGTCTGCACTGATTCAACAGCAGCGTGAGCTCCTCGATGCGTCGGTCCTGCACAACATGAGGTTAGGGTCAGGAAAACCCCATTTAGATGTTTATCTAAGGTTAGGAAACACATATATTGAGTATTTGCTTCACTCTATTACAGACACATGACCAGATCTCCTCCACCATATGGCTCTTACATCAAAGTCGTGGCTAGGGGTTGACATAGGCCTGGCCCTGAATCTTAGTTGTGGTAACCAGCTGCTGGGATCATGTGTGTGTGTGTTTTGAAGTGGTGCCCATGACTGCTTTAACATGGTTCTTTTAATGCAGCACACTCCAAAATTAGGCTTGGCAGAGCGAGGCCTACTTAAAGTGTGGCTTTGCCTGAAATGGCTTGCCTTGGGGTGTGCGTCTTTGCTGGTGTGCCACATGTAGGTCCACGTCTGTCTTCAGTCCACTGAACACAAAAGCCCCTCTGTGCTGTAAATTGTTGAGGGTGGTGCCTCTAAAGCAGTTACCTTCAATTGTCCAAACAGGCTGATAACATTTTGGCTAGAGGCTGGAAAACCACACTAGCATATTTTTGTGAAGAGACATTATTTTGGGACCTTACCTTTTCCTCATTAGCTGCTACAAGTGATTTCATTCCACTCCTCAGCCTCTGCAGCTCCACATCTAGAAATAATAAGTTACTTAGTAAATATTAATCCATGCACAACTGTAAATTACAGGGTGACAATCCCACACACTGGCAAAAACCCAAGCAAAAAAAAACATGCTATCAAGTAGATTTATTCCTCACTGGAGTGGCAGTGCATTTTTAGAATAAACCCAGCCCAGTTTTGCACCAAACATAGACTTGGCCACAAGCCTAAAGTCTGTAGGCTTTTGCTTTTGCAGGAGAAAAAAAACAGCAGTGAATGTGAGTAGCAGGACCCATACTGAGTTTTATATGACAGATGGAATAATGAAAAAAGAAGAAATTCTGACATTTACCTAAATAGCACAACAAAGAAAGTAAAGGGATCAAAACATCCCCCGAGAAAAGGGAGTAAAAACATATTAACATAATAGACAGTAGCAAAGAATTATTAATAAAGATGAAAAACTGTCAGGATTGAAATGAGTCCACTTGGGCTTACACTTGATGTTTAGCCTCTTCCTGTACAACTCCTCTGGGATACAAGGTAAAGAAACAATCTATTTAGGGCCACGACAGATGTTTCCACAACTTAATAAATGCAAAAAGGATTCATTAACTGTTGCTTATCCAGCTGAGTGACTCAGACTGAAACCTCCTAGGGTTTGTGGGTAGCTCACCTCGCTCTGCGTTCTCAGAGGACAGGCACGGCCGGGCCAACAGCTGAGTGTGCAGACTCTCAATCTCAGCATTCTTGGTGAGCAGGAGCTGCTGGAGGCTGCTGATCTCTGCCTGTGGGTGCCACAGTCAGTAAGTCACAGCAAGAACACACAATGTGTCTGTACATGTCTCTTTTAACGGATACGTCATATTTCCAGATAAACAACAAAACGGGTTTTATTCCGTCATAAAACAAAAAAGTGTCAAATTTATAGGATATGCATGTGAAAAGTCACAACTATAGTAAAAACAAGCTGTGAAGTCTGAGAGTTTTGTTTTAGTTGTTGCATTAATGGAACTGGAAAAAGAAGCTGAATAATGCATCTAATGTTCTTATTCAAGCCTCAATTCTTATTTCGTAATATTAGAGGTTTCTTTAATAAATTTAAATACGGGGAAAAAGAAAAAGGATCTGAAACCAATATTACACAAAAAAAAGATTGTTCATTGGATTATCTACAACAGATGTGGTCTCTGGGATGACTATAGGCAAATACAATTTGCTTTAACTTTCTACAAAAATATTCACAAGTTCAGACTTTTTAGTTGCAGCTGAGTTATATCCAAATGTCAGATGAGAAAACCCTGACTGATGCACTAGTCTGCCACACATCATACACAATGAACTTCTAAAACAGGTATGATCTTTGATATGAGCTCTATATATCACTCAATATATATAGTACAAATGTTAAACTTGATTGCATAATCGCAGCTGGGAAATAAGCCTTAAACAAGTGGTAAGAGTCTAAAATGTGGTGAAGTCATTAGGACAAAAATCATACGATACTAACAAGTAGTTAGAGGCTAAATAAAAGTCAGTGTTAATGCGAGGATAATGTCAAGCCAAACTCCGCAGCTGAGCCATAATAATAACTGTTCTATTAGACTTCTTGTGAAAACATAAGTGTCCATGAATAGAAATGGTGTGTGCCGAAGATAATGACTCACTCAATTGGTTGAAACATCAGATTGGACAGCAGAGAGGGAAGTACAGCAGACAAGTTAGCAGGGGGATGTGGGCATTAAAGTCTAGACACGGTGAACTTAGCGCTCTGGTTTACCTTGGTGGCTTTAAGTTTCTTCTCGTACTGCAACTTCTGGTCCTCCAGGTGCTCTACTTTGTCCTTCAGAATCTTGAACTCCTTCAGTAAGCCCTGTCAACAAAAACAAACCATTGAAAACCTTTTGGAGAGGTCAACCATCATCAGACAAGCTCTTTATTATTGTTAGTAAAATACAAAAAAATCCATCAAGGGAATGCTTGGATTAGTTTTTTTAATAAACACAGGATTTCAAAGTGATAATTTGATGTAGTGTTGTACATGGTGGTTGTAAACAGTGAGCACCACGTCCAAATTAAACCGCCAAATTCCACAACAAATTTTGACATTATCCTTGGTTAAATGTGGTATCCAACAATTACATGGACTTTATATCCCATTGCATCCAGTCAATGGGGAGAGTTTTCCCTCAGAGGGCCAAAACAGAAATGTATTAGTGGGCTAAAATCTTTTGCATGTGATTAAAAGAAATATTTTTCCTCCCAGGTGTGTTTAAAATGCCTTTTGTATGTGTTCCACTGCCTATACCGCTCCATTTTGTTCTGACAAAGTAACTAGAAACCCATGAACTTGAGCTATTTGACCCTAACTTACGCAGTTAGACCCAGACCTTTAAAAAAATCCATCAGCATTTTTTTTGTTTACAACGGCTAAGCATGCTCAACTGTCATTTCCGATTAAAGCAGTAGTTGCAATTTCATTCACAAAACATGATGACCCCTGGTGGGCCAAAGCAAACCCCTTGGTGGGCCAGTTTTCGCCCCCAGGCCCCACTTTGGGCACCCCTGATGTAGAGTATTGGTGGAGGGTGACTGGGAGCTTGATAGTGGCATTCAGTTGTATTTCTTGCACTATTTACAACATACAATGTACACCCCTACATAGGAAGACAAACTATCACTTTCCGACGACACAAATTGTATGAACAGAGCTGAGTGGTTGTGAAGAGTACTCCGACCACCATAGACCCATGCCCATTTGGCCACACTGCATGCATTGCCTACACTTTGTTCTCCACAGTGGCATTGCGGTCCAGGGTTTCTGTCACAGGACGGTCCCGTGTTCGAGCTCTGAGCCTCAGTGGACGCTTCGGGAGAGCTGCTGTCGGCCGGGAACTCCAGGGCTTTTTTCTCTTGGATCTTGTTATTTATCTCCTTCTGAAACCTACACATCTGCTCCTGCAGCTCGCTAATAAAGTTCACTACGCTCTGTAAGATTCAGTAAGAGAGGAAGGAAAATAAATAAAACTGTGGAGAGTGAGAGGAAATGGGAAAGTCTACATGGCTCTGCTAGTGTTGACCTCATGTCTCGGTAATATTTTTGATTTTCTTCTTTCCATACTCAGATATAATGGAAAGTACTGTATCTGGTCATGTTCTAATGCAAATGCTGTAAAAAGATAAATATATGCTAAGGTAATTTGGCCAATGCTCATGCAGCCAAGTTATGCTTGGACTGTGGACAGTGGAAGTCTACTCGGTCTCCTGAACAGAGGATGTGACAGATGATATGCAGTGCTTCTGAGGCTAAATTTAACTGTGAACATTGGTGGCTTCAAATGTGTTTGTGTAGTACGGGTTGCACGTGGGAGGCCAATAACGTGTCCCGAGCTAAAGCAGATGTTGAAATGAAAGTGTTGTTTATGGAGATGACAAAAACAGAAGAAGTGATTCAATCCAGCTTTGGACTAAACAACAATCTGCCCTTGTTGTTACATTGTTTTGGATAACATGACTTCATAGTGACTTTTTACTGAATGGCCAATCCAAACTAGAGCAATGTTGTGTGCAGGGGCCGACACACACATTCACATTTGGCTCTCCATCCATCATGCCAGCTCTGCTACGGCTGAACTCCCCTAACACAATGACACAAAGGCTCTTTGACCAGCTCTGTTTTGAGAGTAACTACATACATTACAGAATCCTGCCTGGTTTCCTCTTCTCTATTTCATATGGTCACCGGGTTTGCAGGATGTGCACTGGTAATTTAATAGTTTGCCAATTGATTCAATTTGAAATGACAAAAAGTTGAAACCCTGTGATTTTTTCTCCTCTATAGACTGTAAAAATAAAACCACAAAGACCTGAGTGAATTTTTCTCCCCGAGCTCCAGAGTGTTTATGGATTCCTATAAAATCAGCAGCTAACTTCAAGGTTTAATCCATCTGAACCTGAGGCAAGTTTTTGTGTGGAGACTGGCAGGTTTTAATCCAGTTTAGCTAAACCATAGACAGTAAAACATTAGTGGGCTGAGAAAACAGAGGCTCATAGAAACATAAGTATTGAAATGAGTGTTGGATACAAGCTCCCACTGACTACTCTTTAATTAAACATATTTATATGCCTCTCTTGGCTGAGAGCTATGCACTGTGTAGACATGTAAACAGAGGAGGACAATGGTAAAATACAGACAGAGGGCACTTGGTTTTTAGAAACCACCTGCATATTGCTTTAGAGCAGTGTTTCCCAAACTTTTGTTCCTGATATCAAAGATTTTTTCAGCCAACATGTCTTTGCTTTTGCTGTTGTTTTATGGTTATATTCTTTTTTATTAATGTTTTGTAGGGTCCTTTTGTTTGTTTTAGCGACTGTCACAATCTAGCTTTCAGTCTTTTTTTAATGATTTCAATAGATTTTTTTACCCAAGTCAAATCTACCGTGACCCAAATTTGGGTCCTGACCCACTGTTTGTCAAAAGATGCTCTAGCAGTCCATATATGTGTGTGTATGTGTGTGTGTCATCTAAATAGACATGTCTGACATTAATGTACAATTTGTGTGGCCTTATTGCTTTAATTGATGTTTTCAATATAGGAATCAATCACACATCCATAAACTAATAAATTAAGTTCTGCAGGTCCCAGCCTGTTTGGAGTTGGAGGATGTCGAGGTCTGTTAGTCCAGTATGTTGACTGTAAGCTAAACAAAGCCCCCAATTCTCAATAGTTTTCATTGAAGCTAAAATCATTTGACTGTGACAGCGGATAACTTGTATCAAACAAAACGTGATGTCTGTTTGGATCACCAGACGTCATTAACTTACATCTATATTTTTATGAAGATTTGCTTCATGTAATGTGAGTCTATATGGGCAGTTCAGGTGTGTCTAAAAGCTGCACTTACCTCTGCTTTGTGCTGCCTCTCAGCCCCGTCTCTGTGTTTTCCCTCCATATCTGCCAGCTTGAGTTTCAGGTAGGACACCTCCCCCATAAGACTCTGCTTCTGCTTTTCCAGGGACGTCCTATGCACCAGCTCCTGTCATCAACAACACACGGCATGAGGAGCATGCAATAACACAAACACAAACAAACCTCTAAAGTGTAGTGTCCACATACTAAATACTTACTAAACAAAGGCAACATTAGAGAGCCACAGTGTGCTAACTCTTCTGTAATGACAGTCCCGTCAGACAAACCCTCTGGTTTGAGTGTCTAAATATACACAACCCATGACCACTATTTATAATACTATTTCACAGCTCGCTCTAAGCACACAGCAAAAGGGGGAGCTTGAGAGAGCAGGCCTACAAAGCCAAGGACCAATAAAATAGCCCTGACAGGTGCATTTTCCTTTCATTGTCAATCACTGTCACTCAGACTTAAGATTGTGGCTCTTGTGCCAATTATTCCTATTCTTGGATAGAGAGTAAAAGCAGTACTGAGGCAGATCTGTCAAGCAGCTGGTAAATCACTTACTTTTTACACCAGAAATCAGTAGAGGGCAAACAGCACATATGAAAACTGTATATCCATTTCTCTGGAAACTCTCCAGGCTTCTTCTTCTACTTCTTTTCTCACGGAAAATATCAGAGCTTTGTCACCAGAAAGAGATTTACGGCTCAAGTCCAAAGCCTCATAATGACCACGTCTCCAGGAAAGCAGTCCTGGCTGCCCTTTGATACCTTGCACTGTACAGCAGTGGATAAGCTCACCAACTTTTCAGTTTGCTAAAAGTATAAACATATTACCTTATTCATCCTTCTCCTGTCTGCACCAACGGAAAACTCAAAGTTCCTCTGGGGATGTACTGTGGTTTCAGTGGATCAAACTTTCATTCATTTGTTCCACTCAGGGTCCGTTTCAGAATCTGTTCCAACGCTAAATTCCAAGGACAAAATGACAAAGCACCAGCCCTCTTCTCACGCCAACCTTTAAGTTGTTTCCTAATGTGTGTGTGTCTTTCTTCTGTGCTGCACTCTGTCTCACAAGTTCGCTCTGTGTGTTTGCGTACGGAGGGACTTGGGGGTGTGGTTAGTTTCGCTGTAATCACCTGCCCAGACAGAGCAGACTGGCCTCGCGTCGAGCAGCCAAACACTCTGAGACACTGTCCTGGAATGAGTCTAGCGGTCCTAAATATTTTGGTTGTCAAGGCAATCTTCAGCTAGATATATTGGAATCTGTGCGAGGAATGCAGAAGTCATCCTGAGCTTTGGAGGGGAGACTGGATTTGCAGAAGGATGGCATTAAAGGATAAATGAATTGTCTCTGACCTCATCCAGTAATATTATAAATATGCTTGAATGATGCTAATAGGAGCCAGGCACATTTTCTTGATAAACCGTCTTTTTTGGAGGGTGTTTACCTGTTGAAGCATTTCTTCGGTGGAGTTAAGCTTTTGCTGATGTTCTTCTAAAGAGCTCTCCAGATCATTAATCTTCACACCCTGGGCCTCCACCTGATCAGTCAGCACACTCACCTGAAATATCATTGTACAAATCACTGCACTGAAGGAAAATATGGAATAATAAAATCAGTGCTCTTCAAAGTTCATCATCAAACAAGTTATTAATAAACCCTCATATCACAAATAAAGACAGAAAATACAAACCTACACCTCATATTTAACATTTTTTCTTCAGTGTTGTTTGGGAAGCTGCAGACCACCTTTTTCTAATGTGTGATACCAATAAATACCTTGCCTTTTACAAAGCATTTATGGGGGTTATTCTAAAGTGATACAATTTCTGCATATGCCAAAGTATAAAACTGAACTGACTCAAAAGACTCCTCTGAGACAAACCTGTTGCTTAAAAAAACATTGACTTCAAACTTTTGTTGCATTTAAATGATCTACTACAAACATGCAACGGCTTTTTTATCTACACACGTGCTTTACATACAGTGCACAGTTCTGCAAGACTAAACCTGTCTATAACCACTGGCTCGTTAGTCCACAGAGGCTTAATATACACACCTACTCACTCAAACACAAATTACACAAAACAGGACAATCGGGTGTTGTAAGCTTACCAACCCTACTTTTTACTGTTGCTTCACCCGTGCAGTGGAATAGAAACATTGCGAAAGCTTTACCACGTCATACTCCCGCGCACCTTTGCCCTTTGGCCCTTGTCTCTCTACACTGACGGAGTAATGTGATCTGAGCTCTGTTTACAATCTGCCCCCAATGACAGAGAGCACTGCCTGTGTATAAACCACTGAAGACGAGGATATAACACTCAAGGGATAACACTTGTAAAGGCGAAAACAAACATTTCAAAATCTCACCTGCAAAATGAGTGACTCTTTGTCTCCCTCTAGGCGAGACAAGCGCTCCTGGTAAGACTCACTGCTGCCAGCTGAAGGGTTCACCTACAGTTCACAAAATGTTATTGTTACAGTAACACATTGTCCGCAGGGTTTGTTTCTTGTTTAGCATTACACGGTTTGCTTTCTGTGTCAGATTTACTTTTGTGTCAGCAGTTTGGGCAGTTTTCTAGGTTCTAATCCAGTTTTAAAAGTTGTCCAGTGTCGGAGATGTAGAGAAAGAACCGGACTGACTCAAACGTCGACAAAAGCGCAACAAAATCCTGCTCTTTTTTCCAGTCTTTTCTCTGTTGTGGAAAGTTCATGTATCCCGACAGCCATCAGCCCACAACTGCTAGTTCTAGAGGTCTGCAGTCCCTTTAAAACATGACCAGTAAAACTTTTATGGTCTCTGTGCATCATATTTCAATGTGCGTGTGGGCAAATATTAGGAGCCAGCTAGAATCTAACAAACTTACAACCTACTAAGTCACATTTCTTTCTTTTACAGTTCATCGTTTTGAGCATTTGTTTTAATGCAATGAGTGGATAACTAAATGGAAGGAGTTAGAGCTAATGACTTCTTAATGGCAGTGTGATGGTATGCGTTGTCTAAAGACTCCCACTATGTTCCCTATAGAAAATGATCTCACCAGACGTCCATATACTGTACATCAATCTTGAGCCCTCTTTTGTAAATATAGGGGCAAATGTATCGTGAGCCTCTTCACTGGTGAAGCAATTGAAAGAGCGCTGTATAGTGATAGCACATGTGTAATGGAAAGTATCTGTTAAGCTAAATGGATAATGATCTAGTATAATCCCATCTCTGCTAAGCTATAGATAGAAACTGGAATGTTACCAATGGCTTTAATCAGAATTGCAATGTGTTTTTAATTAAATACCAAACCAATACAATACATGGTTGCGTGTGTATTCTGCAGCCCATTCCCTCAATTGACAAACAACAGCACATGCTCCTGCTGTATCTCAATAGCAACAACTGCACTGCTCAGCATCACAGCAGTTGCATGGACGGCATGAAATTAGTAATAATCCAAAGTGTGAAGTCTTACCTTTCTGAGCCAAGCAAAATGTCTGTAGAAATCAATGTTGTACTCCATGCTGCAGGTCCATCGCACAGTTGGACTCAGAGTTCAAAGAAAATGTAACCAAGCACAAAAACCCAGTGAGACACAACACAGGGTCGTGATAGTGGTGTGTTGTGAATGAAGCTATTCTCCACAAGGAGCCTCCATGCCGCAGAGAGGAACTTTCTGTGCTTTGGAGTCTGGGTAGATTGAGACTTTCAGAGCTCAACCAAATAACTTCATTCTGCCAGTTGGCTCCAGTCCCTTTCCTTCTTCACTCCACTTCTTGTACCTCTTTCTACTCCCCCCCTCCCTTCTTTTCCCTCAAACTGCCTCAAATTTCCCCAATGCTGCACCTAATAAGCTCACATCCTCCTCTCCTGTCTGCCTGTCCCCTGCAGCCTCTGTCTCAAGTACCTCTCAGTCCACATTTAGTTTTATGCAGGGTCTTCTAAAGGGGCACAGAGGGAAAGAAAAACTTTCCAGCCACCACATGCTTGTCAGATGTGGTACAGGGCAAGAAGTCAATAAAAATGACGCAAACGAAGAGGAGGAAGCAGTGCAGGAACAAGTTTATAAATCTGATCAATCAAAATAAGAAGAAAAAAAAAAAGAATGGGATTGAAGGCAAGTTGGGGGCTAAACAAATAAACACACATGAGGAATGCACATGTATTTGGATGAAAGGAGAGGTCAAATCAGAAAGTGCAGCAGCAGGAACGGGAGCTCTGGATCTCATTACCGCTGCAGTTAGATCCAGCTTCCAGCTCGCTAGACAGGAAAAAGCTGTCCAGATGTTGATGACCACGATCAAAGACCACCGCATTTTGCAACTAATGAAACCCTTCAACTTCAGTGCAACAATGGAGCCCAGAATACACCCTTTCACAATTCACAGAGAGCTTTAATTTGTGTTATTTTCAACGTTTCACAATGTCATGCTGTGATTTATGATCCCTGACTGATGTTGTTTAAACACGGCACTCACCTCACCTCTCTCCAGCCATTTTAGTATCACGTCTGCCGCTTTGGTGGAAAATTGTTTTCTAAGAGAGTCCTGGTCCAAGTCCTGACCCTCCAGTGCTGCCCGGAGAGCCTCTGTCAGCTGAAGGGCTTTGAGACCAAGGTCCGTGGTGGAGGGATTCAACTGGACGCTTTCGGAGGACTGGTAATCAATAGTCTCCAAATGCATGAAGTATAGAGCCTCGTTTGATTTGGAGCCTAAAGAAAATGAAATCAATGCGGTTACTAAAATGAGCTGGGATTTTTCAGCTTTGTAGCTTACTGGGCACAAGGACTGGCAGCAACTTAGGCAGACTGAGGGAACACTTCCTGAAATGACCCATTGGGGGCAGTATTTTGCTTCAGTGAGACCATGGTTACAAACAGCGTCAAATGGCATTCTTTTTTTTTCAATGTGCTTCTAAGAGCCAGAAATTACAGGTATTTTGTACCTTTGTGTAACTGCCACGTAGGTTGCACTTACAGAGTTGTAACATGAACTCAAATCAAGGGTATAGTGCAAAAAAGAATGTGTGCTATGAAGGAATCTGTCCTGTGAAGCCCTTTCAAGTGTGACTCATAGCTTTAGTAATTTGCATTTTTGGAACTATAGATTGGTTTGAATGCTATCTCTATTTTTGTTAATATATTTATGTCATTTAACTTGCTCAAAACATTAGCATAGTGGTGTGATTGTTGCAAACAGGACTGCAAAAAATGTGTCACCCTGGTTAGAAAAAGGAGCCTTAAAACACTTATATATAAGATATATAATCACACCATCAGAAGAAATGAGGCAATAGTAAGACTATGATAGAAAGTCCACATAACGTTGAACTGAGAAGAACTCTTGTTAGAAAAAAAAACAAAAAACAGCATAGCCTTGTCTTGTCATATTGTAATCTCTGAACATAAGTCATTTTGTCATGTTTTAATGTCTGCAGATCAGATGTGTAGCCTGATCTAGTGTTTTTGATACAGTGTACAAATCACATGAAGGCATCTATTTAAAAGCATATTAAAGACAATAGAAAATGTTACCTGTAATAATGTCATCCATTTGTTCCAAGGCAGCCTGCAACATGTGACTGGCCTCTGACGCCATGGCCTCACTCTCCTGTAACAGCTCTGAAGCTGTAGTCACTGGTTCGAAGAAGACGACCGAGTGTAAGTTTGAGAGCCTTCCCTTCAGTGTTGACTACTCCCATGATCCTTCACAGTAAAAGTACAGTGGCTGTCCTGACATCTCAGTGACTTCCAGCTAAATTACCTCCTGAGTGTGGCTTCTGGCTCTAGTGTCTCCTCTCATTATGTGGCTAGAGTCTCAACCCATTGTCAACAATGTCCTGTTTGCTTTGCAATTTGCATTTATTCTAGTCTATATTTCTGACACAACAAATGTTTCACAACAACAAAATAAATAATAAAGGTTAAAATAATTTGGTGAAGGATAAGAGGTCACATGGGAACATAGGGCTGTGACAGACAATGCACCTCATAACAACAGAGAACCAAAATGAGTTTCACCCCAATACTAGTACTGAAGACTTTAAAATAATAGTATAGATATTCAATGGAAACAAAAAAAAAAAAAAAGAAGAAGAAGAGTAGACGAAGTATATGAAATTCTGTTAAAGTTTTGACTGTCAAAGACATTTTGTTTACTAATGCTCCATCATTATTTTGATCGGAAAAGTTGGTCAACATCAGTAACATTTAAATGGTTAATTTTATTTAGCTCTGACCAGGGCTTGAGTTTTAACATTGGTGACTTTTTTCCGTCATAAATGCAATGCTGTTTTTGGCCACTAGGTGGCAGCATTGAGCCAGAAAACCGCAACTCTGCTGAGACCAAAAAAAAAAAGAGTAAATCAAATGGGGTTCATCATTGTCTGAAAATTAGGTTTACCTAATCTTGAATGCATTGTGTAAAAGGAGATAGTACCAGTCTGTAAAATATATGCCACTAAAATATCCAATCAATAACAGCATATGTATTTGTCCTGCTGTTCATCTGTAATGCCCCCTGTGTCCATTGTGACTGTGTGCTGTTGTTCTTGTTTCATTTCATTCACAAAGTGGTGCTTCTATCTCTTTAAATCCCTGAGGCAGGTCAAACATGCTCTGCTCTTTATAGTCAGTAAAGAGAAGACATAATCAATATTTCAAACAACAAAGGCGACGCTGGTTCAAGCTAAATATCTTGTGGCAGTTGATCTCCAAGAATGTTTTAGAATATACATCAGTTTAACAAATATCATGATGTATTATTTGATTCTCATTTTCTTATTTACCCAATTATAAAAGATTATTAGACAGACTATGTCTAATTCAATTTCTTTTGTCTTTCAACAGTTATGGCTCATGCGTCTACATAGCAGTTGTGTTGAAAATGAGCTATATGGAGTTGTGGTTAGTTTACAGATTGCCTGGAGCAGATCTTCTCCCAATGCCCCACCTGATGGGAGCAATTATTGCACAGGGGCCAGACGCACAGAGGCTGCACTAATGTCTTGTCTGCTGCTTACTTCACTCTCTCATTGCTCCGCTGAAATGACATCATGACTCCTGTCGTTCTCTATGTTTCCCAATTTCCTTTTGGTCTTTTGTTATCTGTCATTCACTCCTTATCTAAATTAAACATGTGGCTGCCAGTCAGCTGTGATTAGATAAAAGGATGGGGTCAGGAATAAAACAATTTAGACATTGTAGTTTCAATTTGTAGATAACATTGGCTTTAAATGAAGTTAAATAGACTGTGATGATCAGATCTTCTGATGACGAGAAACTGATTCATCCCATTACTTAACAAGACATATGTCTTTAAGCTTTAGGCTAGCATGGGATGGATATCAAACCAATGATTATTACCTTATATTAGAGTGCAAAGAGTGCTCCTAGTTAGCATGGGCCTGTATCTGTGTGAGTGTAGCCAACCAGAAATGTGTCATACTCAGCACCCACTAACAGGACGTTAACAAGCATCCCACACACCTCTGCTTCTACAATGACAGCCCACTCCCACCCTTTCCATCACCCTCCTTCTACCAGATGATATCTTATCATGGAACACAGGTAGGCACAGGTATAATCAGGGCAATGCCAAAGAAAAGGGTCACAGCTCTGAAGCAGCGTTTGAGGTGCTTCTGTCATGAAGACACCAGGGACCCCTTGATTTTCTGAGCTGCATTATTCATCTGCAGCTCTACAGCATCAAAGCATCCAAAGATATCAGCCTTCACAAAAACATAAGTCAGATTACTCATCACCTGATTGACGCTTCAGCTTTCAGACAGACAGTTTAAAAATGCAGTAGCAGTGTGGATTGTGGGTACAGTGAGATGTACAGTTATACAGAGGATTTCAGATTAAGGCTTGTGTGTGTGAAGAGGAGATCACTGATAAGCACAAATTCTGAGAAGCCTTGTCACAGTCACAAGTTGAAATAATTGGTTAGTGAAAATAATTGGTTGGTGCCTTGGAGGCTCATTGGGTGGTAAAAATAGTTTTTATCATTGAGACTCAAATTCTCATTCTCAAATCTAAATGCAACAGGAATATGCACCAAAGGAACACTATGTATTTCAACACGTTTACATCACAACTGAAGGACTTAATCTGTTTTGGACTGGTAACTGTTCCATGTCAGACTGGAGCAGCTTTGTCTCCTTGAGTTCATTACTGGGTGTGCATCCTGACTGTTGCTTTAAAAACTTAAAAGTGTGAGTGTGAAATTAGTAAAAGGAATATGATCATCACTGACAAGAGACACCTAAAAGATAATACATTCCAGTGCTTTGCTATATTACTACTGTACATAATATACGTGCAATACTTCAAGAGACTGCTCCTGTACTTCTCTGACTAGGCTGAAAACTTGAAAAAGTATTCTTTCATGCTTTTCCCTTTTCTCGGCAGTCTGACTGTCTTTTACTAGATGTGTGAAATGCTCCATTCTGGTCACACTAGTTCCCATAATTTATGCCCCTGTCTGGCCCTTTAAATTCTGGCAACCATAGTCCACTGGGACATACTGGCATTATCGACGTTTTGTTGCAGAATCTTTGGATATTGCTCTATATTTATATCCTGACACTTCAAAGTCAGGAAGCATTTGTCGGTGTCTTTTAGTCTGCTACGCTTGACTGGCTCTGAGGCTGAAACTCCTGTGGAGGTAGAGGAGGACAGTTGGCAGTGTCTTGTACATGGCTTTGAATTTGCTCTTGCACCAGCAGATCCCCCACCGGAGTACTGTAAGTGGTAATTATACCACTGCTGCCATGATGGCCGCCTTACTGGTTCCACTGGGTCACTGTTGGCTCCCAGTTAAAGACTTCTGTGTGCTGCTGTTATGTCCGCTCTTCTCCTCATGCTTTACTGCCTCATTCCTCTTTGTTGGCTTTGCCTGTTGCCAGTGCTTTCCTCTGCCTCAATCTGAGTGCCCATTTTTGTTTTTTTAAAAGTACTTTGTGCCAAATGTTTCAGTTGGCCAGTCTCTCAGGTGATTGGCTCAAATGGCAGTGTATCAAGATAAAAACAGAACTAGGCCAGGTTTTTATAGAGGAGCATGTAATAAGCAAACAGGAAGTATTGCATAACGCGCACAATTTCAAATAATAATAATAATAATCAGGCTGTTTAAAACCTGACTACGTAATTTAAACACAGCAAATACAATGACTCCCACCTTGCAACGGGAAGTGTAAAACAAGAAAAATTGACACTTAAACTAAATTGGAAAAGGCTGATTGTTGTTTTATAGAATAATATTTATTAGTAACATTTAACAGATTTCCATACAAGTACTTTTCTAGAAATGTCACTGCATATCAACCGATAAAACAAGACATCTTACTCCCAGAACAAACACATACAAACAGGAAGATATCCAAACCATGACCTCATGCACCAATTCACCACCAAATGAAAAAACAGCGTGGCAAAAAAAACAAATACAGACTCGTCTCATTAAAACAAATAACAAGACTATGTAAAAATAAATAAATAAATAAAAAAGGAAAATAAAAAGCCTGGAAATAGCAGAATCAAAATGTCTGCACACGGCTGTTTTACATACTTCTTCATTTTTTTTCTCAAGGAACATTTTAGAAAAAACAATCCATATTTGTAGCCACTCAACATGCAACTGATCCACCAACTATTGTGTCCTTTCTTTCCGTTGTAGCTTATTTGGAAGTGCTCGTTCTTCTTTCAGGACTATAGATTTGCACAATTGGCAGTTCAACTCACTGAGTCCCACTGAGGCTCCATCTTGATCGGTGCCCTTTTACTGTTTGGCGCTCGAGGCTACGGAGAAGGAGGTGTCTTCAAGGAATTGCATGATCCTCCCTGGCTGCTACCTGTAGTTCCCTGGTACTGTGACAAACACAAACACAAAAAGTCACTGCACACATATTCAAGCTAAAATACAAGTTGAAACTAGGTAATTTTAGTTGGGCTGTTTCATTAGGAATTTATTACATGGCAAGCAATCTGATTAAAACGTTTACCATACAGAGTGGTTTAGACAAGTCTGGTCCTCCAGTCTACTTTGTTTTGGAGCAGCGTAAGAGAGAAATATTATGAGTGAAATGACATCCAGGGACAAGTAGAGCCTGAGGTCTCAAGGTACGGAATGCACCCTTTAAAGAGCTTGAGAAGGGCATTAGAGATGCTAAGCGCATGTATAAGAAGCACACTGAAGGTCACTTTGGAAACAGTAACCTCAGCATTACAAGTGGCATCAAAGCTTTACCACTGTACAAAGGCAAAACCCCTCAAACCTGCTTTTAGCTTGCTTTGAAGGAGAATATAAGAGAAATATAACTCACACAGCTTTGCCCAAATACTAATTCCACATAAGCATCAAGTAAAACCCACTCATATGAAAAGAAACCTAATTGTATGTACAGTATATCCCTGTTTCCCACATGTCTACTGGTCACTTGTCTTCACTGTGTTCAGAGAGCCTGATGCTTTTTTTTTTTTTTTTTAATGTAAATTCCATTTAACCCTCAATTTCTCAAAGGACTCACCATTCAAATAGCAATTTGCTAAGGAGGTGTAGTCCTATTACTGCAGACCAAAAAATCTTCCCACAGCATCTCTTTTTTAACACGCTCCTTCAACGGTGAATACTAATGAGTCAAGTGCTTCAACTGTGCATTTCTTTACAGCTAACATTGTGAAAGTTAAAAATATAGTGTTCCTATATAGTCATAGGCTTTGAATGCTCATCACATCCTCCCTAAGTGCTCACCTCCACCAGTGGATGCCAGTGGGCGACAGGTTTCCGTGGATATGTGAGCATTTCATTCCAATGGTCTCGGCCGAGGCTGTCTGCATCGTTGCCAACCCGACACACTCCAATGACTTCATTATGGCCTACTCTGTTTGTGCCACAGAAGAAGAGAAAATGTGTTCAGAAAATAGCCTGAAAATAAATTGAAAATATTACCGCTATCGGTCTTATAGTGAGGCATCAGATTACTTTTTTTTTTAATTAAAATGAAAGTTAGCTAGCAAGTTATGTAATTTGTAGTATTTTTAGATGAATAACCCATGTAAGAGATGTATACAGAGTAATAAAAATGAATCTTAACCGGTCATAGTCCATCACAGCAATCAAAAGGCTGATCTGCTCTATGTTTTCTGGAGGGACATCAAAGACTATGGCCTCATTATAAACTGGATTCAAAGTGTTTCTCTTCGTTGATGTCTTCCTCTTCTTCAGTCTGCGACCGTCGCACATTAGAGAAACCTTCACATAAGGATCTGTGGAAATGAGACACAGAAGTTAGAGGGAAATGCTCATTTTTATTTAGTATGGGCACTAAACCCAGTGTTTACACACAGTCACGCTTTTTAATTACCAGAAGCACCGGTGATGTCCATGGCCTTGAGATTACGAGCCTTTATCATGGTAATGGTCAATCTGCCTGCAGTAGGCAGGTAACACAGAGAGAACATCAAGTCCCCAAGATCCACATTATCCTGAAAAAGAACAAAACACACTTTACAAAAGCAGAAAAATCTACTGCTTTCACACAGACTCTTATTGTAAAGAGAATCTGCTTTGACATCTGATCCTTTGTCGGAAAATTGAAACCTTTTTCTTTTAAAGAAAACACCCCCAGCTCTAGCTGCCATACACCTGCAACAGCTTTCCACTTTTCATCCAAGATAGAGACTTGTATGTGAGACTTGTGTTCAGCTGGAGAGAAGCAGCAGCTCACTTATCACTGTCTCTTAAAATAGCTCCACTACATACAAATGTGAGAGCCACAGCACACCCTGTGTCTGGTTCTAAGCTTCTACAGCACAACGTGAAAGTTAGGGGTCAGGATGTTTCCATTGGTTGGGCTTTATACTCTTCTTAAAGGGTCTGTCGAGAAAACTGTGCTTTAGATTAGATTTAATAGTGGGAATATCTTTACAGAGCGCAGAGTAACTGTCAGACTTACTTAAAGTTTCCAGGTAGCATGGCCTGGTGCAGACATGATGTAATGATGTCCGCAGTTAGAGCAGAGAATAAATTATCAAATGTCAAGGTCTAACTTTTCTCAGGCTAAAGTGTGTGTGGACCGTATTTAACCTTGAGTGATAGATAGATCAGTGGGCCGACAAATGCTGGTACAAAGCTCATTAGACTGCAGGGCAGAAAAGACATTTGCATACACTTTTCAGAGAAAGAAGCAAGAGAGATACATGGACACCAAAATTGCCTTTGCCTATTAAAGTCATCGTTTATCACACACACCAGTTTTATATTGTGGATTATAGTTTGCTTCTCAGGTTTGGAAAAGTGTATGTTGGATTTTTTTTTTTTGTCTTTATGCTAGTTGCACAATTCAATTCTTCTGAAAGTTAAAGTTCGTCACTTTCATTTTGGTGATTAAGAGAGTGGAATGGTGACATGCAACAAGAATAAGTTAAATTGTGGAGAAAACAGTGATAAATCCCATTGTATTTTCACAGTGACATTTTATCCATTGACAATTATCTTTTGACAATCTTGACATGTTGTGATGAAATACTTCTAGAAGCTAAGCCACGCTGTGAAAGAATTGATAAAGTATTTTTGTGGGAAGGTCTGACGCACATCCTCCCACTTACACATATGTTCAGTAATTAAATTGTTTTTGTTTTGTTTTTTTTATAAATGTGTCTGAATCATTGCTTCAGTACAATAAGTGAGACTAAAATTAAACTCCACACTCTGTCAGAGAGAGCACAGCATCATGACAGACATCTTTTTGTTCAAAGTCAGACCTATTGATCTCTCCTAGTAAGCTCATTAGTTTGTTAAAAAGCAGAGGATCTTGCTCCACTCCTTTAGCGTCATCACCGCCAACGTGATGAATTTATCAAAGTGAAGTGTCTCATAGTGACATCGCATCAAACACAGGCGATAAAACGTCTTATGCACATGAATCTGATGGAGAGTACAGTATATGGCTGCACGAGAGCCCTTCCAGAGAGTGCTTTGTAATGAAAAACCTCCTGAATAGATGGGCCTTGATATATAACATGACACTTTACATTCTTTAGTTAGTGCAGACTTACCGAGGAGACGTACTGGACGTCTCGGCAGAGTTTAGTCTCCCGTGGGAAATCAGCCAGATCGAGGAAGTTGTCTACAACCACTTGGCCAATTATGTCATGGCGTGAAAAACGGTCGAAGTCATAGACGGTAAAGTGTAGCTTACGAGTGGGAAGCTCAGAGTATGCCACCGGAAACAGGAAGACCTCGTCAAACACTGGGTTGAGCGTTTTGCGGTGAACCTTGGTTTGGTGCTTAGTCTTACGGTCAGGCAGCAGGTAGATCTTTACATAAGGGTCAGAGGTACCAGAAAAGTCCTTGGCAGGGAGGTCTTCAGCTTTATGGATTTTCACTATTAACTGTTCCAGATCACAGTCAAATTTGAGAATAAAATGGAGGCGTCCGCAACTGCTCCCTCTGCGGCCACCTTCATCCCCTTCAAGAGAGCGCTGTTTGTAAAGCTCAGGCTTCAGGCGGCCAAGGCCCAGGCCCATTCCAGTGAGGGAGTCCTGTCTTTGGAACTGGGCCACATTGAAGTCTGGGTTAGACAGGTTCATATGTCTGCGAATGGACCCTTGTCTGTGAAAGAGAAATACTTCGGTGAAATGAAAAAGACATCAATCAACACGTGAGACAGGCCCTCAGCAATAACACTCGTGAAATTCATTTTACATAATACCAGGTGTCAGCTTTGAGTTTAGTAATAGATGTAATATAATGGGTTGTGTATTTGCTTTTGTGTTTTTCACCGGTTCAATCTTATTAGTATTGTATTTTAATATTATAATTAATGATTCTGTCTCTTGACATGTCTGTGTTGTTGTTGTTGTTGTTTTTAAATGAGGATTTTCTAAATTGACAATTCTGAACTGAACCAAACTATCAAGCCTGAATGCAACAGGTTAGCACAGGAGAAATTTGATTGAACTTTCAATTTGACAAAATGAACAATGTTTTACCCAATTTCAGAAATGGAGCAACCAGAGGGTGAGGGCTCAGTGGTCTGCCTCTGTATCCGAGGGTTAGAGTGGATTCCATTCTCCCTGGTTTTGCTCTGAGCGTCCAGTGGAATGTCCGGAGACGTGTGGCTGATCTTCATTGCCGCCTCCGGGGCAGCTTTGACCACAGGAGGCGGAGACATGGGAGACATGGGAGCTTCCACTGATATGACTGATGCCACTGGAGTAGGCTCTCTGGCGATGGAGCAGTGGGACGACTTACGGCGGTTGTGTGTCGGTGGGTCCACTGCTGTGTAAACAGGCTGCCTTGGAGCAGGCTGCGAGGGCAGGGGGCTCATGGTGGGATTGAGGTGTCCAGTGGCCTCTTTGATAGTGGGCGATAGGCCCCGCTCCCTCCATGGTATCCAGCAGAGCTTCCAGGAGACAAAAAGGGAGACTCCAAACAGGGCCAAGCCACAGGCGGTTACTACCAGCGACAGCAGACTCACCGACACATCTGACAAGGAAACAAGACACAGAATATATCAGCATTATATATATCACTTATATCACATATAGCATTAGAAGTATGTAATTGTAGTAGAATTGTAATAGAAGTCTGTAATGTTGTAAATTGGATGTAATTGTGTAACTATCCGACAACAGCTGCAGTTAACCCTTTCTCCCATCAGAAAAAATTAAATCCGAAGCCTTGGTGATTTTCTTCTTGTCTCGTGTGTGCAGTGTCACAACTGCCTTTGTGTTTGCTCCCATGGCGACACATTAGAAGAAGAGCTATAGACTGATTGACCTGCTGTGAATTCTGTGCAGTGGCTTTGTGAGCCATCTTCTCTTTTTGTTGTCTTTAATGAATTTTATTCCTACCCTTTAAAGATTAGTCAGGATTAGCTTAATGTATTCTGATACCTATGAAACCTCCCTCCTGCCCCCCACATGGATGTGCCTTGTGTAGTAATATTTCATCCTCCTACTGATAACAGAAGAGGAAAAATGTGTTCTTTTGAGGCTGGGCACATGCTTTTTCAGATTCAACAAAAAATAATATGTTTACATTTTCACAAAACCCAGTGACCAAATCCTCATATCACAAACTAGCCTTGCAGCTCATGTATGTTCAAGCAATATAAGTTATTGTTTACTGATCAAAGCTTTAACATGACCAAGGTGAAATAGTTATTGATAGAATGTAAAAGCCATTCAAAAGATTAAGACCAGGATTAAACTGACAAATAGAGGTCGATGGTGTCAGTGCATGGCACTGAATAACTCTGCATTTGTTTACAACCAGTGCCTTGGTGTCAATACAGAGACCAGCTCATGTTGGCATCTCTCTATATGTATATAATTTAACTGACCATTCATACACTACATGTCAATATAACTGTGCTGTTTTAGTTTATTATATTGTTTTTAATACATAAACCTGCATTTGTGGCAGTAATTAAGTGCTTTTAGTGAATTTGTTTAATGAGGTGTGATAATAGGTGGCACAATGCATGTGGAATATTTGTGCAGAAATAAACCATGTCCTTTTGAGAAGCTTTATTCCAATCCACAAACTTTGTTACTATACCTACTGAATGTTATCCAAACAAAAAACTGTGGCTTAATTAAAAGATTGAGAGCACGCTATGTACTGATACAACATGTTAAATCACTCAGATCAAGTTATTACAAAAGCCTTTGCTTTAACAAAGCTTTATTTGATACAAATGAGCCTGAAGCTCAGATTGACAGGCTGCAGTCTGCTCCAAGTTCACTCAATCTTACACTTTCAAGATGAATCATATAAAGCCAGCTTTATCAGCAAAAATTGTCATCTCACTAAATGTGTTCTGGATAAAACAAAGGAGACAATGTGATGATTCAACTCTCAGTGAGAAAAGGATGTATTGGTTATGTGTACATTATTCTAAAGGGACTCTAAAGCACTGCCTCAGCAGACTGTCTTTGTGTGGGCGCCCACAGTGTGTGTTCCTCACAGACAAACTGTCCTTTCTGTGCTCTCAAATTCCTTGAGTAGAAGAAGATGTGTGAGAATAATGTGGAAAAATTTGAGGGACTTGTCATGTGGGGACACTGAGCTCACAGTTTGGCAGGCAGCCGGAGCACTGGTTGCTTGGTGGGAACGAAGAATCTGCAGACTTCTTGAAGGATTTGGAGACTGCATTGTAAAAAAGGAAAAATGGTGGGCCAATTTTAGAGCACAGAACCTTAAGAGGTGCAATGGTGTAGGAGGCCAGCAAGTGCTGAAAAAGCAATGTTTTAAGTCCTACATAAAAATATACTTCTATGTGCAAGACAGAATAATGAAACTGTTAAGTGTGACAATGTGTTGTTTATCAACTGTGTCATCAACATGTTATTTTTGGAATAGTCCTATTTTGTCCAACTTATGAGTAAATCTGTCATAATGATGTGCATTTGTAGTTCAACAGGTTTACATGACGTTTTGGAAAAAGGGGATTTATGCCTCTCTTAAACAATCGATGCTCTCTCATATAACCTCTTGACATTTATATCTTTCTGTCTTATTCTGTTATGGGGAGTGTCATAGGATGTTGCCAAGTCCTCCCTCTAACATGTTACATTAAACCTCATCAGGTCTGGGAGTCAATTCTACCATAGGATCTTCTGATACAGTATATGTCACTGCGCTGTAGGAAACAGAACAGGGATGAAGGCTGTAATGATCAGAGTACAGGGAAAAAGCAGGGAAAATACCTCAATAAGTGAAACCAAAGGTAAATAGGCATAACCTTGGTATAAGACTTCCATTGAGATTTTATATAGTTTATAATAATTAATAGACAAAGAATGAATGAGGCAGAAGGACTGCGTTATACAGAGCACTCTTTATATCCTCATATGTTGTTATTTGTCAGGCATTATTCATTTCCACATATTTGTGGATCTAACCCTAACTTTGCAAGGTTTGAGTGGCAGACTGACATGAAAATGATGAAATGTTTTCATAATGAAGGTTAATATATTCTAATTATGCATGACATGACATATGTGTTGAAGCAGCACTGTCTGGTATATTGCTTCTCTCTTAACGTTTATGGCTGTTCGATAAATTGACTAGAGTCTGTTTGGTTTATAATTTCAATTTTAATCCCGACTCAGTGGCTACATTTGTTAGGCGCGCCGCCAAGTTACTTGAATGGGAATTGGGTATAGCTTAAAGTGTGCTCTGGCAGCAATCAGCTCCTACTCCGAGCAGTTATGCACATTCACCTGTCAGGTGCTGCATGCGCGAGTTTTGTGCAGAAATGTATGGATTTCTTGTATGCAACTGTAGCTTAAGGCATTCAAAGACTTTAGAGGATTCACAAATGAAAATAGAATAAGCTGGTAAAAGTGCATTTGTTTAATAGGTATTCATTTCCAAACATGGCGGTTGTAAAAAGCACAATTATAGCCATCTGCTTTCTTTCAGAAGCGCATGACTTCCACATGAGCTCATCTCAATGCAGCCGGAGTAGTACGCGTGCAAACCAGAAGAGTCTCCTCACCTGAATCCGAGTAGCGTGGCCTGGCGAGATCTCGGAAATAGTAGGTGAAATCCAGGCAGTTCTCGTTCGGCACTTCCCCCTTGGAACAAAGATCTGAAAGGAGTTCAAGTGCTTTTCGACAAATCTCGTCATCTCTGTCTCCAGGCATTTCCCACCAGCATCCTTATAAATGAAGAGTCTCTTGTACACCAGCGCGTACCAACCACTCTGCCTTTTTTTTTTTTTTTTTACAGTCTCCTACTACAGTACTACGCTGCTTCTGGAGCACTTCATCCAGCGGCACGCCTACCAAACGATCCAAGCGACAAAGATGCAGAGAAATACAAAGGACAGAACAAATAAGTCGAGTGGAAGTGACGCACAAAAACCCTTTCTGTGAGTGAGAAAATGAATTTAGTGCATCATTTGATCTGGATTAGAGCAAGGCTTTCATTCCGCTGTTCGGATTAAGAGCCACCGGTTGAATCCACGCGTGGCCACTGCGGCGTCGTGCGCTGTCCATGGTGCTGGATGGAGTGAGCGCGCACGCGTTCCAAAGCCGGACTCTCGCTACAGTAAATCCACGCAGGCGGTCGGCTCTCTTGCCACGAGAATTCAGGCTCTAACACTTGAGAAAGTTGACGACAGCTCACAAAAGCAGGGACGCCCAGCTCTGCGCGCCGCTGACCCTGGCGCGATTTTACGTGGGTGCGAGTGTCCAATCAGAAGGGTTCATAGGTTTTAATTTACTCTCGCCGTAGAAAGGCATTTTTACGCCGGGAATCTTGTCACATGTCACATAGCAGTGCGTCGAATTGCAGAACAAATGCAGTAAAAAGGTTCACGTAGCCCAGATGTAGACGAAAGAGAAAAGATATGACAGGCACGAACGCGATGTTACATAACTGTGTGAGCACCGAAGCCCACATGGAGGCTTGTACATGAGCACTCAGTGACAGCTTTATTGATTTTCTGCGGTGACATTGATACTTTGCACAGTTGACCAATTATTGATCAGTAACGCTCACAAACACGGCAACAAACTGTGCTCTTTTTGTTCTTTTTGAGTATCATTAAAGCGAAAACACAACTTCTAATGAACTGTGCCCTGTGTGTGATTATCCCATTACTGTTTTTATTTCCTATCTTTTAAAAGCCCAACAGGGATCATAACATACTCTATCCCCAAACACAGAACATGGGATCCTGTTTCTTGGCAAAACACCCATGTGCCATGTTTTTATGAAAGGAAGAAAGACTTGGCACAAATAGAAGGTGATAACATTCATGTTGACTGTAAAATGGGGCATTCAAGTCAGAGTTTATGTGTGTGTCTGTGCCTTCCATTCAAAATGTTTTCACTAAGCAGTAACTCAGCTTTCTTGGTGTCCATGGCAACTGTTAAAAGACAGAAGGCCCCCTTCACCCATTTTTTTCTTCAACTCTTATTCCGTCAGCCTCTCTTCTCTGCACGATCTTCTAACACCCTCACCCTTCCCCCACAAAACTTGCACAAAAATTCCCCTCTCCTCCGCGTCTAATTATTGTAACCTGTGTGCTTCCACCTCCTTATCAGCTTGTTTGAATGCTTGAATTCAAAGACCACATAAAACGGGAAGGCATCAATCTCCGAAGGCTGTATCCCACTCACATGTTTTTTATTTTAAAACAGTGGATCAACAATTGTGCATTTTCATCCTAAAAAGGTATTGTGGAACAAAACAATGTCCACACAATCAGTTTAGTAATGATGTGTCTCTACATTTGAAAATGGTCAGTACATACATCCCTTTGGAATTAACTGGCAATAAAAACACTGTATTCTTTCAGTTTGCACAACAACAGCAGCAGCATTCATAGATGACAGAGTGAAGCTGATTCCAAATGGTGCAGAAAAAATCAGCTTTCTTTATGACAAAGGCTACACAAAAATCAATTACTAATACAGTCGCTCAGGGAAAGTACATTGCTTTGTTTACCATCTATTGGTCTATGACCCCTAAAGGGATGGGCAAAAATGTGATTTACAAGTATTTGGTGCACAACAAAAGGTCTGTTGTGAACAGGGTCAGATAATTGCATTGGCCACTGGCAAATTTTGATTAGACATGTTTATTATTCTGATATAGGAATAAATTTCACAGTTGTTTTTAGGTAGTGCAAGATAATATTTGTGACTATGTGTCATCTGAAGAGATTTACTATTACATTCCCCGCCTGAGATTTTTCAGCATTCTTTAAATCAAACAAAAGTGCAGTTTCTCTGAAAAGGCGCATGGAAATGACAAGGAGGAGGACGGGATGCAATTCTCTCAAGTCAGTTTGTTCTTTTTCTGCCTCTATTTTTCTCTATGGCTTTGAGAGGCCTGGAGGGTTGAAAAAACAGATCTCCAGAAAAACAAAGACACAAAAGCTACTGCAGGATATTTCTGTATGTGTCTGAGAGAGACAGCTTGTGTGAGATAGTGAGTGAGACCTTGCAGTGTATATAAAGAATTGGGTGTTGCGTGAAAGGCGAGGGGGGGTGAAGGAAAAGAAACTGTAAATACAAAAAAAAAAAAAATGATAGAAAGGTACTGAGTATGTGGCCAAACACACTAGTATCTGTGTGAATACATCCTGCCACTGTGTTTATCAGCTCTACTGCATATCAGCAGGTTGTTTAGAGCTGGAGGATGTGAGAGATCATTGATGATCTGGTCTTGTTTGCATCGACCTTATTCTGTAGCTTATTAACTCCAATAGAGGACAGTTCAATAATGTCTAAGCCTACATGTGTTTAAATGCACCTATGTAATACTGTGGAACAAAGAATATATCAAAGAAATCTGAAAAAAAATAGTATATAGGTATGAGTACATATAGTGTTGTTCAGAATAGCAGGACACATCCTCATGTTATCACATTAAGCAGTATGATATGAGGTAATTGCAGTAAGGCAGCTTTTATAGTGTGACAACTCCCTGTGGAACGATGTGCTTGTATATAGTTAGAGGCACCACAATGAGACAGTGAGGGCCAGCTGTGCCATTATAACACAAGTCACAGGGTAATCAGCTGAGGGAGCAGGTGTCTGCAGCACCAGAGCGCTTTCTAAAGAAAGATAAAGGCCAACTGAGCCACACAAACTTCATAAGTGTCATTTAGTAATAATGGGACACATGCAGTGGACAACTGACCAATGTTATATAATGGAGTGTTGCAGAGGACATATAGGCTTTACAGTTGTCTCATTACGTTCAACGGTTTAAAGTTCATTGAGCTTAATACATTTGTCCTCATGAAGGGGATAGCAGTTCATTTCAGCCTGCCAGTGGGGCCCCAAGGCTCAACAGTATTTAAGACAACAACAAGTGTAAATAGGCCAGATTATGGCTAAAATACTAATTTTGCATCCGTGCTCCCTGGCAAGGTAACAAAACACAGAACAGATAAGACTTAAGTAGAAAAAGAGAGGAACAGCACCAAAAAGTACAACACATAAAGATGTTAAAAGTTAATAATGATCACAAGACTTGTGCTTGTATTTTATTTCATTTGATCACTATCCTTTATAAACCCATTAATGAGCATCAAAAGGGATCTACCATTTTGCTTCATTGGCAGAGTAATTAAAAACAACTGTAAACAGTGGGTAAAAGTGATGTAATACCAGTTACCAGTAATGCAACAAGGTGATGGAAAATTCTCAAGGAGAGGCACATTTTATGATGAAGTATTCCTTATGAAGAAGCTGGGGTTTTTCACAACACACTGTAATACATGAGCCTTGTTATCACACAAATGATACTGTATAAGATGTCCTTTGAATCTTTGTAATTGATGTAAGTCTTAGAAGTCTGAGTGTGATACGACAGAGATAAGGAGGGACCATCACAGATAAGCCCACAAATGGCTGTACAAATGTATTGACTGCCCAAAGGAAGCAGCCAACAAGCAACCCAGTAGTGATGGAAACAGGACACAGAAAGCCACAGCAGTGGTCTGATATAATCAGTTGATTCAACCTTTCAGAATAATTACAGACATTTTTCAGCATTACCTCTGTAATAAGTGTTATTAGTTATTTCAAGGGGACATCTAATATAGTTAGACATCTAATAGTCAGTAATAGACTGAACGTTCATAAGTTATTGTACTAGAACATGTATTTTGTCTAGTACTCTAGAAGTGGGTCTAAAACCTCACACTGACCACAGCAATCAATTAAGTTCAATATGAGATTCCAATTATAATGTTTTATTTAAAATGGGGCGGGCTTTTAGCGTTGCTCTGTTTTTGTTTTTTCTGATTGGTGATTATGTTTTCCAATTTTTTGGCATCTGCTGTAGATGTATCCATAGTCTCTGCAGACTTTGGTACTGCCTCCTCAATTCAATTGATTGGTTGTGCTCAAACCAAGAGACCCAGACTAAGTCTTTGTATAGATCAGAAAAACAATTAGGATGGCTGTAGTTCTAGCTCTCTGCACCTGCTGTTAAATTCAAAACAACTAAATATAAAATCATTACCTTTAGACACACATTTAAAAGCACATTTAAGGTCAAAATGTTACTGTAATCACTAGCAAGAGACATGCAATTTTGATTTGAATTCTCTTTTTTCTTTTGGGCATATCACACTAGACAAATGGGCTGATGCAAAATGGGAAGTGAAGAGTTTTAGAACAATAATACCCTGTGCCCTCTTTGTACTGTGCCCCAGACATCACCGTCCATCTTCCAATGCCAAAGTGTTAATAAAACTCACATCATCTCCTTTTAAGATAAGCAAGCATTAAGACTGTAGGCAAGACTGACATAACATTTGATAATTAAAAATGTAGCCACTGATTTCCTGAGATGAACACACGATCTGTGGAAAGTTCAGTGAAGTGAGGGAGAGCTGCAGCTCGAAAGTGTAAGTAGTGATATGTGGGAGCAGCTAAAAATAGCACCAAAGGCACAAGCCATTCTCTGTAGCCAGAGAAAATTGGATTAAATGGAATTAGATAGTAGATATTACTTTCTCTGTCTCATGTTTTGAATTCAATTAAGAGCCAGTTATGCACGAAATCTGTGTACTTTAAGATTTTCATCTCAAAGTCACTTTCCCCTGTGTTATCTTACGGTAAATGGATTTTGTGGTCGAGTATCAGCAGTGATTAATTCCAGCTATGCATTTATTTTACTTTCACCAACATTTAATCCCTGAATGTGAGGTTAAGAGTTGATCTGTCACTTTTGGTTCCAACGAGAATTCTTTCATAGATTACACAATACTATAGTGTTAATCTTATACAAAGAGTGGACGCGGTCATGTACCAGTGTGTATAAATATAACTTTGACTGTACAATAAAGACTATAGGAAGAGTCTTGCTCCACCCGTGTGACTGGCATGCTGTAGCTTCCTGGGGATTGAGAGGTGTTGCGCCGTTAAACTGTGTGTTGCCTTGGGGAGAGGGACATCCAGAAAGAGGTTAACACCTGCTAAACCTGCTGAGGCTCATGGGAGGGCACACCTATGAATAAAGCTGGATGAAAATCACAAACATACTAACACAGACTCAGCCCCATGTATTTATTGTATTTTGGGCTTTATTTGACTTATACTGTTGGCTGAAATGTGTGTTATTTATACAGTATGTGTTCATCGTATATTTACATAATAATGTTTTTGTTGTTTAATGTTTAATTGATTCCGGATGAGTGATGTCTGACTTTTACCTGTTGCCAGAGAAGGCTGTGTTCTCCATGGTGTGCACTTCCTCAGTATCAGCAGCTACGTCTGAGTGAGAAAGCTCCATAAGTAGACTCAAGGGAATAGGGCACAGGGAATAGACTAAGTCGGTTTGTGTCTGTGTGTGAAAGCACGAAGCCATTCCTGTGTTTGCGTTGATGTGTGTACTTATGTATCCTGTATAATGCATGTTGTGAGGTGTGTACTGGGGGGACATCAACCCAGCCCATGCCTCAGACTGTGCCGGGCTGTCAGTAATAATTTATCAGCTGGAGCATGTGGGGTTGGATGTGGAGTTATAGTTATATGTATACGTGTCCCCCACAGGTTGATTATCACAAGGAATTCAAGGAAACAATACGAGGAAAAGGATTGTTATTAATGAACTGATAATTGTACAAAATGTTGAACTGTAGAGCTCATGAGGAATTTAGAGGATATTGTTATTTATGAAACTTAAGAATTTTAGATTAGAAATTGTCTATCTAGTGACCTGCCCAAGGACTCCAGATGGATGTTTTCTGTGCATTGTCCTTGATAAAGAGACAAATACATAAATAAATAATAAAAATAAGTATTATTTATTTTTAATTTTTATTTAAATTGATTTACTGGAGGCAGAAAAGTAGCAAATCAACACAATTTTCCCATGTGACTTAAGTCTTGTAGATTATCTTCAGAGTACTATATTCCATCTCTCCATCTTTGAGATCTAACGACACTGAAAACCAGTAAAGCACTTTTTTTCCTCTCATCCCGACAGTGTGGAAGATCAACCAACTCTGCTGAACCATTGCACCAAACCAGCACCACCAGCAGCAGCAGCAGCCTATCTCGAAAGCTGAAGACGATGATACACCCCTCCCCAACCCTAGCGTCTACCCCCAGAGCACCCCACCCCCACGGACTTGGTTGCTGTGGTAACCGTGCGGCAAGTACCTCCAAGCTCTTATGTCTCTCGGTTATGGCTGTCCATTTCCATTCTCGGGTGTAGAGGATTGATCACGGTGAAGCTTGGGGTGGCACTGGCGCACAGCCGCTGGGAATGAGCAGCGCTGACTCTACTACCTGTTTCCTGACAATACCGCTTCTATCTTCCTAATGTAGATAGCACTTGATTATGAAGTTATTAAGGCATTTTGATTTCCATTCTCAATATTTTAATTGACTCTATGGAGGCTTCATTATCTCCTAGAGAAGCTCTGGATGACTGATGGGAAGTTATTGATTGCAAACAATCATCTTCTGGTTCCCCCTTCTGCTTTTACAGCTGAAATGGCTTGGCAACAGAGATTTACAATAATAAGCAGATTATGCATTGGGTTATAGCTGCAAAGCAAAATGTTATCATGTAATAAGATTTGTCAGAAAGGCATCAGAAGCTGTTAGGAAGCAATTATCCATAACTAGCTGCATATAGCTGTTCTCACAATAAACAATATCTGCCATTGGTGTAGCATTTAGAAACTTCATTAACCTTGCAAATGGGTTGTAACCAAAGTAATCTAGTAGGTGTTGTTGCCAGATAACAAGAGGCTCCCAGGTTTGACTGCTACCATTAAAACAATATGGCTCCCAGGTGCTGATTTATAGACACTGGAAGGCCGCTCTCATCACTTATTAATGGTCACTAAATAAACATTTACGACATTCTTGCAGCAGCCCTCAGTAGATGAAAATATCCTCAGATAAACATTCACTTTGCAACGTTGTGTAAAGCATTTATCTAGCTTTACTTGAACTCATGATGCTAAGTTTTAAATAAAAATACATTTGAGCAGATCAAGACAATCCTGTCCTAAATAACTGCAAGGATTAACTTAGTGGCTAACAGCATAGCACCAGTAAAGAGGAAAATGCAGAAGAACACATCCAATACTCATAAAAATTAATGAAAAAAACTGTGTCTTGGGCTTAAAAGGATATTTTCATTCGGTGTCTTTATGTATGAGAGAGAGGTGTGCAAATGTTCAGGAAACTCACTTAAAGGACACTGAGAAATAAATGTATCCTCTGAGAGCAAAAGTCAATCAAAAGCTTCCAGACGCAGCCTAAAGATCAATAAATATGACTTCTACACTTGTACATGTATTGCACCACTTTATTAAATGTGAGGGCCAGTTACAACATACAGTGTACATGAAATACTCATGTGTGTCTTGTTAATTCCACAACTCTTTGCCTTATGAATGGAGATGTATAGGAAAAGCTCTTTTAAATGATATAAAAGAGTTTTGTACGTTTTTGTTGAAGAAAATAGGACTAGACACAGTGTTGGAAATCCAAATAAGACAAAGCTGCTACTACATCGCCCAAAACATTTTCTCTGTGTAAAAAATTAAACTGAAAGAGAAAGTGACCCCACTGAAAGTTTAAATAATGACAGAAAACACATGAATATAATGTGTGCTTGTCCTGGATTGCAAAAGGCGTCTTGTGGAGGCTCATTGGGAGGCTTTAAATTGATCCAAGGTGGGAAGTTTGTTTTGTTTTTTTGGTGGTTTGTAAGTCTTTAGGGTGAAGTGTGAGAGAGGCATGCTGGGAGATGATGGCACACACATTAATTTAACAGAACCATGGCAAAACATGACATTACATCACTGTAGTTTCCTTTTCACCCACGAAATAAGACACACTTTAATAAGTATGCCAGAAAAATGCAGAAGCAAGCAGGTTTGTTAGAAGAAAAACACAAAACACACACTCACCCTTTTAAAAGATGAGATCATTTAAAAGATGTAAATGGCTTTTGGGGAAACACAGAAGAAAAGAAGGCATCCACACAACCTTGAAGCATTGTACATGAAAGAAATGTGCTTAGCTATACATTAAATATCCCTATAGATAATTAACACAAACACAAGTTAGCTTTTCGTATCTGCAATGTAGTCTCCGAGTGTGTCTATCAGACAGACATTGACCTGAGGCTGTGGAATAATGGATTCTATTTTGCTGGTGATCTCAATCTAGGCTTTTCATCCATAGGCAAATACCCCAATTATCTATGACTATCAAAAATGTTGTTTCCAGCCATCAGTGTAAACCAGATAAAGACACAACCCTAGGATTATGCTTCTGTGGTGAAAACTTACATCATGTGTCATTTGTTTCAACAACTGGAACTCTCAAAGTTTTTGAAGTCGTCTAATTAAATGATGCCATGTTCTAATAGTGTGGCTGACAACAATGGTGTGACTCTTTCTGATTTAACCCAGACAGGTCTGAAAGAGAAGGAAAGATCACATCCCATGAGAGGAATAATGGTCTGGAGCCTTTTCTGCACAGCCTCACAGCTTTACAGTTTACTCTCCCAACTATGGACACAGCAGCAAACAACAAACACGCTGCCTAATCACTATCCACAAGCCGGCCAAGGCAAGGAACATTCATAACAAGGGACTTTAATTAGACTTAGAGTGGCTTATGAGAAAGGCTTTAAGGAAAGCTTCTAAGCAAAAAGGAGTTAATTACTGATGTAAAAGATATGGCTTGCATTATGTCTCAGTAAACACTATAGCTGCCTACATACTATCTTATTTTCTTTTTAATTATATCTAATGCAATTCACAGCACAGTTTCACCATGCGCTTCTCGGTTCTGAATGTTACTTAAGGCAAGGACCAGATAATTGAATATCCTATGGTTAAAACATTAGTGTGATGCAGTAATATAGTGCTCTAATTATATAATATACATACATTTAATATACAATATGTGCAGTGATCTGAATTCATTTAAATCTGGAGAAAACCCCTTTTCAAAAATGAACAAATAAGCTGATTACCTGACTAATGGGGATGAATAATGTCTTACGTACTCATTTACAGCCTGTTCTCTTTTGTCTCCCACTTAACACTAAATGCCTCAAGGGAAGTGCACAAAGAAGTCTTAAAACTGACCTTTATTTTTGGATTACATGCCTGCAGTAAAGGGATGTTTGAGAGTAAAGTGTATGTAAGTGTATGTAGACTCATCGACTGGCAGTAGGTCTGATGTGAACCTCAGATGAACAGACGCCAAGCCCCTGTCTCTCCTGCTCAAGAGGGCTTTGACAGCATCATTAAGAAATTCATGAGCTACCCCTTTAAAGATCATATGCTAATTAAAGAAGTCTATAGTGAATAGTCTATAGTCGTAGTGTGGGTTAAAAAGATATAAAAAGATTGCACAGCATAGTATTAGAAAGTAGTACCTAAATATTGTATTAGGTTTAAATTCATCAATGATATAGATATTCAGTTAAGAATTGTACAAATAACAAAAATACCAAAATATATACAAGAAAGGGTTAAAGTTATGTTTTTTAAATCATCTCTAAAACTACAAACAGAAACAATACAGTGAACAAAAACTGTAATCTGGTTTCTTCTTTAACTCAAACCAAAATAACTGTTTGTATAAGACCCTAAACAAACAAAAATGACTCTCCTGGCTTTAGCTGCTGTCTGATTCAATGGGTATTTCTACACAATTAGACTCATTTTACACTTATTTATCTTCTATTACTTGCGCACTAATGCTTCAAATCACTAAGGTCTTAATTAACAATGGCGGTCAGGAGCTACTGAAGCCTCATATGAGTGCTGCAGAATGACAGACACTTTTAGATTACTGCTCGTGTGAATTCCTGCAAACTGCGTTTCCCCAGCAACAGGAAGACAACATGACAGGAAAATCATCTTGGGAAAGGATTTTAGTACAAGAAATGAAAGTAGAAGTTAATAGAACTGGAGAACAGACCGCTTGGGCAATAAGCAAAGTAGGCATTTGGCTTTTTAAATGATCCGTGCATAGGACTACAGATAATGAGGTGGAACCTTGGGGAGGAGCATAGCCCTGAGCTGCACACTTAGGGCTAAACACTGTGTAATTGTTTACCAAACTGATGGTGGAGAATATGCAAACTGGCACGTCACACTTTCCCTGTGGTCTGGGCAGATTCTAAGGCCACTGATACATAACCTGCTCTATAAATTTGTAGAAACTAGCCTTTGCTTCCTGAGCTCTTGTATTGATTTTCTCACTGAGGATTATTAGTTTATGAAATCCTATATTTCCTCTCTTTATGTCCACATTGAGGATCTGCCCACACAAGGAAAGGAGTGCTGTGCACGTATTTCCTTCCGTGTTTAAAAATTGACAGGCAGAAGTTGAAATGGATTTATAATTCTTTCATTTTGTGTGATGTCAATTCATAGATTAGCCCTGCCTCGTCGAAGAAGTCTCACTGACCAAATAGCGAGTATAATTTGCCAATCAATCGACTCCCATCTCAATTTCCACTTTAAATGTTTCCCTTTTCACTCTAATTTTCTCTTTTCATGCCTGAGTGACTATACAAAGCTGAACAAATACCGCTTGTCAAAATGGAAGAAAAGCAAAAAGAATGACAAAAACAGACACAGGTTTTTGGTGAATAATTAATAGACGTGCTCACTAAAGCACCTGTAATGACAGCTTGTCACATGGTTAGACAGATGCTAAATGCGTATGGACATCTCTGCAATGTGTTCCATCCAGAAAAACAGCAGCTTTGTTTGCATTACTAATGTTTCATTAAAGGACATTAGCATTTTTAATAAAGTGTCAGTGGATTGGGTTACATTTACATATATATTATACCCACATTACTGAGGACCGGGGTAATTATGTATCATTATAAAACGCTGAAGATCTTGTCACATAATGTTATAGAATCATGTTTTTGTAAACAGTGATGAAGTGCAGATATTGTAGTCTCGTATAAAATCCACAATTGTGTGATCATGATGCATTTTATTTGGACATTTTTTGCTAAACTACTGAAGTAGAAATGACTGAAGATAAAATAAACATTACCCATTGCTTTGATAACAGAGCGGCATCACTGTACAGTCTTCCTCTAGTCAAATTTCTGTCATCTGCAAAGTTTTTGTCCAACAATAACTTGTTCTGTTAACCATCAGATTGGCTGCATAGGTCTGTACAAACTGGGGAGTTAAGTTGTGTATATGTTTTGTTTTTTTCTTTTTGTTAGGTTGGAAAAGATCTGCTTTATGTCGCTATACCTGAAAAGACATAATGTTAACAGAGAGTTATGTCAACCTAATAAAGTTTGTTTAGATTGTGCAGGGATAGGTAAATGCTACACTGTGTAACAGGCTTGTTGCACAGATGGATGGAATTTCAGTCTAATTATTAAAGACCTTTTCTGCTTTATTTCATCATATTACATTTATAGTGCTTTGCCGTCTTTTGTTAAAGAATTGTGGTCATGCATGTTCAACAACAAACTTTCAACTCACTCTCAAGCTTTAGAATTTGGACGAGTTACTGGACAAATGAGGGACAGGTTGTAGAGTGTGGTTTTCATGTCAGTAGAAAGGCCAGCCCTGTGAAATATTACAAATGCATGAGAACTCGTCTAGAGACTGGAGAAAACTCATTTCAACATCACAGGTGTGTCATGTCAAAATCAGAACTGTATCTAGCCTCTGTCTGCTGCGCTACAGATTCAATACGAGATGCTTGCTCAAAGTATTCAGTGTGTTTATATGATTTTCCTATATCACATTTTCTGTCCATCTTGATGCTCTGCCTTCTCCGTAACAATTTACTTTCCATGCATCCTTTGCCTGTTAAGTGTGTAGGCTAGCCCCATGTGTGCTTGTGTGTTGGCATGGAAACAGGAATAGCATTGTGATATGTGTATTGAATTTTTCACCCCGTCCCTGGAGTTCCACCACGAGGGGAGCATGACACCCTCCCATCCCCCACCCATTACACCACCGAGACGTGAGCAGAGTTCCTTCACTCAGCATGTGTCCTACATGGAGACCCCTAAGGTTTATCTGCTGGAAAAAGGTGAATTATGACTTAACTGTTTCTTAAACAAAGATTTAAAACCATGATGTAGAGAATTTTAAAGGGAAATCATTAAAAAGCAAGCCTGGCCCAGTGTTTCATCCTCAGGGAATAAAAGTCAAATCCTGTTTTTTCTGTATTTTACTTTCTTTAATGCGCTATAGTTGGCTGTGCTCAAAAGGACACTAAGTAAAAGTAAAAAGGTAAAATACAGGCAGTGGGCTTAGTTTTCAAATACATTCATATCTACATTGTTCAAGATGAACTTGTGTGTGGAAATAAAATTATGTTACTGCCATCTAGTGACCATTTAATAATATCACACCTTCAGAAAAAAAAAAAAACACATAGAAAAGGTGTCACATTTACTTTTATTGTAAAGGTGATATTATTCCAAAATATTAATATGTTAGAGGAACAGTGATCAAGGCGGAGACATCTAGAAAACACCTACACAAGACTTTGGTAAGAATCTTGGGACACATTCTTATCAAAAAATACACAGCAAAAAATTATACAATCACCTAGTTATGTTCAAAATCATAGAGATCTTGATTGTGGTGCTTCTACATGTACAACAACAGAGCTGAATAAAAAGTTAACTGGGCATTCTGAGTCCTAGAAACAACTGAACAAGGCATATAAAATACTGGAATGGCTCGACACCTGTGCTTTAAAATCCAGAATATATTTCACTAATAAGGTAACATTTAACATTTCTTTATTAAATCAATGTACAAATTTGAGATATAATATAGCACAACATGTTTACAGTAATCTTGCAAAAGTCTGTGTATCAGAGCTTGTGTATGAGCACAGAGGAATCAGCAGAAGGCAAATCCAGAGTTTTTATTTTGTGTTTTGAAGAACCTGAAACCTAAAGATCTATAATAGATCCAGGAATATATTTGAGCAGTAAAATACCTCTGGATTTAGACCACAGAGATTCACATGTGTGGTTCAGCCATGGATGTACTATTAGTTTTTATAATGCGTCCATGGGTGCAGCCCCACATCGTGTGCCTCAGATCATTGTGTGACAGTGTTGCACTGTCATCATACATCTGTTGTCCATTTACTTGACCTCACCACATTTTAGCACGGGTGCACGTTACAAGCCCTGATCTCTTTCCTGTCCTTACAGCTGGACAGCTGAGCTGTCCTGAACTTCTGTTTGACTGTCATCAGTCGTTCTTGGATACCTCCACCACACAGCTTGGTACATTCTGTCCAACTTGACCAAGGCCTCATTTTGCATCCTGAAAGAAATAGGAAACATTTAAAATGGTCACTTTCTTGTCACAGGTAATAGTCTTATCACCATAAAATCTGAGAATACTGACATCTCTGGCTATGCCACAGTGCTAAGATTGCATATGGTCTATCCTCTTCATTTACAGCTTCCAAAAAAACATTTGGGACAAGGCAACAACAAATAGAGTGTGGAGGGCAAAACAGTTCAACAACAATAGTATTGTTAACCATGAAAGTGGTCCTAATTTTGTACACACTGGGCAGTTAGGGTGAGTAGCACTTAGTTTGTTGTGTTTGACATTGCCTGCCAAACATTTTGGGGTGACAGTGGCTCAGGAAGGAAGGTTGGAGGTTCAATCCCTGCTCGCAGTGCCACTGTGTCCCAGGGCAAGACACTTGACCCACCTTGCCTCCAGTGGTGTGGCACTGCTGTATGAATGTGTTTGTGTGAATGTAGTGTGTTTGGTGGTGGTCGAAGAGGCCATTATAGCTTCCCACCACCACTGTGTGCCTGTGCCTGCCATTATTATTAAGTAACATTTTATGTTGGTTTCTGAAATCAAGATATGATGTTGACAAAATATACCTCAAACCTGTTTACTCAAGCCCATATGAATGTAGTAACTGGAAGTGGATAAATAGTAAGATCTTGTTCTTTTATATTGTAACAAACCTGGGTGTTCTGCTGTCCCCTCGGTCCGACCCTGTGTGCTCCTTCTCTTTTCACGCTGCTCCTTGCGTCGTTTCTTCTCATCACTGTTAGCTTGTCCTCGGTTGCATTTTCGGACCTTGCACTTCTTCCTCTGGATGGTTTCAGTGCAGGGGTTTCCACTGAACTGTGGCTCCATCATGACCATGCGTGTCCGGATGGTATGACCCTTCCCACAGGACTTATTACACTCTGACCACTCGCTCCACTCTGACATGATACAGTCAATGGCTGAAAAGACAGCATTATTTTGCTATAAGAAAGGTATTGGGTAATAAAATGTACATGTGATGAAGCTAGAGGAAATTAAATAAAAAATATGCCAACAACTGCATTTCTCCAGCAACAAGCAGAACAAGGATTATGCTTCAGTCTAACAGAAATGTACGTGAGAATAGATGTTTTGTTCTTACGGCATTCTGGGAGCATACACTTCTCCACCTGCTCCAATTCCTCTGTGCAGTCTCCCAGCTCCACTGGAGATTTTAGCATGCGTTGCCGGGTCCTTAGTCCTTTCCCACATGTCACGCTGCAGTCGCTCCACTCAGACCAAGGTGACAGCAGGCAGGGGATAGTGTCTGTACAGCGCAGTCATCATTCCAAGATAACAGACATGTATTCAGAGTCAGATCTTAGCATCAAAAGTCCAAACACGAGGCCACAGAAAAAGTACCAAAAAATGAATATCAGTTTTAATTGTATTTAGTGTAGCAGTAGGTTGTAGAGATGAAACTTTGTAGGTTAAATTGCAGATTCAAATCACTGTGATAAATGTTCTAATCATTTTCTAATCAAAGCAATGTGAACCAGATTTCAAGTGTGGGAGGTGTCAGGAGAGTTGTAGCCTTAACATGCTGTTCTTACTTACGGCATTCTGGCATCATGCACTTCTCTCTGTCCAGCAACTCAGTTCCACATATGGAGCCGTCAGCAGGATTCATTGTGACCATGCGCTCTCGACGTCTCATACCATGACCGCAGGTGGCACTGCACGAGTCCCATTCACCCCACTCTGTAACCAGGCAACTACTAGGAGCTACAGTTAAGAGAGAAGTGAAACGGCATTTACAATACTATTACAATGATAGCAGTCTGAGAGGGATATGGCTATCAGTGTCAACTCACAGCAATCCTCGTTGACCAAACAGTTCTCAGTCTCCTCGGTCGGCAGGGTGCACACTGAGCCATCGTCAGGGAACTGCTTCACGTAACGCTCCCGAGAACGCGTGCCCATCCCACAGGACTGGCTGCACGGAGACCAGGTGATCCACTCGGACATCATACAGGTAGATGCATCTGCACAAGCCAGCATAATAACATTGGGGGTTTTTGCTGTCAGGTCTGTTATTTCGAAAAAGCAGGATCAGAACTAATTAAGTAAAGCTTTACAAAGAAAAAACATTTAGAGGTGACATATTTAAACAATGTGTGAAGTTCTGTCTTCATTGACAAGTATTGTGTGGTGGTTCAATACAGCACCACAAGGGTTTAAAACTGTTATACAAGGTTAAAATGATTCTGGTTTGATTTTTTTAAATGAACTATGTATATAGTTATTTAAAGTGCACCATTCATTTCAAGACTTTTGGTAGAACTAGAATAATAGCAATGTACAGAAGTAATGGAATTAGTCAATAAAGGCTGTTTTGGAGATTACCTTTAAAATATCTTTAAACAAACATGATGTCTCTTTAAGTTTTTTACTGATTCTAAAAGTAATCACCATGCCAGTGTAGACACTTTAACAAGGGTGTGTCCCGACAAGCCTGGGTGCCTTAAAATGTATCCACTGAACCTGCCAAGCCTGTGCATGTAAAATATATGGAATATAATGAGTATATAAATAGTTTTGAGACTAAAAGGGATTTTTTTACAGGAATACATACTGATTTCAAAATCTGATTACAGAGAACCCAGGGCAACCATCTTTATTTCTTTTCCTAGCCTAACTTCAAACGCTATAGAAATCAAAAGGCTGTCATGGATATCTATATTATTCTTATCTTTCGTCGCTTGTTGCTATCACAACTGGAATATGCTTCTGGAATTATTAATGGAAAAACATTTATTCAGCTACTGTTAGATATCAGTATAGGATGTGGATTCATTGTGGAGTATAACTAAAAACAGACCCACCTTCATCACTGCACCCAGGCCCCATGCAGGGCTCAAAGTCCTGGGTGTGTGGACAGGGGACGCTAAGGTCCAGCTGTGCTTTCAACATCCTCTGCCTCATCCTCTTGCCCTTCTCACATGTAGCTGAACTACAAGCTGACCAGGGAGACCAGTTGGAGTAGATGCATGTTTCTGGAGTATCATCTGCAAGAGGATGGAAAGAAAACCACAGATTCGGCTTGCACAACATTCAAAAATAAGAAAAAAATAAGACAAAGGGATTCAGACCTTCCTCTTTCTCCTCCTGGGCTATATCTGCTACAATGTCATCCACGTTGTCTGGTACAATGTTGCACTGTTCACCCTGTGGACAGCCACACACAAGTCTCAGCAGAAAAAAGGAGGACAATGTGTAACTTCAGTTCACTCCCTGCAGCTGCCTCTAGATGGCACTAAAGATCTGCTGACATCTCTGTCTTTTAGACGTTCTCTGAAACTGTGCATGAGTGACACATAAACACGAAGAGGTTGTAGTATACCCAGCCGCAATAAATATATTAATTTTGCTCATATATTTTGTTTGATCAAAGTATTACGTGTACATAACATTATAATTTAAAACAATATTCTCCCATTTAAGTGCATAGAAATATTAGATCATAATGGTACATATCTCATCTGCTACGTGTATTTAGTACAATGCACACTTATTTTACCCCTTCAGATTCTGCTATGATGATAGAAATACTAACAGACCTTTCTGGCTATTCTTTCCACCACCACTCTAGCCACAGGAGTGATAGCGCCCCCCTCAGGATCGTAGAAAGGGCTTTGTGGATGATCCAGGCTGGTCAAAGGACGAATCTTGTCCTGGGGCATTGTAGCCTTGTTGGGAGACTAAAAAAAAAAGAAAGAAAGAATACACACCGAAGCAGTAAAAACGGTGAGACTTTGGGATTTCCAAAATAACACACTGCCAGGCTGTTTGAAAAATACATTTGGACAAAAACCCAAAGTCAAAGTTAAAGTTAAACAAATCACAAAAGTCACATTAAGGACGGGTCGCAAAAGTCACAGAGCTGCTGTGTAAGAGCGGTCTAGTTTATATGGGAGATGCTCTTAATTGTCAACAGTAAAGGTCTGCCAGCATGGGGCTGATAGAAGCAGCACTGCCAGAGGCTGTCTGGAGGCACAGGACCAGCTCACCCTTCATTCTCCACTGAGACCGCTCAGGAAAAAACACGAGATCGCAAGAGTTTCTGTGATTTAGAGGGAGGGGCAGTGGGTAATGGATGTACTCTGACTAATTAAGACACAGGCTCATTATTCTGTTACAGGCTATCCTTTCCCAACTGTAGCCTCTGATTTAGCCTCTGCTAAATAAAGCACTGCTCAGTAAATGCTCCTGATTGATTATTCTGAGAAAATAGTTGAGTTAACTGTATGCAGATAATGTTTTTCTTTATTTTAAACTTATTCAGGTAAATTTGCATTTGTGAGTGATCCCCTGTCCTCAGCCCTGCTGTTGTAGACTACCATTAGCCCCGATAGGAACCTCTTAGTCGTGAAACCCAAAGTATGTGTTTGTGGAGACTCTGCTGCTGTGACTGTCCACATTAGACAAACAGACAGAATGAACTATCACTATCTAAGCTCTAGAGCAGTGGTCTCAAACTCAAAGTGGTGAGGGCCGCAATAATGAATAAGAATCCATTCAGGAGCTAAAGATGGTGACACTTTGAGCGTTTTTATTAAATTTTGAATGTGAGGTTTCATCTTCATTTGAGTTTTACAAAAGTTATCTTTAATGTTTTGGTTTTTTTTACCTTTTATGGAACCTGGTTTTAGTGGGATCTGATTTAAAGAAGTTATAGCTGGATCTTAAAAGGTTTAAGTTGGATTTGGCCAGGTTTTATTTAGATTTTACACTGGGTTTAGGTGTAATTGAACAGATTTTATATATCAATAAATGAAATAAATCTGAATGAATCGAATTCTTCTAAAACCTGTTCAAATTTAACTGAAAGCTGTTCAAATGCAGTTAAAACATAGTGCCAAAAATATCACCTCCTGAATGCATTGGAGGGCCACATAAACATTGCAGAGGGCCGCATTTGATCCCTGGGCCTTGAGTTTGACATGTGTGTTCTAGAGTAAAACACATACAGACAGCCTAATCTATCAGTGTTGATAGATTAGTTGATAGATACTGAGCATGTAGCAGACAGCACCTCAGTTGACGGCGGGAGGGAAGATGTTCAGGGCTGTTAGAGCAGAATCTGAGGGGTGATGACATTTGAATAGCTGCGTGCCAGCAACACTCGAAGAGGTGAGGAGAGTGGACGTGGATGTGAAGAGACAGGCACATGAAGAGGTTTAATGACGAGGTCCAAACGTGAGTGTGAAAACCCAGCTGGTGAAAGTGTGAGCAGAAAGGTCATTGAGAGGGGAAAGGTTTGAAAAAAAATGCAGCTCAGAAGGGTTGGCGATGCTGTGAGACTTCAAGGCTGTAGCATGAGCTGCGTCAAACCTTCATTATACTTTGCGGCTGTTTTTATTGCAAGAGCAGATAAAGTGCTGTCAGTTTTAACATAAATCATATGTATGTGCAGTTACACAAATACCTGTCCACATGCTGTTCTCACTTACCTCGTATGTCACCCCACTGTCAGTGCCTGCATCCCAAGGAATAAGGTCCTGGACCACCCTCTGCACCCATCCACAGTCTTTAGTGCATAGGTCCTCAGCAGACAGGCCCACGTTCCAGTCAGGACTGGGCCCCAGCATGGTCAAAAAGGACATGAGGTGTCGGGTCCGGTCCACTGAGAATTCAGCTGAGGGAGCAGCTCGGCTGAGAAAGAAAAAAGGATGATTACAACTTATAATTTTGATTAGCCTAGTCACTGAAATTATGAATGTAGAAAAAAGACAAAACTAGTGTAATTTTGTCAGCAAAGGTAAGGACTGAAGAATCAATGTTGCTGGATTAAAAATACTTCAATAAAACATTTTTTTTGTTCTGAAAAAATATTCTCAAAAAAACAAAATCTTGTTTGTTTGATTGACATTAAAAGTAATTACAAGGGTTTTGAGTGCTAATATAAGATTAATTAGCAACAGGAAGCACTGAAAATTAGCTAGTGATTCTTTTTTCAAAAATGATCACATCAGTGTAACTCTACCAGTGTGTCCTATGCTAATTATGGGTTCATAAAATGTCAAATAGCACTTGTCCCCGAGGACTTGATTTCATTCTCCTGGGCTTACTCTCATTAAAAACTGGGGTCTGGGGTTTATCTCAGAGAACCACCTGTGCTCCACAAAGAGGTGAAGTAGAATGGCAAAAACAAGCAATGCTGGGAGCAACAGAAGGAAATATTAATCATCTAATGACCTCAGAGAAATGTAATTGTTAAACACCAAATGTTTCTATCAGTCCGTTTAACTGAGGCCGTGTACTGGAGTTTAATCATAGCCACCAACTCTTGACACTCATGTTAAGCTGTCCCAAATAATTTATTAAATGTCAAAGATTTTAAATATGAATACACTGTTAAAATTTTAATACAAATAATCTAAAGTCATTGAAAGGAAGCTTCTGGTTTGTAACACAAACATCATCAGTATTTTATTAGGTTTAGGACAATTAAAATGAGAACAGGCCTGTTGCTTTTATAGACTTATGATTAATTATCATGCAAATATTTGGAATAAACTGTCTTTTCTTGCAACATTTGAGACTTATACTTATAAATTCTATATATATATAATTCTCTAATGTTTAGAATTGTGAGATTTTAATGCAAAAATCCCATGGATATGTGAAGTAATCGGGACATATCCATAATTCTGTCGGATTGGGAATAATTTGGTCTAGGTGAAACTTCTGTGTTTAATGTGTAAAGTAAGCTGCAACCTGATTCATTTCTATTAATACACAATAGCTAACACTCAACACAGGGGTAAGACAGTTCCAGGAGTTATCATACCCATAAAGTTATTTTGAGAGTGCAGTAAAAAGATCAGTTCATTAACAACTGTACTCTCCTCATCAAACACTTCTCACTTGACAACCACCACATTTTCCGTCTGCTAATAAAACCAACCCACACAGACCACTAAAAGGAAGTCCTCTGCTTATTAAGGAGACATGTGGGATGGAGGAGACAACACTGAAACAGCGGAGTATTGTGGAGTATTGTAGCTGTCGTACATGTGAGCGGTTTAATCCGTTCGGTGCAAAGTGGGAAGAACAGTGTAAAGACAGTGTGGAATAATGACAAAGGAGTTAGTCAAAAGACAGCAAAAAGAACAGAGGGCTGAGAAACAGCAATCGTGGTCAATACTTCATTTGAGAGATGACTTTAATTAAGAAAGGATGTACAAACATATCATCACCTGTTAGAACAAGACACTCAGCGTTGATGTAGAAAAGGTTGTCATGTAAAAATGTAAATTTTGTGTAGGTGGTCAGTGACATTATGGTAATTGAAATGTCACAATTGTCATCTTATTGTGTTAAGCTAAAAAAAAAGTGAGATTAAGTGCACAAATAGTTGTCAAGACAACCACTGGGCTTTGAGAACAATGCATAAAAGCAAGTCTGTGAAGCCTAAAGTATTATGTTTTGAGGTTCATTCAAAACTTAGCCATTTGCTGCAATTAGTTGTTGCCACCCACAAAACTTTTATGTGACCAAGCATCATCTATTGTCTTTTATATACTGTGTGCTACATTAGTCACTGTTAAATGTGCCTTCAAGCTATTTATGGTCTGGCAGAACACTCTTCAGATTGGTTGGCAGATGTGCAATATCTGTGCATCTATTAAAACTATAAACTGATAGCAATGAATAGTGCGCTAACTGACAAGACGACTGCAATATGTAACGTTTATCATTGTGAATATTAGGTTTTTAAGTACATTTATTACATGGTTATCAGCTCAGATGTGTGTGATCAAGTTTTAATTGTATGTCACACTGTGCAATTAAACTGTGCTCTGCCTGGTTGAATACTCTTTTCTGATTGGCTGACAGGTGTGTAAAAAAAAAAGTGTGTATGCCTTATCACCAAAATCCAGTTTTAACATAGCTTCTTGTTTGCTACGTTATTTATGTTTTAAAGTGAAACATATATTTACTGATGAATGCCCTTATTCTACTAAATGAACAAAAATATACATATTATAAGGTGCGATAATTGCTGTTACATCTTTACACTATATTTTTACTCCCACCACTATACCTTTTCATTTCATTTGTCACAGACACCATCTTGCTGTCTCAAGTTGCATTAGATGAAAGATTTTAGAGAAAAGGCTGTATTTTACAGAAAATGCAGCAGTGCCCCCTGTTATTAAGTATATATTTACTTGGGACTGTATATTTAAGTCCCCCGTAATTCACTTTAACTGTTTAATGATTGCTTTAATCATTATCTCCATGGTTTTGCTTAATCTTTGTATGAGCTTTAGCTTCTCGTCTTACCCTCAGACTCGTCTTAATCAAATGATATTGTGTAATTGTGTAACAGAGACAAGAAAATAGCCTGAAAGCTACATTTGGATGAAAACACCATAAGCTACAGTTATTTCCTCCGTCATTTCAAAACTATGCATTGTAAATCATTTCAGATCTTTGAAATACACATGGAGCTACTGTATCCATACATTTAACGGGATGGAGGTTTATTTTCCTTCTTGAATAAATATAACATTTCTGACATTTTCATAATTTGCTGAACAGAATAATAGAACAAAATGATTACCGGCTCCATAAAACACCTTAAGCTAAATTAATCCTTGTGGGTATTGCTGCTTCTATTCCTGACTCAGTGCTGCTTTTGAAGACTTAAGTCATGGCCTTTGCTGTTGGGAAAAGAACACTATGCAAGGCTGAAGTGCGCCGAAGTTGTTCTGCAGGAGCTGAGCCATCAAGCATCTTGTTTTTCTCATGAATAAGAGATTAAGTGTTATGAATTTAGGGGTAAACGAGCATGCAGGCTGCGAGAATAGCATCGCTGGCAGTTTGAGGGTAACTTTGAGGTGAATGTTCACTAATCAGAGAGCTACAGGTCCTGCTGTGGATGGAAACAGTTTTATATTCTGACAAATACACTTCAAACCTCCTAAAGATTTGTTTAAATACAGATTCATCAAGATATTCATAATACTTTTGAATACTTTGTGGTTTAATTTGAATCTATATTGCATATGTAACACATTAAGACGTTATGCCAACCCAGCACTGAAGAACATTATTAAACCAAAGAACGGAGAAACAACTACAGCATGTTAAAAAGAGTACTTACACATTAAGTGGTTGCCAGGCTGGCCACTGTGCTTTCATTTTGATCACAGTCAGGACTTCATCGCCCTAGAAAAGACAAAAAGAAAATATACTTGATATAAGCTGAGACAGAAGCGGAATCGACCTTTCTCTTCTACAGTTTCATTACACAGGTGAATGATTAAACAAAATCAATAATCTATTTCCACTTCAATTTGTGAATATGGTACGGTTGGCGGTATGGTCACAAAGCCTAACATCTGTAGTAGTTAAGTCTAGTTTAGAGCAGCAAATAGAAGAAATGAAACAAGGATTAAATTTTGCTGTTGTACTAAAGGGAGCAGTGATAAAAACACATTAATAAGACCTAACAACAGCCCCAACTGGGCAGCTACTACATGGAATATTGGAAAAATTCATGCTGACCATGTTGATTGCCTACAAATTGGAAAAAAAATACACCTGACTTTACTCAAGGCAGCTTATAAGGCAGCTTATTATAAACATATTATGGGATATATTATGAACAAAAGATACACATGAACACAGCAATAATCTGGCACTGATAAATAATTACAATAGTTATAAGGTAATAAAGAATATGTTTATCCAAAGAGGGCTGTGTAAGCGGGTGCATTTTTTCACTTGTCAATAATATACACTGAGCCCGACCGCAACAAGGAAACTTCAGACTCCATTTATCCACTCTAATGGAGTCAGTTCTGTTAACGAATGAGATACTAATGGTGTTAATTAATCCTGCTGCTCAGGAGATAAAGGTTACATCAGTTTCTCTAAGCAACTGTCAGAATAACCAAATGTGTCAGTGACTTCACTTTTTCTCTCGTGTGCCTGATATGACGCCACATTCATTATTCCAGTAGAAAAAAATAATGCCTGTTCTAACTTTTCGTTGCAGAAAATCTGGCACATTCAGACAAAGCACAAAAGACTAATCCTATTTCAGGTTCAACTATGTTACTGATGGGCCGTGCTGGAGCTGATAGGATCGTTTTACTGCTGGCAGCTGCTGTGTTTTGAATTGTCTTGCATAAAACACTTCAGTCATATTTTCTAAAAGACCTTCATATGATCATAAATAATTTGCAGAAAGTTCACAGCCACATTGAACAAGTCGGTGTGAAAGTCAGATAAGGGTTTGAGCTAGCAAAAATTACATTCAATAATAAATGTCGATAGATACCACAGCACCCAAGGTCTTTTGGCCATTTAAAAGTACAAAAAAAGAACAGTCAATAGTGAATGTTACAAGTGTATATTCTAGTCTACAACCTTTACTTGGCTATATATTAGATATCTTTTCATTCTGCTGTTGAGCATCCCAGAACTATACAGAAAGAGAAAGGGTAAGGTCAATGTAAGTCTAAATCCTCTCTTAAAGGTACTAAAGTGTGGTAATGTTGATCAAATGTGTGCTGTATATCAACAGTGAAAAGATAACATTAAGTATTGTGAAGCTTCTGATGTTTTCTATATGGCATCTCACCTATAAATAGGATATGACGTCGATGGGACATGAGTATCATGGAAATTGATATTAATAGATGAAACACCTGCCCGCTGGTAATTAACAAGTGAGCGCCCAAATGTTTATGAATATAGCGCAATGAATATAGATGGCTGTTGTTGATAACACAGATGAGAAATAAATGTAGTCATGACTTCAGATATAAGAACTGTGTGCTGTGCCGTTTACCAGTTTATTTTGATGTCCCTTCAGCAATAACTGAACGTGGAACATCTCTGAAGGATCATGTATGTCAAGTATGTGTGAGGCATTATTTTCCATCATATCATGCTAATAACCAGCAACCCATCACTTAAAATGTCCCTAATGGAATAGATAAGATTCATAATTAATAACTGCCGTCTTGTCAGCACACTATCTGCTACCAGCTATTATGTAGCTCCAGGCACAACTGCCCCTGGACACATTATTTTCCCTTTACACTGGCTACAACATCAAGGCCATCCTTGTTTTACAAACACCAAATCTGTTCATATGTGCAGGCAAAGTTTAATTATGTTTCATCTTTAAATAAAAAATAATAATAATTGTTTGTTATACTATATTTATAGTACACTACATTTATAGTAAATTATTCTAGCTATATTTTATCCTTTTGTTTAATTTGTTTGTGTTTCAATGTCACTTATTAAAAATGTGTTTTACTTGCTTTTTTAATTACTGTATTTGGCTCTTTTTATGAATTCACTTTCCAGGTTTCTGCACATTAGCATGTGTCAACTTCTCTCTTTCTGCGAATGAGCTATCTCCTGGTAGCTTCTAATTGGACAACTTATGCCACTAATTAAAGCCTTCCCTCTGGTGAAATTATTAAAAAGTTCACTCTGTTTTTTCTCATGCCAGTAGCAGGCAGCAAAAGAAAGACAGACTTTTATGCAGACCTGAGAACCACCGCACGCCAACTTAAAATACGACGTACTCCCACTAATGACAGGGACGTCTAAAAGTGAACCCTATTAGCAGAATAACATGCCAAACACAAGCTGAAGTTAGCTTTTTACAGAACCTGTCATTTCTTTAGTTCGACTAATTTAATACTGAGCAAAGGGGAAAATTCCACAAGTCATTCATAATGGAAACCCAGGCAATCACTAACAGGCACAAATATCACCTTTAAGTTCATATGGCCCAGTAGAGCTGGTCATTTGACATCGAACAACACCACAATTGGGTTTCCACCTTCACATTTCATGTTTCTAAATTTTAATCTTTTTATTGTTTAAGCAACTGCTGTCAAAGCATCAGGCAAACTCCATCAGTTGTGGCCATAATAAATAAATAAATAAAAAATAATAATTTTCCATCATGTCATGCAACATAATGCAAATCTGTTTTTGTAATCAGTCACATTAGATTTGTGCACAGCATCATGCGTGGCTATTCCTCTGTCATTAATCAATGTCAGACTACAGCAGCCACTTACGTCTGGCCGACTGGACAAATGGTCCAAAATGTGACTTATTAAAATATTCTATACAATATAGTAACACACACATCTGCTCTAAATCAATTATTGCAGCAGGTTGCAGTAAGGCAGTGCACATTTGTCAAAGTCAACCCTCCCACTTTTTCACCATTTTTGTGGCAGAAATTATGAATCTAATTGCTTAAACTAATGCAATGGTTATCACAGTTTCAGGTCTGTGCTGAGTTATGTGCCTGCAGGGTCTGGTCAGAATAAGAACTGCAGTTTCTGTGCAGAACATCCATTGCATTCTTCCATTAAACCATGTTTATTTGATGTTCTGATGAATTAAAGCACATATTACAGTATCACTAAATACTCCATTTATTTGTGGCATGTGTGGTCTACCTCTAATGTTGATGCTAACTAAGTGCTGACTAGATGGCAGTAAATTCTGATCCCAAGGAACATCTTGGAACTGTTTGCTAAATTTGTTGGTTATAACCATAGACTCGGCCAATAAAAATATAAATTATAATTCTCAAATCTCCAATCAACACCAGTGATACCAGGCCATTGGTGCTGCTTAATTACAATTTTGAACTTCCTTCTGACCCGTTAAACAAGCAACACCATGTGGTGGAAGTTAGTTTATTGTCAAAGGCCTGTGAGCTTTAGAGGCCAAGTCTCTCTTCTAGCGGAGGAATTGACCTGTCGCACCGCCTCACACTGAGGAGATCAGCCATGAAATTGGCTCAAGGCGAGCTCAGGGTCTAGTCTTTAAAATACTGCTTTAGCAAGATAATACCCAAGTAGTGCACGCTTCTCCCATTGGCACAGAAAACCTTAGCAACCCATACAGCGATTACTCTCCTTCCATTACCAGGACAACAGTACGGGGTGGCTGTTCTTTGTCCCTGTGAGGAAAGCTTGCCCTTTACCAAGTTTCGTTTGAAAAATCTACCGGTGGCATTTATTACATTTTAGAGTAATTACATCTGGTAACTGTAGCATATGTTCCATATGTGAGCCACTGGTCTGGCTCTGAGTCAAAATGAAATTGGACTCAGATCAAATTGAGCAATTCACTTAATCTGACAACTGGATGATGGATGCTGTTATTGTTTGCCATACATCCAATTGAGTGTGCCTCAGCCTGAATATCTGTTTGAATTTAGATGTCTTTTTTCATAAGGCTCCATGAATCCTTGGCCTAAAATGTTTAATTATACAGGAGCTTACACAAACAAGTTCCCAAATCTCTGTCAACAGGGTACAATCGTTTTGCAATGACAATTCAAAATAAAACCTGAGAGAACGTGAATGTTTTGATGTTGTGGCGCAGGTGTTCAAGCAGAAAGGCATCAGTGATGGGAAATGTATTCCTGTCTGTTTGCATGCCAAACATGTGTAAGGATGCATTTCTATACAAGTGATAGCGGTGCTGGGCTTTGTTGATTCAGCACCTGAGCCACGTATCGACACTGCTGCTTGATTACATGCCTGCTCATGCATTAATGGGCTTTCAAATGCCAACGTGATCATGCACTGTAGATCATTCTCAACACCTGTGTACAGATTGTACATATGGATATACATGTCTGGTCATGGCCATTTGTGTGAATATTTGCATGTGTCTGAACACTAATGAGGGTCTGGTTTAGTCTGCACATTGCGCATACTCAGTTTTCATGATTTGATTTAGGGATTAGTTTGGAATATAGGCAAGAGTCCTGGTGGTACAGTACTGCAGCACAACAGCTTTGATTTTACTGTATATAGTAGAAAGTATATAATGAAAACATCCCCAGATTTACTTTGCATTACATTTTTGGTTAAAGATTTGGGTGGTAAGGTAAAGAAATAAGTACAATAAACATATAAAAATAAAATAAAAACAACTTGTTAGAGAGCCATAAACATCATGTAGCACTACTAAATGCCCTTTTGCAACAGTATTACATTCAGAATATAAACCAAGAGATTGTAATTCATAAAATGAAATATCTTTTCCATAACCGTAGGTAATTGTTCTACATCTTATGTTTAATTGGTGTTTAATTTAAAATAAAGATGAAAGTTAAAGTGTTGTGGCATTATGTGCAATTAGATGAAAAGTTTCTAAATCTCTGTCAGTTTCTTTGTATATGACTAATAGTGGCTCATTCTCTGCAGACCTTTACATCACACATAAAGGTTATATTAATTTGTGCCAAATGCATTAGTGTAAGCCTCCACAATGCCAAAACCTTAAACTTAAATGCCATCAGCCTGAATTTACCACAATGAGACCAACCTAACCACACAGTTCATTGAGGCTGCTTTCTGAATTTCTGTCACTCCAGTTGTTTTGACACATTATTTCACATCAAGTGCAGTACTCTGGAACAATAAACTACAGCTTCCAAAAAGTAAGACTAAAAAGGAGGAGCAATATCATTTCTATACATTGCTAATTAATTATATTCATTCATAGTCAATAGTCATTCAATCAATAATCCATATGCACCTACTACTATTGTTTAACTTTGCAAATAGAAAACAAACAAAAAAAAAACATAATCTATTTCTTTCAAATAAAGCAAATTAGTCATTTACAGATGAAAAACTGAATATCAAAAAGCACCAATTTAATACTCATTCATGCATTCATTTTCTTCTGCTTATTACCATTAGGGTTGCGGGTGACTGCAGCCTATCCCAGCAACTTTAGGCCTGAGGCGGGGTACACTCTGGACAATGGCCAATTAGTGAGAGACAACCGTTCACTCTGTATACTTTAGATTCGCTGATTGACCTGTGCATAAATGTCTTTGGGCAGTGGGAGGAAGCTGGAGTACCCAGAGAGATCCCGGGGTCACATGGGGAGGACATGCAGACTCCTCACAGAAGGGCTAAGTTGGCCAGTCGGGGATCGAACTCACCACCTTCTTGCTGTGAGTTTTTATTTGCTTTATACATTTACTGAACATAAACAGAGGATACAGCCGTTCACCTCAGTAAACATTACAGTTTTTCTGTGTGTAGTTAAAAGGCATTATTAGTAGTTAAGGACTGTGTGGTCTCTTGTAATGTTCACTCATTCACACAAAGTGGCCTGAGCTGTAAGACCTTCTCATAAAAAGCTCAGTGGAGTCTCCTCCTGAACAGAGAAGACAGTTCATATGGTACACTTGACACACTCTTTTATCTCAGAGAGAATAAATTCATACTGCATGAATAATTTCCATCTAGTCTTGACAGGCCCAGTGAACCTTCATTTGTACTGCTTGATCTAACATTTATACTGTCTTGTTAGGCAGGAAACAGCACTTAAACTGACATCATCACAAATACTAAGTGGTTAGGGATAAAGTGACAGTGTTAATATTCTCTAATGTAATTATTCATCCTCTCTCCAGTGGTATGAATCCTGAACAACTTAAGACCTGCACCTGAACTGGGACTGTGTTTACTTGTGTGTGTTAAAAATGCATTTTAATGTTACAAAAGCAGCATCAACATTAATAAGGTTCCCAAATGCATCTGCTATTTATGAAATATTTATGAAATATTTATCAGAGTCTTTGGGGTTTAATTAAATAGTGATGATGAGACTAGGTTATTCTCAAGATGGAGGTAGAGGAGGAGGTAGGCATAACAAGGCTTTCTCAAACCAAGTGATAAAACAAAGTCCATCAGAAAACTTTCTATATTATTCAATAATTTGACCAAAAGTACTACGGCCACTGGTGTTTGGTCGCTAAAAATGAGAAATGTGTTATTCCTTTGTAGACTCCTAAAAACATTCATATTAAGCAGTAAAAGCTGGAGCTTATGCCTTTTTCATATCCCTTTGGAAAAAGATCTGCAGCACATGCCTGTATAATGACATGCCATAAAAAAGGTCATTAGGGCTAATTACCATGCAAATACCTCTGTTATTTTTCCCATCCTGTTAATGTTATCGATCAATGCTTATTTCCATTGTCTGTAAATCTGCATGACTGTAACTGTGCACATCATTGTTGTCACTACATTGTGTTAATGAAAATAAGACATTCAGTGTTCAGAACAAAAGTGATGAGCATGTGTCTTAAAACACTTAGCCGTTTAGTTATTTGTTAAATTTGTTGGTGTGCTGAAACATTTTGCACAGTCTAGAGACTTCAGAGTCTTTAAAGGGGGTCAGTATATTCTCTTGGACACCACAATCATGTAGAATTAAAAGCTTATTTTAGCCTTGGAGGCAAAGCCTTGTTTGGTCAAAAGGAGTGTTTCCGTGTGAGATAGGAGCCCCTCTGATGTCAAAATCAAAGTTTAGCTGAGGAATCTCTGATCAGTATGTCCCAGCACGTACTCTAAACTATTAATAGGCATAAAAAATAGCTTGAAAATTCCAATGGGATCCAAGTTGGCTGTTATCAGCGCATGGTGTAAAGGCTTACACAGCCTTCAGGTGTTAATTAAATCTCCACTGACTTCCCCTCATCCTGCCTCGCAGAATAAGCCGTAGTTCAGATACTCTGTAGGTGAAGTCAGTTCTGTGCTTAAGAGAGAACAACCTACAGGCTGCAAAGGTGGTGGGGGAGGGGGTCAGAACGTGGTGACAAGTGAATTGTCCATGGTTAACGCAGATGAAATTGTAAGCACTGACTACTTCTCTAAAGCGTTTTGAATTGATTCGCTCACTGTTTGTCCCCAGTGGCAATCTGTGAGACCAGGAGCACAGTGTGTGTAACCCAGTCTTCCCTGGCACGCTCATTCATCAAACAGGCTGAGCCATCAGGCAGGCAGTTCAGGCAGAACCGGACCCTGGGCGAGGGGATATTATTAGAGATGAATCGAGGTAACTGCCTTTTATGACCCACTTCAGACTGGCCGTCGTTCTCCTTACTTTCCTCCAATTATAATAACTTTTGTTCTTACTTCCAGAAACCTTGTTCTGTGAAGAGGTCAGCAATTGCAATTACAACTGCAATGTATGATCATGAAAATATAGCTGAATTCAACCAACTTGCAAATTTATAGTTTTTTTATAAATGTCTAAACCCTTACTGACCCATTTGATCCACCCACACTGAAGATACGTATAAACTTTGTGGTGATCTACATGTAGATTATTCAGTCCAAACTCTTAAAAGGCATTGACTCTGGGGAAAACAAAAACACGCTTCCGGCAAAAAAATTGTTTTGCATACACACATGGGACTGTCAGAAAAGGTAATGACCATATCCTAGTATCCATATACTAGAGGGCAATACTTATTTATTTAATATAATACTTATATTCTATTATATGTATTTCTAATAACTGTACAATAAGTTACAATTAGGGCAAATCACACAAACATATTATGTATATATATATATATATATATATATATATATATATATATATATATATATATATATATATATATATATATATATATATATATATATATATATTATAGAGATTGTTGTAAATGGGGTGATCCTGGGGGCCATGGTTCCATTTACACAGGGAGTAATGTGGGGTTACTGTATTTAGAGGGCCAACCATGATTTCATTAAAATAAAAAAATATGTAATTAACGTTCTACTAAAGGTTTAGCAGAAGGAAAAATAAGAGTAAAGTACTACTAAATAGTTTCATCCACACTGACATAAGGTGAGCATATGGTTATCTGTAAATAGTTGTAGAGCCATGTATTGTTTCTGCTGCACGCACGGACCTATATTCTTGTCCACTTTTTAGGTTTGAGGTTTAAAGATGTTTTGGTTTATTGAAAAAGAAGAACCAAACAAATATTATTGTGGTACAAGTTGAGTGCCATACCCAAGACAAACAAATGACAAAATGCAGTCCACTCTTCAACATCTCTCATTTCTCTCCCTAATTCCATTTATTTCTCTGGACAGATGGATAGCTTTATCAAATCAGCCTCCAGCAAAGACGTCTCTCTACTCCAAAATAATCCATCTTTTTACACGTGTGAAATGTGTATTCAGCCCTGAGGCCCGAGTCGACCAGCTGTACCAAGGACCAGTGAAGTCAATACATACGAGTGCACACACATACAGAAAACACTTGTTTAAACATGAAAACTAATTATACGTACACACCATAAGATGTGGTTTACATGCATCAGCATATGCCCCCACTGTGACCTGTGTGGCTCCTAATGAAAACATATTCACTTCTTTTAAATGAAGGAAATAAAGATCATTTTTCCCAAACCCACACTGAGTGGAGAGACACATATGAACGGGGACACACTCTTCTTCACTACACTGAAAATGTGCTTGCCTCTGGCTGTGCTGCTCCATTTTGCCAATCATAATAACAGTCTTGGGAACCAAGGCAGGCATTAAGGTTTTTGAGAGCTTTGTTTTCCCAAACAGGAATATCTCTTCTGGGCTCATAAAGCTGACTTGACGGGCTGAGGCAATACTGCCAGCTGAAATTAAAGAATTATTCCCTCTTTGACTCTACTGTTTGTTTCACAGTGAGCCAAGGAAATACACAGAAAGCAAAAACAAACGCAGGCTACAGGGCTCAGTGGTTTTACTCACTGATAGCTACCTCTTAACACCATTTGAGGTTTAGCTTGGCAAGCTCAAACGTAACTGTGGTCACCTTAGGGAGGCTCCTTTCAGGCTAACTGCTGTCCCTTTGTGGCAAACCTGTCCTCATTCAACAGCATTCACAGGAACAGGCAGAAGGAACACAACAAAACACACTAGTAAGAAATAAAGGCAATATTCATATCACTGAGAGAATGAGCAGCAGCCTATTGTAAATGATGATTCTGATCATACGTTCTGCACTCTACTCAACACTGTTTTCTCTGCTTTTGTTTCTTTGCAACACTGCAGTTGAAATAACCAAATCCAATTTGATTTAAACATATACTTTTGACCAAATTTCTCATTGGATTCTTGAAGAGCGACTGATTCAAGCTAAATCCTAAGAAGAGGATACACCACTATGAGTGTTAACAGCAAGCAAACTTACACTTAGACCCTGTGGACCTAGCACTTGACCCCTTTAAAAAGGCATTTATATATGTATCACTGCATCATACAGGATGCTATTGGTAACACATACGTGTGTAAAAAAATATCTTTACTAAAATTAGATATGATGTGTGCTCAGATGGGATGATAAAACCCCATGGAAACACAGTGTGCACAAGAAAAGAGTCTGAAATACTCTTTGGTAAAAATGCAGCAACATGCATCCACACCTTTACTTGGTGTACATGTATTCTGTCAAGGACCCAAAGGAACCTGAATATCTATTATTCTCTACCCACACTGTGTGCAAGCCTCCCACTTGTGATGATACAGATGGCAGACCTTACTGTTTTTTACAGCAACTCAACAGCAAAATTATCACCTAAATCCTTGTAGGTAGTGCACAGGGAGAAAGATTAACAGGCTGCGTTATTCCATATTACCTGTTTATGTTTTATCTGCTGACGTACCAGATGGCTTTCATGCTCTATGAACAACGTATTGTTATCAACTTGAGTGTGATTTATGAGCCTTCAGTAATAAATAATGGAATTAAGCTATGCACTATGTTCTGTTTCGTAATGAAAATAAAAAATACAAAAACATAACTGTTCCATGTTTCATTTGGACCTAACTGTTCACTGCAACAAGGTTACAGTTCTGCTATTTAGAAAACAAATGTAAAGATCTGCCTGTAGTTGCTGATTTATGCAGTGGAAAGAAAGTAAAATGACCCATAAATTTAGTTAGGCTTCATCTGAATAAGTTCTTGTAAATAATTCCAGGTTTTTAATAACACCAGATACAGTATTTCCTACCATTAATATGAAATGTGCTTTGCTCCAATCTCAGTTGTGTTGTCACAACCTGGTAGCACAGCTGTGGAGCGGAGGATAATAGAGGATTCTGTAAGTGTCCGTGCTGTGCAATAATGAAAAACACCCCATACTGAGAGAGGAAATGGGAGATTTTATAATCCTTCAGAGGGCTTGGCCTTGGTCGCTGGTCTACAGAGACAGTCTCATTAAACTTCTCATTAGAGCCACACTGGGCTTGTGTAATGACTCAATTCATATACAATCACATGAAAGAGAGACAACAATGTTTGGCCCACCCCTCTGCTACAGACTCCACTGTTGGGAACATTTGTATTTAGTAGTGGTGTAGTGCAACACATCTTTTTAAAGGCATAGGGCATCACGGTGTAATTCTGTAACTTGGCTACATTACTGATAAAAGTCGCACCTTGGGCAAACAGAGAAAGTAAAAATATCAAATCAAATCAAAGTTAATGCACAGTTTAGATTTTTAAAAGGGCAGTAAAAGCCACGCTTCAGTGTGGTAAGTGATATTTTGTCATAACTGTGTGGGTGAAGATTGTGTTTAATTAGACTCTGCCATACAATACTGTTTGATTAGCTGTCAGATCAACTTCATCTTTTATTATGTTGTGCTGGTGATACATTAAGGGTTTGTTACTTTCGCTAACATTAAAACATCATTTGTTGGAAGTTGGTCCTTGTTTTAACATTGTGTGCTAGTAGGATAAGTTTTAACATGAATATATGCATATTTGTTTTTGCTTCTATCGTGTTAATAGTCCATATATCAGTGAGTTTACCTTCAGGGAGGTGAAGGCAGCAGGACAGAAGATAACACTGCTTTGCTTGAGCTTTGACAAACTCAGATATAAAATAAAGCCATAACACTCTGAAAATGATAAAGATGGCTTTGTGCATGTCTTTGTAGCTGTCTCTATTTACATGGCCCGCATGCCTATCTGGTTCTGCAAATGAAACTTTGCATGGGCACTCTGATCAGTGCACCCCTTGGTTTGAGTGCAGTCTGGTTATGAATATCAATTTAACATTCATGGCTAGCTGCTCCCCGATGCCACACCTGACACAAAAGCCATTCAGCTTTATGTTTATGTCAGCATTTACCAAAGAAGCCCTGCACTGCTCCAAACTGGAATGCCTCCTTTACCAGCCTGTCTAGCTCAAGGGCATCGACAGAGATGTTCAAAACTGAACACAACTAAAGTGAACAGTGCTTGTGAGCGGTATACCAGACACTTTTTGTAGCTTCTAGCTATGAAAACATCTGTGAGCTTTAACCAATGGCAAACTCATTTGTCCTGCTCTCAAAATGATATAGTGCACCTGGAGCAATGGCCTGTATACTATAAGCCTTCATGTGCACCATTTTCTGGCAAAATAAATCACAATTACAATGAATAGGTTCATTTGAGAAAATATTTTAACTGAATAATGATTTTTGGGCACAGAATAATACATAACAGTTTGCTACACCTACCGATTCTTGTGCTGCATTTGACAGTTTGAGTATGCAAGGATCAATAAGATATTTTTCTGAACTACTACATGTCAGTAGTCATTTGTCTGTGCAACTAGAAGGAAAATATATTCTAGAAGATATTATTCTATGTACTAAAGTCCATGAGTGCACTTCAGGCTCAGAGACAGCATGATGTACCTTAAATGTATGTTTTTTGTGCACCCAACACAGAGGCTGATCATTTCTATCACAATTCCACTCTCATCCCTGAAGCTGAGAAATAATACGGCTGATGATCCAGGCAGACAGATGAGAACAATACTAGGAAAGGAGGGTGCTGTAACAGCAGCAAGAAGCCAGCAACGACACACAGATCCCATTGCTCACACTAGGCTCTCATTATCCACTGTGACTTTAAGTCTTCAATATTAGCCAGCAATAAACACTCTGCAGGACCATCTGCTCTGATAGGGCTGGTTATTTTAAGACAGAGAGCAAGTCACGGAAAAGAAGGAAAGAAAGGGATATAGGATCAAATATGCAGTACAGTGATGTATGGTGTGAACTAATGATGAGCAGAGGGAGAAAAGTATTCAAATGAAGACAAAATATATCCAGTGAAGTTCAAAATAACATAAATTCAGGTCAATATAAAAACATTTGAAAAACTTTGGATGTGTTCACATCCAAACCAAAATCATTCAAAGGCACTACTCTCAGTTCAAGGAATGTGCACTGGCAGTCTAAGAATAGCATAGATGCTTGAAAACACAAATCACTCTGGACTACAATGTCAAAACAAGTCCATTACTGAGCTCAGGTGCACATTCTGGACAATTCACCACGTCCACTGCAGTTATGTCACCTCTCTCTTTCCAGTAGAGCGAAAAAGTAAGTTTATAATACAGTTTCATCAAGACAAGCTTACCTTCTGCCTGATCTCTTCCTCCATTTTCACCGGAGAGCCAAGTTCAGCTACCTGTTTGACCCCCTCACTCGAAACACCTCCGTACTCCCACAAAACATAGTTCTTAGAGTGTGATGCACCAATGAGGGCTGACCAGTGGTTGGCACGACCTGCAAAGTCAGAAAAGAACATTTTCCAGTCATTTTCCTGATCCATTTTCCAAATTTAGCATAACTAGCTGTATAACCACCCTGTGAATACATTAATAATTAGTGTATTAAGAACTTTTATGTATTTACTTCATTTGAACTCAAATCTCCTTAGTTCTACACACATATACAATTTTCAACAAGGAATTATTTCAACTAAATTTCAATGCAACTATAAATACTTTAATGACTATTTATTAATATTAAATATAATATTGGGTGTTGGGAAGTAATAATGACTTATCTGAAATATGGAATATACAGGCTCACTTTGAACAGTTTATGAAGATTTTTGTACATATAAAATACAGATCAGATCGGAAATCATTAGAGATTTGGAATGAGTTTTGTAGTGCCCATGGACAGAGAAAATGGTGTGCAACATCCAAGCCAAAGGACTGAGGACTCTGTACTGGAGATTACATTATACCATGTAAATTAGGCAGATATAACAGATTTTTGGTTCTTCTGTTGTGTGAGCTGGATAAGAGCTACACAATATTTGGCAACATCAACATTATTTTACCAATATCACAAGATGGGTAAACTACGCGTTATGGTATTCCATAAAGCAGGCATTTATGCCTTGCAGAAAATCAGAAACGGTCTGAAACAGAGAGTTAAGGTGTAAAAGTTAGTCGAATGTTCTGTGTGGCTTTTTAATCTCAACTCTGCACAAGGCAGCCTTTGACTGGATCACATTTGGCTAAAGGCAGCAATGGAAGCAAACCAATAAAAAATAAATAAAAAAGTTCTGTACAGTGAAAAGGCTTTAGTTTGAGTCTTCTATAGTACTTTATATTTGTATGAGAGGATTAAACTTGCTTTCTGTCATTCATGTTCCTCTTCCACTTGTCCGCTACACATAAAATCTTTCCTGACAACTAGACCATTCATAGACTTCCTGTGTCCGAGAGCACTGCCGTGTGCATCACTGCATGACTTCCAATGGGGACAATTGGGAGAAGGAAAATAGAACTGTCAAGGTTATCACTGAAAAAGTCTGTTTGGCCTGTTTTATGCTGAATTTCTAGACTTAGAATGTGTGTCACCACAGTGGTCTGAGGCTGATGCACTAGCAGGACATTTATTAAAAATATAATGTATGCTGGGATATCCAGACACTCAAGAATAAATATTTAGATTTATATTTTTCCAATAGTATAGACTGTTTTCACTGTAGCATCGCAAAAACCTCTTCAATGAGAAAATGACAGCGTCTAATACAATGAGCAGAGCTATGAGAGATGGTGTCCTAGGATATAACTTTGCACAAGGAGACCAGAAATGTCCTCCGAGTTGAAACAGAAATAACACAGCTTGACCTATACTCTTCCAAGCTGATGTATTTGTGCGCTGTGTGTAAGAGTGAGTTACATACCAACTACTGCCTCTGTGAGACAGTAAATTAAGGCTGCTTTCGATCTTGGGGTTTATCTTACTCCATCTAATCAGTATATTGATCTGACTGGCAAAAGCCTGATTTGGACAAGAGAGCGGGTGTAATCCGTAAGTCCATATGCATCCTGATAGTCTGGCTCAAGGTTATACACACAGCACAGAGTAGTCTCAAGTCTGAGAAGCATCCATCAAAGTTGAACCAGAAATGTTAAAGGATACATATTGTGGAGTTTTGCTTTTGATGGGTATATGGCCAGTTTCTTTGCTATTGAAGACAGTTCAGTCCAGGCAGAGTGAAGATTAACATTCATGTTATGGGAAGTTACGTTAAGTGAATATGAGATGTAATTTTAAAATGTGGGTGCATTGTCATCACCTAAATTAAATGTGTGGTGATATGAGAGATTTAGGAGCACAGTGTTTTTACTTCTAGATATATATTGTAGCACAAGTTACATGTCACTGTTTGTCAAGCTTTGACCCAGCAACGCATGCACCAGTTACCCCCTGCAAAAGCAGAGTGCCACAAGTAGCACTGGAGGCTTTTGTGGACAGCCTTCCCAAACACAAAAATCATCAGCGTTTCTTACGTGGATAGTCTTTGGGATGAATCTTCTCTGACCAGTTTCCATAGAAGGTGACCCTGTATTTGGCTGTTCCACAGGCACAACAGTCAAGCAGAGGTTTATCGGTCGCTTCTCCATACATTGACTCTATAAAACATAGGATGGTAAAGAAGGCAGTAAGTACATTTACAAATACCCATAACAGGTTCAAAGACAAGCAATGAATCTTGGGATCTGTACATTGCCAATGGCTCTACACATCCAAAGTTTACCTTTATTTACAATAGTGTAAATGTAACACTATATATGTCACTAAAGAAAGAAAATGTTTAAAATATATTCTATAGGAGACTGAGATGTATAATCATATGTGAAAAAGTGTACCTGCCGGGTGGCTGAGTGCAAAATACAGGCTTACTGGGAAATAAAATTCTTATAAAACCTACCTTTCTCACACATTCTCTTTGTAAGAGGACCTTCATCCTGGAAATAAATGATTCTCTTCTGTACAATGCTGGCCCTACAAAGACAGAATATGTTAGTGATTGGTATAAAATTGAGAAATGTCACACCAGACAAAAAGAATTATGGTTTTGTGAATCATAACATGTAATGTTACACAGAAAAGAAAAAGTAACAGACAGTAGGTAGTATGAAAAATCTCAATAAATAGAAGATAGAAGAGGTGCCTAGTTATTCATATCCATCTTCTGTTGGCTATAAAGCTGGTTTGGGGGTTTTTTGGAGAAAGTGCTGAATCAGGCAGCATTGTGCCATTCAGTGTTTCACGTTTAGCATAAAACGTTCACCTTAGAAATGGCTGGTTAAACTATAAAAAGTGTATGGGTCTGAAAAGAAAAAAACAAGCCTATAGATGCCAGCAGAAACAATACACGGCTTTGCAGACGGGCTTCTAATAAGATCAGTCTAAATAAGTTAAGAGTCAAAGTTAGGCTACTGTTTTTCATTACAATAAGCATTAGTTTTTCTATTGTAAAGCAAAGACTCTTATATCCCACATACACTATACTTCATGAATTCCCAATGGGCATATAAGAGCCTGTTTGCCAAAAAAGTGTGCTACTGTGTGAATGGAACAATTCGAGGGACGCTTCCTAAACAGCACACCTCTAATTGTTCACGCTTTAATTTAATCTCATCCTTATTTCACAAATCTCTAAACGAGAGCACAGCCAGCTCTGGTGCGCTGCTCACCCACTGGGCTGTCCCCACAATCAAGCAAAGTAATGCTTATTTAACATTCAATTTAAATTCTATCTCACTTCCCCAGACCCAAACCGCTGTCGATCCTACTCAGCCCAGAAAAAAGTGCGCAGTGATTGGAGTGGAAGTGTATGAGGCTATGAAGGAGAGAAGTTAAAGAAGGGAGACAAAAATGAAAGCGAGACGGCAGTTTTGCAAAAGCTTCATTTGCATTTGTAAATGTGTAAAGAGGAAAGACACATTTTGTATGATCTGCTCCTTTGAGACATTAGACAAATGTATTTTTTCTATTTGCTGTTAGTACAACCCAGATATTTTTTTCATTTGATTTCCTTGTGTCTTCTCTTACAAAGCAGTCTGCAGAGACAAAATAAAACAAAAGCAGAAGTGATTGTTACTATAGCTCTCTAAGCCTGTGAAGCTTTGTATCTGTCTGAAGTCCTCCTTCATTCGTCCTGTCGATGCATTGGAGATAAAATGTTTGTGACAAGTGCATGTGGTTGTTTCATTCATCTGATCACTGACACGTGTCTCAATCAGACACCCTGTCAGACCAAATCGCACCAGACAGGATGGCACACAACATAGCCACATGACAAAGAAATTGTTTCCAACCTACAAAATAGAGAGATGAAAGATAGAGGCCAATTCAGTGTTGGCTGCAGTGGTGTGTGGAATAAAATCTGATGCCACTCTGAAACAACCAGGAAACACGGATTCAGCTGTGACCATTTCTTCTTTTCTAATTTAACAAGTGAACTTTGTCAGGATTGTTTCTCACATTCCTGGCCAACGTCTGCAATGTTACAATACAAGACCACTCACATAAAGAGAGCATCGACTGATTCAGATTCAGTTTATCCACAGCATCTGAAATCTGCTATTACAAAGTTACATCATCAAGTAGCAAAAAAAAAAGTAGCCTCAATGCCTCACGTTTTTTAGACTGTAACTAAACTACTGATGCTGTGGCAGATGATCGTTTGCAACAGAGATAATTCAAGAATGAATGAATGAATGTGTGTCTGTGTGTGAACTTTAGGGTACTTCTTAAAAAAAACTCCAAAGAAAAAATACAGAGGGATGCAGTGGTAGGGATTTACAAGTCAAATATGTTTTGTTCGTCATCTGTGACTTGAATGAGAGATGAAACAGATGTGCTCTAAGTTTTCATTGATTATTTTTGCTGAATGAATAGATATTACATTCATATGATAGCTTTCCTTTTATGCAAAATGTCTGGCAATCGTTGGCATTCTTTGTGATAAAACAATACAATACTGTCTATTCATTGAATTATTATGCCTCGATTGGAGTATACCATAACAAAAAAATAAAAAATAATTAACAAATAAATTACTATAGAAAATAAAGCAAATAGAGGAGAAAAGTGACTTATAAGTAGCAATGTCACTGTTTCAGTAACAAATGCAGCAAGCCCCTTCTGCAGTAGCCAGTAAAGAAACTAAAAATGTAAAGAAGTTTTAGTTTATTTACATCAATATCACTGACTCCTGGATGAAAACATTGACATAAAGAAGAAACCAAAAGCATTTTGTAGTATAAATAACTGGATTAAGCAGTACAACTTTAGAGTTCTGAGTTCAGGAGATTGAATGGACCCTGTCATCACAGTCCAGCGAGGACCAACCAAAGCACGGAGATCTGTTTTTTACCTAAAAACAGACAGCAACTGCCCATCAATTACACTGCAGCAAACCGCACTGGAGAAGCTAAATGTCCAAGAGAGCAGGCGAGCCACAGAAGCCTGCTATACATGCAGACCACATACTCTAAATTACAAGGCCAAAGGTTTTTAAGAACCATGTTATTAAGCAGACGAGCAACATTAATTACAGAACAACCTTCTCTTCTGGTCTCAAAAGCCACTACTATTAACAATGACTTTTATATAAATCATGCATTAATGGCTTATCTATTTGTCGCTAATGAAATACAATAACATAGATCCATTGGTAATCTGAGGTCACTCTTACTTTGACCTTTTCTGCAAATTGCCATTGTCATTATTTTAAAATGATCCTGTCTGTCTTTCTAGGCCACTTCTGTTTTCACATGTCCATCTCTCAGTCCCACACAGATGTGGAGCTCTGTCTATTAAAAGAATGTATCGTACCATCATCGAAAGGGTCTGTGAGAGGTGAGAAGATGAATTCATAGAACCTGACCCCCTCCTGAATGAATGAAGAGATAAAAACAAAGAGCCAGAGGATAAAAGCAGAGAGGTAGAGAAGAACAATGGAAGTGAGTAAACAGGGGGTAACGGGTTATGGAGAGGCCAGATCATCATATTAATGAAGAGAGATGGACAGGACAATCATCCATAAATGCACCGGTCACATAAAAAACTCAAGCCATGTTTATTGCCCATTTGGTAGACTGATAGAGCTGATATACATGAAGAAGGGTTAACGTATGCATGACACTAGATAAACAGTTTATGCTAATGACCGGCCTTTGAAGTGAACTAAATCTCTTCCTACTCATGACATTATTTACCCACGTATTCATTTACTCATACCATGATGTGTCTACAGCATGATCTCTGTCCAAGTAAGCCCAAAGGACACACTACAGCACATTTGATTGGTGTCGATCTGCTCTGCACTTATTAAAAGTAATGAATAGTTTATGAATCCAAGTGGAAATGAAAATGGAGAATTCATGCTTAGCTCGCGGCAATGCATGTGATAAAACAGAGTTACTTTACGAGTGGAATTAATATATTCTGCAAGCCCAGCTTACAGTCCCACAGAGATGGAAGACTATACATTACATGATTAAAACTCATATTTAATTCGGGACTTAATTAAACATGAACCAACCAGTGGAGGAAAATATTTTTAACATCAGACAGTTAAAACAGGTTATTATATTACACAGCTTTAAGGCTCATTCCTTCAAGAGATACTTTTAATCAAAACATGTCAAATTCTGAGTGAAAATAGTTTTTTATCATACGTTATGTACAATGCTATATTCGGCCATTAATGTTAAGCCAAATAAAATATAATCTAGAATCCCAAAACGTATAAACCAGCAATCAGTGCAAACTGTGATACGTACTTAAGAAGGACACATCCCGAGCCACTAGGGGGTGCAGTCCAGAAGACCTGGATGCTGGTGCGTCTGCGAGGAGTGCTCTCTGTAACTGCAGGAGGGCAGTTGGTCATAAACTGAGTTTCCTCTTCATCAATGATCTGCAATGCATAAACAAACAGTGAGTTATAATGAAACAATTTTGTAAAATCTATCCCCAGACGACACACACCGGTCGATGACGTCTGGGTGTAATTAAGCAGAGAATCACTTCACATTCGGTTCTCTCTCGTTGTCAGACCAAGTACTATGATGCTATCAGCAGTTGTTTTTATAGCTCACATTAACAAGTCAAGCCAAAATAAACATAATTAGATATTACCTGCACAGCGCACTCTTTCATAATCATACACACATTTGTTTGGTGATTGGTGTAAATGAGGTAAACAAATAATATTTTGTGAAATGAATCCAATACAACTGTTCTCAACTAAATGCATGTGGCATTTTGAAGTAAAACCATCCTTACTCATTTATCAGTTAAGTGTTATTCTACAAAGTATATCCAGACCTATATGTAAAGCTATATCCATGTATACACCCTGTTAACTGTCAGAACTGCTAAAGTGAAGCAAACAAAACTCAAACAAAACTCAAGCAATTCAAAGCAAGATCCTAGATGCACAGATTCATAAAATCATCCTTCGTCCATGAACAGTCGTTAACATTTAACAAAAAGTCTTCAGAGCATTTCAGGTAAAACTGAAAATGTCAAAAGCATGCTGCCCTTTCTACTCAAACGTACACTTGAGATACAAAGCACTTCACTGATTTGAACTGGGGTGAAAATGACTATCAAGGCAGCAGTGCATGCAGCGTGCTACGAGACCAAGGATCCGTTTGATAGGAAGTGACATCAGGCCAGCAAAGACAAGGAACTTTCTCACTCCATAAAGCTGTCAGCAGAGAATTTCCTTTGTCATGCCATGTAATGAATGAGTTCCCTCTAAAAGTGGATTGTGTGAATGTGCTGGAGTATTGTGGTGTGAAAAGAAGCCTAGGAGTTGTGTGTGTGTGTGTGTGTGTGTGCGCGCTTGTGTGTGTAGCTTATTTGGGCCCAAACAGATTATACCACCCACCCTTGTTCCCATGGTTTCTAACAGCCATCCTGAGCTTGCCTGACTGGACTACAACACATGTTAAAACCACTAAAGACTCATGGGAATGCATTCAACTGCAGTGGCAAGTAATACAAGCAATTTGCAACAAAACTGACCTGTGACCCAGTTCATCAGGATTGTGTCATGATTAAAACGATGTAGCAGTAGTTTTGTTACAGACAAATTGTGAGGACACATTTTCTGCTCATTTTTTCAAGAACTTCGTAAAAGCCAAGGCTGCTGCTTTGTAAAAACTGTGGCTGCTGCTCATAGTGAGTGTCAGTGAACTTAGAGACCTGGAGAAAAACAAGATGCACCCATAATGATTGACAGGTCTGTGTGCCACTGCCTTTGCATTTGCAGCATGCCACACTCAGAGCAACCCTAATTTCTCCCCTTGCACAGCCACATTACAATTTGCCTTTTCTTGTTCTGTCATTTCTCCCCGCTGAGAAGTAATGTCTCATTAGCCGCGACCAACTTTGCCAACAAACGCGCGCACAAACACACACAGTGGCTGCTGACCTCCCCAGAGAGCTCAATAAAAGTGCTTTTCATCAAGTCAGAAGCTGTCCCGAGTCGGCTGACATGGGACACACCACCAGATTTCAAATGAGCCGTGTGTTAAATAAAGCCCTGCGTTTTCTTTTCACTTTCTTTTCTTTCAGAGCTCACCCAGGGCTCTTTCAGAATAAGGGGGGCGAGTGTGGGCTGGTGTGAGTGAATGAGTGTGTGTTTTTCATATGAAATAAAATGAGAAGTCTTTCTGAGCCGGTAATGATGGATGAACGTTCCTTTGGCGGGTTTTACTTATACAAGATGATCAGATTTAGTCAAGCATATATGACATATCATTGCTCTTACTTTTTAAGCTGATTTCTTAAGGCTATATCTATAATATCTCACAGCTTTATTTATTCTTAAATCAGATGAAGCATATCAAATGATACTGATGCTGGACAACAGGATGTAATTTGTGCACATAACAAAAATAACATTTGGTGATGTCCAATATTCAAAGCTCTGGTTCACCCAGATTGCTACAATTTGGTGGTAACTGTGATCAGAGCTGTCCTTCCACTTATTTTCCACAACCAATTGAATAAGATAGTAAAAGTGAATGAAAGTGCTGAACAGTGTCTGAAAAAATACATATTATAAAATTATACCACAACAGCTTTTAACCAAAGTAAGGCATACTGCTGTTTTTACTCCATTTGCTGCAACATGACTTTATGGCGCAACTGAAACTAGTTAAAAAGTTGCTTGGTTTGTTTGGGTTTTGAAATCCTTTAAAAACAGGATGTTATCTTTTGGATTCCGAGCTTTATGAGTTTCTTCACATTTGCCAGCCTTGAGCCGGATGAAAGAAAGTCAAAGCTAAAAACAACTACTGAAGATGAGCAATTTCAAATGCTGTGTAAGCATATCACATTTTTAAATCACGCTGTAGGTTTTGAAAGTTTGATTAAATATTCTCTTTCCTTAACGCAGTCAGTCTTAGATGTATTCCTACTAACAATTATTCCATTTACTTTTTAAGCTCCACCAACAAGATTTGTCCTTTTATCACATGCACATTTTTATTCTTCCCGTTCTGCACACCCACTCCCATCTCTCTCTGCTTCGTACAATGCTCCAGAGGGACCTGTCTGTATAATATGCCAGTTATCACCTCAGCTAAACCAACTGCACATAGGCTGCTCTTTATATGTGTGCTTCCTGAGCCTGGAGAAACAGCCTATGTTCGTGTCATATGCTATATGAAGCCTGTGAGTGGAGGTGAAGTGCGAATAATCACACCTTGAGAGTTAACAACTTGAAGACTATAAGGAGATGTAGCTCAGTAGATTGTCTTTCCATAAAGAACTGTGAATTTTGATTAAAACTCTATGAGCACTTGCCACATAATGCAGAAGGTCTCTTTCCAAAGTCTGCCTACATCTTTGACTAACCCTGTACAATGTGGGCCAACTTTCCATTTTCACATAGGAAGGATTGTATATGTCAGTAGCAATGTCTTCAGCTGCTCTCCTACCTGGAAATTTCCAGTATAGTCTTCATCTTTGTCTCCCTCAGTGCCCTCTCTCAGGGCAATGAGTGTGAAGCCTCTGAAATAAGAGGGGCTGGATGCAATCACAGTCACTGGATGAGAGCAAAAAAGATGGACAAATAACAAGCATTACAACATTAGAAAATACAGCAAACTGCATGTTTACATTCACACTTGTGTGGATTCTTTTATGAATTAAGGCCACTCTCTCCACCCATGCTCCAATAATTTTCATAGCACTTGACTTGATGAAGTGTGAAGTTAATAGAATGGCGCATCACTGCCAGCCTTTACCCCAGTGTAGAATGCATGGTCAAATAAACAGACTGAGATAACGGTACATGACTGAACATTATGTTTTCTCTACTTTATTCCGTACTTTATTGACAAGGCAAGTCTCTGTTGTATGACATTCTGAGATAATGAGATTGAATTTCAGGAAAAAAATGAACTGAAAGCAGTGCAGTCCATTGTCAGTAGAAGAACAGCATGTGCCTCAGAGACGCCTATTCTTTACTCAAAACTTTAAGCCAAGGCACTTAAAGCAAGCACTGGTGTCTATTAACATTTATTTGAACGATGAAACAGAATGACAGATGGCATAAAAGAATTTTATACTTGGGGGAACTAGTTTTAAATTTTGATCATAAAACCACATAAAGCTACTGCTTACTTTTCTTTTAAGAGTGAGGGGAAAGTGACATTCATCTCTGATAGGCACCGACATCAAAAGACTGTAAATAATATTGACTAATCAAGCAACTCTTTCTAAGATTACGCAGCGTAATTAAAATGAGTGTGCGTGTAATATATTTAAATGGCTATAATGTGTGAAAGCCTACCTCTGTAAGTGCTGCCGGGCTGGTAACTCTCCGGGTCTCCCTCAACGCGGAGGCGAAACTCGTTGCTTCCCTCTTTCCTATTGCTCTGAGCCCGGAGTATCCGACTACAGTAGCCGTCCGCCTTCCCGCTTCTCTCAAAGGGCTCCTCAGTAAAAGCGAACGTATTGCACGTCGCAGAAGAGAAAAAGCAAAAGAGCAAAATAACGCCTGGATTTAAACCGGTTCCTAACATTGTGTTTAAAAAAAACGGCAGGATAAAACAGAAGTTGTAGTCATAGGCGCGAAGGAAAGTTGTCTGTTGTGCTAAGCGGGTACATCCATTGTGGTGCGCGTAAGCCCGAGATGCGCAGAGGGATGAGGAGAAGAAGTGCACACTGCGAGCTGCTCCTCACAACTGAGCGGGTTTGCACCGGACTAAGGGAAGTGGCCGAGCTGCAAACGTCTGCAAGAAAGCACCTCTGCACGAATAATAAAGAACATGCCATAAATCTAAAAAAAAAAAAATAGTATTCAGTCGTTGTTAACAAGGACTGATGAGGAGGGAAGGACATACACACCGGGCTGACCTCTGTTTGTGTCAGGGCTTCATCAGTCAAGAGTCTGGCCAAGACACAACACACACAAAGGCATTGAGAGAGCGTGTTAAACGGTTGTCGAGGTGACTAATTAGATAAAGCTTCAAGTCACTGTTTGCATTCAGTGACTTCACTTCCTTTTATTGGGGCACTAAAAATAACTGGTGGAGGTTAGTTACAATATCATACACAGAAACACTTCATACAATGACTTTAAAATTGATTTTCTTATTGCAATCCCTGTCTCAGACTCCACTCACCTCAAAAGCAGCACAGGGACCTCTCCTGCTTCTCTTTAATTAAAAAATAAATAAAACCAGACCAATTTTTCCTCGACAAAATACTAATACATTTCCCCAAACTGAAGGTTAGAGTTTAGCTTTAGCTTAGCTGCGACTTCAGAGTTAGAACGGCAATTATCTCTGGCTCCTTAAACAGCACTTGCTTGAATTGACAATGTTTACACTGCCTCCCCTTTCTCTGTTAGTGTTTTTTTTATTTGTTGTCATAAAATACATATTCAGTGCTGAAAATACCACTTTATCGGCAGCTGTTAAACTTTCTGGAATGTCATAGGCTCCTTTTTGAGCATGTGATTTTTAAAAAGCATGTGATTGGCCAAAGTTTTCCGTTCCTGAATAGAGGTTCTCAGCTATTACAATCCCTTTTAATAAACAGTGGATGTCATCATTAAGCTTGCTTTGTTCACAAATGATTGCTTTTACAAAACAGTATTTGGGGTTTAAACCACTTTCCCAACCAGAAGAATAAAAATAAGTTACAGTCTAACAACAGTATCATTTTTGCTGATTATTTAAGTCAGATTTGTTTGTCCAACACTTCCTACAGATGCCCCCAGACCAGAAAACTATAGAGCTGCAGCCCTATGCACGCAGCCCAATTAAAACAATTTTTAATCTGCATCCACACTGTTATATAGATTTTATAGACTGTGTATGCACATTTGAAACTGTTGCCTTCACTCTGCCAATGTCAAGTTATGATCAATGAAGCAAGTCCAAACACATGATCTCAATTAAAATGTTAAGACTTTCTATTTGCCCAAATCTATTTCAAATAAATGTAAAAAAAAAAACAATATGCAAAATTTGGATGTATATAAAAAAATGACATTACAATTACATTTTTGTTTCCTTTATTGTGGAGGAGGGAGGTGCTATTTTTTTCCTTTGTGACATTTTCCCACAGCACCCGGAGAGTTTATTTCTGTCTTCAAAAGGGTCAGCAGGCATGTAATGAGAATGTAACCACTTCTGATGGCTACTGACAAATGGAGAGTGCATGCACCGCTGTGTTGATGGATGGATGATGGGGGAGGAAAAGAATACAGTGGAAAGAGGAGCGCTGCACCAGCAGGTGTCATGAAAGCGTTTTGTCTCAGAGCTTTGGCACTCAGTCATTTCTCCAGCTTTAGGTCTGTCCTTTGTTAAAGATATTCTGCTGCACGTGTAACAACATTATCTCAAAGAGGATTTAGCTTTGGAAGATTACTGCTGCTATTTGTGCAATAATGACATTTACATTACACCTTACTATATTTATCTTGATAATGACGTTTTTGAGATTTTCAAAATTCTGTTTTTTGCCAGTTAAAGTTGAGGTGTGTAGTTTTTGGTGACATCTAGAGGCACAAGAAGAGACTGCAATTCAACACCTGACACTTGTTCTTTTTGGAGCGTTTGGACAGCTATGGCATCCTGCAGGGACCTTTAGTTGTTTATAAATCAGTAGAAATGGATGGGCTTTCAAAAGAAACAAAATCAATTCAGTTCTCAAATGCTAAACGCTAAATCTTTGCTCAAACAGAAACAGTTGGAACAGAATCAGAAGGTAATGCCTCTTTCCACTGGTTTCTATGGAGCTTTTTTTCCCCTCCAATATAGAAAGAGCAGTGTTTTGCTGTGGTTATACTGAAATTAATCTGAAAACATTTGATTGATGTGTTCTCTTTTGTTTAGCTAGACACATTTTACACAATGCACCCTTAACTCTTGGGAGCTGTACCAAAGCCAGAATATCAGTATCTGCTTCAGTCTGTGTAGATGTGGTGCAGATTCAACTGCCTAAAATAGATGTGCTTTTTTAGCTGACCTTTTGGGAACAAACAAAACTTGAAGTTGAATATTTCAGACATATTTTTCCCCAGATGGTATAAGAGTATAACTTTCAAATGCAAAATACTGTACATTTAGACCTCATTGAAGATTTGTAGACTGCAGACCTTTTTTTTTACTACAATGGAAACACACTTAATTAAATATAAACGCTTTATTAAACTAAGGAAACTATTATGTAATGAGCAATAAAGTGGACAGGAAATTATGGGCAGTGTGGAAAGTAAAAACAACAACCGAGGAAAAATTAATAAAAGTCCATGTGATGGCCGTGCATGTGTAAAGTCTAACCACATGCACAACTCACTGAATAGTCGCTGAAGTATTTTTCTTCACTGGCATCTGTTGGTGTAGCATGTTTGCTCAATGGATGTAGTGCTGAGCAGCCTGTGAGTTTGCTACTATTGCTGTCGACACCCACTGAGTATTGTCCTCCATTGTTACGCTACGGTCTGCTGGTCGTGTCTGAAGTGGTCCCTGGAAGTGCCACATCTAAGGCAAAAAAAATCCCTTTTCAAGAGAAATGTTTTAAAACAGACCCAAATACGACTCATGAATGCCACCCACGGCTTCAAAATCCTTCAGGGGTTCCTTATAGAAGATCTGCCTCGGTAAGTGACTGTGTGGTGCATATATTATTATCGTTTTATGACACATCTATACACAAACTCATTCTTATTATTCTGATGCAAAGGTGTGCATATTCTCAATCCGATGTGCAGACTTCGGGGATGTGGCACACGTGCACTTTATACGCTCACTAGAAAAATCCCATCATTATCCCCTCCTGCTCTCATTACACACCTAGACATTCTCTGCGCAAGCCTTTGAAAAGTCCCCTGTGCTTTGTAGTTTTCCAAGAGGAATAGAGGTCAAGAGGGAAAATCAAATTAGGCTCTCATTTGATCGTGCTTGAGCTGGAGAGCCTCCTCATTAAACAGCCAAGCCCCCCGCTGCCAAGTCATTAAGTCCATATTTACCATGCAATACTGCTATACGCCGAAAAACGTGGGAAGATCTACACATATCCTTTCCGCTTAATTTGATGAAGATGGGAAAGGATATAAGAAATGATAACAAACAACTTATACGACCCGTGTCCTTGCGGAGAGAACAGTGAATTGTTAGCTATATATTTCACCATATTAGTTATTACCAAAGCTGAAAACACACTTACTGGCTGTGATTGTACATGTTTAACAGAGTGCTTTCATTACAGCCACTTCACCTTGGTTTCATACAGAGTTAATGTCTTTATTTCCACCTTGGCTTCACGCATCCCGGACCCCATCTACCGCTACAGAGCTAATGCATTTTGATGTCCGTCTAAAAAAAAAAAAACGAAGTGAAACGTGCAATAGGGAAGCCAGCGAGCCTAAGGGGTCTTTCACAAATGATTACAGTCAGCCAGAGAGTGACGGTCATCGCCTGGTGGTGGGGGTCCACTCGGGCATTACATATTAACCCTTGTCTTTAGCTCTTTGGAGACCCACGGCACATCTAAATGGCTTTGAGGAAGTCACACAGGCTGACAGGAGCTATTACAGATCTGTTGTAGAAACATACAAATTCTGAGGGTTTTCATAAGCCACATGATAGAATAAAGCATTCAATTTGATAATACAATGTACTATTATGATGTTTATTATAAGCATCTGGTCCTGAAGGTAAATAATGAAGCTTATCCAATCATTTTGAGAAGTAAAAACACAAGATCAGGCCTGTAAGAGCAGATATTTCAGACCACGATAGGATACACTTGAAGCCGTAGTCTTCTGGCTCGTTTGGTTTAAATGTCACATTAACATCTGCGGTGTGTCTGCCATAACAGCTGTGACATTCTCCAACTTTGGTCTGAACAAGGAACACTTCCTGGAGCATTATTTTCATTATCTTTCATCAGATTCACCTCAGAAAGTTTAAAACTAAAATCCGTGTAGAAGTAGGTGCACACCAATTAAAGCGATTCTTCCAAGTTGTTTGTCATATACTCACTATTTGTTACAAGTAGTCTCAAAGAAGCTCTTGACCTTTTCTCAATCTCGACCCTCCACATGCTGCTGACCTTTAGCTGCACACACACAGCTCACTTTTCTCTTCTCGAATGTCATAGCGCAGCGAGCCCAGACGATCTCTTACCTAAACATGTCGCACTTGTATTCAGGCTTCAAAACTATATCCTCGATCATCAACTGATAGAAAATGCTAACTGAAAATGGCGTGACTAATGGATTTGAATGAGCTTTTAACACATGTCTGAGCGGCGAGTGATTCGAAGCTATCTAACGCAGTCATTATGGAGAGAAATGCTAGACTGACAATAGCCTTGTGAAGTGCTTTTGCAGTTGACAGTGCTTTTAAATGAATAAATTCTCTCTGCCTTTGCATGCCTTTGAAGACATTCAGTGGAAAACCTGGTGTGTTATTTGAGTTTTTCTCTAAATTATTCTGAAAATCTAGTTGAAAGTATGACTGGAGGTGAGAACAGGTGCCACATTTGTTGGCACAATAAATCCAGAGAGAACAAAACACTGGCATGGAGAGGTTTTCACTGGGATTGCTGGTTATTGATCGAAAGAGGTTAGTATTCAATTTCATCTACGGTCACTGTACAAAGGGCAAAAGAAAAACTTTGATTATTCCACACTGCAGTAATCCCATCGACAGACTGGTGTCCAAACACCATCTAAACAGAGGAGACAAGGAGATTGCATCCTGCAGCAGGTGGACTCACAGTGTGACATGAAAGGGGAACAAATACGGATCCCCACTAATGGAGAAAGAGGTATCTTCATAAGGGAATTTAACAGAGGAAGGGGAGCTAGGAACAAGACTAAAAGCCAAATAATTGCACCTATCCAACTCAAGTGCTTTTCCCATAGAATTGCCTCTCACAAGACGGTTTCCTGTGGGATGAGAAAAGTCCCATTCAACACACAAAGCCAGCACATGTTCATCCTTTTTACACTCAGCTCACAGAGGGAACCCAAAAGAGGATGTGAGGAGAGAAAAAAGTGCCTTTAAAAGAATCTGACTTTAAGGAACTGACACTGAAAAGCTACAAATTATAGATAAACTGTTTCGAGATTTGGAATGAGAATAAAACTCCACTCACAGCTAATGATTGGTGGTAGTTCAGTGGCAGCAGCCCACTAGAGACTCCATTACAGTTTTCTAGACTCCAGTTGCTTTTTTGATTTTTTTTTTTTTCTTTTATTCAGTACTTTGCAGCTTATTGTTAAAACTCCAAAGTTTTCTTCCAACTAAAGCCCTTAGGTAAAAAGTAATACATAAGGGAAGAGAAGCAATCAGTAGAATCCGCAAAAGACTTTCAGGTGTTTTAAAAGTGAAGCAAAGATTTGGGAAGACGAGAGAAATTTTATGAGGTGTTAATGGCAGCTGTCATTAGAACACAGTCAGAATGATGATTGGAAGGTAACGTTTTTTTTCATATTCAAATTCCTCCCACACTGTTTAAGGCAACTATTTAAAAAGTACAGGCAGGTGCTTTAAGGAGAGGCACCAAGTATTTGTCATTGGAAATTTACCCTTAGGGCTGTTTAAGGGCCTCAATTTGCCTGCCTTCAAAAATCTATTAATCTGTTCGAGAAATTTCAGTCTTAAGCTGATTAGTTTTCTGTGTACAAAGCAAATCTATTGTGTGGCAGTGATGAGAAAACTAAAGTCCCGCATTTAGCATTCAAGCACGGACACGGCACATTGTAATTCATGATTCCAATTCATCCGGTTGTTCCCTCTAATTATTGTTGTGCCTTTTGTAGCAGAATGTACGTGAGGAAACAGATTTTTAAAAATTGATCTGATTTGAAGGTGGGTCGCGGAGAATTTACTCCTTAATGTTTCCAGTTGAGCTACGCTGAGCTCGCAAATCACTCACGCCCTTCAAAAGACAGCTTTGGATTATAATGCTTTGCCTTTACCGTGGGAATGTTGAGAGGAAGTCACCTTTGAACCACACCAGTACAGTATGTAAAATCCGCAGCTTCAGAATATCAATAAGTTGTAAATTGTAAAGACAGAGTAACACTGCCTCCTTGCATTCTCGTTGAAAGCCCAAAACAGAAAGTGCAGAGCCAGAAATTTGTTAAAACTGCAATCTATTAGCCATTGTTCCATTTAAAATATTACAAAATCATGCTTTTTGGATAAATGGATGTAAAGCAGTAAGATCAACACATAACTGTAACCGTAAATAAGAGTATTTTTCACTTTTCACGTTTTAGCTAGTGTCATGGTTTCAATGCTTCACAAACAAGATTTGATATGTAAATATTTAATTTCCAATGGTCTCATTTATTTATTTATTTTTTTTTATAATTTTCCTTACATACATACACGCAATATACACAAAAGAGACAAAGACAGAAACAAAAATATTACAAAGACCACACCTCTAAAAAAACAAACAAAAAAACAAGAAAATAAATTCAGTTCAATTGTGACATACAAGCATTATGCATTACATAGTCTAATTTGAAGTGTGAACGCTTCATAAAGGATTCAAAGCAACATCTGGGCATTAAACAGATGTACTCCTCTGGCAACATGTACGTTCTGTTATATGTGTGGATAGCTTACACAACAACAGCAGGACAGTATCTCGCATCTTCCTCCCCAGTTCTCCACTACCTTCACACAAATCCATTCTCTTCGATATAATCTCTGCTGGAGGCATTACTCATCTCACCACGGCATGTTGGGAAATGTGTATCAAAAGACTCACTGAGCACGTTTGCCCCAGAGTGAAGTGCAGAGAGTGTTTACGACCCTGAGTGGATGTGGGCCAGCTGTAAATCGAATGATACAACGGAGAGGCATATAAATCTATTATGAGCAGACATTGTGAAAATGTCCATCAGGAAAAGCCCAGTAGAGCTCCACATGTAGCACCCATGCATGTTCTCTGTTGTGAGCTCATATTTAGTATAGTACAACACTAGAACAGACTTCAGCCATGAATGTTTTCAAGTTTCAAGAATTGTTGTATTTCAAAATATGTCATTTTCATATTAGCAAAAGTCTGTAAGTATTTATTTATTTTTAAAAAAATGATGTGACAAGAAGATACAGAATGCATAGGGGCTAAAATAAACTATAAAAACTTCGTATTTCGTTTATCTCTGATGTAAATAGTACACTTCCTGGTTGTGGGGCGCCGGACTAATGGAAGTAAATAGGGCAGATGATACTTTTGACAAACAGCTGACCTGAAGCTGGTCTCTAATTGGTTTCTTCAAGCTACGTCTTGGGTCACAAAGAACAGCATTCCTGGCCAATCAGACAATTTAATCAAGTCATTATCTGCTTTGTAATTGGTTCTTTACACCTGTCAGTCCAAATCAAAACCTGCCCGTCAACTGTGCATGCACAAACTCTTCAAAAGTACTGTTTTACAAGGCATTTACTTGAAGAGAAGAAGAAGGGACTGGAAGTGAGGAAAAAAGAGAATTCAGCAGAATCAGCAGCAAACAGGTGAGAGAGCAATTAAACAGTGTGGCATCCTTTACTGGAAATAATAATTATGTTTTTTTTTGGGGGGGGGGGGTTTGTACAAATATCAATTTGTGTGTAAAAATCTAATTCATGAAAGAACTGTTTTAGCATGTTTAACAAATGCATTAAAAAAGAATCCCTCTTTCTTATGTCCATAATATTGAATTTTTATTTTTCATTTCATTGAGTCCTTATTGATCTGCATATATATTAACCTGCCTGTAGACCCACCCTGCTGGGGTCTGGTGCATCCATGTGGAGGGCTCTATCTCAGTGTCAGCTCATACCTCTTCTGATGTGACTAGTTCACTGATCGTGTAATTATGCTCAAACCTGACACGTTATCTAATGTTCATTTTAATCATTCTCATCTCAGTATGCACTCGTCTGAACAAACACTTCATCTTTTTATTTCATGAGCAATTAAACTTCATGATTCTCATTGTTGCCAGAGAGAGTCACATCAGGGCTGAAGTGAGAGATGGCGCTCTAAAATGAGTGTTGGGCTGACTGATCCCCTGATACTGGAGGCATGGTGTTCTGTGGGGAACATTTGAACCACTGTGGATGAAACAAAAACTAAAGCACTGTAAGGGATCAGAAGAGGCTGAAGCACACTGTGAAAAGAAAACTACTTTTTGTCAGTTTGTTCATGTTGCTTAGAAACATGCCAGCATCTCTTCTAATGCATTCTTCTGACGTGGATGTCGATTGTTGGCCACTCAGACTCCCACTCACTTTCACTCTGCTCTGGAGTAAACCTTGTACTGAGCGAAGGATTGGGTAAATCAAAAGCTGATTAAGTAATGGATCTGTCTAGAAACAACACAACAAGGCACATGTGAGAACAAAAAAGAGATGTATGTAATACTTAGAGCTTAATACACTCACAACCATTTTACTCCTGATCGAACTGAGGTCCATACCATATCTTTGTCGAATTGTATACATTAGAATCATTTCCTCCAGGGCCCAAAAACATTTTTAGCATTTCCAACAATTTCCCAGACCAAAATCACTCCCAAACACACTGAAGCCTTATTGGGGTAAACGCTTGCTTGCAGGTTATCCACATCAGTTTTAATCCTTTTTTTCCATGCAGCATTTTTAAGTGACAAAGCCCTCATTTTGTCTTCATACTGCAGTGTATTTCTCATCTTGAATGAACTGGTGTTTGAAGGTGTTAGATAAGCCACACACAAAAAGTGAATTCCAGTAGAAAGTGATTTTAATTGCAGCCATCTGCTGTGTCAGTCTTTTGCGCTCAATCACATTATCATTCAAGAATGGAGCTCATCAGCCATGACACAATCGCTTCCCATCAAAATGAAATAGAAGCACACTTCCTGTGAGGTAATTATGGGACGTACTACGGCACAGTTCCCTTCAAAATGGAAGCAGGACACGTTTAGCATTCAAGCTATTTAACTTAACTGCAGCATCTTTAATGTTTGTAACCTACACAGATAAGAACATGTAACCGTTTAGAAAACTGTCAGTATATAGCAGAATATGCATCAGAACAATGTACAGCTGCTTCACAATGGCATACATTTAGAAGACAGAACAGCCTGAGGGTAGCTTCAAGTTCAAATGACATAGCAGTGTCAACAAAGTAAATGACAGTTACCAAATGTAGTCACTGTAGTTAAAGCAGAAAACACCAATGCAAAAGTTTAGCCTTTATTTTTTATCAAATCTGTGTCCACTGACCACATGTGAAAACCATAGTCTCTCAGATGGAGTCCTTGAAAACAAAAAACCCATTACTATAATAAATGACTTTTATTTCGAAGGCCCCTGATCTTGTCCTGTTTCAACGCATTACTTTTGCTTTTTTCACTTTCTTTTTTTTTCTTGTTTTTTTTTAAATAAGTGCACACAGAAAGAAACTGTGTTCTCTTGCTTAGGGTCTTATGTCTGTTGCATATTTTTACACAAACAAAAACACAAATAAATACTAATACTATGACTAATAAAGATGAATAGATGCCATAAATTATAAAAGAATAGAAACCATGAAATAAAGCTTTTCACCAGTGGCCTGTTGTGTTATGTTATTTCTGCTTTACCTGGGAGCCCTGAAGCACTGAAAAGTAATGTGTTGAAATGGACAGTGGTAAAAATCACATTTGTACAGACATTGAGCTCTTTATCAGTGTTAATGCACATATTCATGAGAATGGTGAAATGGATTCTTTAATAAATGCAGTGTGTTTTTTATCCCCTGTTGGAGCCGTGTGTCCTTCACATCACCTTACTTAATTAATTTGAAAGTTGTTTTATTTCTTCAAAGGCACTTGCTTTAGTCCTGAGGTGGCTGGTAATGGGAGAAATTACAGGGCTAATCTACTCCACATTTTCTCTTTAATCTAGAAAGGAGAAGCAACTTAAAAAAGAATCAATAAACTCTTTGTTCTGCTTTCAGTGCACTAATGCATGAAAATTTATTGGATAGTAAAAGACCATTCATTCAAAAAAACAACTATTGCAGTGGTCAAAAACGAGACTCTAACATAAGAAGCTGAGTTTGTTGAAGCTCGTGCTACATTCATGTGCTATTCGGACAGTGCGGTTTGCAGGTTAGGATGTTGTCTTACTGATTTTGTTGTGTTCATGTACATCTTTTTGAAAGATGCAGTAATAATTTTGCCATTCAGAGTTTCACCAGTGATTAGGTCAACAAGTCAGATTCTCTTAACCACAGCTACATGCTAAGAAATGTGAGAAGATGAGAACCACATAAATGTAGAATTAGCCTGACCTGGGAACCTGAGTAAACCTGAGCTTGAGTAAACTAGATGTAAACATAACAAATATATGAGCAAGAAATAGCAGATATGTAGTAAATCAAAAACCCCCCAAAATACTGGTTTAATCGTACTTATTTTATCATAATTGTGTAATCATCATTGTATGCTGCATTAAACTGTCGACGTGTAAAGCTGTGAAAGTAATTTTGACAACAAGAGTAACATTTTGCAAAAGTAGCCAGCTTGAGCTTGAGCATATCCTACACTCTCTTCCAACAAACCTAATCCTATTTTATTTTAGTGTGCAGTCAAGTAAAATGGTATGTTTTTAACTTCTGGACCAAACCTAAACCTTGGAACCTGCTCAAAGTAGAACTCAAACGCCTCATTTGGATTGATTGTGGGACAGCATGACCTTTTGTTCTTTATTGTCTAAATCGTTCTGTTAATGAAGGCGCTGACTGCTGTCAGATATTTCCTTTGTTTTTTTGCTTTCATATTCTGAAATATCAGTTAAACACCATTCACTAAATCAAGTGTGTTTGAGCTGAGTATGAACATGCACAAATACAACCTCAAACACAGCATGGCATCTTTATTTTGCTTTTTTAATGGCTGGGAATAAGTGTATTTACAGAGAGAGAACACAATACATTTTCAAACCATTTATTAAAACTCATAGACAAAAGGTGAAATTGGACCAGCATAGTTCAACCCAGGAAAAAACACTTCAACACCAGTCTTTTAAAAATATTACACATAATAGGCAGTCCATTAATTAGTTGAATTAATGTAAGTCTGATATTAAATGACTTGTAGACAGTCTGTGGCTGCAGCAGTGAAGTCACTTAGAGTTTCTTTGCTGTACTAAGTGGTCATTAGAAGGTTCATTTGGATGTAAGGCCTGGAGTTCCAGCTGGGTTCGCAGTTGGCAAAGCTCATCAAACATTGGGAGGGCTGCAGTCGGAAAGACTAAAACATATCGGGCTGTTTGGCTTACACCAAACTGTGGGAACAAGTCGGCAACAAAGTTTACAACTCCAATTAGTTATATGCGTCACAGAGTTGTAAAATAGTGCTAACATTTGAAAAACAAATCGACGGCTTCCCATGTTACATCCTGATTATCATGGATCAAAATAAAATAAGCAAGAATGTTTATTAAGTGACAACACACTCCATACCTCAGCTTTAATGTGGCGCTAAAGTCATATAGAGTTTTACTCATGCGTTCATCCTTGAGGTTATTCCATTTCTAGCTTTGCTTTTAAGTGAATCCAACCAATATCTTAAAGGCAAACAAATCACACATTTTCCGACTGGCTGACTCAACGTTACATGCTGATAAAAGGTACCAAACTGTGAAAGAAAAGCTAACGTCAGGGCACTGTAAATCCCACATGTTGTCTTGTTTGGAATATCCGGCCGGACAATTTTATGGCACACTGTTAAGACTTAAAAGAGCAAGCCAACAGTGCTCCATCCCACATGCATCCACTCTATCACATGTTTCCGAGCTGGTGAAAAGCATTTGCAAAAGGAAGAAGCCATCATCAGTCACCTCTGTCTTTCTTTCCACATCTAAGGCACTAAATTAGATTCATGAGAAGAAAATGCACACAGAGGACAAAGCCATCAAAAACCGTTCCGTACATACCTGGGGATCTGTGTGTCTCATGCAAATGTGTATGTGTGATCACAGAGCCGTATTTATAGACCTTGATGGCTATGTATCACGTCGTGACCTACTGTATGATGAAGGGCAAATCTGGAAGTGACAGGCATTTTTTTTTTTCTCTGTTGCACCGGAGCTATTAAAAAAAGCTGTGGCAATAAATAGGTTTTATTATGAAGGTATAAAGTCCACTGATTTTTGTAAGTAATTCACCTTGGATTTAGTGCAGAAAAGACAGATGGTGGTGATAAAGGAGGAAGGCGTGAAGTAAGAGGCAGAGGAATCCCTGGACAATGCAACACAACACAATACTCATGCACTAAAGCTAAACATAAGGATCATAACACTTTCTGGATCAGATCAAAATGAATGCAGGATGGAAAACACTACATTCATTTCAGGCAGGGTCACAGTTATGGATATGTCAGCAGTTTATGGCAGATGTATAAGGTCAGAATTTCACCCCAGGAGTAATTTAGAGCTCCCAGTAATGTAATTAATGTATGTCTCTTTAGAAAGTGGAAGGATGCCATTAAAGAAAAGAAAAAATGTCATTTATTTCTCCGCTTTTTTAATTTATTCTGCTGCTGTTTCCACTTGAAGATGAAAGTGCACAATAAATGAACTTCCACTGGTATACACATCATCATCATGGATTCACATCAAGCCGAACAAATGGCAGTGGAGTTTGCTCAGATGTCCTTGTGCCTTTTTTAACGATGTCCCCCTCTAAATGGGAGTTTTACTCAGTCTGATCCCATGCTTGGAACGATGTGGTCACAGTTAAGCGTATCTCTGTTGTAAAGGGCTCCACACAGAGCTCCCATTTGACCAGTTTAGAGGCATATGCTCACACCGTGGCTGGAGAAGGGCATTAAAGACCCCCGTTGTCTGTGATAGCACATAAAGAGGCTGTGACTGTGATAGCACATAAAGAGGCAACACACTAAGATGTATCCGTATCTCCTCTGCGCTTCACCATCATCAGTTTGTTTACAGGCTTATGGGATTGTCAGTATGTACCAGCAACATTTGGAGTGTGATGGTCATGCAATTTCCAAGAAGTGGAAAAGTGAAAGTTAGAAATCATTACTCTCGCTTTGGAAGAAAATGCTAAATGTAGGGGATAAGAGGCGATGGACGGTATGGAGGACACTATACACACAGATATAAGCTTACACCTAAATGTAATGTAAAAATAATGTCTTCATAAGTGAGCAGGGCTGTGTCCAATTTCAGGTCAGTTTAGATGAAGGAGCCGCACGGAAGAGTGGAATCAGTCATGTGGAGAATTGGCTTCTGGATGGGAGCACACATCTGACATGACAAACACAACCATATCACGTGTCTATACTATATATACTAGGACTGTAAACAAAACATATTTACAGAACAAGAAGATTGAATAGATGCAGAAATGAGGCTTTGCTGCATACAAATAATGCAATCCCGTCGGTATTCTCTCATGAAAAGGGCATGGACTGGTAATTTAGAACTTTAGAACTTGGCTAAAAAGTGATGACTATATACAATTGCACAAAAAGTTAAAGGTCCTTGAAGACTTTCACATACAAAATATAAAAAATGTTATACCTTGCACATCCATAAAACATTTATTCTTAGCAAGTCGCACAATGAGACAAGTCGTTTATCAAAATAACCTCAAAAGAAAGAATGAAGTAACCTGTGCTATACGTATGCATGTATTGTTCAGGTATTATGTATAAAATCTCAGGATTGTGCTGTTTACACCTACATCCAACCCACACTCCTCACAGTCACACCGCAATAACACAAGCCATTTGATTTCATGTTGCATCTCAAAGTAGAAGAGCTTGATTACATTAGCATATAAAAGAAATGGCTGTATCACTGTGGCATCTGGGCTTAAATCACCCAAATCCTTTTTAATATTTCATATAGTCAGGGCAAAAAAAACAACAAAACACAAGGACAAGGCTAGGACGGTGAGGTTGCCCGGTCAGGTATGAACTTTTGGTGACTTTGCTTTGGCGTCAGGGATTAATGCCACCCCCACTGAGCTGAGTAAGTCCCCCATTTACCCAGAGCCAGAGCAAAAGCCAAAATAAAGAATGTTTTGCAATTCTGTTTGAACTGAAACCAAAGCTAGAGAGGGTTGATAGTAAAAAGCCCCTAAAAAGCCTAAAAGCAACAGAGTAATGTCTTATTTGTGGCTGAACACAGGAGTCATGCCTCTGAGTACAAGTGTGATTTAGGAGGCCAGTGGCAGAGATCCATTAGCAGTGGAACAACGTAAACCTCTATCCAGGAAGTGATTTATGCATTCAATAAGACTCGCTGGCTTTCATTTCCTCCTTCCCCTCATTTCACTTTCTTATAGGTGACAGCAGCAGCTTACAGTACGGCCAAGTGAATCTGCCAGGGAAGGTGTCCTGCGTATGAAAGGTGAGATGAGAAAAAAAAAGAAAAGAAAAAAGAAAAATGCTCCGAGGGCAGTTTTTATGTTTGTTTGTCCAGGGAGTGACTTTGCACTTCACAGCAGATCTTAGCCAGATTTTGCTTCATGATGCAGGTGCAGACTAAAAGTTTGGATTAAAAAAGGCATGAGTCATGGTCAAAACTGGGGTTATTTGCAGCTGTGTTTGAGCTAGCGTCTACATCCAGCGCCATACATTACATTTGTGGATGGACTAATGCATGTAGCGTCTTAAATTCTTCGAAAAGTTATGAAAGTCATCTGGATCGTTCCTTGACATGAAACGGGTTCAATAGAGTGTTGTCACAATCAGAGCAGGGTTGGCCACTGAGAAACTGAACTACAGTGCTGTGAAAAAGTATTTGTCTGATTCTCTTGCTGATTTCTTATTTTTTCACCAAATTCAAATATTAGACAAATATAACACAAAATGCAGTTTTTAAGTGATGATTTTATGTAAGGGAAAAAGGCTATCTGAAGCTACATTGTCCTATGTGAAAAAGTCATTGCCCTACCTTGTTAAATCATAAATTAACTATGATTAATCAAATTTTTTTGGAAAGCTGAGTTCAGTTTCACTAGCCACAGCCAAGCCTGATTACAAACCATAGTGAAAATCATTATTCACAAATGAAAAATTAAATATGGAACAGTGAACAACAACAGCTCTCTAACAAAAAATCCTCAAGCTGAATGCCTGAAAACCCTCCAATGTGTCTGAATTAAAACAATTCTGCAAAAAAGAGTGGACCAGAATTCCTCCACAACAATGTGAAAGACTGTTATCTCAAATGCTTGATTGCACAACAAGTGGGGCCATGTAATTTAAGATAGCTTTTTTCCCTCAATAAATAAAATCACTTGCCACAACTGCATTTTGTGTTTACTTTGTCTTATATTTAAATTTGTTTGATAATCTGAAACATTTAGGTGTGACAAAAGAAAAAAAAAAAAGAAATCAGGAAGGGGGCAGATAGTTTTTCACAGCACCGTTTGTAAGATGAGGTAACCTGGAGACATGACATCTTACTGCGACAAATTATTCTGTCTTCTTTTCTTCATTTTGACATTATAACCTTACAAACTGTAATCCAACCTTAACAGTTAATAAATCCTCACTGTATTGTAAAGTAGCCTAGTATTTTTGGCCTTGGATAAAATCATTTTGTCAGGAATAACCTTCAGGATATACCACACATCCAAAGTTTGCAAACAACAGACTAAAAGGCCAGACGCTAGCCTTTTACACCATGTTTGCACTAAAAATTTATATTATTGTACAGTGCAGCGGTTCAGGAGTAAAAGCATTGCCGGAGCTGTACAAGATAGATTTTAGTCAATTTGTGACCTCTCAAATGTCCTGAGAATCCAGGAAATAGGTTTGAAGGTCTCTAGTATATAACCCTGCAAGGTTAAAGGTCAGACGGATTCATTAAAGAAAATAATGCGACTGAGTTAGTGCCTTTTTGACTTCACTTTTAAATAAAGTGGCCAAATCAGGAAAGATTTAAAGAGGATGTGGGAGTGCCTCGAAGGACAAGTGGATAAGGAAGAAGACTTAAGCCCAAGCAACCAAAACTTGCTGACCTCTACTCTTTTTACACAGCTGGGTATGGAGGAAATCACTGTTTAACATTCGGAATCACTGGGCAATTAATCTGCAGAGAGAAAGTGCAAGAAGGACAGCAGAACGAGGCACAGCGGGCCGAGAGAGGGGTCGAGAAAGTAAGAAATCAGCAGAAAAAAAGGGTTTGAGGAAGAAAGAAAGCTGCTTACAGTAACATCCATTAATTTCCCCAAAGACAGGTGTTGAGAATATTAATCCAAATAGGGAAGCGTAAGCCTTTGCCAGCTTCTCCGCTCTTCAGCTCCGAATATCCAGCCAAATCCACGTTCCAAATCCTTTGTTTTAAAACAGAGACTAGTCATTTAACAGTGAGGGAAAAATGCTCTCCAACCACTAATCATTGGCATAAAAGAAGTTTTACCAAAGTTCCAAATTTCTTGTGATCCGAATAGGTGATGATAAACAGAAACATGTAAACCAGACATGAATCTTTAGTGTTCTGTAATAATATTATACACTGAATCCAGATATCAGACACTCTTGGCACAGCCAGACAGAATGGAAGAAAGGACTTGAGTCATTTTATAGAGACATTATGGCGTTATGAGTTCAGTGCATCACCTCGTAAGCTCCAAAAAAGAAGAAAAGATGGCCGAGGGAAACTTAAATCTCCTTTTGTGTCGGTGAAATGACATTGTAGCAAATAGTTGGGGTAAATTATTATGTATTTTACTTGGTTTGCCCTTTTTGCTTTTTGCTACTAGATATGCTTACCATGCTTACTTGTATTGAAGGAGACTTACGCCACAGCAGCATCGGATCATGACTTTCTGAAAAGGTGGACATTTGCAGCGAAGAAGTGGGCAGAAAAACAACCGATAAAATTAAAGTAAAGCAAAAAGTCACCAAGCAATATTTCTGGTGGAGACGTGATTCATTTAAACTGTATTTGTACAAGTATCCGGGACAAAAACAGATGTCACATATTAAAAATGACTCAACCTGGTCATTTAAACCCACATTTAAACAATATGGATTCAGGGTGAGATCTTTAGGGAAATCTCCCACTGTCAATATTACCAAGATCCTGGATTCACACTGGTAAAAATGGTTTAAATACAACCCTCTTTAAATTATAACTTAATATGGTGCCGATTGAGTTGAGACATCGTAACTAATGTGGATTTGAATAGTCTGTCTGGGAATCCAGTTAAGAGAGCTCGTAGCTGGCAGGCATGAATAAATTGATTTGGAGTAGAGGTAGGTGGCTAGAGCAGGAAAGTTGAGAGGTCAGAAAAACAGCACGGCACTCAGTTGTGATCCCTGAGAGCATTGTAAAAGCTGCAGAATACAGCCGTTGTTAGTTGTAAAATATTGCTTTTTATTATGTGACTTGAGTACCTTATGTCGGGTTTATAAAGTGAAAACTTGCAGTTAGGGAATAGTAGAAGGACAAAATGAAACCAGAGTGGGCTTGCAACATTTTCATGGTCACTGACTGTGAAGCCTTGCAGTTGTAAGGTATAAAACGCCTGCTGCCACTGCCTGACAAAGCTATTTAGCATTTAAAAGCAAGAGTTACTTAGAAATGAGAATTTGCTAATATACTTCTAACCTGCATACAGGGAAATGTTTAAATGTATTAGTCAATTGATATAAGTTCAACTAAAACCTATTCTGTGACACATTGTTCCCAGCACTGGCTAAACAATAAATGTTAAATTTCTAATCAGTAGCAGTCTGTTGTAATTTATTTTCTGTAAATTATGACCTGGTAGTTATTAGAATGATGTGGTGGTGACCTCTGGTGGACAATAGTGTAACTACAGCATAACCAAGAGCAAAGGCAGCCATGAGCCCTAAATAAGCAGGCCCAGAGCAGAATGACCTACCCGTGGATACTCAAGTGGGGATCACAGACACCTTTGGGTCATATTAACTTTTGACAATTTGACACCTGTGGTACTTTTTTGTTTTTAAAGAAAATTATAGAGACCGTACTAATAACAAAACATTTTATTTATTTGAATCATGTCTGCTATTATTTATTTCAGTTTCCATTAGTCTCTTCAACTCTCGCATCTTATTCTCATCAACATTAAATGTAGTAAGAACAAGCAGATGAAACAAGAAACCTAGTCAAAAGAACACATGACACTTGAATAATGTCAGCTCAACTCTTGTAACTTTAACTCATTTTGCTGTAAGCCAAAGAACCTCCTTCAAAACCAATAATAATTTGTTGCTCCTCATTTTTTTCAGCTTTTGACAGTAGATACTGTATATCTTCAATTATGATAAACACAAAGACAGAGTATTTCTGGCATGGGTATAAAAGAGCAACTCACAAAAAAGGAGCAGGGTTTGTTGAAAAGTTGTAAAGCAAAAAAGTTCATTAATTAGAAGATTGCTTAAATAGCAATAATGTCCCATAAAAGTAAATACTCAGTTAAAGGCAACTCCTTATGTATCACAACTAACTGTACTCTCATGACAGCATTGATTATTATAATCAGCAAAGCATTCCTTATGATTTGCAATAATATAAAAAAGGCAATCTGTAGCATGTGAATGTTTATGCAAATATTTTGCATCACACTGCCATAGGCCTTGATACACCTTCTGTTTCAAGCTGGCATTTCTGCATTATGAGAAGAGATCATCAAGAACTATTGATGGAGATTATGACTATGACTAAAATTCAGGAATAATGAAATGCTGTTGTGAAAATATCCCTTTTACCAAAAAAGAAACAGTTTGTTGTTGTATTGCACTGTGGTATATGGGACATAATATTGTATTTGAAAAATAATGAGCAAAACAAGTTGACATGGATGCTTTTTTATGTAAACAATAATGAAATATGGAAGGGTTTAGTGTATAGACGAAAAGTAAAAATTTTCCAAAAGAAGATGTGAATATTTCTATCATAGCATCTCATCAAAGATCTACATCTAAATAGGCAAACAAAAACATCAATCCTTCTGAAGAATTAAAAAAAAAAAGTATTTTATGTCCACTAAGCAACATGGTGCTGTTAACGAATGATGCTTTTACAGTAACAGTACATCAGGATCTGTGGCAAAGACCATAGTTTGGATGTGCCTTATATCATTTGTTTATTTCCCGGCCAGTGTGAAATTCAGCTCAATGGAGTTTCAGTGAACAAGAACCTCTCCAAATCCTTCTTATTTTGCACAGTACAGCATTATCATAAGCACTTACTCAAACCAACGTTAGTGCCCGGGAAGTCCATGCAATTTAAACCGTGCCTTGCGAAAAGTTACACACCTTTAACACATTCTCTAACTACTGACGTGTGAGGTGCTAATGAGGCAGTACATACTATCACCTTCATAAGGCCTTATCTTGTGTTTTGCTGCTCTCAACCAGGCACAAATTAGTGAAAATGATAACCTTCCATGGGTAAAAATATTGCAAGGACAAATGCTTTCTATTCTTCACCATTGATTAAAAAGCCAATAATCTGTCATTTTTACCATTAAATAAACCCCTAAAACATTACTGCCCGTGTGCAACAGTGCTGACTTCAGATGCTGAATGAGTAGCATGAATATGACATGCTGCTGCAAAGTGATTGATGGCAGCTAATCTTTGAGGCTGACATTCTTTAAAAGAGCTACATGATGTTCTTAATTCACATACTTAAATTTACTCCGGTGTGTAACTAACCATCTTACAGGAAGTGTTTGGTCCTCTCATTAAACTCTCTTTCCTCTTTTTCAGACTATGCTGATTGAAAAAGTCTGCTGGGAAAAAAAGATCCATATTTGGCATATCTACAAAGAAGAGACGCACATATTTGCTTTGAGACATCTTCAGAGAGATATTATATTTTCCTTTTTAAGAAATCTCATACTTTACCAGTTCCTTTAAGTTGATGGTAAGACGTAAATTGAGAATCAGTGCTTCTAACTAAAAACATAAAAAGTAGTCCAAAGGAATCAGTATCTTGGTGTGTGCTGTTGTGTATTATGCACTTTCTATTCAAAAGGGGGAGGAAAATTTGTTTCTAATAGTCAAACATGTCATTCTGCTTTTTAGCCAACTTGGCTACCTCCTGGCGAATAGCCTGTACAAGTGCCGTGGTGGAGAGACTGCTCAAATTTAGGCTGTCCATGTCCTTCACCAGTGGGGGCAGGCTATGCTGGGACACTGTGCTCGGGGCAGAGGAGGGGGGCTGCTCCAGTGCCTGGTGGTACTGCAGAGGGAGCCTCATGGGGCTTGCCTGGGGATAGCGAGGGTGAGGGAAAGCCTCCACATACCCAGGCAGGGGCACCTGTGAAAAAACAGCATACACATTATATAAGTAAAAATGAGCTTAATTATCACAGTGAACTTGATTTAAGAGAGAAATCAACTTTATTCATTTAAAGCATATAAAGTATGCTTTTATGTGTGGAGTGAATATCTAATATATTCTACATCATTTCATTTCAAGGTGACAAGGGAAACAAAATAATGAAATCTACAAAGAGATGGATAATGGTTCCAAAGTGCTAAAACATCCAAAATGGTTATTCATGTTCATGTTGATGATAATTTGTCTACACAGGAAGGTAAAATAATAATTTAAATCAAGAAAAAATGTTTAATAAATGTGCTCAACTACCCCGAGATATTGCTGTGTCCACTCACTGCCAGCCATTAATCAGTTCAGCAAAAGGTTTCTAAATGACACTGGTTCTGCAAAAAGACACTGTGTGAAGGCATCTGGTTGAAAACAGGCAAACATACTGTACAAAACAAAGGACAACATCCAACAAACAAGCAGAATCCAATGCTGGGGAGTCACATGGACAATAACAGATCTGACAAGACAGATGGAAGTACACGTATTATAATGAAAAACCAAAGAAAACTGGGAAGATATTGTTTGTGAGAATGAGACAGATCTTATGGATGTCATCCTACAAAAGCAGCCATATAATGAAACAAATAATATAGGTCTGTATGCTTTACCAAATCACCACTGAGACATTTAGGCATTTAATTTACAGAGTTACTGATATACAGTAACACACCTTTCAACACTTACAGATCCCTAGTAAAATGAAAAAAGCAGTTTGAGTGCCTTTGACTAAAACCAAAACTATAAAAAAAATGTAGGTACTCTCAGGTGCTTAAGTAGTGCAGAGGCAATAATGGCCACAGTTAAAAGGCCAAGATTAGAGCTTTTACAGCAATTTGATATATGTTTGCTCAATGGCCTTTCTTACCGAGTCTGTCCACTGTGGCAGCACATCCTCAGGTTCAGGGGGATATGACATCCAAGACGGACTGTGGTAGGAGGTCGGAGGTGTGGACACAAAGTATTCTGAGTAGCCGGATCTGCTGGCTGGGATGGCGTAGACTGCTGTTATTGGGTTTCCTGTAGATACAAGAGAAGAAGAAGCTAAATATTATCAAAGCAGCAGCAGCAAAATGGTAAACTATGGCTAGTTCAGTTTCATCTGATCCTGGAGATGTTCTGTTTTATTGTGTAAGTATTTTGGGGTTTAGGAGAGTGTATACTGACTCTGAAGTTTACCTGAGTAGTTGGACACAGGCTGCTCTGCAGTGATTGATGGAAGTGCTGCTCTAGTGGTTAGCCCATAGGGGTTGTTTTCATGTTGACTCTGCATGTCATTGACAGAATTCTCAGAGCTCCTGGTCTTGGGCCCCAAGTCAGAGGTGGAACTATGCCAGAGATTTCAAGAAAATAAATGTGTAATTGGTGCAATGATATGTAAGTACCACCAGATGGCAGACAAACTGTAAGTTTAAAGGTGAATGCCTTATTAACATTCTTCCCATCTCTCTTTGCACTTGTTTAATATTCAAAGTACACCTAAAATCTTCCTAGTCACAACATATTGCAGAAAATAATATGTGGTTCCTAAATATAGATTCAAATGCAATTTAATATAAAGTATCTAATAGACTGATAGACTCCGCGGTGCTACACACATACCGTTTTAAGGAGGTCCCAGGAGGAGGCCCAGTTCGAGGTGGTAAAGGAGGAGGAGAACCCAAGGCCATTTCAGGGAGCTGAGTAAAGCGAAAGGTCTTAAAAAGATAAGGGCAGACTAAAGTTTAGAGACAGTCCATCGCAGTGAAAATATATGAGCACAAAATTCCACATACTGGTTTGGGCAGGCTGCACTGATACATGTCTGATCCATAGGATGGTACCCACTGCAGGCCTCCTCGTCCGCAACTCATTGTGCCCGGAGCGCTGGTCACCACATCTGCGTAGGGAAGGGGAGGCGGTGCAGGGCTGTAGCGGCTCGGAGGGGGCGGCTGGGGGTGGTGGTGGTGGGAGTGTCGTCCGGATGTAGACTGTCCTCCTGAAGCCAGGCTGAATGCCTCCTCCAGCAGCAGGTGCATCTGCTGCCGCACTTCATCAATGGACGGTTGTGAGCTCAGAGTGGACGTCTCTGAGTGGCCTTTCAAGCCTCGGCCGTACATGTATTCCCTCTGACCTACTAGGCGGTCAACATTCGTCTCCTCAATCAACTCTGGCTCCGTCTAAAACAAACACACACATTCACAACAACAACAAAAATTGTGTATAGGTATTGATTAAAGGCGATGGTCTCCATTTTTCTTCTTTTCTCTTAATTGGTCTTTTTTTAAAGGTTCAGACAGTTCAGGTAGAAGAAGCTATTTATTTCTGATGGTTTAGCAAAAGAAAAAAAAAGACTGCATCTTCAGTTTAGTGCCTTCATGACACACAACCCTCTTTTACAAACCTCCAAACATCCCACACTTTTTATTTACTCTCACCATTTCTCTATTTCTTTTTCAAGTTTCTACATTCACTGATAAATGAACACAAGTTGAGGCTGCCCTACTTCCTGTGCGAATAGAGGTTAGCCACAGGAGACCTAAAGCAGTGCACCTCATAAATCAGCCCCCCTGCAACAAAGAAAGGCAGAGACTCACATCTGCAGCTATGGGCCCTGCAGCTACACTGGCTCCATTGTAATCACTGGAGCCAGGAGTCCTGAAAGAGGGGCTATTGGACCATATAATGAACACAGGTGGCTAGATGCTGTGTCACTGCACTACATACCTTTAAGGTTATTACACTGCTGTGCCACAATCTATTTTGCAGGTTTGGTAAAAACCTGCACAAGTGACATTGTGGCTCAGTTTTGGTTAGTTTAATGGACAAATGTACTTTAAGTTAAAACTGGCGACTTTTATCACAAGTTTAATTTCAGAACAGCTGTTAAAAAACACTTAGTCTGTGTGCTCTATTAAATGACTCAAACATCCCAAATGTGACTGCATGGCAGCAAATGTACCATAATGAAACAATAAAAAAGAGGAGCTATAAACCAGCCATCCTGAAATGCCTTATAAATCAAAATGACAGCACCTCATAAATTCAAATTCTTAATTATAAATGAACCACTTCTCTCCCTTGAGCATGCTGTGACACACTGGACCACACCTGAACAGCTGGTCCGACCTTTAAAAGCAGGAACATTTAGCCAAGACTTTTATTAAGATTAAATTTTTTTTCATTACACGACTCTTGGATTTTCATGTGTAATTTTTTTACTTTTATACTAAACTCATAACCTACATCATAGCCACTGTTGCGGATTCCTCTCCTGGGTCTCTCCCTCATCACAAGAAGGTCCATCTCTGTTCCTCCAGGGCTCGGGCTACTCAGGCTCTGTCTGCTGCGATAGGCTGGCTGTCCCACCTGTGAATGCCTGTCAGGAAGAGGCAAGCACAAACTCAGAGCTAATCCCACCGAGGGCTCTATTTTCCTCAAAGCTGCAACTCAAAGCTCTACTCAAAAGCTGACTGTACTTTGCAGAAAACAAAAGCAGGACAAGTTTAAAATGTTTATAGGCGCAAAATACTTGACTGTTCTTGAAATTATATGGTATATAAACCCTTTCAGACATTGCTAGGATATCATTCAATAAAGATAGGACCAGATTACCATGAATAACCCAAGAATATTGCCATTTGCAGAAGACTAAAAACAGCTTAATGGACTGTTTTCATTCCATGATCTTTATATTGAAGCTCCCTACTGAGATCAAACTAATCGGACAGACCTGATGGACCTCTCTCTCGCTAGCTAATGACAGCCTTAGAGTGGACAGTTAGTGGGGTGCTTATTAGAAGCATATCACATCTGATCTCACCTGCCACAGCCGGTACTCTCATTGGCTTCTGCACGACACCATTAAGCACAGCTTGTCCACTTACCTCTTGTTAGACTTGACATAAGTGGAGCCCCGCTCATCTTCAGGCTCCTGCGGTCTGCCGAGCTCACCGGTTGACCTGCCATGGCCATGAAACTGTTTTTGTGAGAGTGCCCGGTCATTTATACTGCCGTCCATAGAGGGGAAGTCATAATATCCTTTCTTCTTAGCCTTCAGCCTCAGCTTGTTTCTGTAGTGTTCAATATCGGATTTCTGTTTGAGGGCCATGTTGATCTGCGAAGAAGAAAGAGTGCAGGGGACAAACACAAAGGCAGAGTGAAGTTTGAGTCGTTGAATGGATACAATGGCCTTCACGCTGAAAATTGACTTGCTTCAACTGATTCAGTATCTTTTGGCAGGTTCAATAGAAGAAGCAAGAACATGTTAAAAGTATAACACAGATGACATACTGGAGTCAACTGGTGACATCTTGTGGTTGTCTGAAAAACTAGTAAAAACAATACATTTAAAGGTATGTGTGATGACAGTGGTGGAAAAAGTTTTCGGACACCCCATGCATTTGTGAAATATTGCATTAAGAATCACTGTGAGGTCTTCAAGTGCATTTTTTTTAGTTTATTTTTTGTTCAGTTTTGAAACACATTCTCTGTTATTTGTTGACTATGATACAGAAAATGTTGAGAAGTGTTTGTTAGTTTTTTTTGTAAACAACAAACAAAAAAGTATCATTTGTATTTGTTTGAGTCTGTCTAATGCAGCCACACCTTTTGAAACACAAAAAAGATTTTTACACAAATATTTCATGATATGAATATTTGAAATTGTTTAAAATTTTAAGGGTGTCCAATAACTGTTTTCTACCACAATATCTATTTTTTATATTAAGACCATTTATAAAAGTAAGTTGTTAGTGTATTTAAGTTGCTATGAGTCTTTTAGCATATTTCAAAACAAATGAGATCAAGTTTATTAAACTTTTCAGTTCGCATTTGAACAGTGACAACTGAATAATCTTTCGTAATGCATGGGAGGGAGGAGGGGCTGTGCTAATATAAATATTCAGAAATATGTATTTTATGAGTGCAGAGTATTTATCTGTGTGCATCACCTCTCCATTGATGATGGCAGTTTCCTTGCTGCGGTCAGACAACGCAGGGTGTGAGTAGTTTGGCTGAGTTACCATTGGCTTTATGGAGATGAGCTGCAGGGAGCCAGAGGAGGAGTCATATGCATCTGAAGAACAGAGAGTCAGTTCACTCACCAAGATAGCATAAATATCTCTAATCATGTGAGAAACAACCTGTCACACTGCCTCTATATCTCATCACCTTGCCTCTGTGTAGCTTACATTGACAGATCATGTGTCCAGTGTCAGCAAATGAAGGGCTGGTACTGCCTCAGATAGTGCAAAGAAACTGTGATAGTGCAAAGAAACTGACTTCAATTCTTTATCCAATGCCAGACAAACTGACTTAATTTTGTTCCCCATGACTCGGCTAATGAATTATTCAAATCCCCCATTAAGAAAATTATTATTAAGTGAGTTGCAGCCAATTTACACCCAAAGTGTTATAATTTGATTAATGTAAGTCACTGACCACATGTGGAGACAAAATTAGAGACTGGTTGAATGTTTTTAAGCTTTAACAGAAACCAGAATGAGTTTACTTAGTGTTTTAGTATTTTTGTGCCATTGTGTGACAGCATCCACCACTCTGACATACTGTATAATGTCAGCAGACTGTGTCTCTCATGCATATTCATCGGGTCTGTCTCTGCTAACTGCTGAGTGGCTACCTTTCAGCTATAAAAATTGCTGCAGTGGCAGTGCATTCTGTATCTCATTTCCTACCTGGGTGAAAAGAAATCAAAGGCTAAAGCTTTTTTTTCTTCCCAGAGGGAAGGGGAAAAACATCTTGGCATTCATGACACACTTGGCCCGCCAAAGAGACTGCAAAATAAATAAATCCATTCTAATTTTGCGTGACTCTCACCATCCCTGTTACGGGACTCCTCCTTTGTCAGTTTCTGCTGCGCTGTGACTTTCGCCGCCGTCAGGCCCCTGCTGGAATTCAGCTTCTCTGATTCGTTGCTGATGACGGAACCGTCCTCGCTCGGCAACTTGCTGCAAGTAACCATAGCAACAAGAAAGGCGGTGAGCTTTCAGAAATGGGCTCACAGCCAGGTTATGTCATTCTTCCCTTAACATCATTACCTTTCCTTTCTTCATGTTTCAGATCAGAGTCTTGTAAAAAAAAATGCATTATTATTGTTTTTTTTGCATAAATTATGCCTCTTCCTAAAGGGGCCTTCTATTTTTTATTTGCAAGGACTTTGTTTTTTCGTCATTTTAATGGAAACAATCAGGTCAATCTAAAATAATAATCACTTATTTTAATACTCTTCAGATGTTTAATACATTTTCAGATGTTTAGAATAAGGCTAGACTGTTTTTTTTCTGTTAACTGAAGAAACAATAGCTTCATCCACTACATGTTTGACTGGCTTCAAAAGCTGTGCTGTAGTCAGAATTAAAGCTGATCAAGCCACAGCTCAGAGAAACACGACGCTGACAGTGACATCAAAGCACTATGGTCTATCCCCTAATTGTCTGGAAAAAATGATAAGAGAATAGAATACGCTGCCCTCCCTGCTCCCTCTCAGGCAGCGCCCCACACTGCTCAACACAGCAGTCGCAGGCTTTACAAAGACCTGTAATGTGTAACGGCTAATTATGGTGTACAGAAACCATGGCAAAGAAGTTTCACACGCTACGCTTTGAAAAACTACACTGCCACATAATTAAATGTTAAATCACTTTCTGTTTAGGGGCTAAAAGTCTGACCATGGCAAAATTAAACAGAATGACTAAGAAAAAAGGAACAATATCTATTCCATTTTGGGGTATACCAAAATATAAAAGCTTCGATTTTCCAAGAATTTAAAGTGAAAGTAAAAACTGATTATATCGTTTTATCTTTTCAGAGGGTGCTTGACAAGTCATCTAAGGACATGTCATTTCAAAGAGTTCCACACAAATACAGACAGGTCTCACTTTCTCTGTGATAGCAGCGAAAATTCCTCTGCCAGACCGACACATTTATCTTGAGTTCTTTTTACTGAGCTCTTAGTGTATCCCTGTTTGAACTACATTTGCATTTTTTTCATGAATAACTTCAGGATAAAGGTGCAGACTTCAATGCACCTATAGCTAAGTCAACAATGCAAGAATGTGGGGAAGCATTCAAATAATTTGTAGGTCAAAATAAACTTTACTTTTGTTGGTTAAAAATACTCAATGTCATCACTGTCTCTCATCCTGTTTCCTGTCAATCTGCACTGTCGCTATCGAGTAAAGGCTAAGGAAAAAAACTGCATTTGATAGGCTGAACTTAAAGTGCCTCTAATCCTGTAATGGGTCTGTCCCAGGTAGTAGCTGCATGAGTTAATCGCACGGCTAACACTTAAATGACAGTTTAAGTGAGTATAGACTGTTTTTTTTCCACTACATTATCCTGCAACACTTTGCTCCTCTTCTCAGTTAAATATTTAGCAAGGCAGTTATTTTCAGAAACAGACTATTTGACATTAGGATACATTCACTGACAATGTACCATATGTCGTTAATTTGCCACAAACACGGTTTTAGACTATTTTATTTTAGGATCTTCTGCCCAAATACTGCTAACTTTTTCCCCATTTTTTATTTAATACAAAAACAAGTAATTTAGCTGCCATATTTAAATTCTGATGGTATAAAGGTGGTTTCAAATTTCTTTTCTTTTCTTTTACACAATGGCAACAAAAAATGTCCCCAGTACAACCTTGACTCTTTCCACAGGTGTACCTTTTGTATTTGTCAGAGGTGAGGCTTTTCTTGTTTGCAGTGCCATCCTGCTGCAAAGCCTTTTCCAGCGACAGTGGTGTGTCCTTAATTTGTAGTGACATGACTAAAGTATCCTGACTGACAGGCAGGGCCTCCTCATCACCTCCCAGTCGGCCGAGGTGCTGCTTGGCATAGTCAAAACCCTGGACCGGCTGACGAACAGAGAGGGAATGGCAATGAAGATAGAAAAGTGACAGAACTAAGTAAGATTGATGCATTTTACATGAAGTGATAAGACACTTACAACAAAAACATAACACAACCTGAACTATCACATTTACAGACTTATGACTAAAAAGGGCATGATTAGTCAACTGGGATTAGAACAGCTCCTGTGTGTCTAAAAATAGATAAATTCAGATTAATCCAAAGCCTGGCTGATACCAATTTTCTCTTAATTGAAAGAAAAAGATTCAGAGTGTGTTGTAAGAAATAAGTGATCTCTAATCTCTCTGAATACTGTTCCTAGATGAACATTCTTTAAGACAGGCAGAAGCTGAATGTCCACCACCAACACCCACAAACAGTCTGAAATATTTACTTGTACTTTCATCACAGAGTCATAGAGTGTCAGTCCCACGTCGCTGCCTCTTTTTAGCCTAAGGCGCGCAATCAAAAAGTGGTTCTTTCATCACAGGGAAAACAATGGTCTTTCCCTTCTTACAGCACATGTAATATTTATTTTTAATATCTATTTTCACTAACACATACTGGTATCAATTTATGTTTACGATTGAACAGCATTGCACAAAACTAAGAGGAAAGAAAGACAGATTTTGTACACACACTTACATGCATGCATTCTGCTTGTACACTGTTTTCATTCAAAGATTTCAAAATTAGTACACAAACAAGTAAAAGGTCTAGCTATATATTTTCATCAGCACAGCAAGCTCTATTGTAATTGTAATTTTCTTGGTATGGTATGAATGAGTGGTATGGACGGAAACAAAGAGTGGCATATACCTGGTGATAGAAACCTACGTCTCTCCGATACGCCATCTGAAAATAAGAGAGCGCATTTGAAACACTGGGATCAAATCTCACCTAACACTGAAGGTAGGAATATGTCAAATGGCCTTAAAATTGTGTGTTCTACGAGACAAATGGACAAGACCACTTCAAGGCATGTAAAAGTATAAGGCCTGACAGATAAAACGATTCATCAACACTGACCTTACTTTAACAAATACACCATAGATGAGGCTGTTGTTCTTGTAATGAATGTACAATCTCCATAACCCACAGTCAGGAGGTAGACTGACAGACAGATACCTTTGCTCGTGGATTGAGGTTTCCGATTGCATCAGTTTTGAAGTCATTCTTATTCTTCCTGCACAGCACCGCAGTGATGATGATGATAATAAGTGTGACTACAGCGATCGGGGCCAACACTGCAGCGATTATCCAAAGATTATTAGAGGGGTTCTTCACCACAGCTGAAGAAAAAGGGAAAAGAAATGCATGCAAAATAGTCAAATCAATATGATGGACAGTCAGTCTGTAGGATTGGGTCTCAATGTCCATGTCTCTTAAGCTTGTGTTATGCTTACCTTCTGCTTGCAGCTGGACAAAGTAGCCCAGTGTGAGAGCCATGGTCTGAGAATCCACCGTGTTCAAGACCTTGGCGGCAGATGTGCCCGACAGAGGAACACCATTATGTTGAACGTAGTAAGTCATCTCTGCTGGATTTTTTAACCCTGAAATTCTACGAATGCCCACCATCTGATACCAAATGAGAAAAAAAGGTTTTATTACAGTAGGGGCATGGGATAAAGTCTAGATTTAAAAGTACTACAGTTGTTCATTAAAAAGCAGCCTCTGACTTACTTTGACGAGCAATTAGCTGATGATGAGAAACTCCCCAATTATCAAATGTTAACTACAACTTAGTATGCCACAGTGTTCGGAATTATATATAAATCTCATGAAATTATACATTATAATGGCCACTGGTCACATGGGTTAATATGGCCGGTTTTTAAATCTATGAGTGACTTTGTAACCCTGTTTATTCTTCCTGAAAAAAACACAGAGTTGCTGTGTCTGTGTCTTACCTGAACAGTGAAGCTGCCCACAGTTGTAGCTCTTCTGAAACGCGTGCCATGCTGCCCTGCCAGCACAAACAGCTCTGCCAACCTCTGCTCCATTAGACTGGCAAAGCTCTGATACTGTCCCTCTAGGCTGGTGTTATCTACATCCTGGATCACTGTGAATGGAGATGAAAGAAAGACCACAGCCAGAAGGAGGTTAAAATGGGAGACTAAAATGTTGGCAGTTGAGTTGATAAAGAAAAACTGTGGTAGAATGGGAAATATGTGTTAGCACAATTTGGAAACAGCCCTAACTGCGAACTGCACTGGACATACTAACCAACCTACAGATATATACCTACAGGAAAGATGAGGCTTATAAATGAGAAGAGCCACAGATTCTTATGTTTTATACTGTATGTTGGCATCAGTTTTTCAATTCATGATATATTTGAAATATTGCAAATCGATTACTTTAATGACTTTAATTACATTTTTTTGAGTTTTTCTCTCCTCCCTGGTCATCCCCAAAGTTGCTTGATTCATTTTTCTCAGGAGTTGAGGAGCAATAATCCTCTCGGTCATACATCTTGTTCAGTGTGAGTAAATCCCATTATCTGGTCAGTGACCTTGGAGTGGCTCTGCCTTTCATTGGAATAAGTGCAGGGTTAAGGGCTATAGTCTGATCTAAAGCGCCCATCCATCACATAGTTGTGTGCGTGCCCTTGAAAACACTGGAATATTTGAATACATTTCACTGTGTTCATAAATCTATAGCCTTGGTCTTGTAGTCTTTATAACTAACAGTTTACTGCTATTCTAATTCCCATAAGTTACGTTCAGTAGTGCTAAAATATACACAATATTAAGTGGAAAGTCCTGTAAAAAAGGAGACACATTTTAAATTTATATTTTAAGCAGGTCATCTTACCAAAAGCGAATACATCTGTTATGCAGGAAAGATATATAATGCATCAAAACATCCACTCTTTCCCCTCAAGAAGGGGAGTCTTAATATTCAGTAAGAAGTTCTCACGTACCTGTGATAACCCAGAAGTCTCTGGTTGCAACTGAGGTGTTCAGATTGTGATACTCCAGTGCTGTAAGAGCAGAAAAACACATCTGTTTGGACTCAGTCAGAAGGATGAAATTATAAAAACATTTTTGGTGTTTGCAACAAAAGCAATTTTATCTAAAAATATATTATCTTCATTAAGGCAACTGGAGTTGCATGGTCCATAAGTTATTTTATATTGAGAATGCAATGCTGTAACTCAGAATGTAAGGCAGACTTGATAGAAATCTCTAATATCATTAAACTCCATTTCAGACAAATACTAACGCTAGGGTGAAGTTGTGAATCAGCAGCTGAGGTTCAGGTTGTGTCTGTGTTAGCTCACATCTATTTCTTGCCTGACTAATCATGTGCTGGAGGCTGTTGCAGTGTTTGGGGAGAACCCTCTATCAGTGGAAAGTGGAAAAAGTCTTCAAAGAGAAATGTACAGTAAAGCATGACAGTAAAGAAGAAAAGGAGAAAGATGTAGTACAGTAGCAGTGGTGGGGGGATGTGACTGTGGAGATTTTGAGGTAATCAGTTTGACCTTGTTTATACAGTGTATGGCTTGAATTCAGTGAAGAATTTATCAGTAATAAGTTTTCACATGAGCCTCTGCTGCAGTGTGATAAGATGTCAGTGAAAGGTCTGCAGTCTAGATGAAATAGAGAGACCACGGGATTGTCCAATCAAATACTGCACATTTAATGCTTTCCGCTAATGTAAATGTAATTTGTTTTTCAAAAGCTGTTGGGAATGAAGCGCTGTCAAAGTTCAACCGAGGTAAACTCCCCCGTTTCTTGTGCCATCCAAGGTAAAGACAGAACCTGACACGTTCCTTTATAGTCTCTCTCAAATATTGGCAGTGTCAGTAAACACTTTAGAACAACAATTTATGATTTATAATTTTCAGACAAATGGTTGTCCACCAACATTTTTTCATGCTCATCAGAGTAAAAGTCATTCTCAGATTTATTCCAGCTCTTGAATAAATTATTTTCTTCTAATTGGTTGATAATGAACAAAGCAGTAAAATGGTCTATGGATATCTTTGCTTCCATGTTGTTGTTCTACATTAAAAAAACACTGTGTAAATTGTAAATAAAGCAGCATACAGGGAACACACAAATCAGTTTTTCTTAAGCAGAAAGTTTTAAAGTTTAAGGATGTCAAAACTGCTCGATTTATGTATAAAATTAAAAATAATCAGTTGCCTGTACATAACCAGGGTTGGTTTCAGTTGAGGAAGTAGGACTTGAAGTATTTATAATTTCAGAGGGAGGAAAGATTTAAAAAACCTAATGCAAAAACAAATGTGAAGCAGCATTGTCTTTCTTTTGTTGGGGTTAATATATGGAAACAGTTAGACCAGAAGTTAAAAGACTGAACATTAATCAAGTTTAACATTTTGTTTAAAAGAAATGTGATAAAAAGATATGAAGAATGTGAACGTTAATTTGATTGAATTGTTTTTGTTTTCAAATATGTGTATTGGGTGTACGTGATCTGGCTTTTTTTTTTTTTTTTGGAACTTTTGATTATTTGTGTAATTTAGTTACAGGGGGCATTAGGGGGTGGCACAATAAGATCAAGCTTCAGTCTATTCCTTTTCAGACTACATTTACCACATGTATACTGTTTTTTCCCATATGTACCATGTAAACGTCTGAAACGTCTGAATAAACCTGATTGATGAAGTGCTTCTAATGATTTTGCTCTACTTCATTAAGCGAAGTGTTATTGCCACAACTTTCATGATGTTACAAGAGTTTCATGTTTTTACAAAATTCCTATATATTGTTGCTTTCAGACTAATACCAATTAATTTAACATCTGTGAAAAGAAAGACAACAGAAAGCTATTTGTCATTAGCCATTTACCTAATAATTCAGTGTCAAGGTAAAGTCTGAAGTGTATATAATATAGAGATATGTAGATATACATACTACAAACAGATATACAAAAAAAATAACTCAGCCCTGTGACATACACCAACTCCACAGGATCCATAAAGCACTACAAACAGTCACTTGATGTAGAGTTGTGTGGCCTTTCTACCAAAACACAGCCCAAGATGATGATACAAGAAGACCCCACTTTTAATAATATACTGCCATAATTGGCTTTGAAGTGGGAGACAGCCACTGCCAGCATCTGTTCACATCTCCTGTGAATACTGTAATATCACTAATGGCATGAGTACAAACTATCTCAGCAAAATCACTCTCAGACACTATATGTCCCCCTAGATCTCCCATCTAACTGGGTTTTTATCTGCATCAGTTTCTGCCCCTCTAGAGTCTGCTTCTGGTGTCAACTTTCACTCTCCATACACTAAATGATAACGCTTGTGGAAAACTTCCCTTTCCAAATTAATTTTAACACAACACAAAGTGAGTTTTAATTTAACACCTCCTAGCATATATCAGATTGATCTTGATTTGAAGGTTCTTGGATTTTGTTTGCAAAATTGTGCTTTGTTTAGTTGTAACCATGTTTTTTACATTTACAATTATGTTGGATAAAAACATAAAATTAATATTTCAAATACACTGATTTTAGCATCAACTAAAAGTGTTGCAGTAGAGTGTCTTCTTTGAGCTTTGAGGTATCCAAATAGTCATATTTGATTGATAATAGAGGGAAAGGACTCCAAGAAGCTCATAGCTCAGGTATCTGACAGAAAAAGAAGGTTTCATAAGACCTGCTCTATCTCCCCCTACTGAGCATGTGATTTTTTAATTTTATAAAAGCAACACAAGCTGTGCCATGTGGCTCAGCTGGGTTTGTTGTTAAGACTAATTCCCTGTCACTCTTCATTCAACTTTTCTGTGAGAACAACTTAAACACAGACGTCTCACTGGGAATGCCACTAAGAATTCTCGGGATGAAAGGGATAGACTTAGTTAATCAACTATTTATAAATGTTAAATTGTAATGACTTTGTTTTTATGAATAAAACCTAAGAGAACTTCAGGTTTCTATTTTTTCGTTGGTTTTGAAACCAAAAATGACAAAGCAAATGAAATACCACTACAGTTTGTGAGTCACAGGCCAAACAGCTTTTATCTAAACTATTGTGAGTTTTCTTGACACATGGAAGGAAATGCACTATACTTGCTAATTTAAATGTGTCAGTAGAAAGTAAAAGTCCCTGTTACGCAAGATCAATTTACTGCAAAAAATCAGTTGTGTTTCCGGACACAAATTGCAACTTACGCTCAGCAACGATAAGTGGCGGATAGAAGAGGAAGTAGCCCACCAGCTCAGCTGACAGCTGACCGAGGAGATTTGAGGCAGTGGTGCCATTAAGGAAGACAGTGCCATTCCTCACAGTGTAGACCAATGACACAGCTGGGGAGCCGGCTGCCTGGGAGACACTCAGCATCTGATAAAGGACAAGAGGAAAACAGCATCACAGGCAGAAATGAACACGATGAAGACAACACTGGTACAGTTCTTTAACAAAAAATGTCAAATCATACATTATTGCCCTATGAACAGGAACAGCAGGTGGAAAGGCATTAAAGATTGTAAACTTTTTCATCACTGGATAGCCAACAAATCTTATTTTAAATCTTCTGCACAAAAAAAGGCCTTAAACTAGTATTTAATTTGCTATTGTTGAAACACCGGGGAGAAAGAGCTTTTGATGAACACAGACTAAATATGTGTTACCTCATCTTTTAGAAGATCAGACTATTTACTGAAGCTTAGCGAAAAAAACCCCAAAACAAATACATTACATAATACACTACACAGTACCTGAACAGAGAGTCTGCTGTTGGTGCTGAACACTTTGGCTTGAGCTTCAAAAAACACTTTCTCAAGCCTCTGCTCCATCATTTGAAAGAAGCGACAGGAGCGAGGATCATCCCCTGCTCCCACAAACTGCAGCACTGCAACATAAGACAAGCAATCAATCCTGACTCTATATCTCATTTTATTCTGTGGAAAAAAGAAAAATGGATTTTATGTGAGATGTTCCTTTAAATTGAAGCTGAAGCTTACACAGCAGAAACAAATGTCAGATAGTGTCATAGCACTGACCTGTTTTGAGCTGTAAACTGGTGGCCGGGCTGGCTCTCCATAATGCAACTGGCATAGGCAGGGCTGTTACCATGGGGAGATACTGCCGCAGGTCAGCAATCAGCTTATCACGACCGTAGCTGTTCAGTCCTTCCAACACTACAGAGGGAGGGTAAACAATGTCCCCTCCAGTCACATGAAATGCTACTGTCATGTTGGGTGAACCAAAGACAGTCTCTACCTAAAAAAATATAGAAAAAATACATACACATGCCATTATTGAAGACAGACAAAGTAACCTGGAATTTGGCATAGTCCAGTCAATAGTGTACACACTTGGATTTAAGAATAGTGTCTATATACTTGTGTGTTCAAGTTTATGTAATGTCCTAGAAAAAAGACACAGCATGGTTCTTTATGAACAATAATTGTATTAGGTCAATCAACCATAAAAAACTAACGACTGAATTAAGGCATATTGAACTGCATGAGATTGACACTGCACTTAAGACTGCATTCAAATAACTTGACAAATTTCTTTTGTTTTCCTTCTTTATCCCGATATGACATGATGTTTGGCCAGCAGACACTGGACTCTCCACATTACATGGTGCATGTTCCACAGAGTGAGCCACAGAGAGCCCCCCCCCCCAGGGACCACTTCTTCATGATAGGACAAGAAAGGACTTGCTTTAAAACAAAGGTAAACCTATCTGTCTTCATGAGTACTACTTCATTTGTTGGAGTTTTGTTTTCATGAAAAAAAAGAAAACAGACGCCTCAATACTAGAGCGTACAACTGTGTGGCATTCAGCACTGTTATCTAGATATAGCTCAAAGTATCTGCTGACAAGGAGTTCCATTGAAAGCCCAGTGTCACTGCTCTGCCTCTTGACAATCCAAAGCCTTGTTGTGTGTGCTATGTGAAAAGAGCCCTTCATTATCACTTCATCCTCTCGAGCTTCACCCATGTAAAGGTGTTATTAAAAGATTGCATTTCGAGGAAGGCAGCACACACAAAAACTCTATCTCAAAGAGCGTTAAGAGGCTCTCATCAGATTAGTGTAGCATTTTGGCATTCAATAAGCTTTTGGTCACTGGAGGGCCTTGGCTACAAGCCACGACAATAGTTTGATATTTTTCTTGTAGGGGTTCAAAATGTTTTGTGGTTCATTTAATCTATTTCTCATCATTTTTTTTAGCATGAGTGCAGCGCACTGCTCTTCTCCAAACCATTTATAACCTATAATTAAACACAGAAGCAATTTCCCTTGCCAACAGCTTGCTTCCTATTGGATGAGAGAGCAGCGGTACTAAAAAGAAACCAAGCAGTGGTGAAATGGGTGACAGGAGTGCACTGAAGCATGACACTTTCAGCGACTGCAGAGAGAGAAGGGGGACATGTGAGAGTGTTGACCTTCACATTGGCAGGACAAACACACCTGACTCCAGATGATTTGATACTTACACAGAAAAAAACAACACACCTAGACCTTTATGCAAGACTAAAAAGCAGAAAACTACATGTGAATACACACTTGGGAGCACACACACAAGTCATTTACCACTAGCTCAAACATTCCAAAGGTACTCTAAACCTCAAGAGATATAAAAGGGAAATACTCCACATATGAACGGTAGAGATGAGTGCACAGCTTCATTCATTTTCAGACTAGTGTTACTAGTTTGTAGATCTTTTAGTTGTGGTCAAGACACAAATAGTCTGACTGCATTCAAAGCTGCTGGAAAACTTATTTGCTGCTCTACAATAAAGTTAACTTTATTCAGATGTCACAACCAGAAGACAAAACAACAGTTATATTACATTTACTACTAGAGTCAAATGATGTAATGATGGTACAGTTACTCTAATATATGACACCACCACTAGCTATCTTTTGGGACACATTCAGTCAACCTCATTTCTATATTAGTCCTCATCTCCTCTAGCCTACACAAGGGTCCTTGATTTAAGGGGCTAATTCACTCCCTGCTAATGAAGTGGATGTCAAACTACTTGAATGAACATGACTAAATGCATCTTGCAATATTTTAGGAGTTTTAATTACCGTAACTTCATTTATTTGGATTCTGCATTACCTTTTATAAATCCTCTGTTCTTTGGTTTATGGTTTATGAAACTAATAGTTAAGTAGTAACACCACAATGCTTTTATCAAACTTCTCCTCAAAAAAACTTGCACTTTTAATTTAAAGTAGTTATAGAGAACTTTATAGATTATAGATTATTTATATTTTTCTCTTAGTACAATAGTGAAGATCATATTGACAGTGATAAACTGACCTGGGCCTGAGCAGAACTGTCATTCAGAGCTTTTCTAAGGCCTTGACTTAGTCCCCTGCGCAAGTTCTGCCGCTGGATGCTGTCCAGCCTGTTTCTTCTCACATAGATGGAAACAACTGGGACAAACACAGGGACACACAAAAACAATACAAGCACAACTCATGTCACAAGTAGTCACAACAAGCCTTTACTTTATTCAGCGTTATTACTTAGCACAAACAGTCCATTTACCTGTTTTTACCCACATTCTCTCTGTAATGTTGCACTGCTGAGGGGGAGTTTCAGTGGTGGTGGTGAAAGGGGAGATGAAGACAGTGGTAGCCCACCTGGGAGGACTTGTTCTTGGGACAGGCGGTGTGAGGGTCCTCCTATTTGTCTGACTCTTATTAGCTGTGGTTGTAATTGGCCTCCTGGTTGTAGTTGTGGGCCGTGCTGTTGTAAATGTTGCAGTAAAAGGCTCGGTAACTTCTAGGGATGCTGTGGTAGTATCAGGGCTACTTTTTGTGGTGGTAAACTCAGAGGCTGTTGTGGTGTCCCGGAGAGGGGTCAAAGATAGTACCTGAGATGTTCTTTCAGAGGCTCCAGCAAAGACAACTGACTGAGAGGGTGATAGACTGGTCTCTTTTTCCTTTGGGAAAGAAATTGTTGTTGCAGTGGTTAACTCACCCGCTCCCGACGCTGTAAGGACAACAAAACTCTCCGTCATTTCTTGTCGGCCATGAGGATGTAATGATAATGTGGGTGTTGAAAAGGGTAAGTGGGAGAGCACTTTTTTAACAGAAACAGACAACAATGTATTGAATGGGTGCTTAGTTGCTTTATTAGTTGAAGAAGACAAGCCTGATGACACTTCAGGGGACTTTGAATCAGGTTTTATATGCAAAGAAAAAGGAAAACTTGTAACACTTTTTAAAAAAGTAGGGGTTAAGACTGATGATGATGGTGACAATGATGATGCTTGGGAAGATGAAGCTGAAGATTGTAATGATGATGATGACAAAGTTGACATTTGACCCTTCAGTTTTACATCCTTTGCTTCATCATTGTGAGTGAAAGACAAAACATTGTTTAAACCAACACCTAATACCACAGGCAGAGAAGTAGAAGAGGTCTCTGAAGTGTTTGCGTGGTCAGCAGCTGTATCTAACACTGGCAGAAAGCCATCTGAACCCAAATCTGATGAGGTAAGAGGGTTCAGAGTGAAACTGACAACTGATGTTGAATCAGCTGAGGACAAATCAACACTTTGTTGTCTCGATACTCCAAGATGGCGCTCAGTTTTTGGATTAAATGAATATAGCTCATTGGCAGCAAAAGGAGTATAAGTTGTGCTTATATCTACATTGGACTGCTGTCCATTTTCCCAATTTGGATGTTCATATGAGGTGACAGTTGTTTGTAAATCAGAGCGAGACCTAGGAAAGCCAACAGATGTAGTCTCAGATATAAAGGCACTGCTTTGAAATGGCACAATCATGCTGGTTTTCCTCTTTGTATAATGTGCCAGTGGTTGTGTGCCAAAGCTGAAAATAGCACTGCTGCGCTGTCCATCACTGGAAGAAGTAGCTGCTGCAGAGGAAGCCGAAGCCGAATAGAAAATGGTTGTTTTTCTCCCTAAATAAAATTTTGATTTATCACTTCTCAGGCTGGTGATTGGTCCCTGAGAGCCAGTTGTAGAGTTTGTCCTCAGTGTGATGGCGATTTCTGACCAGGATGAAGACTGCCTGTTACGACTCCTAAGTGTCACATCATCTTTACTTTTAGGAGGGTCTGATGTAGCAAAACTTTGTGAGGAAATTGGGATTTGGGATTTTTCTCCAGAACCTTTATAATATACATCATCTTTTGTTGCTATAAAAGATGAAAGCGTGGAGGTAACAACCTCTTTGTGAAATGTATTGTCAAGATACAATGTGGACTCTTTTTTTAATAAAGCTGGCACTGAAGTCTTTGCAGTATTCATGTGCACGCTTTCAGCTGCTCTCCCTCTTTGTGTCATGTAAGAACCTGTGAAAGGCATACGGTGGTCATCTTTCTCAAAAGAAGCTGTAGCTGAGGCCACTGTAAGTTCAGATTTATTTAAAGGTGTAACAAACTTTTTTTTAACTGGTAATTCTGAACTGAAAAGAGACATTCCCCAACTCTGTAATAACAATTTCTTTTTCACTGTTGTATATCCTTTACGCTCTTGATATATACCCATGGGAAACGAAGTTTGTGTTGTGAATTCTTTATCAGTTGTGACTTGTGTTAAATGAAGTGTTTCTGGTGCTGACAGGAGGGAGGATGTTCTTACTCCACTGACCAGACTAGGGATAGATCCAGGGCTAGTGAACTTAGTAGGCCTTGGTTGTGAGAGGAAAAGCGACTTATTCAGATAGGCTTGAGAGGAAATAGATGTGAACTCTGCTCCCGGAATCTCTCCTTGGTCGTAATTCATTATGATGGTGGAAGCTTTAGGGCCGTCGTGACCCGCTGCCATCAGTAAATCATCAGGATTAGATGCATGCTCCAAGGACCCTGTACTAGAATGGATACGTGCAGGCTTAGTGATGACTGCTTCAGAGACAGAGTCTTTACCAGACGCTGTTGCTGGGGTAACTGTAAAAAATGATTGTGATGTGCTGAATGTCACTGTTGTTGCTCTTGGATTTACAGCATGTGAACCAAAAGGGGACATAATTGCTTTTCCCTGGGTTTTGTGAATAGAAGTGTAAGCGAGCACCTCTGTCTCATTCTTGGTTCGATTTGACATCTGCTGTGTGACATGACTAGAAAGTGAATAGGCTTTAGGAAGGGGAGACAGCAGTGCTGATGTAGGATTTTGAGAGGATCCCTTTTGCCTTTGAAGATGCAGACTTTCTTGATCAGAGGGAAATAAAGTGCTTGTTTCATGATGATTAGCTAATAAAAAGTTTTGAACTGGATTTTGGCTTTGTGCAGCTCTGTATGAAACTCCCAAAGACAAATGCTGTTTGTGTGATGAACCTGCTGCCTTGGTCTCTGTATTACTATGGTATTTTTCACTTGCTCTGGTGATTGCATCTACTGTATTGCTTTGTTCAGTACTGGGTCTAATATAAGAAATCAGTTTTTCCTGAAGAGGGAAGTGTTTTGTATTTTCTGGTCTCTGTGTAACAGCTGCAAGTTGTCCACTTTCTGTGTATTTTGTCCAACCTGAAGTTGGTGCAAATGCTGAACTTTTCATCTGTGGAAAAAACCTGGACGCAATCACTTGACCTTGAGATGAATGTGTTTTCAACTGAATGGAGGGTGAAAATGAAAAAGGTGACTGTACAGATGGAGAAGATGCAGCTGGTGATGAAAACATGGACATGTTATTGCCTCTATCCATCAAAAATAAATGTTGTGGTCCAGACACAGTTTGAGGTGGTGTGACATGGTCATTAGGCATGCTTTTTGCCAAACCTGAGCTAGTAGACGACAGGGAGGAACTGAATGAAGGCCATTGCGTGGTGTGGTCCTCGTCTCTGGTGATAGTCGGTGAGGTTCGACTTTGCACAAGGCTCACTGGATGTTTGACAGTGCCTGCCATGACGGTGAAAACAGAAGAGAAGGCAGGCCATCCAGACAAACCTTCCCCTTTGGACTCTGAAGCACTTTCCAAATGCATGTCTGAAAAAGGCACTGCCCCCACTGCAGACAGGTCAGCCAGTGGGTGACGAGGAGCAGCAGTGGCCGTGGGGTCACTGACAAGAAATGAAGAGCCAGAGGCATCATAGCTGGATCTTTCTGTTGAGAGAACACAGACGGCCACAAGTCAATACCACAAGGTTACGCCTGTGGCCAAGAAAGTATTAAAATTCCTGCATTAAATCAAAACTGGCAAAAATCAAAAAATCTATTCCTTTCAGTGGTGGTAAAAAACAGCACTGTGCTTTTTCATTCTGCATGTGCACAAAATCATTTTTTTCAAACATGACAGATGAAGCCATTTCAAATAGCATGCCATCTCACATAGCAATTATTTACAGGTGACAGGGACAGGCAGGTTTGATTTTACATATAATCAATTAAGAGTTGGACAAAAATGAATGACTGCTGTAACTTTTACAAGTGAATTCACACAAGTCGTGGTGTTCTGTGTGTAAACACATCAGTTTAATAGTCACACACAGCGTAGCCAGGACAGACATTTATGTATTCCCAAAGGAAAGAAAAAGAGACTGTCTTCAAAGTGGAACAAATAGAATTATTCAAAAGATGGCAGGCGAATGCACAAGTATTACTGGGATAACACAACTTCATAAAACACACAATGGATTCTTAGTGGGTTTTTATGTGCGGTTGTGGAACTCAGGAGGCTGTAAGGAGGCAGAGGGATTGACATTTGTATTACAGAAAATGGTGTATTTGGATAATGCATAAAGACAGCCAATATCAAGTTTTCTCTTCAACAGCTTGTGGCCTCTCTGCTCCTTTCATTCTCAGCACATCTTCAGCAAATCCATATAGGGTTTTTTTTTATCCATTTATATACCTTAGCAGTCCTGTCACATCTCCCACCCCCACAGTATGTAAAACCAGCACTTTCTGAGTGAATAAAGGGACATGGAAAGGGGCTAAGTTATAGGTGGGGATGATGACAACTGCAATATAATATACAATAGAATCTGTATACTATGATAAAAATCAGGAAATTCAGTGAATTGTCTCGAGCATACTGGCAATACACAATTTAGTTATTATTTTATTATTCTGAGGAAGTGCCTTATATGTGCACTCTGCTTGTAGTAGTAGTTAGACTTTCTCCTTCACTTAATTGTTTCATACTGTTAAACAGAGAGAAATATCCCACCAATATCCCAGAGAATTGGCATAATGTTGTTTATAATTTGTTTTGAGGGGGATGAATTTTGAATTTCATTAACTGCCACTATTTTTGAAGACAGGCTTCTCATACCACGTTTATGAATCCCATTTAATTCCCTTTCTTCAATGAATCACTAATGTGGTGAAATGTGATTAGTGAAACTGCAATACTCAATTGTATAATCCACTTTTGAAACAAGACAGTCATATTAAACAATGAGAGAGGAGTAGGGAAATATACCTCATTTCTGTGAAAAGGGCCCTAGGACAACAAAGGATGTGTTCAGTGCAATGCCATGACAAGGTCACTCTATCATAGGACCTGATCGCCTCAGTGACAGAAACAAAACTTCCTCTCCCCTGCCTTCTCTGGTTAGCACCCTCAGTGGTGACATGAACATGGGACAAGGCTAGTGCCAGTTGAGGTGTAGGACCCACCTACAGTTAGCCACCTGCTCTGACAGGGCGAAGCATATGGTTAACTTTCATCAGTTCTCTATAGAGGACAAGATGTGCAAGCAAGGTGTATGAAAAGAGACAAAGACATAACAAAGAAGGCAGAAGTGTTAAAACAGGCAGCTATAGATGTATAGAAATAGAAAAAGTAGTATCATGAGGAAAAGGATGGATTTATTGTAGAAATAAATCTGTGGGGGAAAAGACTGCAGGCCATTTCTACCAAATGCATTTCATTCCCACTGTTCCTCAACACATCAAACAGCTTTATGCTAAATCACATTAATACCTATTGTAACAATACTTTGTGTAATGTCAGCATAAGAAAGAGGGGTTGTTTTCTGTTTAATCTTTATTATATTGGTACTATGGCTTTATGGTATTTGCTGTGACTAACCTCTTAAAAACAGGCCAAATAATAATGCGATAACGATGCCGTCCAATGAGTAAAAAAAGCACAAAGAAGATTAAAAAGCATTTGTTGTAGTGACTGAATCTTATTTAAAAAGCCAGCGGGTTTTGACCAACTAGGTCTTTGTCGGGGCTTTATAGAACTTAGAGCCTTGTTGAAGACTAAATATGAATTAGTCACTACAATAAATGGCTTAAAACCCGACTTCTGTGTGCTTTTGTAATAGCTGGAGTGCCTTGTTTTCTGCTTTCACATAGAAATTACATTTAATAACAAAGAACAACAAACAGAAATGTGTTTTTGCTAATATGCTGGAAGGTCATTTGAAAACAATATTCAACAGGTCAAAACACATCAAATACTAAATGCTTTTATGTTGCGGCAAATAAACATAGCATAGCATATTTTGTAAATAACAATATTAATGTCATCTAATTCTTAGGTGGATGCGACCTTCTACAACCAGGACATCCAAATCTCAAGCCTTTCCTCTGGAGCTTGCCGTATCTTTGAGCTACCAGCATTCAGACGTGACACATCCAAGTCTTATGCTGCTCCTCTCACATTATACACAGCGTCTCCTGGAGCTGTTTTTGTTCTCTTATGTGAGGATAACGGTAAACAAGTGTAATTCAATAGTGAGGTGGATGCTGGGAGCAGGGAAACAAATTTGAAAAGATTGGTTTGGTCAACTGCTTCTGAGGAAGTGCCTTATATGTCCCTTCAATGTTTTGGTTGCTTACAGAAAGCAGTGGGATCCACGACTGCTCCAAGCTGTTGTTGTTAAAATTATGAATTTCAGCTGAAGCAGTGACTGTAAAGTAGGGTTTGTGAGGAGGGGTGAATACCAGCATACATATGTATAGGACGTGTCAAAGGAGGAAGGTGGTTGTGCTCGGTGCCAGGTAATGCTGAGGTGACAGTGGACCGAGAGCAGGATGTCACACCATGAACTAAGCACAGCAGGCCGAGACGCGCTGCACTCGCCTGGAACAAACACGGCTAACACTTAACCCTGTTACCACATGGAGACAAGGACATGGTATTAAGGAAGATGCCTATTTACTGATAACTAACCCATACTGTTAAAAATGATATTATAACAACTAAACGTTCATATAGGCCTATTGTTACAAGAAAATCAACAACATTTACAGGTTTTACGATTGCTGTCCTATAAAAAAAAAAAACCTAACTAAAAATGAACAAAAAAACCCAACTATTTTCCAAATGTAAATTAATTAAACAGATATATAATGTATTTTCCCCCAGTGATGGTATTATTAAAACCCCATAAAGCGTATTGTCCAACTATGTGTTGATGATAGCTGGCTTTTGACCTCTGCTAATTCAAAATGTCTTCACATCATCATCCTATCCCATTACACTGCTCTGTGCAACTTTGCCTGATTGTGTCTTTCTGAGCCAAAAATGTACAGTATGACCTCCAGTGTGTTTATATTTAATAAAGTCAGTGTGTTGCTAAATGTAATTAAAACGCAGTATGTTAGAAGACTGGGCCAGACACCACTTAAACATAAGTGCCATGGTTTCAGAGGCATATAACAGCATAAGGGACAGTGCAGTGCCTCAGGAGAAGCTACCACTGACATGAGCACTCTCCACTGTCTGCCTTTATTCTTTGTGTCTCGCTCTCTTTAGTTGCAAAAAAGTAAGCAACAACCACTGATACAATGCTCACTGGCTTTTTCTTCCTGACATGTCAACAAACTGACTCCTGTCCTCTTACATTGTTGAAGCTGCTGCAGGTTTATGCTGTCTGAACAGATCACTACTCACACATTCTGTCCTTGTGCCATGAGCCTAATTTAGCATTGTGCAAGATAAGGGGATTTGAGACATCATGACACTTAAGCTATGGATTGTTTTGATGAAAAAGGCTTCATTTCTACAAAAACAGTACTTACTCATCACTAAATTACATACATCTTATCTGCATATAACACTCATAATGCTATTATCAAGTGTTTATGCTACAGACAGTTGATAAGTGCAGCAAATGTAAGAGCTTTTAGCAGGTTTTTTGGAAGGTGACATTCACTCTACTCTCATATGGAGTATCATATATCACTCGGCGAGGACAGGCGCTGTAGCAAAGGTAGCCAAAATGAATTGGTTTCTGGGCATTATTATGTAAATACACAATGTGAGGCGCAGCAATATTTTTGATCCATTGCCTTGCATATTTAAAAGTATGGTAAACAGATGCCTCATTGCCACTAACTCCTCACAAACCACAGACACACACCAGTGTATTTAGTGGATTTACTCGGGAAGTGAAAACATCTGGTTAAGTTGTGTGTGGTCTGAAAGTTTGAGGCATTCTTTCTTTCTCTAAAGTTTAAGAAATCTGTTTCTCAGATAATACTATAAAGGAAGAGAATGGGCTTATTTCATGATGAAAGAATGCTTGAAAAGCACCAATCATTACAGATTAATGCTATATGAAAAATATATTCCAGAGAGGCAATACGTCTTTGATGATCAGACAGACCTTGTTGTAGCAGACAGGATGGCTCAAAACCTCAGTGGAGCTCTAGAGAAAGGAGCTCATGATGCTATAAAAACCACGGTGCCCAGAGGCAGCACTGATCTATGAACTGTCAAGGTGGAAGCAAGTGGGGCATTTTCTAGTGGTCAGTGCAAAAGCAGAGGTGAATACAACATCTTTGCATGTCATTATGTAATAATAATAATAATGGATTACATTTATACAGCGCTTTTTTTCAAAGCGCTTAACAGAGTCCATTATTCATTCACTCCACAGACACACTGGTGGTGGTAAGCTACCTCTATAGCCACAGCTGCTCTTGGGCAGATTGACGGATCCGTGGCAGCCGTACTGCGCCAACTGCCTCTCCAACCATCACCAAAAACACCACCACAATCACACTAACACATCCAAATACCAGCGCCACAGACACCGGAGGCAAATAGGGTGAAGTGTCTTGCCTAAGGACACAACGAAAGTATGAACTGGGGGGAGCCGGGATCAAACCACCAATCTTCCAGACCTGTGGTAGATAACCTGCCCTAGCTCCACAAAAAAGCCCACCTATCTAGTATGCTCAAGATAAACAAATTAATATAATTATTGTCCCACCCTCACCTTTAAATAACCCTCTAAAAGTTTTGCCAGTGTTCACAAGTGTACTTGTGTGACAAATGCACAAAGCACTGTGTCAAACTGGAGCTTGTGGCTGTCTCCTGGAGCGGTGCATATCGGAGCAGGCAGGGGACAGAGTGGGAGTTTAGCTGCACGCTGGGGTTGTGATGGACCCGGGGATTATTCTGCTGCTCCACACTGCAGTCTCTGGCTGTGGAATGACAGGCAGGGGTCAAGAAAAGGAACTGGCTATGTAACGACTGATTTGACTATATTAGTATTAACCTATTTACCGATCTGAGTCCACTTGTTACAAAATGTAAATATTGTCAAATGATCATCTCAAAGCCAAATATGTATGTAAAAAAACAGAGCGTTAGATCTCTGATGGATTTATCTTAGTGAAGTTTGAAATTCTTCTGAAAGTAAATGTGTCTTTCTAATAAGATGTCTTTGAGATCTGAATGAAAAATCCTGCACAAGTTATTAAAAACTATCAGCCAATTTATAAAGCCAGTTATTTCTGCACACTAGGTCACGCTAAATTATTATATGATCAACCTAAATTAAACAAGTGTGGAAATAGAAAATGATGGTCCTATTTCTATGTGCTACAGCAGAATGGTGTAGCACAGAAGCCTTAACTATACCTTTTTAATGCTCGCCTGTGTTTTCTATGGCAAGATTCACTGTGCTTCTTTAGACAAAAGCTGTATGATAAAATGTGCAGAGGAGAATTAAGGTAAAAGAAGTAGGATGGTTGTACTCAAATGTTCACTATTTTAGAACAGGTTTAGCATGTAATAAACCAAATCAGTGGAGATACACTGTTACACTTACAGTTAGGTCATTAGGTGTAGCGCATCCTCCCATCACATCACAACAAGATTCTTCATCAGAGTATCACTCTGGAGCAAATCACATGTCTGCATTTGTACCTTCCTAATTGGGCCCTGAGAGAGACTTCAGACGAAATCAAAGATCACCCTGCCAAGTGACAGAATGTTGAACACACCCACAGTCTCAGATGTGTCTAGAGCAAAAGCTCCCCAAATACAAAAAGGTTATTGTTCCTTCTGCGGTGTCTTTGGTGTCACAAATAAAAAAAAATTCATTTTCAAAGTAAAGTCTGTAGTATTCTTCTTTTATGTCAAACAAGAACCAATAGTCTTCCAATAAATTAACAAAAATATAAAGTAGGCGCAAGTCACTGTAAACCGTAGCAAATGACAAAACGGACAAAAAAATATATGTACCTGATCACTTGCACCGAGTGTAAAATAACACAGCATAATGAATTTATGCAAGGACAAAGTCTACTTTCCAAGGTAACGACATACGCCCTAAACATTCTTTCACATATTAGATCAACTACACCATTAACCCACCTGCTAATTGTGTTCAGCTCTGATGGAGTGTAAAACCACTTGAGTGTACAACAGAGCTTATGTGCTGACTCGGATCACCATGTTGGCCGCAGTACAGTGGATGTTAGCCGAGGTTTGAGGAGGATGGAGGAAAGGGGACAAGGAGGGATAACAAGGTAGGATAAGCCTGTTAAGCCTCTGGGGTCTCCTCAGAAATCCACACTGCATGGAGAGCAGCACAAGAATGTCAATAAAATGTAATGCTATCACAACGCTATAATCTGGGGTCAGAGAGATACATTCATTTTCATGCCGTTTGCTGTAGATTTTATGTATGGTAAAATGACACGTGTACTTTACATATGAAACACGATCATAGGTCCAACCTTGACTCTTCACACAGTCAGAGCAAACATGGAGGCCACCAGTGACTGCGACAGACAGTGTGATGGATGAGCTCCCCAACAAACGCTTCCATCCAGCACTCCTGAACAAACCGACGACCTTTCATACACTATTGTCCAATCATACGACAGTGCAATGTTTGTTTAATTAACTCTCTACTACATCATTATATTTCAACTCAACAAGACTGATGCAGTTATAGGCTTTATACAAGTAATTATACGCCGCTGCTTTAGCTGATTCAAAAGCAAACATGTAATTAGTCAAGCTAATTATGAGTTAGAGAATAAAGAGCTCTTCAAGAGAATTATGTAACTACAGTATACAGATTCTGAAACATCTTTGCCTTTCTGTTGTCCTTAGTACCATATTTCTCAATCATTTTAAGTTGAGGCTTTATCTTTTTTCACTTAGAACACTGTAGATAAAACCTCGAGCTGCTAACAAACAGTATTCCAGTACGAAATAAAACGAATAAACAATCACTGTTCTATGATAGCACAGGCTTGTCTTTCTACAGTGACAGAGCCATTACTGAGATGTATCTTTCCACCAGTTCGCACTGTGATCTAATGCCACAGACACCCGCTTGACCTTCATTAACCATACACCACCTCGCAGGGCCTCAGAAGATGCATTAGATCTTTCACACAGCCACATTTTAAATTGGATATCTGTAATATTGTAGTTCCCAGTGAAATTGTTTATTGGGTTTGTCTGTTTGTTTGGGAGATGTGCTTGTGCAATTAAATTTCTGGGTTTTGGGTCTTCTGCACAATAAATCATATCTCCTGCACAGATTTAACACCAATAAACATTTTGATTCAAATAGATTGAGTAGCAGAAAAAAAAAATGTAGCTAATGTGGTTTAAGAGGATTATGGGAACCTGAGTCCATAGGCCACATCTGTGTTTTGTGGTGCTGTATGTTTGTTTATGTGCAAAAGCCTATCCTCCAGAGGAAGTAGAGTGACACATTTAGATTGCCCAGTAATGAATTGGCCAGTGGGGAGCCGCTCGTCATATTGTAAGACTTAAGGACTGACATCAGAGCTCTCAGGTAAGGGCATAAATCAAACCAATGCTACAGAGGATGGATTTATGAAAATGCATAACAGTAAGTGCATTGGGATTGTTATGTGTATGTGTCAGTTAGTTTGGGGCTGCCTATTCACTCACTGAATAAAACTTTTAAACTACCCCTGATTGCAAATGTATGATATTCTATAACTTTTCATGGCAGTATTTTTTAAGTGGGCTATGACTTGGTGCACGCTACATTTTAACCAGCAAGAAGAACAGAATAAAACTATTTTAGTATTCAGACAGAATAATTTCATAACATTTTCCTGATAGCTAATAAACATTTCCTTTCAGTTATTGTGCAACTCAGAAAAACTATAGGCCGATTGAGTAAGCCTACATTCTTCATTGGAGTCACATTGGACCTCGAGCTGGACTCATATGATATTAAAGGAATGCTACATTAACAATCAAAGGTGCCAAATAACACTATGGTCCACTTCCATAAATGTACAGTGTAAATATTTTTTTATTTTTGTAGCCTGTGAGTAGTGAGCATTTTATAGCATCGAAGTGCAGAATGTGTGTGTGGGGCTATAGCATTCGGTTAGAACAGCTACTATTATCAACACTAAAAACTTTTCATACTTCTCCAAATGAACTGTAGCCTACTGTACTGTACTGACAGGTTTGTTATAGCAGTTAAAAAATATATTTTGCAGCAGTTTGTTAGCTATAGCTAGGAAGAAAAGCTACATTTGATGCTTAAAACATATGGGCCTACAACAGCTCCCCATTGCTATGAGTTCATTGGGGAGATTAGCAATTCCCATGGGACTTTTCTTGTTATTTGGTCAAATAACATAAAAACACCACATTTGACATACTACGCTAGCTTCATTTAGCTATAAATCTAGCTAATGTAGTTCTAATGCAGAAAGGGACCCTTAATTTCAGAGTTGTCCCAGTTTCTGAACATGAATACACCAAGAGCATTAATAGGCCAAATTTACATGAAAATACCATACTGTGATAGCTATTCTCATTTGGGACAAGTAAAACAAGGTCACAAACCAAAAACAATAGGCTAATTCTTCTCAGGACCCAGAGAATGCATGGTAGGAAACATTAGCCATTTGCTAACGTTAGCTAAGTGTTTGTATGGTTTATTGGTCCAGTCGAACAACTCTAGATGGAAAGAAAACAGAAGCTTGGCTAATCTCGTTTAGTACCCAACTTGAACAAAAGCAAGTGATTTCACTTACCAGAAGAGCAAGAAGAAACCTCAAGGTGAAATGTGAAGTTGTAGCAATCAGCCTACAACAGGAGTTTCATAGTTTACCCAGCTGTGAGTGTGGCGTTGTGTAATGAATGTGTTTGTATGTGTTAGAGCTCTGACATTCTCTTCCCAGTGGTATAAAGGGATTAGCCGAAATGTCACAGTCCACTGTTGCATCTATATCAATAAATACAGCCTACAGCCACACTTAATTCCCTATAAAAAATAATATGCTAAATAAAATGCATAGCACAGTGATATAGTTCGACATCAGGTGTGACTACAGAACCCCGTGTGTTTCAGTATGTGTGTCTCTTTCATTTGCTCTCATGACCCGTTTTCCAAATGCATCACTGGGGAATGAATATAGAGCATATACACCTATACTTTACTAACGCCTAGATGCTACTTACTATCCCTTAACAAATACTATTTACTCTTTTTAATCAATGTATGCATCAATTGAACAAGATTGCTTCATTCTTTTTGTCATGTTTTTTTTTTTTTAATGTGGACCAGAGTGGTGCAGGACAATGTGAAGTCCAAATACACGAGGCAACCCGTTGTTTCTTTCTCACGCTGCAGAGCCAAGCGTTTTGGTCTGCCATCTACTTGCATTAAACAAACACATGGAGACAAGCAGAAGCACAAAGGTATAAAGAGGTACTGCAAACACGGTAAGCACACACACATCACATAGTATTCCTCAGTCGACCAGAAATATAGGAGGGATAATTTGAGGCAGATGGTCCATGATGCTAATTAGAAGGCACTTTGCAATACCCATCATGACATATGAGTGTTGCAGACATGCTGCCAGTTTCCCTGCTTTCTATACCATATGAGATAAGACTGCAGATCTTTTATCTCTTTTGTGAACGGAATTATAGCACTGAAGGAAATGCATAGGGGAAGATAATGATGTATGTTCCTTAACATCCCAAACGAATGTCAGTACTAATATGTTTTTAATCAATTGCGCTTCTGCCCTTCAGCAGTTTCATTAACTAATACATTTGCATAATGTAGACAAGAACACGCTGATGTTTTCGGATAAAACAACTCATGGAAATTTCCTCAAAATAAAAGCTTTATTGATCTTTTCAGCTCTTCAGCTTGACATTTGTCCATTCACAGAAATGTTTGTCTTATGTGACTGACTAAGCAGAGGAGTCATGTCCTCTATATACAAGTTCAAAATGAGTGACAGGTTACTGGATTAAGGGTATTGTTGTGTTGTTTTAAAATTGTGTTTAATGGGTTCATCCAGACTGAAAGAAAAAACTATCATGAACCAAACCAAACGATAAAATGGCACAAGTGGAATATAAACTCACAGATAATCCTATGATGGGCAGCTTTCTGGGACTATAAAAGTCATTTTAAGAGCAAAACCCCCAAGACAGCACTGTAAATGGGAGATAACAGGGATCGCACTGTCTGCCTTTTCTCAATGAATTCCTAAACATAAACTGATAGCAGGCAATAGCTCGGGGATAGCATCTCATACAGCAAAAGGTCTGTGAGGTTAACCCCTGTCAAAACCGAGCTGTCAGCACTCATAAGAAACAGGCGGTTGTGGTAAGAGAACAAAGCTGATGTCAAGACAGAGTCACATGACATGGGGGAGACTAAAGGTGCATGATCTCAGCTCGCTTCTGAGTGTTGAGTCGATTCTGTGCATAATTTAACCAGCCGTGTAGGAAAGCCATAAAGCAGACAAGACCTTCTGCAACTTAATTAAACTGCAGGATACCAGAATACACAGCGTACGACAGCCTGCACTGCCCTCTAGAAGTCCTCTGTGCTTTCATTGTTCAGGGATCAACATGACTGCACATTTAAGTGTTTAAAATGCGACCATTACACTCACATTTGCTCCCACAATTTTTTTCATAATTCAAATGATCGTGTTTCGTGCTTCTTTTTACAAAACTACACAGTATGAGATAAATAGACTCACACATTAGAGAAGTTGCAATGTAACGCAAAACATACTGAATTCCATGTCACCACATTTAGCTATGTATACAATTACAAACCTGCCTAAAACTTTTGCACAATAGGCCTCGTGAGCTGTATATGTTTTAAATGTCCCATAAATAACCTTTAAAAAACCCACAACCAAAGGATACTTTTTTTGGCTGTTGGACTTGATCTATAATGGTTTATTTAGGGTGTTCCCTTATTAAAATAATGAAAACGCAAAGCAATCTTTTCCCTAATAAAATGACTGAATAACAAAATAACGAGCCACTGTAACTCTGATGCAACACTTGTCCACATTTGCTTCTTGAGTCTTGGTCGACTTCTGTCCTTGTTCCCAAGAAGTGACATTGGTGGGAAAAGAGTTGCTCCTCTCACTTCTGAATGTGCACTGTACAGCTCAGGTGCTGCTGCCGGGCTCCTGTGTTAAGAATGGATGTGCTGACTGTGAGAAGGGGGAGGTAGAGGAGGGGCTTTCTAACTGTAGCAGTGCATCAGCAGAGGTGAGACTACAGCCACTATATCACAGTTTGCACACTAGACAGAAACATGATGAAGCTACTGCATAAAGCACATGTGCACCTCACTGGGTAATTCCAGCTGGCTTTTTCCCTGTTTTCACAATTTGACTTAAGCCTTATGCCATTCAGAGTTAATGAAATAAGGCATAAATTGTTACAAATTTCGGTCAGTCATACCCTAGCCACTCCATATGGACAAACCTACTGGGCTGTACTTTGTGTGTCATTAGTGCTGACCCAGATGCTCTGAAGCACTGATGGTCCTGTGGCTGCACTAGAATCTCAGAATAACTCTCCTCCAACCCCATTACAGACAACAGTCATTCTATTTTACGGTTATTCCAGACAATACAAGGCCTAAATGAGCAGAAGAGAAGTTATAGGCTACTGAGGCTGTTTTTGTCTGTAGCTGCAGGGGAGAAGCCTTCAAGTCTGTGCAGTTCAGTGTCATCACTGAGCCATAAGAGTTTTAGGCAGGTGACACAAGGTAAGAGGCTCAAATAACCTTACTGCAGCATAAGTTACAAAACATCGAGTGAATGCAGGCAACCAGCAAAAGGCATTCATTCAGAAATCCTCAGACATTCATATTGCAAGACCTAGATATGAATGCACAAGCCTTTAACATGTTTGACAATAGACTATGCCCCCAGTGGTGATTTGTACAGATTTAGAACTTCTTTGTGTCATCTAAAATTGCAACACAAAGGGTTTTTTTTATCAGTTGTATCCTCGTTCATGTGCACTCAGACAGCATGCACAATGAAAGTGCACGTAAGGCTAGAGATGTCCCTACAGGAACTACCACAACAAGCTATTCCACAAAGACAGACATTATGTACTGAATACCAAAACATAATGCAGCATGAATGTTTGTCACGGCCAGTAGCCGTAGAGTGTGCTTACCCTCTGCAGCCAAAGCGCACCGGACAATCAGTGAAAGCATTCCCACAGACAGCAGACAGTTTACGGGCATCCCCCCTGCTCCGGCTCGCCACCTTGTCCTCACACATCGCCTCACTGCTCCAGTATCCGTCCTTAGCAGCGAACATCCACCGCCACGACCACCACAGCCACTCGGACGACCTGTCTGCCCACTACTCCTCAAACCGGGAGCCATATCCAGTGGATAAATTGGTGAACTTTGGCCCGTAAATAATACATTGGATCAGTCCAGGTGCTTCGAGAGGGAATGGCACACAGCGGTCCCGCGGTCTTGTCGTGTCCAGGGCTGGTGCGGAGAGAAGCGGCGCTCAGGGGTAAAATAAAGAAATGCGCCCTTTCTAGCGCTCCTCTCCTCCGCTCGGTCCACCCATCCGCGTGTGGCGCAGGGCGGCGCGCACACTTTGCCAAAGCTTTTACATTTAGCTGCTGGCGCTTAAACGGTGGAGCCTATGTTTGATGCAGACCACACATGTCCACGGTTGATGACAGTCGTTTTGTTGTGTTCATGTGATTTTTAGCTCGGTGTTCCTGTACAGCAGGCGTAGTACACGTAGCCTATCCTAGCGTCCGTGGCCAAAATAGGCAAATTAGCCTCTGCTGTTAATTGCAGAAAGTCGAAACTGAGCAGACTATAGGACGACCTCTGCTGGTGTTTGAAATCACACACAATTTATTTACAGTCTTACAAAGAGGCAAAGGTCCAACATACTTGTAAACAATCTTTTTATTTTGACTAATACTGCTACTATTAAACACTGGAGTTTTAAAACACTGCCAGTCCCCTGGACAACAGCATGCTGCCTGAATAAGTGATTGTTTAGTGTAGCTGCTGTCTGCTATACCTCTTTATGTCCACTAGGTGTCCATCAAGACCCAAAACTCGGAGTTGAAAGACTGACTTCATATGAACTTCAACATGCCATGGCTCCACAAGATTTTGTAAACCATAATCACAATAAAATTGTTTGCACATTTGCATTATATCTATATGCTACAGATCTACATTTAAGATGATGATGTGCATCTGGCCTATTGTCACAATGGGCATTATGCAAGTGTGCTTCATCTATGATCACCACAGCAGTTCAAATAAATATTACATTATAACTGTTGAAATATCCAGCTCAACATCTTGACAAGTTAATATGAAAAAGACCAAGGCAGAGAAATTTGCATCAACAGATTTTTTTAATTCAAAGTGGATCTTAACAATAATACACCATAAAGTCTTATTTTGACACTCACCAAAAGAGTCACCTGGAAAACCCGCTTAATGTGACAAAGTAGAGAAGGCTTGGTCACACCTAAATCACTGAGAACTAGAGAGGAAACACTATCGCAAACTGTAAAGAGACATCACATCCATAGAGTTAGTTTTCCCAGTCCTCATACTGTAAATATTGCACAGTGCAATTGCTACATGGCAAACTAGTGTAGCACAAAATATAAAGCAAATGAAACATAAACAGAACAAAAAGCCACAAAAATCTACATTGAAACAGTAACAGTTTAGATTTCATAATCAAGTCTATTTATGAGCAATCTAAGATGATTCCATAACTTGCAGTGTGAATTAACTCTGAATTGAATACAAATCACCAGAAAATAAAATCAAACCAAATGAACACAGTAGCACATTTATACTAATACAGACCCTGAATTAACATTTGCACATGATAACACCGCAGCAGAGGATTTTTTTAAAATAAAATTAACCAAAATTACAAAAGAATCAGTTTTATCTGTTAAATGTTACATGTATTCTAAAATGTCCATAAGCCAAGGACAAAAATAAAAACGGTTCCCTCTACTTACATCCATTCTTTTGCTAAACAAATATGGGAGAGGTTATGCAGGCGCATTGCTGGTGAATACCTTTGGAGTAATCAAAATGCAGATTACATTTTACATGCTTATTATTGGGGGACTAGTTCAAGCACTAATCTCTTAAGTTCATGCCTTGTCATGTTTCCTTTAGTATGTCCTGTAAATACATACATCAAGCAATATGTCAAATCAAAAACATACAACCATATCTGTGTGAAATATTGCTCTTTTGACCCACTCTGAAGAAACCCCAATAATTTGTGACAAAGCAGTTTTCATTCTGAACACAAACTAAATGGTCATGACTGCAGCATGCCTCTTCTGATCTTAAAGGCCAGTGATGTCAGCTTTACTCGGATTACTAACAGTGCTAACTTGTGTTGCATGATGAAAAAAACTCTTGAGAGCCAACCGCTTCTTGGCAGACGAAAATATGCAAAATATGTGACATGCAGGATAATGTAAAGCATGGAGATCATCTAAGAACACTTGGTGGTGCAATGACCGCACAAAAGTATTGCATCTGCTGTTCAGCCAGAGACTATCCAAAGATTGAGTGTCATTCAAGTGTAAATGTGTTTAGTTGGTCGCCACAAAGAGGTCTTAGTGGTAGCTATTTTAAAGAAGATTAAAGTACTTCAGTGTTTACAAGCTAATCAGAGAAGTGAGTGTCTTCGTAACAACAGTCGCAAAGTCCAGTAATTTAGACTTTCTCCTAATCAAGTGGCCTGTAAAAACATTTTACAAGGTGACATTTTTAGACAATTCTATGCTTTTGAAAAATTCTCATTTTCTGAATCTCAAGGCACATACACAGTGCTGCTCACACTGTCTATTTCTGTAAGGAACACATAACAATGGCCACATTTAGCATTTTTGACAGAACAATTTGATATGAGACACTCATAAAGGGGAGAGCGATAGGAACACAAGGCATTTAAAACAAATAAAAGTGAAAAAAGCCAGATATAACATTGAACAGATAAAAATATATGTCATAATGAATTTAACAGTAAAAAAAACAATCGAAAAAAACAACACAACTAAAACAAGTCGCCAATTGTTTTGGACTCGAATCGCTCAGACCTTACAGGTCTATCCGCTTGTATGAGAGCTAAGTGGTGGCTATGTTTGTGAGAAATGGTTGCATTACAAAATTATTGTCATATTCAAATGGGACATTTTCTGGCGTACCACAGCACACAGAAGTACTGGCATGATACCATTTACAAAAAAAACTAAAAGTTAAATCAATCCTGCAAGCTACAGCCTTAGATGTTTACAAAACGGCAATATGAAACATACAAAAATTAAGTTACATCAATACATCATTTATATGCAGTGATGAGCCCAAAAGGTTAATAAGGATAAAATACTGATGCAAAAACACACACCCCGAGGAACAACGAATGCAACTAATGTTCATCATCAGCAATACAGTAGTTACAATGACATTCCAAATAAGAACGCAGAACACAAAAATCAAACCACTTCTATTTCAAATAATTAGGGACCTATACAAAAATAGCAACGCTAGGTTTAAACTCAGAAATCACCTAATTTCACAGCTATTGAAGTGGCAATTATCATATAGCAGCTTATCTATGATACATTCAAGAAAGAAATGATACGACTTATTAATTGCCCAATAAGCTAGACAAAATGTTTCATTTTTAATAACTTTTTTTTGTTTGTTATAATATAACCCCATTTTACAACTACAGTATAACTGAGGTCTATGCAAACAGAGTAGCTACCTTGCTTTAGGAAATGAATTACAGTCTTTGGTGCTGCACAAGCAACTTCATTTGAAAATAAAGATAACACAATTACACACATAACTAGGCAAATTAACAGAAAAAAAAAACGCACACACAGCATATCTACATATATATATGTATAGAAAGAGAGATGGGTGTTACCACCATATATATATATATGTATATATCCTCCCTGACGGAATGTATAAAATAAGCAGTCAACACCAATAAGCTTTAAGCATTTAACAGATAGTATAATGTAAAGGGAAAGTTAACTTTGTCACACATGCATAAATGAGAGAATTGCACACGATTAACTCACACTTAATCAAGCATCTGTACTTAATAGTCTAGCTCTATAATATATGTCCATATATGTGTCTATATGAAATACTGCATGGTTTGCTCAGGCTTAGAAGATTCCATACCGTGAATAAATTTGCATTTTTCCTTACCTAATCAAAGCCATGCCCACCACACTTCTAAACATCTACAAAACAAAGTGAAAACACTCAAAACAAAAATATGAAGACAAAAAAAATTAAACTATTTAGATTGTATTGCAGTTTCATCAAACAGTACAAATACTGTTAGTAATAATAGTTCCACTAAATAGAAAGTGATTATCAAATATTAATCAATACTCAGTACTTGCACTTGTACACTAGTTCATTCGGGAGGGGAGAACTAAGAACAAAAAAGGGGGAAAAAAGAAACAAACTCTAATGAAAGAGCAAGCATTTGCAACAGCAAAGCATGCCATTCTTCTTGAGAAAAGAGAGAACAGAAAAGTAATTCACTACGCACAAAAATATACACTAACTCCAAATAATAAGCATCGCTATCCGCGATACCTCACATCTATGCAAGCTATGCATGGACATATACACATGTGCATATATATACTCACACATAGGATGCATCGAGTGATTGGAATTTCAAGTGCTGCAGTCCAGTACATTAATATTCATGTTATAGTCATATATAAGTAGTAACATTAACAACCTCAAATATGTAAGGCACTATGGCTGGGGACAGTTATACAATGCAGCGAGTCTTGTAACACAAACAATAAGAGCAACGTCTATGCATCTTTCCGTTTACATTTTTGCTCATGCAAGACCACATGCAGCGTGAGGAATAACCCTATTTAAATTGGTTAACTGACTTGACATTGCTAACACCAAAAGACACCAAGAAGGTACAAATACTTTGAACGCAGTACAACATACACCGTGGACAACATGTGCATTTGTCAATCTAGAGCTAGAGACTGGGATGGCTTTACAAATATGGATGTGTCTTGCACATGTAAGAAGGCAATATAGAAAAATAGCTGGGATCAGGGGTGCAAAGTCTAACTATTTAACACCACCCCAATTATTTACCTGTTTTGAGGAGTATTTATAGAAGATCCAATGCAAAGATATATCAAATGTGCAAAACACATTAAGTGTGAGTTTTACTACTCATTCGTTCTTTCATTTCATTCATACATTATTTCCTTCAGAATTTTTGCCGAAATCATCCACCATTGAAACTCATTTTTTAAAGCTTGAAGTTCCATTACACCCAAGTCTACATGATTCAAAAAATAGCTTGCTTTCTGTGGTTGTGCCATGGGTTTTTTATGGGTTGAGATTTGCACTGCTCAGGTAGCCCTCTGGTGGTATGAAGGACACAGCTGCAGAGCTCAAATGTATGGGTACTGGTTTATTTTGGTGGGGCTGAGAGGAAAACTGGCGTAGGCGGGCGAGGCAATGTATGAGTGCGGGGGAAAGAGGGGCTTGAACTGTCCCTGTGGGTGCAAGGTAGGGGAGGGCAGAAGGCGTGGGTTGATGCCCACTGTGACCTGATGCACGATGCCAGCTGGATGTGAAAGGCTGTATGTCGGCTGGAGCACTGGTCGTGAGGCCCCAGGAGATGCCAGCAAGTGGGCCACTGGTGCAGCTGTGACCAGGGGACCAGATGGAGGGTAGGACAGTAGAGTTGGCTGGGAGTGTGGGTGGCCACCAAGGTGGGGGTGGGGCCCAGTAGTGTGGCTTGGGCTGCTGTGGGACAGGGTGAATGTATGCCCATGTATGGTTGGAGGAATATAGGCCTGAGGTCTTCGGTGAGTAAAGTTGCCATTCCATTCCTGATGACAAGAACCAAAATGCTGAACCTGCAACAGACAAAATAATGTGATTATGTGTGACCACTAGATGGCAGTGTTTTCCACAACATTACCGTTTTCATGAAGAGCTATCCATAACTAGTTGTCATGTAAAGAAATTACACACATAAAAATACATATTAAAATGATACAATTTTTTAAAATGTATTAAATACAAATGAAGAAAAGTCAAATACACATATATGTAGGGTGTGCAAGATTCAATAGTATATTGAAAACTTTAACATCTTTAGTAAGTACTCCTGGTAAGTTGTAACAGACTGCTACTTACCTGGGATCTGAACTAAACACAACTATTTATAAAACTTTTATGTGAGTGTATCTTTAGTTCTGATAACAGCTGTGGTAAGTCTGTTGTATTTTAAATACAATTGTGCCCACCTGCCCAAAGCCTATGGGCTGCTGTTGCTGGGTCTGAAATGCAGGGGTAATTTTCTGTGGCCGGTTGAGAAGGGGAGTGGACTGGTGATGTTGTCGCCCAGGAATGCCTCGCCCTTTGGACTGGCATGATGACTCTAACAAGACCATGTAATGAGAGAGACAGACAAAATAAGCCCAGGTTAACACGTTAGTATGTGCGACTATTGCAATACCTAAATAACGTGAGAATGTAACCAGCTACATAAAGCTTTATTTGAAATACAGACATGAGACATTTGTGGCAGAAGATTTTTTAGGATTGCCAGCTGTGTTTGAGGTTTGCAACATTTAAACACACTGGCATGTGTTCTTTGAATCTGATCTAAGGTATTATAAATAGACATGGGTGTTTAGGGGATCTGTGAGGTATTGGTGACAAAGCTGGTTCATTGAGCTCCTAGTGAGGTCAGACTGATGAAAATAGACATGGTAGTTTTAGAATAGCAAGCTGTGCCCTTTTATGTTGCTTTTTAGATTCTAAAATGCTGGGTGATCCATATAACGTACAGGCCTTTTACTGGCCTTTTTATTAGTCTACGATATTCAAGCTTTAACCTACTTCCACTGGCCACATTTGAAATAAAGCTACATTTAGCATGCATTATTTGATAGCCCTGGAAATAAACATCAAACATTTACTTGCTTATGACAGAAGCAATTTCTTGGTTCTCTGCTGTTTTTAGTATTTTTTTTAGGTTGCAATATTCTCCAGGCCAGTTATGCATGATTTAATGTAGCTTTATGCAGTTCACACCCACACAAACTGAGCAGGAAAGATTCTGGAGCTAGAGTGAAAAGTGTTGACAGCAAACAAGTATACACTCCAAAAGTCTTTGCAAATATGTCAGGGCAGGGCACCCATAATCACCTGTGAGCACCACTGTGGCCTACTAATACAGGATAATCCTGGGACATGTGACCTAAAGAGCAGACGGCAGCAGTGGTCACTAGATCTTTGATCTTACATGGCACATGGCATACACAGATTTTTTTGTGTGTAATGCATAAAAACATTCAATGCATTTCACACATCAAATTAGTAGAAACATGAAGTCAGAACTACATCATGTCATATGGTTTAGTTAGTACATAGATTGTGTACATACCTGTGTTTCCAGATAGTTCACTGATGGAAGTTGTGTTGTCATTGTTCTGTATTCTCATTGGTGGCACCACAACAGTACGAACTTTTGGCTTGTTGGGTTCAGTTTCTGGGGCAACACATGCAACACGTGGTTCACAGTTTTGGTTGGCGTCTGCAATGTAGTGTCCCTCTGTAAAGGGACTATTTGCATGAACAGATGTATTCGAGGTTGGTGAGCTGTCCACTGTGTCACAACCACTCTCCTGTTCATCTTCTGACATACTGCAACATAACAAAACACGAGGAGGAATATACTTTAATCATAACTAAATTTAGTTTAGATTTTTTTAGGTTGCCAGGTTGCTATAAACCTACCTATTAGAGTGTTTACATGGGGAAACACTGGACTGGGCTGAAGAACTAGTACTGAGTGTGCTGTCTGGGCTGCTAAGGGAACAGACTCTCTCCATATTGACTGTACTTTGACACGCCTCACAATCTGCATTACCTTTACACCTGTTCATATAAAGACAAGTTAAACAACTTCCAATTAAATGCTTTAGGGATGGTAAAAATTAACCATACAAATAGACGTCTGACATGAATACGTACTCTCCCACTGAGTGTCTTTGTGTATTTTCCTCATCATCACTGCTGATGCTGATGACGCTAACAGTCGGGCTTGCCAGGTCAGAGATCACCATGGCCTGCCGCTGCTCTTGTGAACCTGAAAGCTCTTCACAGTCTGGCCCCACTTTACAGCAGTTGTCTTCGTCATCCTCTACATGCTGTCTTTCGTGCTCCTGTCCAACAGTATGCCCTTCAACGAGACATCTGGATTGTTCCTCTTCTACCTCCTGAACATTCTTTGCTGTATCGGCCATCTTTGGGGACTGGCATTCAATATTTTGGATGTTTGTATTTTGGGAAAAGTTGCTGCCCCTGTAAAATAAAGTCTTATTTTTACCTAGAACAAATGTCTGCATTTTACCTATGAGTAAAACATTCTGAATTACCTTACCTGTTAACACAGGGCTTGGCTCTTTTGTTGGTAGCAGGCTGTGGCCACACCACATGTGCAATGCCGATGTTGATTGGCTGGTGGGTGGACATAGTCATTTGGTTGGTTAAGAATGGCTGAGAGTGGGCAATCATGGAGCTGTAGTGGTTGCCATGGGGACGCACTTTTCTGAATTAAGAAAACAGAAAATACTGAGCCAAAAGCCTTGAGCACCATCACTGACAAAATGGTCTCTGTCACTGATCCCAAAGGACATAGATGACTCATTGATCATTAATATTCTGAGGAGCAAGCCCATAACGGAGCAACACAGCCAATGACTGCATAGCAACCAGAGCTGTACCTTTTATCTCACTACTTTAAAGTAAGTATAAAACACAGCACGTATCACTTTATCGTCTACTTCTATTACCAATTATTTGTCATGTCATGTATTTAATTAAAAAAAAAAAACTGTTTTGGAAACAAACACTGTAAACTATAACCTTTACATTCCTTTTATTGTGCAAAACCAGAAACAAATAATAGTCAGACACACAAGTAGAAGGATTATTTGATCACTTACCCCCATTCCCCCAATCTTTGTGACCCCGCCACAGTGTCTGATGCCAAAGTGCTTGGTGGTGGAGGTACTGATGCCACCTGCTGCCAAGCAGGCATCAAAATTTGTTGAGCACGGTTGGACCATGCCTAGTGTAAAGTATATAGATTTTAGACAATTTCTTATGGTATAAAAGATCCAATAACATTTAACAGTGAATAACACTATTCATTTGATATGTCCATTACTGCAATTCCATTTATAGCCTTACTTGTGTAATGACTCCAGGTCTGATTTGTATGGGCTGAATGGGAGGTGCTTGCGTGACCAGAGGAACAGAAGCCTCCATTCGGACAGGATAACCTGTTGGTTTAGCGGTATTTGGGGGTATTCCTGAAATGATAAAAGGAAGAAAATACACTTGTAATACCAAAAACTATTCTAATAACTGACAAAATAATATAGGCTTCAGTAATTGACTATAAAGACATATTTAATGTACCTTGAATGGTTGGGGGACAGAGAATGAGAGCCTGCTGAAATGAGTCATTGCACCCAAACTGACCACTTCCTGTTTGCAGAGGAATCCCAGGGTGTATCACTGAGGGGGCAGATGGTGCCAACCCCTAAAAAATTAATACAAATTTAGTGTGGTTGGGAAGGTATAAATTCTGAAATAGTTACTTTAAAAATATAGTAGTAGAAACAACATCTTTTATCCCAGAAAATTTCAAAGTCCAAATCTAATTTTCTAATTCTAATTTATCTAAATCTGTCTACATTAAATCATTTCACAATGTCTTAAATAGCAATAAATCCAAAAAAAAAATCTTAACTACAAACCTACAAATCATATATTAATCACCATCATATATCATATATGTTGTCTTACTAAAGTATATTTTTAAGCTGTATAACAAATAGTCAAACTGTGTTAAACCTACCTACCACCTACTTGTGCTAAATAGCAAAACAAAAGAAATGTTGCATTGGTGTGTCTGCTTTACTATACATGCAGCCTCGTGGTTGCTAATCACATTAACAGGAAGTATAAACAGATTATTCTGCATATTGTTCCTGCATAGTTGTGCGCAAAGGCTAAGATGTAATACTTTCAGAAATATGCTCTTTAAAAGACTAAATATTGTACAGATTTAGAAACACTACAATTGAGCCGTTTTATTCATATAATGCACACCATTATGTGATGAGCACTGATCTGATAACCCTGGTTTCATATATAAACTTCCTTGGAACGCAGGGTTTTGATAAAATTTACATTATCCACATTTGACTCCAAAAAATGTCACCTGCTTTTTCCTCCACAGCAACAAGTGATTTGCACTGTTGCCATGACCTCAGCAACATGACGCGATTTTGTTGCCATGACAGCGGAGGTAAGATGCAATAAGATGGGCAAATCAGCATACATGAGTGCAATAAAAACAGGGATGGGTGCATTTTCTGCATGATCAGTCCATACAAGAGCAGATCCACAGGCAATATCTGCTGTACATAGTCTAACGCACCGGGTGGAGCAGCTTACTTGTGTATGGACACCGGTCAGCTTGCTGAAGGGATGGTTGCCTGTACCCGCTGCACTTGTGGTCACAGGTCTGATGAAAGGACCTTTATTTCTGTTGGGCAAGTCGTAGGCGTTTGGACGAGTCCAGCAGACATCCATGATGTGGAAACATGACTTTACACTACAAAGAGAAAAGACACAATGGGCATTCTGGATTTGGTCAAAAGATAAACTTGTCAGAGGAAATAGGACACTCACTGGTTGCTATGGGGAAAGTCAAGCAGGTGTTGCATTGTCACAAAAGGGTGGCTCAGAGCTTCAGAAGGGGCAATCCTCTCTTCGGCATCAATCAACAGCATCTTTTTCAGTAGGCCTACAAACTCCCGACGATCTGCCTTCTCTGCATGCAAGTCACTACCTTCCAGATTCATCACCAAGTTCACCTGCAAAAAAAATTAACCATTAGGTCTAGAATAGAAAAGAAGTAAAAAAAATTTTTTTTTAAAATAATTATTATAATACAGATGATTTTGATGCAATGCTATCTCAAAATCAGCTGTGAAACAAGTTATTGGCTTCATATGCCTTGTTTAGGCGGACAAGTGCCCAGTTACATCTGCAGCTAAATTATCTAACGCCCAGGACCACACTCCAGCAGCACCAGTTCAAGATAAGCTTATGTGCTCTGTGAACTACTGCCAGCCCTTATCACACCCCTTGTTTAGGTGGACGCACACAAACATTGTGACCATGGGCCAGATTACTGCCAATGTGAAGCAACCATTTTCATTTTGCAAAGGGAAAAAAAAAGAAAAGAAAATCTATTTCTGCCAGTAGCCCACTGATGAGCTATAATTCTGTAAGGTGGCATTCCATGCCAAAAAGGCTGCCAATCCCTGCACTATTATAAACAGTTGTAAGGCTAATTAATGTAATTTATAGGAATGTCCACTTACTGACATTTTAACAGAACAGCAGTAAATTCCAAAATTACCACAAGGGAGAGTTACCCAGGAATGAATTTGCATACTACTTACTTTTTGCAATAGCTGGGTGTACTTTCTATGGCTAATCAGTTGCTTACAATACTTCCTCTAAATGTTTGTTTGGTTTTAACCTTCCTGTAGGTCATAACTGGAGCACTGTGGTCTAAACAGTAATACTCACATGCGCTATGTCATCTAAACAGCTGAAGATGTACTTCCTGGCTTCCTTTGACTTCATTCCCGTCTCCGTCTCATGCTCATCTGTAGACTACAATAAAAAGAGATTAAGGAAGGTTTTATGAAAAGTCAATATTATATATATTATATATTATGCACCAGCTTTTTTGTATATGATATACTGGACAATTGTCTAAATTGTCCAGTATATCATATACAAAAAAGCTGGTGCATAATAGAATATGAACTAGGGGGGATATTTGTCCATATTTACCTTTAATCTCCATGTCGCATAAGGTGAGTCTGATTCCCTGCAAAAGAACCTTGCTGTCTTTGTCCCTGCATTCAGTAATCGCTCCCCTGGCAAACCTTGTGTCTGGGAGATGTAGCGAATCTGAAAAGATAAAAAGAAATCATATTGAGCAAAACAAAAACTGTGTCCTTAAGAGCCTCTTGTTTAAATAGTAGGGGCAGATGCGGGAACCATGAAGCCAGGGTGTTCCTGAGAAATATTTATAAATGTATAGACGTGTGTGACTCACGTGTGCTGTGTATATCCAAATAAGTACTAGTACTATACAACACTACATTGACTTATCTGCTCAGAGTAGTCAGATGCTTTAGGTTTGGATATTCACACAGAGGTTTATGAGGGAAGACCAGTGAGCACTACTGACGTCAATCACACCAAAGTGCAAAGAAAACAACAGTCAAAGACTGTGCACACAAAGGGGGAGGTACATAAGTCCTTTTCACACATGCAATATACATTTTACTACATGTATGAATGCATTATTTCACCTGGAATCTCTGCTACTTGCCTGTATATTGCTTTCAATTGAACCTACTAGATTTAGCACTATGCTCAAATCATATAACATACATCACACATTTTTTTCCCCATTAGTGCCTTATAAAGCACATTTTGATACATTAAAATACAGATTTTGTGCCAGTCTAAGTAAAAGAACAAGGACTATTTGCTGACATGTGTGAGCTTATGTCCTGCACACATTCTTTAGATTTGTTTTGCATGTACAAACATACAGGTTCACAGAAAGTGATTCCCCAAGCATCCTGCAGAGGATACACAGCTCTTCAAGAGAAAAAATGGTAGCAGCAATTGACATATCTGAGACCAAAGAATTTAGGAAAGAGTAAGAAGTTAAAATGCCCAATGTGTTCCTGGAACGGGTGAAACTTGAATTAGAAATTAATTTATTTTTTTTACACACACATCGAATACTGTACTAAAAAGTATATATATATATATATATATATATATATATATATATATATATACACACACCCTTCCACAGACTTGCCCCACCTCTTTCAGTAGACTTTATTAGGCTAAAATCAGATCTGTCACCCCCTTTGAACTGTTGTGTACTTTTTGTGTACAATTTATTTTGTTATTTTAATGTGTATTTATTGTTGTACAAGCAGCAGTTTTACATTTATCTGTTAAGCTGGTGCACAAAACCATATGAAGACTTAAAATAAAACTCACCTCACTTATTTATTCATGAATGTCTTTAAAAGTGATTCAGACTTACTACCTTTAACAGGGGCACAAGAAGTAAAAAGACTGGAACAGTAGTGCCTACTCCAAAGCAAATGTACTGCCCATCTCTTTTGGAATAACTTTGACCATAATCTCTTTCATTTTCTCATTTATATAACGGATAAAGTCTGTAAAAAAATCCCCAGTCTAAAAATCCCCGTCTTTTCTAGAGTTATGGTTTTGGTTTAGTAGCAATGTGTAAGAAGCAACAGACTTGACTGGAAACTGGGAAAACCCTGTTTTTTCCTGGAAGGCAAGGCTTGGCTGAACTGGCACAAAACAGTGAGGTCACTTTTGCAAAAAAAATGGTTTTGCAAATAACAACCATGCAAGTCTCGGCCTGCTGCACACAGAGAGCAAGCCTGTGCATCTGCTGCTTTATGACAATACAGATAACATCATACATCATCTGCAATCAAGCCTCTGTGACAATATGTATGTATGTATGTATGTATGTACGTATGTATGTATGTTTCCATGTTGATGTATACTCAGGAGGCTCAAATCACTCCTTTCTTTTTTTATAGTTATGTATTAAACCATGAATACAGTTAAGCACAGAGCAAAACGAACACAATGGAGACTCAAGGCATTCTCAATACCACAGCAGCTATGGGCTGATCATAGGTACTAAAAAAAGCATTAGCCATTTGTGAAACATGTCACAACAAAGAAGTGAGCTCTTCTGCTTCTGTTTTATCGGTGCTGTTGGAAAAAAGAAGTAGTACTGGGATTATAAGTAAAAGGAGGAAAGTGTGTGTGAGAGTGTGTAGGGAAGAGTCAGAGTTATAAATATAATATGCTGTGTGGGGTGGAACAAGACCCCATGTAGAAAGATAAGAAGAGGGGGGGAAGCTGCGAGGCTCACTCAGCTCCAGCCAGATCACCCTGTGGCCCCTGGATGACACCCCACACCAGTCAGCTGCTGCTGTGCTGTTGACTCAAACAGGGACCATTAGCAATTATTTTAGGCTATGAAAAATTCACAAGCTTTCTATTTTAATTTAGAGTTACCAAAATACAGTAAAGTTAAAGTGTGGTTTAAAGTGAAAAGAATTTTATCACACTTTGTCTAAACTATTACTATACTGCAACAGAATCTAAAACCAGGACACCCACAGGTATCCTCAATGAAATTTTTTATTAGCCGCCATTACGGTAACATGAGAAATGTGATGTTGAACAAGCTGAAAGATATTAAAATATATAAACTCTTGCTTTAATATGAACAAGTCACATACTTTGAAGTGTTTTTATAGTATTTTTTTTATATGGATTTTGGTGGTATACACAAAATGTTATACAAGTCTTCCCTTCCTGGCATGCTTTTTGAAATTCACCCAACTTAGATGAACTTAATTTAGCTCTACTTTATCCCACCCCCCGAGCAGCCCCTCACTAAACTTAGGAGGCTTCCCCAGACATCTCTAAAGCAGCTTTGCAACGCTCTGACTGGCTCCCACAGAAACAGATTCATCATATTTAGACTGGGGCTTTGCTCTTGTCAGATTTCTTTTCTGAAGTGTTGACTTATCCCCCCTGCTGCTATCAAAGAGAGAGAGAAAAATATATGTTATGCCACTACAATACATCTCAGATGAGTGTATCGTCTGCAGCGGTATCAAGCGCTATCGTGTAAGGCACCACAGCAGACAGGGCACAATCTAGGTGACTCGGTTGGCAGCCTCTGAGTAGATAGGGCTTCGGGGGCAGGGGAAAGCTGCTCAACATAAGCCCAGATCAGTCTAGTACCAGGAAGACAATGTCAGGGCCCTGCAGAGTGTGGCAGACGACAAGCTATTGCTAATGGACTGCAACAAAATAACTCTCTGAAATTGAAGGACCTAATGTAACAGTGAAAACCATAAACAAATTGTTATTGCAAGACTCCTTTTACCATGTTTATAGCCTATTTGAAAAACTCAGGTAAACATTTCTAACTGAATTCCTTGTTCAAAGGCAAGTCTACAGAAAGCCAAACTGAACAGCAACATATTGGCCCACTCCTCCTTTTGACTGGAAAGTTTTTGTTGTAGGGAAAATATAACAAGAGGGGAAAAAGAGACCAGGAAAAATCATTTAACGGAAAAGGATGCTGCTGTGATGCACACCAAATTGCCAAAGCAAGTACAGATGAGAGCTTAAAAGAGCACACATACAGTACATGACAGTGGGTTATGTACAAATGGAGAACCACTTGATAGTATTTTTTCTATGACACAAATAGCTTTATGAGGAAGTGAAAAAACATGAACATGTATTGAGATGGAGTAGCCTGTAGAAGTTTTCAGTATTGAAAATAAAGAGTAAAATGCAGCTAAGCAGAAAAGAACAGGTTGTTTACCTGGTCGTACTCCAGGGCGCCAGGGTACAGGGGCCAGCCCAGAAAAAGTTCCGCTATGACACAACCCAGTGACCACATGTCTATGGCTTCACAAAACGGCAATCCCAAAATCACCTCTGGAGCCCTAAAGAGAGAAAGATAAATAACAGTTAGATACTTAAGGCTTTCGCAGGGAGTTAATGTATATAGTGAGTTCATACATCATGTGCAAAGTGATGTGATTTTATTGTCCTGGTGCGTCAGATGTATATGTGCACATATGCCTCAGTGCAGAGTGTTGTGGTTCAACCGGCTCAGCCATTAGGTTAGCAGGTCAGCCAGGCTGGGATCAGAAGCCTCAGTCTGTTGGGTCTCTTTTCAAGGATCACAGCAAGGAGCACCGTCACTACTTCTTTAACTAGAATACATGCTGGCTCAGGGTTACACCAAATAATCGGGTAATACCATGTCGCAGGTAAAGGCTGCAGTGACGCAAGCCTGTCGGCACCAAGCCTGTCTGTGCTAAGTGGTAAGAGCTGCTGACATGAGCTGAATGTTTAAGACACAGCAAATAGATTATCACCTGTGACAGTACACAAACTGAATAAGCCAGTGACTGACTAACAATAAAATTATAGCCTATATCTATATCTAACTATATCTATCTATATCTATCTATCTATATCTACACACACACACACACACACTATAAAATGACATTAAAATCTTCATGGAATGAAAATCTTAATTTAATTGTCAGTTTAACCATGCTTGTGATCATACATGTTATGTTCTATGTATATATAGGCTTTAAATGTATGGCAAAAAGAAAATCAAGCATCTGCTAAATTAGCCTATAGTTCATGACAAATGCACACATTATTGTCACCAGCTTCCAGCAGTAAAATCCGCCCAGGCAAGTATGTGAGCAATGTAAGGCTTGTCCTATTTATAAACAACAGGGTCCTTAACTGGAAAACCCATGAGCGAGTCTCCATATACATAAACACCCACCAAACACATTTAGGTAGATATACGTAAGCACAAGGAACACTATGTCTAAAGGTCAACAACAATTAAGATGATCTCATCAATAAGAAATTAATATATTTTTTGTATTATCTTGCAGAGCGCTGACAGCTCAAGGTGAAACAAAATGTTAATTTGGAACTATTTGTGTAGAAGAATACCGAGATATATCCACATTTAATGACACTATTTTTTATACTAATTAGCTACGCCCTGCCCCTTCCAGGAGACCCCACGCATTCAAAAATATTCATATTGGGAAGCAGCAACTATTTTTGATTCCCTTCATGATCTTATGAAAACATATGTTGTTACCAGTAGTGGAAAGCTACTACTTTTTCTTCTCTCACCAAGCCAACAATGGCAAAACATCTTGTATCTTTGTTGATTTGGAAGCAATGAGTGGATGTTGCCATGGTTGCCATAGTGGCATTGCCCTGTCCTATTCAACGTAACTCAAGCCACACCACTTCTTTGAAACCAAATCTATGTTCCATCCTGAGTATATGACGTACATCGCTGAGGGGCCACTGAACGCAAAAGGTAAAAAGCCACGTGAGTACTCAGTGCCTCATGAAACAAGTACAAAACATGATGAATTGGCATCCTGCTGTTTGTGAGTCAATCAAAAGACAGAGCTGGACAAATTATCCTCTTCTTCTTGAACACTATTATAATTATTTTACTGTTTCCAAACTCCAAATCTCCACAACTCTCTTATGATCAACTTTTGAGAAAACAAACATGTTGAAATATAGTAATCTTCTAGTTCATATTGCTTTTCATTGCATAATAGTCAAAAAAAAAAAAGATTTTGATTGTAAATAATAAACAATTGGGCAGCTCCAACCATGGGAAATGGGAAAATTGGGGCTAAAATCAGGCCCAAAATTCTGTAGCACCTGCTTAAGTTCATGAAAACTCTTCAATGTCTTTAATGAAACTGGCTAGAGTACACAAACAACAGATCCTCTGTGCCAAGTGGAGCCTGCCTACCCCTCAAGTGCCTCCTTGCAAAACAAGACAATATCAAATGGAAGCAAAATTAGATCAAGACTTCTTCTTCTACTCTCTTTAAAGGCTGGATTTACAAACAGTGTTTATGACACTTTAGGTTTTGACCAGGAGAACAGATTTTTCTTCATCTCACTTACTAAAATTGACAGGCTTATCTTGCAGACAGTGACATGGCAGAGTAGCTAATCCCAGCCAATCATCTGCCCTGCCCCAATTGTTTTAGGAGACAAAAACATGGAAAAGTATTATCTATTTTGCTAATTGTAACTAAAACCGATTAATGTGGCTGCAGACACAAAAGACCGTTGTCATTGCATGTTACGACAAAAATCTAGTCCTGACAAACAAATTCATTTGAGCTCAGCCAGGTGAGCTCAAGATGGATGGACTCTTCCGGGAACTGTATGTTCATGCTCACTCAGACAGTTTTCATTATTCACTGCAACACAGAGGCAGAGCAGCCAAAGCCCTTGCACTCTGATCTGCCAAGAACATAGATTAGGGTTACATTGCTTTAGACACGTTTTACAGATCTAAAAATCACTCTCTGTCTGCACTTACATAGCACCAACTGATATTTTCTGCCATTCAAACATTTAACGTTTCCCTTTCATGGACATTGATTTTAAGATAATGTTACCTTAATTTCATAAGGAACTTCTCAAAATCTGGTTTTGAGGAGAAAAAAAATCAAGTTTGGGGGAATTTACAAACTTTAACATGACTCAAAGCCTCAATTGCAGCAAGTGGGAAGGTGAACTTCAGAAACTTGGCACAATCTTTATGTAACTATAACAGCTTTGTCCACAGACTGTAAACAAAGTCAATACAAAAGAACAAATTGCAGTTTAACTAATGGCCACTATCAAGTTCATACATGAATCAAACTATACACTTGCCACCTCAGTGATTAATACTTTATCAATACCGGGCAATTAAGAATTACAAAACTGTTCATGGTGTCTGAATCATTTTATATAACTTCATAAATTCCTCTATATTTTTATATTTTAAGGGCAAGAGAACAGCTCAGACAAGGAAATAAAAGGCAAGTTTTACAAAACGGCATGTTCCAGCAGTTACAGTTTATCTATTTGCAGGAACGTAGTCAAAAATGACTGGAAAAAAGAGGATGGTGATGGTACCCATGTGATAGACATAAGGCTCTTTATAGTGGAAGCAAATGAGGAATGAATTTTATCATGTGAGCAGAAGCCTGGGATTCTTGTAATTTCTTAGAGGTTGGGTTATCCAATGTCAAATTCAATGTTAAGTGGGTGGTTAATAGAAAGACAGAAAAAAATGAAAAGTAAAATGCAAAAGTCTACGATACTAAATATTAAAGAAGATACCTTACATTAGATTGTAAATGTAATATTTAATATTAATAACAGTCATTACCCAATAAGCCAGTAATGTTTGCACTAGTTTTACACAATTGTGTAAGGCTATGGCAGTCTTCTTTAAGATGGAAAATGCAAGGCCTACTTTAAGGACACAATTATATATACCCGAGATATTGTATAGTAAAGTGAAAAAAACATTTTGGACCATTAATTTTAGACAATTTAGTAGCATTGCTTATGATTCCTGACTATTGTTATGACAAGGCTTATTAAAATGCAGACTATTGTAAAAGTGGCCTGATTTGAATGGATAAAACATGGCAGACAGCTGATGTTAAAGATAGATGACCTTGAATGAGCAAGTGAGAGCTCTCTAGTATTTCAAGCTGCCCCTTTCTCATTCTGGCTGCCTATGTGCTTCACCATCTATAGAAGTCAAGGCACACTGGCCAACGTCCCAAGAGCTATTTTAGGCAACCCTTCACTCTCAGCCTCAGCAACGCTCATTCTGCTCCTGCTTTGCATATTCCTGTCACTATGACGGCACAAACTACACCATATTCACCATATGTTAGTAATCAAAACACCATGCTCATCTTAATAGATGATGGACTTCTATATTGTATTTATACATAAAGCGACAACATATCAGTGTGTTATAGATGTCCAAACTAATAATTACTCTTATAATTGATATGAGAAGTTTATATTAAATTACACATTCAATAGCACTTTACTACAACTGTCAGCTAAGTTTCTGATGTACAGTACATTGTATCAAAATAAACCTGACTGAGCTGACAACAGCTGCCCTGATCACTTCCTCCAATACAGAAGTAAAGCGCAGAGCGACAGTTCTATTTTCAGCAACTTCCAGTAAACCACTTCATTTACAACAATAACACATCTTCACCCTTAGGTTGAGAAAAAAGAATGCTATAATTAGACTCTTCCACAAGAGTCAAGAAATGAGTTACACACACACAGACTCTATTTACATTTTTACAGATACCATTATAATTCATATTAATATATTTGTCCACTTGTACTTATTGGTTAATTTACTTTAAGTGCGCTGACGTTGCCAGTTATTCAAACTGAATGTATCTGTACCTGATGAGGATGTATCACTAATATTCAGCACCAAACACAACACATGGTAAAGGGTTAAAGTGTTTCTTAGTATTATTTAAAGCTTGCCTCAGGCAACTGCTCATGCAGATGTCCACAACCACAAACTTCATGACCTAGTCTACAGCAGCTCATGCAGTGACAACAAAGCATTTATCACAGGATTTCACAGAAGAGGAAGGATGGTTTTCCCCCCTAAGAGCAGATATACCTGTTCTCATCATGATCTGCTCTTCTAATGAATGAGTTGGAATTTTTAGAGTGGCCAGGATTGGCCAAAACAAAAGGTCATTAACATTTTTGCTTTCACACAAAGAGATGCAAAATACTGTACTGTACCAACATCAACTGAAACTGAAAAACTTTCACCAAATAATTATTCTATTTCTCATTTTATGACACCTCTTTCACTTCATCTCATCATCCTGGAAACTCACATACTGAAAAAGAGCACAACTTCTGCACCATTGTAGTTTTTCTTTAAAATGTCTGTCTGTTAATCAAACCAGACAGGTTCTTTAATTGAACCAATTTGCTAAACTGTTGCCAAATATATTTTGCTCATCTGTTTTATAAAGTGCACATGCAAGAACATAAGTATAACCACAAGTGTCCTTCATCTTATACAAGCATCGACTCATTTCATATTTGCCTTGGACAGCTCAACGTAAATGTTTACAGATTATGCAAGACTGTAAGTGTAACCACAAGTGGCCTTCATCTTATACAAGCACAAACTTATGCCATATTTGCCTTGGACAGCTCAATGTAAATGTTTACAGATTTAACACAAAAATTATTTTAAGAAAATCAAATCCTGAAAGGCAACAATACAAGGAATGTTCCCAAAACCAGTTGAAGTCAGAACCAGCCCGTGGGGAGAGGAAGAGACATCTGCTTGTAAACACTGAAGGGTCACAGTTTTTCCATGTCTGTGCTCTGTAGGCAGGATGTTTTGAGGTATGGGAGACATTTCCTTGTTTCTCTCAAAGGAGGACATAGTGGATGCATGTTTAAGGAGGACAAAAGTGACTACTGCAGCTACACAGCCAACAAAGTAGATACAGAAATTATTTTTAAATATACCATTCACTCTGATTCAGTACTTACCTATAGTACCGGGACTGGAGGTATGTGGAGCAGACTGCTTTGGACACATGACTGGCTGAGCCAAAGTCTATCACCTTTACCCTGTAGGGTTGCCTCACTGGGTCCACCAACATTATGTTTTCAGGCTTGAGGTCTGCGTGGATCAGACCCATGCTCTTAAGCTTTTTCAGAGCAGTCGCCACCTGCTGCAGCACAGGTCTTATCACTTTCAGTGGCAGTGGGCTGAACTTGTTCTGCTTCAGAAAATCATACAGGTTCTGCTCTAGCATCTCAAACACCAGACAAGTGTGGCTTCGGTGCTGGAAGCATTCAAAGGCTCGCACTAGGTTGTGCTCATCTGCATTCTCGCCACTTAGACGAGCAAGGATGCCAACTTCAATCTGACCCTGCCGGGCATATGACGGGTGGTTCTTCAGGATCTTTACAGCTACTACATCGCCCGTGCCCCTTTTCCAGCACTTTACAACCTGGCCAAAAGTACCACGGCCCAGAAAATCCAGCACTTCGTAAGTATTCTTCATGGAACACAGGACTTCATGCTGCACTACCTGATAGTCCCCATCCCCTCCTGCCGTTCCCCCTACTGCGCCCTGTTTCGAAGGGGCACCTGTGGCCCCTACGGCCGTGGGTGCAGTCACGGCCGTGTTCCCAACATTCGTCGATTGCAACATGGCGGGCAACATTGACAGTTCCTCCACAATCTGCATGGTGCTCCCTCGGTTCTCCAACTCCCCGCTTTTACGTTTGAGCCCACATCGCTGAGAGCTGTCGGCCAAGTTCAAACCTCCACAGTCCTCTTTCTCCACTTCCTCCTCCTTTCCACCTCCTTCGCCCTCGCCCCTTCCCCGTCCTGCTGCCCCTGCCGCTCCACCGCTGCCCCCACTTGCTGTGTCTGTCTGCTGCTGCCCTTTGCCCGGCGCGTGGCTTGCTGCTTCTCCTCCTCTTTTGTTGGGCTGCTGCCTCTGCACGCCACGCACCACCACCGTCTGCACCAGGTACTCCTGTCCTCCGCGCACTTTCACGCCAACTGAAACGTCTCGGTTCACGAAGAGGTGGGCTTGTTTCGTTGGGTGCACAATACCAAGGGTTCTGCTATTCAGATAAGTCCGTGGGTGTGCCCTCTCATGGTACACACTGCTGCTGGGCTCGACTTTAAGTTTCTTCACACTGCTAAAGGCACTTGTCTGGGTTTGATAAATGTGTGGTGGGTAAACCAAGACTTGTGAGGCCATACCTGTGGAGAGACAATCAACAAGTGTTTAAATAGTTTGGGCAGAAATATGAAATGTGAATTCTGTGGGCATTAAAAAACATATACAAAATAACAGTAAGAAGGAAGATGAAGTCTCCTGAATGAAAAACAGGAGCCCAGAGAAAAAGGTTAAGGAACACAGCATTGGAAATAGACTCTGTAATTCAACAATCTAAGGATTACATCACCAGCTGAAACTACAAATAAACTATGTGTTAGTCGGTCTATGAGCAAGACTCTTAATTTACATATTATTTTGCTATGACAATGCAGTACGAGCTCTTCAAACACCTTTCAAGTTTACAAACCGCCACATCACATTAACAGCTCATCTCCAATGGATCAGAGCAACGCGTGGAGAACTTGAGAACATAAACACCTCCACACAGCAATGACTAAGTTCTCAGAGGTTTGCCTGACCTTTTTTATGCCATTTCCATGCATCCTACTGCAGGTCTCTAGGCAACCACACAGAGAAAGGATACAACAAAGAGAAAACGTCACAAAGCTTAAACGGGAGCACAGGGTCAATTACCTATGACATTTTTCTTGTCTCTGTGTACGCACATACACGCTGGAGTCACATATAAACCATTGTGTCTTCGTCCCACCTCTCTCAAACCCTGGTTACTACCTCCTGTACAAATGTAGTACCAACACTGACAAGTCATTCCTCATAGCATTTTGAACATACCTAAAACTAATCTAAACAGTGAGTACAAACCAGTCGGCCACAGTCTAAACTTAGAACAATTGGCTTAAGTTAAGACTGTGATACCCGTGTGGAGAAAATAAATACCCCTGATGGAAAACACACTTGTGTTGTGATAACATTAGCCACCCCCTTTTACTCTGTTCTGATAAGGTCAACATTTCCCTTGACACCTCTCAGCACAATCACTCATTGAGGGGGCAATGTTTACCATCATCTTTGTTCAGAACTTTAATAAAAAAAATGGGTGCAATGCAAGTTTAAATTTAAATGACAGGACATTGTATAATTAAACTACATTTCACAACTAACAGTTTAAATGCAAGCATCTCCTAAAAATGTCACTATGGAAGATGACAGAAGTTTACGACTTCACACGATTACCCAAAAAATGTCAGAAAGACAAAAAGATGAACTATGAAGTATGAAGTCTTTGTTGCTTTGGTGAAAGTGCTAAAAACATCTAAAGCCAGATTGCTGTGATTCACTATGAGACTTTTCCTGTAGCATCAAGTTGCATGATTTGCAGCTGTAATGGCTTTCCAATAACCTTAAGCCTTGATGTAAGTGCTCATGGTTACCTGCCTAAATTAAAACTGATTTAGGGGAAAATAAAATCTAGGAGCCCTTCCACTATTTGTTGACAAATACAGAATCTTAAGTGTTAAAGCACCTTGATAACAGTAATGACGCATTGTTGAAACCAAGACAAAATAAGATGCCAAGTACTGAACAAAATATACTAGGTCGAAATCTTACTCGATTATTTCCCTTAAGGGTTAAAGTTATGTTGATAATTAAGTAAAAGTATTACTCTGGGAAGAACCACTGTAAGATTCAACATTGTGTAAAAGGCTGTTGCATTGTCGCCGCTGTAAAGTTTTAACCTATTTCGGCAGTAAGTTTTTCAGAATATTTCAGCTTGTGTTTATCTAAAGTCCTCACTTTAGTCTGCTAGCAGTGCCTTGTACAAAAAGACACAGTTTGTTGACAAATATCCCTCCATTTCATTGATTGATTCTTTTTTACCACTTGCTGTTGAAATCCCAGAACACTATAGCTTGCGTTGTTATGTGAAACCCAGTTCAGAAACGGACAGTGTTGTGCCTGTGCTGTGCCTGTGCTGTGCCATGAATACAGTGTTCTCAATAGTCATTAGTTTAAAAGGCCTTTGAATTTCTCAAGCATATGACTGCATTACATCTGAACCATGAGCTTATGACTATCATTTGGAGAGCTTGTTGAATTATTATGACACAGGCTACAGTAGACAGTGTTGTGCTGGTTAAAAAAAAGCTAATATAACGTAATATAATATCAGGCCGTTAGTAATAGTTTACTACATATAAACAAGAATATGTGTATATTTAAGGAGGGCAGTATATACTCACATCTACATACCAAGGAAGGTTGGTTACACAATGTGGATTGAGCTAAATATTACTCTGAATTTCAATTATGTAATTTTGCGTATACAGACTTGAATGAGAATGCAAAGAGAAATGTTAACCTTTTTAAGAGCCTAGAGTTCTTATTTGCAATTTGTTGGTTGTTATAGAAGGACAGTATATAATGTTCTTTGTCAGAAAATGCAACTGTAAGCTTCCTACAAAACTTTTTACATTGTTTTCTGTCCCGTCCACGTGAAATGACATCACTCTGGAACTAATATTTAAGTTTGCTCATAGCACAGCATGTAACCAGCTGTCCCTGGTATGAGTATCATGGTGGCATAACTTTACACAAAAACACATTCTTGAGTCTGACTGCCAACCAACAGCTCCCACTAATCACAATACTTTGAGGGAAAAACACTATTTACTGGGTGCAATGCATTTACTTTAATTACCCCAAATTGTATGACTGATGATTATCCCCCACAACTTTAGGTTAATAGACGATTGTAAATGGAAAAAGAGGGTGTACACAAAGGAATGCACACAAACATGACAAAACAATGACGCTGTGTATTTGTAGTGTCCTAGAAACACAATTATTATTACTTGTTTGTAAAAGAAAAGGGTGTTAAAATATTAACTACTAACTGTATTGTTATTGTCTGAAATTATTCAAATGATAAAAAGGGCGGACAACTAGCCACCTACTATATAATTTGGCACTTTTTTCTTTTTTTGATAATTTCTTCAGTTTCTGAAACAAGCAGAGGAAATCATCTCAGTCTTTAAAAAGGCAGTATATAATGTAGATAACTAATCATTAAAAGAAAAAAAGGTAAACCAACTTGAAATGATTATAGGCCAAGTACAGTGAAGTATTATCTAGAAACTTGCCATCAAGAGCATTTAGTTTCCGCTTCCTTTAAAATAATCTAATTATTGTGTTTACCTCAATAAATATTTGCCTATGTCTAAACAACCTGCGCATGTGTCGCCCTGACAACATAAAATCAACATTAGCTTTACCAATACAGTTAGCTGCGTTAATAATTACATCGGCGTTAGGGCGATTACAGTTAGGCATAAAAGGTAATGCTGTTCAAACAAATTGTTACCATAGTTAGCTGTACGTACAACAAGTTTACTGTATATTAACAGTCTATGGTCTATTGCTAAGGTTTTAGTTAGGTTTGCTCGCGTTAAGTTTGTAGTTAGCCAAGTTACTTTGTATTACGTCACAACTTAAACTATCATTTGGAGGTATTATATCAAGATAAACCAGTCTTACATTAAGTACCTTTTACTTGAACGCTTACCTTCACATAGAGTAACTATAAGTATAATCCAGGGCTTCTCTGAACATGTTATGGACTTACAAATCCATACCATGCACAGTTCGCCTGCATTGCTGCCATCTTGTCCTAGACGACAGGAAGGGAGAGCCCGCTCTCGTCAAAGCCACCATCTCCCACATTTTAAACATTAAATAACTCCGTCATTTCAGCGTCCAACCACACCACACCGAGTCCACGTCGTAGTTACACTGTTCACACTTGTCTCCGTCTGTTTAGGGCAAAGCAGCCCATCTCTGAAAGGGTTAGCGTTACCCCGTCTAGACGTGCAGCTCCACGGCCCAGCCAGCCTCTAACATGTCTCTTTTCCTCTCGCAGCAACTAAGAGCAATGTTTGTGAGCTGACGGCATAGACTAGGCCTGACGAAACGATCACCGAAGGCTGGATGTACAGGAACGTGTGTGGCTTCACGGAAATGTACAGTCTAGTTAATATAACATATATTCCCTCGTGTTATTCAGCCATTACAGCAGCAGTTCAAGGTAGAAAGAAACGGAAGAATAGGCTGTAGAACATAAACCGAATCAAAGAAAGAAAGAGGATACAAACAGAAAGCTTGCACATACACATGTAGATGTAGATTTTTTCAGCAGACAAGTACAAAAAGAAAGACTGACTTTTGTAAACAGGATATAATATAACTCTCCCCAGAAATACACTTGCATTTATTACAAGACCATTTTTGTTTGATTTCCATTCGTGAACTAAAATAAAACATGTTTTTAAAAGCCTTACAGATGCAGAGGCGTTTTGCATTTTCAAAGAAATGACAAAGTATTAAATCATTTTAAATACCAAAACACAACTGCTTAGCTCTTTGCAGTGATTTGTTCCTTTTTTTGATCAGCTATTACAAAGAACCATTTTGAAATATTATGTAATAACTTTTATAATTTATAAACCATGCTGGTTGCTAAACTGGAAATGAGTACACAAAAGCTGTGGCCTTAGTGGCTAAGCAATTGAGGCATCCATTTGACAAAGACGGCTGCTCATAATCCCTCTTGTCTGAGAAAACCAAAGTAATATAATCCACCAAAGAGAATTTGTCCTCTACTGACAACAAACCACTGGGCATGGCAGGTATTAACACCCCCACTCAGCTAAATCATTAATAAGCACTGTTGAGGTAGGGACAAACAGGACCACATTTCTGTTTTCATCTGTCTGTTTAGTTAACTATTTTAATATTTCGTTGAATACGCCCCCTACAGTTCTATAATACTTTAATACAGGCATTTGACGAAGGCACAACAACTAAATCTTCAAAATGTTTGTAAAATCGAAATCATGTAACTGCTCTGTGATCACTTGCTTTGGTCTGTGCCTTGTTGCTGTTGGTATCCTCCACCGACGGCATCTCCCGCCACTGTGGTAATTTGTCTCCCCCTACTGGTTGAGCAAGGTAACTTCTGTTTAAGTAAAACGGTGCACAATCTTTTCACGAGTACGCATTCAAACAGACAATATGTTTGTCTGGAGATAGGTTGAATATATGTGCCAAGACAATTAAATAAGCTCTTTTAAAATTATTATAACGGTCACGGGGGCTTGTTGGGGCCATAAATGTATGCTTGGTACCCCGGAGCAAGACATCCATGCCTGAAACGATGTCAGCCTTATTCTGAAAGGATGAAAAAGGAAGCGCTATTGTTGTTTCTCTGAGCAGGCCGGAAGTCCAGTTTGACGCCATTTTGAGAGCTCGACCAGCCACCATTGAAAAGCTTGGCATTCTTGATTCTCTACAATATTATCAACCCTACAGAAGCTATGCTGAAATCATAGTCGTTTTAAATCATTGTCAGCATATTACTCCTTGACGTTTGTGTCATTTAATTTACTTTTCTAACCCAGTTTACTCTTCCAGCCATGACCAGCGAGGGAGCAGCCGACCAGGTAGTTAACCTACATGCAGTAGTTCCATCGCACGGCCAGGCTAACAATGCATTTAAATGTTCCATTAATGCAACATGCTTTTCTTTACATATCGCCACATTCTTATGTGGCTATTCTAATCATTACATGCAGTCGTCTGGGCCTTGCTTGAGTAAACCTCGCATAGCTTTAGCTAAATTCAGATCATTGTGTTCCAAGGTAGCATTGTAGCTAAGGTAACGCACCCTAAACTCAATGGTCGAACTAGCTAACTAGGTAACTATACTAATTTGCATGTTAAGTCCATTTGCAATATGGATCTTGCCCCCAGAGTCAATGTGAGAAGTTAGCGAAATCTAAAAAGAATCAATTAACAAATAAATACACTGTACAAGTTAGGAACGCAAATTTTTAAAAAGTAGATTAAAAGCAGCTATGGAATTGAACTGATAGTTTTCGTTTTTTTGTTCCTCAAGAAAGTGTTACTTGTACATCCACAGACTCCGTATAAATAATGGATTCTCTGTATTGTTATCCAGTTTCCGGTTAGTGAAATGTTTTATAAAAAACTTAGAACAACGCATACATTTTCAATATCCCACTGTTCACCTACACGGTGTAATTGATAAATAAACATATATGAAAACAAGAAGATGCTTATCTGATTGGTCAAAAACATTGGTCAAAAATGTAATTGAATATTATTTCTTATAAGTGAGAACCCTAATTATACCCCACTGCCTAAAAAAACGTTCTCCTTGTTTTGTATTGCAGGCTGCAGCAGAGTATGTTCCAGAGAAGGTGAAGAAAGCAGAGAAGAAGTTGGAAGAAAATCCATATGACCTTGACGCATGGAGCATTCTGATTCGAGAAGCACAGGTTTAGTGACACAGAGTTGCATTCCTGGGGTTAAGGGTGGGTGGAAAGAGAGAGGGTGGGGTATACAGATTGTTAAAATATTATTAATTTTTTTGTGTTAAATCATATGGAATGTAAATGCATTTCCTTCCTTAGAATCAGCCAATAGACAAGGCACGGAAGACTTATGAGCGACTTGTTACACAGTTCCCAAGTTCAGGCAGATTCTGGAAACTATTCATAGAAGCAGAGGTTATTATTTTTTTCTTTTTCAAGTGTGCATGGCTGGGATATTTCTAACATGATCAACAATGTGATTTTCACACACTTTTATCAAATTTAAAGTCACAATTCTTGTGTTTTAAACCCTCAGCCTTGCATATTTTCTTTGTTTACATCTGGGTTAAACATCTCATTTATACAACAACTGTAAATGTCATACAGTGGATTGGGAGGGTTTATTCAGGCTGTGGCAAGGTTCATCAAGAATTGTGTCTTTAAACAGCTCCAGGGAAAATTAGTTAATTTCTTTTTCGAAACAGATTGCGTATGTTCCAGGTTTTAAAAGTACAATATCTGCACAGTATTGAAATGGGGCAAGTGCATTTGTTGCATGTTTGGTCTGCAACAGTATTAAAACAATTTTAATGGTATTGGAGTGCATTAGCCTTTTATTCACTTGTCGTGTCAATTTATTGCCTCCTGTGTCATTTCTTCCGGGTAATTTTCTAAATGAATATTCTGCTTGTGTGGCCCATTCCTCAGACCCTTTTCCCTCACTTGTTCAGAAGATGAATAGCACTGATATGTTGGACTTAGACTTTCAAGTCAAGCTATTTAATAGAGTCAGCTTTGTTCTTTGCTAACCAGGGGTGATGCATGTTTATATGTCTTACACCCATGCAGGCAACTACCACTTTTTAAATCGAACACATTTAACTGTACAGTACTACACAGCGTCCATAACCTTTACTATCCCCAGTGGTCAGACTGGAGTACTGCGAAATCTACCTCTGTGGTCAAAATACATTTTGCTGTGTATTGAAGTGAGGTGTAGAGTAAACTATTTTGAGACCCTCCCCCAATCAAACCTCGTCTACATGTAAAAAGCACTTTTTTATGCACAACCCAACTTGCCAGTATTAAGTTATACATTCTCAGTCACCGCTATTTAAAAATAGTGCAACAAGTGGCAGACAGTACATTTGCTAAAAAAAAAAAAAAAAAGCATACAGTAAGTCAGTGCAATGCTCTTTAGCTGTTATTGACAGCCTGAAGGGAAGTAATGATAGCAACTGAAATGGCTTCTGAATCAAGCTGCTTTGTAGATAAATAATAGTAGATGGCACAGAAAACTAAACACATTTTATTTCAGTTTTAGACAATAAAAAAAATCTAAATTATGTATTGTTTTGTTTTCCATTCATTTAAACAGCAGCTTAAAAAAGACTTTTGTTGTTTGACATTTAAATATAAGCATCTACATGGGAAAGAAGTTAAAAGTTTACAGACACTGTTCAAGTGTAAGATTAGTTGGTTGTGACTGTTCATCAGATGACTTCCAAATAAAACTTTTGGTGGGAATAATGATATATCTTTTTGTTTGTTTAATCATCAACTTAAATCCCATATGATGAGAGCTGATTATCATATTAGTAAAGAATATTAACATCACAATTGATTTTGTTAGTCCACAAGTCTGCATGTTTTTGCCAAACTAAATGCATACAATTGATAGAATATTATTAAAACTATTGAGAAATTCATAATATCTGTTTTTTTATGGGTAAAAGCTATACAAAACCCTTTTTTTTTTTTCTCTTGCTCTTTTTTTTTTTTTTTTTTAAAACAAAAGATGGATCTCAAATTGGAGTAAAGATCTTTTCAGCCAGTAGCAGTCCACATTTCCAGAGGACTAGATAATTGTAACTACTGCACTGTTATTAGGGTCCAACGGATCGATTTTACAGTCTTCGAGATTCAAGCCTAAAAGCTTTTGCTATCAAAACTCTTAAATTGTGCAGATGCATTATTCCATTATAACTTTGGAAGATTAAATAACATGCCTCCCATTTGGTGAATAAATGTGACTGTTTTTCAGAGTCTCATGCTGATTCTGTTGTGTAATAGTGTCATGTTTTATGTAAACTAGCATTTAGCCTTTAGTCAGAGTTTCTGTTACCTACATAGTGAAAGAAACAGGATTGACTTATTTTAACAAATATTTTAATACTCCACCTGGCCTCCACACCACATCTTACTGTGAGATGAGCTGTAAGTGTTAGGGATTCTGCACAGTTCAGTACATCATGTAGGACTTTATTATGGAGGGAGGGAAAAAAAGTCTATTGTGTGTTTGACAGCTGCTTAGGTATTTTCATATCAGAGATCTGACGTTTGTTGGGAGCGTTTTGCTTTACTTGACTTTTGACTTGACCAATAACACTAATCAATCTGTTAACCTAATTGTTTCATATTCAGCATTGTTGCTGAGTGTCTGCTGTGGACACACACAGTGTACATCGATTAACACATTAATGTTTTTAATCTTTAAATGTACGTGTTTATATGACTTTTCTTTAGCAATACTCACACACTACCTTAGTTATTTGGTGCCTTATGTTCAGAGAGCATTTGCAAGGCCTGGGGCTTAAACCTTACAGAAGTCACAGTGCTGATGGTTTGACTTTGATTCCAGTAGTGATTTATCATTTTCTCTTAAATAAACAGTCAATTGCAGTCCCATTTTTGTTAAGATTTTGCTTTGTACTCCTTGCACAGTGATCTCATCTTGGTTCTGTGGCACATTTCAAAAGAAAATAAACCCATTTTCCCTGAAGGTATCTGTCATTCTTGTGTGAATTTCACTTTGTTGATCCTGTGCTGTGAATGGTGTCAAAATTGCATGAATGCATGTTTCTCTACAGGACATACACTGTAGAATAGGCTGTTGATTTAACATTGATGTACACTCTCATTTGCAGATCAAGGCAAAAAACTATGACAAGGTGGAAAAGGTAAGTGGACACTAAACTCACAAACCTTGTACCCTGTTATTGTATGTTAAGCTTATCAAGGTTCTAAGTAAATCATGTGATTACTTCAAGCTGCACATGTAAAATCATTCCTGTGGAAACACAGTTGGATTTATCCTCATTTGTCTAGATGAGATTTGTATTTTTAATTTGGTGTTTCTGAAGTTGCCACAACATAAAACAGTTTTGTACCCATGGCATTTGCCATTAATTATGGTGATTTGGTTAAATGTGTAAGATTTGCAAACAAAAGGCTTTATTTCACACAAATCTTAAGCGGCTAAAGCACTACATGCAAGATGTTATTTAAAATAAAATTGTTGCATAGTGAAGCAGAAGAACGCTTTGTAAACAGCGTTTGAATATGTCTGACCTTTAGTTTTTGAAGAATGGGCTCCAAACAATTTATTTTTGAATATATGTAAACTAAATGTGATCATGCAGCACAACATTTTGTAAAAATACACATGGACTATAAAACTTGGGCCTAATAAATACTTGAATATACACTCCACAACAACATAGTTTTATTTAAGATGTCCATCTAACTCTCATACCCTTGCTTCTAGTTGTTTCAGAGATGCCTCATGAAAGTTTTGCACATTGACCTGTGGAAATGCTACCTCTCATATGTCAGAGAGACCAAAGGAAAGCTGCCCAGCTACAAGTAGGAAACACAGCAATAGATTTGTTTGTTTTTTATTTAATTAAGTTTGTATTACATCCTCAAATTTCTTACCATCAGAGAAAAGATGGCCCAGGCTTATGACTTTGCCCTTGATAAGATTGGCATGGAAATCATGTCCTATCAGGTACACAACTCACAGAGATATTTTGTGATTCATGCAAATGTGGTATTGTTTAACATAACTACAATACTTTTTTTCCCAGATCTGGGTGGACTACATCAACTTTCTCAAAGGAGTGTGAGTGAATCTTTTAAGATTACTGAATGTGCTGAATTAACCAGCTGTTAAGATAGATAGGTTTTATTGTCCTATGGGGAAATTCGTCACAACATGTAACATAGCATAAATGATGCACAAGAAAAAAAACATCAACCCAAACAATGAACATACACCAAACATAAAATTGTTGTTGTTTCAATAGTGAGGCTGTGGGCTCTTATGCAGAGAACCAGCGCATCACAGCAGTGCGAAGGGTGTATCAGCGAGGCTGTGTGAACCCTATGATCAACATTGAGCAGCTCTGGAGAGATTATAGCAAATATGAAGAGGTGAGCACTACATAATGTTCCTTATTATCATGTTTGCTTGTTTATATGAACCAGACATAATTATATATTGAAAAATATAGTGACTTATCTATTTAATTATAAAGGGCATCAACGTGCACTTGGCAAAAAAGATGATTGAGGATCGAAGCAGAGACTACATGAATGCCAGGAGAGTGGCAAAGGTAAGACGACGCACAAAATATGCACAATATAAAAAGCACAGGCTCTTTTGCTGGAAATACAAAAAGCATACTGTCTGTAAACATACTGCCTATTGTGTTATCCAGGAGTATGAGACTGTGATGAAGGGGCTGGACAGAAACGCCCCCTCAGTACCACCTCAAAATTCTCCACAAGAAGCCCAGCAAGTCGAAATGTGGAAGAAGTACATCCAGTGGGAAAAAAGCAACCCACTGCGCACAGAAGACCAGACTCTCATCACAAAGAGAGGTGACCTTCAGCTTTTGTGTCGCCAAAACCCTGGGGTTTGATCAGCTGTTTATTTTTTGTAATACATTATTTTAAACAGTACTAGGTTGCAACCACTAGGGGGCAGAGGGTAACCATGTTTTTGTCTGGTAATGGCTGCAATTTGGAAGCATGTGTGACTCTGTGCTGTGTGTTGCAGTGATGTTTGCCTACGAGCAGTGTCTATTAGTGCTTGGTCACCATCCTGACATATGGTATGAAGCAGCCCAGTACCTGGAACAGTCCAGCAAACTGTTGGCAGAAAAGGGGGTAAGGGTTGGAACAGGTCAAAAGCCTATAGAGTACATTTTAATGGACTGTAGAACAGATTAAACTGAAAAGCTAAACCCACTTTTACCCTCAGGACATGAATAACTCAAAGTTATTCAGTGACGAAGCGGCAAACATCTATGAACGAGCCATTGGAACCCTGTTGAAGAAAAACATGCTTTTATATTTTTCATTTGCCGACTATGAAGAAGTGAGTATCTACACTATATTCTCAACTGAATTGTCGAGTAAGCAAAACATGTTTTATATTTTTATTCTCTTAATCTTTTCAGAGTCGTATGAAACATGAAAAAGTCCACAGTATCTATAATAAACTGTTGGCCATTGAGGACATTGACCCCACACTGGTCTACATTCAGTACATGAAGTTTGCCAGAAGAGCAGAGGGCATCAAGTCGGGTCGGACCATCTTTAAAAAAGCCAGAGAGGACCCACGCACGCGTCACCATGTGTACGTCACTGCGGCTCTAATGGAGTACTACTGCAGCAAGGTAAGGACACATGGTGAGGATGTTTTACAGTGTACGTTTGTTAGTTCTGTATAGCTTATTTATCCTGTGTCTTCAGGACAAATCTGTGGCCTTCAAGATTTTCGAACTTGGTTTGAAAAAGTATGGGGACATTCCCGAGTACATACTTGCCTACATAGACTACCTTTCACACCTTAACGGTAAGTAATGTAGAATAAAATGTTGAATAACTGAATTAATGTGTTGGTAGTGTATATTATTCCAAAAGTTATATTGCTCATTGGTTTTGACCTTTTTTTTTTCTCCAGAGGATAACAACACTCGGGTTCTGTTTGAGCGTGTCCTCACTTCAGGAAATTTGTCGCCTGAAAAATCAGGGTAAAATAAATTATTAATTTAGTTGCTCGTTATCAAAATCAAACAAAACATACTGATACCTTTCATTGTTATTTTGTCCTTTAGTGAGATCTGGGCTCGGTTCTTAGCCTTTGAGAGTAACATAGGAGACCTGGCCAGTATCCTGAAAGTGGAGCGCAGACGATTTGCTGCTTTTAAGGACGAGTATGAAGGAAAAGAAACAGCCCTGCTCGTAGATCGATACAAGTTTATGGACTTATACCCCTGCTCAACCAGTGAACTTAAAGCTCTTGGATACAAGGTGTGCAATAGTCCACTTCACTGTGTTATCTAAACACCAGATTATACGCATTATAACATATACTGCATTCTTTGTTTGTAGGATGTATCCCGTGCCAAACTGGCTGCACTACTCCCAGAGACTGTGGTGGCGCCCTCTGTACCTGCGCTAAAAGATGAAGTTGACCGTAAACCGGAGTACCCCAAACCTGATACTAATCAAATGATCCCCTTTCAGCCACGGCACCTTGCACGTAGGTTGTCTTTACCTGGCTCTCTCTATAGAGTCTGTTGTTACTTTAAATGAGGTTTGCGGGATGAATCTATATGTCTTTTGACTCTTCTTGCCCACAGCTCCAGGTTTACATCCTGTCCCTGGTGGAGTTTTCCCAGTCCCACCAGGTGCTGTTGTCTTAATGAAACTTTTGCCTCCACCTACATGCTTTACTGTGAGTAGCAAGCTTAAATATACAGTAATCAATAAAAGAGATAAAGTAGATTTACTTTTCAAATACAATTTGTAGAGTCTCAGTCTGTCATTTTAATGCTTTAGGGTCCCTTTGTTCAAGTGGATGAGCTCATGGAAACATTCAGGAGATGCACACTTCCTGAGAGTAAGTTTTAATATTATACCAGTATTAATCTCCATTGTACCAAACATTGAAGTCACTAAGTAAATGACTGTATTTTGTCCTGTATTAATATATATGCTCTGCTCCCTTGGTAGCTGTTGAAGCTGCTGTTGAGCTGATCACTGGTAGACTGCCTGATGCACAAGATGGCAATGGTTCTATGGAGAACCATGCTATTGCCAAGTCACTGAAGAGGCCTAATGCAGACTCTGATGAGGAGGATGACAAAGGAGCTATAGCACCTCCCATACACGACATTTACCGTGCACGCCAACAGAAGCGCATCCGATGAACACACTAAACTCCACAAGAATGTAATGTAAACATGGTCATAATGGGTAATGTACATGTCCATATTTCTGACGTCTCTATAAGATACAAACACAAATATAGGTTATGGACAAATGAGTGTACAAGTGGCTTTTTGTTAACTGTTCATATTTTTAAAGACTGACTCTGTACAAATTTTTAATCAGCCATTTGATGTTGTCACCTTGTGAAGTTCCAGTGATGGCAAGTGGAATCCAATCTTTTTTAGATAAAGGAATTGCATTTCCTTTCAATAAAGTCAATGGAAAAACTGCAATTTTTTTATGTGAATCCTTTCTTCATTTAAGTGCATTCATATGTAATACAATAGTATCAACAATTACAAAAAAGGTTAAGAGAAGTCAATTTTATTTCAAAAATGTTTTTATTCAAACAAGGTCTCAGTCATTCTTTTTTGTTCTTGTCTTATAAGAAAAATAATTGGACATTCCAGATGTCACATGTATTGCAGACATGGTTATAAACTCAGTCAAATTAAATGTAGAAGAGGAGTTTAAATTCACATTGAGAAACATTTCCCTCGGGGCAAAAGCATCACTAAAACAAGCACCAAGCTCTTGATCACGAAACAACAGAAAACATTTTTGGTCACTTGTGGAAACCAAAGCCCTACAAGGATGCTTCCAGTGACTGCATGATGATTTACAGCAGGTCAGATTTTCATAATTGCTTTAAGTTAATGTGAACCAACATTAACATGGCTTTGTGTCTAGCACTGTGTAGCTGCACAAACCCACAGATAATTTCACAAACAAAACTGTTCTGGTTCCAAATATAAAGATGCACTAAGGTGTGAAGACAACACATTTTGCTACAAAACTACTCAAGGCATTGATTATGTGCTGTATTTTCAATATAATCTTAATTCAATTACCTTATTGCAACTTTTTGAAAGTTATCACACATTCAGTTTACATTTTTGCAGTAGTATAAACTATTAATCAAATAAAATAAATATAGACATCTTTAGACTATGTACATTGTAGGCTTTTTTCCTGCATATCTTTTATTATAAAAAAACAAGAGTAATGTAACTAATAAATATTACCTTAACAACATGTTGACTGTAGAGAGTCTATTTCCAAAGTACTGAACAAAGATTTCCGGGTGGCCTTTATAAAACTGTCCCAACAATCTTCTCTTCTCATTTGTTGAAAGATGAGGATTTTCATGGATTGTCCGGAGCAATGACAAAAGTTCTTCTTTTGTGTTTTTTTGAGCATTTTCTGAGTAGGTCTTAGGACTTACCCTTTTGCAGTACGATGTGTCTGCATGCAAGCATACAATACAACTAGTAAGTTTTTCAGTTTGAAATCTTTAATTAATAACTGGATGAAAAAAAAAGAGAGAATGTTTAGAAACAAATGTACTAACCTGATATCTTATCCGGATCATTTCCTTTAATTATGTTCATTATTCTGTCACTAACCAACTTGTGTAAGGTTAAGGGAATCTGGTGAAATAAAAAGAGCATAAAAAATATTTTTTAAGAAATAAAATTGGATGAATTTATGTAGCACTGGGATCAATTATTTAGCCATGGCATAAGGTGGATCTAAAACCACTTACTTTAAACAGATCATGATGTTTATCCATCATAAACAGCACCATCAGATCCACCTTTCCTTTAGGCATACGTTTGCTGTACACAATGGCACTTGAAAATGCCCTTTTCACTGCCATCCTGTTCTCAATCTGTCAGAGAAACATGTTTGCGTTGGAAAGATAATGTCCAGACAATGCCCAACTTGCAGAGTCAGTGTTGGTGCTCACCTCTTTGTGGAGTTTGAGCTCCTGTGGTTTAGCTGCAATGGCCATGAATCTAAGCAGCCTTCGGAGCTCCTCCCTGCTTCTTAAGTCCTGTATCTTCAGACTCAACTGTAGGGCCTCCAGCGCTTGCTCTTGTTTCCCATTTACTGTCAAAAATAAAAAGGCAATGAGCAAAGTCACATTTATAAGAATTTAATAAATGATAAGCAAGACTCCTCTTACCAAGTAGTTCAGAGATGCCAGAGTGAATATCAAAAATGTGGTTACTCAACAGTGGTGGCTGTTGCATGTGTCCATAATGCTGAGCCAAAGCCCGATAGAGCAGCTTCTTACATTGGACCAAGTCATCAGCACAACGAGCCAACCCTCGGCTGAGCTCTACCACCAGTTCATCGGGCAAAAATTCTAGACAGTCCACTGCAGCGAACATCCACTCATCAGCCCTGAAGGAAAGTGCAGTTTTACACACAATGAGTAAACAGAGCTCTTGGGTTGATTAACAGAACAGACATGAACTACTTGACCTTCAGTAGTTAAATAATACATCTGAAGTGTAGACAAATGGAGTAGAGGTTGATACAGCCCAAATTTAACATAACCGGAGGTGTATTTTAGGTACACCAAGATGATTTCAAGTGTATTATTTTTTCCAGTTTCTAAGCTCCTTAGCTGATTTAGCTGATAGGAGTAGGCTAACTGGTGTATGGGTAAGATTTACTGCGGTACAAGACAATGACTCTCAAAGGTAGTATCAAGTGCGTATCATGAGACAACAAAGAAAAACATCATAGAAAAGGGAACTTACTGTGCTTCACTAAAAGCCTTGAGAACTTCCCGGTCCAGGTAACTAGATGTATACAAGAGATCTGTGGTATTGCTCACACCAGATTTTGATTGGTCCTTTCCCTCTAACAAACTCTCCAACAGGGGGAGCTCTATAAGCTGGAGCAGTCGGAACACAGCCTGCTGGTGCCACACCTCGTCCATAACTGTGACAAAAGTCAACGAAAGGCCATAAGCCACACATGTGTACAATTTGCTGCATTCATGTCATACATTTGAGGAGAAAGACTTACCGTCTTGTGATAGACCAAGGTTGACCATCTGAGGACTAACATTTGAGCTCAGATCAAGATTTTCCAGCACCTCTTCCAGTGATTTGTCTTTATTTACAGGGGAGTGGGGGGAATAGCTCCTCAACTCTTGTCTGAAGAGTCACATAAAAACAACAATCAGTGAAAATGATTGGAGAAGCAGAACAAATTTGGCAACAAGCTGCAAAGGCTAGTACTCATGGGTCAGTTTTGATTACTACCACTTTAAAACCAGACCAGTGAAAATAAATTGTTCATTTCAAGCTGTCACTCTCAGAACAACAGAAGATCAAAGGGTTGCAAACACAAGTGCTTTGGCCATGTGTTCACACTAAGTTACACACCATGCCTTTCTTTGCTCAACAGCCTCTCACTGAATGCATTCTCTAGTATCAGGGTTGAGCCTTAAGAACTGACATAAATGCAACATTTTTTGTTTGTTTGACTGTCTATCACCCACAAATTCTTAAAAATAGCTATTTTACATATGGTTCGTGTGACCGTTAATAATAAATGCCATGTTGCCAATCGAAATGAGATGTGAAGCTGTTATGACACAACTCTGTACCTTTCACTAGAAGGACTCTTCTTGTTCCTTTTAATTCCAGGGGATTCACAGCCACTTTCAATGGAGGTTGTGGTCTGTGAGGTAGTGTGGTTGAGAGTTGAAGAGCTGCTCCTTGGGCTCAAAAATCTGTACAAACTGCAGCTGTTATCCTCAAAGGTAGGTCTCTTCTTTTCTTTGCCAAAAACGACTCTATTTCCAACGGGTTCAAACACCCTTGAGTCCATCAGGGCCTGGCAGAGGCGCACAGCCTTGTAGCGGGGCACAGCCTCCTCTCCAAAGAAGCGCATCAGCGTGATGTGAGTTAAGACCACGTCCACAGCCTCTGAGCCCAAAAAGCAGTCATGGTAGGACTTTAGGTTATGTCTGCGCCGCTTGACTTCCACGTGAGTGTGCAGATTGGAGATGATGCTGCCCCAGATGTAGGTGGCCCGGAAAGGCTTCCCCGCCATGTCTTGTTGAGAAAGGAAACACAAGATACAGAACATTATTAGATGGAACACATCTTAAACAGGATAGTATAAAACCTTGAGCATTAGTGGGTTGCTTTATAAGTTAAGTAAAACTGTTACATCAAGAGCAGTTGCAGAGGTATGTGTTTTTATTCATTTAAATCTTGAACAATCCAATAATCTATCCTTTATTTCTTCATCACAGCACCTATAAAATATTAATGAGCGTTATCTGTGTCCAAGCCAACCCAGAACCCACTGCACACCAACTCTGATCCCACTTCAGATATCCTTATATGTTACAGGACAGGGCACAAGTCAACAAACCAAAAATTGACCTCCCTGTGACATCCACCACCAGGAGAAAAAGAGCAGAAGGTGAGAGCCTACTGCTTTTGTCTCACAACAGGAAACAGTTAAAACCCACTGAGCAAATGTTAGGGGTAGATCTGACCAGCATGATGTGGCAGCAGTAGCCAGGCACTGTGTTTAGAAAAGACAATATTACGAATACTATTATGGACATTTATAAAAGTTGATGACAAAACACCCAGGAACAGTGCAGCAGTAAGCAGGTGTTCCCTCTTGGAAGCTTGAGACGCTGTGAGGTACATGCTGCTCTGATTTGCTAATTATGATGAGAGGCAATTCCACCTCCCCCCAGGGTGAACGAAAACTCCCTGAACTGGGTATTTGCATATCAGGTAAAACAGTAGGTTAAGAAAGAAGATGATTCAGCAGTTAACCTAAGCATTAAAAGTTGATCCAAATTTGAATCTGAGGCATGGTTGAAAACACATTTAAACTAAAATAATCTAGATTAATAAACTAGAAATGCATGCAGAATACACATCTCCATTTGTTATCCAAGATAATGGGTTAAGGAAAACCATCTGGTGAGTCCCTACAGGGGTCCGTGGATTACCTTTTACAGATTAAATCCATTAATTTTATAGGAAGGGAAATACAAATAGTTTCCTTCCAGGCTGTGATTTGAGCTCTCTTAGCCTATAGCATTCTGTCAACCTGCAAAGCCAATGTAGCTCCATGTAAGAAAGACATGACCTGCATTTCTAAAGACAACACTGCCATTTGTGTTTGCACACACGGAGGTAAATACTCGCAATGGGAGCAGCAGCTCCAACACATGGGACTCTTCCCCCTGTGAATGCAAGCTCTATTACTGCTGGAAGATAGAAAACAACAGGCTTGATTCGGAGTAGAAACTAATATGAGACTAATATATTCATCAAACTGAGAGCAGCTGGAAAATAGCCCGTGGCCCAGTCCTTCATTCCTCTCACATGTTGAGTCTAGTGAGATTAACCGATCAAGCCCTAGGACACAATTTGAGAGAAAGGCAGACTGTTGGCCCTTATGGTTTTAAACACCCTCATATCCTGTGTGATGTACAGTGTATGGTGGCCTAAATATAAGTTATTACCCTGCCTCTACTTTGTTTTAATACAAACAACAGAAGGCAGACTCACCACTCAAAGGAGCAATTTAAGAGAATATTATCAGCAAATAAAAGAATAAAAAAAGAGTTTAAGCATAAGCTGTAAAAAATACACCAAAACATATAAAATATACCTGGTAGCAAGTTATTTTTGAAAATTAAGGAAATTGATATGGCTCTTTTTACTTTACCTTTCACTCATTTTCATTTCAGTACCCAAAAAATGAACAGAAACTAAAACAACATTATTTTTAAGTCTGTATCCACATAAAATAGACTCAAGAAACCTAAAATGCTGTCTAATGTAATAAATGGAACACCCTTCTGTAGCACGCACGAGTAAAAAATTAAATCAGGCTTTTGTAAATGAATCGCTAGTCTCTAATAGGTTACTGTTTAACGCAGATACGTTTCATTTCCAAAAACTAAAACTACTGACAAATCTTACCTTATCTCCGTGCATAAAAACTTCCTCCACTCACACTAAACACTACCATACAGTCGACGTCCTTGGGTTTTCTATACACACGCCGTGACGCACGCAGCTCACACTACAGTACGCTCCGAAACCGTCTCCTCCCACGGCCATCCATTATTCATGTCCCAATCACCGCGGGACGGACATTAATGTGATAATGAGGCCCTCACTGGTTGGCTCAGGCTGACAAATGGGCCAGCTATCACGCTTTCATGTCAACAAAAACTACAAAGCAAAAAGTTTCACCTAATAGTCCTAAGATATGACGTTAAAAGCTACATTTCAACGTAGTTTTTCAAGTTATGTTCAGTAGCGTGTACTAAGTTAAAAATAAAACAAATTAATTCCAGTTGAATACTTCTTTTAAATTAAAAGAGAACGTGTCATTATAAGAAAATAAAATATCTTAGACTGCTTGTTAAACGGGGAAAAAACATCCGTGACGCGCAACAGCCTCAGGTGTCAAACTGGCTTGGTTTCTCCATCGAAGGGAAACTACAGCCAGTTCTGGGATCAGCCGTACAATCTCGCTACCACAGAAGTCAAACAGAAGAGTAATAACAAATACAAGTGGGCTACAGAGGCTAAGTATTTACCTGAACATAGCAGGAGCAGATTTCATGCGCAGTGGCTTCCTCCCAACAGAGGCTGTCTTGAGGTGTAATCTGACAATGGAAAAGTAGTAAGATGACACTGTAAAGCCAAAGTTGGTCACTCGCTGAAAGGGACACTGGGAAAGAAAGACAACAAGGCACAAGTCACACAACTGGGACAAAGAATTATACTCTCTGCGTTTTAGACTATCTGTCATCCACATTATATAATTACTAAGTAGTTAGAGCCTACCTTTTCTCTTGCTGATTTGTTTTCATCCAGGTCAAAGATGAGCATGAGGAAATGAACACTTAAAAATGTATTCTTGGCTGAAGTGAGAGAGCTCTGGTTGAGGGCAGAACTGGTTTAACAACTCTTCAACTGGATGACAGCAGTCAGATGTTAGTGGTGTAAACTCACCACAAAGCTTCATTTAAAGGAGACTGAAAACGTTGAGAGATTATAACAAAGTGGGCAAGTGCTGAAGACTGGGCTCAATAGCCTACACAATAGCCTACAATCAGATGGGTCCAGAAGGTCAAATCTATGCATATCATTTTGCCAAGGAAGCCCTGTAGTTTCACCTCTAATGCTCATTCATTCAGTATTAGTCAAAAGTATTTTTAACAGGTGACAAATATTCAAAGGAATTTACTTCAGATACGTAATGAATAACCGACCATACAAGAGTATATTATATGAAAGTAAACTATGGGACATTACAATAACGCTAAAAGCTTCTTGTTAAAGTGGCCTGTTTAACTGATTGAGATGATTTTGTCTTTCACAACAAACTCATTGGAAGAACTTTTTTGATTGAAAACACATAGCCTCCCAGTTACAGTGGTGCTTTTACAAACCCGTGCTGCCTCAAGGGTTCTCTCAGTAGGACTCCCACATATTAGACAATGCAATTCATTAAAATTCATATGCTTTTATCTGGAGAGCAGAGCTTTGTATGTCTGTGCTGGAATCTGAAATGCTCGCATGAAGTCTACCCCCAACTTTTCCAACCCCAACAAACAGAAGACAGTGTCTCTTCTCACTGACGAACTGTCGCCCAAGCACAGAGAAACTTTTGTTTTGTCTTTTTGGAGAAGCTGCCAGTAATTGTGCAATGTGGACGCATAGAAATCATATTTTATTCAACAGTTCAGACTACGAAAAGTCATCTATCCTTCTGCAGTGAATAGTTTAGGCATGAGAACATGGTGGGCAAATATCATGATAAGTTCTTCGCCCTTCTGTGCCCTTTTGTTTTAAAATATATAACCCAACATGTGCCAAGAAAATGAGTGTTGCATGTGCTTTGAGTTTGAGAAGTTAAATCCTGACTGACCTCTAGGTGTTGTACTACAATCAAAATCCTTTTGGAGAACTGCCACTCTTTACTGGATCCTTAACCAAGTGACTGGAACACTAGTGATGTTTGCTCAGTAACATAATAATGATATAATAAACTGGAAATAACAAATAAAATGGAACTTAACTTTGAACACGTCCATCTATTTAATCTCTATTTGGTTTTACAGCTTCCACAGGAAAAAAAAAAAACATCTTTGTTTATATCGGTTGCATGCAGCACTTTATTTACAAACTGCATTTTCAAAGAGATAACATAAAACCAGTTGCTTGATTTAGAGAAATCTGTTTTTGAAAATGTGTAAAAACATTTACATATGTGAAAATATAAATCTATCTGGCATAAACTGAGATATTTCAGTACAATTAAAAAGACAACTTTTAAATGTTATATTTTCCCCATCACATGATTAGAGAAATTATATTTAATCAACACAATTCTCCATATAAAAACAATACTGCAAAGTGTCAATAACTCCCTAGAAACATCTGATAACCGTGGGGTTTTTTTTAAGCACAAATGCTGAGCTGAACAATACTTCCACCTTTGTTTTTGTTTGTTTTTTTGTTTGTTTGTTTTTTTACACAAAATGTACATTATGTATACAATCCATCACAAAATGGATTTTTTTTTTCACAAACAGTATATGACAGGGTTATATCAAATATATAGTTATTCTTTAAATAAAAATTGTTAATATTTGCATTTTACCCTATCTATAGAAACACTGAAGACTTTTAATATTTGGATACATCTGATTTCTGCATTTTAATTTATAGAATTTCATGATTATTTGTTACGGCTGGAGCTTTCTATTTTTTTATACACACTCATGGGTTATGACCATACTCTAACTTTTAAAAAAGTTGATGTAAAAAAAAAACATAGCAATAGGTCCTTTAAAAGGCATCCAGCTACAAAACCCTAAAAAATATTGAAAGAAGCTGTTTCCTTTCAAAATGTCTTGTGTTCATTAAGTTACCTTCTGCTTTGTTGTAATAATGCACAGTTTTACCAGATGTAACTTGGCAAGTGGGATTTTGATTCCACAATTTTAGACAGTCCTCTTTTCATGACTTTAGATTCAGTTAGTTTAAATCTTTTTCAAAGTTCATCGGCAGGCCTGCTGCACTTGATTGATTAGCTCCCCGAACCGATCAAAGAGCCCCTCTACCCATGCTCCATTCTGCAGGCACTTCTGCACAGTCTCTTCCTGTCCTAGTTCTCCTGCCTGGACCCGGAGTGATGCTATCTGTTTGTTGATGCACAAAAAAACATACATTATGATCATTCTAATGACAATAAGTTATGTACAGTATGAGCAGCCCAGCCTCACCTCATTTTTACACATGAGGTATGTGTGGTACTTGTAATGCTGTAAAGAGTGGTATAGAGAGAACCACTGACTTTTCTGTTGGTCTACTGTGTACTCCTATAGTGACAGAAAAGGCATGTAAGTTTGAGACTCCAGCTACATAAATGACACTAGAAATTGTGACACTTGCACCCTCTGCTGGATGACAAAATATTTTCAACATTATTTTTACCTGTGGCACTTTGTTGGGAATTTTGTAGGGTTTCATTGTCTTCTTGTTGTAAGCCCTTCCGCTGAGACGAACTTTGAAAGCTGGAGTTTCACCATCCTTCTTCAACTCTGTCACAACTGCAATTTCTGGGAAGCTGTCCAGGGCCGTCTAGACACAATCCATATTTAGTGGATGAATTGACGTTCAATTTAAGTTAGTTCTACATACTTTTTTTGGACCAATCTATGAAGAGAGCAATCCAGAAACAAACTCACCTTAAGAACTTGCCCCATGGGAAGTTTGTGGAGTAAACGCTTCCTGTTGTCTGTAATCATCCCATCAACCCTCTTCATGTGAGGCAGAAGTAACTCATCTATGTCACACAGTTATTTTAGTATACAAATAACAAACTCAAGTTTTACTAGGATTTGATCTATTGTCACAATAAAAACTCACCATTTGACCTCTCCAGAGCCGTTATCAAATCTTCATCTAATGCAATACTGATGAGCAGTTCCACAAAGCCTTTAAAAGTGTCCTTCATAGTACGTGTGTTAAGGAATCGTGAAGTAAAAGGCACTGGGGGGGTTAAGTCTTCAAGCATTTGTATAGCATTAAGATAATTAATACAAAATTAGATTACTTCATAATAAACGTCACAAAATAAACAAAGTTAAGACTAAGTACTTTTTACCATCTTCCTCCGCAGATGAGCCAGACTGAGTAGATGAAAACTCCTCCTTCCACTTCCGTCTTTTCTTGGGTGGTGGCTCCGCTCTGGGCTTGGGCTGTTTGGGTCGGGGCTTCTGGCTCACTGAGACTGAGGAAGTAGAAGCTGTGAAGCCCAGCAAGGTTTTCACCTGGGCACCCCTGTGTTGCAGAAGAAAAATAATGTTATTATCTTGGAAATAAGCAAAGTCTGAAAGATTTAGAAACAACTGTTATACCTTAGGGAGTTCATAGGCTTACAGCGAGGCTTCCTACTACAAACTCGAACATACTCTCTCTTATTAACGGTGTCCAAAAACTTCACATAGACCCGTCTGTACATGGTCTTAGCATCTCCAAAGTACCCCAGATACTACACATGAGGAAACAAATAAGAAGAGAGAATCAATTTTTTTTTGTGTGTGTAAAAATAGGTAGGTGTAGCAATAAGTGTAATTATCACACTTGAAAAGCTCACATACACTCACATATACTTCACATATATTTGATATTTGCACCATGAAAATGTATTTTTGTAAAAAAAAAAAAAATTAAGAAATTGGGTAAAAGTAACGTAATGTGAGGTTACACTGTTGGTGGCTGAAAAGACTCTCTTCTCGTCTCGTAGCTCAGGCACAAACTTCTGCAGCAGAGCTTTCTGGACCTTCCAGATGGCAGGGGGCTCACTCCCTGCTTTCATTGTCTCCTAGATGCACAATTATATGCTAGATTTTCATAATGTACAAGCAGTAACAAGCATTAACAACAATTCAATATTTTCAATAGTGTACCTTTAAGCTTTCAATATCCTCATTCCTGACAACAAACTCATCTCTTTCGCGGTACATCCCCTCTCCTCCACTATCGGAAAGCTCGTCATCAGTTAGTCCTTCCAGGGCCACACTCAGCAGCTGAACAGCCAGCTGGGAAGGAGAGGCCATGGAGGACTTCTCATTGGCCACAAGAGTAGTCTCTCCAAAGATAGTATTTGTTTGTTGTGAAGGAGCAGGGACTTGTGGAAGACATATGGCTGGGATAGTAACAGGCACAATGATTGGTTGCTCAGGCTTCAACATTTGGTGTGAAATTCTATTATCTGAAAAAATATTAAAAAGTTGTTGTTTAGAAATGACACTAAAGTTACAGGACAAATAAAGCTAATAAATACAACTGATATTTTATCTATATTTTGGTATACATTCTACAATATTTTTCAAAAAATATTTCAAATTGTATATGGATACAATGGATAAAGTGCAAGTTACCTATCCGAATTTTCCTATCTGAAGATTCATCCAAAGATGACAGTGCTGAGCTTATGCTGTTCCTTAAAGCCTGGTTCTTTCCAGTATTTTCTTCCTCATCTGAACTAAATGATGGCAGTGTCTCAAGGTTCTTCTGCAGGTCTTCATCTAGACGTTTTGACTGACAGTTTACCACTGGACTCTCTTTGGGGATTAAAGGGGCTGTACAAGTCTGTAGTTTGGGAGGTAAACTGGGCAAAGTACATGTTAGGGGTTTGGATGAGGTGCAAGGCTTCCTAGAGCGACTGACAGTTCGTGTGGGACTTGAAGAATAATGTTGTTTGGGGCCAGATTTAAGAAAGTCTAAAAATGAGCCAATAAATCCACTCTTTACTTCTGGCTGTTTCTCTTCCACTTCTCGAATCTTTTGCCTTATCCGTTCCTGTTGTGAGCAACTGTCAGATGTATTGGTTGAGGCAGGAGGTGAAATATCACTGCCCCTGGAGTTCTGCCGCTTTGCTTGCCCGGTGCGCTTAGCTGGTTTTGCACCATCTTCCTCACCGCCTGGCTTTGTCAAGGGCTTCAAGCGAGCTTTCTTTTTGGGAAGGTCTTCACCACCAACACTCTCCACTGAGCCATCCTCTGTTTTAATACATAATGTTGCAGTCTCTTTGGTTCTGTTTTGTTTAGCTGAAGGGTCATACTGAAAGTTATTTTCAGAGCTCACTTTGTCTTTATTTGTGTCATGTTCAGAAGTATGATTATAATGAACAGATGATCTCTGACAGCCTGAAGTCATCTGAGTTCCATTCAGTGTCATGGCCATAACGTTGGAGTTAACATTTGTTAGCTCTTGTGCAGAAGAGAACATCGGTGACATGTGTCTCATGTCTATAGTATGAAACTGATTCTTAGGATCAGTAGAGTTTGCCTTTAATGTCATTTCAGCTTCAGCGGAGGGTGTACTTTTCACAAAGTCTTGTGGCGCTACACCACATGCAGCAACTGTAGCAGCCAAGATATCATCAACATTTGACAAAATATTTCGTTCATCTAACATCGAGTCAGAAAAGCAAATAGAGTTAAGAGCAAAGTGGTTCTTAGCATCATTTAATTGCTGATTTGTTGGCTGGTCGTAGTGGTCTTTAGAGCTAAGAGGATGTTTAGATGAATCAGAGCATCCTGAACTCTGTTCACGGACTACTTGTTCCTGCTGATTTTGTGTTTCAGGGATACTAGAGGCTAGTAGATCCCTATCCATCTGAAGATATTGGACATGAACAGAGCCCAAACCTTGGGGTTGTTGGATTCCATGCACAGACACCACCTTAGATGAGGTCTGACTATGGACCAGGGGCTGCTGAAGCAGAATCATTTGGCTGGGCTCTAGGAGAACCTGATTACTAGGGACAGTTATGAACTGAGTGTGGCCTGCTGAGGCATGGCTCTGAGACAGATCAGAATGGTTTTGTTGATGTGCTTCAGAAGATTTGATTTGAGGAGCATGCAACTTTGTTTGTTCTAGGTTTAGGTGTTGAGTTGAAGATACCACACAGCTGCCTGTGGTTGTTATGCCTTGCCCATTGGCAGCGCTAAGGTCTGCATGTTGTTGGCTCACAGTGCATACACTTTCATCTTTTATCTGTGCTGCATTTGCAGGCCCAAGTAAAACAGCCTGGTCACCAGAACGTGAACTGCTGCGAATGACACTTTGTGTTTTGTGGTGGTCCTCCATCTTAGAAACAACATAGATTATGTTATTGTGAGCAGTCAAACTGCTGTCGGCTGCAGAGGCCACCATTGAGACCTGCTGCATAAGACCTAAAGGCTTTGTGTCTTGAACTGAGGTTCTGATGTTGTTTTGTAAGGCTTGTGAAGATGATGAATAGTTAGGCAACAATGCAAATTTGTTACTTTGTGCTTCTTGTGGTGATAAATTATCATGCACTTTATCTTCTGAGGCCTGCATTAAAGAATAGGCCCGAAGAGAGTTTGATGTGGGAAGGCTCTGCATACATGTAGGTGGATAAGACGAGTTAAGGGATTGTCCTGTGGCAAAACTGTGTGGATAAGTCAATGAAGCTTGCACTTCTGACTGGGATGTATAAGTCATTAATGGGATACCCTGAGAGTGGGGTGTGGGGTAACTTTCAGAGAGAGTGACCCCCCGACACAACCCCTGAGCCTGGGCTACATACTGGACCTCCTGCTCCTGACTAAGCCCAGGACTGGCTGAATAAACAAGAGTCTGATTAATAGATGAAACATTCCCTGACTGGCTAGAAGGCGAAGGCAGTGTCTTGTAAAGGGAGGACAATTTGTCTGGAGTGGAGCAGGAGGGCTCTGACTGGGCATGTGAAGTGATATAGGTCTGGGAATTGCTGGACATTAGCTCAGACAGTTGAGCTGACTGCTGATTAGCAATCACTGAGTTTTGCTTTTGTCCAGGAGAACTATAATGTTCAGGAGATGCCTGTGTCATATTTTGATGATTACTATGACTGTCTTTACTCACAGCATTTAAAGAGTCATGTTTAGCCTTTGGCACAGACATAGCTGAATAGGCCTCAGTGACAGAATCCGTTTTGGCTTGTGAAGCATCACCAACTCCTTTAGAAGAATCTGTTCCAGTGGTAAGGCTGCAGGACACTGGAGAGTGGTGGGATGGCTCATGTGGATAAGATATCTCTCCTTCACTGCCAGAGCCAAAGTAGCCTTGTAGCGTGTGCTCAGAGTTTGGAGACTGCTCTGCGGTTGTGTGGTTTGTAGAAGGCCTCTGATGGTGTTTGATCACACTACATTCTCGCTGAAGTGCTCTCTCAATAGAGCCTGAAAAAACAGTGGCCCCGTACTGCTGCGTAGCTCCGTGTTGAGCAGATAGCGGGGACTGTAGTAGGCTAAACTGAGGTTGTAGCAGGTGGGGGGCCGACTCCTGGGCTGAGCGGTAAGTTGAAGATTGGACAGGTAATGTGGAGCCTAAAGCAGGAGTAGAGAAGGCCAAGGCAGCAGGAAGCATGGTCTGACTTGGTTTAAGATGAAGGAGAGGGTCATGATGAGAAGTGAACAGGCCATTAGTTGAAGTGCTAAAGGTAGGGTCCTGAAGAGCAGGAGGAGAGTTTGTAGTGTAACTCCTGGAGGGGTAGGCACTGGTATGTTGATAAGACATAAGAGCAGCAGGAGAAGGAAAAGTGGCAGCAGACGGCAGAGCCCCAGTCAAATACAGCTCTGTGGTGGAAGAGTTGGTACCTGTTTCATAGAGAGCAGGCATTGTAAGACATATAGACATTCAGAAGCAATGTAAAACATTTAATGGAAGAATTGTATGCATCATATTACCCCCTCCTAACCCTTGACTAACACTTAACTACAATACATGCATACAAGCAAATTTATTACCTGAGTATTACAATTTAGAATAAGAATTTAACTGAGGTTTTCCTGTGTCAAAAGGGGTATCCAAATATCACAGGTCAGACTTTGAACACAATAGTTTTAAATTAACAGTCTTACCAGATGGCCATGATGGCGGTCTGAAAGGAGGAAGCATTGAGGCACTAACAGGTCCAGCCTGAAGGCTTCTAGACTCCATGGCTGACAGGAAGCTCATGATTGAGGTCTCAGAAGCATTACTATTTGTGTCAAGTGCTCCTGAATAAACGATAAATGAAAATTTATGAGCTAATTGAGCAGAAAACAATATCCAATTGTAAGCACAGAGGAGAAGTATTTTGATAGTATAGAAAATATATTCATAATATACCTGCTGTAGCGGCAAGGTGTGTTGTAGTGTAGGTTGGCAACTGCTGAGAGGACGTGTAGCTTTGCCGATGAAGAGTCTCTGCATCAATATGTGCAGTACCATAACTGGGACTTGACAACAGAGGAGAGACACATCTCACTTTTAGTTTTTATGGTGTGTTACATAAGCATTCAGAAACAGCTTACTACCTATTTTTTAAGAAATTGATTTCTATTGAGTGATACTTTTACAAAAGCATGGAAACTGGAAGCAAAAATAACACAGAGATAAGTCTTTTTTTTTGTTTTTTGCTTTTCGTCAGTATGTAAAACCCTTTAAGCACTGACCAGGTGAAGAACAAGTTCCAGGTGTAGTATTCATAAATATAATAATAAAGCCTCATGTGTAGTGGTTAGTCATAGAAATGTTTATAAACGTTTCCTTTAGAGCAATGTAAATTATTATTTACATTGTTATTTTAGACAATTTAACATAAAAATAAGAGTATGGACTAACACTGACACAAACGTGAATCTTGATAATGCTGCATTTATTAGCTGAAACTTCTGAAGAAGTTGCTACTTTAGTAAACAAAAGTGACTAGCCATGATAGCCCAGCTGTATTGGGTTTGTTAGGATAGGGTTACAACAGCTTGCTAACAGCAGACTGCCAGATCACATAATCTGGCTGTAAACATTGAATAAGATGTATTTTTTGTACTCAGTTAGTGGTGGCCATGCTGGGGAGACGCTGACCTAAACTAGTAAGGTGTGAGAGTGAAAATCCACGGCGAGGAAACCAGAGATAAGTCTCAAACTTCAAACGTCTGCAGAGATTTCCCGTAATTACCTCTGTGTTACCGACAACAAATATTTGGGCTTCTCGGGAGCAAACCTAGGCCGTTCATCACCGACATTTCCTTGGGAAGGTGACCCGCCCTCTCTTTTTCTTTACCTTGGCTTGATACTCGCTGTGCTGCGGTCATAGGCCCAAGAAGCTACGGTCTGTGCTGGAGGAGCCAGCGCGTCCGCAAAGCTGGAGCACGGGTAGTTCCTGTCCATCATCCGGTCAAAGGTTTGCTTCCCCTGCGGAGCTTCGAGCAGCAGCGGGCACGCATCGTAGCAGCTCGGTCTGACGGACTAAAAACAGTCCCGTCAGAGCCACACAAAGCCCTGCAGAGGCTCTGAAGGTGCAGCGTCTACTTTCAAGGTAAAGGACTCACTTTTTGTTCGTCGCCCTCCGTCGAGAGCCGTGCAAACCCTGCACGCTTTCACCCATGTTAGCTGATTTCCCAGGATGCACTGCAAACTTAAGGCTTGTAGTTTTTTTCTTTCTTCCACCAAAACTTTGGTTGAGCGCCTGTGGAAGGTGTAACATTTACACTGCATTATGTGGAAACTCAGATTAGTACAAATAGTATAAAATTAAAATGGAGTAAAATAGTCAAGTCACTGCCCCGTTAATTTACACAGTGGCTTACACAAACAAAAACACAATAAAATGAATAAAAATGATTTTATTTAAAACGTTGACATTCATTTAGCTTTCTACCAGACATTATAAAAATAATTTATTTCTCATAATTGTAGCCTCTTTCTATACATTATAGCAATGTGAAAGGTCATTTTAGAGAACATTTTAGTTATGTTTAGTTTAGTTATTAAAAATGAACAGCAAAATTAAAGTCACAGGCCATTTAGCACTTCCACCTCATGTTATAATTAATCCCAAACCGCAAAAAATAATTTCACATAAGATGCCAACTTAAAACAAAACGACTACTTTACATAAAAAAAAACATGGGGCAATCATCAGAAAATATATAATAAATCCTAATGAATGAAGTCAGATGGCAGTGCACTTAAAACACTTTTAGTACATTTACTTCATAAAAGTAGGTGTAGTACCAATAGCATGTAGGTTTCCCCTGTGAAGATCAGAGAATTTAAAATGAAATACATTTTTCCTCGCTCTTCAAATAAGTTAATACTTGAATAAAAGAAGTCCATCGTCACACAGCAGCAATTCTGATTTTCTTTCTAAAAACAAGCAGAGAAGCTATGGCCAAACACATTTGTCCGGGGCCTGCTGTGTTTCATAATATCCTTATATTCTTCATTTTCATTCAGAAAGAGCAGCAAACTTTGTAAAAACTGTTGTTTACACTACAATCACAGTAGATAGTAGTTAGATATCATTGTCCCTCTACCCTTTCTCGCACATTTAAATGCTCAGTGCATCAATAATGAACAACATATGATAAGGCACACTGCAGCAAAGGCGTTCAGTGTAAATGACAGTCGGTAATCACGTTTAATGAATATAAATGATCCTGTCCTGGTTTCTACCGCCTTGTACTTCCAGGTCTTGAGCTAGAGGCAAAAATAACACTGGTTATCTAATTAACTGTCATGTAAATGTAAAAAGAAAAAGAACATTTAAAATGTAAATACCCAGGATAAGGCGGTGGTGGGGCATCATATTGTCCACAGTTTGCAATAGCCTGTTCATATGAAGGCAGCCCTGGTGCGTCTGCATCTTGTGCTGGGTTCAAGGCTGGGCTCACAGGCTGCAGGGACACTTCCTCAAGCCGCCGCATTATTATTGAAGCATTGCTCCTTCTTCGACGCACACGGATAGAGCTGGTAAAAGAATAAAGACATTTTGTGCTACAATCTCACTAGGAAACAATAGGTACGTCCTGTTACTTACCTGGCACGGCTCATATCATCTTTACATTTGCCGTGACAGAAATACCAAGCAAGGAGGCCCACAAAAACAAGCACCACTCCTGCAGCAATCAGTCCAACCAAGAGAGATGTCACGTCGACTCGGCTTGGTCGCTCACCCTTATCTGTGGATCATCACAGGCAACAGTGACTGTCAGAATAGTTTGAACATGGCAAGGTATTGTATTACACAGGAAATGTCAAAATCTAGATATTACTGAGTGATCCTAATTCATTTAAATTTTGTGGCTTTGACTATGCTTTATTTTCATGCAAAGATTATTAAATTTTAAGACTAATGTTTATTTAAAAACAACAGAGAGCTATGAAGGTAGTGTATGACAACACAGAAGTTTAAGGGGGGGCAAGTAAAACAGGTTTACTGTAGCTACTCATTCAAGCAGGGTAAACCTACTTTGCAATAATAATTCTAGTAAGTTTTAAGTGTACCTTCAGTGTATTTCTTCCAAAAGTCATCCTGCAAAACAAAACATTATTAGTAAGGGGGCCTGAAATGTACACATATTGATGTCTTAAGTTGAAACAGCATCACTTAACTGTAGCAGGGATGCTTTCAAAAACCTCTCGTGCTTCTTCGTAATTGCAGATTTCTTCATAACACTCCCTTTCCAGATTTCCAGGAACGAAAATCTCAAAGTCAAATCGATTGAACAGAAGGTGGCGACCCAAGAATGAATTTGCGCCCCCCTCATCCACAAACACCGCTGTATACACAGACACAGATACAGTTACAATCAGAGACAATTAGAGCCAGATATTAAAGAGACGTGCGTAAATATTAAAATCCTCACCTTCACTGTCTTGTGCCCCGTCTTGTTTTAAATGCACACCACCCAGACAACCCAGATCTCCAAAGGGAAGCAGCTGGAGCAGTGTGAACAGACCCAATAAGAACATGGCTGTGTGTGCACCTGCGCACGGGCCGCGGGTGGGGCATTAATTGGCACAGCAAGCCAGACTTTCTACCATAACTCAGATTCTTCAAACTACCTGGAAACAGACTCTCTAACGACCTAATAGACTACTTGTCAACCCTCTACATTTCTTACTCTAAACTTTAAAACAAGCCCAGGACAAAAAAAACGTAGTACGAGCGTTACGTGTCCTAACTTCGACGACGATAAAACGTAAGCTGAAGCCTAAGCGAAAGTCATCAAAATACCACTCTGTTTCGTAATCTCCGGCACAAAACGACAAGAGACGTCGCTTACGTGTAGATAAATTGTTAGAAAAAGTATATGTAGCTGTCTATTCTTGAGACAGAAGTCACCGAGAGTAAGTTGTAAAGTAAAGTCTGTTTACTCCTTCGCAGATGTGGCTCTTCCTAAATCACCTGCGCAGACATGACCAATCGATTACGCTCACCTGGAAAGGAACAGACGTCGTGCGTAAAAATCAACGCTAGATGGCAGCATAAATTAAGCTTTCGTAATTTAATTGTTGACTTTAGAAGTTTTATCATACCCTGCCAAAAGTTGGTTTGGGAGCCACAGTAAGCACCTAACTCCCCTTTTTTGTTTCTTTTGTCTATGTGTGTATCCTTATTTTTATATTAAAATATTTCAAATTTGTTCTAAAGTCTATATATATTGTCACTGCATGCTCTTTTTATATCTTTTCTAACTTTATTTTTGCACTATATGTGAATTTCCCTATTGTGGGATCAATAAAATCTAATCTAATCTAATTTATTTGGGCTGATCCTCCAGATCTTCTTCCTTTTCTCCTTCCATTTTTTTGTGGCGTCAAAACTTAAAAGAATAAATAGGCCTACTGTATGCTTTTCCACTTCCTTTCTCTTGAGTTACTCCTTATGGGCACAAGTTCACTTGTCTTATTTTTCCTATTGATTTATCTCTTCCCATATTTATATTTCAGTTATACATATGTGCAGTTTTTATTAGTCTATATCCAAACTATATCCATAATATTTAAGATTTCTTTTCCAAAAAATCCTTTGACATTACTAAAGAAAGTAAAATAAAAGAAGGCTATGTCATGAAATAATGGTCAGCATACTGTGATTTTCCTAGACTGCCTGTTTATATTTCATAGTTCACATGTTAATGTGTTCTCAGACTTGGGCCTCTGGGTTTATGTAAAGAAAAGATAGAGCACAACCAAACACTATCCAGCAAACTACTGTATGGTGTTAATTGAAGGACAGTGATAGTCTTTTTCTTGGTAACATCTCTGGATACTGTCAACAAGAATCTAGATTAAACCCAATGCTGATAGACAGAAAAGGAGTGAGGAAAGGGAGAAAACCCAGGAAAATGATGTCACCTTAAACCAAACTTTAAAAAGTATCTGAAACAGAAAAATAGAATTATTAGTGCATTAAACATTTTGAAATCCAAGAAACCTGACAAACATAGCAGGTCCATGATGACTGATCTACTGTTTCAACACAGAACATAACAGACCTCTATCAGGCTTTGATAAGACTTCTGCTCCAGACAAGAAAAACCCACACAGTATTTACATCTGGGGCATCTCACATGACAGCGCTTCCAGAAAATAGCCATTTAAATGCAATGACACAAATTAGAGTTACAAAAAAGGGTTCAATCAGAAAAGCCCAAACATTTCTGTCTCTGCTTGAAGACAGTATATACATGTACAACTTTGTAATTAACTTGTTAAGCCCGAGTGACATCAGTCTATATCTGCTCTGTGCTTCACCTCACAGGTGGCTGTGATGAGGCTGTGCTCTTAAGAATGTGTTTTGTGATTTACTCCCTCTGATAAGAGCTAGAGATAAGGATCCCAGTGGACAACCTGGCAGAAAGTGAGCAGTGAGCCTCTGCAGACCTCTAGTAAAAAGAAAACATCAAAAATAATAACTTGACCATTTGGAATTACAATATTTGTAGTGAAGGGCTAAAGTGATAAGTGGTCCAGAAGTAGAGGTAAAACAGCTATACAGGTTGAGTTGCAGCTTGTGGGTCAAAGAAAAAACACCAGGGTGGGAGCAGGGATTTAGTGTGCATTGTCAGGGGTCTGCACTTTGTCAGTTTGTGCTGATTTCATCACAGCCCTGAAACAGAGCCCTTAACACCTAATGCCCATACATCATTACGTTCTGGATCATGATGCCTGACTTGTGATTTTGTTACAAGGATAAATGACACTTCAACCTTCTTGTCAAAGGCATGAGTAGTATAAATATAAACATTGACTGGAGAAGTACTTACTTTTCCTTGATCACACATTTTTCAGGCAGTGAGTCACACTGTGTTCTGCTGAACAGTATCAGTAATCTGCTGTCCCAGTAAATGCTTCCAAACCGCAAAGTGCTGACGCTCCAGTTTTACTGCTCTGACCTCAGGAGATGGGTTCAGCTTAAATACATATCATACATGAATTTAGACTAGTGACCCCTTTTTACAGGTCATTTTTCACAACAGGTCACAGCTCATCTGTACACAGCATACCCTCTTGTAACTAAAACCAGATGTTTAGCACTGCTGAAGGACAGGGTCCTATAAAAGGGACTATATGGTTACTCGTCTAAATAGATAAGGCAAAGAACAAGCTAGGCTTTTCTGAAACAAACCCATAGTACTGAAATGCAAGACTGTTGTTCGCCTACTTTAATTCTGTTTTCACTTCACTTAAGCAAGTATTGTTCATGGTTCAACAAAACAACAAAAACAAGTATTGTTCATGGTTCTTTTATTAGATGGAATATAAAACCTATTGACTTCAGTTGGAAAATTTGGAAAGCAGATGAGAATAGACCATTACATGTGTAGTTCATTAGGAAGGGAAATTAGGCAGAAGGTGACAAGCCTTGCAGACTGGTCTTGACGGCTGCAAGGTTGGCTTTCCAGGAGGATAAACTGTCATACAGTTGCTGCCACTGTTGTTTGCCAAAGGTGCGATGTGTACTGTGGCTGAAAGAGAGGCAAAGTGTGAGCAAGGCAAGCCAATACTTTGATAATATACTAGATATCCGATATTTGGTTACAGCCTTTGGAAATATGTACCTCACAACAACTTTCTGCTGTGTCTGATCGATTTTGCAATACACCATCTTGGTCCGGACAGCTAAATAGAGGAAAATGTGAAAAAATTAAAAAGTAAGTAGAAAGCACAAACACTGATGGTTCTATGCCATTGCTCTTCTTCAGTAGTTAGGCTCAGGAAAAACTATAAGCACACGTGGGTAAAGCGCTTTACCATCAATGACAAATGCTTCAACATCGTCAGCTCCAATTTGCAGCTCCTGTTGCATGGTGTCAAATGAGATCTCCTTAAATTCTACTGCCATGCCCATGAACGTCAGCAGACGCATCTTGGCCATGTTTTGCTCGTGGGACAGGCCTGGTGAGAGACATTCAGGGATCATTAAGCACAGTCTATTACTTTTGACCCTGGGAGTTTCCCCATTTCTTCATTTAAGCTAAAGTGATGAGAAAATCTACTCTTGAAGACAAACACCAGTCCACATTGTTTTCAGAGTCCATCCCACACAGGCTTGTAATTACAACTATGCTGACACATGCACATTCCAGTGCTGTCTCACACAAAAACTGGATTAATATTTATAACAGTGAAATAACTGTAATACACCTTTCTATATTTGTTACAGTAACTGATGTGTTCAAGTATGTGCTACATTGTAATTTTGATTTAAAATGAAAAGGATGCAGATAATGTACATAACGCTGTTTAATTTAATTACTTCTTTTTTTTTTTTTACCATCCTCTGCAATAAGCTGGTGAAAATATTCAACTGATCTCACACTTACCAAGGGATTCAATGAAGTCCTTGTTACTCTGGTAAAACTTGACATATGCTGCTAGTTTTGCACTCACAAAGATGGTTAATAGCTGAAAAACAGAAAATTGAAAAAAGTGATTATAAAAAAATATATTAATAATTAAATAATTATAAGTAATTAAACAAAAAAAACAAACATTTCATGTTATGTGATACAGACATTTAAAAAAAAACCTTTTGTATAAACTCCAAAACAATAAGTACTCACATCATGAATAAGTTCACCTTCCAAGAAGCGCACAGGTTTCAGAGTGAGAAGGTGGTCAAACAGGAAAGTGTTGGGGTCTTTGAGTGCACGTACAATACATCTAAAACACATACCAAAAGGATCAAATGAAGAGTAATACATTTCAAAGGAAATAATAATATAAATAAATAATGATTTTTATAGTCCGCCAAACTCACCTGTGAGCATCAACACGTGCTTGTGATGCATTGTCTTCCGTGTAACTTCCCAGCAGCTCAACCATGACTTTTGCTGCAGCCTCACTGTAAGATACATGCAAGAGGTTTACATCCATACACAAGGGAATGAAATCATCGTTTGCATTTCTGCAGAATAGATAATTATAGTTATCATAATGACACACTGATGATGGCTATCAGTAACTGTGAAATAAAAAATAAAATGTCCATATCTTGTAACAATATGTCATTGTATAATATACCATTAAATATGTCTGGTGTACCTTTTTTTGCAATCAACAAGTGCTTCATAAACCAGCCTTAAGAGTGTGTGCTTCTTCTCTGTGTTGAGGTTCCAGTCAATAATCCACTTCCGCACCTGTGGATGCAAATGTGCATCACAGAAAATACACTTTAATATGTTGCATTGTATCTGCAGAATGTGAATTTAATTAGGATAAATGATTGGCCAACCTGATCAAGGTCAGTAGGGATGAATGAGATGGCATTACATGTCGCAGCCACTTTAATGAGGCTACAGAACACTGTGTACCTCACAGGAGTGTTCTCATCCATACCGTGAAATAGGTTACTCAACCTGTAACAAAACAAGCAGCCAATAAGTCAAGCTGTCTTCCAGACGAAAGAGAATGATGAAAAGAACTAATATACTGGCACATACAGTTGCATCCTGAGGGAGGGTCTCTCTCCTTCACGGAACTTCACTAGTTTCTCACAGAGACTCTCAATGAGAGCTTCCTGCTTCTCTGTCTCCAGGATCAACAGCAAAGACACAACACTGTTCATCACACTCTCAACATCTGCAAAAGATCACAACTATCAAGATTAATAACTCAGTGGTGTTATTCACAAGTAAAGACTGGTAGGAATTATTGTATGTATTAAACCTTTGTCATCATCCTTGAGGCAGACATCACATGCTTCAATGATCTGGGCAAGATCTACATGGAGTCCTCCTTCAGAGTTCTCCTCAGAGATGTCTGCTCCTTTTGACTTGATGTAAGCTCTCAGTTCAGAAGCCTGTAGAAGCAGAATTAATTCTGTTTAAGTGACTACGCAGATGTTATTGCGTGTGCATCAACTGAATGCACTAATAATGGTAATTGTCCATATGCAAATGTAAATTTTATTCAATTATATTCACTTTTAATAGGATGGTGAAACATTTACTGGAGCCAGGATCGTCGAAAAATTTATACAAATACGCATATCTTTGTTTTTTAATGACTGAGTGCACACTTAGTTGCATTGTTACATATACACAAATGATTGGTTTAACTATATAACACAAAGTATTTCTGAAGCTCTAAACCTGACCAAATTATACATGTATCTATGTAAATATTATGGACAATTATATCATAGCCTGCTAATCTTCTCGGTTTGCTAACAAACATTAGCTTGGACAGAGCGGCTAGCTTCGTGCTGTTAGCATGCTTAGCTACCGATCTGCTGCTATTGTCACTGTAAGCGAGTCATCCTCAAGCTATCTATAACTAACAGACTGTTTTAAAGTAAATCTGTGATACCTGGTCTTCTTCTGTAATATCAATAAACGCCGGGACGCTCATTTTGGTGACTAGGTGAGCCTAGAAAAGGAAATCCACGCTCCCACCGCAACCGAGAGACGAGCGGAAAAGAAAAGCCAGCGGTGCCGGTGAAAAAGTTGCACTTCCGGGTCATTTCATTAAAGTTACAGTAACCATAATATGAACACATGGATAAACATGTATTTACACAGATTTTCCCAATCCTTTATCATTACTGCTTCATAATAGCCTCTCTCTGTGTGTCATATGATGCTTATTTGAGTGAGTGCCTTTATTTTAAACTTTGTTAACGTTTTAACAAGTGTCACACTCCTTCTTTTCTTTTTTTTCCCCAAATGAAAGACTTTGTTGTATATCTTTCTAACCCTTGTATCAATTACCTCTGCCCGGAGATTAACCGTAGATGTCTAGGCTGAAAGTTACAGAGGTGAACCTGATTCCTAAGAGAGGTTATCTGATTGAGTTGAAGTGCATCTCTGTGGACCACCATGGAAGGACTGATCCAACGCTTTAAAGCCAGGAAAAAATAAGTCAATGTCAGAGAACAACTCCTCCATGACCTACCTTGGTTGGGACACTTTGCATTTTTAATTTGCTTTATTTTTTTTAGTTAGGTAGGCTACACAATCTGTGCCATTTTTCCTTGAAAATGTTCTTGACACATATTTTCTGGGCTATTCAACTAATTTCAGTAGAGGATCCCAACAATGTTGCATTAATATCTTTAAATAGTTGACTAAAAGGGAAATAGTTGGGTTATTTACACCATACCATATGTATTACATGTCATGGTGTCGGGAAGGCAAGTGCCTGGTACCACATCTCACTCTTTCTCCCTGCTCTCATATGCTGTCACGGCAAAGAATTTATAACCACTTCTCTGCAAGTGTGCTTGTGTAACTCTGGGGCTTTCATTATCTGATTAACAACTGTTGTCAAGTGCCTGGTGTATTTCAGGCTCCAAATAATAGTTTGGACGCTTTGAAGAGCCAGGTGCACATAACATCTTTTTTTTTTTCTTTCTTTTTTTTTTTTTTATCTTAAAAGGTTTTTAAAACGTATGTTATGAGGGGTATAGTCATCCTTGATAGAAGCCCCTGGATGTTGAAAGGCACCCGAAATACAGTAAACCTCTATAGTCCAACCAGATTGTTCCTGGTATAGCATTAAAACATGGATTTGGCTGTTTCATATCAATCTACTTTCATTCTTAGTATATTAATTGTAGCCTTTTAGGAAAACAGCATAGATAGTGTCTGATACATTGGTGTATAAATGTAGAATTTTAAAAGTAAGCAGTGACATCTAACATGAATTGACTGACTCTCCCTCCTGGCAGCCAGTGCAACCCAGGAGAGCCTCATACCATAAATCATGATCATGGTATGTTCATATTTACAAAACTTAAAATACATAAAATATAGTACAATTCTATATGTAATATCTTATTTCCCCAATGCATTTTTTTCAATTTCAGGTATGGCACTGTTTGATGCAGTAATCCCAGATTGTGGTTTGTATTTCCATTCTTTTGTGTTGAAGATAGTGGAGGTATGTAAACTGTGACTTTGCTGCTTTTTTTTCCTTTTCAATTTGTATTTTGTCTGAATGAATTGAATTCTCTGGCCCCTCTAGATTACAATATTCAGCTTCACCTTTTAGAGACAGAGAGTTGCTGAACATGGCACAGTAGGCCACACTAAACTTATTTCGGGACCTTTCTTACTACAATGGGAATGTTAGTATATTGCACTCATGGCTTGAACAATCTTCAGCTGAATTAACACACCCAGTTACTCAGAAGCTGAATATGTCTTTGTAATTACTAAGTCCATTGACCTGATGTCTGTTTGATTTCACACCATGCTCCCCCAAAACTCCTGGCAAGTTGCCTAGTAAGCCTTCTCAATGATGAATGGCTGGCGTTAAGAGTTAGTTGAGCCCAGGTGTAGCTTTCTCTCTGTCAGGCATCCAAGTGGTAAGTATCCATGTAAACCAGGCTCATGTTCATCATCCAACATGGCTGCCTACCTTCCACCCACTGGTTCCCACAGTTCTGCTTGCCTTCACAATCTCTGAAAAATCCCCTTGCTCAGGCTCATCTATCAGGCAGTGACCTTGTCAGGAGGCATTGCATGAGTAACTTCTCTCCAAGGGAAGGTGGAGGGAATAGCCTGTTAATTACTTAGAAGCACACTTGGCTTCTTCACACATCCAACCAACCGCACAGAAATTCAAGAAACAAACAAATAAACAAAGATGCCTTAATCAGAGATGTGTCTGGAGAAAGCAAACTCCCACAAGAACTGTCATTTGTTGTTATGACACCACACAGATCTGAAACAGCTGCGAGACAAATACCATAATCCCCTTTGCTTTTAATGGTGTCGTAATTGATTTAACTTTTAGGTTTGATCCATGTTTATTTATTCCTATGCTGTTCTTCAAAATAAAAATTAAGCATTTATATCATGTAGCCGTGTCGGTAGGCTATATGCATTTACTGATTAATGTAAATAATTGCCAATAAATTAGCCCTGCACAGCCACCAAGCTAAGCAGGTGGCAAATCACTTAATCAGTGGCTACTCAATGAGCGGTAAGAACACAGCCTGCAAAAAGTGCAAGCCATGTAAGATAAGTATAATACACACAGGTAAACATTCAGCTTTGGCCACATTATAGTCCATTTTAGCTTTAAGTCAATATTCTATATTTGGTGGCAGCCCACACTGGGACCTAAACATCATACTGCATTATTATTACTTGTAATTGTAAGCTTCCTGACAAATTTAGCTACCACAGTTGAGACTCATGCATTACCACAATAATAGAGGAATACCACTGTTATCTTGCCATATCACTTAATGAGCAGCTTCCTATCACACCAAAGACGGCAGCAATTTGTTTGCATTTGTGTTGTTGAGCTATCTGAGGTCATTAATCCTCCTTGTGGAATGTTTGTGCTCTGTTTAAACTTAATGGCAGCAAAGCAGGGGAAAGCTACAGTTTTCTTGGAAATCATAATGTTTCACTGTGAATAGGACTCATTGCAGTTGTAAACTATGGGGGCTTTTGTTATGGAGTTGCCATTGCCACACATTCAGGCTTTGGGGTTGGGTTAATCAAAGGAACTGGAGCCAGATATGTCTGATAATAGCTCAAGTTGCATCACCGTTTAGTTACAGCTGAGTTACTGTAAAGTGCCCTTCCCCTTAAGCCAGATGTTGCTCATAAAGTCTGCTCTGATTGCGGTAATATCTATTACTCCAAAAACTAACTGTAAACTTGAGCCCATCTTCACACAGAATGAGGCGAGTATGACAACAGTCCATAGCCACTGTAGAGATATGTGAAATGTTTTCTGATGACTGCTCACACCCAGGTCACAGCTGCTAGAGCATGACCCCGCAGAAGAGCCTGTGGTTTACGGTAAAGAGGTGATAAAGGCTGGCCTTGATACTGACAGATATGCACCTGCTGGATGAGACGCAGTTTGTTCAGTGGAAATTAATACTCATCAAGAAAGCATTTTTCCATTTGATCATAACACCTTCTGAATAGTAAACTGCTACAAAAACGCTCATACATTAAATCATTTATAAACTACACATAAAACGAGCCCATTATAAACATTAAATTATCAGTCAAGTGCTTTATGAAAAGGCTTACTATGAGGCATACTAGCAGTGAACAGGGCTGAAAATCAACATGCACAAAATGGTACACAAAGTAGTCTTTCTCTTTGTGAAATTCCTTGGTGTAATATAGAGTTTAAACTTACTACATGTCTCATTCAAAAAATGCTCTCCACCCACACATCTTTCTTGTGTACTTCTTATCTTTAGTTCGATTTTTGGCACTTTAAAGAGACATGGAGTAAATTAAAAATATTTGTCTGTTGTAGTCTGTTTGAAGGTCAAATGAGGAAAACAGGAACCTGACCAGATAATATGAACAAAACAGACATAGATGGGATTAACATAAATTATATCCAACAGACAATAAGCCTCTACATAAAATCCCTGGTACTGTGCGGTCTCCAAAGGGACTTCCTCCCACTGTCCAAAGACATGCATGTAGGCTATAGGTAAACTATGGTCATTATATTATATGAGATATGTTGTTACAGATAGTGTTAGATGCAAAACAAAGAGAAGTGATTTAAAGGAAATTTTTTTTCTTGTTATCAGTTCTTTGTATGTGGGTATCTTCTCAGTTTTATGCCACTGTCAGCACTTCACAATATCATAGGGTTCTTTTTGAAAACACTCTCTGGCAAACCACTAGGATGATACATAAAAACTCCTACATAAATCCTGCCATTTCGGTCAACTTAAGCCATAAAGATTTTACCTGCCGACAGCTCTTCCAATTCAGTATAACTCAAGATGTTTATTACAACTCTTGCCAAGTTGCATAACTGATCATCATGCATATTCCTGTCAGGGACAAACCCTTCTCATATTCCCTCTTACTCATGTCACTTTTAAAGGTTTCAGTAATTCCTGTTAAGGGTCACAGCCAGTATTGACCATTTCCCTTCTTCAGTGTGCTGGTGTTGTTTTAAACCCTGAGTTAACTGCAGATTGATCTGAGGAATGGCTGTATTTGGGGACTGCCATTCATCATGTAGAGCCTGAAAGGGACTTGTTTTCTCCTGGGCCCATCACCTTTGATGAATCCTCACAAAAGACTCCACTGGGGGAACTGCATAGCCAGAATTTACCTTGGCTCTAATGCAATGAATCGTTGGCAAGACACTTTTAATTGTGCCACAACCTTTTGTACATGCAAAACATTACTTTTGTCTTTGTTTGTTTGTGTTAAATTTGTTTGAGAGACAGTATTTTTTTTTTTTTTTACTATTGTTATATCTGGATATTCCTCTGAGATATAGACTTGTATTCAAGCTTATTTGTTTCTGAGAAAAGAGCACTTTATCTTCTGCACAAGAACAAACCACCCACATGATTTGTTTGGCTAAGAACAAACACTATACAGAATATCATCAGATACTCTATGAAGAAACTAAAAGGGGTAATGCACAAACAGAAATCAATCCAACAAATGACAATTTAAAAAGCCATTTATGTGGCTTAAGATGTCATCTATTGGTAATAAGTGGGAAATTGTTTACATTTTGGATTATCTAAGCATCTGCCAGCGATGGGGAGCTGCTGCATCAGACCAAACTGAATATCCACTAATTGAAGTGAAATTACACCATTGTTTTTTTTAACTTTCTCCTGTTTGTTTGTTTTTACTGTCCCTTCCCCCACCATCACTTTCTTTTAAGGTGAAAAAGGGTCAGCGGAAATGAATATTCCAGACGCTGATACGTACACCCGATAACTGTATCTATAGTCTGCTGTTTCACCATCTCTCAGACATCTCACTTTACATAATATCACCCAAAGTTAGTGATGCCACGTGACCCGCTCAAAGGGGTTATGTGTTATTCAGCACACTGTCATGATAAAACCTTTTATTTTCACTGTGTAAAGTCACTGTGTAGGATTTATAGCCATATTTTAAGTGGCTGCATTCCAGTGTAGCTCCACAATGAAGTGAAGAGTGAGCAGGGCCAGGACCTTTACATCCCCATGTCCTCTACTAATCAATTATCGTTTTGTGTGGCATAGCACTTTTCCAAAACTGAACAAGAATGTTCATGTAGGATGCATTTAGAAAAGTATTTTTTACACTTTAGTTCCTTAAATACTCATGTTTCTTCATGTTTAGTTTAATGTTAGTTCCCTTTTTTAATTCCTTTCTTTATAGTTGCATCATCCAGCTGGGATATTTATCTTACATGTGTCATATCTCAGAAAATATGTGAATCACAAGATTTAGAAATGATGACGAATGTTGAGATCGGATCATAAGAGTAAAATATGTTTAGTTTTTCATATCTTACAAAGGTAAACATCTTCTTAACTGCATTATTACAATAATCAGGAGTAACACTTTTTAATTTCTAATGCTTTGTATATTAAATGCACATGGGGTGTTAGTCAGATGTGGTGTGTCCAGGGTGAGGCAAAAGAGTCATCTTCTTCTCGGTCTCCTCGCTCCTCCCACTGTCCACTAAGTTATTCCCTATTTCAGCCTTCAGGAGAGTAAGAAAAGCCAGACGTGATAGAGACAGGAGGACAGGGCACTGATAACATCACACACCTCTACAACTCCAAAACGGCTGCACAACCCTCGCCCTGACATCAAGTTAGATTTTCTTTCCTGTTTTTTATTACAACTCGTCGACCTAAAGATGGTTTATTAGTGCACTAGGGTAATAATGCTACTTTATACTCAAGATACAGAGTTTGAGGGCTAACTATTACAGTCTTTATCCGCTGCTGGAATACCACCACCTTTTTGTCTGGACTGTCCTATTCTGGAGTTCCCGATGCTGACAGAGCCGTGTGGAGCCGTGGGGCCTATGAGCTCAGAGGTGCGTGACCTGACTCTCTTATCCCCAGCGCCCCCTGTCTCGTCCTTACCTGGGGCCAGCGGTGGTGGCTGTGGGATGTCTGTCGGTGGCGGCCAGTGGACCCAGCTGTTGGACCTCCACCCTGGCTCTCCCTACGGCTGCCTGCCATCCCATCACTCGCTCATCAAACAGGAGCCCAGCTGGGCCTCTACAGATACTCTAGAGGACCCTCACTGTGGCCTGGGGGCCTTTACTGTGCACTTCTCAGGCCAGTTCACAGGCGCAGGTCCCTGTCGAGTTGGAGCCTTTGGAGAACCCACCACAAGCCAAGCCAGGATGTTTCCCAATGGGACTTATCTATCCAGCTGTGTGGACAGCCCCTCTGCATCCAGGAACCAGGGTGAGCATGACTGCACCCCCTCCTCTCAATTCTTCTAAATAACTACATTCCCTTTATCCCATTTTCTTTTTCCTCTAAGGATCTGTGGGACACACAGTTGCGCTGTAACTCCTGCTCAAAAGTTGTCAGTAGCAGGATGTTTTGTGTTGGACGGGGTCATTCTGTCCTGTGTCAGGAACAGGCCTGAAAGTTTTCTGATCTGATCTCCAACACAACTGTCTTCAACTTGTGTTTACATTTTTATGGCAATATGTAGACATTTAAAAACTGTCTGAATCACATCTGGTGTTGTGCAGTTATCATGCAGGTTGAACACATCTACAGCACTCAATTATTTAACTGTTTTTCCTTAATGTTCAAATAATCCATTACTTATTAAATATACAATAACAAAAAAAAAAATTCAAATTCTGTTAAATGCTTGATAAATCAAATCAGTTAGAATTAAAGTGATACTTGTTTCATTTTTTGGCAACAGGGTAATAAACATTTCTACTATACTATACTATAATTTATATCACTTTCCCACTTTCATGTACTGTTTACATACATACATAATTTATATTTGCTATAAACAGATGAAGAAAGCTTGATTCTGTTGCCCTTGAAAGCATGAACTCAAATATTTGAACTTGTTTATGTCTGCTGGGGCTTAGTGCACCATTGTTTAGTGCTTACTCAGTGGAAAGTAGCTTCTGATAAAATACTCAGTTGCACTGTAGGGATTTAAAACTTGTGAAACATTTTTTGCAGGAACTTGTTGACATCACTTTCTGGTCTGACTCAGGATGTGGTCGATTATACTTTCTTTGTGCTACAGAAATGTGTTAGCAGGGCATTATTGTAAATAAAAAATGTGTTCTTAACGACTGCTCAGCAAAATATGGGAAAATTTCATTCATTCCTAACTGCCAGTGTTTTTTTCTAACCTGTATTTTTTCTCTTTTTGTTTGTTCTCAGGTTATGGAGGAGTGGGCTTCGACAACAACCCCAGTTATGGTCTGACTCCATCTCACCACACTCCTCAGCTGCCCAGCTTGTCCTTCAAACACGAGGATACGCTGTCACCACCCAACAGCATAGGTAAACTGTCTTTTGTGCATCCTGACCTTGTGTTTTCACTACATTGACTCACAGACTGCAAGACTGTCATGTCACTGCAAGGTTATATAAGTAACCCATCATTTTACATATCACAACAAATCCATTTGGCTCTGTCATGATGCCCCTGTTTCTGTCATATACGTATGTAAACACACTCTCCTTGTCTCTTTATGCTTTTAACTTTAATGACTCTGTGAATGGAAAAGTGCCTTTATGTCAATGCTATGGAAAGAGTCGACGCAGTGATTGATCTGTTGTCACCTGGAAAATAAGAGTACCCATTTATGTACTCTATGTCTTAGGTGACATTGCTTTTTTAAAACTCTGTGTTGATAGTAGGCAAAGTTTGGTTGCTCAGACCTTCCTGTTTTATTTAGCTTTTTAATTTTGAATGACCTTTTCTACGTTGTTTTGTTTGTATTAGTGGATCAGCAATACACAGCGCCTCCACCTGTGTTTGGTTGCCACAATCCTCCGGAATCGTGTCCAGGCAACCAAGCTTTGCTCCTGCGAAACTACAACAGGTAGAGTTATCATTTGCTTCATGAATGTTTAATTTCTTCAAGGCATAGTCCAGTACTTTGTAAATGGGAGTCTGTGAGAAACTTATGGACAGGTAACTTGTTCCATTCCCAGTTTGGAGAAATCGACAGGAGCAATGACAAAGGGTTTGTACTGTGTATGTGCAGTACGGCTGCTAGTGGAGACAGTGAAAACACACTTATATCAACCAAAATGCTTCTTAAACTTTAAAAACTCTGTAAGTGCATGCATGTTTTTAAATAGTTTGACAGCTTTTATTCTGTTCTCATTTATACAGTATTTTAGTCCCGAGGGTGTTGCTCCTGCCTGCTTCTGCAAACTGAGAGTATGTTGGCAGCTATTTATTGTAGGGAATAAATCTATCTATCCAATCTAACTGAACGGAAACAACACTATTAAAAATACCGAACCATCCCTTTTAGCTCCTACAACCTTTAATTCCTTAGTGTGAATTGTCATATATCTTATTGTACATCTGCCTCTTGACCGTCTAGATCGTGAATTTGTTTTAAAGTGCTACCCATTTGGTGCTCAGCAGGCCAAAACAAACACTGAATGATGTACTGCTGAAGTGCTGGAGGAAAAAAAAAAAAAAAAGTCAGAGTTGAGCAGAGGGTAGGGCCGTGAATCTCCTTATTTTAACCTCTGTAACAGTCCCCAGCTTGTTTTCGTTTTGATGCAGAACATCTCTTGGGGTAAATTAGGATGAAATTCTTTGCATGCCGCCTTGCAATGTTTTTGGAGAAAAGGAACACGTTCAACCCAAATACTGGAACAGCACCTGATAAGAGAAAGACTTCAGTGCTTTCAGAGCTTATGATATGAGCTGGAAACCCTCAAACGGCGTGTATATATGTCATGTATCAGTGAGTGTTTCCACAGTTTACCAGAACTTCAAGCTGATTAGGGAGCCATCACAATCCTTCCCTCAAGGACTTCTCAAGGAATGCTGTCCAGAATTCCCCCTGAAACTGTTTTCCCGCTTTTAATGATACCACGGACCGAGTGATGTCATGCACCGGGGCCTTGGTGTACTAGGCACCGAGAAGCTCACCCCGCACGGCACACAATAGTATCTCCGATGGTGTGGTTCATAACGCGGCCTTTAAGTGTGTGTGTACAACCGAGTGATAGTTGCCAAGGTAAAGAATGGCTCAGAGCCCATGTTTTTTAATGAAGCCAGTGAGGAGTATGTGGTGGGTGGACAGACAGGATGTGTTAATAAGTGAACCATTCGGACTTCCCCTGAGTCAAACATCTTCAGTGTCCATACAAGGAAAGAGCAATGACACTAACATAAATATTCTTTGCTTTTAGTAGAACTCGGAAATGAGATAAAACATTTTTTTTGGTCTTGAATATTACTTACTCCCTAAAGTCTGCATTGTTTTAACAGTAGCTGAACCGAATCTTTAAATAAAAAGGCAAAGTAATTCATCATCGGTGTGACTAAAAATGATGCTCCTTTCCACAGTGATAACCTGTACCAAATGGCCTCTCAGCTGGAGTGTGTAACGTGGAACCAAATGAACACACTGGCATCTTCCATTAAGAGGTACTGTTTTTTTGTCAAGCTGTGGTTTTGACTTGTTTGTTGCAGTGCAAAGCATAGATGTTAACCAGATGGCTGCTGGCCTAAAGCCTAGGGAAGAAATCAAAGTGAAAAAAGATAATATTGTGTTTGGGATGCACATGTCCAGGCCCGAAGAGAGAGGATGCTTTTCTTTTGGTTCTTTGTTTATAGGCAGTTTAGATGATGTGCTAGTTAATGATTGTGTGTTCAAGAAGAGATGTTTCCATTGTTTATTTTGAATGTTTTAATATGTTCATTGAACTTTTTTGTCAGTGGCCACGGGAGCAGCTTTGAGAACGACCCAGCTCCACCACCTCCACCAATGCTTGTAAGCTGTAGCACTCAATACCACATACATGCACATGGTGTCTTCAGAGGACTACAGGTTAGATGGACGACACACTGACTTCTCTGACAGACTCTTTTTTTTTTACCTAAAGTCCTCAATGATTTGTGTGTGTAGGACGTGCGGCATGTGCCTGGTATCAGTCCGCCGGTTGCAAAGTCCTCAGAGACTAATGAAAAGCGCCCGTTTGTGTGTGTTTATCCTGGTTGCAGCAAGAGATACTTCAAACTGTCACATCTGCAGATGCATGGTCGCAAACATACTGGTGAGTGTTCCCACTATTGTAACTTACAAATGAAATGATTCAATCAGAAATAAAAAACACTTGTAGTTTGTGAATCATTTGTCATGATGCATATTAGAGGATAATATTTTGTATTATGTGTTGATTGATTACGTTGCAGGTGAGAAGCCTTACCAATGTGACTTCACAGATTGTGGCCGCAGATTCTCTCGTTCAGATCAGTTGAAAAGACATCAACGTCGACACACAGGTATTTACAGTCCCACTACTGTGCTGGTTTTATAAAACAAAAAAGAGAGAATAAAATACTAAATGTTAATGATAAAACTGGCAGACTGCAAGAAATGTATTTGTTGTCAACACTGAATAAACATCCATATTATTTCTCCCAGACTACATTTACTGTACTTATCTATGTATACTGATGCTCTTACACTCCATGGCTACCCTTGGTGTCTTTGTAGGTGTGAAGCCTTTTCAATGTGAGACGTGTCAGAGAAAGTTTTCACGGTCAGACCACCTTAAGACACACACTCGGACTCATACAGGTAAAACAAGTGCGTATACCTTTATTTTTCTACCTTCGCATTCTTTCTTCAAACCATTTCATTGCATTTTAGGAGACTCTCCTTCACTCTAAAGCAATTATTCTTTCTTCCACTGCCCTCTTTGTCAGGTGAAAAGCCTTTTACCTGCCGCTGGTCTAACTGTCAGAAGAAGTTTGCGCGCTCTGACGAGCTGGTGCGCCACCACAGCATGCACCAGAGGAACCTGAGCAAGCTGCAGCCTGCCATCTGAGCAGCGACGATGAGGAGGAGCAGGACAAAGAGGAAGGTGACAATGTGCTGTGCCAGCGATAGGGAACAGTGTTGGAGCCTGGTCAGCGGTTATGGTGCCTTGCCAGACTTACTGAAGTGGAGAGAGCAGCTGATGCCTTGCGCAGCCAGATGACAGCGGGAGATTCACACATGATCCACCAGATCCTGACGCCGCACCTCCATTAGCGCTCACTTTGTTTCTTTGACATTAAAACCACTGACTTTAAATAGGTGCAGTATTTCTGAGCCAAGATGTAGAATATGACACAAGGAAAACCGTACACTAGTTTGTATAATGTACTTGCACTGGCTTTGTCTTTTATTAAGTGTTAAAATAAAGTGCGCTGGACTTTGTAAACTGGATTTAGGAAACAGACAAATGTGCCATGTGAGAAATGTTGTTTTAGATGCCCGATGTTTTGTATTTTGTTTTGTATATACTGTCTGGCTTTAATATACAATATCCATATTCATAAAATTGAAGTGATTGATTTGATCCACATTGCAAGGTGTTATGTGTTAGAAGGTTGAAAAGCCTTGGTGGGAATGAGAGGTCTGGCCCTCCTAAAACTCGAACACACATCTTAGAAACTAATAACATCTGGATCTACATAAATGACACGACATACTCACTCATAGTCATTTTTATATATTTATTTATTTTTTTGTATGAGCTGAGCCTGAAATTCCATTGTTTCAATAGAGTGAAGTTGAGAGTTGTATTTTACCTTCTCTAACCACATGATGGCAGTGTCAGTCTTTTTCAGTGGCTTGAGCTGCGCGCTCTCAACCGTTTTCAATTGCTAAAGTGTGACTCATACCAAAACACCCCTACATTTACACTTAAGATGTCCACTTAAGATCTGTCTGCCCTCAGTGGTACCACCAGAAAGACAAAAACACATTTGATGTACGTCTTGCTCCATCAAAAATATATGATGTGGATTGTGTGCAAACCAGCTCTTGCAGGTAGGTTAGTAAATTATGAATCAATGTGGAGCTGCTGCATAGCTCTCTAGGCTAATGATGTCACATACCTGGGTAGGCAATGTAAACATGCACTCATAAGCATGGTATATTTAGCTTTTGGCTGCATGTTCACACGGGAAAATCACAGTGCACATTTACCCAGTAGAAACACGCATAAACCCTATATGCTGCTTCATCTGCACCTGCACTCTTGCTTCATCCCAACTACCAGACAGATTAAAATGCCGTTCTCCTATTTCAGGGTCACAGGCCTCTCATTGAAGTGGTGATTCAGGTTGTTTTTCAGTCCACATTAATGGTGCTGAGGTAGTATCTCTGTGATGTTCAGCTTCTTCTTCTTAATCCAATGCACTTTGATTAAGAAGCACTTCTCTTTGTTCTCTCTCTGCAGGGAGCGCCAGGAAGAGGAGAACATCAGAGCATTTTACTCACTCCAGTTCACTCTTAACTAGAGACTGCCAAGGCTGTGAAAGGCACGGTGAACCCATGCTTTAAATGTCCTCAATTATTACTACCATCATTATCACACACACTCAAAGAGAGGCTGACCCCGACCCAACACTGATCAGTCCCATCTCGATCCTTTACAAGTGGTTAGAGTGAGAAGAAAGCATTTTCATTGGGAGATAGAGAGGTGTAATATCTGATGTCTGCTTGCTCATTCTGCCAAATGTTGCCGCCGATCTGAATGCATGAACACACACAACCATGCACAAACTCGCATCCACACATGCCACCAGATGCCCCCTCAGCTGTAAAGCTGGCTGTTTGCCTTTAAGGGGTGTCAGCGTGGGTAATCTCAGGTGACGTACACCTGGTAACGCGCAGCCCAAGACATCTGTAGGACAGCAGGCCTGCTAACTTCACAGCCTCCATATCCATGTGCAACTCCAACAATGTTTCTTTTAAACGAATGACTGATATAGCCTCACAGTCACAATGAAAGCATGAAATCAATACTTTTTATTCTTGTATTACAGTTACACTTTCACACGCTGCAGGTTTGAGGGTTTGACTGAAGTTTGACTTTGCAAAGCTTTCAGAAAGTCTTTATAACACCAGCCTTTAAAGTGAATTGCAGTTATTTTGACTCACAATTGTTTTTTCTCATGACATTCACTTTCAACCATTCACAACAGTCTATTATCACACGGCGTAGTCATAAACACCATTACAGCAGTAATGTTGGTCCAAAGAGGCAGATGTACAACATGATATGATTGAAATCTGTGGCACCCAAGCTTAGCTAATAGTGGCTAATCTTTATAGTAAACGAATGTGCTAATACAACATTATAATATAAACTATATTGTAACTTTGTAAAGTAGCTTCAATTAATAAATTATGTTCAATCTTCTCACAGGGGAAACACACAAACAATAGAAGGCTAATATTTTATGAATGTTTATATCTTCAAATGTCCCACACTAAATGCAAATATGATGTGGACTAAAATGTATTTTTCATTCCATATTTAGTGAAGTCCCAGGTGCATTTGACATGAGAATCATGAGGCTGTGATTCTTCGCCAAAAAAGACGTTGTTTAACCTTCGGAGATGGAAAGGTCAGTGCACATGTAGCACACAGGCCTCAATGAGCCCTCAGGGATTGTTAACAAGGTCAAGGCCCCAGAGAGAAAACTCAACAGGGTTACAAAGAGACCAGCACGCAGCAGCCTGGCTGCTCCAACAGGAGGCGCTGGCAGGGCTTGTTTGTATGTTCGGTGAAGCATGGATTTAGTTGTATTCCCAGATAGCTCCCCTTCCCTCAGGCTACCTCTGCTGTGTAGAACTGATGCCGCACCATAGTCTGAGGGGCCTGTGGGTTCTTGGGGGTATTCCCTGTGGTCTGGCAGGCAGCCTGAGGGGCTCCGGTGTGGAGGAGCTGTGGGAATGTGGAGGCCTTGGGGGCCTGGAGCTCAGATGGGGCCTAGAGGGTAAACTTTCTCACTCAGGGAGCAGAAATGCAGCACGTCCACAAAGACAGAGGGAAAACACCTTGAGAGGAGTCTGTCATGGATGCAGGCAGCAGCCGGGGGTATCCCATGAGGGTTCAGAAGCACACAAACACACATGTATGTACAGTGAATATAACCAATATGCACAAAGCTCTTAAACAAGCTCTCCCTCGGCCATCTTTCATCTTCTTCTCTAACCCCTCCTGCTGTCTGCTTGCTCTACATGAGGATGTTCATTTCTAACAGGATTAGATGTGTCTCTATCATGTGAGATGCCAGATCACAAACCAACGCGGGCCCCCTGGGGAACTGCGGGACAGGGAAGAGATAAAACAAGGCCCCGTCCCCCCATCTCTCTCGGCCTGTATCCCAAAGGTAACCAGATGCTGAGACGCGGCGAGAGAGGAGCACAGACAAATGGAGCGAGAGAGGCGTTTTGTCCAAAGATATCAGTCTCACTGGGATAAAACTGTCTCCGTCCTGCACAGTGGTGAACTCCAAAACAAATCCTCTCTGGGCCACTTTTACCAACATCTTTTAATTAAAAGTTATTCTCGATTCATCATCAAAGATATGCAGCAGTCTGTCAGAGTGAGTGGGCGAATACAGAAGCAAAGCGGCCTTTTAAAAGATGTTTGCAACTGATTTTGAGTCATCCTGACCCTGGTGCTAAGGGCTCTTTAGGACTCCTCCAGAGGCACTTACAATTAGTTACCAACTCACTAGGTTTATGGTTCCTAAATTAAAATGTATTGCAGTTTAAAGCCCCTTCTCTAATTGTGTAGTCATTAATGGGCGATTCCCTATCTACACTACTCTGACGGGCACATAAAAACTCATTATGATAGACGAGCACAAGTGCAGTTGTTAAAAAGAGAGGAGTCTGCCTTTTTTTCTGCCTGATCATCAATAGGAGTACAATCCAGAGAGGGCTATACAGCGGAGAAGTTCAACTCTCAGGTGACATAAAAGATTGATATACCTCTTCAAGCATCATTGTCCCAAAGAAGAAATATGCAAGTCCAAGAATTAACCTGTGAACATGTGGCATCTACACAATACCACAACATGTGACTCTCAGTGTTATCAACACAGAAATACAGCTCCAAAAACCATGACTAGGCTTGACAACTTCTTTTCTTCTTCATTAGTTAGATTTCTTATATTGAACTTCAGTATTTTTCCTGATATAAAGCTTTGTATGCTTTCTGATATTTTACTTTGATTTTATTTATCCATTTGTTTATTTTTTGACTTGGCATTTATTGGTGTTGCACTAAATCCAGCTGGCTGTATGTTTTGCAAGCCCGTAGAAGGCTTTTTAAGCAACTGCTGCCCACGGTGATGTGTTTAAGAGTAGCTTTTACATTGCTAAGAACTGCCTAAAATGTAATGTATTGTATATTTTAATGTAAATGCACACAATTATCATAATGTAACATGGACAAGGAGGGACAATATAGCATATCCTAAATATGCAAAGCATTGAGTGATAAACCATGTAATAAGCTGAAAGAATCCTTGTTTTTTTTTTTTTTTATCAGATGTTATTATATAAAGGACATGCAGGCTTATTTATGAAAACTGCACAAAAGGATGCATCAGGACCACTGGCTACAACCCCCGGGAAAAGCAGCAGAAACACACATGAGATAAAAGCCAACGATGAGATTTTCAGATGAAAACAGAACATGGTGATGCTGATGAGATATGAACCAGAGGCACAGTCCAGGCAGCCTCATTAAAACAGTCATTCTGGGTGTGCTGTTAATTGTTTATGAGTAAATGGCAGAGTGCTATAAAAAAGCTATTTAAAAGTAGATTGTTGGTGGACAAGACTAAGTGAAAATTATAGTGGAGTGGGGGAGGGCTAATCGATTCAGACATCCAATAAGCCTCACTTTACGACCCTCCTGTGCCTCTGTCTCTACCCTGTTTTTGCCCAGAGGGCTCATTATTATTAGTCAAAGGGACTTGATGTCCACAGACACTCATATGAGAGACGTCTGAAGGCATTACTATACAAACACTCCCCCAGTGTGAATGATTAAGAGCCTATCATAAGCAGCAGGGGCAGGCTGTTAAACATGACCGCGAGGCAAGTTAGACAGACCATGAGCACATATCTCGCACACGCAAACACATACTTATTTAGTTCTTTTACATGCCTGAATATTCTTAATACTTGTCCACCTTCACTCATACATTGTTCCCAGCTTCACAGATGCACCATGACACATGACAGATCTCATATGTTTTTTGGACCATGTGTATCCAGCTACTTCACACCAAGTCCAGGCAATTATTCAAATGCATGATGCCAGACTACCCTTGCACTATTTAGCAAGGCAACAGAGCAACCATTAGATTTTATTAAGAACCCAAAACAACCAAAAATGTGAAACAAAATGGAGGAGTTTATCCTAGTTATGAGTTACAAATCAGACAACTCTCCAGACCCGCAAAGAAAGCCAGGTTATAGTAATCTAATTATTAATAATAATATACAAAACCTTAGCTGTCAAGATGCCATTTAACAATATTCAGTCAGTGAAAGGTAGCTTGGAGACAAAAAAGCACATATTTCTGTGGCTGAAGATATAACAAAATTAAAAGAATATCAGGGCCCACACATACAATGGTCTGCCTCTTACTTCTAATGAGCTTTATTGCATTGGTCCCGCTTGACTTGTCTCGCTATCTGGCACACATATATCCATATGTTCCACATGAGCAGGCAGAGGGGACAGGCTGGGTGGCAGAGCAGCTTTCTCAGTTACATGTTAGAGTCCTACAACAACAGCCAGCAGCAAAGGCAAGTCAGCTCAGCTCCATCTTCTCTGTTCATTTAGAACCGTGTATGTGAACTGCAATTAGTCACGAAGAGTGTGAACAGCCTCCGTGTGATCCTGATGACAATCAGTCACAAAGCTGAATGTAGACTTAAACAGTGTTCTTTTTATGTCGTCACAGTCAGCTCCCTCAGTTCATATGCAACTCTGAAGTGAAGGCTGATGATTCCACAACGTGAAATAGATGCCATGATTTAGACAAAGTCAAAAAGACAAATTCGTAACAACACCAGGTAATAGGACTTTGGGACTTTATAATTGTTGGTTGTAAAAATGTCTATTGCAATTAATAATAATTATTTAAAGAATGTTTTTATCTAAAATGCATTGTAGACAGTTACTCCACATACAATGTTTTTGTACATACTTCCCATTATATTGAAATTATTACTTAACTAGTTGTAGAAGGACAACTTTTTTTTTGTTTGAAGACAGAAGAATTTCAAAATAAAAGGATAAAATGAAGACATCTTAATTAAAAACTGAAAAACGTTCAACTACTCATTACATTTTGCTTGTTGAAAAGTGCATAGCTCTATGCACATTTGTATCATAAAATCTGATGGCTCTAAACACTGCTAAAGGTAACTCTCTGGATGATATGAAATGTGCAATAAGTTAACTCAGAAGAGCAAAGAAAATATCCCTTCAACTTCTCTTATATCAAAGAAAAGAAAACTTCAAACTTGCACTGTAGTAATAACAAGGCTCAAATGTGACAAAACAAAAACCCCTAAAAAGTAACTTTGTGGCTGACCTAATGTGGATAAGTATATTTAAAAATACAAAGAAAATAGTAGTATACTAAAACAAAACACCAGCAAAAGTCATGAACAAATAATTCTTAAAGAAACTAATAATTACTAAACATTAAATTGTTTGGCCAGAAGAAATGTAAACGGAAACACCATTTGTGTCTTAGATTAAGTAACCTAGATGAACAATAAACACTTGTCTTAGAGTTCCTAAAACCAAGAAGCGTTTTATAAATAAATAAAGTCAGTAAATGTTCTGAGCTGTAGTTTCACATTGAAAAGATAAAAAATGCCCACACTTCCCCATGAACAGGTTATAATAAAATCTATCTACACAGAGCTATGAGGCAGAAAAGCCTAGACATAGCTAGAAGGCACCATCGATGGAAATGTTGTCCTTTTGGACTAGCCAAGTTCCTGAATGTCAGAAACACAACCTATAATGGGATCCTTAGTTTAGTGGTATTACCAAACCCGTCCTCTCACTTTGTGTCACACCGGTAATCTGTCCCAGTAGAAAGAGGAAGGGTGATGGGGGTTGGCAGAGTGAAAGTTTCTGTCATTAAAGGTAGAGTCATTTACTCAGTTTAGAGCTCGTCATGATTCCTGGTGAGGTCCTCTCCGTAGTTGGTGGCTTGGCTTCCTACAAACATATTCCAATTCTCTAGGATTTCACCCTTGGTCAGCATTTGGTCCTAAAAAGTACAAAAGCAAAATAAATATACCATATACAGTCAACAGTGTATGTTTTGAGCACATAGGACAGGCAAAGTGGGCAGTCATTTTAAATACATTCTTGAAATGATGTTAGAAGAAAGGCCCAAAACATTTAACATAATGTTGATGTCATGATGATTTTAAACTCAAGATGAAGAACTGAGTTATATACAGTGTTGGTAAATGCTATACCTTGTCCTGGTCTGACTCGTACATCAGATGCCTGGTCTCAGCTAGAGCATGGTCGTAGTCTTGGGGCATAATCCAATGGCGGATTTCATCTGTGTCCATTTTACCATCTTTGTTCAAGTCTCGGAAGTCAGAAAACTGCTCTCTTTCTGTCTTGACCCAGTCTGGCTCTGGACCGCCGTCCTCATGAGCAAACATATCCGCTATCATGAATAATGAACAATGTTAATGTGGCCAAATGTACATCTATTACGGTTTATACTTATATATCTTCAGGATTTTTATATTGTATTTGTATTTGATTTAATTTCTTCAAAGTCCTGTTTTGAACTCACCAATGTACTCATCCTCATCCACATGCCCATCACCATTCTTGTCAATGTCATCCATGGTTTCCTGCATTCAAAACAAGTTGTTGATGAAGTCAGTAAAGGTGGCAAAGGGGTCAACAATAGAGAGATCTTTACTTGGGGCAATCAAAGAAAAACGTGATATGAAAAAATGGTCTTAAGGTCATCTTACAGATGTACTGCCACCTGGGACCAATTATAGCATTTTCTGCTGATGATTGCATTAGCATTCACTCATTGAATAGCTTTTTTTTAACTAGTAGGAGGTGGGCAATTTTGTGATCACTGTGAGATGTGTTGTTTTATTAGTTCATTTTATCAGTAGGACTGACCAATATCAGTTAAGAAGGCACTCACCCAGTAGTTCTTTGGTAAGATTGTGTGACATAAATGGAATGAAAATGAGCAATTAATAATTAATCCTGTCAAATGGCTAGTACAAGTTTAATGAACACAAAAGCACTGTGCATCGCTCTGAACATTTGCCACGCAACGTTTCATGACATCAAATTTATATTTAAAAATTGAGTCTTAAATGGGACATCCAGCCAATCCCTCTGGACAAGTCTAAACATCAACCCAAAAGTGTTTTTTTGGCATCATATTACTGGCATTGAACAGAAACCCAGTTCTGCTCCTGTGACTAACAATATTTGAATGAATTAAAACTTATGTGGTAACATAAAGCTTACCAGAACCACAATATCCTTCATGTGATCAAACTCTTCAGGGTGAAGAAACGCTGTAAACTCTTCTTTGTCCGCTGTAAAGTCATTGTTCAGATCAGCCGCTTTAAACCTCCTCTCATCACGAGGCAGCATCTTCTTAAAGTTGAACTGGTCTGTTGCATCCTGAAACTCCTCTGGATTGGCTAAGGGGGTTGTTTATAATAAGTTTACACATATGAAGAAACCAAAGTAATATTAATTTATATGTATATAATAATACAAACCAAGGTAGTATCCATATGTGGCTTGTTTGTATTCATCCCATGAAATCTTATTGTCTTTGTTGAGGTCGTAGTCTGCCCACACCTTGGCCACATTCTCATATACATAACGCTTCTGTGCACGTTTTATCCAAGCCTTGAGTTCAGGGGTAGTGACGAAGCCATCTGCATCAGTGTCGATCAGGTCCACTATTTTACTGAAAAGATAAGAAAGGTCCATGATTAAGGTTAAATATAAATAAAAGAGGCAAACCTTATCTGCTTCATACTTAGTTGACAAATGCAACTCATGTAAAGCTGAAAACTAGAGCTGTGCAATATTACATGCAATATTGTACAGTATATTGCCATGCATGGTGTGAACATGGAACATTTACTGGAGTGCAAACAGTTTAGAAATCTAGTGATCTGTTTATGGTGCATGATAATGACTTCATAGTATGTTGAAGTGTATTATTACTAGTCTTATGAAGTCCCAGGATAAGCACATTATATTCCAGGCCTCACACCAAGGCAGGGGGTAAAAGCCTTGCAAAATTAGTATTTGGCGAGACTGTTTTAGTGCAACAGAAAATCCACTGGCTTTAATTAGTTACTGGGAGGAGGAGCAGCAATCACAGTTTAGTAAAAATGCGGGGGAGCTGAAGTGTATTCTTAGTCATGGGTTGCCACGTTGTGATGTTACAGGGATCCTCCCACTCTGAACAGCCAACAAGTGTCAGATAGTGCCAACTTGTCACCTACACAGCCTGAAACATTAAGGGCACAGGCCTATATGAAAGTTTGTGGCTATCGTTGGACTGTACTCCCACACAACTTGAGACAAACTTCATCACCTATAATTGTATTTTTAATGTCGATGTATAATTAACCCAAGGCAATTAACCCTATGGCAGTGTGTGCAAAGTGCTAGTAGCAGAATAATGAACCATACATTTGCTGGCATGCACATCTTTCTCATGCACACTGCTTTAGTTGTTAAATTTTAATGTTTTACCCTGTAACATTACACGCAAACAGACTTTGGGGAGTGTGCCTTCGCGCTTTACAACAAATGAATGAACAAATCCCAGAACACTGCTGAGAGACACTTCTTACCTAAGCCTGTCCTTGCTCTCCTCAGGGGTAAGCTGGTCAAATGTTTTGGCCTCCTCTTTGCCCAGAAAAGCCTCATGGTCGTACTGGTAGCTTTTATTGTCTTCGTGGGCTTGTCTGCTCAGTTCTGGGTCGTGGAGGACTCTTTCTTTTCGTACCATTGGCTTCCCATTTACCACAGTGGTGCAAAGGAGCGCAGCGCACACGAAGCTGAGGACGTCCATGTGTCAGGGATGAGCTGAGGTGTTCTGAGGTCAAGGCAGCTGGATTCAAACAGGCCTAACACTACAATGCGGCTATCAGCCACTTTCACTGATTCACAGCTACACAATAACCTACAATCACTCTTCTTCTTCTTCTTCTTCTTTACTATTTCAACGGTCTAAAGACAAACACTGGTAGCGCACCTGTCCCTCTTACAGTTCACATGAGAACATCTCCAGCCTTCACTCACTGATTTTACACACTAGGCTACCATCCCATTTCCTGAGAAAAGGATGCAACCAAGCCGGGATTTCCTGACGCCGTTACGTAGGCATTACGTAGCCAATCACATTGCCCGTTTCAAACACGGTCCAGCCTCGTCTCTTGCTAGCCGTCTCGTGATTGGTTAAAGGGACGTCGATAAAAATAGAGGCTTTCAGGCGCCACGTTGCAACTGGGAGCTCAGAATAGTGACTTTTGGTACTTGTGAAATTAGCCAACAGTTATTTTAAGACAACAAAATATCGCTTTCACGCGCACTGGTCAAAAATCACTAGATTGGACTGTGTTTAAATTGTGTTAAACTGTAAATTCAACATGTGTAGCCTGCAATGATAGCAGTGCACTTGAATAGATGCAGCCTATGTGTACTCATTCTAAGTTACCAATGTGACAATCAGACACAATTATGCAGCAATGAAGAACAATTACTTAAATGAACTAATGTTTGCGTGTTGTTGTTAAACTACACAAATAGGTAAGCCCCCTACAACAAGAAACATTCCAATCTTTAACACAACTCTTCTGGCATTATCATTCAAAGATAGATCATCTATTAAATAATATAAAACAGTTTAACCGTTGAGCAAAAACAGTATATACAGATACACCTATATCTTACAACAACATGGCTTTTTGAAATTAGCATCCACTAAAAGACTTACTGCAAACACAAGTGGGACTGGGAAGTCTTAGAATTTTCTAGTAGCCATTATGGAGGATGTAGTCTATTAAAAGTTGCAGCTCAAATGTTTCAAGTCTCAAGCAAAGATTCTTATATATCCAATGTAGTACAATAGCCTACTTTTGGATTATTTTTGTGTAGAGCAGCGGTGTCCAAACTATTTGAAAAGAAGGCCACATTTGATGAGAGGCACATTTTCAAAGGCCAGTCTCTCCTGATTTAATTCATATTTTACAATTCCAGGTCTTATTTGGATTTGAAAAGGTTTTAGCTGGATTTGAACAGGTTTTAGTTAGATTTTTAACAATGTGACAGAGTGCTGGGGCCATAAACAATACATTTTATCACTGAAGCTGAGGGCTGCATATAACCTCACCTTGTGCCATGATTGAAACTAATATCAAAAATAAAGCTAAAAATGCACAACAATAAATTGGTTTTGCCTCTTGACCTAATTCAAATCTATTGCTGATGCCATGTAATGAAATCTGCTTCAGCCTTCACAGCGATGACTGCCATGAAACCCCAAATGAGCAGTGCCACATTTAAATCTTAATACCTACAAAAGAACTTTAAAACATAGAAGCTAGTTACTGTGTGGAGGTGGCCTGTTTTATTATAAACTCTGTGTGACATGTTTTCGGCAACAGAGAGGAACTCATTTGCGTGGGGCGGGGATGGGATCATAACTACATGAGGACTAAAAGAATCACATTACGAAGATGCATCTCAATGTGCTGTAATAGGAAGGAGCAGACTCTGTACCCTGGAAACTACTTGCTGACACTGCCATGCCTAATCCTCTGTCGTGGGCAGGGGAAACATGTATTTTGCCATTCATCATTAGCATAATAAGCCAGCACATGGCACTTTGCTGTTTTGCATAAATAGTACACCCCAGTTTATGATTATAAAGGGGCCCTGGGGCTAACTAGCCTCTTTATTTAATTAATGAATAGTTAATGTATTTAAATGAGTCCTGCCAGGTCAATTTGAATCAGCATGTTGTGCAGAAATTAAGTAATTTATACATGTTTTTCTGTATATACATTCATCTAATAGTCATGCTGGCTGATTATTCCTTATGTTTAAAATACAAAAATGATGTCATCTTGATGTAAACAAAATATCAAAATGTGGATTAATTTAAAGGCAAATGTATTAAGATGTATTGGTTGGAGAGAGTTGTGTCGTATATATATATGTATAAATTTGGGATTACCTCTAACTTTTAGAGCATTAGCATGTTGGAGATGCCAAGAGTGGCTTTCAACATGAATATTTCACAAAGAAAAAGAAAAGGGAGGGGGCTGCAGCTACAGGGGTGTTTGGTTAACCATGAGGTTACACACACACTACAGAAGGCTTTGGTTTAATGTTATTAAGAAAACCCTATGGTGGGAGACACACAGCATCAGTGTCCACAATCTGCTATGGCCTCTCAATGCCCTTTGTCTTATTTATTTTTGTTTACAGTTTGCTATTTTCCCAAGATACTAACTTTATTTTGTTTTCCAAGTGAGTTTTTTTTTTCTTTTTTTATCAGGGCTAGTGAGTTTCTTTAGGATGTTGTATAGTAGATATAGATGATGATGACTGAACAACACTACATAATACAAAGTCTCTCATCACACAGTTACTCTCCACTATTTCCCTTTCCCTGGTGGATTTTCATAGTTCTAATAACTCACCGCCCCTACTATTCAGGATAGATTAATAAACTTCTCATTGCTGCCATATAGGAGAATAGAAACCTTTGCTCTGTTTAATGACAACTGTAAAGTGGAGGCAATCATGGGATGCCTCCCATGACATTTCCCCGTTCCTGCCCGCTCCACTTATCTTACACAAATGGCTGTGCCAGGCCACTATCGAAATGAAGCGTTTTCCCCGAGTCATTACGTCTGTCACTGGGGCCATTTCCATATTGAAAAATCTGAAACAATAAAGGACGTCTCAGCCTTTAATAACTGTGAAGGAATCATATTTGGAAAATTGCATTGAAGCAATAACCTTTTCTCCCTGTAATTAGATGACAGAGAGGTCCTGGTTTTAATTAAGTCAGCAATTTATAGCCGCACAGCCATACCTCACTGTGCTGATTGGTATAGGAGGGATCACAGAACAGCGTTTCCTCAGTTTGAACAGATTTGATCTAGTAATTACTGTGTTATATGGCAAAGACCGCAGCAAGTCTCTGAGTCAAGGCTCCGCTGATGCACTGCTCTGTGAAGCATGGCCATTACTCGAGCTGCAAATATGCGGCAAGCAAGTATCTGTCTGAATAGGTCTTCAAAGGGGGTCATCAACAGAGGACATAATGTTTTAGGAGGCACATTAAAGCAGGATTGTGAATGTGTGGCCCTGTGGGTGTGTGAATGTCAGTGTGAGAGTAAAAGAGGAATTGTTTGGGCTCAGCCTCATTTTCGGTGCATCTTAATTGATCCTCTTGGTCACTGTTAAATGTTTGACTGGAATGGGGCAGTGGGGGCAGAGCAGTTTAAGGATGCCGTTCTAGAGCCGTGTTAATAAACAAGGCAATTTACTGTCAATTTATGTCCTGACAGGTCGTAATGAAGACTATGAAAAGAGGATTAGCTCACAGCAGACTGTCTGGGGAACTGTCATGATGACACTGTAGGGACTGATGCTGTTTGTGTGAGCTGGCACCCTTTGGCTTTCTGTAGCCTTCCACATGATTGACATTAATGGTTCCGGTTTGAGGAAGAATGGGAGATTCGTGTTCTCTTTTCGGGATATGACATTTATAACCTTATACAGAAAGCCGTCTAGCTGATCAGGACTATAACACATGGCAGCCTCCTTGACACATCATTAGTGACATCAAACAGATGCTTGTGAGCTTTTCCGCTAATTCAATTTGCTTCTCTGACTAACCAGAGCTGTTTTGAAAAAGGTTGGAAGAGGCTAGTGTTTCCTTTGAGAAAGAATATCTACAATGATTAGTTTTAGTAATTGTTCTGATTTCACCCAAATGTAAATAAAACATGTTACATGTACGTAAGTAGAGATGAAAAGCTGAGGTTTTGTCAGAATTTGCTCACACCTGGGAGAGTTTATTGGAAGCTTCTGGATTCATCCTAATGTAAGATGTAGTCCTAGAGGCCTAATGGGAGAATGGGGTTAATTAATCCCTGTGGACATTTTAAACTGAGTGAGGGGTTCTTCAGCCCCCTAGATCCCCCCATAAAGGTCATTGTCCACAATAAAAGAACAGTGTATGTTGCCCCTCTCTCATCGGCTCTCTAAAAAAATCTAATTTGATCTCCATCCTCTGTCAGAGAAATGTCCCCAGAGAACAAACCCTGAAACCCAGCAAGACATTAAGAGTTAATATTACCATAAGCTTTAGGCTTTGGTTCATTCATAGATATGTGACAAAGTGACAAAGTGACCTCATGGGCGAGGGAGTCTGGTGCTAAATGCTTGCCACTGGCTAAACATTTGTGAGTTGATATTGATGCTGAGCAGTGACTCTGGCTGTGACTGTGGCCCGTCATTGTTTGGATGACCCTTTCTTCTATAGTTTTCAAACAATCAACATCACATGCCTTCTTTTACAACTTTTTAGTGACTGTGACAGACAACACAACCTCTACTTGGATACACTTTAATAATGATAGAGCTTTTTTAAATGACAAACAACACATGTCTCAAGACGTTGGAGCCAAATACTTTGTTGTAGTTTTAACAATCATATAATATTTGGCCATGATGAAAACAACTAGACACATATCCACAGTACAAACAGATGAAAGACTAGGATGCAGTGCAGGGAACATTACAGTCCATAACTATGTTACTATGGTACTTTCTGGTGATCTTTACTTCTTCCTAATAATCATGAATTCACGTCTAAATCTCCTCCTTTTTCTTATTTCTACATTGTTCCTGAGTAGGACCTTAAAACTGTTCAACTCCTTGTGTCTGTGACTGAAGTGCCCACTTCAGAGCAGAAGATGGGCTTGGTGAAGCGCTTTTGGCTGCAGAATGCCAGTGTCTCCCCTGGGCTGCAGCGTGGCTCCTGTCCCCTCCATCTCCCTGCAGCTGGAGCTAGAGCAGAGCCAGATGCTACATGGCTGCACCACCCTCTGTCCCCCCTCTCCCTCTTCCAGGAGGACGGTGCCCAGAGAGGAGGATGACAAACGCCTGTGCCTCCTCTTACTGACGGATTTGGACGACCTGACTCCAGCCCTGCTCTGTTCCAACCGCCAGCACAAGATGTTGACTTAATGGAAGGGGGTTGGCTGTGGAGGGGCCCATATGTGTTTGTATTGGGAAAATATGGCACTGTATCTCTGTGTATCTGTGTATTCAGTAGCAGCATGTGTAGGTTTGTGTGCATGTCATTCTGTGTATGTGTTGTATCTGTGTGTGTTTTTACCTAGCCCAGACTGCCTACATCCATCATGCCATGGCGTTCTGGCAGAGAGTGCGACTCAGACAGCTTCACTAACACACGGTCAGTTAAATTGCCTGTTAAATTGTCCCAGTCCGTAGCTATCTTAGGTGTAGATAAAAACACTGCACTTAAAGCTTGCACTTAAAGGCAGAAATTGTCAAGTAAATGTCAGCCTTCTTCTATGCATACTGAGAACGGCAAGGAGGAGGCACTTCCATTACAGAACAATAGTGAGGGACTAAGGGGATTTCATGTATGCTGTCCTAAGTGATACCAAGAAGTTATACTTTGGGTTGGAAGCATTAGTATGTGCAATATGTATCACACAGAGGCTGTGATGCAGCACATTTTTCTATATTATGATAGTGGAACCACTTTTTACAGTTAGGCATGTGCAATAAATATATACTGCATAAAAATATAAGCACATAATAATTATCAGTCTTGAATGCGAAGGCAAACAGTCCAATACTAGCCTCTGTTTTCTCAAGTTTTGATTTGTGTCCAGGACAATCCAGGAATACTACATTCAAAGCCTTTATTTGGCACACCAATAGCTAACAAAATAATAACTGGAAAAAATAGGTAAACTGGAGCTCCATAGAAAATGCTTCATAGACACATTTGGTATAATGTCTGTGTTAAGATCTTTTCTTTTTCTTTATTCTTTCAGACGGTAGGAAGTCAGTGGAAGTCATTTCCTTCAAAAACCAAAGGTAGAGTCCTTCTTTGATTCAAATAAACAGTAGATTTAGCAGGCTAACAAGTAAAATATGCAATGCAAACTGCTGATACAGCCATGGAGGGATGTTTCCATTTTATTTTCTAAATGCTCACGGAGAGAACATATCTATCGACCAATGAAGTGGCTGATTGCATGAAACTGTTGAAAAACATCTTGAAGATTCAGAAAGTGTCATCCTGGGCTGTCTGTTGTACCATTAGATGGAGTATTAAGTTCATGCTCAGCCCTGTCCCAAATATGAGGTTTCAGCAGTAAACACAACAGTGTAGTGTAATCTCTGGAATTATGTGGTGTGCAGGTTTAAGCCTTAGGGGTGTATGTTTGAGCATAACACAGACATCTTGTGTTTTTATCCAACAATACACCAACTTTAACTATGGCCTGGGCAAAACAATTTTTTTTTTTTTTAAACTAGACATCATGCTCATTGGAAACTATTGCTGTACTGAACAGTAATAAACAATGTCACATAATACAATAAAACAGTATAACAAGTATTGTTTTCTCACACCCCTAATCCCCAAATACCACAAAAACATATTGGCACTTATTCTAAGCACTCTCCAGCTTTATGTGTTTAAGGAAGCCAGTAACTTTTGTTAAAAAAAAAATCTACATTTGCAGCAAAACCCAAACCCCTTTTCACCAACGCTCACTGTCCTTAATGATTAAAACGGTCTCAATCCAATACCTTTGACATTTCTCTTTATTCAACCACATGGAAAATTAAGTCTTATTGAGCAGAAAGCTTACTGTATGCAGCTGTAATGAGCACTGGCTTTGAAAAAAGGAGGGTTAGTTATGGCTTCAGGTCTCTTGAAAAAAGATTGTGATAAAAATGGAAATACCAGTAGTTCTTTTTCCACAAATGTTAATTGTGTTAAAATATGTGACAAGCCCAAATGACTTTTAAATGCTGAAGATTTGTAGCAGCTTTTAAAGACTGCCCAAGCCTAGACAAAGAACACCACTAAATGTGAGTCAGTAGCCTGTGTAATTGAGGTTCAGATGGCAAAATACATTATTTATGCAATACATTTTGTATGCTCTGTGGCTGGTGGTTTGTTATTGATATTAAATCTTTTTATATGAATATACAATTTACAATCTATAACACTTAGACATTTTAATCCTAATTTGAACCTATTTTAATTTAACTGTGCTGCAGAGTAGGGTCCTGTTTTTGTTCATTTGTTCAGTTTCACAGTAAATACATGTTGCCCTATGATTCTTTATTTGAGTATTTTACAAACAAGGAGAAATTGTTCTAAAAGGCCATTATATTATAATTACTGATTGTGATGTAATCAACTATATTTATCAAACCAGAATTCAACATTTGAGCCAAAATAATTATTTAACAACTGCAAGCTTTGCATAAACCTGTACGCCCACTTGAGTTCTGTGATGGCACCTCTAAAGGGCCATAATCAGTTATTCCTAATAATAAACTCTCTCATCCAACAAGTACAGATGTCGTTCATGTATTTAAGGCAGTGCAGATCCTCGTGGTGGCGCTAGGGGGCAGGGAAGCTCCACAAAACGAAGTGAGCACAGCTGCTGCACACCAACTAAGTTTTCCATTGTCTCCAAAGGTTTGCAAAGATTCAGATGTGCATCTTTATACAAGCTACATGAACAAAACGGCGCTATTTTATAAGAAAAAAAAAAAATAAGGTAAGGTTTTGAAACAGACGAGCCATTCCCATTAAAAATCTACTTGAATTCTGTTTCTTATTAAAATATCATCCATAACACATCACTTAAAAAAAACTCTACCGTGTTGTGCCATGAAACTGAGGCATGCCATTTGTTAAAGGACACGCGCAGGGGCCAGAAGCTAGAGTTCAGCCTAGAGCCTACTCGAGGGCCTTCTCCAGTGGATGGTGCGCAGGCAGGGAACTTTGCGTGGGGTTTTTTGGCTAAACGTGTACCCATCTGCTTGACCATCTGAAGACGCAACTTTCACAACGTAACTTAGGGAGAGGGACGCTTTTAACTGAGCTAATGCGCGTGCACGAGGGGACTGACCTGGGAAATTAATGAATATTCATGACGCACAGTATATTTTGTAGGATATCATGTAAAAGCCCACAGCTACGGATTATGGCAAACGTCCACAAAGAAGAATTCAAGAGATATTTTGGTAAAAACTGAATTTTAATAAAGGATATGAATGTGGCCTGCGTCACGATAAAGTTACATTGCGTATAATTTGAAATTCTGTCCCACAACATGACTTTCAACTTTTACGCTCAGTTTTGAAGTTTTACTTTGAGGTGTGTATAAAATCTGAAATCTGAAAATCTGAAAATAATTCTGTCCCATCGCGTCTCGCCGTCCCCCTTTATTCTTTTCTGGACCGTCACGTGTCGCGCTCTGTACAGTCCACTCATCACACTAATGCAGTCTGACTGGGAGCTTTCTCTCGCGACAAAACCTACAGCTGTCCACAAATCAATACACGTCAAAGAAATATGACAACAAACACATGGGAACGGACCGCGCGTTTCACTGAATGCATGAGCTCCTGAGCGCACTGAAGGTGATAAACAATAGTGTATATAAGCCATTAACTCTACTCGCAATATCTATTTGATTCGTGGCAGACAGCTGTTTTGGCTTGGATACATTTAGGGTTTGTGTTTGTGCGCGTCAATGCATTAAATCTGGTCTACCTTCATTATTTCTTCGCGCGTCGTCATTCCTTGAAGGTTCCGTTTTACTGCACCAACGCAGGAGGAGGGTTGCATCTGTTAGGGTCCAATGTTAGTCTTAATTACTGGCCTTCATGTTCTCCATAGCCCTCAACCGTCTTTAATTAAAACCTTGATTAGGGGGGAGGAGGTCTCGGGCAAGGCTATTACCAGATGGGTTTCCAGCCATAATAATAAAGACTTTATCCGCTGCTGCCGCTGCTGCTGTGCGCCATAAAGAGCGCAGCTAGCAGCCCGTCCGTATCAAAGCGCACACAACAGAAAAGCCTTGTTAATTACGCCGATAATTACTTGTCTAATTACGGTTCGTTTGTGATTAGATTTAGAAAACGCTCTATACAGGGGACTGTAAGGCTTAACACTGTATAGACAGAAATGTGGCGTGGATCCACAGCGGGGTGCTGCTTAATAACCACTCTATAAGGAAAAGGACACAATCAGATCAATAGAGAAGCGATGACCCGGACATGATCTTTTTTCCTTCAGTGAAGTGCTCAATAATCTATATGTTGAAAGGTAGATTCGGTAGATCGTCTCCAGAAGAAGTCACAAACGTGTTGTCAAACACTCGGTTTACTGTGTCTGTCTCCTCTTTCTTTAATATTTGCTTTTTTTTGTTTTGTTTTGAGCATTTGCTTTCGACTTTGGATTCAGGATTTAGTGAGCTCAAGTGAGCTTACTTTTGAGAGCCACAGAGGTCAGCTTATGTCACTTCTTAACAACAAGCTTTCTGTGACCTTTTAGAGCCTCCAATTCTCTAACAATGAGTTTGTTGAAAAGATTAAAACACAAATATCAAAGATGCACCATGTCATATTATAGACAACTCCATTAGCATTTTAAGATTGTTCACATTATGAATATATCTTGCCAATGGTCTGAAAGTCATTAGTAGTGCGCACAGACGCACCGAGGCCTCACTCTTCAACACACACACAAAACTTGCAAATAACAATCAGTTCAATTATGCTCAAAATATTTACTGGAGGACAGGGTTTGTCATGCAGACCGTGCAGGAGGGAGAGGGAGGGCCTAGTGTTTCTAGTTGAGCTATATGTGCGTCCATTTTCCAGACGGTTTGTCGTCGTTATTGCTTGATTTAGTGCGTGTTGTTTTACATGGCCCCGTTCTTCTGTGTGAGTTCACGTTCTTCGCTGCATCCATTTAAGCATATCACATAGATCCGCCGTGAGTTTGTCACATTTGGGGCTGTGCGTTCTGGCGCGTCTCTCGCTCGCAGCTATAGGCGTCCCACTGGCCTGGGCTGTTTCTGAGTTTTTACATTTCCTTCTATAAAGCCTATACAATGTCTATTCGAACTCGTCTATGCGTCTCGAGCTCTATGTTTTTGGCTCCGTTCATCACTGTGTCTAGAATATAGCTTTTTTCTCTCGATCACGGTCATTTATAACGGAATGGAGCGCAACAATGAATATCTTTATTCTGGTTTTCTCGCTGCTGAATCTTTGGGCGTCTCTTTCTGCGCACGTGCAGCGGTGCCTGCTGCGTAATTACCAGTCCTCCCGCTCTGCAGCAGGTGCGCACGGCCTCTGTGAGCCAGCGTGACCCTGCGCAGCAAAGTGCCAGGAGCCAGGTGATGGCATTAGTAAAATGATGCCTATTTTTACTCGTACCGTGCCTCCCCCTCCCTCCCCTCTGTGTCAGGACAGAATGGCGCACAGGGATCTTTACAAATGCCATCCTGTCACCTGTCACTTACGCGCGCGCTCAAAAGAGCTGAGGTGAGCTTCAGCACAAAACAATGAATCATTACCAGCGTGTAGCAGAGACGAGACCAGGCCTGGTTTTATTTTAGACTGTCATTCAAAGTCATGTTAGTGTCCGCTCTGAGAAGTACGCCTCAAAGTTTTTATTTCAAAAATCTCAAATGGGGACAATGAGTTTCACACAGTTAATTGGCTCTAAAACATATATAGGACATATATATGTACAATTAATTAAACCAACTCAGTGTCATTATTAAAATAATCTATTACATCTAAGCTCCTACTGAACAAAAAGAGGAAGTCAGACCGTAGATGTGATTCTTCTAACATTTGAAATCTATAGGTTAGAAACTGGACATTGAAAACAATTAGAGCAAGCACAAGTTGTCAATGACAGTGATGTTATGGTGTATCAATGTTTTCTGGTTCAGAGGGTTTTATTCTGAAAGGAATAATCTTTTTGGTATTTACCACAAGAAAGAATATTTCTTTCTTTTAGTTTCATGACTTTAGTTGATGTTAAATATATATCATTGAGCCAAATACTAAGAGCCACTCCGCAAACAACTAGATCACGAGTTACTTTACACAGTTTATTCTGTCATTCAGTTTTGACCGTCATTCAGTGAAGTAGGCCTACGTTTCAGTTAACTGCAGTATTTAGATATCTGGGCTCCACTTAAGCTTGAGAAACTACAACAATATGTTTAATATTTAAATATAAAATCAATTTTAAGGTGTAATCGAATAAATGTTTCATGTCATCTTGAAGAATTCTCTCTAGAGAGTCAAATGGCATACTTCCATTTTAAAATGACAAGTCTCAGTTTGTAGTCCACCTGTAGAGACTCTTTGAAAGCAATAGGACAAAACCCAAGGTCGATACTGTCTCGGGTCCAAATCATGGGTTTGGTTCTATTTTAGCGAAGTGTTTTGGTGCCGCTGAATCCAGGCCAACACCCTTTAGCTGACGCGTAATTTACCTCGCCGTGCGTAATTAACTGCGTCGCTGCCATCAGAGCCCAAGTCGCTATGTGTGTAACACTTTATTTTGAACGGTGCAATACGTTTCCATTAAACGTTATTAAGGCGTGGGGAGTGACGAGCTCTCATTTGTCTTGTCAGGACATCTGACAACCTCGTTAGCTCCCATTTTCCCCTGTCAGCTCACAGCGCGACACGGACACTGACTTCAGCCACTCCTGGCAAGTGACTGATAAATGCGCCTACTCAGCCCTGTGCCAAACAGCAGCGTTATTGTAGCCAACACCATGCATCAAAATCAATCACGGCCAAGCTTGTGTGGCAGGTGTCACTCTTAAGTTTTCCTCCTTTGGACCAACCCACTGTCAATCTCTAATCTAATTTACAGAGTCAAAGATTTAGGGAGCATCATCCTTCGTCCAGCGTTTAGCTCCTCGCACAGGACTCAGTTGGACATGAGATATCAAACGGGAAATATTTCAGCTAGATCTTGTTATGGTGTAAAAATATTTAAAACAAGTCAAAAGAACACTTAATGGTATGGGGTCTTTTCACTCGCCTCGCTGCACTCTCAGATGCAATTGTAGATCGAAGTCTGACTTGTCACGTTGAGCACAAGTGAATTACTAACATGCAGGACGTGCCTGTCTACTCCGGACAAATTGCATCCAATCACCCCGGGGGAATTTGGCTAATGTCTCGATCCAGGGCCGGGGAGCATGGAGAGAAAACATATCAAAACTCTGCAGACCCACAGGCGTGTAGGGCTTATTGAAACATTTCACACAAGGAGAGAACTGAGGAAATGTGCGGATGACTGGGGTGGGATAATTAGGCTGTTTAGTCTTTGGATACATACTGTTTATATGGCAGCTGGGACAGGCCTCGCCCTATTTTCCCTATATTTTAATGATGTCACTCTTTAAAACAAACTTCTATGGGGCTACATTTAGAAGCTTTTTCTAATTTTAAATCTCCTCCATTGATCGAATCGCCCTGAAACGCTCGGTACACATTTCTGGCCCCCTTTTTTTTTTTTTGCACATATTTCACTCTGGATGAGCTAGTGTGTACACACTGTGTAAACGGCTGCACCATGGTCTGCATGCAAGAGAGAGGGGAGGTCGATTATTACACAATTTGTTTTAAATCTGATCAGAGCAGAGAGCTTGGGATTTCCCCCTGAAGCCCTCACTCTGGTTCTAAATCAAGCTCCAATAACGAACTTTATTCACACTGACAAACGCGCAATAATCCTGACATTTCCCTTTAGCGCACCATTTCAAGAAGAAGCAACTCTTTATTAATCTTTTCACGACAACAGTTTGAGTGTACTGTCTTGTTTGTGTGAGTGAAAGGGAGGTGGCGTGGGGCAGCGTGGTGACGGCGCAGGGAAAAGCGGCTGGACAGATTTGCCTTTCCGCCTGATCTGCTTCTGGAGAGCGTGGCTGTGTGGGAAGGGAAAGGCAGCACCTGGCTCGACCGCTGTATCCCCATCTCGTTTTATTGACAGCCTGATAAGCAAGGGAGCAAGCCGTGCGGTTTCCAGCGTGGATGTCGAGCACCCTGCTGCGTTGCACAGTATCAAAGCTTCTTAATGGCCGTGCCTCCAAATAATAGCCCCCAGAAAAGTGGTGAGTCCGTGGACTGGCCCGTATACCTGCGCTGCCCCGGTCTCTTCCTGAGAGACGCGCAGCCGAGCGGTTGCCCATTTACTCAGCGTCTTGTTCAAATTGACACAAACATCAGAGGTTGTGAAAGAGGACTGTGGGCTTTTAGGCTGCCTCAGTAAAAAAGGGAAGAGCTCCATTATGGCTTAGCCGTGACACGTTTATGAGGCTGGAGGAATAAAACGACTTGGACGCGCGCACAAACAAGACAGCTGCGTGCTCCCATTTAAGTTTATGGGTAGAGGAAATTCTCCAAAAACATGACTGTGCTGGGATATGCTATAAAACAAAAACATAATGATTCCAAGAGCGTATATTCCATTTAGCCAGAATAAGGGAGACGTTTAGTTGGACTCGCACCTGTTCAGTGTCACCTGTTGCGCGCTTAACTCTCACATTAAAAACAAGTGGAGATAATGTCTATTTTAACTGCACAGAGATACACCACGGCAGATAAATATATAGCCTACTATCAATTTATTCATAAACGTTGCTGGTTATATCATGCACAACTCCTGCGTTAGTACCACCTGACATGACGCACAGAATGATTCAAATTTGACAGAGAGAACCTTTTTGATCAAGTGGTCATCATTAAATAACAAAACATCTATACATACATATAGTCTACATAAGTAATCTTTAGAATAACGCAGTGAGAAAGGTTATCTTTTATAAATGTAAAACAACACACGCAGACGTTGGGGAAAAAAACAAAACAATAAGTTCCAAAATGTGGGACAAATTACGGTAATTTTATCATTACAATATTTCTTTTTGACAGAGACAATCGATATGCATGTATACTCAGATTAAATCATACTGAGAACATTCCTACCATAACATTTTTCTTTCAAATGTTAAGCAAGACTTCCAGTGATATTCCAGTTCTAATGCGAAAAAGATGGTAAAAGATACAGAGTAATCAAATGAGTAAAAGCTGGAAGGTGGGAGTGATATTTTGTGACAACAGGTGCTTAAATAAACTCAAGTACAATGTTGTGGGTCAGTGTTAGAGATACTGTGTCAACAGTGAGGACACAGCAGCCCGGGACAGTAAACAGGCCGGTGCGCTCCACATGGAGCTACCTTCTCGCACTTCCCCGTTCCGTGCACTGCGTCCTGTTCAAGGTATGACGTCGAGCCGTCGCTCCAACCAATCACTGCCAACGCCGGGGCGGATGCTGAAGGGAAAGTTGCTGGTAAAGAGCCGCAGATTTTTTTTCCTCCTCACTCTGACATTTCAACTCCACCACGGATCCAAAGGTAGACAGATAGATTCTTATCTGGACATTTAAGTTTGCTTTGCTGTGGCGAGGACAGGACAGAGGGGAGGGAAACTGCAACTTAAAGCGCAAAGGATACGCACTGCATTTCCGTCGGAGACTCGGTAAGTTTGCACATTGCAATACAATTCTTTTACTACTTTCTTACGTATTTACTTCTTCTTATTTTCTGTTTTCACTGCATTCATACAACTTCATGCCCTTAAAAGTTGAGTGGGAAATGTAGAAATGCAGCGGATTGTGCAGTGAGATTGATTATACGCGTGTGGAAAGTTGGGACGAATCATTGGTTGAGAGCTGGAGGTGTATACACACAGCGAGATGAGCTGGGAACGACTCGGTTGTTGTTGTTGTTGTCATTTTTCACACACGTTCGTCGTAATTAACGATCTTCACCGAGAAATTACACGTGCGTCAAGCTCCTTAAAAAACGCCTATTACGTTGTTCCTCGCGCACACAGAAATGTAGCTCTGTAAACTCACCGTGAAATTGAGTCGAGGCATCATCGTGGGAAATGTCGCTGTCCATCTGAACATGAATGTGAAAATAAGACTCTTTTTTAATATTCAGATGCTTTTTATAATTTCAGTGTGATTTTTAAATTAAAATCACAAATGTAAACGCATTATACATGTGTTTGCAACATGGGTTGAATTTCTTTACAGCCCTACTACAATTTGAACAACATCATGCGTAACAGCACAGCATCATGCGTAATCTGAGCATATTCCGCCTGGTTTATCTGTCTGTGGCCGTATTCCAGCCTGTATCCTGTCACACGTGTTTCCAGATCAAATGTAAAGGTGCTTTACCTTCCTCATTAGTGTGGGACGCAGTGGTTCCAGTGTTTGTGGCTGTCACGCTCATGGAGCAGCGCTGTGACACCATTAGCCCGGTGTTTATCTCAGCCTTCAGCCTTTTGCCAGGAGAGGGCTGCGGCGGACTGTGCGCCTCCTGTGAGCTGCTCCACATCTGCGGCCCTCCTCTGTCTTTCTGTAAAACACCGGTGCGACAAGAGTTTGATTCCAATATTTAGCCTAAAAATAATTATGTAGTACTCCGTTGAGACGCCTGGATTCCAAAAGAGACCATTTTCATATTTCCATTTATTAGCATTCTCATTTGCTTTTACACATTAGTCAATTATGCTTTCAAAATAAATAAATAAATGAATAAATAAATAAATAAAATAACGTGGAGGGAAAAAATTCTATTCCAGTTGACTCGCTGCGTCACAGAAAACTAAACATGACTGAAACAAATGTAGGAAGAAGGCAGATGAATGAAATGTCCCGACAAAAGCTGATTGTTTAATCATTGTTGTAAAAACAGAATAATTGCACATTGTCCGAGGTCAAATGATTTATGCAAATAAAGTGAGAATGTGCTCATAAATTTGCTCTTTGAATACACGTGACAGTCTGAGGCTGAGTGATGAATCACATGTCACAGTTCTCGTTCACCTCTGATTCTCCTCATTTATTTAAAATAAATACAACCTGTTAATGGAGCTACAACTGATAACCTGAGAGCATTAACAAACAAGAAAAAATTACATTAGACGGTTCATTTAATAATAATAATAATAATAATAATAATAATAATAATAATAATAATAATAATAATAATAATAATAATAATAATAATAAACCTTAAAGTTACCTTTTACTAAGTCATCATTTACACGTGATGGATTGTAGTAAGTTCAAATAAATGTTAAAGTTATAATTAAATTTTTATATTTAATGTTATATTTTGCACGCTTTTATTACCAAAAATACATTTAAATCTATGTGTATAAATTATAATAGGACTTAGAATTAAAATAAAATATTAACTACATTTTTTTTATTGTCACCAGGATTTTCAGTGAATTTAAAAATAACCTAAATAATAATATAGTCTAATTTATTTTTAAGTGACGTGGATCGTCTGCTGTTTATAAATGTATCTCAGTCGTTTATTACTAAAACCATCTGTAGACAATATTGTAACGTTTTCTAATGGCCCTCTCCGAGAAACACCCTAAAGGTGAGTGACCTCAGCGGGGTTCATCTCAAAAGGAAACCCTTTCCTAATGTAAGTTATAATAGACAAAGCTAAAGACATGTCGTAAAGATTTATATCAGCCTGTAAAGAGCAGACTGCAGCGTAATCCCATATAAAATCTAATATAGGACACTTTGCCCTGCTCTATAGCCTTGTGTCTGTCCCAACAATGCACCCCTAATGTTTTTACTTCTATTCTTTCTCTTTTAGAGTCTCTGGGGGTACAAATACCACATTGCTTCGGGGTAAAATAGCGACCAGATTAGGCTTTTCTTTTCAAGGCCTGTGACATTAGTTGCTGCTAATCCGAATTGGGCTAATTGCTTTCCCTACATCAGCCTGTGTTGCGTTCACTGACCTCTCCTGAAACTGGAGCCTCCGTAACACCTCAAAACATGTACAATTCTCTTCCACATGTGACTCTGTCTTATGCGTGATCGCTGCGCCTGGGCTCTGCTTTGGGAATCAAGAAAAATGACAAATCTCTTGAGAGTGGAGACAACGAATTAGCAGTCGGAGCGGATTTACAGCTTAACCAAAGAAATCAATAACCTACTGGAGGTATTGTTTCCAGAGAAAACTACTTGACGCACTCATCGGGGAAGCTGTTTTTCACTGGAGCCCGTTAGCACTGTGGAGTTTTTGACAGCTGCGTGTTTTTGAGCGCTAATAACATTTGCACTACAAAGGTGGATTAGAGCAGCGCGGGATAAGTATCACCAGTGCGTATTTAGAAAAACACAGTTGTCACTCAACGTCAGTAAACTTTAGGCCAGAGAAGAACAGTTTTAACACTTCTGGAGTGACTGTAACTTCAAGGTTAAACATGGATGAAGCAGGAGGGAGTGCTGGGGGGTGTTTGGAGGCTACTGCATGCGTAATTGAGGGCTCCTTGACGTGAAAATGTTCGGGAAACCCCCCCACTCTCGCTGATATAAGCTACGTGCTATTCAGTGGTCCTATATAGGCTTGAGCCACCAGTCTACAGTGAGTAGAAACAATGCGTCCGAGAAGAAAACCCATGAATGTGCTCGTTTAGTTTACGGCTTGTTTGATGAAGGAGTATTGGCCAAAGTGTTGTTCCTCGCCGCGGGACCCTGGGTGACAGTTTGAGCCGGTCCTCTCAGCTCATTATCTCGCCGGCCCACTGAGAGCCCCATTCAAAAACGAGCCAGTCCCTCGCTTACCCCGTACCCTCCCTCTTTCGCTCTTACCCCGCTCTGCCTCGCTCTGGCAGGGTCGTTTGTCTACTCATTGAAGCCATAGTCAAGAATGCGATGGTTGTTAGGGAGCCCTCTTTCACCTCCGAAGTGTTTTATTGATGAGCTCTGACTTCTCCCACTTTTTCTCATGTCAAAGAAAGTCAAGTGTAGGCCTCCATGACTTCATTTCACGGCCTCCAAACACCCCCAAAAAAAAAAAAAACTATTTCTCTCCCCTCCCCCACTTATACTTGTGTCTCTTCTATTCTCAGTCCCTTTTACGTACCCCCTTTTCTACTTTTCCACAAGCCTCTTCCCATCGCTTCTCCTGCTCCTTTTGGAGGAAGCGGCGGGGCTCCTCAGTGCTCGGGCTGGTGCTCCGGGTGGACGCTCACAACACGGGCGCAGAGGGGTTGCTTTTGGGTGCGTTGAGGTGTGCGTTAATAGCCAGCCATTCAAGCAGTCAGTAGCGCAGTTTGGGGAGCGTGTGGCCATGGCTACACAGTCATTTGCTTGACTTTATTTACGCGTGCTATTTGCTGTCAGATCGCAGGCAGGAGTGACGTTGCCTCGCCTCGCAAAATGTGTCTATAAAAAGCAGCCGAGCTTGCCTAAAGGGCTGCGCTCTTTTGCGCATGGCGTTCTTCTTGACAGGAGGGGAATGCTATTCAAGGGAAGGTGATACCCAAAAGAATAAACAAAAGCACGTGGTGGGTACTTTGCATTGGGTTTGAGTGGAATCAGTGGTGCAGGGCAATATTAGAGCAAGTTTTTAGAGTATTTCTCACAAGTTTGTTTTGTTCAAAGGCTATATGTAATCCACTTTTTTCTTTTTTTCTTTTTTAGAAATAATTTTATTGTTTGTTTTTTTTGGACATGTGCAATAAATTCCACTTTTTTATATAAGGGCGAAATTAATTCTTTTTTTTTATTATCTTTTTTATTATCTTGCTTCATTCCTTTTGATATAAGTAGGTCATAAGTCGACCCTGCAACAAAAAGCAGATAAAATAAAGTGAAACTGAAATAAAGATGGTATGCTTCATCATATACTCAAACATTTTCCCCATTACACTCTCGTGCGTTTCTGTCATTAATGGCACAATGTTTGAAAAGCCACGCGGGACTTCAATGTAACTTAAATGTGGTGTTATGAGCTCCAGCATTCACACACGCACAGTTCCCTTCTCTTGTACAAAAAAAAAAAAAAAAAAAAAAAGAGCTAGCGCGCTTTGGAGCTGGGCATGCCTCAGATTCCCTGCGCAGACCCAATTCATGTCAGAAGAATGGAGCCTTTCCATCCAATGGGCATTTCCGAGGCAGTTTGCTTTGCAATATTCAGCAAGTGAGCGGAGGCTATTTGAATGCGTAGGCTGATTAGTGGGCTGGGAAGACGAGACTCTCTCTCTCTTTCTGCCCCTCTCTCTCTCTCTCTCTCTCTCTCTGTGGCTCGGCCCCGTTTCCCGCTCTGGCTGCGGTGCAGGGGGAAGTGTTTATATGGGGGATGATGACAGAGGTCGGGTCGCGCTAATGGGCCAGTGAAGAGCGGCGGAGGGAGGCGAGGCGCACACAGCAGACCAGAAACACATACATTAATACACTTGTCCCATCACCAATCAGCATAGGTGTGTTCATTTTCTTACCCCCACCTCCTTCCACCACCACCCCCTCCCTCGCTGCCCCCCCCCTCCTCCTCCTCTTCCCCACTCACTCTCTCTCTCTCTCTTCCCCTCACGCTCATTCGCTCACTCACACGCCAGCGCACATCCACGCCAAACACCGTGCGTCCTGACATCTGAGTTCACTGTCAATCTCTGTCTCCTTCGCAGGGATATCCCCTCTGTCTTCACCACTGAAGACCACTGGAAACTAATTTTTCTTCCACTGAACTTCCTGAGAGAGACTGATCCGGCTCGGCGTTGGCTTTTTTCCCCTTCCTCTTTTTGTGCCTGGTCTGGAAAACTGGGCTCATCCAGTAGTAGTTTGCCAAGGACTTTGACACCGAAGCAGGATGCCCCAAAAAGGTGAGAATCTTACGCAAAGTTTGTTCCAGCAATAAACGATAAGTATTATTATTATTATTATTATTATTATTATTATTATTATTATTATTATTATTATTATTAGGCTGCAGGTTGAGTTGTGGCTGTTACATCGTTTAAACTGTGCAGCATGTCTTCTGACTGGACTCGTGTCAAAGTGTGAACAGCCTTTAGCGCGTCTGTCCGTTTTATCTGCTCCATTTTTTTATTTTATTTTTTTTGTCGTTGTTGTTGTTGTGTTTAGGCCCTATACGGATAGGCTTAGCGCTTATTTATGACAGCAAAAGAGTAAAAAGTCACGTTGGGCCAGGACAGTGTTCATCGTGGAGAATGGGGCGCAATGACCCGTTGAGGAAAGGTGTCAGATTGATTCATGCAGGCGAGTCACCCAAGCGCCTTCACAAAAAAAAGAAGAAGAAGAAGAAAAAAAAAAAGAAAGCTTCTCTATGAAACACTTGGGAAAGAAGAAGCCAGTTTAGTAGTCTGTCTGTGTTTGGGGGGAAAGCACAATGAACTTAACAGATATTTAACTGTGTAAGCTGGTTTTCACTCTGCACAGTTCAACTTTTAAGTGCCAAAATTCTAAGGCCTAGTTATATGTGTTTTTTAACTTAAAACAAGAGCTATCACATATAATACAGCTGTCAAACTACAATAAACTAGCAATCAGACACTAAAAATTAGAGCAAATATTTGAAACTAATATTACTTAGAAAATTTGTCCTGTAAAAAAGAAAACAAATGAAAACAACGCCCAGAAATGCCACGATGAGATAAACAATTATAATCCTTGTTTCAAACTCATAACTATCGCGATAAACACTCACCCAGAGCTCACCTTCCTGTTGAAACCGCTATTATCTGTCGTTCAAACTTGTTTCCGAGGCCAACACGGTCCTATTTGTGCATATGAATGTTGTCAAAGCCGCACACATTGTTGTTTCGGATTACACCAAGAAAAGAAATGCAGATTAGATATTACTTAACCCTAAGGAACAACGTTTGAGCTCTTTCGGCCTTAAATAAATGATTAACCACTTGGACTATACAAGGCTAAAAGACTCTATTTTTATACAGTTTGGGCCTAATTGTGTGGCTTTTTATTGATATGCATGCGCGTAAATGTATAAACCTTAACACTGGGGTCATTAAACTGTAATTAGGCCTACTCAGCCTGCTGCTTGTTCTCCGGAATTTGATGTAAAATAGGCTAAACGGGGCTATGTGGGCCAGTGTGATGGAATCTGAGTTTGATTAATGAGCGCGCAGTGCTATAGCTGTTTGTTAAAAAAAAAAAAAAAAAAAAAAAGAAAGCAACAAACCCATTGCAATGGCGGCCCTATAGTGCATCTCACACTCTTTAACACTGGCCTGTGTTAGACGTCCGTATTAGGCCATTTTGCTCTGCGCACAACACAGCTTTTGGTGGGAGGAAGAAAATGAAAACTTCAGACTTCTCCCAGCCTGGCCCCCCTTTTATCTGTTCCTCTATTCAATGGCTTTTTTTTAATGCATTTGTCTTTCCCAATTGAGCACCCTACTGCGCTGTTGTGTCTTTTAAAACCGCTTTACAACCCGCACCAGCAGCACGATATACGCAGCAAATATTTAGCACAAGAAATTACTTTAATTTTTCCACTTAAAAAAAAAAAAAAAAGAAGGGCAAAACAAAAACCCACATTCACACAGTCTCTATAGCGGCACCGGGGTCACGGTCTTGTGTGTTAGGCTATGCGTGTGTGTGTGAAACATCCCGGAGGGGGTGGATGCATGCCTCCGGCTCTTTGTATTAATCTGAACTTGTTGGTATGTTTAGTGGGGAAGCGGTGTATTTTTAGTTGCGCAGGCCGAGTTTCGCCCCGGGTTTGAGGTGTACGCACGGGGGGTGCATTGTGAGGGTCCAGCAGGATGCTTTATACAGCAGATTTGTAAAGCCCCTTTCCTCCGAGATACTTTGACAGAGCAGCGAGGCGAGGCGGCCAAAGTGTGTCACCGTACAATATCCAGAATATAACATAACACAAAGAGGGGATTGTTAAAACAGCACAGGTGAAAAATAAAAAAAATAAAAAAAATGGATGCTCAATGTAACTGCTTTGGCACCATTTAGGGCACAGACTGAAGGTAGCTGGAGGCGAGGCTGTGCTAATGTGTTGTTTTGCTTTGTCCTATAGGGAGACATTAAAGTAGTGAAACGGCAGATGATTGACTAAATTGTAATAGAGTGGACAGTCAACTCTGTTTCCAGGCAAGTTTAATTAATGCAAAATTTATACACTGAGGATGTCATATTAATAATATTATTGTCATGCATCTCGCAAAAATAATAATAATAAAAAAATGGCATTCAAATCGACCGATATAAGACACATTATTATTTTTTTTCTCCACAAATTAAAAAGTTGTAAATTATTGACACTACACACACACACACACTGGATAAGCAGGCTTGTGATTTGATGCTAACCCGTTTTGTTATTTCCCTGTGACGCTTAGAATACCACAACCAAGCCACGTGGGAGTCTGGCGTAGCCTCAATGATGCAGAACAGTAAGTTGTTTTTTTATTTATTTACTTATTCTTTGATTCATTTGAAAACTTTTGTTATTTTTCTTTAAATGCAAACGCCAATTTGAATGTGGTGGTATGGTAGCAGCGCCCACTGACACTGACATTACGCACTTGTTGTTATGCACCCACTTTAAAAAAGGAAAGGAGGAAGATTTGCATGAGTTTGAGCTGAGGCCACATATTCATTTGATGGTTTCATTGCTGTTAATTTATTATTTTATTATATTTTTTTTTTTTCTTTTGCAACGCTACAGAAAGAAGTTAATATTGAACAAGTTAATCACGCGTCGTCTTACTCCAGAAAGAGGCAGAAGGGGGTTGGGTTGAGAGAGAAGGCAGATTTTTTTTTTTTTTTTTTTCTTGTTTCTGCTTGAGTTGGTATTAAATAATTGCACAGCCGTCTGCATTAGCGTTAGAGCTGGCTGCCAGGCTGCATACGAGATTAGCTGCGTAGATAAGAAAGAGCCCCTGCATGAAACATGAGGAACAGCAATAATGTCTTATGTAGATGACTCCATATACTCTTCACGGACAGACAGCACGAAATAGAAAGAAAAAATGCTCCTACCATAAACCGCAGGCCTCAGTGTTAGCAGCACAGCGGAGGGTAAACACTAAGCACATTGTCGTGGGTGCCAATCAAAAACACTGTACATGAAGCTACAGCTGATAGGCCTGTTTATTAATAAAGTGGCCAATGCTGTGTTATTGCTGGTGTGTGTCAAAACATAAGGATAAACATGAAACATTTTCTCTCTTGCTGCTGGACAAGAGGTGTATGACATCTGTGATGAAGGTGTGTGGAATAATTTCCTTTTTATTTTTCCATATACCTTGATGACGTTTGTGTTGATTACAGTCTAAATCATGTTTGATGACGCAGTAACATGGACATGTGCACATTTTAAGGCTTTTTCTGCTGCCATTTTGGGCCTTTTTTTTATTTCCCAAGCTTTGACTTTATTTTGGCCTTATCAGAGCTGTGTACAATGCCCAATGCCCCTGCTTTGCTGCGGATGGATGTTAATAGGATGCTCCCCTGGCTTGGCGTGTGATGTCTGCTGCGAATTGCCGAGCAGATATTATTGGGCCCGGCCCTTTGGGTTGTCTAAAGGTCGCGACGGTCTCTGTGGCTTTTGTGCTAATAACTCCTGGGTGTATATAGTGGGGAGCGTCCAAATTGACACCATATGTTTTCCTATTAGTCGTCTCGCAATAGAATACAAGGCGCATAATCAGCGCCAGCGGGCGAGATCGACTCGAGCCACTTGAGGGAATTGTGCTATGATTAAGACTTAACCTTAGGACATTTTGATGTGATGTCCTTATCTGACAGCTTTATCGATCCGCTGGATTTATGTGATAGTTGTAAATCAGAGGTAAGGAAGCTGCGTGGAAAAGCGCACAGCAGCAGTGCGTAAAGCGGCCAGGTCAATTTCACCAACAACTCTATTAATTCCACTTAATCCTGGAATTACCAAAGAGCACAAGGGATGATAATGGATTTATATCAATCGCGTCCCTGTTGTAAGAATATTAACACAGTGACAAAATACCAGATTTACGCAGCTTTTCTGTGCAGTGCTCCTTTATAAATTCTATGGATTAAAAACAGCAGCCACTTTAAAGCAGCCCTGTGACATTACGTAGTAAAGACGCCTACCGATTGCACACAACAGGACTGCAGTGGCTGTGAGCATTTGTTGTCAAATACAAACAAGGGGGGAAAACTGCTTGTCACTTTTAATATGTTAAGAATCCAGGCGCGCCCTGGTTTGCGTGGCCGCGCGTAGCCCCCGGCCACCTTAAAACGAAGTCTCCCTCCGAGGGTAAACGAGTAGCGTCCAATTTTGTCTGAGTGATATCCAAATGCAGACAGAAAGGGTCGTTTTATCATGCTACTATTTGTCGTGACGATGCGATTTTCAAAAGCAGAGCGGTGTCATAAAGTGACATGCCTGCCACAAGTGCTCCAACTGATCTTTTCAATTAGCCTCCCATGCATGATCCGAGGCGACTTCCGCCTATTTCCAGAAATTAAGCTCAAACTTGACGTGCAGCTAGCTTTATTTTAAAGACAAATGTCAGGCAGGCTCATCATATTTTCCCCCTCTTCTATATTTGGAGCTTATTTATTGCTAAGGAGCCTGTGCTCCCGGAGTCAATGTAGCGGGCGCCAGCGCAGGGGAAGGCAGCGCGGAGACAGAGGCAGAGCAGCGCAGCACTCCGGGGAGTCAAGGCTCCCTCTTGGCTTCAGGTTTGCCGCTTCATCCACCGCTTTATAGACACTGATTAGGATACTTTAGGAATTATTTTCAAAAAAGAAGTCTTTTTAAATAATACTGCGCTGTTGTTAAAACTGTTAACTGTAAATGCTTCCGTCAAATGTTGCGTCTTTACTGAACATTTAGGGTCACTTTTCGAAAACATTTGCTTTTGAGAACAGCTTATTTCATTATTACAGTTGTGAGTTTTACGTGTTTATTCGTGAGTCGCTGTGGTTATTAGGAAGGTTATTTTGTGACGAGTTGCAGGTTTGTGGATGCGAGATTTTTTTCCTTTTCATTAAATACTGGTAGAATGCGGTTGAACAGAGAAGCGACTGTGTTGTTGATTCACTGACAGAGGAATTTATATTTGTTAATTCGTGTTTATCTAATGTGCATGCTGCAAATAATGTCAGGTGCAGTGTTTGTTTTGAGAGGGGCTTTGCGCATCAAGCGACAAATTAACTAAAAATCATGTTGTAGCCTAACCTGTGTCTGGTGTCTTCATACTTCATCCTACTCTCCTTGTGCCATTCTCTTCTGGCTTTTAGATAAACCTTTTTCATGTTTAATCAGAAGTTTGCATCGGGCTGGCGGTGCGCTGTGATGACTATAGATGCTTTTGTCTTCATGTAGGTCACAGTGGCGTGAACCAGCTCGGTGGTGTGTTTGTTAATGGCAGACCGCTGCCAGATTCCACCAGGCAGAAAATAGTTGAACTTGCTCACAGTGGCGCTCGACCCTGCGACATCTCCAGGATCCTGCAGGTGACAGTACACTCCAATTCCACCAAACACTACTTTTGAATCTTACCTAAATCATAAAATGAAACAAAGGAGAGACATGATTTTCATCAAATAAAAATCATGGCCCTGCATCGGAAATTGTGCCTTTTGATTTGAAGTCAGTAAATCATAATAACGCACATAATTAGATTCACTGGCAATGTAAGTAGGCCGATAAACAGGAAGTAATTTACCTGTGTCACAAGCTGTAGAACGTGCCTATTGTGCAATTGAAGGCATGTTTTCTGTGTTTATAGACCGATGATGAAGTCCAAGTGCTGGACAGTGAAAAGGTGATAATTATTTGATCCTAGAAATTCAATGACTAGTCCTAAATAATGGATGTGAATTGTGTCTTTTGTTTTTAATCCAGGTATCCAACGGCTGCGTGAGCAAGATCCTGGGTAGATATTATGAGACGGGCTCCATAAGGCCGAGAGCGATAGGCGGCAGCAAGCCCAGGGTCGCCACTCCGGAGGTGGTCGCTAAAATCGCGCAATACAAACGAGAGTGTCCTTCTATCTTCGCCTGGGAGATCCGTGACAGACTTTTGTCGGAGGGGATCTGCACCAACGACAATATACCCAGCGTAAGTGTATTGACTGGAAGTTATGTGCATGATTTAATTTACCACATGAAGTCACTTTTCTCATGCAGCGGAGGAAAAGGCCATCCAAGCATTCAATCTTAATAAATACACTGCTATGTGCGCCAGCCATTTAAAGCCTTTCCCTCCCGAGCGCGTCCTCCGTTACTATGATTATAAGGTGGTTCCATCTTACCTATCATATGTGTTATGTCATTCAGGTGTCATCGATAAACAGAGTCCTCCGCAACCTGGCGAGTGAAAAGCAACAGATGGGCGCAGATGGCATGTATGACAAGCTGAGAATGCTCAACGGTCAGACAGGAACTTGGGGGACCCGGCCCGGCTGGTACCCCGGAACATCGGTGCCAGGGCAGCCCAACCAAGGTGAGCCTCATTATCACGGCGCGGCGATAGAGACACCTTGACGCACGGCGCGTAAAAGTAGAGCGTCTAGGGGTTATGGAAAGGTTTTTGATTTCTGATAAATTGATGTAATGGCGCGCTTTGGTGACTTGAACAAGAGCCACGAGAGCCACAATTAGGAGTGCAGGAGGAGGCCGCGCATCTAGTCTGAATACCTTCACTGTCCCAGACGTGGATGTGCGTGACAGAGGCTTGTCCTTTCAGCAGAGGTGTCCATCCAACAGGCTGCGTCCCGCTTCCCTTCTGACTGGACGAAGAGGGGGGGTTGGAGCAAAGATGAGTGCATGCGCGGATATTAGTACAAAGGAATGTTTTCCTTCACACGCAATGATCGGTTATGGGAACGCTGAACGCTACGTGTAATTGCTCATTAGAGAGGGCTTTGTGCGTCTTTATGGCAACATGCGAGAGTGTGGAGACGGTGAAGCTGCTGCGCCAATGTTCCACTCGAAAGCCTCTGAGAACAGGAGACGGGGACAGCGTGCAGCAGGTTTTTTTTTTTTTTTTTTAACCACAAGAAAGCCACCTTTGCGTCATTAGCCTCATTAGAATTATTTCGCGTTGCATTTGGAAAGCAAGTGTTGTCATTCAGCGCGGGACCACATCAGGATTTGTTTTGATGGCGGGTATTTTGGGCACGTGGCCTGTTCCGGATGCGACAAAGCGTGACAAACAAGACTAACAACCCACAACAATTTATATTATTATTTATTATTATTATTATTATTATTATTATTATTATTATTATTATTATTATTCCTAGTTAATTAAATATTGACCCATTTTTTAAAATTATTTGATAAAGTTCTTACACAGTTCCTAAGAAAATTAAATCGATTGTTTTTTTGTTTTTGTTTTTTTAATTATTATTTTTTTTTAATTATAGATGTATTTCTTGCAGCACACACAGAGAGACTGCACACAGACTGAACACAGTGACAGGCCCCAAAGAGACAACTCAATCCAAAGCAAACCGAATAAACCCTCCTCACCGATTTGCTCTTTTATCTCTTTCTGCTGCCTATATGGCTCTAAATCCCGTCTATAGGATTTGGTCTCTCACTTTCCCTTTCACTTTTAAGCGGTTTCTCAAGAGTGTTTTGATCCGGTCTCAGCAACTGAAAGCTGCCGCAATTGGTTCGGTATCTCTCCCTCTCTTTTTCCCCTCTTTTCTCTCCCTCTCTCTCTCGCTCTGCTCCTGCTTTTCCGCCTCACTGGTTGAGACATCGTGATACTAAAGAATGAGTTTATTTCCCAGCGCTTTTATAAAGAAAACAAATCCTATCCATAGCGTCAGTGGGTCTGGCAGACGGATAATAGCTGCACATTCACTCCTTTTTTATGGATTATCCGCAGTGGAGAAACAAATAGCTCGCGTAGATAAAAACTATTGGCCTCTAGGAGAATATGCTTTTGTCTGGTAGAAACATGTGGCGTTTGGTTTACCAATAGGCCTCATAATTACCAGGCTGCTTTGTCGATAAGGAAGACTTTTTACGCGACAAAATATCTGGAGTAAAAGTTTCGTGGGAATCTAAAACCTTTTTTTTTTTTTTTTTTTACAGTTAGGAAAAGTTCCAGTGGGCATAAAAAGTTTAAAGTCTCAATTATAACAATCTGCAGCATAATCATCTACTGGAAAAAATAATGGAAATAAGGCTACTAATTTAATGCTAGTTCCAATATAAATTAATAAAAATATATGATTTTTACGCATGAGTTTATTTAGGCCTGCGCAGCTGGTATCTGGAGATGGCTCTAAAAAGTGATTCAAATGGCGTTAAAACAGTTGAATTTCTGCTTTGAAGTTCTCCTCCTCTTTATTATTTACCACAGGGCTATTAATCTTAACACTAACCTAACTCCGATGACCATCTAGTCTGTCTTTGAGAAACCGGCCCCTGTCAAATCTTACGTCCGAACGCACCCCCTCTGCTTAATTTCACATTAACTCCTCGGTGTGATAATGATGTCCAACAAGTCGACAGGCCTCTGCGATAAGCCCGGGCCCGCAGCTGAAAGGCTCCGTGCGCACCACCGCGGACAAACAGCCGCAGCATCATCATCATCAGCAACAGCAGTGAATACATAGGTCTTATTTGGAGTTGTTTGGGGGGCCTTGCATGCTCTCTCCTCACTCATTTGTTTCCAATTGAAGACAGAAATCCTGAGTGGCGTGTAGCATGGCTTGGGGGGGACGTGATTAATGATGGTAGTGGATAAGGGTTAACACACTGGACTCAAAGCTCTGTTGACTGGGATCCTCGTGCGCACAATGCCAAAGCACTATAGCCTTGTGTGCGTCCACAGAGAGAGGATCCTTTTGTCATCCACTGCCCGCCGCCCCCTCCCCATATATTACACCCACCGAGGACTCGCTCACTGCTCGTCCCTGGCTCTGGCCGTAGCTTAATGGTTTTCCTTACTCCTGAAGGCATTGTATCAGTCTGAAAAGCGTCTTCTCCTATTCAAAAGTTGGTGGTCACCTCAATGGCTATACCAACGCCCATATGGGAGCGGACCATTGAACCATTGCTGTGGCCCAGAAAAAAAGGGGCTAGTGAGCGAGTTTGAGGTTTTAATACATTTGGTGGGCTCTGAAAAGAGGCTCGCCACATCTTGTCACATTTCTCTTAACCTTTGAGAACACACGCCATTGTTGGAGCGTGATAAGTACGAGCAGGCTTTACCCTGCACGGCCTATTTTTCCCACAATATTTTATAAACACTTTAACAGTTGAAAGCATCTCCCTTTTAGTAACAGAATCCTTTGATTTGGAATCAAATCAGCCATGACGCTTTTGAATTAATGACGCGTAGGACAATTAGCCAGAGTTAATTATTCAATTAGGCCAATTGAATGTATATTTAAATATGTTTTTTTTTTTTTACTTTGGTGCAGATGGCTGTCAACAACAAGATGGGGCAGGAGAGAACACAAACTCCATCAGCTCAAACGGAGAAGACTCAGAGGAGACACAGATGCGTCTGCAACTCAAAAGGAAGCTCCAGAGAAACCGCACGTCCTTTACGCAGGAACAGATCGAGGCGCTGGAAAAAGGTGCGTTCATGACAGAATAAAAAATGTGTAAAATTAATAAATAAGTGCACACACTCAAACTTAGATCTTTAGAAAAAAAATATCAACGCCTTTTGATCCTTAATTGTCTTTCATAATGATATCCAGTAGCCCATCTAACATTTCCTTGTATGCATTTGTCCCAATCTCAGAATTTGAAAGAACTCACTACCCAGATGTCTTTGCACGCGAAAGATTAGCGGCGAAAATCGACCTGCCTGAAGCAAGAATACAAGTAAGTGAACGCACCACATGGCCTCATTAGTGTGAATGCTGTAAAGCAAGTGTGTAATAACCTTGCACGGTCTGTTTTTTGAAAGGTATGGTTCTCAAACAGAAGAGCGAAGTGGAGGCGAGAGGAAAAACTGCGAAACCAGCGTCGCCAAGCCAACAATTCCTCCAGTCACATTCCTATCAGCAGCAGCTTCAGCACTAGTGTGTACCAGGCCATCCCACAGCCCACCACACCGGGTAAGCCACTCTCCAACCAGCCCATGAACATCACATATTCACCCAAAACTTGAATATTAATCATCACAGAAACACAAAAAGAGGCTCCACTGCTGTTTGCTTTACATAACTAAACTTCTAAGATGATTATTTATGTAATTATCAAATCAGGGATGAGGACACACCAACCAGGCTCATCATAACACTCACAAGTCATTCACTCATAACATTACTGCCAACAAGAAGTACTGTACAGACACCTTTGGAACTGATTTTGTAAAATGTCCCTCCACAGTGTCCTTCACCTCGGGGTCGATGCTGGGTAGACCTGACTCTGCACTCACAAACACCTACAGTGCACTGCCCCCCATGCCCAGCTTCACCATGGCAAACAACCTACCTATGCAAGTAAGTGCTCTTCCAACACATGCCCAAAATCATTTAAGGTCACAGGCAAAATATGATGCCTCAATAGCTCACTTTCTACCTAACATCTGAGTCTAAAACCATGGTTGGCTAATGGAACGTTCTCTCCCCCCTATAGCCCAGCCAGACCTCCTCTTATTCCTGCATGCTGCCTACCAGTCCGCCAGTGAACGGGCGGAGCTACGAAACATACACGCCCCCTCATATGCAGGCACATATGAACAGCCAATCAATGACCACTTCTGGTACCACCTCAACAGGTAGGCAGAAAGTTGATTGTCTCTATTTGACTTGTCCTCTTCAGATTCTGCCACCTCTCCTGTAACTCGGGGGTACCGCTCACTCACAGTCTCTGTCCTGTCCTCCTTCTATCCGGACTTTATTGTGTGCCAGATAGACATCTTTTTTCCATCCCATGTCATTTATATTTCTGTGCAGTTGCATGACTAAAGCTCATTTGGCCGCTGCTCTTTACAGCACCATGTCAACCCTGACGCTCCTGCCCATAGTTTAGTTCCACCCCATTAGAATGCTGTTACTGAGAGCCATATATACCAGTTATAGTCATGAAGAGTTAATCATGCATAACCACATTTCCTCTGTGCTAAATTGCTAATTAATTTGATTCATTTGCCGTTGTAGCCTCTCTGTTTAAATGCCATTGCCGCGGCTTCAATTTATCGAGCTTGTGAGCGTTTTACTGTGCAGCCATGTGTTGTGATTTCACCGCCTGTTCTACCTATTTGCAAAACACAATTCTTTTCACCATAAGGCTGACTCCTGTTCACGTCATCCTAAATAGGCATGGTTCATCAACATGTCTAATCAAGCACATTTAAAGGAATGTTTTTCTTCTTCTTCTTCACTGATGTCCTGTTTTGTTTTTTTTTTGTGTTTGCAGGACTCATCTCTCCTGGAGTGTCTGTCCCTGTCCAAGTCCCAGGGAGCGAGCCTGACATGTCTCAGTACTGGTCAAGACTACAGTAGAGAGAAGAGCTACTTTACTCTGTAAGCATCCACTCCACTGTCGCCCTCCGGCTTCAGACATCCACGGCACGCAGGAGAGTTACAAGAAAGCCCAGAGTGGCTTCAAAAAAAAAAAAAAAAAAAGAGGAAAGGACGCAGTGTTGAAGAGGGTAAAAAGAGAAGGACTCTGGGAGAACTTTGGGACATCTGAGCTTTGTATTTTCCAGCGGGACTATGTGCTGTTTGTAGCTCGAGGCACATTTAAAAAACTGAGGACTTTTAAGAGAGAACAACACTGGAATGAGAAAAAAATGGACCTCTGTAAAGTGCCCGGTGTTAAAATTTTTATGGAACAAAAACTTATCTGTTTTTTCTATTTCCAACTTCAGTCATTGTTTCCTTTTTCTGGTGTGTTAGTAAATGGCCATTTGTATGTTAATATGAAAAACCAGGATGAAGTACTGATAGATGGACTGCTAGAAAACCATGTTGGTCTTGCGTTTGTGTGAGAAGCTGAGAGATTCTGCCATGACTATCTTTTAAATCTGCTTATATCGAGACTTTCTGCCAGCCTTTTTTGCATGGTCTCTGGACGATGTTGCATATCATTAAAAGACATAAAAAGCTGTACTGGGAAGACTCTTACTATGTCAAAAAATATATTTATTGGTCTTATTTTGTACAAATAGATATTAGCAGCGGAAGCTCGATCTCTATCCACCCACTGAGGCTGAACGAGTTTATTAAATACAGGTTCAGGCTAAAGTGTGCAAAGACAATGGGACATGTAACTTGGACCTCTGTTACAGTGGTTGGATTGAATCTACATTACCATAAAGAACATTGAACAGGTTTTAAAAAACAAACATGTAGTCTGTAAAAGGTAGACTGCGTCTTCGATATAATCCAGTTTGTTTATGTCAAAATGTAAAGTACTTGTCTTCCCTATTGAAATCTTCCAGAAAGATTTCTCCAATAATTTTTTTTATATCCCCAATAATATTCTATAAATGTTCCATGCATCAAAAAAATACATTTCTTTAGGGTCAGGTACAATTTGTCTCTTAGGTATAGTTGTAATATAGTGTCCTATGGTCAAAAATGTGACTAGAAATATTTAATTCCTATAAATATGATTAAACATTGCTTGACAGAGTTTTAACTTAAGTGTTTGGCAGTTGTTTACAAGTACATATCAGATTTAATCATTGTTGATTGTAAAACAGACCAAAGCCTTTGTATTTCATCTAGTACACAATTTTTTTAAAGATATTAGTCTTGTGTTGCAAAATTTTTGTAAACACGTTCTGTTTCAATTACATTGGCTTCGAGTTGGTAACCCGCAGTCTATATTTATAATTGAAGACCATGGGAGGGTTTTTCTAGCATCATCTGTCATGCTCTTATGAGTTTTGCATTTTGATTTCAGTGTGTACGTAGAACATGGACACAACTGGGTTTATGTCTGAGCAATGCTTCTGAGATAAACGTCTACACGCTGTCTCTTAAATATTTCAATTTAATTTTATTTAAAATGGAGCTTTCTAAATGTATTTTGTGAAAACTATAAAACATTTTGTACAGTAAAATTGTGTCTTAAAAAAACCCAACAACTTTTCGCCTGTTCAGTCAAATATTGTCTTTACCATTGGGATCTAACACTTTTTTTTTTGTACACATCACTTTTAATTTCCACCGAACAAAGGTGTCCAAAATAACAAACCTCTGTAGATGTGTGAGGCTGAAGCGGGCCGACACAGACCACACAGCACAAGGAGAAAGGTCAAGCAATTTACCATCGCTGGCTCCTGTTTTAGTCGAGTTACAATGGTATAAAAAATATGGGACCAATAAGGAGGGGGAGGCAGAGGGAGAGAAAAAAAGTCATGGAATAAAGCAGTCAGTGCCTAGAGCAAGGCAGAGGAGCAATTGTGTGGCAGAGTGAGTTATTTTGCTTCACTTGCTGCATCAGCAGGGGGTTGTGTGTGTGTGTGTGTGTGTGTGTGTGTGTGTGTGGGTTTGCGAGTGTCTGTTGGTGAAATAAGGAACAAGAGCATCTAAAAAAGAGAGGATGTCCAGGAGAGTGAGGTCAGGTAACAATCACACAGCATGCAGCACCACCAAAGGTCCCACTGAAGTGATTAATTGAATTCACACGTCACTCAATACTTAACAGCCCAATCAGAGCTTGGTGGATTGGTTAATTACATTTTTAAGAGGAGATATATTTTTGGTCTAATGGAATTTTGCTTTTCAATCCAGTTTATCATAAAAAGGGAGGCATCTTGTTTGAGGAGCGAGAGAGGCGGAGAGAAACAGAAGAGCAACATTAATAATTACACACAAAGAATGAGGGAGAGATTCAAAATGCAAGAAAGATGCAATTAGAGGAAGTCTAAATAATACACAGCTTCGGGATAAAAAGGTTTAAATGTAATTCGGGGCTCTGAGCAACGTCAAGCAATTAAAGTTTCCGCAAAAGTTTGGAGAGAACTTCGTGCAATCATTTGGACTCTGAAATCCCACAGCAGCACCTAAAAGTAGACACTGTGCATCTTAATGTGAGCAGTTCCATCTCGTGGTCTGAGCGTGCTTTGTACAAACAAGAACATCTCCTTTAACAATACAAGTGTAATAAATAATGGCTGTGCTTTTTCCAGCCCTCTCTGCCAGCGTGGTTACCTTTTTACATATTCTGCAGTATCGAAATAATCACTTTGTGGAGTGAGATAGTGACAAAATATAACAAATGCATGGGAAAAAAAGCAGTTGTTTTAAAATAGGTCAAAAGAACCACATAAAAGCAACGCTGGAAAACATGCTTGGTTTTGGTGGAATCAATAGGAATTGTGCAGCAGCTGCCAAAAGACAGCTTTATGTGGTTCTTTATAGCTGCGGGCCGTGTGAAGCTTCAAAAAGTAGGTCTTACATATGTGCATACAGCCTCATGAGCCACTCGTGAATATGCTCTTCTAAATAGGTTAAATTGACCAATAATGTTTTCATATGTGTCTATTTTAAAGGCATACAAAGCAGGTTTGTGTTGTACATATACAAGAACAAGAATCCTAGCTTCTGATACATACATAGGTGAAATATTCAGAAGGATGTGATGTGTGAAAACTTTAGAAATTACTTTGACAAGGAGCTCGCTAAAGTGACTGAATTGACACAATGGTGACAGAGTGATGTATCGAGGCAAAAATATCCGCACTGGGGAACGTATACAAGTGCCAGCATTGACATTAATTTAAATTTAAAAGTGTACTCTTAATATGTCGTCTCTCTAAACTCAACTGTCTCATTCCTCCACAACACAAACAGACAACAGCTTTTGTTCACCTGTATAAGTGGCCTCTGTGTCCTCCCTTTCTCTCAAAACAGCCAAAATAAGCCATTCATGCATAAAACTGTCAGGTAGCACTACCTCTCTCAACATGTGTTGCAGATGGTTACCAATGCAGCCAGTTTTTATGGGCAAAAATATTCAAACTGGCATCAGAAGCAGACTGAAGAAAACACTGATGAAATATTTCATTTTTCATGTTGTTTCATGTTCTTCTCTAATTCTCCATGTCACCATTTGACCTAATTTGTTCTTTTGGGCTTGTCATGGCAAAGCAGCTCATCCAGCAAACACGCCTGATGAGGTGTGAAGCTTGTACCCAAATCAAGCTTTTCTACCCTCTGCCCACATTCTCTGCTCTCTGGAGGTTGTTCAATAGCACAGGTGCAGGGTCAGATGGACGCTTCGCTGTCCAAACCTAGAGTTGAGGAGGCAACCCACAGATAAGCCATTCACAATACCCTCTCACAGGTAGACTGATGTCGCCTTCAGAGAAAGTAGTGAAGACAAACACAAACACATCATTATGAAACTCCTCTTTATTTACATTAGAAAAGCACATATTCACTTTTACTAAAAATATGAAAAGGCTAAGGCTGTAATGATTGTTCAACAAAACCATAAGTTCCACAAAGCAATATTTTAATTATGAAATTATTTTTTCCAGACTTTGTTCCCTTAAATATTAAGTATATGTACATGTTTTTCCATTGCAGTTTGATGGATAAAACAAATTCAATCTCACTTTAATTCATGCAAACCTAATTTTTATTTTTTCAACTACATCTGGGCATGAACATTATTAACTGATAATTATTTGTTTATTATTTATTGATAATTAAATGTAATTTGTCCTGTCATGAGTGTACAAAATGTTCATATTCATGTTCTGTGGTATGTCCATTGCAATGAAACCTCTTGTCTGGGATCACTGTGAGGTGGTAATGGCCGGCACCGTTCTCTCAGTCGACATTAGGAGAAAAAAAGAACAACCCAGTCAGCGCAGTGAAGAGGGCAACACAGTTGTGCAGAAGCTCTAGAAATCCAGCTGTTTGTTTCCAGAACCGCTGAGGCCACAGGCTGAAGCCCCACCGACTGCTCCTGGCAGATCCCCCCTGCTCACACGACTCACTGTCTCAGACAAGTCTGGAGGCAAATGCAGTCTCTAAAGAAACAGGACAGGGAGGGTGCAGAATATTAGAGCAGCTCGTATGGAAGAGATGAGAATGCAAACACAACACTGGGATCAACGAACAGTAGATGCTGCACTCCAGTGATGTTTATTCAGGCCATGTTGGCCTGAAATTGCATTTGATGCTTCAGCACTCCCCTTAACACTGGCAGCATGGAATAAACCTGCTAGCGTGCTGCTAAATGCTTCAGAGAACTTAGGATCTGTTACAGCTCACAGGGAATATGTGCGAGTGTATTCATGGGTTGTGAACAGTAAATAATAGCATAAATTTATGAGGAGAGGTAAGGGAATGTGCAGTAGCTTTCCACTTGTTGAGAGCTTACTTGTGTATGGGAGAATGTGGTTGTTTGGCTTAGACCATTAAAACATTGGGTATTAGTGTATGGCAGTTATGTGTTTTAGTTCACTATGTTACTTTTCATAGAGAGACTAATTATAGTAAATAAGGTTTATTAGAATCAATTCATTCTTTCTTTCTGAAGAGAGCTTATCAGTCTAGCAGCCTTGCGCCAACTCTAAGCACAAAAACCCTAAAAGAGGTTAATGAGGGCCACTCATCTAAAGCCCACTAACACCAACAGGCTAACTGCTATAAAGCTTAAGAGGGTTGTAGTGCTCTCTGTGCACGCTGCGTGAAAGGCCCTGCACCCACAGAGTGGAGCTGAGAGGACTTGAAGTATGTTCAGTCAAAAAGTGTTGAATCGCTCAAGTGTCTATGAAGAAAGCCGACTCAGTATACAGGTATACGACAATACAAGAAGTTGAGCCCTGTAATTAGTCCATGAAAGAATCTCTGATGACATCCGAAACCCGTACTCAAAGCGGGGTCTCAAACCCCACCCAAACACGCTCTGCAAACTTTATTTGCACCCCCTCAAGACATGAGGCATTAGGAGACCTACTCCCACAGATACTTATCTTTTTACCTAATGACTAGGTGTTTGGGTACAGGGTTTAACTGCGTCCTTTCTAGAAGATAATTCAGGACTACGCGACACTCGTTAACCCTGCAGGGTAGTGCGCTTCCTTCTTTTTCTCCACATTGTGTTTTTAAGGATTTGGGCATTTAAAGCTACAAAATCTCTTTTTTCTTTTCATATGTCGGATGTTCACATCTGATATGAAGCCTTCTGTTTCCTGCTACAGCAGTCTGGGCCCCTAAATACTTTTCTAAGTCCCTTGTTTGTCCTTTGTGTGTGTATCAGAAGTTGGCTTGTCAGGCAAGTCGAGGAAATAAGAGGAGTCGTATTCATGGAGCCAGTCTTTTATGTAGGGCAGGTGACTACAGTGCAGGCCCTATAATTTAATGTAATATGGTTAGGGTAAGGTTACTCAAGAGGAATACAAGCAAGGTTGGAAGATTCCCACTGGGAGAACATGAAGACATACGAGAATCTGCAAGAAGACACTCGATTTAAAAGAAAAGTACCGCTTTCTTCTGCTTTTTTTTAATACAATGCCAATACAAAAAGTTGCGAAAACTCATTCACTGGCCTTGAGGGGGCCTCCAGAAGCGGTGCATCTACCCCTGCCAAACCTCACCTGTGTAACCTTTCGTGTCTTCAGCTCACTCAAGTGTGATTGAAAAAGAAAAACAATGCATTGATCAAGCCTGGATTCAGTCCTGCTTAGTGCACTGCAGCGGAAACGCGCTAGAGAGAAGGCTAGTAGAAAAATCAATCACATATACATCATCCTCAGTGGGAGAGTAAAAAAAAAGACATCACACCGTTGTCTGGCTGTCACGCATCCACGGGCCTGGCTACACCGTGTCTCTTTGGCTCTGGGCTCTGTGAACCCACTGAGCATGTGCAGAGGGAAGGTCAAAGCAATCCAGAAGTGAAGCTCGGCTCCTCTAACCTTTGAGTTCAGGGGCAGATGAGAACAATCAATGGTTACATCAAAGTTGGAGGGAGGAGCAGACAAACCCAATCGATTGGTTTGACACACAGAGGAAAAAGACAGCCCAGTAACAATCAGCAACAATCCCTGGACATCCAGTGACAGCCTTTATTATAGCTGATAACACATATTGATTAGCAGCCAACAGACTTAAAAAAAAAACAAACAAAAAAAACTTTGAACTACGTGCTTTCTAATCTTTATTTTGTCGTGTTTACTCTTATGACAAAAAAAGACTAATTCTAATAAAATAAAAAAAATGAAAACAAACTCAAATGTGAGAGTATATTGTGTGGCCAAGTGCAGCACCATATGCAGTGACACCAAATGAATGGAGGTCAGTGTAGGATCAGACAGACATCGTCACAGAGGCTCTCAGGCTGCCTTCCTGCGACCTGCACACTCCATGATGTAAACAAGGACATCCGGAAAACCCTCAGAGGCATAGTGGGGTGTATGTGTGTGTGAAGTCTTTCTTTGCTGCCTGGCAACCTTCACGAGGGTGCAGAAAGAAGAGGAAAAAAAAGGGCCTGGTGGGTTGGAGGGGGTAGTTGGATGGGAGCGTACGGCGGGAAAATAAGCTAGTGGCTGTGGAGCATTGGTGGGGTGGTGGTGGTGGTGGAGTGGGTGACTGTGAAAATGGATGTGTACCACAGTGTTACAGCAAGTTATGTGTTTATTCACATTGTGATGTCAGTCTTGCCTCTCTGGTGGCAGACCAGGCTAAAGGTCTGTGGTTCAGCTTGGCTCCACAGTCAGGGAGGCTGGGGCCATGCTGGCAACAGGGTGAGGGGTGACACAGCCCCAAACGAGCGCTAAGCACTTGAAATGAGCCCTCTGGGCCAGCCCACAGACTAGCTTTGCTTAAGAGGGTTACTTATATCTCCCCACAATGGACAATTTCCTTCAGCTGAGCTACTAAAGTTCAAAACCGGTTCATGTGTTTCATGCTGTTTGTAATGCTCATTCACAAAGTTTGGATAGGGATGATATTTGTATATTTTATATGTATTTGTTCAGCTTTGGTAAAAAACAAAATATAAGCCAATAATCTAAATCCTACTGGTAAATTCTTCTAATACTCGCTCACAAAGCTCCACCATCAAAAGCATTCCAATGACGGTAACGGCTTGCTAATGATTGGAGTATTAGGTGCTAATTTAACGAGTCATTTCTTCCATAGAGTTTTAGCCACAGTCTCAAATGGTCTGTGTCACTGTACAGCTTAGAACTATGGGAAACCCTGCACCTTGTTGGAACACATGATGGCTGGACTGGCACTTCCAATCAGATTACCCAATGTTTGAACAGTTTGAACATGTTCATGGAAGTGACACGATATTTACCACAAACACCTACTTAACACAAGAGTTGTTGTAATTCAGTCAGTAAATTATGAACTCCTCTGGGTCAGAGACGTGATGTAATATATATTGTTTCAGCAAATGCCTGCAATGCATCCAGTCCAACTATGACTATAGACTCAGACAGACCTCAAACATTAAAAATAAATCACAGTTATTCCATTGATGCAGAACAGAAATATGTCATGGCTACCATATTCATGGAGAGTGGTCATATTAGAGGTTATACATTTTTGTCAATTCAATTTCCCTGGGCTGCAGAGTTGCAGTGCAACCACTGTAAACTAATGTGTACATCTGTCAAAACACCAGGTCAATGTCCTACATTCCCAGTCCCATCTTTACAACAAGACAAGGGTCAATATGGCAGCACAACATTTTGCAGCTGAAATTGGTACAAATTTCCCAGACTTCCTGGTCCACTCAGTCACTAAACCAAGCTAAATCACCTCCAGGTGCCATAATCCCTTGCACCTCTAAAGTTACACTGCAATGTGTGGGAAATCATTTGCTGAACCTATAGTAGCTACCTAGTATTAACTTCAGCTCACTAAAACAAAACCACAATATGAGGTGATGACCCTTTCAATTGGAGAAGCAAACTATCTTCATGTTTTCATTAATAATTTCACAGAAAAGTTCTGCTACCCGAGAGAAAATGCAGTAAAAATCAGCCCATCACTGCAGGTAATTCTAGCCTACTTGCACATAACAAAAGCAAAGGAAAAAAACCTCTGCCTTCCTCTTCTTTTGTGGTAACAAAGAATGGAACGGGATCCCAAGCCGTGCCCTAAGAATAATCTGCTGATTGGGGAGGATTCCATCCCCAGCTGAAAACTACAGGACTGTTTCTTGTTTCTTTTAGTAAACATGCATGTAACACTCATAATTTGTCAAGTTCTGGTGACATGTCAGTTCCTAAAATGAATAGGATTTTTTTAAAACTACTTATTTGCTCAAAAAGTAAGTCAATAACATTTGAGTACTAAGGTGAAATATAAACACAGGAACAAAGGTACAAATCGAGAGAACAAAAGGGCAAGAGCTTCATTGTGTTAAGTGGACGATGGTCACCAGCCTGCCCTATCACCTGCTGCCTGATCCAAGATAACCTGAGAGGCAAACTGACAGAGACACAGGCTCCTCACCGTTTCTGCTTCACGGCTAATGTGTATGACATGAGTAAGCATTTTGAGTGTAATTATATTCTCAAACACAAAGAATGGGACAGGACAGATAACTGACTGAATTTCATTAAAGATGAGCAAGTCCAAACAGGAAATTGATTAGCCCACAATACTTCATGCTTTTCTAATACCCAATGGAATGTTTCATCCTGGACTTTGGAATTGCTGGCACCTCGTTTACCCTTCACGGTCCAAAGGCTGACGCAAAACAGCATCAGATAGTTTCTGTCATGTTACTAAACATGACATGCATGGGAATCATTTAGCCTTGTGATGCTTCTGAATAACCAAATGGACAAACAAGGGCCAAAGTGTAACTGCACTGAAGACAGCAACTTGACTTGTTATCACAGTCATTGCCTTCTTTTACTGAACTGTCCTCTGGGGGCCTCTGCTTGGACCTGTCAAGAACATTGACAGAGAAAGCAGCATGGGGCCATTTTGTCTCTTTTCACTTCATTTTTGTTTCTCTTTGGACAGAAGTGTTGGTATGGACCGTGGGCGTTTACAGGGCGAAGGGGTGAGGGCACTGACACTAGGAGTGGTGGGCAGGAAAAAAAGGCTGGTGGAAAGTGGTGGGAAGGGGTTAGTTGGTGTTATAGACTTAGGCGCAGCCAGAGAGTGTGGTTAGACCCTGGAGTGACATGGTGCCCGGGGAGAGAGGGAGAGGAATAGAGGGTGGAGAGTACAAACATATCTAAGTGCTGCCTTCATTACATATAGGCCCATAGCAAAGAGAAAGGCTGCATGGGTTATGACAGCATATCTGGGGGACTTCTGGTGCCCTCAAACACTTCTTTTACCCCCGAAACAATGACTGTGATATAAAGTCCTTGGGGTAAAAACAACAGTGAGCCTGGGTTAAAGCCGGTTTTCCTGCACAGAAAAATCACACCTATGGTTATAAACAGCATTTACAGCAAGAGGACACTTAGTTGAAAACCATTTTTTCTTGTCATCAAAGTATAGAAGTCAACACAGAAAATACACTCATTCCTTGGACAATGTCAGGAAATGTCAGGTTTATCTGCAGCCTCCATCCCAAAAATACAGCACTAAGACATTTTGTCATATATTATTCATAGTTTTCCCCACTGCAGTCAGACTACAAGAACACACGCCCATGTACAAAAACAGAGAGAGCCACACTGCCACTCTCCTGTGCATGTGTCTTGCTACTAAGAACACCGCTGCAAAAAGCAAACTGTAAAGCCTGGGATCACTAGACCAGCCTTTCCAGTCATATCTCTCCCTTATCTTCTGGACCACAGTGGATTTCATGCTGTTTACAAGCAGAACATTTGACTAAGTGAAAGGTCATCTGGAGGTTACTGTGTCGACAGGGAAAGTGGTCCACCCTTTGGAAGGGTGGGGGCTGATCACAGTGTAATCTGTGGTTGCATTAGAAATACACTGCATGAACAATTAATAGGCAAACTGAATTACTGATGAATTTATTGTTTAAAAAGATACAGTGCTGTCAGTGAAAGCTGTAAAAACTGTGAGTTTTTTTCTCAGCAGAATATATAGGTTACCAGTTTATTAAAAAAAGTAACCCAGATCAAACAAATACACATTTTTGGTCATAAATGACAGATATAACTGTTCTGCTGCAGCAGCAACAGCTTCTCAATCAAAGCGGTGTATTGCTTGACACAATATTTTGCTCACATTTGATAAAGGCCCAGTTCTATAAGGTTTGTCAGGTAATGAATGTGACATTATACTTTCCAGGCAATGTTGAAAATATATATGCATGTGTTTAAGTCACGGCTGTCTTGTATTTTACACGCTTTCCCCTGTTTTTACTGCTTGACAAAATCTTATAGAAAATAACGATAGGTTAGGGAATTATCAACTTTATGTTATGTTTTAATTTTATCTACCTTAAACTATATCAGAAGTATACTGTTATAAATTGCCAGTATTTGGATGCTCAATAATGCAGCTTGCCTACAATTTTCAGAAGTAAACTAAGTGAATGACTGCCTATGGAGAATTATATTAAATCATTAGTATGAACAAGTATGGTTTTGAGAAGGCTAAATGAAAACTTGATAAGCTTGAAGTTACAAGGTTTGTTCCTGGATCAAGTGCTAGGATAAAAGCTCTGAAAAGGACACTGAATACTAAATCAAAATCAAATATTTTACACCGCTCTGATGAATCATCTCTTTCTCTCAAGTGTACTGAACATTGATGTGTACTTCTCAATTACATAAGCCACATTTGTTTGAGGTAACACATTGATGAGTTTGTAATAAGTGCTGTCTTTTAATGTGTGTGTGAGAGTGTAAGTTTGCACTCATCCTTATTCCTACGAGAATAAAGGGGGGTGTGTATAATCCATCACTAGTTGATAGTCCTCACAAAAAAAGAAGCCTTTTCTGCTGAGAGGACAGCCCTTGTGTGGACAAAGACCACCATACTGGGGACTTCATAGGACCCAGCTGAAAAGGTGTTGCCCAGAGTAACCCCATTCACATTAACAGGCATGCTGGCCAAAGCCAGTCATTACTGCTGACTTGGACCAGCCGGGCCACACATAGACCAGCCTCAAGCCTCTAAGGCCATTCATTGCACATCAGCCCACAGGAACAGAGCCTGATCTTTGGAGCATCTAGGATTGTTACCCATCTATTAGACTGACCGTCTTAAGAGGATCAATGCAGCTTTAAGTATAAAGATAAAAACAAAGAGGCAGAATTTTGATATAGTATGTCCATACTGCAACATTAAAATGGGTGACTCTGAAGTATAATTTGTGGAGTAAACAATGGTTGGTGGAAATTTTAGGTATGTTGTACTGGCAGCCAATAATGATTTGACAATATAGCAAACAATATAGCAAAAAGCATGTTTTATATAGGTGTGTATGTACAGTTGGTGATATGATGAAGCATAAAGCCTGGAGATGCATTTAGTAGGACAAACATCAACATTTTAAATGACAATTCCTTAAAGTAGCTGACAATAGAAACTACAAAGTTAAGTAGAAGTTAAGTACAAACAGATAATGAGTGCTTTAGTGCCCCATGCTGCAAACTGTGTGAAACAACAATGTTTTCAGTAATCAAAAATCCCCATAAGTCTACTGTATATTTCATGTGCCATCCTTAAACCCTTTTTTCTCGATTCAGGAATATGTGACTACTGTTTGGTACACATTTGACACATTTCAGTAACCTCGGCCTTCTGTTTCTCTCTCCAGTTTGCCCTCTACACCCCAAACCTCATCTTTCCCCACATGCCGTCGCTGTAGGCAGGTGATGGTGTAAATTTAGCCACAGCTAGGTGAGGTGCTTCCTGGGTAGACTAAAGGCAAAGCCACCTTTAGGCTGTCCAACATGTCAGAGGGAATGAGACATCACCTCGAGTGCCCTGTCAAAAAATTCACCACCTTCCTTTGCCCTGTGACCCCCGGGTCCTAAACACACGTAGGTGATGGGGATTTGTGTTTGTGTGTTTTAATTTAGCCTCAAACATTTCAGCCTTGAGCTAACACGGAGCGCTGGCTGAGTGTTAATTGTGAAGCATTACTAAAACCATTAAAAACAGTGAGCTCAGGCCGGGGGAGACTAAATGCTAGTTGAAATCAGAAAGACAAAGCTTAATGCATGTGATATCCCCTCTGCAAATGACCCCTATTTAAGTGACACAGTAAACATAATAACAAACAAGGAAATACTTTAAAATAAGGTATATCAACAACAAATATACAGGTATACTGAATGTGAATCCCACTGGTCAAAATGCAAGATGCCATTACAGCACCTAACAATCTGCTGTAATTAGTTAGTGTATTGTTAGTATTGCTGTTGAGATATCACATACTCTTCATACCTTTAACATAATAACAATGAGCTGTATTAAATGCCTTTTTATGCTACTTGCAAACTTTTTAGAAGAAATTTAAAACCAAAAGAAGTTTAAATGAGGGTTCTCAACCACCAAAGCTGTGGTTGAGGTGGTTAGACTTATTTGTCAAAAATGTGAATGAAACCACAAAGAACTAGACTAAAAAGAAAGGATATTAGTTTGATGGCATGTAATTACAGTCCAATTATCCTGCTTCAACTTCAGTGTGAAATTAAAGTTAGGCAATGTGTATAGATAGACAGTGCTGACTCTTTTGAGTTGAACAAAATTGGAAAGAGTTCCAAACCAGACTATCTACTTCTTCATTCTCCCCAGTGCCGAGTTAGACATTTTGCTGGGAAATGGGCGGCCTGCCAGATTGGGGCCAAGTCAGAGTTGTCAGGGGATTACAGTTCTGCCTTGCTCACCGCAGGGGGTGCAGAGCGGGCCTCAATTACCCTGGAGCGGCGTGTTTGATTTGGCCCGGCACTTTTGGGGACAGACCAAAAGCTGAATAATGCACCATTAGCAACTCAAAATCCAGCCCTAAAATGAGCCCACTTATGCATCACATACAGTAATTGTGTGTCTATCAAAGGCTGGCAGGTCTACACCAATTACCCTGATAACAACAAAACAATCTATGCATATTATTAAACGGGAAACACCTGTGGGTAGCCTCAAACATCCCAGTTTTTGTGATTATAACTTCACACTCAGACTGACACCAAATGAGGTTTACTCACTTTAAAGTGCTAAAAAGTTATTTCAATAAAAAATGGTGATGGCAAAAGTGCTGAGAAATGTTTGTAAATGAGAGAGCAAGGAGAAATAGAACGAGAGAGGGGGAGATCTCCCTACTCTGTCTACAGTGGGAGCTTGTGCAATTGAATTTTACAGGATATGAGGCAGCAAATGGCATGTAAAGGCTGAAGCGTCAGACGGTCGCTGCCACGTGGGCCAGACAGATAAGGGAGGTGTAAGTGAAATCATTAGGTAACTCTGCAGGACATCAGGGCCAGTTTGAGGTTGGCAGGGGGCTACAAGAGCCAAAGGTCCTCCTTGAGCTCCATTGAACACCCACTCAGCCTGATATACATGCACTTACAAACACACAGGGAAAATCACTTCTACAAACACGAGCCACAAGACAAACAAGAGCCCAAGACTGACACGGGCAAACAATCAAGCACTGTTTTTCCCTCTCGTTTTACAAATACACGCACATCAATACACACACACACACACGTAGTGATTGGCACGCACACATACTAGTACTCACACCACTTCAAACTGCAGACGCCTCATTGAGGTATCAGCCCATGCGATTGTGTTTGTCCACCTGGGTATGAAAGAGCCATTCTGGCTTGTGTGGAGGAAACAGCAGTGTGGTACAGCTCAAGCCGGAGCCCAGCTAGGCTACGTCTGTCTCAGGCTTTCAGGGAGGGGAGCAGCCAAGTGTGGATGCACCTCATTACCTCACTCATCCACACACCAATTACCCCTAAATAAATACACCCAGCCCACAGGCAGCAACAATGACATCCAGCCTGAAAAGGAAGAAAGGACGCCGTTCAGAAAGCATTTGCACGCACAAAAAGTGCTGTTGGATAATGCTGAAAAAAGTGCAGAGAAAAGAAGCAAAGAGAAGAACATGCAGGAGGCTGTAAGTCTTTTAAAGACCTCAAAGACCAAACACAGAAAGAGAAAGAATGAAACAAACACCAAGCAAGCAGAGTGAAGTGATTCAGAAAATGATAATTTCTTGCTAAATTTCACCCAACACATCCACAAATGATTGTTGTGGCGGGGGAGGGGCCAAGTTTAATTGTTTTAATGCAGGCAGCCATGAGATGGCCGTGCCGTTGACTAAAATGGTGAACACTGTAGAGCTGGCACATATTTGCATTTAAGACGGACCGCTTGGGGGTAATGGTAGCAACAATGTGTCTGAAGGCCAAAGAATGTTGGCTAAAAAGGGAATGAATAAGCGCATGGAACTAAACACTTTGATCACTAGAAACTTAGACAAAACCTGACAGTTTGTATTAAGTGACAGAGGTGAAATGCAGTTACCAAAATATCATTCTACAAGGAAAATATTAAATGTATGTATGAAAGGATGTACTAAAGGTGTATGGCAGAGGAAGCAAGACAGATGTGTTTTCAGAGAAGGGGGGTCTAAATGAGGAGAGTAAGCAGAGAGAAGTTCCTTCATGCCCCCTATTCCGACGCTCCCACCTCCCTCCATGTGGGATCTTTCTGCATGAGTGCCTCTGTCATACCTGGGGGACAAAATGGTGTCTCTCTTCTGTCTGTCTGTCTCTCTGCCCCACTTCCTTCCTACATCTCCTCTTGTGTGTGCTGCCACTATGGTCTATATAGAGACAGAGAGCTAGGTTTGTAGTACTGTTTGGCAACACAGCCCAAGGACTTCTATGTAAAAAAATGAAATGAGGACAAATGCAAATATGTTCAAATAAACAAGTCATTAATAATTAACTTCAATCTCTACTGTGGATCAGCCAGTACAATAAAATGCTGCATGACACCCAAAGGCAACAAGGGATGATTCACTTCCTCCTCTGACACTTGAATAGATGATGTGTTCAATGAAATTTTTTGGTGAGCTGATTTCTGAGCTTCAGGTTGCATGAGCGCATATGAAACTTGATTAAAAAGCCACGTGAGCAAGCCGACCTGGGTTAGCAGACTTGAAGCAGATTCCTGGTTACCAGAAACAACCGCTGGGAACGTGTCGCTTTTCCGAGCTGTTGAATCCGTGCAATAAAAATGAGATGATGGATGTAGCTGATGTGATGGAAGCAGGTTTATTAGGATTCATTTCCTGACGGAGGCCTAATTAAGGAAGGGCATGTCATCGTAGGTCTGGTGCCACAGGTGGGTGGAGTAGCCTCGATGTACTGTCGCAGCATAGATAGGATTCCTGATGGACAGCTCAACAGTCAGCTGAGGTGACACTTCGTGGGAATCCCATTGTCACATGCAAGCAAAGAAGTGCCAGCTCTGGGAAAACTGACTGCCTCTTCCTTTGAAATCCATGACTCCATGACTAATGTTTTTTTCTTCCAATATACTTAGAAAAGTGTGGGACTTGCACACATTAGACAACAATCCTGTATACTCTCACACAAAAATTTCTTTTTCACACGGTATATCTACTAAAGTGGAATCAGCAGGTGATATACAGGATCACCCAGGACACACCTCAGAGATGGCAATTAATTTGATCAATCCTCAAATGGGCAGAGATGGACGCTTTTGTTTGTGTTCATCAAAATATGCCCTGGGGCACAATCTGTCAGTCACTTCTGTCTATTACACAACAAGTGGAAATGATTTTATGAACTCTGACAATAAAAGTGTGAGGTCTGGCTGTGTGCACTAACTGGAGATCACTGCTGTTGGCAGTAACAATAGCATTGCCTTTAGTACTGATCAATGTAGATATTCAATTAAACCTTGTGTGTTGACAGTCTTTTTTGTGTTCTCTTTAGGAAGTGTGAGAAATAACACTGTGTGGATTTACAATTGTGTATAATGTATAAAAATGGGTACATAAATGACTGGTCACAAACGTGAAGCATTTACGCATGATAATTACTTGTCAAAATAACTAACATTTTACAAATTAAATGTAATTTTGTTGTCAACTGATATTTGTTGGGGCCTTGAAAGGTCTTTATTTGAACCAATATCATGAAACAGCTTTAGGAATAGCTAAACGAGAACACCACTTCTTAGTTATATGGACCATATACATTGGCAAACACAGTTACTTCAACTGCCAAAACTCTAAATTAACACCTTTTTGGTGAGAAAGCCCAATATAGAGCACATCCCACCAACACCACAGCTGGCATTCAAGGGTAAAATTAATTACTTCAGATACATGTGCTTCCTCTCAAAGTGGCAGACTTATTTGCATTGAGGAACATTCAGCAGAAGTAATCGATGCACACACAAAATACGGCCACCCAATGACCTCAGCCCCGTCTCAAAGTCCCTCCTCGTCCCTAAAGCCCTGACGGCTCAGCCATGCATGGAGGAACAAACATAGGTAGCGAGAGCAAATCACACCGCAACAAAACACAGAAACATGAATGGGAAGCATTACAATGACGGGTTGGACGCAGGACAATGGGCCCGCTATTAAACAAACGGCAAATCCCAGGATGGGCTGTGTGAGTATGATACAGATTACAGGCACCTAGTCCCTGCTTGGGGAACAGGGGAGATGGAGAAAAAAGGACACAATATTGCAATCTGACAGCTGACGTCTTCATATAAATGTATGAATTTACATTCCAATTAGAGGAAATTTACATCTTAATCACAGCGAGCAGTGTGTCGGTCCCTCGGTTAGTGTGTTGCTACGGTAATGAGGTGGGATGCTGCTGTGCTCTCTCATCCAGACAGTGATCTGTCAGCAGACGACACCTCCCTGTTATGAGAGTGATGCACCCTTAAATGCAACCACCAACACAATTCAGTAATATTCGCTGAAATCTGTCTTAAATACCAACAAGGTTTGAGCTGCCACCCGAGGATAATTTGCCAAATACGGAGTTTGAAAAATATCAAACATGTCTTAAATACAGTCCACTGAACTAGGTGTGTCTTTAACTGTCACTCAAATGACAAGCTCTCAGCCCTCAAAGGCATTCCATTTCTAATTTCCATACTAATAATGGGTATATTATCTTTAATGGTTTGACTTTGTTTTGTTGCATTTGAAATGGATGGTGAAACCTTGTGGAAATACAGAAATCATACATCATCTGATCAAATACTATTGTACTGTGTAAAAAAAAAAAAAGCCAAACTTGTGGGATCAAAGACTAAGGAAGGGTCAGTGTTGTTCTGGTCATCATTACATCACCAGTCAAGTCCATCCTCAATCAGAGCACTTATGAACATATACTGTGTGTCTTTTAGAAAGCAGAGTAAAGATTGCATAGGTGGGAGAAAACAATGAACCATATAAAAGTATTATATAAAAAGTTTTCTATTTGTGGTATACTTCAAAGTTCAGTTTAAGAAAACCACACCATCAAGTCTAAGGCCTGCACACTGAAATAGCATTCAGCTGTTCATACAATTTTAAAGAGTCCAGGAAAATACTCTCTCTTTTTTTACAGCACAGTTATACAGCACTGAACTGTATTGGAGCAACTTCATTACTCTAATAATTTACTTAAAGGACACTACTGATTGCTGACAATGCAAACAGAGCAGAGTAGCTACATCACACAGAGCACATAAATCAGTTGAACGCTGTCCTTTGCCATCTTCGCGGCTGACTTTAATACAGGGATGTGTGAACAAAAAATTGGAGGTAAATGAGGCATGACTTTTTATCACCCACCTCATAGCCAAACAGGCCTTTCCCGCCAGAGACATTGCTCTAATGGCTGATATCTATGGACGCAGCCTATTACTGGATACTGCCTGTAATTAAGACAAGTCAGATTACACCAGGGCACTGCCTCATTTTTAATATGTAGGCTGCTATTAGAGTGAGATGTGGTGGTGCATTCTGCTTTCAGAATAGAAAAAAGCACAGCCTCATTGTAGACGCTCAATGCAAAACACAACATGGGTGGATATGTGGACCTTGATGCAGATTCTACCCTGGACTGCGGTCTGTCTGGAAAAAAGATGCAGAGAAGTTGTGTACAAATTTGCATTTGACACAGTGTCTAACCCCACAGATTGATTCCCAGAGTACAGCTGTGGTGGCTGTGCACTTGTGTCTGACCATCCAAATGAGATCGTCTCTCCCTTTTGAGAGGAAGAGTGGTTCAGCTGCAGTTGAGTTTAGCTTGACAACATTTCCAAACAAACACTAAGGTATAAGATGCCAAGTTAACTTTGTGTCTAGTGGCAAATCATGTAAAAAGGGTGAATGGTAAAAACTGTGAACTGCTATGCTAACTATGGATATAAAACCACAAAAGTAAAAGACTGTGAAAATGGGGTTTGAGAAGACAATGCACATAGTTAGCACATACATAAAAAACATTCCCAGACATGTGCTGAGATGTGTGTGCACAAACCTTTACTAATTTTATTGCATTATTGTGGAGTGTTTTTAGATGAAAAAATTTATGAGATTCATCAACAGCTAACCCTGAGGTTCAATCAACTATTTTTACATGCACAGCTGAGTTGATTATTATATTGAGGGCCAATGCTGATAGCATTCAACCTCTGTAAAAAGAGCTAACCTCAAAACATGTAGCATTAAACTATTACTATTGCTCTAAGCACTGGCTTTCATTTTTTCCTCATTTGTATAGTTTTTTTACACTGTGCTGGTGTCTCCAAAACTCTGTGCCACTCTAGCTCTGTGAAAAAAATATACGCAAAGCATCAACTTAAAGACAACTAAGCCTTACACATGTATGTTTGCTTTACTAAGAGAATTATAAAGTACTGCCGTTTCAGTCAGAGTAAGGTGATAATTATAATTTCTGGTGGCATGTGACATACTTGGTGAGGAGGTATTTTTAACACTAATCAACTGAAGGAGCACTGTAACCTTTTCTATGTTAATATTAAACTACTCCTGGTTTTGTGTTAGGAAAATAGGATTTAGACTAACTCAAAAGACACTATAGCTATTCTATTATTGAATCAAAGTGGCTTTTTGTCCTTTGCATTTGCCAAGGGCTTTGCAAATTGTAATTTGTTGGATTTTGTTGTTGAGTGCCTAGAGATAATTTTTGCTGAAAATTGTAGCTCCCCAAAGAGTTAATAGAGCTGATATGAATTTTACTACATATACAGTCAAATACATATAAAAAGTGACTAACTCTCTTGTCTTTGGTCTTAACTCTATAGGGGTCCCAAGCCAGATAAAGACTTGACAACATGCTATTGTCACAGGGAAAAAAGGACTCATAAGAATCCCAAGTCTAACATATGGAGTAACCTTTGTGGCCTTCCGGGCCTTGGGGAGCAGTGGTGAGGTACGAGGGGGGCTGTAACGCTCCGAGGACGGTAGGCACGCTAGGGAGAGGTGAGCTGTCACCCCCCATTAAGATCACTGCTGCGCTCAGAGAGAGGGAGGGGGAGGAAGTGAGCAGGCTAAAGAAAAAATACTGGTTCCTCACTAACCGCCATCTAGAGCCATCCTCAGCCTCAGAACCCTCAGTCTATAGCTGCCTCATGGGAAACATTTGCACGCACGTCTTTCTCATTCTTAGCTAGCATGAGCCACAGAGTGTGTGAGGTGCAGGGGGATGGGAGTGAGTGGTCGGCCTGTGTAAGCTGAATGTATGGATTTTGCGTAACAAAAAGACAACTGTGCACGCTAATTTAAATGCCCTATAGAATGAAGATATACTTATTAAAAGTGGCAAATAGGAAGTGACAGAAGTAATGCAGACAGAGAGAGCTCCATTCAAAGTTCAAATAAGGGGAATTAAAGGGCCAGAGATGATTTTGGCACTATATGCATAAGTCAAAAAGTCCTTCAGTTAGAGAGAGAACTGAAACATTACAAAAAAGGGATAAGAATTGTTTAAAATGTGTCATAGGGGTTTAATGACATGTCGGTCCATAAGAAGCTTGCCTCAGATTTGACCTTTTGCTGCCTTTTGTGTGAGTTTGGGTGAGCACTGCTTAGCCGCATTCTGTTCCCCAGATCCCACTCCTAACACCCCTGTCACTCATCATCACTCATCATTGTTGTGGACAAAAGGAAAGTTTGGTTAAGCCACACACTGGAGTATTCTCCCACCAGAAGCTTCCCCCACCTTAACAAAATCACATATGTGCATTAGGTAACACAAAGACACAACAATGGTCAATTTTTGCTGCACAGATGTAAAATTTATGTAAAAGGTCATAAACATTTTGATAAGCTTCCAGCACCTTGTTCTCCAACTTGCCTTTTGAAGTGCGGACCTGTCCTCCCAGTGGCCCTCTGCTTCAACTAGCGAGTGTAATTAAAGTCTATTCAGAGTCCTATATGTGCCCTAACTATCCTCCATCATCTGCCCAAGCCTTTCAATAGCCACCTGTGAACTCTGAAGGACACTTGCCCTCATAAAATTCATGAGCACGGCTACATTCAGCGGCAACTCAACGACTCTCAATAGATAACACTACTTTAAACAACTCTGTGTTGACTGTTGGGTGAATCCTTTTTAAAATGAGGGAATGTATGATAACCTTACAAGTGTTGTAAAATAAATAATCCTTTAGTTGTGTATCAATTAAATTTTCAATGTGGTCTTGAAAAAAATTGAGTAAAAATTAGGAAACTCTTAAAAATAAAGGGCATCAAACCCCTCTTCTTTTTTTTTTATCTAGTCCTGGGTTTTGTTACTTTGTACTTTGTATTTATTGACATTCCATCAGCTAAACATCCATTAAAACCAACCCACTCAGCCTCCATCTTGTGATCCCCCAGCACACCAAACTGCGAGAGTGTGGGAAAGTTATTTTTAGGACCCAGGCAGAGAGCTTTCCTAAGTTTGATGCTCCTGCTCTGGATCAACATTCCACCTTTGAACCACTCCGACCATGGAAGTGTTTGTGCCTACAATGGCAATTTTACATTTCTATGTGGAGACACTGGAGAGAGGGCCAGTTTGCCGGATTAAATGGGCCATCGTATCGCTTTTACACAGAGTTCTCCACCTAGGACACATTTGTCTAATGTTAAACAATAAAAATATCCCAAACCAAACCTGCACCCTGGGCAATAGTTGCCAGTCACTACCATTATGGTAATACAGTTACAAATATGAATTCATTTATACAGTCCTATATAGTCACAGACCTCCTGGATGCAGCGTGGCCCGAAGAAACAGCCCTCTCCCTCTACTTCTAATGGGAGTTGAAGACAACTAGTGCTACTTTAATCAGGTTTGAGCCCAATGTGGTCACTCTGGGCTGATAGGGGCTGAACAGTGCATGGACTATATTAAAGGTTCACTGCTCACTTATGAAAGTGCTTCAAGACCAGGCTCATGCAGACCATGCTGTTACTCAGTTTGGCAGAACAGGAGCATGTGCCCTGTTTTGTTTTTCTTTTGTGTTCTGTGTTTGTGAGAATCATTTTGGCACTGTGTTGATGAGGTACAGAGGGCAGCACATATTTTGCCCAAAAGAGTCCCAAAGATTCATCTACATTAACGTAAACACAAAAAACTGAGAATGTTGTTTTAATGCCCTAGTGCAAGAGACAATAAAAAAAGATTGTCCTTAGTAATTGCTAAACTTTGAGCTCCCATCTGATTGTGAATATAAATAATTTCTTAAAACCAGTAGGTCACCAAATTTTTATTTTTAGCCACACATTCTTGTGAAAAAATCAACTTAAAACTTTGTAGATCTAGTCTTAAAGGAACATATATGTAGTGTATTAGATACAGCAGTAGATACACATGTAGCAGCTATAAAAGCCTTGGTCTGTGCTGTTACTACTTACAATGAAATGTTGCAGCTAAATATTACCTGACCATTTGCTATGCTTTGCCAAAGATCTGCTGCCATTGTAATATCATGACACACAGATTTATAATAATACAGATTTAAGTAAATAGGCCCAACATCATCCCCAGTAAACCCAGAAGTCAGCAAACAGTCCTTACAAGCCTTTTCAAACGCACATTTGCAGAATAGATGAAACCCTTTTAAATAATAGATGTCAATATGATGTATGTTGTGAATATTGTTCGGCTGAGGGGTCTGATCGCGTGCCACCGCATGGCCTGCACCAAGCTCTCTCGGTCTTCCTTTCTCATTCACATACTAACTATAACCACACCTCATCCTAAAACGTGACAGAGGGTGGTGTGCGTCAAGGGAGGAAGTATAAATTATTCACTGAAAATATTATTCCAAAGGTCCATTCCCATCTGATTGTGACTCCCAAGTCATTGGTCTGAGTCAGTCAGATGTATGGACAACCCGAGAATCCTAATAGGTTCAGGACATATATTTAGTTTTCTCTTAGCATGTACATATTCTTTATGAATTCTATTTGAAGTAAATATTGCCCGTTCACATTCATATGAGTTTCCTGTGTTTTTTTTTTACATCCTGAGTACCAGGCCTTATTCGAGACATGAGGAGCCAGATATACAACAGGGCATGAAGGATAAACAAACAGAACACTCAGAAATACACAAACAAGCCCCGAGGACTGCGCCTTGTCTATCTTGTTCTTTATTTCCCTACTTTTTACATTTGCTTTCTGATAAGGCGCTTTGGTGCCTCTAAGGAAAAGCCCTCATTTTAATTAGACCTGACCTGAGAATCACTTAACTGTTCCTCTTCACTTATGCGCCCCTCCTCTCAGAGCCTTTGCTCTGTTCCTCACATTGGTCCATTAACACCCTTCCCTTGGCACCCACAGGCTTCATCAGGGGGCTGACACAGGCGTTGTCTTAAAGACGTTTTGAGGACATGCCAAGAAAAATTAACCAAGTGTTCATGGACTCTGTCTCCCTTTTAAACTGTTCTTATCCATAGCACCATCTTTAAGAATCCTATTCTGTTCATGTCCTCTATCTAGCTAAGAAGATAACTAAGAAACAAAGGGTAACGTCATTTTTGAGGCACAGTGAGACAAAAAGAAACTTCTCTCACTAATTGTATTATTGTTTTCATAACTATTTTATATTTGTCATATAAAAGCCAGAACAAAATAAAATTAATCATGATATATAATAAACAATATTTAACTTTAAACCTAAGTTAAGGAAATTAAGTAAACACCACTGTGTAGGCTACAAGTCATTCAATTGAAAGAGGTTGTCAGTGCAATAGACACCTTTAAGAGATGACTAATTTGACAAATCCTCATCTTATACTGTATTTGACCCTGTGACCCGCCGTTGGCCCCCAGTACCCCACGGCACATTGCCAGTCAGTTTAAGGGGTCATTCAAAGGTAAGACTAATGTAATTACATACCACCAGCATTCTTCCCAGTTTCATCCTCAAAGCATCTCATGTTTTGAACACAATGACAGACGCCAATGTTGGCTTAATATGAGAAAGTTCTCACAAACATGCTGTTTGTTTGAAAAAGTTTCTGTCACCCTGGCTATGTGTGTGAGCTGTGTGATAAGTATGTTCTGAATGACAATATTTAGAGATGTGTGAGCAAGCTTCTTTTTTCTGTCTATGAGAATGTGTTAATCTTGTCTAAACACCTACGCTCCCTACCTGCTCAGACAGGGCTTTGGGTTAATTCTGGCTGCAGGCTTCCTGCTAATAAGTGCTCATCAACCGCAGCTTGAACTCTTGGAAAACATCAGCCATTACCATGGTTACCTTATCGCTGAAACAGCAGAGCTTTCTAAGTAGTTATCTGTAGGTTTGATGCGAAAGGACTTACACATAATATGTGACAACAAATAAAATATATAACACTTAACAACAAACACAATTTAATACCAACTAAACATCAGTGTTGGGTGATTGAAGTGTGAGTCAAACAGCAGTTAGGAAAATTAGTTAGCAGCATGACCGTGTGTGCAGTTGAGGTGATATGCAGCTGCGTGAACAACTGCCTACCTGCCAATCTCCTGTCATTCATCACCAACGCATCACAATTAATCACTGTTGATACACAATGGCTTACAATATTAAAAGGGTGTCAAGAGTTGAAAGGAGTGTAAGGCAGCAGGTAAAGGGCTTTACCTCCAATACCACAGTAGATGTGTGGCAGGCTGCGCTGAGAGAATGCTGTATTGCATGGCCCCAGGCAGAAGAGTCCCGTAGCTTGAGTAAATGAGGTGATTAGCAGGGATGGTGTGGGCTGTCACATGTCAGACACAGGACTTAGATTCCTATCAGTATCTCATATGTCAATCAGTGGCCCACCGTCGCAGTTGACCAGCAGGTCACACACAGTACGGCAAACCACATAGCCAGACAATGGCAGTTAAAGAATTAAACCAACAGATGTGTTAATATGTGATATCTCTGATAGATACTTTTAAGTAACCATGCACTCCATTACTATTTTAGGTGAGACAAAAATGAATGACACTGTTTGATGCCAGAGAACACAAAACTCAAAAGAAGACTGAGTAATTGCATATGACTAAACTGAGTTTTGATAGATTTGACACATGGCTGATGATACAATGTTCTACGGGAAATACCCTTACACAAATGTGTCTTGACCGGAGATTTTGATTGACATTTTTTATTATGTATTCTCTTATGTCAACAACGGCAGCAAAATTAGATTTCAATATGGGTGTCATGCTCTGGTTTTGTTTTAATGCTAAGAGCTAAAGCTAATATTGGATTCCTATAATGCAACAAAAAAAACCTATTAAGCTTCTTAAACGTGAGCCATAGACAAAGGTTGTTTTTAACTATGGGCTGCTGGGATACATGAAAAAGGGCTAAGGGGATGCTCCAGGCCTTGCCCCCTGGTCAGGCCAATATAGAGGCCTAATTAAAAGACTATTGAGGATAACCACCTTGACGTTTATGGGTCTTATAAATCTATACTGTAGTGGCCTACTGAGGGAAAAGGGAGGGGCACAGAGGAGAAAGGATGGTAAAGGCTGGCAGGGTTGACTGTGGGTAATGCTAGGGAGGGGGGCATCCCTCCCCCTAACCTCCTGCTTGAGACAATGGAGCTCATAGGGACCAGAGGGTGTGATAAGGTAATGATAATGTAATGAGAACCAATCATGAGCCTGAGCTAAGAGGAGGGCCCCTTAATTTGCTTCCACAGTGGTAGTTTGTGACAGATTGATTGCCCTGAGTAAGAGTGATGATGTGACATGGGCAAAATGAATGCACCTCTGACTTTCTGAATATTAAGAAATATAAAAAAGAAAAAATATATGAAGAGAAAAGGCTATTATAAATTATTTTTGCAATACAAAGGTTTTAAGGATAAAAACTAAGAGTAGAAAAGTGTTTACCACAGTCTAAAATACTTTACATGCTCTAGGTTTAATGTTGTTTTCTGCTGCACATCTTGATTGAGATGTCACCAGTGTTGCAAGACAGAAAGAACAGTGGTCTGCCAGACTCACAGGAGTAACACTTATTTTGTTTCCTTTAGAGCTGAGATGTTTTTACAAGCTCTTTTTATTAGTGCTTGTTTTTTTTCTAGATGGAGCAGTTGAAAACTCAGGTGGTGCCACATATATAATAGCAAAATATATGCATTTCTTTAATAATAAAACAGTACCTTTAACTTTCTCCATTATTATACCCTAGTGGTTATGAATATCATCTTTGTCACTCTTGCTGCTTTTTCTTGCAACAGTTTAAACTCAATATCTTCATCTTTCAGCTCCCAACAGACACACACGCTAACAGAGCCAGTGTTAGAACTCGTAAGGAAAATTACAGTAGCAAATTTGCCTAAATTATTGTAAATTTAATTTACTCAAAGAAGGTAAGTGAGTAAAATAAAAAGATATATACCTCAATGCTGAACTGTTTTCTCTTGAGTTTGAAAGCCAGGTCTTTGTGATCAGGGAATTGACTTGCCAGACAGTTCAGGTTAGGTACTTGGCGCACATGCAGCAGGCCTGTGAAGGACACAGAGAGCACGTTTGCTGTGATGAACAAAGACTGCATCTCCAGTTTAAAGTTCAATCTACATTGTCTATTTCCAATGTTGTGATCGCTGCACAAAAAAGTCCTAAACAGAGGTAAATGTTAGTATGGTGAGCAATGACTGTTCAAATGACACTTTTGAACTTGAAACTTTGTACCATGAAATAAAGCAGCGTTTTCAGTAAAAGAAAAATGTACCAAAGAAATAAATCGTGTTAACTCTTTCGGTCACTTTCTTTGCTTCTGGTGACTGAAACTTGTGTACTCGTTCATAAATTTCACAAATACAAAGGAAAAGAGCAATGAAACATACAATGTAGAAATTCATTGGGCAACGATATTCAAAGCCACTTTGTCACTCACTGTCACCAGAAAGTTACATTTCCACAAAGCTGAGAAGGTAGTATAGAAGGCATAAGTGAGCGTGTGAGAGAAACGAAGAGATGGAGGGAGTAATGGAGAAAGAGAGACAGACAGACTAAAAGCGGGGGATGGTTCTCTCCTCTGTGCACTTGGGTGATTTCCCCTTGCATGATTTGCAGTGACAGGCTTCCCAGCATGCTTTGAGCAGCCCTGAACTGCTGCCGCAAACACGCACGCACGCGCATCCTCTCGCACACTCTCACACTCGTACCAGATGCGTTTGCACTCATAACCAACACACATCAAAACTTTCAAACGTATTTCACAAACCTACCAGAATTCCTCTAGCTGGTTACACAGAGGGGAACAGATACGGACAGGAAAAAAACACAATACTAGCCACTAAAGAACAATTAAGCAATGTTTTAAATGATCTTTTTTGTTGAATAGTGCTGTCTCCCTACACATGGCAGAGGAAAGTGATCACTATGAGACTTGTCATCCAAATCCAACTTGTTGTTGGATGAATCCAAAATCTACAAGTAAATGTTTTTACTTTTCATCTCTGTCTGTCACAACTAGAGCTGCCTAACCCAAGGTGAAGACGGGAGGGGCCAAATGAGAGGAAAAAAGAGTGCAAGAGTGAGTGGGGCATGGCTAAAAATACCCCACTCGCTTCTATTGACCTTTATGCATGCAGAGTGTGAGAGTGATAAAAAATGAGGGAGAACGAGGGAATGATAAAATCAGAAAGGAAAATTGATGTCTAGGACCAAGGAGAAGTACAGCATCTTGCCAATGAATCCTATAGCCTTTGCCTCATTTGTGTCTTGTCCCTGCAAACCTTAGCCTCCATTTATTAGCGACACATGCTGGCTATGGAGACATTGAGCGAGAGACAGAGAGATAGAAGCAGAGGGGAAGAGAGAGTGATGGTGAGAATATCGATTCCCCAGTGTTAGTCTGCTCTGCTCCAGGGCCTCAGGGGTATGGGCTATGGGACTGGGCATGGAGCGAGGGTGAGAGTGGGAGGCTCTGCTGGAGGGATGGAGCTAGAGAAGGCATGGATAGAATGGGGGTGAGGGAGAGGGGTGCGGCGTGGCAGCTGAATCCCCCCCGGCCTGTCTACTGAGGAGCACGTCTGATTGAGCAGCAACACACTAACTCGCACTGACAGCCTGGCCTGCAAGGGGGATGCCCTGCCTCCATCCACAGCCCAAGCCCTGCAACTTAATGCACTGCCTAGTGTATGCGTTTGCAAGACACAGAAAGACACAGAAAGAAAAGCCAGTGTGTATCTGTGTATGTGTTCATACCATGGTAATCTTTGTAGAGTGGGTTGGTCTCCCTCTCAGAGCCTTTGAATGATTCCAGGGCTATGGCGTTGTCACATAGCTTGGTGATCCTGCCCAATAAAGCTCTGTTCTGTTTGAGAGAGAGTGAATGAGGGAAGAGGAGAGAAACATGAGCAGGTAATTAAAAGCCTCCTGACGGGCCATCAGTGTTCCAATTAAATTAGGTCATCATTTCCCGGGGCCAGGTCATCCCTGTCCAGGGCTTAGATGAAGATGATGAGGTACAAAGTGGAAAGGGCTCAAGTAGGGGTTGCAAAGGTGATCCTCGGCCAAGTAATGGACATGCAGTTCACGCAGACCTCTACACAAGAGGTGTAAAAGTCAATCTGATATCATTATACTTCATCGTATGACAATGATTGTAATTTTGGACCTGGAGGGACTTCTGTTACATTTTCTGTTAAAAAAAAAAGTGCAAATCCATTTTAATAGGTACTAAGCTATTCTGGTGATTGCTGTGTGGCCCAATAACAGCAGACAATGCATATATTTTAAGTTGCTCATGTATATTAAAAATTATATGGTTGCATGTGAGGAATCTTTATTGGAACTATTTTTTTTATTTATTTGCAAAAGAACTGCTACCAGGGAGAAATCTCTCTATTTTGAGAAATTATATAGATTATACACACAGTAAGAATTGTTGGAAAAACTGTGTCCACCATTAATCACAAACAGTGGCCTATGAACACCATACTGATTGAAAATGAACATACCATTTTATCCATTTGTCAAAATATTTGAAAAAATAAGATAATACTAATATAAAAATAGTTTTTGTGTAAACATTATACAAAGTGCAATATCAGAACCTGAACACAGCAGGGGGATGATAGAGGTAAAGGGATAGAAAGTGACAGAAGCACGGTGAGGAGAGCTCCCCCTACTGGTTAGGTTGAAATGTAACTAGGGCAAATCAAAGGCAAATACAGTAGAATAGAAGAATGAAGCAAAGGGCTACAAAAGGGTTGAAGCATGGTACAAGGAGTGGATGGAGGGAAGATAGAGGGACACTGGGAAAGAGGGAGAGAGGGAGACCTGAATTATTAATCTGCGTTGCCTCTTGAATCATTCACATTCTCTCTGTGTTGGCTGCCACCGGCTAATGCAGTTTTCATGCCTTCATGTCTTTTCCCAACTCTTTCTTCTTCCTTTGCATTTTTGTCCTACTTTCAAAGTATGCATATCCCACCAGTCAGGACAGTCAGCACTTAAGGGGTATGTGAGGTCAGTCACATGGTGCAATTAAAGTGGCCATTGTAAGAGTTTGACAAATTATTTGAAACAGTAAGGGTACCCCCTTGTTAAGAGTGCCTAGTATGAGCAAGTAACATTACAATTTTTACTCATTTGCTGTAAAAATTATGACTTCTAGAAATTACTAAAACTAGGCTTTCAATATGGAATGCAATCCATATAGATTATACAGAGTTGTTCAGTAGTTACTAATTCAATTTAAATGCTAAAACATATTAAATAGACTAGCAGCAAAAAAACAAACACACAATAAATAATAAAAAATGCAGAATTCAGATGCTAACTAATAGCTAACTTTTATTTTATCATGTGAATAAATTAGGATAATAAAAGGCATGTCTAGAAGAAAAAAGGTCATATTGTAGAGCTGCAATATAGTTGGCCGTGCTACAAAACAACACACTTTGACCATTTCAAACTCCAAGTCCAAGTAACTGCACAGGTCACGACACCACTTAGTGTGAGCAGCAGGAGAGGTGTACATAGAGAAAATTAATGGGGAGTGTGTGTTTTGTATTTGCATGTGTTTACTTGTAGAGATGGGTGTGGTAGCAGGAGATCTCATATGATGGAGGAGGACCAAGCTGGGACAAGACTAATTAATGTTTCAGACGGACTGTGGCAATGGGCTGCCGTGAGGAGCTTTCAGTGCGTTGCTCAGCTTCCTCGTCTTTTAAATAATAGATAAGAGTCCGGTGTGGTCCCAGCTAGCCCACTGCTACTAGTCTAGACAGTCTTCTAAGGACCGCACTAACGGAGAAATTAATTAAGCAGAGTCACTGCCATATAGAAGTTACAATACATCAAACTAAGTGGTCATTTCCTTTTGGTGTGCAGTTGTGGCTAATGGTATCAATGTCAACAATTATAGTGTTAAACTAATACTAGGTTTATTTCACAGACTGTCATTTAACAGTTGATTATTACCTCTGTGTTGGCCTAAGCATCCAACACCTTATTCGGTCCAAAATTTCCCCCACCCTCCTCCATCACTCATTCACTTCTTTCTTTAGGGTGATCCAAGGGGGAGGGGGTAGATTAGGGCTTTGGGGTCCAGGCCAGTGAGGGACAGGAGGAACTCTCCAACCACAGCTGACATCTGCTAGTTAGCCACTCTACCTTTTTGACAAGAACAAGGCCACTGTGCACTGAGCATATAGGCCTCAAGCATGTTAGGTCCACACAGATGTTAGAATAGTGAACCATTGGCCTACATATTTTTCTGTAGGCTAATTTTCATGAACAATGACTGTATAACCAAAGACGCTATATAAGGAAAATTAAGTTTATAAAGTAGAGAATATTTGGAGGAAAGTCTCAGATGGCTTCTTTGGTCAGTATGTATGTATGGTGTGGACTGTCTGGCGGAGGGCTGTGGTTTGCCATATGCCTCAGCAGATGACTCCACCTTCACACTGTGAGGCCAGACTGGCCACAGACGCGTGCACAAGGACTGACTGCCCCCCTTCGACCCTCAAAACACATCACTAAAAGGACAGACACATTTAAAAGAAATACATACAAAGACACACATCCTCATTGTGCAGAGCTTTGGGTAATTAAAAGCCTGGACAAACAAACAGATTTAAAAGGCTATGAATGAAGTGAGCAGTAATTTGGGTTTGTTGAGGGAGTGATGCATGGAACCAGTGACCCACTAGGTCAACAGGAGGCCCTGTCACAAAAGGATTCATACTTTGTGCCCCAGTAAGAATTAAGACAAAGCAAGCACACGTGGCCTGATCAGGCAAACAAATATGACTGATTCGCTGGCTTATCCATAACATTTTTGGCGTTGCCTTTGAATCTATGTTGCACAAAATGCTATTAATGTAAATGTATAAACTTTACTGACATATTTTTAATGGTTTATGTTAAAGTTTCATTAATAACATTGTCTTACCTGTATAAGATGTGACGGCACAGTAACTACTGCAACTGCCAAAGAAGACCTGAGCAAAGCACGGAGACCGTAAAGAAAGGTTGTGAGGGCGTGGGCATGCCTGGGGTTGTCACAGCAACACAGGTCATCACCCCACAGAGTCGAGCCAAGGGAATGAAGCCCAATGCGAAGAATATTTCGTGAGTTTGACTGGATGAAACAAGGAGAAAACAAAAATGATATTTATGCATTAAAACCCACATCCAACTGCTATCCATTTTCTACACTGTAATATTACACTAATACAGCAATAAATATTAATTCAATTCAGCTTAACACAGTGGATGTGAAGACAAACAGATTGTCACATTTAAATGACTTTTTGAAGGTGCTGTGGTCTTGGATAATAATCCAAACTCGAGGAGAGACTGTCTGCTCTACAGCACAGACGACCAGAACACTGAGCTCAAACGTGACTGGACACAACTGCCCAATCACAGGGGCCATCTGACACACACACAATGGACCTGTCAGACAGTCTTCCAATATGGCCGCCACCCAGAAACCCCAGCAAATTCTTGGCACTACAGTGGCGCTCTACAGCCAAGGGGGCCTGGATAAGGGTGGAGTGTAACGCTCCAGCCTACAAGAGATCAACGGAAACCCACTCTGAAGAAGACAGAGAAGAAGAGCCTAAACACTGGTGGAATATATATCACTGAAACAGAAAGACTCAAGGAGCCTGTCCAAATTGGGAGAGGTTTCTAACCTTTAATACAATTACTGTTGTTTCTTTGGACGTGATTATTCATGTTGGAGCTGAGAGTATGTAACAAAGCTATGGCCGAACTTATAAATAAATTAATACATTTCTGTCATTTTTCTGACCACCCAATTACTGCAAAATCTCTCAGCTTCCATTTTTTTCAATCCTCCTAAAATCTGCATCTTACTCTCCTCTGCTTCCTCTCACAACAATATGACCTAAGCCTCGTTTGGATCTGGATCAGAATCACAGGAATCTTAGAAAAATAAACCCCATTGTTGGTGTGACTTTTTCACAGTTGGCTCATAGTTTCCCAAGGAAGGACTCCCACACCAAACTCTATATCCATGTTCCACTCTAACATTAGATATCAACTCTGTCTACACTGAGGATCTAAGAGAGAAATATATTGTCATCAGTAAACAGAACAGTATTTACTTTGAGCAGCATGACAGACCCTCAACAAACATATTTCTGATATTATTGAGTGAATCAGAAATCGATTTCTATGTCTGGGGTCCAGCATGGGTGGACTGTGGTAACACAACTGTTGCTGTGGCAACATCAGAGGAAGAGGCCAAACTTAACTCCTATAGTTAGCCTATAGAATAATCAGGGAACAGTGCCAGTTGAGTCCAGCCAAGGACCAGAGGCCAGACACACAGCCTAAAACCAGCCTGGGACTACATCGTAGTAACAGCATGTTTCTACTAAAAGGCACTGCTGTACAGACATCACTGTTATATATACTGAAACGATACAAGTGTTAAAAGTAAAAGTAAAAAGGGGCCTATTATGACATATAATATAAATAAACAAATAAACACACAGCATCACTCATATTGGGCATTCTTGTGCCAGTGCCCATGCTGCTCTGTGGCGGTCTGCATTCCTGGACTGTGCCAACAGTATGTCAGGCGGCCACACTGCTTTAATGATGTCAGCAGTTAATCTGGCGTGTGAGTGACAGCGCTCGGGGAGGAAGGGTGGGGGGTGGTGCAGTTAAATCCTGTATGTGACTGACAGGGGGAGAGGTGGCTCCAGGTGACAAGCAGAGGGGTCACAGAATATAGGTGAATAAGGCACACAAATTGTTTGGTAAAATAATTAATCCACTCCAAAGCCACAAATTTATTGAATTTAGACAGTGATTGCACTCACCATAAAAAATAGGGTAGAAATAGGATCACTTTACTGTCAGTATTGCTAATAAAAGATATGTTGCCTTGCTTCAAATGTTTTTTTGCGGAGAGACAAAGAAAACAATAAAAAAGCTTTTCAGTAATAATTGTCTTTATGAGTTCTTACCAGAGGGGCAGCTACTTCAAAACCCTCCTTTTGAATGACCTCTTGAAGTGACTTCAGCAACGCCAAGTAGGACTCGAGCATCGGACTGAAAGAAGAATGGACAACCATGGAGAGAAGAAACCAAGGGTTACATGGGACATGTAAACTGTAATTGAGACCATTTAGATAAAACTGGGCCAAGCCTATCACAGCAGTAACTTAATCCTCTATGACTGCAGCATGTTCCTCCTGACTGTGCTTTTCTGGAGGCACTGAAGCAGACAGATCCATATCAAGAGATCCAATTAATTTATTTGGTTGATTAAATTACAACATGACTGGTTCTGTTGTCAGCTCCCTGAGGATCTGATTGTGCCTCGACAGATAGTCAACTAACACACATATGCCCAAACATACACATGACACAGATGAAAAGTAAGCAGGCATTGGGAATTAATGGGCTGATATAGAAAATTAACAAGGAGCAGCATTTTGGTGTTTAATCAAGGGTAAGATGTGCACCACGGACAAAGTTGGATTACTACAGCGCCTGTTTTGTGTCTATAGGATAGCCAATATAAATGTTAACCCTGTCTTTTTACTCAGAACTGTCCACTTAAAAACTCCCCACAATTGTAATGACCGCTTTGCAATGAGTCATACTGGGCTGCTAGTCAATTGTCTTTTCAACCCGCATGCTTCAAAAGCTGATACACATAGATTGGTCACACGCTAATAGTCCTGCATAAAGAACAGTTATACACCACTCATCTTGATTACACTTACGCCAAGTACATCTATGTACTCCATGTCTGTTATTCAACTCAACAATGGTGCCTCCTGACCCTGCTGGGGCTAATGATATAGCTGGTTTGGTGAAACAGGGACACCTACCCTCCTTGGCCTCTCTGCCCATGCCCTTTCTCCGAGGTAGGGGGCTGGGATGGTTTGACATGCAGTTAGGCGGGAGGTTGCCTGTGGTTGGCAGCCATTGTGTAGGAGCACATTGTGTTTAAGCTACCCCTACTGAGCATCCCTCATTCAGGTAGCAATGAGGTCTAGGTGCATAGATTGGGGCTATAGTGTTGCCCAATTAGGATCATACGAGGGGAAGCGTTTTTATCTCAGCATTCCTCATTCAATAAGGAAATAAGGAGGAAAGAAGGGGGATTCTTGATCTTAAACAACAGGATCTGTATCACCTAGAGAGCAATTTGTGCCAATTATGCCTTCAAGTGAAATGGAGCAATTTAACAGCTAGGGTATCAACATGGGGCTATGGACACGTGCAAGGGGGAGTAGCCTGCTTAGGAGTTTGTGTGGTGTGTGTGGAATATGCTGAGTGTTGGGGCGGGGTCGGGAGTACAATAGTGCAGTGCAGGTGTAGTTTCCTGCTGTCAAAACGTCTACAAGATTTGTAACCCATTCAGGGTTAGCAGTGGCATAATGACGACTGTGTCACTCACAGTCACTGAACAGCTGCACGTCATCAGTACTTAATATTCCAATGAAAAGAGGGATTCATATTTTATACAACTGAAAATAACTAATTTGTTTGCCTGGCTGTTCTTTTGTTTGCTAAAATAAAGGAAGTGCATAAAGCCTCTGTACTCCAGATTGCTGTATTTAATCAGAGTGTGCAGCGTGTGCCCTTGTGTACTCAGCAGCACTCTCTGAGTAAAGAGCCTGCGCGACCTCTGAACCCTAAGTACACTTGACGCAAGAGAAATCAAACAGACGCTAAGCAAACAAGGCCCTTATTTGCATAGACATACACAACCTTTACAAGAGCCTGAATGTTTAAAGTCAGTGCCAAGCAACTGCAGATTGATGAATAAACCAGGCATTTTAAGTAACTTGTAAGTGACTTATTAAATGTTATAAACAATGGGAGACCGTTACAAAGTAATATTTGCGTTAAAAGAAATTAACGCCTGGCAGTCACGTGGTATACCACATACCTGGGTCCATTTGCATAATGTCATTTCCCTTTCTCTGCCCTGTTTTCTGTCTATCTACCCTAACTCTATCAAATAAAGGCTGAAAGGAAAAAATAAATCTATACATTTTATATTTTAGCATGACAATTTTAAGTTTTGTTAAACCTTTATTACACGCTTTGTCATAAAATCATGTTTTCCTCTTGACTGACTTCTCTCTAAGACTTAAAGTGCTTATACAGTGTCTTTACATTGTGATGTTTACACTATTGTTTCCCTACTCTTCTCTGAACCTTGCCTTTTTTGCTTACCTCTGTTTCTGCAAGAAATGTCTTATTTGTGTAATTCAATTTTGTGGATGATGTCATGTTTGTTTATCTCTGTTTTCTGGATGGTGTCTTATTGGTTTGCAAATGTACTGCGATGATGTCTTGTCATCTTACCTGTGTGTAGGCAATGTCTGCTTGGGCTGATCTGGAAGGTAGAAGCGGTGGCACTTGGCTGCCTGGCGAATTTCTGCCTCCATCGTCTTGGAGACATCATAATAGTGGCCAAACCGAGATGACGATGTAAGGGTGCTCTAAAGAGGTCAAAGAACCAAACTCAGTTCAAATCACACAGCAAACTAAAACACATCTGAAAACACCCCTGTTGTTCTACACTGCTAAATGATTATCTGTATATTATTAAACAGAATGTAGAGGGTAATCACTATAAAAATAATGCTATTCTAAAAGCTTTCTAAAAAGTTAAATGACTGTGCATCATATAAGTGTGTAAATGCAATTGCATTGTTTATGGGTCATTCCTCAACTTTTCGGAAGCAGAGAAGTTAAATAACCACTATGGCCATGCTCTCTTAATCATTTCTTAACATAAACGTCCACTTCTGTCTGTGAAAGCAAAAGTGTCAGAGACGCAGGGGAAGGCGGATGTTTTCCTGCAGCTGAGAGAGAGAGTTTTAGCTCTTCACTCTCAGTAAAACCAGGGATTCCATTGTTAGAGGGGCCCTTAATCTACTCTTAATCTGGATTAGGTCCCCCGGTGTGTCCCTCTCCTGGCGGGACGAGGGGGTCAGCGGGCAGGGGGGGTCAGGCGCTCATCTTCTCTTTGTGATCCAGGCAACCCGCTTAGTGTTCTATCCCCGCCCTGACGGCCTCACCTTTGATCTGACGTCTTCATCGAGAGAGTGACACAGTAGGCCATGCCAGCAGAGGTGTGTGTAAGGGGAAAGTAAGCGTTGACTCTGGGGGTGAATTTGGGATGCAAATCCTCTGCTGGGGGCTTACTAGTGGTTTGTAAAGACGATTTTACAGGGGAAGGGGGAGAGGTGAGGAAGGGACACAGATATAAAGAAGTTTCCAGGGAGAGAGAAAGAGGGAGAGGATCCCCAGGGATGCACTGTGTGCTGTTAATCCACATAGCGATATGGATTATAGACTGAAGGGCTGAGACTGTAGAGAACTAGTAGGAAGGGTCACCTCTACTCAAAGCGGAAGAAAGAGTGTAGGGCTGCCGACTCTAGCAGGGGGAAAGGCAGGGATTTGGGGGAAGACAGAGGCGCAGGTCTGGGTCATAGGGTTGAGCGAGCAGACATGTCAATGCACAGGCTGCAAAGTACTCTTGTTTCCCAGGCTAAGCAGGGGTGCGGGCGTGTGTGGATGTGTATATATGTGAGTTGGGGGCCAGTGAAAAGCCTACCTATCGCCAGCTAAGTGTGAGTAATCTGGTCCAGCTCTGAAAAGAGAGGCTGAGAACTCATTCACTTCACAAAGAAGTTTAGAGGCTGATGGATTTAGTCGTGGAGACAATTGGCAATCTAAGACCAGAGAGCAAGTGCTGTTCTTTCAGATTGCATCAATAATAAAAGCTGATGTCAAGAAAATAGAGCGACCTCTATGACACCTAAACTCAATGTATTTGCTAATGTGTGTAATGAACGTAACAGTAGCAGTTATGTGAATGCTTTGGATTACCTGGACCTTTGGAAGATTCTGATACCGCCAGGCAATCTTCATGGCGTCCAAACTATCTGGAGGATTAGAGGACAGCCTGGGCTGCTCAACTGGTTTAGGGATTGCAACATCATCCATTATAGGGGAAGGCAGTTCCTTTGTAAAATAAAATAGATGTCAAGTAAATGTAAATCATTTTTCAATCTGTATAGACAAAATACTAACACCACAACAGTTTTATTCATTCTTTTTGCACATGACACATTTGTAAGAGTAAACTCAACCAGAGTTTGTTATAATAAATTGGTTTGGTAACAAATTTCCTGATACATTTCAAAATGTTTTTTTTTGTTTGTTTTTTTTTTTAACAAAATGTGTCTCTAATAAACACCAATTTAATACACATAACCTATACATTTCACATTTTTTTAAAACAAATTTACATATATATTAATATAACCACAAACCCTAAACGCTGTCCTGGACACATCTATTACACGGCCTGTCCATTCTGGGAGTGGATCCCTCTCCCTGAGGTTTCTCTTTTTCCCCGGCTGGGTTTTTTTAGTTTTTCCTTACCCTGATGGAGGGTCTAAGGACAGGGGATGTTGTCTTGTTCTGCCTCTTTGCATTTTACTGTTTTGTGAAGCCCTTTGAGGCAATTGTTGTTGTGATACTAGGCTATACAAATAAAATTGAATTGAATTAAATTTGTTGTCTATTTTTTCTTTTACTAAGCTACTGTCTGACATGCATATTTCATCAGTAGTATGCACAGTCTGCACAAATCATCTTTTAAATGAGGAGTGAAAACACTGAATGATGTGATATGTCCCTAAAGGGAGTCCTGTTGTCTTAATATGTCTTTGAAATGTTAAAAAAGGTTGAGGTTGTGACCCCTCCCACTATCAATCAGTGGGAAAGAGGCCCACCTCCTGCATGTAAGGTGGCAGTCAGCTTCTAGAACTATGGCCTTTTCACACAGTGATGCATCTGGAAGCATTTCAACAATGCTACAACCATCCACCCACCCACCCTCAACTGTGAACACCTTCTCACATCCCAAAAAAGCAATGCATCGTTCACAATTAGATCACATGTGTGTAGCGCAACACAGGTATGTATGTATGTATGTTAAAATCATTGCAAAAGGGTCAAAAGGTGAACAACTGCTACTACAGTGATGATGTTTTGAAGCAGACATTTTAAGCTTACAGTAATCTTTTCTGGAGGTTTTGTCAAAATCTGTATTTTGTAGATTTTAAAAATATGTAGCACAAAAAATACAAAGAAAAAACAATAATCATACCTGTAATATGTCATCTGGGGAGTCTTGAGCTGATGCCAAGAAAAGTTCATGTTGACACACAACTCCCTCTGCCAAGAAGTACTTTAAAATCATACGAGAGTAGCTATCATATCGGTCCTCCTCTATAATAGGAACAGACAAAAGAACATTTACAATCAGTTTAACTGAAAAATCCAACTGTACATCTAGAAACAACCTGTCATTCTGTAATACTGTATATGCAGAAAAGGATGATAAAACAACATCCCCATTTGTCCAATGAAAAGCATATCAACCATTTTACAACTTTACAATGGATCGACACGTCTATTAGATACCACATCCTGTCAGTATGACTCTTTAGTTCAACACCACAGGTCTTGCAGTTCGTCATATCACAGCACCTGACTATAATTGATATAAGGACCCTGTTGTGGGTACTTTTTGAGTGAAAGTGGCATATGAAGTGGCAGCGAAGGAACACAGGTGTCCTTGTGGTGTCGGTGTATTGCATTAGGGATGACAACTCCCGCTCTCTTGTCAGCGTCTCAACAGTGCTCCTGTCTACTTTTTCCAGGAGTTGAGGTGCGAGCAAGACACCTGTCGTGAACATTCACCTGACCCCTCCCACTGGAAGAGAAAGTGGTCGAGCTGTCACACAAATTGACTGTGGAGGGAGTATACAGGACGCTGGATGCCCTCAAAATGCTATCTGACATAAAGCTCCAGTGTATCTCTACTTTTGTCTCGAGTTTTCGATAGGATATGCTATCGTATCATCTTCTGTATTTGTAATGACAGAATGAACACACAATAGCTTTAGTAGCAAGTTTATTGAAGTTTTATTTGTTGCGAGCTAGTCATTCCACTCTCAAACACACAAAAAGTGTGCATCATTAACATGACAGCCCCCACACCACCACCTTCCCCCTGACCAGAGCACATAACTCTACCCAGCATGCCACTGCTGCTTCCTGTCACCATCACCATTTTGTAAAGATTTCATAGGCCCCTCCACACAATAACAAACAGTCGGCGCAAGGACAAAGGCACCAGTGACAGTTTAAGGTAATGGACATGCGGTTGACAGCTTGGGAATGACATCCTGACATGTCATCCCGAGCATCTGTAAAATCCTCCCCTCCCACGTTTTTGGTACATGTCCTCACCTACGGACTTTGAGATGGCCCAGGAAATTCCATGGCTCTTCAATTTGTTGTTGGTGGGGCTCCCCGTTCTCTTATTGATGGGTTTCTAGGTCAGCAGGCCTTTGTGGCTTTCAGCTGGCCCCACAAAGACTCCCAGATGGGCCCTCTCAAGATGGGGCCTATTGTGGCTGTGTTTCTATGGGAGCCTTACAAATGAAACCTCCAGGAGTCATTAGGCTGTTGTGGCGGGGGGTAAGGGGAGGAGGCAGGAGGTGGCGGGATATAGGAGCAACAGGGGGTGGGGGACAGCCTTTCGATCTTTGAGATAGATCAGTCACTCTGGACAGTCATAAAATATTTTTTTCTTTCTATTTTTACTTATTCTGAATCTGTTCATAAAATGAGGGAAGGAGTGGGAAAGAAAGAATTCTGAATCATATCTGCTGCAGAAACTGCAATGTAGGTCACAGCATGTATCAGTCTTCAGTCTATTCACTGTTACTGTTTTATTATGGCATCTAAGCTATATGAAACGGTGATAAACATTTTGCAACAAAGGGAATGAAACAAGTTAAAAGCAATGGTACAGTTGGTGTATACCTTGTCATTTCTGTATGATGTTTTATTTTTATTAATTATTTTAAAAAGACCACATGATTCATGAAGCAAATCCCATCAGTGAATTAAAAAAGCAATTTTTTAAAATATGTATGGATAATGTAAAGGTTGCAGTTAAATTAAATGAAATTCATGACTAAATGAACATTTTACCTTAATTGTAAAAAAAAAACCTAAAAAAAACCAAAACATTTTTTACATGATAGTTCACTGAGAGGTTATCTTAATATGCTCATTAAAGCTGGGCTAATTTTTTTTAATCACAGAATGCAAACTTTGCCTGTTATAATTGTTATTGCACGGTAATGTCACTGAGTAAAATCTTGTTATTTTTAGTGTCCTAAAAAGAATAGCTTTTTATTGTGTGCGTGTGTGAGTGAGTGCATTTTTTTCTACTTGAGGTGACAAATGTGTACTTGGTCTAGATTGCTTGGAAAAAAATTAATGATACATTTTATGTCAAATCACTGTCAAAGTTGTTATTCAGGGTATTATTTGAACACATGTGCTCCATAAGAGCAACAGAGCTTTGTTAAAAAAAGAGATAAGAGATCTTGAGACAGCAACCATACTGCACTGATCCCTCTCTGCTTGACAAATGCGGATGGACAGCTCAAGACACTTCAAAGGCAGACAACGACCAGTCTGATAATTTTATGTCTGCGTCTCTCAAACAGGCCATCGCGGCTAAAGGGGCAGACTGTAGGAGACGACCGCCTGAAACAAACAAACAAACACACACACACACACACACTCCAAGTCCCCTCCTCATATGCTCCCACACAACAAAACAGCACACAGCCATGTGGGTACACACATTCGCAGGCCGCTCTTTTAGAGACAAACACAAGTGGAGTGCACACACGCATTTCACCTTTACTGTGTCTCTCATTACCAGATGAAACCAACCGTACATTGATTCACAAAATGGAAGGGAAGAACGCATTAGTGTGTAATCACTGACTCCTGCATCGATTGGGGGGATGAATTAAAGGGCAAAGCAATATCATCAGTTGGTATAGGCCTTGGCTACACACAAATTACAGCTTGAAGGGGAAACAAGACTACCTTAACCTTACTGTCTACCAGTGCATATAGCCCAGCCAATGATGAATGATAATAATAATAATAATAATACAGTGAAAGACATTTATATGCTGAAAAATCACTTGCTTTGAATGTAATTTGGAAACTTCTATAACACATCTGCAGAGGAGCATATTAATTAAGGCTCACAGTAAAAGAGTGAACACCTGAGAGTCAAACCATAGACCTGAGGTCTGGAGGCTATTTACCATTCTTCTGCAAGACACGCACACACACAAAGAGTCACATGGTTGCAACCTAAGTTATAAATTAGTTTTATACTGTATTCTAATCAAGTTATTCCCTCTATTAATTTATTTTAAGGTCTATATTGAAAGAAAATTGTGTACCCTAAGGTATTATTACTGCCATGATAACACGTATACAAAGGTTGAAGTAAACATGCTTAACATTTGATGTGTTAAGAGCAGAGAGTTATTAGCATATTGAAGCAAAAGTTACTGTACATTCATAGTGCTAATCAACTCTTTTGATTTTTTTTTTTCTGTTTTTTTTCATGCCTCTTGTAAAAGCCTAGAAGAAAATAATGTACACATAAAAATAGTTTAGGTGCAGTGATCTTGATAAAGTCCACTTTCATATAAAATATGCTCACCGATGAGGAGTACTGCTCCAACTGCTAAACCGCCACCTGTTAAAATATAAATGTAAAATAAAAAACAAAAAATGAACATTATGAGTGTCATGCAACATCATGGCAAAAATATAGCACTGTTTTTTCCTTTTTTTGTGGCATGTTTGGAATACCAAATAGCAACACAACAACAGCAATATGCTGGAACATTACTGACTAAGTGCTTATAACACATTACTAGAATGAGACTGAATAAGTGTTTCTTTCCCTTTTTTATTCAAGGTTGAAGGTATATTTTATATTGTATTTTATGAGGCTCAGCCAGACATCACTTGGTAGCCTTACATCCCATACCACTGCAACACTTACATTAGACTTCTAAAGTCTGCAAGACTGCGAAGATAATATTCAAGAAGAACATAGCTACAAAAACGAATAGTTTTGATAGATAACACAGTTTGCTAAAAGTAACGGTATAGAAATTTGTCATTTAGTCGCAGTGTAGGTGCTGTTCTGACACAGCAGGGACAAATATTAACCATAATGACTATACACGATTAGCCGGCCAGACAGAACAAAATATGACGGTGGATATTTCTTTAAACACACGCATCACTTGAACTCCAGCCTGTGTTGCCTCTGTTTCTGTCGTATTCGTAGACAACACAGTGCTGTCAAACTGACAGTGCACTTAACCAGTATGCTAATGCTAGCATGCCACACTGACCGAGCAAAAAGTCCAGTGACGTGACACCAGTCGACACTAAAAGCTGTCCATTTTGAACCGAAGGTCTGGTACCATGTATAGAAAGGAGCTTGCTCCTTGTTTTCTTCTGAAAACTCGTCGCATTAAAAGACGAAGATTTAACTCTTGAATTAACCACACCGCTCACGGGAGCTGCCATGCTTTCTGTAACGCGATGATGCGGATAATGTTTTGGACCTCGTTGGCCAATAAAAAAGCATTTGGCAGGACTTGTCCAATCAGAGTGACGATTGTTGGTGGGCGTCACAAAAAAAAGCCGTTAGCAGGAAGTTGAGGATGTAAACTGCATTGTCGAAGCATTGAAACATATTTTAATAGGTACGTGAGATCCATTTGGTCATCATTAACATATAAGTCAAAGGGGAAATGTCGAAAACCGGGTTGAATATGTTTTTTTTGGCTTTAAACAGGAGTTTCATATGCCTAAAACCTCGCATGTGGTCTAGCTTTCCTGTGACCTTGTTGTGTTTATTGCATTATATTGATTCTTCTTGATAATCACTCACTTAGCACACCTACCTAATGAGCTTTTCGCTAATGTCCCGTCATTTGATTTCGATTTTGGTATCATGTTTTCTCTGCAAAATGTGTTATGTCTCTGTGTGCGAAGCAGGTTTGCTGCCGTTTTACAGTTTGTATAAAATATAATCTTACCTGAGTACATTTATGTCATCATTACTTATACACACCTTGTCCCATAACTGCAGTGTGAAAAAATAAAACGTATAAACACGTAATTTAAATTATTGTTGAATAGTCCACAGATAATCAGATGTAATTCATTGTGTTTAATTCAGTGTCAAAAGTAAATAAAAAAACAAAACAAAAAAAAGTTTCACAATATAAACTAGCATTAAGAGGTGATTGTCCTCATACATGTTTTTGATTGTTGTCCTGTAGGCTACCTGTGAAATTATTGTTTTGTAATTATGGCCATTTCATTAGGTTTCTTTTGTATAATGATATATAAAACCACTCCAGGCTTAGCGAGTGTAAGGTGTAAAATGGTTGTAGACTGTGTTCTTTGTTGCTGATAGGGGCCAGAGGCACCAAAAGATCACAGGACACTTTCTCTAAGGCTCCAGAGAAAGCAACAGTCCAACTGCTCACTTTACAAATGCTCTCAGCAGAGACAGTTGCTTCTATTTTGACAGCACTGTTGAGATTTATGTGTGCTGACAGGAGAGCAAGGGAATATATCATGACTGACAACACTGAGCATTGTGGAAAGCCTATATGAAATAAATAAGACGAGCTGACTGACCTGCTTCTCACTGGTTCATCAGTGACTAGGCAGGATGCAAAACGCATTGGAAATTCATTTATTTTTATAGTTGTCTTAACCCTTGGGCTACACCACTATTCCTGTGGTAATATAAACACATGAGAGTATATATACAAGTGAATTCCCCTTTTCAATGTGTCATCCATACATGTTTTTGTCTTATTTATCAGCTTGTATCTGATTTAACTATATAATGGCAGTAGTCATAACATGTCAAACTTTTCCTGGTTGGACTGTTTTTCTTACTTGAGTCTATGTCTACCATCAGAAAAGATGTAGAAAAAGGAGAAGCAGACTTTTTGTGTCTGGGGGAAGCCAGATAACCATCTACTGTACTTGTTTAGTCAGCGTTGAAAGGAAAGTAATATTGTAAGGGCATGAGTACAATAAGCCTAGGACAGCTTTTGTATATGCAGCTAATTTAGTTTTGCGCTTGACATTTTCCATCCGCTATTTTTTGGTCATCTGTAGCTGTTGCTTATAGGGAGCTACAGTAAACCAAGTATTATATTTAACACGTCTGTTATAACCTAAATTTCTTATTGGTTGATTTCATGTCAGTGTGTTCATCACACAGCATCCTCTGTGGGTCTGATACAGGAGCAGATAAGATCTGATCTCCTGGTGCACAAGGGCACCACAATACAATACAATAAGGCTTACCAACTTCTTTTCTCCATTATGCGTAATTGGCTGGGGACTTTGTCAACCCACACTTCCTTTCAATTCATAGCAGTTGTATTCATATCACTTGGCTATTATTTGCTCTGGCTGACCCATTGATTGTAGGTTTAAACCCTCCGCTCCTCAAATAGTAACCTTCAGCTGTTTTGCGGCTGTGTTGCCATTAGCAACGATGAAAAGAGCAATATGGAGATCAGTTGGTTCAATTAAGCCTCTGATAGAAGGCAGAGTGCTGCTGGAGATGGGGGCTAGACACAGGACTGTGTGTTTGGGACTTTTACATCTGTCACTCTTCATCCAGCCAGGTGTCTGTGTCTAAATCAGCAGGATTATCTCTGATTGGACTGATAGAAGACACAGACCCCCCTGGAAGACAGACCTCCTTCTTTTTATAGCTCACATTAAGATCAATTCGAGCTTGGCGCAACAGGACTAATGCCCCACCTTCCTCTGCCTTCTGCTGCCCAGAGGAAGACATCAGAGGTGGGATCTGTCCCCTCTCTGCTGCTGCCTGCTTCTCCAGACTCCCTTCCATCTGGGATCCTCAGGGACAAGAGGAATATCTGACAAGGGGCTTGTAAGCCTCTTAGCCCCCCTGTTGCCCAGTTCTCTCTCAGCCCATGTTTTCCTAATTTAGTTGTGTAAGGTGGCCCCTGCAAGGCCCTTGTGTGTAGTTTGGATTGAGTTGCTCTTTGTTGTTTTATTAGATTGGCTATGTATATCAATTAACACTACTCAGACAATGCATGGGTTAAACCACTGGAGGCCAGATTGCTCTCATTTTTTAATATAGTTAATCAGATTTGGTGTATATTTTAATATACTGCCATTTATTGGTTTGTTATCACACTTTTATCAATTTCGGCAAATGCTGTAGAACATTAGTTGTTTTGCTTAAGCTAACATAATATTTTTCAGTGGGCTACAAGTTACCTGCTTATAATGCACTCTTTTAAAAGCAGCACTCGCTGTGGCCCAGATATTTTTTTTACTGTAGCTTATGTCAACAGATGCTCATTGACATGCAAGGGCTTGAATATTCCTCAAGATAATAATAACAATCCTCTAATTCTCCATTCATGTGCCATTCAACAATTGCAAAAGAAGACAAAATGGCGTAATTAAAAGAGCAGCAGTCAAGGCTGGAATAGTGATGAAATGTGACATTTTCATTAAATAGAAGAAAAAAAAAAATCACATGCAAAGTAATTGCAGTTAACTTGAAAAATGGTGATATGGTGAAACAATTATGGCAAATTACAATCATCTGATCATTAAAAAGTGAAAATATTATTAACCAATATAAATTATATAGAGCATCACTGTTGAACTGATCTGAATTGAACAGCCTCTGTTATTGATGAAGAATCTGAATATTACTCATAATCAATCATCTATTAATGAAACAGTACATTTTATTTTTGCCCGAAATACCTTTGCATTTAAGTCCTGGCTATACAGTACACCATGACATGGATTTGCAGTTGATCTATATTACAAAGAAAAAAACAACAAAAATCATTCATCTCTATGTGATCTTTCTCAAGCCTGTGCTTTAAGAGGATCACAGAGTTAAGTACACAATGAGGTGTTTCCATAGGTGGCCATTCACTGGGGATTCCCCTCTTTTCCCTACTGTAGCACTGTAGCACTGTGTCGGTGGGAGGTTATTGGCTACAGATGGTTCTGGAGAGAAAGCTGCGGTGACTTTCTTTGTTTTCTCATGAACATGTTTACCGTGTAATCCGGGATTACACAGAGAGACTTTGTGTTAATTTACAGCTGTAAAGCAGCATTCAATTAATGTTGCTACTCCCAATGCACACATGAGATGGGTATTAGCGGCAGTAGATAGTCTGGGTTGCCCGCCTCTGTGCCTAAGGGGAATAGGAGGTAATAGAGATCCAATCAGAGGTCTCTGTAGATGTCCACCTCATAGTCAATCCCAGAGGAGTTCCACATACACTTTGTATCAGCCACATAGGTAATGCTATTGTGTGCTCATTCACACAACACACACAGGCACACACTATCAATGACAGGGGGTGCCTCAGAAAACCAGGCGGCTGCATATGGACTCTCTTGATATCAGTCACTGGCCGTGTGATCTTGTTATGCAAAATCCCTTAATCCCTACCTATGATGAATGCACGCTGGAATGAAAGGGGGGATGAAATGGGAATATCAGGGCAGCTGTACTCAAGGCTGTCCACTGTGCTTTGCGAATGACTGCAATAGCACAGACCCCCGATCCCTGGCCTTGTAGAAAGGAGAGCACGTGAGATCATATGAGAGTGCATCACTAGTGGAAGAAGCTGTGAGCAAGACGAATTGAGCTGAACATGCTGCATCCATGCAAGCCTGAGATTCATATTAACCTTTAGACCATTCACTTCCCAACAGAGGAATTATGGGGCCAGAGGTGTTACTGTACCGGTTTAGAGAGGATTTGGTCTGAACGGTCTGTGTAGGAGAAGAGCCACTTCATTTTTAAGCCCCTTTTCTTTTAGCCGAAGACACAAATCATATGAAGATTGTAAGAATTAATAGAGGGTTTAATAAATGAAATAGAGCAGGCATGAATGGGAGCATGTTGTGTATGTGTTTGTGTATGTGTGAGAAGACTAGAGGGGGGTAATGGGATTAGGGGTAACACCTTTGGCAGAGCTGGGAGAGCCACCTGACACCCGGTCTGTCGGGGACCTAGGGAGGAAAGGGGAACTGGAGGTTGCAGGGCAAAGGGAGAAATTGGGGGACTAATCCGTGTCCATCTTTGGGAAGTCATTCCCAGAGCTTGGAGGATTTGGGGCTTTGGTTTCCGCTCTGCTTACTCTGGTTAATAATACCCTGGGAGGAAGAGAAGACATGATGAGAGAAAGAGGAAAAACAGAAAGAGAACGTAAAAGACGGAGAGAAGGAGTTTGATGCGTATTGGCAGGAAAACAGCTTTAGCGCCACACTTTCTATTTTTACATACTTTAATGCGTGCAGATGTGTACGTATGCACTGTGTAAAGATTAACTGACTTGTGTCCATCCAGCAGCTTGAGTAAAAGTCAACATCATGAGTGTGCCTGGGATGTTTGCTCTGAAGATACACAGTGTTTTTTGTCTGTGCCTGGGTGTTTACAGGGTGGGTGGCTGCGTGCTGGGGTTGCCTTTGTGTTTCTATGGTGCTGACACAAGTTGATAACCACTTTACTGATTGTGGGACCCACGGAGGCAGCATCGTGTCAGGTGCTGGCCAAGGATGATAGGGAACCGCTTTGCTAAAGTGTCACAGCTTCTGTGTTGGTCCGTCACCTGAGTACAAGGTGTTGATTGGTCCATCCTACGCAAGATCAAAGTTCAGGGCAGTTCTCTGGTGTTAAGTGGCCGCTGAGTCTCAGAGAATGAAACACCATGTGATTGTGCCATTTTAGCAGTAGGCCATCTGTGACAACCTTGTCCACACCTCAAAAACTTAAAACCCTAAGAGCCTTTGTTTGGTACTGCAAAAAAACTAAGCCTACCATAAATGGACAGGCTAGAGAATGATTTCCACAACTCTACATCTCTTGAGCATTTGATATTGTTTTCTAACTCTTGGTTGTATTTTGTACTGTAGGTGGAGATGTTCCGCGGTCTACTCATGAAGACTCTGGGCTTTGTAGGATACACTATTCAGTATGGCTGCATTGCTCATTGTGCCTTTGAATACCTTGGTGAATTTGTAGTGGTTTGTATTCCAATTACATCTTACAATCCATTGTATTAAGTATTAAAAATGAATGATTTTTGAGCAGCATATTTTATTTATTTTGTTTTTAGTGCTCTGGTCCTTCCATGGAGCCAACAATTGTCAACCATGACATTGTGTTTTCAGAAAGGATGAGTCGCCATCTTTACAAAATACAAAAGTGAGTTCTAACCTATTTGGATCATTTGCTGCAGTTAAAGTCCAAGAATAATAAAGTGTATGGCCAATGGCTTTTACTCTGCTCATTGTAGTTATTAGTATTAAAGCAAACCTGTTAAAGTGAAAAGAAAATAATGATGGGATTTATTATGCAATAAAGAAACAAACAAATGTTCTTTGTACTATTTTTCCACAAAAATAATGATGTATATGATGATAGATGTAAAATATAGTTAGGCCTTTTATATAGATATACTAAATATGACAAATATACAAATATTTTCATAGTTTTTACTATAATTACAAAAATCAGCTACTTAATGACGGCCCAAGTAGTTTGCCACTCTTTTCTATTTTTAATGAATTGCAACAAACTGTCTGATTGTATCAATTGTTCTGTTGTTGTATGTTTCAGGGGAGATATAGTTATTGCAAAAAGTCTACATGACCCCAATATGAACATCTGTAAAAGAGTAATTGGTCTGGAAGGTGACAAGGTCTGCACAAGTTCACCGTCGGATATCTTTACAACACACACATTTGTGAGTATGTTAGTACTTTCTTCTTCTATAGTACTGGCTGTCATTATCTGCTTTACCAGGTGAGTTTCTGCTTGAGTCACATTTTCTGTAACCATCCAAAAGTATCTTGAAAAGAAACTCAATCCCAAAATATATAATATACTCAGTCAAATACAGATTGAATGAGGCATTCATCCCCAACAAAACACCTGACAGTTTGTTTCACCCTAAAATGGCAAACCCTATTTCACTGCATAATGCAAAAGCCCCTCTCAGTTCAGCATAAGTGTTTTTGTGTGTGCACATGGTGCCGTCTATAGACTATCATAGTTGTTTACATTTTAGACACAGAGCGCACATCCATTTTGTGTCATGGCTCAAAATATTAGCTTTTGACGACACCTATATTTCCTCCGAACAGTGATAAAACCAGAGAGTGAGCAGGGGTTCTGCCGGTGAAACCACTGTCATTGCTTTTCTATTACTACTCCCCCCAACGCCCATAGCTCAGGCCTGCAATCACTCTGAAGCCTGTTAGAGTTAGTGCCAGCCGAGTGGACAGACTGATGGGTGGGCGGAGGTGCGCATGTGACTCTGTGTACATACATTCTCAAACCAAAGGTTGCATTTATGTTGCATGTTTTTTCTATTTGGTGTGTATTTTATAGACTATGTTGAGCAGCTTCAGTGAAATATAGCATAAAGCCAGACCTGTAAGTGTCACTCAGTGAATGGAATAGAAATAAAGAGGTTTCCTACACCTGCAGATTCACATTTGACATTCAAATTAAGATTGTTGCAATTGACTTCATGCTTTGTTTTTGTATACAGCTCACCACTAGGTGGACACACATTATGGTCTGGTTTGTCTGTCAAGTTTGAAATCATACATTTATCCGTAAAGAAAAAAATATTGTCTAGACGCTGCTTAGACTACAAGACCCACAAGTAATAATAGTAATCACTCACAATCATTGGACATAATCCTCATATTTTCATAGCCAAAAGCAAGCTACTGATATAATGACATTTAAGCCCAGTGTGATAAAACTACTATTTGACCTAAATGTATAATATATTTTTAGCTCTGTCCCCCAGAAGCTATAGGTTGTGACTGAATTGTGTAGGGTTTTAGAGTAGCTGTGTGTAAAGCTGAATTTGGAAAGTGCTGTCATTGCCTTTGCTTTGACAGACAAGTCCTCCCCACCCTCCTTCCAAACAACACAGTAATTGCCCTGTCACCTTTTAGGAATCATTTCTCTGTCTGAAATATTGTGTCAAAACAATGACACTTGAACCCTAATATTACAACATAGAAATCAAGGAGAGAGATGACATGCTCTCTTTGGGTTCATGCAGTAAAAACAGACATAGCTAGATGTTGAAAGATGAAACCTTGAAGTGTTTTCAAGATGAACCACTTCAATCATGTTAACATAATGAGCACTGTAATCTTGAGATTGTTAAACAGTACACTTTTGTAGTGAGCATAAGTTCCAGTTTTGGCTCTTCTCAACATGTCTCTTGACAGCTGCACAATGCCTTATGGCGACACAAGCTCCAATGGCAGAATAGGTACAGTCTCTGCCGTCCATCACTGCAGCTTGCAGAGCTGATCCAAGCTTCTCTACTTTCAAAAACCACTACTTGCGCGACTTGTTTAAGTCTACTTGAAGAATCATATTATATCCATTACACTTTTCAGACAATCACATTAGTATTTCTAATCTGTTCTAAATTGAATTGTTAACAGACTAGTACGGGTGTCAAAACAAGTTGAGTCTGCAGGAAGTCCCCTTGCTTAATTGTGATAGCACTCTATTGAAGTCAGAAATAGTGCATTACATTATTTATTTGTTATTTTTTGCTTCTAGCATTATGATCACTAGGCTTGGTAATATGCAAATGATTCTAGTCACACTTTCAAACCTGGTTTGAGGAGCAAATTAATTTCTTTATGAAATTTCCTGTTTCTTGGAGGAGTACATAAATAAGATGAGCAGAAATAGGCGGTTCTGGCAGATGACAAACTGTGATGTTTCTTTTTTCTAGTGCTTGGGAGCCAGCATATGTTACCATGTTAATGAGGTGTAATGGTGGGAATCCAGCATGCTGACATATGGTTCTCCGATGACTCCTTTAATGATATTCATTTGTGACGTCGTTATTCATTGAGTTGTTTACCTCATGTTAGGTCAACATGTCACTGGCTCGTGATTATGTCACATCATCTGTCTCAATTATCGAGTATCAAACAAACGCAGTAGGACTTAAGCGCTATCAGAGAGTGTGATTGGAAGAGGATATGTTGGAAAGGAAAAAAGACATGACAAATTTATCTTATGTGGATAATAATCTTTTTTCCCTATTTATGTTATCCTCTTTCTGCAGAGGACTTTTGCCGTTAAAAAGTTAGGCAACACAAAAATAGACTCGTGGATTGTGATGCCCATTATGACAATATAATGTGTTGTTGATCCTGTCTGCATATATAGGGGGGACAGCGCACTTAATTAGGGCCTTGACAAGCCTACTCTCCTAAAGTGATGAGATTAATCATAATTGGTGTCACTGTGAATTAGAGCCCGCTTGGATGACCGCCCCACTGGCAGGTCGGACCGCGGTGGAGACCCTTGGACACTGCTGCTAGCTGAGGCTTAGCCCTCTATCCTCCCTCTGTCTCTCTCGCTATCTCAGGCCCCACTCTAGCTTGGCCCTCCTCGGGTAAGAGGGGCGCACATCTCAGCCAACAGCCTAATGACCCCGTTTGAAGTTCTGCTAAATCCCCACCGACCCTGCCTGTTACCCATGACCTTTCTCCTAAGACGGTACGGGGTTAAAGAGGGATAGGCAGGTTGACGTTAAGATTGTGAGGGAAATTGTGAGGCGGGATTAAAGGTAGATATTCATCACATATTAACTACTTGATTTCTGGGAGGAACGTTAAAAAAACATACTGTATTTCTTGGGTACAGTGTGAACAACCTGCAAAAAAATCGCATCTCCTCTTTATCTGTCCATGTGTTGTTATGTTCTCAGGTTCCAAAAGGCCATGTATGGCTAGAAGGGGATAACCTTAGGAATTCTACTGACTCAAGAAACTATGGCCCAGTTCCTTATGGTCTCATTCGAGGAAGAGTTTGCTTAAAGGTAAAATACATTGGCCATTGCACGTTGACACATTTTTTGCAACTTTGTCTTGAAGCTAAAATATTTAATTGATATCGTGACATACATTAGTCTATTCACTAAATCCAATTGTTTCCATTGTATCGCTAAGAGTAGTCCCATATTGTAACCCTTATAAATACCATTCAAAAGACATGAGTCAGTTGGAAGTTCAAAGCAAGTGTGTCTGATTGAGCAAAGCCTGGGCAACATATTGTCTAGCTTTCCATTCTGCTGTGTTGTCACGTTACTGGATGTCATAGCAACCACGACCCTGGAAACAGGTCAGCCAACCTTCTGTCCCTCTGATTGGACAACAGCACTTTACTGGAGGCCCAATGACGTCAACTGATAACAGAAGATCTCTTAGTTTCCTAGAAAATGTAGGAATTAAAATAGTTTTAGAATGAGTTTTTTATGTGATGAATTGGCAGATTTGATCATTTATTAATATGCTTGTCTATCTTGTCTGTCTCCTCAGCTCTGGCCACCACATACTTTTGGAAACCTCAGAGAAAGCCCAAATAAACGGATCATTAAAAGCCACAATGACTCAGATTGACTGCATTTACTATGTACATAGTGTATGTATGTTTATTTATATTTTTAAATAAAGCTCATGTTTATTTAATCATTTGGCACATGTTTTGTCTGACATATATCATCGTGTAGGCCTCTATGCTCTAGCATCTTCATTTAAAGGTTAATGATAATGTTTTATAACTTCTAGTGGGCTTTCAGTGTGTTTGCTATGGCAGGGCTCTCAGAGTGATAAAGAAAACTGTGTCTCTGTGGAACTGCTAATGACAGACAAGGGGCATAGGATAAGTTATGATTTATACTGCTTTCTATTTCTTATGTATTTGTGGCACAGTTATTGGTTTGTCTTGCAGCTGTTTAGTCAGTTATACAGATGTTGGATTTAACAACAAATCTATACAAACAATGTTTCAAAAAAGCTTCTAATTTCTTGTTCACCCTTCCTTGTTATTATGATAAAACAAAAGCTTTTTGGTTTAATATTTTATTAGACCATTGAGAAAAAAAAGTTAACATTCCCCATTTAACCATACAATATTAATAAGCACTTAGTAGCTTGGTGTGTGTTTGTGTGTATGCGTGTTGGATTGGGTGCATTAGTGAGCCTCACAATCATTTACATGCGCACAAGACACTGCATTATTGTCAACTTTCTGCAAGTATGTCTTTATTCGATGTGAATAGGGCTCTCTGTAATCAGGTTAAATAATAGTAAACCTCTTTGCTTTTGTGTTTAATGACTATGATGTTTTAGATACATGGGTATCTTGAGGGAAACAGTGCATTATGTATCAGTTAAAGTCTGCAGTGAACAGGTAATACACATCTGCCCAGAGGAAAAAAACAATACAAACCAAAATGTCCTCTATTTCTCTCTTTAATTTGTTTACACTGGCCAGATCAGATCTGATTAGATCAGTTTTGTTCATGTCAGTGTGAACAGGCAAATTTGTCTTTTTGTGATTCAGATTTAGACCCATAATGTGTCATATAACATTATTGACAGGTTTCTGCTCATTTTAATTAAGCTTAACAGTTTCAAGATGCATGGTCCTAATGTGGTGGCCCTGACACTCAAGTCAATACAAATCACAAACACTTTATAAATGTTGATTCGGTCTGTCTGTCTTAAATTTTTCTTAAACCTTTCATAAACACAACAAAATAATTAATTCAACCTTATGGTGGAAGAAAAAAATGACAAAGTTGCTGCTAACTCCTGACTTGCTGCAGTTTTCTCAGAGAAAATTATACAGGTTTGGTGGTCCAGTAGCCCCACAATGCCCCCTGTTGTCTGACATCTTGAGGGCAGGAGGCGACTGATATCCAGGAAGAAACCCATAGGACACGGGATGAGTACATGCTGTTTTACCAATCCGATGTTCTGTCCTGGGTTCTGTTTTAATTTTGCTCTTTGTTTTTGCATTTTAAAAAGTGTTCCCCTTTTATTTGTGCATTTGATTATACAATGTTTACAACCAGTTTCAGCTCCATGTATCAGGGTGACTTTATCAGACCTCTCCTTTGGTTCCAACCCAGGGAATCAACCAAAATAGGTGCTCTTTGTACAGACTGGTGGCATATTTGATGAAAGTTTAGACCTTCAGAAACAAATACAGGAAGTCACAAACAATAAAAAAGGAGCAAACGGAGAAGAAAAGGGACAAAACGTATTCATGTATTGGCCTATGATCATCATAACATTTATTAATTCTTTTAGTTGATATTAGAACTAAACCGTTTTCACTGTGTTGTTCAAAGATGGCTCTAAAGAGGTTCTTGGTTCTTAAGACCAAAAGTTCTTGGTTCTTGGACTAAAACAATCAATCTGGGCCATTTTTCTTTGCAGTGTGAACATTGCCTAAGTGATGCTCCTTCTGCCTTGGACACTGCGACATGACAGCACATTCACACAGCGCAGTGTTAAAGCTCAGCTGGTCATTCTCTGAGGCCAAAGAGGAACGTTTCTTCTTGGAGCTCCCAGAGGGAAGTGAGTCTCGGCACCCGTGGGTCCCTGTCCAGCTGCTTCCCCCTTTCTGGAGGGGGCCAGAGGGTCAGTGGCCCGGCTCCCTGTGACACTGAATTATCTGCCTGAGTGTGATTGTGTGCCTGCTGGGAGGGATGCTCAAGATTGTGTAAGTGTGTGTTTTAGTGTGTGTATGTGGGAAATATTTATGCAGAGTTTGGCTTCAAGCACATCTTTGTTTCTCAAGGTTTAATACTCATCTGCTGCATGTCAACACGGTGCCAGTGTTCAGATGAAATGCTGACACAAGTAATAGTGTCCCTTTAAACATATCGCCCCCATAGCAGGAACTCTGGCTGTTTGCTTATGAAAGTGAGGCTGCATGAAAGGATTGTTAACTAAACTAATGCAGTGTAATACAAAATTTAAAAATGGACTTACATGCATTTTTAAGTAGATATGCCTATTCCATCTTAAGTGTGAGTTATCAGAAGCTTTTTACTTGAATGATTGCACCAAATCTTCAGGTCCTTGTTGCCAGACTTTGAGTAGTGCCATGAGAGCAAAGTTTGAAAGAGATGACCGGGCAGAGGTGTATATCATTATCATGCTGACTGCACACAAAGCTGACTGAGAGGGAGAAAGAGATTGGAGGAAGCAGACAACAGACAGCTGTGCTGAGCTTTGCAGCAGCACAGAGTCAGGCTGTGGGCTGTCAGCCGCTGAGGTGTGCTGCCTTCACCAGACTCTATAAGAGTACAGGAGGAAGGCATATCCTATGTGTTTATTATGTATAATATGCACCTTGATGAAATTAGATAAGTGTAACAAAACTGAGGTGCTTTGCCAGAAAAGGGGAAAAAATAATTTTACTCACAAATATCACTGGCAACTTATATGCTTTATACAAATGTAAATATACTGCACATCATAAAGGCTGTAGGCCTAGGACACATGATAATATAGTTGTGTCAGTACAAGCCAGCCACCACTCTGTTGTTGCATTTGCTCAAAACAATGGTTCACTAGCCTTTCATTTACTAAAAGCAAAAGGAAAGCAGAAAACAGCCTTTTTTCTTCCCCCAATGCATTACTATAACCCAAACCAAATAAATATACTTCTGTCATGTGACCATTGAGCTAGATAGAAGCAGATGTGTCAAAAAAGTTGCTCTGTATGCCTTGGTGACCACTGGTATAAGTGTTTTTTTTACTATTATTAGATGCTGTGGTAAAAATGGTACCTCTGCACACCTCGATGACACTCAATGTAAAGGTAATGAAATGATGTAAGAGCATGCACTCACCACAGCTGAGAAACTCCAATGTTGATAATGGGATCTCATTGTATGCACAATGGGCCATTGCCTGAGTGTTTTACAAAACTGTTGCACAAAGAATAAAGCAGTTAAACAAGAGGATGGGAAGTATCTGGAGAGAGAGAGAGTGGACGGGAGGGAAGTGAAGTGGGGAAGAGCTAAAATGGGGCAGAGACTGTATCTGTTTGCCAGATTCCTTAGTTCATTTCAGGTTAATTGAAGCCTTTAAAGTGCAGAGACACGTGAAAGAGGATAGAGGGAGATATGGGCAGAAGAGGAAAAAAAGAGCCCTGGAGAACCGCCCCTCACTGGTAATGGCCTGGTTTGTTTGTTTTCATATCCTCACTTAAGAACGTGACCTAAACTTCTATGAGATGCTGCAGCCTCTCTTTGACAGACTACACAGTCACCTCTACAAATGAACTCACCAGAAGCTGTTCTGTGCCTCTATAACACTAAACTTGGTGTGTCGGATCCTAACTCTGAGTCATATCAATCACAGACCTACGTGAATCTTGTCATGCTTCACTTGTTCCTCCCTTTTCTCTCATCTTTGCATATTTCTATGTTGATGCTGTTTTCTTTGACTTCCCCTTCTTTCCCACACATGTAGCTATTAGCCGATAAGGGAATTGCTTCTTTCATTGACGGATTCCTTTCATTCGCTCCTTTTAATCAAGCCTGTTAGTACTTCTTAATTAAGACATCACAAGCCTGTTTGATCACAGTGTGTGTGTATGTGTGTGAAAGACACAGAAAGAGAGCATAAAAACGAATGGGGATTCTCCCGTCCCTGTTCTGTGCAGAGATGATTGAACAGCTTCAATTGGGCCGAACACACACACACACCTTGTGCCAACTCTGGAGACTCGTGGTGCATACTTTAAGCATCGACCTCCAGAGATCCATACGAGACAGATGGTACTGGAGGCTGGGCAGGACGGCTATCGAGCTCCCAACTGTCAGTTTGTAGTGATGATCACACACAGCAGCCTGTCAATACTCACATTTCACTAATCAAAGAAAAAAACAACTTCACACAAAGATAGTTAGACAGAGAAAGTTGGAGGTTGGGTTTTATTAAAGATGGTAGACAAGTGCAAAATGTGTTTTCATGTGTGTTCAAATTCTAAAATAGAAACAGTGTTGTACTGCAGTAGTGTAAGAAAATCCTCAAATCATATGATATTTTAGATCTAGTTTATAAGTATCAAGAATGTTATAAATCTTTACAATATGAAGACAAAAGTTGTTTTCATGCTTTTTACAGCTAGTGATCTGTAATTACTTCTCACAGTGTATCTCTTTTCGTTCTCTTTTCTTTCAACTTAATTCAAACAAATGATAGGTTCTTATGGCGTATTGAGTTCACAAAGCATTTTAATGTAAATGAATCATAAAAAAATTTAAATTCAGTGGCATTTCATAATTATTACATAGTTTCTGTGGATCATGATTGAGGCTTATTTAGGGATGTCACAACAACAACACTCAAAGTACACTAAATCCTACTGTTTTTTTTTTTTTATTAGAATAAAGAGTAAAAGCTTGCATAGTGTTGGACAAGCCATTCCACACTGGTATAAGGAGTATGAATAGCATTAGTTTTACATTTTGTTCATAAAGTTGCACAAACAGTGAGCTGAGTACTGTGCATTGCCATTAGCCGCATTTGGTCTTGGTGTTTGCCCCCCGAAGGCAGTCCACACTGTTAGTGCTTTTCTCCCTAATGGTGCGAGTGGGTGGGATTAGTGCCTGTATGTATGGGGTGCGGGGCCTCTGCTGTACGTACACTCCACTCACTGAGGGCCCTAATGGAAAGCTATGGGACCTCTATCCCGGGGCGAGGAGTGATGCACAGGGAGCAGAGCAGTGTGAGTGTAGTGGGGGGATGACACAAGACTCAGTCTGACAGGCCTGACCTATATCCCCCTTTGCTTCGTAGAAAGAGGCAAAGAGTAATTGGCAGTCGCACATTGACTGAGCATACTCGTTTCAGGTTCTCTGAAAAGACCGGGCTTTGAGTTTTCTCATCTCCGCAGTTTGTTTGGGAATTTGAATGGAGTCCATAATCATTTGTCAGCACAATAACAAATCCATTCACTGAAGACGTGCAAATGTGTTTCCAACCTAATGGCCATTCAATTAGTAAGACTGTTTATGTGAGTCGGTGAGAATAAGGTGCTCTGTGTTAGTGTGTGGTTGGTCCCCCTGGCATGTCCTGGATCCCGTAGCAGGATATGCAACTCTTTCTGCCTGGTTTCCTGATGGGGGCTGTTGGGCTTCCAGACAATTTAGCAAAGGAAACTCTGCACAACAAACATAAACAGACAGGGATTGATCCGGGCAATAACAAGGGAGCGCCCACACAGATACAATCCCAACAGTTGTGGCTATGTACGTACCGATATCTAATTGTTAGCATTAATGTACAGTATATAAAGAGCTGTATATGACAGAGAAGACAATGCAACTCTTTTTTTTTCTCCATCTTCCAACAGCAAGCCCAAGACATTCCACTACCACCACTAGTGCTTCATTTGCCCCCAAGGTACAAGAGAACGGGCCGAAGAAGAAAAGGAAGATAGAATGACTGAAAAAGAAAGGGAGGTCGGGATGGAAAAACTTAGATCCTTGGAGTAGGGCATGGGGCTGAGTGGCCATAGATGAAGCGCTTGGCTTTGGGAAGCAGAGCATTGCGTGCGTGCGTGTGTGTTTGTGTTCCTCTCCGGTCACTGTAGTTCAAAAGCTGAACCGCGTCCAAGGCTTGGTAATGATGCAGACGTCCACAACAGACTACAATAACCAACAGTCTATGGCTGGCCAATTACTGTCTGTCGCAATTATATTTCCAATTCAGAGGTAACAGGGGAAAGTGGCCCAACTCAACTAATCATTTCGAGCAATTACTTTTAAAACTAATTAGAATGTCACGTTTGGCTGTGCGTGCCTGTGTTGGGGGAGGTTTTTGTTTGTGTTTTTGTTGCTGTTTTCACTTTGTCAAATGGGACTTGAAAGGGGACATCAGGAGGAGAGGGTAATATAAGGCCGAACATCAACTGTTTCATTGGATTGATTGAGAGACTTATCATTATGAGAATTTGGTGAGTTTGGGAACCCATTGTGTTAGTGGTCCGGTCAGTGGCTGCCACTTTGTGAAGACTGATAATATGAGTGCTTGATAATGTCAGGCGAAATGCAGCGTGAGGGTAAAACGTTCACAGACCTCTGGGAAGGGATGCGCCTCTGAGTGAACTCATACAAAGCTTTTTTATCAGTGGACTTTTGTATTAAACTACATTGATCTAATGAATTCTTCGAAATAATTATTTGAGCTGGGCATCTTTCCCTTGATCCATTTGAATCAATTTCATGGTCAAAATATCCCACAAAATGAAGTATTTATCTCATGACCATGCTTTGAACAAACACTGGGGAGACATTACGTAAGTTTGATTCACACATTTAGACCGATCTGTGAGCAGCTTGTAATTGTAGTGAAAACAAAGTTAATGTTATGTTTTGCAATTAAGACACCTTATCAATAGAATCCATTTCCCCACTGTTTCTAGCACCGATTAAAAGACCCCAAATTCCCCACAGCTTTACAAGTCACTGAGTTCATGTGAATGCGTGTTCTAGTGTTTCAAATAAGAAAATCAGCAAGATGGGCTGTCTTATATATTTTATGAGTCTTGAGATTTCTTTTTATACCATACCACTCTCCGACACGCAAATACCTGCTATACATACAGCTGTCGAGGAGTCACACACGCACACAAAGTCAATTCAATCGTTAAAACCATCCCGATAAAACTGATCAACAATGCAATGTATATCTAAGTAAAAAACAACAACAACACTATGATCATTATTTCTATATCTGGACAATTTATTAAGATAATTCCTTTCGCATGTTTCCATTTTTAAAGTGATGTTCCGGTTAATAATGTGTTTAAACTCAGCTGTCACATAGAGTTATATTATTCACGTCTTCTTCAATGCATGTTTTCCTCACTCATCTCGACAAATGTCATAGTGTAGCTCTTACCATTTACAAAAAAAATAAATAAAAAACAAAAAACATACCCTTGAAATGTGCATTATTCAGTGTTTGCTGTGGGCCCAGAGAGTCTCCACCTTCCAAACACACACAGATGCACAATGCCTGAGGTAGTTGTCATAACACGCCGCCTCTGATGGAGTGATGGCTCATTAATAGAGGGCTCACAGCAAAAAGCACAGCGTTACCTCTTCCACTTTTACTGGACTTAGGTGACAAAACAAACAAGTGCTTCCCTGATGAATGCAGAACGTGTTATTGTAGCGTGCGCACGACAATATTTGCTCTGTGTTGGGGAGACTAAGCAGTTTGACTATTTTGTGGCTTAATGGCCTTATCCTGTTTGAAAATTTGAGCATATTTTTTTAGAATATTCATCACAAGATACCACTAAAATCTATTGTATCTATCTGGAGTTGCTGCAATAAATTCAACCTTAGTGCAGTATTTTCTAATTTTCCAGAAAGACAGAAAAGTCACAAAAAGAGGAACATAATACACAAAAAAAAAATTCAATTTTCATTTTTCTTTTCAGTTTAACACTACTAAGTAATAGCAAAATATATTGTGATCATTTTAAGTCTTTTCAATCTAATTTGAAATTTAATATTGTTTTTAATTAAATGGTATGAGGGGTGAATAACAACCATTATGATTTCAAATCTCTTTTCTTTGATGCAGCTGTCTTCTGAAGGCAAGTAATAATCGACTGTTGACAGTGTTGGTCAGTGTGCGTTCCTCTTCGCAGCTCGTGTAATTTAAGCTTGATGGAATAATGATTTAGATTCAAATTACATTGGTTGAGATGGTTGTTCACTTTATTCTAATAATTGTTGTTTAATTATCATTGTGGTAATTACATTGTGGCAATTAATTAGGTAAAACAGATCCACACATTGTTAATTGTCATTCAGCGCAGATTTAGATTAGCTCTAGCATTTCGGTGCAGCTCCTGCGTTATATGCAATTAACTGACCCATTAAATGCATTATTAACACTTACACATCTGCAAATGTGTTTGTCTTCATCAGTGCCCCAGCCAATCGCTGTTCACCGCGAGGATCTGGAGATCTGCACCAGACTGTGAAGGATAGAAGCTGAGACGAGGGAAAAGGAAGCATGCAGCAAGGAAGTAGGAAAGTAAGGAGAGGTAGTGTGATTGACAGTTGTCTGGCCCGTTGCCTGCTGAGGTTGTTCCCCCCATCGACTGCTATTATCAGCCCAAGGACTTTCCCGTCGCCTTGGCAGGGACTGTGTCACCCCTCTCCCCTGGAGGATGCTACCCATTGGGGACGAGATGAATAGGGGTCCCCTCGCTCCATATGAGCTCACTGTGGACAAAGTCTGTACAGAAGCAGTGCAGTGAAGTAAACAGGCATTAGGTCCACAACAACATCCCACAGATCTTCATATCAAACACATGCAAACAAAGCAGCTCTGATGGATGTGGTGCAGTGGCAGCCTTTACAGCAGCTCCGGCTCACTCTTAGGTTCTTGTTATTTCCTTTCAAAAATCCTTCACTGTTTTCAGGCTAGAGCAGAAACATAACAGTCAGCAATATTGCTTTTAAAAAATGTTCTGCATTAATTATCCTGTCATGGCAATTAAAACTATTATCAGTATTTGAGTGACTCAGACTGACTGAGTGAGTGAGCAGCTTGTCACGACATTTGTCCTTTCTTTCACCGTGTGAAGCTGCGTGCATATCTCAGAGTTCATTTCTAAAGGAATGCAGACATCTCACAGTCAACACACACAGACACCTGCACAATGTGGGCTGATTGGCATGTTCAATGTGCTGTGTGCTAAAGCAGGTAGAATACTTCACTTAGGCAGGTGTGTGTTTGTGTGTGAAAGCCCGAGTGTGCAGGCGTCAATGGACGGCTTTATTAAATTTTCTTCTTTTGACAACAGCCCTTTGGCAGTGGGCGTGGACAAGCCTCTTGAGTCTCTCGACCATTTGCATGTGTTGTTCTTGTTTACATTTGGAAGTCATGAGGACGGAATGTCTCAAAAACATAACTCCCTCATGCTCCTCATGTCAGGGACCGGGGCTTAACTGTAGACAGCGACGAGAGAGCATTCAGTTGTGATTCTGACTCCATTAAAATATACCTGAATATACATAATGCTGAAATTACAAAAGAAACAATACTAAAAAAAGTACCATAGCAAACGAACTAAAATGGATCAGACTAGAAATCATGATTAAATGTTTATTTTTAGTAGCTATACAATATGCCAGGTTTCTCTTGAAAGTCTATGTATTATAAAGTAATTAGTTTATTTATTCTGATTCACTGCAATTATTCTCTGAACATTGATGATGAATGTTGATGTTTGAGCTTCAATTCACTAGAGCCAAATGTGCGGTAAAATGTCAGTCCATGTTTCTTTCCATGTTGAAACCCTCACCACAGTTCTGTATAACACACATTATCCTCCATTTAAGTGCCATCTGGGTAAATGGTGATGCACTGCAGCCTAGTGCGACTCCTGGGTGTGCTAAATACAGTGGACAGTTAGGCCCTGGTGATATATTGTACATCTTATAGCAGCGCACCTGAACTCTCTCGTCTCCACTGTCACTGCTGCTACAGCTGACCATATTTGGAACATGCCGCAAACCTTGGTAAGTTCCACACATACATATACACACACTTCACATCTTCACTCTCAATTTAACCCTGTTGTGTGATGGGGCCCGTAGTTAGGCTCCTTGCGGGTGTTAATGGCCAATGGAGCAGATATCGTAATGAGTGATCAATCTAGTTGCTTGTCGTCACAGCAACACATTAGCCATTCATACAGATTCAGTCCACTTGCTCGAGCAGAAGATTCAGATGCATATTTAATGTTTATCTTTTACAGATCTCCTTTAGAGCAGTCCTAAAGGGATGGTCTTTGAAAAAAGGTGATAAAGTCTATGTGAAGCGGTGCACCTGGCTGGCAAAATCAAACGAGGTCCTTTAGAACTTGATACTGTTCATTTTAATAATGCTTCTCTGAATTATAATACTGTGATTATTATGATCTGTGCACATTTTTGCTAAAGCCTGCTAAATGTGCATTACATCACCTTAATGGGATCCAAAAAAAACGTGTCACAAGATGAAAGCGAGTTAATGCACATAATGCCAGTGTGGAGGAGACTCAGTGACCGTTGGAGAACTGTGGAGAGAGCAGTGCAGTCACTGAGAGTGTCTGCTTTTAAGCTTCTCAATCATGCACCTGTCACTGTGCTTCCTCACGTACATGCCAGTGTTTAGCAAAATGAGATGTGACAGAAGACATCGGGATGGGTTTATGTGCGAATAGCCAGACTCTAAATGCATTTTTTAAGGTTTGTACAATCATGTGAGATCCCTTTTGTGCAAGAATAGTGTATAGAGGCAACAGAAACATGCACTTTTCTGAAATCAATCTCATGTGCATGTCATGCACTAAAATAAAACAGGCAAACAGCAGACTGTCGTAAACCTTACATTTAGGACTATCATGCCATTGTGGAGGTTTAATTCTGGATATTATCCCAGGGCATGAAACACAAACCCTGAATGCATTTGCAATGGAGCCCCCATTTCACAGAGCTCAACTCAAATTGCAGCATCATGCATCCCAAGTCACCCGAACAAAGTCTGAAAGCAGGTTTCAGGCAAGGCTGGTTCCAATTCAACTGTGATAAATGGGTAGATAAGACAATCAGTGCACACCATGACATAGTGCAAACTGCTGTCAGACAGACACTACGAGGAGCTCAGGTTCAGCCTCGGTCTTGGAGCTAAAGAGAGAAAAGTAGAACCACATCAGTTTTTGCACATAGAACATCCAAATTAATGTAAAAGGTGGTTACAGTTTTATGGCTTTTCCTGACCAAGCACGTTGATATTCTGTGAAGTCCTCTAAAATGAGAATTTCTATAATTACATTTCTAGTGTAGGAAACAAATGAGACTTCTTTCCCAGACGTCTTTGGCCTGATCTCCAAATGCCATTTGCTGCTGACAGATAATTGTAAAGTGCGTGCTTGGCTGGCTGAAGGGCTTATGAATAGGGCAGGCTGTTTTATGTGTTTCTGCTGTATTGTTGTGGCAAATGTGTACATGTGTACATGATTCACTGTCTCTGAAGGGTGCCAAGTCACAGCAGGGGAGTGCCCACTTTGCACTTCTCTCATTTCTAGAAACAATAACTAATTGTGTATTGCTCACTTGTACACATTGTGAGGTCATTAGTTCTTGTCTCTATCTCATTTTTCAGCTGCAGAAGATGGGCTGGTTTGTACAGTTCACTCTTATACCCATAGACAAATAAGGAGTATGTTATAGATGGGTGATATGGTGGCAATGTGGTTAGCACTGTCACCTCACAGAAATGAAGGTCCAGGTTCCATCCCAGCCAGGACAGGCCTGTTTGCATGTTCTTCCTGTCTGTGTAGGTGTCCAGTTTCCCTACCGCCCAAAACCCAGGACTCATTTGATAAAGTAGAAAAGCAAAGTAGAAAAAGTAGAAAAGCAAAGCTCAATAGGACTTTTCCTGGTCAAATAAAAAATAATTTCCACGTTAAATAAAAAATTTGTTCCAATTGTGTTCCACTTTAGAAAATTCGTTTTGCGGCAAATGCTCTAAAAATTATCGCACATAATAACAATAACACATCAACAACCCAATCAAAGAGCAGGGCCAGGAATGGAAATTACACAAATACATCACACAATAACTTATCATGTGTAACTACTGAAAGCAGAAGAAAGTTTAAATATTTTAATATGAGGGATCAACATAAATATGCAGTAGGTCAAATAATTACATAAATAAATACGCTCAGGATTGGGAAAGTTGACCTACTGGCAATAACTTCCATAATGCTCCTCTTTTTCAGTTTTCAGTTTGTCATAAAATAGATTTCTTATCTGTGTAAAAACGTTCACTCTAAAAATAAAAATAGTAGCTTACTACCACTTCTATAACAAGCACTCTGTGGTTTGTGGTTTAATGAGGGAGTATAAGGCAGAACAGTGTGGAGTTTTTACACACAGACCTTGAACATACCGAGCCCTAATTAAGATGACAACACTGCCACCTAGGGGCGTATTGTGGAAAGACATAAAGACATGGTTCAAAACAAGGACCTCATCTTAATCTGGTCAGAACAATAAACAAAAGCAATAACATTCCTAGACTGAATAATGTAAAAATGTACCATTAGTGTAAATATAATTTCAATGGATACGTTGTGTTCTGGCTATCAAAAACTGGGCAAAACCATCTCTGTTTGTTTTACAGTAACATCAGCTGGGCCTTAACCCATCTGGTCGGCAGAAGTAGTGTAGCAAAGCTGACCTGCTCTTATGTGCTGCCACGCAGAGACTGAGAGATGTCCACTATAAAGAGGAGATCATCTACATGAAGAGTGAGGCCTCACCTGTGAACCAGAAATGCCCTGTTCAGGTGGGACCTGTTTTGACCTGTTGCCATGGGGACCATTATGTGAAAGGTGAAGGGGGAGTGTCCATCTGGTGTGCATTTGTCAACTGCACTGTATATGTGAGGGCAATAGTTTATAGAGTTATCTAAAGAGATGAATACAGGCGTAACAGTAATTTTATTGAACAACAAAATGATTGGTTTCAATTGTTTTCTACAAGTGAAAGACTTTGATAGTGTTATGTCTTATGAAATGCAATGTTCCAATTTTTTCTTAAAATATTTCATGTAACCCTCTTACGTTATTTACGTTGACTAAGTTCTAAGAGAATCTGATTGCATAAATTCAGAGGAAAAGCATAATCTCTTGCATTTAGTTTTAGGAGGACACAAACTTTGGATTATAATGAAGTTGTTGTAATCTGTAGGACTAATTTCTCACTTTCTTACACTTGTTATAATTAAATGCTTGACTAGACAATAGCAAAAAGGAAAAAGGTAACTCTTTTGACAGTGACACTAATTCAATCCTCTATTTGTTACAGTCAAAGGTCATCTGCTTCCACGATTGTAACCAACACAGTCACAACAGAATCACACAGACTAGTCAGAACAAAAACATCCACTCGCTGCGACAGGGAATGACCTTTGTTGTTCCTACAAAGAGCAGGTTTTGTGACTATCTACACAAGAACACCAAAGCATGAACATGCACACACTCTTCCACCTCTTGAGACCATGTAAAAAACCTAATTGGGATTTTAAATTGGTTCGAGGCCTGGGGGCCCCTGTTTGGCTGTGTGTTGTTTGTTTGTCTGCTGCTTGTTTCTCTCTAAGGTCATTTAGAAAGTGCTCGTTTAGGGATGAGTGATTAGGCGAGATGTCCACGGGCATGCTACTCATCTGAGGCTTCCTGGAAAGGCGGCGGTAGACCTGCTACTGTGGCATTACTGAATATTGTAAGCTCCAGGGCTTTGCTGTCCAATACAGTGGGGATTCAACAACAGTTTCAAATTCTCCGTGTGGTTTTCACATTTGTGTATGATTTGCATGTGCTTTTAAACATTATCTGCATTGAGTTGCATATGTGTCTACAGTTTGGGCCTTTGTACACACCAAGAAAATATGTTACCACATTAAAATGACAACATTGAACATTCACATGTGCAAGCATCCAACATAACAAAGTCCTCTTTTGACCCTGACATCCAATTTAACAAACACCAGTTTAAAGTCCTGTTGACAAGAAGCAGGAAGCGAGAAGAGAAAGAGGATATGACATGAGGAGAAATCGGCTCCTTCTGTTCCTTGTCACTCCACATTATTGAAGACTTACCCAACACGCACCTGGGGGAATCACTGTCTGTCCACCCGAGCCTCTGTCTCATGTTGCCCTGCCCGCTCTCATACATATACACACACAAAGGAACACACATTTCTTTTTCCTTTCTTGTTCCTTCTTTGTAGACTTGATTAAATGCCATCCCACTGTATTTCTCTTTTTCTTTTGCTTATTTCTCTCCCTAGGTGTCCGGTGCAGGGATGTGTGTCAGAGTGTGCCTCTTTCTACATGTGTACATGTGTGAGCAGATGTTTGCCCGGGGCATTCTCGCATGTCGTCCCTGATAGCTCAATAGAAATGTGGGATTACAAAAGGAACTTTGCATTGAGATGTATTCTGCACACATTGTGAATAACTTATAACTAATTCTGCAATCAGTTCACCTTCATCAAATCATGCTGCCCTCATTTTTGGTCTGACTATTCATTACATGACAATTTATTATAATTTGCATTATTTCTACGTGTTCAAGGAGGAGGAAAAATACATCTGTTAATAGCGCAAAGCCCTTGATAATGTCTCAGCAGAATGGGCTTCTCTTTTCCATCTGATATTAATAAGCTTCAGAAACACAGCTGCAGTTATTACAGTTATTTATACATTTTACCTCACAAAGCCAGCATAGCTCAATGAGCACCAAATATATTTTGTCAAACTCTTTAATGGTAATTTAATGAACCGTGACCTTTGGATGACAAGTAATGTTGGATGTATTTTCCCTAATGTTCATTTATTACTAGCTAATTTTACCTTGCCTGCATATTCTCCTGTCTGTATATTCATGCAAGTCTAAATGAGCGCTTCTTCATTAGTTAGAGGCAGCAGGACAAAGAGCTCCATGTCCACCTCCTGGAACTGTACATAGAAATCAATTACTAATGAAGATGTTTATGGAAAGCAAATGGATTCACTGCACTCTTATCATGCGTGACACTGATACAAATGATAGTCAGAGTGGTGTATTGTAACTATTTATGACTTTTATATTATTTTAAGATATACAGGAGTCACGCTCTTTTTAGTAAACCTGGTGGTTCAAGAGTGGCATACTTTTTTTCCACAAATAAATGCAATTGTTGTTTGCTCTAAACTGAAACTTTGATGGCTTCTAGATTGAATAAAACCCCAGATATAGTTTTCATGTTGGTTTGTTTTTTCAATAAAAAAGGCAAGTGATAATCACTACTTCACTACTAGTGCACTGCTGTGTATGCTTTGTGAATCAAAAGCTTTCATAGTAAAACTTCCAATCACTTATAACACTCCAACGCAAATCACACCAAAACACGTGCTATAACAAGATATGAGCATTACTAATTCTTTAAAAACCTTTGACAAAATATTGTATTGCTCATGTCTCCAGTAAAGTGATTGTGCTCACTCGTGTTGTACTTTATGCTAACATTTTGTATTTTAATACGGCTGCCCTTCAATAACAACAGTGAGAAAACATTTAAGAATCACATTCTTTGGATGTGTTGATTTTTTTTTTTACTGACCCAAGTGAGACAGTCATCACAAGATCTTTGAAATATCCCATTTCCTCATGTTCCTTCTCAGCATTTTCTCCCCCTGCCCCTTCTCACTGTGTTTCCAGTCTATCATACATCCCCCTCTCACTGGGATCAGTGGGGCCATCACGCGCACACCTTTGATGTCTCCCGGAGTTAAGCTGGTTTTGAAGTCAGATTAGCGAATTGTAAACACCCTTTTAGACCTTCAGACTCTCCCCACAGAACGAGGGAGAGAGTCAGCCAGTGAAAAAGTGAAGGAGTTGTGGGATTAACCCGTACACTGCAGCTCAAAGGTTAGGCCATCTCAAACCATGCAACATATCGCTCTGTGCAAAAACAGAGATTGAGGTGTTCTACTCGTTTATCATCCATTTCTCCCCCTGTCTCGACCCTTTTCACTTCATTTTGGAGATGCTCTGGAAATATCTGTATTGAAATAGACAGTGGATCTGTGTAGGAGCATGAGTGCCCTCACAACTTACGCACACACATACATATATACACGTACACGTGTATGGAGAGAGGGCAGTGTTTTTCAGACGAGAAGCCCGTCTGTCTCTTTCACATTCCATTAGTTCCTGGAGCTACATCAGAGGGCAGAGGGAGCACACAGACATTCCTGCAAGACGCAGATGTCAGGATCAAAAGTCGGCCTGACTCCTGTACGCAGCAGGGGAGAAACACAAGAGAGGAAAGAAAAGAAGGTAAAGAAAAAAAAAAGTGCCAATCTACAATAAGCAAGCCTTTTTGAACATCCTGGGTTGGGAGCTTCACAAAGATGCTTCTAGTCTTCTGCTAAGGCCTTATCCAGTGCATTTTTCACCTGTGTTTCTACTTCTCAGGGCTATTGTTACTTACTGCTCTCTCGCTGCCATGCTGATGGGAAACTAAGCACCATGCTGCCTACATCTTGTGCCGTGTTTCAGTTATTAAAAGGCATGGGACCAGATGGTATGTATGGTAGTGTGTGTGTGGGTAGTGGTGGGGGAGTCCAGGTCTACACTTTGGCTCCAGGCTTCTCCAGAACTGGCACAAGCCCAACTGGGTCATCCATGCAAAGGCTTTCTCTTCTCCTCCACACCAATAGCGCATCTGCCTTTACATAGGAAATGTGTGTGTGTTTAATACAGACAAGATACAGTGTGTTTTATACATAGTGATGGGGGTGCTGTGTGAAGTAAGCCAACTCCTCAACTAAATGTAAATTCTGTTCTGCATATGTCTCCTCCTGGGTCTCCCACTTTTCACTTTGTTTATTTTCCATCTCATTTGGTTGTTTTCATCTTATCCCTCATATTCATCTCTTGCCAAGAGAGCAGCCAGGTGATCAGTCAGTGAAGTGATTTTTTTTCACAAAAAAGGCTGTGGCTAGAGCGAAGGATGGGGTAGGGGAATAAATAAAAAGAGTGCTGTGGGACTGGGAACGGAGAAGCAAGACTGAGTCAAGATGGTTACGGCAAGTGCAGACATATGTGCAGGCACGATGAAGGTAATGGCAGAGGATAGGAGGGTAAACACTCGGGGCACTGGGCTGAGGAACACATTGAAAGACAGAAGGACTTAAAAAGAGCCATAGGCCTAGTGGAGCTGTCAAGACGACCAGGGAGCAACAAGACTACATTGTGTCAGGAACCACTGTGTCCCTCCAAGAACAGTAAGAGCCGCAATGCACAGCGCAGGTGTGATTTTTACCTGTTGGATTTTTAAGGGAAAGACATCAGTGACAAAAAAAACAAAACAAAAAAGTGTGCATTGTTTGTTGATCTTATTTTGCATTTAGTTGGCAATATATATAATATTTGATCTCGATAAACTTGTCTGTCAATTTTCTGTTAAAGGCTGTGAATTCTAAGTATGGAAACATTTCAGTGCTTTCAGCAGGAGAGAGAGATGTATGAGATTTAAAATAAAAGAACAAAGGACTGGAGGTGCCTGGGGAGGAGGAGGAGATGTTTGAAGACTTACTTTTTATGTATTGGTTAACTTTGGTTCATTACACTTTGCTACTGTGCACAATGCAGTGTCACGCCTCTAAAGACTTATCATGAAAGCTTGTCTGGAGTTTCTCTCACCTGTCCATGTGTAATCTCCCCTCGGCCACCTGCCTCTCCACAGAGGCAGAGGGCACTGATTACATTAGTCCTCAGAGGCCAGTCCAGATCAATACAGTCACACTTCAGTCCAATACTATCTGAGTCACTCACTAATGAGAGCTGGGGAACCGCAGACAGAAAAAGGGAAGACAAAAACCTAGGAGAGCTCTGTTCTGTCATTTATTTGTCAGGGGGAAATGATTTTATAGATTTTTCTTGAGGACAAAACTCCTGGTTTTCTTGTTCAATACTGCATTATGATTTACTGTTGGTACATCTGTGCCAATCCCCGTTCAGTCTTTTGCTCCGATTTCTTGTGTATATGTCGTCTTTCTGTCTCTCACTGTCCCATTGTCTATTACTGGTCTCCATTTTTGGCTCCCTATTCTCTCTCACACACACTGTTTAATGATGGTAATTTTCTACCCAGGTCCGAGTGTGAGCTGATGTGGTGAAGCTCTTGCCCCCCCACTGTTCCTGATGAGGCATGATGGGAAATTACCCACAGCTCTCTGTTGTCAGATTGTAACTCACTGTTTGGTTGTAATAAGCAGGCAAACCCCTGCACATGTGTTCATGTGCGCCCAAACACACACCTCCGATTGTGTGTATTAATTACACTGTGAGTGAGATGTTGACCACAGCTGTGTGGGCCACGCCCTTCTCTCTGGGTCACTTAGGTCATCCTCTAGCTATAACAGCCATAGCACCAGCGCCGCTGGACACAATAATAGAAGTTGGTCTCACTGTTCTCTGTTCCAATACCACTCAAACACTCTATCATCTATCACTTCCTTTCTCTCACTCAACATTTTCAGGTGCTGCTGTGAGTGGCCGCCTGCCGTTTATTGACTGATGTGGGCGAGGTGCGGGACTCACTGGGGCACCGGGGCTGGGTGAGAGGATTGTGCTGGAGAAGGGTGGTGGGAGGCTGCCCCTGTCACTGTGGTGTATCACCTCCACAGAGCTGCTGTCACCAGCAAATGGAGCTGCAGTGGAACCCTGTAAGGAGAGTCCCGCTGGGGTACGCTTTGAATCAGCTTGGGGCCAGTGGGAGACCGCAGGTTCTGTTTGATCAACATCAGTGGATGTCCACTGGCAGCTTAACTACATGCACAGTAAACACAGACACTGGGCCACGTTTATCAAGCTAAATCGAAAACATTAAAGAGGAACACACACATTATGGCTTTGTCATTATATTACTTAAAAAATATTATTTATTAATAAAATACTATGTGCAAATGTATGTTTTTAAAAGGTAGGTGTCAAATGAAAACAATCTGTTTATCAATAATAAAGAAGATGGTTTTATACTATACTACACAGGATTTAATTGGATATATCTGAAGTCAAGGATGCTGCATTGTCACTGATTCAACAAATGAGTGAAGATGACCAAACAAACTCAGTCCCTGGTGACTGTGTCATTGTTTTCAAAAGTCTCTGTATCTACAATCACAACCCCATAAATGTCATTATTCTAATTATTCAAATGTTGGTGTTCCTAATCAATGATATTGAAGCCATGTATGTAAAAATGCATCAACAGTTGAGTTTTAAAACCATTCAAAAACATGCACTTTATAGACTAATCCTCTAGATAGTGCCCAAGACCAAGGTGCTGGCTCAGATCTAGACATAGTCCCAGAGCCAAAATGGCTATTTTAACAACCCTCAAATCAACTATACATATGGCAACAAATGTTGGACGAAGACTGTCATTAAGAAGATTAATGCCAATACTACATAATAAGGTACTAATGGTATCAAAGCAGCTTTGGAATCCTGATTACACAGTGTTGTTAAGCGTTTTAAACTTTAATACCATCTCGGGTATCCCTTATTTGTTTCATATTAAGAGTAAATGTAATGCAAGTTCAGGCAAAATTGGATACTATGGCAGTTTCTCTTTGTATTTTGCCAGGGAGACCCTTAAAAGAGCCTTTGGCATATATGTGACGCTCAGCTTAACTGGACTGCTGCCGGCTGGATGTTGGTAAAATGGCAAAGCCCAAGCCCAAACTGGTGCATCACACACACACACCCCTGTGCCAGAAGCTGACAGTAAATAAAACTAGGGTCCCTCCTTAATTAGCCTCTCTGCCTGAGGGTGGAAACACAGAAAGTGTGTCAGCCTTTCTTTCTGTTGGCTGCTTTGATGCCAACATGAAGTCAATAAACATTATTTGTAAGTTACTGGTTTGTTTTATATAAACTATATCAAGTTACAGGTTTTGGGGATTTTTAGTAAATCATCATGGAACAATAGATAAAAAAATATCTATTGTTTCAAAATTGAATCCTTTTTATACCCAGACAGCAAAAACAAGATACTTAGAAATTCAAGCTAATAGTATGTAATTATGTTTCAAAGTATAATTTGAATTATCAGTAGATTATCATAACATGTCCAAAACCACTGAGGGGAAAGTTATAAATGCTTATTAGAACTAACAATTATTAGATTGTGTGTGTGTGTGTGTGTGTGTGTGTGTGTGTGTCTTTATGCTTTGGTGCTGTCTACAACTCCCCCTTTTTGTTCATTATAATGTTATATTATATTATATTTTATGTAACCTTATTTTGTCCCCATCTGCATAATTAATAAAATTATTTCTGGCCAAAAATAAGAAGTATTACTGTATTATTTTAATATATTTTTAGTGATGAAGTGATTATTCTGGATATTTGGCGTTAGTGACATTAATACGTGTGTATAATTGTAAAATTTCGTATGCAATTTATGGCATCATTGTATGTAAAGACTTGAAAAGCCTACCTTTGTTGGCGGACTCTTTCAGCTGTTGATAAGACACTCTGATATGGTGCACCACTGACCCCTGCTGGTTACTTGCTGCAAAAAGGATGATATAAAAATGTATTAACACTGTCTTCAGTATTTGTAAGGAAGTATAAAGACTATGTTAACATAAAAAAATGTTGAGTGGAACCTTTAAAGAATAACTGTTTATGTAAATAATTAATCTCTAGGCCTAATGAAAATATACACATACAGTTAATCTGGGTTTTATTTTCTGTTGTGAGGAGTGCATCTGTGTTGGTCATCCAGCACCACATATTTATAGTCTCTACACTGAAGTGTGTAAATGATGTACTTTTCCATTTCTTACTCTGAATGAGCAATACCCATAGGTCAGTGGTCTTATTTGATCTATTGTAATACATTGATTTATCATTGCCCCAAGTGGCAGAGTGGGTAGCACTTACAGCAAGGTATTCCTGATTTGGATCCCCAGCCCCTCTTAAAAAATTATTTGAAATCTTTGCAGGACTTTCCTGGTTGAATAGGGTCAAAGGTCAAAAGAAAAATATAAATTATGATGTATTTACAATTTCATTTTTGTGATAGTTGTTTGTGTGAAGATTGTAAGTCGCGCGTGGAGACTGTGTCCTTGGTGTGATTTGAGACTTCTGATTTTACTTTTAAAATCAAAAAAAGTGTGTAGCATCACTAAGACTGCTTTTTTTCATTTAAAGAATATCTCTCAAATCAGGCCATTTCTCTCTCTGAGCAACACTGAGACAACTTGTGCACGCCTTTATAACCAAAAGGCTGGACTACTGTAACGCTCTCCTCTTTGATCTTCCTAAAAACACTGTACAACAGCTACAGCCTAATGCAGCGGCCCGAGTGCTGACTAAGACCAGGAGGAGAGCTCACATTACTCCCAGTTTTAAAATCGCTACACTGGCTGCCTGTTGGTTATAGGGTTGATTTAAAAATTATTTTTATTCGTTTATAAATCACCTGAGTTTATCTGAGAGACATGCTTTTAACTTACGAACCAGGACGGCCCCTCAAATCCTCTGGCACCTCTCTGCTGGCTGTTCCACAAACTAGAACAAAAACCTTTGGTGACTCTGCTTTAAGCCATTCTGCACTAAGACGCTGGAACAGCCTCCAGAGGATCTGAGGAGAGCCCAAAGCATCGACATTTCTTATCTCACATTTTTATTTTATTTATTTACTTTTTATTTATTCTACATTTGTTTTACTCTATTTCTACTGTACTGAGTGAAATAAAGTGATACAAAGCCACCACTGCTTTTAAAATATTGTGAATATTGTGTTGAGGATTTTATGTTGTGAAGCACCTTGAGTTGCATTAAGTTGTATGATAAGTGCTATACAAATAAAGTTGATTGATTGATTGATTGATGTGCTAGTTCATGTTAAGATCAGTTTTTGTCAATAGGTAAAAATGGGAGACTGTATTTAAAAGATGTCCTAGCCTTTGTAGTCACGACAACACAGACAGCAAATTAAAAACCAAAATTACACTTGTTCTGTATTTATTGCGAGTAGGAGTTGTGTTCTGCAGTGCTCAGTGACCAGAGTGTAAAGCTGAGTACAGTCGGAAATAGATTGTTGTTAGAAAAGGCCAGGAACCACATGAGATCAGACAAGTACAGACCATACATCATTAACAGTGCATGGCAGTGGCCCTGTAGGCATGGTTGGCTATGAGTGGACTATCAGTCGCCACAATAAGGAAAGGCCCAATTAAGAGCATTAATTATGCCTCCTTGGCACTAACTCTATCACTGTCTTTTTAGCCTGCAGAGTGCGGTTGCATGCATCCTCTCATGATATAATCTTGTATAGTTGAGGAAGTTTGTCATGTTTGGCAGAAGTGGACTCTGCGGGACGAGTGGACAGGGGAGTGGAGTCTTACACACCCACAGGCTAAGAATGTGAAGTGGTACAGAAAACACACAGTGATTTGGAAAACTGCTTCTACAGTGTTGTCCTAATGTGCTGTGAAAAACCTGTGAGGAAGGCAGATGCAACATGCTTCAGATCAGCACGCCTCACAGATCCCGACTGACAGGAAACTGCTAAATACTCACAAGCTTTAACTAAATTACATTTCCTGGATACAGATAATGCAACGAATATGTGAGCAGTGTGTCTTTTTCACAAAGTGACATTAATTATAGCAACTCATATAACAACTTAAAGCCTATAGCCTTGGGCATGTTAATTTCAAATGATTTAATTTGTTTTAGTTTGTCAAGTTGAGACCCATGAGCTGCTTAACAAGAAATAATGATGAATTTAACAGAGCTTTATTTCTTTGAAAATGTCAAAATGTTTTACTCAATTAAACAGTGTCAACTTGTTAATAGCTTTTAGGTATTTGCTCTTTGATGTTTATGTATGAGCCAATAATAGGACATTTGACATGATGCCATGTATAGAACGCAATAATATTTGAGCTCCATAGATCTGAGAGAGAACAAGTTGCCTATTGTGTAAAAAACATAAAATTAAGTCTGCAAAGGCACTGGAGCGTCAAACAGAAGCTACTTTGCAGTTCCCCTAAACATGAATGTTTGGTTTCTCTTTTTCAAAGTTGCATAAAACTGATGTAATACATGAAGTTTGCTTAAATCAAACTAGGAATAAGAATGTACCAGTAAGTGCCATGCAGCAATACACAGGCTAGGACCTTGCCATGTTTGCCATGTTTCACTGAGCATCCCAGATGGATTGTCACTCACTGTCTTGCCTTCTGTTTACTGGAAAGTAGGCAAAACTTGACCTTTCTGTAAACCATGTTAGGCTCATGCAGTTCATCAGAAAACCAGAGCACCTGATGGGATAAATAAAACACAAGTTCAGTAAAGTTATCTCACTTACCTAATCCCTTGTTCCAATGCTTTACTGCTCATTTACATAGATACAATCTTTAGCTAAATAGATTTTGTTCTAAATAGTTCCCAGATCCCCAGACTTTAGTTTTCGTGGCCAACAGACCATTAGCATGCTTATTGCTCTCACCGATTATCCTCACTATGTACGGTACATTAGCAGACTGTACGATTGGCCAACCCCCTGCCTGCACAATCAACACAGAGCGTGAATGAATGATCAGCCATTAGCAGGTCGGGTGTGAACTGTGAAAATGGGCTCTCACACCAATGACTGCAGGAGGCCGTGATTTGCTTTAGCCTAGCCTAGCATAGCCGCGTGCTAGTGAGGCCTTGCACTTGTCCCACTGTGGTACTACCGGTGCATGAGCTAGCATTAGCCCACTCTGCCCAATGTAATGCGCTCAAATATGGAGTAGTGTAGCGTGCTGAAGCCCAGTCTATTGAAGAGCTGTGTGCAAGATCATGGGAAGACTCCTTGCTAGCATACGCTTGTGTTTAATGCAGCGACCTGCTTCTGCATGGTGAGTTTACACATACCCTGCAGTGAAGGTAGTGTGTGTGTAATATCAGTAATCAGTGTACCTCAAACAGGCAGAGTATAACTAGGCCTGGTGTGGGGAGAGTGCCATAAACCAGGGCTCTGCCAGTCCATCTCTGGGACTTCTTCATCTGTTGCCACTATCATTCCTGTGTGTGATAATGGATACCAGTACTAATCCATCCTCAACATCCAGATATCACCAGGATACATTGGGCCTGAATGGATAAAGCAGCAAGAGACTCAAAAAGGTCTGTGTGTTTTGCTCTCTTAAGGTGTGACCCCCTTAATGTGTTCTTCTGTAGTCTGTACCTTCACATACTCCATTATTATGACTATTTTTTAGTGCATCTATGGCCTTTGGATGTGTGGTGTTTCATTTTGTTAATCAGTTCTTTCATTCATGATTTTATATTTCATGAACAAGAATGAGAGAAACCATTTATCAAAGCAGTAGAAATGTTCACATCAGTTGTGTGTTTGTGTGGTACTGGATCAAGATGTGTTTGTCAAGTCTCTAAGGAGAGGATGCTATTAGAGCTGCCAGCATGAGAGAGGCAGCATGTGAATGGAGGAAGAGGACCGCTGATGGACTTCGAAAATCTGAGAGGTCGTAGTCAAGGGAGTACAGCTGCAGTTCGACAAAGTAAACATAAAAGGGCACTATAAAAAAGTGCTTTTCAAACTTAGTTTCTTTTGTGGCACTATTTCAAAGATATTTCATTAGTTTCTGTCCATTAACCAGTTTGTGCCCTTGAGTGAAATTAAAAATTTAGATAATATTTTTCTCATTATTTCAAAGTAGTCCACACTTTGTGTTTTCTGATAAATAATTGCACGGCCCAATTACTTACTGTGATGAAAATGCAACCAAACATCCTTCTGACAATGTTCATTTTTGTCAGAGATGTTAAATAGAGGTTCAAGAGTGTGATATTCCGCTTCACCCTCATCATGCTTTTTTGGTTTTTCCACTTTCACACCCCTGTCTAAATTTACAGTACAATAGTGACTGCTGTGCGTGGTCTTGTTGTAACGTCAGTGTTGTTGAACCAGTGGACCAGAGTTGACTGAGTGCTTCTGACTTCTGAGTCCATGGCGTACCAACATCAATGCCCGCGTGTGCATGGTTAATTTAATTGTTATTGTCACAGATGTGTGTCCTGTTGGAATCAAGGCTTGTGGGTTCACGGGCCAGGTTTTTGTTCCACTCACTAGTCTAAATGTACACGCAAGGTCTGATGTGAGAGGCCTCATTAGATGGCAGGTTTATAGCTGACACTGACTCCATTACTTTGGGAGTTGATTGATATTTTAAAGTTAAAAGTCGAAATATAATGTATTAATGAAATAGGCATTGAAATAAGTGTTGACAGCAGAACTGATGCACCACAATGGACACATAACATTTCACAGTTGGGTGGCTCAATCTTTTCCATTCCTGTTACTTAAATGCTGACCTCTCTGTTCTCTGCCACTGAACACCCAAAGCCATCAAATTCTAATCCCACTTTGTCAAACTCACATCATCCCACCCCCCTTTGTAAACAAAAACAAAGAAACAAACTACTGAATGTGCAATAATTTGCACACATTTTTTTGAATAATAGCATATTAGGTTCTCCTATACATTAACATCTCACTTACTCCACGCCCAGCACCTAATTGGTTTATTTTCCGGATGTGGTCAGTGGCCATGTGATATGGACATTGTGCCCCAAATGATGAGTGAGCTTTAAACAGATAATGGGTGAGCTTTACTATTAAACTCTCACACCACCGAATTGTAGATTAGTGTCGCTTTTTGATCCTATATCCTGGATCTGTTGATGTGGCGTCATGAGCTCCCCTGATCTTCATGCTGGCTGGGAGTCATTATAATGAGCAACAAGGCACTGTGAGATGAACACTATGCATGTGCTTCAAAGTGTAAACACTCCTAACTGGATTCACCTGATTTGTGGCAGATTTCTGCCCCAGCATGCTCAGCTGCGTGATATTCAGCACCCAGGCTCATTATAAGACCTAATTCAATTGACCTTGAGTTGTAAACATGTTAACATGCTTATAAGAAGGCCAATTACAAACACTGCCGCACTGAAGTGCAGAGATCTGTTGTACCGTGATGATGATCACTGCACAGTCAAACTCATAGTGAGAAGCCAAAGCAACCGAGCATTTGTAGTACCACTTTGTGGAGACAAACTCCAAAGAAGAGCAGAGAGGGTCAGCACAGACCCTGCTAGTGTCCCATGCTTACTTGTGTGTAATGACCCAGTGAGTAGTGACATCTTGTTTCATCAACTTCTGCTTGCCTTCACTTGCCTGTCTGGGTTCAGTCTCTCAGTTTTCTCCTGCCCTTCTTCTGTCTTGCCTCCTGAAACCCATCTTCCTCTTTTGATTTCACATATCACCTTTTGTGTCTGATTGACTTCTGAAGTATAAGAAACCTGTTACAATTGCAATTGTATCTCTTTTGATGAACTGACATGATATATGTCAGAACATTTCAAGCGAGACATGTCAAAATGCTGATTGAAGAGATGAGATGCTTAAGTTTTGTCAAAATAAAATGCCACTAACTCAGAGAAACCTATTTTTACATTGAGCACACTAAAACTAAAATCATTCATTCATTTTCTACCGCTTAGTCCTGGGACTAAAACTAAAATCAATTGAGATGAAAAAAAACAAAACGTCTTGGTTTCTAGCCTTATTCACAGTGTCTTCATCTAAACAAAGCAGCTTTAGTTCTATTCCCAACACGACCCAGCCTCCTAATGGTGGTGGTTTCTGTCAATAAAAAGTCAGCAAATGCATATGCTGCGCCATACAAAAATATCTTAATTACTTCTGTGTGCCCTAATTGTGGAGGGCACACAAGAGAACGTTAAAATGTTACACCAGTATAAAGCATGCTCTAATTTCTTCTGTCAGAGTATATGTATGTGTGTTTGTGTAGAAGGAAGCAGGGGGCCCAGCTGACAGGCCTCTCACTGGGCCACTGGCTGGCCCAACTCGCCGCAGGCCCTGCTCTCAGCTCCACCTCTGACAGGCATCATACTTATTGCTCAATGACATTCGATGTTTTCCTTCAGTTTGCTGTAAGATTGATTTCCCAGATATGTTTGAAATATCTCCAGAGCCCTAGAGCGGGTGACTGGCACAGTGGCACAGAGAGACGAGAGAGCGAGAGGTGTTGCATGGGGGACCGGAGAAAGGAGGTGGTGTGTACTGGAAACAAAGTAGCAACAAGAAAAACCACAGACTGTTGTCAGAATCAACAGATTTTCTTGTGTAGACAGCTCAGGTTTAATCTATGAATTAACTCATAATAGGTATGATGAATAATGCACTCCAATTCACTTTTTGTTGGGTTACCAGGACTAAGTTGGTTTTTATTTAATCCAGTGCCATACATCTAGTCCCTCTAAGACTACCTGTTTGGAGAAGCCACTGAATGACCACTGTGCCAGTTAGCCATTTGATTTTTGTATTGTACACTTGTTATTTTAGGGGGATTTTGGCAACAGAAACTGTACATAAACAGTCAACAGAAACTGTACATGTTCTTAAATCTGTCTTTCATCAAGAAAAGGTTGGGCTAGCTTTACCCAACAAATAGTAATTGCCAAACACACACAGATAACTATTTTTCAAAGTTTTGAGAAAATTTGCAGGACTATTTAAGATAGATTTCAGGCATGCATCGTAGCAGAGTGGTTATGCAAGAGGCAAGTTCTGGGTTCAATCCCTGGGCCCCAGCAGTTGCCTTTATGTGTAGAGTCTGCATGTCCTCCCTGTGTTAGCGTAGGTTCTTTACAGCTACTCCGGCTTCCTACCACTGTTAAAACACATGCATGTGTAGGTGAACCGGTGACTCTAAAGTGCCCACAGTGAATAAATGAGAGTATGTATGTCTTTGATTGTTAGCCGTGAGATTAACAGGCCATTAACCAGCGTGTACTAAACATGTCAGATAGGCTCCAGTCCCCTGCACCTCCTAATTGGACAAGTGGTAGCAATTTGAAAGACATCAAGATAACTTTTCACGTGCCCATGTGAAATTAACACATAAACACACAAAAGACTTGTATGACATTTTCAAAGTTCTGCCCTTATGTTAAACTTTGAAGTTAACTTTCTCTTCTGCCATGATGTCAGTGGTGTATGTTGAAATTAATGAGGATATATTCACGTCTGGGCCTTGGAGCCATAACAGTCGCTCTGGCGTGACTCCTGCTGCAGTATTGCGTTCATTCCTCTCCTGCAGTGTTCATCCTGATTGAGTAGAGACTCATGATGAAATTTTCCCCTTTGTGAAAGTGCATCCTCGGTGCATATTACATTATGTCACTTCTCATCAGTGAGCTTTGGAGCACAGTTACTGCTTTGTTTGGGGTGAACTGCGAGGGGGGCACAGATCTACTCTTTTAAACTCTTTAATGCAATTTAACAATGGCACATATTCTTTTCACGTTTCATTGGTGTCCCTTACGTGTGAAATTGCAGAGGCTTGCCTAGCCTGAGCGACACAGCGTAGCAGAGGCAGGGTCACCGTGAAGCGCCAGATGTGGGAGGGAGAGCAAAATTAATTGCTACACATTGTTCAGTGGGTGTGTGCGCCCCTTCAGTGAATTAACCACTCTCAGAATGTGACTGTTTGAATAACTGGAATTAGGTATGAGGCTTCTCACTCACAGCTGAAGCCAACAGCAGGCATTGGCTCCAATTAACTTATATGGCCCTGAATTCACATGGTTAAGTTACCATTTGTAAGTGTGGAAAACAGGAAAATATTCTTATTAGCAGCCCATCCCAAAAAGGGTTTGTGTAGTTCTCACACATCAATATGTCTTATTTATAAATCCTTCTTCTCAAAATGGGAAGCTTTTAAATTTTTTTATATGGCATATATGATAATAGTTATTAGAAGTCATCTACTTAATTCAAGGAACACATCCAGACTGACAGTTGAAAAGTGATGACCTGAAAGCTGTGCATTAGGTGAAAATGGCATAGCAATTAGGGTGACAGTGTGAGCTCATTAATGTACATCTTAATATTGTCTGTTGAGGCTTGTGCTGCCTTCAGAGGAGACGTCACAGCAGGCCAAGAGCAGAGGTAATGCACATTAATGACAGTTGGATGGCAGACATCGGGAACATATGGTGCTCTCCTATGGCCATCATATCATTAGGGCCAGCCCAAATGGAAGATGACAAGAAAATCGAGGTGCATCATCAGGCACCTCATTTAAATCAATTACAAGTTATAGATTGCATTAGATTAAATTAAGTTTGAATTAAACATGCAGTTTTTGAAGGTTTTACAACATTTTGTTTTTATATGTATTTTCACTTGTCACTTTTCAGATTATATATAAATATGTATTATTAAGCTTCTGCCTACTAGGAAGTCTTTGTGTTCATCCCATAGGAAAAGTTTTCTTTGTGTGCAATATACTTTATAATCATGACAGAAAGTAGTTGAATGATCTGTGTAATCCAGATCACGTCTGAAGTTTTTTTTAACCAAACACTGACCATAATGCACATTGCCAGCATTTTGTATAAAGGTCATAGAGGCGTGGTGTAACGGTGTCCCCATTGGAGTTTTGTGTGTGGACGGAGCACCTCGACCCTCCACCTGCATGTGCACCTCTCTCACTGTGTTCCTGGAGTTTGTGTTTGATGGAGAGGCTTGGTAAGAGTGGGTTGTGGCGTATGTGTGGGGGTACGCTGTTTCCCCTGGGGCTGCCTGCTGGAGCGAAGTGACCCAGCTTGTCGCTTGCTGACCTGTGAGAGAGACATTATGAAGTGTGAGTGGCTGTCACTCTAACCGCTTGTGACAGCATGGCTCCCGGTGCAGCTGTGCCATCCTGCTCCAGCCAGAGACCCAAGGCCCATGGAGTGAGGGGGCAGGAGGGGGACAGCCAAAGCGGGCTGCTTTGAAGGAGGTGCTCGGTCTGGGATGGTGTACATGGGACAGGAGGAAGTAAGTGCAGCTGCTTGAGGCCTTTGCTCCTGAGGGTGGAACATGTTCTCTATTTATTTCAGTGCTTTAGGCCTGGCCCCAGCAGCTCCCCATGTCAACTTTTAGGATGACACGATGATGCGATGGCAGAGGTGTAAGGAAACAACTGGTGTACTGTAAGCCTGCAGGCGTACACTATATGGACGCTGTTTGATTCGTATACTGTATGACGGACCAAAATAACTCGCTAGATCCCTTTCTACTGTGTCACCTTTGAGTGTCTCACTAAACCTTAGCTTCTGAGTTGTCAGCTGTGTCTAGAATTATTTATTTTGGTTTATTTTTGGCTCCACGTTATATTTACTGTATTCTTTGTCACCTTGTTTCATTCATTAGTTTCTGAAAAAGGACTGACAAAATAGACCTAACTGGTGTTGTGGACATTCAGATTAGGAGCAGTGAATTGAGCTTTGCTTATGTAACCTTAAATTATTATGTCCCTCAACGTGTCCTTTCAATGCGTCAAACTCCTATAGCTCCTGATACAGTGAAACTAAAGCCAACTAAGGCAGGTGTTTTATGAATTGATGAATTGAAGTGTTCCCATTAATCATAATAATTTATCCTTAAACTATTTTTTGTAAGGCTGTGACACATATTTTGACATGATCTACTTGGAAAGTGACAGATTAGGATTTTATGTCATCCTCTCACAACTGGAAATAGTAATTGCTGCTGGTGTCTATCTCAATTTAATTTATGTAAGTAAATATAAAACTGAACGTTCAAGAAGTAAGACATGACATCAGGCTGCCCAGAATCGATGCCATGTCTGTTTTCGTGGTACGTGAACACTACATTACACACTATGTTAACATTGTAACTAATCTATTAATCAACACAAAGCGCTAAAAATGTGAATGTTTAGCATTGGCATTTGGTGTAGAATATATATTTTTTATAATTTCTTAAATCAAATTTTAGTTTTTCCTCACTTTATGCCTCAATACAGTTTTTATTGCAGCCTGTTTGTCGCTGCTCTGGTTTGTATCTACACCTTCCCTTTTCCCCACACCTCTCACAGTGTCCCAGAGTCACGGCTGACCTGCGTCCTCTCTGCAGGGCCTCTCCTGGTAGCACCCAGCTGGCACAGTTTGCTCTGTGCAGAGGCTATGCCAGCTCTACTGGTGCAGAAAGGGCCACACCAGACAGACAAGCCCAGTGTCAGCAGCAGCAGAGGCGTGCTGTCCCCGGCTGCCACATCCACAACAAACACATATGCTCACATAAATATATACAACACCCAGTACATGAACACCAGCATCAGCGGACCATTGCCAAATATGTTTGGTTCAACTGGGACCTAGTTAACTGGGACAAAACATTTACACACTGGAGTGGTTGAAACAGGCATGTTTACTTGCACGAACATTCAGATGACTGCAAGCAAAACTAGTTACATTGTTACTCATTGTTTTTAGTCAAATTTTTTTTTTTTATATTGTCATAACATATTTAAACTTAATACAAGCATTCATATTTCATCCACCAGTAGAGAGTTATTTGGTATATTTTGACTTGACTTGATTTACTATGGCCAGTGCATCCCATTTAACACTCTTCTTTGGTTTTATAGTCACGATGTGAGTCTAAGGCTTGTAGCCCTTTGAATGACTGTGATCTTCCAACAGAACTTGTATTGAACAACAAGCTTGCTCTTGGTTTGTATTTGTCCGCGGGTTCAGCTGCAGTCTCTGTGTAATTAAGAAGACAGACACAGGCCTTGTGCCATTAGTTCTTTCTTCTCCTCATATTTAACATGGGGCGTTTCTGTCTGTACTTTTACTATTTTGAATATGACCTTCTGACAGTGCCACTTTATTAACCTGACTGCCCTGAGAACAAAACAAGAAATTAAGAAGGGAGTCAATATGACACTTAGACCTAAACTTAAAGTTTAAATGTCAAGAAATAAATACAATGTCATATTTATCTTTAAATTTTGATGTCCATTTTATATTGCATACAAAATTGTATTTTTTCCTTATTTCTTGAAAATAGAGCTCATTGATCTGTATGTTGTTGATTATGTGTGTTCATCCAAACTTCCTTATCTGTGTTTGCAACCGTGTGTGTGTGTTGACCGCTTTCATAGACCCCCAATTGTGCTCCAGTCGCCAGCCGAGCTCAGTGAAGCAGAGCCTATATGCTCACTGGCATTTCACACAGTTCAACATGTGCATGTAAACACACATGAACAGCATTTATCCAGCTGGGGTCCCATTCCATGCACACGCATGTTAATATAGAGATGAACATTGACATTGTGTTGGATATGGAAATAATGGTCTTGTATTCTAATGTATGTCTTCAATCTCTGCATCCCACTGCACGTGCAGGTTAGCCCACCCTTTGCTGTCCCTGGGATTTGAGGCACACTTCCGCATTAAAAGTTGTACAACATTGCCTTTTGATAATCAAGATAGAACTAAATTGAGCTCTCCCAAGCGGAACACTCTCGCCTTTTTGTGCACACACTTTTTTGAGAAGATGGGGGCCTATACTGTTTCAGTTCATCCAACTGTGAGATTCTCCTTTCCCCTTTTCCAGTCCTGCCATCATCTCACTAATGGTGTTTCTATCTCTTCTCCATAGGTGGTAAATGAAGCTTTTAAGCAGGGCGGAGGGAAGGGGGAGTGCAGAAAAGATTAATTGACTTTCTGTGGAGCTTCACTTATCCTCCTCTGCCACCTTTGACTTGTGAGTGTATTTGTGTTTTGATTACATGATTATATCACCGCTATTGCAGCAATTTGTGGTCTGTTCCAAACTGTGTTGGGAAAAATCAAACTGTGTCCCATTAAGCATTTCATCCAAAGTGGCTTGTGGTATATTTGTGCAATTTTGGCACACTTTACTGGAACTCCTGGTAAAATATTTTGAGATCTACAAATAATTAATAAATCAGAACATGTGTCTGAAAGTGTAATGTTTTATGACAGGTATTATTAATGAGGAAGTAATGTCTAATTTTAACTAGAGCTACGCTTAGAACGGCCTCAAAAATGTCACATCACAAAGCACATGATCTTTTTGAAACAGGTTCAGGACACTTCCATGTGTTTATCAGAATTGCAGCCTGAACAGAAATTGTGTTGCTCTTCTTCTCTTACTTTACACCAACAATCTTGATGAAAACTGGTTCTGATTTAGTACAAGTGATATAAAACTACAGGGCCTGTCTTCTTGTATGTGTTACACTTTATAAAGTTGTCATTTAGACCAACTTTAATAGCCACACCGCCTGATATATATTCTCTATGTTCCTTATCCATAGACTTTTAGCACTTCGAGTGTGCCAGGAGACGAGAGTCAAATGTGTGAATGTACAAAGAGTTGACTCGTCGCCCCCCCGACCTCCCCACCACCACCACTGTCCTCCTGCTGCTGTAAACTCCACCACCCACAGCTGCACTCACTTCTCCTGTCACAGTGATAATGTCTTTGTCAGGAGCCGTCTGTTAGAGATTTGTCCGTCTGATTTGGTAAGCGTCCGAGTGGCAGGTCTAGCTGCAGTGCCACGGGCCGTCCTTGGCTCTGTCCGTACCATAGGTGTGGGATCTCCGTCAATGTCACAATGTATCTTCTATGTCTTTAGATCCAGCTTCTGACAAAACGGATAGCTAAGAAGCAAAAGACAAGATGTACACAAGCTTGCTGATGCTGGTATTTTTTCCACAATCATGGTCTTCAACATTGAACCATGAAGTACCTTTAATTATTGTCTTTCTCCCATCACATGAAAACAAGCATATCAAATATAGTTCTGATAAGCATCATGCAATTTCAAATGTGTGTTATTTGTGTACGAAGAAGCATTCAGTTTGGGGAGATGTGTAACCTTACCACTAGATGTCAGTAAGTCCTACACTTTTTTTTTGTTTTAAGTTTTATCCTTGAAAAGTACCTGCAGTGTGGAATAGGTTGAACTTATTTTCAATTTACAAATTCAGTTTTTTTTTATTACATTTGAATTCTGTATATTTAATTTTCAATTTCCTGATTAAAGTTCACTGTTAAGACTGTTTCTTGCCTGCGGTGCTTGAGTTGTAGAAAGACACTAGAATACATGATGTAGATATTTAAAGAACTGAGAAAGATGAGATGAGAAAATTGTTGTTCATTGTTGTCAAAGATGACAATAATTATGACAAAGGTATAATTGTTGAAGTGAGTTATTGTTTCTCGAAGCTCCTTTCCCCCCTTTTGCCTTTCATGTCTTCCCTGCCAACACCTTCATCTTCACCTATCTGTTGTTTGGTCTCTGCTTGTCACTCCACTGCAATCATCTACGCAGGGGGGCTTGTCATCTGTGTGTACTCATATCCCACAATGCTGTGTGCTCTGAGGACTACTGCACTTAAATGTCAGAGCTGATGAGCCTGCCACACCCACCTGACACATCTGCCTGCTGCCTGCTAAAAGCTTTTATGGAACGGAGTGTGAGCCTTCTGTTTGATACAAATTAAACTTTTTGTTGAAGGGATTATGGCTGTAAACAGACAACTTTAAATAAGGCAGCTTACTGTACTAAAGTTTGTGTGATCGATATGTCTGTAATAGTTATTTTTGCAATATTCACAACTGGATTTATTGAAACATTTCTTTTGTTGACCAATGTGAAGGATGTTTGTATTCTGTATTTTTAGAGAAAAGTTTCAAGTCAGGGTGTCAGGAGTGGATTTTCACAATTCTGAAATTGTGATAGTTTTGATGGTTGTATTCAAATTATTCATGAATAAACAACATACTAACCAATGTGCTGTTTTGGTACTTTGACTGTGTATGTAGTATTCAGTCTAAAACCAGTTTGTTGTTTCTATAAGATTAGATTATTTTATCCCAAGGTTAAGTGGAAGCCAATATAACAAACAAAACATACAGTGGTCTTTATGTTTCATTTGTAAAACTTTGGCATTCCTGCCAATATATTTACTGTATTTACAGAATAGATACACAACACAATAATGATATATACAATACCTGTTAATCTGCAAACACAGTATATACAATGCATTTCTGCCTGCATAATTTTTGTAGCACTATACAGATAACAAACTAGCCTTAGCTTTGCTCAGTCATATTTACAACTTATATTATTAAACAATATGTACAGCTTCTACCCTAAATAACAATAAAATACAATCTTATGTGCATACTTACAGTTTCCTCTACACATTTTGTGCATTGCACTGTGTAGCACGTATGTGACGTACATATGTACAGTATCTCATTGGTTGCACAATACAAATATTTGGTTGTAGATGAGTTGTGATACGTAAATATAAGAAGTTGGCATTGCTACAATACAAACTATGCTACTCATATTGGCTAAGTTGTATCTTGTATTAGTGACGGTACAAGTCAGCACATCCAGGACAGCAGTGGTAGACACTATACAATAATCAGACACACTGGAAGGTTTAGCTTTCAGACACTAACAACAAAGAGAAGCTATCTGGTGCCTAGTGGACTTAATGCAGATCTAATTACAAGACTGTAGATCAAATGACCATTACAAATGACAAAAACACCAATGTGACAAACATATTTAGACACATTGTTTTCTACTTAAGAGTGCATTAACATATTTTTGTTAAAGGCTGTGAGTCAAGGAAGACTGCACACACAGTAAATCAGCAAAGCAGGTTTTTAAACAGTTATTGCAGTGGCACTCAGCTTTTACCTTGGGACAGACATGTACTGAGTGCATATCTTAAAGGTAAAACAATAAAAAATCATCTAAATGGCACAAGAATTTTTAAATATAACCTAATCTGTGACTTACTATCATTGTCAATGTGACTAAATGGCGTTTTAGAAAATCAAAAATATCACTACAATGAAAAATGCACAGAGCTATGGTAAAATCTGACCTGCTCTTACCATATTTAACCCTTGATAAAATGATAGTTAAGTGCATTTGATCATTTAAACGGAAATTCAAATTCTGCCTTTATGACCTGGTAATATGTATATCTAATACTTTACTCATAGGCTACTGGTAATTCATGTTATAGGCTGTATCAAGTATTGTTTGGTGCTTATGTTTTATAAAATCTTGCATTATCCTGGGCTCCACTTAACTCTTTGTAGTTGCAGCATGATCATGGGACTCTTCCTTTTCTTCAGAGCCGGGACTCACTTTCTTCATCCCTCGGCGCTGAGCCAGGCTGGAGGACTGAACAGGTTCTAGGACCGGGGCTGGAGCACTGCGCCGCAGCGCGGAATATGTGGCCGACAGAGCCCCCTGGTGGAGCAAAACATTAACATCACACACAAAAACCTGCGGCCTTTTTCTACAACAAACAGTGGTAAACACTGCCATCTACTGGTAAGGGAGAACAAATTGCAGTTCACGGTGCCTAAACATCTATTGGACATTCATTACTAATATTTAAATTGTGAATCCAACAAATAAAGAAAGCCCCTAAAGGTAGCTGACAATAAAGTGTTGATAAATGCTGTTAGAGAGGGTACTAAAACTGCAAAACAGTATGTGTAACTTGACAGAAATCTATGTCAGGCCTTACTTTGACTCTGACAGCATCTTGTCTGGTGAGAACTTTGTCAGAAAGCTGGTCTCTTTCCACAATCCATGCATGACGAAGAACCTAAAAACATTGTGAATATAGACAAATGCTTACAAAAACAAAAGCAACCCCCTTTTTGTTTGAAAAAGGAAGGCCTTTTCAAACTAAACTAAACAAAAGACTTCAGAATTTGAACATTACCTGTGGGGCAGTGAGGCGCTGGTGAGGGTCCACATGCAGCATCTTGGTTACAATGTCCTAAGGTAAAAACACATCTCATATAAAAAACATAACCACAAAAGCAATAGTTTTGTATCTTGGTTAAATGTTACCTTTGCAGAATCTGACACCAGGTCCCAGTTCCCTCCTGTGATTATGACTTTCCCACTTCCAATTTGGGCCAGAATTTCCTCTGCAGTGTCATTAGGGCTGCTGGCAAATGGACTGAAACTAAACCAACGAAGGAACAATTTAGAGAGAGCAAAAAAACAACTGTGGAGCCCTGTAATTTTTCAAAAGGAGTGGAAGATCTCTACAGACCCAGCGATCATGGTGTACAGCAGAATCCCCAGACTCCAAATGTCACAGGCTGCATCATAACCCTGCTTTTTCAGAACCTGCACGTAATGGTTTGTGGGAATGTGAATGTATTCCAGTGTATAATCACCCTTTTAACCATTTTCATATGTGTATGGGATATGATTAGCGCTATTACCTCAGGAGCCATGAATGTAGCAGTGTAGCAGGGAGTCATCAGTAAACCGTTTTCAGCTCTCAGCTGTTTGGCAAAACCAAAATCACACAACCTTATGCTTTCAGGGAGCCCACTGTCATCTGCATACTGGATATTGCTGGGTTTAAGATCCCTATGAACAACCTGAAGGGACACATATGTATTATTAAAATCAAATGAAAAATGATTTAGAAAAGAACTCACAAATATTAATCTTGTTCCGTTCCATATGATTAATTAAAACTCACTTAGTTGATATTGAGACTTTAAAAGCACAAATCTTCTACTAGCATTGGCATTTCAACAAAAATAGTACATTTAGTGTATCTATTTGCCCCTTTCTTACCCCTTGTGAGTGTAAGTATTCCACAGTCTTCGTCAAAGTGCAAACGATGTCCGATGCGTCTCTCTCTGTAAAATTTGGCACAGTCAAAACTCTATCCAGCAGCTCATTTCCTCTCAGCAGTTCCTGGACCAGATATACACACTGGCCGTCATCAAATACCTAAAACCAGACACACACAGGATTGAGAAACTATATTAGCACACTCCTCTGATTATGCATTGTGATTTGTTTCACATGTGACGCTACGGCCGTGTCACTTACATCCTTCAGGGTGAGAATGTTTGGATGCTGCCCGTATCGCAGCAAAATCTCAATCTCCTCTGAGGGATCTTTCCTTGTTTTGTCAATAATCTAAAAAACACAACATAAATTATAAGCAGGTTACAAAAAAAAAGAGACAAAGCAAATGAAAATACATAAAAAGTCAGTTGTTCTGACCTTAACAGAATACTCCACAGCAGTGACTCTGTGCAGACATCTCTTGCAGACTGACATCGCTGTTTGTGCAATTTCTTCTTTCATTTCATAAACATCACTGAAGCCGACATCACCACGGAGGTGCTATGAACAGAAGACATATTGATTGACGTTAGTAAACATCTCTTTATATGTCTGCAAATTCACAAATGTCAAATCCTTTATCTCTTTGTTTATATATTGTACAAGTAACCAAATATATCTGTGTATTGCTCTGCACTGTTGACAGGGGTTTATGAGGGTACAACTTGAGCTTGTTTAGATTTTCATCGCAAAGGGAGTACATTTGTTTTAACTCCATAAATGCTCATCCTTCAATAGTTTAACAGTTTATTGTAAGCACTGTGAGTTACTGTACCGGTGTTGTGGGATTGACGTTGGTCATCTCATTACTGGAAGGTGCTACCATATTAACGCTTGCCTCCTGACTTTGATTAGTTGCAACAAAGCTGAAACCTCGAAACAGCTGGTGTGTGTTTGCACTGGGAGGAATGCCTGGAGAATCTGAAAAAACAGAGCCAAACATTTGAATATAATACAATAACTTTAATTATGTTATTGTGTAGTTTAAATACAATACTTTACAGATTAAAATGCCGTAAACCAGTGCATTTATCATGTCACTGCATGTGTCTTTAATGTGCATTTGAGTAGTTACCTGTGGGTGTTCTGGAGGTAAATTCAGGGTCAAAGTGGAACGTGTCTTCAGGCCGTCCAACAGATGGTTTAAATGGAGGCCTTACTTCCTTTCTGTACAACTTCTAAAGAAAAAAAACAACACACATATCACATATTTATTACATTTATTTATTTATTTATCTGTCTATTTTTATTGCTACATGGCATGTTATGAATAATACTACTAATACAATAATAAAAGTTTTCTTAATTTTCTTCAGTGGTGCTTTTTCAGGGTTTTAAATGTAAATGTGACTTCCAATTTGACGCCGACAACTAAACCTTTCCTCAGTCCAGTCAAGCCGAGAGTCTGTCCCATTTATCTTAGCTGCACTTTTTTTCTCTCCAACTGTCCTCTTGTCTTAGTCCACAAATTTGTTATCTGAACAGTTCAAATATTACCTTAAGCAATTCACATTTGTCCAAAAAGTTGATTCAGCACATTTGCAATGTATTAATACGGATCGCCAGCAGGAGGCGCCTTTGGAACAACATTAACTATCCCATTTAGTGATAGGCTCTTTGAATAATGGATAACATTATACAAAACTGCTACAGGGTTATCAAACTGTAGATAGTTTTCCATTTGGTTTGCAGTTGTTGTTTTTTTGTAATTTGACGTGACTCTGATGTAGTATAGTCCTTCTGAATCACTCTGTAAAAGTCGTTTAATTGGCATTGAATGTAGGGGGAAAGAGTAAGCCTCTTATGGACAGCTTGTCACATCAAGCCAGCAACACCATCTGCAAACAGCAAAATGTAATATTTGGCAGCAAACAAGTTTAGTTGGCTGTACAGTGAGAGCCAGTGACGAGGGAGAGGATAAGCAGGCATGTAAAGCAGATAATAGTGGATTTTGCTCGAAAAGAGAACATCACTGTAGATAAACAGGAATGAGAAGCTTGTCCTATCCAGAACTTTCCCCAAATCCATTACAGTTTCTGGTTTTTGCTGTTATAAAATATAGAGAAGTTGTGAGCTACTTCTCTACTCAAAGGAAGTGAATCTACCTCAGTAAGATTTTCATAACCTGCTGCCACCACAAAAGTTTCATTATAAGATGATGGGAAAAGTCTAACTGCGACAGAATAAACACATCATGCTTAACTTATCACTAAAAACATATAAGACTTCTTGTTGTCAATATAAATGTTCTAACTTACATTCCAGTCAATCGATGCAAAGAAACGGTGTCTTTTTATCTCTTCCACTCCGTCTGGTCCTGCACCTGTAAATGACACAGATTTAAACCCCATTTACCAACATAGGCCACAAATGTTTAATTTAAACATGATACAAAATGCAACATCAATTTAATAAAAAACTGAATATTCTTTTAACTGAGGGAGAGCTCCCAGCGATAAAGATAGTTCAAAAGCTCTAAGTATTAGCTCGAGTGGATATGGCTTTAACCCATTCATTATGTAAAATACCCAGTCGATTAGCAGGGTTTCTCTTGAAGAGTGCTCTTAATAAACTCTGCACTTCAGGACTGAGGAACTGTGGCATTCCCAGCTTCGCTCTGTGAATACAAGAAGTAAAATGGTTCAGAGTTTGGTTAGTTCATTTCCTCCTTTGTAAAGTATTATTGTTCTTGTTGATACCGGATATTTAAGGATTATGCATTTACTCAAACATACATATGATGTATTTCTGGTCTTACTTGAGGATAAGTGCCATGGTTTCCTTGCGATCTTTTCCTTGGAAAGGTAAAGATCCTGTCAACATTTCGAACTAGAAAAACAGATAGATGCCCTTTCATTAAAACACAGAAGAAAGTGGATTTGTTTCATAAACAAGCCCATATTCTTGAACAGTCACTGGGTTCTGTGTCGTTATATTTAGCACAAGGGCAGACTGCGGTGATACTTTTGCCCAGTGCAGTGATGTAGCAGCCAGCTGTCAGTGAACACTAACCTCCTTTTCTGTATTAGTACAATGAGCCCAGGCTAACAAAACAAGTGGTACCCAACAGATGCGTGGTTATTGAAAGTGATGAGATCTAATCTGCCAGATTTGTTCATTAAGCAGCCTTTCTGGCAGAAGAAAGAAAATTAACAAACCAGAACACTGGCACATTATCTAACCGTCTGATGAGACGTAATAAAGTGCCTTTTTTTCTACTTATTCTACTATTTCTAAGCCAAAATAGTTTAGGAGGATCATACACGTTTTACAGGTTCAAATTCTTATCCTTTAAATCACAAGTCTGTTTTTAAGCTTTTCGTACACCTTACAAATGTGTTTTTTATTTTGATTCTGTCATAACACAGAGAACAAGTGAAACCCAGATGTACTCACTAATACTTAAAATAAAATGACTGTTACATGTGCGAGCATTTCAGGCATGTGCCTTTAGCCATTTGAAAACTGTAAAAACATGGAACTCAATAAATTTCAAGTGTTCTTTTTCTTACCATGAGGACCCCAAAGGACCACCAGTCAGCGCTCTGTGTATGTCCTCTCCTGTTAACCACCTCTGGAGCCATGTACTCTATAGTTCCACAGAAGGAATATGCTCTTTTATCGTGATCAATAGCTTCTTTACTCAAGCCAAAATCTGGAAGAAAAACGTAAAAGAATATATTTAAGAAGGAACATGATGATAAAAAAATGAGAACAGTACAAATACTGACCAGTTATCTTGATGTGTCCTTCTTCGTCCAACAAAATACTGTTTAAAGAAAAAAATCACACTGTATCTTAATATTGTCACACAGTGTTCGAATGTCACTATGCAATGTATAAAGATTTACTGTGACTGTACTTCTCTGGTTTGAGGTCTCTGTAGATGATTCCCAAACTGTGCAGATGGTCTAAGGCCAGGGCTAATTCTGCAAGGTAGAATTTCACATCCTCCTCCGTGAACATCACCTGCAACAAACATTACATTGTAAATTGTAAAAACATATTACAATAACAGAAAGTGGTGTGAGCTACAATACAAAGGCATGTCTTATGACTGTAAATATGTGTGCACTGTAATCTGCTTCATATTGCCTTGGTAAAAAAGTTAAAGTATGAAAGTGAACAATCCATCCACCCATGCCTCCTTCTTCTGCTTATGTGGAAAAGTCTGGGTTGAGAGCATGTCCTGAGTCTGCCCTATGGCCTCCTACTGATGGGACATCCCCAGTTATACCTCCTATAGCGTCCAGAAAGGGAAGTCTAAGCCACCTCAGTGTGATGGTGCAGCAGCTCCGTGTTGAACTGTATCTGGGTGATACAGCTCTTCACCCCATCTCTAGAGAGTAACCAGCCACTCAGTTTGGCCCACCTCAGTTATAGCCCACAGCTCATCATGTTAAATCGAGAGCCCGTTTCACCTCAACAGATCAGCTGTGTTTCTTCCTTCGCTTAAGATAAGAAGACTCCTCCAGTCTGGAAAGGAGAAGTTTTTTTTGACTGAGAACCATGGTTTTGGAGTTGATTCTCATCCCAGCCACTTTACACACAGCTGCAAACTGTCCTAGTTTAGTGGAAGTCCATGGTTTGATGGAAGCAGGTCAACATAGTCCACAAAAGACTGAGATAAGATCCTGTGGTCTCCAAACTTTTTTGTTGAAACTAAAACTTTAAAAAAATAAAGCATATTTCTTTGAGGATTAGTGATGGACCACACAGAGCATTTGAGAAAACCCACCTCCTTTGACAGACGAGTAAAAAGGTCGCCTCCTCGGAGAAAGTCAAGGATCAGATAGAGTTTCCCTTCTGTCTGGAAAGCTGCACACACACAAAGAGTAATGCAACACATGTCCAGGACAAGGAGGCTGATGTTTTGACTGTCTTCACTGACTAGCACCACATTTTAGAAGGGCTAAATAAATTCAACAAAATCAATTTTTGGTTTCTAGGGAATATTGAAGTCTTGTGCAGACATTCTTTATTATTGATAGAGGTAAAGTATTTGCCTAATGCAGTTCAGACAAACAAAGACGTACCATAGTGCAGTTTCACTATAAATGGGTGGTTAACTTCTGCCAGGATGTCTCTTTCCATCTTTGAGCGCACACGGTCACGAACTGCAAGAGAAAGCATATACGGAACTATCTTTCATGAAATGTAGGCTCCACAGATTACCACACCTATCTATTTAAAGTGTTGTGCAGTAAAAACTACAGTGCCAGTGTTTTGATGCAGCATTTGTCTTCTTTATGCAACGAGAGCTGAAATATTTAAATTCCTGAAGTGCAGGTAAAGAGGATTAAGGCTCGGATAAAGAAACCAAAAATTTAGCACATGACATCTAAGGCTGTTTCTACAGTGCATCCTCATTTACAATAATCTCATTGGCAAACCAGTTCATCTCAATCTAAAGTACAAACTAACCTCTTTTACCCAAAATCCCCCTGAAAGTAGGCCACTCTGTGTGGTCGTGTGCTACATCATCTGCATGAACACCCATTAAGGAATAAAACACTTTTTAAAAATCTGACAATGTATAAACACAACTCAAAATTCACTTTGTTGACAGTTCTGAATTAAATTATATTGAGAGGTTTTATACTATGTTTGCTGTAACACATTCAGGCACATTAATATGAGAAAGATCCATCAATGTAGCTCTAGATTTCACTATTACCTTTGAGTGTAGCCTTTTTAAGGACTTTCATGGCGTACAGCTGCCCTCTGTCCACTCCTCGGATCTTCCTGACCAGAAACACCTGAAAAACATTCACACATAACAGACAATATACTTAATCATACTGTTTTTTATTTGGAAATAATTGGCAAAAACTAATTTTACATTTTAGTATAACTGTGTACTTGAAAATACTATAGAATGTAACTTGAAAATCTACAAAATTACATGAAAATTGCAGCATTGTTTCTAAAATGCATTAACCTATGTACTAGGCATGGGACACAATAAGATTCTGATGGTAAACCTTTTAACCTTGAGGAAAAATATCATGGTATGAAGGTATCAGAGTATTGTGGTTACAGCTTCAAATGCTTTTAATTTTCAGGTGAGTGGTCAAATGTTTGGGTCGTTATAATTTTAAATTCAAATTCAAGATGCAATTAATCTATAGAAATGAATGCAGTCCCTTAAGTCATGGCTTTAAACTCACTTTTCGTCTGGTTGCACTGGTTTTTCTGGTCCATTCAACTGGATTCAATCTCATTCAGTTTTCTCCCAAACTAACTGAACACCTGATATCCATTTTGTTTCAATATTTCAACAGCACAAACAGTTGAAGAGTTGTGTTAAATAGAGAAGCTGTTTAGTAAATGTATAATTTCTGCTTTTGTCTCCTGAGCTAATATCACAACAATGGTAAATCGCAGTATTAGTGGTTTTAAAATCGCAGCTACACTGACATCTTAAAACTGTGGTATACCTTGAAATCTGCTATGGTCCCATGCCCACTATGGACCTGACCAAGGTGTGTTAGGAAGACAAACAGATGGTCAGTCTGCATGTCGCAGTCGCCACTGAGCCAAGTGTCAAGGGTTTATTTTTATCTGATGGTGTCAGCACAGATTCCCTGCCATTCTGTGAGGTTGCTGCTCGAGCACAATGACCAGTTCCATTTACTACAGATGTCACCTAGCTCTCAGTGTTTTGACTGAATTTTGTGTTTATACCTTTCCATAGGAGCCCTGTCCGAGCACTTTGAGCAGCTGGAACTGAGAAGGGTCGGCTTTTTCACAGCCCTCTTTGACATGGTGGCTGATGTCAAACTCCTTCAGTATGCTATCATCCTGGGAAGAGAGAGGCAAATGAGAGTGGATTGACTTATTTATAGAAACAAAAGGCAAACCCCAGAGCAGAAACAGTAAATACATCAGATGTAACAGCTATAACATTTTCATTGCTTTTCCAATGTAAAATAAATGTAATTTTTTTGTAAAAAAAAATTTTTAAAAAGTTGGGATCTTGTTACTGATTTGAGGTCACAGCAAAGTAGTATAAGCTTCTTTTTTCTGCTTATTCACTCTGCTCAGTGAAGCACATAATGCACCCCCAACCTGAGGAAGTGGATGGAGTAACATTATACTGTAATTGAGCGTGATATTAATGTAAATGCTTACCAGTAGCCTAAAAACCGAATACCTATCTAGACATATATATGTTTTTGTTTTTTTGTTAGACTTGACTGTAGATGTGCCAATAATATAGTGAATTTAGTGAGTTTCAGTGTAATCTCTTCACGTTTGTTTATTCATATTTATGTGACTTGTTTCAATCATTGTGGAGGGAATCACCGGCTGTGATGTCACTTGAGAAGTGATTTTCTGCCTCACAGACAGTTGCATAAGAAGAGGCTTTTGCAAATAACTAATAACAATAATGATAGCTTGTGCTGAGTCCCATCTTTAGGTGACCTTTCTCTCTAGAGAAAGGTGACATTTCCCCACATGGACATCAAAGCAGCACACTGCAGATGCAGACAGGCAGCCTCATAGGTAAACACATAAGCAAACAGACAGCCAGAAGACACTATCAGGCAGACAGTCTTTCAGATTCAATCACGTTCATTTGTCACAATAAACTGCCCGCGGAAATAGCTCGTTTTGTTTCTTAATATAGCCTCAAGCACAGGTAGATGTGTTGGAGACAGCATGTGCCCTTCTCCCTTTACTAGTGTGTTAAGGCTATAAATAGACGTCCAATGCAATAGTCATCCAGTCAATAGATCACTCTGAACCCATTTATCAACCTGCCGCCTGCGAGTTTGCCTCTTAGCAATCTGACTGACTGCATTTCTGTTTAGCCTGTCTCACTCTGTCAAGTCTCGGCCCTGTGTTTTTTGGACAGAGGGTGACAGAGCAATGGTTGCCTATAACGCAGTGTGTTGTACTCCCATCACCCATCTTCTTCTGCTGATTCCTGAAGTTACCGTTTTCATATGTCTCGTGTCATGGCACGCACACATGGCGCAACCACGACGCAAGCCGCTTGCAGCACGCATACACACATCTCTACACTAATCTCTAGTTAACTGAAGTTTTCTCTGCTCCCATGAGAGTGTTGGTACAGATATGCTAACCTCGAGCTGACAGAAGCCCGTGTTGTTTTTGTTCCTCGCCGCCTTATTCTTTAGGTAGATGGAGAACCATCTCCGCACTGTGAATTTACGAGTGCTCGTATCCATGGCAATGGGCTGAGTCGCGGTGCGTCTCTATCCCATAATGGTCAACATGATCCTGAGGTCCTATGGTCGCTAATGATGCGGAAACAGACGGCAACTTTTTATCGGTGGTCTATTTGTCCCGCAGTTGCTCCACTGGTCCATCCATACGCTGGCCTTTTAGTTTCCATATTGTTCCCATTGGGTCCTTGCTTGTCTCTGATGGGATGCCTCCTCTCGGGTCAGTCTGGAGTGAGCACACACTCACAGGCGATGGACTGGGCAGTTGCCTGCGTTGGGATTGTCTTGTCTTTGCTGCGTGATGCTGCAGAGCTGAGATGTGACAAATAAAGCAGTTCCGCTGATTCAGGAGAGAGGTGTGAGTGAGCTCCCTCTCCCCGTCTCTGACAGGGTATGTGTGCATGTGTTCATCCCGCTGCTGTCTCTCTGCAGAACAAGGGATTGTCGCCAGTCACATTGTGTGCCTGAGAGCTTCCAACCCCTCCCTTATTCGTTCTCCCGTTCCTGCCCTCACCTCCCTCAGTTTCTCCCACCAGCATACAGCAACAGCTGGTGAGGTCACATGGTCAGATCCTATACTTGTTTCTGTCTGCCTCTTCCTTTTGCCCTTTCTCTTTTGGTCCAACATGACATCCAAAATCAAGAGGAAGAGAGATAAGGATATGCAGCCCAAAAGTAACAATATTAACAATGAATTGTACCAGACTTCAAACAAACACGGGGAACTGGGATTTGGTGATGGTAGCGACTGTTAATAGTTGTGTCATCACAGGAGCATACTCTGTGCTCTATGTTCCAGTGGCTAGCTGTGCAGATATGTGTGTATGTGTAGGTATTTGGATTTGGCACATCAGCAGCTTTGCAGAACTGCAGTGTTACATAACAAGAGAGAGAGCAAGGGAGATGGAAACCAGAGGGTGGGTGGAGTTGATCACTGTTTTTATTGAGAAATAGCAAAGGGTGAATCAGGACTTGTGTTGAAGATAGCTTCACTGACTGTACTTGTATTGATTAGATTGAGGATAATTCACCCTAAATGTCCTGGGAATTTGGAACATCATTAGAAAGTCAGCTCCTGAGTATTAGAGCTGCAAACATTATATCACTATGTAATGTAATGAAATGTGTCTGCTGTGCACTGTACAGAGAGGAGATTCAGGATTATAGACTTGGGTCTTTGTCCTAGCAGGATTAAGGCTCTGTAAGAAGATCACAACATTAATATTTATACACAGTCAGGGGAAATGGACAGACTACCAGACCAAAACATAGTTACATTAAACCCAAGAGGCCCTTTATAAAAAATCTTGTTTAGGAACAGATGTTAAGCTCTATTTATGCTTCAGATTTACTTTCAATGCACAATAAAGTAGGTATATATTACTTATTAACTTACACAAAACAACTGACTGTGATTTTATTAAATTAAAAAAATACAAATCAGAGATTCCTTTTAAAATACATCTGTCTATTGCTCCATTTACAAAATATGTGTAAATTAGCAAAAAAAAATACAGCGATCACAAATGAGACAAGAAACAAAAATCATAGCGGTAATGCTGTAGAATCTTTAACAAGATATCTGCTACATTAAAAAAATTGTACACAAGAGTGTGAAGGCAGTACTTGGTACAATTAAAACACAGGCACACATTAATGACTTACTTGGCATGTCTCAGAATAAAACAAAACCCTATTAAGCACAGATGTAATATTGCTATATCTACTGTATCAATAATCTGATCGTTATCTTAATGTCACATTATTTTGTTGTAAATGTCATAAAAGTTCAGTTCATCAATCACTTGTATAACTTGTTTGTAGTGTAGACTTTAATTATGTCCTGGTTTTCAGGGATAAAACGTACCAGGCAGATTAAGACTATGAATTTAAAACATTTTGGACATTAGTGCAAGGAAATTGTATGTAATCATGATTGTTTTAGCCTAAAAAAACCCAATACATTTCATTTAGCTAAATCTTATGACAGAGGTGGGTAATAGACTGGCACATCATGGTCACATACGCTGAACCCAGATGTCCCTTCAGCATTCACAGAAATGCTTCTGTTTCTCTGCTCAGAAATGGTTTCCAGAGTGGACTCTTTCTCACAGTCCATCAGAGAGAAGTCAGGTGTGAAACAGATCTCAATCTGACCCAAAATCTGGAAGTCGGCATTCTAAAGAACACAAAAACAAAAAACATCAACACTATGTTCATTCAGATTGTTGATTTATTAGGAAAGACATCAAAACAACTGTAGACATACCTTTGATGGGTGGACACATTGGATCTTAGATTTTACACCATAGAAGCTATCTATAGCCTCTTCAATATGTCCAAACTATACACAGAAACACACAGATAAATGAAACAATAAATAAGCAACGTAGAAAAAACACTAAATAAAGCAGACATGACCTACCTGGTAGTATTGTTTCGCAGGATTGATGTCAAACTTCTTCAGAACGCTGCAAAAAACCCAAAACAACCAAAAAAATATATATATTGTAAGTTTTTCATACCACATACAGGTTTGAGATTGTAGGAACAAGAAAGTGACTGGATAGAACCAAGGATCTATAAACAGGTGCATTTGTTTGGGTGAGGATGTGCTGTACCTATCCAAATCCACTTTATGGTATAGTTCCAGGGCCTTGCTGAAATATTTATGCTGACTATTCAGAGATTCAGCTTTGGCTGCACAAGTTCCATGTTTGCTCCACTCATACTTCCTGTTATAAGAAAAGGAACAATTACAAGGTGGTTAAACAGGTTCCTTAACACCAGTTGCAGAGACACTGCATTAGTAATAATTTCATACACAGCTTGTTTACCTCATCCTAGCTGTAGAAAAAAACTGTAGAAAACATATAATAAACTGTACAAGAAATGATGTTACCAAAAACCAGTAGATGAAGGCTTAAGTAAATCTGGCCAACTCCTCTCCATGTCTGGAAGTAGGTCCTACAAAATACAAAATAATATAACAAAAAATACCGTTACAGAATTTGAAGATTTAAATTGGGTTGGGTTGCATTTGAGTTGGAACAGACAGACCTCAATTAAAGAAGAGTTGAAATGCCATGAGGAATTACAGCCCGTGCCTTTATCAGGCCTTAACAAAAGAAAGAATGATCATTTAATGTATTCACTTCCTGTTCAGCAATAAGTCAACTGTTAAACGTGTAATACAACATGAATGTTTATTAGGCACAATCTTACCAAAGTCCATGTAAAGTCCAGTAATTAATGTCCGGATGACAGTGCTCCATCTACAATGTACAAATGAACAAATTAATATGGCCAAGAAAATATTGTTAACCATTTACTGACAATGAAAAATAAGTGCCTCACAGTGGTTTTATTTTTCTTTATATCTGTTATTAAGGTTCTAAGAATCAATATAGACAAGACTCTGACAAGAATGTTGTCTCATCAGTCCAGATTTTAGGCACACAGCCAGTCATATGACTGAAAAAGGGATCACATGACACTAAAGTACTATAACGTAAGCATCATTTAGGTAGCATAAATGGGAAATACAACACAATTAGACAGACAGAAAGAATGTCATTGTTAATTTTACATAAAGGATAAAATGCTTCAATTTTAACTATTAATAATTCATTTTGTGTACTGATCCAACAAGACCTACACCACAGAAGGTCATGGGCCAGTGATGTGTCAGGATCAGCTTGGTCCACATGTATCTAAAATATTCACATCAAAATTACATTGTCATTACTTTTAATCTGCAAACTATATCCTAATTTAAAGAGCTGACTAAAACCAAAAGTTCTTTGTACTTACGGAGAGGACATGACAAAAGCAGAGGGAGTAGCTGCTGCCAGACAGAGCCACAGAAATGTGCAAAGCCTCATGTCTGACCTAAAGCACAAACAGTATTGATGAGACTTACGGCTAGTAGCTTAGTCCAGTCATATCACCGACCAACACATTTAGGTAGTAAATTTCATGAAAGCACTGTTACATTATTTAAAAACTGCTCAATTCATCCAGTTTATATCATTCTGCGAAGATGTCGAGATAAAACGCGCTGCCGGGGAGATGACAGTGTCAAACCCAAGTGTAAAAAGCAACTTCCTTGAGACGTGAACAACTTCGAAGTTATTATTTAATCTGGGCACGGTTTTTGACAGTGGGCTATACTTTCCTTTTAATGTCAAACAAGTAAGACAAAGAGCTTGGTTACAGGAGTCGCTCCAGATTTTGTGACTGTGTTAACTATCCTTGAGTACACTACAGTGACTACAGTTTGAGCTGTTAGCTTAAAGAGCAGTTCAAACTAATAAAACAAAACTAAAGATAAGAGTAGCCCAATGACAGCGAGAGGAGAGACACCGGTTAAAGTGACTCTAAACAAGATTAGATGTTAGTTTTACAAAAAGTATGTTAGTTAAATGGCTCACCTTTCTGTAAAAGTTCCAACAATTACCCGTAAAAACAGCGTCTGCTACTACACAGCTAAGTTAGTGCATTGATAAAAGCTTAAATCCCACTGAGTTTAACTGAACTCGGTTACAGAACCATAATAGTTCATGTCTGACGCATACTTCCGCACTGCTCCAAGCGCTTAGCCAATAGTAATCTTCGAAGGCTTTACGCGTCGTCACGTGACGGCTGTTCCAAACCGAGCTTTCAGATTTTCATTCCTGAAGACATTTGTCCAAAGGAAACAAAATCCTGACTATTTAAGACACCAGAAAACCAGAAAACCCCTTTTGCAACATTCATTTTCACAGTTTCTGTAGACTGTTTGTGCCTTATTATTCCAATCCAACAAAACCGCTTTGCGTAATTTGGCTAATTCAAAAATTTCCGTCTGAGAATTTAGAAACGTTTTACAACTCAAGCCTTCAATGACCTAAATGTTTGATTATGCACTCTAACCTTTCTTTATCATAATTATGATGTAAGTTATACGAAACCAAACTGTTTCACTGAGCTATGGTCTACTTTTATTGCTTTTAGGCCTGGTTTTGGTTTTGAACTACGCCTTCCACATGACCAGCAGAGGGCTCTTTGCAGCCACACCGGAGAAAAACAAAACAGATTTACACCTGTGAGGAATCCTAAACGTTTTCACGATAACACCATGCTCACACCTACAGTCTGAGGTAACTATAACGTAAAACCAGTGAAACTCACTCATCGGCTTCTTGGCTTATAAGCCTATTTACAGAGCCTATTGCAGGTGTGTGTTCAGATGAAATACACACAATTTGTGAGTGTATAATACTTCTATCTATACTTCTAATCTATACTTTTGTTGTTCTAGTCAAAATGTTTTATTGCAATTTTGTCGTTATACAGTTGCCTATTTTCCATTCATTGGGAGAATCTTACAGTTGTTCCATTGAGGTGCATTATCATAAATTGTTTAGCATCGACCCATATCTCCTTGTAACCATTGTTTATTAATACACAAACTTTTCAGTAGGCCTGTCTCTGTCAGGTACACAGAACACATCCTTCCTTCATGTTCTACTGTATTACCTCAACCTGCAAATGTAAGACAGTATTGAAAATAACTGCTCAGTGCATCTCTATGTCTTAAAAAAAATGTTCCTCCAGAGTGTCAGGAATAGCAGTAACTGTAGCTGTTCTTAAAAATAGACTCTGGCCACAGTTCAGCATACATCACAGTTTCAGACGAGCTGAGGGAAAGTCTGAGGGAAGAACTGAGGGAAGATCTGACGGAAGAAGAAGTCAGGGATTTAGAGTCATGTAAACTGTTTAATGACAAATTAAAAAATTAAAAAAACAATTATTTGATGTATTAGGTTGTATCACAAAAACATGGGCTTTAAAAAAGAGTTTTCCACCAATTATTTTGTTTTTGTTGTGCTATTGTGTTGTTGTGCTATGCTTAGTGTGGCCTATTAGCATTAATGGTAATACTCTTGAAAAAGTAACCATGAAAATATCCCTCTAAGTAACATACTGTTTTGATTTGAAAAAAAAGAAGAAGAAGAAATGGCTCAGCGATATTCTGCACTTTGCTTAAAGAACTGAATTAAATACGGCAAAAAAGCAGGTGTACAGGTGTTTCTCACAAATGACTCACAAAATCTGTGAACCACTAACTGTGTTAATGAAATAGTTGACCAGTTCTAGCGTCCCTGAGCCTTGGAGGATACTGGTTATATATAGTCGGCTCTCTCACCTTATAAGGCCTCAAGGAGCACCAGGTGGGGGTTGTTGGAGACGGGTGGTGGTTTTGTTGGCCTGGTCTGTGGTTAAGGCTGACTCCCTGTGGATTCAGGCTGACAGCCGAAGTTACTCTTAGGGGAATCTCGCAGGGTAAGTAAATTATATTTTAATTATTATTATAAATATATATTATATTGCATATTATTGCATAGGAGAAATGCCACTGGTATTTATGCCTTTATTCTATTTTTGTGTGAGGCAAGTGTAACAGGTGGACAGTGAGACTGTAGAGAGCTAAGGGGCAATGTTATGGTCCCACAGCAGAGCCTGTACTGATGAATGTTTCAAGAAAGATTAGATTATTAGAAGATCATGACATAATTGCAGCAGTAGATCCCAGGTGTAGATTTTTAAAAGCACTGGACTTTGGAACTGTTGAGTAGTAATGACTTATTAGTATTAGCTTGTAGTAGCTGTTTTGTCAGTGTAAACTCTTAAATACCATCAGTCACTCAGCATTATAATTTAGAATTAAGAGACTTAAAACTAAGTCTTGATAATTTTAAACTTAGCTCCGTTGTCATTGTTTGCATTATCTATGTAATCTATTTGGCAGAATTTCAGAGCTTTGTACAGTTATGGTTAAGAATTGTACAGGTTTACTGTTACAGACAGTGTGACTTAAGTGTCGTTTCGTAGGCGTCTATGCTGGGACAATTTTGGTTGGAGTAACTGAGGTGTCGCTGCTTGAGGTGCTGTGAGAATATGAGCTGCCTGCAGTGAGAACATTAAAGCAGACATATGGGTTTGATAGTTAGTTTATTTGGACGTGTACTGCACAGTTTACTTTGTTTACTTAGAGATATTTGAAGCATGTTGCTGTCATCTATTATGTTGACCCAGTGTCAGTGGTTAAGTTGAAAAGGATATATGTACAGAACCACAAAGCAGGGTCAAGTTTGTAGTAGTGCTTTAAGAGTAAGGGTCTACAGGCACTGGTAAAGTTCAAGTTTCAGTTGACCTTAATTTTGGTCTCTTAGGATTTGAGAGATGTATAGCAGTAATGTGTGAACATAATAATGTAACATAAGGCTGTGCCAACATGTCCATGTAACAGTAATGTTCATTGGATGAACTGAAAAGTCTGTCTCTTAAATTACAATTTTAATTTGTTAAATTCCATTTTTGGCACGATTATGATGTACAAAAGTGTAAAAACATGGTCATAGTATAGGGTCATGACAATAAGGTGCTTATAATTGAAGTTCTTTTTGGGTGTTTGCCACTCAACATTTGTTTATATATGTGACAGGACCAACAGGCTGTTTTTATGCATGCACATGTGACTATTATACATTCTTGTATATCACCTTCTCATTCTTGAGGCCACATTTATGTGAGTATGCAATATGGCTGCTCTGTGTGTGTATGTAAGTGTGTGTTAAAATTCCAGAAGGGCTTTTGTTAGGACTGTCAAACTTATAAAGAGGTGACACTTAACGGAATAAGCCCAGCTGAACAGAGAAGACTCTTGCAGGTGGACTCCAGGATTAGAGATGCAGGCTAAAGTTATTTGTGTTAATGTTTGTGCCATTGTTTGTGGTTTGATTTGTCCTGTTATTTGTCATGTATATTGCGGTCCAACAGGTCAGTACCCACAGTGTCACCATGTCAGTGTGGATCAAACCTGGAGACTACAACCATGAATACCACCACAAACAAAGCAAATATGTGGTTAAAGAGTACAGCAGGTACCCTCTGTGGCTAATTCTGACTAAACACCAGCTAATACAGCACTGAAGACTGGGGTAGTCTTCTAACAGTAGTGAGCTTTGCTGTTGCTAAAGCTGCTAACTAGGCCTGTAGCAGATATCACAGTACTTTAACTTAAGGGTGTGGATAAACAATACGCTTTTTCAAAACCTAGTTTAGTAGTATTACACATATTAAACAAATAATCATGCTTTTGGTATTTAGTACACTAGTAACTTGTCTGTGTCAACCTGCAGTACTAAGCAAAGTACGCTCATAAACAGTAATGCACTTTTAGTGTGTGTGCAGATATAGTGTGCTAAAACCATTGATCATCTCCATATTAACATTTTGTTAGTTTAACTAGTTTAACAGGTTTGAATAATTATTATTGTTTTTGCAGTGGAACATTTCCTAAATTTACTATACTGAACTCTCACCTAACAAATGACCCCGGGTGAAATATTTGTAGAACCACAAATATCTATATTTGTATTGCTGATGAATGAGCTCTTGCTTTTAAGAATGGAGTAAAATGCAAAGCTTTCTGGTATTTATATGACCAGTGCTCAAGCAACAGGCCAGGGGAGCTGCTGCTGGGCTAACCTCCTACTGGTACAGTGCCCTGAAAGTGAAACCCAGTTATGTCACTAATAAGATTTAGAATAACCATACGAATTACCTAAATTATGACAATTTTAGAATAAGATCAGAACCAAGATGCCAAAAGCTCTTATTAGTTGTAGATATCAGCAGTGTTATTGTCAGCATTTAGTGTTTATTGTTGAATCTTTGCCACAAGACCATAACCTAACCCCTAACCATGACAAGTATTTGAAAACAGAATACATTATTATGTGTAAATCTACTTATGTTTTATCAAATGTTCTCTGGTATAAATTTTTTGTCCAGAGGATTCTTGAGGGTTTCTATAAAACCATGCATCATTTTTATTTGTAAGGCAAGCTTATTTGTCTAAGCTTGTTGGAAGAAGTCCATTTACATCTACTTTTTTACTCAGTGAAGACCAGTGCAGTCAGTGGGTAGATGTGGCTGCATTGCTGTAATGATGGTGTGAAGTGATCCCAAAAACCAATGTGATGTGCAGGGCTAAGACTGAGCCCATTGAGCCTGTGTCACACATCTATATCTTTCTTGTTGTTTGTGTATATTTTATGTAGAACTTATTGTCTGTGTATTGTCTGTGTTTAGCTCAAAGGTGATGGAGGACAGATATGAATACAAAACACAAGCTTGCATCCAGGAAGTGGTAAACATCACTTCATTGTTCGACCTCTGTGTATTCTTCCTATGTAGAGTATTTACTGAAATGCATATATGTGACTGTTTAGGTGAGGACAAAGATGTTGGACAAGTATGTACGCGAGGAGCCCATGATCAGGGGTCCACAGTTCCTGGTTCGACTCAGATCCCACACTGTGTTTGAAAACACTCCCATCAAAATCTTCTGCACAGTTGAAGGCTACCCTACACCTATAGTAAAATGGTGAGTTGGTAATATCATTAGTGTAAATATGATGATTATTATTATTATGCATACTACAGTGTGTGCTACACATCATGGTCATGGTGAGCTGATGTTTTTCCCTCTTAAGGTACAGAGACGGTGTGGTTCTGGACTTCTCTTCTGGAAAATACCTGGTTCAGTCCAAAGGTGGTGTCCACTCTCTGGAGATTCCTAGGTACAATAAACATAACATAAATAGATAATTACATCAACACTGGATATTTAAAGAGCCAATCAGACCCAAAACAGAATCTTAACAAGGATGGAATTTACTTAGCAAGTGTCTGCAACAAAAAGGGCCTGAAAACTGTGTTTAATGTTCATTGTAGTAAATTCACCCAATTACAAATGTATCAGCAAAAGCAAATTCAGTCACATTTATCCTGTCAGCTCTGTGTCAGAGTTACTGTGTGAGAGTCAGCTGACTTAGTGTGACGGTTGAGGGGGCATAACAGTATGTCTCTCCAGTCTTAGGAAGCTCAGCTGTTCGGGAGCTGACCTCAGTGCTATGTGATACTCCAGGACTCTTACCGTCATCATTCAATCCTTGGTTCCAGTCACTTTTAAATTCTTACCAGTCGTGCTGGAAGCTAAACAGAAAGTTTGTGTGTTTTGTTTGGACGAATATAGCATATTTAATTGTTAACCTTTGACTGGTGCATGTAACTGTAAGTCCAACAGGCAGAACCATTACCCTCTCAGTCTCATATTATTACGTCATTGGGTTTCTGTAGCCACCCCCCGACACACTGGCACGTCCTCAGCTGGCTGATGCAACTTGCCACGGTCACTTCCACTAACAGTGTCAATGACAGATCCTTATGTCTTATTGCCCATCCTTCTGTATTCCTCCATACACTGTACAGGATAAACCACCCTGTATTCAACAATGCTTGATACCAGCTCATGCATAGTGCATATTCCTTTTAATTACATTTTTTATTTGTAAATCAACCAAAACATTCTACAGCATTGCTCCCAAGTTGCATTGGCCAACACTTCCAGTAGATGTATGTGGAAAAAGTATTTGATTATATTCATTGTGTTTGTGTAGATGCTCAACTGATGATACAGCCCAGTACACAGCTGTAGCTGGCAACCTGCACGGGCAGGCCTCCACTCAAGCCTCAGTGATTGTTAAGAGTAAGTCTAAGTGATTTCTGCTAGCTTTTATTGGACAACAATCAGTGCATTCATAACATAATTTATGAACTGCTCATTAGCTTTTTATTTTAATCAGTTTAAAATTCAAATATTGCTTAATATAAAAACAAATTGACATCATAATTAATTGATTCCCAGCATCCCTCTCACACATGTAGTCAGTGTAACAGATCTCTTTGTCTATAGTTAGTCTGTCTGATGTTCATTCCTGTCATCTGTCTATATCCTTCTACTGATTACATTTACATTTGGTGCTAATTGTTAACCATCTGTATGTTGTTCCTAACCACGCAGGGTACAAACAAGAGGAGGAGACCTGCCCTTATGCATGGCTGCCCTTCACTGGTAGGACTTTTAAAGAATCTGGTTATTCTACACTATACAGTTACATTTTAATAAATCGTCTGTTTCTTTTGTCTCTTAGCTTCAATGCTCCCAAAGATCACTTACACGAAAATCAACATTACATTTTTGGAGAAGTTTGGCCCAGTTTTTGCCACTGAGGGAGAATCTGCTACTCTGTCTGCCACCATGACACTGAGCCCCAACCTGGCCAACCTGCAGCCTGAGGCACAGTGGTACAGAGATGGTAACTGTTAGAAAGTAGCATCATAAAATCCACAGTAATAGCCTTGTAATTGTTAGTAATATATTCTGCCACTCACATTATCTTCTTGTCCCAATTTAGCCACCTTTCGCCAAAGGCAAGGACAGACAAAATTGGATGTTATGGACATTACTTTTATAGCTCATTAGTTATATTAAAAGACTAAGCATTATACTATACCTCTAATTTCTGGAAATATGAGTGTTGTAATGTGCCATAAAGACTGTGGTTACTTAATCAATTATGACTGGAATCTTAAAGTAAAAAAAGACGGTTCTTCTGTGTTTTATTCCCAGACATTCGCCTAGCTGATTCTAAATGGGTTAAGATTGAGACCGGCAGAGGGGTGACCACCTTGACCCTTCCAAACCTCTACAAGGACGATGAAGGCGTGTATACCCTGCGCATGGTCACCAAAGGAGGCACTGCCGAGCACAGTGCATTTGTCTCTGTTGCAGGTGAGACAGAAATGAAAGGCTTGAGGACAAAGAGAAAGTGTAAAGAATTGGTCTTGTTTGGTTTGATTTAACTCACTAAATGTAAATATCTGTACAGACTTGTGTATTTATGTGTATATCTCCTTGAACAGTGGTCAAACACATGCTTTTCTGATATTATCCTGTGTAGATGGCCCCCCTCCAATGCCCAATGCTCCCGGTGCTCCCATGGACATCAAGATTCACGATGCTAATAGAGACTATGTGATTGTGTCATGGAAACCCCCAAACACTACAACTGAGGGTCCGATCCTGGGATACTTTGTGGACAAGTAGGGGTTACTGATTAACACCATAAATACTGTATATAACCGAACAAAAAAACACATTTGCAGTAAGTGATAAGATTTCTACAGTTAACACAAGGCTTTCATCTCTGCATTAATATCAACCCAACACATTCTTACTACTACTTCTTCACAACAACAAGAAATCAAAATGTACTAGCGCTATTGTAGCCATGCTCATGTCTTTCTTCTCTTTCCTTGAACATTTCAGGTGTGAAGTTGGAACAGAGAACTGGACCCAATGCAATGATCACCCCATTAAAATCTGTAAATACCCCGTGTCTGGGCTGTTTGAAGGACACTCCTACTACTTCAGAGTCAGAGCTGTAAATTCCCACGGCATCAGCAAAGCATCACGCATGTCCGAGCCCATTGCCGCACTGGACCCCACAGAATTCGAAAGGCTGCACGGTGGGTGTCACTACGTATTGAGAGAATATTTTTGTATTTCCCCCTTTGCTGTTGATTTAAATAAACTGAATATATCACAGCAGCAATTAGGCGAGAAAGCAATTACAAACTAATACTGCATTAATAATCATGAGCTATACTGCTGTGAGTGCTGTTTATGTTATTTTGTTCCATGCAGCTTCTCCCTCCTCCATTTACATATCAAAGCACTATTCAAGGCTTACACATGTACCCTAATGTAAATCGTTAGCATTGTGCTCATTTTTTATTCTGCTTGTGTACAGTTTACAACCACTTTGAATATCATCCAACAAAAATTGTGTTGGTGCTCAAGGCCCAGCCAGCGTCTCACTATGATAATGCTTGTCTTTTCATTTTTACTCAGCCAAAAAACTGGGAGGAAAACTTGATGTTGTGTCTTACCATGATGAAGTTGAAGGTAAGGCTGCATACACAGTATTATCATTGCACTGAACAGCTGGTACTTGTGTTATATTGAGTTTTTTTGTGTGCAGCTGAGGGAAAGCCACCAGCTACTCCAACAGGAATCTATGCCTCCGAAACAGACAGGACATATGTTGTTCTGAGCTGGAAAGCCCCTGCATATTCCAGCAAGGCTCCCATGTGGTACTACATAGAGAAGGTGAGACATGCTTACATGCACTAATCAAAGTTACTCTAAGTACTACACTGTGTTGGCTCCTCTGTTATTTGTAGTAGGAACCTTGCCAGTAGCAAGATTAAGAAGTTACACAATCAGAGCATTTGTGATGAAACATTAGAATAAGCAGTTTATATGTGGATTATCTGTGATTTCATGCATTTTAACCACTCTGTAAAAGTCATAAATTTTATATGTGATTTTTCTGGCAGTCCATGGTTGGCAGTGGAGCTTGGCAACGTGTGAACACTCAAGTGCCCATTCGCTCCCCGCGTTATGCTGTCTTCGACCTTGCAGAGGGAAAAGAATATCAATTCAGGGTTTTGTCTGCCAATATGTATGGAACTAGTGAGCCATCTGAGCCGACTAATCCTATTGAGACACAGGAACTCAAAGGTATGATTATACTAATTATATCCAACCATGAAATGACTGGATATCAAACACAAGTCAAACTTTAATTTGCATCTGTTTAGGTGTGCCATCAGCTCCAGGTCAGGTGATTTCTACAAGAGAGACAGACACCTCTGTCCTTATTCAGTGGGCTCCCCCAAAGGAACCCAACAATCTGATTGGCTACTACATTGACCAATGTGTAAAGGGCTCCAAGGACTGGACCTCTGCCAACCACAAACCACACAAAAGCACTAAGTGGGTTTCTGACTCAACAAGAAAACATCCATGTATCTCAGATTTGCGTATTGAAAAGGGGTTTACTTGTTTCTTAGGTTTGTGGTCAGTGGACTGACGACTGGAGAGACCTACGTGTTTCGTGTCCAGGCCATCAATGAGCTGGGCCTGAGTGATGAATCCCAGGAGTCTGCACCACTGACTGTCAAGGCCGCCCTCAGTGAGTTCTTTCGTGTTTGTTGATGTTTGTATTGATGAAAGTAGTCCTGTGCTTTGTTAGTTAGTTTGTTAGTTTAGTCCAATGGCAAATGATCTTTACTGTAACATTAGAATTAATGTGTGTGCCGTCATTTTAGCTCCTCCCTCTGCTCCCTATGACATTGCTCTGCTGAACTGTGATGGCACTTCAATGATCCTGAACTGGAAGAAGCCTGTTCACTCTGGAGGGGCAAAGGTCAAGGAGTACTATGTGGACAAGAGACGCAGTGGGACAAGTGTGTGGAGGGAGGTTCATATTCCCCCAGTCACAGAAAGAGTTTATAAGGTAACACTTGAATATTACCTAAAACCCACCTCTAGAGTAAGTTTGTTTTTGATAAGTGAAAATCATGTTCATATTTGACCTTCAGGTGGAGGGTTTGACCACAGGAGCAGTGTACCAGTTCCAGGTGTATGCTGCCAGCCTTGCTGGTCTTGGATTAGCTTCCAAACACTCAGCTGACTTGACCTGTGAGGCCTGGACTATGCCTGAGCCTGGTTAGTAAAAGAGGTCTCCAAATGACCTCTTGTTATTTAATGTTTATGATGTTAGCCAACAGCCCTAGTCATAATAAAAATGAACGTAATTGGCTTGTTTTGTTTGTACTAGGTCCTGCCTATGACCTAACTTTCTGTGAAGTAAGAGATGATTCATTGGTGGTTGAGTGGAAGAAACCTATCTATGCTGGTTCTGGACCAGTCTCAGGGTATTATGTTGAGTATGCACTGACAGGCACTTCTAAATGGATCAGAGCTAATGAAACAGCTGTCAGTCATCGCTTCCTCAAGGTGAGATGAAATTTATTGAATAAAATAGTATACCTAAATATTAATTAATTCTTTGCAATATTTAATTGAACCAATAAAATATAATTAAATGTAGAAGTGATAGTTTACTATATGTTTGAATCCATTATGAACCTCTGTACCACAAAAGTGTGAAAAGAAACCATATCTAGTGGTGACATCTAGTGGATGATATAAATAATTACAGAAATTACAATTTTGTGTGTGTAATGTATTTCTATTGATTTCATTGAAATATTAACAACTATAATACATTTGTTAATCCCTGTGGCTAATTAGCAATTAGATCTGTCAGATTTTTATATACTTATCTTTATACATTTTTTTTGTCCAGGTCCAAGCATCTTCTGTTACAGTTGTAGTTACAGCTATTGGTATTTACAGGTAACAGGTCTGGAGGCTGGTGCCAGCTACTCGTTCAGAGTCTGTGCCGTCAACGATGCAGGAGTGGGCATGGCTTCAATGCCATCTGATCCTGTGACTGCCAAGGCTGTGGAAGGTGCACAGAAACACATCATATTTATAATGTTAATGACTGCAATAGAATAACATTTGGATTTCTTTTGAAAGGGACCCCACAAAATGTGTAGTTTGTGTACTAAGTGGGCACTTCAGGGAAACATCACAAAAGGTGTAACCATCGAATTATCCTTGCTTTTTGTTTTTGTGTCTGTCAGGTTCCCAGGAGGTGTCCTGTGTTGTGGATGAGAAATCTGGTGATATTGTTTTATCATTTGAGTCCTGCCAAATGACAGAGGGCTCTCAGTTCATCTGGAAGAAAGATTATAAAGAGATCACAGATTTCTCCAAAGGACTGGTGATAAAGACTGAAGGCAACCAGTAAGAATATAGACACACACACACAAGCTTAAACAGGCTAACATCATAGCAACAATAATAACCCTCTCTTACCTTCATTGGCTCTAGGTCTAAACTGGTCTTTAAGAACCCAGATAAAGAGGATGCTGGCACCTACTCTGTTTCTGTTACCAACACTCAAGGAGTTTCCTCCAGCTTTACTATCACAGCTGAAGGTATGATTACACACATGTGGATTAAATATTGTAGTGTCAATAGTATAATTACAATGATAGAATGAGGCCACATTAAAATGGGAGAGAAAAATGTAAGACTTTTCACTAGTAGTAAAAGGTTTTTGCCATAATTGTTCTTCTCATAAAATAAAACATCTACCTAATAATCACAGGCTTGAATGGTACATCTTGATGTAAAAAAGAGCATGCTATGAATCCACAACACTGAATTATACAAGAAAACACATCAGAGAGGACTGTGGTGCTCATTTTCAATTGGACACTGAAAGACAAGCAACAGCCCACATCTAATGAATAAATGTGAACCACATTATGGCTCCCAGTCTTCTTAAACCAAGAGAAGACTTTGGTGGTGCAACACTATTTTCTCACTGTTGCACCATTGCCCACCAGGCTTATGATGTTATTCTGAAAGATGTAAAGTGGTTTCATTTAGCCTAGAGTTTTACACTTTAATTTAGACTCGCTCATAAATTGCAAGCCTCAGTGTCTTCATTTATTAAACTTGCAAGTAAAGTCTCCTAAAGTCACACACTCTACCGCTCTGTTTAGAGACATTTCTAAAAAGTTATTGTTTCAGGGCTTAGAAAAGGGCTCTCCTCTGCCCAGCGGTTATTTGCTGTAGTTGTTTTTTATTTCTCTATCTCCTAAAGTTTTAATTCCAGTACTAACTTTTCTCATCCAAATGGCCTTAATAAATCAACTCCACACCCTAAATCACTGTTAAAACTCAGCGGATAAAGAGTAAGCTCCGTTTTAATTGCTTGTTTTTGCTGTTGGCTGAATGAAATGAAAAGCTTTCTCTTCTTGTTTCAGAGTTGGCAAAGATGCTGGCACTCAGCTACGATATCAGACACCCAAGTAGGTTCTACTGGCCATTTCCTTTAATCTCTCAATATCTGTCTTTGTCCCTTCTAATCTCCTCTCCTTACTTGTATACTTTCTGTGCATTTCTGCTTTAATCTGTACTGCCTCCTCACTTTCTCTGTTTCCTCATTTCTTGCTTTCATGCCATCACTATTCTTTGTTCTCAATGCCTTTGAACCTTTCAATATTTTCATTTCATTTGATCCACAAAAATCTTACCTGCTTTTGCATCACCTGCCTGGCCACTGTTCACCTCCACTGTTCTTTCTGCTCACGTCTCACTTCTCCTCTCATCTGTATGTGCTTAAATAAATAATCAGTCAACAAGTGTAATTGGGTGGTGACCTTTTTGTGCCATAGTCATCCCACTAAAGACAGAGTTGGACTACAAGATTCTGGAGAGAGGCAGAATGAGGTTCTGGCTGCAGGCTGAAGAGATTTCTTCCAATGTCACCTACAAATTCTTCGCAAACAACAAGGAACTGTCTGGAGCCAGTGTAAGATACAGCACAAGAAGATAAAAAAAATACATTAGTACATCAGTAGCCTTTATCTTAGACCACTTATCTTTTACTGTAAAGAAGAGTGTAATTCAGCTCTGCGTCATTTCCACTCTCTGCAGCCCAACTCCATGGGTCATGACTTGGCCACAGGTGTCATCGAGTTCATCCTGGACCACTTCACCGAGGACAGCGAAGGCACATTTACCTGTCAGATCACCGATGGAGGCGGCAAAGCACAGAGCTCTCTGGTTCTGATCGGTGATGGTAAGACATGTCCGTATGTACAGTCAGTAATTCTAGGCTGACGTTTATTACAAAAGCACGTATTTAGCAAGTATTGTGAAAAGACAGATCTATACCAAAAGTCCAAAACAAAACATCCAGACAAAAAAATCCAATTAAGTATCTTCTAAAAATATAAATCCATTCAAATTGCTGGTGGCACAATTGACTTCTAGTTGCTGGTACAACACTACTAAATGAAAGTAATCAAAATTGCCAAGTGGCGTCAAATCTAACAAAAACAACAAACAAAAGCATTTTCAGGAAAGCCACTATTACATATACAGCTACACCGTATATATGTAGTTACATGTTGCTATGCCCCCCTTTTTAAACAAGTCATGAACACAGGACTCAAAACAAAATCATATGTTTTGTTTTGAAGCAAGTCTGCAGTAATTTGATTGATTAATCCTCATAATCCACCCAAACACACAGAATCCCTGTCTTTAAACAGCACACTATCCACAGTTCAACATACAGTTCAAGGCTTTATAATGATATGGAAATGTATGCCGTTTAAGGACTCTCTGAAAGCTAAATGTAGATGGTTGCATTCATAAATTATGATTATGTTCTAGTACTTTGAACGAATTAGCTTGATAATTCACTAAAAGAATATATATGGACGGCTGACAGCACTTTGATCTTCTAATTATTCAGTGTTTGTGTGCATCTTTATGTGCGTATAGCTTTCAAGGCAGCGCTGGCAGAGGCTGACTACCAGAGGAGGGAGTACATCAGAGTCAAGGAAGGTAAGAAGCTCATATCACTGAATTAAAGTTATATATGAGCTTTACTTTACACCAGACTGGACGACTGCTACGGCGGGTTTCCTGAGAGACACCTGGAAAAAGCTGGAAAAAGGAGTTTTAAAGCTTGGATACCATAAACATTTGGTTTAAAGTGGATTAGGACGCAGAGAAAGTGAAGCTAATGCAATCAAAGTAGGTGGGTAATAGTGTTTTAAGTTCATGCTGTGGCTGCGTTATTCCCCACAGGTCCCCACTTCAGTGAGTTCCTGTCACTGCAGGTCGGAGACGACTGCTCCGTAACTCTGGTCTGCAAGGTAAACACAGCAAAAGTCAAATGTAATCGCAATACAATCAAATACAGAGCAGGTTTACACAGATGTATTCAGTGGAGAGTGAATTTATTCCAAGCCAGGAAAATTTTAATAATGAAAAAAAAAAAACAAAAAAAAAAACGATAGGAAGGTTACATTTGAAGCAGTAGAGTTAACTTTACACATGTGCCACAGTCAGTGATTATGTGATGTTTTCTGCAGGTTGCTAATTTGAAAAAGGAGTCAGAGTTCCACTGGTACAAAGAAGACACAGAGATTATTCCTGATGTGAAACCAGACCTGGGATCAGGCGTCTGCAAACTGCCTATCAAACTGGTAACAACTCTAAGTATTTTTGTTTGAAGAGCCTGTTCTGTGAAGGCATGCAATTCATAAAATGTGATCAAATTCTAATTCTCATTTTGCTTTGCTTATTTGAATTCCATCTCTTAGTTTTCATTGAAGACAACAGGAATTTACAAAGCCACCATCAGTGATGACAGAGGAAAAGATATGAGTCAAATTGATGTCTCTGGAAAAGGTAAGCTACTATTATTAAAGGAGATGAACAACTGGCTGTTTGTTGCAGAGATAAAAAAGTAAGAATATTGTAAAAGCACTAACTGATGCTGTGAGTGTAAGACAGGAAAAATCTGATCTAAAGTTGTGTCTTTATAAAAATTGCATAACCCTGAACTCCACAAAACTTTCCAAGATAGTTCTTGTGACAGTGTGCTCACGTGTGCCGGCAGTATTTGCTCTGGAGAAAATCCATTTTAATTTCCCTGAGTGAACCTCTACTCCATAAGCTCTGCATGCGTTATAATCCTCTTCAGATCAGCCTCTATATCAGAAGTATTTAATCACTCCATAAGGGGGAGATTAACCAGCAAACAAAGCTCTAGACACCCTTTTGTTTAAGGCAGAAAAAAGAAATAGCCATTTCCATGAATTGGTACAGTGTAAGCAGAGGGATAACAAACACTTCCTTAATGTACTGTACAGACAGTGCTTAATTAAAAGTTCTCTTCTTTAAGTGTTTAAGCTGCCACCAGAGGGTGCTCTTTCTTGACCTCATGTCTATGAATCTCTTTTAGTGTTCGAGGACGCCATAAACAAGATCAGCCAGCTGGCAGGTAAGTATCAAACCCACACACACCTACACATGGAAGTACAATACACATCAAATTAGCTCACTAACCCACATTCATTTTGAAAACTGTGCCAAACATCATCTTCATTCCCCTCAACAGCTGAAGGTGTAAAAAAATCTTAATTTAATACAATCTAAGATTCATCAGATCCATCAGCAGCACCACATCTTTGTTTTAAAATCCCTCTGCTGCATGCACACATAGTTATCAACAGGAGGCATAGGCATTTGGCCATCACGCCATCATGTGGTGAAATCACTTTACATTCCACTGCTACAGCTGTCATAGTGACAGTGTGGAGGAGCATCTTACTCCTATTTTAAGAGATTGTCACTTGACAGCTTGGCAGCGACAGTTACAGCTGTGGTTGCAGAGGAGAACAGAGTTCATTACTGATAACACCACGAAGATGTGACCAGGTGGAACACATGCAAATGAAAACTTACACAGTGTATAACTCACTTCACACACAGCTGTATATGTTATAGAGGGAAAACAGTTCAATAATTAAACAATGCCAGCAACACAGAGTAATAATGCACTTGATTTTGTGACCTTTATAAAATGATACTAGACACTGTCAAGACTAAGACAGGTAACCAGTACAACACTAACACAGATTTCCTGCAGCTGTTATTTCATTTGTCAATATTACATTATTAAGTGAATTAAAAAGGTTAAACCAGCACATTCTTCCTCTGAGATGGTTTGGGGGACAATTGCTTTCTGCTGATAAAGTACTCTGTAGCTTCCCGGTAGCAGGAGGAATATATGTATGACGCTGATGTCAAAAGTGCCCTGAACAACCCGCCTGACCTCAATTGCTTCTTGTAGGAGCCAGTGCTGCAGAGCTGGTGATTAACTGCACAGCAACAGGCATTCAGCTGCAATGTCACATGAAGTACTACACCTCAGAGATGAACATCACCTGGTGCCACGGGTAAGCACCTCGGCAAATTATACCAAAGGATTTTACTACATTCACTTCTAAATCGGAGTTACTGAATAAAGATAATACTACTTAGAAGGGGTAGATGAAATGTTTTAAGTTTGCTAACCACCAAGTCTTTATTTTTCTTTTCTTTCATCTTAAAACACCGGGAGTGGTAAAAACAATGAACCACATAATAAAACTTGTGATGGCTTTTGGCAAGGGTTTTCATTATCCTGGTTATTGCTGTAAAATTGCCTCTTCGGGGGCAAAATCACATCCCTATCATTTCCTCTAAAGGGGGCTGTTTTTTTGTCAACTTTAAAGCACTCCATAGTACTCTAGAGATTATAAAACATGCAGGGAGGGACACGGGAGGAGAGAGTAGCCAGGGAGAAAGAACAAAAGCCCCACAATGAAGAGGATAAAGCGGAAGTAAAAGAGAATGACAACGAGGGAAAGTAAGGACTAGTGTTATTTAATTATTTATCATATCTTAACTTCATTTTGTTCCTTTTTGGGAGTGTGTGCTAGAAAGAAATTGCTATCCTTAGGCATAACATTAGACACACATGTAAACATGATTTTCCATTTCACTTCAGCACATACGTACCCAATAAAATGCCCTCTCTTCTTTCCTCTGCAGAGAGACAAAACTCACTCATGGTGACAAGTTTGTGATTGGAGGAACCCCTGCTATGGCAACAATGGAGGTAGGGCTTTTTTTTTTTTTTTTTTTGAGCAGATCATACATGGAAAATTGTTGAGCAGCAGTGACTATAATCCACCTCAGGCAATGCTTTTGTTAAGGACTTTAATCAAGGTGATACCAGGACAATAATAGAATTAATTAAACTGATAATACAGCCTTCAAAAGTACTACTCCTTTTAATAAATAAAGCATTTTGTGGGTACTTGATAGGTTAATCAGAATGATAATTGATTAACTAAGCACTCTTGTTCTGTAATTGTCAGGAGGCTTTTCAAATGTAATTACACTGTCTCACAATAAACATAGTTAGACCAAAAATACTAGTCAGGTTAACAGAACTATCCTTTACTGGTTCATTCCCAGGTGATCGAGCCAGCGGACAAGGACAAAGGAATGTACTCCATCGTAATTGTGGACCCTGAAACTTCACACAAGCGCGCACTTGACCTCAGTGGCGATGGTCAGTAAACGCTCCCTGTCTCCCAGGTGTCACTTCTATCGACGTTGCAGTAAAATGTCACCGTAGAATTATAGTGTGAATGCATGCAAGTCAGTTTTCATGTCGCCCTGGGCTTCAATCTATAGTCTAAGTAATATTTCACTGAAAAGTCTTTCTTTTCACCATCAGGTACTTATTCCCAACGGCTTCAGAGACGGCTGTAAAGCTCGAGAAGCCCAGATTTTCTGTGCACGCATATATCCTTCCAAAATTATCACATTTAACGGCAGATTTGTGGCACATTTTGGCTCAGGTGCAATTGTGAAGTCATTTCAAATCACACCATGAGAGGAGCAGTGAATGAAAAACTGTCACCCGTCTTTTAGGCTCTGCTCAGGTGCACGGAGCATTTTGTTTTTGTCAGCCTTCTATTTTAGCTGACTTTCTGTATACCTGTCAATCCATGTTTGCCGTAACGCGGGTTGCTATACCTTTAATAGAAGAGCAGTTAAACATTTTATCTGCCCATTTTCAGACAAACAATGAGGAACAAATAGGAAAAAATGTACTGTATGGTAAAAATAGGACAAATAAATGCACAGCGGAAGGATAAATGCTGCTGGTTCAGTCCTGACTCGAAATCTGATTTTGTTTTTTGTTTCTTACAGTTTACGAGAAAGCCTATGCTGAGTTCCAGAAACTCAAGTAAGAAAAGTTTTTATTTACCTGCATTGTGAATATGTGTGCTAATGATGAATCACACTTTATTTCCCATTTGAAATTGTGTAGTTTCGCCACTTGGGGCTCCTGATAGCTCAAAGTAATGAGAAATGATTTCCCAAGATCTTTTCTGTTTATAGGCTGGTAGCAACTCTCTTTATTTTACTTTTCATTTATTTGGAAACAAATACTCGCATGTATTTGTATTCAGATAAATTCAATTAGGCCTAAAATTACTTTTTAGGCAAATCTTATGCTCACAGACACTGTGTTTCTGTTAACCCAATATCCCAATTGACCTAGCATGTACTGGCATCATTTGTAAGAAGGTATTTAATTCATGCTCCAAGTACAAGCTTTACATAATTTTGCGTTATTTCTAAGTACCCAAAGTAAAAAGTGCTGTATTTTCTTTTCTCAAGGGTCAAAAACCAATGGATTTCAGATTAAGAATTTAATCCATAAACCTGAAGGCCTACTACGAGATTGCAATATTTAAATCTGAAATAAAAATTCATGTTGTACTGGAGAGTGAGGTACTAGAGGTCCACCAGGTTTCTTTGCCTAATTAGAGCAATGCAAAAGCCAACTTAATGAATTTTTCCAAATCCATTTAGAAACATCGACTCAAGGTCCAATTACTAAATGCTGCACACAGAGGGAAACCATCCACTTCTCTTTTCTAATTAACATTCAAAGAGAGAGATTTAAGCAAACGGTTTGAGGACCACATTGACATAAGAGACACCGTGTTGTCCTTTGATTGAGAGTGCCAAGAGGAGAGCGTAGTTGCTCCGGCCATCTGGTCCTGCGGCTGACCGTTGACCCCGAGACGCAGCACTGACAGGCCCCAGCCTCTAAACAAGGCAACAGACTGTGTCACTCAGAAACACTTGTTTTGGCTGCAAATTCAGGATCACTCAGGGGTCTCCAACTGTCTGAATGCTATTAATGCCCCCCAAATATCCTGCTGTTTTGGATGCTACCCAGTCATAGGGGTTGTTAATTAATGGATTAAATGACCAAAGCGAGTTTTACCTCAAGAAATGACTCACAATAAGCCCTCATGCACGTAAACATTGTATTTTTAAAGACATGCCTTAAATTTCTGTTTGATGTATCTTACAGGGCTGAAGCCTATGCTGAAAAGAGTAAGTAAAACCAATCCAAGACAATTTTTTTTCATTCACTGTTTTCTGTATTTCTTTATTTCCTGACTGTGTTTATATCTGTAAATGTCTTCCAATATGAACAGGCAGGGCTGTTGGTTTAGTTCATAAGGATGATTGTACATTTGCTTGTTTCAGACCGTGGTAAAGTGGTGGGTGGACTGCCTGATGTGGTCACTATTATGGAGAAGAAGGTAAAATGTGTGCGTTTGGCTCAGATTTCATCTATTATTATTATTTGTCTAACGTTTGTTATGTTTTACCTTCAGACCCTGAGTTTAACATGTACAGTGTGTGGCGACCCCAAGCCTCAGGTGTCATGGTTAAAGAACGGAGCGGAGGTGGAGCCCGATGATCAGGTACGGTCAACGTCTGAATCTTAAGTAACATTTTGGATGTTTTTTATGGTTGTAGAGGCCTGAGTTTAATCTCAGAATGAGCGCGAAAGGAGTCGGATCACTTGCACTGCACCAGCCTGCAGTGTGTTCTACACTTCATCAAGCCGGCCCTCCTTTCTCATGATTAATTACCTTATTAAGGAGCCTCTGCTGCAACAGTATGTTTCTATTAACTTGTCAAGTTTAACAGGGGATATTTCACATTTGGTTCTGTATCATGGTGGATTCACTGAGAATACAGATGTAAAGCATAAATCTCAAATATATGCATTCCAAAGTAGGCAACACGATAACTTCTCGTTTACTTTTTGCAAAGAGTAACCAAAGCTATACTGGAAACTAGAAGCGTGTATATCTTTTAGTTATACAATCTGCTGAGCTAATAAAAATCAATATGGCCTTTACAGATCTCAGAACACCTTAGCTGTCACTACCTTTTTCTTTATCAACCCGTGTTTTAAAGTCTGTAAATGTGAAGAGATTATGTTCTGATTGATTAGAAAAGAGAGTGCACTGCCAGAAAATGTATAATGTCACACAGCAGAGGAGCTAGGGCTCGTCTGGAAACTAAGCCATTTAAAACTGCTTGTATCTAAAGACATCACATATATTTAAGTGTCATTTTCTGTAAACCAAACCAAGCGAGATATATATATAAATAAACAGCCATGTAATAAACAAAGGATTTCAGAGCTGAGTACCAATGACTGTCGTCTTCTCACCCCTGAGAAGGAAAGGAAGCTTCTGTCAACACTGGCTTTCAGGTGTAATCCTTTACTCTACACTTTGGGTGAGATCAGTATTAGAAGCACATCTGTGATCTGCGAAGGGGGAAATCTACCTCTGATAACTCATTGACCTACTTGCTAACACACCAAAAATCTACAGTGTGTCCCCTGCCAGTGGAGGCTCTTTCAACAGCATCAGCATCCTGTGGCTCTCAGCAGCTTTGAAGATTTAGTTTGAGAAGCCCATGGTCCATGAGGAATTTCACTCAGACTCTGCCCTCTTCCTTATTCATTCCCTCACCTGCTAATAATCTGTCTAAAACAAGAACTGACATCCTTGGTGATGCTTTTTCCCCCACAAAGCTCAAGGGTCCATCTTCTCCTTCCTCATTACCACAGAGACAACTGAAAATAATACAACAAAAACAAACAAATATAGATAAATAGATCCTCCAACTCTGCAAAGTACATAAAGTTCCGCTTGTGCAGCTGGTCAATGCAGCAGTTTTCTTCCATTCTCAAGCAGCAAGGACAGAACAGCCATGAATGACATTTAGATGAGTAAATAACTGCAATTGTTTAAACCCATGTATAAAATGTTAAAAAAGGCGACCATTATTAACATTTTAGAGCCAGTAGAGTTTTAATTTCACAAATGAAAAGCGGCTCTGTTAATAGAAATGAAATGAGCCCGGTAAGTGGTACTCAGTAGAAAGTACTAGTGCACACAGACCTTTCCTATGAGTGGGCAGCAAAAGAGACGTGTATTCTCCGCAGCACCACTCACGGGCTATGAGTCAGAACAAAGGCACTGCCTCTTGAGTCCGGTCACAGAGGAAGTAAACATTTGCAGGTGGAATGTTTTTTTAGAAGGAATTCTGATGCCATTATCTTGGTTCCAGTTGGTTTGACATGAACAATAATAATCTAATGATGATATGATATAACTAAGCCAATGCAGCAGTGTCCATGTTCACTAAAGGGATGTCACTCAAAGCTAAAACAGCAGCTAAGGGTTAGTGAGAAAGCAACATTTGGAATGAAAATTTAAGTGACAGCCATATTTAACTCCCTCGGCTTCTCTTCTCTTTTTCCAAACTTTTGTCATATTTCAGTATGTCGTCTCGCTGGACCAGGGAAAGTTTGCCAGTCTGACGATCAAAGGTGTTTCCCTGGAGGACTCTGGCAGATATACCATGATTGTCCAGAACAAATACGGAGGGGAGTCTGTGGATATAGTGGTGAGTGTCACTGCAGTGTGAAACAAATGACCAGATTTACTCTGAGCCGTGAAATATTTCTGACCCTCTGTGTCACAAATCTTTTCCTTTTATTGGGGCTTAAAAGTTAGATATAGCAAATCGTGTTTGTCATGGAGCTGATGTCTGGCTTTATAACTTTTCTTTGACCTTCATTTGGGCGCGTCAACAACATTCAAAGTACCAAAATACACAAGCTACTATACTTTCTACAAATCTTTTATGCAACCTGCCCATGTCATATTTTCCATTTGAATGTAAAGTAGCCTTTAAATCACACCAAATGTGGCTCTTTGCAAAGTTTTATGTTGCCCACAAATACATTTAGTAGGTGGTATTTTTGGATATTTATGTTTGAATTGGTTTGAAAGTGTTTTAGATGGATTTGATTTTTGCTACAAAGATAAATAAAATTTGTCCAAATCCATTTACAACCTCTTCAAATCCATCTAAAACCTGTTCAAATCTTACTAAAAACCTGTTCAAATCTAACTAAAACCAGTTACCATTAAAGGAGGAAATTCATGTTAAAGCTAACTTTTGTAAGATTCAAATGAAGATGAAATATCACATTCAAATTTTATAAAAGCTTCCAAATGTCACTATCTTCGGCCCCTAAAATGATTCTTATTAACTATCGCGGCCCTTCACCACTTTGAGTTTGACACCTCTGCTTTAAATAAACCTCAAAACATCTGTATCTGTATTGCAAAAAAAAAAAAGCCCTATTAGTCTGTTGTCTACTGCCTTTTCTTCTTTGTCTCCAGGTCAGTGTGTACCATCACGGTGAGAAGATTCCCGAGGCCAAACCAACTCTGACTCCTAAGACTATCATCCCACCAAAACTGCCCATTGAAATCCCTCAGCCTAAGGCCCAGGCCGTTGCCCCTAGCCCCGCCCCTAGCCCCGCCCCTGCTGCTACGAGCCCCACACCTCCCAAAGCTGCAGGAAGAGGAGTGAAGAGTCCCACTCCCACAAGAAGAAAGTAGACGGTGCCCTTAAAATTAGGAGAATTATTCACTCACCACATGAAAAAACAAATTAGTGTCTGGAAGTGCCTGATGACTAAAAGTAATGAAATAACAGAAATCTGAAAATGTATTTAAGTGACTCATATGTATGGAAGAAAATAAAACCTGCAATTATAATAAAGCAATTGCTGGAAAAGAATTAAATATGACTTTTATCAACAAGTGGAATGGTAAAGTTCACAAACCACACTGCAAAAAATATCAATATAAATAACACAGATAGCACAAAGTTATAAACAATTCAGTCTTGAGAACATCTTTTCAAACAACTCTGTTTCCTGCCTGTAATGTCTGAGACTTTTCTTGATTTCTCCTCACACACCCCGGCCACTACCAGCAGCCTTTGAAGATGAGGCCAGAGTCGTGGCTCTGCAGAGAGAGGTGGGCCGCGCTGCCTGTAGGGAGGGCCAGCTGTGCATATGATCAATGGTTTGGCTCTATCTCATGACCATGAGACTTGTTTAATACATAGATAAATAAGCAGTTCATTTACATACCTCAAAGTCTTTGCACAAAGGTTGCTACGGGATGATGATGTGCAAACAACACTGGCATGGTGTCATGACATAGAGTGAATGCTGAAGAGATGCAAATGTTGAAAGCTGACGTCGTTTTATTACAGAAATACATTAACTCGCATATATGGCAAGAAAATAAACAATTAGCAGATAGCAGATTGTACGTTACATGTCAGTTATTTTATAGATGTTTCTTTTAACGTTAAAATACCTCTTTCGTTACAATAATGCATCCACTATTTCATAGATCCATGGCAAGAATATTCCTTCCGTATTGAAAAACTGGATTCTTTGACCTAAACTTAACCACTTGTGTGTAACAACTTCATATCACTCACTCACTTACACCATGTTGCCAACGTTATTGCAGAGTGAGTAGCTCCCCACAGGCTAAAAACAGTGCAAACCTAATAAAGTCTTCATACCCAACACTGTCAGCTGACGGCCGCAGCACTTTTAACACGATGAGATATGGAACATGATGATGATCAAGCTACTGTGAATCACCACTTAGTAAACCACAGGCACAAAGCAGGACTGAGGCATTAATACTGCTGCCACTGAAAACTGTCACAACCAAATCCTGCTTCATATTGACCCTGACTCTCTTAGCTGAGTATTTTTGTCAAATCTATATGCATTTATCCTCACAGACAAACATCAATTACGTCTCGCGCCTTCCCACCGACAGTTTCAGAGCTGATGTCCACGTGCAGGACATAGTGATGGCAAAGATGGCTGATGAGATTTGTGGTTTATTAAAGCAAATGAGGGGCGAGGAGCAGATGGAGAGAGGAGAGGGAGGGGAGGGAGGCTAAATTCATTGTTTCTGTGTTTGCTGTTGCTAATAAAAGAAAGAGATTACACTTTGCTGAGGCTGTTTATTCATTCTGTCAGCAAGAAAGAGATGAAAACAGAAGACAGATCGCAAGAGAACCCGAGTAATGGAGAGAGAGAGGGGAGAAAAAAAAGTACGACTGTGAGGCTGCTATTGTTTGGTGTTACTTCTGTTGATGAGGTGTCTTCTCTTGTGCTAAGACGCCAGTACTGTCACAAAATGGGATTAATGAAGTAAAGAGGAAGAATGAGAAGCAGACACATGACACGCTGTAAATATTATTTTTAAATGTAAGTTCTGTGGCTGCTGGATAGGAAAACGAACCTTATAATGTTGGAAATGAGTTCATATGTGAGATGTATACAGATAATTCAGTAAAGGACTTAAAAGTAAAGGAGTGCGACAGAGTGAGAAAGAAAAAAAAGGGCAGGGGGGACCTTGGGATCTGGTCTCATTTTGATGTTTTGCCGATCATCTGCTGTGAGATCACTGCCCTGACTTTTTAATTAATTTTCACATTTTTAATCAACATAATTACAGGGGATTCCAAACGTTGCCATGACAACTTAACGTTCGATTGGAGTAAAAGTTGTGGAAGGTCTCATCTCATCCAAAACCCAGATGCAAACGTACAGATACACAAGCACACACACGCACACGGACAGCTCCATATCTAAATGAAATAGCTAGCTCGTACTGATAGCATGAAATTGTGTTTCCAAATATAACACCGTGTCATTGGAGTGTGAGAAACAGGACCGTCGACTATCTGTTACCGAAGTCATCCACATGGGGGCACTATGGTAACACGGTCTCAAACTCAGACTTTAACGGCTAACTTTTCCACTCAACCTCACATTCGCTCAAACACACGGATAGACTGGCCTGTCCTAATTAAAGCAGCGCTGTTCAAACAATGTGAGCACAGACATTTTGTGGGAGTGACACACAGCCAAATCTGAAAATGCTGCACACATACAGAAGGTATTGTGTGCACACAGACATGCCTTCACCCATTTCGTCATGTGGTATTTGCATTGAGGGGATAAGGGCTGACAATTGCTATGATTATATTGATTAACATGGATATTTGTGGAGAGAGGAGAGAGTAAGCAGAGGGAAGAAGGGAAATATGTGATAACTTATGAAGAACAGATTAGGAGAGGACAAACTGTGGGTATCTAATTTCAAAAGATTATATTAGCGTTTAAGCAAAGATGATCACTAAGTCGGTGGAAGGAAAACTATAGAAGAATAACAGGGAAATAAAGTCTGTTGGGGGATGAAAAAACAGAAAAGGGAGAGTTAGGAGGAAACAAAAGATTAAGGAAAAAACTGGGAGGGTTTATAAAAGCATAAGTATAAAACTGGAAGTGGAGTACATTGCATCAGATTCATTGTTGGCTTTCTTCAGGCTTTACTACAGTACAACAGGGCTACAGCAAAGAGTCACATACTGTACTCTAACTGAAACAAAGCTCATTTCTGATGCATCAACTATGTCAGCACGCCCAATCTCTCCAGAGCCCTCACATCAATCAAACAGCTCCACATGCATAGAGACACAGTACATATAAAATTGAGATGGCAGGAGTGTGTCTGTTTATCGATCGGGCTGTTAAAGAAGTAATCTGTAAACCTCTCACACTTCCAGATAATTATGCCTGTCCATCCGCCCCTTTCTAACAACTAGGTGGGATTTTCCCGAACTCAAAAAACAAACTGAAAAATCAACTCAGTAATGCTTCCTTGTACTCCAAAGAGAAAAATAAAAGGTGTATTATTGTTAACTTATGATCAACGTGAGCCTACAGTGCATGTGGTAAAGTCGAAGAAAGAGGCAAAAATCATTTCAGTCTGACTATATTTCAAGCCAATAACTGACTCAAAATCCAAGCTCTACTTAAAGGTCACTCTTTGCATCAAGTGGAGAATGCCTGATGTTAAAAAGTCACCTTATTATTCACATCTGGTATATTTCAGGGGTAATAAGGGATGTTTTGCAGTGAAACATGTTTCTACCTCCACACAGATGTCAGAACGCTCAGCTCTGCAGCAGTGACTCAGTGTCAGACACCGGCGGAGCCTTCAGGGAAGTGGATATTTGCTACATTTGGACTTAAATCCTGGCTCTCTCTGGTCCAAGGACGGCCTCCCTATTTGACATTCCACTATCTGTCCGCTCGCCGAGGAGCCTAGTGGGTCCTTACATGCATTAACTCCAGAGGCATTGTTGGTGTCAGCACCCCACAATAAATCACCCAGACTGAGAGAACTACAAGGATCTGCGTGGAAAACTGAGGCTCTTGTGGAGGATCATGTGTGTGCAGGACCTTCATTTTTTGTTTTTACCTCATGCTATTTTCAAAGGTGTAGGGTTTGAAAAAGGCTCACATTTACAGCTCTCTTATGTGATCTTCTGTGACCATGTCCCAAATGGTGCACAGCAGAGAGACCAATTATGATAAAAGGTAGTTTGTTTTAAAGGTAGTTTGAATCTTTTGATTGTGGCGGACACACATGAACAAGGTGTGATTTTAACCTCATCTGCATATTCCCAAAAAGATTTTTTAAAAAGCTGACACCTCTCATCTGATGGAGCTCGGAGCTGCTGTTGTAACAAAATGAATTCCATATTACCATATACTTCTTAGTCTGTCTGGATCCCTGGCTCTAACTGCTATCTCTTTTCTCTCCATTCATTCCCACCATCTTCCTTCATCTGTTCTTTCGTTTTTCCCCCTCCTCTCAATCGTTCTTCTTCCCTTCTTCTCCAATCACTGTGAAATTACACAGTGGTTGGTTGGGGACTTTTCTGACAGAGAAATTTGGCTGTGATCAGAATCACTTGCAAACATTCCTGCATTTCTTTTCCTATTTAACTGTTTTTTGCATCTTCACAGACACACCCTCCCTGACAGCCACATAGACTCACTTTGACACTTAGCAAGTCTTCGTTTTTCCACAAATATGCACATATAAAACACAATTCACACCTCCAAGTGGAGTTACTGTTGCAGCAGCAGCAGGCAGAAGACAGTGCTATTGACTGACTTCAGGTGGAATATGCTGAGGGAAAACACTGCAGCTGAGACGGGTAAGGGACATGGATATATGGATTGACATGCAACATTCATCATAAAACATGGATAACATGTTAATCCTGGTGTGTGTTTATAGTGTTGTGTACAGAATAACAATGGTGTATCTTATTCCCTCTCAAACCACTCTAAGAAACAGCACAGTCCCTAATGTATGTCAGCATGTCTAAGTCACACAGACAAAGGAAGCTGTCAAGTCTGCTGGCAATTTTCATTTTTTCTTGATGTGTGGGGGCCAGCTGTCTCACTGAGATTATTATGTGAAGGCAGCTCACCAGCTTTGCCTCACCTGTCTTTTCCATGCATCAGATGTTCTTCTTGACTTTCTGCAGTGAACTGCACCGGCGCGGTGAACAGGTGCAGGCACCTTCTCGGGCAAAGGGCCACATTCAGAGAGAGAAGATACATCATAATCAGCCACTTCAAATTCTTCCTCTTCCATCCTCTTCCTCTTCTCTCACAGTGATTTAAGTTTTTGGCTGGCAAAAGGTGCACCAAATCTATACTGATGAACCCTCACTAGGCTCCTAGGTGATATTAGAAGATTTGTGTGCATAAACAAATAAGAAATACTTTCTGTAAACCAATACTTAATAACACACAGTACATATAAACCTAAAAACGCTGTCTGCATTTAATCGTATGTGTATTTGTGTAACTTTTTTAAGCTAAAAGGGAATAAATGTATGTTGTGTTTGTTTCAATATGACTGCATTTCAGTGTGGTGTTACATTAATGTAAACAACTGTATAGGCTGTACTATGTAATGATGAATGGATTTAGGTCAGAGTAAGCCTTTGATGTAAAACTGGCTGTTTAAGCAGAAGAACTGTCTCACTGCTTAAGAGGAGTTTATTTAATATATTCCTGCTGAGACATAAGGATACAGTGACCTCACAATTAGAGGAATAGACTCCTGGCCAAGGCGCCTGACGGACCAGATTACCCAGTGGCAGTCTAATGAGAAGGATTTAAGCCTACAGCCCACCAGCTAACAATGCATACAATACATGCGTCAATACAGCTTTCTGCTGTCACTGTATGTGTGCAGTCTTTTATGAGAGACAGGCTGACGTGGTCTCCACATTATTATGTTAGCTGTGGTTTGCAGCTTACCTCATGGTCCAGTTCAGACTGTCTCTTTCTTACTTCCCCTCTTTAATCAACCACCTCACACATCTCAGAATCTGAAAAGTATTCACCTGTTGACCAGCCAGACACATTCAGCTCATAAAAGAAGGGTGTGATTTGTTCTTACCTCCTGCCCCAGCGCCCCTGATGTCACACAAGTACGTCACTGGTCTGTTCTCACTTCTTCCATCTCCGTTTGTCCTCATGGCACTGCCACAAACGTCTCCTATGTCTTTCTGACACTGTAGGTTGATGTTCTGTTTTTCACCTCTTATTGTGGATTAGTTGTTATGTTACTGTGTTGTATAACTTGTTCCCACGGTGCAGCCCCAGCATTACCTTGGCCTTCATTACACTGGTACATTTATAACCTGATGTAGAACAGTTCTTTGTCTGAAGACAGGGTGAAAGAACTCCTGTGGATGCTGTGAACGACTGCTCCAACTCAGAGGCTGCGGCCTTGTTTTGCAACATTTGTTTGAATTATATTTATATTTTAATTTTAATTTCATAGTTCCATTAGATTAATTTCTAACTGAATATGTTTATTATGTAAAATGTAGCCTATTTATATACAGCATTTGTTAATAAGAAAAAAATCACAGGGCATTGAAATTCTCGAGTGAAATCCTCATCTGATCATTTTCCACAAATAATTGTAGGAATGTAACAATGATTTAATTTGGAACACTATCTGTTAAACTACACTTGTAACTACAATAGCCATGAAGATCATATCCTAACCTTTTTCTGATCCTACTGTGTAGTTTTAAATGGGTTTAAAACATTAGCAGACAGAGCCAGGAGATTGTTTCACCTTATGAACTCTGGCTATAAGCATGTAATCTCTTCCAGATGTAATTTAGTGCTTTTATTGCTGTGCTGAACCATGTAGTTTCTCCCTGATCTTTGACACCGTCTAAAAGTGACATAAAAGCTTCAGTAAGCAGAAATCAGACGATGAACAAGAAGAGCTCGAATGTATACGCTTTTGCTCATCAGCCAGTAGAAGACCTTTGACCCCTAGAGACATGTGATAAGGCAAAACAGGGTCTACTGTCTGGATAAATGTGAAGAGGCTATTGCAGCAGTCTGGTCTCTCTGATCATTTGAACGACAATGGTCAGATTTGGACTTTGGGGCTAATGACGCTTACTGGATCCAAACATAGGAGCAAGCATATGTCTTCACTTTTTCATTTTTTTTTTGTTTATTTCATCTAATAGCTATTTAAAACACTACATGTACATGCCAATCACTGTGACAGATTGTCTTTCAGCTAAATACTGCTGGTTTAGTCACCGAAAATATATTTTTTTGTTCTTTGCAGCAATTATGTTGTTGTATTCTGAATACATTTCTATACAAAATTAATTTCAAAAATTGAATAAATGTTTTTTTGGCAGCACTCTATATTCCAGCTCAGTAATGGCATGGTGACAATATAATAATAAAAATAAGGTTGATTTTGAAGTGTCCTGCCCTGCATTCTATAAGTTATACATGTTGACAATTTTAAAGAAATTGCAGAATAATTTGCTGCATTTTTGTAACTGCACTTTTATTTCTAAAGCACATTTAAAAACAACCAGGCTGACCAAAGTGAAGTACAGTAAATGAAAGAAAAGGACATTAAAATATCACTCCATTCAATAAATAGATCTATTAAAACAATAAATGAAAAAATGATGAAACCATGCCATATTAAAAAGCAACTGTAAAACTAAAAATTAGTCTTTGGTCTAGATTTAAAACTTTTTAGACCTGGTGCCACTCTGGCAAGAAGAGAGAGGCTATTCCAGTTCAGGAGCTGCAGCAGAGAAGGCTCTGTCGAAGGCTCTGTCCCCTCGGCTCTTAGGCCTTGTCTTTGGGGAAACAAGGAGAAATTGGTCAGTAGACCTCAGTGACCGTGAGGGGACATGTGGCTGTAAAAGTTTAGTGATATAAGAAGGCCCTGAACCATGACAAGCTTTAAAAACAAATAAACGTGTTTTAAAATCGATTCTAGATTGAACTGGCAAGTGAAGAAAGGCCAGGACTGGAGTCATATGGGCTCGTCCAGGAGTCTGGCAGCAGCGTTCTGAACCAGCTGTAAACGAGACATTGAGGCCTGGGTCGCTCCATAATAAAGTGTGTTACTATAGTCGAGGCGGGTACAGATAAAAGCATGTATAACTCTCTCAAAGTCATTAAAAGATAAAAAACGTTTAACTTTAGAGAGAAGCCTTAACTGAAAAAAGCTGGCCATGACAACCGAGTTTATCTGCTTGTCCAATTTCAAATCACAGTCCATTTTTAACTCCAAGGTTTGTCACCAGAGGCTTTCCATATTGTTCCAGAGGGTCCAGGTCCATCTGTGGAGGAGGAGAGGCACTGCTGGGTCGAAAAATCATGACTTCAGTTTCATTCTCATTAAAACTTCAAAAGTTTAAGGCTAACCAGGCTTTGATGTAATTGTAGCAGTCAAACACCAGTTTTAAGGAGCTACCATCATTTCGAAGGTAGATTTGAGAATCATCAGTGTAAAAAACAAATCCCATGGTGTCTTAAAATTGTCCGAGGGTTGACAAATTGGAGCATTGGGCCAAGTACTGAGCCTTGGGGAAGCCCACATGAGAGCAAACTGAAGGTGAGGTGCAGCCCCCATAACTGACCCTGAAACCCCTGAATGACAGGTAGGACCTAAACCATTCCAGACCGTACCTTTAATACAACATAGTGCTCAAGATGAGAAATAAGGATGTTATGGTTGATAATTAAGTTGATTCCAGTTTATTCTAGATGGACATCAACTGATGGTAATCATATTGCCAAATGTGTCTGAGTTTGTGTGCACATTGTTAAAATCTTACACAAATCTTCTACTTCACCAAAATCAGAATTGGACTCCCAATTTCATAAACGTTATTCAACTTGGACAAACATGCTACATAACAAATCAGAGTATTGGAAGATTAACACTAAAGACTCTTGCTTGTCACCTCCATTAGCTCAGCATTAGCTTTGGATTACTGACTGTGAATGCAGCTCAAATGATAATGGTTCTTGCCTTTTTAATGACATGGCAAAACAATGGCTGAAATGAATGACAACACAAAATTATGCAGTGTTGTTGTGCATTGTCAGAGTATGTTCATTTGTGTGTCTGCGTATTGTCTAGATACTAAAAGATGTGGATGTGCAAATGTATGTATGTGTGTAACATTACACATTAAAACAGCATTGAAAGAGCTCTCCAAAAAGGCCGTGAGCACCTACTTCCTTCTTCGGAGACTATTTGCTGCGTGCCATCCTTCTCATTTTATTTCCTTCTGTACCTTCAATGCAACAGCAATAATATCCTCCAAAAATAAAACTAAAAGACATATTGACAGTTGTTGGGTGATGAGACAATATATAGTGTGTCTGTCTGGTGTTGTTCCTGGCAGCGGGCCCCCACACCTCCTCTGTCACAGCCAATCAGTGTCAAGAAAGCCGCAGCCTCTCTCTGGTTCTCTCCAGTAGTGTGTGGGTCAGCCGTGCACTCACCCATACCTGTTCTGCTTTTAGCTTCCACACACAGAGCGGAATACTACAACACGCCGCAATGAATGTATACATAGGAAACTCCCACAGGTCCCTCCAGTGTGTTTCTCTGCCATTTGACAAACTGGACTTGTCATTTCAAGCATACGTCTATTTGTATCGACCCAAAAGCAAATACGAAGACATGATTATGCCTACACAGCTATATAATGCAGGAGATTAAAGATGTGGGTTGTATAAGCAGCTGGTTGGTGTGTGTTTTTTTTTTTTTTGACGTCCTACTTCCCAATCAAAGACATGAGGCATCTGGAGCGCTTACATAATGCGGTGGTAGTCAATACAGTGGTACAAGGATGCTGTGCTTTATTTGTGTATGTCCGGGTCTGTGTGTTTGAGTGTCAGTGTTTAAATGCCAGGTGATCATGACAGCCTCAACACGCTTCACCAGTGTCTGCGTCTATTCATGCAGCCCCTTCCTATTCTTCCACCACCTTTTTTTAATCCATCTCTGTCTCTCCCTTTCTTCTTCCACCTGTCCGTCAGCATATTTTCCCCGCTGGATTTTGCCGAATTGAATTGATAATATTTGTCAAGCTTAAAGAGGGATTTCGGCAGCAGCTCATGCAGCCATGAGAATCAGCCATGAGTGCCTTGCTCTGCAGGACTGCTCACTCCTGCGGAACTGATTCAAACTGTGATTCATAGAGGCCGGTTGCAATACAGGGTTCACAGTATTTTCAAATAAAACAGTGAGATAATAATGTATTTCAGGGTTAACTACTGCTGCCACGGCTGCTTTATTTCACAGAGAAGCCTGAAAGTTTTAAGTGTTCTTTTTGTCACAGTATTAGATACATTTTAGGGACAAAACCTATATGTATTCAGTCATTGAGATGTTCTATAGATGCTTTGAGAGTGAGCCATGTTAAATATTTATATGTACAAATGAACAGGCTCTAAAACACAGTTAATGCTCATGAGAATTAAAAGAGACACATTTATAGATGATGTGTAATTCTAATTCACTGTGTGCCGTGCAAAAAAAAAGTCAAACATGATCTATTACAATAAAAAAGTAAAATAAAAAAACTTTTGGATCTAATAAAATTCCATGTCTTTGTGACTTCTTAACAATGAACTGAGAAAATAAACAAGCTAACTGGTTACATTATCATGGTGCTCAGATCATGGCCTTTGTATCAGATGGATGCTATAATTTTTCTGCACAGTGCATTTAAATGAAAGGCTGAATGTGCAGGTAAACACTGCATTTATTCTGTTCATAATCATATATCATAAATATTCACAATGCTAGATGTTTCAAATGCATTCTGAAAATTATGCTACGGTTGTTTCCCATTTTGATTGATTCTACTCACTTTGAAGCAGTTGTACGGAGAAAAAAAAGAGTGTCAGTGTGTTGCCCATGGAACAATATTTCTCCAGTGGCTACGAGCGTTGCCCCCAAAGTTGAAATGAAACCCTGGAGCTAGGAAAACAATTTTCACTGTCCACTTTTTCCACTCTGACTCCAGGACACCTTGTGCAATGCCGAATTCAAGCCAGTGAGCTACATCAGATGATAATCCTTCCCTCCGCGCCGACCAGCAGACTCTCAACCATACGTGGCAAAAAGGTATTGATTGTTGTTAAACAGTGCAGAAAAGGGAAAAAAATGTCACTCAACAATGCACTTTCATGTGTCATCACCAAAAGCACATGACTGATTAAAAGCGCTAGTACAAGAGCCCACTGGACACATCCTGACAAACACAGAGGCGGCTTGACGGGGGTCCTCCCCAGGCCTTTCCAAGGTTAAATTTGAGCACGCCAGGAGACATAAGCAAATGGCAACACCTATCAAAGTGAATAATGACAGCCACTGCTAATTGCCCTGCAGCCCACACTTGAGATTAAGCTGACTTCCTCGGCAGAAAAAGGCTGCAACCCTCTCTCAGTGTCTAACCTACAGGACAGCAGCTAATTACACGACACAGAATAAAATATCTAAAGAAATCACTGTTACTGTGACCAGTTTAAAGAGGGGCCTGCCATTTTAAACTGAGGTGCACTCCCAATAGACACACCCTCTTTTCAAAGGCAGACACTAACTCCTGCAGGTTAAATGTGCTCTTGTACGTAATGTTCATTTATTTATCTTGATATCTGGTGGATGAATAGTTATTAGTGCCATTCTAAACTCTATGTGTCATTGTGCACTTTCTCCTGTCAGATATCTCAAATGACTATTGTTATCGATGTAGTTTTTGTCATGTTAATTTGCTTATTATGTGCTTTCTGTTGAATGCTTCTTGCAGATGTGTTTTACTACGTCACTTCCAATTCATATCATCCATCCATATTTTATATATTGTGTTTATTTAGACATTTTAATTGATAGCTTTTAAACTGAGAAGCCAAGTGAGTTTCGTTGTACCTTATAAATATTTCATTCATATCAGGTACCATGCAGTGTTGGATATTCCTGGTTTGGTTCTTGGGACTGCGCCTCTATGGAAGCACCCACACCTGTGGAAATGAAATATGTTTATTGAACTATGGCAGTGAACACACATAAACAAGGACATAAAGTAAAGGACAAGCCAATACAAACATATGGTGACTGTACAGTCAGGTAATGCACCTATATGTAAAAGTAATCAGCCAATCCACAGCCATCAAAGTAATGGCCTCAATGTCCTTCATGCTTGTGTGAGGAGAAGACCATCATTCTGTCAGGTTTTACCCTTAAATGCCTTTGTCATGATCCTCGACATTGCACAAGCCTTCACAACAATTTGACTGGCCTATTTATTAATATCCTCAAACCTTACAACATTCTGAGGCACAAAGAAAACGTTCAGTCAATGCCAGTATGATTTGATGTTGTGAATGTCAATGCCAGCTGACCCAGTCTGGAACATACTGAACCCAGCCTGCTTCCACAAGGCCCCTTCTGCAACTATTATTTCACAAAGAATAATGTAAGATATCTGAATTCAGCTGGAAATAAGGCACTGGGTTCTGAGGATATGGCTGACACCAATGTACTAATAGGTGTGAGATGCAGGACTCAAGACTTTATCATTTTCTAAAAGGAGCTCAAATGAAAGAATGGGAGAAGGCGCAGACTATAGTGGAGATAAGACTTTTAAAAAAGGGCTTGTCTTTGGTCAAAATGTAATTCCAGGGATAGAGGTGTTTGATAAAGCACCTGAGAACGAAGCTGCTGGGGCGGCAAGGGGAAAGGACGTACACTTATAAATCTCTCGATGTCTCTGTCCCTTCAGATTCTATTATAGCCCGCTGCCACACTATCACAAAACCCATGATCTGACAGCCCTCGCACTCCCTCTGTGTAGGTCATAATAACCTCTGTGGATTCCTGGCTATAGCACCTGACACCCACATGGCACGTGCATGCACATACACACACCAACACCCATGAAACGCTGAGAAATTGATTTTAAACACAAAGCTTCAATCCAAATGTTACTAATGCTCGGGAGCCAGGCTGTTTGAGTTCACGACTCTGGTGGCCCCGATGTAACATGTCTTTTCTGTCTTTGTGTTGATCTTTGAACCCTTTGCCTTCTTCCTGTCGCCTCTTTACCTCTTGGATCACCATTCAGCTCCAGTTAGCAAAAGCACAATATTCAGTACTGGGCTGTATCCTGATAAGTTCTTATGACAATGTACTTTTAAGTTGGAACATTTTTCTGAGGTTATAGTCGACCAAAGAAAAAAGCTCCACGACAAGTATGACATCGTCTGGGCAAGTAAAATGACCCAATAACAGTCCAATCATGCACAGGATTTATGAATAAAAAACCATGTCGGGACCTAGTTCTAAACTTCTTAAATGATAGAGTATGTGATTTTTATTTGTTTGTGAAAAAAAGAGCCGTCACTCAATTGCATAATATAGCATTATAACAGGAATCATCTGTGAAAAAAAACAAGCCCTTAAGACGTCATCTAGGCTTTATTTTAAAGGATTTTAATAGACGTGAATTTTCAGCCCAGAGCTCTCCCATTGGTCTACACCGCTTGTCTGGACGTTTTGGCTGCTGATAAAACAGAAAAGGAGAATGTTCAGCACTGGATATGTCTTTTAACACAGTGAAAAGGCTCAAAAAAGAAAAACATAAACAGAGGAAAGGAAACTGCAATGGGGATAACTATTCACAGTAATGTTTAATGAGACAGAGATAGTGTACTGTACTGACACCGTATTGATGTTGAAATCGGAGCTAAATGTTCATGGCAAGATGTAAACTTTAGTTTGTGGTAAATGTGTTAGTATTTTGCAGAGTACAAATTGGTCCAGTTTTACTTTTGAACAAAAGAAAAGCAAGAAATGCCCTAAGACCAATGGCAGTCTGAGACAGGGACAGCAAAAAGATCATGTAGTGTCACTTTAGTCACTTAAGTGAGATGGTCTATTCATATATGACAATCTAATAGGGCTTCCAGAGAAAGGATTACCAAAGGACTGGTACTCATGGAAAGCACCAGAAATAGTCACTTCATTGTCAAACCGTAGACGCCACACCTTTGGTCCAAACTAGCTGTGGTTAAGTGGAAACCACATAGTTTTGGATTGATTGTATTAGACGCATGAGGTTTTGCACAGATTACTGCACAGAATTCATTAATAAAATAGCAACACACCTATAGAACGTATAGTGGCTAAGACCCGCTTCTCAAAAGATTAATGCCACGTTGTGTGACTTGGTTACGACCGTCAGTCTGATGCATGTCATACTGCACCATTAGAGATGCCAGGTGAATCATAGGCTACGAGTCAACTATGTCTATCAATATGCAGAGTCAGCATGCATCGAGCCGCTTGTGTGGCGGCCATGTGCTTAGAGAAAAGTGATACGCAAAAAGGAAGAGTGTGAGTGTTGACAAGTTCTTGGAATAAAAGAGGGATCTCACTTAGGATCTTACTGCGCCATCGATCTTTAGGATGATAATCAATAAACAATATTCCCACTTCAGGTGATCTTTTGTGTCCAAAGGTCAAAACTACACTGTATCAGGTCTTTAGATTCACCCTGTTCAATGGACCTAATTTGATCCATGGTCAGATTTTTGTCAGAAGAAGAAATATATGAAATGAATTAAATACCATATTTCGTATTTTCATCAGTGAACATCTACATGTTGATTGTTTTCTAGAAGAACAAATTTATCTCACATTAAACTGAGATGACTGCCAAATGCTAAATTCAGGTGCATTCTCAGGTGATTTACAAATGACTGTTTGCTCATACAAGGATCCATGTAACTTTTGATAGGATTTTACAGTGTACTTTAAACCTGAAAATGATCATTAGCGTGTCTGGGTTGCTGCAAAATAATGGGACTTTGCAGTATTTTTAGAGAAGCTGCCATTAAATCAGGCATTTTAGTGAACGATTCCTCAAAATTCTGAGGAATCCTGGAGGGACTAGTTAGCTATTTTATGCCTGTGTTACGGCCGTATGTGCTGTGCCTGTCTGTGTGTGCTTAAGTGTTCCCCTAACGTGCTGCCATTTTGAATATCCACCTTCATACGACAACCACAGAGACAGAAAGAGCAGAGGAGCACAGTCACCAGCAGGAAGAGGCACAAAGCTGAGCGGGAGAGTGGAAGATGAGACGGGATTCAGGAGGCATTTGCCTGACAGAAATCCTGAATTTCCATTTCTTGTTGAAGTCGCACAAACCCTGGGAAAGAGGGGCAATGATTCACTCACACAGCCAACATCTGATGATGCCAAAATGATAATCATGCCTAGATCCCTGCAATGATGCCAAAAACCATTGCCATTTCCTGTTTTAGGCAAGAGGCCAACACAATAAGTACATAATAGCGTTTCAGTGTTTCCCTGTAGATATGTTCCTTGGCAGTGTGAAAGGCCCCTGAAACTGAATTTAGATGTGACACTAAAACTCTCCATTGAAAGCAATAATAATGAAATTCAGTGGCGGCAAACCACGTGGTGATAAAGTTCTCCTGTAAAACCAACAACTGTGAGCCAGAGATTGAAAGCATAGCGGCTCAAACTCTAATCTGTGATGTTATCGAGACACAGATGCTGAGGCTTCTTTTCTGATAATGACTAGCAGGCAGCCTCAGTCCTGTTTACGCTGTTTCACAGACACTTAAAGGCTCCCTCACGCGACACGATGTGAGCCTGATAATAACCTGATCCAATAGACAGGAGGGAAATGAGCTTCATGGATGACAAGTTGTCATTTCAGCCCAGGTACTGGCAGAGAACAAGGCGGCTCCACGAGAAAGGAGCAGTAAATTCATCATTTGACCTCTGCTGACCTTGTGTGACAAAGTGGGTTTTTTCAGCTCACTGTGTATCACCTGCATCCTCCAACTTTTATGTGGTGATCTTTAAATGTACTTTTAGTTTAGTACAGGCTAGTTTTATCTTTAACAATAGACAAATGTTCTCTAAAAAAAATAAATAATTAAAAAGTAATTAAATAAATTATTTGAAATAAAAAATCTAAAATGATCTTTTCCTAAAATCATCTTAAAAAATACAAATATGAATACTGTTTTAATATTGTATGATGAAATGTTTTATATTTCAAATGATTATGTTTCTGTAAAAATGAACTTAGGGAGTGACGAAGGTTTGACCTAATTTTTAAAACAAACTGGGATTGCTTACACACATTTGTATAACACTACAGCTCAATGAGGTTTTGAATAAACACAGTGCAATTGTAGTGTTGATTCTGGGTAGTATACTTCCTTATCTTATCAGCTGCACAGTAACAAGTTTAAGTGGAGGGTCTGAGGACTGGGGGTTTTGTCTTGTACAGTCTTTGAGCCAATTGTTGTTGTGATATTGACCTAAACCAATAAAATTTTCATCACTCAACTGTCTAGACGATCATCTCACCTACAGCTTCTTTTTGATGTAGAATCACCATTCTGCCCTTAGGTCTGAAAAGACTCATGTTTAAAAAAGAAAAAAGGGCATTTTAATTGATTCTAATATTTAGGGAGATGCTTTTTTAGTTTAAGCAAAGTAGAAAAATGCATATTGATGAGTATTGCTCACTCCAGGGAACGATGTGGAAGTCCATTCTGCCCACACAGACAACTGATAACAATGTTTGTTACAAATGCATCAGAAAATAAAAGAACTCTTCCGTCTTCCTGCAGACATCTTACAAAATTTAAACAGCCATAACAAATCTTAATTATAACAATTCAACACGGATTTATGACAAAAGTTACCAAATCTGACCTTCTGTTCTCACATCGTCTGAAATTACCCAAAACAGTGGAGCATTCTTCTTTTGTGCTTTTTTTAACTTCTGTATTTTATCAAGCCATGTACAATAAGAAAAGAATGATGCAAATGTTGAAACATCTCACAGTGAGTAATGAATTAATGGCTAAGACAAAAGAGCAGCGATGGGGCTCAAACTAGAAGAAGTCTGAGAAGAAGTACATTAAGTTCATAAGAAATGAAACAGTTAGAAGAATATTTTCTGTCTCATTTGCTCTGATCAGGTTGGGATGACTGTGTGGGAGTTAATGCCAGAGACGCTCTTTACATTTTTTTCCTATTTGTTTCACTTCTTGATTTTTACTGCCACTAAGCTAATATTATGGGTTAATACATTAGGCAGTGGAATGTGTCAGCAACATATGAAATCTGGCGGTGCTTGTTTTGATGGTAAAAGTGATCATGCATGCAGCACTACAAGTGGAAATGCGTAGGAATGTGATGTGATACAGAGAGCGGTTTGATGTCAGTTCCAGGACGCAGCAAACAGTTTGATTTATCAGATCAGTTTAATAAATCATCAGTGAATACCATCTGTCGCCAGGGCCACCATCACAGCACACACAACACAAATCTGTGTTATTATGAAGAACAAGTCTAGCCTGGGACCGCTTTTCCAATGCACATCATCGGTGTGTTTCTCCTGCTTAATTACGGAGTATGCTGGGTAGGGTTTCATGGAGATGACACATTTCAAATATCACTAAATGAAAAGGATCCCTCATTAGTTGGCAAAAAAATAAAGCATTGTTAATTAGTAAATGATATCTTATGTTTCATCTCATATTACACTGCTATTTCCCTCTAGCTCTACAGCAGGCATTATCACTCAAAACGAAATTCAAATTTCCATCATGCTCCATAGCTTGAGGAGGTTCAATCACAAAATAATTGTCTAAATGTCAACGATTTGTGTTTTGCTGCTGGATAAAAGCACCTTCCCATAATTAGCTCCCCTGCGTTATGAAGCGCCTCACAGGTAACTTTATGAAAATGAACCTGGAGCTATCAGACTGATGAGTCTTCCTCAGGACTGCTGAGCACAATATCGCGCAACAATAATGAGTGCATCTTTACAATAATGCCTCAAGATCCTGTTATGAGCCTATCAGAAGTCATGGATAATGCTCAGTAACAAGTATCCAATAATAGTATCAATGATCACACATAGTTTTACTGTAAAATAAAAAAATACCAACACGAGGATGAAGCACATCTGCTTAAGATAACATTGGCTTTAAGAGATCACAGATGTATCTGTCTTTGGACTGTATACAAGACTGTCATGGTTCATAGGATTTCTATTGTACATGCAAAAACCTTAGGCTAAAGTAACCTGGAAGTTACATTTATAATTTCAATCACTTTATCTAAAGTGTCTAAACGATTGTACATTTAAAGAAAGATTTTATGTTTCCATGGAAATCATGATGTGTAGCTATTGTACAACATTTAAATTTAAATGTCTGTGTCTGTAAGCCAGCAACACAAGTCATTGAAATGTTTGTTGCTTGACAAGATACAATCACACAATAGAATAAAACACTGCCTGAACAGTGCTCATGTGTTTGTTTGTGGATGTTTGAAGATAAAATGCTTTTTAATGGCTGTTTGTGAACCACTTTTTTGCTTCTGTTCCTTCCAGGTAAAATTCTGAAAACAACTGCAATACAACTTGATCTTCCTGCAGACTGTTAAGTGATTTGCACATAAACAAGGTTTTTCTAAGAATAACCCCATCCTCCTGATGCATTATGCTGATTAGCCACACAGACCCCCAGTAACAAATCCAATGCAGCGCTCTTGTATTCAGCACCACGGACAGAGACAAAGGAAAAACTCATTGGGAGGCTGTAGAGAAAATACTTCCATTTCTTACTTACCAAGTGTTAGAGAATATTGTTTATTTCCTCTATGTCCGTTTACCTGAAGTATTCAGATGAAGTGGTTAAAGCTCTTTCTCCATGTTCAGATTTCACAATTCAAATGCTGTGTTGTTAGTGGCCTATCAAAAACAAACATACAAACAATTGCAGCAAACCAATAGACAGCAACCTTTAAACCAGACAGGTCTGACGTTGGGTGTCAAAAATCACTCATATATATATATATATCAAGTCTGAACAAAAACAGCCTGTGCTCTGCCACAAAGAGCAATGGTTCTTTTTACTTTAGGTTTTATATTGTGGCTATCCAAGTGTACATTCTGTTATAAGGTGTATTTAAACAACAATGCTTAACTTCTGTAGGATGTAGTTAACTGATTTGATTAGTAATCCAACTATTTTAATTCAGACTCTATGGTTTTGATCTTGCCGTCAACCTTTAATTTGTTTTACCTTTGACACTTTTAATCCCACGTTCTCTCGTAAAACAGCCTGTAACCTTGTTTTGTGGCTTGCTGTTTAAATAAAGTTTCAGCAGTTGTATCTTATCAGCCTGCCCTGTGTTTCCAGAGCGACTCGGCGCCATGGCTGAGTGGCCGTGCCTTCACCTCTGCAGCTTTCTCCTCTGCGCCTTCATATGAGCTGCTGATGGAATCTCTTTACTTCTGCATTACCCATTTTCCATTTCTCACTGATATGATTTGCTGGTCTCAAAGTTTCTGACCAACCTTAGTATCCATGACAACATGTGGCAATGTAGCAAGGACAGGCATACATAAGATTCATTTTAAACACATTTTTTTCAAACCCTTATAAGTGTGACAGATGTGTATACATTTCATAATAGAAACTCCATGGGCAATGGTATGCTTAGTGTGAAGAGAAAACATAAATGGATTTCTGTATATTCAAAAAGTCTGACACACAATCCTTGTACTTCTGGATTTTTAGATTACAATCCCTTACATTGTTTTGAAGCAACAACAATTTTCCATTAAGTCTTCAGTGTCATGGATGATCCCTTATTAAAGACACATTTAAGCAGCTGAATTGATTTACCTGCTCAGACTTTAAAGTATTGGCCGAGCTCTTAGTTAAAGATTGTTTGCTGCTAATATAAGGCTGTTCTATCATTTCTCAGTGTTAAAGCCAGTGTCACAGCATGCACTGTTAAGAGGCAGGGCAATGTTGAGAAGCTATTAAAGGGTTTAACACACCTCCGCCTGTGATGAGTACTTTGCTAAAGCACCATGCCACCATTTCGTGTTTGCGATGTTATATTTCAAACCACATCACAGGCTTGTTGAATATGAAAGTCACCAGAACAGAAAACAAAAGATGGCTTATTGTATCAAAAACTTTATTCTCAAATAATGTTTTTCAAAATAGCTGATAGATAAACTGTGAGTCTCTCAACAGCAGGTTGTGAGGCTGCATACACATACAGTATCTGATGTTCAACACTCCATATTGTATTTCTCTTATGATCTGATGGGAGGACAGAAAAGTGCAATTTTCCATCCCTAAACCTAAGTTTTGAAAGTTAGATAAGGGCCTCCAAAAACTGCCCTAATGTTGCTGCCAAAGCCTTATTATACCCATTCTTTAATTTTGCCTTTCAGAATCCAGAGTGTGTAGACATGGAAAAATGGCTGCTAACATAATTACCCCATGTTTAGGCAACCGTGAGTCCATCCATTCAATTTAAAATGTTTTGTACCAGTGGAAATCAACTGACGTTTGTCACACAAGGCTGCGATTACACAAGAAGGGAGGTTGTTTACAGCTCTTACTCCACATGATAAAGTATCTGCTCAAGAACAGTGTATTTTCTAAAAATGGTAAAGGCATGAACAATGAGCCATGTGTCAGGCACTTCTTTCGACACAGATGCCAGAATCATCTTTTTAAAGTGTTATATTTTGGCAACAAACAAGCAAGATGTTGAATATATTCAGTTGGGGAGTCCTTTGTTGTAAAGGCCACACTAGTTCCTATTTCTCTAGGTTTCCCTTCTTGTATAAAAGCAGCAGTGACGGACAAGAGTTCAGATGACACTTTGATATCTGATAGCCAGATCGAATTTGTACATGGTGTGGAACAGTAAAAACATTGACTTGATGAATAAGACTTTGTTGTACCTACATCATTGATCATAAAAAGTACAGCATGTTTAATAATTTGTATTTTTTTTTTTTTTTTTTTTTACAAATTCTCCATAAAAAATAGATTTCTGTACAAAACTTTTTTTTAATCTTTTGCACCTACTTCAAGTTCAGCAGCACATGATGATGACAGTGAGAAATGGCAGCAATGTAAACAATAAAGAAGGCTTAACATTAACAGAAAAGATGAGGGGGGCCTCGTGATGAGATCCTGCCATGTTATTAACATCTGTGTCATCTGGGATGATGATTTTTAAATAGTACACATTTATGTGTAACAGACACTACTGCAGGTCAATATGAGGCTGTAACTAATATTCATTTTTCTAAATCTTCAAGCTGTCATGAGTCTAAATGATATAATTCATCTTTTGTTTGGAGGAGTGAAGTGTGGCTGCAGTTGTCTCCATATATCACACTGTAATGTTTAACATAAGGCATGAGAAGACTGTCCAATCCAAATTAATGGGTGAAAAATCAACCTCACAAAAACAAATCACATGGAGTGTTCAGTTAGAACAGTTAACCTGAAATGTGTATGGCACACAAAATACCTCCACAACACATAGGAGAGGGCCTTTTCCCACAAGGACATGTCCTATCCATCTACATCCTGTGCTGCATGTAAACATGTGACAGTTTCTTTCAAAGCAGACAGTCATCTCAGGGGATGTGTCGAAGGACACTGGTTGGAAACCTTTGAGGAGGGCAGACAAATCTTCTAGTGCACAATCTACTCTATACCAGCATCTCTTACAAAGCACAGTGCCATGCACAATGAGCCTGACATTTACATTTGTATGTAGTATTTTTAACCTTAAAGCCATCTGGACTCTTTTAGCTTCAACAATGGCTGCTGACAATACTATATTAAAAAAGAAAAGGGGCATATGTTGAAAACTTTTTTACTTTACTTTTTAAATATAGACCTCAACATTTTATTTTTTTAAATTAATATAATACTTGTCGTTGGATATCTTTGTTCAACAGCACGGATTGTGACAGAGCCTAATAAAGTGTGGAAATGAAGTGCAAACATAGATTTTAATGAGAACAAACCAAAGAAACCTAATGCTGTGTTAAAAGGATTCAGTGCTACATACTAAATGTCGTTATAGTCTCTTATTTTAAAACGTGAGGGTATCTGTATGTTCTTGAGTTCTTTCAAACTGAGTATTGTCACACCAATGCACCATACATTCACACTTTACTAGGACTAGTTATTGCCATATGTCCCATTTAAATATAAACTGGACACTGATTTAATCACTCAGAACTACTAAAATCTTTTGGGCTGAAAGAAAGGGTTTATTACATGATGAATAATAAAAAGTAATATTTCAATTTGAATCGCAGCAGGTTACCAACTCCGCCTGCACCGCGCTCTGTCTGAGCATACTTCATAGTGATCTTTCTGTCACAATCCAAGGCAAAATGCTTTAATCTCAGCATAGCAGCACAGAAACATACAGTGCACTTTTAAACTGAGATGCTATTTGAAAAAGTGCATTAGGAGGAAACTGAAATATACAGGCACTGGCAGAACATCTTTTGGGTTTTACAAGGAAAATTGGGTGGGTTTGATGGGCTGAAATATTATCCTCTTCAAAGGTTTTTTTTTTTCTTTTTTCTGTGCAGACAGCCATATAATGTTGCTGCCTATGAGTGCATCTGCCTGCACTTGTAGGAATATTGTAATAATTTTAGACTTCAGCTGCAGGCTTGTTATGGCCTATATGCCGCAACCTTCTAGGCTCTACACAAGCACTCACTTTTGTTTGGCTCCATTTCGGCAGATACACATCTGAATCTCTGTAGTGCTGCTCAGATATTTTGATGACAGAAATAAGGACATTGCCAAGTCTAAATTTTCTTGTCGTGGCACACCGGGAGATCAGATCTGTGTCATTAATTGTGAAAAATTAGACCTTTTATTACGCCTGTGGAAACCTTGCAGCCTCTAATTTTCAAGCTTTATTATGCTCTCTTGACTCCGCAGGAAACCTCCACTAAATTAATTAAATCAATTTAAATAGAAACACTAGAAGCACCACAGCATTAAAAGGGAAAAAAACCCCTCACAATCTCTACAGCCAGCCAACAGTCCATTGTTGTTTACCAATATTCTGCTCATTTCATAGAAAACATGTACATTTCTTGGCGGTCTTTAAAACTATCACCCAAATTTTAGCAGCACACAGCAACAAATGTTGCTTTTTACTTTGTTTCTGAGCTTAAACACTAAAAACAGAATGAATATTTCCTCTAAACAGTTGCCATTGTCCTGAAATGCTGAAAGCCCATTTTCAGCTAGAGGTATTAAACCGTTTTTAATTATTTGGATATGACAATATTCTTATGCCAAATGTTTTGTTTGGAAGTTTAGATTCCTGATGAGTTGATTATTTGTACAATATGCTTTTCAGTCATATTCCGTGAGATTACACAATTTGCTGCTCATTCATATGCTTGATCTGAGATTTGATGTGTATAATATAAATGTGTAAAGCATACAGGAGGAGGATGATGCTGGATGAATTACTGTTAACAGTAGAAAAATCACACAAAAACTGGTAATTTTAACACAATCCAGTGAATAAATGGACCTAAAGACAGTGAAAGACACAAACCAAATGCAGCATCTTTCAAAAAAAAATAAACTACTTTGAGAGAACACTGCGAGAAATAACAAGCTTGGCAAGTGATTTGAAACTTGTGAATTCTCCGGGATCCAGTAAACTCAGGGGTGTTTATATGATACTGTGACTTAGTATAGCAGGTAATAAGCTGAATACAAGGCTGCACTCGCTAAGCTTGTGTATTTGTTGCAGTGAGTTTCCAGCATTGATAAGCAGGATGTAACTTGCTTTTGCACACGAGGTATTTCTCAAACAATGGAGGGGTGGAATCTGTTGACAACTGTAATTGTGCATGTTGTCTTTATGTCTATTTTGCCCTCTGCCTTGAATGACCAACTGTTATACTCTATGTGCTCTTTAAAAAGATGTGTTTATGGAACTCTGGGCATCACTGTTGGTATCGTAAGTTTTACAATAAAACATGGAAATGAGTTGGAGACATCTGCAGCACATCTTTTTAAAGAGTGTTAGAAAATAACCAAAATAACATGGTGTTTCTGAAAACCACTATAAGGCATCCATGTTGGCTACACTTCAGTAGCATAACACACATAGGACTAATGGTCTTTTTCTATGACTCCTGGTCAAAAATAACAAAAAATTAAATTAAACCAAATTAAACCACTTAAAAAATTATAGTCAGTATTAGCCTAAAGACAAGGACTGTTCCAAACCATTATGGAGATGTCTAGCTATTGTTTTCAGAGACACCAACTATTCCAAACAATGGCAGGAACGAGTGCCACTTTATGAGGCAAGAAGCTTGGAGGTCCACAGGTAAACTGATTCCAACGTTGTGGTTGGCTAGCATGTTGTCATGTAGTATGGTATAGCATGTGGTCACATCTTCTGCTAACAGGGAGCGTGAATTATAAATGTGTATATACAAACACTCTGTAACCCTGTATTCAGTCTATTGTCATCTTTTTAAAGATAGAAGTTTTCAATAAAATTCTCTTTTTGTACTGACTTGATTTTCAAACCCCTTTCAGACCCTAAAATTAATCATTTTCTCATAACCCAGTCAGAAAAACACAGTAGTGCAAAATTTGTGCGGTTAGAGTTTCTATAAAGTTTATATTTTGGATCCCAGCAGCAGTGGTTTGTGAATCCCCATGGGGCCACCGGGTTTTCAACACACAGTTTATTTATCAATATCTTCATTGAAGAAAAAATGTCAAAGAGACATTCAGAGACTATTTTCACAGTCATCTGTTCTTGTCTCTCTTTTCATGGCAGACTGACAGAGTCGTCTATCCGTCCATTTTACGTGACTGTCTGATTTCTGTCAGTCCACGAGAACGTCCATTAATCTTTTCATCTGTTTATAATTTACTGGATGGCAAAGCTCTGTAGAAAATTCAGCAATCTCTGACACCCAATCAGAGTTACAAAAGACGCATCATTTCCTGGATTTGGCCAAAGCTCATTGCAGCAGTTGACAATCTCGACAGCTTATTGCCTCCAGGCTTCGGCTTCCTCAGCCACCAAACAAGAAATCCTGGCTGGTCCACCAAGAATCAGTTGTCTTACTCTGTGATTGTGTTAGACAGGCCTCTGGAACCCAGTCCATTGTGAAGACCAGTCCGGCAAATGTCTGCTTTTCTTGTTCAGGACACTCTGCCTGGAGCTGGAGAAGATTATATTGTGTATATGACTAATTTAAGTGTTTGGTACCTCATAGAAATCCTCATGTCTGAAAAGTCTACAGCCACCCGTTTAAGGTTCTAGCACACAATCTGGGAAACGTAGCATTTGCAGGTGCTTGATGTTTAAGCCTGAAACTTTACCAAGTACTTTCAGCAGACATTGTCAATCAAGGCAGTATGGTCAATGGAAAGGAAATGAAACCAATTCTACTGGATATGTCTTAAATAGTCACTTCTGATTGTCCAACTAAGAGACTTAAATCCAGCAGTCACAGGCTAAAACATTTTAAAGTAATCTGCTAATGCTACTGGCACTTAGCTTGTGATCAGCATTTCTGTAGGGTCTCTGGTCTGGTTGAATATGTCATTATCTTGGCTGCAGTTGGTGTTCACCACAACAGCACTTGAATAGTCAATATCAAAGAGTATCAGAGATCCGAGACTCTAGGAGTAGTCATAATGCCTGGGCCTATTGTGTCCATGTGATTTGAAGTCCAGTGAGAGTTGTTTGTCGAGCACTAGTGATGGGTTAGTGTTGACACAGAAGAACTGTCCAATTATTATTTGATATCTGGAAGAGATTGAGGAGTGGAGCAGTCCATGTGCTCTTTTAAGGGGGGAAATCTTACATGGATCCAACCCATGTGTGGCCTGCAGCAGGGGAGATACTAGCATACAGTATTCCATAGTGCAAATTTGGTTTGTGGATGTGGGATTAGGCTGTGGTGAAGCATGCTGTAGTATGGAGCCCTTTCCATTAAGAGGACTGAGACCTGGAGTGAATTAAACTAGACAATGACTGCCTGGATCATGTTTCCCAAATTCAGGTCTATGTATTGATCTTCTAAACCAGGCCCTCGGTACCAGGCCTTGCCTGCTCTCTTGTGTTAGAGGAAGTGTTGGATAATGCCATTGTCAGATTGAATGTGGAGCAGAACTTCATCTGTGTAGGTTTTTCTGAGAGGCCCAGAGACCTACAACACAGATCGCTCCAAGTGACAAATCCATGTCCTAAGGTAAGTTCCTTCTGTTTGCTTTGGTTTGACCACAGCACACAGTGCAGCGTGGCAGTAGGACTGGACCACTGCTGGCAGTTGCAGAATGGACTATACCACGGTGCATACTGTGTTTAGTGTAGTGTCAAATCGCACTGCTTTAGCTTCAGTGGGTTTCATATTAGTGTCATACATTGGGTTCTCAAATGATGCCTGACCATTTGAACTTTCATGGCCAACATAACCATTAAACTGGACCTTGGGACGAGTCCTGAAAAACAAGAAAAGATGGAACATTGTATTAATAGCTCATCCACATTTATGTATGAAATTGTCAAAGAAAGAAAGAAAGAATAAACAACTTAATTTTGTTTCAAACCTATTGTACCTAAGAATATATGTATATTATCTGTCCATATTCCTCAATATCCAGGTTATTTGCAATCATTATCATTATATTTATAATTTATCTATATTTATTATTCTAATTGGCATTAATTATTGTCTAGTCTTGTTTATAGGAGCTTTGAAGTACCCCCCCCCCAAAAAAAAAACGGTAAAACTCTACAAGTTCCGGGAATGATTTAATGAATACACGGTTCAGTGCTTTGGCTGGCTGACATCCATCTGTTCCTCTCATGTCTACATGCCTCTAACCTGCCATTACACCACGAGGGGTAGCCAACGACTGAGTTCAAGACACCACTTTAGTACTCATTCTTCCCAGATGATTTTCAACAACTTAGAGCTCAGGTTTAAATTGATGTGCAGTGAAATATGACTACCCCCTCCTAATTTGTCTGTTTGTTGCAGATTACGTCTTTGGGTAATCAGGTCCTATAATCCTGTTAGATATAATCACTTACTCCCAAACCCTGTGGAACTATTAGCAGGGAGGAGTGCTGCAGCTGAAACGCTGTTTGACTCTGACCTCATTATTGGTGTGTATGTGTGCATATGGACGTGGTGTGTGAGTGTGTGTGAGTGTGTGTGCGTTGGTACAGATCCAGCCCTGAGGAGCCACTAAGCCTAGTCTACATGTTCAACCCATTACTTTACAAAACTACACACACCAGCACACACTGCAGTTCTCCCTGAGTGGCACTGGTTCAAATCGCTGAACTAGTGACTGGCTCTAGGTACAACAGTTGTTGAAAAAGCAGAATTGCTAAGACAGTTTTAGAGATACTGTACAATCATGCAGGCTCAGGCAAGAAACACCATACAGTTTCTCCTTTAAACCACAAACTTATTATAGGGGATATAACTTAATGTGTTTGTATGCTGTCATTGTTAGATAAATGACAAAAATATATGTACAGTATATACCATGTATAAAAAATATTACTGTGGGTATTCTATGTAGACAGCAACAGAGAAACAATGGAACATCAGACTGAGGTATGCACAACTTTGTCATGCTGACAGAGATGACAATGAGATCAAAGACAAAATAACATGCCCTTCCTTTACTTTGAAATGATGGCTTTGGCACACAGTAGGGCTGCACTGCTGAGAAAATGGATCCTTTTATTAATCATGTAAAAATGTCAATATACTTCTGTTATTTTTTGTTTACATTTATTGTATTCTTTGTTTGCAGTTTGTGAAAATTTGGATTTTTATCTTCAGGTCCACTGTGCAGCCTTACCAAACAACATGAGAAAAAAATAACAAAAGGATGACAACGTTGACAGAGGATGTGGCGGCCGGCTGAGGTCTGGTTGCTGTTAGAAACCAGGTGAATGACAGGTTTCAGTCTTACCTGCCGCCAGGCCCCCAGGTGTCTTTTGGTCTCTCATTGTCATCTGTGTCAGCAGACAACGCCCTGCATACAACCATCAACTTTAATTGAAATGTTACTGTTATATCAGTTTTTTGCTACAGTTGGATGTTGGAACAAGAGTTTTTATGAATGATTACATTTTGGCAACAGAAGAAGTGGTGTGTTACCTTTTTTCAATCACATGTATGTTTAACTCAAACAGTCCTGACATTTGCTAAAACATTTGTGTTCAAGCTGAATTTGTGTTTTTGTGTGTGGCAAATGTGTTCTCTACTTTAGGTATAGGTAGAAAGGGCGTGCAAAGACGAAAAGGCAGCCTATAGATGTGTGGTGCTCTACACAAATGAAACAACACTTAGACTGTGCTACATGAATGTGTATTTTTAACTGCACAGTGTCTTAGTCCAGATTGCAGACACAACACTGGGAGCAGGCAGCGCTAGAAACTGGGATTGTCTATGTGTCTGTTCAATTTACTCATTAAGCTCAGAGTCTGTATCCCTTTAACACATGAGAACACAAGTTAAACGTGTGTATTATTCTTTAATCAGAGTGACCCATGTGACTTTCCGCAGTTGCCTTTATTTTCTTCACAGTGTTGTTACGGCAGTTATATTTCCCTCATAAACGCTACCCATTGGAGTAGTGTATTATTTGAGTTCTACATGAATGTGAGGTGCTATTATCTAGATGACTGTTCTCCACCACTGAAAATGCACTGCAGTTTGTAATAAAAAAGTTAAATAAAAGGGTCTATACTACATCAGAGAATAATGTAATGTGTGACAGTTTTAGTCATTATTGAAAATTTTCTCAGGCTCAGCTGTGGAATCAAAGCCAATTACACGATGAATCAAAATTGTTGTAAATTATAAGCCTTCTACTTGGTCTTGTTTGAACTCTTGGACTTCTCATTAACAACTGAGGTCAATCAGATGTGACCTTTCAAAAGCACTTGGAGTTTAGAGTTATACTTTATACTGATTTTTTTTTGAAAACGCTTGTGCTTTCCCAAAAAGGTCAGACAATGGTCCACTTTATAGATATCAGTATGTTTTTACATCACAGCAAGCCAGTGCATCTCCTGAGTCTGGAAGATGGTAATTGCACCACATATTGGTCATGTTAAGAGTCAAGTTTTTTAATAAAGTATAGGCTCATACATTTACATTTTGATGGCAAAACCACAGCTGGCAACTGTCAAACAGACTGCTATTGCTCGGCTGCATGCATCTGTTGTGTATACTCAGATGTTGTTAATTCCAAATATTGCTTTGATAATTGCTCATGTCAGTATGAAACTTGTTGAGAGAAATTTATAGGACGAGTATACCTGTAACACAATAAACTGTTTGTTCCAGAGTAGAACTGAGGCTATTTATACAAATGTGAGTGAGTCTAGTGTTTTTGAGTACCATAAACAAGATAGTATTTGCCACTTTTGTCAATGCATTTCCTCTCTGCCAGCCAAGTGCAAATTACAAGATCCTGTTAATGGATTTTTGGGAGAGTGATTACACCTCAGACCAACTCAGGCCTGTACACATAGTATACTTTGCCACATTCCACATTGTGTTATCAGCTCCCTCCACTCTTAACTTCTAATATGTGGCTCTGAATAGATATTCTTCACGGCTTAAAAGTAGGACAAAATTTGTGCCAAGGCGAACTCACATAATAGGTAAAGGGTGTTTTAGTGCAAGACTCTCCAATTCAACTGTCTGGCAGCTGACTATAAACATGCCAGCAGTAGGAAGCAATAGTACATTCATCAAGAGGAGCTTAGCGGTCACATTGCCATGCAACCTTTTCGCAATAGTTTAAATAAGTTACAACAATACATGACACAGATTAGTTGTATAATGATTCAAGGAGAGTTACAGGAACACATTGATCAATTAAAAACTTTCCAAATGCCCCAGATGTGAGTGTAATCCTAATTTGGGGTGTATTTAACATACTAATAATGAGTGGTTCAGTGTCTTTTACAGAGCTTTGACCGATAGCCCAGCACTTTTTGTCTCCTGAGATGGATTTACACTGGGCCTGAAGCTTACCTGTGTTTGTAGAGGTAGAAGGCAAATCCAGACAGGATGAGGGCAAAGAAAGGAACTAAGATGGCCGCTGCCACGGAGCTGCTGTTTGTGTATGGGTTGGATGGGTCCATCGCCATGGTAACAGGACCTGGTGGAGAACCAGTGGAGAAATATGAACCCACACATGCATAGCTGCTTACACAAATCCACACAATTACCATTTTACTTCACCAATGAAATATGCCTGCACATTTAACTTTTACTATTGATTTTGAGTTAGAATTATTGATGGATACTATTGATTTCTGAGTTTGTTTGTATCACTTATGACGTACCTTGTCTTGTCAGGTGGAACTTGCCAAAATCTTTACTGTGAATGTGTCCCTGGTAGACAAATGTCTTCTGGTCTGACTCAGCAGTCACCTGAAAAAAGTGTTGGCACACGGTAATGGTGGATTAAACAGGTTGTTGTGTGTTTCAGTCTGTCTGTTATTATTTACAGCTTTGTCAAGTTGGTTTAACTTATTTCTATAAAATACAAACATAGGCCTTTTGAGTGGCTCAAACTATTACTTACTATGGATGTATAATGCAATAGATTTTTATATTACATTGTGTGCTTTAGCGCCTGTCTTTTCCACATCTCCTCCACTCAGGAGTTAACATTAGTGCATTTCCACTTATCATTGCACTCAGACCTCTCTGCTGTCCCTCTCTTCCATTTTTCAATGACCACAGCCTGCTGTCTGCAAAATGCATCAGCAATGTTTTGGTCACAAAGTGAAAACTGAGTTCTATCTTTAACCTGTAAAGAAAGATTGTTTTTCAGGAATCATAACATGGTCATTATTTGCCTGCCATGTTTCTGCCTCTCACTGTCATTTGCAACCTGGTAAATTGGCTAACTGTCTGTGTTCTTTTTTGCTCCCCTCCATCTTACATGCTTTTCCTTGTCAATTCCTGCCGGTTACCACCCTTTACAATATTCCCACAGAGTTTCTCCATTGTGCCTTCTTTTTTCCTCTCTGTCAACAAGTCAAACATGTTGAGACTGTTAATCCATTTCCCCCATTCAGGCTTTTATTTCACAGGTTCCTGCTTCAAATATCACATCACTCTGAGTTCAAAAGTCGACATGAAACACACAATCCGAAAGAAAAGTGGATTTCTCTGTGTTGAGGTTTTGACAGAATAATCAACAGGACTGTCAAGGTATTCCATTTATTTCTGTCAGCTGTGTTTTCTATCCTCCGAAGTAGCAATAAAATGTAATTACTCTAAATACTTTATACTATGGCTATATTTAAAAAAAAGTGGTTCTGTTCTGTTGAACAGTCTATCTAATGAAAGAAAGAGCTCCTACACTTGAATTATGATTTGAGAAAAATAGCAAAAACAAATGTGCTTTGATTTCTGAATTCTAAAAACTTTCTTGATGTTTTTATTAATCAACTTTCTTCTTGCACCTTTGAACACAAATGGAAGCAAAGCCTCGGTGCAAACAGCATCATTCTTCTCTTTGAAATAATGTTAATTAGACCTCTTTGTTTTTTTGAAATGTATTAGCATAATGTGACTGAGGATTTATCTGGAATTTCAATGATTTGTTTCTTACAACTTCCACGGCTAAAAAGGGATAGAAATCAAGAAGACTAATAAATATGAAACCCATAAAAGTGTTGTGTTTTTTGAAAATGTTGGTCTTACATATCCATCCATTGCCCAGTTGTCATTTTTAAACTTGCTGTAGTAATGCTCCGTCGGCCCCTTCACCTGGTAGACCTTCAGTAGTAGCTGGTTTTCCTCAAACTTATAGGTACCTGCACAAATATCATACACACATGGATGAAAAAACAGATTTAATATTAGACCAGGTGAGATTTTATTAACATTATTACACCTTGTTGGAACAAATGTTTTGTGAAAAGCTGGCAAACAGTAAGACAGTCAGAACAATCAGAAACAAATAGACAGGCATCTTAACAATTTTGTTTTTCTACTTTCTTATCCAAACATCAGAGAAAAATGACATTTCCCCTTAAGCTACATGACTTCAAGTCAACAAAGAAATGGTGCTGTTCGACATGACACATCCATGTAGAAGCTGTTTGATCAAATAATCTTTTTGACAGACTTATTTTCTCCTTCCATTTATACACCTGAACTATTGATTGTGATGTGTCAAAATGGACATAAAAATCAGTGGAAATGTCAGAGAGGATTCCCTGTCTACCACAAGACAAGCTTCAGAGAGGACAGCTTTATTTCCAAAGCAGCTCACAATTATTCTGTCAATTTAGAACTACATATGTCAAAATGTTATTATTTAATCTTTGTAATGAACTAAAACTGCATAGTATCTTGATTGTTTTTTTCCTGCTGGTTTAGAAACTCTCTTTAGAAAGAAGCTCTCTTATTTAAAACACCGGCCCCCTTTCCCGGAGCCCCCCCTCTTTCCCTAAAAAAAAGAAAAGGCTAGCACTCTTTTTCAGAATATTTATGTGTGTTTTTTTGTCACCTGACAGTCTGATGGAGACTCCAGTGGGCTCCAATAAGGTGATGTTGACTCTTCCACTGGTTGTGTTGAACCCAGTGACTGTAAATGTAGTGCCTTGTCTCTTTCCCAAATACTCATAGAAACCACTCCATTCAGAGTTTGTGGAAAACACGTCGACTGGAACTGTTATGTCAAAAAAAAAGGAGACAGAAATGTAGAACTCTTACAAAATTAATTGACTTAAGTGTCTCTTGATGGATATTTTAATGACATGTTGCAATTTTGTGTTTTAATCCATCTGAATGTGAAATGACATTACACGTGGCGGCTTTTTCATCAATACAATGGAAACAGTCGGCGAAAACGTGCATCTGTTTCTTATGTATTATAACATGTGAGGTGTACTTCTTGTTCTTCATACCTCGAATTTTGTTCTTCTGAATATCCGACTCTCTGCCTTTTGGATTGATCTTCACTCCAACTGAAATGAGCATTGTGTTAGAAAGACCAACTTTATGTGGCAGGCCTTACAAGGAGAAACATATTCATTCAAGTTGCACTGACAAGAATTACCTGTGGATTTCTGTACTGTAAGGGCATTGGTGTATAAGTTAGATAAAGAAAACATCCTTCTATAATCCATAGGGTGCCTGAGGCTGACATAATAGCAATCTAATCTATATTTATCTTAAGCCTTATGGGATTAAAACAGGTGCCTTTTCGATGGAGGCCATTTTAGACATTCAGTATATTGTCAAGATAGCATATGAATACCTTTACAGAGCGGGGGCTTGCCTGACCACCTCCCATCACTCTTGCATGTTCGGTGCTCTGATCCTCCTGCCAGATAAAAGCCCTCTTGACAGGTGTAGATCAACGTATATCCCAGGGTAGGCAGGTCCATAGATCGAACATCTACATTACTGGGAGTCTCTGGCTGCCTGCATGAGTGGGCTGTGGGGAGACACACAGGAACACAGCAGCATCAGCACCATATCACTACATCGTATGTCAAACAAAAAAGAACACACAACAACAAAGCCAATTATCTCATACCTAGGCACTCGGGCTGGATTCCACTCCATGTTAAGTTTTCTAAGCATGTTCTTGTGGTGGATCCGAGGATGTGATAGTTCTTGCGGCACTTAAAGGAAATCTTACTACCCACCTATACAGGGAACAAAAATAAACACAAGGCAATAATCATTACAGCTGTAGAGGAAAACTTGACTTGGATGTGTCTTTTTAACTTCCATAAAGTGCTGGGGAATACAGTTTTTACTAATGTGTCAGTCTGTTAGTCCTTCAAGTGCCATCATCTTAACATCTTATTTCAGTGTGTGAAAGCACAATAAGACAGATGTGGAAATGAGCTGCACTGCTACTACCTTTGCAGACAAATGTTGTATTCATTTGTGTGATCATCAGGCAATATGTCAGGATTTTTATTACAGCACATCTCTTAAAGAGAGATTATGGTAAAAAAAAAAAAAATGCAGCAAGTGCAATGAAGCTGCATTTGAACACTATTCATCAGTCTTTATTAATATTAATAGTCAATGATATCATATTTTAACACCTACAGGTAAGAACTGCAGTGTGCGTCCACCTTTCATTCAACTAAAACTATGTATTTATTCTTATATAAACTGTATATTTAGTTGAATACATTCAACTCTGTTTCTGACCTGAAATCCCTGAGCTATCACTGGGATGCCATAGGCTGGTGTCCCTGGGTCTCGGCAGCTGTTGAAGGCTGGGTCTAAAAAGCACACACATCAAAGGAGATAAAGAGAGAAATGGAGAGTGATAGAGAAAGAGAAGGAACATTAGATGTCAACGTATTGCCTGCAAGTGTTTGTTGTGAGTCATCCAAGGTTGCATTTTTGTTAGATCGTGTAACAAACACTGACTTAAAATACATGATATTTGGAGGACAGAATTTGATTAGCAGCTATACAGCCTTATCTTACATGGAGCTATGCTTATGGTTAACAACCAAGGTTATTTATAGCACATCCATGAAATAAAAGAAAAATCAACCCAATTTCCAGTGATAAATAAAGAGCTGCTTTGCTAGATAAACATCTTTAAAAAATCAAAAGCTGACATCAAACCACAGACGTTATCTATTCATTTAATAATACCTACAGCATCATCTGTGCAGAAATCAAACTTAAACATATATCCGCAAAATCTTGTTTACGATTAATCTGATTTTACACTCTTTCCTCCCACATGTCTTGATCAAATGCTTTCATATCTATCAGTTACTCCTAATCATGGAAAGACAGTATTTCAACTAACGTCTTAGCTGTAATTACAGCAAGTATGTGCATTTATGTGTGAGTGTGTTGACTATTGAAGTCAATTACTGCATTTTTCTTCAAAGTGGGGCCCAAACAAACCCTAGGGCAGACTGCAATGTCATTTTATGTCAAGAGAAAAAGGTTTTAATCTACTGCCTCAATGGTGTCCGAATTCTTTAAACTGTAAATGCTATATCTTGACATTTACTGCATGCCATATGCTACAGGGCTTTGTCTTATGCTAAAGCCTGTTCTCCCTGTGCTGATCTCTTTTTCTCTGTAGTTATATATAGTAAGCAGACAATACTACGGTCTGATAGACTAAATTCTTTAACAGCAGTTGCCAAATTGCATGCACAATTTTACAAATCATCTTTGTTGATGAGTCCAATGAGTCCTTGTGTACTGCAAATGTAGTGCTGCTCATTTTACATTATTTGATATATCTGATTCATCTTCGTCAGCCTTGTGAAACTGCATTGTGGGTGCTAAATTTCCTTTGTATTTTGTCCTCCAAAGTTTTTTTTTTTAACATTATGTGATTGATTACACATGGAGTATGGTCAAATAAAACATAGGATAGGATTCAAAGATTAAGAGCTTAGTACTGTTGACTCTGTGGTAAGGTTTTTTATTTACCTATGCAAGCTGGTTGCTGGCCACTCCACATGCCATCAGCTTGACACACTCTTGACACTGAGCCAACCAGCAAGTAGGGGGCATGGCAGTAGAACCTCACCTCTGACCTGTATGAACAGAAGAATAACTTCATTAGGTACTATAGAATTGGCATTAGAAAGCACCCCCATGCACAAATCACACACTGACCTGTAGGAAAAGATGTTTCCTTCTCTGAAACCCCCTCCTGGAGAACCAGGGTCACCACAGAGGACAGCTAAATTACAGAGTGGACAACATGGTTAGAACAATCATTACTTTAACACTAGAATCACATTTATTATGTAAGTTCTTTTAACTTATTAACATGTTTTAATGACAATTTCTAAAATGGCTTTATTGATCACTCTATTTTAAGCTCCCTGGGCATGACATTTTAGTGCGTTACATCCTAAAATGAAAATATATATATCTATACTACATTCATGTCATGTCAATATGGTATAAAATGATGATGCTGTTGTGGTAGGGATTAAAAGGTCATTCTGCTGAGTAATGAAATGGTGGCAGTTCTAGTTTTAAGGGAAGATTAGTACATGCTGTTAACTTACGTAGACATTGTGGTATGTCTCCAGTCCATGTCCCATTCCCCTCACAAGTTAAGACAGCAGGAGTGGACAGCTGGTAACCATGGAAACAACTGTAGCTAACACTGGATCCCCAGGAGTAGTCAGTTCCTTGCACTTTTCCATGAAGGACTTGGGGCGGTGGTCCACATTGAATCACTGAATTAAACACACACAAACATGACACATCATCACAGGAAAATTACACTCAGGGGCAGCATGGCAGCTGGAGCCTTGCAGCAGGTGGGTCTTTGGTGAATTTCTGGCAGTGGTCCATCTATTTTGTGTATAGTATGTGTGTAAAGTTTATATTCTCTGTCTGCCAGGTGGTTGGCTTCCAACTATCCAAATACAGCTGTGTTTGAGAGTCAGAACTGTACAGCTATGTGTGAATACCATATGATAATTCACGCTTGAGTTACTAGATGAAAATTCATGGATTTGTAAACTGCTTTGCTTTGTAACTAACAAGTTCATAAGCAAAGTTTTATATTGATTATTATAATGCTACTGTGCACCAAGTCATTCTACTTATTTAGATCAATTCAGAATCAGGAATAGATGTTGAGTGAAATTGTAGTGGGAGTAGGAAATCACAGAGAGGGGAATAATGTATCCTGCTCTAAATGGTATAAAACTATAATCGGTGAACATTGATTTTATGAGTAGGAGGTTTATGAAGAGAGATAAAGCCTTATAACTGTAGTGTTAATGCAAAAAAGTTTTTAAAAAGGCCAGGTACACTTTGAAATCACAATTAGTCTATAACAGTGGGGAATATAATTGTAAGTATTATGTTGTGTTTGTGGTGACAATGTTTTCAAGACAAAATGGCACAATGTTGCCTGTGCCTTGCTGTTTCCTCCTGATGTTAACTTCTTTCCATAAGTCAGCTAAATTCAACCCTCGTATGCCTTTCCTTTACAAATGCTCTCCTGCATTGAGATTTTGGAAGGAAATGCATATTTATACTTGGAACCGTACGTGGGATAACTATTTATGTAATGCTAATGATTCACACATACCCACAGCAACTTGGAAATTTTGATTTCATAACTGCCAGTCTACCTTACCAATATTCTCTATTAAAATAGTGCAAGTAAAAAGTGATTAGTTGCATTAATAAAAAGCATCTGAGTGTAGTCTGTAATTATATTAGATCATATTTATGCATGATGCGAGTGCAAGTTCACATGCTTTCTGCACCTGTGTGTGGACATTCATCACTAAATGAACAGAGGCCTCCGTGCATATAGCTTCATAAGACCCCGATAAACATCTGTGTGTGAGCGTGGCTCTAACTCCCCAAGATAATGATAACCATCTGCATGGTTTCAACCATTTAATAAAGTCAGTGTAATTCTCATCTAATCAGGAGACAGATGCTTTCACGCTCTATTCACTCTGATATGATGATATACGATGCACATGTACACAAATGGAGAGACACACACAGGTAAACACACTCACAGTTGGAAACAATGTGCATTGGTGTCTGTCAGTCTCTGGGCAGTTAACAAAACATGCTTTGTGAACTACCAAAGACCTCTTCTTTTGTGTGTAAAATTTATGTTTCTAGGCAACAGTGGCCACTCACACTTGACTAATTCTTGCTCATCATCCTCAGCAATTCATCTGCCAGGGAAACCAGAGTTTTTTTAGGCCACTTTCAGAACATTTTCGGACTCTGTCGCTCTCATTTAAATAACTACACCTGTACACAAATGAACGGTAATTCAAACTTTTCAATTCAATTTGTAACATAGCTCAAGCTAAATGTATTGATGAGTTGCCAAGAGATAACAGGGGTTCATATTAATAATTCAGTGAGAGTTTCCATGTCCCAAAAAACAACTTTGTTCTCTACCATCAAATGCCTAAAAATAAGCTTATTCACTTCAGCGGTTAATATTCCAAACTAATATCCCTCTTGTGGGTCTCTAGTGCCCAGGAAGTGGTTGCGTCTATAATTGAAGCTTTGTGAATTCTCTTATTTGCCTTTGTGGCTCATGGTGAAAAGAGTGAGTTGGCTTGAGTCTGGAGGAGTAGCTCTCATCTCGCTGCCTGTGCCACCTGTGCTATGTCACTTCACAATCATTTCCTGTGATTTGGCTCTCCTCGCAGATGCACACTTTCCCTTCCTACCCTTTCTGCACCATTTTTGACTTTCCCTTTGTCTTTTACGTATATCTCACCTATACAACACATTTTATGGGCTTAATTCCTTTCCTTGGCTGTGTGTTTACAGGTTTGGGGGCAGGTATTGATTCGTCTCCTACGTTGTTTTTCCAGTCACTCGCTTTCTCCCTCTTTCTCTCTCATTAGACTTGCTTTCTCCTTGAAGTCCTACTAATGCCTTGTCACATTATCCTTTTTTTTCCCTTTTACACTCATCCACTCAAGTCTCCCTCTTTCTACCTCCCAATGCCTAATCTCAGCATTATTCATTTTTGTGTCATTTTGTGTCTCCTCATTACTTTATCCACAACATATCATCCTAGTTCACTTCTCCATTCTTGTCTTTTTTTAATTCTTCCCTTCCTCTTTGCCGTTCCCTCCTTGCGGCAGAATCTATACTTTTCCTCCTCTCTGACTCTCACTTCATTCCTATGGGCTGTCAAGCTGCACTTTCATGGCTGTCTTCATTCAATATGTTTTTGTGTGCGAAGAAAGTGTTGTTCCAAAACACGATCAAATGAAGCCTTGTGGATTGTTTGAAGTGAAAGAAAAAAAAGATTGGGGGTTGGGGGGTGAAAAATGGGCAACCTGAAGAAAAAACAAGTGATAAGAGGGAGCAACTAAAAGAGACCAACGGCAAAAGGAGGATTTAGAGGAACAGACTTGGCACTTGAAGCGTTCCACCTGTACCCCTCCTATTTCCTGTTTTCAATTTCCTGCCCCTGCCTCATTTCTATCACCCACAGTATCTTCCCCTTTCCTGTGCACCCTGTGCCTGCACTGCTCTGTCTCAGTAGCCTCACTTCTGTCTCAGTAGCCTCTGCCTGCTTTCTCAGTTTTTTCATCTCAGTTCAAAGCCTCTGCTACTGCAGGAGCCAGCAGGAGATTTTCTGTTTGTGGGAAGAAATGGCAGGGAGGATCTCAGGAAACATTCCCTTTTACTGTTGTTGAGTGTCACAGTCTAAACTAAAAATACAGGCTGTTGTAAAACTCCGACTCATTTTATTTTAATGTATTCTTTTTATATTTTCCCCTTTTGTGTTGTGTGTGAAACAACTGATGGGTTTTAGCAAATAAACCCTAATTTAATACCCCTGTTTTTGCAAGGAGCATTGTTAATCTTCCTTGGGCCAATTTGTAATGTACTGTTAAAGTTACAAGGTGTTATTTTTATTAAGTCAGCCAGAAAGTGTTAAAACTTTGCTGTAACTAGTGCTTATTTGTGTGGGGAGTTGTTGTTCCTGCACCTTCATAATTAGCTTTTTCTTCTTTTATCTGACATATTTTACACTACAATAACATTTTGGTATAATTGCTGCTTACTGCTATTCCAGTCCCTACAGCCTGCAATAAGAAACAAAATAGTGTAATGAGTGATTAGCTTTTTGGACAGACAGGCTGAATCTGAAGTGGTCACTGCCTAATTTCTGGAAATTTAGTCTTTTAACCTGGGCCAATCCAGACAAGATGTAAATGCTACCACTGAAGCGCCGCCTGGAAAAGCTAATCCAAAGTTTGCTTTGTTTTGTGTACCAAGACTTTTACTGCTTCTGAAAGGATCACTTTTGCTCCTTTACACACTGCAGGTGTGCATTTGCTCTTACCTTTACAGCTGGGTTTGGTTTGGTTCCAGGTTCCATCTTTAGTGCAGCGTAATATATTGCGACCGTTTCCCGGTGGTTCCATCAAGTGTCCAGGGTTACAACGGTATGTCACTGAGTGGTTGAAAGTAAAATCACTTCCTAAATAAACTCCATTGGCGATAGGTCCAGGGTCTCCACAACTGATCACTACAAAACACAATCAGGAGATTTTGGATGTGTGAAAAATAACACGATACCTCAAACTTTGTACCATCTTTGTTGTATTGCTGTTCAAGGTTGGCTGCAACAGTCCACACTGACAGATTATTATTATATTTTTGGTGAACTTAGTACACTTTTCCAAGATTTAATGAAAGCCATCCCTGCCTGCCCCATGAACCACCTCCTAAACCTTCACACACTGACTCCTCAAACTTCCCTGGAGCAGATTCTCACCTAATATAAAAGGCTCCAACAATCTTTCTCCCCAAACCACTGTCTGTTTCTGTACAACAGCTGAAATGCCCTTGCAGAATACCTGCAGTGGAGCATACCAATTTGAGTATTCACTACGTACAGTATGTTTACTCTTTCATCCCCATTTTGTTATGTACCAACAGCAGCATGCTTTGTAGCTGATGTTGCAACTCAAGCACTAAAGCTAGATGAAGCTTAGCCAAATGTTAATTATAATGATATATAATCACTGTTGTTCCAAGTAATAATAACACAAATTAAGATTTCATAGAAAAGGCATCCTACCAGTGCAATCTGGAGGTTGCCCAGTCCATGTTCCGTTGGTTGTGCAGTGTCTAGTGGTCAGGCCAGATGTTTTAAAACCATCCCAACATGAATAAGCCACAGAGCTGCCAAAGGTGATGCCATCACTGAAGACTATTCTGCCATTTGCAGGGGTGCCAGGATTGCCACAGGAAACAGCTGAAACGTGACAAAATTTGAAACAGTGGTGATTAATCAAACTGATAAAATCACTGTAAGCAATGCTGTCCAGCTGTCACTCGGGCTGATCAGCTGTACGCTGGAATAATGAGTTCATCACTGGAGTCTGCGGCAAAACACATTCAATATATTCTGGAAGTACTACTGCTGATTAATGACTTATGGTGGTTGGATTAATTCCCAGACTGATTGGCACATGTAGTACAGGATTTTAAATATGAGCTAAAACTTGTCACACATTTACAGTGCCCCGTGGGACTGCCAGCGTACCACTGAACAATGCACTGCAGCCTCAGCTCATCCAGGAACAATGGTCGGCTTGTTTTGCCTCGTGCTTTTAGCCAAATTACGTATACATAAATAAGAAAAGAATAGGTCATGCAGGCATAATATCTTAGTACTTAATACTAATGCATACCTTTTATAGTGTTCAATATTATTTTCAATAGCGCTGTTGCTGAATAGGACATTACTTGCCAGTGTTCATTATGGGAGAAGTAGATTTTAAGTTAAAAAAAAAAAAAAAATGCTGCCATGCAGGACATAAGAATGCCAACGGGAACAGGGAGAAGTCTGGCCCAAACTAGTGAGCCATTGATCTTTAGTTTGCTGGCACAGCACATTAACAGAGCAGACAGGAATTAGCAACCAGCCAAAGCGCATTTCACTAATAAGTTCATGACAGCTGACAGCCTCAGACAATCAGACACCTATTGATGGCACTCATTAGTTAGAGCCTTTAAAAGCTTTGTTCAAGACAGTTTGTGTTAGTAGATGTGTGTGTGATTTGGAGGGGCCAGTAGCACTTTGTGAGCCTTCCTTATATACTGTATTATGTAAGGCTTTGGGTGAGTGTGTATGGGAGTGTGTAGGGGCGTGCACGAGTCTGCATGTTTTTGGAGCATGTCTCAGTGATAGATGGCTCATCCTCTCTGAATCAGCTTTTACCCAGTATTAGCCTAATGAAAAACAACTCAAGGCAGACATAAATAATCAGTGTTGCACAAAAACACAGGCCCAAGTACAAACAGCAGAAGTGTCTCTTTTGTGTGTGTGCTTTTTCTTAGCTTTATCTGAGGATTTCTATTTTGGTGATTCAGTAGGTAAAGAGAAACCAGAGCCCAGTGGCTCACTGTTGAATTGGCACGTGACATAAATGTATTTGTCAGCTGAGGATGTGGTCATTACAATTCATGAGTTCTGTCCCTTTTAGGAGAGCATCTTTTAAAGAGTTTCACTCCCAAATGAGAAACAGTCGGAGACCACTGATAGCTGCCATGAGAGAAAATGAATTTATAGGTTTCTATTAACATTCTGACTCATTTTTAAAACCAATTTCAAATGTATTAAACATTGGGGTTATTTTATTATATAAAAAGATAAAAAACTATTGACAAAATTCTTGACACTTTAATTTAAAAATTTTAAATGCCTCCTGCATTTTGCCGATAAAAGTCATTAATATGAGTAATTTAACAGACTTTTATACTTAGTATAACTGCGGTGTATTGGATCACAGCCACATAATAACTGTATGTCATATACTGTGTGTGGCCCCAGAAATATTTTAAATACTTTCAATTCAGTGACTTCATTAAAAATCCTCTGAGTTCTACATTAGCAAAGCAATGCTCCTTTACATACAATTGTGCCTTATCTGATGTCATTACAAGTGACCTAAAAGCTAATAAACATAATTATCATCATTCGAGGACTTCCCATAATCAACTTCTAAGAAACCAAAAAAATAGGACCTAAAACTACAGCAGCTTGCAGTTCAGTTAATTTTATTTTATTTTTGTGAATCAAAAGTATATGTGTCTACAGTGCTATGAGAACCCCTTTCTAATTTGAATAGATCCTCATGTGTTTAAAGAGTATATTAATAGTGTATTATAAAAGGCATATAATTTAAAAGCTACTGCTATGAGTCACTTTCACTTCATAAAACTGACTTGGTTTCCTACCTTGACAGACTGGTTGTGTGCCACTCCAGGTGCCATTGTGAAGACAAGTTCTCTCAGCAGAGCCAATCAGATTAAACCCAGCCTCACAGCTAAAACGCAGCAGGCTTTTGGTTTTAAACTCTTCTCCTCCGAGGCGGGCACCATGTGGAGGAATCCCGGGGTCTCCACAAATTCCTGGACTTGCACCTGTACAGGTAGGTAAGATATAAAGCTAATGTACCAAACATAGCACGCACTGGAGCAACCTGGGCCCCCCACTAAGTCTTGAAATAAGAAGACACAAAAATGAAAACACACTGAATGCACTAAGAGCCTATTAGTGAGTAATAGATTTATGTAACTACAGAGGGTTAGAAGGTTATATCTCACTGGGGCAACTGTGCTAAAAATAAATGAGACTAGTTAAGCCAAAGTTGACCAACATTTTCCATTTTTTACAGTACATTCTAGCAGAAGGTATTTTTCGCCTGCTGAGTCCGTCTCTACGCTATGCCCCTATGCGCAAACTTTGTATGAATGTACTTTGCATTTAGGCTATACCAAATTGTTCTAGCATTAAGAGCACAGAGCATGTCACAATTTTAGCAGCTTAAATTCCATCGGTGGGGATTTGTGAGTTTAACAGGGTACAGCTCTGAATGCAGCGCCTTGCATGTCAATGAGGTCCTCAGCTGCAGAATGGAGTCTGTCCTGCTGAGCACTCTGTTTTGAGGTCAGCAGAGGGAACTTATGGCTTTTCCGTTGTTGAGATGGTAAATGCGATGTTTGATGATTAGTTGTAAAGTGTTGTTCTGCATAAGCCCAGTTTAGCACAACAGCCTAATCTACCTAGTAAAGTGTTGCACCTTGTTTGTGTGCCTATCCTAATGCCCAAAGCAGTAACATGCAAAAGTAGACACTCAAAGTGAATTCCACAGAATGGTAATGGCCATATCTTTGCATATCATCTTTTTTGTAATTACATACATTTTAGAAAAAACAAAACTGCTGTAAATGACTGTCTTTGGTTCTGGTGTAAAGCAGGGAATTTCTACAACATACAGTATTCATACTTTATATTCATAAAGTTTTAAATACACAATGCATTGTTCCAAGATTTCTTTCCTCATTTTCAGAGGTCTATTGCCTAGTAATTCTTGAAATTTAAACTGAATTAAAAGCACATATAATTAAACTAATTTCAGTTATTTATTATGTGTTAAAAATAAAAAATGAAGATGTATAAAACCAATACAGAATATCCTTGAAAGTCTTTACCAGTGCAATATGGTGGTGCTCCACTCCATGTGCCATCTTCCTGACAGTGGCGGGTGGTGTTTCCCACCAGCACCCCCCCAGGCAGACAGGAGTACCGCAACACCGAGCCATACGTCCAACTGTGGGTCCCAGACACCACTGCATTAGGTGGGACACCAGGGTCACCGCAGGAAATGGCTGCACAGGGAGTGATAGATCGAAGCAGAGAGGGTGACAGGCTGTTAGTGTGTGTGGGACTGCATCCAACTATAGATTGCAGATACTACTGCATTAGGCCTTGCAGCTGGGTCACTGCAGGAGATACTAACAGGGAGATAGTGACAGCAAAGGAGATGGGTAGAATTTGTGCTCAACTTTCATTGTGTTGTGTCACTGGAAAAACGGCTCCTCCGAGTTTTATTTTTTTCATGCTATGTATGACTTTAACAACATAACAATAATTGTGAGCCCACAGTCCACATTTCTTGAATCTAATGTTATGTCGACACTGGTATGCACACTGGCTTTATACCAGCATCTGCCCATCTGCCACTATATCTGCATCATCATCTCTATCTCTCCGATGCTTGTCTCGTTTTCTGTCCTGTTTGTCTGGGGGTTTTATTCCCTCCCCTTTTTGGAATCAGCCTTCCATTCTATCTCGCTTCCTAGTTTAATCTCTGTGTTTCTATCAGCCATGCTAGCCCTGTGACAAGAACAGCTATTGCTTCTGAGACACATGCCCTCTCCTTCTATGCTTTTACACACAAGCGCACACAAGCGTACTCAAACCTGTAAGCCTTTTTCATGATACCTTTGCTCCCCTTTTATGATAATAGTCCTCCTATTTCCCCCTTAAAGCCTCTTACTCTTTTAGTTAAGGTTCTGAAGCCAAATCATGCCTCACGTTTTTATATACTGAAAACACTGTAAGTAGGTATTTAGATTGTGATTATATTCCGTAAAATAAACACTTTTTCCACCATTGTTGTTTACAGGACTCAATACACCCTCAACAACTGTTGGTGTAAGCATACCCAGGCAGCGGGGGATTGGTCTGTCCCATCGTCCATCATGTTGGCAGGTGAGCAGCGCTGAGCCCAGCAGGTAAAAGCCTCTTTTACAGTGGAATGCCACAGTTATTCCAAAGCTGAACACCTCCGGGTAACGAAGGCCAGAATGACGTACACCGTTCTCCACATGCCCCGGGTCAGAACAGTTTACCACTGGAGAGGAAAACACAACATGTAACTCAGTGATTGTTTCTATCAGAAATATATTTCTCAATACAAAAATGATTTATTGGGCAGAACATACCATACCATTATAGCATCCTACAAAATTAGTGGGTGCATAGCAGCTGTTCATGTCACTAAATCAGATTCCCTTTTGAACTTTTGTAGATGCCTCTGTCTTGATATTGTTTTGTTATCCTCTGGCCCTCCTATTCTGCTCTGGTCTTTGGGTGGATGCCAGAGTGCAATTTTACTCTCCATGTGTCACATAGGGGACAGACATTCACTGATATTCAAGTCCATGGGGGACAAGGCTGCGTGCACTGTTTGTATCTATGTGTGTGTGTGTTAGTATGAGAAGGTGTGTATGTGGGTGTCTTTGTCTCTGCTGGCACCCTATGGGAACAAAGAAAGTTTCTGTCTCATAATTGACAGCTGCTGCTGGGAAGGAGAGAGACAGAAACAGGGAAAAGGGGAAGAAAGTGAGTGAAGGGCTTTCAGGCCTTTCAGTGGAAAAACCCATGTGGCCAACTATGCTGTATCGATCTCCTCTCATGATGGTAAAGAATACCTGTGTGTTTTTGTCACAGTCATAACTGTAACCCTGTCTCAGTAAGAGAGATTTGGTGAACATGGTTAGCAGATGGCTTGTTAGTGTTTTTTTTTTTTTTTTAATTTTATGTGTGTCTCAATGCTAAAATGATTTAATTATCTATTTTATAATTACCTGGAAGCAAAAATGTCCCAGCTGGCATATTGGAGTTACAAGAAACAGAGGGCAAGCAAGTACACAATACATACTGAGAATGTCAGAAAACAAAAACTCATATCAGTTTTGCAAATAATCTCAGCTGGTGAAAGTTGATGAAATTATTGATGTTAATTCTTTCCAATTTTGAGTGGTTTGAAGCCTCCACCTTAAACCAAGGGCAGAGCCAGAGGTATCAGTGGCTAACTATGTGTTAACGTATGGGCTGGTAACCTTTGCAGACAGGCAGGGGGCTGCTCCACTGCCCATTGAGCCGGCACTGGGCACGTGCGCTTCCACTGAGGATGTAACCTCTGTTGCAGGTAAAGTTGACAACATCATTCAGGTTGAACTCACTGCCATTGGTCCTGCCATTGGCAGGGTTGCCAGGGTGACCACATGTAATTGCTAAGGGAGTAGAGGGTAGAAAAAACTTTGATGACAAAGTAGAAGTAGCAAAAAAGCAATATGTGCAGCATCATGACATTTTCACCTTATTTTTTTTTTACTTTTTGGCTGTAAATGTTTTGAGTGGAAGAAGTAACTAAAAGACTTATTACTTGTATCTGATTAACTTCGTAAATGATGTCCTACAAGAGACATATTCGTATATTCATAAATCAATGATTATTGTGTACTTACGGACACACACGGGTGTTGTGCCAGACCACCGATGGTCCTGCTGGCAAATTCTGACTGATGTACCAATCAGCCGATATCCCAACATGCACTGGTACACAACAGTGTCACGATAACTAGATCCATCTCCACTAATGTGGCCATTGACAATGGGATCTGGAGAGTCGCAGTGGCCAGCTAAAGTACAAAAAGTGATAGGGACATGTTAAGGTATGTTTTATAACAGACCTGTTCAGCTAAACTGAGTGTGTATTAAAGTACTGTTCATATGTTGTTCAATGTTCACTGTTAACCTTGCAGCAGCTATAAATGTATGTATAAATGTAAATCTATGAGCATATTTTAAGCTTTTCCTCAGCAACTGTGGATTGCGAAAAACACAAGGACATGAACGTAAAATCAATCTTTGAATCTACACAGAATAAAAGAATAGTATACTAAAAGTTAAATAAACAAATTTTGAGCAACCATTACTATTTTTCAAATCTGCAAGATGTTTTTTTTATATGTCACACTAAAATACAGTAATTCTTGTTTATGTCTTTATTTATTTTAGCAAAAGCAGCTATAGACAGTATTGTTTAATCATTTCATATTTTAAACATTTCTAACCCCTTTCAAAACTCTGATCTTATCCCTGATTTCTAATTTTAACAGATCAAAGCAGTGAATCACAGTAATGTGTAAAATTGCAAGGAACAGATGAATGAAAATAACTGTGCATAAATTTAAAGTCAGCAGGAGGCAGAGAGCGTTCATGTTTTTGTGCCAGACAGGCAGAGACATCGGGTGCATGATTGGTAGATGGCAATCTTATATAACTAAATATTGTAGATAAATTGATTAATTACTGTTAGATATATATTTCATAAATGCATTAATGAAGGTCTAATGCTAAAGTACTAGAGTGAAAATGAAATCTGAGTAAATCATCGCCGGTCAGTAGTTTCTGGATATATAAATCAATTCTTTGATATAATAAGAAGTAACATATCTCTGTAGTAAATGATTTGATTTACTGAGTGTTGTGTATGGCTTCTGCATGATTCTAACTTTTGGAGTTTTGTGTTAGTATCATCCTAGGGTATAAAGTCCACAATGCAATACAGTGTTTGAGGCAGATCATGTACATACCATCTATGTTCATATCGAAGTGACTGAGCATGCACAACACAATCATCATCATACGGGCCATACCTAAACATTTGGTCTCTGTGCCGCTCCAAAGTCCATTAGCACCACATTCTCTCACATGTGACCCCACCAGTGTGTAACCATGGTTACACATGAATATTGCAGTTGCTCCAAATGTGGTCAGTGTCCCTAGTTTTGTACCAAAAGGTGGAGATGGAAGCTCACCACAGGAAATAACTAAAAGAGAAAATAAAGGTCATTAAGAAGCATACACACTTTGGAAAGCCATTGGCAGACACTTTCAATACATTACAGTCATTTGAATTTTAAATACGTTGATGCCTCTTGTTAAACCTTGAGTCAACTTTAAAACTTTCTGAAACTGCTAAATTCATCAGCAGTGCAATGTTAGGTAAGCCAGCTCAAATATGAGATAATGAAGAAATGTTATAATATTGGACAGATTCAAATTTTTAATCATTTGGTAAACTCTACAAAGTGTACACATTTTATTCTCTCAGTGGCATGTAATATATTAAGCAACACAAGACTGAACTGGAAAGTTTTCACAGACACACTGTTCTCTTGGAAAAAAAAGGAAAAAACAAAACAGTGAAGGCACATTTCCCTAAAACTCCACTTGAAAGACCAATCTTTCACAAGTATCCATAAACCATTTGCCAATTTTAACACAAGGTGTAACACACACTAGACCTGCTTTTACTGGAAGCATTGCATGTTTGTGCACTGTCTGTTATGTATTTTTCTTGTCTAGCTTTCTTTCTCTCTTTCTTATTTCTTGCCCATAACTAGATTTGAACAGATTGAACCTAGCATTGCCATTTACATTTGCACATTACATTTGCATTAGTTTTGCACATTGAATAATAAGTTAAATGGCACTCACTCTTGCATGTTGCCAAGTCATCTGAGCCCTCCCATGTGCCATTTGCAAGACAACGAAGAGTCCGATGGCCCATCCCTAAATAATAGCCTGTTGAACATTCCAGCATCACCATAGAACCAAACTCTCCCAGGCGACCCAAGAGCAGGCGGTGGGTCATGTGATCTGCCAAGATGCCCTCGATGTTTGGGCAGTGAACAGCTAGAAAATAGAATTTCAATTGTATATTTTATATAGTATTATCAGAAATTGTATATAGATACTATTTAAGAAAAATACTTACGTAGGCATCTGGGCGGTGATGCTGAATTACTCCATCTGCCCTCTTCCAAACATAGTGCAGTCATGGGAACATCAGGATCCAGATGAAAACCATTGTTACAGTGGTATGTTACCTGGCTACCAACAGTGTACTGGTACGCATGGAAGCTTCCATTTCCCAGTGACTGAGGGATTCCACATGAGATAGCTGCCAATGACAAAGAAAGTACTATGAGGCATATTTGTTCCAATAACACATTCATTAAATTATTAATTGGAATAACTAATATAATTATAATTACAAAACATGCTGAAAAATAGATGCTATGCTTGACACTGAGAAGATACTAGCAGTAGAACAAGAGCAAACATGAATTTTCTACCTTGACAAATTGGTGTTTGTGCATCCCACTGGTAAAGCCCATTTGGGTGGAGCCTGCATGTGGTATTGCTAGTGCCAACCAGACGATAACCACGATTACAATAAAACTGAAGTCTGCTTCCAGGGCGTAACGATGTCCGGTTGACCACTCCTCCATTGATTGGAGGATCATTAATGCTACAATAGGCAGCTAAAAGGAAAAAATCAAGACAAATATGCTGTAAATATAAGAAAGAGAACATACACATGATAAGAGGAGAGGAACACTGAAGAGGAACTCCATGAAGTCAGAGTGCAAGTCATGAGGCTACTGCTGTCTTTATAAAGGTCAGATAATAAATAAATGTGGCACTATTTAGAACAACAGCTCAGAGGATGAGAAGAATGATGAACAGCTGAGGCCATTACAAACACTACAACCAATTCCATACACTCTTTAGCCCCTAGTGACCATCAAAGAAGTCCAAAATATAACAACAACCATATTGGACATATATTAAAACATTTTATGGAAGGTTTGTTCCAATGTGTATTGCAGCATAGCACTGCACTTCTGTTGATGGAAATGGAGGAGGAATCCCAGCAATGAATTTCTGTCCTCTATAGCTGCTGTTGTTAGTGCAATACTACACCATGGGGAAAAGACAATACTATTACTTGAGGCGACTGTGCTGATATAAAACTCACCTAAAACACGTAAGAGTAGAAAGCATCAAGCAGACTGACCTTGGGACCCACTTCTCTCTAGCCCTTACAGGATTATTGTCAGTGAAAAGTCAGTTGTCTATGACTGCTATTGTGGGGAACTGACTGAGAGGGGCTTTGTCGGCAGCTAATGGTAAGAAAACCACAGTTTGGCAAGAGTTCACACACCTAATGCATCCACTCTGAGACAAACTGTTAAATGAACAAATTGGATTTGCTAATTTAATTAAAATCTTAATTAGACTAATGCTTCAAAAAGAGGCTAAATGACCATGGCTTAGACACCAACACCCTTGATGCATCAATTTGTTTTTGAAAGAAAGAAATTGCAGCTGATTATTATGGTAGTCAAGATGAAGGACTTTAGTTAATTTCACCAAAAGATCTTTGAGCCAAGTGGGAAGGAAAAAATGCATGTAAAACAAAGCATAGCTGAAAGGGCTTTTACCTGCCTCAGGTATCAATTAGTGAAACATATTTTTAAATTGATTCTTCTAAACATATAAAATTAACAACTTACAACAAAAATAGATGATATTAAAAAAGCAGCCCAATTTAATTTTTAAACCATTACACACATTACACAAGAGGTTTTCCCCCTCCACCTTTACAGAGCGTTCTACTGTCATCCTGACAAATAAACACAGTGCAAAACCCTCTGTACCTGAGTATCGTATTTTGAAGCCCCTCTTATTGGTTGCATGGTCAGTGGACCATCGCAGATACAGCTGATTTGTCTTTGATGTGAAGTTAAGTTGGGTTGAGTGGTTACCACTGAGAGCAACTAGTAAAGGGCTCTGTCCTGAGGATCCTGGAAAAACAAATGAATGAGACATGACATTTGCTGTAACAACAATATATTTTAATGATGAATATTTATAGTTTGCTGTTTGGTTTGTTGGTGCATATAAAGGAGGGGGATATACAATAACGAATCTGAAAACAGACTAACCAAATCTGTGGAAACAGTGAGGCTAGAAGATTTTCATATCATATATATTCAAAGCAAATAAACTATCTGGTTAGATGCATTTCAGACTTTTAATTAAGGCTTTTATATAACACAAACATAACGTAGACTGAACCAGTAGCAGGAGTAATGCAGATCCATACACACAAAGCATCATAGTAACAAGAACATTTTACTTAATGCATAAATTGAGAAGGTAAATCTGCAAAGCTAACAAAACTTATTTTGTAAGAGAGTACAGTAAAATCAAATATTTTTTGCAATGCCTATTAAAACAATTTGGAAAAATAGATCGCTAAATATAAAAACATGCATTTAGAACAATGAATGCAAACGTGGCATGCACCCTCTGTTGTTCCTGCCAGACAATATAATAATAATCCCTACACTCAGAATGACTAATTAGAAGGATTTTATTGACTGCCTTGCCACATTCAATTAGAAGTAAATACTGTGTACAAGTGCATGTCAAAAGAGTAAAAGCTTTGTGTACCGTCAAAAATCTCCAGTTCATCAAACTGCTTCTCGCTGTGGAACATCTCTACATAGATATTAATTGTATAACCTGGGGAGAAACCAGAAAAACGATATTTAGAAAAAACATCCAACAACATGGAATGGACACATGTTCTGCATCACAAAACACATATTGCATAAGAGACAGATAGGCATTTATTACTATAGGGTTAATACAGGAGCAGACACAAATACACCCACAGGGACTATCTGCATACCAATCAAAACGACCATGCAAATGATTACTTTCCTTTCACAAAACTCATAAGTGTAATCAATAAGTCCATACACAAGTCCAACCCCTGACACACAGCGCACCTGGAGCCATTCGAAGCAGCCAGGAACACGTCTGGCTGTTGGGGTAGTTGCTAGGAAACCCAGGGCTTAGTATCACTCCTGATGATGAAGAACGTTCCTCATTTGCTGGACACTGGGCTGGATGGTGATAACATATAAAGAGATGTATGGGTGGCAACAGACACAAGTGTCCTCTCAATCAGTTTATCTACAAGTTGTTCATATCAGCACACTGGTACTGATGCAATATAGATATGTAAGTTTAGGAAACATATTTCTATACAAAAGTTGCCTGATGGAGCACTTTGGCTGCATGCTCTATTATGTGTTCTTTTATGCAAGCTGCATATCAACAAAAGACACCATTCTTTGTATCGGCTGACTTGCAAACTAAAGCCTGTATTCAGTTATCTCATAAATACAATGAGCTGCTGCAAGAACTTTCCAAAGCTGTTGTGAAAAGTACAAGAGATTCCTGAAAAAATGACTCGGAATGGCCTACTATAGCCCTGAAATAAAAACGTGTAACAAAAAAGTCGAAAATTGTGTAATTTATAAATCATTTGCGAGTCGCTTTGAATGTTGCCTTACCTTGACATGTTGGGGGAGGGGATTCAAAAAGTAAATGGGAGTTGAGTTTACACATAAGCTCTGCCTTCCCGACCAGTGTGTATCCAGGTAAACAGCTATACTTCACAATATCACCTGGAACAGCATTAAAAAGAGGCCCATTAATGAACAGTTGTACAGATAATTGGTTTGTCTGTGCACACAACAGAACATCATTTTATCTTGACAAAGACATTGTGTCCTGTGACAGTAATTTTACCAAGATATGATACAATTAAACTCACACAGCTTATTAAGCACTTCCGTTCTCATGTTACACTTTGTAGCCAAAACAAGAAAAGAACACTTCAAAGTTGAAGAATACTTCAGCTACCCTTTTCCCACTTACTTTTTTGGTATTCTTTTTTAAAATAGGTTTGACATAATTCCCTCAAAAGAGGTGAAGACCTACCACTTGTCAGTGCAAGGTTATTCTGCCTCAAACATTGTCCAGGAGGCATGCAGTGTGCGCTGTGCACAGTCTGTCAGCAAGTTTAAAAGTTATGTTCTTAACAAATATGACAAGCAAAGGTTATTGCTCACTATGCTTTTTCTGTTATACAATAGAATGCAATTCATTTGCACATTATTTTATCTCTGTATTGTATGCATGGTTAAGACTTGCTTTTGGCATAACATTTTGTGAGTCGCAAACCTTGGTAAATTGTGTCTCATTTAAATACTCCGCTCCCTAGTTTTTGCGCTGTGACATAGAAACTTCCAAAAATACATAGGTGACACACTTACACACACATTTATTTTATATCAAGATAACATGGTGAAATGACCTGTTAGTGAACTCATTACAGACAAAGCAGCAATTTGGTGTATTGAAAAACTATTATATGTGTTCCTGCAAAATGAGGATACTTACCGATTTGGAAGTGTTCATCTTCAAAGATCACATCAGCGTTCTCCACAACAGGAGGAGCAGGACACTTCTTCAGGCGATAGGCTGGAAAAGTAATTACACAATACTTTCAGTGTTAAATAATACTGACAAAGCTAAATATTTATTTGGAAACCTGTAATAATTTGTGGGAGTGTGATGGTTGCACTTTTTTTCTCATGGTTATAAGTAGAATCCGTGTGAAACAGAAAATGAGAATGAAAGGAGAGAATATTGTCTCACTGATGTTCAAACTCCAGCAGCTACTGTTTATACCTGGGGGTATAAAGCAGCTCCTGTATTCATACCTGGTGTTTATACATAATGACATCATAAAAGTCCAACTTTATTATCCACCATTCTGCTCAGACGTCAGGTTGCTGTCCAGGCTGAACAGAGGCTTCATTTGTTGCATGACACATAAATCTCTGTAGGGGCCTTTCCTTGGTTGTACTTATGAATACTAGATCATCATCTTAAACTGTTCATGTAGCGACTACATAATATCAAGTTCTTCAAAGATTACAGTGTGAATGATGCCATCATTTTAGTAAATTGGTAAGTTTAGTAACAAGTTAACTGTGTGTACCATGGAAGTTGAGTATAAAGAAACCCCCGGTGGAAAAATCTGAGTGAAAGCGGATGAGGACGTTGGGGCTGCTGCTGTAGGCCGTCTCCAGCGCGGTGTTGCCGCTGAACACTCCCAGTTGAGGACTAGATGTATCCGGGCCGTCCCTGAGTAACACAGAACAACACAATTTAAAGTGAGTAAGACAAACCATGTTGGAGATGTATATACTCTACTGTGGTCCCCAGCAATAAATTATTCTTTAGATAGGGGCGTAGTCCTCACACTCACAAGTACAATTCATCCTGGGTGTAATAGCGATGACTATGACATTTTACTATGCCCACAAGAACAGCACTGTAACATTTCTGCCTCTTTTCGCTGCATTGAGTATGCGAAAACAGACAATGGAGCAGAAAGATGCAATGATTGCGAAAACATTCCACATAGCTAATACATTTTTAAAGCTGTGTCTATGCAACTTGTACAATAAATTCAAACAGAGTTTCTTTGACAAATGTTGTTAAAATGTACAAAAATGTACTCAATGTGCACCAAAAGCTCAACAGTGCTGACACAACAATTTTTCAACTATCTGAAAAATCCCACATATATGTGTCACAAACTAATTCTAATTTAACATTCATACAGAAACATATATACCTGGGAATATGGTGATTTAAGATAAGTTCTATCTATGGAGTGTTTTAAGTTTTCTTTTATTGAACAGTGTTAATTATAAAGAGGAATAATGTTAATAAAATCAAATTTACATGAGGTACAGTAAGTCCACGCATTATTAACAATGGGTTGGCTCTTCTTTTTTCTGTTTCTGGCCTTTTTCAAACAAGCTCAGAGAACAAAGCCCTTAATGGCTTAACTTCACTCATTAAATATTGAATGTTGTCAAAAGGTTATGTTTTTTGAAGTTACTAAATGCCCAGTTTTTAGATTTTAATAACAGTGCAGTTGGATTAAACAAGGGTTTTAAAATTTTAATTCATGAAGAGTGTCTGGGATCTCTGGGCTCCTCAATAATTCAAGGTCTTTTGAAGGTGTTGCAGCTCATTTGAAGAATCAAAATGTGCTATTTGGGTCTTTTACATCAAAACTGTGCTAGAGCTCCCTTTACCCAAACCTAAAGAAAATAGACCAGCCTTTCTTCTTGCCTGGGGAAAATTTTGTTCACTAATTGAGTGTGCATTTAGATTTTGCTACAGCCCACATTGTGGAGGAAGGACACTACTGATTCTAAAGAGACAATACCAAATGACTCCTAACAGATCATTAATGACACACTGGCAGCACCTTACATCTGAATGCAGACATGTAACATCATATAAACAGCACAAAGATAAGTCAAAGAGAAGAAAATGACTATATTGGTTATTAATGTACAAGACATCCATCACAAAAAAGAAATGGAAGCAGACATAAGGCAGTTATATCAGTGACACTAAAAGCATGTTTAATCAGTGTGAGAGTGAGTCTCATAAAATCTACCTCAGAGAAATACAGCAGGCTATTATCTAATAGTCAGCGAAGACCTAAAGAATTCAGTGGCTTGTGAACTACAGATGAACTATAAACTGCTATGTAATAATATTAGTGTGTGTCATGGTTCATTATTTTAAATGAAATTCACCCAATTTGAAACAATTCCTTTCCACTTTCAGTGCTTGGTAATAAAAATCAGTCAGATTTCTGATTCTGAACAAGAATTGTGTCAAAACAGATATAATGCATGATTCAATTTCAAACACAAAAGTTAACCATTAACAAAAACAGATGAATAATTCCTGATCTACACAATGTCTTAATGATCCAGTGTCTGAACAATTTATAAACACAGCTAAAGTGCTGCACAGTATCATTAACATAAAAGACAGGTGTGTAAGAAGTGATTCAAAAACTGAAATAAAACTGTCTGATGTGCAATGGCAGTTCAGTCCACAATATGGGAGCCACAAACAAAAAAACATGATTACTTAATTGGGTCGACTAACTGTGACTGAGCATAAGGGGGCATTAGGCTAGAACAGTTCCCACAGATTAGGAAGGTCAATTCAATTCAGATAGTTTGAGAAAACAGGAGGATTTTTAAATGAATTTGGAATGGTTAAATGAGACAGTATGGCTCTACGTGGCAGCAAAGATGATAAAAAGAGAAGAGGCTCTAGTATTGTACCTTTAGGAAAACAACATGTAGATAAATAAATAAACGCAAGATTCTGGCTGGTGTCTTAGCTGTGTATCATTCTTTTGTTTTCTCTCTCTATTTCTCGTTCTCATTTTTATCTCATGCAACACAACGCACCATATCAAGATTTGATTTCAGTGCTTCAAAAATACTAATGTTTCAGTGCTGCAGACACTCGTGAACCTGTTATGTCTCAGCATCTGTCTTAGACAATTTTTGGGCAAAATGTATATCCTTGAAAAATGCTACTGTGTCTCGTCGCTCACAATTATTTAGTTCTGGGCCACACTGTGCCTTTGAAAAAGTTTTTTCTTCCTGTTTCACTCAGGGAACAATAACAAAACTCTTCCAGATTGATTTATATTATCCTATTATGTGATAGTGTATTTTATATTATCCCATGGAAATGTATTTTAAAGTAAAATCACTCAAAATCTATTTTCAAAGATCAAGAACACGATAACTTTGGGAGCTGTGAGTGGGTGTAGAGAGATTTCAAACAAGTAGCCTAGTCACTTAGTGTGACTGTATTAGTGCGCTAGTGCCGTAGGCGCCGTCCCTAGAGCTCGACTCTTGAACCTGGAAATTAAAGCTTGACCTCTAGCAAACACCATCTATTTTTTTAGGCAAACCTGAGAAAATAGCCAATACCCAACTTGATCTTAGCTCCATCCCTGACAAATCAGCGTTTAATATTCATTAAAAGCAAACACAATGCAAACCAAAGCTAATATGTGTGAAATTTCTCTCTGACTGACCTAAACTTGACAGATTCTGTTGGAGTCCCTTTGGATTTGTGAACCCAGCTCCTGCACTCCTGCTTTCATTACATTTCCCACTCCCCACTGAATCTCATCATTACTGCCAGAGTTCCTAAGCCCTCTCTGGCTCTGAGTATGGCCAGACTTGTGAGCTAGATTGAATTGGTCAGTGGTCCCATTGTAAATGCATTACTCTCACACTCCCAGTATTACAATCTTACCTCCTCACTGAATTCCATTATTACAACAGGAATCTCTGTATATATTCTTGATAACATTGTTCAATGTGTATGTTTTAAATTAGTTGTGAATGTGAGCCTTGACAAATACATAATGTAATTTACATTTAATTTACATTAAAATTTACATTATGTGTATATTCTCTTTATGAGTAATAACATAAATAAATGGTGAGGTCATGAATATGACCTTTATGCTTAAAAAAAAAAAAGATGTAAGGAATAAAATGTATGCTTAAGTAGGTGAAAAGGAGTAAAATATTATGACATAAAGTTGGTAAAACTTTCAATTCTGTGTCTGGCACAGGGACCTGACAGTATATAGGTACACTCACAACTTCAGTGATGCAATCAGGACCAATATGAAGGGCAACACCCACAGGAAGTCTATGCATCAGAGAGTGTGTGTGTGTGTGTGTGTGTGTGTGTGTGTGTGTGTGTGTGTGTGTGTGTGTGTGCGTACTTCAACTTACCAGACAGCAATGTAATCAGTGACAGGCTCTGTCTGCAGTAAAGTAAAGTTGATATAAACTCCATGTCCATGGGGAACAGTGATGATCCAGCTACAATCCTGGGAGTTTGGGTATTCGTTGGGATACTGCGGTGAATAGATTGTTCCATTCTCAGCTGTAACATTGTAGCCACAAGGAGCTGTAAAAAGCAGTGGACAATAAACTCAGTGATGTCAATCATTTCTCAGACTCCTTGGGAATATTAGACTTGTATAGATAATAAGAGAAAGGTTAAGTGTAAGGCTGTAGAAACTGTGGAGACTTAAATAGCTTTATGCTTCAGTAGACAATATCAGTAAACAGTATTTTTGGCATCAAAATGATATAATAACCTTTCAGCACATTGTAGATCCATCAGTCTGAGAGGAAACTAGACTTCAGTGTTAGTAAACCTATCCTATGACACATACTTCTTAAAGAAAATGGTGTTAGAGAACTGTAATGATAAGTCACTGTCAAGGCTTAATCCAATATGTCCTTAACTTGAAGTCATTGTATTAATAAAGACCTCAGAGGCTTCCATAATACTTATTATACTTACAAGGCTTGTTTCAATTAGAAAGGTTTCCTTACAGGCATTATCTGCAATTAGCATCATTTTAAGAAACTTTCATTGTGGTGTTAACAGCATCAAGGATTATGAAGAGGAAGATGATGAACAGGAATATTTATTTTGGTAAATTTGCATCTTATAATCAATATATTTTCATATGAAACTGTAACTTTTAACCACAAAAGTAAAAGGCGGAGGCAAATGTTTTATTTTCTTGCTGATTAAACCTTTTTCCAATTTATACTTTATCAGAGTATAATTTTCATTACAGCAAATCCTTTTCAGTTCCTTTACAGATTATACAAAATTAGAAAAAATAATTATTAAAGAACCACCACATTGTTCTCACCTTCACATCGTGGAACAGGGTGGTTCCACTTTCGGTTGGCCCCATGCAAACACGTCAGTACTGGGTGTCCAATCAAAACATAGCCGGGATAACACCGAAAAGTCACTGATTGGCCAGCACTGTAGTCACTACTGATGATGTCCCCATTGAGGAAAGGAGAGGGGTCTTGGCAGTTCTGAAGCTGATAGGCTGAAAAGGAAGAGAGTATTTTCATTAATGATTGAAATCATTTTTATTTATATTTTCCTGAAGCATGTTTGATTACATGATCTCAACTTGTATTATACGCCACAGTTAACAGGCACATGCATGGTATAACCGGCCTATTTATATCACATCTCACACTACGTGTCATGTCGATCTTTGCTGCAACTTCCAGTTTCACATTTCATTAATTAGGAAGCAACTCTAAGGTCTACATGAAAAAGGCCAAGGTGAAGGATAAATATTGACTAAATGTACTTGATAATAAAGAGTGTACACAAGCACTGACAGACTTACAAGTAGAGTACCAATGTGGGAGGAATTTTACGGCATTTAATAAAAAAAATGATGACTTTTAAAACAGATTGATGTTTCCAAGAATTTTCATATAGTTTTTATATTTTTGTAGGGAGCATGAATTTGAATAGTAGACATAAACATGTTTATAAAAATCTGCCCTTTTAAACTTTTGTATAGAAAATGTCAGACCTTCATCCTTTTATCTTTACACCTGTAAGTATGACATTTTGTCATAATTAGCATATAAATTGCAGTGTTGTGGCAAAAGGTTGTTATAATGTCAATGTGAACTTGACTTTTGACCACCAAATCCATTAAGTAGTCCCTGTCATCATGTACAAAGAAAGGTATGAACGACCAAAACTTCAACACTACTCTGACTCTGGCCAATGCTCTGTCCGGCTCAAAACACAAACAATCAGAATATGTCAAACAGTAAAAGGTAATTGCAGGTGACACAGTTGATCAAAGTTGTGCCTCATCCATCTATGTTTTCACTAGCTTCCCACTGCAACCATGTCCTACAATAGAGCTGTGGTTTTCGTGCAAGTCAGTCTTTTGTGTTCTAGTTATGCTCGTATATAGGCCCAACGTGCATATGTTGTGTCTCTGAAGAGAAGCCTTCTGGACAAGATGCCAGTCTCTCACAGGGACTTACTAACAATCCATCTCTTTTAATGTTGAGAGGACAGCCATAAGGTTTTTTAAGTCTTTAGTGTGACTCATCTATGATCAAAGCTTAAAAGCTCACTGCAACTCATTCGCACCCAGTCTTAGTTTTAATATCTACTATGAATATAAAATTCATGAGAAATTTTTCCGTTAGTTTTTAATGTGTATTTTTTGAGAACAGTTGAGGAATAAAATCAATAATTTCCCTCGCTAAGAGCCGAAAAGAGGGAAACCATCTTTTGATATGCTTAGACATAGCAGTCTATGCCACATTTTTATGGTCTTTCATAAACATTCCTTTTTGGCACAAAAAATTTCATGAATCACATTCACAAAAAACATTACAACATTTTTGAAAATTTAAAACATAAAGAGAAGGAAAATTCACAAATTGTAACATCCAACTACTTTTCAAAATACGGTCAAAACAAGTAAAGCGTGGCTTTGACTGTGAAAGGAACAGAACAACCCGGTCCAGAGAGCTGTAAGAATGTGAAATCCCCACTTTAAAGAACAAAATCCCCATCGACTTCCATGTGCTCTTTTAAACAAATCAAACCTGAATCACATTTTTACTCACCCTGATAAGTCAGTTTGAACCCAGGTCTGTTCTCTGAGTGGTCACTGTAGAAGTGAATAATTGTGAGGTGGGTGGTGCTAAGCAGAGGTGGTGGGATCTGTGAACCTGTAAACTGGCCAATGAGAGCTGAACTATGTTGGGGTCCAGCCCTGACCTCTAGAAAGTCATGGTTGTCCTCTGATGAGAAGTTTTGAAACTGAATATGGGCACCTAGATCAGAAAAAAAACATTAACTTGTATTATGCAAATGTATTAAGACTTAATAAATGTTTTTTTAATCACATTTTACTTACCATATCCAGTTGGTAGGATTATCTGCCACGTACAGTCCAGGTTACCGGGATAGTTGCCAGGGAAACCTGGACTTAGGATGACACTACTCATCTCAGACAATACTCCACCACAACGAGCTAACAACAAAAGGAGACCAGATCAAGCAAAGGGCATTAAAAAACAAGTATGGAGGTTACAGGATTCATTTGGATAGCTAATGCTAACTTAAAAAAAAAAAAGCAAGACAATGTTTATTTCTTGTTAATGTCAAAATTCCTGCAGTTTAGATTGTACATGATAAATATTTATACTATTGCTTCACTTAGAATGCAGCAAGTGTTAAAGTTCAGTGTGATTGATCCTGTGTGTTACCTATGCAAAGAGGAGGTGGGTAGTTCCATCGACGTACTGTCCCGGGCATGCAGGAGATGTGAGAATGACCCTTGAAATAGTAAGTATAGTAGAGTTAGATATATTTATCACATTTAAAATGAGAAACTAGTTGGTCAGTTTGGTTACCTGTAATGTGTACCCAGGCTCACAGGAAAAGGCCACTACCTCATTGACCATGTATCTGTCTCCTGTCTTAATGCCATTGGCTGGTAACATTGGCTCTGGACATGTGGTCAAACCAACAGCTACAGGAAAAATAAAACAAAAATAATACAGGGTAACTTTACCACCCATTACGCCAATAAGAGGGATATAGAGGAATCGTCTCTTATCATGACACAATACAAAAATAAGTGTGACAGTGCCACAGTAAGTTACCACATAAAAGAAGTAATCATTATTTAATCTTTGAGAACTGAGAATTAAAGTGGCACTTTAATTTACCACCATATTTAGTCTTATAGACAAAGACAAGAATGGAATTTTAAAGGGCTTATGCCGCATCAGTGGAGACAACGGCGTCTGAAAATGCACTTAAAATATGTGAAGGCACTGTAATGACTTTGGCTGAGTATTCCCAACACAATAAAGGTTAAACACACGCTTAATAAGTTTGACAGCAGCCAGTCCTTTATCATTGGATCAGTAGGGTTGCATCTGTGCGCTTGTGTGTGTTTCACTTGAAAACTTCCGCAGGAGACTGCCCTAGAGCGGTTACCATGGCAACACAGGGCTGGAAAAGGGATAGTGAGTGAAAGGAGAGAGAGAAGTGTGTGTGTGTGTGTGTGTGTGTGTGTCCATGTGCATCTGTGTATTTGCTTGTGTGTTGGCTCTTGTTGGTTCATTATCTATGTTCCTACCAGTAAAAAGAAGTGATCCCACAGAGCTCACAAACACAAATGGCCTAGCTCCTGTGTGCCGACTGTTCGATGAGTGTGTGTTTTCACAGGGGGACGAGGAAGACTTTCCGATGGAGCATAAGTGAAAAAGCTGCACGACACACACCCATACAGAGTATTATTGGGCAGAGCATCAGCAGGCTGTCATGACAACTGATCAATGAAACTATTCCATTTGGCTGACCATCTTTTTCTCTGTGTGCAGCAAACTGCTCCCTCTTTTCTGTGGTTATGAGGGAGCAGTGATGCTCCATAAAATGCTGACAGCTCAACAATCCACCCCACTAGGGCCACTAGACTACAACTAGACATGTCAGCATTTAAATCTAACTGACTGGATTTACTATACTTCTGCTCCAGTTTTCTTGAGGACAGTCCAGGGAGCAAAACATCTCACTTTATAGAAAGTCCCGTAAGTCAGTTTAAAACAATGGTATTATTATTAAAAATGCTCCTATCCTGCTGGTGCTGTGTCCACATGGGAATAAAATATAAAGTATAAGTATAAATGTTCAGCGTCTACAAGGTACAAAAACAAAACGAAAAACAAATGAATTGGTAAAGGAATGATGACCCTGTTTCTGTGTACAAGTACAGTTTTCATCAGTGTTGATTGTAATTATAAAAACAGCCCAGAAAGTGCGACTTTAATCAAAACAAAATGTAATCAAAAAATTCAACTTTTAAAATTGCTTCTTTCCATAATGTTTGTGAATAGGCCATGAATTAAACATAGGAAAGTATTAGCAATAAGTTATGATGATATAAGGTATATGGTGGATGGTATAAAATAGCAATAACAAGAAATAATAATTGGTTTGCTTTGTCTAACACTGATTTTAAAATAATAGAAACAATCTTGACCTTTAAGCGCTGAAAGCAAAGCACTACATATTATACACAATTCATTCAAGAGTATGGGATTAGGCCCCCAAAGCACTAGAAATAATGCAATAAATGTGTCGTCACTAGCATCAACATACCTTTTTGTTTTTATCATTCTCATACAAAAATCTAAAACAGTAAATGTCCACTGAAAGCATTTATAAAAGGCTATTTTAAATGAAGCGCTGTCAGCTCATTAGCAGCTGAAATCAAATTAATTAAGGACATGGTATAAAAGCTTTTATAACAAAGGGGTGAAGGGCAGCTAAAAGCAAACCAGGCCTGTGACAATTTATAGCTGATGTTTACTGTGGTTGCATTGTACTTTACTTTTGTGAATGTAAAACCCGGCTAGGCTCAATAAACTCACAGTGCACAGTACATTAGGCCTGTGGTCTTTGTTGTGAATACAGTTTGGTCAATTGCATTATACTCAAAGATATTCAAAAGGTAGGCAAAGCCCTTCACTTAAAAAATAAAAAATCATGAGAGGGTTTGTTACAAGTATAAGGAAAAAACATATATGGGAGTATTTTATTTCTCTTTTGTTTGCATATACAGGTACCATGAGAAAAATACGAACTGCCACGGCACAAATCTGTGCACTCACCTACAAATACACACAGTCTGAGAGCTACACAGAAAAGGGGACGTGTTCATTGATCTAGAAGTGATTCTAACCTAAAACATCTACAAAGGACTGAAAAGCACAACCGTGTTCTGACAGGTGTGTGTGTGTGTGTGTGTGTGTGTGTGTGTGTAATTGCATGTTGTTAATAGACTACCTATGTCCAGACAACCCCCCACCCCGTCATCACTACTTTGTATATACATGACTTTTTGCCTCATGTGCAGATCTGACATTGTCCTCTTTTTTTTTTTCAATGTTGCACAAAACCTACATGGTTTTGTTTGTGGCCATGTCAATGTGTGTCTATGTCCGACCGAGCTCAAGTGTGTGTCTTGGTGTGTGTGAACGGTTTGAGGCAAAACCAGTTCAGGTCACTGACTCTTGTTATTTGATTCTGTAGCCGGGGCTGAATCAACATGAGTGCATTCCAACAGATGTGTATGGCAAGATTTTACTTACTTTTGTATTCTAGGTGAAAGCCTGCTGCTACTACACTGATGTCACTCTGAAAGTGCAACAGAAGCTGATTGGACGTTGAGTTAAGGAGGGCCGGGGCTGTTGTTCCTGTAAAATGTAAGGATATGGATTAATATGAATTATGTACATACCTGTTTTTTGGTTTGTTTAAAAAAAAACACAAGAAATAATATCGTTTTTTTGTTTGTGTGACAGGTACAGATGAACAACCTTTGACCTATTATCCATTATTGTGGTCATTATTGTGAAGCTCTCCTTGTGTGGCCAGCAGATCACTGTGGTTATAGTGGGCTGCTCTCTTGAGTGCCTTGTTGAGAAGGGCACAGTCATTTGTGTGCATGCATGTGTGTGTGGTGCCCTATGGGTGGCATGTTCTTTGTGTGATAGGTGTGTGACAGGTATGTGCTTGGGGCAGGTCACAGGGGAAACTCCAGTGGGAAATTCGAAAAGGTTAGATCATTCTTTATTCCTCTCTGTCTTCTTTTCTGCCATCCTCCTTTTTTCCTGTCTTCCTTCACTTAACCTCATACTGACACACCTCCCCCTCTCAATCTTAAACTGACTGCCTGAGAATTTACCTGAAAACATTTATAGCATTACAAGATATTACTACTCATCCATCATAGATCTCCAGTGTAACATTGTATGAGTTAAGACAAGGATACGGTGTCTGTAGTGGGTGACATGTCATATGTGATCCATCATAAAGCCCAGTGTGTGTGTGTGTGCGTGCATGCTTATTTATGTGTAGGTGTGTGGCAGTGTATGTACGGGGATCTATAGTTTAGGACCTGTCAAGTCTCATCCATCATACATCTCCTAAGTTATGTGTGTGCGCGCTTGTGTGCAAGACAGAGAGAATGTGAGCATACTGTCATACCAGAAAATGACCCTAATTTAGGGGCTGTCATGTCTCCTCCGTCATAGATTTCAAGAGAATCCCAGTTGTGCTCAGTAGCAAAAGTCATCACTTGAATCTAAATGCAAGGTAAAAAGTATATCAAACAGTCTGCAGATGAATGAACATTCTCCAGATCTAATTTCACCAAGTTATAAATCACATTTTCTACCTGTATTCCAGCCCCCTCACTGACATGGATCCTCCAGAGACAGTTGAGACTGTTTGGGTAGGGCTCAGGATATCCAGGAGACAAGATGGTACCGCGGCGTTCTGTCAAATTGCCACTGCAGGGAACTGGAATGATGACATAAAAAATGTATTTGTTGACAAAGTTTATTAACGAAATCGCTAACAAATATGACAGGTTGCTGCCATGTGGTTTGTGCATACCGAGAGACATCACAGCACTCAAATTACCACTACAGGGTGCCATTGAATGAATATGATAACAAATATTATTTATAGTTTAAACTGAGATGACAGTTGAAGCTGTTGTTAGAAGAGGATTTCATGCAAGTATTTAGTTTGTCAGAATAAATGGCAAAGTGAACAAAATTCCTGGATTGATTACCATTTCAGACAGGCAAGGAAGGGCAGCCTGTAGGCACAAAGTGTGAATTCAAGACAGTCATACCTATACAAGTTGGTGTAGTTGCGTTCCACTGAGCGAGGGCACCTGGTACAGCCTGGCATTGGATAGCACTAGATCCTTTGAGCAGATATCCTGGACTACACTCAAAGCGAACCACTGAGCCAGCTGAGAACTCTGAACCGATACGTCTGCCATAACGAGGTTCTGGCACCGAACTGCACTGGCTGTCACTGGTCCGAGGCACAGCTACGGTAAATTAATATAGGAAGTAGAAAAGGCAATGTACAAAATAAAGTCATGAAGAGCCCTCAATGTTGGACTGAGTGTGACTCATTGTTTGAAAATGTAAATAAGAAGGGCAGAGTTACCTTGGTAGACGAAGTGAAAGCCTCTAGCTGACTGGCCACTCTTAGCATTGAACCGCACCATGATCTGATTGGAGGTGGCCAATGGCAATGTCTCTCCTGGGACACACACAGGCATAATAATTAAGATAAATGCTAATACTGTCCTCCTCACCTGCTATGACTGCAAAGATACAGGACACAAACACATTAGCATTTCTGCCTTTTGGATGTTAAGGCGTTTTAGACATATAAAGTTAACCTAATTGGTAAACATAACACTCAAATACAAACTTCACTTAGCTCTATCACTTCTGCCTCACTACACACACAGCACTGTACAAGCACATCCACAAATATCTGAATGCACACTCATACAGAGGCGAACAAAGTAACAATGATAAATGAGGGGAACGTGGCCTGGTGTGGCTGACATTTAGAACCATCATTAGTTGCATCAGGATGTGTGTGCATGTGTTGGTATGCGTGCCTGTGTGTTAATATGTTTGTGCCAGGATAATCAGTCATTTAGCTGGAACAATGTACTACAAAGCATTTTGTCTGTGCCTATGCATGTGTATTCAAAGTATGTGTATGTGGTAGCGTAATGATGCAGATAACATTATTTCATGAAACTTGGTGTGTTTTACCCGAAAGGGGCATTTCTAACCCAAATTAACATTAAAAAATAAGCCACCCATTCTACATTATATAATGTGGCCTGTTTCCTTTGAACTAACACAGATGGATAGAACTTGGGGAGGGAAGAAAATTGCATCATGTTCAGCTACATTTAGCAGAAAGTGCCACATCCTCTTGCTTATTATGTTGAACAGTGTCCACAGACCAACCAAAGAGCGAAGTCAAAACATTAAAAGATGCTTATTATACTGTAAAAATAAGCATATTTATAAATATAACTAGCATGTGATAGGTCTGTGAATCATATTGGTTATAAACTGATGCCTACTTATCTTCATTAAACAGCTCAGTTTTCCACTGAGTAAACATAACATAACAGGGGAAATATGATAAAAGTGGTAAAAAAAAAACCCCAAAAAAACCCCAGAGTCAATTCCAATGGGATTCCCCTGCAGCATGCCCTCTGGCCACAACAGATAAGAGAAGAACACAAAACTCTAAGGCAGTAAGAGCACAACTATGTTAATCAATAATTCCTCATATTGTCTTAATCCATTGATCCATTGTAGCTGTAGCAGGATGGTGATGACAACCTGGTGTTGTGTTCAGCAAACAAACAGCACACAAGGCTACTTTCTTTCGGATAGATTCCTTATTTTACACATTTCTTCAGAAGAACCAAAAACAGGAAATGTAAATAAAAAATACAGTTTCCACTGCAGCCTCAGCTTATCTAACTTTAAGAGCGAGACTGCAGACAGCAAACTTACCTGAGTGTGACCCAGCAAGAGAGCTGAGCAAACGAGCGTTCTCATTGGCTCCATCAAACAGCTCCACTGAGTCATTCATTGCTGTCTGGAAAACTGCAAACTGACCAAACACCACTAAAAAGAAGTACAGCAAAACAGACAAATGCATTTTAGGAAAAAAAAACAGTATATCAAATGACACATTATGTACAAACATTGAAAACATTATTGTGTGCAACTATTTACCAAACTGTGGAGACACAGTGATGTAGTAAGAGCATGTTTGTCTTGTTGTGTAGTTCAGGGGGTAATTGGGAGACAAAACCACTCCTTCAGATCCACCGTACTGTCCTCCACATGGAGCTATGGGGCAAGAAACAAATATGTTTTATTCAGAAGTAAAGTATGTACAAAATAAATTACTATATCAAATAATGTCTAAACAAAGTGTTACAGTCACTAATTCAATGCTTACATTACTTACTCATAACATTTGTGCCATTCAGATTTACAGATCTTGTATTTTTGATTTAGTGGGAACATACAGTAGGTTATTAAGCAGTGGCTGCTTTTCTTACTACTAATGTACCATTTTACTATGTCTTATACAAAACCCACTTTAGTGTATTTTTTGACAAATTTTGGTTAGTTAAGCTTAAGACCTTTATTCCTCAAAAATAGTCATGCTATTCTCAAACAAAGCAATTGGAAAAGCCCATGTTTGGATTGTTGCACAGCTAGTCTTTTTCATTCAATTCCTTCCATTGCCTCTGGTACTTACAAAACAAAACAAAACAAAACAAAAAAAAATACATAAATACTTCCAATGACTGAACAAAATAGTTACAAGATTTTTATGAGCAAATGATTGTTCAGTTGCACCCTCTTCACAGTAGATACTTCTGACAAAAGCCCAGCAGGAAAAAGTTTCCTGAATTAATTTATGTGCGCGGAGCTACAGCACAGTGTGGGATCTTCTGTATCAGGGTAGTGCAATTTCTAAAAGCCTATTAATCCCCACTACCATTACAAGACCCACAAGAAGCAGACTGAACACAAGCCTGATCCATCCTCAGTCCTCCCAAGAGGGTTAAAAAACCTTGTGTGTGCACAGTGTGTGGGCGTGAACACATTTATACTGCAGCTTACAACAAGCAAGGTCCATGAAATAAGTGTAAGTGGTGGTGTGCCTGGGTGCCTGGGTGCCTGGGTGCGTGTACGGGCTGTTGCTTGTAAAGTGTGTGGAAATCTGAACATCTGCCAGTGCTATGAACACCACTGCAAACACTACTGCTTATGTCTCTCACCTTTGCTGACCTCTACACTTCCCATGTCCTTTGGAATGTCAACATTTATTTGCTTTGAGTCCTTGTGTTTACCTCAAAGAAGGGAAAATTAAACTCAGATGTGTTTAAATGGGATATAAGAACGCCAAGGCCTGGAAAGAGAACCGACATAATTTCTCAGTCATGTACCAGAAAACTTTCCCTGATTGTTGTTCCTCTACTGCACTGCTATACTTTTTCATGTTTTCCTAAAGCCAAACCCTCTCAGCAGCTCCAATTCTGGAAGTTTTGTATAGATTGATATATTTTGGATTGACTCTTGCTGTGCTGCTGAAATCAAACCCTTAGGTCTAGAGGTCTTGTCTTGCTCTATCCACAATTCCCCAGTAGCATTGCTTTAGGCTGAGGTGTCAGCCTTATCAAAAGCATTCATTCACATGTGCTTTGATCACTCACCCTCACACACAAACATGCATACACACAGACACGCACACACAATTAAATGCAAAAAAGCCCATGCAAGTCACTCTCTTACACATGAACCTGCTTTGATCATCCACACACACTTTTGCAGTCCTACCTCTGACTTTCTGCTTTTCATTTCTCTTTTCTCTCTCGCACAAACACAGATAACAGGGCTGTGGGCTGCTAACAAAAAGTACAGGAAATATTTCTAAGATGTCCTAAAGTTCTGCTCAAGTTATTGTAGGAGCTTTTTAAAAAAAACATAAACAGAATAGTTACAGTGACAGTCTAAAAGTGGTTAATCATCTCTACAATGTACTTAACCACACTCTTTAATGAGACAACATTGGTTGTATAATACACTTGGAGTGTGGTGGGTAACCCATGCCTCATGAGCCTCACAAAACTTTTTAACCCCCACTAATGTTGCACTGGCACAATGACATATTTGTCTATACTTATTGAGTCTTAGTCAGAAAGAACGATGTGAGGCTGTACACCAAACCAGAAAAAAAATTAGTTGGTTGGAATCTGCAGTTAAAAAAACATTTGCTTGTTCCCAGATGCAGCATTAAGGCAGAGTCCACCCCCGACATGCTGGTACACTAGACATCGAGTTCATCAGGTTGTTTGACCCTGGAGTGGGTCACGCAAAAAGGCAAAAGCAACCTAAAGATGGCACATTGGCCTATTGACTAAATTATTATAATGCTGGAAGGACAATTAACTGAAAAAAAACATTTCTGAAAAGTGCTACCAAAATATGCCACCAAACCACTGTGGAAATCTTAATTGGTAAATTATTATTGGTAAAAACAACTGATAGCAATCAGCAAATAACAATAAAAGTAATGTGTATAACTACTGGTATAGGCTCCCTAAGCAAGCTATAGACAACAGAACAACTTAATTAGCCTAAATAACCTTCAAAAATAAAATTAGCTTAATTTGATGTGAACTAAGTCCATTATAATTGCTAACATCTACAGTTATTACCCAGAGTGAGTCAATAAGACAGACTGACTGTCTCAGTTTTCAGGTATATTAGACCTTTAAGGGCAGTTAATAAAAATGGAGATCCCCAAAGATATTTACCTACAGAGTGCACCGGGGGCTCCACTGGTGTGTGTGTGTGTGTGTGTTCTGGGGTGTGTGTGTGCTTGCCTCTAGGCGGCACTCTCTAATAGCTGTGTCTCTCTCCCTTTTATGCACACACAACCCTATCAACAGTCACAGAGAATTCCTTCTTTCTCGCACCAGCTCTTAGTTACCATGGAAACCAATAAAAGAGCGGTCTGAGATAGTGCATGCATGTGTGTGTGTGAAAGAGGGAGAAAGAGAGACGCAGAGTAAGTCAGAAAGAAATGGTAGGAAAAATATAGAGTAAATCAAAGAAAGACAGAAGAGGTGGGAGGAACGGGAGACAGAAGTAGTTACAGGCAAAAGGATGCGAAGGGGGATAAGGGGAATGAAAAGGAAAAAGAGAGCAGACAGAGGCAGTGTAAGTGGAGATGTATTATTTAAAGAGGTCTCACCCTGTCTAATGAGTTTGGTCTAAAAGCCCCAGGAGCTGCCCAAAGAGAAAGACAGGCCCAGAGAAAAACTTTTTCAACTAACTATGTAGGTAGAAAATCCAATGTGGCACCTCTGAAGAGCTCCTCCTCTCGACTTTGTTCTGTGATTTATCATTTTAATGACTGTTGATCAGATATCAGGAGACAGATTAATGCATTTAAATTACATAGTCTTGTGTGAGTAAAAAAAATAAAAATAAAATAAAATATATATATATATAAAATCCTATTCTTCTTCTTATTGTTCCTATTGTTTGTTCCTATGCCATGAAAAACAACTGTATACTAATGTAATTTTTGGAGGCACAGTGTAGGATTGAATGGAATCTATTTTTAGAAATGTATCTTTTTTATCTATCCAAAGAAAACCCAAAGCCTTTTGAATTGGCTTTTGTGGATTTGAGGAAGTATATGGTCCTGGACAAACAGCTGAATTTCTTCTCCCACAAGATTTAAGTAGCTAAACCATTATTTATCTTGATACAAGCTAGCTAAACCTAAGAAAAAATGACTTGACGAGAGTATTTTAACAACTCATGTTCAGTTTTGTTCTCCTATTGTTACTGTGAGTGGAATTATTATTGAATCTTCTACCACTCCTCCAACCACACTCACTTTTCACTGTCTCTCAAACTTTATTAGACACAGGTTTCAAACCTTTTCAACATCCAAAGTAAGTCTGTGTTATTTTAAATTCCTCCCTTGTCTACCTTACTCTGTAACTTATTTGAATTTTCTCCCCACGTGGCACCAGGTCATGGCTCTCTTACTTTAGAGATCACACACACTCACAGAGTCACACAAAAGCACTGAATGGCAGTTTGGCAGGTGTCGCTTTCTTGGCTCTCTGAGCTGTCAATCAAGCCGACAGTTCAGCCTCCCGATTCTTGACAGACTGTCTCAGATGTATACAGTGCACACACGCCAAAGTGGCACACACACAGACACACAGACTCGAAAAGTTGGGGATAACAGGCCTTGGACTAGTAAGTCTTACAAAAGGCTGCAGTGGACTTCATGGACTTGTTGGAAGTTGACATTAACTCACTGACTCTCAGAGAGTTAGACAGAAATGTATTCAGTGCAACTTAAAAAAAATATGAAAAACAGTCCCTAAATGTCAAGGTTTTTTGCTATTTCTACATTAAGAGACATGGAAGGACTGTGGTCAAAAGGCTTTTACATATGCAGTATTTAAAGTTAAAATGGTTTTTTTGTTATTAAAAAAAGTTCCTAATATCTTTACTTTCTGGAAAATGTTTAATTACTATGGAAGAAAGTGGATTCTATAGGAAGAGTACTTTTTAAACACTGTTGCCCAGGATACATTAAAATGAAAGGCACAAGGTCCAGTCTCATTTAAATAGCTAACTCATCTTATAACCAAAACATATATATATATTATTTGGCTCATTGAATCTTTTCAAAAGTACTGTGCACGGTACAATAAGCAAAGGACAAAATGAATCCAGTCAGCACCAGGGTCACAGAAAATGAAATGAAAGCTATTTTTTTAATACCAGCAACAGTAAGAACGAGCTAAACCAACTGTTCCTGAACAAACATATGCCTCTTACCTTTACATGATGGTAGGGGCTTGTCCCAGACTGGCTTCCCATCAGGACCCATGATACACGTGACAGTATCTCCGCCCACTGTTGTGTATCCATGGTGACAATTGTAGGAGACCTGAGATCCGAGTTTATAGTCATGTCCGGTTCGACTGGCGTTCATGATGTTCCCCGGGTCAAAGCAGGCCTCTCTTGGTTTCTCTGTGGTCAATGAAAATATCTGGTGTTTGTAAACATATCACCCATAAATTATTCAGTTAAATAATTAAATTTACTATCAAGCTCTTATTAAGCAAAATTATGATTCAATATAAAAAAGGAGATGAGAAAGGGAGGACCAGGAGTCACAAACTGTCTTGGATCTTTATGACTTGGCACCGGGCCAGCTTGTTTGCCACTCGGTGATCAGCCAATAAGAATGAGCTATTGGGCTTGACAGAGGGAAACAGACACAGAGCGTGAGATTTGCAGAGAGACACACAGACACACACAGAGAGGGGGCAGGATGGGAGTGAATCAAGGAGATGATTAAGGTTGTATTTTAATTAGAGCGATGGCAGATGAAAGCTAGTGAATCAATGACAAAAGTACAGAGGTGTGAGCTACCGTGAGGGGACAGACAACAGAAAAGAAGATAATCTTTTTTTAATTAAACACAAATGGAGTGAAAGAAACAGCCCTGGAAAAAAAGAGTTTACGAAAGTTGACAGCAAATCTACTCGCTAGTCAGTGGAACAAGTAATCATCCCTTCCGTGTTGACTAAAGCTGTTAAATTACCTCGAGTTAAGCAACGTCTGTAAAACTTAGATGTGCCGTCGTGTGTGGAAGCGAATGACTTGACACGGAATAACGTGCCCATTCATCTAAGACCCTCGGCGTAAGTGTGTGTGCAGGCGGCTTAAACATAATCCAGTCAGCACAAAAGAATTCTTATTATCAATTTATGTATTTCTGCTCTTGCTGTTGATGCCGTTGTCATCAGTACTAAAAAAAAAACCCCCCGCTAACGTTTTAATGTGCGTTTTGTCGAGGCAAAATCCAAGTCGTTTAATTACCTCTGTATTCGATGGCGAACCCCGACATGCCCAGTGAAGCATCAGATCTAAACGCCAGGAAAAGACTGTTCCCACTGCTCTCTATTCGCTCTGGGGCCTGGTTGCCTTGGAGACTTGCAAGTAACGGTCCGTTAGAGTCTTCACCTTCGTAGATGTGCAGAAAGTCGTAACTGGGCTCCATGTTGAAACTAAACAAACAAAAGGGGTAATTTAACAAAATAGAAAGCGCTTATGTGTAATTTGTTTATATTACATTATTAGATATAAATGTGTGTAAGTGAAATGACACTGCGTTCATTTGGCTCTAAATTATAGCTAAGTTTAAAATCATCCGTTGAATTTTAAAGTGCAGTGTGAACTTATTTTAGTGCCTTCATTGTGCAGACTTCTTTGAAAACTTTTCCCCTTTGACAGATTCCCCTGATCTTTCTTTACATATGTGATGACATCCAATCCTCCCGAGGCTAAAGTATGAAAGCACACATCCAGACAGAGTTCCTACCCAGTGTTTGCTCTGATAGTGGGAATGTTAGTCTTGTCGCCGACCTGTCACAAAGTAAGTCCACATTCACATATACGTACCCATATATGCGTTTGCCTTGTGAGTGACTACATATTAGCTCTGAGTTGTACATGTGTGGGTCAACTATTTCAGTTCAGTATGGCCTAAGGACACACTCTTGGCCCAAACTCTTAGAATCAATACATTTATATCCTTCATTGTGACATTTAGGATACATATTAGCAACTCTACTTTTAACATGTACATAATACTGAAAAAAAAAATCGATGAAGTGAAGCGCATGCCAGAAACTGTGACAGTCTGGAGCCAGGTCCGACTTCTTATCCCCGTCTCCACCCCTCGTACCCTGTCTAACTATTATCTCTCTGTGAATAAAGCCTTAAAAAGTTCCCGTACATAGCTTCAAAATATATACTCTTCTCCTTACAGCCCAGACAGAAAAAATACACCGGCACTGTGACAAGTTTCTCAGAAAGAATTTTGACATGCTTTCACGTCACTCATGATCGTCACTAATCTCTGGCTTTACATCAGGCACAAAGCAATAATCATGTGTAAGTCGGACCGGATGAAGGGAGTATTATTTACATTTGGCTAATGCCTACGCCGACTACTGAAATATACTTGTCAAACACTGATTATAAAAACATAAGAAAACTGTAAAAATCACTGAAGTAAAACCGCGTTTAAAGCCCTGTGTGCAGAACAAGCTTATCTATGCATGAGCCCTTTTTGGCCAAACATTAAGCTGATCCATGGTAATACTGCCTGCATTAATGATATGTTCAGGCTATCATACTGTAGCTGTGAAATGTCATGAGGAAAATTTAGATGGGAGATCAGCGTTTAAAAGAAAAAATGTTAGAGGGTTAAATAAATACAATATTAATCATATATTTTAAATCAATTGATATTCATAGAACAATGATTTTCTGTACTCTACATTTTTCCTTATCTGCTCTAACAATAAGATTCAAATGACACCATATGACACATCAAACCCTCCCTAATCAAACATCTATATAAGAAGTCTTTTCTTTACTTTCTATGTCCTATTATTTATTTTTAATATAGTAAATCTTGAGTTTTAGCCAGATATACTTTTGTCAGGTCAGACTTTAATATTAACCTTTGACAACTAAATTAGTGTCCATTTTGGTGGAAATGACAAGAGCCAGGATTGGATAACGCTCTGGCCAAAGTTTGATCTTTTACACGCTTAATTAAAATTTAATATTAAAAATTGGCAGATTCTACATTTGTAATGAAACTATGCGCCAAATCACTGCTAAAAATAAGTGCAGTCCTACCTTTTGAAGATTAAGGCGATGACAAAATCCGGGTTGACTCTGACTCTCCAGTCGCACTCCTTGCCTGGGGGGTATGGCTGGGGGTAATTAGGAGAGAGGATGACTCCAGACGGACCGCTGACATTCCCACCGCAGGTCGCTAGAGACAGGCAGAGAAAGACGGAGACAGAGGGAAAGAAATAATAAGATGATGTAAAATGAGAATGACCCATGACTGACCACTTTGACGACCCCCACTGGCAATCACAGTGGAAAAGTGTTAAGGAAGTGTGGGTTAGCAGAGAGAGAATTAGCCTTGATGGACAGCTAATATTACCTCCACAGGTTCTACAAAATAGAATCAGGGAGAGATTTAGTTACAGACTATTAGTCCTGGTGTAATTAACATAGTGAACCACCCCTAGCAGTTCTGTTATCGCACAACAGCCGAGAGAGCAAAAGTGAAATATTAGGGAGAGAGATAGATGTATTCAAGTTGTAATTTAGTGATGTGAAGGAAGAATTCCAAACACAAAGAGGTGTCTTGTGGCTGCCACATGAGTGTGAACAGATAACCAACAGTGAACTAGACGTAAACAAAGGCATTAACATGCTCACACAGAAACTAGACTGTTGTGTGTGATCCTGGCTTCTTCACAGATCAAAGAGCAGGCTCAGTAGGGAGAAACCAAGAGTGATTTAATCTGTACGTTTTTGCTTTAGTCATGCAAAACGTGAGGTTACAAGAAACAGCAAAAGGGCAGTAGCAGGAGCGCAGCATAATGACTGCACACGAGGACTTACCAATGGCATCAAGAACCACTGCTGCACGTATTTTGGTGTTGGTTTACTAGTGAGAATTGGCAGTATTCGCACGTCTACAAGCAAATGGAAGTGGACTGCATACTGCTGTATAGTGTGTTCATTCTGCATCTGATATCTTTTTAAGCTTTATGGCAGAGCGAAATTCTGTTATAATGCTGTGGTAGTTAAAGTTCGAGGGTAACGGGGAGGCAAAAATCCAGACACAAGGTCTCAAGGCAGTGTATATTTATGCTGGTCCCAAGCCCAGATAATGCATCAGGAAGGACATCCAGTGTAAAACCTGTGTCAGACTAAAATATGTAAACCACGAGATGATTTGTTGTGGCGACCCCTGAAGGGAGCAGCCAAAAGAAATTGTTTGTTGTGGTGCAGAAGAAGTGGGGAGTGGGATGTGAAAGCAGCACTGAGCCACAAGCAGCAGGTGGGCTAAATAGCTGTGATAATAGGAGAAAAGAGAGGGAAAAAGTTTGATCACTTTCCATCTTATTTAATTCAAGAATCTTTGGTTTCTGTAGTGCAACAAACTCACTCTTCAGTCTCCAGCTCTTATACGGACTATACTTGTCCAACTTCTGTTTATTTAAGCTGTGAACACTGAAGCAAACAGGGAATACTACATACCTATACATGTTGGAGGGTCTGGTTTCCAGTAGAACCTATTGTCCATTTGCACACATGTGATAGTGTCTAGTCCATGGAGCTGGTATCCTGGATCACATTGGAAGGTCATGCTGTCTCCGGGGTCTCTACTGTCTCCATATCGAGAGCCATTCACTGGGACGCCTGGGTCATTACAGGTGGTGGCTGTGTTGGCTGGAGAGAAAAGAAGACACATTGACAGACTGCAGGTATAAAGTGAGAGCAACTTTCTTTCTCTGTTGTGGACAGAACACAAAAATGCTGTGCTTCTCATTAAAACTAAAGCGACAGGTAAAAAGATGTTGAGAGATTTCTCATGCCAAGCTAATAGGGCTGTAAATTTTGCATAGATAAACAAAAAGACAAAGATAAGTTCTCCAGCAGATTAATCATCGTAATCGCTTTTAGCATTTGACATTGATTAAACATTATGTAATCAATAGCATGCAGCATACATCCTGTGTAATGGCCAGTTAATAACTGAGGTTACAGACAAATATTTATATTCTTTTACACATAAGAGCATTATTTATTCACAAGTTTATCTGTTGTCTTTTGAATAATAAAGAAGCATGCAAATCTGTAAAAAAAATAAAACAAATAAAAGGAATAAGGGGCCAAAACTAAAGAAATCTATGAACAATTTCTTACAAGATCTTTTTTTTAGCATAAAGCTAATTACATGTTGGCTATTATATATAGTGTAGTAGTTTTTACTCAATCCAAGACATAGAACACAGCCATGGTAAAAGGAAAAAGCTATAGCAGTGAAACTTATTATGATGTACTGACATCATGCAATTCAATAATCTCACAAACTGTTTTGAAAAATGTGGAGTGTCAGTAAATATTACCTTTGCATTAGTAAATCTACATAAAAGAAAATTTAAGGATTTATTACCATAGTAATGGTGAAATGCTGCTTTAATTACTAGCAAATATTTACTGCATTAAATGTGGGCTGAACTGAAAAAACAAAAAGTGGGTGTAAAATGATGATATGGTGTGCAAATATTTATGAATTGTTTAAGGTACCTTGTTAAAAAGTCTCTAGTCTGCTAACCTTTCTTACTGGGTGAGCCTCTGATTGATTTTTGTTGCTACAGTGATTCACAGTGACTTGGCCACTGTTTCTAAAAGGACAGTGGTAGAGACATTTTTTGGTCCAGTGGCTCAAACAGTAAAGGCTATTCCTGCAACTAAAGGACAAAGTTTAACTCTAGATATACCCTTTACCTAACAAGAATCCCCAAAAGCAGGTTTAATGCACTATAGTACTTTTAAGTTAAAAAAAAAAAAAGCTTTTAAGAAGTCGACTAAGTGACTCAGCCACTTCTCCCAAAACGTAATTTCCTTAATTACAGCTTTGCAGTCTTCCAACCAGATGTAGCAAGTTCAGGTCCCATAGCAACATATTAAGTTTCTGAAATCCTGTTAAACACACTTTTAATTTCAGATTAGTTGACTTATAAACCAAAATGAAATTGAGTTATAAGAAACCATATACCCGGGTATATTAATTCGCTAATTTAATTGCTAATTGGTTTTCTTCATAAATTCTTATGGAGGGAATGGAGGAACAGAGCAGCTCAACGAGACATTTTGGCACACACTAAGTTGCCTTTACTCTATGGAAACACTTACTGGAGAACTGTATAGAAAATCCTTGCTTGCTGATGAAATAGTCGGAGTCAAACTGCAGAGTGAGGATATTGAAGGTTGAGTGAATGTCTTCAGGTAAAGCAGGACCGGACCACTCTTTTAACAGGATCCCTCCGTCTGATGTTCCTGAAGGGCCGTCCCACACCCTCAGGATGTCATGGCCGATTTCAGTGTCAAACACGATAAAATGGAGGCTGAGAGTAAACAACAATGCATAAAAATACAATATTTCAAATTCACACAGTTATCAGCTAAGATGTGATAATACACACAATCCACAGATGTTAATACCCAATTCTCAAATTATTGAGAAGCACAGTGCTCGCAAACCTGGCATAATGATTAATGTGGCGTGATCTCCAACACAGCAGTGGGTTGGACAGTGAGCATTTATCAATAAATAATGAATATATTAACACCTGACACATTTGTATATACACATACACACACAAAATAAAATGACCATGCAGCTTAAATAGAGTGGTGTTGTTTCTGCATTACCCATGACTGCTGTAAATATAACTCTGTGTTTGGGATGTCAACAGATGAAAAAGTCTTTGGAGTTTTCATCTTAAACCAAGCCACAGCAGGTGATTGGTGGAATAAGTAATGCTTTGTAATTCTTACCTGATGGTCTTGCCTGTGTCAGCCTCTATAGTCCAGGTACAGTGCAGGTTGTTGTCGTAGGGAGCAGGATATCCAGGAGACAGGATACGACCAGACACTGCTCCGCTGATGTGACCTCCACACTCCGCTACAAGGACACAACATGTGTGTTAGTTTTTACAATAACACTATCTTCACAGAAGCACTGCACATGTAGCTTTAACATCTACACAGAAATATCATCTATGCATTCTATAGGCTACTGAAGCAGTGGATAAATGTATTAGAGGAAAAGACATTCTTCCATAGATATTGTTAAACAGCTCTCTCTCTCTGCCATTAACTACTCTGTAAAATATTGTTTCATTTTGGGATTCTTTCAATTCCATGTGAATTCTACACTCTTAGAGGCTATATTTTTGTCAAAGACTAAAGATGTGAAGGTTGAGCTATATGTTCCTGTTAAAATGCTGGAATCAATACATCAACCTTGAATTATCCAAGCTCTCAGCATACAGCTTTAGAATTTGTGAATAATTTTAAAGGTTGTCTTCTGGTAAGGATCTATGCATATTTTCCATATATTTCACATATATGACAGCAGGCATCAGCAAAATGGGGGCTAAAGCTCATCTATACTTCTCACCCCAGTATGTCACAGATATGCTATTCCCTGAGCCAGCACATTGGGGCTGATTAGCAAACATTGTGATCGAAAATGCTTAAAAGCTGTGCTCGAGTTGTGTGTTTATCTAAGAGAGCGCCATTAATACAACATCATAAAAACACACTACTGTTGCTTTACCCCAGGCAAAATGCAGACTAATACGGTGGAAAATACGAAAACAAGGAGAGAAGCAAGTACCAGCAGACTACACAAAGATCTAAAACCACATTGCCACAGACAATACTGAGTAATACTATTTACTTTATTCATGCTAATGGTGAGATGAAGCTATTCCATTTCCTTCACCCATATGTTTTATTAATAAAGACCGGCGGAGTGCAGAAAGAACTCGCACTGATTGTCTGATATTACCAATGAACACCGTACTCTGATAAAAGAAAAATAACTAGCAAATGGGTCTGAATTGAAATAGAACTGGTGAAAGGTAAACCACCATTTTGGCTGTGAGAAGGAGAAACGGATGGTATAGAAATAGCCCGAGGCAAAGCCATCTCCTCATTGCACTCCAACACAGCGATATGGGACTGACTGAAGTAGACAGGCAAGACAAACACTTCAGCAGACAGACAAAGCAGTGAAATACAAAGGTAGCTGTAGAGGTAGTTAGCCCAGGGCTCTGTCAGCAAGTATTCTCCAGGTTGCTGGCTTACCTGAAACAAGGCAGCGACAGAGCAACTTCAAATTACTGACTGACTGCACGAGTACAGAGGGACACGCATGCACAGACACACATCTGCCCAAAAACACAAGGCCGTTCTCAGAAACACCCACTACACAACCACACACATTCAGTTGCCGGTAGCAACCACATCAGGCCGTGTTCCTCCACCGGGAGTTAAGGTGTGCTGGCAGGAAAAAGGCACACAACATTTGACTGTGAAGTAGAGGATTCCAAATTAGCATGTGCCAAATGCCCTCGTCAACCCAACAAGGTAGAAATACTTACGGCGAAAGTGCTTTCATTTGAAAATTATGCAAAGCCTCAAAATATTTATGTGGGGCGTAAAAATATGGCCTTCCAAAAGTGCAAATTTGCATTAGGGATTTCCTTGATTTCCATGCCAGCTAAGAACAATACAAACAAACAAATGGCAAGTTCATGCTTCACCGATGGCCGCTATATCAAAATAATGTGATGGCCGGCTGCACAAACAAAAGCTAAAAACAAAAATGCCTTTCATGGGAGCATAAAAATAATAATAAAAAAAATAAATAAAAAATAAAAAAATCCTCCATGTCAAAGCACCTGAATTGTTTGGCATGCACCTCTCCAACCTAATTAAGAGCTGCCAACTTCCAACTAAAGCTAAATCTGCCCTCTGGCAGGCGATCTGCTGCACTGCCTGGGAAATATTCAAATGTATTCCAATTTTTTGTCATCTTACCATCTAGAAAATAAACCAGATATTGTGGCAGCATTTTCATACAGTTGAGTAGCTTTAATATTAATAGAATATAGAATTTAATGTTATATTTGATTCGAGTGTGAAGGTTTCTATTTGTTTAACAGTTCGATTGACCTTAGTCCACTATATTCACATTCTTGAGTCCAAATAGACGTTTCTGTCAGATGGACTTCCCTCCAGGCACTTCAGTCTACACAATATGACATTAGGAGCAAGACGGACGTACGGACAACCTGAAAACGTACAGTGCCTCAAGCAATAGCTGTTTCTGCGTCAGAGTCATAAAAACCCACAGGTGAATAATTCAGCTCATCTAGCTCTGATTTATTCATGTGCATTTAACATACAGTACATGTGTTGGCATACTAACCACTGCATGAAGGAAGGGGTTTGTCCCAGACACGACGGTCTCCGCTGAGGCAGGTCAACGTACTGCTGCCATGGAGACTGTATCCAGGGTTGCAGGCGTACAGGACAAACGTATTGGCATAGTGACCATCATCCTGGATCTTGTAGCCATAATTAGGAATGCCTGGTTCCTCACAGTGGAGCAGGTCAAAACCTAAAAAAAGACAAGCAAATCTGCATAAAGAGAAGCCCTCAAAGAAGGTCAATTTAATGAATCTGTAAAGCAGTGCAGTGTTTTGTTTCTTGCTTTATCAGACATAATGCGTAACAGGAGTGGAAGATTTTTGTTTAAGAACTGGCCACGGCTGTGATCTGCAATAGCAAATGTAACAACAACAAAAGCAGCATTCTACTTTTGTTTGAGATCAAAAGGTATTTTATTAATAAAAAAATAAAATAAATAATTAGATGTTTTGTGTATGTTTTGCCAGTGTGTGTGTGCTCGGGTTATCTCATAAGGCCACAGAAAAATCCCTCAAATAGTCTAAAACAGAAGCTGTTAGATTAAATCTGGGTAAAGACAGGATGCAAAAAGCAGTTAATTGCAGTGGAACCCTAAAGACTCCGCTACTTCCCAAAAAGACTGTCTTGTGAGGTGTTCCTGCAAGCTGTCTATCCATCCAGCACCATCCTCGTGTCATATTAGTAAAACAGATGCATCTCACTTCTGTCAGCCCTCTTTAGTTAATATCCTGAACAGATGTTTGAATTCTTATTGCCCCATTAAAACAGCCTTTAAGAGCGTGTACTATTAGAGCAACTTTACTTTCTGACCCTACTTAACAAACCACTGGTGCCACTTTTAACCCTTCCACTTGTGTCTCCCGTTTCACCTCTCTTCAAATGTTCTATATCTATTTATCATTGGGATCCATTGTAGCAGGACTTTGTGGAAAGTGTCACCTTCTCTCCTTTAACCTTCCTGTCGTGTTCGGGTCAAATCTGACCGATTTACAACTTAAAACACTCATAAATATTGTGTTTTACATCTGATTGCCTCAAGGCCTCATGATATCCTCCACACTATGCACTTGAACATACAAAAGTGATGATCACCTCTTTCATTGAATTTTTTGTGTTTTAATCAACCTTGTTACACCTGTGGTGTTCCCGGTCAAAAGTGACCGCCATAGGAAATGAATGGGTATCCAGACTATATTCATCCATTAGACAGAAAACATCCCCATACACACCATCCCACCTCATTCACACACTCACTCACTCACTCACACACACTCACTCTCTCTCTCACACACACACGCACACACACACACACACACACACACACAAGACTGAACAATCTTTTGGGGGTACACATCTCTTTCCTGCGCTTATGTGCCGATCCTGCCATGTGAACTAACTTCCTGATGAAACAATGCATCATATCTTCATACCGACTAGACAGGTGTCTGTTATGTGAACCCATCTCTTTCCCATGCTTTTGTGCCTATCCCCCACGTGAACCACACCTTCCAGACTTGAGCTTGATGTTTGCCTTGCACTCCTTTTACTCTGAGCACAATGAGTAGGCGACTGACAAAGCGGTTCTCTGTCGAAGAGGTTCTGGTCCAGGTTTTTGGACATGATGAAGAGGGCACTGAAATTGAACCAGATATAGAGGAAGATGTCTCGGAAGTGGAAGACAACACAGATTTTGATCCAGACTTTGAAGAGACTGACCAGTCAACAGATGGAGAGGGAGAGGCACCTGAAGAACAGGCACCTGAGGAGACATTCCAGTCCAAGAGTGGACACTTCCCAATCTCTTATTTATTGTTCCTTTTATTGCAGCTTACTGGTACATACACCTGCAAGTGAATGACAGCCCGCTGGCCTGTGGCACTGTTCCACAACCTCCTTGATGTGTCTGTTTTTAACACATATGTGGTGTGGACAGCCATCGACCCAACCTGGAATCAGGGGAAGTTTCGAGAGGAGACTTTTCCTAGCAGAGCTGCGGAAAGCTTTCGTGACTCCTCTTATTCAATGCCGCCAGTCTGGTTTGGAGTTTGCAAGCCCCAGCCCCAGCTGCTGCCCTGGCTGGTCTCCCCCAACAAGGACATGGGCAGAAAACAAGCCTGAGATGCTGCAAATGTGATGCCTATATTTGCAAGGCCCACTCTGACCTGTGTGTCACATGCCACTCATGTGCATGAATTCATATGCACACGCGCACACACACACACACGCACGCACACACGCACGCACGCACACACACACACACACACACACACACACACACACACACAACTTCATGTTAAGTTTGGTCTTTGGTTTTCCATTTATTTTTTACATTACATGTTCATTTTGTAAAACATTTTCAGTGCCTATTTGTATTTTCACTGCAGTTATTTTATGTCTAATTCTATAAATTCATGTTGAACACTATTTTGAGACATAGTTCACAGCTAAAGAATGTTGAATGAAAATTTGGTGGTGAAAAATGTTTTTTGTGCTAATTTAAGAGCAGTTAAAACAGACCGGTCAATTTTGACCGGGAACACTAAAGTAAGGGGCGGGAGATGAACACGACAGGAGGGTTAATGACTTGCAGATTAATGACCGTATAATGGTTTATCTGACATACAGCACATCCATCTTGGTTTCATATACCATCTACCCTCATCCATTTGTCCCTCGGTCCAGATGCATCACTTTCTCACCTTCTTTAATGACTTACAGATAAATGCTCTTTAAATAGCCTCTTTGGCTTACACAGCAGCTGCTCCTGTCTTCTTAGAAAGACCTGTTTTTCAAACCAACAGGATGCGTGTGTGTGTGTGTGTGTGTGTGTTTGACTGTGTTTCCTTTTTCAGGTTCCCCACAAATGACTTTTTGGACCAGTTTCAATAGAAGTATTCTTTTCACTTCCAGCAGCTTAAGAAATTGTTTAAAAAGGTTTTTGTAATATGTGGATTGTTCAGAAATATATCAGACAATGTTTTTGTGCTGGCACGTCCCATATTCAGGATATCAATGTCAAGGCTTGTCTTTACAAAACTGTCACCAGTCACTGTCACTGTAAAAAATAAAAGGGCAAAACCCTTCATCCATGACAGATTATGTATGAAACTTACTTGTATATGTGAGGCGGAAACCCGGGTTTGTTCCAGAGGCGTTGCTGTTAAACTCCAACCATAAGTGATTGGACGTACTATTGATGACAAAGCCGACCATGCCATCACGGGTGAAATTGCCAAGGAGGCGTGACGAAATGTTTTCTCCATCATACACCTGTTAATTTAAGAAGAAAAGACAAAAAAAAGCAGAATTAACCATCGATACATTTTCACCAGAGAACTTCTATGACCAAACTGTTTCATTTGTTCATTTGATTTTATTTTCTGACATGTCTGGGATCACTGGCAACCCAAATGAGATTTAACATTAACTGTAGTCTTACTATAGGTTTGATACACCAATCAGAGTCCCAGTTGTGTAGGTCCTTTTTTGCCACAAAACTGTTCTGAACCATTGAGTGGTGAATGTACAGGTGCCATGGCAACAATGTATTATTGTCTTTACCAGTGCTCATTATGTTATGGTCATAGTTGTGTGCATTATTGTTCCTTTTTTTTACTATTTTAGGATTGAAACTGGGTGATCCATGAGAACCCCTGTGAGAAAGGTCACAGCAGCTGTTCAATACGGAGAAGAAAACTTTTCAAAGACATCAGTTGCAGTGATAAGTAGCTACATAAAAGACAGCTTAGAGTATTCATATAGGTTTAGAAATTGGTTTTCAGGCCTATTTTCTGCTTTCCACTGGTCACAAATCTTTGACTGTCCTTTAATGTGAAATGCAGAAAAGTGGCAGTTTTGTGGTGTACTTCTGAAGAAGAAATTAGGGCTCTGGAGTAAAAAGCTCCTTATTATCACACAGCTGGGCTATAAATATGAACTGCTCCTGCTTATTTGACAGAATGGGACGTGTCCACAGATTGGTAGTGACAGGTCGGCAGGTGGTATGAACGACCACGAAAAAAAGCCTGGGCCACTGCACTGTTCTTTTGCTCCGAGTTTTACCAGTCACAGCATTTGGGGGAAGTGCTATGAAAAGCCAGCTATACAATCTGAGAGTATAGGAAGACTGGAGATGGAAAGTATGTAGTAGACAGTGGAAAAAGTAAAAGTTTCACAAAAATACCTTAGCTTTCTGTGGCACAACTCTGCCATTTCTTCCCAGAGCCCTCCCATTGTCACTACACCCCAATTTGCATCTTTCTTTGTCACTGTGTTTCTTCCTTGTCCGTTCCCTATTTTTCTCTGTTACAGTAAAACTCAGTGCGGTTAATGAAAAGCCCTGCGGCTCATAAATCAACATGTCATCATCTGCCAACCACCCTCCATGTCTGTCCATTTGACTCTCTTTCTTCGAGTGCTTCTCTGCTACCTCTATTTTCTTATAATCGCCACTTAGTTTCTTTCTCACCCTCTTCAATTTCCTTGGGGCAGTGTGCATTTGGCCAAATTTGGTCAAGCGCTGTATTAGAGGATATTTTTGTGTGACATGAACTGGGCAAGCACAATGAAAACTTAGCCAACAGCAAAAGGAATTACAATGCTGGTATGTTAGCCTGCAGCTTGCTAGAAATGTCAAACAAAAGCTTTGTGTTCAAAGCGTGAGTCTTGTAACAGGCGTTCACTGCATTAGCCCGGGGAGAGGCATACTAATTGGTGGCCTAAGTGGCACTTCGGGGCATGCTATAAGAAAGCACACAGTACAGAAACAATATACTTTGCACAATGCTTTCAGCTAATTTACTTCATTACAACCAATTCTGCACCGTCCCACTACTTGCATTTTACAAAACTAAAACAGTTTATTTTATAATCATTCTTTGAAAAAACAAAAAAAGAGATATTTACTCCTAAAAATAATTAAATATGTTTTATAACTTTGATTAAAAAAAATGGTTTGTATTATTTTGTCAAAACAGTGATTTACTTTAAGTGTTTATCATAGTTCTCTAAAAAGGAACTAATTATTTTTCCTACACAAGTCTAGCTTGATTTATGTTTCCCAAAATGAAAGCCAAAAATTGTGTCTGGCAAATTGACATTCTTTTGAGTGCTGTTGTTTGCACACGCTGACTTCATTAACTTTTGTGATCTCCAGCCATTCTCTGAAATGTCTTTCTCTGTTCCTGTTTTATTATGATAAGGAATCAATTTATAGCAGTAAATACTGTCAAATGCCTCACACAGCACATAATCCTGTTTTGAGAAAGAGCAAATATCTTCCTCTTCAGGCCTGCTGCTGCTGCATCCTTTTGTTAAATTATACCGAGAATGACAGAATATGGGGTTCTGCAAAAAAGGGGTGTCTCAGTTTCCTCTATTCCAGTATTTAGACCCAAATGTAAGTGAATATGCAAGTGGGCTTTCAATTTTGTTAATGATATTGATGTCACTCCTCATTTCATTTTTTATCCTACAGGGAATATTTCCAACTTTTACAATATCGTTAAGCCTGTCTAAAAGTCAGGCAGAACCCCTTTTATACAGTCTAACCAGAGTCAGGTTCATTCAGTGCTTTAGGCCTAATACTGATAATAAACTCTAACCACATACTGGCTTAACCATGCCCTCAGGCCTAATACCGCGAAGACATTGTGAATGGAAATACTTTTACCCGCTGTCTGTAGGACAGGAGTAGCGTCGAGACTGTAAAACATCTCACACAACAGCTCTGACTGACACTGAAGTGGGCACATGTGCCTCAGAGATGACTTACAAAAACTTGGGGGATCTCTGGGAACACTTGTAATTCTCTCAGCACATCTGACGTTCACTAGCACTGAATGGTTTGATGAGGATGCATTATGTGAATTGCCTGCTATGGCCTTTACAATATCCAGACTTTAAGCTAGAAGCAAACCTCAGGGAGATTTTAAACAGACACTTGAGACTACGCTCTGCATCCTCAAACAGCTCAATGGCATTAGGAACAAGAGGGCCATATGGACAACCTAAACCTAACCTAAGAGCAGGAATCTTTTGAGAAATCTCTTCTTGTAGCATCTGTTATTGTTAGTATAAAGTAAAGTATTCTAGCTACAACAATTAACTTGCATAACTGAGGAAAAAAAATGTTTTGACTCTCACTGTTTCTATCTTGCTAGTTTTGTCTTGTAGAAAAATAATGTCAATGAGACAGATTGTGTATATTGTACGATACTGTGGATTGAATTTGCACACCAATATGTGGAACGGTAATGTATGTTAAATTGCATGTGTTTCCATTCAGAACAAGAGCAGTGACTTACTTCAGGGAAAATGCAGTTCAATGGTTAAATGCTCTTAATAACAACACAACATTTTTTTTAGTACCATTGCAATACATAGCTCAGCTTATCAATGCTAATATCATCATTGTCAGCACTATACTATTGGGTAGAGTAGAGCTTATTACAGGACTAACCATTTCCTGACCGAATGAACTGGACTGAGTTTGTTAGAGGGTTAACAGAATAACAATTGATTCCTGTGTTGCAATTTCCATGTCTTCATTCAGCTGTGGATGGCCACTGCGGCAGGAGCGCCATCAGCACTAATGGGGAACATGGGTAATAATCCCCTGCAGGGATGTTATTGCTTTAACCACAATGTTTAACACCTGCTAACAGCTGTGGCAAACAATCTCACCACAGACCGTTATGGCCAAACTAGTCGACTCTATATCTCATTTAATTAAGCCACACACATTTCCCAACACTTTACCTGAACCCTTTGGTTAAGTGTGCAAGAGCCGTGGGACAATGTATAATGTAAAAGACTTAAAAGATTAGATTAGATTACAAAAACATTGAGTATGGGCTTTGACTTTTTCCTTTAAACATGGAGCAGGGTTCGTGGTAAATTTTTTTTTCTTCAGAAATGTTTTATTAACATTCACTCAAGAGAAAGCGAAGCAAGTTCTGCATTTACTGGTTGAAAATTCAGTCAAGGCCAATGTAGAAAAGGAAACATAGAAGTGTGTATATATATATCTTGCTTATTGCATTCATTTCAAGCCACTAAAGAGTACAATAAAATAACGTAGCTATGCTCTCAGTTCATTGTAACGTTATTTTTTGTTTTGTTTTAGTAATCAAAGCTAACTTCCATACCTTGAGATAGTCTCCATCCTGTAACGAGAAGCTCTCCGCTCTCAGTCTGATTCCTTTGCCCTTTTCGGTGGTGATGCGGTAGATGCACTCATGGTTATTATCGTAGTTAGAGGGGAAGTTTGGAGAGAGGAGAACACCTTCTAGTCCCACTGAGGAGGCGCCGCACTCAGCTACAGGGAGAGATAACAGCAGATAGCGATAAGGAGATGCATCAGACTCAAAGCACACAACTGGATCGTGTTGTACAGCTTCTATTTGGGAGCAATGTGTTGGACAGAGACGTTTAAACGCTTGATAAATGGTGTTAAAATGTAAGAGCAAAATACATTCACAGCATTACAATGTTAGAAAAAAAGAGGACAAAATGAAAACCATGCATAAAAGTAGGACTGAATTAGCTTGTTAAAATGTGTGTGGTAGAAATTATACAGGATTATCTGGCTGATGCAGCACCTATTACAGAATTCAAATACACGGTGCTAACAGAGTTTTGTCATATGTAAATGTAGAGAAAAGAAGAGAGGCAAGCAGGCTTTAAAGTTCCACTAAGGAGGACCATTAGTCGGAGGAGAGCAATAGGAAACAGAGGTAATGAGACAGACTTTAGAGAAGCCGGAGCACAACATGGGGCAACACTCAAGAAAAAAGATGTTTGCAAACTGTAAAATATTAAAAGGAAGAATTTTTAATTGTAGTGTTGTTTAAAAACTTATTAGGAAGGAGGTGTGACACATCAGTTGAAGGACGCTGCAAGAAAACCCAATGAAGGAAAGAGGGAGAGCTGGAGGAGGTAAAACTGAGAGATAATATGAGAACCAAGGCTGACAAGAGCCTTTCGAAAATATGCACAAAGAAATTAGAAAGGGGAGAAAGGGAGTAACAAAAGACACAGCACTAACACTTTTCTTATATGAGCTATTGGCCTAATTATCTACCCAAGGACTGTCTAAATACTGAGGGAGAGGCCGAGGAACCCAACTGAAAGGAGGAGCATTTGGAATGGGATGGAGAGCTGCATTATTTCCTTCGTCAGGTCTGATCCCCAGACTGATTGTGTTACAACAGCATTTCTTACTGCACATTTTTGAAGGCCGAATGATGCCAGACAAACAGTCTTGTCAAAAACTATGCAAATGAAATCCTTAATAAAGTTCCATACAATAATAAAACCGAATATAAAAAACACCACGTTTACCTTCACCACGATTTATCAAATATTTTAGTCACTCAAGTTGGTTGTGAGTATTTTGTTGATTTAAAGTCTTACCAATACAGCGTGGCAGAGTGTTGCTCCAGACTCGCCTTCCTCCTCCGAGACAAGTGATCGTACTGTCCCCCTCGAGTCGGTAGCCTTGGAAACAAGAAAAGGCCAAGGAGTCGCCAACTCGAAACCTGAACCCCATCCTTCGACTGAATGCTGGCACGCCGGGGTCTTCACATGGCTCTAAATCATACTCTATACACCAGGGAGACAAAAAACAGGTTGGACATACATCATGAAATAAAGTGAAACAAATAAGTAAATAAGGAAGAAAAACGAATCAACAAAATGTTATTCAAAATACTGGTAGTTAGAACATTACCTGTGAAAGTAATGTTAAAGCCTTCATAACTCATGGAAAAGTCTGATATAAATCGGAGCTGAGTGCTGAAGTTGCCGTACAGTCCTGCTCTGACGCTTGGTGGCAGCACTGAGCCGGTAAGCCGCGCAACTGGAACCTGAAAATTTCCGTCTTCCGTGATGGATAGGTAGTCATGGTTCTCCTCCAGATGGAAGGTGTGGAAAACCAGATGGACCCCTGGACAAACGCATGAAATACAACGTTAACAATAATTTCAAACTCTAAAAACAGCCCTTATATTAATAATTGTAATAGTTTATTTTGGCTGGGCGTCGATACCTTTCCCATGAGACACCTCAACGGTCCAGGTGCAGTTAAGAGAATTCGGGTAAAAGTCGGGGAAGCCAGGAGACAGAATGGTTCCCAATTTACCGTAGACATATCCTCCACAGAGAGCTGCACAGAAGAGGACATTCATTCATACATTTGATCATAAATTATATTGTGATAAAAGGATTTAAGGAGATAGACTAGAACAAAAAATGTGAGATCATATTTTCATGTTTGTATATCTTCTGTTATTATCTAATTACACACTAAAACTTGTACCTGTGTCTCGCAGTGACCCAAGATCTCCAGACACCAATGGAAATAACTCAGTATCATGAAAAAACTTAAAATTAAAGTTTTGTCTATATATTTCTACTTAAGAGTGAGCAATAACCACAAAATTACCACTTGGTAGTTTGCCCTTCAGAATGACGGCTGAATTAGGTACATGTAAATGCTCTGTTCAAAAATGTTTCTTTCAAATATCAATGCATCCCTAAAAAGGTTCAAAAGACTGGGTTAGCCTTGCAAATATGAAAGTATCTTCTGTTCAGGTGAGGGTTCATTCTGTAGAAGTACATTGCAAAGGAAATAGCATAAGATACAGATTTAAGTGCTAAAAGAGCACCGCAACAAAGTATCTTTCCTCCTTAAATATGATATTTTACTTTAGCTAGAAGACGTCTGAGGAGAGCTGCTCTACTTATTTGACTTCTCTCGCCCTTCCTCAAGATTTAGCACTAAAACACTGACACCGTCTGACACCGTGACCCTGGCTGAAGGAAGCTGCGTGTCTGGCTGTGCATAATGTTTCTAAAGTGTGTGAGAGTGCGTCTGTGTGTGAATGAACTCTGTGAAAGACTGTTAAAGGTAGAGTAAGCGCTTGTTTTCAACTGGTTTAAACAGTGTTGCATGGAAGAGTATGAGCACTTTGAGCAGTACAAACACAAACTGGCATGAGCAGATATTTGCTGAAGTATATTGGATTAGAACTGCTTACTCCTGTTTTTAAAGCCCAGCGGCTGTTAAGGGCTGCAGCTGACATGCTGACAGAGAAACACATCCAGCAGCTATATCTTTGTTTCTTAAGCATTACCAAAAGCTAAGAATGGGTAATTTCTTATGCACTGCACAATCTAAATGTGGGCTTTTATCTTGTATCTATTTTAAGGGAATTACATAATTGAATACTATCCAAACTAGGCTGCTTCAATGGTATTAATTTAAATACGTCACAAAATAAATGTAGGGTATAGTTGTACACCCCACAAATAGTTTCAACGGACTAAATGTATTTCAAGTAGTGAGCCTCACAAACGCGGTAAGTTACTGTTCAGCTACGGGAAATATGGGGATTTGGTCATTTCTAAAAGTTGTTGACTTGTGCTGAAAGAAGACAGTGTTCCTTCAGAGTGTTTCCAGACAAAGGAAAAGCAGCTGGTGTCCTGTCTCAGAAGCACAGTGATTTAGCCACCGGCAAGAGTAGGATAAAAGTGTTTGAGGTGAAACAGAAACTAAATGGCCTTTGCATGCCTGTGGGAGCACACGCATTATTGTCAAAATAATACATTCCAATTGGTTTGTAATGCTGTATTTTCAACAAAAGAGTCTATTGCTTGTACAATGCAAAGAGTGTCCCTGTGGCTACCTTGTAAATGAGATAGCTTCTGTTAAATAGTGCAAGTGTCTAGGCGTCTTTTGTATAAATTTTGGGGAGCTTTTGGGATAATGATCTATACTTTGAGGATCATCGTTTGCCTTTTTAATTGCTTGATTTGTTTTTTCTTTTACTATTATTAAGTCTGTACAGTACTAATCTGTTCTGTACTCTGTGCAATAGTGTTTTGGCAATGCTATATTCATAAGTGTGGACTATATAGTATATTGTGCTGACTGTTGTCTGCTTGTTACATATGTTGTGTTTTTGCAGCTCTGAGGCCAAAACAAATTTCCCTTTGGGACTATAAAGTTGATCTGATCTGAGTTGATACAACACCAAATAAGGTTATCTGCTGTAAAATACCGCTTTAGTTGTATTTCTACATTCACTTCTGAAAGCATACAACAGTTTAGTAAAAGCTATTTCAGAGTGCCTTGTAATATGACAGCTGTCCTCTGAGATGGCATGCTTGGCTGAAAATCGAAAATGTCAGAGCGAACCTTTAAAAATGCTTATGTTATACAGCTAGTCCTGTGATAAAAATTGCTTCTATATGAACTCAATCCAAAATTGAGACATCCTGACTTTACCTTTCAAATTGGATTCTTTTCAATGAGCAGAACAAATCAAATGCTATCTATTCATCTCCCATGGCCGCAGGAGCCTTGTCTAAATGTTTAATAGGAAGGCCTGAGAGCAGCCACTGAGCATCAGGTTCACTCTTTTTATCGACACATTACATAGTCATTGTTCCGCTTCTGTTTGTTTCTTTACTACATAGAGCATTGTATACCTCCAGCTTTTGATATTTACTTCTTGAAAGTTCATGGAAATGAAATAAATGAAATTGGTGATAATAATGTCTCCTGATGTTGAATGGCTGAATTAACTAGACAGGTTGTTACCGTCACAGCTGGGCAGCGCATGGCTCCACTGATGATTCTGCTCACAAACTATTGGCTCCTGATCACTGAGTGTGTATCCTGGATCACATGTAAATGAGACTCGGGAGCCAATGGAGAAGCTGCTTCCGTGACGACGGCCATTGACAGGGATGCCAGGGTCGAGACATGAGTCTGACTCCATTTTCACACCTGAGAATCACATCAGAGTAGTGTTTTTTATGTCCAAAGGCACTAAAAATGTATTATTTTTATCTAATTTGTTCTTCTTACTTTCATATCTAATACTGAAGCCTGCTGCAGAGCGACTGTTGTCGGTAGTAAACAGTAGGAAGAGAAAGTTGGAAGTGGAAATCAGGAAATGAGGAGCTTGGGTTCCGTGATATTCACCAATCAGGGGAGACGAGGCAGAGGGGCCATCCCTGATTTCCAGTGTGTCATAGTTGACCTCAGTCTGAAACCTGCAGTAAGACACACACAACAAAAAAGCACAATGTTACCACACAAAGCAATGGCATTTACATGAGTGATATTCATAATCTGTAGATAATAAGCCACAAGTCTGATTTTAGTTGAAGGAGTATTCATGTAATGTTACCATATTTCTCTTCAGAAGTGGGATTGTCTGAGAGCTAAGATTGCTTGGCGTGTTTTGTATCCAGAAGAGTTAGCATACTAATTAGCCATATCTATCTCATAATACCCCTTTATCTCAAGTGGCATTGTGAGTCACTGTAGCATATGGTATCTGCAGACATAAAACTGAAGCTGCCTTGAGATTTAGTAACTCTGCTGTTAAAGTTGCTACAGAAGCCAAGAATATCATTGTTTTCAGTATTTGAACACTGTTACACCTATATCACCAGTCAGTTATTTCATTATCTAAATATAACACAATTTTTTTGGAATACATATGACTATAACCTACAAGATCTACAATCCTACAATCCTCTTTTTGTACTTATTGTCCTCACGAGATAAATGATCCTGTCAACTTTTACAATTGACTTTTATTAACTGTAGTGGTGAGATTTTTAACTACATACAGGCCAAAGAATTATGTTGATAACTATGTATATCAGCAAATGGATGGGTATCACAGTCTGCCCTGCAATACTGTATAAATAACAGGCTAAGCTATAAAAATGTGCAACTTTTACCGGTAACAGGCTGAACACTAAATTCTGTGCATTAAGCCTTTGTATTGTCTTGATGAAGTACAATAATAAGCTATAATTAACAATTAGGCAGGGTGCCAAGAGCATTGTATGTATTACACTGTTGGCAATTTAAATAGCTAAATTAACAATTAACTGGACTCAGCTTAAGACACTTTCATGCAATGCTAATGCTGATTCCTACACAAATGACATGCCTCAAAAGGGAAGGTAACTTGCCCTTTTCATCAGTCCCATAAAGATAAAATTCAGCTGTAGCAATTTCAAGCTACACTGCATCTTTTTGTGGCTTGTTTCCAGCAAAAAAAAAAAAAAAAAGCAATGAAACGGCAACATTAATCATTAACCGCAGCAGCCACATGCATTTATCACAGTAACTTACAGAAAAATATGCCAAATAAGAGATTAATAACTTTGAAATGATGGACCTGTTTATTAACCCGATAGTTGGCTATACACTCTGTATGCTCCATCTATCTGTTTTCTGACTCAAATGTATTTATGAGAGAAATTATGCAAAAACCTAGCTTATCTCTTAAGATAAATGCTGATGCCTTCATAACCAAATATCTCACCTGTCGAAATGGATCTTAACAGCGTGGTCTGGCTGTGCTTCAATCACCCACTGACAGTTCAGGGAGTCTTTGTAGAAGGAGGGCCATCCGGGAGACAGCAGGACCCCAGTGGGAGCAGTGAGATGGCCCCCACAAGGAGCTGGATGCAAACAAGACACATAATAACAACAGACAAAGTTAGAAATGGATCTTACTCTCTTATTGCCCTCACCTACCTCACATAAAGCCACACTCATCTCACTTTAATTTATTTCAGCTCTGATATCTTTTCCATATTTGCAGTTTTTAATACATCAACATTTACCTCCAGAATTTTGCCTGTGCCAATTTTGTGCTAAGCTAAACAATTTTGAGTTTAGACAGGGCCAAAACAATTATAGATAATTCATGGTGGAAATCAAGTATATTTATGGAGGGAAAATGCCAGAAATATGGCTACACTGAAGAAAAAAAAAATAAAAAAAAAATCACAAGCAATGAAGCTGGCAGTTACTGCTACTAATTTACAGCTGTAACATTCCAAACCGCTTTATCTTAATTAATGCTCATAAAATGGATATGGCGTGTCTGTCGAGCTGCTTTCCAACCATACAGACCAGTAGTAAGAACATTATACATTATAAATCTGCTTTAGGCAATTGACAACATCTTTCTGGCCTTACTTTAATAACTTTATCAGTAGATAACACCTTTGCCCTGTTGATTGCTCTGTAACACTTAAATAAGAAAAGAAATCCTGTGGCAATCCTCTTTGTGCATAGTTAAACAGCAGCATATGTGCATGGGATCCATTTTAGAGAATCATTAAAGAAATGAAACACAATTATCCTTCCTTGTCCAGTGGGGGAGATAATATTTTCCCACACCCCTTATTTAATAAGGTGAAAACCATATTGATTTTGATTGTCTATTCTATCCGGCTCTTAACAACAGGAAGCATTTGATGACTTCTTTTTTGGATGTGCAGTCAAGATAAATATGGATAGGGATAAATATGTTTCCAAACAAAACCACAGTCACTTCAACAGTGACCCCACAGTTCTTGTTATCTGAATGCGACTAAGACATCTGTTTGCATCTGAGTTTGCATATAAACAGCCTCCAAAGGTTAAGGAGTTTACATTAACAATAAAAAATGATGTATTGTTTAAAAGAGATTGAGTTCTCAGTATATTTAAATGTTTATAGAACTGTGATTAGAGAAGTGGTTACCTTCACAGCGAGGTACAGCAGCAGACCAGACAACATTTCCATCCTGGATGATGCACGTCACCTGATCTGAGCCCTGAAATATATATATTTAGAAGTAATTATAACATGTACAGTATTTGATATTTACCATTGTTCCAAGCATTAAAATAAAAAATGTACCTGAGTCCTAATGAATCCTTGATCACAGCGAAAAGCTACTGAGCTGCCGAGCTGAAACTGGTCTCCGTATCTTTGCCCGTTGACAGGAACGCCAGGATCATGACATTCATTTTGTCCAAATGCTACAGATACGACAAAACGGACTTTAATAAAGAGCCCATTCTAATCATACAGACTCCATACATAGAGAGAAAAAGACGTTTACAAAATATGCCACCTATGGGACAATGTACCTTGACATTTTAGCACCTAGCCGTTAACAATACCAAAGAACAATAATTAAGATTAAAACCCATCGCTATAAAACTGTCAGTAAATGTGACACCTGCACCGAGAAATATGGAAATGGAATTTTGTCTTCACATAGATTCAACCCTGTCGTGTTTAGCTTATATTATGCCCATTCCAGAGATTAACCTGATCCCAGTAAAATCACACCTCCAGTGATTGGACATGTCTCAGGTTGATTAGCTACCGATGCAGAGGAGATGTGTGCAGCAAGAAAATGAAATGGAAAGAAGAACAAGAGACAGAATGGTATATGTCATATTGAAATAATGTACAGGAGGATTTTGTCCAGCCACAATGTAGAGCCGAGTACCACTCAGCTGTAATACGCTAAAAAAATACTCATTTTTTTATGTCAGAAGTAACATCAGGGAAAATAAGTACATGCTGGACATAAACTTTTCAGGGACAGGGAAGAACTAAAACTAATATAGTGTAAGACAAATTGATACAGCAATCTCCACAGTACCTCCCTCCAGTATTTATATTTCAGAATATTGATTCAAGAAAAAAGGGCCTTAATTTGTCTGAAACTAGAAAAAAAATCTATAGCACATGCATTAACCATTTGTCTCTGTCATCCAACCAGGGCACACACAATTCCTACATGTTGCATCACAAAAACAGAAGAAAAATATATGGATGAATACAGGTGGTTATAACATTACGCCTTAATAACACCTGTCTGGTCAAATCACATACAAGTCAGTCAGAATTCACCACAAAGAGTCATGTGGAGCAGCCTAAGCTTGCAGCAGACACAGTGCAGAGGCATGAGCAGGTCCAAGTTTAAATTGGGAAACACCGAAGTAAGCCAAACCGCTACTGTGTGTCACTGAAGTGTGGCTAATCATTTGTCATCGAGCATCGGAACAAGTTTGTTTATTTTAACATGGTTTAATGTCCTTGGCAAATCCCATAAAAAAGGCATTATGATAAGTCAGTTTGAAGGGTAGCACCGGCACTCAGTCACTCATCAGTAATGTCCAGGCGTCAAAAACAGTCCACAGTGTGGGATTATTTAAAAAGGATGATGGTAATTCCAACTTTAGAAGTAAATATTGACTTGTCATATACTTAAATCTTCAGGAGTTATTTAGTAGAAGAAAATCAACATGTATTCATAAGATAATATAATCATACATACTGGTATAGCTGATGTTGAATCCTTTTCCTGTATTTGAATGATCAGACTGAAATTCCAGCCTCATGATGTGTCCATTTGAGGCAATTTGGGAAGGGACATCTTTTCCAGAGAAAGTCCCAAAAGTGGTCGGCTCAGACAGACCTGAAATAGAAAAGAGACACTTTTTTATTACTGTCTGTCATGTTTGTGTTCACAATTTTAGCAGAACGCTCACATGAGATGGCAGCCATTGTTGTGATGGCATGACAATTTTAGTACGATTGTTTCCACTGTGAGCTAAATTGATCAAATAAGGCTTTTTTCTCAAATATGGAAACTTAAATCTCTTGTAGCAGCAGGTAATCACTCCAAGGAAACTCCAGAATGGTGTCTGTATAACAAATGCACCACACGGCTCTGCTTGGTTTACTAGCATTAAAGCAAAAGAGGCCTAGGAGTAGCTGTTCCTTTGTTCAGACGATGCATCAGGGTGAATCACCGAGTGGATTGTGGTGCCCACCTCATTACCATTCTTTCACCTGAATGTGAAGGTAAATCATGCATTCCTGGACAATTCCTTCACTATGGCAAGGGACATTATCTTTTTAAAGTATCCATCATTCCCCAGGGGGTTCATGATTACAATAAATGGCTGAACCTAGCTGCTATGTTAATATATGCTCTGGCATTAAGGCATCATTCTATAGCTATTAAAGGACCCAGTGTATACCAATTAAATGGTCCAGAGACCATTACACCTCCCCCACTGGCCTGAGCAGCTGTAACCATGCATCACCTCATTTTTGTCTGAGACATTTGTGTCGCAGTGTAGGGCCATTTACTGCAACAAATGGCCCTACACTTTTGTTTAGCAGGATACACTTTGCTCTCGAGAGTGCACCCCCAATGAGCCAACAAGCAGCAACATATTCAGCAGGGGTTCAATAAAGCCCTAAAGGGACTGACATAACACAGCCCAGCAGGCTAATATTACTGAGAAATAGCAAATACATTATGCATTAGGAATGATATCCCATTCCCAAATATGGTAATACGATGTGAGAACATGTGAAGGCTGAAGTATAGAATGAATAAATCAAACAGGTATAGGAATAAACACATTAACCCGCAGATGTTGGGCTGTGAGGTCTGTGTTGTGGAGAGAAAACCTGATCAGCCATTTGAGTGTGACAGCTGTTTGTCACTGCCACTGTCCTATTGCTGCAAATTCAGAAAAGGAAACTTATTCCTTGCTTTCTGCGGTGAATTATTCGGCTAAACACTTTTTGATTTATCTCTACTAAGTGCCCCTAAAAGACAGATAATATTTTGTTACTTAGATCTCACTTTTCAAATCAATCTTAGGTATTATCAAAGGTTTCTACTGGAGAAGAATATGGTACGTAAGAATCCAAATTAATTAAAGTACACCGAGATAATTTGTCTGTCTTTTTGTCCTCAAGTCTATTCATTTTTATATTGTTATATGAAGTGGAGAGAAAGCAAATGTCAACAGCTCCAATGCTTTGTGCTCCTACCTTTTATCTATTGCCTGAAAAATCCTTTGTAAAAGCCTACACCTATATTCTTCAATTACATATCAAGTGACAACAATAGCTCTCTGATTTCCATTTACATATTCACTTTAGTCTGTCTTGTTTTTGGTTTCCTGAATGGAGGATAATATTTATTCATCCGTAAAAGCAGGCAAAGCCGTAAGCGTCAAGGTCACACACACACACACACACACACACACACACACACACACACACACACACACACACACACACACACACACACACACACACACACACACACACACACACACACACACACACACACACTATATGTGTGTGTATGTGTGTTGGGGAATTGAAAGCTTTAAGGATTCCCTGACATAGAGAAACCTTAATGTTATCATACAGGCATGAAATATTCGTGTTTTATTTTTAACTTACTATTAATAATACATAAGAGCACACCTGAGGTCATAAACATTGTCAGTTTTGAGATGTTAAATAATGTGAGTGTTTATCTAGGGCTTGAGGAACTCAAAGAAAACTCAAAAGAAAATACTGCAGCACAACTTGAGCTGATTTTAACCAGCGCATCTGCAATGACTGCCTGACAATTACTTTTTCAATGAAACCACACAAAAGTTGTCTACAGAGGCATAGTTTTACATCCAGTCAATTAAACCTGATCTTTAATGGTCAATCAAACCACAGCTTTACTTGATTCAGTTTAAATCAATAACACATATTACAATGGGGACTGTGAATCTAATTGTCTGTGTTCTGTGTGGAAGGCAAAATTTGTGCAAGGCATGTTGAAACCATTAAAAATGTTACTATCCATCTATTGATTCGTCCCTTCAGTTTGACAGCCCCGTATTCATCAAACCCACTGTGCATTTTCAGTAACAGATGCAAACCGCACGCTCAAATTTACAATAAGTATTCCTCAAAGCTGCATGTTAGTTCAGGACAAATTAGTCATTAAAGATTGTGGCTGTAAATGCAAAACTCTGAGAAGTTGGTTATTTAGGAACAACATGCAAGATATAATTACCTTCGTCTTTGACAACCAACCAGTCAAACTGTGGCTCAAGGTCGAAGTCGGAAAAGAGGAGGTGGATGCGACTCCCTGGTTCAGAGATAATCAGCCACACACAGTTAAGGTTGTTGCCATACTCTTCTGGGTAGTTAGGGGACAAGATAGTCCCAGATGGAGCCGTGAAGTTGAAGAAACATGAGACTAAAGGGAGGAAGACAGAAAGGGACGCAGAAGCACAAAAGAGTGTAAGAGGAGTTCAAGGTATTAAGTAAAACAGAATAGGAGGTAGAAAGCCAGATAGCTGAAAATACAGATAAAAAGAGTTCATTTAAAAATGACACGGTTATAGATGGTTATAGGGCTTACCATTAATCTATAAGATACCTACAGACACAGCTGGGTTTGTTGCCCGACCACTGGTTATTGTGTTGACACGTGATGCTCCTTTCACCCACAAGTTCAAAAGCTGACTGGCAGAAAAAGGTCAGTACATCTCCATGTTGAAAGCGATCTCCGCTACGACGACCAAACGCTGGCACCCCAGGGTCACCGCAGCCTCCCCGTTCAATCTCTGGAACATGCACGAACACAAAGAGCCATGATACACTGATAATTATTGTCAACGTATGACATTCAGATAAGCCTTTGCCTCTTCTGGCCTCTGGGAATAGCATTAAGCAGCAAACACATGCATACTGCGTACAATTGTATTATTCATACTGATATAAGTATTTATTGTCCTCAACTTCCTTTTACTTGCAGCAAATAAGCATCACACAAAGCTCACCATGAATAACAAGGATGTAAGGATGTTTATTCTTTACTTCTGCACAGAACAAAACAAGTAAGGCTTACTCCAATTACTCCAAAGCCAGTTACTGTGCAGTGTTAAATATGCTTGGAGTGTATATTTGCCTGAGTGTATTTTTGAATCACGCGGCGGCCTACACACAGATCTGTTTACAGACTTCACAGAAGCCCAGATGAGTAGTGAGCCAGTGGGAGGAGAGTGGATTCAAGTTTATGCAACAGCTAATCTCCTCGGACCAGTGCTGGCAGTAGTCCTGATTAGGCTGTCAGAATACTGACAAATGGGAAAAATTGACAAGTCATAGAAGCAGATCAGCACTAATGTGGCTATGTGGAGGAGGAAGAAAAAAACATGGGCTATTATTTCTAAATTACAGTGACACTGGATGAAAGGCATCCACTGAGGTATATTGAAGTATATTTACTGTTTGTGCTCTCAAAGGTAATTACCATTAGGGTAATTGTAGAGTAATTCAACTTTAATTGTAAATGGCAAAACAATAAGTGAAGTTGCACAGACTAACGCAAACACATGCACGGATCCTTACACATTATGGTTAACTAGCGGGAGTTACTACTCCAAGAATAACATTGACATTTGAGTCATGGTATAAACACGACCACCTTCCTTTTACACTTATTGCGCTATTTTATCTTCTTCTATGCGGGATTGAAATGGCATTAATGTAATTGCTGAACTATCACTGAACTGCACTAAAATCATATTCCATCATGCTGCCCCTGCTTTTTCTTTGTTAACCACAATTTCTTTCCACTTTTGCCATTAACGGTGTGTGTTTTTATTGAGCGCTGTTACTAAGCCTGTGGAAATATACTTCCATCAACCCCCTGTCATCTCCTAACACATGCTTCTATATGCCCTTGGGTGCGCTGTGGGCAAATACATCCCAAGGAGACCATTCGGTGTATTTCACTGTCTTGCTAAAAATAAATATAGTATTGAAAATGGCAACTAACATTCATAAGTGTGTGTGTGTGTGTGTGTGTTTGTGTGAATTGTTTGAGGCCAAAAGCTAGTTGTTGCACAGCTGATGAGTGTCAGGATGGATTTGCGAGATTTTAAGACAGCATGTGGTCAGTCGGCATGTGATGGGGACAGGCTATATTTGCCTTATTGCCTTTATTGTCACGTCATTCATGACTCTTTTATGACAAACATTTTATCGATATAAAGGGGAATGCATCTGTAAAACATCAACAGATGGAAATGTTTTGCCTTTATTTCCTCAGTTCCCACCTTTGTTTACTTCAGAGGGACATTTTAGACAATAATAGCTCACAAAACAAAAGAAAATGGAGCAAAATGATGTAACAGGTGGTGGAAGTTCTTTAAAAGCCAGAATAAACCTGGATTTAACAAACCTTAGAAAAAACATTACACAAAAGTCATTATTCTAACATCAAACACTGTCAATCACACAATCATTTGATTCCCACATTAGGTTATGTGGCAGATTGGTGTGGTTATCTTTCTCGAAATTGTGTAAAATAAAAACAGATAAACAGATGGACCTGCAGAAGTGAGAAGGCCTGAATTAAACCGGTCGATAAATACTGACTTTTAGTGTTCTGTGATTGGAAGTCAATTGGAACTAGCCATCAGGCATCCATTTAGCCATTTATATTGTATAAAACCTAGTCCTATAAACATTTAATACCAATATAAAGTGCAGGATGGGCTGAAATAACAAATAAATAAATCACATTAATACCCTGCACAGCCAATGGCCATCTGCTTGAATATTTGGCAGGAGTATTTGACTAAAACGTTAATTATCATAATGGGTGTGCAATGATATTTTATTCTCCTGGGCATGCACAGAGCGGCCAAGATTAACACATGTAACATGACAACATTCAAAGACATTGCTTTACACACTTCAGCTGCGGCTTGCCTGCCAGCTTGAAAACCTCTGAGATCTCAGGGGGTAACACTGATCAAAGTGTACAATAAGTGACATTATCCAGTGTGACAGATGCCCAAAGATATACCCAAGGGCTCACACACACACAACCCACAACAGGCAGCTGTTTAGTTATCCTAAAGTAGAGCAGAAAGTGCAGGTTGTTGCATTGTTGTCAGCTGTTTTGTTTTATCATTTTAAAAATCTGCTGGACATTAAGATAAAACCTAAGTGAAAGAACGAAAACACTTTACAGCTAAGAAAAAAACAAAAACAAAAGTGTTAAAATGAAGGATGTGGCAGATGTCAAGGCAATAAACAACATAACATTATCTTTAACAACCACATCACACTCACTTTCAACAAACACTTGTGCCTGTAATGTTTGTGTTGTTGTTTGACTTGTAAATGCATGACTTTAGCCCATTGACCATAGATGCAAGCTAGCTCCTATATGTAACGCTGGCCCAACATTTATAATCTAATAAACAAAACCAAATTTCACCAAACAGAGCCACTCAACAGCACTGTACTGACTCCAGTGTGTGGCCCCTGTCCCACAAAAACACCGTCAGCAACATCACTGCCTCAAACAAGCTTAACCGAGAGCGTAACCTTCACCCAGCTCATTCTTCTGCTCACAGCCCTCACTCTCTGACAGACAATTCTGTGTCCTCACTCCAGCTGTCATTTTGAGTCGTTCTTTGTCAGTTTCTCATTGTCTCTCTCTCTCTCTCTATGCAGTAGTTAAATTACCTCTCTACCTGTCTCTGGTGACTTTGATTTACAGCCATCTGCTTTGGATCATCGGCAGACACTAATCAAAAATATAAATCTAATAAATGGGATGTTCAAAAGCAACTCAAAGCATCATATATATCACTTCCATTTTTAAACTAAATCAATGCATTCATTAGCTTCTTGCTCTGGTATCCAAGGACAGAAAAAAATGCACGCGTTTTCCCTTGAATCATTTCGTCAGCAAGCCGTGACTTTCACACTTCATTATATGAGTGCAGAGATATTAGCTTGTGAGTTTATCTGTGCATGAGGCAAAGGGAGTCTTTAAAGCTATCAAGTCATACCTTCATAAACAGCCTTGAATCCTGCAGAACCAATGGTATCGTCGGACTGCAAGTGAAGCCACATCTGATTGGACAGGCTGACGATGAGGTCTGGGACATTGGTGCCGGTCAGTCTACATGAACACACAAGTGAAAATTATAAAGATTTTACTGTGAATTAAACAGGTTATATTACTGTATAACATCAGTTGTCAGTGAATTTCTTTAATGGTGTAACAAACAAACAAAAAAGCTGTTCCATATCATTTGCTAGTTGCATATTGTGATTAAATAGTATGGCTGCATATGTGTGTGTTGTTCTTACACGTAGAGCACCCTGCGAGTGTCCCCTATTTTCCCTCCATCTCCAACCGTCAGAGTGTCGTAGCCTCTTTCCAGGTCAAACTCTTCGAATGACAGCTTTATCACCTGAAAGAATGCAGAGAAGGGAGTATAACTCATATTGAAAGACTTTATGGTGGATACAGCCTGGGTGGCCCTGTGCTTCAATTCAAAGCAAAAAAGAGAAATGAAGATCTGTATGCTTCTCTAGATAAAATACTACCAACATCAGACTTCATCAGCAAATGTATTAAAACAACAAACAAAAGTGAAATAAATATATCTAAAAATGGATTTTCATCGCAAAATCTCACTGATGTCACTTGATAAAGGAATAGAACTTGCTTGATTCAGCACTCTTGTTCTTATTCGGCATTCACTCCTTTATTTTCATGGATGCACAAATCACTGTGTGATGTGAGATCTACGCACTCCAAAGCACACTTGCGTTGGGAGAAATTGATTGTGAAATGCTTTACTTGCAGGCTCTGTGGTGTATGTAGCTGCATGCACACAGCAGCAAAACATAAATCAGGTCTGCACTTTAAAATGCAGTAATACTGGGATTTGGGTATTATTTGCTGCTTGTCCATTATTTATTAGCTGTAAATCTTCTTCCTGACTGCGTGGAAGATGACAAATTTCTGCTGTGTTCAGGAAAGCTCCCAGAGAAAAGAGATGGTCTCAATCAATGACCCTCTGGAACATTCAAGGCCTGAGATGAGACATGAACATCAAATTTAGTAGAAGGGGATCAGTCAGCAGAAGGCACAATAATAATGAAAATGCTAACCTCAGGTGACAGTGGTGTAAAAACCATTTCAACATGCTCAAATCAGCTTGGCAACAACTACGCCTTTGGTAGACTGTGTCAAAACACAAAATACTGAAAAATGCTCTGTAAAAGAATGTGCACATGGAAGACAGATATATATTTATGAAGAAGATATATGTGTGTAGCTGTCTTGTGATGTAGCGCCCTGGCTATAGCTGAAAAGTCGGAAATATCAATTCAAACGCTGACTGCTCGTTCATTCATTCACCAACACATTCATACATATCATAAAATGTCTAAATTTTAGATTATAGGCCACTTTTGTTTACATCTTGAGCCGATGCCTTTCCAGGTACACACACAATGACATGCACCAGCAGCCCACCCAGTCAGGTAATGTTTGCTCACCTTCTCCTCTCAATACTTAACACTCCCTGTGGACTGGCTCTCCTGCCAAGATGTCATATGCACTGACCTGAATGCTTTCCTGATGTATTAAGACAGCCACATAAACATTCATGAGTCTTGTTTTCAAATGCTACTCATACTGAACTATATGTTGCTGAAGCAATAAATATTTGTCAGATGTTTAGGTTGAAATGTTCAGGATATGGTTTTGTCACATTTATGTACAGGGCTGATTTGAACATTTCTCACACTCTTCTGTTTGCATATAGTAATGTGCATTTTAAAGGTCAAAATGCCAAATTAGCTTATTTTTAGTAATCTTATCATTTTGAAAATACAAATCTAACTAAAATTGTTTTACACAGAACCAAGTAGTTCACACATTCAAGCTTATTTATTTACATATTACACAATTACACAATGGAGCTTGTGGTGGAGCATGGTCTGGTCAGCGCTGCTTGGTTTGTTTATTTACTCCAAGATCATTTGGCTAAGATGTATCTTGCCAAAGGTAGTATGGGAAGTAAAGGAAGTAAGGAAGTATGAACCCTCACCTGGATTAAAAAAGTGTACAGTGTCCAGTTCAAAGTGACAAGATAAAGAAACAATCTTTGTGGTCTGACATTGTATGCTCTGAAATCAGTCTCCTTGCCCTGGTGCAGCAGATGTGTTTTTACCACTGTGTTCAGTGGAGCTTTAATGAAATTTCTTTGAGCCCAAGTCAAGAACCAGTTTAAAGCATATACTGAGGTGACCTCTGGTCTGAACTAGTACAGAGAAGGAACAGCAGTCCTGAGAGCAGAGTGAACTTGAATTTCCTGGTCTAGATTGTGCAGCTTTGCCGAGTTGTTGGTGAGCTGACATAGTGACAGTTCAGGTCTTTTTTTTCAATAGATTACATTCGGACCTTCAGACAAACAATCTATTGTAAAATAACTGAAAGTACACAACCTACTGTACTCAGCACTGACCTGGGAGTTAGTTATTTGTAATATCCCCTCATTAGAAACCTGAACAACTGAAAAACAATTCTCCAGTTCAGAATAAGTGCAAGTGAGTGCTGCAACACTCTCCATCCATCACCTTTTGCTTATTTGAAGTGGGAATTGTTCCAACGGACTATCATGGCATTCCCAGGCCACCCAAAAGATATAGTCCCACCTCCAATGTGTCCTGAATCTACCACCTCACAGCCTGGAACAGCCCCCCAGGGTGGCATCAAGAGGGCAACCAGAATACATGGCTGAGCCACCTCAACCGCAGCAGAGCTCAACTTGCAACATGTATTCAATAGCACTGACAACAACATAATCCAAACATGCCGACAACAAACTAAAGTCCCTCCAACCCATGACTGTGCCGAGATATACTGTTCATAAAAACAGAAATGCATTTAGGCAGCTGGCCCCAGTGTGAGTGCACCCAAAGTGACTGGGTGCCGCCACTGACTATTGCCAGACTCTATTAAAACAAGGGAAGACAGGCGTTAGCTGCTTCATTAGTGTGAAGGCCTAAGCACTGACTTATTGCTTTTACATGCTAATTGTTTTTCATGGTGTCAAGGGCCACTGTTTGTCTCAGTAGGCTTAAGCCAGAGGACAGAGAGTGACCCTAGACAGATGGCCAGCCAACGAGGATAAAGAAAAAGTAATTACCAGTCTACTGAAACAAAATGTATTTGGGTTACAGTAAACTATAGACTAAAAGCACTACAAGCAGAAAATGACAATAAAGAAAAATGGCTCTTTTTTATATTATATTACTATATATAATAATAACATAATTAGTTGATTGTGTAAAATGTTGAGTGTCGGTCATGTTTGTTCAAATGACATGTTTTATGTATGTATGTTGTATTTTATTATTATTTGCTCCGTATTTTTCTGTTTGGCACTAAATTATTGCCTTAATGATACAGAGTCAAAAAATAGATGCTGCTTGTGGTGCCTCGTAATTATCAGCTGCACCACATTTATGTGTGCATGAAAGTATTAGAAATATCTGGAATGTGGAAAGTCATTTTCTCAAACATAAGGATAACATCCCACTACGCCATCAACAGCCTCTGTCAGAGAGGCACAGGGAGAAAGAGTTAGAGATAAAATGGTCAGTTAATCAGCTTCATTGGCAAATAATATTAAAAATCCAGAATGACCAAAAAGCCTTGAATTAGACAGGGGCGTATAAATGCATTCCTATTACCATAGACACTGGTGGTTATTTATTTACTCTGCACTTCACTTCTGATTCTGAGCTAAGTGACCAGTCATAATAGGTCCATGTTTTTATTTGCAGTGCTTTAATTCACACAGAATATTTTCAAGAGAGCAGGACAATAATCTCAGTGATTTTAAAAGGACTAAATGCTTCTAGTCATGTGCTCCTAGTTAGCAATGGTGAGGCGTAAATGCTGGCCAACCTTATGACCTCCTCTGTTTAGGAACTCATCAGAGCACCGTTGGGAAACAACACCAGTCTAAGGGTGTGTTTACACTTGTAGACCAGAACAGAAAACAATCCCTTTAGTTTAAGGTGTGTGGATAATTGCTCAGCCTAATTGGACATGATGTTAACTTTGTAACATAATTAAAACGATGGCAGGAATTTCAAATGCACTTGTTTTATGAGGTTTGTCTTTAAAGTCGAAATGAGCCTGTACCAAACACTAATAAGGCATTTTACCTACTAATTGCTCCAGGTTTGCTTTTTATTTTATTAACAGACATTGCTCTTTTCTTCTTGGGAAGCCCTCAAGTCACATGATTTAAGCGTGGTATCGTGTCACATTCTGCCTTTTCATGGGGTCTTGGTGGGCATTTTTAGTCCACACTGATTGTTCTAATTGCAATAAACATTTTTAGGGTGAAAACACCCTAAAAAGGTAAATATGGTCAAAAGGGAAAAATCACACATATGATTTCAGAACACCAATTCTGCAGGTCACTATTTCACCCCTTTTAATTATATTTTTCAGACTAAAAGCATAAGTAAAAATATTTGGTTAAATCCGGATGTAAAGTTGGAGCCTAAAAAAGCTTAATTTGAGCAAAATGCTACCACTCACTAAGGGGCATAAGCTTGAGAAATACCCTTGGCATTTTTCAATAAGATAATGGAACTGGACAAACTCATAATCTAATCCAGTTTAAACCTCAGGGGTCTTCACTGGCATTAATTTCTGCATCAAGTAAAATATAACTAATAATAGCAGGACAGCACACAATGCTTCCTGCCAGCTCTAAAGTGAACATAATGAGTCATGCATGAATGTGACCTAACATTTAGAGCCATATTACGACACAACATACAGATGCACAAACATATTATTATGGATTCATCAGGAGTGGGAGAGAGATGATTAGAGATCTAATGGAGATGTGTGATGATGCGTTTCAAGCTGGTTGTATGTATGTGTGTGAGCAGTCAACCATACTTCAGGCTTCAGCAAATGATTATCTGCCTGATACAGAATCAATTCAGAATCAAATGGCTACCCAAAGTTAACAATTTACTCCACAACGTAGTTTTTACAATCTCAGGGAGTTAGCAATTAACTTGACAGACAGAAAGCACACAATCTCACCACATTTTCCCAACAAGCTGTCAGACCAATACAAACTCTATCGATTGCCCTGCTTTTATTCAGAACTTAACAGAATGACAAGCAGACACACCAACAGCCAGCAGTGTTTACTGCTTATTTAAACCTGTGCACGTAAACACGCAAGTAAGGAACGAAAAGCTTACACACTTCAATAAAATCACAGGCCTCTATCTCAATTTTGTATAACATGCTATACATGAAAGAAGTCATCTGGAATAATAGTCAGTCAAAGGCACTGAGCAGGAGAGAGGAAAACAAAATGGATGAGACAGGGACAGAGCACAGGATTTAGACTCAATCAGAGATAGGAAAAAGGGAGAGAATGGTCTAAAAAAAGATTATTGTATTTTATTCTGCCCTTGTGTTGTTTGTTTTCATGGCACTTAATGAATGCAATGGTGACTTTTGTTTATTCAGCATTGTGTGTGTTGACTTGCTACTAGTTCCTGCGTTTTAAAACACCAGCAAAACTGTAACTACTTTTCACCCTCTTAAATACAAAACCAAACTAGACAGCTCAATCTTGAGGGTTTAAGCACACTGTAGACTTGTGTCTAATGTTTCCTTACATAAAAAAGCTGAAAAATATAGTAGCCACCAACAAATGACTTATTTCAAGGGAGTCAGTCTGTTTCTACACAACAAACCTAATACAGAAACAGTACAGAACCCCAAAGATGACCACTGTCCTTCAGCCTCGGTAAGTGTTTTTCTTTTTTTTAAACCCAATAATGGTTCCTCTTTATTGTGCTTTCTTAAGGGTTATCTATTAGAAAAAAATAAAATTTAAATATCAATGATTCTTCACTTAAACATAGATTCACTTAAGACACTAATGTAGAGGATTTTTTTCTACAACTGTATTGTTTAGGTCATTGATGGATTGTTAAATCCCTGGATTGGTATCTCTGTTCTATAGCTGCTGAATTGAGCCTCCTGTAGTCTATAACAGACTCCATGCTTCTGTTTGTCTTTGTCCTTGTGGCTCCCTCTGTGTATGTAGATAGTGACATTCTGCAAAGGCCAGCAGCTCTAGTAGCTGAATTTGTCATTATAGGACAATGTTAAAGTGCTCTCAAACAGCACACAGCCTGTACACATGCTCAATAATTTGTACAAATTCTGATATTATTAGCACAGATAACAGATTATACACAAACGGAAGTTGAAATAAATTTATATACAGGTCAGGAAGTTATAATTCAAATATAATATTTTCATACTCCCTACTGTGGTTCTATTTTTCTCACTATAACATAAAAGGGCCTTGGACAACATTGAGCGTTGCCCCTTGAAAACCTGAATGTCTCCAGTTGATCATACTGTAAGAGTTGTAGAATCATGTATCCCTACATATGTATCCCTAGTGAACATGCTATTGGTACTTGTAGTGGTTAATTATGGGGCATCAGAATAGTACCAGATCCTTACAACCAGACCACATATGTTCCACAACTTTTCTTCTCTGTTCAATGTCTTTGATCAAGTGTTTCAAAAGCTTCATGCTGTAAAGTTTTTCTCTTTTCACTGCCCTCAACTTTTAGCATGATTCAAACTCAGCATTTTAAACAAATCAAGTAAAGTGAAGGCAGGAATGAACATGAGAAAGGACTGAAGAGCGATGCAGAGAAAGATGTTTGCAGGAGAGAGGGAGAAAGTGCAGGTAGAGTGGAGACAGAGGATAGAGAAGCAGAGAAACCAAAGACAGGATATGTGACAGGACATGAGACGCAGATAAGAGCACAAAGAAAGCGCTGATAGAGACTTGAGATTCTGTAGCACTCACAGGTAGATGAATAATTCATGTTCACACAACTATGATACCACAACAAAAATCTCTTCACAAAATCGAAGTTTGGAGACCATAAGGTCTGCACTGCAAATATATGACAAGAAATGTGAAGTGCACTACTTTATCATCTCTTTAACTTTAAACTTTATAATCTGTTTATAATAGATAAATATAATACTTTGTAATTTAATAATAATAATAATAATAATAATAATAATAATAATAATAATAATAATAATAATAATAATAATAATAATAATAATTTGTAAAACATGTATTGTACTATTGTTTATACAAATGCACTTGCTTTATAACATTTGAAAATGGTATGATAATGGACGTACCTTCCCAGAATCCATTGCAGTGATGACCCACACACAATGTGCATTGTTCTCATATTGAACAGGGTAGTTAGGTGAAGTTATGATCCCTCTGGGCCCCCGTAGGTTACTGCCACATGTTCGAGCTACACAGCAAGAGAAAGACAAAAGGATTTCAGGTGGAGCCAGTAATTGGTTATATTCTGATTTTAATATATTCATGCTCAATTAATGCTAAAAGTATACTATATTTGTCAATTTTCCAGACACTGAAACGCATTAAAAAGATCAAGGCAGTAATTCAGTTTACACCAAATGACACCAAATGGCTTGTTATATTAAAAAGACAAAGGCCGGCAGTGGGAGGGATGGTGGCAGAGGAAGAAAAATGCAATTATCCCAAACCACAGGGTTCAGTGCAAGGTAAACAAAAACTGTGGTTTGTCGATAGTGAATTTGATGGACCATTAGTAACCAAGTGTCATCTTCCATTGCCTTTCTTTGCGTCATGCAATCAAATAAATTTCTTTTTCCCAGTCTTAAGCCCTCAGCAGAGTTCTTTTTCCACAAACAGTAACAGCTGGTGACATTAAACTGATTACTTTGGGCTATTTGCAAAATACCCAAGGTAGAAAGCTCACTTATAATCACAAAATTACAAAGTTCAAACACATTAGGATTGTTCAGATACCGTTTTTATGTTGATATTTGTTCATACCTTAAGAAAACAGTAGTGGCAAAAAGAAACCAGTGAATTTCTGATCATGAACAGAACAGATTTGGATACATAACATGTTTGTGCGTTATATATTTTGAATAAATAATTTTGAACTTTACGCTTGTGTTTTATGTAAAAGTATATTTTAAAATATAATATCAAAGATGTATCTCACCCTCTGTAAAGTGCGTACCAAAGAAGCATGAAACTGCAACGGAAACCTATTTTAACAATATAGCGTTTATTTTAAAGAAAAGGTCATTTCAAGGTAAAGATGGAGTTTTCACTCCTCTGCTGCTAAAACCCTCAGTACCTTTGCTCCTCTGAAGCCTGTGCAGCCCCGTTATCAACAGCATTTTTCATAATATGCTTCCGAGTGGTCTATTTTACTCACATTGATTTTGTCCTGAGTGATGCTCAATATAATATGTCTTCCCTTAACAGGCTCATAATGTTGGTGCCTTAAAAAAGATGTTTGTTGAAAAAGTCCAACATGTTCAGAGAGATTTCAGATGATGTTCGACAGCTCATCCAGACACCACAGGAGCCATTTAGAAAACATGTTCCATTTTATCAGACACTCCAAATCAATACAAAAGTACACTAAACTTTTACAGATACGACTGCCTCACTACTTAAACTAATTACACATCATCAGTGACATCCTCAGATTGTCATAATTAATTTATTTACTAAAAACAGCTGAAAGGAGACCAAAAGCAGTTGAAAAAAAATGACCAAAACAGAAAAGAGAAGATAATAATCTTTAAAAGAAAGAGAAAAGAAAGGCAGAATAAAGGGCAAGAGGAAAGACATGAAAATACCAAGAGAGGAAGGAGAGAGAGGAGGAGCTCCGATGACTGATCTGCCTGTTAATTAGAAGCGAGTGGCGAAACACATAGTCACACATCGAGATACACACACGTGTACACACAGCGTCACATTGATGCCGATTCATTCCAGAGAGCAGCTTCTAATTAGGACTAAAGTCTCAGCAGAGAATGAGAAAGGCTCCAGAGGTTGAATCCCAGGATAGTGATCAAATCAGATAGACCGGAGCCACAGTGAAGCCATTTTCAACCTCTGTCCGTCTGTCTGTCTGGGTCCTGCCCGGGTCCTGCCCTAAACAAACACCCCTGTTCCCCTGGTGCTCACACAAACCTGTCTAACACCTTTCAGTCGGTTGGAGGCAGCAAAAACAAGCTACAAACACTACCTCATTTCCCTTTCATGTTAATAACACTCTTGAGCTAACAGCTTCATAAAAATCCAAAAGGCAGATAGCAACATTAGCATTCATAATGACTCTCGTTTCTGTCTACCTGATGAATGTTTGCCCCGTATTCATTCTGGCTGTAGTTCGGTTATTGCTTTTCCCCAGCTCCAGAGGGAAATATCTGGCTCTCTATCAGCTAAATTCTCCATTATCTTCTATAACTATGTGTCAACACTTTCAGTCTGCCATTTGGTGCTGGTTAGGCAGTGAATGGTGAGCTTTCTGTTTGAAATCAGTGCTGCGAAAGGGTTGGGAATGAATGGAATAGCTAACACTGCAGGGCATTGTTATAAAAACACCTTCACAACAGCTTTGTGGAAGTTTTTTATCTGCTCCACAAACAGGAAAGCAATGATTCTTCAGTTTTATACCTCAAATAAAAACATGTGCAAATGCCTACTTGATTGAATGTAAGCAGACTTTAGAGAACTATGAAATGAAGTATTATTGTTTGAGTCAAATAATATTCCATGTTCTGCCATTCTCTGTTAGCATTTCAGTGTGTGTCGTCAGTGTTATAGTGACAGGAGTCGCCGGTATCACGAACTGTAGCCGGTCTGCATCCACTGACACACACGCACACACACACACACACACACACACACACACACACACGGAGTAATCCAATGTGACATGGGCCCTACAGTACATGTCTGAGAGCTGGGACTGGCTGTCTGTCAAACATGTACACAGCTCAGGGCGAGGGCCGCTGCAGCATGACGTGAGTGCCATTGTCCGCTGGATACTTAGTGTCAATGCATTCGTTCATGTGGGGTGTGTGTGTGCAAGCTGTCTGCCCGGTGGAGCAATAAACCCAACAGGGGATTGTCAGCAAACATGCGGACAGAGGAATCTCCTGCGACGACACCCTGCCATTCGCTGCTTTCTAGTGGTCAGTCATGAGGCTGAAGTGTACATAAATTACCTCTATATATAGACAAATAAATAAATAAATACTAGATGGTGATATATGTGGAATTCTTTATATCCTGTGTATTGTATGTACACATGTCAAACTTAAGGCTTGGAGGCCAAATGAGGCCCTTTGTAATGTTTTATGTGGCGCTTTAATAGATTTAGTAGGTTAATTTTTTTGCACTAGGATTTAATTGGATGGATTGGATTTGAATTTTGCCACAAAGATAAATACAATCTGTTCAAATTCAAACTACAACCTGTTCAAATCCATCTAAATCCTATTCAGTTTCAACTAAAACCTACTGAAATACAACCACAACCTGTTCAAATCCCTCTAAATCCTATTCAGTTTCAACTAAAACCTGTTGAAATCTAACTACAACCTGTTCAAATCCAAACTGCAACCTGTTCATATCCAGCTAAAACCATTTTCCATAAAAGGAGGAAATTATTGTTAAGTAAGACTCAAATGAATTTGACAAAAGCTTCCAAATGTCACCATCTTCAGCCCCTGAAAAGATTCTTATTAACTTTTGCGGCCCCTCACCACTTTGAGTTTGACACCACTGATGTACAGTAAAGCTATTTAATACTAGGAATTTAACTAAGCTCTATTATGTTGCTTAAACATTTAACATTAATGTTTTAAGGCATGTTATGCAGGATGTTTATTTCAATTTCAAATGGATAAATGACATCTATAAACCGCAATAATAATGTAGCCATGAATATCTCAGCACACAATTCTTTGCTGGTAGAAGTCAACTTATGCAGACATTTTAAACCACATTTTAATAACTATAATGTAATAATTAATAGTTTCAAGTCATAATAAAATAAAGTTCATTCAAATATCCCATTTTTGCCACATAGTAAGCCATTGGAATGGATTAGGGCGATATGGCTAGAATACTGATTTTCTTTCCTTCGTTTTTTTATTTATGAGACACTTTGCAGTATTAATCAGTAAAATAAAGCTAGTTTCGGTTGGATGCCTTTTAGTTTTAGTCCTCTCTGTCTCCACAGATAAGGGTCTAGTATAATTTAAATGCCACATACAGCAAACAGCCCTCGGTTAAGTCAAAGCACAAAACACAGCTCTGGGTATTTCTCTAAGAATTACAACTTTTTGCCAACAAAACTATAATACATTCTCTAAAAAATAAGACAGATGCAATTGTAAACCGTGTATTTTAAGAGTTGGTGGTAAAGATTGGTTGCACTATGCAGTTGTCAGAAAACTTGTGCAGTTTGAGCAGTGGTGAAACTTACTTCTGCAGATGGGTCTGTGGTCACTCCAGGCTGCCAGTGTGTCAGTGACTCGCTGACAGGTGATACTTTTAGATCCTTGGAGCACGTAGCTGTCATCACAGCTGAACTGGACGCTGGAGCCCACACTAGTTAAAGAGACATAACAGTAACGGCCATTGTCATGAGAAATAATAATAGAAACTTGACTTGTCTTTCTGACTGCTTTGTGGCATCACGGCATGCACATCACTTCAAATTTTTTTAGGAAATCTTTTAGAGAAGTAATAATAGAACAATCATGCATCTGGTGGCTTTGGAAGAATGATGGATAGATAGTTTAATACTAAATGTCACAACTGATAATCCAAGTAGGATCTACTATTTGATGCTCTTTTCTAAACTGCACACACCTTCCTTTACGTCTCCCAGGTCATTTGTTCTGATCTTTTTGTTTCCTCATTTTCTGCCTGCCCCCTGCTGTCTTCCATGTTAGAGGGACATTGATGCCTCTGAATAGAACTCTGCGTGGTGTCTTGTCTGTAAACTTTAATGTGTCCTCCCCGCTGCTAGACACACACAGTCAAGCACCTGGCCAAATATTCACTATGTGGCTCTGCTTGTTCCGTGGCTCCGTCCCGTCGTTAAACACTGCTGCGGGTTCCCGTTAGTGCCTTTGTCGTGGCAAGTTGGGTCATTTACTTTGCTGCTTCTGTAACTTTCGCAACGCTGCTGACGCTGAAAAATCTCTCGCAGTTAGACTCTTGCTGTGAATTTTACACTTTTATGACTAAAATTCTCCGTTGCATGTGTATTGAGAGTGATGATCCATTCTCGCTGAAATGTTTTCTCCGCATAAGCGTTATCTTGTTTCTGTTCTGCCTCATCTCACAATACTGAGAGTTTGCATGTAACTGCTTAATGGTGACTGGCCTATGCCCACACACAGGCCTAACATGCATGCCCAGTTAGCATCTAATAGCTCCCAGACAAACTCCTACATACATAGACCCTGCTACTGACGGGTCTCTTACAGAAAACAGCCAGAATTGCTGATGGTTAAGAGAAGCGTCAAGAGCTAGCAAATAAAATGTGATTATCCTTTAAAAGGCTGAAAATAGAGTCAGGAAATGGTAAAACCGGCATATTAAGTTCCCTGCATAATGACAGGGGAAACAGTTCAAACTGCTAGTGAAGTGAATGAGTCGTCGAGAGAGGCCATTATTTATAATTGCCAGCTGTTGATTAAATGAAAGGTCTCTCTTTCTACTGATTTGATGACAGACAGCACAGTGTGAATTTTTGAAATGTCCACTTAGTTTCTGTCTAGTAGACTAGTGGTGGTACTAGTCCTGCATCAGTAATGTCATTTAATCGTAGCACCTTTTAACAATCGTCTATGACGGCGAAAATGTGTATCAAGACTTAAAATGGAGAGAGTCAATATGCAAAACGTGTCTAATTGCTGATACAATCCCAATGCTTCCGCAGCTGCAATTCTGGAGCAACCACACTTTTTTTGCAAATTAAAAAAAGAAGAAGGAGGAGGAATGCCATCCTAAGGCAAAGAAGCTGAAATGAAGATACTAATTTGAATGTTAAGAAATAATTTCAAGACATCTGCTAATATAGACGTCAGCGCTTTCCCTTTAAGTTCGTAATGAATAGAAGCATGCAAGTGTGCACCGGGTGAACATACTGAAAGACGGAGCCCATCCTCTTGCCATTTTCTGGAACTCCAGGATCTGGACAAACATCCCCAGCAAGGCCACTCTGACTCACTAAAAAGAGACAAAAAGATGAAAAGGCTTTTGTTAGATTCAATTTGGGCAAATACAAAACTGGGAAAATGATTTTAATTTTGATGTGTTTTATTTTCTTGGTTGAGTCATGGACTTAAAAAACTCACAGGTGCCAATACTAAAATAATACTTTTTTCTTTATTTTTTATTCTTCTGCCTGTCACATAAGAAAAAAGACAGAACACACATATAAAGGAGAAATCAAAGACTAGTAATGGACAAGCTTATTACTGGTGCTGAGAACAAACAAGAAAAAGCTTTGTGTAATTTATCTGCAGACAGAACAAGCTGCGCAAAACAAACATCGTCCAAACATTTCGGTCTAAATGTGCTTCTACAAAAGAGCGCAGACGTTGCCGACAAGCTTTTTGTTTACTTTAAAAAACAAAGACCCTGAAAACTTAGATTGGTTTTGGCAGCACGCATACTCCTGAATGGAACGAGAAAACCCACCCTGATCCCCTAACCGCTTTAATGATCCACAATCATTTTATACCGCCAACATTTTACCAGAATCTTAGCCCGAACATTGTTTTTATGTGGCAGATTACAGATAGAACCAGCCACTGTGGCAGGAGAAACAGGAATTCTGAAATTTTACTTTTGCTAATTTAGATAATAATTGATATCTCATTGATATAGCATTTGTAAGGGCTTTCAGATGATTTCAGATTTTATCAGGCTTCAATGACCTTCTCTTAAAGCAGATCCAAGTACTTTTCAAGCATTTTTACCTTAGAGCTATAATAAATTACCTGTTGTACATAATCTTGATTAACTAATCAATCTTTTAAGTAGCAAGGCCTTCATATTCAACATAAATGTACTGTACTAACCACTAATAGCTGTATAACTTCTATGACTAATAATGCGTCTATGTTATAAAAAGGATCTGTGAAAAAAATCAACCTTAAAACCTCGTCAAAGCTTTATTATGAAGGATTTTGATCAATTTGAATGTAAAGACCATGACGGCAAAATGTGGCCAATCACATTCTTGCACAAAAGAGGGAATCCCGGTCAAATAAGGGACGCTCCCATTGGTTGTTGGCCTACACATCTAAATTGTCAAGATTTACTAGGAGAGAAAAAAAAAAGAAATAGGTGGAAAAAGAAATAGGTTGAAAGCAAAGAGTGAAACACATGATTCATAGGAGAAGGCTAAATTACCAGTTCTTGTAAATAAGAAAAAGTACTTTTTGATGTTATAAATATTTCTATAGAAGGCCTAAGTTGGGTAAGTCAGTGTCTTTTTAAAGCACTTCAAATCCTAAAAACACAATATTAACATCAAGGTTAAGTATTTCAAGTACCCATTTCAACCATGATATACAGGCCCTCCAAAGTATGAAAATGATACAAAAATGTGTGGGGTTTTAATAAAGATTACTTTCTTTTGTTGCACATCACTGTACCTCGTCTATCTCTATAATCGGTTCCTATAAAAAGCACTTCCTGTCTGGCTCATATTAAGAATCTTACACTGGTTATCACACTGACTGGAAGCATCTGCTGTATGCCCAAAATGTAATGTAAATGTAAATGAGCCCAGACAACATGACAGAAAACCAGTTTAGACCATCTCTGTCTTAATGGAACTATGAGGATGAATAATGAAAGAGAGTAATCGTACGGGGAGGACTGGGAAGAATGCCGAAAACATAAGCCACTGTCTGATATCACCAAGTCATATCTGACCTCCTTCTCACTAATTCAATCTCTTTTCATGTCATTTTTATTTGTCTTTGTCTTTTCCTCTTGTCTACTTGTGTATTCTTGCTGTGCTCACCTTTCTCCTCTCACACACATTAGCTGGAGTTTACAAAGGCACGCTGAGGTTTTGTGCATCGTAGCATAAAAGATGGATGGCTGATTGCTGTGTTTGTGTGATTGCGTTGTGAGCGCGCTGATGTGCTGAGGAGTGTATAGACAACTGTGTGCACATGGTTGTGTGAGATAGGATGCAAACAGAACAAGCTGTCTTGTTGTTATGCTGTGGTTTTGATGTTCTGTCCAAAAATCACCACACAAACACACTCTGCGGTGCACTTTTCCTGTCGCGTTCACTCATCTCCTTCTCCTCCACTCATGTTCAAATGGCTTCCACTGGCATCAAATACAAAGGTTTTCATTGCTGAAACAAATCCAGCTCATGCAAACAACATTAGATTGTTACAGTTGGAAAAAAGCTGCCAAATATCACTGTAGACTGCAGACTTAATCCCATATTTGCACTTTAAAGGCCAGTCAACATTTAAACACAAGCTTAGGATGCATAACGTCATTTCATATCATCAAAGTGTCTTCGGAAAATCTTTCATCTCCAAAACTTTTTAGGAATGGGAAACCTATATTCTCATTGGTAACCATACATCGTATCCCACATTCTGAATCATATCAACTGCAAAGTATTACTTAGAAGAGAAAGCTTTCTCTCAAATGTCTTCAGACTCCTTAAAGCTAACATTACCTCTTTGTAAATTTGCAGTGGGTATACATTTGAATGACAGCTCAATAATGGTTTAAATAGAGAGGATGATGGTCTTCCGGTAAACCCATACATTCATGTAAAAATAGACTGCGCTGAACAGCTATTATTGCTCCTTATTTGACATGCCAACAAGCATAATGGGATAATGCTCCTACGGACATCGCCATTAGCTTTCAATTCAATGGAATTACTTTAAGAGGTGACAACAGTCTTTTCAGATAAGACTATCAAGGGCCATTATTTCTGCCCATCATAAACACTCAAGAGACTCTCACACAAATGTAATTTACAAACCCTATGCCAACCAATATATATGAAATACATGTCAAGGAAGGAATGATAAAAAACCTAATTTCTTACGGCAACATCTGATATTTTTATTCTCTGCTTTACTAATCGAATTGTTGAAGTCTGGCACCAACCCTATTTCTCTGTTCATCTGTAACGTTGTCTTGTTAGATGGAAGAAAAGATAAATTAGGATGAAAGAAGTAACTGACAATAACAACTCTTGGTGAACACTTTTATTTAAACACCTCCTTTCTAAAATATTTACAGCCTGAAAGCAAAAGTTTGACAAATGCATATGCAATAAGGCCTGCCGCCAGAGTAATTTTATCCATGCCTCTTCAATTTTCACTCTGCAATTTTAATAAATGTTGACAGTATTGATTTTAACACTATTTGAGGACTATTGTTTTTATGCAATAGATTTGTTTGTAGGAAAATGTTCCCAAAAAAGTTCTAGCCGCTGACTCAGCAGATGGTAAAGAGAGGAGGGAGGTTGAAGAGGGTGTTTTTTATGCCTCTCAGTGTGCAGGTAATCAGCTGACTTGTATTTCAGTGAGAGCCTTTGAGTTGCTCTTCAGATGCCTCCTGGACGAGAGGAGAATCTGTGAAGTGCAGTTTGTTGATATGCTCTCTTATGTGCCTCTCCTCAGATCCTCTTATCCACTCAGCCCTGTCTTTTTCCACCTTCTCATGTTCACAGGTCAATCAAGCCAAGCGCTCCTGTCAGAAGCATTTCAGAGTGATTTTGTTGAACCCACAAGTTTGTGTGTATAAACACTTGCCATGTGGTAATGGACACCAGCCAGATTGGAGGTTTACGCCAAGATGCTGAAAATGGCAGCCACCGAAAGGAAAGAAGGAAAGAAGGCGAAAAAAAACTGTTCTCCCTTTCAAGTCTTTTTTCTAAAATAAAGAGTGACCTGATGCCAATGCAGCACAGCACAGGTAATGATTACTGAGTGAACTGGTGGTTTCTGCCACTGCAGCTTAGAGTAATTCAGCAACCTCTGTACTGGGATATTAATAGGTGTACTTCTGTGTGTTTTCAAATGGCACCTTTTGAGCACAGCTACAGTACCACAGCTACTGTTTTGTGACTGGCTGCTGTCCTGAGAATTGCCTGTGTTAATGTCACCACGAGCCTGTGTTGTGGGATTAATCTGCTGCCCATAACACATCCAGTCACTACAAACAACAAGAGCTTTCACAAGACACTTCAGGATATTTTTATGGAATAGGAGTTAACAGGATTTGCTTTTTGTATTTATTTGATGAGGTCTGTTTTCTTCTTCAAACATCCTGGGACCACGTTTCCACTTTTAAAATGCTGTCCCTTGGAGTTTCTTTTGTCTGTGATCCATAAGCTAACCAAATTACATTTCCAAACTCATGCGTCAAGAAGTCAGGCTTTTGATGCAAAAATAGACCTGGCACATATAAAAATAGCGGTGCCTAGTAAAAAGCCAGATGTGACATGTGCTTCTCACTCGATAATGTAAATAATCACTGTTGCACATTTTTGTCTTTCCTTGCAGCCCTTTTCCATGCTGCATTACACTATTCACTGCAGTAAAATGATGGCAGTTTGTCATCATGTAAATCTTAACAATATGCCTGCTGTTACCTGACACATTTCTATACATTCAGTTTTGGAGGTGTCATCAGCAAGTGCTCCAGGTTAGCTTGGCTCCCACAACACACACACAGTCGTTAGTTCTTTTCTTTTGAGCAGGCAGCTGCCAGAAGACTGCCTAACAATCCTGTAGAAAAATCAACCTTTAAATCAGACTCTCAGTGATGATTCATTACAGTTCTAGGTCAGTGTCTAGGGAGTTACATTTCCTAATTATAATCATTTTATCTGTTATAATTATGTTGCACACCCAGAAGTAGGTGAACGTTCTGCTGTCTGTCTTTTGGTGCATTCTACTCAATAATAAGTCAAAGAAGTCAACTGAAGCTTTGTTTAACTTATTAAACTAGGCTCTCACACATGTCAGTCTGCTATAATGCTGTGCTTTTATGTGTGTTATAAAGACGGTTACAGACAGTCTGTTAGATTATGATTCATATACACTCTACACCTTCTCTAGACAGATGATACTCATTATCATTGCTCTCTAGTTCTTTGTAATGATTACATATTGCAAAAAGACCACATATCTCCTCCTATACAGTCATAATATCACCACTGGGAGTCGTTCTAAGTGAAGAAGACTGGTTTGGGACTAAAACCAGACCTTGCCTTTATTTTTAATGCTTTAATGACCATTTTTTCCACCTGAGACTATAATGATACCACATTGGTATAACCTTTCTGAGCACAGCATGAAAGCACCCATTTACTTTTAGTTTTGGTCCCCATGACATCAACGGTAGTATTTTTAATGAGCACTGGCCCCATGGTGAGAAACTAAATTCCTCATTTTGGTCCAGGGCTGAGGAAGCTTAAGCGATCCCTGGACTAAACATTTTTCAGCTTATTATCATCATTCTTTGACTCCATGTAATGATTACAGATAACAAAGCTCATTTTCTAACAAGCAATTTTACAAGTGGGAACACTTTCAACATCAGTGAACATCACTGAATTTACTTGAACATCAAGATATCAAATCAATCCACAAAAGCCAAATAATGTAATGTGAGTCAGAGGTTAAAGTCCCAGCCAGGTAGACTGGTGCTGAGAGGGCACAGGGACCTGAGGTTAATGCACTTGGTTGCTCTGTTAAGAGGTTTCTAAGTCTATTCTTACCTTTATAATAATAAGTAATAATAGAAACTGCAGCTTCAAAGATATGTAAGAGACATGCTCAATCTGGGATAATATCAGGCAGTTCACTGACACTGAGCTCTGTGCATAATATGATACAACTCAGGATGTCAGCATGAAAAGAAAGGCCTCCTCTTTATGTTGCCGCGACCTTGTATTTTGAGTCTGTAAAGGGGTGCTTTTCAGATTGAGTCCAATTCAAAGTGCAGTGTAATAAATTGGTATTTTCTAAAGCAAAAAAAGTATGAGAAGTGCTTAAAATAATGCTAGGGAATAAAAAAGCCATGTTCATGAGTTTTCATACTGCGCAATGGTACTATTAATCTGAGCTATGGACATTTTTACTTGATAAAAAAGCTAAGTATGCAACATAAGGACTTGGCACTTTATACTTATGTTTTATACTCTGGTTTACTTTTTCAATTAGCATTAACAGACTTTTAATCCAAAGCAATAAACAGTGTCCCATTAATGGTAGCAGTCGTTTTTCAGAGTTGACAGACAAACCAACAAACAGACACGGATTACATAATCTCCTTGTCGAGGGTAAATAAAGTAAATTGAATTGCCCCAGGAAGTCCTTACATATGCACGCACCACTAACACAAACAGAGTATAATGCTTTTCATTTCAATTCCTGCTACATATGAGACAAGAGTATAGGAGCAAATACACACAGGGTGAAAATACAACACCGATGTTAATTGCAGCAGCACAAGCTTGGCTGAGCGTGTAAATCAGCAGAATTATTGATGAGGGTTTTTATTAGGAAGCTGAATGCTAAGAAGATGAGGTATGAGCTTGGGTTTGCGGATAATTAAAATCTATGTCACATGTTCAGAATATGGTTTCCGAAGCTGACAAGAAATACAGTATACGCCATTGTGTTGGCATTTCAACTCGATGTGATGTTTATGTTTATTTCATTTTCCGTTAACCATCACCAGAGCAAAAACTTCACTTTTAGAGGCATATTCTGTGGTTGTCTGCTTCACAAATAAAGACGTATTGACACAGCTCTTCTTTATCCAACAGTTCATTTTTTTCTCCCGAGACACTAAAAGCACTTCATCGGGTCAGAAGACAGAGCGTGCAGTGAGGCATTTACAGTCAGCTGAGGTTGCCATGATGGGCCTACACTACGTCACAAAATATCACTTTGGTATTTGTTGCCAGTACTAAAACAAAGTAATGGGGCATTGGTTATAGATTATATAGAACTCCACTAGAAGAAATGCTTGTTTACTTTCCATAATTTGAAGTGATTTTACATTTTTTCCTAATATAAAGAATGCACAGCAACAAGTCATGGATTCTCTTCCAAATAATTTGAGACATTTAAGTTTTTAAGTTCTTTCAAAGTTTGTTTTTACAGTTGGAATGTAAAAGTTATGCAAATGAGTCCGGATTTATTTTTAAAAAAGGCTTTAAAAGCATCTAATAGAAACTGGTGAATGATGTTTTAGGGATGTGTTAGCATTTTGTTCAGATGTCTGTATCTTTGCCTGGTAATAAACAGGAAAGTTTCTCTATTTGCCTACAATGTGTTTGAAAATGTACCCATTAACCTCACTTGGCAGTACCTTCAAAGGTAATGACTACAATGCTGTGGGCGTATTCCCAGCCAAGAAAAAAAATGTAATACAAAGTGTATGTCTTTTGGAAAATTAGAAGTGAAAATAAATGAGCTGAAATGGATAGGGTCCTTTGGGAAACACGGGCAGCAGCCAACAGAAGCAGTGAGTGAGTCACTACAACACACAGAGTTTATTATGGACCAGAGTCAGATTTTTTGCATTTACATCAGCTCAGAGAGGGATGGAGATATTTACTCATAGTTAACATCCACTTCCCTGCAAATGTTCACCTGTGACTATATACATGTGAATATGTATGTACTGCACATAAGAACATGATGGATTGGTATTGAGTAAATTATTCAACATAAAACAAGTAAACTGAAATAAGAAAACTGAAATAATAGCTTGTTGTTTGCATCAAATGTTAAAACAGAGACAGGTATAGTTCTACATTTAATCTGTAAACACAGAGTCTGTTTAACAAAACCACAAAAGGAGGATGGAAATACAATAGCAGTGTGTGTGTTACTAATTCTTGTCTCTGAGAAGGGCAACCCCATGTGAAAAATAGATGAAATCACTGCTGCTGCTACATCAAAGATGGATGTAAGGTGTGTGTCCTTGGCTATATACAGTAAGCCCTGGTGTGTATCTGTGCGTGCGTGCGTCCGTGTGTGTGTGTATCTGTGTGTGTGTGTAGAGGTTGATGCATTTACTTTAAAAATGACAGACAAGAGTTTACTTACACACAGCATTTTTGTGACTGGTGTCTTTGCTGGGCATCATCTTCACTCCTCTGGACTTCAACTCTATAGCCTTTTTAACTGCAAAAAGTAAAGGTAAGGTGATTCATTCAAGCAGTCTTTACTCTACAATTAAAAAAATCTATTAGATGACACACTTCTGTGGCATTTACAGTCAAATTGTGCAAATCAAAGAGTGCCTTCTACGGCAACACAGTCATTTTAACCAAAAGGATCAGCTTATGCAAGAAAAATGAGCATGGATTAAAAGAAATATGAAAAGGGTGAGATAAAAACGCTGGAAAGCAAAGGGAAGGAGGAGCTTTATCCTGTTAGCAGCCTTGAGGGGCATTACAGAAATCTGTATTACAACCAAACTTTATTCCACTGGGACACAGACTTGGAATAAAACATACACTCATATGTATCAAACACACACAATATTCGGGAGAGACAGACATGAAAGAAGTAACAGAATAAGAGGCATATCACTAACAAAGGCACAAATCCAGAAAAAAGGTCATGGAAAGAAGCTGAAGACAAAAGTAAAAGGTGTTGCAACTATCTGTTCAATGAGAGCTGCCATGGAAACCCTCTTCATTTTAATGCTGCTTTTGTGCTTCATTTGAGGCTTGACGTGTGAATCTTATTTATAATAATGCTGGTTCTATTCAAAGAGTCAGTTTATGATTTGCATGTGTGATATACCTTGGTACTGTGCGCTGAATCCCTTTCTTCTATGGTTGCTGTCTGAGGTGAAATGTATCCGAAGCCAGTTCTTATTTGATATCACCGGGGATGGTAACGTTGTGCCAGTTAGCCTGCAGGCAACATAAAGTATTGTTAGGCAAATATAACAGTGTAAGTAGAAGGAGCCATGGAAATTTCCCTTCAGTTAATGAGACATATCATCCCAAGAGAGACCGTTACAGAACACAGTGCAGCTGTGTGCCTGCTTCTATACGACGCCCCACATGTATGTAATCTTGCCACTGTTTTATAATGCCAATTAACAATGAAGAACACAGTGTAGTCACAAAAACACCTCAGCCACATGTGTATGAGCTTGGATACTATATTTACAGCTACTTGGTTCCTTGATGAGATCAGAGAATACAGCAGTAAACCTCTGGTGGAGCAACTGTTAATTGCTGCCACATAATTGGAAACAGAAGATTCAGTGTTGTACAATATTTCTCAAAAACAAGGAGAAAAGACACACAGAGCGAGAAAGAAAGTAATGCAAAGAGTTAAATAATGCTATCCTGAGGCCTGTATATAATTAATGTTAAAATGTTTCTTTGTGAGGCACAACTCTTGGCAGTGCAAAATATGTCGTGTGATGTCATTTTACAATGTCCTCCAAGGTGCAATGGCTGACTGCAGTTTAACATAGTTCTAGCCAAAAGGCAATTTGTTCCATTGACTTGAGCGTGGGAATTAAATGAGTAATAATGATCACCACTGGCCAAAGTACTGTTTCCATACAAGATAGCAAACTGTGGCATAACTTACATCTGCATAACTGATACAGCCAATGTTAGGTTCCAACTGAAGCGTGAAAACATAAAGTGAGTTGTAAGGGAGTAAAAGGTCACTCAAAATTAACAAACATTTTCAAGCTGAAAGCAGCAACCTAAGCTTTTTTACATATAAAGACTCCTTCTGTGGTAACTCTTGCATCAGCTTCACTCTGATGTTACCAATGGCAACCAAGGCAAATAAAAAAGTAAAAATTAAATTTATAAAAAAATGATGCACTGAGACAAAATAGGAAATTACTTATGAGACTACTGTCTGGAAACCAATGTTCTGGCGCCCGTCAGAGAAACATAAGAAAATGTATTGAGAGCTTATTAAACTAGCTGTGCAATAGTGTCCCTGATTACCTGTGAAGGGTCTCAGAAAAGAAAACTATCAGGCAATATTTAAAAGCCATCAATAAAACAGTACGCTCTGACTAGGCTAGAGCAGTACTCTTTCTTCTATAGTTACGCATGTCAGCAGTCCTCCAATCTGTCTGCACCTAAACTAGAACCTAGGAGGACCACGTTCGCTCTCACATTGATTCACCAGGGACAATTTAGAATGACTTGATCACCAATACATGCATGTCTTACGAGGGTTAAAGGTGGAGTACCCAGAGAGAACCCCCGGAAGAAAGTGGAGGATATGTAGACTCCAAAAGGCTGAAAGGCCAATCCACAACCTTCTTGTTCTGAAGCAGAAGTGCAAGGGCCATTGTCAATTTCTTTTTTTATTCACTGACAACCTCTCCAGGCATTCAATCCACACTGCCCAGTGGAGCTGGGAATATGCTAGAAAGTTATTATGGTAATGTTTATTTTTATTATGTGTCTCAAAAGACACGTTGATGTGAAATGATACTATTCCAATAATGCTGGGTGTATGATAGTAAAGTTTGGCAGATAACACAAAAAAGCAATCTGAAGGCCTGAAATGATCCCCTAAGTGTTTCCTTTATCACTGCAAATGTATTGTTATCATTGTAAACCTGGGGCATATATTGCCCTACAGCTTTGAATTAAATTGAATTAAAGTACGAGGAAGTAGCAATAAGGAGTGATTATAAAGGTAGTGCACAATATGGTCATAAATGTAATGCAGATAAAGGAGTAAACATTCCCAAGGCAGGGGAATCATCGGCGTATCGGAAAGAACAGAAGCAGATATGGATACATAAAATCAAACCCAGTACAGAGTGTGCAACATCTAGTCCATTATTCATGTGCCTGCTATTGGAATGAGGGAGGGACGAGAGGTCGGGAGGGATGGAGGGATGGAGGGATGGAGAAGGAGAGGGCGACAAAGATGTGGGAAAAATTAATACCAGAACAGAGGACGGAGCAGACTGATAAAAGTTACACAGAACACAGGCCAAGTTTGGGGGTGATAACATGGCTGGGTGAAGAGAGGTCTGGCACAAAGATAACTAAGTGCATGGAAGAAAACCAAGCCTGATGGGTAGCGAAGGTGAGATCAGAAAATTCATTTAAAAGACCTGGAGCTGAGAGGTTACAGTATGTCACTGTGAAGAGAGGCCCTGGGTAAAGCAGTAAGACACAGAGCCACTGGCTTAATGAGGTGGGGGCATTACCAACACCAGGCTGCCACCAACAGAGATAAATGAGCGACAGAAGCTGGAAGACTATTGCAGAGAGAAGGTGGAGAAAGGAAGACTGAATAAGAAGACTGCACATCTAATGAGTAGTGTGGCAGCTTTTAACAACAGCTCCATTACCATTACATGTATCCTCCTGTTTTATTCATCCTCCTCTTCTGTAGTACATCTTATAATTACTCCTGCATTGGCCTCAAGAAAATTAAATGCACTTTTTCAAGGATTATTTTATTATTTTAAGCGTTCAAACATAAAGAGGTATGATTAATGTTTACACCAAAAATCATCTTGCAGTTTCATGCTGCATGCTGAGCAACATGACATTCCCTGGGAGCTGGGACGGAGAAAAGAGGTGAGCATATTCCCTCCAGGAGCAAGCATTTGTACTGCATATGTTGGCAAAATGCAAAATGAATAATCCTGACTTGACATTTTGACCTGATACTAATAGTTTACTGGACGGGTTTGAGGTGCAGCTGTGTGAAGGTAAAGAGGAGCTTCTTCAAATGCTGTTACATGCCTTCAAATGGCTTTACACCAAATGTGAGCATCACATTGGATTCGGGCCACATAACATTTCATTAAAAAGGTCATCTCACACTGAAAGCATCTGTGGAGCCTCGTCTGACCTCCAAACCTCAGCATTGCTACACATGCACATACAGTATACTGCATTGTAAACAAGCACTGATTTCTAGAGGTACCAAAAATCAGGGAAAAGTGTTCATTTTAACTGAGTACTGTGGCACTAAATGACTGGATTAAAGTTAAAAAAAAAAGTTTGAAAATCCACAGCAATATTTTTGTGCGAGATCCTTGTACATTGGTACTTTTAATCTCGTAAAACACCCACACGATAAACATCATTTAAATTGTAAATGATATGACAGGGGTGTTTCAAAGGAAAGAGAAGAGAAAGAGGGAAAGTGGAGGGAGAAAAGCAGAAACTAAGTGAGATTGGGCAAGTTGTTTATTTGATAGAAAAATATTACTAATTTGAATAAAAGGAATTATTTGTGATAAGGTTGGGAATGGACCAGATTCACCCGAGCACTGTGCTGGTGCTCTTTTATTTTGCAGATGAGGCAGGTCATTGGTAGGTTTTAGAGAAACATAGTGATTAATGTACAAATGATACCTTGACTGTATAATGAGTAATGTATAATGAGTTAAAATCTCTGTGAGATGAGTGACTTGTAGTCCCTCCTTTTTGCATTTTTATTTAATATACACAACAGAAGTAAAGCAGAGCAGCTGCCTATAACCTAAACCCCCAAAATATATCATCATTAAACATTGATTTCTGCTGAACTAATTTAACAATACTATACCCTTTTATTGCTTTTAGATGTAAACACTAATAACTCCAAAGAAATGGTTGGTTGGTTGTCCAAGCAAACAAGTTTGTCTGTGTAGTAAACCTACAGTGCAATCCATGCAGCTGTGGCTTGGCCTTTCCTGCCTTGTTTCATGCTCATTTCCATCCATGGAAGTGACATTAACTTGGCATTTGTGCTGTTTGCATATAGTGCTGTCCTGGGTTTATCATCCCATCCTCCAGGACGTGTATAAAATGAGAATGAATACCTTCATGGCTTAACTCAGTAAATACCTCATGATTTAATTGAAGAAATCATATTAAATCCAGGTAAAGACATAGACAGTTAGCAGAAACAATAAAACGAGAAAATAGAAAAGAGAGCATCCACTGGCTAAAATGAGTCTCAGCAGGACCTTGATGTGCAGTTTTAGAAACCAGCAGAGGTTGTTGTGGCATCTGGTAAGGATGCCTCGCCGGCACTCACCCCAGGAGATGCAACCAGCACAGAATACTAAGGAGGGGCTTCAAGTAAGAGCCAGGACAAGATGGAGAGGCTTCACCTCACATCTGGCCCTGAGAGTGTCGTTGGGTCCCCAACAAAGCGCTGGAGGAGCTTCTCACAAAAACAGCATCTGGCCTGCTGCTCTTTGTGCCATCAGAATGATGGGGCTTGTAACCATGTTAAGCAACTAGAAAATTACCTGGAGGTGCAACTACAAAACACTATCCATGTGGCACCCTCAAACTCTTCCCAAAGAGTGCTTCAAAGTACCTACTAAGCTGTGTGTAACATATAAAGTTTATGATTTTTATATTATTTATTTAGTATATCCTATCAACACCAGTAAATGTCATTTATTAAAGCAGAAAATAAAGGGTTTCATCACATCTCATGTAGTGTCCTTTTACTCAATTAATATTATAATTGGCAATTAGTGTAGAGGTCCGGAAAGAATTGGATGGAAAAGACTTCATTTTATGTGCAAAGAGGTTCAGGCTCCATAAATCAGCATATAAACCACTACCAATGTAATACAGGGAATACTTTAGTTTCCCACACTAGCAACTGATTTTAAATTAGCATGAATTGTATAATAAAGCAATAAGTAGCAAAATATGATTAATGGCTGCTGGATGTGCTCTGACAGCCTTTGGCTCAGTAAGAATTCATAGATTGGAGATGATGATGGGACACTGTTGAGCTTTAAGGCTTTCAGTTTGTCTTGTGGTTTTAAGGCTAAAGAGGACGAGGGCAGGCCGAGGACTGAGAGAAAGAGACAAGAAGAAAAGATCGCTGTAGGGAATGTTAAGGGGGCACATAATATAACAGAAAAGAAAATATATACAGAAGAATGAAAAGATGGTAGAAGTCTGAAAGTCATGCTGAAGAAAAGTGCGGCTGTCAACAGCACTTAGAACCGGCAAATAACCTGGACATACTGATGCCATTAGTTTCTATCACATGTTGATATATACTCTTATCAAAAAGAGGACATCATGAAACAAAAACAAAATACACAGTAAACAAAACTGGTATGAGGACAATAATAATACACAACAATAATGAAAAACATAAAATATTAGCATAAATAGATTTTTGTGACTGTGTGTGTGTGCTGGGATGGTTGTGTGACGAATACTGAACCTGACATTCAACCTGTCAGCTAACAGACAGGAACATGAAACAGGAAATTGCTTCTGGGACAGCCAATCAGAGAAAGTTCTTGGTAAACAGGAAGAACCCGTCACAGTGGTCGTGTCAGGTGTCAGTCACTCTCACAATGACCTGCCCCCAAGCCTCAGCGAAAATGTCAATCATAGCCTAATCCCACCTCTGGAGAAAAGTACTTATGGTTTTATAGATCAACTGGCAGAAATCCATTTGGGCTTTCAGAGAATCCATTAGATGTATAAGGGAATTTGACAAAAATGATTTTGATGCCCTTAAATGTGTATTTTAGACAGATTTTAACTGTGCAAAACTAATGAAGTGCAATCACTTTTAGAGTATGTCACATGTCTGAGTCACATGCCCCAGAAATGAAAGAACAGAGCTCACACAGAATAGTATATATGTTAATGGTTCTGAAAGAATGAATACTGACAAACTATTTTCTTGCTTGCTATTTATTTACAAATCTTAACTGAAAAAAAATGAATGACTTTAGACAAATAAACCAAACGATAACATGGTTACCACACTAGTTCCTTGAGCATGAAGCCGTTCTTGCTGTCTGTGGAGATTATGTCAAATATCACAGCATTAATATTGTAATGATATCGTCACCCTGGGTGAGCACCCTAGTCACGTGGGAGACCCGGGTTCGATTCCCAAACAGGGAGCCAAAACTGTCTGCTACTTCTGTGTATTTCCTACTTCTTTTGACAATGCTCTTAAAATGCATCAACCATTGTCTTTAGACTTTATATCAGGTCACAGTCTAGTGACTCAGTACTTTTCAGGTCTCCAAGATGGCAAATGTGTCAGATGACACCTCTTTTTTGACCAGTCATCCCAGAGAGGTGAAATACAGAAAATCAACTACTGCTCCAGTTGAAAGCAAATTACACATCCGCCTGACTTTGCACTGGAAAGACCAAATTCTGTTACAAATATAGCTAAATTAAATTAGTCTGAATGGTCTTAATATGCAACATTTTCACACTACACACTATTTTGGAATCAAATGTAAAACTGTAAATATTCAATCATTTGCAAGAACACAGCCATTTTAGCAACAGCAACCTGTTCTATTTGACAGAATCATTGGGTGTATACCGTACCCTCCCATATTCCTCTGCAATGCAGAGGATGGGTTGACAGTGGTCCTTGAATACTGGCAGACAAAGTATATGTGTTATGTGTGTGTAATCTGTCAGAGCCTAAAGAAACCATCAGCAGCTCCCACTGTCGCAGGGCCACTTAAGCCTTGACACGGACACACAAGACGCCTCAAGAGAATGCCACAGTTGATGTATACCGCTCGGCTGATGACAGGACTAAACGTGCAATTATTCTCCATTCTTTTTGTTTCCATCTGGCGTCCTCTCTACCTCCTTCACTCCAGTTATTTATCTGTCGGACAATCCATTCTGTTCCTCAACTTGCTCAACAATCTCTAACTATTTTCTACACACAAAGAAAGACAAGTCATTACTTTGAGAGCACTGCATAGAATTTAGTGCTACAGTTAAAATACAAATTTTCACTTCTGAGTTTGTGGTAAACTGCTTAAAGTGTCAGTACGTCAGTTACTGCAATTTACCAAAGGCTTTGTGCTAGCCGTCATCTTACAAAGAGAAAGTGATCACCTAGGGATGCAATATTCTAATGTAAACTACTCCAACTGAGTGCTACATTTAAAAGCCTACTAAAACCTACAGTAGTTGTATTTGTCTCCTCAATGACACTAGTCCTGTTTTAGTATTAAATGCTCGTTATGAATTTGGAGAAAACTTTAGTGAAAACAACTGTTCTCTGTGAATAAGTCAACCAAACTACAATGCAGCCTCCAGGCTATTCTTGGAAAGCACCCTGCATTGAGAAGCTGTGTGTGTGATTGTACAGTATGTCTGTTCAAAAAGTGTCACTGTGTGTTTGGTTATAAATTTGCTTCTACACAAAGGGATGTGAGTAAAATAGACCTTACCATATGCTTGGCGCCTCTGTCCCACTGATTTCCAGGAAGTCATATTTGTCTTCTAAAAAAAAGTCATTGAAGACCAGAGCGATGGTGTCCCCCGGCTCAGCGAGGATGGACCATGTACAGTCCAGGTTGTTGTCATACTCTGCAGGATAGCCAGGGCTGCTTATTGAACCTGCTGTGCCTCTCAAAGTACCGCCACATGCCCCCTCCGCTGAACACACACAGGACACACAACGAGGGAGAAGAAGAGAATGTAGAATATCGTCTGTGCTGATGTTATCTTTTATAATATAATAATAATAATATGTGTGGTTCTTGCTCATTAACCCACATGTAAAGCAAATTATGAACAATGCATTGCTTAATTTACTTGAATTGGGTTTTCAAATTTTGACATCTTATTCGCATCACTATAGTCAACAGAATAACAAAAAACATGTACAAGTTAAAACAAGAAAATCCACTGAGCTGAATCCTTTCATGACACCATGCTGTTACAAGCCACTTTTGTAAGAATTTATCACCTGACACTGAATCCCTCTGCTGAACTGCTCCATTGACTGGGCCTGATGGTGAAGACTGGGAAGCTCTGTTTTACTGTGTAAACTAATGAACCATTAGAAAGGTTTTGCTCGAGGATTTTTCACTCCATCTGTTTGTTAGAATGATTTGTTATGTAGTTTGGGCCAGGCCTTGCTGTGCTTTAAGAGTAATCAATATGCCAGGGTCTCACATATATCCCTTGACTGTGACCTCCAGCTGAGGTTGCTCTATTCCCATGACCTGAGCAATTAAAATGTTTTCTATATTTTATTTAACCCTTTTGTTCTCTCAATATTTTACAACCTATGCTTTACTTAAAGCCTGAGTTTGCCAAGATTCACAGTAGTGTTTAGTACATCACCCGTTTATGTGTGTTTTCATTAAATAAGGTAATGAAATGTATACTTTAAATACCCTACAGCTGGGGTAATAAAGACAATGGTAAGTGTCTGTGAATAATGAAAACAACAAATTCACAATAGTCCAACCCTGCTGTAAAAAAAAGTAAGCAGTTTAAAGGAAGCAAGTCTAACCCAAACTGAAGTACTGCTCTCCTTGGTGAAGACAAAGCTGCACTTCCATGTTGTCAACAAAGTCACCAATGAGCAAAGGTAAATATGTGGTTTATAACGTTGTTTGTACAAGTTGATTGTCCTGCCTGACTCATGGGAGACTTATTTTCAGTAGAGTCCATAATGGATGACAGTTACTACATACCTCGACAAAACGGCGAGGGGAAGTCCCACTGTGCTCCGCTGCCGGGTGACACTATACACGTGAGGATATTGTGTCCTTCCAACACATAACCTGACTCACAGCTGTAGCGGATCTTGTCCCCGATGTTGTACCGTGAGCCATGTATGACGCCATTGGGAATGAGCCCCGGCGTTCCACACGTATGGCTGGGCAGAACTGAAACAGAACACAACAAAATTGTTGTTAGATTTTTAATTAAAAAAGTCATAATAGAACGAACTGATTTATCACAAAACACAAACAAATCAGGCAGACACATGTATTTCAACAACTCATCCAGCCGTGCCACTAATCACTTTGGAATTTTCCATCTGTATTTAGCCTCAGAAAACACACACAATAAAAAACATGTCGTCATCTATTTACTGTGTTAACTAAAGTACAATTGGACATACAATAATGCCCAACAAGCTGAAAGTATGGTTTATATTGGGGGTGGTCCAATGTTATAAAAAGGATTAGCACATTTTGTTTTGTTTTCTGGCATCAAAAAGCATGCACCTGAATAGTAATGTGTGAGATAACTATTGCCAGTCTTTTAGAGGACTGGAGAGTTCTGAAGCTATTATTTGTTGTCTGAAGTGTAAATGTCTGCCTTCAATCATCAACAATAGCTGACAGGTGCTAAGTGGACATTGATTATAAACTGCCACGTTGATCTTCCCAAACCATTAAAAATAGTTAAATGGTGTGTGTCTGGGCCTGGCATGTGTTGCAGCCTATTCATAGACGGCAGATCTCTACAGTGGGAGCAGCCACAGGCAGATGTGGTATAACTAGGCCAAAATCATCTATGACTGTAGCAAACATGCCTCAGCTTTACAAAGGGGTAGCAGCAGCAAAAGTACAACCTGGACAAAATCCACTTTATCTAACCCCGGTGTGTACTGCGTATTATGTGTATTTGATCAACTGGAGCATGTTAACTTGGGTGTGTAATGCGTATCCAATTGGCCAGCTGCATTTGTGCGTGTTTACCCGTGTGCACAGTGTTGTGTGTCTATGTAAAAGGGCTGCTCAGTCAGTCACTCTGAGTGTTTGTGTATGCTGTTCCAATTAAATGCTAGCATGGTAATTAGACAAAGCCTCACCATGAGACCCTGAGAAGTAGGACACAGGGGTGGATGGGGGGATGACAAAAAGGAGAGAGGAAAGAGGAGGGAAAAAATGGCAGTGGAAGACTACATGAGAGGGGGCAGGAAAAGGTACAGATAGTCAGTTCATAGAAAAGGAGAACTAATTGCAGTGGGCACTAAACATGTATAATTTACTCTAATTGACTCGTTATTTGGACCGTCTATGGTCATGCATCACAGCTGAGTTACTTAGACTCAGATGACCATGCCGTATCTGAGCACCACTTGCTTTCTTTTAACGCTCCACATTCAAAGCCCATAATAAAGCAGTGTATGAAGGAAGAAGGGTGGCGGAGGGGGTTACAAAGGCTCCGAAGAAGAGAGAATGAAAGGAGCCAAGTCATTAGTCACACTTATGTGACCATATAGTCCTGAGTCTGCCATCCCGGTGTGTTTTAACAAGGCTTCCTAGTGCGCAAAGGTATTCCCTCATCTAGACACACATCTGTGAAAGTTCCCTGAAAAAAGTGCAATGGTGAAGAAGGAAGAGCTTGGATAATGTCTCTATACAACTAATCTCACAATAACAGAAGTGTTTTTTCTCTTTCATCGTAAAAAAGTTTTGAGTTTCCTGAGATGATAAAGCATAAACACTGAATTACTACTTCTAATACTTTGTTCAACAAGTCAGATTGGGTACGAGTGACTGCTTCTTCCGTGATGTATATGCTGTGGGCATGAATTTAGAGTGTAGCCCAGTCATTTTAGAAGTATTCTAAACAGCTATGTATATTAGATTTGTTACATTAGCCAATGAAATGCACAAGATGATCAGAAACAAACACTGAGATCTGGTTACAAGGCTATGTCCTTGCTCCTTTATCTGTGTCCTTCCACTGATTCATGGATTCCATTTTTTTTCTCCTGTGTACACCTAGTTTTACACAAACTGAAGACTGCAAAATAAATTCTTAAGCACACACTGCTGGGTATTTCAAAATTCACACCAAATGTGAAACCTATGTAAAAACCTTAAGTGTTATAATAATGAGCACCTCTGGTCCCTCATTGCAGTGGTGTGTGTAAATGAGAGTGAAAGTTGTAATAAAATTGTATAAAATTAGTCTTTACTACTTTTTTTGCTGAAATGCACTGTGGGAGTTCTCTGTGCTTTTATTTTGTGTCAGCCTTTTATAAAAGGCCCAGATATTTTCCAGCCCAGTGGCCTGAGGGAGTTTTAGAGAAGCCATGGGGTGTTTGAACTATCAATTCCTCAATAGAGCGTAGTTCGCAGAGTGGAGGAAGTGAAAGGCTTTTACTTCTGGAACTTCACTATAATAGCTTAGCCGTCACTAATCCCACTTTGCAGTTTTGTGACCTGCACCCTACACCATGCTGTTTAAAATGACATGTCTAGTCTATTCCATGGATTTAATGCAACTATAGTACACCATTGTAAATATAGGTCTTCTAAATCATGCATTTTGAGGTACTTCTTATGAATCCACTGAAATATCACCAATTGACCAAAAACCACAAACCTGCAATCGCTGAGACTCTTGAAAACTTGCTACATGTGTTCAGTCAGCATCATTTTATTTCAAGTGAAAAGGAAAAATACATTTATGTCAAAATGAACTTGACCAGCTGTACATCTTCATTTTGGTTGTACAAACATCAGTGACCTTTGAGGGAAAACGTTCTCCTCCTCGTGCTTTTGTGTGAGTGTCCACTGGGAGTGACTGATGCTACTGTTGTGTTGCCCCTTACGGCCCAACACAGCCTCAGGGCAGGTCAGTGTGTTGCTATGGCAACTCCAGGCCACGGCAACATTTTATTTTGATATAGAAGAGACAGGAGGCAGTAAAACGTGATGAAACCTGGGCTGAGAAATTACACTAAGTTGCGAATAGGCATAAAGCAAAGTAAAGAAAATGGGAGGGGACAGAAAGCAGAGGTAGGAAATAAAAGAGCAACTGAGGACAGAGGACGCTGAATTATAAAGTAAATTATGAAGAAGGCTAAATTTATTAATTGAGCTCGTACATAGACAACTGCATGTTTTCTCTTTTACTTTAGTCAGGAGGTTCAATGACCAACCAGAATATTTGTTTATGTCAATTTTGTTTATGTAACTATAATAAGTTTTCAGAAAAATACATAAATAAATACAAAAGTTAAAGAATACTTCCTGAGCCTGCTCATACCTACTTGTGAAGCATGAGTAAGGTCAGCCACTCTGACTCTGTGTGAGCATCCATGAGCAGCCTCTAATGTTTGTTTTCACACAATCTAATATTGTTTGCATTACTCTGAGCTGTGCTATGTGTTCTCCATGTAGCTCTCTGAATCTGTAGATCTCTATATCTTTAAAAGCAGAGCCAAAAATAGATGCAGACAATAGATTCTGAAACCACGAATCCTAACTATTGTAACTATTGTAATCACTGACATGTTTAGATACATATTCATACAAAACATTGAAACCCCCATTTTCAATTGATTTTAAAGGACAATTGCAATTGAAACAATTATACAATACTTTCTGCATTAGCAAAGCACTGAAGCCTGTAAAACCCATTGTGTGATCTGCGGAGGTGGCAAACGAAAAAAGGCAAGCAGCAATTAGATCAATCACATCTTTAATATGAATTTAAATGATTCAATCCACCTAGTTTGTAAAATTGTGTGGGTGTGAATTGCTCTTAGGAGTATGACATGTGAAAACCTAATGAGAATTCTCGCTGACATTAAACAAAAATAGCTTTCCTCGTGTCCTTTGGGTCAATTTAATATTAACGGTCCACTGTTGTAGCTGATTCAGACAGTAAACAGTTCAAATTAAATGCAAATGTAAAACAGAGCTGTTTTTCACCAACCAGGACTACTCAAAAACACATGACTCAAAACGACTGCAGTGGATACATTATCTGCATCCACAGCATGTACCTTGCCACAAGTCAAAGCTGGAACAGATGTTTTGTCAAATGTAGATGCTCATACCTGGGAAAAAAAAAATCACTAATTTCTTGTTTGATTTCCAGGGGGCTATGAAGTTAAAAATCAAGCATAACCAGAACAAATGTCAGACCGTGTGCACATATTGCCAAACAGAAATTTGGACAGATGCTAGCATTTGAAATTTGTCTGGGAACCTTCCAGAGTGATTAAAACTTGCAGACACTTAACTTTTTTGTATTTATGTAGTTTTTTTTCTTAGCACAACACAACATAGACTGCAGCATTTTTTTTTACAAACCTTACCTTACCTAACCTTACTTTACTTCAGTTAATTCACCATTTACTATTTAATTTTTCATTTTTATTTTTAATCTTCATTCATACACATCCCATATACCGAACCATTGGGGACAAATTTAGTTGAATAACACAATGTTACCTTTCCTGGATAAGGTAAAGTTGATTCATACATAGTGCATCTTAATATTAGGCCAATAGAGATGGACAAAATTATTTCACCTGCGCATGGGCTGAATACGTCTTTGTCAAAAGCTCTGCTGAGTCGGAGAGTTCACACTGAAAGCATCTCTCTCTGGGTGCAATCCATAATCCATTACCACCTCTGCTCAGCTCCTATGGTGTACACATATTAACAAATAGCAATCACCATATCAGCCTGATTCTCAATGAGGAGTTTCCATTGGAGTGACGCCAAAGCCCCTGAGCTAAATGGACTCCCCAGCACTGCTACTGCTCCCCTGGTGTAAATGTATTAACAGCCTTACTGACACATAGTAAACATGAAGTCTGTGGGGCTTCTAAGATACTGCAGTCATAGGGCCTCTAAAGGACAGAGGTCTCTCCCCACCAGCTGGGGCCCCTACATGCTAACGTGGCAACAGCCAACACATTTATAACAAAGACCTTGATTACAGACATTATGTATATTCCAGTGAGCAGACTTAACCACTGAACCGTTCAAAGAAATTCTTTTATATTACTCCATTTGTGTAATTCATATATTTCAAGCATTTTTATATCTAAGGCAATGACCCTTTAAGAAAAGTTAACAGTAATGTTTGCCACTGTTCAATTGAAGATCTACTTCTGAAATAATTTCAATGGTATGTGTCACACATGTTCGAGGCCATGTACAGAGATAAGTTTCTTTCATGTTTTCTCTTTCATTGTGTAATAGAAATTGCAACAAGTAACATTAAAGACCCCATAATATGTTATATGGTAATAGAATGGTGCATTGATGATCCATAACCTTGTCAAGCCACTCATGGGCAAAAGCTTTGTAGGATATAGTGCAAGGGGTGTCAACTACTATGAAGCTTAAACTACTGTATTTCATTCAGATTTTTTATTTTTTTTTTCAAAACAGTGTGGCACAGACTTATTCCTGTTTTTATTGCTTTGGGACGCAGAGCTGTTTATTATTATCTCAAATAGTGACTACACCATCCAACATATTCAAAACAACATACTGTGTCTGAATCCTGAGCAATTCTGGCTGTTGGATATCCCTACATCACAATAACACAGAATAAATCATGAACTAATGAGGTGAGATGTAAAAAAATCACAAATTACATAGTAAACAACACTGGTGTGGTGTGTATAGCATATCACCCATAGCATACCCTGCTGAACACCATCTACAGTCCAGACTCATCAGCTGAGGCAGAAAACAGCTTTAACCAGAAAAAAACAAGGCCCTGTGTAAAAGTTACATTTCTTCTCTGCTCCCTGAGTGTAAACGCATTGGAATGTATAAACACAGCCGTTCCTATGTTCCCCTGGTGAAAATATATTAGCGGGGCGAGTGACATTTCCAGCAGTGCTTCTCATCAATCACCTGCTAAACAGAGTAATCACTGTAGCAGCCACACTCTGTTAAACACCAGTTCTCCTCAGCCTTTGCAGCTCCACTGTGGAGCCCAAAAATATTGGTCTCTAATATAAAGCATCCCTCTGCTGAAATGGCAATCGCGACATAAAGAGCTGCACCATCACTTGGTATTTACCACCACATGTGGAGCAGAAAACCACTAGAGGCCAATATTTTATTTTTTTTGTTTTGATGATGATGTAAGTTTAGTAATGTGTCCACACTTAGGTTTGGTTAAGTTGCCTCTGGTGTGGTTACTTCATTCAGGGTTACACTAATCAAGTGTGACTCTGGTGAAAATGTGTGTAGTTTTTAAATGAACTCAAATGTACATAAATGAAGTAACAATTGAATGTAGCAATTTTGTGCTAAATGAACTTCATGTAAGTGAATTCTGCAGGAGCATCAGCACCATGGACAGCACCTTCTACTGTGTCTCTTCAGAAGGCTCTGTTGATTAGTGCTAAAGATATTGTGAGCACTACGAAGACCACAATATCACCAATCCAAACTAAACTCATCTATTTTTATTTTGGGCCAAAGAATCTCATCAAACCCCAAGACTTTCAACCATTTCAAAGTTTAAGACAATGTCACTCAGTAAGAACTAAACTACAGACAAAAAGAATAATAACTTGAACACACAATTGGCTAGATTAAAACGTGGGCTTTTAGACTTTTTGGACAAAAAGAGCTGTGCTCCCTCAATCCCATTCTGCACTTCTCTTTGTTAATCATGTATCTTAGAGTAAAGGTGATTTAGCCACATTCAGCACTAAAGAATGATCTATTGCACCTATTCAATCAATTGATGGACACAGATTGGGCAATTCAGTCTTATTCTTATAATGTGGATCAAAAGTTACTAAAGGAAAATTGGGTCCTTTAGTGTGATATTCATGAAGACTGTAGTCTTGTTTCAGTATGGACATGGGTAAGTATGAGAATAATTCATTTCATTTCTGTTGCAAAGGGGAGGAAAGTGAAAAACCTTTAATGTGAGGTTTAGGGTAAAGATCCAGATCAATACTAGCTCAACATTGCCTGCAGAAGGATAGCAGTAGGGTGCCAAGAGCTGGCAGAAGTTGGACATAAGCATGCTTAGAGCCTATAATTACCTCGTAAGAGTTGCTCCAATGAGTCACAAGATAACTGACAACTAATTATAAGCAACTGTTCAACAACTGTGTGCCGACACAATGCTTGGTTAATTAAACATATCAACCCAGATTGATTAGTTTTTTGTTTGTTTGTTTTTGCTGTTTTGTAAAATACTTGTGTATTGTCTGATGTGATTGCTTACTGGTTTTGTGACCCCAGCTCAGCTTGACACACAAACAAAACGTGACAAAGGACACTTTAGGCCCCAGCACCTGCAAGTTCAGGAGAGATCCAAATACAAATATTGACTTTGTGCCAGACTCTGGTAATGAAGAGGGAGCTATTGTGTAAGTCAGACTTGTCGGAGTTGAGCTGCTCTGCTTTTACTATCTCCTGAGGACACTGCATCCTTGAGGGTATTTGAGTACATTCTAGATCAAGTTACACTGGACCGATTAAAAGGCAATACTGATTACCACAGTCATGACAATGGATATTCTTAAAGGTCAAAATATTACAGCACTTGTTTTTAATCCTATTGTCAAAAAGCATCACTATGAAAGTAATGCTACATTGGCAAAGAGCTGAAAATAGCAATAATACAGTCACTCAGTGTAGAGCCGCAGGGCCCAGCAGTACTCTGTGTGACCTCATAAACTTACTGCACACAGTGCACACTAATCACAATTGTGCATGATGCTGAATTGGGATAAGGTGACTTTTACAAACAAACAAACAAACAAACATTTTCTCAACCAATCCGTCCAAAATGTTTGATTCTATCCTACAAAATCAGAAGGATCAGAAATATTTTAAAGTAATAACAAAAATCACATCTGAATGATATTTGTTGGTAAATCCCATTCTAGTCACTAGTTGCTATGGGAACCACGGCCTAGCCCAAGGCTACACAGTGCTAAAGGGCACAACAGAGGGAAGCATCAGTCAGATTTGGTACAACACAAAAAAACACAACAAAGTACATGTCGAATGTCATTGGCTCTTAAACAAAAGTCAGACATGGATTCATTTGGATCAGCGCCAGGCCAGATTTTTATACACAATCATGTTCCAAAAGTATATTGTATCCCAGAGCTACTATACTATGGGGCCCTGAAATGTTACCTGACCTAAAAAAAAATTCCCTTTAATCATTTAAAGTTTTAGTTTAGAACAATACATGTCTTCTTTTATAGAAATATAAGAAAGATCATACTTGTGTATACATAGGTGTATATATACAATGCTCTATTTAATATGAAAACAGCCTTTTATATATAAAGCATTACAGAAATTACAATGTAAGTACATTATGAACATAGCATGAAGAAAATACACAATACGACAACACCAACTCAAAGTGACACACACTCCTGCTTTTTATAACAGAGGCAGTACATTTTGCTCTGTTCTCATCACTATGGTGACCCTGAGAAGCCCTATAGTATAAGTGGATACAATTATGTGCTGAGAGGACACTCATGTGTGTAAAGGTGGGTGTAGCCTGTATGATGAATGTTCAACACGCCGCTGGAAGGTGCCGACTCACTAAAATGTCTAGATCACATGAAAAAGTTCACTTCTCTATTAACAACCAGTAAAAAATAAGATTCCTGATGAGCAGTGTCACGTTTACCATTTAATATGTGTCATGCAAATATTGCACATTTATAAATGCCATGCCAACACAAATGAACAAAATGGAGAAGTGCAAGTGTTTATTGCTTTGTTATTTAAAAAGACATTCATCACTGCTGTCCCTCGGCTTCTCACTCTCTCTCTCTCACACACACACACACACACACACACACACACACACACACACACACACACACACACACACACACATACAACAAGGACTAATGCATCTTCATTTAGTCTTGCTGTCCTCTGGGCACATTTACATCTGTCAACTTGCTATAAAAAATGGATGGATGGGCTAGTGTGTGTGTGTGTGTGTGTGTGTGTGTTGCAGAATGCATGTATGAATCCATTTGTCTTGAGTGTGTAAGCCATTTGTATTGGTCTTTGTATTTCTGAACAGCAGACATGGCTTTACCTGTGTCTAACTCTAACGGCTGCAAATCTCACACGTGTTTAAATATCGTAGTGTTGTATACGAGGGTGTGTAAGGCAACCAAACAGTCAATTTCCCTGGTAGGTGACAGTTCATGGTCTCCTGGGCAGCACAGAATCGTGGGTAAACTCGATGTCACAACTGTTCCCATATATCATCAGAGTGACAGAAGGCCATGCATGCACACACACAGGTGCAGTAAAACGCTTTATTGACATTTTAAAAGATATTGCTTCAGTGCTGTTGAGGAAACTAATAGGTGGTGTAAATTAGATATTGTACGTCTAATGTATATTTTCTGCAGTAAATCGATCCAAGAGAAGCGCACATAATAAAAACACGCCTTCATATTATCAATACTCTTACACAATGAGACCATTAGACACAGAGGATAGCTTTAAGTCAATGCAAAAAATATACTAGACTTTGAAATGAGTATGAACAGGATATGATTTTAGTGTAGTGTACATCGATTTCCTTGACATCAACAACGCCACTGTCAATGATAATCATTGTTTCTCCATTAGGGATATTTACATTGTAATTCAATACAGAAAAAACAGGTTATGTCAAAGCAATATAGATTTTTGAATTTTTTGGAAGTGTCAGTCAGTCAAATTTAGTTTTTGATGAGGAACGAAACTGCTGTGATCCCGAGACACTTTTACTATAGCATGACCACATTTCTGTCAGACAGCAGCTAAACTTCCAAAATTGCTCTGTACTACAGTTAAAAAACACCTCTGGAGCATCATAACAACCTAATGTTATTCACTTGGGATAATTACTGATGCCAGGAATCAATCAAACGCACCCGAGAGTTGTTGCTGAGCCTACTTTAAAGTTTTGTTGTCTTTAGGAATTATCTCCTGCCCCCACTGATGTTTCGCCAACACACTCTGTCGCTGTCCCTGAATTTCAAACACCGCCGCAATCCCTTGAGTATATTTCTTCTTTATTTATCTTTATTTCCCAGCACTCACTTTGTCACTCAAGCAACACAGTCACAGCAGGATCCCCCATAGTTTCTTGTTCTGCTCAGTTGAAAGCCACAGCGAGCAATAACTTCAACATCCTGTGTGCTGTGTCTGTGTGTCTTCACATTAAATCGAAATCTAAAGCCGGGCGATGCTTTGGCCAGTTAATGTTGAGATGAATATACTGCTGTTGGAATGTGTTCACAGATCATAAGACTGATCCCTGAAACATTCCCGATTGCTCTCTTTACTGTGATCAAAGCTGGATCCTAACTCAGAAGCACTAACCTCTGATTAAAATGGATGTAAATAGTGGCCTAAAGCCCAAATGATCCCATTAAAGGGTGCCAAGCTCTGTATGTCCAAGGCAGATCTCCTGCAGATTTTAATTTTTTTTTTAAACCTAATGAGACCCTTGTTTGCGTCCAAGACCAAGGTGTGGCTCATTAACTCTAAAATAAATACAGAAGGATGCTCAGCTGGATTAAGGCTCATTTGTGACAGTTAACAATGGAAAAAACTTGCCAGCGGCTGGGGCATATTACTCTGAACAAGCTGCGTTGGAAAAATTGACAAAGGTAAAGATCTGAGAGTCCTTGAGAAAGCTAGCATTGTGATCCGAAGATGACTGGGTCAGAGCGTCTCCACAGATGCAGCTCTAGTGGGTTGTTCCCAAAGCCTGCGATAGTCCAAGAGAAAGTGAACCAGTACCAATGAATCTGAAGGATGAACCGGACAAACATGTCTGATCCACAGGAGCCTAAATTTAGAAGCTGGACTTAAAGGATTTGCTGCTAACATCTTGGAGCCAGATAGCACAGCACACCTTCAGGATAGTGGAGTCACATGTGCTTTGGCAACATAAGATGAATGAGGAGGAATCGGACATTTATGACGTATTTGATCTTATATCATCAGCAATGGCGACCCAGCTGACATTTTAATGGTTAGTGATTTCAAAATGTCACAACTCATTTTCAGATATTCATAAATAGTGTCAGTTCAATTACATGACAAAAAAAATGAAGAGATTTACTAAAAACACAAAAAGGCAAGTCTGACTCTTTTATTAGTCTATAAAGCGTTAAACGTGAACTTATTTATTTAGTCTGGCTTTTATGTAGTGTCTTATAAACAGTTTGTGTTACCTCACTTATTTTTATTTTATTTATTTATTTATTTATTTATTTATGTATTTACTTATTTATTTTACATAAGTTTTACTCTGTTTTACTCTATTCTTTTTACTGAGTGAAGTGAATCAAAACCACCATTGTTTTTAAACTGTTTTGAATGTTGAATGTTAGTGATTTTATTTTGTGAAGCACCTTGAGTTACATTGAGTTGTATGAAAAGTGCTGTATGAATAAAGTTTGATTAATTGACTGATTGATAAACAGAATCAGCAGAGACAGCAAAGGGCTCAACTACGCAGAAGAAAAGTTGATCTTAGTCTCCGGCCTAGGCCTGCTCTAGTCTGCAGACGCTGTGATGTTGCTTTGATGTGTCTGGCAGTCCAGCTGTGGATGTAAACGTGTGCCCACTGTGTATCCCAGACAATGTGTGTGTGTCCACCTGGCTGTGGGTGTTAACCATAAAAACAGTGTAAGCTCTGTTAAACCCTCGTATTTCCACTATAGCACTGTCATCTCAGCTCAATTTGTGCATTTGACTTGTGTGTGGGAGACGGATAAAAAGGGATATGTCGAGTCGACCTGTGTGTGTTTGTGTGCACCTATTTGAATCAGCATGGGCTAGAGTGGGCGTTTCATGTATTCCCGATCGATCCGTGGTCTGTTTGGGGATATAAACAACCCCTTTAGGGCTTTTTCAGTCAGTTTTCTCTCCAACACTAAAACACACCATATAGCAAACAGACACGCACTAAGCCCTTTGTACTTAAGTGTACCAACATTCCCATAAAGATAAATGGATGGCTCATCTGTGTCTAAGTTAATACGGCTTCCACAGTGCAGAGTTTCAAAAGCATGCCACTACCTACAGTACAACGCACATCTCTGTTTCACGGCCAATAAACAACGCCTCTGTGTCCCAGATTCTCAAATTGACTGAGTGGTTGCTTTAGTGATTGCAACACAATAACAAGAGAAATGTGGCAGAAAACTCAGGCTGCAAGCTCTCACTCCTGCACTCGGCGTTAAAACATTATCAAATCCAATCAGACAGGTCTTAAAGCTGCTAAGACAAGTGTTTTAAGGTGAGATGAAGATGAATCAAGTCTTGAATGTCTCCGTGCACCTGCTCTCCTGTCGTACTGTGTGTTTATCAGGCTCCGTCGGAACAATATATACTCAATTGGATACACTCAAGCTTAGAGATGAGATCAGGGCTGTGGGTGACTACAGTGAGCATGATACTAGGTTGAATGGGGTAGAAAAATACTGCAAAAGGCTATGTTTTCTCTCTGTTTAACTACCTTATTTTAATGTCAGTATTGCGCATCTATGTAAATGTTGATATCTATGATGTTCGCTGTATCGACTGTATAGAAAATGAGAACATCCTTCACCTCTATTCGTAGGACTCTGACAGCAGTGAGTGAGTAGTGTGTTTGTGAATCAGATGCTATACACACAAGGCAAACATAGGCGGCATCTATACGTTCTATACATCTCGCTGTGCAGAGGTAAGAGCTCAAAATGTACAACACGAGTCACTTTGTGAGCAGAAGTGAACTAAGAGAGGGTAAAGCAGTGCGTGTGAGCTCACAAAGCAAAAGCTCCTGTGGTTTGTGCCTTGTTGCTATTCTTTGCACCTGTATATATGGACCGCCTATGTTCTCACCCACAACAACCACTGCATCTGTCATCTGCACAAGGCACAGGTTACACAGTGTGCAGCAGATAACATTTCAAGTGTAAAATAATACAATTTGTTCAGTAGAATGTTTTTATCACAAAAGACGGGAATATTAAATTACAATTGATTACATTCTGTAGCACAGTACTTTAGGGCTTTAAAGGAACACACAGATATGAATCATAGTTAAATGATAATATATATATTATAGTTCATTATCCTGCAGAGCCCAGCATATTAATCATCCCTACAAGCCACAGCAGAGTGGAGGTATTTCACATTATAAAAACAAAAGATGAGTGTGTATCAGTGAGACTCAGTGTATCAGTGAGAATCAGTGAAAGACACATCTGCAAATGTGAAGAAAAAAACTGTGTATTAGTTCCCAACAGTGAATCAGCATTTTGATGCTTTCAGTGATTTTATACCAGTCCCTCTCTGAGCTAAGCACACTGTCTCTGCAGATTGATGGCATGAGTCTGGACCGTGCAACAATGGGACGTTGAAAGCACTTTGGTTTTACTGCACTTTACAATGTTTTATAATATTTTACTGTGTTTCCATTTAAATAGTGCTCAGTCGAGAGAAAACCATTTCTACGCTTGGACAAGCTCATATCCCTCTGTACCTGTGCATGTGCACACACACAAAGACATGTTCACTCATGCCCAGTTGTTAAAGGGAATAAGTTTGACAGTGTGACAAGCCATAGTGGGCTAAATGACAGACACAATCACTCACTAGTCAGTTACATGTCCCCTCGATACAAAGCCACACTGCCAAAAAGACAGACTCATGCGTAGCGAATATGCTTTGTCCTCCATTCTTTCTTTGCTCTCTGTCACGCACAAATGTAAAAATCATTCATTGAATCATTAAGCACTTAGTTTCATCCATCCATCTTTCAGCAGACTGTGAAGGACGCCTGCAGGAAACAAGGGATAGAGAAAGCAAATTAAAGGGCAGAACATAAGACTGAAATAACAGACCGAGAGAAAACAACTCTTTACAACTCTGAAAGCTATAGGGGCTGAAAATGAGAAGAGGAGAATGTGAAACAGCATTTGAAAAAGCTTTGAGGAAGGAACAGAGGCAGTGCAGTGAGAGTATAAGACATGCATGGATGAGGCGAGCGAAACTTTGATGTTGTCCTGTGAAACGTGTCATATACAGAACAACAGGGGGAGAATTATTACAAGCGACTCCAGCAGAAGCTTTCACACTCATCCAAACAATACACATGTGGCACATGTGTGTGAAAAACAAGTAAAACTGAAGGCGTAGACATAATTTGTGTCTGTAGCCCACACAGCAATGCTCTGTGGCTTCTGCTGCAGCACACTACATTTCAAACTTTATTCTTATGGTCCTGAAAGAGTGCACCTCGCTCAAACTGACCTTGGACTGCCAGTATTAACAGTCTTTTAATAATAGTCTATTTATAATCGCAAGGAAAAACAATATCAAAAGTAAGAAAATATACATCCATGTATACATATGCATACATTTGATGCAACCTGCTCTTTTAAAACATTATGGCATATTCCAAAAACATACAGTGACAAAAATATTACGCTGCTGCATTTACCAATAACATTTCCATAATAATGGCTCCTTAATCCAGGCTAAACTGTGCTTTCTTGTCTGTTCCTATGTAGATAAGATGAAAGCATCATTTTACACAATGTCTTATGTCTTTCTTTTTCCGTGTGCTTCCGTGTGGGTCAGAGATGGACACACATCATTATTGTTTGGGAATCTATTTTAAAATAAATGATTCTTGTTATGGGATTTCTTTTTAAATGACTGAGAAAAACTCAGTTAACATAACATTAAAAGAATAAGAAAACACATTTTAAAGATATTGGGTGATACTTAAATGACAATTGGGAACATTTTATTGTAAATGCCACTGTGTCTTCTGGTCAGCAATGTCCCAGGTTAAATTATCACAAGTACTTTCTCTTGAGAAAAAAGGACAATGTTGTGCCACAGGTAAAGAATGCAGCCTTTATTTTATTCAATAGAGCTTTGTAAGCATTGGGCTCTGCATGCAGCTTGCACTTTTGTGTTTTTGAGACTTTAAATTGTGTTTTGTCTGAATTGAGCGGAGGGAGGTTTTTGTTTTGACTCTGTTTTGCTTACTGAATGCAGAAAAAAGTCAAGACCTTTTCCCTACATTACTAGTCTCTGCCAAAACAGTGAACTGACTGTAAGGTCAATCAGTTCAAGTTTGCCCACAAATTCTTTTTAGGTTTCATGTAGATTTTACAGTTTAACTAAATATATTAATCGTCAGTGTGTAATATGTAGCAAATTTTGAATCACCTCTTGGATAATAACACTGTGGATTCTATACAATTCATGCTTTTGAACATGCATGTTATTCACCTCAAGTGTAAGGGGCTAGAATAGTGTGAAAAAGTGTTGAAAAAGTGCATAAATTCAACATTAGAAAAGCTGAGCATCTGTGACAACAGCAGTATGTATGAGGCAGCAGTGATGAATGTGTGTCCACGCTTGGTTCTGATTAAAGTTATGACTCACACTGACTGACCATTAAACATTAGACACAGTGTGTGTTTGTGTGTATTTCTAACATTTTGAGCATACTTATGTTCATGATTTATGGACCTGGATACGTATTGCACAGAGATGTGACATATTCAAGAAAAACTGCTGGGACATCATATATCCCATGGCCGCTGCCTTGTTTGATGAATACGTCGGACAAAAATCTCATATTTGGCTCAAGCTGCATTTTCAGTGAAGGCCGTGGAGCAGGAATCACATCATTACCTTTTGTGGAAGGCCACAGTGTCACAGTGAAAGAGACCACAGCATCAGGTTTAGCCTATAGTTTGTCACATGTCTGTGGGTGGATAGTAGAGTTTTCCCCCCAGCATCTGCTCTTGGCATGTGCTGTTGACTGTTGGAGTGAACCACCAGAATTAGACCAGAGACACATGAACACACCACGGCCACACATGAACCACCGTGGCCACGTAACACAGTGCAAGATTATGAAAATCTCATCCTGTTATTCTGTTAATTAAATTTTATAGCCACGGGTCAGTAACTCAGTGTGTAACCATGTCACTCACCAGACCTTGTTACATTGAATGAAATGTGCCTCATTTCTGTCAGGGGAATGGTACTAATTCATTTGTCACTAGGTCACAGCAGGCTCGTGAGTTTACAAGGAGGTGGTGTTCAGGGCAAGGACTTTGTAAAAACAAAAAAAATAAAAAAACACAGCTGAAGACAAAAGTGCTTAAGATTATCAGCAATGAAAAAGGTAGCAGGCTTTAGAATCAGTGCCCTTCAGCGTTACTAAATCAGATTATGTAGCAGCACTACAGAAGTTTACCCTTTGTTTTTAACCTTCATCCACTGAGGTTCAAGGCTTTTTATTTTCAGCGACACTGTTGTGCTCCACTAAAGAAAATGTTTCTCAGCTCACCTATATAAGATATGTTTGTTGTTGTCTGTACTGAAGAAAAATGGGTAATAGTAGCACTGCCAAGGTTACAAGGCATTGCATTATCCTATTCATCTTTTTAGAAATCTTGCAAGAGGATACTTTCTTATGAAACAATATTGTCATGTCCGTATTTCAAGACTGCACTCTTTTGGTTACAGAAAGTAAAAAAGAAAGTAAAAAAACTAAATAAATAACCTTGCATCACTGTAAATAATTTGCCATGATTTCATTTTCATTGCTGTGTTCTTTTGACTGTACTGTGCAGTCTGTACTGATTCACACTAATAGACTTTAGCATTTTTGAGTTTTCTAATTTAACTTCTCTCTGTCCCTCTGAGAATATGACTTTATTGGAAGTGTTCTCGTCCCTGGAGCCTACCCTCAGTATGAAGAGATCCCAGAGCAGTGATATTGGTAAATGAAAGCCTGCTGTGCGTGTTTAAAGCTGCCATATTGTCGGATTTCACAACCCCGAAGTCCTCAGGGTCTGCAAAGCAAATAAAACTAATGTTCCTAGAGGTTTTTGTGTTTGCTGATAAATCAGTTTACGGCATTAAGCCTTTTAGTTTGTGAGCGTCTGTAACTTCAGTTGTTGTGGGTGGATTAACAAGCACATTTTGTTTACCTGTGGGCCATATATGGTGTAACATACATTTATACAAGTTTTTGCATCACATTTTATAAAATTCATTTAAAGACTTTTCCTAAAATCAAAAATGCGCAATATAAACTAACAATTTTGTTTTTTCCGATGCCATGCTTGTGTGCGTGTCAGTGTGAGGTATTTGATGTCTGATTACAGATTCTTATTGTTCCTGGCATGACTCCGCTAGTGTAAACAGCACGCACTTTCATCTAGCATCAAATAGCCACACACCTACACTCATACAGATAAGACAAATACACACGCATTTACACGTCACAGTACACAGCGGGACGCACAATGCAGCGGAAGCACATCATTCAACCATTGCTAAAAATGTAATGGAACAAAAATCTGAAGGAGGATTGGAGGGCAGCGCTCCTTTGGTTCCTTCTTTTGTCCCGTGTCTCCTGCTCTCCGCCGACTTGCCACTCTCGCCCGCTCTCTCCGTAACAACTCTACCTGCTTCATTGTCTCCCATCCCCATCTCTCTTTGAATCCACATTAACCTTTGAAAGCTTTATTTTATCTCTCCATTCTTGGCTGTTTCCTGTCTTCCCTTTGAAAAGTGCCTCCATGTATTAGCTTGCTCTTAGCATTTTGCATTCACATCACTTTACCTGCACTTTTAAAGCATTCCTAAATAAGCCGAGTCTGAGTGGCGTCTCCGAGGACTCTATACATCAGGCTGCCTTCGCTCATTTCCCATTTCATCTTCCCTTTTATATCTTCATCATTCAGTGCTTCCATATTCATCTCTTGGAATCATATCCCACTATCATTTACATAATATCTCTATAGCCCGTGTGTATTGCGGTATTCCCACAAGCAATGCTTTGTGATTTTTTTTCCCACCTTTCAAATATAATCTTTTCTACTTTAAATACCTCTTTCAAATGTGTGTTCTCTCTGTAACCCTGTAAGTCCTGAGGTAATATTAGACGGCCACACATCTTTAAATGACCACTGAATATACGGTTTTAAAGTGTAAACCTAGGGAGATGTTTGCTGACTCACTCATTCCTGCTCCTTCCTTGTTGATTTACTGCTAGGGGTCATTTGTGATGAGTGTCAAAGTGCAGCAGATCAACTAAAAAATATAAAAACGCCCCCAACTAAAGTCTACAGGTGACAGTATTTAAATCATTGGGGTCACAACTTTGTATATTTGGGAAATGACATGTTTGTTTTACCAGTGACAACCTGAAGTATTTATGTGAGACAGTGCAGAGAGCATACAATAGAAAAGTTGTGTTGTCTTTGTAGTTTCAGTTTTACAAAGTAATTGTATTTTTTCAATGCACATTTTTCAGTAGGTCAAAAAATAAAACTGTCTGAGACACTTTTGTGAGCAGAAGGGAAAAAAATGCTTCCGGTCAGCGGCACACATTGGCCGTCAAACAGTTTTATGGGTTCAGCTCAGTTAATACCATTACAATGTTGGTTATGAAACAAAATGGGTACATATTATCTGGTTCAGGCACATTATGAGTTCACTGACATGAGAACAAGTTAAACATTTTTAGTTTTACAATCGGTCACTACAGTCCGATGATAATAATACTGAATTGTGAATGTTCTTTAAACCCGTTTGTATTAAAGTTATAACCTCTTTATTTTTATATATTAACATATTAGTTCTAGGCCATGTTGGAAAAATGTATCCAAATCAGATTGTGTCACTGACTTTGCCACTACCACTTTTAAAAATCGAGATCAAATACTTCCACTTTCACAGCCGCACACTGAACGCCTCAGCGTGTGTTTCTATTGGACTGCTTCTTTGAGCTTCACAATTCATTTCACTAAAGAAATATACATTTGCTTTATGCAGAGAAACTCCAGACGATAAAATCTGTTCAACCTCCAAGTGGCACTGCATCAGTAAGAGTTGCACAGCAGGACCAATGCAAAGAAATTGAACCTGCCAGCTTTCTACAACAGGAAATAAATGAGAAATGATGCTGGAATACGAAAACAAAGGAAGCTTTACTTTGATGAGAAGGAGTAAGAGGGTAGAATTGAGCATGAAGTCCCACAGTTTAGTGAAGGTCAAAAAGTGTTCTCAGGTGATGAAATGAAACGCTGCTTTCCATTAGGATGTGTTTGTCAGCTGCTGAACCAGATAGGTCAATGACTTTGTTTCTAAATCATGCTTGAATGGCTGGGGCGGTCCCTAGAGGCAAAGATGTGTTGTGGTGATTCTTCTGCTCTTCCATCTCATCCCAAGCATTTCTCCCATGGGTTTTTAGAAGGAAACAGATGCAAATAAGGTAATATGAGGCCAGAAATAGGTAAGATGCTAGAGATTCCTTAATTTCTTGTTTTTTCTTTGTTTTCTATAAGGCTTAAAAAGGTTTTAAAAAAAACATTTACATAAAATAACCTAAGCCTTTGTCCAGCTATCTCCACCAGTTAAGTCCAGTACCAGGTTTAATAAAGCATGCATTCCCCTTCATTACGAGCACCTTTCATTTTAAGAGGATAAACAGAGGCTTTAGTGATGATGAATATTCTGTAGTGCTCCTTTAAATGATGCTGCTCTGTTATTTGTCTTCCTACAACAGCAGCAGCACGTGTGCTGTTTCAATTACACACTGTGCATGTGTGAGAAAGATAGAGAGGGGATAAAATCATTTAGATGAAACAGTGAGGCTATCCCATTGCTTCTTGTTGGTGTCCAGAAGCATGTTGTATTGATTAATCAGCATTACCGCTCTTGGGGAAATTGTTCCTATTACACTGGAAAAAGTTATACAAGACAAAGAGCATTATAAGATAGTAATCTTACAAGCACACTCTTAAATCACAGCATTTTTCAATACAGATTATCATCCTCACATCAAGCCACTTTATACACCTGTCTTTTTTGTCAAGATGCAATAGGAATCCAGTAACTGATACTCTCCAAAGAATAACTAGCATTTAGATTAATTAAAGGAATGTAGATTAAACATATGTATAGCCCAAAGCAACAATGAAAAACAACCATATAGGGCCACATACAGGGCTTTACCACTCACTGTGGGAGGATTTAAACCACTGCCATGGAGATAAAGTTGTGTTGGGGCTGTAAAGATTTACACCTATACATATTGTTTTCAAAACTATGGTATACGTTTCTTGATTTAGACCTTTGTCTAAAAGCGTTTGTATCCACACGAGAGATTCCACAGCACTGTTCAGGCTAATGCTGCGTTCATGTGGCCTGGAGTGTAACAGTATTCAGCATTTGTTAAAATGTGAAAAAAGCTAATTGTAAACCTGACTTGTTTGTTATACTAATACTACTAACACTAATAAACTATGTTATCACTGATTAATGCGTATTTACAGTACATATAACAATCAATCAGACTTTATAAGTTGAAAGCACACAAACACAACAAAGTCAGAAAAACATGGACATAGATGCATCATAAACTACAGTAGCCTTTTCCTCTTGTAACCACCCTCACTGTGAGCTAGGTAATCAGGGACAAAATACCAGAGCCAAAGCTACAAATACATGAGTTAGAGAAAAGCCAATTGTTGTGGAATTAGCAAAGGGCTTTTTATGTTTGTTTGGACAGCTGTCAGAATGGCTGTTTCAAAGCACAGAAGCTCAAAAGGATAATGTTTAACCAAAGCTAACTTAGTATGATTTACTTAAGCTTCTGGTATACAATTTTACATTTGTTTTAACCATTTATTCTCTGTGTTAGCTGTTTTGGTCTAGAAGGATATGGCACATACCATATTTATTCACAACAGAAGGATGATTGTCTTTAAGAGTTAGTCCAAAGGCTGGCATGGAGCAAAAAGGCTGAACTTGTGATGAGTGTGCCAGAAGTGACCACACAGAGCAGATATCTAAATTAATGGTTCTTACAGATTACTTTATTGCCTACTAATTTTACTGTGAACTCAAAGGGCATGTATTACTAAAATACCAAATGACTTGCAGCTAATTCCTGCAATTATAGACCTGAGGCTGTGGTTTCTTGATATTTCCAGAGGGTTTTCCAGTTGTCAGTGATGAACGTCATGGAGAGTGTGGAAAATGAAATGTAAATGCACCTAAATAAATAGAATATCAACAAATGAGATAGGCTTTACTCAGCTCTACTAAGTAAATATTTAATTTCCCCTTACAGCATTTGTTCCTATCCACAAGTTCTTCTCCTTGTCTGTTATGACATAACCCAGACCATTTGATCTGATCAAGCGCATTATTAATCACGACCTGATTTCTTTTTACTGTCTCTGCAGCATCTTCCTGTTTTGCTTTCTTGCTGGTTTTTCCTCTGCATAGTCAGATGACTTCTTAACAGATTGAACAGAATATTAATTGCCTTCCTAATTTATGCAAATTTATGCTAATCTACACACTAATCGACTCTCAATGGGCTCGTTATCTACATCGTTTAGGACGACCAGGAAGAGATTCAGTCTGTGTGACCCTGAGGTTGCCAGTTCAATTCCCAATGAGCTGAGCCTCAGGGCTCAGCTAGATCGTTTAACCCTACATGAGCTGACATTAAGCCCTGCTCTTAAGCTCCTTGATGTGTAAATGCTAATATCCAACTCATCAGACATGTGCAACATGTGTAGAGTGACTACTTCTTATGTGGAAGTTGTGACTACATGCCAGGGCAAAATCATCTCTTTCGGAAACACAGCTTTTTGATTGATTTTACTGCTTCAATAGTTAATGCTTTTAAATATAAAGTGAATTGGGAAAATTTGTGGGTAATTTGTAAATACTTTTGGCCATCTTTCTATGTGTTTTGTCCACATGCAAATTGAGTTTCAGGCTCCAAAACTGTGATTTAAAATGCTGCATGAAGTGAAGATTTTTAAAAACGTGTAGATGGACAAAAGATGGAGCTTTTAATATGTAAACTGATGTCACGGTTGAGAATATCCATAGTAATGGACACAAAAACCAAGCTGTGCAGGCTTGTTTGAACTTGTCTTTTTAGTTGATCTATAGCTGACTGATTGATAGGTCAGCAAAGAATACCACAGTCCATTCAGTTCATGTTATTAGTTATTAGAGTGGTTAGACTGCCTCACAGCAAGACACCCGTGGGTTCAATCCTGGGCCGGCCGACTCTCTGACTCTTGGCCTTTCTGTGAGGAGTCTGCATGTCCTCCCTGAGTTACTGTGGATTCTCCGGCTTCCTCCCACCGCCCAAAGATAGGTTAATTGGTGAGTTTAAAGTGCCCCCAGTGAATGAATGTGAGAGAGAATGGTCTGTCAATGTCTGTCTCTAAAAGTCAGCCCTGGGACTAACTGGCCATTGTCCAGGGTGTACCTCGCTGCTGGGATAGGCTCCAGTCACTTGCGATAATTTGAAATGTCCAATATAAACAGCAACACAAAGATTACTACGTTCACTTGTTTAGTAAAGAGGTCTTATTCATCCTATTGCCAGATTCATTCAACTGTCTGAGCATGCTAAACCTTTTAAATATTTTAACCTGCCTCTTTTAGCGCTTTGTAGCTTTTGTTCTGTGGCTGTACTTACATTTGTCACCTTGCTTTGGTGTCTACACTGACCTAATTTTTTCCAACACTTTATTAAAGTTTCACTGTATCTTGTCCAGTCCAATTGTGTGCAGAGCCACGACACAATAAAGATGTTTAATTTTCACTTCCCTGCTTGTGACCGGCGGATTCTTGTGTGACACATAGCCACTCTGCCTAGACCCACCAGCAAAATACATCCACAGATGTTTTTCAATTTCTGATCTGATCAAGCCCCAAGCGAGATACACACACACCCACGCACATACGACACAACCAACTCAAGCAACACCTTATGTATTCATGAAAGATAAATCTAACTTTGACAGTAGCGTGTCGCATTTTTCTCTCTGTGTGTCAGATGATCAGATCATGAGGGCTGGTGTATGGGGGAGGATTCGGACAAATCCTCTAGCTCTGAGTTGAAAACAAACAGCACATTTTGTCTGAGGAAGACATTTTTCAGAAGCAAAATAACAAATTAAACTTTGTTCAAATTACAGTTCAAGTGCTGAAGGAAAACAATTGGCAGTTGAGAATAAAAAACAAAAGTAAAATGGAAGACAAGTTGACCTTTTCTATTCCAAAACAGCATTGTGACAGAATTTGTTAAGGTTATTATGCTGGAGTGACAGTCCAGCTCAATGGTCTGATTATGATAAAAGACGACTGACGAAAAAGCTACACATGCTTGATAACAATCAGGACATTCCACACGAGGGCAGAAGCATCGGAGAGCAATTAAAGCCAGGTATCCTGCCTCTCTCACAGCAGGGAAGAGATGAGGCTCTATAATTACCCCGCTGACACGCTGATCCCAAAAATTCATCACTCATTACAGGTGTACAGATGCCTTCCAGCATCTTCCCTTTCATTAGTCTTCTACCTGTTGCTTTGACCACTGCTTTTGAACTTTTTAGGTATTCTGTCCAGGTGAACCACGTATGTGCTCAACCAACACTAACAAACCCACTAGACTTGACAATTCTATAAATAATCAACAACAATATTTGTCCAGCAAAAATGTTTGTTTTTTTAATTATTAGCTAGTTATAAAGAATGGCTAAATGGTAGCAGCTGGTAGTGTGCCAAATTTGATTTAACTTGAAGAAAAAAAGGAGAAAAAGATAGCACTCTGAATTTTCCTTCTCTGATATTTTCGCACCTGCAGTGTAACTAACTTAGTCGCACACATTTGATCCTAAAATGGCCTAGTTTGAACGTCCATACACAAACCCAAATATAAATTCAAAGGCTTACTGCCTCTCCCTCTCGCTGTTGCACCAACACATACTTAATATTCTTCTTGTCCTCTGCCTCACTTTCTAGCCTTCTGCCATTCACTCTCTCCTTCTGTCTCTTTCCATTTGGCGTCTCTTTTTACATCCCATTCACACACACAAACACACAAACCCAAAGGTTTGCCCTTCTTTCAGCTTAAGCCTAGATTGTTGTGGAGTCATGCAAAGTTTCAACTAAGGATCGTCAACCAAGCACGTCAGATTAATACAAGGCTGGCTCCACTAGATAGAGCACATGGCGTCGCACACACCCTTCACACACACACAACCTGGGAGACACACTTTGATTTGCTAAGACCCTGACTGACTGACACATCAGACATGAGTGGATGGCAGAGAGAAAGAGGCAGAGAGTGGCAATGGGATGAACAAGTTCACAGAGGGGAAATTCTGCAATAAAAGCATTTCTTTCAGAGAAGAGCAAAAAATACTCAAGTCCACAATTACTGTGATTATAACAACAGAACATAGCTGTATGCTAGTTGTGTAAGGACATTTGTTGCATGTACTGAGGGCAGGGACTTCTAAATGCTCTGGGGTACTTTGTTTTAAGTGATAAAGCTAAAAGGTTAAGCTAACATTGTTTCCTGATATTTGCTGGTTTTCACTTATTTTATTAAAATTAAACACAATTGTACAAATCAGTTGCATACAATCAGTACAAACAAAACACAAGTTCCTTCCTCTGAGCTACTTGACTATTCAAAAGCAAAATGATTTATGTGCCATGGTACAATAGGTAAAAGAGTGGGAAAGCTGCCTTTTCATGTATTCATGGCTCATCCTTAGACATATGTACATCCTGTAATAAAAATCAGTCCTGTGGAGTCATGTAGACAGAATGTTATAACCTTGGAGCTCAAAAACTTACATCAGTTAATCAATCAAATCTTCTAGTTTGGTATTTTTGAGTTAAACCACTAAGTGATGGACAGGTGTGTGTAGGCCTCAGCTGCTGCTGGCATGGAGGCATGAAAACATCAAGTGTTATGAGCAGACCAGCAGATGACCGTATTACTTACAAGTGTGTATAAACAAATGAATATAGCTATGATTATGTAATGACACTGAAAAAACAGCAACTATAATGAGACTGAGATTAGGTGTATAAAGTAGAACTTCACTTTCCACTGATCTTTGCTATACACAGTACTTGACCTCTGTCGCCCTCCACTCTCTTGTCATTCCCTCTGAATATTAAAGAGCTGACAGCAATGTGTCCATTAATATTAACACTCCTCATGCATATGTAATAACATTTAGTCATCAGGGATTCAGCACTTCATCTGAAGGATATTGTGACTTGATGAACACATATTTGTATGAATCAGGTTTTGTGTTTTTGATTTTCCCCTGAAGGTGACTGGTATTTGGTCTCAGAATGCTAATATAAAAAGCCAAAAAGTAAATCTTAGTCTGCTCTCTTTTTGCTGCTCCAGCCCTTAGTCTCACTTTCCACCTGCCCCGCTTTTCACAGACTTAAATAATTGAAGTGGTGTGTGGAGTCTCAGTTAAAATAGAGCTAACATTTGCAGCGGAGCACTTGATAGCTGGTCTTTTCAACCTCCCAGATTCAGATGAATACATCCACTGCATTTCCCCACTCCGCTACTGTGGAAATATTAACATTGCTATGATCTTTGTATGTTATAGGTGCTTGACAGGTATTCATACACTGACATGTTGATTTTGTTGTCTTAGTTTTCATTCATAAGTCTGTGTTCCTGCTATCCACAATCAGGCCTCAAGTCTCAACAACAGCAGTTCATTATTAAGTAGGATAGACAGTTCATACTAGGTGTGTTTTTATGGCTCTGCACATAAAGGTGTAGAACAGTATAAACTGCATTTTAGGGCAACAACTGCTTGTAGACTAGCTAAAACTGTTTTGTTTTTTGTTTTTTTGTTTGTTTTTTGGAGTGGATCAAGCAAGTGAACTCTTATAGACATCTCTGCTTTACTGACCGACTGGAATTGGATTAGTTGCATCAGGAGGTAGAAAGCAACCAAGCGAACGCTGGTGTTCTGCTGGTTTGCTCACCACACAAGTACGAGCTCAAAAAACAAAGCTGGCCAGTCGCTCCTCTAACAGTGAAGGCTATCAACACAGACCACAGCTCAACCTGACCAGCGGCACTATTGTGCGCTCTCGATTCCCTTGTGGTCAGTGATTTTGTTGCTCTTCACTTCTGGAGGAACTTTGATTGCTGATATGCTCATTGCAGCCCAAGGCAAGAGAGGATGTGTGCAGGTTTGTGAGTCACTGGTGGTGAGAGAAAGCGACATTTGACTAGGCAGGAAGTGACCTGTAAATCAGATGGAAAGCAAGAAATGGCGAAAAAAAAAAAAAAAGCATTAAAGCAAACCAGATTGCCTTCACAGTTCTCAGATAAGGTCGGAAGATTTAACAGTAAGTTAGTAAGTATTTTCTCTAATGAAAATGTTAAAACAAAACAGACATATTTTTTTATTATTTGGTCAAAACTAGAACCTATTGTAGTTATGGGGCCCACAGCCTCATTCACTGATTTCATTTGATTGAAAGGGGTTTACTTGTGCTGCTGCATGGTCCTACTCCTCTCTCTCACTCCATCACTGCTGTGGATTACTCATTGGGCAAACTCTGAACCGAATTTACAAGAACAGAAACTGATTTAAGCCAACTCTCCACACTGTGTGTCCCAGCAGAGAACAGAGAGCATGTGGACGGTAGCTTTGTTGATTAACACAAGCCAAGTGCCTGTTTTTTATCTGAAGTGTGTGTACCATTGCCTCAATAACATGCTATGATTTTATAATCCAAGTGTGACCAGATCTAAATGTATCTAATGGGTGATGAGTGATAAAGCTCTCAGCATTTTTTTCCAAAATGCTATTGATTATTAGGGGTGTGACAAGATCTTGTGCGACAAGATCTCGTAAGATCAAACGTGACAAGATTTCTCATCAAGGTGAAAAGCTGTTTCGTGATATCTCAATCTGGTGATATTGATAAACAAAATGCCCCTGTTCTTACTTAAATTGTCTGTGTGGCATAATTTTGGTTTCCCGGTAGAAATAAGAAACGGTGAAAGAGACAAGAAACAAACAATATGTAAACATTGTAAGAAAACAAGCAACGTGAGCACTATGTAAAGACACAGAACAACCAGAGCTTTCAACCAGCCACGCCTGTAAATACTGTAAAAATCTCATCTCGTGGGATTTGTGTCTCGTCACACTCCTATTGATTATCTAATAAAAGCTAGAAATATATCATTAATAAGATCCTCATTCACCAACAATCCTTCGGGTACAAGAAAGAAAGTGGAAATGAGATGTTCACAATACAAACTGGTTGAATCTGAATCTGAAAGGATGCCCATCTTCATTTAGCCGTTTGTCCCCTTTAGATGTTTTTGATAGCCCTTCTGTAATGCTGTCACTACTGTCTCCTGCACTGTACGCCTTCATGAAACATCTCCAGATTGAAGGAAACGAAGGAGACAGTACTACACAGGGTAGTGGAGGAGAAATATGGGTGCGTGTCTTTGCCTAATGCTGCCTCCTCTTGTAAAAGTGTTTGTGTGTGAGAGTGTTTTGATCAATGATGGAGACATCTATGCAGTCAGCCTTGCTAATGTGTCTGACCAGGAATGACCCTTAAGGCACAAGAAAGGACACAGACATCAGAGAAAGTCAAAGAGACAGACAGCTTCCTGAGAGTTTTTCAAAAGGCCTTAAACAGATTTTGATGTTGTTGTAGCAGACAATTAGGGCTGCTAATCAAACGCCGCCTCTTGATGTTACTGGATTGTCGCATACAGTATAAACCGTCACAGACCGTCGAACAATAGTATCACAGCATGGAACAGCACTGATCTATTTTGGGGATAAGACTTTACTATTCTAACTGTTTTTAAACACGGCGTCCACTCTGACAGGGTGCTATGAGGGGTCCTGTTCAATTATTCAGAGCGTCACACCCCTGTGAGTGCTTTCAGTCTGCATTCTGGACAAGGACAGGATGCTGCAAAGAGTTCACATTTAACCAGAGCGGATTCTATTTAGGTAATCAGATAAAGCTGTTGGGAGGAGAGCTGCCACTCCGCAACAGTGACAAAACTACAGCTTAGGTCACATGAATGAGTGAATTTTACATCATATTATTTAGCTGTAAAACAGTTCTTTGGGGAACTATTTTGTGCCACGAGAGTAGCATATGCATTCATCTGTATCCCATATATAAACCAACTTCAGAAAATCTGGAATATCACTTTAATATGCTAATGCTACTTGTATAGTATTGAGCCGGAGCTAAAATACTTCTTGTCCAATTCTGTCTGGGGGTGTGTATAGGTTTGCCAAAAGCCACAGTGTTATGGCACCAGCTCTGATTGGTAAATGACAGGACACAGTGCTGGATGTGACTCCTGGCTGACAGACTGACTGGCTGGCTGGCTCTCCAAAGCTGCTCTAAAGGGGATTGTTCAAATTTAACAAGGGTATGATGGCAAGGAGAGTATTATGGTTTTTCTGATGAAAGAACAAACTGTCCATAATGGTCGCACGTACTGGTTTGCACAAAATAGACCCAGTGTCCTTGTGTACACTTAAAAAATATGGTTAAAGAGAGACAGTTATTGCACATTGAGCAAATTTAGCTCATTAGATGCCACCAACAGCGTCACTGTCGGAATAATATCAACTCTCATAACAAAATGTCTGCTTGTCATTATGTGAGGGAACAGCACACCCTGGTCTCGTAGATGAAAGATTCTGAACTGTTAAATAGTAAAACATGCTGACGCTGAGAGGGCGACCTCCGAGCGATACAAAAATCTTCAGAATGAAGTGTATGGTGCGAGTGTTGACAGTGGCACAGTTAGATGATAGACTTTTGACAACAGAGAGCCAGTAATCTTCCACATTTGGTCTATTTGCACTGACAGGGTTGAGGCACATCTTGACAAAAATGTCCTATTTAGCTAATTTTAAATACGCACCAATGCGACTCTCTCAAATCCTCAGAGACATCTAAAGGTGATGTGTCGCATGGAAGCTTTGGTTACATGCAGCTCTATACATTTCAGAAACCTTTATACAGAGAGAAAGGTTGATCACTGCGGTGCCTGCCCCATTAGTGTTTCTGTGCTGTATTCCACACTGGCTGCTTGTTTTATAGATGATGCACAAATATCTGTATAACTGGGCTGTGGCGTTTGGCTGTTGGCCCTTGTACATTAACCTTTAAAGAACCTGCAGTCACTATCCCCCGCTGTTTAGTATCCCACCGTGAACCCTACATTTTTCATTTGTTCATGAGCTGAGTCATGATTTATCCAAAGTGAAGAGCTCGTAGACTGGCAGCATGAAAACAGAGTGGGAATAAAATAAAACAGCTCTTCTATCTGTACATCATAAGATTATTACGCTAGAGAAAAATGGAATGGAAGAGAGTGGGCTACAGACATAGAAATAGCAGCTGCACACAGGTCACAACCTCAGAGCCCCCTTTATCCCTCATTATCTCCATGGACCACACTCTGACTTTTGGAAATTGGATGATGACTGCAATTAAGCCATTTTCTTGCTATATGAAGGTCCAACATAAAGCAGACATGTGCTGTTTGTACACCAGAGAGTCAAAGGCAGATCTGTCTGCCACATGACGCAGGAACATTTTGATCATGATTTATCTTTGAGATTAGATTACAGCTTCTAAATGCTCAAAGCCTCTTTATAGCTTTGATAAAATGCTTCGTTATTTTGATGCTCTTTGGTTCCATGTTGGTGCTAAAAGACAGAGGGAAATCTCAAAGGACACGCTTAGTTGGATAAGCTAACCTCAAATAGCAGTGGATGTAAGGCTGCAAAGAACACAGCATAACACAACACAGTTAGCCAAAGGTTTTCACATTGTATTGTGGTCCTTTCACAATATATATTCTGAAGAGCAATTCCAAATGAGCAAACATAAATGGGCACCTATACTGTGATTGTCATATAGCAAGCACAAAAACGCACTCTGATTGTACAATGATTATGGCAGAACTGAGATTGAAGCTGCCCGGTGTAAGTAGCATGCTGTGATTAAGTCTGCAATTATGCTCTTGTATGGAGTAAACATAATCAGTGTTAAAATGTTGCTGCTGGCAGGTGAAAACTATAAGCTTTTATGGGAAGGTTGTTTTTAATTGCATGACAGTGCAGCTTTTAGGGTTTGAAAATTGCACCCCAGCTCATGCTGTATGTAGTCATTTAGTCAGTTTGAAAACAAGCTCTAAGAAGCCCCCCAAATAGTGTTGTATAGTTGTTACTCGGCAGAAAGAATATGCAAAGGCACATTGATTTAACATTCACAGCTACAGACCATTTGTGTGATTACTGGTGGTGTTTTCATCATGGACTTGCATAACAAACATATGCACAACAAGCTTACCATACATATTGCATATTTAATAGCATCTGTATAAATCTTCTTCCACTTTTCCTGCTACTTTACAAACCGCAACATGTGCAGGGAGTTATACTTAGATGAGACGCCACAGTGTCTTGAGTTGTGTACAGTAAATGTCAGTGTGCTTGACAATGTGTCCACCCGAGGGAGAGCTATGTGTCTTTAAATACATGTGCCAATATGTATTTTTAGCTCCAGCTCAAACACAAAGCAAGCAATGAATTTAGCCCAGCAAGCATTATTATCAGTTCTCTTTACGATCGTCTCTCTCCAAAACTCAGTATGCTCTGCTGAACTTGTTTTGGCGCCAAGCATTAAATTCACAGCCTCCTTCAATCTAGAGAAGTTATTTGTAAAATAAATAAGCTTGATGGCAAAGTTTTAAAGAAGCACGAGGCAGCTCAGAAAAACGACCGGCCAAACTTGAGTATGCATGTCTATTTTTAACTACCAGGAGGAAGTTTGGAATTAATGTTGAAATGACTTGAAAAGGCTGCTAATATTTATTGTCTCTTTGGTATTCTGCGGATGCCCTCCATCTTCCACTGCAACTCCTCCTCTGTTCGCTTCCTCTCAGCCAGAAGAGTGCTTGGTATTCTAGGGATTGTGTGCCGCTCTTTCCTCTCCAGTCTACTCATGCTCTTCTTCATGTGCTGTCTTTGGTTTTCTCTTCATATATTTACACCCACTCCTCTTATTCCACTGTAAAAATATTCTGTCACTGACTAGGTGTCATTCTCTGCCTGCTAAACTATGGTGCAAGTGATACATAACTATGCATGCGCAGTATTATGCATCCGGCGCATCTAATTTCTGCCCCATCTGCTCGAGGTATCATAAAAAGTAACTACAAATAGTGCTGAGGACTTATAGCCACTGACAAAGTAACTTTACATCACAGTGGCACTCAAGGGAAAGGCCAGAAACTGTGAAAAAGCCAAAAATGACTGATCTAAGTGTCCTTTAAAGAGAACAAAGTGAACATATTTTTAACAGCTAAATGGAATGGCGTCATTAAAGATGTGACCGCACTAAAAGGGACAAACATGCAATAAGAAAACACAGCAAATCTAAGTGATGAATGATCTCATTAAATAGTGCTTCTGTTGGAATCATATTTTTGATTCATTATTTTTTATTTGAAGTACGGCTGAGGTAATTTCTGACAGTAATTCTAAACAGTTTTTTGCAGCTTTTATGTGCCCCTAAATTAGGCAAGGCACAATTTTGTTGCTTTTATCTGATGAGAATGTGAAAAAAGAAAAAAATCTTTACAACTAAATATGTAAACTAACAGGCAGGCTTTGGATGCAAACAAAAGGCAAAGGAGAGCTTGGACAGATGTCCAGTTTGGCTCTAGGGGAGAACAGGGAGTTTACTTTTCAACATATGCAGGCTTTAAAATGCAGGATCCAGACAGCTCCGTGAACTCTGAGTGAAGTGTAATACAGCATTCAGATTGACGTGACATTTCCAATGGCATTGTTCTTTATCATCTTCTACAGAATACTGAGGAGCATCACGGTAATAATTAATACAATGCAGTGATCCTAGACTGAAAATGAGTCTTTTCTCCTGCCCTGTCTAGACTGAAGGGCACACCGGAGACATTTGAGGATAACTTTGAGTGTAGGTCACTATCCTGAAAGTCAGAAAATAAAGCCTTAAATACACCTCTAAGTGCATTACACAGAAATCACATTAACTAAAACACAATGAGCTATTCTGGTAGTGACCCTCTGTTCGGACTTGACATTTCAACTATAAGACAGAGAGAGTAAATGGCCAAGAGAGAGGAATCTGAGATATCAAACTTTCATGGAGCCATTTTACAAGCTACAAACAGAATCTGATCATCATAATCTCCCTCTTGTCCTTGGACGGCACTGATGTGTTAAAGATTTAAGGTGTGAGACGGAGCTTAAGTTAGACTCCCAGACAGTGAAAGCCAAAGAGAACTGCAAGCGTGACGCCAGTAGGAGACAGCTGTGCCTAAATGACAGCAAGGAAGGAGCCTTTTCTGTCTCCCAGATTTTCAGCGAGATTTTAGAAGCTGGCCTTATCATCAGAGAGGATAAAATGGGCCATGCACATATTCAAATCCTTCCGAAACCTTTTATCTCTGTCCTAACTTCCCATTAGGGTATTACAGTCATATTTTACAGCACTGAATTGTAACTGTTTGGACTGAAGAGATATGGGACTCTCATTAGAAAAAATATAGGGGGTTCTGAGTCACATTACAGCTTAGTGAATGTATTAAAGTTGCGTTGAAGTAAATAATCGGTGTATTCCTGTTTTCTTATTTAAGCTCTTGAGTATTACTGAGTCTTGAGTCTCACTGAAGACTACCTTCAAACTTAATGTTGAGTCATGAATGGATTAACAGTCACACAAGGTTTTCCATTCAGATTATGGCCACACTTAATTTATACACTACAAATACAAAGTAACAGAGAAAAAAATGGATTTGTATACCACCAGCATAGATGTGTGTTTCTCAGTGAATGCAAATTAACAAAGCAATTTCCATCGGGGATTAATAAAGTTGAAATATGTCGAAAATGTCTGATCTTTTTAAATGTAAACTACTTTGCATGTTCAACCTCAAATACATTACAAGGTATTAAAATGTTCACTTGTAGTCCACTTCTTTAAGTTTGGCCCAAAACAGAAAAACAACCCAGGGTGAGATTTTCTTAAGAGAAACACAAGATGGCGCTGTCAGAGGAGAGTGTGTGGATCAGCACTAAATCTGAATGGACATTATTACATTTATCAAGTATTCATATGTATGTCTTCTTGCTGCTGCTGTGCTAGTGTCTCTGTTTAAGATGATCTTTTTTGTTTTTCAGTTGAATTATTTTAGGTGATTGGGATGGTGGTCCTGTTTCCTGTTTTCTTCCCGTTTCCTGTTATTTTCTGTTAGGGTCAGCCTTTTGTTAGGAAGGGACAGAGGAGACAAGTCAGGTACGATGGTCTGGTTTGTTTCTCTTTTTTGTTTAGACCCATCGCTGCCTTTTGAGTTTATGCTATGTATCCACTTTAGATTTGTGGCGTTAACTTTGTGACAGTACTAAAACAATGACAGCAGCAGTGCCTCTACTTAGTTTCATTCGGAGAGACAGCACTCTTTTGTTAAAACGCATGATGTCAGCATCTTTAAGGCTTGTCCTGTTTTGGCTCTGTCTGTGCTCTATGTGGAGCTCTCGTGGAACTGATGGGCCGAGACCCACCTTTTACAGGGTGTTGGTGGACAAGCTTGGTGTGCACTGTGGTTACCATGCAGAGTTAGTCTTAGTCTTGCCTCCTATATGGTATAGATCTGCAGTCATAAACTAAATTTGCTTTAGGGCCAGCCTTTTATTTCACAGGTGCTGAGGGGGCAAGACTTTCAAACTAAAATACATAGTTAAATAAGTACATTATTATTTGATTTGATTTATTCAAGGTTCAAGTGAGCCTGGTTCAAGTGAGCCAGGCTTAACTGAACCAGGCTACACTATAAATAGAGCATTTACAGTTCTGGCGAAAAAGGTGTTTTAACTCTGAATGTTAAGTAAAAATAATTGGATGGTGTTACTCTTTTTAATAAAATCTAAGTGTAACTCATTAAAGATCAACGTGTTCTTTTAAATCTGTAATAGACTAATGAGCGAGCAGAGGAAGCAAGAAGCCCATTGACTTGAAATGTCTGCGGCGAAGGCAGACAGTAGTTAAATGGTGCAGCTGACTTTAATACACATCTCTCTGAAAAGGTTTGGAGCAGGAGTGTTTATGTCTGAGGTGTGAATGCTGATGTACACAGTTCTGGCAGAAAAGTGCTCATTATGCCCACCGAACTCCACTCCTAATATGTTCAGCTGCTGTAGAAGAGCCCATTAGCCAACAATGCAGTAGTCTCTCAAGTGTGAGCTCTACTTTGGAGTGGCACAGCTCTTAGTTACTACATTGAGAGCTCAAGGCACATACAAAGTTCAAACCACTTAAATGTCAGATACACAGAGGGAAGTTGATTACCACAACAACTACATGCACTACAAGTGTAAACATGAACAAAACGGACGGAGTGTGCCTTGACCCCGACGACTGGATGACAGTAGTATCACCCTTGAAAACTCATCTGCTTCACGAGTACGGACACACACATCACACACACAGCAGGGGGGCTGACACCGCTGCCTGGATCGATGTTGCCGACTACTGCTGGCGTCAGTAACAACAGCGCTATATGACACGCTCCCACAGTGAAGAGCTTCCTATGGCGTTCACATCAATATGGGTTAATGGTGTAACAGACTCTGCCTCCTCTTTTGCTTTCTTTATCTCTGCACCCCACACACACACACACAAACACAAACACACAAACATGCAGAGGCACCTGGCAATCCACGTTGACAAGTGCACCAGCATGGCTTCCTTCCTTTTAATGATTTGCTGTGTTTCCTTTAAGAAGCCTCACCGCTGGATCCACTGGCTTTAACTATGCTCACAAACCTATTATTCTCAATGAAGGCCACACAGATCCTGTTTGGAGCTGGGTAAAACAAGTCAATACCGAGCTAAAATGGGGCTCGGCGTTTGGTTACAGAGAAGCGCAGTAAATGTCAGTGGTAATCATAATTATTGATATTCTGTTATAAAAAATCTGTTTGTAAAATGAAGGGAAAATGTCATTCTGTTTGTGTTACTTAATATGAAATTCAACCTCTGCAGATTTGACCAACCTAACCTGCACAGACCTCCTGTGCGTTCACTTGGATCGTCAAAGCCTTCTTCATAAAGATCAAATTATGTTTGCGTCAAGGCCATTCATTTCAATCTCCAACAGTTCAGTCTCGAACACAAATATCTCTATTTCATTATAGCAGCATACATGCAGCTTTTTCTAATCAAAAGATAAATATATACAGTATAAATGAGAATATTTTCTCTGGGAATGACTGTAACTTTCACTCACATCGATAACGTCTGTGATGCAGCCGCCAAATCAACGTCGTCAATATCTCTCTGCCCTCTACGTTTGTTCTTGTAAATCCAGATGAAGACTATACTTTTTAAATCTGCATTCCTCGCTATATTCACCACAAAGCATAATACAAACACAAAGTGCTGCTCATTAAATTATGAGGTTTAAAAAGTTTAATGAGGGATGTGATGAAACAATAACAGAAAATCTGCATGCATGCAAGTAACCACTGCTTTTATCTGTTGGCAAGCAGATGGCAAAATGTGCATAAAAACAAATACAGAACATATTTGTGGTAACAGAGAACAGCTTGGGGGTGGCTGGTATGTTATTAAGTGTGGTGGTTCATGATCTGTTAACCCTACACTTTAAACCAATAAAGCTAAGCGTTGATCTTCCTTAATTTAGCAAACTAACTGGGTCGTGCTGTTGAACCCAGCAGGCTGTTCAACTGTCACTCAAACAGGGAACAGCAGCATCCCACTCACAGTTCAAAGCATGAAGGAAATGGCAAATATACTACTAAGAATCAATGCCAAGCTGCAAACAAGCAAGTTTAGGCACAAGCATTAGTAAATGATATCACTTTTTAGTAGATTTAATGATAGATTCATTTAATAGATGAAGGAAGCATCAGCTGAGTTAAACATTTAAGGGCAATAGAAAAAATGAAGTGCGAAGATGGGACAAAACATCAAAATGGCAAATTATTTAAGAGATGCAAAACAAACAAAAAAAGAGGAGGTTTGATTTAGCGAAACAAGTGCTTAAGAAGTAAAGTTATTACCCAAAGGAAAGTGAAAACCAAAGACATTATATTATAATTATGCAATTACTACAAGTTAATGTGGATGGTTGATTCAGAATATTAGATAATATTTAAAAAAGGAATATTTTGTGTAGCTGCAGAACACTTTATTTAACCAAAATATGGCCATTAATTAAAACATAAACAAAATAAATGTTACAAATAGGGAAATGTTTAAACAAGTTGTCCCCAATAAACTGCAACAGGTCACCTAAATTAAATATGATCCGGGTGAATAAGTGTATTTCCTTCTTCCATGTTCATGACAACATCCCAAGTCTGTTTTAAAACTCATATAAGTTGCCGTCTTTTGAGCATTGTTAGTTCAAAATAGAGACCGCACTCAGAAAATCTAGCTGGAGGCGCAGGGAAACTCCAGATGATTAAATCTTTTTTTGTGCAACATCATGTCTAAAAAGCCGAAATCCCAGAGCAGGAGGCTTGGGTCTTTTTTCATCTCATCCGATGGTTGATGGCTACAGGGCTATTGCCACAATGTGTGCAAAACCCAGTCAGCAAGATTTGGAAGCTCCTAGAAGTGTTCCTAATGGATTCTACACCAGTCGACACAGTACAGAGCTGCACAGGGAGAGACATGCCAGTACCGAGGGGGATGAACTTTCAGCAGTTTTACACATACACACACATTCAGGCATGGACGCAGTAATAATCTCTCCTAGGTGACAAAGTAAGGATCGCAACAACCAATGAGGAAAAAATAACTGTACTGTAACATGTGCTGGAATATGTTCACACAAGCCTTCTAGTCCTTCATCTGTTTAGACTGCTTGTTATTCTCTTCAAAAATTTGCCTCTATTGCTTCCCCACAGTGCTTTCCAATCTTCCTCAGATGTCTGTGGTGGTAGTATGTATGCAAGGACATGCATGTGTTCAACACACAAAGCCCCTTGAAAGGTTTCCAGGTCATGTTTTTCATAGAAGTGCCCAAACAAATAGGAGTGGAGATCAGCAGGGAATCTAGGGAATGGAAAACATATTATTTTTCTCCATTGGCAGTATCATGTTTGCATCTTACCTATGTTGTTTTTATAGATGAGACTTTAACAATTTGAAACTAGGAGCTGTTTGTGACTCATGTCTTCATTCCCTCACACAGACACACAGATGTGTTCAGCGCAGTGTTGTCTTGTGCATATGGTGCTTGAATGTCAACCATTTATAATTAATTAGTTAGAAGAGCAGTTGTGTATTTGGTTGGAACTGCTGTTACTTTTGAAAAACATTTTTTCCCTAAACATAAGTACATTTAATAACCATTTCTGTACTTACTTACAATTATCTATACTTTAAGTGCAGGAAACAACATAGTCGGTATGGGCTTTTAACACGGGGTTAGTGTTCGATGTTCATTTTTAGAAGGGCTTGATTCGAACACTTTCCTGCACCTTGTGGGACAAAGTGACTCACTCTATCACCAGGTCTTAACGGTGCTGAAATTCCTTAAAATAATTCTTGAACTTTCTATGAGTCATACCACAAAACCTTGGGCTTAATTCATTTTGAAAAGATTAATATCTGTGGTAGAAGCTCCCAGATTTGACACTGAGTACACACTAAGGCGACGCCTATGAATATTTGACAGAATTTTATAACTTTTTTTTTTTTCCAGGAGAATGAGGCTGGGTTGATGGCTCAGGGAGATGAGGGCAGTGCATGTGACAAAAATCACTCACTGGATTTCTCTCAAGCCCCAGTGCATCTAAATACAGAGAAATCTCCCTCGCTGTCAATAAAACATGAGTCAAACACAAGTTGGTTTTTTTTTTCCTATTGAATAATTATGCAGTGGTGAGGACAACAAACTAGAGCCCCTCCCTCCTCCACCATCTCTCCATACTCTCTGTCTGTCTCTTCTCTTTCTTTCTTCAGGGGAAATTAATTGATGTTTATCTTGTGTGCAGAGCTGGTTTGCAAACTTGCTTTTTCATTAGCATAGCCTTGCTTTCCGCCATTTACAGCTTCATTTGACCTCTCTCTCTTTTTGTCTCTTTCTCTGCGCCCCTCCCCCCCGCTCGGTGACTGCCGTCTTATCAGCCGACTCTGTGGTCAGACGGATAGTTCAAATTGGTTTGCTTTAATAATGGGTTTGAACAGAGAAAAATCAGAACAGGCCAAGTTCTCAAAAAGAGGAGGCTTGACTGAGAGAAAGAATTAAGGGCAATACAAAGAAACAAGAAGATACATTTTTTATTTGGGGATTTGTTTCAATAAAGTTTAAAAAAAGGAGGAGGAATTACAAGAAAAAGGTACACAAATTAAGGCAGAGGAGAAGAGGAAGTACAAGAAAGTGATCCTTTAACGTTTGATTTGGTACAGGTCAGTCTAATTTTGTAGACAAAGAATTTTCATCATAGTTTTCTTCACCAACATATTTTTGTGGCTGAATACGAAACAAACAAAAAAAAAAAAGTAATTAATGAGAACAAAAACTGACTAACACTTTCACCAACGAATAAAAACAAAACAAAAATGAGCAGACAGAGACAAAGTCCAATCAAAAGGAAGAGAAGACGAGATGAGTAAGGTCCAATTAGAACTCGCTGCCGAAGTGATGTCAGACGTAAACATTTGTTAGCCGCTGGAAGACGACAGGCGACACAAAACAATGTTTAAATATTAAACAATGTTAACGCTTGGAGGAAAAGAAGGGACGACATATGGACACATTTCACATTTGAAAACTGTGCTGTTTCGTTTCATTTCATTCAGATAGAACTTATCAGTAAAAAAACACAATAAAAATGCATTATCCTTTATATTTAAAGGTCCCATATTATGCTAAATCGACTTTTCTGAGCTTTTAACCATGTTATAACGTTGTTTCTACCTCAAACACATACCCAAAGTTGTGTTTTGTTTCATTCGCGCATGTTTAAGTAATTTATTTAGTTTGAGCTACAGTCCTTTTAACGAGCTGTTTCACGCAATGACGTCAATATGTGAAGTAAACCACTCCTCTCCAGGATCATATATAAGATCATTATTGTGTGTTTCATGTTGCAAAACGTGATATAGTAACCTTAATGTATCCAAAATACACTGTATAATGTTCAAAATAGTATAACATAAGACCTTTAAGTGACAAAATCTATTGTAGATATAGTCAACTAAATTCTTATCTTTAGTCAAATTAAACTAGACGAAACTAAGAAGGATTACTTAATTATGACTAAAACTAAACTGCATTTTAGTCAAGACTAAGATCCTGGTACAGGTCACGTCAGTACTTAGTAACGTCAAAAGAGACTTGTGTTTCCTCTTCACTGTGTGTGCAGGAGAGCAGCAGAAACAAGTAAACCCTCATTTGTTTTCTACATTTTAGGGCCTTTTTTTTCCCAAGCATGTTTAATGTAATGCAGTCAGCAATCAACAAAGCGACTTCAACTCTATCTAAGACCGGAAATAGCTGTTGATGATGAACGCTTGCTTCTTATTGAAAAAAGTACATTTATTATATCTTCTTGGAGTGTGTTGAGGCTGTTTACAAGAACAAAACATCCAAGTAATGATTCTCTATCGTCCAATCAACAGTGTTTCGCTCCACCCTTTGGAAAGTGGACCACTCTGGCGGAACCAAAGGTCGCTCCAGTGGAAACAAGGCTTTAGAAATGTCCTGATTGCGCACTCAGCAAGAACTATGTGAATCCAAGGGAAAAAAAAAACTAAACTACACAACTTCAACTCAGTATATTACTAACTGTGGCCAGTGTGAGGTACGTAGGTAGCTAGTAATAGGACAAAGGAAAACAGATAGACAAATATACATTACACCTGCTTATTCATCTTCACAAAAATCATGTAGTGGTCATTTAATCAGCATTTAGTTGCCACATATGACCAAAAGGGGAGTTATATGACATATGATATTTTAAAAGGCAAAAAAAAGTGAAAAGCAGGAAAGCACAGACACCGGTTTTCTGTTATTCTCTCCTTTGACTCACACATGTCAGTACACACACGAAAATCAATTTTTAATGCCTGCGACACTGATGCAAAACAAGACAACATCAAAATAAAGGCATTAGCAAAAAGACTAGACGGAACACACACACTCCTGAGGCAACAGACACACTTATGGGTCCCCAAAGTTTTAAAACGGAACAATGAACAAGAAAAAGTGCTTGCTGGCAATAGGTTTAATGGCTGTGGCTTTTGTTAGCTCCAAACACAGACCCATCCATAACTGTGCAGAGACAACAATATACCAGTTGAATAGAAGACGCGCAGGAGGCCGGTGTGTGTATCTGTACTATTGAGTTTATCTTTGATATTTAGAGTTCATGATTCATAGATGAACTGTTACACAAGCAAAATGATGTGTGCGCAAGTGCGTGTGGAAGTGCATCTTCAAAAGGTCACAGAAGGAAATGGTACAGCAGTACAGTCTGGTCTGCCATGTTGATAACTTAATGCACAAAACATAAGGAAAAACTCTAATGACGAGTAATGCACCGTAAATAAGCAGTAAGATGGGGCCATTCTGGTTGCTACTCTGTCCTCCGAACTGCCTTCTACTTTCGTTTTCTATCCACATACATACAGCACTGAAATATATGCTTAGTTTATCCTTTAATCTCCCAGAATGTCAATAGGCTCAGGCCCTGAAACACTTTTCAAACTGAGCAAAACCCTGTGTCATAGAGATGCAGTCAAATCCAGAACATCATCAGTCCATGAATCCAGAGGACACGCTGCGTCCAGACTTCTCCACTGTCTCCCTGTTTGCTACTGCATCTCTTCTAAGCTGCTGTTGTTTGAGGGCCCTGCTCCATAGTCTATTACCAGACTTTTATCCCTGTACAGTATAGGCCTCTCAGATCTACAGATCAAGGGCTGCAACTCATCCTTCAGTCACATCAGAACTTCTTCAAACAGGGCTTTCTCCACAACAGATTTCACTCTGAACAAGTCCCTTGTTACAGATCTGTGTGTTCTGGCTGTTTCTTTAAATTTCCTTCCCATTTCTACCTTGAAGTTGAAAATGTGTTGGTCAACAAAACCGCTCACAATCGGTGGCTTTTTAAAGTGAAACATTGGTGTAAGGACAGTTAAGCTACACTAGACTAGTGGTGCTCAAACTGTGATACTAGTACCACTGGTTATACTTTGGCTTTTTTGAGTGGTACTCAGGGACCCTTTAGAAGTTTTATTTTTCAGACCAAAATGAAAAATTAAAACCTAAGCTGCACTTTCTTTTTTTTTAAATGCAGCTCCTTTATCCTCGACCAAAGAGAGCCCATTTTGATCATAATCCATTTTATTTTTTCCAATTAAAAACCACTACAACTACTTGTCAATTAAAGTCCAACTAACAAAGGTTATAATCTTATATTAATGTCTCACTGAAACCACCACAGACCAACTTAAACACCATAAAGCTTGTTAAAATCAAACTAAAACTGCCCTAGACCCGTTCAAGTCCAACAAGAAGCACTTAAACTGTATTTAAATTGAACTCCACTCACTTTACAACTGTTTTATGTCTATAATCATTACTGTATATGTAGGTGGTACTTGGTGAATCATTGGTGAGTAAAGTTTGACCAGCCAGGTTATAAAGATGTTACCAGTGAGGAGTGTCTTTAAAATGTTCTGCAAAACCAGGTTGTTAAATGGTGCATTGGCCAGAAGACGGAAATCTGATTTAATAAGTAATAATGCTTCATAATGCTGCTCCTCATTTAGTAATATTCAAAGCAGAATGTAACTACAGTATTGCAACACTTTCATAAATCCAGGGCATGAATCCTTTCTGTAACTAACTCTGTTCATCAGCAGTTTTTATGAGCTAGGATCCAGCCACATTAGCACACACCTCTCTGTTCTCCATTCACACGAGGCTCGAAACACATTGTCTTACCTTCGTATACCGCCTTGAAGCCCTGCGCACTGACAGCGAAGTCAGTGGTGAACCATAGGGCCAATATAGATCCACTGCTGACGATCGGGGAGGGCAGAATGAATCCTGACAACCTGCAAAATACAAAATGTGGAAAAATGAGACAAATCTTCACAGCACGACACAAATTATCAGCGATGTCCGAAGGAATCAATATTGAACTGACAACACAAACAACAACATACTAATAGCTTGCATAGAAAAACATAAGGAAACTAAGCATTTGTCTAAATCCATCCTCTAAGGCAGTGGTGTCAAACTCAAAGTGGTGAGGGGCCACGATAGTGAATAAGAAACCTTTCAGAGGCCAAAGATGGTGACATTTAGAAGCTTTTATTAAACTTTTTTAGTTTTCATTTGATTCTTACAAAAGTAAACATTTATTTCCTGCATTTTAACAGTTTTTAGTCAGATTTGAACTGGTTTTAATTGGATTTGAACAAGTTTTAATTTGATTTGAACAGGTTTTAGTCATATTTTAACAGGTTTTAGTTGGATTTCAACAGGTTTTAGGTTTTTTTTTGTGTGAAGAGCTTTAAGATGGATTTGAACAGGCTTTAATTGCATTTGAACAGGTTTAATTTGGGTTTTTAGTTGGATTTGTTCAATACCTGTTCTAATCCAATTAAAACCTACTGCCAAAAATCTCACCTTCTAAATGTATTAGAGGGCCATAAAATATCCCAAAGGGCCGCATTTGGCCCCTGGGCCTTGAGTTTGACACGTGTGCTCTAAGGTTTCATGCAGTCTTGAACAAAACCAGAGTGACGGGTGTGATTTTCTGATCTGAAAATACATCTTTAAAAAGGCACAGAGCTGCAGGGCGCACAGAGCACTGCCCCTAATGGCCGTCCTGTATAGAAACCAGACCCAAGACAGGAGAATAACTTGCTATATAATAACTGCTATTTAAGCTGAAATGCAAGAGGGATGATAATGGTAATGACTGACTAATACAACAAAGAGAACCAGCTAATGATGCTCTGCCTTCATACTTTTTAAAGGCTAATGGTTAAACACATGCGGAGGAGAATAGAGGAGTCCTGAATGAGGGGGGGAAGTAAATTGCTTCGACAATATTATAATGATAAAATAATAGTGGCGACAATCATTAGTAGACAAATTGAAGAGTGCATTGTTATCTGACATCGAAACTCTTATTACTCTTACTGAACACACAATCAGCCCATGCACAATGATGCTAGCAGAGACTCCACTGAGGCTTTCTGCTGCCCCCTTTTGAAGATAAATGTCTGGACAACGCAGCTGTCACCTAAGATTATCACTGGGAAAAGTGATAAGGATAAGCAGAGCAGAATAATGAGCCTTTAGTACTTTTCAGTGGTTACAACTGCAGGAGAAACCAGATGATTGAAGTAAGGAGCTTTTCAGATGTCCAAATCAGGGGAACAATTATGGTAAATCACACCAATTACTGACAGTCAGAAATAAAAGAGGGGAAGAAAGAATTATTCAATCACTGACAATAGGTCTGCTTTTAGCATTATGCAGTGGTTTAGAACTTCAGCCTTGCGATTGTGTGCCTCCCCCAGCCCCAGTTACATGCTCACATTATCTATAAAGCCAAGATTTAAAACGATGTATTGCCTTAGTAGGTGTAGCTTTTGTGATTGGTCAGTTTTTACCAAATAGCATGAGTCCAGTGAATAATTTTGATGAAGAATCAATTAATTTTGATAGATTTGAAGTGAAACTGAACCTAAACAAATACAATCACACATTTATTTCTTGTGAACGCACGATTTACTTCCCTTTCATCTATTTTTGGGTTTCTTTCTTTACATTGTTTCTCCATGTAATCAGACGTAGCCAGCGCTGGAACAGCCACTTTCACTGTAAAATTTTCCACCGCCATTTTGATTACCCTGAGCTTGCCATTGCAGTTTGAATGTGCTCATCTTTTGATATCCCAGATAATAAAGCCTGCCAAAGAGTTGCACTGCATTTGTAAATGCATCTTCAAATTTGAGAGAAAAGTGAACTTAGTTGGCACAAGACTCGTTGAATTACAGCCAAACACATGTTGCAAGGTAAAAGTGACTTTGAGTTTGGATCATTAATTGTAATTTACAAGAGCTGACAGAGGTTAGGAGTCATTTAGGTGACAATGGGTAGGTTGGTGTGTAACAGCAGAAATCCAGAGGAAAGTGAAAAGGAGCATTCATAGTATTACTTCTGTGACCTTAAAGCAAGGACTCAAAGGACAGACCAAAATGGATGAGGGGAGCGAGAGAATGACAAATAGAAAGTTAGACACAGGCAAGAGACAAGGCAGTGCACTGCGGAGCCAGATAAGTGGCAAGACGAGACGTAATGTTTTCTTCTGAATATGTGCGCTGCGAATCATTTTGAAAAATATACTTGGGAAGAAGCCTTTTCTGAACACAAAATTACTTGCTTTTGGATTGCTTTTGGAATGGAGTAATAAGATAAATGGTATATGCAACTCAACAAAAAGAACTCAATTGGGTTTTGAAGGATTTTCTGCATTACCAGAAAATGAATACTCAAAGTGTTCTATTTTGATTAGAAATGCTGTGCATGTTTTGTACTGTTTTGTATGTTGCATTATACATTTTTAAAGCATACACTAGTAATGTGTGTGTTTAAAAAGCACAAGATTAGACAGTCTTGGTTTACACAACTAAGCTAAGTCTAATCCTGTGCTTTTTTTATTGTGAACTCTGGAACTCATTGTGAGTGTGAATATCTTGAGTGGTGCACCTTTCTATATTTCGCAGCCTGGAAGCCTGGACACAGAGTATAATAAATCACCTCTTGGCCCAGAGGGGACAGCAGGTACATTCTGGCATGAATATTTCACTGCATAACAAATAAAAATGAGCAGTGAAATGAGAAACTACTTATTGACAGCATTTCTATTCATTTTTAATTTTTTTTATTTATGGAGTGACATTTATGGGGTGTCATTTCAAGGGCATTTACACTGTAAATGAAGGTTCTTTCTCGACTATGGCCAGAGCTTCACTTTGAGGCGAGCAGCTGCTTATGGGACTTCTATTGATCCAAGATGTATTGCCTATGAGGCCTTGTTCAGCCTGCCAGCTCAAATCCATTTTTGTCATATCCAGATTGATTTTAAAAGGACTGGACAGCAAAAAACACATTTAATACCTTCTTCTATGGGATTCGGTACAGGTCGCGTCAGTTTGGTCTGGTGCACTTAACCCTGAAATGCTTGTATTTTCACTGCTCTGTTTTCAGGACATCATATGTCATATACGGCCTACATATCTAAAATAGAATAAGAGCTTTTGAAATGTGTCAATGTGCCAGAAATGAAATAAAGAGGCCTGTGAAGTGGTGTGACAAACTAAAGGTATAGTGCTTTACTGCTGCATTAAAAGTAGAAGATTACTTACAGTCAGGTTTCTAAACCTCAAACAGAAAAATCAAAGACTCTTCTGCCTTTGTGTAATGCAACGGAGAGAACAAGGGCAGTGTTTTTAATTCTCAACAAGAACAAGAACCATAATATGTTGACTCTATATAATATCTTTATCTCTATCTCAGGCGTTGATAAGGGATGCTGGCTTTGTTCAGTATATTTTCAATTCCTTCCTCTGTTTATCACAAGAACAAGGCAGGCTTGATTTGGATTTTTTGATTTTTGGTTTTATAATGCAATCTTAAGCTCCACCTTTAAGAAACTGCACCACTCTCATGAGAAGATAAACAAGCAGCAAACACAGGAGTAGGTGTCACATTTTGCAAAAGGCTTCATAAAATTAAATCATTCTCTGCTGTAGCTCAATTTTAGTACTCCCAAAAAATCTGTAAGACTCCAAAAAATGAGGCAAAAACTAACTAGGATGAACATAAATATGGTATGGATCTGATCATAGCAAAGACAATGTGATAAACACTCGATTAGTTTGGGTGGTTCTCTGCTCAAATGAAGTATATGCTTGAACAAGACGAAGATAGATCTTAAATTTCTTCACCTGTCAGTCACACAATGAAGACTGAAAACCGTGCTGTCACTACACTGCTGCCTCTGTCTGCCTCTGTTTCCCGGTCTCTGTCTACTTCCTCATTTATTTTAAACCCTCTCCGTCCCAGTGTGACCACGGCACTGATCCTGCAGCTGTTTGACATTTACTGTATGCAAAAATAAGTGAGCTGGGTTCATGGCCGTTTTCTGGTCGGTCGGCTGTCAACTAGTCAACTTGCTTATGCAATCAGACGTGCAGCGAGCGGCTCTTTACAGTCGGCCAGCCTGCTCGTATTTGTGCTGCTGTGTCCATCTGTGTGACTGCCCATCTTTATCTGCCGCTCAGCCTGCCAGCCTGTCGCACTGTCGCTGTGTCTAATGTTGACAGACTCTCAGGAGGATTACCACAGTTTAGATGGATGTTTGAGGGGCATGTTTGGAGAATACTTACCGGTGGGATATGAGGAAAACATGCAATATCCAAGAACAATTTTGAATATTGCAATGATGATTTGATTTATATATGAATGTCCTGTTTGGCGTGGTAAAATACTGGCTGTAGAGTAACTTATAATGACAACATTTCAAACAGCCTTTGTAATTTGGACTGACAGTACATTTGCAAAATAATGTGCAGCCCAAAATCATGTGTTTTATTATTAATATGTAAAATAGTACTAATTAAGCGTTACGGGAAATTGATGTTGTTACAGATTATCTCATGTATTTGAACAAAGTGCCAATTCAAAACAAGTAGATTTGAATAATATTCATTGCTTGCCTCTTTACAAGCATGTTATTTAAAAATGAAGCTGTTTATGATCTTTCTTTTCCTCTGTGCAAGGACTTTGCTGTATTTTTCTACAATAACAGTGGTGACAGCCTGCATCAGTCACATCTTAGTGCAATGTCAAATCAAAAGTGATTCTAGCAGATGGAGCTGGTTTTCAGCTCAGAGGTAAAACAATACTATTATACAGTTTTCCATTTGACTCTGAAACTGTGACAGAAAACGTGAAGAAAAGACTTATTCACTGACCATTCTAATGTGCTTGACCGAGGCACTTGACCTGCCACTGGTCCAGTGGAGCTGGAACAATAGACGCAGTTGATGGGAGGCTCATGTGTAAAATCTGAGGGCTAAATGAAGTGGAAAAATCGACTAGATTCCTGCTACCTGTGTCAGGGTATAGCTCTCCTGACTCGTTGAGTGGGTGCACAAGTAATCCTGAGTGCTTTTTAACAAAGGATTGAACAGTTTAGTTAAAGAAAAAAATGGGGTATAAAATGGTCAAAAGCAAATATAGTAATGTACTTTAAGCTTTGGGAATAATGGGGCATTATGAAGCTATGGATAAGCTATGTGGCCAGGTTTTCACGTCCTAAAGGAAAAGGTTAACTCATTTTTAGAAGGTGTCCAGTGCCGGCTGGACACACAGAAAACAAAATGGAGCTACCTTGTTGATTGACAGGTCAGATCTGCGTATGCTAGAAGTAAAAGAGTAAAGCAGCTGTCTGATCTTCACAGATTGATGAATGCCTAATTCTTCCGTGAACTCAAAGATACCCAATAATGTTTGTTTAACCAGCTTGTTGTTTGTCTACAAACACATTTCCACGAATAAAAGTGGGTATAAGGTTATATTGTTGGACACGTGTCACTGATGTGCGTCATGTCTGGAAAATAAGCAACATAAATTGACCCTAAATTGAATATAAATGAAAGAGATAGAAGCGCTTTTCTTTAATGACTTTTTTTTTTCTCAAATCATTACTTTTGATTCACCCAAAGCTATCTTCAAATACATCTTCACAACCAACATTAAGTTCAAAAACAGCACTGTTCCCCAGGATGAATGAATTACGTAGGGACCGTCAATTAGACTCATACAAATTGTACATTTATAAAAACGCTTACAACACACACACACACACACACACACTGTGTTTTCAAGGGACATGTTACACTTCTTCTTGTATTTTACTGAATTTATTTAAGAGGACATAACCTGAATTCACCTTTTGTGGAACCGCTGATCGTGTAAACAGCAGACCATTCTTTCAGTTTTTAATCTTTTATTGCATTTGCTATTTGTCTAACAAATATTAATAGACTTATTGTATATTATAATTATTTTTTAGATAAATTGTTTGTCCATTATTTTTGTATACAACACTGTTCTTTTATATTATGATCTTTTTTATTTAAAATTCAGGTCTCTGTACAGTTCAGGCAGCAAGATTGGCCCTTTATCTTTCATAAAATCAAAGGCTTATTAATTTCAGACTATTAATTTTAGAGTTGATACTGTGTGATTTATTGGATATGCTCATAGGTATAACTTGAGTCTAGATACTATATCAAGGGACTCTTTGTCAAACTAATTTAGTGGGTTTGTGAGATGTGCAGCATATTAAGAAAGAATGGATCCATACCAAAGGTACAGTCTAAACGGAGTCTAATGCCAAAATTTAAAAAGCATAATAAAGATAGCACTTTGAACATTCAGCCAAAAAACATTTAAATTTAGGATACATCAAAAAGTAATGTCCCTTTGGCCACTGAAAACAGATGTTCCACATTTTTAATCTAAGAAACTGAATTGGCACATGTTTCTTTATAATATCAACCCACTCTTGTTTGTACTTATTCTGATACAGTCCCTGTTACATTACATGGGTATGAAAGTCAGTCCATTAACCAGATGTACCACACCATGTTGTTCGACAGGAAAATGTTACCTTTCTCCCAAAAAGCTTGGATTTTGAAAAGATCCCAGTAATTTATAGCTCAGGTTCCTCATACATTCACTGGCTCTGAAGTCTAGAAAAACAATCCATCTGTCAAACAAGACCAATGTGAACTCATAAAACAAATATTACCACTCGCCACCATTGTCTTTCTGACAGTTTGGCTTCTTCTTGCCAGCACTGGATGCACCTCACACTTGTACAGTAGATGTATGTCCCTCGCTCAAACGATTTGTTTCCAGACGTCAGTCGGGGAATGTAATCCATTTTTTAAGTCTGTCGGGTGGGACAGTATTTTATCAGTGACACAACTTGGCTTGGAGTAAATGGATAGGACAAGTGAAAGAAGGAATAGGACAGGAATGAGAACAGATAGACACAAAGCTGTTAAATGGCAAGAGTGGGTCTAAAAAGTAACCACATAAGGAAACTACAGCCTCATTTTCTAGCAGAAAGGACAATTGTTAACATAGAAAGAAGATTGAATTACATCTTTATTAGGGGTACTGGTCTCTACAAAATGCACACAGCGCTTTAATCTGCTGCCAGGGATATGAAGTTACAATATGGGAAGCTAATAAGCATTCACAAAAACATTTACAAGGCTTTATATTTGTCATGTGCTGCCGCAGTGAAAGAATGGGCTTTTGGAGGGATGGGATTTTAGTGTAGGCCACTGTGTTGAAGATACAGAGTTTGAAATTGAAAAAGCAGCATTTTATGTTCAGCACTTTGAAACAATATTCAGTAGCGTTTATGGATAATTACTTTTTCACTTAATTGTAGCCCTCTGGCTATGAAACATGACTATCCCAGCCGGCTATTGTAACCTTAAGCTCTTTTTGCCAACACTGCTGACAACATGAGCTGTCAAATGATTTCAGATGGAGTAAGAATTCAAATTGTTCAGACTGAGTTAAGGCTCTTTCCTTCAGACAAACAGAATGAGGGTTTTCTGCAGAAGAATTATAGTTGCGTTGCCTGTGGGATTGTTTGTCACCCACAGAGACAAACAGACACATTACTAGAATAAAAACACAGGAAAAGATACACAAGATCACACAGATTAACGTGAAGGTGGCAGCACAGCCACAGTGTTGTCAGCTTCTAAGTGCCTTGCTTAAGGGCACTCTGGCAGTGGGAGGTATTTGATGTGTGTGATAGTATAGGCCCCTGACTGATACTCTAGTATCCTCAAGCAGCATCCCACTGTGCATCCCAGTGTCTGTCAAGTTGTCTGTCTCCCAAAGTGGGCTTGTCTGCAGAGGCCCTTGTGCACGACTCTGTGGACAGGTGCTTAACCCAAGACTGCAGCCTGTGCACTGGACACAACAGCGATTTGAGTTTCTGGTGTTCAGTGCAGTATTTTAACATTCTCAGCTCACATCTATACAAAAGCAGAACGTACTCCACTGACTGTATAAGAATAACGATCATGCCACAGGTTTAATGGTATTTATTCCATGTGTGCTATTTAAATTCAACACATAACAAACAAGGAGATTAGCACTTTATGCATTTCATTTACCCTTTTTATTACACTCCCATTTATCATAAGCCGATAATAAAATTCAGTAAAACACAAAGCCAAGGTCACAAATAAAGGAGGGAATTTTACATCAAACTATATATTTTCAAAAAGGTGCTACAATTAGCATTTCATTTGAAGTTTGTTGTGGTGACACTTGCTGAAGGTCATCAAAATATGAAACCCAGAGTAGAATTGGTTTGCTTTAAAGCTCGAGAAAAGTTAAACAGGAACAATTAAAGTGACCGGCTGTGATGTGCATAGTGCTAATTACACCTGGGAAATATTAGTCTCCATAGGACTCCATCTCAATGACACAGCACTACTGAATGAGATGTTTCCTGTTTCCTTTTTCTGACTTCCTATTTGTACCAGTTATTGCCATGTTCTGCAAAAATAGCACACATTAAAAATGCAAATTGCTTTGAATTTTTGTGAGCAGTCACTGTAATTTTAGGTCAAAATGGGCACGAAAAACCTTCACAAATCCCAAAGGGACCAATTTATCAGTGTTGTGGTAAGGAACAGGAGCAGGGCACTGGGATATTGTGAGTAGGCAGCTGGCATTGAGCCACATCTGACTAGGTCGTAGACAATGTTTTTCTAACAGTGAATCTGGCCTAACATGGTTGGCTGCATGCTTTCAGTGAGCCCTACTAGATCATGTTTCATTCAATGTGGATCACTGGTTCAGACGATTACATTTTGAGGGTCAATGTGACAAATACAGTAATATGCTCTATAACACAGTTAGTCATCCATTTACTCACAGGACCATTCACATTCTGTCTTCTTCTGAAACTTTTTGAATCATTTGTTACTTCAGCATTTTGCAGAGCTTCTGGCATCCAACCACATCTCAAACAAAACAGGAATTTGTGTTTCAGGATGTGGACTTACGTAAATGTAAGTGGCATTTGGGGGTTTAAATGTATTCTGCAAAGGCCTATTCTGCAAGGGTTTGTGGGTACCCAGACTCCTGCCACCTGGCCAAGACTGTGGGATCTCTAAACTACTCACTTCTGCTATTTACTACTCTAGAGAGGTCTGTGGAGGCATAATGCACTGCTAACTCAAAACTGTATTCAATATTTAAAAGAAGGAAGAAGTAAATTCAGAACACACCTCTGTTTCTCAGTGCTGCTGGTGCTACACTAATACTTTCTTTGGAAAAGAAAATACTGTAATTAAGGATAACATAGATAATAATAATAACATGAATGAGACCGACTAAACACAGTAACTAGGCCAAAACCGGCCCACCAGAGGGTACAATCTGGCCCGTGAAATGAATTCTGAAAGTGAAAAAATTACATAGAAGGCATTAGATGCAATTTTTATATAAAAGTAACTGTTATTCCCATATTTGTCGACTGGTGGTTTACAGTTTTAGTCAGAGTAGGAGAAATACACAACACTAAGAACCAGAACTAAACAGCAATGGCGATTTTTGCCTTGCTATTTTTTGTCAAAATTCCCCCCTGTGGCACACTCATTAGCGTTTCCCAAGGAAAATGGACCACTTTCTATTTATTCACTGAGGAAAATGGGAAACCTGTGTACTTGGTGTGTATTTAGTGCTGAAGGAATAGAATATTTGGCGCCACTATGACAATCATCATGGCAAAAACACAACAGCTTGCAAGGACAACTCAAAAGAGAGAAAATGAATAGTTAGTGGGTCTGAGGAGACAGGAGTCTGTTTTTATCTGTAGCCGAGAGATCTTTGACGCAGCAGAGAAAGTAAGCTATGTTATTGCCATATTGTGGGTGAGTTTGGAAAAACATTAGCCTATTTTGTTTGCAATGGACAAAAGCACTAACATTATACTGAAATTGTACTTCTTTGAACTAAAAAAAAGAGAAGAAATTGGAGTTGTCATTATTCATAGGTAAATATGCTATTATTTTACTGGTCCGGCCCACTTGAGATCAAATGAGTTTGACACGTTTTACTAACATAGTTCACACATAACCTTAGATGTCACCTCCAGTCCTTGTGATATTTTAGCTACTGCTGAGTGGTTCCTGGAAACAATAGTTCTACCACTTCTTTCCAAAAAAATAAAACCCACAACTCAGAAAAGACAATTTATGTGTGAAACACTGATGTGCGGTGATGTGCAGTGGTAGAACACTGAAATGAAATCTGGCCCAAAGCCTGACATTGGCTCTTTTCCATTCGTAATGTGGGACACTTGGAATGAAATCAAAAAAAGTAAAAGTTGTGAGTGCTGTAAATATATGCCAAAAATAAGGTCTCTTGGCAAATCTGCTTATCCATTTGAAAAAATAAAGTCAACTACAAAGATAGGCTGTTGTTGTTAAATATTCTGAATTATTGAAATGAAGCTCCCATGGCTATTCTGAGAAATAGTACAAAACTGTCCTGTAGTGGCAGAGCTTACAGCAGAGAAGTGCAAATTTGATCTGCACTCTTTACTCACAGTGATTTCACATTCCCACTTTAAATCAGAATGTCTTTTCATAAGGAGGTACACACTCTTGTCTATTGCAATTTGTCATCTTCAGTTTTGATTATTAATTGATTATCATGTCCATTCATTACTGTGTATGTCACTACATACACAGTACTACTGTGTTTAATGCACTACAGACGCTAGCTTTGGTTTGTGAGCTCAGTTAAGCTAAAGTTGTCCATGACCCCAATGCAGAATTATAAAAAATTAACAATTATCATTTGTGAAGAGATAAATGTGTGCGCTGTGCGTGGTCATACAATGTCCCTCAGGTGGTTGCATGTAATTACATTTCCCCTTCCATCCTCCTGTCTTTATGCTCCTTTCTCTGCCTCACACACAATACATAGCCATATAGGGATACATATATATTTATATATAGCTCTATTTATCTGTGCCCACACACACAGAATTATTTGGCTTAACCTTGACGCTCAATACACATACACATCAATTCACTTTAGACAGACATACAGCCTTGTGCAATTGGCTTATATACCACAGACACTCAGAAATATACAGGGTGACAAAGTGTGCAGCCATGCATACACACCCAATAAGGACATGCTTGAGGGAACAGGTAAAAGCCGGTATTGACTAAGGAAAGGAAATGGTTATCTCAGCTGAACCTGCATCCAGACATCGGGTTTCCACACTGCCAGTAGCTACAATTAAAACACAACTAGATGTGCTTATAGTGTTCCTGTCGTAGTCTAGACAGGTCCCTATCTATAGTGTATATTGCCGTGCACTACCTGTGAGCATACCATCGCTCTGTGTATTGTCTATACACGACTAGCCTTGTGTATTGTCGAGCACGAGCGTCAACAGTGCGTATCTGCGTGTGTACATTGTTTTGTGAGTGTAAATGTGTGTCTGACCACATTGAAGAGCGTATAATCCGGCGCTATGGGCAATATCAACAGAGAAAACCACTGGGCTAAAGTAGGGCAAGCTTTCTTTAAACACACACACATAGACAGAAGAGAACAACGCTAACATAAACCACTGCACGACCAATCCACTGTGGGGGAGAAAAGCATTATTTGACAAACCATTAAAACTGATTTTCTATGCTTCTGAGAGACAGTGAGCAAGAGAAGAGGGGAAACGGGGAGAAGTGGTGGATTAGAGAGAGGAAGGGAGAATTAGGAGATCCTCCTCTTCTTCTCCTTGACTCTGTCAGGTTGTGTTAGGAGCCAATGACATGTTTTCGCTTCATGTCAGTATGCATGCATGCATTTGTGCGTTCGTACATATATACATACACGTGTGTGTGTGTATGTGGCCAGTGTCAGTGGGGTAAGTGAAAGATTTCTGACAAGGTGTGAACATTAAAAGCCTTTACTGTCACAAACACCACAGGCCTCTGGCAAGGGCACCTTTATCGACGCCTCTGTGCACACATACTTTCCATATGGTGCACAGGATAGACTTGGACATCGTACACACTACAGGATCAGTGCAGACTTCAAACACAGTCAACTTTTTGCTTTCCAAACATAACCGCAGTGACATATTCCCTTTTTAGTTTGGTCACGGTCACTCAACCTTATTAACAGCTGATCCTGCTGCTCTAAACAGTCCCCAGTTACCAGATACAGTATGTCCACTTGTTTACACGCCTGACTTGTTGTTTGTTTGGAACTCTACATAATCTGGCTCTGCTTTGATCCCCAACACATTTAAGAGTCCTTATGTCCTCGCTCTGCTCAACCATGTCCAATAACCAGGGCTATTTTCATCAGCATCATGAATTTATATCAGACTAATTTCATATAAGTCATTTTAATGGATATAAAGTTGGTAAAAGCGAGCAGTTTTTGGCCTCTGACATTTGACATTTTCTTAGTTTAGAAAAACAAACTTGTGATAACTTGGCTGATGAAATGACTTTTTTTTTTTAACTTTAGAGGTGTGTAAACTGATTAACTTCCTGCTGTTCAGACATGTCTACCTTACAAAATTGAAATAAACAATATTTTGCTATCACTTTGCTCTATCAGACTGTACTACTGTTGCTTTGCTTTATCCTAATCTGGATTTTGACATCCCGTACTTTTTAACCTTTTCTTTGCCCCAAATTCTGCCCACAATAGCTTTAAAGAAATGCAAAATATCTGTAAGGATACAGCAGATATCTGACAATACGGTCAGCATCGTAATCATGTAACAAGTTGTTTTGAAGTATCCTTGTTGGCAGCTAATCCTTACCTTATTCTCCTTCCTATTCAGCTTTACTTAAGTCCCTCTGTCTCCTAACCTGACCTTGCCTCTGCTGCAGCCTTGAGACAATAAACAGTATTGATTTAATTAGTAATTAAAAAATAACCAATAAAAACAACTAACAGCCTCACAAAGACAATGACAACACAGCATTCGACGCAGCACTCCGAGTCTATAATTACCACACTGTTTATGCCGTTATTTAATTGTTGCCTTCTTAATCTATGAAACTATATATAGTAACAGCAGAAGAAAGCTCAGGTAATGTCTCTGTACACAGACTACTGCTGCAGGCTATTGTTGTGTATTCTCTACAATCAGGAATCCACTGTGACTGTTGAACAGAACTGTAAAAAAAAAAGATAATAAGTGCATTTAAACGAACAGTGTCATAAAGCATAAAGCACTTCTTTGGTGAATAGTCCTTTGAGTGTATAAAACATGACTAGCGGTGGAAAATGGCCCTCCTGTGCAGCCATTTTCATCTTGATTGAATGCCACCCTTCTGTTGCTGCTGTTATCATTCACGTTGCTTTAAAGCTGGACAGACATCGCGGGCATTGGAGACTCCTGTGCTCCACAGAGTTAAAAAGTCCTGGAAACGACTTGCACTTGAGGCTTTAATGGTGAAACCTATTTTCTCAAACTAGTGCTTTTTTAAGGTTGTTTGAATGAAAAGGCTGGATGGTCTGCTCAAAAGCCAAGTAAGAAGACCATCTATAAATAACTTTGCATAGCAGCTGGTGAAGTAGGTACGTCACATGCGTGTTTCTAGGCAATACTCGGAAGATCAGTCAAAATAGTTGTTGAGTTCAGAATATGGCCAAGGCACTGTGGATGTTAGGCTGGGAGAACGGCTGAAATGAGGAATTAACAGAACACTCATTATTAGTCAGTGTTAAAGTGATTCAGCCGTTCAGACCTAAGAATGACTAATCCAAACCTAGATCCTACGCAGTAGCACTGAAAAAAAAACAGTCCTGCCACCAAATCATTTTGATCTACAGCATGCATCTGTCTATGTATCGTTTGTCTTCCTTTATTTGTGAGTGCTCAGTGGAACACCGCCCAAATCTGTCAGATTTTGTAAAGATTTGATCAGATTTTGTCAGAAAAGCTGTTAGGAGTCATCACACTGACTCCAAGTGCAGTTCATGTGCACTTGTCCTCTATTCATCTCTGGCTATTCGCATTTCCCTTTAGTTTTTCCTCTCCACTGGTCTCAGTTCTCATCAAACGCCACGCTCCGCCATTTCCCCTTTTGCCATCAGTCTTGTCTGGCATTCAGCTTATCTGCATACACGAGCACATGAGCGTGTTGAGGACAGGTCAAGGCCCACAGATAAACAGAAAGCCATACAGAAAGACAAAGAGAAGTGGCAATCCAAACCACAGACAGGAAATGGAACAATCCCACACACATTTCTCAATGAGGGACAACAAGGTGCGACCAGGACACACACACAACTGTTTAAACCAGAGATTTGTTTCCACTGGAGCAGTCTGATACAGGTCTGGTATGGATCAGTTTCCATTGGCAAAAGGGGTACGAAGCATACCACATAAACTTACCATAGTACTTCAGTAAGTCCTTGGCTGTCAGTTCAAAAAGATGAGAACTGTTACTAAATGATGGAGCTAAACAATGCAGCCTGTTGAGTGATATATGAATATGAATGACATAGAAGTCATAAAAAGAGTCATGAATGACAACTTTCAATAAGGACTGGATTTTTTATATTGTATATTCTAATCTGTTAGCTTTCCACATGCTACATTTGGTTCATCGGGCACACAAGAAAACAAAGTCTTCCTTATGTCTATGCAAAACACTGTCGTTGTGTCAGTAAGCTGCTTTTCTTTCAAGCCAGTGAATTAATAAACCAGTTAATACACACGAAAGCAAACCCCTAAGGAGGAGCAGTCATCCATTTCTGGAAACTTCCCTTATCTGGTACAAGTTAAAAAAAAATACAAGCACAACAAATACACTAAGGAGGTGATGACATTTCTAGGGATTGTTGTGAGAGATAAATTATATAAATTCTGTTTTAAAACTTTAGCTCAGACTTCATCCAAATAAACTGAGTTGGTAAACAGTGTGGTCACAGCTTCTGTGATATTAGTCTCTGAGACTACAGAGAGAGACAGAAATTCTGAAGGATTTGCTATGGCATGCCATGCCCTGAAGAAATCTCAAAGGTTTTTATAGCTGTGCAGTAAGCCTTTGCAACATCTCCTTACTTTATCCTCATTCTTTCTTCCATCACTAAATTTGACATTATCTCCCCTTCATCAGCCATCTGTCAATAGTGCCCTTTCTTCTGCCCTCTCTCTAATGTAGCCTGGCCTCACACTCATGACACACCACCATCGTACTTGTCGTGCAGGAACAGGTAAACACATTATAAACAACTCTTACATATTCATTAAGGCAAATCAGTTTTCCCTAAAGACATTTTTCTTATTCATATTTAACCAAGTGAATGTGTGTGTGTGTGTGTGTGTGTGTGTGTGTGTGTGTGTGTGTGTGTGTGTGTGTGTGTGTGTGTGTGTGTGTGTGTGTGTGTGTGTGTGTGTGTGTGTGTGTTGCACGTCTGCTGTTTTTCAAGGCGCTGTGTTGCCCTGCGTTTAACACCCAATGTTACTCTGTCTTTTCACCTCTTCCTCTCCTCTCGTCTGTCATCACTTCTGAGTTTCCTGTTCCTATCCTTATTCTTATGCACTTTTCTTCCTTTCCCCTTCCCCTCTCTTCTCCAAGGAGACTGGCCTAAATGTCTTTGAAATTTAAATCAGATTGAAACATAAACACTGGTTCTACAAAGCTCCAAGTCAGGTGCATGGTTTGTATGTGTGGTTACAAAGAAAGGCAAAGGGCTGGAAGAATCAGTCTTTCTCTTGATATATGCATTAAAGTCAAAGCAGAAAGGGCGCTATGATTTTAGATGAGCACGACACATTATTCCAGCTATGTCAACTGTCAATTACTACTCACCTGTAGTTGCTATAGCAACTCCAGGTTCCTCTGGGGGAAATTATACATTCAAAGTCAGGCCAGGTGCTGTGCTGATTGTCCATGGGGCTGGACTATGCATCACACTGACTCACTAAAGTTCAGTTTTGAACAAGTGCACCGCTTTCCTACTTAGTCAGTGACAGGCAAACTCACAGGTACATGTTTATGTCTCAAAATATTAAGAGATGTACTGAGTGGTAAATGTGTTTACTTGGCCTTCAGGTGATTTTTCTCTCTTGTATATCTTGCTGTGAAAAGCCGTTTTTACATCCCACTAGACTAGAGCTAATGTATGTGTTGGAGGTTGTTGTCTGCCCTTGTACAGAAAGTGAATCTTCTCATACAATCACAAAGAGTTTCAGTTTCAGAAAAAAGGATAAAGCTGATTGTAAATAATCACAGTGGGAGAGAGGAAGAAGAAGACAGAAACTCAGCAAAATAATGAGACAAAAGCTGAAAGTTGTGAAGCATATGGTTCATATGCTGCAGAAGTATAAGCTTATTATTTTTCTTCTGTGCTATGTTCTCAACAGTGGGAGGGCCAGCAGGACAATGGCCAAGGGAGTCAAAACACGTACTGACAAGTGTATATGCTCTATAAAAGCTTGCTATTGCTGAGATTTTATCCCACTGTCACAAAACTTTTTTGCTCACTCTTTCTTGTGTATTTCTGACGTTTCATTTCATCCTAAAAGTGTTTGAAGTTGTCCCTTTTTATACTTGAAGAGGAGGAAATAACTGAGGCGTCACAGTGGTGCGACGGATCCAGACGTCTCAAACATAATTGGGACAGCTCAGCAAAATGATAATATATTAGTGAATAACACTACATGCACCCACTCTGAAAAGAGCTTGTGTGGAGTCTACATTTACATCACAATAAACACGGTCTGCCTTTACACACTATAAAACACACTATAAAAAGTGACAGTGTCTCATTGTTTTTAGTCTCTTGCACATGCAACATGTCCAGGCCAGGATACTGGTGGTTGAAATTCTCACCAATACGACAGAAATGAGCAAAAGTTCTAGAAAAAAAAGCTTTCTATCTGATGTAACTGGAAAAAGACATGATTTAGGAAGCATTTTAAACTTTGCCTTTTAAGCATCTAAACTTTTCACTGAGATATATTTGAAATATGAACAAATAGGAAGTGAATATCCATATTTTCAACAAAAAATCCAGGAGATTTTTCAGCATAAGAGACAGTTCAGAAGTTTTGAAAATGACAGTGAGCCTTTCAGCCAGTCAGTGAGTGAGGACTGTCAGGGGCGTTGTGTCTAAATGCTTCTACACATTCTTCTGATGATGTATTGAAATGCAAAATAGAAAACAACAACATCTATGCCCCAGGGGTACAGCTAAATAGGAAAAAGTAAGAAAATAATATTTTTGCATTCTTTGATTTAAGATCCAATTAACATGTACCGCAAGTGATAGTTTCAGTGTGACATCGTCTACAAATTAAAAAAAAAAAACGCTCCAGATGCTCAATGCACCCAATGACGTATGTGTTAATGATAAAAAGTATCTGTCTGTTGCTAGGTAACACATTACAGTTTTAATTACTTGACTCCAGCGTACTACACCTGTAACTATCAACAGAAGCACCATTCAGGCATTTCAAAACACTGCAGCTGCAGACAAACAATCTCACCCCCTCTCTCTGAGGCAACTCAAGTTTCAGTTTTGTGTTGGAGGAGCATGTTTGAAACTCACACAATATTTTTGTAAATATTTGGAAATATTACAAACACCTAATTTAAGTTATTGGCTATTATCTGTAGTGTAAACTGTGCAGAAATACTTTATTTTGAACATGTCCACATTGGGATAGACCCAAACTACTTTTGTCATTTTTGGTAAGAATTTAGGATTTAAGGCTGTACAGCCTGTTTAGTTGCAAATTTAACTTTAAGTCTTAATATTTGCCTTGTCTAAAAGTTTGGTTTTGCAGAGGGAGGTAAGGTTATTTTCCTCATGAGTTTTTTTTGTTTAAGTTGGTCTCCTTCTATGCCAACAGATGATTAGTTGTAGCATTCATCGCTTACTATGACTTTGGTGCTAGGCCTCATGGTATTTACTGAAAGAAATAGAATGACTAAGAGCGGGCAATGACGCACTTAGCCGGTTTGCTGGTGCTTCTTTAGTATGAGATCTTTTTTGAACTCCTGGAGTTCTCTCTTGTACCTGTCTTCTTCTTCTTTGGTGTGTCAGTGTATTTCCTAGCCTTGTTTACAGCACTTTGCTTCAGTGCCCTATCTCTGTGTGAATAAACTAAACTACTAAGTCAGATGTTGCACTGAAGAGAAACTTCTATGACAAGGCCCAATCTGGATTCACGCTAAATTAAACTTTTACAGCAACCACTTGAATAAATGTGACAACATTACAGCAAGGGACATGCATGGGAAGGTACGTGTGTATATACTCTTATGTAATCATAAAGTGACAACATGAGGAGCTCTCTCTCTGTTTCCCATGCTCATATGGTGTCGCTCTGCGCCACTCTCCATCTACCTGCAACTTCCTTCCTCTATTTCTTTGTGGCTCCTCTGTATCACCTGTCCCCTGCTGAGGCTCAGCAGTAACAGGTGTTCGGAGAAGCAGGAGGCCTGCACATCTAAATGTTCTCATCAGTCCTACAGTCCAGCCCAACAGCTGAACTCAGCATCCGTCCACAGCCGGCTCTCAACATAGTTCCACATTCCCGGTCACTTTTAGGCCCAAACAATACACATAGACATGTCTTTTTCTCATACCATGAATCTGGGGTAGGTATCAATACATTCAGAACTGCTTTTTTGTCAGTCCTCACATATTTTGATCTCATGTAGACTTCAATTGTAGAGCCTTACTAATGAATGGGAGGGGTGGCATATGTGTCAGTGTTTCTCTCTCCTGAAACAGAATCATGACGTACACGTACATGGACGTTGTGGATCCTGCAGAGTAGTGGTGCAGAAACTGTTTCATGTGCAACATACTGTGATTTGTATCATACTGGGAAACAAATGCATTTGCATGTCTAATTATTGATGTGTGATAAGTGTGGTGTGAAACAGTGCAAACAATTTTAACAGTTTCTAGCTCCTTACAACCACTTTGGAGTGTTTCTTGTGGCAAATGTTAAATAAACTAAAATAAACTGAACATTTTTAAAGTTAAATCCACCTTTAAGACCTACAGGGCAATAGCGATAGATAATCAATAACAAAAATCTTCAGTGAGTGAATCTTTAAGCTTGTACGGACAACTGGAGTTCACCTCTCTAATGCTTTTGCCCTCAGCTGGACCAACAAAGATCATAATGTTTTTTGGCAGAAATCATCCAGATTTTGTCCCTGTCTTCAACTCTTATCATAATGTGAAAAGTGCACTCAACTTTCTGATGTGTTGGTGACAAGTCCAAGCAGCTTAGAGACTTATCAAAAATACAAAAAGAAACAAGACAGACGGACAGAGCTACCCACCGCAAAGAGACTTAGTTCTACTAGCTTTACGAAAGCCCCCTACCTCCCTTAACCCCTTCACCCTGAGCATGGGGTTATGTATTCAACACAGTCTTCAACTCAGTATGGGGACACAGGGAAAGGCTTGCATATGTGGACAGAACAGGGCTGTTTTAGGTTTGGCTTCAGTCGAGGCTGAGAATAGGCTGATGCAGGGATATGTGAGAGTCCCTTTTCCTTTTCCCATGTAGCTCTTTTTGTGTGTCTGTCTGTCTCCTCCTCAACAGTCCTTACCCCTCGCTCTCACTTCTCTCCCCAGCGGTCGCCTGGATTAGTTCCATTGCCTGGTTATCTACTGGTGGCCTATTTTTCTCACAAAAGTGTGGATTTAACTCTGCATTTACTGGCCCAAGTCTAAGTTATTGTGTTTTTGTTTGTATTTTTATTCAAGGGTTAGAAAATGTAGTCTATTAGAGTCCCTTGTTTTTTTTTAGTAAGCTTTAAAATGAATGAATAAATGTAAATGCCATAAAATAAAATAAACTATTTCACCATTAAATGTGTATAAAATAGCTTTCAAATAATAGTATACAGGGGTCAACGTTACCCCCAAAAAAAAGCAACGGGGCAAGCCCCCCCCCCACCCCCCCCAAAGGGGAAAAAAGGGAAAAAAGTATAATAGTATACAACAATGTAGACTTTCTAACTTTTGACTCTCAAAATATACAGTATATAGGAACAAACAACACACTGTGGGTTGAAAAACTTTACTTTAAAAGTTGAAACTTGTTTTTGATGAATCTTGAACAAGAGAAAGAGAGCTCAAATGAGAACCACAAGGTCAGAGAGAAGAAATGAGAAAGTGCAGTCAGAGAACAGAAGAAAAAGGTGTACAGTGGGCAAGAGAGAATATGTTTGACGGCAGAATAAATGAAGTAGGAAGTTTAAGAAGTTTGTGACCAGTGAGCCACATTTTCTGAAAAGTGGTTCAGGGTGTGTGTGTGTTGCGGTGAGAAGCAGCTAACCTCTGTGTCGCTATCAAAAACACACACGAAGCTAGGTTTGAACCTTGGCCTTTTGCCTCTTCATTCTCTCCTTGTCTCTATTTTCGCTGCATGCTGCTCCCCGATTTGGTTGTGTCTCTACAGCTCAGACACAACGCCTCAGTGATAACCTTTCTGTGCAGCCTCCTGCTCCTCATCATGTGCGTGCCGTGCCTCCCTTATACTCATCCGCCACCCATACTAACATGTTTAATAGAAGCCCAAACACAGGAAATTGTATTCTCTGAAAATGTACGAGTGTCACAACCTTTGGATATAACCATCAGTCATGATATAATACACTTGGACTCTATTTTTGTAGTTTAGACAGGTGTTACCTCTCAATGGCAACTACCAGTGACTTACCAAACGCATTTCACATTTGCTTCCAGCTGTATTTGTGCTGCTCAATGACAAAAAGGACTGCTGGCAACGCACTGAAAATCTAAAAACGAGGACAGACCTGTCTTGTTGCAGCTAACCCACTAAAATCAGTTCATTTGTATGCGTTTCAGTGAGGGTTTGCTCTCATCTAAATACTTTAGGGACTTGATTTAACAGGAAAGGTTAATGAATAATAACACTGAGAAGTTTCTTTCCAGAGATGTCTTAGCTCTTTACTATTAACTACAGTATTGTAGCATGTGTGAGCATCAAGCCTGATTTTGTTAATCAGTTCTAGTCTAATATAGGGGTGTCCTCACGTTCTGTTATAACTGTATAACTTCATTTTAATTACTGTGATTAAATATAATTACACTTAGTGCCACAAATGGTGCTCTTCAAATTGAAATGTATCAGCGGTGTGTGACTGTGCGCACACTAGTGCATATTCATAAGGCTCTAAATCATTTGTGAGCAGTGACACAAAGATCCTCAGAACAACTCAGACCTGTGCTCACAATTGTCTTATATTTGAATTTCTTGATTTTAATGGAACCAAGAGTAGAATAATGATCTCAGATTATCTCTACACGGGTTCTACTGCATTTGAGTAAAAACCAAAAATATCTGAACATACATAGTACTCATACCAGCACTTCACTCAACTGTTTGCCTTAAAAAAATTTCCTGTATGGACAAGACATGAGCAGGGGTTCGAGAAGAGACCCTTTTATAACCAACATCACTGTGAAAATACATGGTCCCTGTGGCAACTTCAACTTCAGACACTTTAGAAGCAAGGACTTGTTATGTGAGTCTTCATGTGAGTTAGTATTAAACTGATGGACTCTAGTAGTAGAAGTTCTACTCGGGTAAAAGCAGATGGAGCAAGAATGCAAACAAGCTAAACCCTTCAGAATATTTTGCATGGCACTCAACTTTTATTGCTTTCCAATCTGTCTTATTGTAATGTTTACATCTATAATGTCTTTTACCTTAGTGTTGGTTCTGTTCTGTTTGGGATGTGTGTGCTAATCTCAACAAGACCTAAACCCTTGAGATAACACTCTACCCACTCACTAACAGCACACACAGTCGTGCCATTGCCATTTGCCATAATTATTATTTTTAAGCTTGGTGTTCACTGAAAATGTACTGCAGTCTGCTTAACTTCAGATGCATACATAGCTCACGTTATACAGTCAAAAAGCCTTGAGAGAGTTTGTCACCACAGAACATGACTTAACTCACAATGTAATGGTTACGTTTGCTTATCAATTTTAGGAATACATTTCTATTATCATTCTTCACACACAAATACTGACATTCTGCTTTATACACTTATTTTAGAACCTTACAACATAAAGACTGGGACAGCAGCAGAACTAGCTGATAATAACTCAGATTGTATCAACAATTTCCCTTAGCAAAAACATCAGACAAGATGGGAAAAAGAAGCTTTAGGAAATATTTATCTATGGCTTGAGTAGTTAGACTATTTATAAAATTTAAATTCTATTCCTGTCTGCTGCCTGTCAAAGGCTAACCTCATTTTGATGACTCATTTTAAATTGAGGGAAAGATGCATTAATTCTTCCCCTCAGATGTGATTTGGGGTGACATCACATCATCATCAAAGTGCACTGACCATTAATTCAAGGGTAAAAGCAGTAACTTCTCTTGCAAATGTAAACCAGATTTTTAATTTAGTATCTACTAATAGAAAGGAACACTGTGAACCACTAAACAATGCTCACGTCATGGTAAGCAGCAGCTTTAGAAGTTTATATTTTTACACTGTTGACATCAGCCATCCGAGTGAGTGGGATGGAGCAGAGTTGCCACTGCTGACGTACAGCTGGGGTGGGCATGGAGAGGGGCCATGATGCCAGGTCAGCCCTTCTTTTATATATGAGATTGCAGAATTCCCCAGATGCCTGGTTTAAGGGCAGTTGGAGGGGTGGCTGCATGAGAAAGATATATCCTGCCTCTTATGTGCTCTGCTTTGTGAACAACGAGAGGCCAGTCAGCTCTTCTTGGCCTTTCCCATCATCCATGTGGGCAGCCTGATGTGTTTATATCAGCAAGTCTTGAGCCATTCACCCAGAAGCTGAGCGAGGAGGAGGGTTTTGGGTCAACTGGTTGAGAGAGCTGCAGCACCAGTAGGATAATTACTGCATACTGACTGAGCAGTGAAGGTCTTATGTTTAAAATGTAAAACTGAAAGAAAAAATAGCATATTGGCTAGAATAAGCACTCAGCTGGAGTTAAAGGAATCCTTACAAGCTTGGCCAAAGCCCTGGCCTAAGTGACATCAACAGGAAGACCCTCAGGGCAGAAAAGAAGTCTGGCTTGTAGTCCCACTTTAAAACTCTGCTTCTTGTCCTCCACAATGCCCACAGTACTAACACAGGAGTGCTAACACTAATGGGAGAACTGAGGTGAGGGGTATTAGCCTGTTGGGCTACACCGACTTGCTTCATCGCTTGATTTAGACAGCACTAGGAATGAGTTCACAGTGTGAGCTCACTATACCTGAGGCCAGAAGCTCCAGAGGCAGTAACACCCCACTCCTCTTTTTATCTTTAAGGGTTTAAAAACTAAAGTTTAGGTGTGATTTCTGATAATGTGTTGAATCTTGAACTAATTATCACCAGTGACACACTTGTGTAAGTGACATGGGTAACACCTTGTATCCAAAAATATCTTGCCACCAGTTAATATCTATGCTTAAAATAGTCTATGTGTAAGTTAGTTAAGCACATCATTTGCCACTTGTCTGCACCACTGAACTAAAGAACCAAGTGCTGCTCCACCATTCAACACCTTTAATACCCAAAGCCACACTGCCAAAGGGCCGCTAACCTTGAGCGAGAGTGACCCAGAGGCGCTGGTCCAGGTGAGTTTAGTCAGAGGCTGGGAGACTATGACAGAAGTGGGCTTGTGGCCATCACACCATCCTCAGCCGTGGGACACAGGGTGTATACTTTAATGAGAGTTGATGTTTGGGGAAAAAACTGTCAGTAAAAAGTTTGGTTAAGTACTGAAAATTGCCCTGAGAGTCACATTAAGATCAAGTGATTTGAAGACATTTTTCTTTATATTAAAAATATAACATAAAAATATGTATGAAATGATATTGCCTTGTTAATAGTTACATGGCTAGGGGAGGGCCACTGGCAGCTCAGGTAGAGCGTATGCCTAGCACACAGGAGACCCACGGTCAAGTCATTTGCCCAATGTCATTCCCCACTCTCCCTCCTTCACCCCATTTCCTGTCTAGCCACTGCCAAACTATCAATAAAGGCCAATAAGTCAAAAGAAGAAATGACATGGCTAAATAATTTATACATTAAACATGTATAATACTAAAGTCCAAAAAATATACTGTAGCCTGTGTGTCTGAAGATTTACACAAAAGGTTTTAGACAAAAAGAAATTAAACAAAAACCACAGTTGTATGGTGTCTCTGAAATTGAACTGAATGGAAAAGGAAACAAAATATCTTGCCGTTTAAAATTACATTTCTAGTCTGCCAGTCCTAAGCACATAAGCACACACATAAGTTCAACAAAACCCTCTGTCTTCTGTCGGCAGTGTTGGAGCCAAAGAGTGGAGCTAGGGCTAAAGCTAATACAAAGCACATCATTTTATACAAATAACATCTGTCAAACAAGCAAAATCTTGCCAAATGGATCAGAAGATAAATCATAAAATGCAAAATGTTATTCCGTCTTTGTTCAAAAGCCCCATGTGCTTGTGTTAATTACACTTGTATTTTTGCATTGTCAATACAAAAATACTACTCCATGAGATATTCCAGAGTTGTATAAACTTTATATCTGCTAATTCCAAACCTTCATACACATTATGTACATCTTTACAAATAATTATGTTGCCTGGCAGTCTTGGCTTTGCTAAGAAACCAACAACAGTAGAAATCCTGCTGGCGTTACTTGGGTGTACAAATCCCATACAGACACGCACTATTCAGTCTGTAGGCAACACAGTTTAGTTGTTAACATGAAACATCTACTCACTGACACATAATAGAAGTGGATGTTGTCAAGGAAAGCCCACTGTTCTCCATAACTGCAGCGCCAACCTCAAATGCTGCTTGGTGCATTCTCCACTCAACCTCCCACACACAGCACAGCACTATGAATAAGCTTCCCACAGAAGGCCAGCTCTGTAAATGCCATTCTCTTTGCCCTTTATACAATAATATTACAGTCACACAGCTCACCCAACAGTGACTCTGCCAATACATCAATACCACATTTTTACTCTTATTAAAGACAAATCTGGTTTCATTTTCATAGTGGGTCTGATGATTTGATCCCAAAGTAGAACATTTTAAATTCTCTATGTCTTTAACACATATCAGCCTCAAATTGTGAGATCTGAGATAAGACAGAGAATAGAGAGTCAGTCAGAGACCAGAGGCAAGATCAGACTTTTAAAAAAGGGTCATTTCTTACCGCATTTTTAAGTTGCCAGGTGATGGTTGTCCGTCATAAACTGATACGATATCAAAGTCTTCCTCCAGCGCCAGTGTGACAAAGGTGAGCTGGATCCTGTTCCTCTCGCCTGTTATTATCAGCCATGTGCAGTTGGCGTAGTTGGGATAGCCGTGAGGGAAGCCGGGTGATTCGATGGTACCATTAAGGCCTTGAACTACACCGCCACACGATTCAGCTGCAAGGGAAGAACATCACAGATTAATGTGTGATTATTAGGAAAGACCTTGCTTCTAATTAAATGATTTTGTTTTATAAGAAAAAAAGATGTTAAAGTAAATCATTTTTCACAGGCAGACTATGAATTTCTCCAGCAAAACAAGTAATTGCTTAAAAATGTGCTAAGTGCAAAGAGTTACCACGGTAACAAGCCTGTCCTCCCATGCAATGCTAAGATAAAACAACATGTTACATAGCCTCTCATCACACATTAAATATGCCATGTGATGTCTTCATGTAAAAGGCCTGAAAATGTATATTTCTGGTGTGATGGCTACAACACTTTAATCCTGACAATGTGAGTGCGGTATGTTCCACTGATCTCAGGCCAGTAATATTCTCCCATGACACTTACAGTCGTCACATTCTCATTTAAGTGTGCATTCATGCTGTTGTTTTAGCAGCATGTGTCGTGTGACTGCATTGCTTTTCCTCATTAAAATCCCATGACATAAAGTATTCAGACAAACATGGAGATAAGAACACATACAACACTTAAATGAGTCTGCACATTTTATGAAGGGCTACAGTAATTCAAGAGATAAAGATTATTGGCTGAAGGTTAAAAAGCAATCACGGATTAATATCTACTGAAAGATGAGCACTATCTGTTTCACCAGCGTTCAGGCCGTGTTATGGCTCTACTATTAAAAATGAATGATTGACTCCGTTTTAGTTTTAGTAACAGAAAGAGCTGAATATATATTTCGAATGCAGAAATAGTTGTTTGAACTAGCTAAACTAAGTGAAGGTAACCTTTTAAGAACTCACAAACTGACTGTGGTAACCTTATGCAGTTTACTGAATAAACTGCAGGAGAAGGAAGGAGCCTGAAAATCTATAAAACATGAGGACAATACAAACTAGTAGGTTTTTTTTAGAAGTTTTTAGGCACTGTCTCAGCTGTGCTTCACTTTTCTCCTCTTTTACAAACTGCACCTGCACTTTTTTCTCTTGTGCTATACTCCGAGAGTAAAATACTTAAACTGCTTGCTCCTAAGATAGCAGAATATACAGGCCATGTAGCACAGTGTGTCTGCGTGCATGTTTATGTGTGTGTGTGGTCCCCATGTAATTGCAGTAATTGTTTCTCAGATAGCAATGGCTATTGATTTATTAACCTTATATCACCCACAACACTCCTTGTGGTGGTGTGTGCGTGTGTGTGTGTGTGTGTGTGTGTGTGTGTGTGTGTGTGTGTGTGTGTGTGTGTGTGTGAGAGTGTGTGTGTTAAAAAGTAAACTCTCCTCAGACAACTATCTACCAGTTCATAATCCAGTCTAACAAACTGTGCGTGCTCCAGTTTGTGTGCTTTTTATCAGACTGGGATCAGGACTTGCTGATTGCACACACACCAGATGTTCTTATCTGTCTGAAGGAAGACAAAGCACACAAACACACACAGAGTAAATACCTAAACACAAGCTCAAACTGGTTGCTGGCGGTGATGGACAACACATGTGTATGCGTGCTCACACACTTGAAACCATCTGGAGCGTCCAGATTCATTTCAGATTGTTCTCATTTCTCTTTCCAGTCTAATTCACCTCTCCCCTTTAGCTGTCTTTGTGTTTCCTCCTGTCTCCAGTTGGCTCTCTGTCGGCCCCTCTGTCTTTTGGAGCAGATGGGAGACGTCCAAATCAGCACATTTCCATTGCATGGTAGCATCATACTTAGGGCATATCTGTAAATACTACTTTGTTTTTGTTCCAGAGATTTCAATATCTATACACAATAAGTTCTAAGATATATACAGCACAGAACAGAATCAGAAAGTGTGATAAATGTGTCCTGCTAAATTGTTGACTAAATTGTTATTATAGTGGCAAGTGTCCAAGCGCTGCTGAAGGGGGCTACCAGTCAAATGATGAGTTCTCACCTTGATACGAACAAATGCTTTTCTCTCAAACACAAAGTACATTTTTCCAGCTGTCTGGCACAAACAGGTGCTGCCTATTGTTTGAATTATCAACACTTGCCAACTAATGTGATGAGAAAGGTTAGGGACACGGCTTTACGGCTGTGCAATTTTTGTCTACCGGTCTGTTTGGTTGTCCTGGTTACAGATTAGCAGTACTGTAGATAGTCAGAAAACACAGCAGGAGTAATTATTCGTGGGGGTTTTTTTTTGGGGGGGTTGGCTCAATGTTCTCCTTTCACACACAGTGCAACCCTTTTTTAGCTGTTCATGTTAAATAAAACCTTTACATGTTGCTTAATGCTTATTTATATACCTGGATATACACACGAATACATACATATATGTATATATGTATATGTGTATGTATATATATGTATGTATATATGTATATATATATATATATATGTGTGTGTGTGTGTGTGTGTGTGTGTGTGTGTGTGTGTGTGTGTGTGTGTGTGTGTGTATATATATATATATATATATATATATATATATATATATATATATATATATATATATATATATATATATATATATATATATATATATATATATATATATATATATATATATATATATATATGAGAGCGAGAGAGTGATAGATATATAGAGATACATAATAAATACATAAATAAATACATAAGGGAGGGGCCAGCCAGTAAGTAGGGCTCTTCCATATTATATCCAAGTGGCTTTTCTGAGCTACACAAGCACTTGCCTGATGAAGTTTTCATACTGGAACGCTGATTTGTTTTATCTGTGAATAAATTTCACCATCGCAAGTCATACAATGTGCAGGGAGGGTCACTCTCTCTTTCTCTGCGCACCTGTCCCAAGAAACAGATGTGGAAAGTGCTCCTTTCTTTAAAAAATGTGCAATTTAGCATCCTCTATTTAGGATCTCAGCAGGGCTCTGTGTGTACACACATATGAATCCATTATTGCAGGAGGCGGGCTCTCGCCACGAACATGAATAATAAAACTTCCTGCCATATGCACATGTTTGCTGCACTCAGATGCATAAGGCTCAAACAAACACAGTGTCAGTCATCCTTAAAACACAGGTTCACAAGCTTTTCTTCTGTTTGATTCTAACTCCCTAGGCTTTGAGGCTGTTCCCTTGGTGAAAAATTACACATGAAAGCCTGAGGGGCTGCACTCAGGTGGAGGCATAAGCTTGTCGACTATTTAACTATATTCCAACATGGTGTACACAATCAAACCAAGCTACCTCTTTTTATCAACCAGCAAAATAGAAGTGTAATTATGTCAAAGTGATCTTGCCCTACAACATCCAAACAAAAGCTAAGTAAGTGTTAGTGATGGATTGGTGGTGTGCAGAGATCTACATAACAATCGGGCAGACTGTGGAATTTGAGGTGCTGAGACGGTGGAGCGTTCTGATAGGACCTGACCACAAGGCCCCTGGCTCATAAATCAAATGTTGGGCCCCTCTTTTCCACAGTGTGCTGGGCCACAAATCAAATGCATCATTCTGAGTTACGCCGTGTAGAACTATTGACTGCACTGATTCAATAGCTGCGATGAAGGAGGGAGGAAGAAGGAGCAGAAAAGAGGGATCTGACTTGTGTTTGTGCCATTGCTCTGTGGCAGGCTCCAGCCCTCCCTCTTGTTCATTTCACATCTGTCGTCGTGTCGGTATAACGTGTTGCAATCTTCCTTGTGTCTCTCTTGTGTCCACGCCTCTATGTGCTCTCACGTCTTCCCTTTGACTCTGTTTTCCTCCCTCCAACCCTTCCATCCATCCCTCCTTTCCACAATTATCTGTCTGTTTGTATGGCCGCATCACTGCCTAATTGTCATTACGTAGTTTCCTGGCTGTTATTACCTGTCTGTCCCCTGGTGTCATTATCTCTCTTTCTGCCTTTCCTCTTATCATGCTCGAGAGCTCGCTTGTTTTTATTCCACCCACTCACTTCCTATATTTATCACACAAGAACAAATATCACAACCTCTCACTGTCTGTCGTTTTCTCTATCGCCATTTCTCGTGCTCTCTGTCAACCCACTGTCAAACAGTTTAAGCAAATGGGGCTGCAGTTAGAGTCGACCATTTAGGCCATTTAGGTCGGGCTCAGTGGAGATAAAAAGCAGGTCTTTGCCAGATATAAGTATAGTCCCTGTCTGTAGTTAACTGCGCTGAAAACAATTTAGATGACATTTTTCTTCTCCAACGTCTGGAAAAATCTAAAAGAGCAGATGAACTGATTTCACAAGCTAAACTCAAAATGTTACTATGGTCTCGGTCGAGGTTTTCTGATATACATTCATCCCCATCCTGTCAAAGCAATGTAAACGTGTAGTAAGAGTAATGGTCCAGATAAATGAGGAGGACATGCCCTGTCAGTGGTCTCCATGGTGACGCCAGAATACGGCTGAGTCATGTATCACAGCCCTGGTGACACATGCACACACCCAAGAGGAAAGTCAAGGCTAAGTTCAGAGTAAATCCCGAACGGTGTCGGTGAGAAATAGAGGTTGGCGTCTGAAGATAGCACAGGTAGGAGTGTGTGTCAGAAATAGAAGCAGTCCAAAATAAGGACAGAGAGGAGGCAGAAGCTCAGGAGAGAATTTCACATGACTGCGCATTTATTTATATTTGCACACGCGGCTGGGCTCATGTTTAAATGAGCTTTGCATCTCTTTGAAACAAATACGATCAACTAACTGAGCGGTCTCCTTTATGCTTTAAGTCGAAGTAACACACTGTCACTAAAGCCCCTTTCACACATGCAGTCTTTCCCAGCAATGTTCCTGTCATGTGTGAAAAGAGCCAGAACTGATTTCCCGGTAAATCTGTTGTGGTAATTTATCGGCTCAAGACATAGTAATATTGCAGGGAATTTACTGGGAAGGCTATGTTGTGAACAAATGCAGGAACATTGCCGGGAAGAGCATGTATTTGCGTGATTACGACAGAAAACAATCTACAATCCAAACAGATCAAAAAGAGACAGTAGAAAAAACTTGAGCAAGCGATTTTTGCAAAATTTGCAGTCTGGACTCTTGATCCAGAGGGGTAAACATCTCCTGCTCTGACCACAGCTGGAAGGGACTGGGCAATAACACCAGAAAAAGATACCAGATTTGTCACTAGTTGCTTTTTAAAAAAAGAGTTGCTAGAGGAATCTGAATACTCACTAAATATAGCAACAAAGTCCCTAAGTTTACAACACTGGGATTCTTAACAGTCCTGTGCGTTACATCTGGCTTTGGTCTAACTTCTTCTTCATGTTGACTTTGGCAGTTTAGATGCTTATGATGGCATTACTGCCCCCTACAGGTTGTTGAGAAACTCAAATTCTCAACATTGCGTGTGAGCCACGTATAGTGATAGGGACTAATATTTCTGGACACTAAATTATTTATGACTCTGATGTACAGTTGGTAAGTAAATGTATATGTAAGTATAAAGTGGTCTTTCTGCGTACCACTGGATTATAAAACATTAGTTGTATTGATTTAGTAGACTGAGCTGGTAAATCTGCTCATAATGCGTTCAGGATGTCACTCCAAATCAAATTGCTATTCTTGTTAGTTTGTATAAACTCAGAGAAGAGAGCACACACTTGTTTGCTCAAGGTGAAAAGATGCAGCCTGTGATTTGAAGTCAATGCACCGGGGGCAGTTTTATGAAGTGCCTCCAAATGCAGTGGAGAACACAGACTTGTTGCTGCATTGACAGCTTATTACCCAAGGTTTCACCAGAGTCTGGACTTACAGGAGCCTGACAGGTGAGCAATTTAGGGGTCAGGTGAATACTGTGAAATGACTCAAAATAGATAAGAACGAGACACACTGAGTTTCATTTTATCAGATGTAACAAGTTACACCAAAAAAAGAAAAAGAAAAAGTCATTATAAAGTTTGCAGGTGTTTGTGAGGAAAAAGAGGACATTATTTGAGTTATCACATAAGATAGCTTTGACTTTTTTTTTTGCTTCAGTTAACTAGTCTGTATTCCCCTCAGAGATGCCCTTTTGCTGCAGGTTAAGCTGACAAAAAAACACTCAGAGCCTCAGAGTTTTCCTCGACAAAGTGTGGCTGTGCTCGTAAGTCAATGAAGGGGAAACTCATAGATATCCACAAAGCCATCTAACTAGAAAAGATGTGACAATGAAAATCACTGATGCCCCACTAGCTTGCAGCTTTATTGCTCAAATAAGAGGCAGCGTGCTCAATATTTAAGTTATCCCTGGGGTAAGCTCAGAAAGGAGAAAAGAAAGAACATTCTTTAGCATTCCTGGAAAGACAACCTGTGAACAAAACACGCACACGCACAAATACATGAAGACCCTTGGCAGTCAAGGGCTAATATCAAATCCATGAAGTCAGCAATCTGCTAACCACGCGTTTGAGTGCAGAAAAGCAAAATGGGTGCTGAGAGCAAGCACTGGTAAGCAATCCTTGCTATTTATTTGTGGGTTTGCGGTTGTGTGTGCACTCCGATGTGCACTTGTGTCTGCGTGCATGGCCTTGGGTTGCCTGGTGTGTATCCGCATGTGGTAAACTGTACTATTATGCTGAGATGTTCTAATAAAAATGTAGCTAGCGGTCAGGACCGGGTCACTTTGTCATTGCTGACAAAACACAAAAACCCACATGCTTACAAATGCACAACAATACACAACCCTCTCCCAGAGCACCTCAAATCCCCTCTCTCATTTTTAAATATGTTTCCTCCATTACACTTCTCTGCAGCTCACTCACTCGTTCATTCCTGCTTTCTCTCGACAAAGATGTCTCTGCCTCATACTGAAAATCAATTGTTCATTTGTGTCTAAATTATACTGATTTAGCTGGCAATGTAAAACGAATCAAAGTGGTCGTGTAGCTCAAATGCAATGACAGGTGTCTGCAGATTGTCATTTTGGGGTGTGGTTTTAACAAACAGACACAACAGTCAAGCCCCTGAATAACTAATAAGAGCAGAGTTGATACATGATTTACAGTTCAGTCATTAATAGTGCAGCAGTTAAACAGAAACAACAGAGCTCTAAATTTAACAGCTGGTTTTAGACACACAGCCATAGCTAAATCATTTTCCCATGTCTTATTTATTGTTATGACAAATATTTAAAAAAATAAAAAATAGTGCACAACTAATATTTTAACAGAAACTGGCACAACAACAACAACATTACACAACAACATCTTTGAACCGGCAGCAGAGGTCTGGGATAAAAGTGTTACCTGCTGTTCCATTTACCCAACCTTTTCCTGTAACATATATAGAGTGCGATCACAACATACCCACCTCCGACTGTGCAGTAAAATGAAATGCATGGCAGGTTATGTTAGGTGATGTTGGACAAAATGTATGACATATGGTTTGTGAAAATGAGCAGCAGATTAAACAACAAAATGCTCGTTTTTTTGTAATCGATAACATTTTCTCATTGTGTGAAAACGCTTCTGTAATCACACATTTTCTTGAAGCTGATTGAGTTATAAATGGGTCGCAGTATAAAAATAACAGTAATGATGCCTTAAAGCCAGAAACATTGCATCCTGAACCACAGCATGTTTTTAAACTGATGGCCAGGGCCTGGTTCGAGTAATTCACTTGTAAATAATTCAGCGTCTTTTCTCCAGTGAAATTCATTAGCTTCTGTCAATTCCAGTATTTACCTAATTAGTCCAACCTGAAAGAGCTGAGTACTTTACAGTTTTCTCGGCGTTTACTGGGGGAGGAGAGCAGCTGGCAGCTAAAGGCAAGTGTATCCTGCTGCACACACTGTATCAGTGCTTCCTGTTTTACTCGTCTCTTGAGTTTATTGGTCCCTGTGGAGTTGTTTGTCTCCTGTGTATACGAGAGACAAAAGATGACAGGCAGAGATGCTCTGTTTCCAGATTTGTACGAATGGTGTGAGTGTCACAGGAAACGTGCACACACAGCCCAACACAGCTGAGTGGCCACCACAGAAATACAGCAGGGAAACCTCCGGAGCACCGCTGCTGAACACCGTGTTATGGCACCTGAAAGTCTTACAACAGAACAGAAAAAAATGGAGGATGGAGATGAAATATGAATTCACACAATCAGCAGAGGGAGAAGTGAAGAGTGCAAAGGAGGGAATAGGGCAAGAAAGACGCAGCTCTTCGCATACGCGTGTGCCCGTGGGGCTCTAATACTCGACATGCTGCAGCAGTATGCTTTGTAATTCCTCTGCAGGGACATGGATGCCTCACAAGAGCGAGCACATTGTGGGTGTGTTACAAAGAGTGGGATGCTTGTAGAGGTAATCAATCAGACATATTCATTTGTATTTTTCAGAGTAATATTTCAAGCCAAGTCAGTGGCAAGGAAGCAGAAGGTCAAAATTGCAGGTAATTGTCTCACACTGATGTCCTGGAAAGTTGAAACACAAATGTGGTAGAAAAAGACAAGCAGCACATCCCTGCTTTAAAGAACAAATAATAGATCTTCTGCCTTTGTGCTATAATATTAGGAAAGTTTGTATTCACGTAGCAGACAGGAGCATTAACATATAATCTTAGCATAAAGCTACCCAATAAAAGCTGAAATGAAAAAATCTTGCACAAGGCTAGTTTTGCTGCAAGCAGATCAGATCATTTCCTTTTTTCCATTACAGTGTGCGAGTATAGCATCATGACATAAGGCAACATCCGACAAAGGACACCCAAGAGAGTAACGTTGACACAAACTAGAAGGGATTGAGTTTGGGGAGATTGAAATTATGCCTCTGCCTGCCTCTGTCACAGTGCATCTCATTTCAGAGAGAGCATTGTTTTTCTATATGAGTTCGAGCATACACAGCCAACTCTCTGAAATACACAGAGCACTTCAAACATGTGATTACTGCGACAATTCACTACGAGGAAAAATCCCTTGCAGCATTTGTCAGTGACAGCTCCTTGTATTATGTATGAAGGGCTTTCCTTTTAGTTGATGATATTGTGCTGCTATCCCAAGGAAGCAAAACAGGTATGTGCATCAGGTCTGCAATCTATTATATCAAGGAAAGTGAATATTTTCAAAGCACTGTTCATTTGTGAATAAATCTTCAACGAGCGTCAATCCTGCTCCACACTTGTTGCATGTGTGTGGTGCTGCATATTTTTTCTTTGATGAAGCCTGTTTCCTCTGAGGAGATTTCTCCATTACAAAATGCCAGTGTGTGGTGGAAGCACTCTGCTGTTAAATGGGATGAGATGAGTTGATGTGATTGTTCATGATTGATACCGATAATTTATTCCTCCTATTCTGGCCGCTGCTGCATTAGCGCTGCAGGTGCAGAACCGCCTGGGCGCTGGAGCCTCTGGTCATGAAATTACCCAAAATCCGTCAGTCAAAGCCAAGTGCGACGGATGTGAGTCAGAAAAACAACAGGCAGACGGAAGGTGGAGAGTGAGGGAGAACCGAATGAAAGGGGAACATGGCGAGAGAAGACCGAGACACTGTTGTGTGCGTTCAAAGGGATAGGGCAAACACAAAGAGTCAGACCCCCTTTTCCATCTAACAGGAAGAAATGAAAACTTGTGTCGTTACCAGGGAGGGTGCTTTTATTCTGCTGTTTCTATAGCAACAGTTTCTATGTGCCCATTTTCCCAACCTGCGGAGTTATTATTATGCAACTTGTGAAAAAACATAAAAATCCCAGAGACAATATGAGTAAAATTAATCACATGTTGGAGACTAGCATCATTCAGCGCAGCAATGCATATACACTAAAAGCCAGGTCATATGACTCACTGCATATTTTGTTCTTTCTTAAGCCCTCTACAAAGCCACTCTACAAACTTACCCTCCATATGTTTCAACTGTCTCTGGGTTTCTTTGTGGAACTCTACACAAGCTTCCATCACAGGTCATAGATACAGTATATGACTAATCTACATTATTATTCATAGAGCTCAATAGCACTTTCCAGTGTGCAGACTCCTGTTGTAGATGCTAAATGTTAATGGTTCATCATTGCAGAAGCTGTGTTAATAATGTACATAAAGTAGTTTACAAAATAATTCATACCAGCAGCTTTATTATTCTGTTACATATGACCACTTTTTATGTTTCCAGTATATATTTTAAAGTGTGTAGTGCGTGTGGAGTTTGTAGCTTTTTGCATCTGGTGTTAACATTGCAGTTTCAAAGCCATTTTTCAGAGATTCTGAGCACTAACAACAGCCCAACAAGGGCATGATGTTATCTCAAACACACAAACTGAAGCCTTCATGCAGGATCATGTGTATGCAAATAAAAATGAATGCACTTCTCCTCCGACAGTGCTCAGTTTGTACTCTCTGGGCTGTTGTAGGAAGAAGAAGAGGGTAGAAATGGCTCTTTCCTCTGGGGTCTCCGAGGCAATAAATATTTATTTTTAGACATGTTTGAGATGATAACAGAACACAGTTTTGTTTACAATTGTATTTAACTGTCTACAACAAAGTGGTCCACATAGCTACCTCCTGTTTCCTATTTTTCTATTACGTCACTTTGTGTTGACATCACATACACATTGTGTATGTGTAGCAATATATTTTATATGATTGTCGCAGACTGTCATTCTCAACAAGATAGATTGAGTCACAGACGCATTACACAGAACCTGCCCCATCCATCTTCTTAAGTCAGTGTATGTGTGTGTAAGAACCCAGAGCTCTTTAACAAACAACATGCGTCACATTCATGCATGATTTAGCGAGAAATTTAAAGTTACAACACACACACACATAGAATCGTTACACTCTGCGGATGCTGCGTTTCGCCTTCAGCACTTCCCATGACAACAGAATCCCATCAACACTTTCACCTCACCTTTTGTCTCAGCAGTAATTACCGATTAACAATCTGTTAGAAAGACAAGAAAAAGGCGAGTGCGGAGCAACACAAAAAGTGGCAGGTTGAGACGAGGATGATGGAGGGACAAGAAGGTAAATAAGTACATAATGAAAGTGGAACATGAGAGGGGAAAGAGGGAAGAAGAGGCATGCTCTCATGGGTCAAGTGTTTTGCATATACCCAGCATAAATAGTTCTGCATGACAGCCTGTAATACATCGTAATGAGCCTATTATTGGGGCTCTAATCATTTACCATGAAGTGCTCTTACTCAGACTGAGCAAAATATATTTACATTAAAGGTAGCTGTACATATTCAAAGACAATTTTCAGCAACATTTTATTATAACGACACACTATTAAGCCTTTGGACACATTTAAAAATAGTTCGTTCATTAGCAAGAGTCTCTGTAAACCCATTTAACTTTCAGTTTTTTGGAAGTGCACAAAAGAAACTAACTCTTCCAGGTGAATTAAAAAACCAAGCAGTGTGATTCTGGTCTCAGAGGGGTCTGGTGCCAGAGGAGCTTGACATCCTGTCACCACTTCCACAGCATTATGCATGAAGCTTCTCCCTCTGCATTTGCATACACACAAGCTTTCTGTTGCCAAGGGTGAATCTTCTTCCACAGAGTTTAGTTTTCTGGACAACATGACAATAACTTAATCTGACTGCTAAAACAACAGCAGAGTACTCACTGAAACCAGGCTGCAAACAAACACCAGGAAGTCACAAGTGAGCACCAAAAAGTGAAGAGTATCCAAAAAGCAAAAGGCATGATGTCTGGTCCAAGAATTCAGTTGGATGGAGTTCAGTCTCCGTCACAGCTGCTGCTGATGATCTGCACCGTTCATGCTGCATCATGAAACATGAGACTCAGCCAGTGCTTAAGCAGAATGCAATGCAGCCGGAGCAACTGGGAGTTTTGTAAAATACAATCATTTTCTAAAGTGCAATCTAATCAGTTTAAGGAAAGTAGAACCTTTGTTTTGTTTTTTGTTTTTCTTTGTTCAGCACACATACTACTTCTGATACCACTTATTTTATACTTTTTTTTTTTTTTTTGTTTGATTCGTTGGACAATGGAATACTTGATATGAAATATCTCTTTCTTAGCTGAGCTAAATAGTGTGACACTAACTGAACTATCAGTATATGTCAGTGACCAAATTAACATGTTTTCATAATTATTAACTGTGAAAGTGAAAGAAAAACACTCTGAGGTGATGTCCCTGATGTAATCGGGCCGAGGTGGAACTGGACCATGAAAGAAAGATTAGTACTTAAAGAAACGAGGAGCTGATCATAGATGAGTAATGAGCGGGTTGAATTCTCATTAATGAGTCAAAGGACAGAGAGGATGGACGCTTAGAGCAGTGCCGAATAGACCACAGAGACCACTTCATCCTGATTATTCACATGATGCCAACATTAAGCCTGTTATGTAATGTTCACTTTATTGACATGTGCAGAAGAGCAATAGCTATAAATGTATTAAGTCATTTGGAATAAAATTCACTTCTAAATCTAGAAACTGACCAGTTAGGGCAGAGAAGCTGACCTCATTAACTAAGATCATTTTAGATAAAAAGTAATATTTTAACAAATTAATACTCATTTCAGACCGTTTCAGAAACCCTGCCATAGTAGCAGTAACTTTCTACATTTCAGAAATTGTTTCATGTCCCAATATCCCAAAATCCATATCTTGATGGTAATTCAAGAGTACCCATTTTGATGAAAAAATATCTGTTTAATTCTTCAATTTTATTCTGTATTTGATGTGAAAAATGTAGGTTCTGTTGTGAAAGATGAGAGAAGATTAAAATATAATAGTTTTATACAGTTAAAACAAGTGAGTCAAATCTGTGAGCGTCAAAGCATAGCAAGAAAATAATTTCCAAACAATATTGCCATAACCTCTGCTTCAACATTCATTGCTTTGTAGATGATGACTAAAGACTGAGATATGTGTTGCTTAGGGTACAATAATGGAGGCTAAACACAAATGAAGATCAGAAATCCCTGTGCCTGTGGCTACAGTCAACCTTTACAGTATGCAAGAGTGTTTTCCAAGAATAATAACCGGGGAGCAGGAGTCACTACCAATCAGAGAGCGGCACAGGGAAGGAACATGTGCATCACTGTTTGTTTTATTTAGTTTGACAGCTTGTTGACAGCACTGCCTTGTTTTTGATGCTGTCAGCCGATTATTCATTTAGAGCTCGATGCAGTTTGGACCACAAGACCTATTAAATTATACACACTGAACAGAATTCTTTCAGCCCCACAAAGGCTGTCGGAGTTGTATGGGTACATAGCTGGGAGTTTGTTTCAATTTAGCCTCACTTCTACGGAAATGTGAAAGTGCACACGCATCGGCGGCAGCGTGGGGTGCTGAGGACGCGTTCAATGATACATGGCCTCAACTGTTCTCAATGGCCTTCGAGGGCAGATTTACTATGCAGCCTGTCAAAAGTGAAACTTTTGTTGCCAGCATGAAGTGGCATTGAGAAAGCAGAGGGAGTAGCAGGTTGTTTTTTGTAATATGGATTTGCATTTGCCGCAAGTAAAAAAGTGGAGGCCATTAGATTCCCAGGCTAACTTTGCTGTTAGTTTAAAGTGACAGAAATATTTCCGCAAAGAGCTGAGACTAAAAGTAAATGTTAATGTAACTGAGGTGACTGTAATCGTAGGAGATGACACAGCTTGAGGCTGCAATGTCTTTTTATTGCCAGGAAGTTTTTTGTTTTTTTGTTTTTTTCACAGAACAAAATGGCTTTCCTCACAACAGTGACAGTAGTAATAATAGATCTATTAAAGATCAGCTTCGACTTTTGTTGTGTTTCCATTTCCCCCAGTGGCTACAAGGAGCATCAGAAAAGATCAGGCACTGTGCCTACAGCTTCTGAAATATTCTGCAAAACTGTTTCCCTTGGTAGAAATCCTACCGGACCTGTTTATACAGAAAGGGGCGGACTTTGCACTTTGCTTTATTTTTCTGATTGGTTACATGTTTTTCAAATGGCAAGAAGAGGCATTTTATTCTGTTTTATTACTGCCTCCCATTCTCTGATTGCTTGTATATCCACTGAATTGCATAAAGAAACAGTTTAATCTGCACCCCTGTGGAAATACAGTTCAACTCCTACTGTCATATTGGCCATCATAGTCAGAGTAACAGTTTTAAACTTTGTAGGTGAAGCCATTCTGGGCTAATCTCTGCTGTGGGGAAAATAGAACTGACACACATGGCAGGTTCTCTGTCTCATCACTGTCAAATAGGCCAATGATTGATAGAGCTCTGACGAAGGTTAAAACACAAGGACACAGAGTGAAGTTGATATGATTAGTGCACTGCGCTTAGGTTAATGAGCTCAAAGCAAACAGCATCTTACAGTAAATGAGCACCTCTATATTTTATATCAATCCATCTTTCTAATTCCCAAAGAAGTGACTGATTTGGGGGCAAAATGCAGCCTGACAGCAAACCTGGCCAGACTTATTAGAAGCCGAGAGAATAAGCACTGTGAGAAGCATAAGAGAGTGAGAGGGCATGTTTCCAAAGGGCAAATCAGTACAGCAGGCTAATACAGTGCCATCCAGATGGCTGTCCTTATTATGGCCTGTATAGGTTTGTGTAATGATCTGGTACTCATCCATACGTCCCGCTGGTGACCTGAAAATATGAATGCTGTTATTGACTCATTCTGGCCTTTGAAGATATTCTCAAAACAAAACACATACTCAATGACAGGCCCTCGCTCGTGCATTCACGGGCACAAACACAAGATTAAAGAATATGTTGCATGAGTCAATGTGCACTATGAGCTCGAGCTTCCACCAAGCCCTTGAGAGAAGCCTCTTCTGCGTTCAGCTGGAGCTCATCCAATTAGTTTAAAAACAACCAAATCCCACGGTACTCCACTGTTACATACTGTACCTGTATTTGCCCTTCTCTCGTTCCCTATTCCCTTTTCTTGGTGTGTTTTCTTACAGTCTTTCTCTCTTCAGCTCCTGACAGGCTCAATTCACTTATGGTGTTCTCCTGTGAGAGCAGTGCATGTAAGCTGCCCTCTGGCTACAATAAAGCCTTTAAACGCTCGGGTAAAAAAAAATAATATTTTGAATAGATTCTGATGGCCTCAGATATAATAACATGAATTCATTGACAGCATGTAACAATAAACACACATGGAGGCAAGCTATTACTGAAATAACCCAGCACAATAAACAAAACTATCTCAAACATAAATCTGCAAATGTACACTGTCAACAGCAATGGGTTTGTTTAATGTAATGTAATGTAATGTAATGAGGTAAGTGGCTCCTTGTGTCAAGTTAAGTGAATGATATCTTTTTTGTGGCTTAACATGAACCCAGAAATGTGTTCCTGGGTCGATATTGATTTGATATTACTGACTTTTTGGCTTTAATGGTACTCTTCACGGCTGTGTTTAACAGGGACAGATGGCTGAATGCAATATTTTAATTGCATTGAACATACAGTTTTATTCAACTCAGAAATCAGCAGTTTTGCTCTAGAGACATACAATCTCCCACTTTCAAGTGCTGTTTAATAACTGTTCTCTAAACACACTGACACTAAAGAGAAGTTGATCCTGCTTATATTACTCAAAGAACCTCAGGGATTTGTTTCTTTCAGCCATTTTACTCCACTTTGTTTTGCAATTATTGATGTTGAGTGCTATGAACAAGCAGTGCACAGGTTGTGACACATCCCCAGGGTAGCTCCTGAAATATTAAAAATGATTTCCCTAGATGTCCAATCAGAAATACAAATTAAACAACTTTCTCTGCCGAGTTTAAAATGCCTATACACATTTATCTTGGTGACTAAGGTGCTTTTGAGGGCTAAGTTCTGCAAAAGGAGAGTCAAGAGAAATAGCTTTAGGAATACTTAATCTGGATAAGTCGGGAGCTTAAGTCACAAGGGAGCCTGGTGTGGTTTTCTGCACACTTTTGTAGTCATAAGTCACATTAGTGTTGCAGGAATCAAATCTGCAGCAGGGCACTAGAACTACACTTCTCTCTATTTCATGCTCTTATTGCATAAAAAACACTGTTTAACATTCAAGTTAGAATACAATAGAAATGACTCTGTTTCCTTGTCTATACTCAGCGTACTACAAGGTACAAATGAACATTTTCAAATCAGGTTTTAGTTTATGTGCAGTGAATGTCCATCAAAGTTGTTGTATTTAAAACTAGTGCAGCTTTATGCAGCAACAGTCTGTATTAATACAAGACATTTAGCTGAGGTTTCTAGGAAACACAGACAAGTAACTAATATAATGAGCTATTAATATACTGTCACATTTCATACCAGCTTCAGAGGCTTGAGTGAGTGTGCAGCAGCCGTTTTGACCTTTAAACTAAAGCTAATGCTAGTTACATGTTATATACATGACATATGACTCCATGTATTAGTATTAAACCATGAAGCCAACTTTAAAAATGCAGATTGAGTTTTAAAGCCTCGAAATTCTAGTGATTTCTAGTGTCCATATAGAGATAAAATTTGAGATATCAGTGCTCCTTTTGGAGATTACAAAGTGTAAAGATATGTTAAAACTTATTGTATTCTATGTCATATGTTTTAATGGGGCACTGTACAAACATGTTTGTAGTTTTGAGTGTGTTTATGCTTGTATGTAGGTCTGTGGATGTGTACAGAAGCTCCGGTTATTGTTCCTGAAGCTAAGCTAAGGATTGAGTGTAGGAGGGGTTGGAGGATATGCTATTTATCAATATCCTCCATACGCTTGGAGCACTGACGAGACTCCCCACTCTCCTGCGCCAGCGTTCACTGTAAAACACCATACACGCTTTCCAAATGAATGACTTTTTTGGTGTCATCGAACCTACAGAAAGAGAAGAGAAAAGAGGGAATGAGAGCACTCCAGAGGAGGATAAATGCATTGTGGGGGAGGAGAGAAACACAGGAAGTAGCACAGGAATGGGAATAAAACCGAGCTTTATGTATTTAAAGTGCATTTTCCAACAATTGTGTCTGTGTTTCCAGCCGGTAAATACCAGGTCAAATCGTATAAAATGCTATGTAGGCTTTTCTCCAGCTTTGTAAAAACATTCTTAACAGGGTGGATTTGCAATGGAAATGTTTTGGTTGTTTACATGTGAAAGTGGTACCTCTTCAAAACTGTGTCTCAGTTTGATGTTGAAATGTTACAAAAACTGCACTGAACTGCTTTCCAGACATCTTCAAGAGGCTTTGCACATAATCTCTATGAGCTGAAAGAGACGGCAAATGAGAGAAAAAGGAAAGGAAATATGAGAACAAAATGAGAGAATCAAATGGGTGGTAGTGGAGCATAATTGCATATGCAAAAAGAATGATTGTGTGGGCTTTAAATTGGATGAGCAAAGACAAAACAACAGAAACTAGGACAAAACTATGCATTCTTTCTTTTAAAATATGCCAACTCACACTTGTTTAATCCGTATATAGTTCATCTGGATAAAGCATTGATACGGTGAGGTGAGTCTCTTAGATCAACCAATTCCAGACAGGGACATAATGTATGTCATAAAAATCAGTTATTAACTAAAATGTAGACCTAGCCGTAGTAGATCATTTAAATATATCCCAATAACACTTAAATAAATCCAGAAATAATACTAATTACTAATGTTATTAGTAATTATAATTATAAAAAAATATGTTTTTCTTACCATATTTTAACAAAACTAAGTTATGTGCAACTATCCAGTAATACAAACCATAACCTTAAGCAGGAATAGTATTAGTTAATATCTAATACACCTTAACAATAAAAGTCTTTTATATTAAAAATTATACATTATCTGAGCGATAACACTGTGTCTCTCTGTTACAGGTTCTCTGTCAGTCTCAGTCTGTCTGCTCTGACTCATCTCATTGTTTTATTCCTTTTAGGTTTTACATTGCTCCTTCTTTATATCTTTGTTTTAATCCTCTCTCATCTGTGATGTATGAACCAATAACAACTTTTCTCATAACGGCTGCCCCTCACCTCCCTGTCTCTCTGTTCCTACTGTTCATCATCCTTTGTATAAAAATGTGTTTTTCACTGTCATTTCCAACAAGAGTTCCTTAAGATTGTAGAGAGCTACACTTGTTTGAGTCTCCTTACAAAGCATTTTGAAATATGATCATATATACAATTGTCTTATTAAGTGACATGAATGGCATGAGTGCAGCTCCAGAGCAGTGGACTATAACCCATGAGTTACAGGGGAGGGGGCTGTGCTTTTGAAACTTAACAAAATAGACAGTTTGTAATAACAATCTGTGAGCAGGCATGCATTTTGTATTGTACAGAGGGGCTATACAATGATATTCTATGGAATTACGGTCACAAAAATTGTTCACATTTAATATTAAGTATGGATTTAATATTAACACAAAAAGGGAGAAAATCCAACGCAGTGCAAATGAGTTTTATTGTTGTTAGCCTCTTACTTTATACGTTTAGATTCCTCCCTAAGACAATGAGTTATTGTCCCCATCCAGAAGGATGGATTATGAAGGATGTGTGAATCTTTCATGGAAACCTTTCAATTTCTGTAATTGATACAGTCTACGCATAAAGCCCTTTTCTTTTACGCTTCTGTAAACAACATCTATGATATTAACTAAATATTCACAGTGCCTAAGGATTTTGACATTTCCAACAAAGAAAAATGTTGAAAATAATTTGTGTTAGCCACACAACTGTTTGTGAGGAAAAATACTTCAATAAACAGCATGGTTGTTATTAGACCTGTTTTAGGGACGCTGCAGTCCCCTAAAATGTGACTATGTCATAATAATATGACTTTATGACTTTAATGACTTTTAGTCCTGTTTTAGACATTGTTTTAACTGCTTTAGACCTACTTTCCTTTCATTTGGTTCAGACCTGGTTTGTCCTGGTTGAGCATTTCACTATCATACACATTAGATGTGTTTGATTTTCATTCACTGAGCCAACCCTGTCTTTAAATCCTTGTAGTGTCCCTGGTCCACAGACAGCTATCGAAATGTCTATCCTCCATTCTGTCACAAATCTAATTGCAATGAGAAACCTATCTTAATGCCAGACAAGATAGTTTGACCAGTAGAGCAAGATAAAAGTCATCCATCCATTATTCAGTCATGATACAAATGAGTTATTACTGTCAAAACTGCAAAAGTCCATCCGAAATGACCTTGCTGTGTATCACCAGTCGTCATGCAGATGTCTACCGTCTCCAAACACGTCCCATGCAGACACACACAGTGAAAAGAGCCAAACATCTGCGGCCCAGAACTGAGGAGGAAGAAGATCCTCGTTGACAACTAGATTAATGCTACTCCTGTCACTTTTGGACTCCCTCTCCTGCCTCTCTTTCCTCGTCACACACGCTCACTCTTGCCTTCTCTCAAAATCGTCACAAATAATGAACGCAGGTCCAGATGCCCGGTAAATTTTACAACAGTTGGGCTGTCATTCCACGAGCACACACCCACACAAGCATGTGAAGACAAAAACAAGCAGGATACACCGTGAAAATGATTGAAACATCACATGGAACACAACAACATGGCATGTGAATGAATTTTCTTTAAATGCTTATGCTCATGCATAAGTATAATTATGATAAAAGTGCTCAGAATAACTGTCTACTAAGGCTAGAATCTAAAAGGTCCATTGTGTCCTGTTGTGTAAACATTGTTGAAATTTTTATTTTTTTAGAATGAATATGCAACATTGGACCACTACACTAACACTACTGCATTTTTTCCATTGTTTGTGTAAATGTTTGTTAATAATGAAACAACTTGTCATTTAAAAAAGATTAATGTGACTAAGGGAACTTGTATTGTCTCTTCTTAAACAGGCAAAAGCTGGCTTTGTGTTACTAAGTTGTGTGCTTTACTAGAGATCTGATAATCACCCTTCTTTTCAGATCTTCTTTGAAAACATGACAATAAATTATCAAACCACATAAATGTGCATCAATTTCTATGACAGCTCTCAGTCGGCGACATTATTCCCTTGGGTGGTGAGCTTAGCAATTACCATCTCAATCCTTTCACAAACAAACAAAAATGATGTGTTGTTGTTTATTTCAGCTGTGAATAATTTGAACTGGAACGACTCACATTTGAGGGAGATCTATTTAATTGTCTGTGTTGCCATAGTTACAAATGGGGGCAGAAATCCTGCATTTCAGCCTTTGGAAAGAGAGGTCAAAAATAATTATCAGAAAGCAATGGATGCAATTAAATTACAGACCTGCCCTGGTAATCTGTAAAATGACTTTAATGACAATAGGAGAAAGAGCCCATCAACTTATTTGTAACATGGTCAAATTAAAAAAAAAAAAAAAAAAAAGCTTGATTGGCAAGAAAACAGTGTGGCCAGACCGGAATGGTTTTGAATTTAACTAGAAAGAAAATTATTTAATTATCAAGAAAAAATTAATAATGCCATGTTTTTGAGGCCAAAGAAATTACTGGCTGCCAAAAACTGCAAACTTTATCTCTTTTTGCATGAAATTTACTGATTTCATGTCAATAATTTCTACCTGAGGCCAAATTCCTAATTATTTCTGTGACTCAGCTCTCTTTAACACATATAGCCTAATGCCAGCAGAGCCAGAACTTGGCACCACAGGAGGTGCTAATCATGAAAGAGTCACTGGTTTCTGTAGGCCTTATTCAGCAGCTGAAAGGACACTGACAACTACTCATTTATTTGACAAATCTGTAAAAAAGACGTCTCATCAAATCTGCTATAATTGTCATTGTAACACCACAGGGGGTGCTGTGTAGAGCCTTAAAACCAGGAGGGGACTCCAAGTTTCATGTTTTTCTTAGACTTTTATAAGACGGAGTGATATTTTGAGTCTATTTGTGTACAGCCCCTTGTATTAGGTCTTTGTGGGAGTACAAGTGTTGAGTTAAACCAAAAACAGCCATTGCTTCTTGACAGTAAACAAGAGGACATGACCTGCTTGATACTTGTAGATCTTTGTTTTGACATTGTAGCCGTCAAATCATTTGCTGACTACCAAGGTCTTAGTAGGGCAGGGAAATTAATTGAATTTTAAACACAGTCAGATTGTCTTTATCTCCAGTAGAATTAGCCTCCATATTCACTCTTAACATCCTCCTTTTGTCATTCTTTTTTTACCCTTTAACAAAACTATTCTATTTCTTTTCATTTCCGGTCTCACAACTGCATACTTTTTGAGTTTTATCCAGTTAATCTAGATTTGTCGCGATCGGTATTATTATTATTCTTTCCTTGATTAAATGTAAAGCACCAGATATGCTAATAGATTTCCCTTCACCTGATGTGGCGTCTTTTTGAGTAACGTGGCTCTTGTTTAGCGCGAGTGAGGAGGGAGAATTTACTGCACCAATCTGCAGAGTTTTGGCTTCACTTTAAAGAGGCTGTTTGGGTGTCCATCTTTACATAGTCTGGAGAGAGACAGAGAGAGGGAGTGATGAGAAGGTCAGAGGAGGCGAGGAGCAGCTTCTTCACCAAATGCCAGTGGAATATTGTGCATGCCTTATCTGCAGCAGTCACACATACCTCCATGTGGAACGGGGGCTAATAGGTTGACCAGCTGAGTGACCGTGTGAATGGATGAGTGCCCGGCTGACTGACTAACATAGTGACTTTCCATCTATCCTTCCTCCTACCCCCTGTCCCTCCCTCACTGTGTGTCTGTGCTTGTCAGGCCCATTAGCTCATTAGGCTGGCTCTGTGATTGGAATAAGAACTAAGCTACTGCTAATCTCTGGACTGTCACACACACACACACACACACACATATTTCCCTTTGTTTCTCATTGTCTCTGTGTGCCCTTTCTCAGTCTTTCTGCTGCAGACTGTTTTACTGTTTTGTTTTTTAATATCTCTTACTTGCTTCATAGTTACTATTTAAAAGGCCACATTAACAAATAAAACCGTGACTATAAAGCAGTACTACTTGTAATCCAGAGAGTCACCTTTCAGAGACATGCTGTTGTCTACGAACAAACCCGGTAGAAATAGGGCAGATTATGAGTTCACTTTAAAAATTCATTAATTCGTTTTCAGGAAGCAGAAAGTAATGAATGTTCTACTGGGTTATACTGAGCTTTATCTACCAAAGCTGATTTTTATTTAGTTGGATCCTTTAACATTTTACAGAGTGCATCTTAATCTAGGATGCTGTTACTATGACTGTGCACAGCTGGGAAAATCTGTGGCCTGCTGCTTAATGCTGGTACTCAATTTTATATTATGAACTTCTGGTGGCACACTGAATTCAAGACTCAAACCTTGGCTTCTTTTTTTCTTGTGCCCAGTGTCATGCTTAACTTGTGCGTGAAGTTGAGAAGTGATTAACGATGAAATGGTTTACGATTCCACCGTTGAGCGAGGGCACACATGCAACAAATTGTTATTCTTCCATGTTGTCTATCAGTTGGTAATATTAAGGGCCTCATAAGCCACAGTGCTATATGGGACTAAATTATATTAGTAAGACACAATGATATACTAAGGAAAACACTTGAAGTTAACAGAAAAGCGGAAAAAACTTGCATTAAGTTATTCTTCGAGGCCTATATCTCGCAGTCTGCAGTCCTTCGCTAAACAATACAAATGAAAAGGAGCTAGTGAATAACTTCTAACAATATCTTTACATGGGGAGCAACTATTATTATTGTGATTCAAAGGTCACTTTTTGAAAACACTGACCAAGCAGTACTGTTCTGTGAGTAATGCTATCAGTGTGATGTCCTTGGGAGAGGGACAAACATATTTTGCATAATCCTTCAGTCGACATCCCAGTGAACAGTGTGTGCAGATGCTTTAGTGAAATAAAAAGTTAGCCCTGTTTAATGAGAGCTGTTGACGTGGAAGCTGTTTGAGACTTACTGAACCGACCACAGCATATGTTATGAACATGTTGCAGTGCACATGTTGCAAAAGAGGGACAGATACAGTCATACCTCAGAGCTGTCTCATCTGCATCTGCCGTCGTGATTTGGTTTGTGTTGTGTTTCCTTTTCTGCCTCACATTTCTACTGCGCTGTATTCAATTTTCTATTATTATACTGTTCTTGCGTTTTAGTCTCTGCCTTCTGTCCCGGTGATGTCTTTTGCTTTGTCCTCTTTTGCCTTTTTTTTGATTGTCTCTCTTTTCCGCTCTGGCTGTTGGTTCCTATGGCGACAGGTCTCCGGTGCGTTCTGTTCTGTTGCTATGGTAACTGACCTACAGTTGGAATCCTGCTCTCTGATCTTTTTGTCCTGTCATTAAAGTCTGTTTATATGTAGATACAGTGCATCTCTGTAATAACCTTAGGATGAGATACACTGAGACACACCAGTAGAACCTGTAGAGACATAGATGAAAGCTAACTTGGACTCTACTTGCTTCAAAACTATTTTTTTCCTTCACGAATTTGGATTTGAATCTTGAGTTTTTGACCAGATCTGGACTCCTCTCTGTTGCAGGCTGACCAGACTTCATTATTCAGCCAACCACTCTTACATATGCACATAGGCACTTCTTCACAGGGTGCAGGTTGGCAGTGGTGCAACACCCCTGGAGAAATTTGGAATTCAGTGCCTTGTTCAAGGGCACTTTGAGACTGTTTTGCGAGCTGCGCTCTTCATTGAGGAATATATTGTCCTTTCACAAACTTTTCTTCAGAAGACCAGAGGACTGGCTGTGGTATGGTGTGTCACAATACTAGTTTATGATTCAGCACCTGTTCAAGGGCACTTCAACAGCAGCTGCAAACTTGTCGTGTCATCACACAGATAGGACAAACCTGTTGGGAGACTGAACTAGCACCATCTTATTCTTACTTCCTGGAGGATTGCTCTTTGTGCCACTTGAGAGTTGGTACAAGGCCATAGTTGGTACCCTGTGTTATTACTGAGTAGCACTTTGTAAAACATGGGAAGAAGAACATTTTTGAGCTATTTTGTAAATGCTGCACAAAAGAATGACTATGACTAAGTAGTGGACTAAGTATAGAATTTAAAAGCTTTGGATGACAAGACAATGACTGAGCAAACTATCCGATTACTATCTGTGTTATCAAAAGGTTTAAGCTCATGGTGATTTCTGCTCTGATGCTAATTTGCCATGGTAAGACAGTTTAGGGAAAGGAGATAATCTTCAGGAACATTGCCTTGTTTTGTCGCTGGTCGTGTGGCACCTGTTTGAGATTTTGAGGAGTTGGTTTACACTGCAAGTTTTTTTTCAAGGAGGAGGAGGAGTTTATACAAATATTAATATAAAAATTATCACCATCTGAATAAAGCCACGGCAGCAAAGTAGCATCTTCCTTATTCCTTAACGTATTCTCTCGTTGCTCATTGTTTGCCGCTGAGTTAAACGCTTGTCGAGTGGAGAGTATGAAGCTTGAGCAATGTGAAGACGCAAAGTCAGAGAATGTGGAGTTGCACTGCAGCGAGAGCAGGACTAAACAAGCCCAAACAGCAGATAACAATCCATTATTTATAAATCCCTTCTCTGAGCGAGACTAATCTCTGTTCCCGTCCTTAACTGTATGACTCACGCGCTCCGACACATTTTCATGTCGCTCTGAACATGAGGTGACAACAACTTTAAAGTAGTAAGTCCCACATCATTGTATACGTAACCACTTCGGTCTGCCTTTTTCTTCCGACTTCCCCTGGCTGTCTATGTGACTCATAGCTTGCCTGACAACTCTGTCAACATGAGCAGATAAGACACCACTAGTTAATTACTAGTCTGTTAAACACAAAAAGATGGGAGGGACAAAATGGTGTTTGATGCTGATGACACACAATGTTCGGAAAGCTTTAATGAGCAGTGTAGATAACTTAGTAACCACGGCGTTATTAAGCACACATCCAGCTCGACAGATGAGGCTAATTGAGAAAATCACACTGCACTCGGGCTCTTCCCCTGTTTAAACGACGACTCATCTGTGACATGCAATTTGTGTTTTTGTTTGGCTGTTGCAATCTGTAGCCTCTTGGCTCTCATGCGTCAGTCTCAGCCACCACCAATTTTTCTATCCCATGTGATAAATACTCTGGATGATGGATGCATTTGGCCGCCATCCATTCTTATCACAGGCTTACACTGTTTGCTTACATACAAGCATAAAACAGCAAGGGAGAAGAACTTTAAATGCCATAGAGTCACTTCATTATTCACAATTATGACAAAACAGATAAAAAAATGAAGACAGGAATTACAACATGGTCATTAAAATAGAAAAGATGCAGTATAGAAAATGAAAGTGGTTATACAAACATTCGATGCAAACAGTAATAGCAGAGGTTTACTTTATGTTGAGCTGAGGATAAATGGTGTCCTTCAGCTTCATTACTGAGCAGATGTCATGCACAGTGGCAAGCAGACAATGTGACCTAACTTTTAATCCTCAAATGGCTTTACTATGACGGGTTGTGCCGTGTGATGCTGGTGACCCCTAACTTTGTTCAAGACTTTAGACTGCCAGTTTAAATAGGTAGAACGTGTGGACAGAGGGGCAAGAGTTTACTTGTGAACAGTCAGAGGGTTTGTTATGGAGAGGAAAAGCCTGCTGCTGCATCTTAATTGCAGCTCCTTTAGGTTAAATGTCCTTCGAGGGAGTGAATATCCTTACTTAGCTTCTGACTCAGCAACACATGGAAACAACAGGTCTGAGTTTCTATTTCTGTCAAACGATGATGACACAACTGCATTCAACACTGCACAGAGCCTCTTAGTGTCAGTTTAAAGCTACAGTAACTTTTAAAATAAATGTAATAAGTAATAAATGCTGATCGATTTTGTAATTGAGCTCCAAATTTACTAACTTCTCTTTCCAAATTCGAAAAGACATATAGCGTAGGTTGTATCTGCACAGAAATAAAATATATTACATGCCAACTAATCAAAAGAATTTAACATTTAATGGAGAAAGTAAAATTATACAGTAGTTTGCCAAAAATTTGAAATATTATGCATCAAGGACAAACAGTCATCATGTTGTGGCTAGTTTTAAAGATCACCTCAGGCCACAATACTACCACAGTTGCACAGATTCTGTATTCTGACAATTAAGCACCAAAGTCAACAGTATTGCACCCTGGTGAGCCGATCCAGTAAATGGCCCTCAGTGGGACGACTAGCACTAGTCAATATATCCACCTGAAATACCAAGACTCCTGAGGGAGCACTTGATACAAATATTTGCTGTCAACTGTGGGTTTATGCCGTGTTTATGTTTCATTTTTCCACAGATTATTGTTTGCCTTCAAATTATGTTTTTGAAAATCATCACGAGCAGAGAATGAGACTCCGAGCGACAAGTGCTCGATCGCCTGGTTAAATTAGCCATAAAAAAACTCTCACAGTTCTACAGATTACAATGTGATAAAGTGGAAAAGTGGAAAAAGCTCCTAGAAAATGTGTAGCAGGCCGTGACATTTCGGTCGAAGACATGGCTCTGTTCATGTTGCCTGTGGTCCTCCATCACTCTGTCTACGTTGAGGCATTCGAGCAGAGCTTTGGTGCACAAAACCATCAAGCATTGCTCCTCCATCTGTCACTGTAAGAGATTTCCAGCACCATGTTGGAACAATGTTGCCCTCTGTCTGATTTCACTGTACATCACTTATCATTTTGTGACTGAAAATAACCCACATTACACCACTGTAAGATACACATTATCTTTTATTTTTCATCACAGCCTTACAGTGCTCACTCCTAAATAACCAAAGCATAAGGAAGGTCAAAGAGCAGTAAAAATCAGAGTCTAAAGGACCATTTTCTTTCACTCTGTCTCGTTCTTCTATCCTCTTTGCTCTCCTCACCTCTACCCTCTCTGCCCCCAGCAATTGTGTGATAATAAAAGCTAAAGAATTCCTCTGAGTGCCCACTGCCACTGCCCCTTTGGCTGGCCATTATATCATCCCCACCTCACTTGCACACACACACAGGGGTGTACTTATAGACACAAGGAGAACACACACAGCTATATCCAGGTTTGACAGAATTACATTTTGACTGATAGTGCTCTTGAGGGCAAAGCCAGGATAGCTCACCAGTATCTGTGAGTGGGAACTGGGGAAAGTACCTTTAGTGACGTAGCTACAAGGTCATAGGATTTACCCAATGTGTTGTCAACAGCTATATGAATAGAGAAACCAGTAGACCAGAACATGTGTTAATATCAATTGTACATTTTCTGTATTTTCTCGGAAAGAATGAGACTTTTGATAAACAGGCTATATTTAGTATAAATGCATAACATTTAACGTTCTGTATGATATGGCTTATGGTACATTCATGTGCCTCTGGGTGGTGTTTTCAGTTATTTGTGTAGTTCTCAGACAAAGACAGTACTCCAGTCAGTCTCACGGAGCTCACCGAGCAGCTGTTAATGTACTCATATCTTGTCTAAAACGTAAAACGACTTCAGATTATTTGTGTGTGTTAGAGGTAAATAGACATTATGTGACAGTAAATCATTGTCACTAAACCTCATTTCTCCATTCCTTTAAGATCCTCTCTCACATACAGGCCATAACTGTAATGCATCTAACAATAGCTGCACAAAAGGCTCCAATTTTGTACTCTCAAAAGAATAAATGTGTGCAATAGGGCAGTGTCCTTTATCTTATTCAGTGGACAGTGTGATAAAGCACACTGAAAGTTTGATTTAGATTCCACAGTGAATCTTTCCCCACTATAACGACTTACAGAGTTATAATATAATGCATGTAAAAATATTTACTGATCAGAACAGTTCTATGCTTTAAACTAAAAGAAAAATAAACATGGCATGTCCTGGAAATTATGGGGCCTCATCAAAATTGATTCAGGTATTAGTCAGTAGAGTGCAGTCTAGGGAATACTTTTGAGTGTTTGTCCATGTTTTCCACAGAAAAAGTGTTTTTTTTGGTTCGGTGGTGCTGCAGTGGACTGTCTGAAATGGTAAGTTAAATGTTGCTCAATCTTTTAGGGAGATAATAGCAGCATCTACAGGGAATGAAAGGAAATTGCTTTGATAAGCCTCAAAATGATGCAAACCACATTTTGTAGCAGTCCCAGTGATTACATCTGCTGCACAGATTTAGTGGCCCTAAAGACGAGACATGAATCCATGAACCTCTCCAGCGGAAAATAACTTAAGTTGAATTTTGAAGTAAACTGCAGAAAAGATACTCAGAAAGCTCAACCCTATACAATTGCCTTGAAAATAAAACTTGTTTTTCCCTACTTAGAGTCACTGAAACACCCAAACAAGAGCTGGAAGCATTATCAATTGCACTAACAAGCAGCACTGGTGATGGGTGGATTGTTGTCTCTGCACTTCAGATTAAGGCAAAAACTGTTGACTAGGGAGCTGGGAATAGAAATGAAGGTAAATGAGTGTTGTTGGTGGTAGGCAAGTAACAAAGTGGATTATTTTAGAAAACTATCTGTTAGAAGAGAGAGGGGATGTGCACTAACAAGGGGAAAGCAGGGCAGGTGAGTTGATCTATGAGTTGAGTTCTACAGTAGATAGGGGCTATCAGCATCCACCTCTCTCATAAGCCCCTAAAATCAGCCTGAGAAAGACAGCCTCTGCGGACGGAGAGTGAATCCTGTGGTCTAGTAATTAGTCTGCAGAAAGTGAGCAGGACTATAATTCGGTCAGTCAGATGGATGTCTGCCCTCTAGACATTAGGTTTAGCCATTATCTACACTCATCCCTCCACTGTGTGTCCATCCATCTCGTCACTCTCCTCTCCTCTATAGCCACCATATTCATCCTTGTATCCGTCCCAACATGTCCTCCTGCCACTCCTTTACTCCTCTCTCGTCATTTATGCTCAGCCCTTCCATCATTCTGTATGCTCCTAACTCACTCTCGCTGTTCCTCTCTAACCATCCTCATGTTAAAGCCATCACAGTGATTTCCTCCACTGGAGCCTAGACCAGTCCCAGTCTTAATGGTATACCAAAGATGTCACTGTGTTGATTTTCTGTTTCTACAGTATGCAATCTGAAGCTTAAGAATGCACACAATGCTCAAAATGCATTACCTGACATTAGATGTTAGTATGCTAGCATTGTTGGCAATACTTGTTTTTCTCTATTCTTCTCTTCATATCCTTTTATTATATGTATTATATGTAGTTGTTCCTGTTACACAGACAAATTTACATTCACATTTGCAGAGTGAGTTTCATAGTTCTACTGTGGCAGATGTCAGAGAGGAGACCACTAGATGACAGTGAAAACACAAGATGTGCCACATGTGGCTTTTCAAACAGCCCCTGCCCTATCAGTGAGTATCCAGGCCGTGTGGCCCACAGGTACAAAGATAAAACAGTCCCACACGTCCCGTCCATTCATCTCTCCACCCCAACCTCCTCTTATCGCTGAAACCTCCCTCCAGACATTAGACTTAGCCCATTTCCTAGACCCATTGCTCCACTCATGCACACATTCCATTCATAGCTCATGTCTCAGTCTTTTTGTTGCAGACATTAGATCTGAGGCCATTATCTGCACTCACACTGTCCATGTCCTGCCATCTCAGTACCTGCTCTTCCCTCCTCTCGGCGCTCTCCATGCCTTTTGCCTCCTCTCCATGCCAGATATAATGTCTGGTCATTATCTAGACCCATCCTGCTGCTCCAGTCCATCCATCTATCCTCTTTCACTTCCCTCTCTCTCACCTCCAGATACCTCACCTATTATCTGCACCACTCCCTCTGTCTATCCTGTCTTTCTCACTCAGTGAGATCAGATAAACGTTCACACACTTCCTCCGCTCATCGGGAATGACGCCTTCCAAGAACAAGACAGACATTTACAATAAAACAGTGTTCTATTAATATCGCATCAGTTTTGCTATTTTGAATACAAATTAGGGGCCACTCCATTGAAAATCGTTTAGCTGAAAAGAGGACAGACATCTGATGGACTGCTGGTGCATTCAAGGACAATCTCTGCTATAAAAAATTTAGTGGGCTAAAACTGTGTTACACTTGTGGCCAAACGGTGCTCATGGATTGGAGGACCCTTGAAAGCACCATTTCTTTTGCAAATTTACTCACAAAACAATACAAAATGCAATTATACATACATATATAATTATAAAAGTTTGGCAATTTACTGTAATGCTTCAATATTAAATTAAACCAGTGGAATAAAGAAGTGTGGAAATAAATCAGGTTATTTTACAGTGTGTTGGTGCATTATTTTCAGTAATTACAGTTTGGGGTGATTTTGTGTTTACTCTCACACATTCAACTTTAAGTTTTTGACATTTTGACTTTGTCGATGTTAACATTTGATTTAAGAACATTTTAATCTAGCCGCTGTATAATTTCGGATCACTTTGGCTCACCAATCTGTACTTGTATCCGCTCTAGTGCATCTTGTGGCTCCTCCTCCCATTCATTATACATCTCATTCTATATCCTTTCCCAGCCACCCTCCTTCCAACACATTTATCTCATTGCTTCACTCTGCATGTACATCCATCTTAGGCCTGCCTTATGTCTCATAGCCCCCACTCTCCTCTCGACTGTCCTACATTCATCTGCATCATTCTCTCACCATTCATCCTTGAAGCCTGCCCGTTACTCCCCTCACAGATACAGCTGTTTCTCCTCTACACCCTCTTTCTGTCTTTTCGGTCCTGCCTCGTTCTCCTCCAGAGCTCCTCTGAGCTGATCCTGATCTTGTTTGATTCACCTTTGTCCCCCCCCAGCTGTATGTTTGAGCCCACCACCCAACCCACAATTCAATATGTCTTATTGGCACGGCCCTCTAAAATGTGAACTCTGACAAAATAAAATGATCAATTGGAGTTAATAAATCCTGTTTAACCTATAACATACAAAGTAAGTAATAAAGCATAAAGAATATAGACAAGTGAACAGGCTATGTTTCTTGTTGTTTACATCTCCTATGAACCACTCGTCGTATTTTTCAAGAGGCAGAAATTTCCATTCTATTTTTACACTTTCCCCGTCTTCTCATGATTGTATCCACTGCAGGAAAAAATCTGATTGACATACTACACTACAATCTGAGTTAATTCAGTCGCAAATGATTTACTGGTGATTCATCTAAAAATAGTATGTAGTTGGAGTTGTAAAAGTAATTTCCATTACGATTCCAATTTTTCACGCCAAGCAATTCAAAAGTTAAGTTTCTTCTGTGTAGTGGGACTGTAACGCCAATGTTCTCACCTAATCACACGTGTATAATTTCACACACCGTTGAATGGGTGCAATGCAAAATACAAAAATGTAAGAGATCAATGTTCCTAGTTTCTGCAACTCTCGTTCCACTGAGCTTGTAAATTTGCAGAAGACTAATTACACGCTCCTCGCCATAACACCAACAAATAATCTTATCAGTTTCAATATCTGCGCCATAAATGGGATTGCAAGCACAATGGAGTCTTGCTGGAAACTGCCACTTGAATTAGGCCACTTCCATAGACGTAAACAATGTCTTAAAGTGCAGACTGTATACAGACAACATACTTTATTAGGGCCTGACTGCTCGCAGGTGATTTATTCGATTGCAGCAGCCCCATACTTTCAGGACGCTTGACGCTGTTTATCACCATGCACATATATTCATTACAAGTGACACTTTTAGAGCACATCATTGTATCCTCCTTGAGAGCAGAAAACATTGCCTTTGCTTTACTGTCAACGCCGTATTTCACAAATTACATTCATACTTTTCATCAGCTCTTAAAATGTAGACTGATAGAATGCTGTATGTGCCTAAAGAAATCTTGACACTCAAGTAGGACCGCAGCTTCAAACCGGGAAGATACCTGTTTCTTATGATGTTATGCACAGTCACACACACTGCATGCTCCATATTGCAACGAATTACCATATTATTTAAAGAAAACAAGTGAATTCTGTATAGTGTGCTGTATAGATCACAAATAAGTAGACCCCACGCTGGGTGAGACGTTAAGTGTTATTGGTGCTACTACCTGGAAGCGTGACTGTTTTTGTGTCTGAATAAAGTTATCATACCGTGACGCCACATAGCTTGGTATAATGTAGGCAAACAGCCAACAAAGTGAGTGGCTGTGTTTATGTGGCAGGACAAAAAACTGCAAAGGGAATATGTCCTGTCTATAGAGCTGTACATAAAATCTAAACTGCTTTTGTGTGCCCAATGAATACGCAGCCTTCATGTGATTTGCTGTGGATTTTGTGTGTATTCACTTAATGTAAAAGGCCTTGATTGGATTGCAAGGCCAAACACTTTGTCTCTGTTTTGAGTAGGACTATGTCTTGAAATCATCTCGTATGTTTATTGTCCTTCAGTCTTCTTTTTAGCCATTGTTGTATTTTCTTTGCTCCTCTGCTCAGTATTTCTAGGCATCGAAAGTGAACAAAATATTCCAATGACTGTGAGGGTGCAAGTTTGTATTTGCATGTCCATGTAGGTTTCAGTAAATAAACAAAAGAGTAGTAACTAGTATGACTGAAACTGTATGAGCCCTAGGTTTAACTGCAACAAGAAATACCATTTAAGCAACAGGTACAACAGAATTACAAAGCCATCAGCATCAACAATTTTAAGTAGTAACTGTTCAAGATATATTGCTTAATTTTTATTTGTTAAGTATATTAACATTTAAAGCTATTTGCATTGTTTTTAAACTAGTGTCATGTTGGGGTGAGGGATAGGACATTTGCAAAGTAAAGAGGCTCATGCAGTTCTTTAAGTCAGTTTAAGCATAGCACTATGCAGCCATTCAAACATTCAACCTGAGACAGAGAAGAGAGAAAGAAGGTCAGAAAAGGTTAAACAGGTCACAATAGGAAACAAGATGATTTCAGTGGTATAATTTGTAAGTAGTAGTGTTACATAAACAATTGTATATGATAAGAATTTATAATATATCTAGCTAAAATACAAGTTTCCATCCACACAGCAGAAAGTCAGCTGTAGCTGAGACGTCATTACACACTTTTGATTTAATCTTTGAACCTAGTGGTCTTGAATTTGGATGAAGTTGATGTTTGGGATGTTAGCTGTGGACAGTGCTCATCAGTTATTACCTAAGATATTTCTTAAACGTGTAGCTGTAAAGTCTTAACATTCAACACACCATGTGTGGAACTGCCAGCTGCATGTTGGCTAAGTCTCACTTGGATTCAATTCTATATTTCCTATTTACTTTCACTTCCCTTTGCTCAGCTGCCAAACCTATTTCCGCTAATGGTTAATTAAAGTTACTTAAAATCTATATTCTGTTTTTACATGTATTTTTAAACAATAAACAACAAGATATAGTGCATGAATGTATGGATGATGGGCATCTTAAGCGGGACAAGAGATAAGAGTTTGAGAGAAAGGTAAAATATGCAGCAATAAAGTGGAGAGGTTTTCTTTTTTTAGAGAATGATGTGGAGATGAACAGCTGGCACAATGCCAGACAATCTCTGCTTGCTCTGTATTTCTATAGCTTCTCAGAGTGCTACAGTCAAGGTCAGAGAAAATGGGTGAACTCTCCCTTTAATACTAGGTACATTAGGGTGAATTAGAGCTAATACAAGGACGAGTACATGGACTATCTCTCCTTTTCTCCACACTCTTCTTGTCCTCTATCCTTTTCTTTATTCTTGCGTTGCTTCCTTTCTTTGATACACACAGTATGGCTGATGGTATAGCAGTGTTTCAACTCTCTGTTCCACAGCTTCCTCACAACCACATTCACACAGATACATTGTGTCATTTTATTTATTAAAACTAAAAGCATCATTTCATTCCACTGACATACGCTGCATATATGGATCGTCCTTCGTGCTGTGCCATACTATTGAACACAGATGCATTTGTATGCATGTGACTTAAATGTAACCTTGTGCTTTTGTGTGTTCTCGTTCTGCTGTGGGCTATTTGTTAGTAAGTTGTAAAGCTCAGGCTGCTGTCACACATTACAGATATACATATTCTGTGCTAACACATGCAGCTGCTCTGCAGAGGGCCCATGTGTCTCAATAGATGTTATCAAGGCTTCACACTAAATGAGAAGAGGAAGAAAATCAAGGCACAACTGAAAAGTCTCCCTCTCCGCCTGCACTGACCTTTTCTACTACTTTCTCAGTCTATGTATTCAAGCTGTCCCTCTCTATTTTCCACTCTCCTATAATATTCTTCATCTCTCTTTGCCTTTCCGTTTAAAACACACATGACACTGGGCCAGATTCTGCTCCTTCATCTTGGTACTTTTTTCTGTGGAGCTTGAGAATCACATCCAATAAACACAGCACTCTTGCCACACATACACACATACTGAGCACTGCATGTGTGTGAAGATATAAGTGTATGCTTACAGTTCTTAAATATTCCCTTTCATTCTTTCTCCTCTTCTTTCATGTCAAGAGGCTGTCAGTTTGTGCATCTACAAGTCTCTGTTTTCATCTGCCTTCACTCAGCCCCTCTTTCTCTTCCTCTGCCATTCCCTCTTTTTGTTTTTTATTATTTTAACCCTCTTTTCCTCAACAGTTCTCACCCTAAAGCACTGTAGAGTTTGGTTACTGGCCCATCCAGTTCTACAGAGAGTCTGTGTCTACACACTGGCTAAGGCCCAGCTGCAGACACAGTCTCCCATGTATGGGCAGATCAGCAGGATGGAGTGGTGGTTACCAGTGAGAGATCCAAGCTTATATCGGAAAGCACAGTTGTACATTTGACAAGAATGAAGATCTTTATTGGAAGACTAAAGGCAGACAGTATATGACTAGAAAACACACACTTTGTTAAATGTTGTGCATTTTAAGTTTGATTTCCCTGCTTTATTAAATATCTACATTACTTTTTATTTTGGTTTTGTTATGGGCCACTGGTCAGCTGAGCTCAATAGTGGCACTTTTATCTTGTAAATAAAGTTGGCTCAAGCTTTAATCCAAATGAAATTATAGTTCCAACTTCTATTTTTCTCACTCAGGCGTTTTCCATAATAAATGAAGAAATTTGTTTTTTAGTCCCATTTGATACATCTGATTATGATTATAGTGATATTTTCCACTACTCAACTACTCATACTCAAGCTCCTTGTACAAAATGCGTAAATCAAGCAGGTGTTTTAAAGGTTAAATGTCTTCACAACATGTACTTAGGCGTAGTAGCCCAGTTGTAGAAGGTCAACCCTAAAAACCTCAAGAAGAAAACAGGGCTCATCGGCCCCATGGTGATGCTTCAATCAGTTAAAATGTTAAATAGTGGCTTAATTTTCACATCCAGCAATAAAACGTGCATCTCCTGATGTGAAGCACATCGGTAATGGAGCATGTAAGAAATAATTAGCTTGGAGTAAAGATCTGACATCTGGAACACACACCTTGACAATTGCATGGGGCTTGCAGGAAAGCTCTACACTGAGTGGCACCTACTGACAGAAACTAAGCAGGCCAATCTTTCACGCCACAATTCACAAACATAATCAGTAAAGATGACAAGACTAGAAGTAACAAAGAGCTGGAGATGCTTGACTATTTGCCAGTCTGTATGGTACATGTACTGTTTTTCTTTTAAATATAAACCCTTGTCGCTCTGTACCTATAGCATCGCACCAACCAACGCATTGAACTTTCTTGTGTTACACTGAAGCAGAGAGCTTTCCAGCAGCAAAATTATAAATGACTACACTTATAGTGCTGCGCGAGGGCCATTTGGAAAAGCATCTGCAGTGTAAAACTAGAGTATTTTTCAACCTATCCCCAAACCCTCTCTTCTTTGAACTTGACTTTGTGGACAATAGCCCTGTAAATTCAATGTATAAGACAACCACATACTGTTGGAGACATTTAAATGACGTCCGAGCACCCTGGCTTCAGAATGGCTGTTGTCAGAGGCCCAGGGTGTAAGTTAATGTAATGCTAGCAGCCACAACAACTTTAAGACTTTTACTTTTAGCTACCATTCACTATTGTTACACTCACTTGCTCTACAGTACATTAGTTCATATTTAAGCAGACCACACTAAACAAGCTACAACGGTACAATCAGTCTATGGTAGATGAAGTCTGAATCAAATAATTTGCTTTTTCAATGTATCTGAAGAGACCTACTACTAAGAACTGATTTTTCCCTTGGGTATTTGTAAAGTTGAATTGAAATGAGCTATTTTAACATGTACACTAATAATGAACTGAGCTTGATTAACCTGGCAACAGTTACTTGGGAGACTACGGCTGTGGTTGGTACTTGTCAAAGGGTCAAAGGGTGATCTTGTACAATTGTTATCTAAGACTGTGGTTATAGATGAAGCAGAGTATATTACATTTAAGTTTTTCCTGTGCAGTTGAGGTCAGATTGTGTACTGTACAGGTAGATATTTATACCAGTGGCTGTTACTGCTGTAATAGCTCAGAGAAAATTAGCAAATACTCAGGAGATAAATGTCATATCCTTTTGCTTAAATTCCCAGTTGGATACAGAGAAATCAATCTACAAAGCCAACATGTGCAGTGACATACACACCTTTCTCAACTGCAAAACAAATACACACCACAGAGTTCTGTGACATGTGAACAGCTGGATTCAGAAATTTGCCATTTATCACTTCTTGTATCCACAGCCCTCCCAATTAACACACATGACAAAGATCCCAGTGTGAATTCACAAAAGTCCTGACGCAGAGTGATGCTTTCAGCAGAAAAATGCATTGAGTTGGTGCTATATTCATTTCTTTCTACGTCCTCCAAATGGCAAATCATTAGTAAATGGCTTTTTACACAATGTACAGAATCCTTGAAGACTTCAGAGCAAAAAGTCATTTACATTGACATGTCTTTCAGTTGAATATATAAATACATGTAAGGGCATACAGTATTAATATGGTGTTAAGTGTATAGATGAGAATACACTAAACCATCACCTCCGTGGTCATAGATAGGATTAGGACAAAAATAATTATACAATGTAAGCTATACCTAAAATGAATGTTACGCCCCGCCTCCCTGAACCACTCAATCCTATCTGAGCTGCAAAAACTCACTTTACATTAAAAAAAAAAAATTTTAAGGCTTAGAAATGTTAAGTCAATGACATAATAATAACCAGAACTTGTAGAGAATCATCAGAAAACCCTTGGTTCAGTCTCCTCAGGCTGTCTTTGTCTCTATAATTATATGTCTATTGTCTGCTCCTGGTGTCTCCATATCTGTCCTTGTCTTATTCCTTGTCATTCCCTCATCCATGAGCCTGTAGTGCCCTCTTCATCCTAACCCTGTCCCAGAGTGTTGAGTCACTCCTTTGGGGTGAGCCAGTGAGCTCAGAGCAATCCTCCGTCTCTGGCCTATCAGCCATCCTTTGATAGAGCAGAAGTTATTGATTAAAATGTCTGAGAGCTCGGCCCTCTGGGGCCCGGAAGCTTTATTTAACCCTCTATGTTTGCTCCTCACACTCACTTCCTCTTCAACTATCTCTGAGCTAACCACCCACCAAAGCCTTTGATTTTCTCCTTTGCTATTTTTAGCATTTTCTGTGACCCATCCTTCCTTAACAACATGTATGATTTTTACATGACGATGCAAAGACCACAGTCAGTAGAAAAATGGCTGTACAGGAACCTGTACAGAAGTGAAGGTTGGCTCCATGAAGCCAAGCTCCCATTGTCTTCCATTCATAAAACATGGTGTAGTTTAAATGTCTTTTCCTTCTTAGCCTAATGCTTGCTTTAGCACATATAGCTGAGGTGACTGAATCTAAGTGATCTTCCATACTGTGGCAGACTGCTTAATGAATTCACCCACATGATGACGCTGCCTGTTTCATGAGTTATATTGGCAGGAAATAGGTTAAAACTCCTGGTAATTGCAAGCCACATCTATATCAAAGCTACTCATTAATGCATGGACACAGTGCTGGCTGTTTCACCCATTAAAAAGACTTTTAGGAAAATGAATGTCACTGTGAAGAAACAAAATGCATTCCCTTTTTTAAACTTCTATGGACATATAAAGCAGAAGCCACCCAGGACGGATTTGGTTTTCCAAAAAACACACAAAACTAGGTGCATAATACTGCCACATAACATTAATACTTTTTATTTGTAAAAGTTAGCGATGATAGGGCAGCTTGTTTGAGGCGTGACTGATTTGAGGCTGTTTGGGTTCTTTTGCTTTTTAAACCTATTTTCAATTGAAAAAGCAATTGTACGCAGCAGAAGAATTAGAAGTAATTAATGTCACTGGGAGCAAACGGCGGACTGCAACAATGACCACTTCTCTTGGATGGTTTCATAGAAGAAGAGGGAGGCATGGGGAGAGATTTTCTGAGCTGAATAAAAAAAAGAGTCGCACCAAGTCCCGTAGAACCACATGTTCTATGAGAACATGAGCTCATACCAGCAGCAAAGGGCATCCAGCATGTTCAGTAATTTGGACAATGAAGGAACAGACGGCAGGTAACGGAGCTTTAGATGTTTGTCGTCATGGAATCACCATCTTTGAGCGTGATTGACAGAGATCACTGCACTAAGGCTATGTTAATCAGTGTTCCATTACTTTCTCAAGGCAACTTTGAACCATCCGGACAAAGACTCTTTAAGTACACATCTGATCTAATTGAACTCATCTAATCGGACTTGTCTCCAACAGTTTTACATTTAGAGTGCACCTAGTCAACAGACACAATACCTCAATCAAAACACAAAGAGATTTGGTATTTTAACCGTGCAGAGGAAGCACAAACATTGCGCTCAGTTATTAGTTCCTGGCATTAACATTGATACTGAGAACAGGAACAAATTACTCTTAATATCTGTTCCATCTCCTCGTGGCTCCCTCATCTGTCCACAGCAGCCAACGAGTTAGTTCCCTTGCAACAAGCTAAAGGCATATGATTTAAGATAGTTGCTGTTTTTTTTATATATTTTGTCATTTTGCCAGTTTCAAAATGTATCTTAAACAGTGGCTTATAAGCATTTTAATTATATCAAGAGTAAATAACTGGAAGATGTGTATTACTTATCTATATTTGACTTATGACACATTCAGACAGAATTCATTGTGCTCAAGTTTATAATTCAAATGACTTACTAAATAATAGAGTGCCTGAAACACTGCGTACACCAGCCAGTGAGATGATCATGTAAGAAAAACACTCCACTGCACTGTACTTTAGCTCTAACAGGTCAGAGCCCATGGGACTGCGGAGCTTCCCTTTAAACTCACTGTAGCTCAGAAACATCATGTGTCAGCAGTTGTGACAGCACAGAACAATGTGCCTGGACTAAAGGCATCATTTCACCACAACTCAAACTACACAACAATAAATGTAAAAATACTGTGTTTAGCATTTATAGAATAGAGAGCAGTGTGTCAGATCACAAATGTTAACCTGGCAATCATGACCACATTTAGACTAGGCACAGAACCTGGCATCATTTTAGCTCCAAGGATTTTTAACTGTAATGTATTGTATTGTATTGTTTTTATGCTCTAAAACGTATGATTTTGAGTTGACTTTGAGTTGTTATTATGTTAGCAGGAATGTTGAGGTTTGAAAAGAGAAACATTTATGGAAATATTTCAAAATAACCTTTAAATACAGTGTGCAACCTTGAAACAAAAAAACAAATGGTACAAATCCTGTGCTTTGTAAAGTATTACTGCTACAGTGTGGGCCCAGGAGATAAAGGCAGATAATATGTCAGCTGCATGTCTATCACACCACGTTCATACATGACATCCAGATAGAAACTACGGCAGCATGCATCCTGCAACATTAATGTGCTCTTAGAAGACATCTTTGGGTGACACACAGGATGGTAGCAAGAGAGTTGTGTCACAATATTTCTTGGCCTGGCTTCTGTCCTGGCTCTTAAAAGACCTGGATGGATATGTTTGGCTTGGCACTTAAGACCCTCAGTGCTGTTGGGAAAATGCTAATGATTTGTTATTGAAGTTGTTCGTTCACAAAGGAGTGGCTGCACAAAAGCTGCACATACACAAAACGCTATACTTATAGTTTTTTATTCCCATACCAGTGCAAACAGCCCTGTACCTTTAAACACAGACACAAACCTTGCACGAACCTGTGACTTGCTAACTTAAGTATTAGTTTTTATGCTGTATAAGGGGAACTCCCACATTTACTCAGGCAGTGAGGCCAAAATCAAAATCATTCCTGTCCACGTCTTTCCTGTGCTCAACAGCCCTGCAGCATTTTTACTGAGCCTTACATAGGTTTTTACGTGGGTGTAATCATATTTTATAAAAGCCTTTAGAATAAAAAAGCTATGGCTTCCTTAACATCAGAAAAAAAACATTATCCAAGTGCTGATGTGGGCCTATAGTATTCACAAGACATAACATTTCAAAGCACAGTTGTGTTTCCATCTGAACTTTTAGTCAGTTCCAAGCACTGCAACACACTACACAATGTTTCTACTTTTCCCACAAACCTTTTCTGATGCAATCCTTTGGAACACCATGGGAACATGACTACTGTAGAGTGTGGATAGTGGTGCATGAGAGGTCTCTGTGGATCTAGTGATGATTCATAACACTAATAAATACTTGTAAAACACTCTGGCTCATTGTTATAACCTGCAGCAGAAGCAGACAGGAAACCATCTCCTGAAATAAGCTAAGTAACATTTTTTAAAAACAACAACGATGCATTGGGTCTCAATATCTAGTGACTGGCCAATGAGCCCAGGACAGGATTAAGTTCAAAGCCAGCCCAACAGTGTATAACCTTATTGCTGTGTAAATGTTTGTAATCATGCAGCACTGGTTTAATTATCCAAATGATGCTATTTGTGCCGCTGTAAAGGATACAGCCGTTTTACTGCTCAAAGCTATGCTCGGAGTCATATGAAAGCTAGTGTTCAGTATATCAGCTGGTCCTATTTTATATTACAGTTACAAGGGTCACAGGAGATTACCAAGAACCAACAAACAAAGGGTGAGAAAATACTGGGTCTGAATGATTATTTAGTGGGCTTAAGGTCTTTCACACCTGCCATGTTAAAAGATTCAAAGAAAATACATAAATATATACATGTACAAGGCTATTCTGTATATCTAGCCAATATGAGACTGATCAAATTTTGTGTGCAGTGTAAATATATGTGGATTCAGACTGTAAACAAATATTGACCGATTTTATCAAATTTGAAGTCCAACTTGATTGATAAAAATTGCACTTTAGTTCTATTTTTCTCTCTTTTCATTCACTTCTTTAATGTCTCATTTAAAAGTGGAAATGTCCACAGCCCCTTTGCCTCCTATTACTACTCCCACTTTAGGGAGTCCAGGGCAGGCTCAGGTACCCTCTGACAGAGTGGTCGGCCTCTATCTGCTGCAGCCTGCGGGCTCCCACCAGCCATTTGGGTCAGCATCTATGTTCACATTAATACAAACAACTCTTAGCTGTTTTTAGCCACATTAAAGCTGAAGCAAGTCCTAAATAAATGTACTACAATATTACATCCTAATGTCATATGTACATATTAGATATTTTTGTCAGTGTAAATTTATGTCATTATCCAACATGAGAAGTGTTTTAACATCAACAAAATGTAGTGAAATCTTTAAACGTGATTCTGGTTAATTATATTGTGACATTCATATATTATATCATCAGTGATTCATCTTATTGGTTATTAGTCATGTGTATGGAGCAGAATGTGGCTAGAGAGAGCAGCCAGCTGAGTCGGGTTTGGAGACTCAGTCCAAGTGAGTCAACGTGGCTTACTGAATATGAAACATGCACAAATCAAACGGTTTTACACGTGGCATATAGTGTGCTACAAAAAGCTGGCTCTGCTGTAAAATAAGTGACCCAGCTGGGAATGTATCCCGTCAAAAGATGTTGTGTTGCTATTGCCTGGTCAAAGATTTAGGAGCCCTCAGTAATGTGACTAAAATTGTGTGATATTTCACAATAAGAATCACAAAAAGATTCAGTTTCAGCCTAGTGTAGTTAGGTTTTGATCAGATTCTATTATTAATATTTAACATTTCTTAAAGTGTGAATGCAAGCTACATGTCAAGATTCTGGGAAATGTGTAAGAGAACATAAACCTTTGTGCACGTGACGTTGAATAAAAACAAATGTTCTCGGAGAGCTGTCATATTGTGACACTTTGTCAATAATTAGTAACAAAGGTTTGGTTTAAATTATTTTCCTTCTTCATGCTCATTCTTGATGACATAAGACAATAATTATTTGTCTCACACACAGAATATTGCCATTTACTGTGCCTATATAGCATCACATAAATCGGATGCATGCCAAAACACATGCGCCTCTTTATAATCTATTTTGCCAGAATTTGATACATCATTACACAACAGTGATATCCTGTAATATATTATACTTGTCAAGTCAATTATTAAATAGTCAGCTTTATGGATATGGTGATTTGACACCAGAGGTTAGCTGATATAAATTACAGTTTATATTGCATTACTTTATGACATAATTATAGGGTAACATAATATACATGGTAATCTAATGAGTGATAGACTTTATACATATAAATGAAGTAATTAGATGATAATGCAGAGAGGTTGTTAGTGAGTGAAAAGCTGGATGGTCGGCTGCCTGACTTACCATTACAAGCAATTATCCATTTCTAATGTTCTGACCATGATTTTCAGGTAAAAGATCTATCCTGTAATTAGAGGCTGCTTCCCATCAAAGGCGCATTACAGCAGACAGTAGATAGAAACAGGAACAATGTCCATCGATTGGCCAGACAGACATACAGACATTTGTGCACATCATTATCAAACATAAAAAATTCCACCAAATCCAGATTTTACTAAGACTTAGTAAGGAAATGATTAGCAGAAATGCAGAATATGATGGAGCATGACCCAGAATAAGATGAAAAAGTAAAAAAAAAAAACACACACAAGAAAGAAAAGGCATGAGTTCGAAAAACACATTGAGACACAAGGCACTAAGAGAGTGGGAGTGAGAGAGCTCGAGATGGGGGTGGATGGACCGTAAAAAGGATGAGGCAGTGAGTGAACGAGTAGGGGAGAACATTATATCAGATCTGAGTGGAGGAAGTCATTTAGTTAAATTTAGCCATCATTTAGAAAGCTCTTCATGCGCCTAAACAGCTCCACACCAGCAGGCTACTGCAAGACACAAAATACAAAAAGCAGCTCACAGAAACATCATGAGAGTGGAGAAAACGGGGAGGAAAGGAGGGAAGTCAAGATACATTTCACCTATTTTAATTGGTCCCACTCATTTGCATTTAATAACACACTCGAGCACAAAGACCACTCCTACGGAAATTACACAACAGCCTCTCTTCAGCTGAAACAAAAACTCTACATCTACCCTTGAACTTGTGCACTGTATTGTGACAGATAATGATTACAGTGAGTCATATTGGATAAAACAGTAATCCTTTTTCACCAGTCCTATGCTACACTAAACCAAACAGCTCCATGGTGCATGTACCACCTGAAATGTTTCTGGAGAACTAAATAAACCAGCGCTGGCTTCGTTATTAGTCCACTCTAATCGTAAAGATTTCAATTTCGACCAGTTGACTGACAGGTTCAGCATTTGCAGTCCTCTTTACACTGAGCAAAACAAAACCTTGGCTTCAGAACAAACAATGAAAATTCTTCTATAAATAAATAAATAAACTACACATCTAGAAAGAAACGTACACCAACTCCTTTGAAACATATAATTAAACGCTCGGGGACACAATGCAGCACAATGTATATCCTTAGAGTCAATTTTAAAGACATTTGGAAAATGACTTATAGAGTCTGATGTCAAGATTTCCCTTTTGAGTTAACATTGTTGTTGAGCTTGTTTTTTCCCACAGTTTTGAAGCATGACCCCGATTTTGCTGCCATTTCTGTTTGATAAAAAGGACTGTGAAATAAGTCATATGCTGTTCCTCATCAAAGATTGTCTTGAGCTCTTACTAAGACCTGCTACAATCAGAATATATATGTTTTTAGATAAAAGAGAACAGAATTTAAAAACTGAGGCATTTCACCTGACTTTTTTGCCCCCTGTTGGCTTGTGATATGGTGTGCCAATAAAGTGCAGGGACCACTACCACAGCTTTATTTGATCCACTCAGTGTGGCTCGGACACATTGTTCTTCTCTGGCTGCCCGCTGCACTGACCATCACCTTTGACTCCGTCCCCATGTCCCCCTGACCAGGATGAGACGGTGTGACTGCTTCAATAACGTATTAGTAGTCTACACAAGGTCGAGGTCTTGAGTCTTGCTGAAAGTCCCATGTTCCCAGAATGCAGCTAGTGTAGGGAGAGGAGACGAGCAGGCTTGCTATGTGACACCTCTCTCTGTTCTCTGCCTTAGTCAGTGCAGTGACGTCAGCTTTTTAACAGCATTGGTGTCAAATCTGGCCTCCCTCATGTTTCTAGCTCAAGAAAGACAGCCCAGAAGAGATTTTTAGTTTCTGAGCAAATCTGCATCTATATTGATCACTTATCTTTCATAGTTTTGATCACAGTAAAATTTGGATGAAGATTGGTAGATGATACCTGTTGTCTTCTTGTTCCATGTTCTTTCTCCAGAAATAGTTTATCAGTAAACTCTACAACTTCAAGATCAATGTTTTTCCAGATGGTAATTTTCATAAAGACACTCAGTAAAACACATTTCATAGCTCCATTAAAAAAAGCAGATCATAAACACAAGAAGTACATTAAGTTTAATCATTAAGTCATTACATCATATGGCTGTGCATTGGGCTCAGTATGAATTATTAAAATGAAATGGAACAATAGCTTTACCGCTCCTCATATGTATACTAATAAACTGATAAACAACAGTGCTGGAAAATATTATCTAAGGCTGGTTCTCATACAATAGGGCTCATTAAACTGGGTTGAATTTAGGCGTGTTCATGCCCCTAAGCAACTATGCACTATGAGAGGAATGTTTATTTTAACTGCTTTGTGCTAATATCTGATTTACAACTTGAAACAATACTTTACATTTTATAGATGATGGATGGGGCCATTAGCTGATAAAAAGCTATTTAATCTAACTGATTTGAGGCAGAACCGTTGGCGTATCAGTGCTAACTTAAAGAGACAGTGTTGAAGTACAGCCCTACATAGTGCACTGACACAGATATATGAAGTACAGTATGTGTAATCCTTTAAGGGGCTTAGGCTTTTTGGACAAATTTATACCATATTAGTTACTTTAGATTTATCTGTAAAACTTCTTAAACATTCACCTCTGTCATGTCTAGTGTACGTTATTATTGCCTAATTTAATAGTCTTTATAGGTTTCCATTTTCCTAAAACATCTTCACATCCCATACTGTCCTGGTGGGTGTCATCCTGGGGTTGGTACAGTAGCTGCTTTAAGCTGCTTGGCACTTGCAGTATGCAGAGCCTAAAGCTTACTCTCACAGAGATAATGGCTTATTGTCTGCTTCCCCTCAACCATCAACAGATTAGAGGCATGTCGACATTCAGCCTCTCCCTCTCCCATTCTCTTTATTTCTCCCTTTGCACACCCCAGCAAACTCCTCATCATTTGAAACAAGTTTTTTTTCTATTTTCAGACACCATCTTCATTCTCTTGGCTGCCAGAAACACAAGAAAAGTGCGGCGTCAGCCCAGGCCGCCACCACCACACAGCCCTTCCATTTATGGTTCCTACCACAAAGCTGTTTATAATAGCAACAGTAGCTGATGTGGCCATCTGACATTTAGACAAATGATCCACGAAGGAGCAAAGGAAATGGAGAGAAGAAATTGAGAGGAGAAGGGGATGGAGAGGTTTAGTGCAGACAAAAACAAGAAAGAAATAGAAGATAGTGAGGTTGAGGTGCAGAATGGTGAAAAGTGTGGAGGGAGCAGACAGCCACAGATACTAAGATAGAAGAGAGGAATATTGGCAAGAGAAACCAAAGAGCTCGGCACAGGAAGAGGATAAAGTGGAGTGTGAAAATAAAGGGCTGGCAAAGAGGGGGAGGAAGTGCAGGATGAAGAGAAGCAGCAGAAGTAGATAGAGGGCAGATGAGAGTGTGACAGCAGAGTTATTTCACTGGTCATATAGAGATCTCAATGAAAATGCCAACAACCTAATCAAAGAACTCCAAAGGGCACACTGAGAGAAACAGAGAGTGAGGGAGAGAAACGAACACATGAATGAGTGTAGAAAAGAAGAGAGGAAACCAGTGAAAGTTAAAATGGAGACATAAAGGACGCTGCATTTGAAGACTAGCAAAACACATGCTCTATGGACCAGCTTTAACAAGCTGCACAATGTTGTGTGAGGCACTACACTGCACTGCCGGGAGTGGCCTGTTTAGAGGCAGATTGACTAAAACTGCACAAGGATTTGGCCTCAGCCAACAGCAAGCTCATTTCAATAACCTCCACCCAGTCACCCAACACAACAGCACTACCGCACACCCAACTGAGTAAGAAGAAATGTGGAAGTGTGCACCTCATCTCTGGGAAACAGAAAGAATGCAAGACAATAAGGAAATACTTCCTGGAATCATTCTACATCATTCATGCTATTCATTTAGCACATCTCAGGATACAAACAAGCTCTATGACGCTGCAGCCGACATTGTATGGAAAATCTATCATCTAAAGGCTATTATGAGCAGAATAAAGAATACAGATCCTTCTGCAACAGGGCACTGTCTCACCTGAAGGCCACAGAGTTAAGAAACATCTACAAAATACAGTAGGCATTACTGCAAAGGGAAACTAGTGGAGTCCCTTGGCTCTTTAGATCATCGATAGTACTTGAGGCTGTGAGACTGATGCAGTAGTCAGCAGTACTGGGACTGCTCAGGTTCAACAGATCTCATCAGTGATTCCCACAGACTTACTGTGGAACCATGTCAGTGCCGTGGGGTGGACACCATCATTATTTTGTGGTACCAACTTTCAACTGGTGGCACAGAGTTCAGTCTTATAGTTCATAAAATGATTTCAACTTATAACATTTAGGGAACACGTGGTCACATTTACACAAATGTCATTCTGTGCAGCCTTTTTTTGGGGGGGAAAAAGTGTCTTAGCCTATGCTCTATAACTTTCACATTTGTCACTAGTTTCTGAGACCTAGATTTCATTTGAGAGAGAAACTAAAGAGCAGACAGTTGCAAGTACAGAAAAGATGAGTCAAAAGCAAAAAAGAAAATGGGGTGTGAATAGAGACCGACTTGATCTTTGATGTTCAAAAAAAAGCTCCTACAGAAGACATACTGTTTGTGGAGTTGTGCTGGAAGGACCTGACATGGTTGAAAATGTAGATGCTTTAGGAGACTCAAGGGCCCAACAGAACAGACAGACAGATAGATCGACAGACAGGCTCACACACTCACAAGCCTTGTTATTTAGCCGTCATTTGTCAGACAGAAGTAAGCGGTTGGCGTTGTTCAGATTAAATGGCCTGTAAAGGACACTGCAACATCAATTTTCATACAGCTGTGAGTGAGTTTGTGTGACTGATTGAGAGAAAGAGTGTGTGGATGTGTGGGTGCTATTGCAACAGAGGAGAGAGGAGTCTTGCAGCCTTTTACTACCTTTCCTTTATTATTTCCTTATCATAGTGCTTAAGGCTTTCCCTGGCTCTAACATCGGCCACCCCCCCGTTCCTGTTTGCTGCGCTCCCTCCCTCTTTTGCCCCGTGCTTCATTTCTCTCCAACTCTCCATCCATCTCGGTGCCTCCCCTCTGCAGCTGACAGGGCGATATTGCTCCGTTTACACTTTGAGATGTCACTGTGGCATAAAAATCTCACTGCATTGCTGAGTAACTGAATGGATAAATTGTAGCGGGTGTTTCCATTGTATTGTATTATTTCATTTACTCTAATCCAATGTAGTTTAATTAGATTCAACAGGAAATAAGACATTAAAATACTCTATTTCTCTGGAGGATGCCACAAGAAAGCCATTATAATAAAGAACACTGTAGTGTTAAATAGAAGCAAATAAAACCTAAATTTATCAACAAACAATTTAACAGCTATTATGTGCTGAGTACATCTGTTGGCCTTTGGACCCTGGAAACTACCTTCAATATAGTTTAAACACAGATAAGAGACCTTGCCTTTCCTGCATCTGTTCTCTGTCTCTATACTTTCTCTCTTGCTCTGCAAACCTTCAACAAATCAGTGGACTTACGTATCCATCCTGTAACACAACCAATCGGCCAGCAAGTCAGTCAATCAACCTAGCAACCAGTCCGTCACTGAATGCGTAAATCAATGTGACAGTCAGTCAGTCAGCGCCTGCTGGCCGTTTCTCACCTCCTCCCTCCCTGAGCCACTGTTCCCCTGTGGGTCTGTACCGCAGTGGCACAGTGCACCCTGAGAACCAACATCTATTAACACTCTCCCAGCTCCCTCTTTCCTTTCCTCTCAATCCCTTTCTTTGACTGCGCAGTCTTCCCTCACCCTTTTCACCATGTCCCTAAAATATAGGTTCAACACTGCTCACTACCATTTCAGCTCATTAAAAATAAATGGTACAAGAACATTGCTACAGAAGCAGCAATGGCCTGTAGCTAATGCATTTATCCTTAAACACATGTGCTCAGCTCAAAAATATAAACACACAACATGCAAGCTGCTGACACACACAAATTAGCACATGACACACACTGTTTTAACACAAAGTTATGAATGGTATTGTTTCTGGGTAGAAAAAGCCAGTTTATATAATTAAGGTTAAACAAAGAAAAAACAGTCGGCACTTATAAACAAATTCATACAAAATATACTTTAAACTCGCAGCACAACATAATGTACACATTTCACATGCACACACTCAGAAAAGCTGTGTTATCACACATGGTACTTAGACTCAATGACACACACAATTTTGACTTACTCTTTGTACACTTTTTACACACAAAAGGGTACTCAAGCTTGGAATAATCCACTAAGGCCCAACATGCACAGATCCAAGCAATTTTTGCTAAAAAGCTGAGACAAAAGAGGATACACAGGCTGCTGAGGTAATCGCTCTGCAGACTTCACAAGTCCAAATGTAAGTGCAAATACAGAAAATAGTGACACAGTGCATCCTCCTGAGTGTGAGTGAGTGACAGCTGATAAATGGACTAAAGCTAATCTGAAGACATTATCATCGAGTCAGAGAAACAGAGGCACTGACAAACAATAGGAAAACTTTGCCAACCTGGAGAGTAATTATCACTGAAACTCTGTGTACCTCTTTCTTTGAGTCACACTGTTTGACTCTCTCCCTAAAATCACATTAATGGATGAAAGTAGCTTCTGCTGCTGCTGACTCGTCGCTTTGAAATGGAAATGTAACTCATTGGCTCCATATGTAGAGCGTGCAAACACACACATACAGTAGGTGTGCTGCAGTGTCTTACTCACACACACAATGCCCTTAAACCACAGAACTAAGAGAGAGAACTGAAGAAACACTAATGTAACATTAACAGACACATTAGCCTGCCTAATGTTAGCCCACTAGCCAGCCATTAGCCTACAGCTTGAAAAAACTGTCATGCTAAGTGCGAGACATGGCTGAAATAACGTACCTGAAGTGCTGCATATTCAGAAAACACCACCCTGTGATTTAGTCTATAGCACCCTCTATTCATGTTAGAGAGCTTCCTCTATGAGAGCACAACACTGCTGAAGTGCCTCTGAGCAAACACACTGTACCAGCTGCCTTCCAGTTGACCCCCTATCTTTTTCAATTCCTCATCACCATTTTATTTTTGTTAGTGTTTTTCAGTATGCTAGCCCTGGGATATGACATGGTAAATAACTCTTTTATATTCAAGCTAACATAAAAAATAAGCCTTTTCTTTTCAATAAAACCCATGAGCTGACACAGACAGCCCACTGCAGCAGGTGCTTTAAGTGGAGTGGTCCAGCCACACAGTGGAGGCTTTGGTTCAGCCACATGCCTTAGTGCTTTGTTCTACTGTAATGTAAACACAACAATGTCACACAGCAGTTGCATTTATTATTGACATCCTTCTCTATGTGTTTCTGAATTGAAACAATTGCTTCATTTGTAATTGATTAATAGGGAAGGTTCATGTGTACAAATGACATAATTTCTTGTTTAATACAGATTCCACACCCTTGGGTGGACAGCAGCCACACAAATCTCACTTGAACAGTGATTCTTATGATGGTTATGAGCCGATGGGTGTGTGCCATGTACGGTGCAGACACCAAACTAGAGAAATCCTTGCACAATAATGAACCCTGAAAACTGTAAACAACATTAAAAAAGTTATCATTTATACCTTTGATATCTATTGATTTAGGTTTCTGTAGGCGGATCTTTAGTTAAAACTGAAAAGAAATGAATGGCATCTACTAATAGTCCATAGCAAATAAATTCTATAGCAGTGAAGGTTACTCCAGTAGCACTTAATGACATAGTAGCCCAGAAGCATGCAGCATGTGACTTCCCATCTGATTGCATTACTTGCTCCCTAGACCAAACTCAATGGATATCAGAGCCATACTAAAATCTATAAAAATGTGCTGATGTACTAAATAATTTGTCAAATTAAATTTGGATATTGGTTTTCATGGCTGTCTTATAGCGGCTCTAACTGATCCTTTATGATACACACCATTCAAGAGGTTCATTTCATGCTTATTTTTAGCACCAACCAGCTGAGTAATGTTGTGTTATGAAATACCCCTCCTCTCCAACTGCAGCGAGGCGTCTGCTCCGTGAGCTCCAGGCAAACAGCAACAAACTGCTCTGCCCAAAATACGCAAAGTTTCAAAATGGGCCAATGTAAAGTTCTAAAGCAACACTACACAACTTTTTAGGATGTTTATATACCATTGAGTAAGAGGGCAACTGCAACATATATGGACCTCAATGACTATTTAAAATGTGTGGAGAGTTGTGTCGTTGTGTCAAGATATGCGTTTTCAAAAGGTGGAAGTGTCCCCATCACTCACAGTATACAGTAGAATACCTGGTGATCCAGGTGTACTTGCCCTCTTTGAAAGAGGGGTTATTCTTCCTTTGGGAACAATTGATTGTTCCTTTGGGAACAATCAAGACAACTTTGAAACCATATATTTTAATGATTGTGATGTTAAAGGACTAAAGAAATTACAATCACAATTTGCATTATTAACATTCACAATCCAAATTAATGTTGACTAGCGATGTAGACCAACAGAAAATGGGGGTGTATGCCTTGTATCCAGTCATATGATTGGCATGGCATAACACATGTGTTTCTAATAGTAGGCAGCTCTAATATGCAGACAACAAGCAGTTATTTTTTATGTAGTTGATAGTGTTTACACATTTGAGAAACATGTGCTTAAAAAGTAGACAGAGCACTTACCTAATCTAATGTGCAGTAAAACACAATTAAACCAGCCATACTCTTTTATGATGTCAGTAATGCCGTTTCATCTGAATATATGTGCTCTTTTATGTCCTTTCATGTCATAGTGTTCCTAATGATTTTAATGCCTGATTAATGTGCTCAAGTCTTTACAACAAGCATGGAGATTTTGAGACCAGTCATTAATATCAATAGATTTTAGAGGCCTGTTTGTTACTGCCTATAGGTCAGCTTGGTGGAATTCCCTCTATATCTGAGATATAAATTCAGGGCAGACAGGGTTATGATGTCATTACTTAATGCCAGACATTACTAGCTGAGCAGCACAAGATGGAAAAGTCATTCCTGATTAATCGTGTCTGCTGGGGAATACATTTTCATTTTTTCTTTCACTTAGTCTCTTCCACTGTGTGTCTGTGCCTCTTCCTCTCCACTGACCCATCTTTCTTACAAAACCATCTCAAGTCAATCTTTCTTTCTACCAGTTCTTCTCACATAGTTTTGTTTTTCCCATCTTACTTTATTTTACTGCCCTCATTCTCTGCATTAGTCTGTTTGTAGGCCAGCTAAAGCTAAAATATGCTACCTCATTTAGCAACATGAGCCCTGGGTGTATACTGTGTGTCCTTGAATAGTTTCTGTTCTATTGATCTATACATACTTTTCATTTACAATGTAAATGAATGTAACTTGTCCAAATGATAAAGTGCTTGCTGTGAATCTTGCCTCCTGAATAAACACACCTTTGGACTCTTCATCTTTGCCCCACATTGAACTGTGCACTTTATCATAAATGAATATATTTCAGTGTGTGTGGACCCAATGAAATGGCCTGGCCAGGTAACTGTTGTCATATAAAGAAACAATGACTATAACAATATGCAAAAACAGCTGAGTGCAGAATGTATAAAGATGGATATGTACAAGATTAACCACAAACACCATGCATCGAGACTTATTCTGGCTGGCCATTGCAGTTATTTCAAATAGATTTTGCAGTGAGTAAGACTAGACAGCTTTGTTGTAATTAGCTCTATTCTCAACCACAGGAGCATTCACACTGGTGTGTGACTTTCCCCATATGTGATATATTAGTATGCCAAGCACAGGGACAGACAGCTACTTCCAATATCTTATTCTTTGGCATTGATTCAATGTCAGCTAATTGTCAGCGGGTGTGTGAGGATGTGTGTAAGTCTGTCCTATCCTCAATTTAGTGTTGAACTGTAAAGGCCTTATGTACAAAAACAAAAACAACACATATTAAATAGTGCTCACTTTAAAAAGTGACTGAAATGAGTCTCTAATGTTCCGTGTGTTTGGGTTTGTGTGGGTTTGTGTACACAAGAGATTAAAGCATGGCTTTAAAGCCCCTAGGGGAGACTAAAGTGAACTTCTCAGACATGTTATCCTCTGCTGTTTGTGTTTGATTGGTGAGAAAACGTGCCAGAAATAGCTGGCATACTGTTCCCGTAGAATATATTCAGTGATATATCAATTATTAAAGCACCAAGCTGTGGATTATAAAAATTAGTGTTAAAGCTGGATGCTTGGACATTTCTGAACAACAAAACCTGTTGGTTTAATATTTTGATCACGATCACCAGAAATAATAATCTAAATCAGAGATTAGTAGATAGTAACCTACTTTTAAATATTATTATGGACACAAAAGGTATGCTTATAAAAAGTATTGGTAAAACTCCTTCTATCATTCCTCTGCTCCCTGGGCATTGAATTTGTACTTCAATTTATGTCTGAAGGTACCTGACATTTTTAAATGACATTTCCAGAAAATCAATAATTACTGGTGCACTGGAATTTAAAGTGTAACATTACTTTTAAAAAGAATGGTGACCATCTGGGACTTTGACAAAATGTATATTTTAAATAACTACCTTCTGTCTCCCCTGACTGCCCTCTTTCCTATACTGCAGCGGCACATCATGAGACATATAAAAGAATAGCATGTTCCCATGACCCTTACAAATTAAAAGCCCTGTAGGCTTGAACTGGCTCATTGCCTTAATATGATACATATACTATCATGAGCAGTATGAAAGGAAATAAAATATGAAATAGAGCTTCTAGCGAACAAATTTCTTCTTAATGACCAAACAACAGGGAGCATCAGCCTTAAAATTAACTTGGCAATAAAATAATGTTATTGGACACACATTACTACAATTTCTTGTAATTCATTTATAATAATTAAAAATAGTTTAAAAATACTACTATGTAAAACAATAACAACAATAACTGAGACAATAGACCATCAATAGGCCTAGAATACATTTGATATTATATTGATAAGCATCATGAATTTCTTAGAATTTAACTCAAGGGGAAAATTTGTGAAGCTTTGTACCAAAATGTTGTAAATGAAGCCCATTGTTATTCAATCAAAGCTTATAAAAAAACATACATCAAATTGAGTCTTTGGACAACTGTGACGCTCTCATCTGTAAAACAACAAACCAGAATACAGTTGGGACAATGCTTTGCAACAATTACTTTTCAAACCAGTTGCGAGATGTCCTAAAACACTCAGAAATAATATAACAAGCCACTCAGTTTGGCCACTTCTAACAAAAATTTAAAGGCGGATTGTGTAGTTGTTAGCAACATCTAGTGGCAACATTGCAGATTACAAACTAACATCCCTTACGTCTTCTTTCTCGACACGTGAGCACCTACAGTAGCCCTGAAGGGACATTGAATAGTCCGTAAACAAACACAGTGGAAATATCATCTGACCCCGAAAATCTTTAAAGTTCAGAGATGTCCTCATGCCTGTGTGTTCAAAAAAGAAACACAAGTGTGATTCTCCTGCTGCAGTGCTTAGTTTGTTTGCTCTAGGCAGTTGCAAATGGTAAATAATGAACTTAAAATCTTTTGCTGGCAGATATTCTGATGTGATTATACTGAAAACATTTTTGATTTATGTTCCAGTTTTTGTCAAACAGTATGAAGTAAAAGTCTTAAGTCTGAAGCAAAGTCTTTTTAGTATAAGTACACTGTAAGCAAAATGATCCTGCAACCATTTTGACTCAACATCACGGAGGTTTGTGACAGGTTTGTGCATCAAGGGCTGGGATTGAGAGAAGCATTGAGCGTGGCAAACAGAGAGGCTATTGATACACAGAGTAACAGTAACACTCCCACAAAATGAGGAGAATGTTAACACTCTCTTCTCAGTCCATCCATCCATCTGTCTGTCCATCAAATCCCCAATCTGAGCCCGGTCTCCACCAGTAGAGAGGTGCTGGGCTGCTGACACGCTGCATCAGTCCCCTGTCATACCATCACTCTCTCCACATCCACTCACACAAATCGTCTCCACAAAATCCTGCCTCACTATCAGCACGAGAGCCATTTCCTCACGACATGCCCCCAGACAAAACTTCAAACCCTATTTCTGCTTCCTGTCATTAGTTTTTTTTTGTGTGTGTTTGAAATGCTTGACACAAAGCCTAGTGGAATTTCTTCTGGAACTTATTCCAGCAATACTTTGTGGTAAAAGATGCAAGTCTTTAAAGTGGTCCCTGTTTTCATGTTGCTCTTTCTATTTGAACTTGAGGCCAAAGTTGCTACAGAAAAGGGAAATATGCGGCATTCTTTCTGTTTATTTTAGTCACAGAAATTGCCTGCATCAAGTGTGTCCAACCCAAACCGATTATCACACATTTCCACAGAGGCATTCAGTCAGTGTCTGCCCATAGATTTAGACATGATGGGGCCAATTTCTATGATGTAAAGGTGTTCAGAGTCCAAAGTCCCAAACAGGGCATGGCTCCACTGTTCCCTATATGTCTCTACATCTTAGTTGGACACTCTTCTCCCATCATCTCCCTTCGAAGCTCAAAAACAAACCCTTCCAAACCCATCCTGACGTCCGCGCTAACTCCCTGTGCGTGCCAATAGCTCTCATGCTAAAACACGTTACACAGAGACATAAGCTCACACATGAATCTGGGGGCAGCTAACTATTTCAACACACACTTACATCATCTGTCACAAACAACTGAACCTATTAAGCACTTCTCCTAGATACAGAGGAGCCTAAACTCACCATTGGCTGGGGAGAGAGCCCCTATGAGAAGCCCCAGCAGCAAAAGCTCCAGGTCGTGTCTCAGCCTGCGCGTTGCCTTCACACGCAGTCCTCTTCTCGTCGGCATCTCCTCCGGCGCTCCCAAATCCCTCATTTTGCTGTTCAATAAATCCAAGCTGGCTTAATTGTAAAGCCTTCTCCCCACCTTGCCGCTCTGCTTGGCTGAAGGAAGCGGAGGGGGGTACAAGAGGAACGGCCGCCCCCCTCCTCCTTTCTGCTGCGTTTCTATGAACAGAAAACAAATGAGGAATCAATCGCGAATATCCCAGACACACTTGTCCATGTTCACGCGTGGACGGGACGAGCGGTGGCGGCCGGTGTGAGCTGTCATAGCAGAGAGCGGGAGGAGCAGCGCAGGAGGATAGGAGGAGAGCAAGGAAGAGATTGAGCAGAGGACAGGAATGAGATGCTGGGTAGGTCCGCACAGTTCGGCGAGCTGGCGAAGACTGAGCGCGCACACACCGGCGGAGAGGAAGAGAGCGAGGATGAGAGAGGGGCACTTCAGCACAAGGTGAGCGAGGGAACGGGCCGAGGGATGGGAAGAAGAAAAGCGTGGAAAAGAATCACAGCAAGTGGATAAAGCGTTAGGAAAGACAAAAAAAATAAAAAAAGAATGTAATGTTCTAAGAGGTAAAATGGTCAGAGTTACAAAGGTCATATGCTCAGAGCCAAATGAACCGTCCAGTGCTTGTAGGAGAGTGTAATGTGTGCCATCCTAAACTCAGCCACGAGCCAGTTATTGATCCCGGGCCGTTGTGGCATGAGCAGATCACTCTAACAAGATTACAATGCTACCAACACAGCAGAGAGACTTAACCCACTGAGCCACTGAGACGACCAACAGTCACTTCATACAAAGTGATTTTATTACAGCCTTTCACAGCATGGGAACCACTTAATATTATCACATGAAGGTCAAGTCTATTAAGGGTAGTCTTCATCAGGAGGATTTAGGGTTGGGAGATATGGTCAAAATTTTTCTCACTTTACAGATGATTTACAATTTTAAGCAATTATATTCTCTTGGTATTTGATCTAAAACTACAGTAAAGCAGCAACAGGCAACATGAAGACAAACTAGTATAATTTACATGCCACATAAAGTTGAAGTTAAAAGATGTAAAAAGCATCCTGTTAAATCAAAGCATTGAGCTAATTCACATAAAACATCACAGTACATCACACAGACCCTAGGCTATTAATATTTAGGTCAATTTCCTGCAGCTTTGCACAACCAAGGCATTTATTTATTTGCAATAAAGCTATTTTTGACATCATCCTAAATCTAATTAATCAAATGAATTATTCCATTATTCCGTCACTGGCTGTCTAATGCGGTTGATGGCTTCTGTAATTGTTTTGGGTTTATATTAACTGTGGCGTTTTCTCTTCAATACAATGCCCTGTACTTTCAAACCACTGACAGTCAGTTTATGACAGAGGAACCTCCTGTTTGTGCTGACCTGAGGGTGGCTGGGGGTGAACACTGCAGTAGCGCTGACTAGTGGTCCAAAGTCAAAGCATACTGCCTGGAACACCTTTTGGATTTTATTGACAATGATAGAAAACACATTCAAGTGAATTATTTGTTAAAATTGTTATTTATATGATACACATCTATTTTTTATTTTACTTTAATTTCGCCACATCAATATTTCATGAAAGATTTTTAAGTGTGTCTTTATTTATTTCAAAGCCCTAAATAAATAATAAATACAAATCTCACAGATCTGTTGTTAGGTAAGAGTCTCACAGTTAAAACTCCTGGCTGGGTATAGGCTGTGTGTGTTGGGCGATGAAATGCATGTGTCGGAATGAGGCTCAGAGTGTGTCAGTGGAGAGTTCATAAATGTATGTGTGTTTGTGTGGGTTGAGTCATTTCACAGCATTTCTGTGAGTCATCCATCGAGCTGTACCTCTCTGTGAGCTGGGTTACTTAAGGCATTTTACATCTCTATATTAAAAAGATATATGTAAGAATACTGTAAAGTCCAGCCCAGCCCCAGAAGTCAAACTGATTGTGTACTCAGTGTAGCTCTTCATTAAGGCAGTCGAGAGTCAATCCAGACAGCGGTGTAGATGGACCGAGAACATACCAGTTCAGAGATTCCAAAAACATCACACAAACATTCTCTGAGGCAGCCAAAGATGAACCAATCCATTTGTCAGTGTAGTAAGGCTGCCATCTTGTGGTCACAAATATGTTGACCTGAGAGGAGCAATGAGAGATGGACGTGGTCCAAGGCCAAATAATAGCAAGAAAATTGTTTTTAATTAAGTGCTGGTAAGTTGGACAGATGTCACTGTTTCCTATCAAAGTGTACAAATTACACTTTTGTGGATAAAACCATAACAGTAGAATTAGGTGAAATGTTGGTCGTCCCTTCACTTACGGCCTAAATGTGAAGCTGTTGAAGACTGGTCAGGTCAGCTCATTGTCTCCTTCCCTCTACCTCAAGTAAAACACCACACAGATAACTCGGCTTCAAGTCTATGCACTATTTAGTAAGCACCAGACAGTCTCCGGCCTGTCTTTCAGGATGTCTTAGGCAGGAGAAGTTTATGAACGATCAATACAGGACCCGGAGATGATTGAACACTCAACACAGTGTAACAGTATTGAACACTCAAGTGTGGCTATGTTTCCAAAGAACTAGGATTATACAGCCTCATATAAGGTCAGTGTGCACACAATGCCTTATCAAACGCATGATGCTTTCTCGATTGATCCTAGTCTTGGAGTTGAGTTATCTGTGTGGCATTGGCGTAGGAAGGAGCTGCCCTAACCTGTCTGTGCCATAAGTGAAGGGAAGAGCAACATTTCTTCATCAAAGTGTATTTTCTAATAATCCCTATCAACACTCAGAACATAAGACAGAATCTATAATGAACATAAGACAGAATCATTAAGGAACATAAGAATCTAACACAGTTATGTTGTACTTCAACAAACCTGGGTGGTAAGTCAGTGTCTTGTTTAAATGATGGAGAACACAGCCGTTCTTCAAAAAGCCAAAGATGACGCCTTTTTGAGTGAACGATCTAATGTGCAGAGAAGGTAATGAATAGTGAGCAGTAATTTAAGAGCGTCCCTGAGTATCGGTGAGAATAAAACTGAGAGAATGAAGCCGTTAAAGCATGCTTATGAGGAGAAAAGGCAATGAATGAGACACACTGGTTGAAGAACATGAGCTGGCAGAGGAAGAATAAGCAGCAAGAAGGCTAGAAGCAACGGGCAAGAATCTAAAACCAAGGTGGAAGAAAACAAATCCCAGCTGACTCCAGAAACTTTTAATACAAACATCTGGCTCAGTTGCTTAAAACTTCAATGCACTGTTTGACTGCGTTTTATTCTTCAGACTAGTTAATGAAGTCCATAGTGGCTTCATGCCCTTGAAGGCACCTGCTCATTTTGAACTAAACTTTCTAATTAGCCAAAGGAGTAGTGCTGCTCAGTCACAGTGCATATGACTTATTGTTGCTTACAGGTTTAGACCCATGCTATTTGGAAGACCTCACGTGAGACGGGTTTAGAAGATGGGTTTAGATGTTGAGGTGTGAAATTACTCCAAAGATTTTATGGTAGAGTCAAGGATAAGTAAAAAGAGAAAAAAGCCAAGGAAATTGTTCAGAAGATGAAGTATAACACTCAGGGATCCCCCAGGAGAGGGCTACAGGGTAACAGGAACACAGCCTACTCCGAGAAGAGAGGCAATAAACTAACCAGTTTCTTCCAAGGCAAGAAAAATAACTTGGAGCTAACTTTCTATGAATATGCCAGTGTGAGATTCTAAACTGACTCCACTGATAATGAACAGGTCCTCTCCAGATGACGCTGCTGCAGTAGTGTGAGGATAGTTTGAAAGAACATTGGCACATATTCAGACTTCTGTGTCATTTTCAGCAAAAACCGGGGAGAAAATGGAAAATGGTTGAGAAGAGACAGAAAAAGCAGCCGTGAAATGGGATGCCACATAGATACGGAGGCAATGGGGAGTGGGGGTGGAGCGAGTCAACAGATTGGGAGGAGGTGGCGCTGATGTGGACTGGAGGTACTGTAAAGAGCAAAGGGAAGCTGAGGAATAAGGGGGTGGAAATGATGATCATGAGGCCTGATGAGATGTGCTTAGATGAGAAATGATTTGAGAGACGAGAAGGGAAGGAGAGGGACAGAGGAGCTCTTTTGGTGATGATCCAGGTTTAAGCGTGGAGGAGGAGGAGAGCTGAGAAGGTACTCAACAAAAGAGCACACTGGAGGCATGAAGGAGGAGGGGGCGAGAGAGCAAAGACTCGTGGGTAGACGAGCTAGGAGTATACACAACGTGTTATTGACTGAAGGCTTTTGGCGTTAATTGCATATTCCCTGTGATTGCTCTGTGAATTGCTGCTGTGAATGAAAATAACAGTCAGTTTGCAAAGCTAGAGAGAGAAAAAAGGTGAGGCAAGACAGGAAGAAAAAATGGTTTTGAAATCTCTGTGCCAATCTCATAAAGGGAACATTATTCATTGATTGTTTAAGGCATTCAACTTGGATCATTTTATCAGTCTGTATAATGACTGAATGTGATCCTGAGGCTGAATGGCTGCATGGAGAAACAGAGCCACGTGTTAAATAACCTGAAAATATCACAGCTGGTGCTTATTAAAGCCCATTACAGGGATCTACACATCACATATTAGCAAAGGTCGAAGGTCAACAAATTCATATTCACACTTAAGGTCCACACCTTCAGCACTGACATGAAACAAATCACAAACATCAGTTCAGCCTTTTGTCTGGTTCACAGAAATCTGACATTATTCATATACCATTCAGCTTTGATATCACTTGTGGGATTTAAAAGGAAGCTCTGAGTGTATTTACAAGTCTTTGAAGCCAGTGGCAAGTGAGCAGTCTATCACAATAGTCAAATGGCCTCCATGTAAGTCAATGTGACTCAATGGAAGTCAAGTGTCACTTCTTAATCAAAACTGGTTCCATAGTGTAATACATTGTTCTGTTGAGCACAATCCACCGATGAGATGCACTGCTGTTGCTTTACCTTAAAAAGTCATACAAGCATCTCCTCAGTGGACACTTTCTATTCTGTTAGTTTCATAAATAGTGAGGTTTCAAATTATATGCTTCAAATATAAAGACAGCTTTCAATATTTACCTCCAGCTTACTGCTGAATCTGATCTTGTACAAGGTTCAAAAGACAAAAGACAAAAATCAACATTGGTACTCAACAGCAAATGCAAAGAAGAGAACTGGTATGGAATGCCTAAGTTATGCAAGAATTAAAAATACACTAAAAATAAGAAAAAATAAACAAAAACAAAACAGACTTCTGAAGTGAATAAGCTCTAAAAAGATGAAGGCGCAGATACAATGCAATTGAATAAATCCTGAGGTGTGTACTGTCTACCAGGGTTTGGAAATCATATGGTAAGAATTAAATATTCATTGTAAAATGTATGATGATGATGATGATGTAGTTTATGAAGGGGAGTCTATCTGCAGCTCCAGAAAAAAACAGTGACTGAATCATCCAACAAAGAGTGTGTCCATTAAATTCTCATTAATTAAACAAACTCATTAATAAGGCGCTCTAAATACCTGTGAGCAAACTGCATGAAAGGATTGATGTGTTGCCTCACAATTGCTAACTTCAGCTCTTTCTGCCCGAGTTTAGCTTCTGATCACAAGAGTTTGGTCAGGAAATTATTTTTTTTCCCCAGCACCAGGCAACTAATCTTCCGCTGGGCACAGATAACCTATAGGCCTTGTCCAATGTTATCGTGAGTTCTCCTGTTAGTGTTAATTTGTAGCACACAGACATATGATTTGAGCATTATAATCCGACGTTCACTGCTGTCTTTGAACATATTGTAAACTAGATATTGTAATTTTTTCCTTGTAACATTGAATTAAAGTGTACATGTTTGAGATAGCACTTTACATCACCAATTCAGCCGAGTAGTCTAACAGTAGCAAAGTTAGATATTGCCCAATAATATGTCTAGGATGTAGTATTACTCTGGCATAGAGACCTCTCATCTTCATGCACTTCATACAAATTGAGTTTACTATATTTTGTACTGTACATTTTAAACCTTTAGTTTTTAGGTTTTAGAGTTTGGAAGAACCTGACGTGGGGGAAACAGGAAGTTCTTATTAAACTGCCCCACACTTGCATTAATGAACTTATTTTAGTATCACTGGAACACTGACACAGTGCCACTATTTCATCAGATTTCATTTTTAGGATTCCCGGGCTGAAAAAAAAAAAAATCAGGAAAAAAATAATGAGCTTTTTAATTTAGCTACAAGACATATGATGTACTTTGTGTGAATATTGGCTTTAAGTGGAATAGATACAGTAGGTTCAACTATGAATAAGTCCATTACCATTGCTATTCACTAAATTCTTGGATCTGGCATACCATCATTATTAATAATTCCTAATCAACTACATTTGAAACGATTTTCAAAGTTTGTGACCTATTAGCACCGCTATATTTGAAGTATATGGCCATTAGTCAAAGCGTCTTTCTGAAGCCCCGTCTTTACACTGCAGTGACATTAACACGAGTTCACATAGACATGCACAATAGTCCATTAGTGGCACTACACAGCACAGCACATGTGTCAGAGATCAATTTCAATTCTCCAGTTAGGGAACAAATCAGCTCCCAGCCTTTCATCTCTTCAGCCTCTCACTCTGCCCACCTTTCTCTATTGATCCCTGTCACTCTCTCATGAGCCGAGATTCCTTCTCCCGCTCTCGTCTTATCTGTCTTTCAATATTGCACATTTTACATGTCTATTTGCTCTCTATCTTTTCATCTTGATTGCCTACATGTAAATATCTGCAGTGTTTCACCCTTTGCTGTCTCTACATGTTTCTCTCTCACCTCTGTCCGTTATCACTGACAATGACCCAACCCTAGATCCACACACAGCTCATTAAATGAAGTTAATTTCCAATCCATGAAAAGCTATTGACCCTGTGCAGAGGTTGCACACATTGTCAATTTCTATTGAACAGCGCATTTCTGTATGCCTGTCTGCCCCTCACTTTGATCAGCTGTCTGCATGTCCTAAAGCTATCTACCTGGCTTTCCATTTAAGTCCTGCTGTTAGAAGCAGAGTTTATTTACTTAAGCATGATAATCCAAGAGTGTTTTTTTCTCTTTTTGCATTTTTTAATGATAGACTGTCACTGCTGGGATATTTATGCTCTCCAAATCCTTTTGATCACCTGTTAGTCAGCATGGGAAATACACCAAGATGACTTTCCCCTCCAAGTATCCATTGATCGCACTTAAGTTTGTAAAAGATTATGCAACTTTCTGCTTTTTGTCTCTTGTCTTGCCTTTTATACACTCTTTTTCTGCTTTAAACATTAGAACAAACAATCAAACCAAAGTCTAAGAGACATCATCCTCTTTTAATGATAAACATAGACCTCCTTTACTGAGCACATATTCACAAGTGCATATAACATCTGAATGCTTAAAGAAAATGTAAGGCTTAGTCTGAAAGATTTCTGTCTGGATGCAGGCTTTATTTTCACAAGATAAGGAAATGTTGCCCTGAATGCTTGGGTGTTTTACTTTGTGTGAATGCAGTGACGCTAAAAGCAGAGAATAAGATGGAAATGAGTGAATGCTGCTGACCACTTCAAAGACTTTTTGAGAAAATAACATGCAAAACAAAACGTCACAAATTACTGTAATTTTTAACAACAAAGTGGTGTGACGACAAGTGGTTGAACACCGTGGTCTGAATGTTGAGAAATAAAAAGAAAAAAACTACTGCCACAAGGTTAGGTGCTTTTAATATGCCACAGCACATATTTGCTTCCTGAGTAACAGCATGGGCCAAATAGACAAGCAACCACGAAAAAGAGGGATAAACATAACTGCGAGTATGCATTTGTTGTTCTATGTTTGCATTTATACATTCATTCATACACAAGTTGTTTTGGTTTTATAATAATATTAATAATATAATTTTTAAGGAGGGTTGTATGGGTGGACAGACTATTCTCCGTACATTCTGCAGATACAGAACAGAAATAACACGTATTTTAGTGATGTGGGCGTCCCATAAAGGCAAATACATCTGAGTACATTTGTAAACAACACTGGAAAATCTTCTATCACATTGTCTTGCAGTGAAAGTCATTATATTGGGAACTATTTTATGCCTTAGTATTCTTACGCCAAAAGACCAAAGCGCTGTAAAGAAAAGGCACGCAGTGTGGTTCTGACTGTCTGCAACAACTTCTGAAAAATTCAGGCCTTGGCTTCACATCTGAGTGTTGCATGAATAGCTCTGCTGTGTCTCTCCAACACTTAGTGGAAGAATGGTAAATAGCCCCAAAATAATGGCTGTTTTATTGCGAGGTAATATGATGTAAAGTTTAATTTACAGGGTCCATATTAATGTGTTTATGCCTTGGTTGGTGTTTAAAATACATTTTGTCACTGTGTCACTAAAATAGGCAGCCAGAAGCACCAGTCGAGCTTTCTTCTTCAGACAACCCGAATGTAACACAGATAAGATTCCAGTCTATCCAAAAGGAATCCAACATGGAAGATGAGCAGAAAAAGAGTTTAAACAAAGCCAGCACATTAAAAAGTATAATTGAGTCTGGGTCAATATACCATCCTACAGATCAATATGAGACATGAATAACCTCCATAACCTTCTCAATCCCACTACTGTCATGTTCCAATCAGATCTTTTCAGTTTATAAGAACGCAATTTACACTCTCCCGTGAACTGGTCAGTCAATGGGAAAAGCTTTTCAATATGAGGTGCCCTATGTTCATAAAATGGCTCCTCATATTCTCTGTTCTTCATATATAAGTGGGACCAGCCTATTGGGCCGTATGTTTGTGGGTATTTGAATGTTAGAGGGATTTCGTTATTGTATGCTGGCATGTGCTGTGATCCTGATGGACCAATGCTACGGGCGAGTCAGGACATACAGCAACACAATAATAATAACGCAATAATCAGTATACACAAGACAATAAAGTAATGTATGCCGCAACCTGTTAAAGTGTGCAATATTTCACTGCATTGTAGTATGGTAATAAAACAGATACACAGAGATTAACCTTAGTCCCTGTTTACAGATGCCACATAGGTCAAGGCCACAATAGCCACCATACCAGACAAACCACAAATAATCCATCTAAAAAAAAAAAAAAACTAACTTAGCCCAACTTAATGTGTCACATGAAAAAGAAAAACAAATAGAGCAGACTTAGCCTTAACCACTGGCCTAAAGCATACACAGCTGAAACACAAAAAGGCAAGAAACACAGTTAATAACGGCCAAACCGAAGTTAACATACAAAGTAAACATTAGGGACAGTTCTCGTAATCATTCGTGCACACGAGTCATTTCAAGTCAGCAGTCATCTTCATTTCACAAACAAAACCTGTCTGATTCCCTCCTTCTCTATATGCCCCACATGTGTACATAATTGAAAATAAATAGATAAAATGGTACGTATAACACAAAGCCACCTTTGAATGTTGACTGATTCTTGATTAGATGCTGTCATCTAATGGCTTTGATGAAGCTCAAACACCCAAATCAAACGTTGTAAATTAAACTGAGCCTTCATTCCCTCAAGATCCTCACTCGTTCTTTTCTTCTAAAGGTCTTTAATTATGCTTGTGGAAAGTTGGCAAAGTCATATTTTTAAAATGCATATGAAGTGATTTATGAGCTGTTGAAAAAACATTGATTAAAAGATTTATATTATATTACATGATATTATATTTAAGCTTTTATAACAAGAATGTATTTTTATGATTTTTTTTTTTTTTTATTTCCATGCAGATTGGTAATAAATGGATGTGAATAGAAATCAACCTTCAATCAACCATTTCACCTTAAAATATTCCCACTGAGCATGGAAGAGCATTGGTCTGTTTTAAGGCATTCAACATCAGTGTGGACATGGCTGTTTAGGCCTGCTGTGTATTAACAAATCTCAAATCAGAAACAATAGTCGTGAGGAACATCCTACAGGTCCATGGATCACAGGAGAAATTTAGGAACTAACAAGCTGCCCTGGCTTCAAGGTGACAGGTCGTGTCCTGAGTGAGACTGGGGGCAGTGGGAAGCACAGGGAAAACAGGGCACAGGGAAGAACAACAAAGACAGAGAAAAATGGCAGCGGACAGAGAACAGGAGGAAAAGGGTGAGGGAGGCAGACAGCTAAATTGACTTTGAGGAGGTTAAACTCTCAGTCTATGCCCAGAAGAGACCGATTATGATAAGGAGAAGAAAGGAGAGAGAAGAGCCACATATTTCATTAAGTAAAAAAAGCCAAGAAAACACAGCGAAGGATGAATGGTTCCCTTCCCTTTTACCTGCACTGAAAGACAGGCTAATTAGGTTAGTAGCTAATTAGCTTGTTTGGATTCACTAAGTCACCTTGACCCAAGCTCTGACCCACTGGCTGCTGCTAAACACAAACACAGACAAAAAGATGCACACAAACAGTCAAAGAGAAACATTGGCGCTTACAATTACACACAAATAGAAACACTGGGAGAGCTGTACAAGTAGCAGCACATATTTTTATTGGATTGCTTTGTGGAGGTCAGGTGCAATGAAATTAATCAGCTTCTCTCCCACAAGTTCAAAACTCATACGCCCTCTACTACTTCATGCAAACTTCTAAAATGTAACCAGAGGAGTTGCTCATTATTATCATAAATAGTTCATTGACTGGATGTAAATATGAACTAGAATGTTTACATTATAAAGACTATAGATCAATATTCTCAATTTGTGTAACCTGAAATTTGAACTCAACATCAACTGCTATGTTTGGAGCATACACAAACATCGGAGGTCATTAACACTGATTAATGCCTTCATGAAAGTACTGCTGACACCCCTGCACAGATTTGGTCCAAAGCCCTAATGCATGTTTTCCTGAACCATCATGCTCCAGTCCCATCTTCAGTGTTTACGTAAAAGATATAGACTGTAAGTAAACACGAAGCATTAAATGAATCCATCACATCTGAACAGAGCGCAAAATGCTTGGAAACCATTACTAAAATGGATTTCAAGGAAAGCCTCTACTGTTTCTGCTCATTGCAACAGTACGACAGGCATGCTACGGCTACTGTAACACAACATATGAAGGCATTTATGTTTAATTATCTGCATAGATCCACTCAATGACAAAATACATAACAATTACTGTTTCGCCAGTCGGAGTCTTTAGTTTGTGTGTTAGTATAATAACCCTTTAGTGGTGCAGAGGTCATCTGAGAGATCAAAAGCTGTGGTTATCACTACTGGGCATTCTTCAAATTCTGTCGACATACCACAGACAAAGCAAAAAAAGAGGAACAACATACAGTGTAAATATATCATTTGTGTAGCCAGAGCCATCTGACAAATAAAAAAATATATTTTTTATACACACAACATTCCAGTACTCCACAATCTTTGGCTTCTTTTGAGATGAAAGGATTTAAGCTATTTGTCTAGATGATTATTTCAGAATTTATATTAAAAAGTCAGTTTTGTCGTGCATCACAAGTGACTGCATGCCTGTGGCAGCAGAGAAACAGCAGCAGAGACACTGTGCCCTGTGAGATCTCTGTGCATGGTTGCATTTTACCGACTCTGGCCGCACTTTCCCTTGAGCTTTACTGAAGTTTCCTTCCTTCCTTGTTCTCACATCTTCACTGCTGTCACTGTAGCTATTAGCAGGCACAGAAATAAAGGATAAACAAAAAAAAGTGCGTGTGTTGAGTGAAGCTGAATATCATGAACCAGCAGCAACAGGCAATACGAAGTGGACATTGTCACATTCATTCACTGTGGACAATTTCGATTCACCAATTCACCTATACACACATATCTTTGGACTGTGGAAGGAAGCTGAGTCCCCAGAGAAAACCCCCAGTTACATGAGGAGGACATGTGGACTCTCACAGATCTAATAGATTTATTTATTATTTAACAGAGAGGGAGACCACTGACATCCAGAACAGCAGAAAACAACATTCATTTAAATGTTTATTTAAAAAGGTTGCTCTCAATGATTGAGAACCCCTCATCATCGTCCATTCATTGTTTAAAATAAAGTGATCCTTGCACAGCTAAAACTCACCAGGGCCTATCAAATTATACAAAACACACAATACTGCCTCAGCGATCTTACTAGCTAGCACTAAGAGTGAGCCGAGTATCTTCTGTGTCACAGTCCCTGTAAGACAATGACAATAAAAAACTGAAAAAGAAATGCCTGTAATTTGTTTCCAGCTTGATGTAAAGTCAAGTAAAGTAAAGCTGAGGGTTGATGTGAAGCAACACTGCTCTATCTTGCAGTGAACATAATTCCTTGTAACCAGCCAAAAAAACAAAATAAAAATAGAAAAGAAGATTTCTTTGAGGCTGTGTTGATCTCCCATTACAGATGCACTGAAAAGCACACTGCAAACCCCCATTGTGTGTTTGCTGTTTTTTGTTGGGGGAGGATTGCAGCCTTTGTACAGTGTACTATCCTCTATAGCATTTCCTGACGCCTCACTGTGCTCTCTCTGTGAGAATCATGAGCTATGGCACTAGCACGTAAACATGTAAACACAACATGTCTGTTACATCTGATTTGTGCTATAGAGTTGTGGTGGAGTTTTTTTGTAATTACACACTAGCTACTGAGCAAAAAACAATCCTGAACAAAATTAATTGAAGGTAAGATGATGCTTGTGCTTGACTACCTGTTCAAACACGAACACTGAACATGGCTATCTGGAGCCAGAAGCTTGTAAACAGTGATTCTACTTTCTGCCTGGATAAACATGAGAGACTAGTCCATCTGATTTCACTCTTTCATTCTGTCACTCCATCCCTTACCTCCCATCCTTTAAGCCCTCCACTCCTAATTTGTTTTGGTTCTCTATCGCTGTGGTACATACCATCTCACTCGCCACTAACACAAGCCTGGTCTTTTCTCCCTCACTTGCTTTCAATTAGTCCTCTTGTCCATTTCTTATCACGGGCCTCTAATTCCAGCGGCTCTCCCTTGATCCTCCTATTTCTTGCTTCCTCTTTTTCCTTTTTCCATTTGATTGCCATGGTTTGCTGACAGAAAACTTCTCATCTCTTTTGTTATGCCCTATCTTCTGCCTCTGAGACAGACATTTCCTCATTGTTTGAAAGTCTCCGGGTCCACCTTCCTTGTCTTGACAATGTGCAACTCATTGCCCCGTCATCCATCCATTTATTTTCTCAGTTGTTCGTTTGTTAATTCTTTTGATTAAGTTTGTTTTTCTAAAACACAGCAGACCCCGAAAGGAATTCACAGAGAAAACCTTCTTTTTTAATCAAATATTGTTCCTGGGCAACAGAGTGGCTCAATGGTTACCTCTCCACACACCAACTGCTGCCTGTTTCAGCACCCATTCTTTTCAAATACATAGCAGAATTGACAATAGTCTGCATTAACGCTGTCTAAACTTAATCAAAAGTATGTAACAATGACAGTGACTGCCAAAGTTTCATTTTTCCTCTACATCTTTTCCTAACCCTGGTCCCTAACAAGTCATTTTGTGTTAAAGCCAATCTTTAATCGAGATTCACATTTCAGCAGATCATCATTTTTTAACTTGGGGTTTTAGGGTTTTAAGTGCAACATGGGAATGTTCATTAACCTGTAGTGACAATGAGGCTATTGTTTGCTGCCTTTATGTTTTAGAGCTAGGATGGAAGCTAGTGCTGGTACAACAGAGACAATTTGCAAAAAAAAAGTAATATGACTACCTTTTTCTGGTTATTATGAGTCGTTTTTAGCATCTACAGAGTCGCCACAACCAAAATTTAAGTTTCTCAGGACACCTGAAGCAGCATGAGCCTTCATACAAAGGACATGGCTATTTCATATCCATACAACCGATATGGCTATATTTGACATTCTTCAAAAAATCAAATTAATGTATATATCACCCCAGCCCTACATCAGATCAGAGGACCAAACATCTGACAAACCAGTTACCCAGGCATCAATCTCACTCTGGCGACCTCTGACCACTTCTTTCTTTTTTTTTCTCATTTGACAAACACAATTGAGTACTAAGCAACACACTAATTCTAACAAAATTCAGTAAAATCTATTTGGATCAAGTAAAAGAAGAAAAATGCTGTACAAAAATGCATACTATTTGGTGCTTTCTCTCTCACACACAAAGAAAAGTGACTCCAGCCTCAGATGAGTACAACATGGAATATGTCAGTGTCATTTCTGACTCGAGTCTAAGTGACAGTCTCCAGAAACAGCCTTAGGCCAGGCTCAGAGCTTGTTCATAAATTGATCAGTAAAGTCTGCCTATAGTCCGCACTGTGCCACATGACATTTAAAAAAACATTATTTTAAAATCATGCTTTTGTTATTTGCTTCAAGAATGCACATTTCCAGTTAATAATCATTCTTGCTGAATTTAGCCATTGGCACTTTGGGTTTGGCCAAGGTAAAACAGGATGAGAAAAATCTCAGTCAGTATGTGTCACATACACTTTACAGCATTATTTCTCAAAGTAAGTTTGGTAAATATGTTGCAAGGACAATGTCTATATAGTCTTTTTATAGTTCAAACAATCAAACTTCCAAGTATCTTACTGAAGTCGGGGCTTTTTACTGGATTAAAAATAGTATTTCTTATATTATTTTAGCCATATCAACTGTCAAATAATGCAAATAATGCAATAGTAGAAAATAAACCAAATAATGTGTGAAATATCAAGTTGAATTGGAATTATAACATTAAATCAAGGATGGACAGAGACAATGATTGTCATACACCTTGTAGTCTTGTGTACATTTAATCCATGGTGCACAAGCCTTTCATCTGAAGAGAGGACTGGTATTGAGAATAGCTGAGTGCCACAGCATGTAGTTATTCTGAACACAGAGTCCATATGGCAACTCATTTTAGTTGGCACTGAATGTTTGACTGTGTCTAGTCGGGGCGTGGGCTGTGTAGCCTGTGTAGCCTGTTAGTAACCTTTCTGTAAACCTGAAAGACATCAGCTCTGAACAGCAGTAACAATGCCCTGGTGACACTGCTATTGTACATGTACAATGAATTTACAGACAAAGCAGAATACGTGCAAACCCTTCCGTGATAAAAAATAAATAAATAAATAAAATGGTAGTCTATGCCAAAAACAACTAGCATGGTCTAACAATGAAAGGACATAAGGCCTTTAGGGTCTGCTGTGGACAATTCTTGTAAATGCGCCTGAAGATCTTATGTTGACCATATGGACACCTTGTTATGCACAGAAAGACATTCTCAGTGAGAGTCCACAGCCTAATATCATAGTGATATTAACCCACACTTTCACGCTAGCACAGATACAAAAGTGCATGTCCTCCCCTGAAAATGCACCTAAATGTAGCGTAACTCTGAAACGTGAAGATGGCACCCACTTTCAGACTAAAGTCAGCCATAGGTACAAACGAATCAAAGCGCTGTAGTGACACCCACTGGTTACATGAGACATGTGTAGGCTACAAATCCATACAAGCACTCGCCCATTATGGAGCTTAGTTAATGAAAAACACAGTGAGTTCAAGAGGCCCTTGTGTGTGTTTATGTTTGTGTAGACTCATGGAAATGATCCTTGAACCTTTTATTGCCTCTTATTGCCTCTCATAAAAACTTTAATCTATGACTTGGATTTCTTGGTCTCTAACAAAGTTGATTCGTCACATGGATGGAGACACTTAATCACAGCTATCACCGGTTTAAGATTGGTGGAGTATGCTTCACACGCAACACGGTTACCAGGCAATGTTACTGTAATCCGAGTCCACACTTCCTGATTGGTATGGGTTTCATAAACTACAATCAGCACACACTTAAGGGGCTGTGACTGACTATGACTGTCTGTTTCTTGAGCTATAGATAAGGACACCCTGCCTGGCAGAGCTGCACACTGCCACTTTGGATTTACCCTTTTATCATACAGATGTTTAATTTAGACACATCAGGTATTTTATTTATTTTATTATTTATTATTTATTTATATTATTTATTTACTCACTCGTTGTTACATATGAACCTGATATCATTTTTTTCAGCCATGTACAGTAATCAGTAATCAAGTAATTGTTTAAAATTATTTTTCTTTTGCTGCAGTAAATCTAAAGACAACGCTCTAGACAAGATGGAAGAGCTTAAAAACAGAGGAAAGAACCGAGAACATCGACACAAGTAAGAACAAGAAAGTTTTTTGATCTGTTTTATTGGTGTAACAATGTTAAATGGTGACTTTATTTAGTTATCGCACTCCTCAGAATTTAATTAGGCGGAGGAAGTACATGCAAACAACAGATGAGCCTGCGTTTTAATTTGGAAAAATGTATTTGTGTGCCTACTTATGTTAAAGATTTAGTTAGTGTGAGATTCAATGTGTCTGTGTGTGAATAAAGCAATGTTTTACTTTAAAAACATGCCACACACAGAAACTTGAAACAAGGCAGCGACTCCTTTGCAATCTTTCATTGCTACCTGGATGGATATTGGTAATAGCTATTTTTTATTAAATCAGTGGCTGAGTAATATAATAGAGTTTTGTATTTCTAGATTTCCATTTGATGTGATTTACCGTTTAAGGAAATAGTTAATTTCCCTTGTGCGCTGCTCTGCTACTGCACTTTATTGCTGTGAGTGATGTCATTCAACAGACAGCAATTGCTTTCAGGGGAGTGCTGCTCATTTTAAAATGTACATGCCACAGTTGTAATCAAAAGCTGGCTATTGATGCCCTTCTTGTTAAATAACACTACAACTATTTTTAGAAGGAATACATAATGTAAAGATTTGGACTTTCAGCATTACCACAAAATGTATGTGGCTATAACAACATGTATACTCCGGCTGAAACAGTTTTTTTTTAAACAAAATATTTTCAGTGCCTCATCTTAGAATGTCTGGTTTCGAAAGTGAATATTCATTCATTTATTCAATTTGTACCGCTCAAGGTGGGCTGGAGCCTATCCCAGCTGCGTCTGGCGTGAGACGCACCGTTCCCCACCTTTAGTACCTATGTGCAGACAGATGAATCCTGCCAGGCAGGCTCAGGCAGGTCCACCTGGACTTGTGCATAACTTTGATAATTGCTATAGTTACACATTCAAAGATCAGAATGTGTTATCAATTCAGAGAAGCCCACACCCTGATATCTGCCCAGCACTTATTCAGACAATACAGGACTATCAAAAGTGACATACCATTAAAACAACTTAGCAGTGACGGCCCTGCTGAAATGAAAGCCACACTGGTTTAAATCAAAACTGACTGAAATGTTTCCAGGTAAACATATGCAGCAAAACCAATATTACACATACATATTAATAAATTATTCTATATCATATGCTGTATTTGCAGGTAGAACAGAGGTGGGTTTGAGGGATGGGGAGGGGTTCATTGAGGCAGACGCAGAGTGACTGCTGTGTGCTGTGTGTAATGACAGTATGACAGTCTCACTCGACACAAAGTTTAATCAAATCAAAACAGTCCTCCATTTGTAAGAGATTATGTCCAACAGTTCATAAATGTAGCCTCTGATTCATTAGGCTGTTAATGTGTGCGTAAATGAAGTTTCTTTCTATTGTTTGTGTGTGTCACAGAGAAACTTGGGATCCGTTTCAGCTGAACCCTGTCGGAGCTGAAAAGGAACGCAAGAGACCATGTTTTCAACTGGCCCAGTACCTGGTGGCAGTTATCGTGGGGGTGTTTGTTCTGACCAGTGCTGTTATAGCCAAGGTATCTTAATCTATCCAAATGAAAAAACTCATTTAGTATCCAAATAAACCAAACTCATACGCAATACGGCCACAATACAGCTCAACACAGAAGATTTTACTTGTTTGTATTTGTACAATAATATATACAACGTACTATATATGTGAGTTTCTTTGCAGACTTATTTATATATTATAGATTTATATATTATAGATTTATTCAGTTTCATTTCAACTAGTGTCCTTTATTCTTACAGTATATTCATGTTGACTTGACTTACAGTAATTGTACTGCTATTCCTGCAGATGATTTTAAATGTTTATTGTGGTTCAACTAGTGAACTTCCTTATTGGCATGGCTTCAAGGTTGCTTAATATGCCATAAACCGACAACTCCGTTAAGCAATTCATAATAAAGGCTCTAGTCTTTTCTATTGGCATCACATAACTTCTCTCTGTCTCTGTCCTATCAGGGCTCCTTATTGGTGCTATCAACTCTGTCCAGTCCGTCCTCCATGCGCAGCCCAAAGGAGAAACAGTTCTATATGCTGATGTTAGTCTTCTGCCTAGTTTGCCCCAACTTTCTGGTGTTTATTAAATCACTCTGGAGATGTGCTTTCAAGAGCTTTGTGAGACCTAACTTCAAGACCATGTCATTTGTAAGTTTCCCTTGAGCAATAACAAATTTAGCTATTACTTTATTGTCACTAATATAACACAGTCATAAAAACTCGTGATACATTTAGTGCTGTGTCTGATATTTCACCTGGTAACAACCACTGAGAACAAACACATCCACTGAACAAAATAAATAAATTACTGTTGTGTGCTGTGTAAAACATACTTATGCATTGAGATGTAGCAGATGCTTAGGTAAAATGGTATAATCTTGGATTTGTCTTGTCAGATTTGTGCTATTGAGTGTTTGGTGTCTCTGGGAACCTCAGTCTTGGTGCTAGTTGTCATGCCACAGTTTGACGTACTGACAAATCTTTTCATCAGTGGAGGAGTGTGCATCATGTCTGCAATTCTGCAGATTGTATTCAGGCTACAGAGCGAAACTTGGAAAATTTTGTTTCCAGTTTGCTCCCTCATTCTCACAGTGGCAGGTAAACCTTATAAAAATGTGTAGCCCATTTGAAGGGTTTAGGAAAATTAGACAATTAGTTGTTTTCTAATGTCTGTTTTGGACGACTTGATGTGATTAACTGTTTAACTCACTGTCTACTTCACAGGCTACTGCCTCCTAGGACTGGACTACTATGTTCGCGTAACAATGTTTGTAGACAGACAGGGTAACGACTGCTTCATTTACATTGGGATTGGCATTCTCTCATCACTTTTAATCTCCCTCTGCTGGTGGGAAAATCCACTTCAAGCTACTAACCGCATGCAGGTAATGTATAGAAATTAAAAACTCAAAATGCAATTTAAAGGGAGAAAGAATGTTTCTAATTTATTTTGACCTAACTACAATTTTAACAATGATTTCTCTCTTACAATGTCTGTTCAGGGGACACTGCAAGAGCTGGAAGGCTTTCGGGACTTTGTGTTTGTCATCAGCAGTATTTTAAGGATAATCATGATAGGTCATTATCTCATATTATCTTTCTGAAGACACAGTATTTTATTGCTGTTCACAGCATATTTACATCTCATGTCAAACATCAAATAAAAATTCAAATGGTCAATGGTTTTCACTTTAAAAAGCAACATATTAGTTGCACGTTTTTTTGTACTACTAATATTGATCATCTCTTTTGTGTTATAGGGGCTGTGTACCTGTTCCACAATGTCCTTGTGACAAAGACTCTCATATGGTCAGATTTTAACATACAGGAGGACGAATGGAGACTACTGCAGATAGGCCTCGGCCTGTTCTCCTTACAAGTACGTCAAAGAGACAAAAATCTGCCCACAAAAAAGGGTGACATAGCAAATATTATACGCAGCCTTACTAAATCTTACTTTAAATATATCTTAGGCCTTTTCTTCAGCTGCCTGCCACTGGTTTGGTGTGGTTGCCTGCAAAATTCACTCTGTTAGAATGAGTTTTGCACTGCCAGTGTGTTGCACAGGGCCCTCTGTGCTTCTGTTAGGACTGATACTGTTCATAACCGAGGCACAGACATTAGCTGGAGCAGAGCAAGGGAGCATTACAGGTGAGTGTTACAAATAATCCATTAGGCTATTCTTTAATCATGTTTTTAAATCAGTTTTTTTAATTTAAAGTTAATCTTTTTTTTTTCTCAACTCCCTACTGATTATCACAGCAAATATTTATATTGAGAAGTCCACAACGTTCAAAGGACCTAGCATTAGCACTAAATCATACTGTACCATTCTGTATTTTTATTTCAGGGTTTTGTGCAAGCCTTGTGAATCTGAACAACAAAAACACAACTTCTTTGGTCATGATAGAAATCACCAGGAGCATCTGTCGCACATCACTTAACAGGTAAACGTCCAACCAAAGTTCATCATTTTGTAACACTGTATTTGTTTGGGTCGATTTGGTTAGTATTCACACAGAACTTTTTAACAAACAAACAAAAAGACTTTTCCTACGCCATAAATCTTGTGATCAGTTACACAAGTCGTGTCCTCCTATAAGAGACACCTTGCTTTATGAAACAGCAGCATCTGTCGGCTCTGGGCTGAATGTATTGTCACCTCAGCCACCATCTTCACTGGTTTAACAGAGAATATAAAGAAACAGCCACAACAGTCTCATTATTATTTTATGCCCTGATAATTGCCACTTACCCCAAATGCAAAGTTTAACATTTGTTTTAATTCGCCTACTGAATCTCATAATAAAGAAACCTACTTCATAATTACTTCACGGAGAATGTAAGCACTCACAATGAGGCTGGAGGGGGGAGTAGGCAGTGCTGCTGGTGTTACTCTAAAGCAGAGTAAACTAAACCTTAAATCTTCATAAATACAAACAGAAGTCTACTTAAGTTTATTTACCGTATTTTCCGGACTATAGAGCGCACCTAAATATAAGCCGCACCCACTAAAATTTAAAAGAAATATATATTTTGTCACATATAAGCCGGACTATAAGCCGCCGATATCCAGGCTGAGAAATAAGATATTTACATAGAAAGATTTTGTACCATAAGTGTTTATTCATATACCTGAACTGATTGTTTCCGAACAGTGCCTGTAACACGGCAGTAAAAGTGCTGATCAAACAAACAGAAAAGTCATTGATGGTTTTATTCATCTTCCTCCTGTGCACTAAAACCAAGTTGCTTTATTTTTCTTCCTCCTGCGTACTGAAACCACTGAACACCAAACCACTGTCACTTTTTCTTCCTGCGCACTGTTAACTACGTACTATTAAAGTCGCTTCATTCTCCCGTGCACTGAAACCACAAGTCACTATTCATCTTCCTCCTGAGCATTGAAACAACTGAACACCAAACCACTGTCACTTCATTTGTTTTCCATTATGAGGGGGTGAGGGTGTAAAAATATTACCGTATTTTGCTGTTGTGCGTCTTGGGTTGCATGTGCTAAGAATAAAAACTGGCGCTTTCTTGTTTGTACTGACTACCGCTGCCTCGTTTGTCTCGTTTTTGCACTTCCTGCTAGAGCGCCCCCCTGAGGGCTGAAGAAAAATTCATAGAAAAGCCGCATCTCTGTATAAGCCGCATGGTTCAAAGCGTGGGAAAAAGGTAGCGGCTTATAGTCCGGAAAATACGGTAAATGTTTTTTTTATGATTTATTTTATTTTAATAGAACTTAATACATTGCTTTCTATTTAAAGTATATAACTGGTTAAAATTGGGGTACAGCGTCAATATTAATCCTGGGGTCCTAAATAGTATTGAAACGTAATGGTATTGTGAATGGCTTTGTGATCATATAGTTAGTCCTCTAAATTAATATAACATCATATTGTGATGAAGACCCCTTCTTTAGCGGTGGACTCGGTACAGTGAATTAATCCACTGAACCACTTTGACACCTGCTCAAACCAACCACGACCGAGCAGACCGCGCAGACTTGGTTCATTTAATCAGACCAAACGCATAGGTTGAGAAAGAGCTGAGTCCTTGAATGTACAAGAGCTTCAATGAGTAATCTATGCTAAAGTAGATATTAACAACACTGTATTTGTATCTGATTAACAGTTACTACATGCAGTGGCCTTTTGTCATTCTGGCTTTGGAGGGGGTGTGTATGTGGTCAGGCTTCGTCACCTGTACTTACTACGTGTGGAAGAACAAGGTAAAACAGATTACATTTATTTATTTATACATTGACGATAAGTCTTAAAAGCTAGCAAAGCAGCTGTGGGCTGTTTGTCTTGAGGCACTGTTGACTCTTGAGCAGTGGTGTCATGGCACTTTCATCTGATGTTTGAAACTAATCATAGTCACACAAAAGAAAGTGGACCAGGTGAAAACATCGGTCTTAGGGCATTAGTTATAGCAATGGACAGTAAAGACCCCATGTTTTAAGCTCAAGGTCCATGGGCCAAATCCTGCACTAAGAACATGTCCATGTAGTTCTTGTAGCTAATCAGTTCTAATAAAAATCAACAAAATGATTTGTTTAAATTTAAACTAAAGTCCCTCAACATTGACAAAAGCAGTGGTGTTTGCCCCTGAGCACAGGCTACATAAGGAATATTCTTTTCACCTGAGCTCTATAAATCCCTCTTTAAATGTCCACAGGATTGAACTCAATTCCCTTGTTGTTTCTGTCCCATTAGAAACACAGACAGCCCATCCCCCCAGACACACGCAGAAAGTCATAACAATTACACACTTGTAGACTTAATTAATGTCTCAGCATTGTTCACATGCACTTGCTGTCTGGGAAAATATTTTGAGATATATATTGTATGTCGAGATATGAACTAACTATATCAAGATATATTTAATAGTCCAAATCATCCAGCTCTGATTCAGGATTATCCAAAAAGTCAAGGCCAACGATGAGATTAGAGAACATCTCAAAGTCAGTAAGACGAATAAAGGAGTCTAACATCTTTAAACAATTTCTAAAAAGCTTCTCCCTGTCTCAGGTCCAGCGAATAGAAAGGACATCTCAGCTCTTTGTACGTCGGCTCTATGAATCCTGCTTTATTGATCTGTCTTTGTTACTCAACACTAAGATGAAGGTCCCAAGAGCCCGAAACCAAGAGAGGTAAAGTTTATGCTAATGTTATTGTGAGAAAAGTATTGTATCTGTCTATTTGGATCCAAAAACAACACCTCTGACTTCATCCTCCTCAACAGCCAAGATGAAGCACAGAACTGTGTGATCTATCTCTGTGCCACCATGTGGCATGAGACCTACGATGAGATGCTTAAAATTCTTACCTCCATGTTCAGGTCAGACACAAGCACAACAGGTTATTACAACATGGTTGCATTAATTACAATAGTTTTATATGCATCAAATAGAAGAGCTCTAAATGAAGTTAATGGTAAATAAATGCATCAAATAATGATCTGTTGTCACGGAAATGTGTTTTAGGTTGGACCGCTATCGAGGTGACCCAAAGAAGCAGCACAATGATCGCTTTAACTTTGAGGCTCACATTTATGTGGATGATGCTTTTATGACTGAAAAGGGCACAGGAAAAAGACTGGTTAATTCTTATGTGAATGATTTAATAAATGTTGTCGTAGAGGTTTACAGGTGAGATGATTTTTTTACATAAGCATCCGACTGCATTCCCATTAATTTTTAAGCTAAAGCATATTTCCTTTCATTTAGAGTGTTTACTCACAAAGAGCCGGATGACGTGTCAATCATTGAGACTCCGTACGGTGGCAGGCTCCTACTTGTTCTGCCAGAGGGCAACATGCTCTTTGTCCACCTTAAAGACAAAAGTCTCATAAGAAACAAAAAAAGATGGTCACAGGTATGGACCAATGTTAAAGGCTTTGGGAGATTTTATAACTATATATTATTATTTTCTATTAAATGAACTGCATGTGATTTTGTTTTTCAGATTATGTATTTATATTACCTGCTAGGATGGAAGGGCTACGTTACCAAGAATCCTCAAAAAATAAAAGTAGGAGAGGCTTTTGTGCAAATACTTAAACGTATTTCAATCTAAACACATTTTTCAACTGCTAAAATATCAATCTTTTGCCCAGTATAAGAAAGATCCAAGAAAAGAAAGTATGAGATCACTGGATCGGGAGATCTTCATCTTGGCTCAACATGACAGTGAGAATGACAACAGAAAATTCATTTCAGATGACAACACTTACATCTTGGCTCTGGATGGAGACACAGACTTCCAACCTAAAGCTGTAATTCTCCTTGTAGACAGGTCAGTGTGGCATTAGTCAAAGGTGTGCTTAGACTAGTGGCTAGTTGCCACACACATAGGCTTTGTAAATTTGCCATCAATAAAATGAACTGGTGTAGTTTTAAGTAATATTTCTAAATATAAAAACAGGTTAAGGATGTATGAAAATGTGGGAGCAGCCTGTGGTAGAATTCATCCAACTGGAATGGGTAAGATAACCCTTTTAGCCACACATCCGTGTGCTTTGCTCTGGTGTAAAGGGACCTCATATTGGAAATCTACTGCCTGTTCAGGTCCAATGGTCTGGTACCAGAAGTTTGAGTATGCCGTGGGACACTGGTTACAGAAGACGGCCGAGCATGTGTTTGGCTCTGTGCTGTGCAGCCCGGGCTGTTTTAGTCTGTTTCGTGGTTCAGCCTTAATGGATGACAATGTACTCAAGAGGTACACAACAAAGGCCTCACGAGCTGCAGAATATGTGCAGTACGACCAAGGTCAGTGCAGTAACACTCTTGGATTCTTGATTCTTGGTTCTCTGACAGTGATGGGGACAGTGAGTGGGACTAAATTTTGGGAATCAACACAGCACAGTAAAGAAGTTAATTAAGCATGGTAGAAATTATCTTTAAATTAATAATCTTTTATCAAGTCAATTTTTTCCTTTATAGGTGAAGATCGTTGGCTGTGCACTTTATTATTGCAGCAGGGATGGCGAGTTGAATACAATGCTGCATCAGACGCTTACACTAATTCACCACAAGAGTTCAAAGAATTTTATAACCAACGTAAAAGATGGGGTCCCTCTACACTTGCGAACACACTGGACCTTTTACACAGGTAGGTTTCACATTTTAATGCTATATATCTGTAACTTTTTTTTTTTATTTACTGCATTTGTCGTCTAAATTGCAGTGGTGCCGAAACAGTGAAAAGAAACTCCTCAATCTCCAGACTCTACATTCTCTACCAGATGTTCACTGTTGGTTCATCTATTCTTGGACCAGCCTCTGTGACGCTTATGATAGCAGGTAATGTCAGCTCTGGTCAGCTAATCCACTAACCAACAGTAAGTCCCACGTTCACATTCATATCCTCTCTATCTGTGTATGTTCCCAGGGGCGTTCCAGTTTGTCTTTAAAATGACAGGTACACTCTCCATCATCGTTGCAAGCATTCCTCCTGTGTTCTACATCCTTATCTGCTTTGTAACTAAAGCTAATACCCAAATAACAATTGCTGGCATCATGAGCATCCTGTATGCCTTCCTTATGACAGCTTCTTTCTTCTCCATCATCGGTGAGTAAAACTGTTACAGTATATTCAAATGTGAAACTTTTAAAAAATCTTAAGACACAATGTGTTTGGTTTCAGGCGACATGGTTCTTCAGGGCACCTTCTTGACCCCCACTGGAGTATTTTTAGTGTCTATGACAATCATGTACATGGTGACAGCAATACTCCACCCAGAAGAGTTTGGTAGGAAGGGGTCCTATTAGTTAGCATTTTATTATGTGGTACTATTTTTGTTATTCTGTGTAACGCTGTATTATGTGTCCCACAGGGCTCATCATCTATGGCCTGATGTATTTCATCTGTATTCCCAGTGGGTACCTCCTACTGACCATCTACTCACTGGTCAACATGAACAATGTGTCCTGGGGTACAAGAGAATCCAGCAAGTAATGCAACAAGTATTGCTTTTATATTACTTAGTATAAGATAAAAACATTAAAGGTGATGCCTTCTTTTTGACCTTATCATGGCATGGATGACTAATCCTCCACAAGCATTACTAATTATAGCCAGTGCTGACAGATCTACTAAGCAGCAATGGACTATTAGCACAGTGTTCATTTCAGGAAGGTCTCATGAAAATTATACTGCATTATATACACTTCCTCATATCTTCTTTACATTTGGCCACACTGAGTACACATCTCTGTTTTGTAGCCAAACAGGCATGAAACATGTTTGATATATATTTTGATTTGAATCTCAAGGTACAACTTTACTAGTGTGTATTTTTATTTTATAACCCCATTTGTTCAGGGGAGAGGGAGAGGCCAAGAAAATCCATAATATTCTGTGTGACAAAAACTGCAGGCTGTGCTGCTGGGACATGAAGATACAGGTGTGTGACTGTGACCAAAGTAGTTTTAGCGACTGTGACATAGGTCAAGTCAGCTTATTTTAACCTGTGCCTCAACAGATAACCCAGGAAACAGAGAATCTAATGCTTCAAAAGATCACAGGACAGGCTGCACAAGCCATTCCGCTCCTGGTCACAAACCAGCTCACAAGTAAAGAGACAGTCCTAATGCTGCAGAATGATGACAAGCTTGATGTCCCCAAAGAAGAGGACAAGAAACCAGAGAAATTTGAAAAACAAGAGACTACAAATAATCAAGCAGCATCCAGTTCCAGGTATTCAATTCTGAGGTCACTCATTATGCTCTTGTTTTGAAACATACACATAGCGTCTTGGCAGATTCCTGCCGTGACATTCTCATGGTGCTGTATAAAAGGCATTACGGAGACTGATCTTGTGTGGGAAAACAGTGACCACCCTCTAAAATGTCTCCAGTCTCTACTTAAATGTCATAAAAGAGCAAAATAACTGCATGACTGAATAAACATCTGTGTGTTTGTGCCACAAGCAGTGACTATAGCAGTGATAAGAAGAGCTTGTCTGATTTTGACGATGAGGAAGACAACGATGTCTATAGCACTGCAGAGCATGAAGAAAAGCAGATACTTGCTGTCAGTGGTAAGACACACATTCTATGTATATAATTTTCATACATTTGTTTACAATTAAACATGCTTTTACACTTTATTACTATGATTTTGTGTTCATGAAGATTGGGTACTACCAGTAAAAGAGGAGTTCTTAAAGAAGCTGACTTGTGCAAACATGAAGAGAAACCTAAAAGAACAAATACAGTAAGTGATGATGCAGGATATTCAATCAAAACTAAATGAATACTCACAAAGTAAGCACCACTCTTACTTCTCACCTGGGCCACAATAGCAATGTATGATGGAGGGTCTATTTGCACAGTCAGCTCTCCTACTGTATTTCACTGTTTACATCCCATTTTGACAATGAGATGTAAACAGTCACTAGCTGCTAGGAAGCTTTTGCATGACACTGGTGCAAAGACAAGTACAGAGAATCTATACAAGTGAATAAGCTTGTTCATTAACCCTAGTAAACCTAGTTTTTACCTGCTACATGCACAAAAGGATATTTCTTTCTGTATGGACTCAAACAGTAGACACTGTAATGGCTTTACTCACACAGCTGCGGTCAATAGGAAAACAAAGCAACAGATACAGCAAATGAAGAAAGATACACTGTGTTTTCTGCTGGTCTGGTGTGCAGGGGCAACTTAGCACATTTTTGCCACTGCCTGACTTTATTTTTCTGTCCTGTTCAGTTGACCTGTACCAACTCAACACCACAAAATACTAAAGACATTAGATGAAACCTAGGTTTAAAACTTACCTTCTAGCTCTTAGTTCATTATTAGAGTGGTGCGATCTCACAATTGTCTCCAACTCGTTAAAAATCTCATTAGTTCCTTGCCAATATTTGTGTTTCACTTTGCTTCCCTTTATTTCTGTTTGTGTTTTTCTTCATTATGATGTCTCTGAGTAAACAGGCATGTCCAGCTCTAGAATAGAGTATTATGAGCACTCATCATCCATCAATTCAATGTTGACCAACAGACGTTATTTGAGCATAGAAGCATGAGATTGGCCAAAGCTTCTGTATCCTCTGTATAGTCTATTAAAATCCTTAATAGTAAAGCCTAGATGACTTTCTTATTCTCAAAAAAAAAATCCTATTACAATATTCTATTTAGTTATTAAACTGTTTTCCTCAAATGCAATAAAAAAAAAATCCATACTTTCTGTTTAATATAAGTGAGGGGGGTTTACTAACAAATCCTGCATATTGCATGCTTACAGCGATGTTGTGAGTATGTGTTTTGTGTATTTGCTTTTAGATATACACTTCCCAGCAGTGAGGATGAACTGTGTGAAGAGCTGGTAATGATGTTAAAGGACACACTGAATGTGGAGCTAAGTAGAGTGGGGCCTGAAGATATCCCCACAAACTGCCAGCTGGAAGAGCTTCGAGATGCACTTACAAGACAAGTAAAATAAGCTACTGTTTTATTGAAGGATTAACTTTAAAAACAATTAACTTCTTCTGTCTTTCTTCCATCAACAGGCAAGACATATCCTTAAGACCAACAAAAAAAAGCATCTCGAGAAGAGAGTCATGGAAGCTATTGAGAAAACACTCACTGCTCCTCAAGTGAAACAACTAGATGAGGTAGTCATTTTTCATAGATATCTCAAAAATGTAGTGAAGCAGTTTACGACACTGCAGTCACTACGTATTTACTCTCTGATGTTTCTATTTAGGACGAGAACGATTTCTGGAACAAGTTACTTGAGCGCTACCTAAAACCAATTAACGACAGCAAGGAACATCAAGAGGAAGTCAGCAAGGAACTAAAGTCACTACGCAACAAGGTCAGATATCTGCATCCTAGCATTGGCCTATTGTTAATATTTGTACAAAGAGATAAGAAAGTTGTCATTTCTCTTGCAGGCGGTCTTCCTCTATTTCATGATAAACATTTTGTGGGTGGTAGCTACATTTTTCCTGCAGGCTATTGGAAATGACGTGATCAGCATCAAAATCCCTAAATATTATCCAAATGGAACCATATCGGACGAGTATCTGAAGGTAGGGACCCAGGCTGGAGATGGTCCAGGATGACTGTATGGCAGTTGTTGTGTAACCACTGCAACTGTCTGTCTTCATTATGTTGACAGGTGGAACCTCTCAGTTTGATGTTTCTGTTGTCCTTTGCTGTTCTTCTCTTGGTCCAGTTCTTGGCCATGTTGTATCACAGGTACACTCAAAGGCCTATGCAATGTTTTTTTAATGGGTTTTGTATGCAATTTTACAGACTTCCTTTACTGTTGTTTTCTAGGATCTACACATTGATCCATGTTGTATCATATCGAAGCAAAGAGAAGAACTACAAAGTCAGAAAGAATGTAAGCAAAAGAAATACAATGCAATCACCCTCTTTCTCCAACAGAAGGGTGACCGTTTTTCCAGAACTACAAACTGGGAAAAAAATTGGAAAAAAATTGAGTCAAAACATTTGTTCTCTGTTTAAAAGAATGGTTATTCCATTATTTTATATCAACTGTAAACACAAAACAAGAATTGCATTGGAGCATTTGTAGTAACTCAAATATCTTTTCAGAAGATAAGTACATTATAGATGCACATGTTCCCATTGAAGCTACAGTCTTAGGTTAAAGGTAATTGCCGTTTGTGCAAAAAAAAAAAATGTAAAAAACATGCCGTGGCAAATGAATTAACTGACAAAAACCTATGGGCACTTGTTTTGAAGTTTGCTGCAGTGATAAGTATTTGATAAAACTGGGACACTTGGGATATGGTCTGTTCAAAACTGAGACATATCAGTGTGTACAGATATCTGATGGGATGGGACAGGAGCTGTGGAAGTAGGACAGTCCCCATTAAATAGGGACACATGGTCACCCTATCCAACAGCCCAACTGAGAAAGGGGAACTCCTACACAGAAATAAATGATAAAATAACAAAATATATCGGCAATAACAACACAATATCCATAGACAACAGGATGTCACTAACCTGCCAAGCCAGATTACCTGCTTACTTTGTTACTACTCCACATTACATGGTCTGTTTGTAAACTCCCAAATCTCGCGAGATTAGGGTGGCACAGGTTCAGTAGGTTGAATAAACAGTCAACTAACTAACAGCAACACTGTATAGACGTGTTTGTTCGCCTTGCTTACCCGATTTGTCTTCATTTGTGCGGATATAATGGCTTCACATTTCCAAAGTGTAATATTATCCAAACATCCAAAGGTCCACTCTTTGTCGCAGGTTACATTTTGAAGGTCTCAGTTCAGTTAAAGCACAGCCAACATTAGAAAAGTAAAATAAACTTGACTAAAATCTACTCTTGACCTAACCATTAGTTTTCGCTCCCGTAAATACACTAACGTTTCTTCTTTTGACGTAAATCTTTTTGGATAATTAAGCTAATGACGGCGCAGCTCTGGCACGTGTTCAGGGACTAATTGCGCTTAATAGGCTGCAGGTGGCACTATAACATAAAACGCTTTGCTTTTGATTTATTTTAAGAATTGTAAATACATTTGAATTAAAAAAAAGAGTCATGTTTCAGTTAGTTTTTAATACAGTTTATAATTTTATTTTTTTCTATTCTATGGTGTCTGTTTAGGAGGAGGATGAAGATGGCTACATTCAGGAAAACCCTGGAGCCATTGCTCTTGCCATCACGAGTGAGGACCTGCAGTCTTAAAGCTAAATTACCACCAATAATATCATTTTATGCTGTGTAATTATTTAACAATTAACTAATAACTTATTTGTTTCTCAGTTTGTCACTTATCATAAACATCTACAGTTAAATCATCAAAATGTGTTAAAAATATCAAAATCTTGGGCAATATGTTTGTTTTTTATTTGTGTTGTCCCCATTACACTTTCAATGGGTTTATGTTGGCTTATTACTTGCACACAAAACCAAGAATTTATTTTTTTAGAGTTTGTTTCAGCATTTTTGTTAATTTTTGAATAAGCCTCCCAAATGTAAATTCTAAAATAAAATGTGTCTACAAGCAATATTGGTTATGGTACGGTATTTTAATGAATGAACTTGATACCATACAAAAGTGCAAATATGTTTTGTTTTTTGTTATTTACAAGCTGCCGCCTTCTATGTATTTCTTTGTGTGACGGAGCACGCCCGTCAATGAGTAGTGGGCGCATGCGGTCACTAAGGAACCCACGAACTCGCGCTGGCCACGCACACATTTTCACTCACACTCGCTAATTCCCCGTTTACCCCGCTGGTTCATTAATACGCACCCGACACACAACCAACGCCTTTTTCCCGTTTTTCTGCCGCTTTTATGCTCCCAAGAGTGCACACTTGAGAGCGTTAGCTTGGGTCATTCATACACGCTAGCACTTACCTGTTTCTCTGTGTTGCCTGATGCTGTGCGTCTGATCCAACCCGAGCCATAACTTCCTGGTGGTTTAAATGCGCGCTGTTCGCGCGCTGGAGCTGATCAGGTGACGCGCACTAGGTAACCGACAAATAAAAACCTATAACCGTCCTTTCAGTCATCCTTTATTAATTATTATTTATATGTTGTTGTATACGAAAACAACCCACATGTTTATGTTTCAACTGTTTGTTTGTTTAGTGATTTATATTTTGTGTAATACTGAAGCCCAATGGGAGGGGCCAGAGGGGTATTTAGCGGAGCCATTTCAGGCCTGTATTCAGTCTGGTCTTGAGCAGTTACAGTGGAGGTAACGTTCGCTGGGAGCGCTCTGAGCGCTGTGTTTGAGTTATTGACAGAACTCTGACTTTAGACTTTCTTGGGGTTTTTTTTGGACATTTGTAAATACATGTTGATGACCGGTATTCACTGTATATATTTTTGCACTTTGGACACTGGCACAATAAATACCACTTGAACACGCATTTCCGACTTTGCCTGGGTTTGATTAGAGCCCCGCCACACTTTGGATTTGTCATCAAGAACAATGGGATAAACAATGAGCTCATTCTTGTCTCAACATTAGTAAAGTAACAGTTAAGGTACGCATTGCAGCAACCTATTGTTTTCTAATCTAATAAATCTTGAGTAGCCTACATGTTTTATTCATGATCAGTGATTAATTGGAGAGGGCTTAATGTTTCAACATTAATATGTATCTTTTTAGTTTAAAGTCATGAAAGCCATTTCACTAAACCCAAAATGTCATTATACCACTAAACAAAATCAGTAAGAACCTGTCATTTACAGATACTGGAGTGGTTGGTTTGCAGAGTGAACACATTGAGGGATTACCATCACTATATTGGGGACATTCTTTCTCTTATTACACACACAGCTAAAATAAATAGTTCAATTTATCTGAAAGCCTACAAATAACTTATGTCAGGACCATAACCATGTATGTCCATGTTTATTCAATACATAACTGAGCAATGTCTATTTTATTATATTCTAACAATTAAATGAAATAAAACTGAATGAGACAAAGGTGTTTACTAAAGGCATATTTGACACAACTGGGGGAAAGAGGAAAAGGTAGCAAATCTTTGATTGCAAAAGTTGTTAACAGTTAAGTTTGGTCTTTGTGGGTCCACAAAGTGTCTGCAGTGTTGTACTCCACACTTCAGTTTTTACCCAGCAGTTAGATAGCTGCCACTGTCCCCAAACAGCAATTTTAACAACTCACTTCTTTTCCAGTTGTACTTAAATGAAAGACAACAGGATAAATAACGACAACTTTAGTCAAATTTATTTTAAGAACCTTTCATTTCAGGAGGTAAGCAAAGTCAACGGCTGTCAGCGGATGTTTTTAAATTAACAAAATCAAACCATTGGAAAATGTTTGTTTTAAAATGCATTTTTGAAACTCAAGAAGAAGACAATTTATATTGATACAATTCATTTGTGTTTAATGTACTTTATATGAACAAGATGGTGTCCCAGGTTACAAAAATCAAACTCATCTGAGATTTTCCACTTGTTAATACCACTCGCAGTAGACCATTGAACGCCACTGACAGTTGATGGAAGCAGCACCGATTCTAATTAGTCCACAGAGTAGCCCTTCAGTAATCGAATGCTTGACTGAAACTTCGCTTTTGTCCTCCTCTGTTGTTGCTATGGCCACCATTGCTGTTCCGGAAACCATTACCATAGCTACCATTTCTGAAGTTTCTACCTCTTCCACCTCTGAATCCTCCAGTTCTGTCACTGCGGTTACCACTGCCGAATCCTCTGTCACTGCGATTACTGAGTGGCTTCTCTTCTAACTCAGGGAGCTCGGTAGCAACTGTCAATTGCCAGCGCCGACCATCCTGCCAAGTCTCCTATTGAATGGACAAGGAAAGGTGAGAAGTTAGCAACACCACATCTGAACTTGTCAGAATTTCTCTTGTACTTTTCTTACCTGAATCTCCTTGACTTTGTCCACTGGAACATCAAAACAAACCCCCTGGTGAGTGCACAAACAGACGGTTACCTTATTAGTTGATGCATACAGTTTATGTGAACCCTAATGTTTGCTGTGTTTGCATTTTAATCCAATATAATGCATGTAATATTTTAGTCAATATTTAATATATACAATAAGATGGTACCATTTTTCCTTTGAGAAAAGTCATCCTGTGGATATGGCTCTCAATCTGCTCTCCTAACTGTTCTTTGATGGTTCTCCACGCATAACCCAGATTGTGCATCTCTTGTGAACAAACTAACTGAAGCGTTGTGTATCCCTAGAAAGAGCGAATAAAAGACATGCACATATGACATAAATGCCTTACATTTCAACTGAATAAATAAAAACTTTGTATTTGTTTGTAATCCTTGGTAGCTACAGCTCATAACCATAATCACTGTAGCCCAGTAGCAAGTCTCCTAGCCTACAAATGTCAGGATGCTGCCCAACAGCTGCTGATAAGCATTTTCTAACAACTTACAGCATCAGAGTTGAGCAGTGAACGCTGTTCTAGACTTGTAGCTCCAGAAATATGTGCCAAGGCAGCAGCAAGTGCATCTACCGCTCCTCTTTCTTCAATCAGCTTTTGGGCAGATTCCCTAAAATAATCAATGGCTGTAACAGGAACAGAGTCCAAGAACCTGAATATTAAAGAGACAATTAGCCAAATAAAGTGAAATATTCTTTATAAATATGATTCATAAGTACAATATATGTATAGTGTGTAGTACGTACCTGACTGCATCCTTGCTCGATGACTTAATGATATCATTGGCAGTTGGAACACCAACTCGTCTGAATGTGATGCACTGTAGTAAGACATCATAATAAATTATATTTTGATATGTAAAAATAAATGCTTTGTAAAATGTTAGAAAGGGATAATAACTGAAACAATAACATTCACATACAGCTTTATTTTCCACATGGCGCAACTGGTCCTCTTCTTTCCTCTGGTAGAAACAGATGCATACTCCAGTTCTGCCTGCTCTCCCTGTCCGCCCTGAGCGATGGATATATGACTCCACATCCTACACAAGCAACAAAAAAAGTAACAGGTCCAGTATACACTAGTTAACCAACCAAAACTAACAAAAAGACGAATAAATAAATCATACCTTGGGTGGTGAACACTGGACAACAAGGTCTACCTCTGGTATATCCAAACCTCGGGCAGCAACATTTGTTGCAACCAGAACCTCAAAAGCTCCATTTCTAAAACCTTTCAATGTCAGCTCTCTCTGTTTTTGAGGGATATCACCATGGAGAGACTGGGAACTCTACATTGACAAGGATGTAAAAAGAAAACCACAACCAAGTAAGTCAAATACTGTAGAAGAGAACTGTAAAGTAGGGACTTGATTTACTAAAGGTTTACGTGGTTACGTTGATATTTACTTAAAGGTCCTATATTATACTATTTTGAGCATTATACAGTGTATTTTGGATACATTTAGGTTACCATATCACGTTTTGCAACATGAAACACACAATAATTATCTTATACAAGCGGTTTGAATGAGCTCTCATCATGTCTGATTTGGCGCTGTCACTTTAAGGCTCAGCTCTCCCGTGTTGGCTCCGCCCACTCATGACATCACGCTAGAGCTGCGCTGGAAACAGACTGAAGTAAACACGGTACATCGTAGTAATAACTTTTTCATCAATGGCTTTGAGAGTAACTGAGCTGTATATCTTCGACCCAGAGTCTGACTCTGAGTTCGAAGAACATGAGCAAACACAAAGACCTCGAAGGCTTCTACAAGACGTTTCTGCTTGGTAAATGAGAAACTATTTATTGTGTATGTTTCTATGGTGTAGCCCGTAGCATAGCGCGTGTTAACTGCTTCTGTTTATAGGTGCAAATGTAGAAATGACCGTACAATGCCTACTGAAGTTGAGAATGTATGCTGCCTGGAGACTCCTAAGGTAGCTGTTGTGCAGTGTATTGAAAGAACTATAATTAAGTAGCCTAGCAATATGTAGAGCTATGCAGTAATACTTGATAGTAATACATGTTGCTGACGGTAAGTAAGCTAACACAGTAGCAGCGATGCAGAGCACGGCACTAGTTGACAGTGCAGGAGAGAGGGGCTGGGGGAGTGTGGAGGAGCACTTCCTGGAGAGGAGTGGTTTATTTCACATATTGACGTCATTGCGTGAAACAGCTCGTTGAAAGGACTGTAGCTCAAACTAAATAAATTATTTAAACATGCATGAATGAAACAAAACACAACTTTGGGTATGTGTTTGAGGTAGAAACAACGATGGTGACTTTAAGAGGCTCATTTTCAAATTCTCTTGCCACATGCAAAGTGACACATGCAAAACCGTCATTTGCATATGGCTGGCTGCACCCCATTTATGTCATCAACAATGCAAATCTTTCTGGCACACACTATTTGGCATTTGAGAGCTTAGTGAATCCAGCCCCATGTCAACAGAGGGATTTACATTTTTTGGCATGCATATGTGAGTGTATACCTGTTTGATAGATGCATTCATTGCAAGTTCATTGGCTTCTTTCTTAGTCTCACAGAAGACAATTGTTCTGCCATGGCTGCCACTGTAAACCTGGATAACATCACCTATCACAGCAGCACGTTGTGACCAGTGACACGCTATGGCCAGATGCTGCGAACAAGAACAAGGTGTAAATTCAAAAACATGCCACACATGAACCACAGTTTGATTGCCTCAGTTTTGAAAGATCTAAGTCTATGTATAACAGGACTGCTAAAATGTACATTTATTTCACACGACACACGCTTACTTCTACAGTTGTTGCAGCTTTTTGCATTTTCTTGCCAATCAGGTCAACATGTTTGCACTCGGGCCTCATGTATTTCTTGGCCACCTCATAAACCCAATGGGGGCAAGTGGCTGAAAACAGCAGTGTCTGTGGGTTGGAATCGCTATCTAGAGGATAAAACATTAATTATTACATACACAAGACCATGTAAACCAAACTTTTAGAGAAAAAAAGAAACATACCTTTTTTATATGATGAAGCCAAAATTTCTTCAACTTGTTCTGCAAATCCCATGTCCAGCATTTGGTCTACTTCATCCAGAATAACATGTTTGAGTTTTGAAAGGTCCAGCTTATGGTTCTGAATGTGGTCTTTGATACGTCCAGGGGTCCCAACCAAGATATCAATGCCATTACGAATAGCATCAACTGGAAAAGAACAAATGCTTTCAAGTATTTTGATAGGACAGTTTTAATGTGAACTTAGAAATTCTATAAATAAAATATAAAAGTATTAGTATTAGATTATAATATAATAGAATGTATTGTGTTTTAAGTGTGAAGGCAAGTAAATAGAGAGGGACAGGTATTTTAAACATACTCTGAGTATTGTATGAGCTGCCCCCATAAAAACAGGCAATCGCCAGCCTCCGAGAGATATCTTTGAAGTCTTTGGCAACCTGGATAGCCAATTCTCTGGTCGGTGTTAAAACTAAAACCTACAGTAAGGAAAAAAACAAGACTGTAAATAAAAGTTTATTATTAAATAGAAACACTTGAAGTTTTGGGGACTGTATCTTCACCTTGGGAGCGCGGCCTCTGGTAGAATCAGAACCATTCTGCTGTAGCTTCTCTATCAAGGGAAGAGCAAAGGAGAAAGTTTTCCCTGTTCCAGTCCGGGCTTGGGCAATCACATCGTCTCCATCAAATACTGAATCGAATGTCTGCACCTGAATGTCAAACAGGTAAGACACTCCCCGAGCTGGGTTTGAAAGAAAGAGCAGAGACAAAACTGAATGAAACATAGACTATATACACAGCCAACTCCCAACACAGAAAATTAAACTTTTCAGCCTGTGTTATCAACAACTTACTTACCTTTAAGTTTCTCTATGGTGCCTTTAGATATTCTGAAATTTGAAAAGGCACCCTGTCTTTGCTCTGGTGTGTCCTGAACAAACAAATGGGGATTATGTCACAATCTATGCAACCACAAACCTTTTGAGGCCAATTATTTTTTCCTGCATTTACATTTAATAAAAAAGAATTACAAAACTTACTGCTTCTTTTTCACTGTCACTAGCTGAGTCCTCACTTGAATGGGGTGTTGTTTGCACTGGAGTCTGGACAGTGGGGTTATCATTGGAATGTCCGTTGGCTGTTTCCTCTGTGATTTTTTTCTGTTTTTTCTGTTTTTTCTAAACCGCAAGGCACAAAATTGACAATACTGCTGACAATACTACAAAAAAACACATCACTTTGAATTAGGCAGAACTTACCCCTGTATCTGTTTTCTTTTTCTTCTTTGGTGTTTCATCACCATCTATGTTGCCATTTATCTCTGTTGCCCCATTGACGTGGCCATTTAATTGGTCCAGGACTTGCTTGTCCTTTTTTTTTTTCTTTTTAGGCACTGGAGGCTCACAGTCTTCCAGGTCCATATTTTGCTTCTTCATCTTTTTGCCCTCTTTGGTCTTACTCTGGTGTAGAAAACACAAACAATTAACTTGTCAATCATCTTTTTATCATTTACACATTTTAGTTTCAAATTCATTCAATGATACAACAAAGCTTAATTAATTTTTTTCATATGTTAACGAATTTCAATCACTTAGCTAAAAAATAGAATGTAGTGTTAAGAGATGCACATATCTAATCTACCATTAAAACAAACTGACCTTTGTTGAGTACACTCCTGCATTAAGTTAAACTGCTCAAAAACACAAATCTGATCACAGGAGTAAGAACTCAATGTATTGGACTGCTCAAATTCAAATTATAATGGAAAAGTATATGTATATGCAACCAATAATAAAAAAGCAAACACAACTTTATTTTTAACTTTACAAAATAAAAAAAACATCTGTCTGTCAAAGTGATTTGGGGGGAGATTTTAATACTGTTATGAATGACAGTATTGACAGGTGTCCCCCAAAGGTTCAAAAAAATCTATTTAATAATATCTTCCCCCGGAAAAAAATTTTTTTTTTTTGGGGGGTTTTTTTTTGGGGCCCCCCCCCCCCCCAAAAAAAAAAAACCCCCCAAAAAAAAAAAAAAATTTTCCCCCCCCCCCCCCGGTGGGTTTTTTTAAAATTAAAAATAAAATTTAGAATTTAAAAAAAATAGGAATATTAATAATTTTTACTGACCATACAATGCATGCAATTACAATTAAGATAAACTTTTAAACTAAAAGGCCTAAAATGAATGCAGACTACTGGAAATTAAAAAAAACTCTAATCAATAATGATGAGTAGCATGTGGCTTATTGTTTTGTATTCGTGTCTGCCAGCTGACGAGAGCAGCTGAGCGCTACGTCATCAAACTGCGCATAAGGAGTACACCACAGATATAGCCATACGGACATATAAATAACAGTAACTCCAAGAATATCATCACGAATATGTCAGCCCCCGTTGTACACACCTTATGCACAGCTTGACGTGATGTTATTTTAATGATCGATTCGATTTACCGACATTCGAGTCTGCCACGTGATCCAAAAGCTAAGCTAAAGGGTGGCTAGCTGACATTTAAAACAAGCAAAACAAAGCAAAATCGCAAACGCTCATCTCTTACTTTAACTAGTTCTACCCTGCTTTAATTCAAGTTATAATGTTTTGTTCACAAACTGGTACAAACGCCACATTTGTTTAAAAAAACAAAACATCCCTTCAGTCCAAGAGTCCGCTGTAAGCGCTTGGCCACATGTTGTCAAACACGGCTCCAGCGCACTTCAGCAGGGTTTTAATAGTTTCTCAGCTCGCTCCGCTCACCTCGGGGGCTTTACACGGCTCCGCGGGGTCCACGTCTCCCTCCACCGCTTCATACGCGTCTTCAAATATGATTTTAGACGGCATTTTCTATCTTTTACTTGCGTGTTGGAAACCTTCTTCGTGGACGCAAGGCTAATCCGCAGGCACGCGGACAGAAAAGGAACGCGCAGACCAGTGCGAGCTCGTGTGGCGCGTTCCCGAGCCATAGAAACAGATGGCATAGATACGAACTGAACACACTGCAATTAGCTGGGTTTAGGGAATGTTTTTCAGTTTACGTTGTTGTGTTCTTTAGGAGAAACTTTTTTGGTGAATAAAAAGAGACTACGTGCACAAAAACTGCACACAAAAATACATTTCCGTTGAACCCCTACAAGGAATATAGCTATTTATTCCTGTTCAGAAATATGAGCACGACTGATAGGGAACTCATTTTGGCACAACACACGCCACGAAGTATAAGTCAAGTAAATAAGTGAAGTTTGTCAACCAACCGAGCTGCCACAAAGCGTTTACATTCAGCAAAGAGCGGTCCTGCCCGTGCGCTCGTACAGCCGGGCATGAGTCCACCTTGGCGCACGCAGCATGGACCCGCTGGACACCTTCTATGAGCAATTTCCCGAACTGCCGAAGACACCATCAAAATCCCCAGCGATAAACAAGAAGGCGTGCGAAGTGGAACCCCTCGCTTATTCAGGACACGTTCACACAGTTTGAATTAACAACAGAAGTGGCTCCATTGAATGTAAAGTTATCAATTTGGAAGACAAGTTTTAGCGTGTTTCCGCGAAGCTGTAACCACAAAAGTGACTTAGTTATTTTTCGTGAATAACTTTATGAGCTACGAAGTTCAGGTAAGTCTTGGTAACTTTAGTTAGAGGGTATAACCTTATCTTTCTAATGACCAATGGATTTCTAATAGACCAACATATGGCCTGTGCTTTTTTTCCCTTTTGAAAAAGAAAGGGGAAAAAAAGAAGATCAAATACTTTTTTTTGTGTGTGTGCTTGTGTGTGTTTGTGTGTGTATGCGTGAGTTGAATTATGTCTATTTCTATGTTCTCCAAAATGCCAGGGGTATTAGAAATTATCTAAAAAGAAAAGGTTTATTGTTGTTTTCTCAAGGGAAACGTGCAGATTTTTATCTCATTCAAGAAACATGCCTCAGAATCAGATGTTTCATGACGATGGGTGACGATGGGTGATGTCATACTCCGTGTGTTTTGGTAAATGTACGTATATGTAACCAATAATAAAAAAGCAAACACAACTTTATTTTTAACTTTACAAAATAAAAAAAACATCTGTCTGTCAAAATTTCCCTCAGCTAGAGTGATTTGGGGGGAGATTTTAATACTGTTATGAATGACAGTATTGACAGGTGTCCCCCAAAGGTTCAAAAAACAACTGAATTAAAGCATATCTGCTACAGGATAAATCTAATTGATATCTGGAGACACACATATCCAAATACTACAATGTACCCATGGAGCAATAAAGACATGTCATTACAGTCCCGTCTGGACTTCTGGTTAGTCTCAGAAAATATAAGTGAAAATGTTGAAGCAACAGATATAATTCCAACTGTTTTACTGACCATACAATGCATGCAATTACAATTAAGATAAACTTTTAAACTAAAAGGTCTAAAATGAATGCAGACTACTGGAAATTCAATAAAACTCTAATCAATAATGATGATTTCAAAAAGCAAACAGGAAAATTAATTGAAAAGCACTGGAGAAAAGGATGGAGAGTTCTGGGAGATGATGAAATTTGAAATTAGAAAGTTGGCTATTATGTTAAGTAAAAGTATCTCAAAGGCAAAGAAAGAGAAGGAACTGCAAATTGTTATGTAAATATATTATGCAAATAACTGAGAAGGTGAGCTTAGCCAAGACCAAATAAAAAGAGCTTGAGTCACTCCAAACTACTTTGAATAAAATGTTCTTCGAAAAAACTAAAGGTGCTTTTATAAGATCAAGGGGAAAATGACTAGAAATGCTCAAAATACTTTGTTAAGTAAAAGTAGCAAAAATAAATTTTGAAATATCCTCGGTTTGTGAGGTTGAACCAATTATTGCAAAATATGTAGCCAACTTTTATAGTAAATTATACTAAAATAAAAAATACTATTCATGAAAATAAAATAGATTTGTACTGTCAAAATATAAAGCATAATATTCAAACTATTAATGAAGGATTCAAAAACACCTGCGACCGAAATATTAATATTTCAGAAGTGTTACAATCTATAGAATCCCTAAAGGACAATATATCTCCTGATAACCATCGCTTGACCGGTGAATTTATAAATATTTTAAAGGAACACTGGCTCCTTTTTTGGTTAGAGTTTTTGGGAAATTCATAATAAAGGGCCACTTGCCACCAGCATTACAACAGGGACTTATCAAACACCTTCCCAAACCAAAAAAAGATCAAATTACTATTGAAAATTGGAGACCTATCAATCTATTAAACTATTATTAAAACTAAATATTTACTTCAGTTTTTGCAAGAAGGCTCAAGTCAGGCCTGGAAGACATTATTGACAAAGAGCAATCAGTCTTTATGACAGGTAGAAGTACTATAAATAATGTACAATTATGTTGAGATTTGATTGATTATAGTGAATACATAGCAAAAGAACATCTTGTTTTGTCATTAGGGTTATTCAAACACTATACAACGGCTGTAATAGCTCAATAAAATGATCAAATAGAACATCTCCCAGGTTTAATATAGAGCGAGGAATAAAGCAAGGCTGTCCCATCAGTGCATACTTGTTTTTGGTGGTGGCACAAATGATGGCAAACTTCACACACAGCTATATTCATCAATAATCACACAGAGGTAGGTACAGTAATAAATTGTATAAGAGATTATTCAGATGTATCAGGGTTAAGTATAAATCTAGGTAAGTCTGTATTGCTCCCACTAAAAGGTTGCGTGCAACCTTCCTGAAATTCACAATATCCCTGTAAAGAAAACTTGGTATTACAAACCAGAAAAACCTGTCAAATGATCTGACTTTCATAAACAGGCATTGCTTTCCTGGAGGCTGATCTACATGCACAACTTCTCTCCAACCAGCTGTTACCTTTGGAACAATTAGCAAATCCAATGTTGCAATAAATCTCTTTTTCTCAAAACCTGGTTTGACCTGGTTAGAGCATAGTGTGGGTAAATCAGCTGACCAACACACAGGGACAAATATTGCCATATAATGAATTCATTACCATGTATCAAACTTCATTCTCCAATCAGAATATCTTAAAGAATTTTACATCTTCTAAGGGCCCACAATTTAATTCGAAATACATTGTATATTGGGGAAATTAATATAACAGTTAAAACATGCTCAAACAAATATATCAGAAACCTTATACAATCTTCAAATAGACCCATAGCATAACATCATATTGGAACTCATACGGAGAAATAAACTGGAGAAAGGCGTGGCTGGTTGGAGAGAGACTCTGCATTTACAACAAAATCAAAGAAGTTTCCTATAAAATCCTTCATAATATATACCCAGTAAAGAAAAATCTAGAACGATTCAAATTAGACATAGACTACAGTTGTACCTTTAGCTAAAAAGAACCTGAAACCAAACCGATTATGTGGTCGGCCTCCATGAAAGCGACACCCTTTTTTTGTTTTTTCTTTTAATCAAAAAGTAGCCAAAGACCTTTCTCCCCTGATACAAACGTTAATTGTACTGGCTAAATATCACATCCACAAAACTAAATGGAAATGAACCAATATTTTGACATAATAAAACATGTTACAAATATTAAGGCTATGAAAGTATACAAATTATAACAAAAAATATATCAAACATGAGGCGTAAATGTTAGATCCTTTATTATATTATTTATTTATTTATTTTTTACTTTCTTCGTCCTGATGTTTTCTCTATTCCTAAATGTTATATGTTATGTCATATGGTTATATATAGAGAGATTGTATGTGTACACAATAAAAAAATAAATAAATTAAAAAAAACATTGATGGTATAAAGGGCCCTTTTCACGTGATTTGTTGGCTATAGATAAAAAAGTAATAAAATAAAAGGAAAAAGGAGGAGCAGAAAAAGTCAGTGATAAGAGGTTGAAATCTCTTGCAAGTGATGCAAGTGATGATATTACAGATTCCGTATAGTTTAAACCAGGACTAAAATATATGTTTATAAATTGACAAAACCAGGTCGGAGATTAAACCAGGGCTATGCTAGAAGATTAGTCTAACAAAGCAAGATCTACGTAAAATCACGTCTTCCTATACTAGGACTAAATCAGGTCCAAACAAAAAATACATTTAGGCAGAAACATAATTAATATATTAATAGAATTAATAGAAATAAAATTTAAGAGAAATAAATAATTACACAATTGAGCAAGTACACATTTTAATAATTAAACAAAGACTTGTATAAACCTGATTTTCTACTTTACCTATTGAGTTAGATTTTAGCTCATGTGTAAAGCATTCCTGAAGTTGATGTGTGAAAAGTTTTTAAATTTTTTATCTAACATAGGGCAATAAAATAATAGGTCAACACGTGTTATGGCTATCTTTGTTTATTGATGACAGTTGTTGTAGATATCAAAGTGAAAATTCAGGGCTGTTTTTCAGTCCCAGTCCGTCCCTACATGTAAATATGTGAGATTATAGGCTATATGGCTAATTTCCATCTCCAGTCCTTGGGCAGGTTGATGTTAACTACAGGACAGGAAAGACCACATTTGGACAGAAACACCAAGTACATTCAAGCAAAGTACACTACACAAGATATAATAATTATATATATATATATATATATATATATATATATATATATATATATATATATATATATATATATATATATATATATATATATATATATATATATATATATATATAGACACTAGACTCATTTTATAAATTATAATTACATCTTTGGCCTTCAACCACCCATTTTTTCATTATAAATCTCTTATATGAGCAGGTATTGTATTTCAGGTTTGACATTTAATGTTATTTTTTTGTTGTAACAATGCTAGCAATAAATGTAAAGTGGGGAAGGAAAAAACAGGGTCACACCTAACAAATAACTAATAATTAACTCAAATCAAGAACAGACATGTGGAAAAATCTCTCAAATACACTTCAAATACCTGACTTGCATGAACACAGTAAGTAACAGTATTAACGGATTGCATTTTATGTAGCACTTTTCAAGGCACCCAAGTGAGTTAATTATTTATTTACTCCATGGTCACACACTGGTGGTGAGTGATAGAGATGTAGGAGCCATATATAATAATAAACAGATCCTGGATGTTTAGTATTTTGATGATGACAGTAATCACCACCAGAAAGCCCCTCCCTCTCCTCTTTCTCCTCAGAACTCATTTCCTTACCTAATACGTCAAACCGCCTGACTCTCCTGCTGAAAAACCTTGAGTTGTAAGTTTGGGTATAGCTTCTTAAAGAATATCCAGAGAGAAGATATGTGGTACAAGAATTACATTTTGTTCTGCTTTGTTGTTTTCCTCTTTTTGGGGTAAGTTGAACACTTTTTTATATATTTTATAATATTTTCAGTATTATTAAAATTATTTGTGGGTTATTATTTAGAAGGCAAAAATAATATTAGTAGTAGTAATAGTTGTACGTTGAGGATGTAAGTATATTTGAAGCGAACATCTGAAGTGAGAAGCCCATACACTGCTATTTAATACTATTTACACGTACAGCATGTTAAGAAAAAAAAGACATTGAAAGCTTATTCTTGACTGGCAACAGCATGCTGAAGGTTGTTGCATACATTTGTACAATCCCACAGTGTTTATGGAGTAATGTGATGATAAAATGTTGTACAATATATAACTATAATATTTAATGTAATATTTATAATAATTATAGTTTTGACCTGACAGGTTCAAGGTACATGTCTTCTTGCAAAAAAAGTGGCCTGCTTTCAGCCAGTAGTCAAACATTATACAGACATTTAGTGTTTACCAGAAATATCTTGTAAAATAAATAACCCACTTTATGGTGTGTTCTCTTAGTTTTACAAGCAACAAGCAAGGCATTTCTAAATGACACTAGATCAAATGAAAATAAAAGATTCAAAAGAAATAGAATAGGACAGGAAATTAACATATTGATACTGACAACAAGATAAAACTTTATACATATAATTTGTGAAAATGTTTTTGCAGTTTTTTATGTGGCTGACACACCTGTTGTATTCTAATAGGGCCACGTATATTTACACAGGACCATACATTTCCACCCGGTAAGTTCTGGGAATCTAAAGTTGGGTTTGTCCAGCAAAAATAGAAAGCGCACTCAATGCCCTGTCCTCTTATGACTCATATGACTTTTTCATGCGATTTTTGAAGGATTGTTTGCTACAAGCTGGACTGAAGCAAACAATCTTTTGACTGTAGCAACTTAAAGAAGTAAATGGGGAAAAATCTGCATCTTTCTTTTGCCAGTTTTTGCGAGCCATGTGAAGGCAAACAAGTGCTTAAGACAGAGCAAACAGATGCCACAGCATCTATATTTTCCAACAGCTGGAAAATTGGAGATCTTCAGATAAGTCCTGGGTACAATAAGTTCTGGCAATTAACACCTCCACCTTCATAAAACAATGAAAGAGTTAAAACATGTCTCTTCAACATGCTTGTGTTTTTTCCTAGGTTAAAATATGCCCAGCCAAATACGCAGACTGGGTAAGCATCACATTATCTAACATGTTAAAAAATTACATTAAATTTGACATTATGTGCAAACCAATTTTCTTTTTTTTTTAAAGACTATTTTATGGGCTTTTAGCCTTTATTGATAGGAGCAGTAGCTGGACATGAAATGGGTTGAGAGAGAATGGCAAATGACCCAAACATGCTGGGCGTGTGCTCTACCTGGGCTGCCAGGGGCGCCATCCTCTGCAAAACAATTTTATTTCTGACTGTTTCTAAAAGGCCAATATCGATGATGCCACTGTTTTGTGGTGACACAAACAAAACAAAAAGCCCAAATAAATAGTTTATCCAGTGGTAATCTGTCTGTCCTCCACAGACGGACAGACGTGAACACAGTGACAAACTGGAATGCTCCTCTTGTTTGGGAAGGAACCTTTGATGCAGTGCTCATTGATGCCATCTATAAAAACATGAACCCACGAATTGCTGTGTTAGTATTAGCTGTTGGAAAGTAAGTCACAAGGACATGGTAATCCAACGCTTCACTGCATTACAAGAGTGCTTCTTGTTTACATTTGTTTTGGGTTTTTCTAAACAGATACACCCGTTTCTTAAAGGACTTCTTGGAATCAGGAGAAAAGTACTTTTTTGTTGGCTTCCATGTCACATACTACATATTCACAGACAATAAGCAGGATGTTCCCAAAGTAATTAAAGTTTGTTTACTATGATGCCTTGTGAAAACAATGAACAATGCTTTGTTGATAATAAATTTGGACTTTTAGCTTTAGACTTTTAACAAAATTGTAAAAAAATTTTATATATATATATATATATATATATATATAGATATAGATATAAATAAAATTTTAACTATATATATATATATATATATATATATATATATATATATATATATATATATATATATATATATTGTTGACAAATTGTTTTTGCCTCTAAAACATGGTCAGCTTAAACTGGCCCGTGGCAGGAATATCTCTGTCATTGATGTTCCTGGTGCCAACCGCTGGCAGGATGTGGTACTAAGCAAGATGAAGTGGGCCACCATCACAATTGAGAAATGGGTAACAAAAAACATACAGATGGCAAGACTAGAAATCATTAATGATTTCTAGTCTTGCCATCAAGTCTTGCTCTATTACATTTATATATTACAAACACACATTAAAAATCCTCTTTTTTCAGCTCCATAAAAAAGCAGACTATCTTTATATGATGGACATTGACAGTGTCTTTCACAACCGTTTTGGAGCAGAATCTCTCAGTCGACTGACTGCTGTGCTTCACCGTGGCTACTACAAGGTTCAATTTTACATACAGAATATAATATAGCCGCATTATGACAGTAGGCTCTAACAGTGTGATATCTTTGTTTTGCTTTTCCCTTTAGACACACCGTGATAGTTTTCCATATGAACGCAATCCCAAATCTCAGGCTTACATACCTATTGGAGAGGGAGATTACTACTACACTGCAGCGGTCTGGGGTGGATACATGGAGGACATGTACAAGCTAGTCAAGTAATGATGTAAAATGTAACAGCTATCAGTAGATTGTAGGAAATGTTTTGCTTGCTTTCCTTGAAAACTGCCTTTTTTATTAGATACTGTTACGATAAATCTCAGGAGGATGCCACAAATGGAATAGAGGCTGTATGGCAGGAGGAAAGTCACCTCAATAAGTAAGCATCAAGATATTTGCTCTGTGCTTATATCTTTTACAATGTTTCTATACAATACATTACAAGATTTGCTTTGTTATATGAATAATTGAATGCCTTGTGATAACATCTGTTTGTAGATACTTTCTGTACAACAAACCAACCAAGGTGCTTTCTCCAGAATATCTATGGTCAGACTATGATGTGGTTCCCAAGGACATCAGAGTTGTCAGGATCTCTCAGTTAATCAAGAATTATGCAGAAGTGAGGCCGAATGGCGGCCAATGATACTGGAGAATCACTTCAAAGTGCAGTGACACTACGATAGTGCCCCACTGTCTATTCAAGCATGTTAGGTTGTTAACTGCACAACAGTGGGATTGTAGGCTGGGATTTTTCTTTGTGGGTGCTTTGAGGTAGCTGCAATTTTGGGTAAAGGTTTTATTATATACCCTATACACTACATGATATTAAGTTTTTATGTTAACTTATGTTGTTGCAATAAAATAAGTAATATTACCTCCAGAAATATTCCATAGTTATGATATGTAAAACCTGCTGTAGCTGGATGTGGTTTGTATGAATATATGCAGAATATGCACAAGACATGATAATCTTATGTCATATCAAAATCATGAAATGTGTACACTTTGACATAAAAGCCACAGACCCCTGCTTAGCATCATATCTTGAGTGCTTGTGCACTTTGTTACAAATAAATATATCAAACATATGCCAAGTGTTCAACTTCAAATGTAATGAAATAGCATATTGTTATTTATAGTCTTAGGCTGTTTTGTTTAGTGCACATAGGTTAGTTTAATCGCACTTCTTAAACATTGTGCTTCAGTTGTAATTGTTTCTTTTCATCACTGTCTAAATTATTAGTTCAGTAGGGACACAAAGTAACTGCATTTTTTAAAAATTTTCCCTATCAGCTATCAGCTCAGTCTATGCTTAGATATCCATACGTTCATTAATCTATTGTTTTTTCCCACAATTGCCAGATCCATAAAATAGACATGTAACAGGCGCTTCCAAAGCCGACGAGGAGTAATTGCGACAGTGCCGTAAAGCGCAGTGTTGTGTTTTCATCATTTGACCAGTCGTCCTCTGCGCCGCTGAACAATTGGTCGCCCTTCAAACCAGTAGCAGGAAAGCCCTTCTTGTCTAAAATATACACAGGTTAAACAATGGCAGGGACAATTGTTCGTAAAGCTGTCGATCATCTGAAGAGTAAAGAATTCCGGGATTATCTGATGAGGTATGTTTTATGAGTACAAAGTGATATTTGAAAGCAGCTAGTTAACTAGCATTGGTGTGACAGGTTCACTCTCGTTAGCTAATCGTTAACATTTGACCAAGTTTACGCCACATAGCCCTTAAACCAAAATTTACTGCACTTAAAATATTTTCTGTCAGTGGGAAAGGGCAAAGTTAATATGTTTGACTGAGTTAATGTCAAGGTAATGCCCTCTGCAGAACTGAGTCAACATCAGTGGGACCCAAAGCGTAAAATAAGATAAAATCAGTATAGTATGTTTTTTTGACTTAATCTATCAAAACATAAATAAAATAAAACACAAACGATACATTCTCATTTATCGTGTCACCCTGGTAAATAAATAAATTAACCAGTTATCATCTTAAACCAAACAATACTGAGATTACGTATATAAGGTGTTCTGTTTTTAGTGCCATTGACCTTTAGGTCATTTGCTCAGTTTTCTCTAGAGATAATGTAAATTTATTAGTTTATGTGTACATATCACACAGAGGAAATGTGTATGCTTTCCACAGATTAGTAACACACAAGGACGTTTTAACTGAAAGTTAAGTGTTATTCACATGAAACTAGCTCATGGCCTTGCATATATGTTTTCTGACACAAAAATCAGACACACACATGTTCTGTAATGGATGGCTTGTGCAATTTTGTAAAAAAAAAAAAAGAAGAAAAGTAAAGTGAGTTTTGGTATTGGTATTTTTGTTTTAACAATTATAATTATTATATCAATGCCAAGGAAGTGTTGAAATGTAACTGATAGAAAATAATTAAACCATAAATAATGATTCAAAAGGAATGAATGCCTTAATGCCTTTCTCTAACCCTGTGACCCAATTAAATGGTCAATCATAGCAGAATTACTTATCAATATTGTTCTCTTTTTTTCTTTTTTGATGTGCTAAAAATGGGCATTCATCAGCACGGTAAGAAGTCTGTTTATATATTTTCTTGATGTAATTTTCGGATATTTATCTGTATTACTAAAACTAAAGACTATACTGTGTTTCTGTGCAGCATTTCTGGGGGCCTGTCGCAAACTGGGGTCTACCTATAGCAGCCATCACTGATATGAAGAAGAGCCCTGAGATTATCAGTGGCAGAATGACCTTCGGTAAGACAGACAGACAGACAGACAGACAATGATCTGATAAATATGATCCTCTGTTTACATGTAATTTGGTATATTTATTTATCATAACATTTAAAGGAAAATATAACTTATTACTTAGTTATTTGTATAATTAATTAACATTTGTTGCCAAAAAAAAAAGTGGAGTAAATTTTACAGCATTGTAAAAATGTCCAATTTCTTCCACCAGCACTGAGCTGCTACTCACTGCTCTTCATGAGGTTTGCCTACAAAGTACAACCACGCAACTGGCTGTTGTTTGCGTGCCACTTGACTAATGAATCAGCTCAATTAATCCAGGGAAGTCGTCTCATCAAATACAAGTAAGAGGTGTTTTCCTACTGTGTGTTTTTTTTGTTTTGTTTGTTTTTTTCAGTCTGGAGCAACAAAATTATATAATTTATATGATACCTAAAATGTATAGTTAAAGCCGGACATCCTATTATGTTGTACTATACTTGTTTGCATTACTTTATAGTACATCATAAAACAGGCAGATATATTGCTTTAAACTGTCACAAACTGATAATAATTGCTAAATCTACATACATACGTTGACATCTGTTCATGTTCACATCATAAAGTTCATACTGTTGACTGTCTTTATTATTTCAGTATGGAGAAGAAGTCATCTTAATGCCTGACTCGGAGGGATTCAGGAGGTTTATTGCTGAGAAACAACTATGCTGCTGTGACAGTAACCTAAAAAAACAGAGCTTCAGAACTCATGGATCTAAACAGTTTGTCATTTCTAACCTGATTGTAGCTTGCCAGGATTTACCAAATGGCATTTTAGTTATGTAACAAGGGATGAAGATTTTTGCTGCACACAACACAGACCGCAGCATGTAACAGCTATGTTGAACAACTTTAGTTTGTAGTACCACCATTCACATTTCTAGTTTTATAGAATAAATTGTATTTCAGTAGATCAAAAATAGCTCAGCTGTGTGATTTTTGTGCCAGAGACAAAATATTGTTTTGCACAATGAATGTACACAGTTATAATTTTCCATATTGGGGCAAGACAAACCATTTTTAGTTGCTGCTGACCAAATGTGTACTCTGTGTTTTGTGTAGACTCATTCACAAGAATTTATTCTTATTGTGTAATCTGAAGTATTTTCCCTGATGACCTAAAAGCATAATATGGGTTTGTTCAAATAAAAATCTTTTAACTATTAATATTCATGAGTGCTTTATTGTGGTTGGTAAAAAGTAGAAGGTGTCATCTGCTTGAGTGAAGTCATTTGTAAATGTGTGAAGGCATCGCAGCACCATTGGGTTTAAACTGAATTATTGAAGTCTTGTTGATCAAAGTTAGCAACTGGTATTACAACAAAGTTACTGCTTTATTTCACTGTTTTTATTGCAATGGTTACTATGTCTTAGCGTCCTTTGCAATTTTTAATTGAAGACTGTTTTTCTCAACTGTATGCAACCTTCTCCAAACATTTCATTTAAGCCATTTTATTGTATTTGGATATTTTTTCTCGCCAAACCTGGTATGGCTACAAAAATATGGTTTTATATTCAATTCTATTCTAACGCATTTTTGCAAGGGCGTGAAAATCAGCAGGCCCAGTAGTTGAGTGTCACGTTTATTTAATGCACTACCGCCATCCAGAGGGTGGCAGTAATAATCTGTGTACCATTGTGTACATGGGGTCCCAGAGGAAAAAGAAAACCAAGATGGCGTCCGTCAACAGCGATGAGTGGAGAGCTGTCTGTGAAAAATTCACCAACGCCCAAAACCTTACTGAAGTAGAATCTCAAAATGACCCCGAAAATGACCCATTCCGCTCTAAATATAAGGCCAGGGAGCTCCTTCGAGAGATATACTGCTCTCTGAAGAGTTTCGCGGCTGTGGATGAGGACAGCGGCGGGGACAGCGGTGGCCAGCGGCCGGCAGATGAGGCGGTGGACGGCCAGCGCCAGGATGTATTCACCGAGGGGCTCTGCGGAGACTCACCTGCGGGGATGCGGGCCGCCAAACTCGGAGCTGTGGAGTATTATCTTGGCGTCAACCACGTCGACACCGAGGAGTTGTCAGCTGGCCAGGAGCACTTGGTAAACTGTATGACCGTGCTGGACAAATGCAGAGTGTCGGCCCATAATGCCTCCCTGTTCATCCACGTCAGGGTACGGTACCAGCTTCAAGCGTGTTTTTTTGTGTGAAGTATTTGTCCACTTGCTAACTATAAAATGTATCACCAGAACCAGCTCGGCATCCTTTGGGCAGGCCGCGACGAGACGGAGAAGGCTCAGGGCTTTCTGGAGACAGCCGAATCTATCTACCAACAATATATGAAAGAAGTAAGGCCTGATACTTGTTAACATTAAACTTTTGCATGATCTCACCTTGTTGTGGTGTTTGTGAAACAATATTCCCTTTCTGATAAGGTTTAATGCCCGGTTTTGTTCCCAGGATGGAAGTCCTCCCACTGACATGACAGAGTACTTTGCTGCTGAGGAAAATATGTTGACACACCAAGAAAGAACCAGAAGGTAGCACGTAAGCTTTAAGCATCCTATCTTTAACATTCAAATTAAAACATTTTATGTGAAAAAAGCATGATCCCACTAGAAATCAACTTCTTGGAGCCAAGTGCCAATGTGCAAGATTTGGGGTTGTAATTAGGGAATATTTGAGCTGCCCTTGGAGCTGAGAAGAGTCAGAGAAAGACAGGCTGGATGTCTTGGGCAGGAGAAATTTATTGACCATCAGTACGTGATCCGGAGACTGGACACTCAACACAGTGCAATATAGAAAATACAAGTCTGACAATGCTTCTGTTGTGAGAAGTTTATAAAGGCATGTACAGTGTCACTATGAATGTAACATGAAATAGCTACGCTAGGTATCTAGCCTTGAGACAAGGCTTGGAGTCAAGTTATCCGTGCAACTATGTCTATCATTCATTGGACCAGGCTAGGCGTCAGAATTATCAGAGATGAGGTAAAAGTGGAGTACACTGAATGAACAGTACAGTGATTATTTGTGGAGTCAGTGCTTCTGCTGCAGCCTTGGTAGGAGAAGGGCATTTAGCTACAGCGTAGACAGGGGATAACCAACACATTTGTGTGACAGCTTAAATCTAGGCCATAAGTGAGGGTAGATTAAGTAGAATCTAAGTAAAGGACACCAAAAATTCCAACAGTTCCTTTGTAGGATTTTCATATAAAACAGGGCTGCGGCATTGTTTCACAAGCCATTTCCTTGAACCTATTTGTGCCAGATGAATAAAAATTCAGACCTTCATCTTCTGTATGTAAAGTCTCATTCGTTTAAAACATGTGGCCCTCAACTGTATATTTTCCAAGTTAAGGCCTGGCTAATCTGCAAATGTAGAAGTATTTTCATACTCCATATCTCAGCATTAACACCCACACCAGTTTTCCTGTTGTGATAACTAATTATGATAACATATATTGCTTACTGCTTAGTTCGCAACTAGGTACACTGTTTATGTAAAAGAAATACATATAACATGATACCTACTACTGCTGTTGCTCTGTGCAGAAATAGTGTTTTTTAGTGCCCACAGTCAGGGTTTTGTTTAGTTTTTTTCTTTATCTTCTCTACTTCACCATTTTTCTGCATAGTGGTACCTTAGTTTACCTTTCTCTCCCTTTGAAAGGATGTTTACTCAAGTAGTTTTCTATTCCCTTGAAATGACAGACACACTGACAGATTAAATTGAGGAGAAAAAGTATGTAAAAGAGGAAATTACACCCAATAGGACACCACGTTGATTTGGGCCTGCCACACATTCATAGTGGTCAAGCGCAAGGCCAAGTTGATTTCCTAACAGAAGACTGACTTTCTTTATGCAAATGTACAGTCCCTTTTGATTTTCTCTATAGTTCTCTTATTTTACTTTTACTTCTTAATCTTACCAGGTTTGAACTGGCTTATACCCACACTATGTACTACCTTGCACAAGTCTACAAAAACCTTGGTAAGTTTAATTTCATTCATAAAATTATGATTCAGAGTATCTTTTTACAAGATGAAATTTAAAACATTTTTTAAGATTTGTGTTGTGTTTTCAGGTCAAACTGAGCGCGCTGCTACATATTGCCACAGTACTCTGCAGAGACAGCTAAAGTTAAATCAATACAATCCAATGGAGTGGGCTTTAAATGCTGCTACACTATCACAGTATTACATCACAAAGGTAGGACATTTTGGACATTATTACCTTGAATTCATTATTTTTTTGTCATGTTATGCTTTGGGATATGCTAAATAAGTAAAGTCATATATTTATTTAAACCGAACCGTACCTGTTTTTAATGTTATGTGTTTTTATATACTGTATTTATCACGCTTTGGTTCTCCCACAGCTACTTAAATAATTGCATTGATCTGGTCTATGTTTTTATATATATTTTATATATATTTTTATATATATTTATATATATATATATATATATATATATATATATATATATATATATATATTATATTTACTTATATATATATATTTATATATATATATATATATATATATATATATATATATATATATATATATATATATATTTATATTTATTTATATATATATTTATATTTATTTATTTATTTATTTTTACCTGTAGGGTCGATATATGGAAGGGAGACATTGCCTCTCAGCAGCAACTGTGATATCAGGTTTGGCAGGGGACGTTCCCTCTGAGGCTGCAGCACAGGAGAGTGAGTATTTAGTGAGCCAGCAAACAAAATTGCTATTTTTTCTACTGCTACTTATAATAATGTAATAATATATTTTTTCAACCTCTTTTTTCCCTTCTGTTTGACCTAGGTGAAATAGAAAGTGAACGTAGGGAGCAGCTAAGACAGAAGAGGGCAGAGATTGCAAGATGTTGGATCAAATATTGTTTAAACCTGCTGCAGGATGCTAGAAAGCTGCTTGAGGTACGTCTTTTGTGCAACTGTGTATTAATATTCGTCGCAGATCTAGGAAGTGTGAATACATTACCCATTGAAATATATTGTACGTCAACAAAACAACAATTTTGGAAATTTAGGCCCCGGTTGAACCAAATCTATTAGACTCATATGATGTGTTTACACTGGTAGTACAGATTTTTTAGTTCAGGATTTTCATACACACTAGGTGGCGCTGTCAGAGGAGTTTTTGAAAAACCCTGATTCTGATTGGCCATGACTTAAACTGTGATGGAATCAAAACAGTGATGGCAGTTTCGCTTATCGCACTTGGTTTTTTTTTTACCGTTACCTGTACACTAGAGACGTAATCTGGTATCTACCTTTATTGTTAGGACAACATAGGTGAGCTGGATTCTGATCGACAAGATGAGTTAAGAAGTGCAAGAAGACGAGAGGAGGAGGAGGAAGAAAAAGGCAGAAAGAGTGCTCTGCTGTTCGGTTCGGAAGACACGTTTGACTCCATCGCCAGCCTGGAAGAAAAGGTCCAAATATAGATTTACACTTGCCTTGACGTAGACTAATATCAGTATTTACAAAAATTATTTCGATGGATCATTTTATGCCATTGACATCATAGCTTTATAGAAATTATAGCTTTAAAAAGAAACTTTTTTTTTCAAATTGGGTAACATTTTAAGTAAGAAGAAAGGAAATACATTTATACACCTTTACTCTTAGCTTTACTCTTGAACTTGTGTTTAAGATTGCTTACATCAATTTCCCTGTATTTTCATTTTTTAGGTGCAGTGTTTGTTCCCACTGGATTTCACAGAGGCACGAGCTGTATTTCTAGTGGGACAGAATTATGTCACTCAGGTGTGTGCAGTGCTCCAGAAACATGGTCTGATTATAAATGTATTTTAACTGCACATTTGAGTAAAACAGTTGCACAAACAATTTACTTGCATACCTCCTACTGTTAAAATGTTAACTAACTAACTAACGCAATATATTTGGCTTTTCGGGAGAATACATCATAAACAGCTTGAGTCTGTTATTGTTTTAAAGTTGAATAGTTTTTAATGTGATCTTGTGATTACTTTTGCAGGCAAAGGAGTATTTTCAGATGGATGGCTATGTGACAGACCACATTGAAATCTTACAAGATCATAGTGCATTGTTCAGAGTACTAGCTTTCTTTGAAGAAGATCTTGAGCGACGCTGCAAAATGCACAAGCGTCGAATTGACCTGCTTGAGCCAATTTGTAATGGTAATATTGCGTATTCTTACATCTATTTTACTTCTATGTTTGCTGTTCCCTTCAGGGAATCATCTGCCTCCATCTAACCCTATTCTCACAAACAGTCAATCTTTTTGTGTCCTTTCAGAATTGAATGCCCAGTTCTACCTTATGATCCGCAGACAGATGATGTTCGAGTTGGCTGAAACCTACAATGAAATGATGGATCTAAAACTTACACTGGCCAACAGACAAGCAGATACACAGTCTTTAGATAGCCACACTATTAAGAAATTCAACCATCTCTGCTCCTCCTCTGCCAAGTAAGTGTAAAGGACTAACAGTGACTTGTACACTTACATTTAAATCCTTTTAGTACAATATATAATGCAATGTTGCCTCAATTTTTTTCCAAACGCAGGTACTTCCAGATGTTCCTGGACTCTTTGTGTTCTCCTGAGGGAAAGTTTCCAGAACACCTGGAGGAAGAGGTACTCAGACCTGCTCTGGTGGCACGCTTTAGAGTGGCACGACTCCACAGCCGGCTTATCAGCTCTTCACCCACGGTTCAGCTAGACAATCTCAGCAAATCTCTGGAAAACTACAAGTATGGGTTTCCAAACAAATTAGTGTAGATCAATATTTTTTTGGGCAGTTAAAATGTATTTATAAGTTTGTATGTTTATTCTGCTGTTGTGTAGATACGTGGTGCAATATTGTGAGGCCCATCCTGAAGCAGGAGCCGCTGTGGAGACAGAGCTGGAGCTGAGTCAAGAGATGGCTGGCCTGCTTCCTCTGAAAATCAACCGCCTCAAAGCAAGAATGGCTACCAACAACAATTGAAAGCTTCTTTCTGTTGATTTACTGTTCATCTTCACTCAACTTGACTCACCCTGACAAGCTACAGATGGCTTGATCCAATGGCTTAGAAACTAATTGTTTTTCTCTTACGGGCCGTTTCCACTGGAGGGATACGGGACAGGTTGGGTCTGTATGGGTAAGTTGCCTAAAGTGTACCCAAAAAGCGTACTTAGGAAACGCTTTGGCCTTTGGTTCCATCAAAGGGGTCTACTTGCCAAACACTGTAGTCTGTACATGGGCGAGAACAAGAAGCAAAACCAAATTTCAAGAGAAAATATGCTAAATGATCTACTTTTTTCAAAAACAAGCTAGCGTTTACTAACAACAGCTGTGTCTGATTTTAGATAGAGTTGGCATTATACAGATCTGGCTAAGTGAATCAAAACATTGCATTTAACACAAGCAGACGCTGTGACATTAAATAGTGAGTCCCTAAAATGTAGGAAAATTGGCACAGCTTTATGTATTTAATGATGAGAAAGCTGGGAATAAACTAGAAACAGACTACTGTTTACTGCAGCAACATAATGCTTTATCTCCAGCCTTTTGCACCACTACACACCAGGATTTATTGTCTTCTTTATTAATGTCAGTGCATCCAAGTTTGAGAGTCTGCTTCAAATACAATTTATATCCAGATGTTCCTGTTTACGTAGCAGGCACTGCTCTAACTGTGCCGTACTGAGCCGACCTGTACCGTACCATAGAGTAGAAATGATGCTGCTGTCAAGAAGACTTATTAAACATATTACAAACGTTTACTGGCTGTACATGTGTGCTCTGTGTAGTATTTTGGTATCGTAATATAGTTTATTTGTCACTCTGGTATGTACTTTCAAGCATGTTGATTTTCATATGTATGGAATTTGAAATGCTATTCCATCGCTGTTGAAAATCGCATGAACTACAGTATGTGTCTCTAAATAATTTAATACAATCATCCTGTTTATGTAAATAGTGTATGTAATAATATTAAACCAAAACTGTGCCACTGTATTAATATCTGCTTGTACTTTATCGATGTTCTATGAATGCCCCAGAGGGAGTTGATCGACTTAATGAGTGTTGGCCTTCTGAAATAAAAAGATAAACATGATCTCAGTTTGGGATGCTTGTAAGCAACACATTCAGGACCATAAGATTGAGCTTTCTGTTAAGACCTAGTAATATATTTTATTTTCCCAGAAAAACATGACCTGCAATGCTTGATTCAAAGTATGCTCCAAACTTATCAGCAAGTCATGACTTGAACAACCTGAAATACCTGTTTAGCATCTGCAAAGAAAAAGTGTATTTTAAGAAGAACTAATTTGATGCACCTTACAGGAAAGAACGCCCTCCATATACTGAGTAGTTTAAACTTTATGTACATATTTTCTGCATATCTAGATAAATACCTGATTACTGACATGTTCGGCCTCCCACTTTTGAAGCTGCAAACACAAAAACAAAAAGGACAGAGACCGTTATCTGTAAATCCACGTCATTTATCTGAATGCATTCTTCAACAGTAAAAGGAGTGAGATTTGTAATGATCTCATAAATAAGTTATTTATAAACAAAGTGACAGGTCCTCCCTTCTTTACAGAGTGGTGTGATGACTTTTTGTTGTGGTGTGTTATGGCTGGTGCAAAAACAGTACTGTTTCTACAGCTCCAGACTCTGAATCCCCACACAATAAACTTAGATCCGACATAATGTGTATTGCCTGCTGCTGAAAAATATTTTGGCTGTATTCACACACAGCAAAAGTTAGTCAGTGAATATAGCTTATGAAAGAGGCCAGCATGTACGTAAAAGTGACTGTTTGGAGGCTGGGCAGGGTAATGTGTCATTTCCTGAGGAAAAATTATCACTGCTACCACTTCCTCTTTCATCAACTTAATGTGTCAGCTGAAACTAATGGCATTTTATTCCTTTTTTGTATCAAATTTTATTGTTAAAGGGAACTCAAGCAGAGCAGGAAAGACAGTAAGAGTAAAGGGAATGCAGATTTTGGCCCGAAGAGTCACTGCTGTGTGAGATGTACAAGAACTCGACAAATATTTGACAGAGCTGACAGTAACCCACACAATACAGTGATGTGTACAGCAAACAGAGGTTTATGTTGCCGGGATGCTCTCTTTTTGTCACACTGGAATAGTTTGACCCAGCAACCAACTGTGTTTCTATTTGTGACAAATACATCACAATTACAAAACTAGTGCAGGGGTTGTGTGTGAAAAACATGGAAGATGAGTCATGTATAAAATAGTCATATTCTTCTTTAGAAATATGTCACAATCACAGACTTTCTAAAAATTATTCACTATACTGGTTAATTCTAGTGTTTAACATTGGTCTCATGTAATGAAACAGAATGCATGATATTGTTTTACTTTAATTGTTGTGTATAGAAACATAAAGTGTAAGAAAAAAAAAGTAAAAAATGATGACTTAAAAACTGAAAAGGTTTCAAACCACGTTTCATTGATATATTTTATAAAGCCCGTGTGATAACTATACGCAGAGGAATTCGATGAATAAATACAGCAGCTTCTATCACATCTCCAGTCTTACTTTATTCACATGATGCACATCACACATGTGATAAGATCAGCATCTTTGGTCAGGAACAACAAAAACATGTGAACACACACAACAGTGGTGTAAAGTACACGGTTGGGTCGTGTCTCATTAGATGAGACTGTTGCTGTGGAGTCTTGGAAAGATATTTACATGAACATTGAGTGTTTACCTTTGGTTTGTGGATCCGACAAGTCTGCAACATTAATGGGGGTGGCTTATACAGAAGAAGAACTTAAGCTTTATTTTCATCGTAAAACTGGAGACCACTGTGGTACAATGTGTGTTTCATCTCAGAACATTACATTATCGTCTCACAAAAGGTGATTTTGACCATAATAGCATTCGGAGCCAATTAACACCAATGGTCGTCTCTTGTCAGTCGCCATTATCAGAGAAACGGTCTTAATCGGATGATCATATTTTGTGGTATTTCCTCATCTTGCTGCGCAGTTACGCAAACTCAGAGCTGATATCTGATATTTGGGGGCCGTGCAAGTTTCCACTGAGGATGTTCAGACACTTTTTTTCCCGAAAAGACCTCAGGAAACCATGACGCATTCAGGGGGCTGAGCTCTTCAGCGGGGAGTTTGGGTGTCAAGAGCAGTTGACACTTTTCGTCAGTGCGTAAAGAAAGTATCTTCCCCATCTGAAAGGATCACTGTTTTGCGGCCTCTGAAGAAACATGATTTTGTTCCTTGTTATCTTCTGCCTCACCCTAAATGGTGGACTGGGTAAGTCATCTGTTTCACACTCTGTTAGCAGATCTCTGACATGTTGGACATTGAACTTACACTTAAATCTTCTACATCCCGAACTGTTAAAATGCGTCAAATGTCTTTACAGTAACCAAAAAGCTGACATATGATGGCTCTGGGGTCACTGACAGACAAAAGGCACATTTACCTTCCCTCAGGTGTCTACATGTTTTGATGTCTGTGACTGTCAGTGACTCATTTCTTACAGTTAGGGTTTTTATTTCTTTGTTGAGATAATGGTAAACCATAAAGGTCCTTTATTGTTCAGAACAACACCGGTTTACACCACACGTGCTTTTGATGTCCTAACATCTTTCTCTGACTTTAAAGGTGTAAGGGGAAACTTAATGGAAATCCCTTAATTCACACGCGTCAAGCCACAGTGTTTCAGTTTTCGAGTTATGTTTCATTTTATAACATGTGACGTTATAAAAAGTGTTCACAAATGCTAAGATGTTTATATATGCATTATTATCCTTCATACGCATTAATCATCACTTGATTTGTTTCACTTTATATTGAAACTGCATGTTTTGGCACTATTCTGTTTGTAATTGGTCATTCACAAACCTTCAAGGAATAGAAGTCTCCAAAATAACAGATTATTGTTTCTTTTTTGATTATATTTTTTTACACTGACATGTTTGTCAGCTTTCAAATTTAGTATTACAGACACTATCTTAAATGTATATAAAACACTTGTTTCTATATATATATATATATATATATATATATATATATATATATATATATATATATATATATATATATATATATATATATATATATATATACAGCACGGCAGTAGGCCTAATACATTAACAACATTTATCATATCATCGTGAGGGTGGCAGAAATGTCCACTTCTCAATCCACTTAGCTGACAGTTGTGTCACCCAGCTTGACACCATAACCACTATAAAGTTAGCTCAGAGGCCTATTAGGAAACAGCACAACTATGTTGTAATTTCCACAAAACATTAAAACAAATAAGTAATTAGAAATTTAACAGAGGTAGTTGATTAAACTTCTAGTGCACAAAATGTGGAAATACAATCAAACAACGGGACACTGATGATCCATTTCCTCTTCATTTCTAGGAGCTCCAACAACAGCTGTGTATAAGTTTGTCAAATGTGACCCTGATGGACAACAGGCAAACTGCATCACTTACCAAAGTGCAGAAATGGAGTGGAGTCCAGAGTTACCAACAAAACTACCTGCTGCTGCTGCACAATACCTGTACGTATATGGTTCTACAAGAATGTACACAGAAATTCTCATTCTGTATCAGATGCATTATCTATCTCAAAAATCCAATGCACGTGTCGCAGTGTGCGTTTATGTGTTGTGATTGAGCAAGTATATATAAGTGGCAGGTAGGCGGCCAAGTAAAGCCAAAATAGACGGCAACGTGGAGGGATAAAGTACAGCAAAATGAGCTCGGAAGAGAGCGCAGGAAGGTGATAAGAGAATAGTGCACTTTATAATGTGTAATGTAGTTTCCTAAAAACAGATGTTAATGTAGTACAAAAAATATTATTTTAATGTATTTAAACACATTAATTTGAACATTTTTGAACATACAAATGAACATGTGCTGCATTCACAGATGTCATTCACACTGTGGCCACAAATGAGTGCCATTTTTCTCTGAGTAGTTTCTATGCACTTGTTGAAAACACAGTGGAGGTGTTGCTTTTGAAATGAATGATTCAGCATGAGCACTGGTGGTTCAGATGTAGTACTGATATTTAAAATGTTTGAGTTTTGAGAAAACCCACCTTGGAGCTTTGGCCTAGTTTTCTCTTTTAATTTAAAAAAATAATCTTATACTCCAAAACAACAACAACCTAAAGGCAACAAAACATATAGTTCAGAGAGAACAACTGCACTCTTGAAGATAAATAAATTAGGATAGATTTAAGATTTTGTCATTTGTGCTTGCTTAAAAACATCAGAGCCTCAGTAGCAGCCCTCTCATTTGTGGCCTAAACAGGAAGTGAACGGGAAGTGCTCAGAGGAAGTGGGGCTGTGACGCCTGTTAGGCTGCAGCTTCTGGTCTATTGTTTAGTATATGTAGACGGTTCCCACTTGAATTCATCCAAATTATACACATCTTTATTAATTTGGAGTTATGTCTTTTTATAATTTGGCTCAATAGTTACTGTGTTGGATCACTATCGTAGGTTTTGATAACAGTACTATGAAGATAAGGTACATTTAATTTGGGTTTCAGAGAGGCTGAGCCAGTGGAGGATGAGAAACCACCAAGAGATGTGGAGGAGGACGAAGCTGAAGAAGAGGAGTCAGCAATGATCAGCGAAGAAGGAGAGTCCCCTCCAGTTTATCTGCCTGAGGAGGGATCTGGTGTTTATGAAGGCTCTGCATTCTTGGCTGACTGGGCCACTGGGGCTGCTGACACAGGCTCTGCAGAGCTTTTGACAAAAGAGGACTGCAAGTCATACAAAGGTAATTATTTATTATTCAGCTATTGATTAAAGAAATATTACCTCGAGTCCTAATATGTTTGTTGTGTCTCTTTGTAGGTGGCTGTGGAAATCACAAGGGTGCAAGTCTTAAAGAGTTGTCTTTACACAATGAACGAAAACCAGCCGAGCAGGAACTGAAAGAAGAACACCTTCTGCAGCTGTAGAATGGACATCCATAAATGCACATAATCAAAAGACCAACTTAGACTAAAGACCAAAACGGTTGAGCATAACCACCTTGTAGCAGAAAACCGTGTATATTGTGTTTTGTATTTTCCAATGTGGCATTAGAGAAATTTATTTTGTAAATGAAATGTAAGTTACTTATTAATGTGTGAACAAAGCGAACACAGCTTGTTTAAAAATGGCAGGGAGCTTTATTTGTTCTTCCTGGTGGAAAAACAGGCATGTTACTGGATAGTTTTGGCTTTTTATAAATACACTTTAATTTTCATTCTTGTGCAATACAATAATATGCCTTGTGCACCCATAGGTCATGCTAATGAGCTATACTTTCATTCATTTTAACCAATACAAAATGTAATCTCAGAAGCTGATTTGGGAATTCCAGTTCACAATTGTGCACAGCCAAACCATGTCCCAACCACTATGAGCTGGAATATTTTTTTAAATAAAGTATAGTCCACATGTGTGTATTTCTTCATGCTCAAGACAATGCAATACATCTTCCAATAAAGGATTTCTAAGAAGTTTGGTCAGAACATTGTTTTCATTATTTTGTTAGTAGCTTCTAGTACATAATTGAGTGCAGAATTTGTTGTGTGTAGTGGAGTTGTAATTGGACGTGTGTGGATGTTTTGAGGAGCACCAGTGGAGCAGCCCACCCCCCTCCCACAGTCAGACCAGAGCCGGGTCACATGACTGATGCCTGATACTAGCTCCTGTTCAGTCCCATGGTCCAGACACAGGCTTGGCTTCACGGAACAAGGCTAGCTGTTAGCTCCAGCTGTCTACACGGCCGAGATGGTGAGTGCAAAAACAAAACACGCTTTCCATACTACACCCAAAAACGTCTGGACCTGACTTTTGTTTTAAAGCATTTAATACTAAAGCAGTTTTCTTTTTCTTGACAGTTTTTTTAAATCAATAAACGTGAAAGGAAAGCTAACTGCTAGCTGTATACGAGGCCGCCTGCGTTCCTTTAACATATTTTGGTTAGCTGTAGAGCAACATGCCGTAAACACTGATACATATGTGGACTAATTTCTGACTTAGGGACATTATAACGGGCACCAGAGCTGATATAATAACAAAGGAAATGTTAATGTCAGCTGTTGCAGATGAAGGATGGTTAAGGAAAAGCTGCACCCTTAAAAATGCTATTTCAAAGCCAGATGTCACACTACTACAGCAACTATTCAGAAAGCTACACCATATTATACATTTATCAGAATTGTTATAAAAAACAAGTATAAATAAACCTGACCAGAGTTTGTAATTATGGTAGATACTGACATATTATTGTACAATATGAAGGAATTATAACATGAGGAGATAACTCTGATAGATAGGCTGTAATGATAAGTATAGTGTTCATGTCATGAATGATTTGTTTTTTATGAAACAACAATAATCATTCTGCCTTAGCCTGAACGTAACCTGTGGAGAATGTGCATACAAACAAATTCACTTTGTTTTTTTTTATTGAGTTTGTGAACAAAAATGTTCAGGTTTACCTCTTTGAAAATGTGTGTGTCCACTTGTCATGTGGGTTTTAGAATTGAACAAGGACAGATTTCTTTCTTATTTATCAGCGTGTAATTGACTTTGCACTGTGTTTTTTTAAAAAGGCAAATGTACTGTGTTTGTGTGTTGTGTTTGCAGAGTTTTCTTGGGGGTTTGTTTGGGCCGGTTTGTGAGATAGACGTATTACTGAATGATGCAGAAAACAGAAAGACAGCTGAGTTGAAGACAGAGGATGGGAAAGTGGAGAAACATTATCTGTTCTACGACGGGGAGTCTGTGTCTGGCAAGGTAAACAAACTTATAACAACTTTCAACATAAATAGTAACAACGGGGGCACCTTGGTGGCTCACCTGGCAGGGCACATGCCACTTGGGTGATCAGTCATATTCTTCTATTTTGAAATATACCTCAGGAATAAATAAATATATAAGTAGTGAGCACTTTGACATTATGGTTTAAATGATTTTAGACAAATGTTTGTGTCTCCAGGTGAATCTAAATGTGAAGCAGGGAGGGAAGCGCCTCGAGCATCAAGGCATACGTATCGAATTTGTTGGACAGATAGGTGAGTCTGTTTTAATATGTAAACAAATTTACATCTACACATAGCTCATTCAGATATTATTCAATTATTACAGTATTTTTCCTTGCGCAGCAAAAAAACTCCTTGGCAGCAGTATTTGATCAAGTTTTCCTCACATGGCTAAAAGGTTTAACTGAGCATGTGGTTGTCATGTGCAGCCGGTCATAGTGGAGCTAAACCCTCTACAAACATTATTTCAGTAGGGCGGGAGAGCTATGAGAGCACTGTGTAAAGAGCTTAGGTTTCTGAATATAAATTTAGAACAAACTATACTGGTTCTCTGGTTTTCTTCTACAATTCAAAAACATTCAATTGGAAGTAAGTGAAATGACAAAGTGACCTTAGGATTAAATTTGAGTCATGATGATATGTTTTTGTTGTGAAAGATGACAATTGTCTGTATCATTTGTCACTTATTGAGTCAACTGGCTCCAACAACAACTCCAACAGTCCTGACATAAATATTTTTGTTGAAGAATAAATAAGTAGTATATTTTTAAGAATTGCTCTCTGTATTTTTATGGTATTATGATAACCTTTTAATGCTGTCCATCCTTGTATACATTGTATTTCAGAGCTGTTTTCTGATAAAAGCAACACCCATGAGTTTGTGGACTTGGTAAAAGAGTTGGCTTTACCTGGAGAACTCGCCCAGAATCGAAGTTATGACTTTGAGTTTATGCAGGTGGAAAAGCCCTATGAGTCCTACACTGGAGCTAATGTCAGGCTTAGGTAAACTAATTAATCATCTCATATAACCTAAAAGCATTTTATGTACTACTCACATTTATACATTTATTCATTTGGCCTTTGTCTTCTCCATTTTATTACTATTGTAGGTATTTTCTCAGGGTGACCATAGTCCGTCGTCTTTCTGACCTAATAAAGGAATATGAACTCATTGTCCACCAGTTAGCCACGTACCCAGATGTCAACAACTCCATTAAAATGGAAGTTGGTATAGAAGATTGTCTACACATTGAGTTTGAATACAATAAGTCCAAGTAAGTACTTTCTTACGTCTTAGCAGAAAAAACGGTAACATTATAGAAAATAACTTATATTATGTGTGTATATCTTATGTATTATATTTGTATAATATATTTGTAAATTACTATCTGTCTGCTAGATACCACCTAAAGGACGTGATTGTTGGGAAGATCTACTTCCTGCTGGTCAGGATCAAGATCCAACACATGGAACTACAGCTCATCAAGAAAGAGATAACGGGCATAGGTAGATATTCACCCTTATATTATAATATTGCATAGCTGTATTATAATAAAAGGATCACTTATTGTTTTCCCTTTCAGGGCCCAGTACCACAACAGAGACAGAAACTGTGGCAAAGTACGAGATTATGGATGGTGCTCCAGTTAAAGGGGAGTCAATCCCTATTAGATTGTTTCTTGCAGGTATAATTGTGCTCTCCTTTCATCTTTCTGTTGGTGTGGTCCTTACGTTGATCATATAACTCTTCCCTGACAGGATATGACTTGACACCCACCATGAGAGATGTTAACAAGAAGTTCTCTGTACGATACTTTCTCAATCTTGTTCTGGTGGATGAAGAAGATAGAAGATACTTTAAACAGCAGGTATGAAGGTTGAGTAAATATATTAAGTTCTCATATGAAACAACAAAGTTTCATTCAAATCAGAGTCACAGTCCTCTAAAAAATAAAACACAATGCTTAAGACAGCTCAGGAACAAAAACAGTCTTTGTGGGGTTTGTTAAGTTCTTATTTTTAATTTTACTTCTGTGTCTGAGTTTAGGAGATTGTTTTGTGGAGAAAAGCTCCAGAGAAGTTGAGAAAGAGAAACTTCCACCAACGCTACGAGTCTCCTGAGGCTAGAACCGAGACAGTAACTGCAGAGCAGCCTGAGATGTGAGGGCTCAAATGGACTAGAGCTATACACGGACACTTCCAAACTCTTAACTGAAGAGCAGCAGGCTGTGAGGGCTGCCTTACACTTTCTCTATGGACTGAGAAGATTCCTGTATACATAATTGCATACTTTGAGAGATCACCTCACAGCTTCCGTTGTTAGCTGCTGTATCACCTAAACCTCTATTGTTTTCTCCCTGATGACTGAAACACACTCACATGCAGATGCACATGCGGGCCAAGCCTGCTGAATGCTAAATGTCAGATGCAGATAATTATTATTTACTCTACTCTACTGAAAAAAACAAGGCCAAAAAAGTGGTTGTGGCAACTGAGATTGAAAACTTTCAACTGCGCAGAAGTAAAGAGAGAGTCCTGTGTTTTGAATGCTTAATAACAGAGGAGTGGAGATTGAATGCCTAAAGACACCATCACAGTGCTTATGTCTTTTTTTTTTTTGCCACAGGAACTGTGTTTGCATATTTGTTCAGAAATCTCTGGCATCCCTCCCTCTACACCCTTAAAAATGTGGCTTCATGTTATTTGGTTTGTTTGGCCTCTAGTCAAGACAGGCTGAAGTGAAAGATGTGTAACTGAGGCTAGGCCACAACTAATCTCTTGTTTAACTTAACTATATAAAATGCTCAAAAGCTTCTCTTCTTTAGACAAAAAATGTCAATTTCCCATTTGTCTTAACGTTCAACAGAAACAGATTTTGACAAACATCAAATGCTCATCGTATATTTTAAGAAGCTGTTTCTGAATTTTCCAGATGACTGCATCTAATTTAATTGAAGAACATGTTTGCTTAATGCATCACATTTCTTTTAAGATGAGTATTTGATGCAGTTTTCCTGATATGTTCTGTCAGTTTGGAGTTAGCCTTTTATTTGTGTAGTAAATTTTATTGCAATGTGTATGTTGAGAGTCTTCCTACATTAACAGTTTGAAAATATTTCATAAAACATGATACATTATTTTACACAGAAAGCATGGTTATAGGTTTTTTAAATTAAGATCATAACACTAAACACGGTTTTCTCTTCCAGTAATGAGTGACTCTAAGGAGTTGCACTGTTTTATGTTTTTGTCAGACTCAATTTAGCTACTTTTCTCTGCAAATATAAATGCTAAGGTTTTAACATTTCTGTGAACCAACAGATTAACAGTTTCTTCCTAAGCAACTTCTGAAAATGAAAGCTCACTGTTAAATACACATTTTGATGACAATGATGAATGAGCAAAAGCATTCTGGCCTTTATGGGCAGACTGCAATGCATCTTGATTTCTTTGTATCTAATAGTGTGCTTTGAACTGTAAAAGCTGTTGATGGAAATATGATCATGTGTAATAAGTGGCTCATGTTTGCCATTTACAGTAGGAGAAAGGATGCAGCATCATTATACTGTAAAGTCTAAGTCCCACTGTGATGCCCAGACAGGCAATTTAGATTCTGCTTTAAAAATGCACTTACACTGTTTGATTGTGAAGTCACCGGCCTTTTGTGTGAAAGATGAATTTGCTGTTGAAGTCTGATATGTGGCCAGTTTTGCACTTTCACCTTTCTCACCACTTTCCTTATAAGGGTAATGAAAGCTCAAAGACTACTCAAGGACAACTTCTCAGAGTTACGCTGTGTCTGCAATGGACTATATACTATCAGTTATGTATCACTGCTTGGACATGGGACATTCTGATTTTCTTTTGTCTCTGTCTCATATCTACAACACGTGCCACTATGTTGTTTCAATTCACAATTGTCTAAAAAAAGTACCATTTGATTATTTTAACACTAGCATTGACATGACCTCTTTATTTCTTGTTTTTGGCAATTTTGTTTTGAATTTTTTCCCATACCTTCAGAGGTAGAACATAAAATGCAAAAAGTGTCTAGTCTAACTGACTGCATGTAAATCTACGCTGTCTAATCAAATCAAACCATATGTGTGCATTTGTGTGTGTATGATAAATGTATATAAACCAAACCCAAATAAATATAGATAAAATTAATCATAAATAAAGCAAATTTATACTAAATTCTGAACATGTGTTTTACTACAAATAACACTGCAAAACAGTAATTCAGACCACAAACTATTAATTAATGCTGCACTATAAAAATGACACACTGGTCCAAGGTTTCGAAACAAATTTCACTGTTGCATAAACAATCTTTGGGAAGATGGCTGGCCTGTCTTGATATATGCCTTTTCATAAAAAATACGTAAAAAAAAACGTGTGATAATATTTTTGTAAGTAATTTAGTAATATAAAAAGGCATACTAAAATTTGTTGAGATGCAAACTAAATTGTTTTCCGGCTGTGAAACTTCTGGCTACTTTCCGTACAATTTGTGTGCAGGCGTCGTATGGACAGCTATGGACACATTGTGGTCCTGTTCCACGTTGTAACAGCAGGAAGTAAAATGTTTTGACCATGGTTTTGACCGACCTCTGTACCGTCAGACTGTTCAGATTCACATTTATAACTAAATGGAGCTTAAACTAAAAGGGGCCCTGATGCGCTGACAGTATCGGGGAAAGTGGCTCTGGTAGTGATGTCTGTAAACCGCTGTGTCTGTGTGTTTGCACAGCTCCAGCGCCACATTAGCACCCGGGCTATCCGTGTATCAGGCAGCGCTCATGTGTACGCTGGGTCTGGTCTGTCTGTTCCAAATCAAGGGACTGGGACTGGGGTTTGCACCAGAGGTCTTTCATCCAGTAGCTCTTCCCCTAAGCCCCCGGATACCTCGCTGTTTGTCCCGGTGTCTCTGAAGGCGGACCGCTCCACAGATGGCAGCGTGGGAGCAGAGCTCACACAGCCGCTGGATAAAAGTGAGGAAAACAATTAAAAATACTTACAGAAATACAACTACTCCAGTATTCAATTGCCTTCATGCGCTGTGTTTTATTGTGCTTTTGTATTGTGCAGATGAACTTCTGAAGGTATTGAACCGCTTCTATAAAAGGAAAGAGATGCAAAAGTTGGCAGCAGACCAAGGCCTAGATGGTGAGTAAAATCTTTTCTCTGGTGATCACAATATGTAAATGTTATATTTAATAGGGACGATAAAACACTTCTTTTAGAATTTAGTAGATTGGGGTACTGTATTATTTCTATAGTGCATGCCTCTACATTACCAGTAATTACAATACTTACATCACACTACATGAAGAGAGTAGTAAAGTAAAAGGTTAATGTATTTATTGTCTTCTGATTGAACCTTTGGTCATATTACAAACAGACTCCTTTTCATACCTGCGTCTGTGTGCACAGCTCGTCTGTTTCATCAAGCCTTCATCAGCTTTAGGAAGTATGTCCTGGAGATGTCGTCCCTCCCTGCTGACCTCCATATCATTCTCAGTGATGTCTGTTGTGGAGCAGGTTTGTAAATGTTATGTCAAATATATGTTTACGTACTTGTTTTGTTTAATGTATGTTTAACTAATTTCAGTTTGTGATGCCCTTAAGGTCACATAGATGACATCTACCCCTACTTCATGCGTCACGCCAAGCAAATTTTCCCCATGTTGGATTGCTTGGATGACCTAAGAAAGATCTCAGACCTCAGAGTCCCTGCCAATTGGTAACTGTTGCATAGTTAGTTAACATAGTTTATCTTCAGCACTAACATACTGATGTCAAGAATGCTTGTGGTTTAGGTATGCAGAGGCTCGTGCCATCCACAGAAAAGTCATTTTTCACGCTGGTCCCACAAACAGTGGTAAAACATACCATGCCATCCAGCGCTACCTGGCAGCCAAGTCTGGAGTCTACTGTGGTCCCCTGAAACTGCTGGCTCATGAAATCTTTGAGAAGAGCAATAATGCAGTATGCAATAGTGTTTGTCTTCTCCTCTTTCTTCTTTGTGTTTTACTTTTGACGATTTACTTATTTGGGATCTTTAGGGTGTGCCATGTGACTTGGTAACAGGAGAAGAGCGTATATTTGTGGATCCAGAGGGCCGCTCATCTGGTCATGTGGCTTGTACAATTGAGATGTGCAGCGTCACCACACCTTGTAAGTTAACAAAACATAAAGATGAATCTCTTAACATTTCTAATTGAAATGTTTAAGGCCATTGTACTATAGTTTTTACTGATTTTATTTGTGTGTCTGTAGATGAGGTGGCTGTCATTGATGAAATACAAATGATCAGAGATCTGTCAAGAGGCTGGGCCTGGACAAGAGCTTTGCTAGGTGTGTAAAACAGACACACATTCTTTATGGAAATATTGGAAACTATTCCAATGCACTGTAGCTTTTTGTAAATTTCTGTGATTTTAACAGTTTTGTGCATGATTATTTTATAGTGTTTGTATGTGAATATTGTTTTAGGTCTTTGTGCTGAGGAGATCCATGTTTGTGGCGAATCAGCTGCAATAGACTTTGTCAGGGAACTGATGTACACCACTGGGGAAGAAGTGGAGGTGAGGCTTGATATATAATGAAAAAAGTGTGTGTGTGGTGACTTTCTTTGCTTATTGTTGCTGTGTTCCACTCCAGGTTCATAATTACCAACGTTTAACTCCATTCTCAGTCTTGGATGAAGCTCTGGAATCATTAGACAATCTGAGACCAGGAGACTGTATTGTGTGCTTTAGTAAAAATGACATCTACTCCATCAGCAGACAGATTGAGGCCCGAGGACAAGAATGTGCTGTAATTTATGGGAGCTTACCTCCAGGTGAGGGAGTGTATTTTCACTTTCCTCTGTGGCTTACTTTATTTTCTCACATAAATATTTGTGGAGTCCTTGTAGAGTTGAAGACTGAGCTGATTTGTGTATTACAGGCACTAAACTGTCCCAGGCTAAAAAATTCAATGACCCTGATGACCCCTGTAAGATACTGGTTGCTACAGATGCTATTGGCATGGGCCTTAATCTGTATGTTTCTTTTTTTTTTAAATAATATCTGTACATAAAAATAGAGGCATTAGTGGAGATCTCTTAACCATTTAACACATACAGCACTATTGTACTATTTTCTTCTCTACCTTGTTCAGGAGTATTAAGCGTATCATCTTCAACAGCCTAGTCAAGCCAAATGTTAATGAGAAGGGAGAAAAACACATGGAGACAATAAGCACTTCACAGGCCCTGCAGATCGCTGGTCGTGCAGGCAGGTCGGCTACTAATCTACTTTTCTCATCTGCTTCCATACATTAAAGAAGATAAATGAAGGATGTATCCTAATGTGCACTTGTCATCTGTTTTTCAGGTTCTCCTCAAAGTTTAAAGAGGGAGAAGTAACAACCATGCACAGAGATGATCTTCCCGTCTTGAAGGAAATACTCAGCCAGTCTGTGGAGCCCATAGAGGTAACACCCAAATATATTATAGACTCTAAACTCTAGTCTAGGCTCCAGTCCTTTTCTTTTCTTTGTTTACATTGAACTTTGAACCTGCTGTTTCAGACTGCAGGTCTTCATCCCACTGCTGAGCAGATTGAGATGTTTGCCTACCATTTGCCTGAGGCCACATTGTCTAATCTTGTTGTGAGTGTGCCCATTTTTTATCTCCTGCCTTAGTTAGTACAAGATTAGATTATTATTAACATTTTGAATCTTTAACTTTGTTACTTTGTTCTCTTTTTTAGGACATTTTTGTTAGCCTCTCACAAGTGGATGGTCTCTATTTTGTCTGCAACATTGATGACTTTAAGTTTCTGGCTGATATGATTCAGCATATCCCTTTAAACTTAAGGTCCCGCTACGTGTTTTGCACAGCTCCAATCAACAAGAAGCAACCTTTTGTGTGCACTTCTTTCCTAAAGGTGAGAGAAATTAGTGAAGGGAGACTGGAAAGCCTAAAACAAATGTTGTTCATAAATTATAATACGTATTTGTCGAAAATTGTAAAAAATGTAAGTATGTAATTTATTCATGGGAGTAGTACTACAGCTATTTTTGGCAAGCTGCCACTCTTGTTCAAGCTACAAGTTTTATTCCAACTTTCTGAATTTCTTTCTTTTCAGTTTGCTCGTCAGTTCAGTCGAGATGAGCCGCTGACATTTGACTGGGTCTGTCGTCACATTGGCTGGCCTGTGCCTGCACCAAAAAACATTAAAGACCTGGTGCACTTAGAAGCAGTTCATGATGTGTTGGATCTTTACCTTTGGTTAAGGTATCACAGCATATTTGTTTTTATTATTGCACCATCCTGTTTTGAGAATAATTGCTGATATCTCATACATAATCATTGCTCTATAGTTATCGATTTATGGACATGTTTCCGGACACATCTTTAATTCGGGAAATCCAGCAGGAACTTGACAACATTATCCAAGAAGGAGTCCGAAACATCACTCGGCTGATCAGAGCGACAGACACAAGTATCACTGACCCACTCCAGCCACAAAGCGGCAAACAAGACCAGAAAGCATCGAGTGGTGACACTGTTGCTTCCAGGAGTAATTACTCAAGTGCCAAAACATCAAGAGGACAGAGGGTTCAAAGAGGCACTGGTACAGCGATGGACAGTTCTCTGACTAGTCGCCTTGTGAGAGACGGCCTATTAACTCCTGATATGATTCAGCAGCTGCAGAGAGAGTGGTCTAAAGAGCAGGACGTCACAAATCAGAGTGCACTCAACACAAACTTTTACAGCAATAATGACAAGGGGAAACGAAAAAAGAAGAAGAAATGAGTGCAGCAGTTTTTCTGCAGTCTCTCTCTGTTTGGTAGTTGGTATTATCAAGTTCCCATGAGCGATAAAACACCAGAACCAATGTTGATGCTTACAATTTATTTTTACTGAGTTAAAAGTCAAGAGGACAATAATAACTTGCATTTTAGTGTTTTCTTGCAAACAGCTCCCTCTCGTTAACATGTATAAACTGTATTTATACTGTAGGGATATGTTTAAAATGATGACATCAAATAAAATATTTTAAATATATATATATATATATATATTTTTATAGGCTTGTGTAAATTCTTCTTGACAAATATATACAAATACTTTTTTTCTAAAAACAAATGTCACCCCAATGGTGATTTTAATAGTGTCTTCTTTAAAAAAGAGAGAGGCGGAGAAAAGAGGCTTGGCTTTTGTTAATCATTGAGTCGGTTCAGAGGTTGGGCTGACTATGCAACTATCTGGGAGAACAAAACAACACGCATGTAGGATAGAAAAGATTACCTGATAGCTTTTTTTTAATATTTTGTTGTCTGTGCAGTGCCTGTTTAGATTTTTAATAGAGACATTGCATCCTTTTTAGTACATCACCATGTTAGCTACCCATCTGATTTCTTTCTTCTTCTCTAAACCCCAGGAAGACCCCAGAAAAAAGGTAAGATTACAGAGGCACTGGTGCATGCACACTTAAACCTCCAGAATGTTAACATTTTACATAAGGTAGCATTTATGCATTTTAGACAAACACTGATTGTAAGAACTGGTGATTACTCATTTGACCTGAAAAAAACTTCTCAAACGGCCCCTGTCTTCCCTCAGTCTTGATGATAAGATAACAAGTGTAGTAATAACATCAGAATTGTGTCTTCTGAGCAATCATTAACATCCTCGCCTTTAAGTGGCATACACCTAAAAACAAACAAAAAAACAGTATTCACTATTAACAAACTCAGTGAAACCACAGTGGACATAAACAGGAATGGGCATGATCTTTCCCCATTATTGAACTACTAGATTTATAGAGCACTGAGTTTTAATGTAAGCTCATACTGTACAATCCATTTTCAGTCCTGGTCACCCATGTGTCTATGTATTGTGTGGCTACATGTAGCAACATCTGTGTATCTGGTCAATAAGTCATTATTTTGTAATGTTTTGTAATGTTAAGGTGCTAAAATCTCAATTTGGATTAGCTCAGTAACAGAATGGTGCTTCATTTTTTAGGTGGATGAGTTTCTTCATACCATGCGCCTGCATGATAACCAGTTAAAGGACATCTCTGCCCGTTTCCATGCTGAAATGAAAAAGGGGCTTTCAGTGAAAAGTAGAGCTGCTGCTACAGTAAAGATGATCCCAACACATGTCTGCTCCACCCCTGATGGCTCAGGTCTCACACCAGTCACATGATTGTTCACTGAGCCTTTCACTTGTGTGCACTCATTGGTCACTTTTTAGACACACCTATTTGACTGCCTGTAAACTCAATATTTATGTAGAAACTATATTCATACTAGTGGGTTGTGTTAAAAATGACAAAATATTTTTAAATATAAATATTAATTTTTTATATATAAAAGTCTAAATTCTTCCTGACAAATATAAATCCTTTTTTTTCTGAAAACACAAATATCTAATCATTCAGTTGCAAAGCAGCAACTTAATGCATTTAACTGTAGGGACAAAATCAAACTGATCTATAATTACTAGAACCAAGCATTTGAGTGAAAAAGCAATGTGTAATTTTAGCCCCAAGACCTGCTTCTGAATATTTTCCTTTTTTTCGGGCTGATTAGATATTCGCATTAAGTGACTCTAATAAACAATTCTTTTACTACAGAAAAAGGACAGTTTCTGGCCTTGGATTTGGACGAATCCAATTTAAAGGTGCTGCACATTAAACTTGGAGAAGGTATGATCTGGAGAAGAAGAGGGGTGAAAATAGAAGAGAAAATCTTTCCAATGCACAAGGAGCTTCTGACCGGGAGAGCAGAGGAGGTAAGTACCAAAGAGCATTAAGGACAGAACAGAGGGAGCTAACATAGAAATGAGGCTGTCTAATTTTTCCGTTCATCCATAGATATTTGACTATGTGTCAGAGTCATTGAAGGAATTTATGCATGAGAAGCACATCAGTTTAGAGAAGAAACATCCACTGGCCTTGACCTTTTCTTTTCCTTGTGAGCAACCTTCAATAAAACAGGTAAAGTCTGGATTACAGCAGGTTAAATGAAATGAATATTTTCTGTGAATGGAGGACTTATCCTTTTGCAGTTATGCAGCTCATGTGACCTGGTCTGTCTTCTTCTCTCCTCAGGGATTTTTGTTGAACTGGAGTAAAAACGTCAGGGCTCAAGGTCTTCAGGGGAAAGATGTGGTCCAGGCTCTGAAAGCAGCTGTAGAAAGGACTGGGGTAGGAGGTTATGTTTTTGAAAATCGTCTTGTTAAGTCAATTGTATTTGTAAAACTTTGTATCACAAATTTGACTTGTCAGGGGATGGATATAGATGTTTTAGCCATGGTCAGTGACACTGTAGCAACTATGATGACGTGTGGATTTGATGACCAGAAATGTGAAGTTGGACTCATCATTGGTGAGTGTTTTCATTGGACCCAGCTCCAAGGTTTATAAAAATATCATCAAATCTATGCTTCATATGTGTTCTTTAGGGACTGGTACAAATGCCTGCTACATGGAGGAGCTGCGTCACATTGACCTGGTGGAAGGAGACGAGGGCAGGATGTGTGTGAACACTGAGTGGGGGGCTTTTGGAGATGACGGGGCACTGAATGACTACATCATTGAGTTTGACAGAGAGGTTCATGCAGCGTCCAACAACCCAGGAAAACAAGTGTAGGAGGAGCAGCTTAAAATAACACAGCCCAATGATGCCATATAGACGCCACAATATTTTATTGTTTCTCTTTTTCATGTGAAGCTTTGAGAAGATGGTCAGCGGGTTGTATCTAGGAGAGCTGGTGAGACTAATTGTTTTAAAGATGGCTAAACAAGGGCTTCTGTTTAAAGGCTGTGTGTCAAAGTCTCTGAAGACCAAAGGGAAGATAACCATGGAACATGTAGTGGCCATGGAGGAGTAAGTTATAGTTATTTTATTAATTAGTATTAGTCATTTTATTTCTGAGTCAGGTGATTTAAAAAATTGACATACTGTATATTCCTCAGGTATCAATACGGTCTTCAAAACACCAGAGACATTCTCATGGGGCTTGACTTAACTCCTTCAGCTGATGATTGCATTGCTGTCCAGCGGGTCAGCACCCTGGTGTCCTACAGGTCCTCAAATCTGGTGGCTGCATGTCTGTCAGCCATCTTGACTCAGATCAAACTAAACAGAAGTAGTAGGACATTACAGATTACAGTAGGCGTTGATGGAAGTCTATACAAGATGCACCCACAGTAAGTCGTAGAAGTTATCGATATCTATCTTCTCTAAAGTGTACTTGAATCTATATTTGTGCCTGCATTTGCCAAACATTTGTCTAAGAAGGCAGCGGTCTGGATTCAACAGTAGAGGTCACTATAGGCTTACCACTAAAACCTTCCCCTTTCAGATACCATAAACGGCTTCAGAAATTAGTGCACAGGTTGCTTCCTGAGTGTCATGTGAAGTTTGTCACATCAGGTTGTGGCAGTGGCGTTGGGGCTGCTTTGGTCACAGCAGCTGCACAACAAGTGACATGGCATAGGCAACAGGTTAGCTTTACTTTATGGCATTCATTTTCTCATACAAATGTCATCATCAATAATATCAGGACTTTTGCTTGAATTCCAGGTGGATGAAACACTTTGCTCCTTTAGATTGAGCCAGGAGCAGCTATTTTTGGTAAAGTCCAGGATAAGGGCAGGGCTTGAGGCAGGTCTCAATCATCCACATTTATCTGAAATGAGGATGTTGCCCTCATATGTGTACCATTCACCTGAATGCACAGGTGAGAAAGTCTCTTCTGTCGGAGAGACATATACACCCGGAGATACAAATTAACCCAGCTGCTGATAATAAATACCATAACATATAAACTGATTTATAAAATGAATTTAATAAAAACAACTTATTCCACACTTTTTTACCTCAAATTTATTTTCAGACTCTGGCAGATGTCTTGCCTTGGAGCTGGGAGAAACACACTTTAGAGCTTTGCTGGTAAACCTCAAAAATGGTCTGCAACACAACACAAATCTTTACCATAAGATCTACAATGTGCCACAGGAGCTAATGCAGGGTCGTGGAGAAGAGGTAAGACTTCATCAATAAGCTTTGATAATTACGTACATTACATTTTAAATCCACTTGATTTTGTATAATGTCCTTACCCTACACTTACACGGATGCCTACTTTTGTCTTTTGTAGTTGTTTGACCATTTAGCGCTGTGTATTAGTGACTTTCTGGACTGCATGGGTTTGAAGAACACTCGTCTTCCTGCAGGCTTTACTCTCTCTTTTCCTTGTGAGCACACAGCAATTGACAAAGTGAGAACAAGTATTCCAGATAAAGCAGAGCACCACACACTGTAAAAAAAGAAGTTTATGTTAAGTTGGTATATGTGTTCTGCAGGGTACTTTGTTGAGCTGGACCAAATGTTTTAAGGCCACAGACTGTGAAGGTCATGACGTTGCAACCATGATGGAAGAAGCCATCAAGAGACATGCTGTGAGTCACACAACAGTATCAGATATCACAGAATAAGATAGAAGATATCTATACGGAACAAGACTGACAATAACGTCATGCTCTTGTTTATAGTTTGATAATCCACTAAACAGTAGATACATTTAGTTTCATTATTTCAGTCATGTCCAAAGACTAGCCCTAGGGCCAAACATGGCACAAGGAGAGATTTTATGTGGCCCTCAGCTTCAGTGAAAAAAAAATTGTTTATAGCAGCAGCTCTGACACAGCATTCATATACAGGTTCAAATCTGTCTAAGACCTGTTCAAATCCAACTGCAACCTGTTTTAACCCAACTAAAACCTGTTCAGATCTAAACAACACATGTTCAAATCCAACTACCACCTGGTTTAATCCAACCAAAACCTGCTCAAATCCATCCAAAACCTGCGCAACTAAAACTAGTTTTAAACTAACTAACACCTGTTCAAATCTATTTTAAACCTGTCCAAATCCAACTAAAACCTATTAAAATCCAACAAAAACCTGCTCAAATCCAAGTAAAACATCTTCAAATCCAACTAAAACCTATTAAAATCCAACCAAACCTGTTCAGATCCATCTAAAACCTGTTCAAGTCCATTTATTGGCCCTTGTAAGTTTTCCTCTGATCAAATGTGGTCCCTTAATGTATAAATCTGAATCTTAGATCACAAACATGGATTTTATGAGCAAGTAACAGCGGTTTAATGTACATGTTTGCAAATTATTTGTGTGAACACATTTTTATTTCTTTAGGAGTTTGACTTGGACATAGTAGCAGTAGTAAATGACACTGTGGGGACCATGATGGGCTGTGCCTATGAAGACGCTCAGTGTGAAGTTGGACTTATTGTTGGTATGTTTGAGAAAGTGCTTTACAATCTATTTGAAGGTGTTTTGTTAATTCCCATGCTGTCATTCAAAGGAAGTGGGGTTAACGTTTGTTATATGGAGGATTTGAAGAACATTAAAAGTGCAGCCAGAAAGGAAGAGTCCATGGAAAGTAAAGTGGAAACAGTAAAGGTAAAAATATGCTGATCATGGTCGATTTTTTAAGAAAGCTGCAGTATTCTTTATGGCTGCACTTTTACAGGTGGATGTGACAGATGCAGAGAAAAAGAAGAAAGACACTCCTAAACAGAAGATGTGTATTAACACTGAATGGGGACGACTTGGTGATAATGGCTCTCTGAATGACATTATCACAGCTTATGACACTGAAGTGGACCAAAACTCACTACACCCTGGAAAACAAAGGTTTATAGCACAATGCAGAGTGCTCATTGTATTAAAAATAAAGACTTAAGATCACGTGTATGTATGTTCAGATTCGAGAAGTTGACCAGTGGGATGTACCAAGGGGAAGTTGTCCGACAGGTTCTGCTGGATTTGACCAAAAGAGGTTTGCTGTTCAGAGGTCAAGAGAGTAAAGTTTTGAAAATACCTGGAATATTTGAAACTAAATGCCTGTCGCAAATAGAGAGGTACTAAATGTTGTGGGAAAATACACTTCATTTTAGAGAATAGACTAAAGAAGTAATTGTTTTCTGTAAATTTAACATGTTGCCCGTAGTGATCGTGTGGGACTGCTGCAGGTCAGATCCATTCTCCAACAGTTGGGCCTTGACAGCAACTGTGAGGACAGCATCATCGTCAAAGAGGTACAAAATATATGAAATGAGTTAGGTTCAACATATGTTTAATAGTGACCGTTTGTTTAAGCATCCACTTTGAACAATTTAAACCAGTTATGATTATTCGTCTTTCTTGGTAGTTCTTTTATTATTTAGCAGGAATTCTATGACGCTGACTCTATATGACCATTTGTCAAAACGCCTCAGAAAGATTGAGCAGATAATTAACCATGTTTTATAACTTTATATTTATATTATTGACCTTTGTCAGTTTAAACAACACTGTCCATGAAATAAAAAAGTAAAGGTTAAGACTTTAAATGTTGACTCAGTGAAGAATGCAGACAACCCTGGTTTCTGTTGTAACTTGAGATTTTGTAAGACTCTTTATTTAAGTGATATGACATTGAATGGCTTGGAAACAGTGCAACAGGTGCAACAGGTTCCTGAAATAATGATTATGGCTTTCAATCTGAATAGGTGTGTCGTGCAGTATCACGTCGAGCAGCTCAGTTGTGTGGAGCAGGGATTGCTGCTGTAGTCGATAAGATGAGAGAGAATCGAGGATTAGAAAACCTCAGCGTTACTGTGGCTGTTGATGGGGCACTTTATAAACTACACCCACAGTGAGTTACCCATAGTTTATAAAATATATTTATAATCTTACCTGTTAAAAGATTTACTCCTGCATTTGCATGTTATATTTGTTTTTTTCAAGTTTCTCTCGAATGCTCAAAGAGACAACCAAAGCTCTGGCCCCTCGGTGCATTGTGACTTTTCTGCCTTCAGAGGAGGGCAGTGGAAAAGGGGCAGCTCTCATCGCGGCGGCAGCAAGACAGAAGCAAGAGATGTAAATGTCAAACTACAAATACATTGTCAATCCAGCTTGGCTAAGGTGTGTTTGTAATATGCTCACAGTAGTGTTGTGTTTAAATATTGACCATGTTGTAAATAGGGCTGTCAAAATGATAGTAAATGTGATGCAAACCACCATTTTCATAGGTTTCATGTATGGATTCATTTTAGTTGATGTGCTAAAAATAGTTGAAGTGTGCGTTTGAATTAATGAAGGGCAGGAGGAAGATAGGAATTCTGCTGACTGTTTTTCTAAACAATTAAAGCTCTGTACTTGTACTGACTTGTGATTGCCTGTCTGTCTCTCTACGCTGTCTGTGTGTCACTGCAGTTTTGGCACTCACTGACTTTAGGTTTCATGAACTTTCTCCCATCAGCCACTTAACGCAACAAACCTGGCAAGTCCCTCATCAAACATACGTAATATGTCCTCTGAGAAAGATATTCACTTTATTCTATTCCTCATGTCTATTATTTGTCAATTTTACATCATTTGTTCACTTGGTGGAAAAATTAACACCCGTGTTGATGTTACAGGTTGCATCATGATAAACATCATAATTGAAAATACAGACACCTAGACAATATATGCCAATTACATTGAAAAAATCAAAGCGGGGGTAAGAAAAAATCAAGGAGAGATTAATGAATAGATGGCAAGACACTAGGCAAGTCTGCGTGCTGGCTCAAAGGAGCTAATCTGTCAGGGATTAACATGTTAGTATGTAACCATCTGAGTGAGTCTTGCCCACAGTCCTGTAATCCCACACTGTCCTATAGTGACCTGGTTGTTTCAGTTTAGCCACACAAGCTCTCACAGTGGCACCACACCTCTAACAGGGTCTGTATCTACAGCACTGAAGAGTTAATGAAACAGAAAATCCAAACTGTAAAAGTACCTAAATAACCACAGATCCAAAGTGTAAGGGACTGTCTTTGTGTGTGAGACTCAGTGAGTGGGATTGTGGCTTTGTCTTCATTCATCAATAAGAGCTTTGACACAAACAGAAGTTGAGCACAGAGGAGCAAGACCAAGTCCTTTTAGGTAGGATTCTGTTAGTTTTCATTGCAGATTTGAAAAACCTGGAGCTCTAAAACATCACTGCAGAGACAGACCCGATGTGATGAATCCAACTGACCACAGCGATACCTTTTCACAAAAGGTAAAATCTATAGTTTGGTCGAGAAATGTTCATTGCTGATTTGAGTGTGCTGACAGACCACCCCTGAGTCATGTCTTTGTACTGCTGTGTAACATCAGTGTCTTTAGTGTGACCTCTGAACAGGTGGCCAGCTGCTGTAACCCTGTAATTACACAAAGTGTCATTAAAAGAGGAAGGATCTGCAGTCTGGTGTTCCTCAGCCCATTGTAATGGTAATATTCCCTTTGGAGATCAGTGCAGGTTTGTTTTAGGGCAGAAGGAAAGAGATAGCTATCACACACTTTTCATTTAGGGACTCGATTGATTTTATTGATTAGGTACAGATTGATTGACAGTGTAGTCTTTTGTCACAAACAAAATGAAAGTCTGCTGAATTGAGATTTTGAGGGTTTGTTTTTTTTTTTTAAACAGCATCTGTTGCTAGTGCAGTAGGCTAGTTTGTTTTGGTTGACAACATGGGTCTAACATGGTGTTTGGAAAAAATACAATACGACCATGTGAGTCAAGACAAGCACTTTTTAGAGTAGTCAGTTGACTAGATGAGACAGACATCACAACTACTGCTGTTGTTATAAAAATGTCATTTCTCCCAGAAACAGAAGGCAGAAGATACGGAGGCTGTTTGTGAGTGATGCATGAGTGAGTGTGAAAAACTGGGTGTCTTTAGATGAAATAAGAAATACAAAACAAACTAACTAAAGTGTATAGCTAAGTAAAGACTAAAGTTGGACCTAACCTACAATCCCTGTGGTGCTCTGTAATGAAGTAATCATTCTATCACTTCCTTTTTTAATTAGCAAAGGTGGCCAACTGAATTATCATGGGGCAATCCACAGAGACTTTCCCCCAAAATAAATGGGGAACTGGAAGTCCCTTTTAGACATCAACCATCCATAGGACCGTCTCCTGACATAGGCTGTTCAGATTCAGAAAAACATTCATTCATTCATTGCAGAAAAACACATTGGAAATCATCCACAAGATTGCAGCAATCAAACTACAAGACACTTACTTCCTTAATAAACAATATCAATTAAAATGAATAAAATACATGGTAAAAACAGACAAACAAAGAGACAAGTAACACAATTAGATACAATCTGTAATCACACTGATAGATGAAATGCAATTTAAGTTACTTTGGGCAATAGGCCCCAAAACAAATAGAAAAAGTGCAGCAATAAAAGCTTCTACATTATCTGCTCATGAATACATTCAACAAGTAAAATGTCCATTAGACTTACAGAGTCAGTTTCAGGCCAAGATCCCTCCCAGAAGTGCCCACAAACCCAATATAAGTGTCCAACACATGAAGGCAAACACAGGCCTTTTATTTTATTTTTTGTATAATTATTTTTATTTATTTATGCAAAGCAGGGTAAAAGTAACAAAGCTTATAAAACACACAGGAGATACAGACAAAAACACACATTTGCAGAAGAAAAAAAAAAGGAGTCCAACTATGGAAGATAATCCCGTCGCTAAGCCAAAGTCAGTAAACCTGATCGTATCCTTTGTGATGCAGAGGTGTCCAGAAACTCCTAAAAGTATGGATTTGTAAAAACAATATGGCTTATCTTGTACTGCTGCAGAGAAAGCTTCCATAGGGATAATGTTTACTACTGTTTGTGCCCACTGCTGAACAGATGGGGGCTTGTCGAAAATCCACAAAACCATGAAGAGCACATGTCATTTAATGTCACTTTTTTTTTTCATTCACCATGTAGCTCATCATCCTAAACTGTAACTATTAATTTCCAGAAAGTCTGACCTCACACACTCCATTAGGCCTATTCTGTACACCCCATCAGTCTATTAAACATGACAACTTCATGATGTCTCAATAATTATGAACTGACACACATGAATCACATTAATTCCTTCCCTGTCTGCTACTGAGAGTGTCCCAAACGCGCACTGACTAACACCATGACATTGACAGTAGGCCTTAGTTCACTCCGCTCACTTCCCTGTTGCCTCATGGCCCACTTAGGCCTCCTCCATCACTGCTTTTGCCTCCGAGGCGTCCGCAGCGCAGCCAATCCCTGAGAAGAGGATGTGGCACTCGAGTCCTTCGCGCAGCCGGACCAATCAGCTCTCAGATTGTAGGCATGGCCCGTGTTCGTGCTTTTACCCGCCTCTCGGTGCGCCTCCTGCGGCTAAAGTTGCAGTCTCACTCGTGCTTCCTGGCTTCACTCACATGCGCCGACAAGGAAGAGCTGATCAGTCTGTTTTAATCCACGGGAACTCGGACTCTTGGATTGCTTTTCATACATCTGGAGTGACTCGCGCTAGTTTTTGTATGTACGACGTGAAGACAGAGAAGTTCGCGTGTGAGTGTGTGAGATAGAAAGAGGACCAGGATGATTGCTGCCCAGCTACTAGCTTATTACTTCACTGAACTCAAGGATGACCAGGTCAAAAAGGTAAGTGGATTTCTTTAAATGTAGGCTATGTGTGGGAAAAGTATCAGAGAAGCGGTCAAATTGGAAGTGAAAGCATCTGATGTAAAGGTCAATGGGAAATCAACCGGCTTTGCCACTGTGGGACAGAGATTTACTCGTTAAAAGAACTCGTAAGTGAGACGTGTGTTTTTATAGTGACACACAAATGAGTTTGAGTGTAGTTAATGCTGTGATGCAAGTTTGGACAAACGTGATGAAAGCGATGAGAGGAAAGGATGAGAGGAGCATGTGAGAAAGCTGATGGAGAGAAGGGGACAGCATATTTTCAGGGTCAGCAGGTCTCTTCGTGGTCTTGTTGAAATTATACTTGCTCTTTTATTTGTATTTTTTGATGGTAAAGGTTGTAGACGGAGTGTATTGAGCCACAAGAGTTACCCATGAGTAAATATTCACTAGTTTTATAACCTTTATTCTGTTTTTAGGGCTGTTAAAGTATTGACCAGTATGTGATTTTTTTCTGAAACTTGGTTAAAACAGAAATAGGGCTTGATGTGTGTCTTTCATGACACTTTTCAGATTTACACTAAGCAGCCAGCCCCCATAATAGGCTATAATACCTCAAATGAAACTCAGTGGACCACTGGACTTACTATTAAGGCACAGTGTCCGGGATCATGAAACCCGAGCATTTCCCTCAGCACTCAACTGTTCCAAGTACTTTCTGCTTTAATGTCGGCCAAGGTGATATAACTCTGCTCTATTTGGTAAATGAACACAGACCTTAAAATCCTTCAAAATGAGCTGGATGACTCAGATAAACTGGAGAAAAATTCGTATTTAGTCACTGGCGTTTTGTCCCAAGTGTATATGCGTATCATAGAGGCAAGGTCCCTTTAAAGACGCTCACTGATGAGGTCACACTCACATGCAGTTTGAGCATCATAGGGTTTTCTTGTGTAAATGGAAAAAAAAGTTTCAGTTATGCCACATCCTCCCCTATGTCGACATACTACATAAAGTATACAAAGGCTTTAACAGCTCAGATAAAACAAATCCAAATCAGAGGGTGAGACCGTTTTATCACGACTTAGATCTGATGTAATACAACACATCTCTTCCTCTGTGCTCCTGCTCTCTTCCTCTCTTCTCTCCCTAAAATAGGCCAGCTTTGAACCATGTGACTAAAGGTGACAGGAGGAGAAGGCTTATACACAATTATACACTGACACACTGCTACACAGTGCCAGGTGTGTGGGTATTGTAAGGGACATAAAAGAGCTGGTGGAAAAACCTTTCTTATGACATGTAGGTGAAAAACACTGCTTTCTAACTGTACATGTCATGGCAGGTATAGACATGCGCCGTATCTGTCAAAAAAATCCCTCACTCGCTCCACTGCAGTGTCCTTGAATGTACATTTTAACAGCATGCTATGGAATGAGTGTACGCTACTGAAGGTTTGTAGGAGGTGAAAGTCAGGAAGTGTCAAAGAGGGCAGTGTAGAGGACAGTATTTTTCCACATGGCATCGTGGTGTATGTGCACACGCAGGAGTCAGGTTTCAGAGCTCCCCCTGAGCGCGTCACGCTGCCGAGAAGAACAGGGCATTGTCGAGAGGAGGAATGCAAACAAAAAGGAGAGAGACGAGTCAAGAGGAGAGGAGGGGGTGAGGAAGCCACTAGGAGAGTGAAGGAGGAGGGCGTAGTTGTTCCTGAAGCTCCAGACTGTGTCAGGAGAAAGTTGTCAGAGGTGTGTTGAAGGGAAAACAAAGCCTGTAGAGACAAACAGCAGATGTCACATAGTGTCCCCTCACTGGCAAATGTCAACAAAACTGGGAAATCCTGTTTTTACCGTGTAAATGTTGTTAAATAAATGCTCAAAGACATGTTACATCCTTTTGTAAGCTCAAATTTTACATTAGGCACATACCCTACATAAAACGATGGTTTGTCGTGCTGATTCATGAATACATTCAACATGTAAAATGTCCATTAGACATACACAAACAGCATGTCTATAATAAGCACCTACTGCTGTAATGGATGTAGATAGTTCTTGCTTTTAATCTCTAATTGAACCTGCAGCAAAGAGGAACTGGTGTAACTGAATATGCTGACTCACTTGAATAAATGCACGCTGTATCCACAGGCCGACAAAATCAATATTTGCCTTAGATGCCCTTATTAACATGTTGTTAGAGGTTTTTTATTTTTGAAGCCAGATAGTGACATGCAGTGAATACAGCAGAGTATAGTGTTAGGAACTGGATATTTGTCAAACCAGTACACATACTATTTCATCATGTGACAGTGAGGGGTGCACATGATCTGAGATAAAAATATCTTCACTCTGAACACGTCGTCGGTAACCACTACGTGTGTGCAGTTAAAGAAAAAGTCGTTTGATGTGTAAATATCCGTGAAACAATCTGAAAAACAGTAAAATATTTTTTGCATTAATAGTAGTGCTTGTATTGGCTGTGGTTGCTCAGTGTAAGTAACATGTATGATGAGGACAAATGGAAGTGTTTGGAGGACAGACTGGGACAGGAATGCTACGCTCATAGGCCTCACTTTAAAATAAAACGGCCCATAAAGTGTAGCTGTTTGTTATTAAGGTGATGGGTTACATTTTTTCAGCTGGGCCTGTGATATGACCAGACAGGAGTATGTGGCTTCATGTGGCACAAACATTACTAAGTACCCTCCACATTTAGTGTAGGATTTAGGAATGTAACGCCTCTTGATGGTTAGGGTAGCAGCTGTGTTTAAGAGCCACATAAAGTTGTCAACAACAAGTGAAAAAGGCAAGTTGTGAGTCTGTCAAAGACCAAGGTTTTTTAGGAAATGTGGTGTTTCCCTTAAACAGGAAGTGCAAGATTCCAGTTTGTCAGAGTATTAGTGACACAGGGGTATTTTGTCTGTGGACACACTGTATGTCTGAGTATATTTCCTGGTGATAGTTAATGTGTTCAAAATACTGCCTGGAGTTTGTCACACACTGTAATTGTAACACGTGTGTCATCATACATTTTGATGCAACAGGATTTTACCAGGATTGTTTAACATCCTGTTCATAAATGACCCTCCAGCAAAGGGTGTGCTTGATCTTTAATAATTTACACATCTTAGTCATGCAGGCAGGCAGGCAGTCTGAATCTGATTAAAGCCTGCTGCAACTTTGACTGCTCCTCTGCAGTGAGCCTGTGACTAATCAATTCTGGTCAGCAGTAACAATGTGACACTCATAATAAACTGACTAAAAAGGATTTTATTACATTCATTTTGCTTTTTATTACTTACTGTCACTCACTTGTGACGCATTACTTACGTCATAGTGTCACTGTCAGTGTCCACTATCTGACCTAACATATCAGAGATGTTGCTTTAAAGTGTTTAGAGGTGAAACTATGCATTTTTGTGTCTAATTTCAGATCGACAAGTACCTTTACTCCATGCGTTTCTCTGATGAGACGTTACTGGACATCACACATAGGTTTCGCAGGGAGTTGGTCAAGGGACTGGGACGGGACACTAACGCCACCTCTTCATTGAAGATGCTTCCAACATTTGTGCGGTCAATCCCTGATGGATCAGGTTTGTTCCTCTTTTTTTTCTGATGATCCCATCCTCAAAATGGTTTGTCATTGGATTGGAGTTATACAGTAATTATCATTTGTGTTATTTTTATTATTTTCTGGAGTAACTTGCATTTTTTGGCCAACTTTTTAAATGTCCTTGCGGTGCCGACATCATGGGTCAGGGTGGACTGATAGCATATTATTGTCAAGACCTTCATTTTATAGTTATATACACTGCCCGGCCAAAGAAAAAGGTCACCACCTAGATTTAACTAAGCAAATTGGCAAGAGCCTCCCATACAAGATCTCTGGACGGTAATAACATTGCATGTCACAGCATTTATTCCTGTCCAGAGTTGCATGAATTTTTCACCAAGATTTTGAACTGATGATGGGAGAGTTGACCGCTGCATAAAGTCTTCTCCAGCACATCCCAAAGATTCTCAATAGGGTTAAGGTCTGGACTCTGTGGTGGCCAATCCATGTGTGAGAATGCTCCCTGAACCACTCTTTCACAATTTGAGCTCTTTTCAACAACCACAGGATGTCTTTCATCATGGTTGTTTAAGAAATGAGAAACTACTCTCTGCATCAGCTGGCTTCAGCTCGCATCAAGTTTGTTGCCAGCTGAAGCATAATCATCCATGCAGTAATTATTCAATTGCCTCTTTGCTTAGTTAAATCTAGGTGGTGACTTTTTTTTGGGCCGGGCAGTGTACAATAAACAGAATACCTCAACTGTACTTTACTAAATTGCTGCACTCATAAAGTATTGCATGTACCGTATTTGCGCCTCACTAATGTACTATTTAGCAGTAGTCTATTTATATAGGTGATGGGGTGCGTAAATAAATGTAAACGTTTTAATACTTTAGAAACTCTAGAAGAGTAAACATTTGGCCCTGGTGGAGCATGATAGTACCACCAGTTTTCTAAATAAAAGGATTTGGATAAAGTTATAGCTTAATCCAAATGCTCTAAAACTCAGAATAACATCTGATACCACTGCTTCTGTGAGAAACCTTTCATTTGTCCTTTAGACAAGACATTTTGAAATGTTATAGGTGGAACAATGATATATTCAGTGAGTTTTATCTCTGTTTGCTAAACTAACAGTAAGAGGACGTGCTGATAATGCCACAGTAATATCATTAAGTACACTATACTCTAAACTTATGTGAATGTGAGCACCCATTCTAATGTTTCCATAATGTTTCTTTTTTCATGTCTATTCTGTCTGATCAGAAAAGGGAGACTTTATTGCATTGGATTTGGGAGGCAGTAACTTTAGGATCCTCCGTGTCAAAGTGAGCCATGAAAAGAAACAGACTGTTGAAATGGAAAGTCAAATCTACGACACACCAGAGGACATTATACACGGCAGCGGAACAAGAGTAGGTTCATGAAATACAATTATAGAGACTGAGGGAGAATTTTCTTACTTTCTTCTGCTGCTTCTGCGCTTTCTCATACCGACTTTGTTGTGATTTTGCCCCAGCTGTTTGACCACGTGGCAGAGTGTCTCGGTGACTTCATGGAGAAACACAACATCAAGGACAAGAAGCTACCCGTTGGATTCACCTTCTCCTTCCCCTGTCAGCAGACCAAACTGGACGAGGTAAAAAGCATCACAAGACGAAGAAGTGGGCTAATTGTTCTAGGAAGTTTTTATTATATCTTACAATGACACCTCAGGCAAAAATTCAACATCTAATACTACATCTGCTCTTTTTTTTTCCTAGTGCTGTCTTATAACTTGGACAAAACGTTTCAAAGCCAGTGGTGTGGAGGGGATGGATGTTGTTCAGCTTCTCAACAAAGCTATTAAAAAACGTGGCGTGAGTAGTTTTTTAGTTTGCCACTGACAATAGTTTGTACATGTGTGCCAAACTCTGTGTGTGTTGTTACAGGACTATGATGCCGACATTATGGCAGTAGTGAATGATACTGTGGGAACAATGATGACCTGTGGATTTGATGACCAGCGCTGTGAAGTTGGCATTATAATTGGTATGGTTAAAATCTGTTAAGTGTGAGGCGAGCATAGAATGAACACATAAATTATTCTGTAGAATTCTGATTTTTCTTCTTGTGTGGTTAGGGACTGGCACCAACGCCTGTTACATGGAGGAGCTGCGTCACATTGACCTGGTGGAAGGTGACGAGGGCAGGATGTGCGTGAACACTGAGTGGGGGGCTTTCGGAGATGATGGCAGACTAGAAGACATCAGGACAGAGTTTGACAGAGAGATAGACAGAGGCTCTCTGAACCCTGGCAAACAGCTGTGGGTCACAATGAAAATAATATGAGTCAATTACATAGCATTTTTTCTGTTTTGGCCGAAAAGCACACAATAATGTAACATATTCTCATTGTAGATTTGAAAAGATGGTCAGTGGCATGTACCTGGGAGAATTAGTTCGTCTAATTGTGGTGAAGATGGCCAGAGAGGGCCTGCTGTTTGAGGGGAGGATCACGCCTGAGCTCCTCACTAAAGGCAAAATTGAGACCAAGCATGTGTCGGCAATGGAGAAGTAAGTTATCCATTAGATCAGGAGAAGCTTTATTTACATTTATACACAAACGCCCATGACTTTAACCTTTTTTTTTCTAACTCTGTAGGAGTAAGGATGGATTGTCCAAGGCCAGAGAGATTTTAATCCGACTTGGTGTGGAGCCTTCAGCTGATGATTGCATTGCTGTGCAACATGTGTGTACTGAAGTGATCCTGTTGCAATATTTCATCAATCATGTGGTGTTTTTACTCATTTGACTCTTTACGTCTCTCTTTCAGGTTTGTGCCATTGTGTCTTTCCGCTCCGCCAGCCTGGTTGCTGCCACTTTAGCAGCAATCTTGTTGAGGCTAAAGGAGAACAGAGGCACTGCACGACTCCGAACTACTGTAGGCATCGATGGATCCCTCTACAAGATGCACCCACAGTGAGTGAAAGAAAGTGTTTTCCCAGTGTCTTATTGTTCTTTATAATGCCTGTTTTGTTTTACTTCTCTTTTTTGAAATCATCTCTTTCAAATAATGTTCAGGTATGCTCGCCGGCTTCACAAGACTGTGCGTCGTTTGGTCCCAGATTCGGATGTTCGATTCCTTTTATCAGAGAGCGGCAGTGGAAAGGGTGCTGCCATGGTGACGGCTGTGGCCTATCGACTTGCTGAACAATCACGACAAATTGCTCAAACATTAGCTGAGTTTCGCCTGACGACCGAACAGTTACTCGAGGTCAGAGCAGTTACTGTGCGATACGTATGGAGTCAGTTATGAATCCTAAACCCTGACTGTTAGTGTAAATGATTATGTTTATTCAGGTAAAGAAGCGGATGAGGATAGAGATTCAAAATGGCCTGTCAAAAAGCACTCAGGACTGTGCCACTGTCAAAATGCTGCCAACATTTGTTCGAAGCACTCCCGATGGAACAGGTGACAGACTCACAGGCTCATCTATGTTCAAGCTGGACATTTTCAATTGCACAACTAACAGATAACCTTCTATTTCTGTTTTACCATGCAGAAAATGGAGATTTTCTGGCATTAGATTTAGGAGGAACCAATTTCAGAGTTCTTCTGGTTAAGATTCGCTCTGGGAAAAAGCGAACTGTAGAAATGCACAATAAGATCTACACAGTTCCTCTAGAAGTTATGCAGGGAACAGGAGAAGAGGTATGAACAATAGCTTTGATAATCATGTTCTTTTATGTGAAATATAGTTTACACGTCACAATGAAGGTTGGTGTGAAACAAACATGTTTTAGGATTTATCCCTTTTTCCATGTCTTTTGTCTTTCCTCAGTTGTTTGATCACATTGTACATTGTATCAGTGACTTCCTGGACTACATGGGGATGAAAAATGCTCGTCTTCCTCTAGGCTTCACCTTTTCTTTCCCATGCCGACAAACCAGTCTGGACGCTGTGAGTGTTTTTGAAGTCACATTTGTAGATTGATTCTTTTGTGGTAATAGTCCCTTACTGGGGTTCATTTTAAGAAGCAGTTTTAAGGCTAACTTAGTGTGACTAAATCACTGCTTTTAACAATTAAATATTTGTCTAAAATCCATGTGACATTTACAGTGTTTTTGCATTTGCAGGGGATACTAGTGACATGGACCAAGGGCTTCAAAGCAACAGACTGTGAAGGAGAAGATGTTGTGGGGCTGTTAAGAGAAGCCATTAAGAGGAGAGAGGTATGATATGATAGTTATGTTAAGTGTACATCTCATTTAAAGAATATTACTGATATTACACATCTTGCACAGGAGTTTGACCTGGATGTAGTGGCTGTAGTCAATGACACAGTGGGAACGATGATGACCTGTGCTTATGAAGAACCCACCTGTGAGATTGGCCTCATTGCTGGTTAGTCAAATAAAACTTGTTTTTATGATTCTGTCTCGGTGCTGTTTTCTTAAATGTGAAGAATATTTGCTTTTCTGTATTTTTCTTAAAGGTACGGGTAGTAATGCATGTTACATGGAGGAGATGAGAAACATTGAGATGGTTGAGGGAGACGAGGGAAAGATGTGTGTCAACATGGAGTGGGGAGCTTTCGGTGACAATGGATGCCTTGACGACTTTAGGACGGAGTATGATCGTGCTGTGGATGATTTGTCCCTTAATCCGGGCAAACAAAGGTTAATGTCTCTCCATACAAAAAACATGTCAGAAACACCTGCTTCTCCATTAACCCTTTCCCTCTTGGATCCATGCACGTCAGATTGGGCTCATATTTTCCTGTATGTTTTCCTGTATACATATTTCAGATATGAAAAAATGTGCAGCGGCATGTATCTTGGTGAAATTGTGAGGAATATCCTAATAGATCTGACCAAAAGGGGATTCCTCTTTCGAGGTCAAATTTCTGAGACACTGAAGACCAGGGGCATTTTTGAAACAAAATTCCTTTCCCAAATAGAAAGGTAAGAACATGAGCCTAATGTGCCTGTTTATATGCTCATTAATGTTCAATGTTGCCAACTTTGTGTAGTCCCTATTGCCTTGAAATAGCATTTTTGAAAAGCTGTCCTTTGAAACTCTTCCAAGACTACTGAGGTTTTTGTTATTTATGTGTCTTTTTATATCTGCTTAATGTTGTATCCTCAGTGACCGACTGGCTTTGCTGCAAGTGAGATCTATTCTGCAACACCTAGGTCTAGACAGCACATGTGATGACAGTATCATCGTGAAAGAGGTGAGTTGTAAGAGATACATAAAAACACATATTTCTAAGCTAATACAATCTATTGCACACCTTCCCACAAACATTCGACTCATGCCAGTGTTGCAGAACATACAATACACTAACAGTGGACATTGTAAAAAAAGACACAATAAGGATGTTTGTCAGATTTTTCTTTTGCAACTTGCCAAGCAGTAGTCAATAGTTCATTTCTTTTGCATAAATTTTGCAATAGTGATAACAGATTTGGTCTTTGTTAAAGGTCTGCGGAGCAGTGTCATACCGTGCCGCTCAGTTGTGCGGAGCAGGAATGGCAGCTGTGGTTGATAAAATCAGAGAAAACCATGGGCTTGAGCACCTGAACATCACTGTAGGGGTGGACGGGACGCTCTACAAACTGCACCCACAGTGAGTTATTTTATAAGCTTTGCACAGCCATACTAAATAATATGCTATCAACAACAAGCCTATAGAATGTGCTTTATCATTGTTAAGATACTAAACTATACATATTTAACGTGCTTAAAGAAATTTGTGTTGGTCACAAGCTTTGACCTTTTCACCTGCAGACACTTCCGATAGTGACAGATAGTCAATATAGACAGTAAGAAAGGTATAATGCCAAATCTTTTGTTTCTTTCTAGTTTCTCACGGATCATGCACCAGACAGTAAAGGAACTGGCTCCTCAGTGTAATGTTAACTTCCTGCTCTCAGAGGACGGCAGTGGGAAAGGAGCTGCACTCATTACTGCTGTGGGCTGCCGATTGAGAAATGAAATAAATAGCAAATAGAAAATCAATTTTGTTTTACTGTAATCTGCCCACTTATGTGGATGTTACTTGATTCCTTCTGCTCTTTTCCACTTCTTCTCTTGTTGAAAATCAGTCCAGTGTTTAATATCTCTAAAGCTTTAGAGTGTGTGACATAAAGGCATGACTTTCTCTGTAGCTAGAATAGTGGGGCAGTATGTAGTAGTTAGATACTTGTTGGATTGAATATGTTCAAACTTAATGTTTTTCAGTTCTGTAATTTTTAAAGTTATGAAAAATGCACACCTTGTGCCTCTGCCATGCAGAAAGACAACACGCCTGTGATGCACTTATGGGCTGTGTAATGCCACCCTCCAGAGGGTTGTTGTGGTTACTGCTCTCTGTTATGTACTATACAGTTCATGAAAAGTTGATGGTGCAACATATTTAATAAATGCAGGGACAAAACATAGTGAACAAAGACAAGGCAAGAAAGGGGTGTGTTGCTATGTATAAATGTACAATGAGATCAAAGGGAATACTTTTGTCGAAATATATATTATACATACATTGATGCTATTTATTTTTTATATGTGTTGGGAGAGAAAATAAATTGTTACTGTTGGATATGAAAATAATCATTGTGAATAGGATTTAGCTGTCTGTGTTGAATTTAAGAATAAGAAGAAAAGGAAATACATCAGGGTCAAAGAGGGAAAAGCCATAATGCTTATTGATTATACTTGACTGTATAGGCCTACATAACAGCAGCCATACACTATTTGATTGTTAAAGTCCACAGAAACAGTTTTGTTATCAATAATATGTTTGTCATCACTGCTGTTTTGTATTTTCTCATTTTCTAGGACTATCTAGATCAACTGCCCAACAGCAGAAATGCAAAAGACAAGGCTGTACTAAACAAGACAAAATTCTTTTTCCTGTAACCTTAGCAACCATGCACTGTATGCTTGAAAAGCTCAGAATGTGTGAGTAACTACTGTATTTCTATTCCAAGTGGTTATTTTTATTTTATTTCTTAAATAACCGTTAAAATAATACTTATTTAAAGAACTGAAAAAGGTAATAAGTGTCTATTTTGGGATTATTGGCCCCTTATGATGAGTCTAAAAACCTATAAGTGTATCATACAGCAGTTTTGTTAAGCACAGATAAATTAATTTTTTTCGGGCCACCTCTAATACTTACAGATGTTTAGGTCAGAGTATTTATTTCTAATAGTGTTAATGTTCACATCATAGATGCATACACAGGCATTTTATTCTTTTGTTCTCTCAATCCACACAGAATTTGTCACAAATAAAAATCCTTTGTCAATCTTAATGTTGTTTATTTCTTTGAAAACATAAGTCACCAATAATTCACTTGGTTGTACCATATTGTATTAACACTGTGTGCCACAATCACTAGTTTGCAATACACATTTTTGGCAGATTTATAAACACAAACTTACTCATAACTTGTTTTTCTTCCGTTGGAATTTCAGAAGTAACAGTTGTCTTTTAACAATCTGAGGTGAAGCCATCATTTGTGAGTCACAAATAAAATAAATGTTTGGTGGACATAACTAGCCTATTCCATATAAAGTGTGTATCCCTTAAAATTATAATGATAAAAAACACTAAATAAAAATGTGTCCTTTGTAAAAACCTAATTTAAAAATCAATGAAACGTCCAGATAATTCTTCATGCTTACCATTAACCACAATATTTATTAACACCAAACTTTACAGACTTTATAGTTTAAGCGGATTTGATTATATTATTTTATTATATAAAATTATAATGAATATCCAATAAAATAAACAAATAAATAAGCTCTGAATAAATTGATCTCCTGACTTTTATAGCAGCACTATAAACATCACTAGACAGTATAGCCCGTATTTGCTGTGCAACAGACCACTCCGCTCATTTTTTTCCATTACTGGTATTTCTATGTATATACTATATACTCAGGACAATAACAAATACACTGATAAGCACCATATTTACTCATTTCTGTAGCTACAGGTAATTTCTTAAGCTGGCTTCTTTGTCGTTATTTGGTATATTTTTGGTCTGTGACAATTTGGTGTCAGTGAGTCAATCATCATGTGTGTATTTAGCTTCTCTCTGCTTCTTCACCAGGTCAGAGTTTTTTTTTGATACGCAACCGATTAAATAACATTAGTTTTTTTAAGCTGGACACATGTATCTGTCTCCATCTCTGTGACATCCTTGTTTGTATCAAAAGGGTTCGTTTTGACGAGGGTGTCTTTACGGTGGCTGCGAGTCATAGTCACTCTAAAAGTGTGTGTGTGCTGCAGCTCCATCTTATCTCCCTCTGACACTTTGATGAAAGGACACCAAACAAAAGCATGACGGAAACCAGCACGAAACCTGGAGAAACACAGTTGAAAGGAACAAGAAGGATGTGACTGGTCTGGACCTGGGCATCCACCGGGTACAGAAATACGAGTAAGTATTACCTTTGGTTTAGACAACAGTAAATGATAGGATTGTACATGGTCGAACTCATTGCCAACCAGAATATGCCTAAGTACACCTGAGAAAATATAAATTAAGATCATAATCCTGTACAGATAAATATATATAAACCATAAAAAGAGGAGTTACCTGTTGGATGTACCGTTGCTTATAAATGTCTACGTTAAATGTTCCAAGTATGAAATATATGTGATAGGGCAACCAGCACAAAGCAAAGGTTGTCACCACAACAACCATCATCTTCACTACCTGTTGAAAATCATCAAAGGAAGCATATCAATGCATTTATTTATTTTTTTTTTCAAAGCTGCTTTTAAAAATCTCTGAACATTAAAATCACTAATGGTTTTCACCTTTCTCTTGGCTGTTATCTGGTTGTGGTAATGGTCCGATGCCTCTCCAGGAATGTGCGCCCCCCACAGTGAGCGGCCCACCAGGCTGTAGGTCACCAGCATCACCAGCAGAGGGAGGAGGTAGATCAACAAAATCACAGCAAACTGGTAACTGAGGGAAGACAGAGGGGTGACTCATACAGTGTGATGAATAGACTCCAAAGATTAATGATCAGTATTTCTATATTTGTATCAAGCAGGCTGAATACTTGTCAATGTGCACCTTTACAAAGATTTTGGTTCCAGAAAATGATGCCGTTACAGTCACCTAATGGTTAATCACTGCTGGTATTAAGTGGATTTTCTACTTTATATTCTCAAAATATATGTGTGTGTTTTAAGTGTCTCATCGTTTCACCTGAGCTGATGTGTCCCACCGTAATCGTCAGGCCAGGCCACCATGCACACAGTTCTTGGATAATAAAACTTGGTTACACTGTAGTAGCACTGAGGAAACGCCAACAGCACCGCAACAATCCATATCAGACCAATCACAACTTTGGTGGAGGTGGAGGAGAGGCGGGGTTTCAGTGGATGGATGATGGCCATGTATCTGAAAAATAAAAACTTTCATTAGACATGCCACATATTTTCTGCTGCATGGTCAGAATTTAAATTCAGTGTCTCTCTTTCCTAAAAAAACCTTGTTGTATGTGGAAACTGATTAAAGTGTGGTAACAATGGCATAACATTGTAACTGATAACTCATAATACCAGCCTAAAAGCACTAATAAGTGACCTATATAGTACTTGTACTGCCTTTTGCGTATGATATTGGACTGTATTATATTAGAAAGTCTTATAATAACTTTTATGATGTGATTGAGGTGATTTACTGAATGACTTAGTCATAGTCATATTATTTAACCATTCATTATTAATCTTAATGATTTGAGGCTGGCAGCATGAAATGATCAAATGTACCACATCACTGGACTCTCACTTTCTTTCACATCTTGCTTTTCAGTTGTAACAAAGACACCCCTGTGGGATTTATTGTGATATTATGTAGATTAGCTTTCACATTTAACCGTTAAATGTGGAAATAATCACTTTAAGTGTGACAGCAGCAGATACAGTGGAGCTGGCATTGTATAAATGGAGGACTCAAATCCTATAAACCAACAACTGAAAAGTGATGAAAGACTTAAAGCAGATTTTACACCTGGTGCTGCTCTGCTCTTGCACAAAGATCATTTATCATAATGTCCCATGCCACAGGACTGACATGTGCATGTCCACATTAGGCATTTTAATTAATGCTCCAATGAAACACCCATTTATAACTGTACCATACTGCACCATTTGAAACAATAGCAGTAAATGAGTGGAGATATTTAAAACATGTGCACCAACTGATTATAGAGCCTTAAGTGGAAATAGAGGGTAACTCAAGTGTTTTGACCGTATGTTAGAGACATTTTTGTGGAGACAGACTGGCAGTTCATGCTCAACTGAGCTTTAATGACATCTGTAAAATTGCCGCCCATTGAGCCACATCTTGTTCATACAGATTTTCTTTTTTGAGTGAGCTCTCGCTGTTGACATTACACACAGGTTCACAATAAATATACTGACTGAAACGTCATGAATTCACCTTTAAACTAAAACTAAGACAGGTATCACGTGGGGGTGTGATACCTGCATGAAATCTGATCAAATCATGCATGTTAGGCCACTTTTAAAGCCAGTGCAAACACAACATTAAGAGCTTTGCTTACCTATCCACTGCAATGGCAGCCATTGAGTAGATTGATGAAAACATGGCAGTAATGGGGAAGAAGTTCTGAAACCTGCAGTAACCAAGGCCAAAGTACCAGTCATTATGGAGAGCGTACACAAAGTTAAAAAGGGTGTTGAAGGTTGCCATAGAAACATCAGAGAAGGCCAGGTTGACGATAAAGTAGTTGGTTACTGTTCTCATTCGTCTATGGGCCAGAATAATCCAGATGACAGTGACGTTCCCAGTGATGGACACCAGGATAATCGAAGAGTAGGCTATGGCCCAGAGCGCCACCTGCAGGACGGAAAAACACAAGAAAAAACAGACAAGAGAAAAAGTGAGCTAAAAGAGTGGGTGAAGGCAGGAGAGAGAGACAAGCATCTGACTCAATATGGATCTGTCTAAAATTAACATGTTTGAATGAAGAATTATACAGTGAGGGCATCAGACAGAGCAATGTCCAAAAAGAAACATGTTTCATTAACGGCATTTTACAAGCAATATGGAAGACAGACTTGTTTCTATGGCAAACACTAAAACCATTCAATTGACAATGCTACAAACTCTTTACTAACTAGTCTCCGCTGGCTGTAACTGTATAACTTCATGTAGCTGCATCAATATTGTTATATTGTTTTAGCCTTGTAAATACCTGCCAACCAGGCTGATGGAACTGATTTTGACTCGTCTCATTCCCGTCGTCCAGCCAGTCTGTGGTCTCTGATAACGGCACTGTGGTGACCTCGGTGTCTCGTTGAACGTGCTGAATTAGACTTTCAAAGTCCATTTTTGCGTGATTTATCTGGTGAAAAAAACCCTCACTGTTTATGCGTCATGAGCCATTGCAAGACTTGCAAACTGATTGTATGTTTTCTTTAAATAGATTATATTCAACTTATCTTTACCGCATTTACAGGTTTAATGACTATATTATATGATCGCGAGGTTGAGACAGATTTCCACAACTGATGAACCTGTGTTGAATGTTTCAATAAAACATTGCGTTAGGTGTGTCAAAAGGACCATCTGTATCACTATGAATTAACATTTTACGCGAATCGAGGCTTTCTACTGAAATAAAATGCACACATTAAACAATTTGTGGAAAAGTTCATATTCATCCTGTACGTAGGCTCCACGCTATGTCTGCATTACGCGCGAAGAGACCAGAAGACCAATCGAGTCACCGAGAGAGGATGCTCTCTGTTAAATCTTTTACATTCTTTATAGAAAACACATACCTTTATCGAATTTCAGTTTCTTTAATCCATTGTGGTCTGAGTCGAAATGTGATATTTTCTCAGCGTAATTCCCAACTGGGTCCGGATCTGTCCATGAAGACACCCGAAGACACCTCTGCACTGTCTCTTATGCGCACACACGCACTGTACAGACTCTCTTCCCCACCGTCTCCCTAAAAGTGCAGATGCTTAAGGTTCAAGCTCAGTGAGAATCACTGACAAGTGGCATGCGCTGGAGCCTCTGAGCCAACGCTAATGTGGCTGAGTGAATGAGGGAGAAAATGAATCTGGAGCTTTGGTTATAAAGGTTTGGATGGCATTAGTTTGTGAAGCGTAAAACGATTCTAAAACAAATGAAGAAAAGTATAGTTCTTCAAATTAAAAGAATATTAAGGTGAAATAAAACTCCAAATTATAGTTACCCATTCTCCTAAACCTGCCACCAGTGCAACTGTCATCAGTTTTCTGCCTGTTTCAAATATAAAGCACTTTTGTGGCACACAAAGCAATTGGTTTTATCGGAATATTACTTTCAACTTCTGTTTGATATAATGACATCTGATGCTCTGAGAACACAAAAGCCAACACTGCATAGATTCATGTGAGCACAGGCTGTACAGTTACAGTGCAATGGGAAGTCTCCACTTCAATAAAGATAATTTGATTTAATAACATTTACAATAACTCATGTTGTAGCCTCCCTGTCCCTTAATAATTACTTGTTGCTTATTGTGCCATATTCTTTAAGTCCTGTGGAGTGGGGTTACTGATGTGCTTCTGCAGAACGCATGAATGAAACCAGACAACCGGATGAAACCCCATTAACACTTTTTTTGGGTAAGACAGCAGCAGAAAGACAAGCTATAAGTAAGTTGTTATCTGTCACATCATTTAAAATATAGAGCTGATCTCAAAAGGTTGGGGCCTGCTAAGTTTTAGTCTTAGAAATCTGCAGTTAATATCACAGTGATATAAAAATTCTCACATTTGGGGTTGCTTTTTTTCCTCAGGGTTGTTATACTGATGTGACAAAACTCCTGCTCTCCTTCAGAGTTATGAGTCATAATGCTCTAGTGCTTGTTCAAAGACAATAAATTCCAAATGAACTCTTTGGTTATTAGTGCTTCTTATGTTTTGCGCATTTCTTGTGACAGTAATTAGGTTTTTTGTATTCTCTTTGTAACTCTCACTCACTCTCTGGGGAAATCTTCTTAGCCTGTGCACATAGAGATCTGGTAGAGGAGCCTGACCTCACCCTTTTCTCTTTGTGGATACAGTACACACTGCATTTGTGTATTCCCATATGCCAGCAAATCCTTATTGGCCAGCAGGGCCTTTGAAGGGCACATTGATGAGTCTGTTCACCTAACCCAAAATGTAATCAGTTTAATAAAGATAGCTCACAATTCAATAAGTTAAATGGCCTTAAAAAGGGTTACTCAGATGTCACTGACAGCTGTCAGTCTTTTAGTATTTGACTTCACTAACTAAGGGCAATAATCTGCACAGTCTGTGTCTAGCACAGGAAAGAAATAGTGCCCAAATACAAGAGATTGTACAATATTCAGTGTAATTTCAGGCCACCAAAGACTACAGTTGGGAATGGCAGAAGCCTATATGATGGTAGCAGCAGTGGCTTTTGTTAAATTGATAAAATAATCCAATAAAATTCATCCTCACACAATTGAAATCCACTTCATTCCAACCCCTGTGGTGAAGGCAAACAAGCTGCCTGCCTTCATTACATTTGGAGTGAGCAGCTCTGAGCCAAACATAGTTCACAGGTTTGTTTGGGAAAACGTTACAAATTACAGAAACAAACACAACTCTACACAAATGTTGGTACAATAGGCATGCACTGAATAGCTACACTTAATAATAATAATAAAATAAATAAAAAATAAAGAAATAATATTCATAAAAATGTTGACTTCAGGTTGTCCAACAACGCTCGCGCGCTCTCAGGTGTGCGTGTGACGACAACGCGGAAGTGTAGTATCAACAGAGCAGAGCAAAGGAGTAGCCTCCTGCTCTCAGTTCTGTACAAACAATCGCCATGTCAAACAGTGACGATATTCGCTACTGTCACAGATGCTCCTATGTTGTCCTCAAGTTCCTCCTGTGTTTCTACTCCATCATCTTCTGGGTAAGTCTTTTTCTTGCGTCTTAGAGGAGGAGGCAGCTTTCGATGGACAGTGTTAGTGCTTCAATAGAGACCGCATGAGCTGATCAACAACAACGAAATGATGGAGAAACTAGTTTTGGCGAGAAAAAAGTCCACATGCATAGAATTAGGTGTAGTTTTGTTGTTTTGAGCTCTACCCTCCCCGGGTAGCCTAGAGCCAGAGCCAGTAGACAGCGACATCATGGCCACACCTTCTACCTTTGCTCTACCTGTTCGGTCAATACAAAGGTTCAACAGCGAGAACAGACAGAAAAGAGGAACAAAAACAGCTTCAGTGTGCGTCTGTGGCCAGAGAGTCATAATGGGTCATGTGCACAGTGCCACATGTTTACAGTAAACGGCACAAATGCTGGCTTAAATTTTCCCACATTGTTTTTTTTTTTATTATTATTTTTGTTTGTTTGTTTTTCTAAAATGGAAAAAGGTGAAGTGTGGTATGTTTTATTTGCATGATAATCCATTAAGGGATATTTAATTTGTAGAAGCTAAGCAATACAAAATAAAAAGATGTACTATATATTGTAGCTTTGGCTTTACAGCAGCAACAATGAGCAAATCACACCTCTGTGAGATTAGGTATCATAAAGAAATCAGAAATGGTTCTTCCTCTGTACTGTTAACCAAACAGTGTAACATCAAATGCTGGGTCTGATCCCTGCATAGTCTACTTGATTCATGAAGAGTAGCAGGTAAGACTGTTAACAAATGTATTAAATTTGACAAAAGCCAGTCTGATGAAGTAATTTTCTCACTCACAGAATAAAAATGTTTTTCTGTGGCCCAGCTGCTCCCTCTCAGAGACAACACAACAGATTGCATATCTGAACCAACAGATGGCTGATTGGCACAACACTTTCTGTTCTAAGAAAATCACAAAATTATATTTTATAAGAGGCATTTGAAATGTTTATTTATGGAGGGAATGAAGAAAGACTGGAATGGTGAGCACCAATTGATGGGTTCATAACTGAGAATGAATAGTGCATCTGCAAGCGACAGATGAACAATTCATATTTACTTCTCTCCGTTTCCATGTCAAAAATGTTTCAAGCACAGACAGTTTCTGAAGATAGTTGTTTATGGAGAATCCTGCTTATCACTTTCTCCAAATGTGGACATATTAAAATGGATACAGTTTAATTAGAACCATAAACGGTGATAAATAGTCTTTAACATAACAGATGTCTGCAGAGCTTTAAAAAATGAAGCACTTATTTGTGTCTGTCAGAGTGTTGTTGACTTGTTCTTGACCACACTGTACTTTGTTGGACAGGATGTCAGTGTGCTGCTGCTTCTGCTGACGCTGCAGATGGTAACAACATGACACAATGACAATGTAAAAAGGACATGAGCTATTTCCTGTTTATACTGTAGGAGACTGTTTCAGGCCAGTGGCATAGCTTAATCCAGCTTCATGCTACAGGTGTTACCTCGATCACAACAAAACCAAAGCTGAACTAAAGCCACACGCTGAAGAGAAAAGGGAAGGATGTAAGATGAAAAGATACATTTGTGTGAGGGTGAGGCAGAGGTGTGACACGATGGGAGGTGTGTAAAAGGATTTTCCCATTTGTGATGTCCCTGTGATAATGGTTTGCATTTACAATGAACCACCTGATCCTTCTATGAACTTTCTGTCCCTTTAGCCTGATTTTATTTCAGCTGTCTGACAGAGGGTATCAGCTATGCTTTTTTCCCAGTGAAGATGAAGGTTTTTTTTTTTAAACATGGCTCAATCAGGTCTTTAATTAGTAGCTAAGATTCGTAGCAATTTGTCCCTGCACTGAAAAGTTAAAGTCTCATTGAGCTGTATATTTAAAGATGTTCATCGATCATATATTGTGGCACAACTGAGCTTTTTTCATTTGAATAATGATAATGAAGAAGTTAGCTGATATGCACTCCTTTTCATTTAAAGGTGTGCTCTGTGTTTTTATCTGCAGCTAAGTACCTACTGGTGGACATAGACCTCCCTGTGTGAGTATATGTTAGTGTACATAAACCTGAGTGATTTACAAACCAACAAGACCTGTCAAGTTAATTACTTGCTGTTGGCCTGTCCTGTTGTTTCAGAAACGTGGCGTCACTTTGTTTAAAGTAATGTAAGTGTCTTTCGGTGCTGTTACAAATAATGACAGCAAGCAGAGACATGTCAACAAACAACACCATGGTGGCCTATAAACAGTGCTTCATCACTCCTAGTGACAACCTGCAGAAAGATAATGGTCCTTCACATGTTCTGAGCTTGACAGTGTGGAGGGAGGCAGAAGCTAATGGACACATAAAGAGAGAATAGTTTGTTTTACTGCCATACTTCTTTTTCCAAGGTCCTGGTTAGTGTTCCTTATAGTCCTCTGACATCTGAGTAAGAGCAGACTACCTCCTGCCGATGGGTGGTAGCCATGAGAACAACAGCACAGTCGTTTGTTTTACAGCCTGCCTCAGCATGATTTTCTGTGCTACTCCTGGTTGTAGCAGCACTTCCCTCTGACAGATATCAACATCATTGTGGTGTAGGCGGTTGGCAGTCCCATTATAAAGTCTTATGGCAGTTTGGTTATGCTGTGACTAATTCTTTGTATTGTCATTGACGTAATGTGTGGGCAGTTTACAAAGCAGTCAGGATTTTACATCTCTCTTTTCTTGGACATAACACATTATACACAATCAACACTTTTTTAATTGAATTGAAATGTTTAGCCAGGAAATAAGCCATTTTTAATATAACCATATACTCCTCTGTCACACCAACAGCATCATCTCAACACTGTCTTACTTATATGACATACATGTCCTCTCAACTTCCCTATCAGCTATCTTAAAGCAGATACTGCATCTATAGTACTCTTTGTTGGCATGAAACCATACTGCTGCTCTCAAATACTAATTAGTAGTAGTGGGAGTTGGGCTAAGGATGGATCCTTAGCCCAACTCCCACTACTCTTTCCCATATCTTCATTGTATGGCTCATCAGCTTTTAAATCTTCTTGAAAATGGCACCTTCTCCATTTCTCAGGCATCCTCCCTCTGTCCAAGAATGTGTTGAATAAACTGGCTAAAAACGCTACTGCCATCTCTCTTAGACACTTCCATACCTCCACTAGTGTATCATCAGGACCGACCCCTTCCACTCTTCATCCTCTTGAAGGCCTCTTCACCTCTAATCTTTTCTACCTCTTGCTCCACAGAATTGACCTTTTCTACGTTCCTTCTCATTTTCCTCAATCATCAATTTCTCAAAGTACTTCTTCTATTTCCCATTACACTCTTGTCACCTGTACATTTCCATTAGTCACTTTAACCTGCTGCTCATCCTCTCCATTTCTATCCCTGTACAATAATCTTTTCCTCCTTACTGTCCAACCCTCCATATAGGTTCTCATTTTCCTTTTGTTTGGTCTTTGCGCTCTTCATCTCATACGTGTACATAAGGTCTATCTGTGTGCTCCTGCCTCCATTATATATGTCACCCTATGTCATCCTGCCTCTTCTGAAAGAAAGTGTTCACTACAGCCATCTCCATCCTTTTGGCAGTTCCTTTCATCACTTCCCTTTGCTAACATGTCCGCTGAAGACCGCACCAATTACCACTCTCTCATCTTTGGGAATACTCTGCCTCTCTTCAATAAGCTTACTCCAGAATTTGTCTTTGCCCTCTAACAACGTTCAGCAGTATACCTTGAATTTTCAGCTTCAGACTCATAACCCTATCTGACAGTCCCTGCTCTTATTCCCTTACTCTTGCCTTTTGGAAGAATAATACTCTTAAAAAGCTCCACTTTGGATGGAGCAAATGCTATCCTCTATGGGAAACTTTAATAATCCCTAATTTATAAATGTCAGATAAGTTAATTTAACTGTGACACACCATTAGACATATGTACCGTTGAGGAATTAAACTTAAATTTTTCATTATTAAAGCATTAGAAGTTAATTTTTTAAAACATGTCAAATGTGTACTCAAGAAATAGTGGCATATTCATATTTTCCCACAATCTAGCCCCTCTATTAGACACTTGGACTAGGTCAAAACAGTAAGAAAACTAAAACTGAAATCTAAAATTCCATTGGTGTCACATTGTCCAACATAGTCCAACATGGTTCAACATGGTCCAACATGCTCCAACCACCAAACCTTTGCATGTGTGTCTGTTTAGGATGTAGTATCCATTCTTGATCAACAACAAATACAGCGAGAACCAACCAAACCGAATCATTACACAGAAAGCATAATTAGACTTAATTAAGATTTTGTGTGAGCAATTAAAAGACTAAGATGTGATGCAGTAAGACTGTATTTGTGCATCTCAGAGTTTTAAAGGCCAAATGTTGTAGCGCATCTAATTAAAGATGTTGTTTACTAAAAAAAAGCTCAAATGATTTGGTGCAGTCCATTTTAATCTGGCAAAAATGCAGATTATAATTGGTCTGTAAATAGACTTTACACACTTACCTGCATACATTTCTTACTGAAAAGACTCCAGAGATTTCTAGACAAGCAGCTGGGAATGTCTGTTTTTAATAAGCAGACTCTATTTGCTGAGGATAAAGCACATGTGGTTTATAAGGTAATCTGTCGGCAAAGCAAACATCTTTATTTTATTGGTATTCATACAGAGAGGGCACAATGAGAACAGAAGACTCTTTTTCAAACAGTTCAACAATGAGATTTAACAACATCAACAATCGAATTTACGATGTCAAATGTTGTGGAAAAACAAGTGCATTTGTGCAGGTGCAGAACAGTTCCCAAGTTTTTAAAGTGCTCGAGAGGCACTAGTCTGTCCAATTTAAGCAGTCTTTGAAAGTAATTCCATTTGCATAATGTGTTATAGTGAAATTGATCCACTTAATAAAAACAATAACAGAATTTAACTCATCATAACTCTTGAGCCTTTCTACTCTTTAATTATTCATCAGTTTTTTTGAAGAAAGGGTCGATAATGGGGAATCCTACTCTTAAATCTCAGGTCATCTTTTGTGCTTTACTCTGTTTGTGCTTGCAGATCATAGGTGGCTGCACCCTGGCCATAGGCATCTACGCCGAGGTGGAGAGACAGCGCTACAAGACACTACAGGGAGTGTTTTTGGCCCCAGCTATCATCCTGATCCTACTGGGGATCGTCATGTTTGTTGTTTCATTTATTGGAGTCCTGGCTTCACTTAGGGACAATTTAACTCTGCTCAAAGTGGTAAGTGACATTTCTAGTATGTTTTTAAATGACAAAATAAATATGATTATATGGCTTTGATTTTCCTGTCTCATGTCTTACTGCTTATAGTTTATGTACACTTTGGCTGTGTGCCTAATCCTGGAGCTGCTGGGAGGAATATTGGCGCTGGTTTTCCGCAATCAGGTGACTTGCTTCAATAATCTCACAGTTTTAAATGCAATTTTTCTCTTTTCTTGTGAGAAAATTTTATTGCACCAGTCTTAGTCATTAAATCATAATGATGAAAGATCCACATGAATGAGGCAGTAATAAAAGGCTCTAAATCAGCTCTTTGTTCATAATTATACATGACGTCTATAGTTATGACTTGACAAAGACAGAAACCTTTTTTATTTCAACTAAGCTTCCAATGATGGAGACAATAGCCCGGGAGTATAGTCATATTATGATAAAAATCTTTTGATATTTGAAACTAACATTCTGAAAAATACCATAGCTTGATACATGAGCATGATACATAATTGAAATCCCAAGTTTTATCCATAGTCAGGGCCAGGCCTTTCTGTCGGGAGTTTGCATCTTCCTCCCGTGTCTGCATAGGTTTCCTCTGAATGCTCTGATTTTCCCTACCATCTGAAAACAGTGAAAGAGAGATTAGCAATCTCAGTGGAATTGTGTGTGGCTTTCGGTATTTCACTAATCTATATATAGAATAGGAATTTGATTGCAATGGCTGAGGTCTTACAGATTCTCATTTGGCACACTGAAAGTACTTTGCTGAACCCTACACTGTTAAAGACAATAATAAATCAATCAATCAGTATAAGAAGCTTTCTTTTGGCGTCTTTAGCAGTAGGTCAGCTGTAAATGTTCTGAGAGGCTGAAAGAAAAGCTGCAGGTGGTTAATGGTTGCACAGTAGTTCCTTATAAATAAATATGACTCAGACATACCATAGAAATACAGTCATCATCTCTATGACTAAATATATTGATGATGCTATTATTATTAGAATGTACTCTTATTCACTCATTGTGATAGACCAGAGGCTAGTTTTAAATGATCTTAAGGACAAAGCAAATGCATAAAGCTCATTCTCTTTTAGGGTCTGTCCTTAGGCTGGTGCATTGGACATGGCTTAAAGATAAGCTGAACTTTGTTAGTGGCTTTTAATATGTTTTTTTTCTTGTCTTACTGAAATCATTCAAGAGCAGTAGGGAATATGTGTTGTCTGTTAATAAATAGATATTAACTGCAGATGAATGAATGAATAAATATTATACAAATGTATATAACAGACATGCTAAGTGGTCGTCAGTGGTTTCTTTATTCACAGAAGATCTCATTTATATACAGTTCATCAGCCTTTTTTGTAGACTATGTCACAACAGGTGGTACACAATGCACCGCAGTGGAAAACCTTGGTGCCTTGTGTGCTAGAAGTATAAAATATTCAAAACCTGTGTTAATGTGGCCTTGATTCATGCTCCCACAGCCAGTATTCTGTTTGTCACAGGAAAAGCTCAGTAATGATGTCATGAATGCTCTTCATTCTAGTTCATCCAACTGTTTAATGTAGGATCTGTTTAAAGTGCAAAAAGTATTTGCTTTTCAGTGGTAATCTTTCTGCTTTATAGACCTAACATTGACATTGAGACTACATTGAGATTAATATGGTGTTAGATAAGAACTCTTTTCACACTGTTATTCAATATATCAAGGATTACGTTTCCATGCCCATAATGTAAAAATTAAAGCAGCGTGGGAGCATAGGTTAAGATCTATATACCTATATGGAAATAATTAAGTGAATTGCCTTCAATCACATTTTTAAAATATAGTTATTTGTGCTTTTTCCGTGTCGATAGTTAAAAAGGTTATATTTTACATTTAATTCAATAATAGTGGCTGTTTAATATAGCTCTCTTTTTATTAATTTTATGAACAACAGCACCTTGGTTTTTAAAAATCTCTTTATTAATGTACTCAACATTAGACCAGATTGCTTTAGTTCTCAATAAATGGAAGTGTTGAACCAATGTTACCCAGCTGCACCAGATTGTGACTGACAGCTGGGCCATGTTAAAATGTCAAATTTAAATATTCCAGTCGAGTGAATCAGTCACCTTGACTAATTGGATCATTTCTTACACACACTTGGCCATATTTCACATAAATGGTAGATCAGCTGCTTCATGGAGACTTAATGAAATGGTAGCCTGACCTTCCTTGCTCCATTAACATACAAATTGTTTGTTTTTTCTTCTTTTTTATGCAGACGGTGCATTTGGTTAATAAGAACATCAGAAGGGGCATTGTGAACTACTACGATGACTTGGACTTCAAAAACATTATGGACTTTGTTCAGAAGAAGGTGGGGTTATTTATTTATTGATCTTAACCTACCTATTGATGAAACTGTTAACTGTCTGTTGCAGTGAATAATGTGTTACCAGTGAAGTTGGATTCAAACTCCAAACAGTGCCCAAGATAATCATATCTGAATAGGACCATAACTTTGTTCAGAAGAAAATGTCAGTGTGCCACAAATGCTGCGATAGATCTCATTACAAAATTTGATCGTACACTAAAGGGCAGTGTCATGAGCAAACAAACTCAACACAACTGAAATCAAGCATTTAACACCACTGATTACCACCAAAGATACAGTCAATATTCCTCATACTATATTCGGATAGCTTATCAGCAGACTGACAAGGACCAGTGAACCATTACTTACTGATAACCGGTGTCAAATAAGGCTGGAGCTTTTTACTTTTTAATTTTCTATCAGTTGATATCTGCCCAACAGAATTTTATAGTTAAGTAATATTATTTTGTGGGCCACAAGGAGAAGGTCCTTTGTGAAATAGCAAAAGAGTCAGTCTTTCTGTTGATAATTGGTGGTATCTTTGAAACACACAACAAAGAATAAAGACAAGGTAACACTTTAATTAGCTAGTTTAATCTGGAAAATAAACATTATTGTTAAACAAAAAATAAATAGGCTCATATATATTTAATGGAGGTCAGAGCTAAATATCTTTGGCTTCATCTGTTTAAACTTAACAGGTTTGATTGATTTCTTGGTCCAGAGACACTGTTCATCTATCAGACAGAAGGTCAGCTTAGTGCTGACAGGAGGAGTCAATCTTCCACACAGATCTATAGATCTCTAGCTGCATTTTGTGAGGTGTTCCTTGCTTTTTGACTAACAGGGACAATAACAAGACACAGGAGCTAACCAAAAACATTGGCTTATAATTAAAACATTTGGTTTGGAGACATGTGAATGGGAGGGCCTGTAGACATAACAAAAAATCTTGTGGATTGACTTCAAGCTTGCAGCTCACACTGAGAGCCGTTACTAAAAAATGTATTGTGCAAAAAAAAATAAAAAATAAAAATCAGACACAGTAATCAATTTTATTCTGTCTAACAAATTCATCAGTCAACAAAAACCTCTTGCGCTTGTATATGCTCACTGAGAATTATATCTCTACCTTCCTGGGGCTGCTATTTGGGTTCTCACAGCTCAAGCCAGTGACGGTAATCACTTACTTCTTGGCACCCGGGTGTTGTGTTAGCATACTGATGACACACCTGTCAAAGTGCAGCCTCGTATTCATTCATTTATTCATACATCAAAATCTCTGCTGGCTCTTTCGTTCTTTTTCTGATCCAGTTCATCTTTTTACTTATCTATCTCTACCATCACAATGTGACATATTTAGACCGACTCTATATGTCTTTATATTGTCTGCACTTGTGTATTTTGTGTTTGCAAATGGACTTACAGTTCTATGCAAGACAAATTTTGGATCTATGATCTGACAATAAAGTTATGAATCAGTCAATACCAGGGACCAGGTGGTTAATCAATTGCCCCTAGATAGAGATGTTCAAATGTACCATTAAAAAAGAGAATTATTGGATTAGGGTTAGTAATCCACACAGGAGTAAGTCATTTTAGTCAGCCATCTTCTGCTGACAAATTACTGTTATTTTTTTTAATCTATGTCCTTTGCCAATCCCCCCTTTGTTTTAAGTGTGTGTGGAAAATTTCAAAATGTACCTTTTTTTTTTTGTTTACTATGTCAACAGTTGAATCATGCTTGGATTAGGATTGTGCAACATTGTGTTGTATAATCAATGTAACATTTATTTCTATGATTTATTCACAGCACAGTCAAAATATACACACAAAACAGTCCCCCCTCCTTTACTTTTGCATCCTCTACATATCTTCTTCTGTGTCTGTTTTCTGTGTTTAGCCTCTGCATTTGTCTGTGCTGCTTTTACCACTTTTCCTGTTTCTCAGTTTAAGTGTTGTGGAGGTCAAGAGTACAAAGACTGGGCGGTCAATATGTACCACAACTGCTCTGCACCTGGTCCTTTAGCCTGTGGCGTCCCTTATACCTGTTGTGTCACCACAAAGGTAGGTATACCATTTTACTGCACATACATCCATTTAAAGGTATAGTTCTTACCAAATAAGCCACATCAACGATTTGACTATTTTGCCACAGTTCAAATATAATCTAAATATAGTCTGGGTTTAATGATTATTATCAGCCTTATTATGATAACTAGTGAGTGCTTTGCCATCTCAGGCACAATTACAGGCAATTATCACCCACACAAATACACGTACAATAACATGAATATAATAGTTATATTTAGTTTATTGATACACCTTTGCTTTCTATCGGTAATATGTGATCACATATTACCTACTCCTTGTTATAATTATAAGTCAGAATTTAAATTCATTATTGTGTACATCTTATATGATTTACAGTATATAGTCCACAATATAATTATGCTGGTGTAATGTTTCTACAGTAACGGACACTACTGCTGATAGCTGCTGTATGTCTAATGTCTTAGATAAAATTCTCTCATATTGGTGTCTGGGATTGATGACTTGAAAAGGGACATAAATGTGACGATATTCTTGACACATGTGTTGGCACTTGACAGTCAAGTGTTAGATGAGAAGTACCGATAACATAGCACCCCATGTACCTGAGACTGCACATGGCACACAACAGACGCTGCTCTCAAGCTCTGTGTAGTTTGACTGACAGCTGTTGCCTTGGAAACTGATCTAGGCTTCACTGAAATGAAAGATAATTTAGTACATATCTGTAGATATGAATTACTTTAGAGCATGGAGTTTGGTCACAAACAAACTGATTTGATTATTATGATGTTTATTCACTTCAATTTCTATTTCTATTTTCCCCTCAATACCTGTTCAATGCGCACATACAACTGAATGAGGAGATTCATTAAGCTTAATGCTAAGCTTGACACCCCTTTCATTTTTCACCACTTGCATTTGTGCCAAATGGCAAGGGGAGGTTTATCATATTTAAATGTGTATGAATGTATAATGGTATTTAAATTTGACAATTACAGATGAGGTCAAATACACTAATACTTACAATCAAATACATGTATTTTAGGGAGATAATAATATTCATTTTAAATCATTCATTTTCATTACTGTTCTCTCTGCTCTTCTCTCCTTTAGCCCAATGAAGTGGCCAACACTCTGTGCGGATATAAAGCATTAGAAAAAGAGGTAAGACCATCACTCTCTCGCTGCTTGTCCCAAAGCAGTGGTGCTCTACTAAAATGGTTTCATTTCAAATACAGACTATACCACAGAAATTAAATACTAAAGGCTAGCATTTTTGAAAATAATTTTTTTGTCTTCTTAGTGTCTTTAAATAAGTAAAAACTTTTTTTTCTTGGTCTTAGCGTTTGGATTTGATAGACACCATCCACATTAGAGGCTGCACTGATGCCTTCTTCATCTGGCTGATGGACAACTACAAAATTATGGCTGGGCTGCTGCTGGGGATTTTGCTGCCACAGGTACTACTCTAGGGGTCAGAGTATACACTAGCAGTCTCATTTCCTCCTGCAAAATCAGTATCCTCAGTGATTGTGAAATAATAGTAGCACTAATACTTATGTTACACAAAAATGTATGTATTTTAGGACATTCTGGCATTAGTATAAGATCTTGTAAAACTAGATTTGTCCATGAAAAGTTGAAGCTTGTCAACATCCCACGTTCATGAAGATTGATTAAAGCAGATGAAATGACTAAGATAACAGAATACGTAATGTACATAATAGCACACAAAGCAGACTACATACACCAGAATTGGAGAATAAATGGGCATCGTCATGAAGGATTAAGTGATGCCGAACCAACAAAATGAATTTTTCCAAGATGCTTTGAGAGCCTATGGTGGTTTAACAAATTCTCAAATGATTGCTTGTCTACAAAGCACATTTAATGGCTTTATTTTATCTCATTGGTTGCTGTCCATTTGAATTAAATTCTAATTATGAGTCTTTCAACTGGCAAAATTAGTTTTACAAACATCTTAGCACTGGAAATATAAACACCAAAACTGAGTATTATGACAAATCTGTCACAAGTATGTTCTCTGCTCTCTTAACAAACTTGTTTATTTTAACTTGAGCCATCCAGTGACAACTAAACGTGTCCATTGTCCTTCTTGCCTTATGCTGTCTGCTTTCTTCACCCTACAGTTTTTTGGAGTCATTGTGAGCTGGCTGTACATCACACGTGTTGAAGATGCCATAACGGAGTTTGGCCACTACATGGATGGACTACTGGAGTCAAACACAGAGGAAAGACTATCAAAGAGACATGGTCGTGTTACAAAATGGTTTAAGTGCATGCCAGATATCGACTAATGAGGACAGCTAATGGACTTCAGCTCTTAGCGCTCTGTCCTACCATCCCACAATGAAGCTGCCTCAGTAAGTCTCAGGGATGAACCCAGTTGACCCAAACCTTTTAAAACGTCACAAAAACAGTTGCAAAAACAACTGAAACAATGTAAAGAGGTTTTTTTTATTTTTATTTTGACTATAAACCAATAAGGGAAAAGAGTGCATTTTCCCATTTTAAATACAGCTATCATCGTCCATTGTGTGAGTAAAATTTCTCAAAGTTCTGATGTGAGTGCCGTGCGCTACTGGACAATAATGTGCAGAGATAAGTGGCTCCTGATGAATTGTGTGCAGCAAATGGACAGGGGACCATTGATTTATACTTAATAATATGTCCATCACATCGCTTTTCTCTGCTTGACCTTGGCGTTACATCTGCTTTCTGCTTGCCTTTGTGCAATTTGTGAAATCCTGTGGCTGGAGGCTTGAGGATAGATAAAAAGTGTGTGTTCATAAAAGACACTGACATTGTAAAATATGTTGCAACGCTGTGAACTGTGTTCCCAGTTTTAGCTCCTGTATTATGCTGTGCTTTTAATTCAGTGACACATTTGGTTGTAAAGGAAAATCTTTTTTTAAACTAAAGTCAGACCTAGTTTTGATGCCTAACAGTTTACCTCATAGCTTTTGCGACCAAAGAACAGGACATAAAAAATCCCAACTGTATCAATCCGTCAAGCAATGTTTTTAAGATTTTATCTCTACTTTGATTACACAGTGTGCATGGGATGTGTGGGTGGCCTGTTGTTAATAGTATCATAGCCGGGTTACTATTCTAATGATTTGTTGGGACATTATATTATTTAGGTGTGATTGATGCATAATGATTGAAAGTTGACAATAAAATGCTGTATTACTATTTCCTCAGTTCTGTCTGTCCTTCATTGTTGTGCTGTAGCGGAACTGTAGCTCTTAAATAAATGATGGCCAATACTGCACTGTGTACATAGTGGGCCAGTAATCACCTTTTTAAACTTCAACATCAACTAAATCTTTCATGGAAGTAAAAAGTAAACATATTACCAGGAAATTTGTGTTATTATAAACATACTTTTTGTGTGAATAGCCTAACAAAAGTATTATTACACCCGTCAAAAGACCCTGGATTATTAAAAATGAATAATGTATTTCATTGTTTTCTTAAGGAAGGCTTTTGTACTTTGCCCCTCTCATTCTGAATGAACTCTTATTTTATCCTTTGAGGTGTAAAAACAGCTTCTCTTCCAATTCACTATTGTATTATTTTTCTTCTTTAACATTTGCTCCTCCCATTGCTTTAAGGACTTCCTTTTGAATACGTACTGAAGTCACACAAATACACTCCACTAAAGGGTAGTAATTCATTATTTTTCTTGCGGAGCTCAAAGAAGTGTGTCTGTTTTACACTTACAAGATGGTTATATGAAGAGTGTTTAGGGAAAGAGTGTCAAATAACTCAGTGTTAAATAGACTTTATATAGTTGTGCAAACAGACATGAGCTGTATCCATTTAAATTTTAAAGTCTAGCTGTCAAATTGGCCTTTAAACTGGTATTTGCATGCAGACTTGAACACAACACATTAGTGATTTTATTATGCATTTGGGTTCAGCTTAGTTTGTATCAATGACAGTGATTATTATCTTTGGTACTGCGCTGTTGCTCTTTCTGTTTCTTCCAATTGACACTGTCTTTTGTTCACACTAAATAACCAGTATGAGCAGAACACTGTTTAATAATTAGTTCCTGCTTTATTTTTAGTAGTCATTTTCCATTCATCAACAACAGCCTCTTATTACAATGCATGTTGTTACGTTTTTTCTCTGCTGCACAATTTAGATAATTCTGAAAATTATAGCCTTAACAGCTATGTCCCATTAGAGTGCCTCGACAGTTTGCACAATAATGTACCAAGATGTATAGCTAAAATTCATCTGGCAGTCAGTAGAAAGGCTATTGAAAACAAAACCCAGATGGATTTCTTTCTTTAAAGAGATATTGCACTACAAGGCTGTCTGTTGTCACAAAATAATGGACTTCTTGTTTGAGGTTATTGGGCCTTGCACAGCCGTAAAAGTGCTCGGTAAGATACAGCTAAACATATAAAGGATTAGAGCGTTCAACAATATGTACAATTCGATGAAATATTTCTGGACTCGATTTTTCAGACTCGCAAAGAAGCAAGAGCCTAGTCATAAGGTACCATCTTCTAGTTACTCAATATAAATGTCCTGCCACTTCATGAAATGATTAGATTTATTGGCCACTACATTTTGTTTTTGTCAATACGCTTTAGCACTTTGTCCAATAATGTAGGTGGTAGGTATCGTCATCTGTTAGTCTAGTGGCTGACATTTACCATGGCACAACATGACAAACTAATCTCATTAGCTCATGTAAAAAGGCCAGAAAAAAGGAGCTGGTGTTTGTGCTGCTAGTTCAAACTCATACTGCATAAAAAAGAGAGATTTTTTTATTAAATTAAAATCACATTGTATTTTAACAGTGAGTATAGTGGCTGTTTTCAAGTTTCCAGATGAAGCGCTAATGTTTTTTTTCCTCTAAGACCCAAGCTCAGACTCAGAACTGAGGGCTTTGAGATTCTGTGCAAAAGGAGCTTAAAAAATCAGTGGCTGAGAGATTTCACAGTTGAATCACTCGAAGCCATGACCAGAACAGCAAGTCAAAACTTGTGAGTGTGTAACGGCACAGGAACTAACCCTCTGTTTTTAATACATGACTGGGCCTCAGGTGACGGACAACATTTAGTCTCCAATAGAAATATGAACAAATGGTAAGTTAGAAACAAACTCAAAGATCAAGATTCTTTTCATGCTTCTGCAGCTTTGGGTCAAGCTTATAATGCACAAAATGCCCCAAGAAAACAATTTCACTTAAAATCACATAATGTACTATGAGAAGTTGAGGTGGCACAGAATATAGAGTCATCCTATTAAAATTGTATGATACTGCAGTTTCATGAATTGAATACTATTCCATCTTCGCCAGGTGCTGGAAGAGTTTCGTAATGACTGTGTGACATGAGTGAAAAAAGTTCAAAAGGTTCAAGACACTCTGCAGTTCATCAATAAAAGAACAAAAATGTAATGATGGGCTTTATGGCTGAGAAAACAAGCTAGTCTGTGACTCCAGAGTGGCCTCTTAAATCTGAAATATCTAATAACTGCTGTTCAGATATCCAAAAAACGATTTCACCCTCCACCTCTTCGGCATCTGCAACAATGGATAAGGCTGCTATTGAGTGAGTGTTCCCTAGTTGTTATAAACGATAAGAAATAAAATGCTCCTTTGGAAAGCAATAGAACACTAAAAAACAACTCAAAACAATGAAACTGACTGAAGGTAGTTAAATGCTTACTAACCCAAATCTCTCTAGAACAGCCTGTTGTTCTGCATGTGTAAGAGATGTAAAGGTGAAGAAATAAGCAGGAAGTATGCTGTCGCGCCACTAATGAGTGAACCAATTGATTGAACCCTCAAACAGATTAGCCCCCATAAATTACTCCCTCTCATTAACATTAATGGACAACACACTTTTCAGCCACTAGCAATAACCAGAACTCCATAGACTCACAAATTGATTAAGTACATGTCGACTGTTTTCTATTAGTGAGGCAAGGGACACATATGTAAATAAATCAAGGGTTACGTTTGCTCCAACGTGAGACCATCACTAATTCCCTTCAGGCACAGAAAAGTGTTAGGGCCAGGAAATGAGGATGACATTTTGTGGGTGTTTTTTTCCCAGCATGAGCTATGTTTCCTGTGTGACATTTGCTGTTTAAATACTGAAAGGAAGAGATGAGTATCAGATGGTCCATGCTCCTTTTTTCTGGTCACCAAAGGCATGTTAAAATGACCACAAATATCCAGTTTACATCAGCATCATGCTATAAAATATCCACCGGTATTATTAGTACATGTTGCCAAGACAGCGCCGGAAGAAAAGGCATGTGTGTCAGGACAAGGCAGTACCAAGCATATCCTCATTTAACCTCAGTCCACGTCTTGTTTCCACTTAACCATGTTTTGCTGAACTTTAGTGTCTTCATTTTAAACAAGATCATTGCCTCAGATTCACTTTTTGGACGTAATGCCCAGAAACACATTATATTACCTCCCTATGTAACAGGAAGCCATGCTCTAGAGATGAAGGAAATACAATCTTCAGGTTTTGGAAATCTGCACACCTTTATAAGAACTACTTTTGGTCAAATGAAAAGACACGGTGGAAAAAAAAATGTGAAAGTTGTCAACTGTGTAATGAGTCTAGATTATAAAATGAGTTCTTCTTTTCTCTGTTCAGTTACATGTCTGTTGGCCATAACTTTTGTCTGCTGGCATCAAAGTGCAAGTTGATAGTTAGAACCTGAGGACAAATCTCAACACAACAGGAAACAGTGAGTGCAGCAACAAAGCAAAATTCAGTTAAATAAATAAAGTCCTCACTGTGGTTCTTGATAAACAGATATATCAAAAGAGAGAAAAAAAAAAAGGTTTTAACCCCCAAGTCCCACTTCGAAACTTCATATCATATAGACTCCAGCTATATTAGACATTATTCATCAGAGAAAAGCAGTGTACCAAAGGAAAACATGATCCTCTGGCTTCATTTCAGATTTTTGCTATCACAACCTGAAAAGTGTGCAATGAATGGAGCAAGTTCATGAATCCCTGTTTAGCACGGACTACACAACTATACCTCCTAATTGTGCTAATTTGTGCCATTTGAGGCCCATTATTGGCATTTCAATAACATCCACATTGTCATAATTAGCAATTATTCATTCTGTATGTCATGTAGTAGTGTTTCCAGCTGTGCAGTCCTACAACCTGCTGAAAACTGTCTGCCATTGTTAACCAAATTAAGTGTTACAGCTAATTATGTTTTACTGTAAGTGAAAAATAATCCAGCTATAATGTATCCCTTTCAACCAAGCTATAACTCTGATGTACTTAAATAGAGGAAATAAATGCTCTTTGAAATAATGTGCACACACCTCAAAGAGGATAATATTTGCTCTTCTGGGCCAGTACTTGAGGCTGTAATGTGAGTCCCCAATGATGTGAGCATGGCTAACTCATATCTAAGTCAGTAGTTTATAGGCTACACTGTGCTGCACCACGAACAGAGTGGTTTATTAAACATCTGGAGAAGGATTATCTTTATTAAAAAAAATACTGCAGAATATCTCATGTCCATTACATAAATACATTAAGCCATAAAGTCCCTGTTATGGCTTAATGTATTTATGTAATGGTGATGATGGCCTGATCTGAAGCTTACAATTACAATTGTTTATCGGAAATTTGTATGTGGTGTGTTTGTGAACAATGAGTATGTCATGTGTGAAGTTTCTGAGATGATTGTTGTGCTGTGTGTGGGCCCCCCACTGGCATGTTGTGGTCTGTTTTGTCTGCTAGACACGGGGGACCTCAGCCCTCACTCGGAAAAAGACTAATGCCATGTTTGAATTGTATTTCCAGACACAAAGGGTTAGACAAACAGAAACACACACCTAAGCAATAATGTATTCTGCCTGAACAAATGAACAAATTTTAAAATTCAAAGGCTGTCCTCACTAGTCATACTAAATTCTAGTAGTGGAGATATTTGCAGCCATCAAAGACAAAAATAAAAAAAAATACATGTATAAAAAAATTTGTGCTCACGTTCTTTAAACTACAACATGAAGTAGTAACCTTTGGATCACAGAAAGCGGACTGACAAAGAATATTAATGCCATCTACTGGTCTGAGGCAAGAAATGCAAATAGATTTTTTTTTCCAGCAAAGGGCAACCAGGGGGCAACGTGCGTAGCGCTCCAAACCGGAACTCTTCAAACGTCACTTCCGTTGCGCGAAAGATCAAAATTGCGCTCCAAAACAGAAAATCAGCAATAACAATAGGAAAAGATATATCGTTTCCCAGGAGACAAAATTTCGGGACATGTTCCTTTTCAGCTCAGGAGCACAATTGTTGTCGATGGCCGCGATGCACCTACTTTTCGTTGACAATTAGCTACTTTCTGTCGTCTTTCAATTCACCATGAACAAACTGAAGAAAACCATGGTAAGCCAAAAGGGTTAATGTTGGGTTAATGTTTAACAACACAGCGCTTAGCCGTGACTGTCAGTAAAAACGAAACGGTTTTCAAACTGTTATAGTTTAACAATCTAGTAGTAAAACAGTTTCAGACACATACGCCGTGTTAAAACATTGTGCTCGTATCACAAGCACGTTTTTTTCTCTCAGGTTGCTCAAGGAGGCATGAGGAACATTTCTTCCTTCTTTTCCCCTCAAAAACAGGTAGGCTATTGGATTTTATCATCCGTTCGTTCGTAGTTGTTTGTTAAATTGCCTGTCTCTGTCAGGATGTGTCTACCTCAACGAAATCATCCATAGCTGGACCTGCTCTCTCCAAGATTGAAGCATCTAAAATTAAATGCCTGCCAAAATCACCTTCAAAAAAGAGTATTCTTGATGCCGAGAACCTCCTTCCTTCATCACCAGATCTGATTCTATCTATACCCGAGACCCCAACGAGTCAGATCAGACCCAAATCTTCAAATTCTTCAGGTGAAAGTAGTCCTTATCCCAGAAAAGAGTTGGTGAGCTTGGAGAATATTGGACAAATCTCCCCGATCTGTCGTAGCCCCAGATCCAGAGACTTAAGCACACTAAAAGAAATGAAAGAAAATGGAATAAGAAGAGGGTCTGGCTCTCTGAAAAGGCTCTTTAGTTCTGCTGAAGAATCACAACAAGCCAAGAAACCAAGAACTGCCATTACCCAGGGGCAAACAAACCCAATGAACAATTTGAAGCTAAAATCTGTCAGTAATACTGCAAATAAACCTGTTATTGCTAAAGTTCTCAAACAGTCAGATGCTAACTCATTTAAATGTCAAGAGACATGCTATACTGTGATAACAGAGCCAAATTTAGATAAAAAGGAAGCCAGAGATTGTATCAAGGAGGAAAGTGATGACAAACCAGCTCACCAACGAACCAATGTCACTTCTACAGGTATTTTTATTTTCTCTGGTCCATTATTTCCATTTTATTTTCATGCTTGAAAATTGTATCATGTTGTTTTCCCTTGTTTTAATGTAACGTACATTTTTTGTAACCTCAGTTAACACAGCAGTGGCTCCCTATCTGCTGGAAGAATCACTAGATGATGACTGGTTTAAAGAGGAGATGGACTTAAGTGAAAATAAACCTAAAAAAATCCAGTAAGAAAATATGTGGCATTATTTGTGGTCAGATTTTGCACTTGCATAATTAAAACATGTTTTGGTTGGTGCAGAAAAGTACCAGATCATGTTGTCCTTTCTGGAGGGCTCAATAACCGCTACTGGGTTTTGGATGTGGAAGAGAGACCTGGTTGTAAGACACTGACAATCTCAAGTTTTAAATCGCTACATCCAACAGAGACATGTTTGCTGAAAGATGGATGGTAATGCTGTGCACTAAAGTTTTACAGATGCTGTAAATTAAATGTGCTCTTTATTACATGGTCATGATTTTTTTTTAACTTATTTCAGGGAAATGACCCCTGTTTTTTGTGGAGATGTGATTCATCTTGAGGGTCGATGTGACAATGGGTCATGGTTAGTGGACCGGGAGCAAGGATTTTTGATTTTACAGCCTGATAGTCTTATCTCTGGTACAAGCATTGCAAGCTCCATTCGATGTATGAGAAGAGCAGTGCTGGGAGATATTTTCAAAGTAGGTTTAAAATGTCACAAAATTTGTCATAATAGTTTTATGTTTTTGTAACTTCTCTTTTAAACTGTTGTTTCTTTCATATTATGTCAGACATTTGATGGCGGTTCAAAGCAAATGTTGAATGGTACCATGGTTCATGAAGTTTTCCAAAAGGCTGCTATGGCTAAGGATTTCTCTTCAGAGACACTGTCTAAACTGGCCGATCAGGCCCTGCACAGTCCTCGATTCTTGGCTGACATGTAGGTTTCTCCAGTGTGACATTTGAAGACAAACTGTCCTGTCCATTACTGTGTTTGTGTGATATCACCTACTCAACATTTTGTTTTTTTGTCTATAGGTACAGTTTGGGTGTAAGCCAAGAAGAAATGAAGCAGGAACTACTTGATTATCTGCCTTCACTAGAACTCTGGGAAAAGGAATACCTCAGCTCTCGCACACCAAAAACCACCAACCTTAAAATGTATGGGTACCTGGAAGAACTGTGTCTTTACTTATTACAAATTACCAATTTATTTAGTAACTGTTTTCTTTTATCTTTTTATGCTGTCAAATCTTAGGCGTAACAACGGCAGATATCAGGAATCTGTTGTCAGTATTACTGAGCTGGCAGACATAGAGGAGAACGTGTGGTCACCAAGATTTGGCTTGAAAGGGAAAATTGATCTGACGGCACGAGTTCGTATTCAGAAACCACGAAATTCTAGCCGACTTATGTCGGAAGAGAGGACTGTTCCACTTGAACTCAAAACAGGCAAAGAGTCCAACTCCATAGAGCATCGCAGTCAGGTGAGTGAAAAGAAAAGTATTTACAATGAAATAATTTCATAACATTCCCTAAGTGCATGCAGTGATATTAAAAGAAAAGATATTAATACAAAATTAACAAATAAAAACTGGTCTATTTGTAGGTGATTCTTTACACTTTAATGAGCTCTGAGAGATATAATAGTGAAACTGGCTTCCTGCTCTACCTAAAGACGGGTAATCTGCATCCTGTAGTGGCTGGACACATGGACCGTAGAGGTATATTTCTGTGTGCTTTAATAATTTCAGTTGCATTATAGTTGCAACATTAACATTACTGAATGTATATTTCTCATCTTGGTAGAGCTGATAAAGCTAAGAAATACTTTGGTTCATCACATTCATAACTGCTTGGAGAAAAAGAATGAAAAAAGTCAACTGTCTAGACTTCCTGATATTTTAACCAACCGACAAACCTGCCAGTACTGTCCCCAGAAAAGAAACTGTGCTCTATATGAGAGGTAACAGTAGTTTACTTTGTATCTAACACTTTAAAACTGACTTTATTCTTGTCTAGAGACTATGTTCTAGTTGGTCTCATTGTGTCTATTTTAAATTCATTTAAGAGCTATAGACCGTGGGGCTGAGGATGTACATGAAAAAGCAGTTAGTGACTTCTTGGAACAAGAGACAGGACACTTAACTCCACCACATCTAAGATACTTTTCCCATTGGCTGCTGCTCTGTTGTCTCGAGGCTGCAACCATGGAGTCTAAAAATGGTCGAAAGCATGTGTGGCTTCAGTCACCAGAGGAAAGGTGAAGTGCTACATATACATTTCACTGAACAATGTCCTTTTTGGTTAATAAATGTGCCAGTATTTTACAATTCTTTGTTATATTATTTTGCAGTGAAAAGAGAGGCAGCTGTGTGGGCAATCTGCAGCTCAGTGGCCCAGTGATCACACAGACAGAAGGGGTTTTCCTCCATCATTTTAAGAGAAGTTGTGTGACCACTCACCAGAGCTTAGCCGTTGGTTTGGCTTCTGGAGATCGCATTGTTCTTAGTGACCAGCAAGGCCGTTTAGTTGGTTTAGCAACAGGTTACCTGTGTGAGGTCAGCAGCACCTCCATCAGCTGTACCCTGGACAGGTATCAACAATATAAATACTTGCGTCAGCGAATGTTCTTTAGTTAACTTATTGTACTACAATCATTGAAGACATCTTCTTTTTCACAAAGTGATTTACATCTGTTCTGCCACTTTCTGCTGTGTTCCAGAGATGTGTCTAAATTTGGCAGTATTTTGTTTAGAATAGACAGTGATGAAGGTGTGGTGGGCCTGAGTACTCACCTCACTAATCTCTCCAGGCTAATGGAGAACTCTTCTGACAGGTACACACCATATTCACTGTTTCAATGTTTACAAAAAATTACTGCAAATGTATAAAACATGGCAGTGACACTCACATATGATTGATATTATACAGTGTTTAAATGTGCTTGATTTAAAACTTGATTTCTGCAGTGATCGGTTGAGAGAGCTGATCATTGACTTTCGACCTCCAGAGTTTATCTCCAACCTCACCTCTGTTCTGCCGAGAGAGGCCAAAGAGACTGTAGCTAATATTCTCAAAGGTAAGGACAGGGTTTTTTCTGGCATTAACAAGAATATATTTTTATCAATTAATTATGGAATTCTTTTTTGGTCAATTCACAAATCATTTTGTGTGTGGAGGTCTTAACAAGCCCCAGAAACAGGCAATGAAGAGGGTGCTGCTGTCAAAAGACTACACATTAATTGTTGGCATGCCAGGCACAGGCAAAACCACTACTATTTGCACTTTGGTAAATGATATAATATGTATTGTTTATGTACAATAATAAAGTAACAGATACAAGGCATCCTGCAATTGTGTTATATTACTTACTTAATACTTTTGCCACATCCAGGTTCGAATTCTACATGCATGTGGGTTCAGTGTTTTGTTGACCAGCTACACTCACTCGGCTGTTGATAACATCCTCTTGAAGCTTAAGCGCTTTCGAGTTGGGTTTCTGCGTCTGGGGCAGGGACAGAAGGTATGTTTATATTGAGGCACTTATGTACTGTTCAAAAATAATTAAATACTTTTGGTCATTTCCTTTTGGTTTCTGCCACACTCCAGGTTCATCCAGACATTCTTCCTTACACTGAAGAAAATGCAAGAAAGAAGGGTGTTCACACATTGTCAGACTTGGAACAGCTTTTCAACAAAGAGGTGAGGATATGCTGCATTAATTATTACACTTGATTCATACATTTAATTTTCCTCTATTGGTGATATTATTTTTTCTGTCATGTTTTGTTTTTTAGCTGGTTGTTGCAACAACGTGTATGGGCATTAAACACCCAATTTTTTCACGTCGCAAATTTGATTTCTGCATAGTAGATGAAGCATCACAAATCAGCCAGCCAATCTGTCTGGGTCCTCTGTTCTATGCAAAAAGATTTGTCCTAGTGGGTGATCATCAACAACTGCCACCAATAGTACAAAACCAAGAAGCCAGGTAAAGTTCAGTGTATACATGTTTATATTGAAATGTAAACTGTACCTATGATGCTTGATCTAAAGTGCTTTGAGTTTGAAAGTAGAAAAGCGCTACATAAATCCAGCTTTGCTTGTTCATTAGGTCTTTGGGGATGGATGAAAGTCTTTTTAAAAGATTGGAGTGCCACAGCGATGCAGTGGTCCAACTAAATGTACAATACAGGATGAACAGGTACACTAAAATACTGTATGGATCCTTATGAAGAATCTTAATTCTATCCAAAGCTAAAGGAAGAATTCAATCCTAATCTAAATCTAATCTAATGTACATTGTGTGCCCTCAGACAGATCATGTCTCTCAGTAACTCTCTGATGTACGGCGGCCGTCTGGAGTGTGGCTCAGAGCGGACTGCATCTGCTTTGCTCACACTGCCCTTCCTGCTCTCTGTCCAGTCAGAGCTAAGTTCTTACTCCGACGGCTACCCTCAACATGACCTGGCATGGATACAAGACACATTGTTACCTAGCAAGGCTGTTTGCTTTCTGGATTGTTCGATGGTTGGCTTTACTCTTTAATTCACATACATTTAACTGTTAGGAGAGATGAATACTACAGTATTGTTCTTCTGACACTGCTACCTTCAGGTGCCAGCTTTGGAGTCAGTGGAGCAGGGGGGTGTGAGCAATCAAACGGAGGCAGAGCTTGTGCATTCGCTGCTTTCACTGTTAATAAAGGTATTCGTATCTCCTAATATTTCATGACTTGTTTTAATGTTTTAACTCATACTTGTATGTTTTTCAATTTTAGGCGGGATGTAAACCCAGTGACATAGGCATTATTGCCCCCTACCGACAGCAGTTAAAGAGCATCTCTGCATTGCTTAAGTCATCTGCTTTTATTGGTGTTGAAGTTAATACAGTGGACAAATACCAAGGACGGGACAAGAGTGTGATTGTGTTTTCTTTTGTCAGAAGCACAACAGAGGAAGGAAATGCAAGTGTCTACCTTTTTTTTTTATTGACTTATTTGGTGATCTAATTTTTCAAAAGAATAAGTATGAGGAAACATGTCACAATTTTATCCTTTACATTTTTTTTTGCAGTTAGGAGAGCTGTTGAAGGACTGGCGCCGCCTGAATGTCGCCATCACAAGGGCTAAACACAAGCTGCTAATGGTGGGCTCTGCCTCTACACTACAACGCTACAAACCTGTAGAAAAACTACTCAACCATCTCCTGCAGAACAACATGATATCCTTTTGGTGGAAACAATGTATTCATGTTTCTGTTGTTGGTTTAATGCTTTTCTCGTCATAGCCTCTTTTTCTTAACCTTGATTTCACATCATTAAGCTCCCTCCTGATGCCCATAAGGCCATTCCCAGAATTCGACTGTGAAACTGATGCTCAAAGTGGTTCGACTGTAATGTGCTTCAACAAGGCAGCTTCCTAATTCCTTTAAAAGTTGTGATTAGGTTAACAAACAGTAGACCTTTTACAGAAAGCATTAGCTGTGAAATGGGTCATGTAATTTTTAATTTATACAACACATTGAATACATTGTGTGCTTTCAACTATATACCTGTCATAAGTGGCAGGCCTTAATGTGAAGTAGTACAAGTCCACACACATTATAGATATGGTATTGTATCATGCAACATTATGGCAGAAATCAGCACAAAAACAACATATTTTAACTGTTTTAATGATGCTTATTCACTGATTGATTTGTAGCTGTGATGACATCCACACATAGTTCCGAATATAAACAGACCATTTCAGTGTTTTTGTTAGATTTGTATTGTGCATTTTTTAGCTTTGACCACTTTTATTGACGTATTTGTTTCTGTTTTTAAATGTCAATAAATAACACAAGCTTAGTTGCTTAGTAGTGTTGAATGTTTTTTTGCTGCATATCATTGTGCTAAAAATGATTTCAAGGACCAGTTTTGACAGAAATACAATTATTCATCATTGATTTTTTTTTTTAATGCACCAAACCTGTGTACACTGTTTAGACTGTTTATCTTTATCCACTATATAGTGATTGTTCCTCGCATTATTGTGACTGTGTTCCCGGCAATGTTGATCCTGCCATCATCTCTCACTTCTAGTTCCAGCTCACCGCCTCGACTAGAACACTGGTAAGCTAAAGAAATGGTATAATGGACATTGTTAGTATGCCCATTTATAATAAGAAACGGTTGTCATAGAATTCAGTTATTAAAAATGCACTTCATTGTGTTTTGACTTATATTTAATAGGTGCAATATGTAATGTAATTACCCAACAATTTTCGTTTTCCTAGTTTCTCAGCCCAATAGCTCCCCAAGACAGTGTGAGCTGAACCTGCAAAAATAACCAAGAATAGTAACATTGGGCATTAGCAACCTAATAGTTGGATCACTGTGTTGGCCATAGCCTGAATGGATAAAGTGACTAAAATACCAGTGACAGGATCCTCCGTGATTCCAAACCATGGAGCAAAATATCTGGAGTAGAAGTCATATCCTGGTTGGTCTTTTGGAGATCCTATTGTCAAACACACAAGCATTCACATTGTTCAGTATGTGCTCACTTATGTATTGTTGTATTTTTGTTGTACAGCAGTTCCACAAAAGCAATCCTAATAATGATCTTAGTTTATGTGTGTACCAATCACTGTCACAATCACTCCTTTTGCTTTTCCAGTCTTTTCACTCCTTTGAAGAGCAGCTGGGTCAATTTTTAGGTTGCTTAATTCGGACCTAAGTGAGCACATTGTCAGGCAAATGAGAGAACAAAGAAATATATAGACAGAGTCAAGCAGTGAATTGAAAATGTCACAAAAGCATTGACTTTCATGGGTTTTTACCTATCACAGCTGTCAGCCAGTCGAATCAGAAGTTTTTTAGTCTTTGCACTCAGGTATACCTCCTGAACAGGAAGGTTTCCTACAGCAGCCTGCATTAAACACAAAATCAAGAGTGCAAATACAAAACATCAAATATAAATTACACTTACAAAATTGCAAAAACAACAAACCTTGATAATGTCCTTAAACTCATGTGGATCCTAAAAAAAAGAAAATGCTAATAAATAATAATTATAATGAATATACCCTACTTTATACATTTAAAGTAGGCTTGTGAACCTTTAATGCCAATATATTTATAATCACATACGCACCACTGGGCTGGGTGGGTTGAGAGGAAAATCCATGACACAACCCTCTCCATAACGAGTGACACAGAGCTCTCCACTTCTGGTCTCAAACACCAGTTTGGTGTTAACATTGTCTACGAGAGGTTGTTTAGATTGTAATAAATGTATTATTTAATAGATTTATTACATTTCATCTTACTTTCATACTGGAACAAGACTCTAGCAGAAGCCAGAGTTGCGTGTCCACACAAATTCACTTCAGTGGTTGGTGTGAACCATCGAAGGCGAAACCTTGATCCTGTTAAACACATCACATTTGACAAGAGTTTAACAGGTGGACTGTAGAATGTGAACGTTTTCATTACAGCCCTGTCATTTGTTTCCATACAACTATTTTTGAAACCAAAACTCAAATGACATCAACAACTCTTTCGGTGCATTTGTGAAACAATAGTTAGAATACTGTTGCTTTAAACTATGACCTCTCATTGCATTGTTCTTCAAATTCCCAACAATAGAAGTCTTAGCTGTATTCAAACATTGTTACCTCTCAGAGTGCTGAGGACAGTTTTTTGTTTGTGTACATTCTGTTGATGAATACCAGAAACAAAATGACCTTCAGACATCCAACTTCTGCCACAGATACTCCAAAATTAAAGTAACTAAAAGTGACCCTAAATGAGGCATTCAAACTTTATAAAAATTTAACCTGGATTAAATTTCTTACAGGCTTTTCTTGTAAAAAATTAGTCCAGCAAATGTCATATGCATATTTAAAACTTCTCACCTGTTGTGAAGTTGTCAGATGGATTAAGTTTTATAATAAAAGCTGTCTCTGACAGGTTCATTTCTGCTGCTATCTTCTGATATAACTCATCACTCAGCTCCTATTACAATGAATGAAATAAAATAAAAAAAATACTCAATGCATTATAAATACTCTGTTGAATTGACCTAAACCTTTAAATGCAGACTGTATATTTGAAGCATCCTTGAGCACAAAATACATAAAGGCATATAACATGTCTGAGGTTGTCATATAAGGCAGTTAATACTGAGTACTAACTATAGTCCAAATACTCACATGCATGAGAGGACAGACTGCTGCGGGATTTCCCTTAAATGGCAAGTTGGTGAAGGCATCGAGCGTATAAACTGGAATCTCCATGCTGTTAATGAATCAAACAGTTCGCAGTCTGATGGCTGATTGTTGTCTCCTGTTGAGTTCACAATTGTGACTGTGACTGAAACAAGTAACGTCCGTTTTCAATGGACTTTGAACGCACTAGACTACACAGGTTCAACTGCGCACATTTTGTGGTGAGATTTCTAAGCAGGAGTCACTTGTGTAACAGTTGTTCAGCATATGCATTATTGTTTCTGTTTTGTTTTTGTTTAGGATAATATATTTAATATAATAATGTGGTATAGTAGAGTGTATTATAATAATACATGACACACGCGTTGCACATATTTCATCTGTAACCAAATCTCGCGATATCATACCTGAGCTTCTCCTCGTACCGTCCGTCACCTGAGTAGGACAGGAGAAGACCGGGAGTAAGTCGATCGAGAGGTAATTTCTTATCTTGAAACAACTGTCACTGTTAAATTAAAACGGGACTTTTGCTATAGTAGTATTTCCCCACTCCTTCGAGCAGTGCAGTCGTTATAAACTGCTCTAGTTTTCTGTGCTCGTTTGACCGCTGTCTTGTCCTACAGTTAGCCACAGCTGCTAACTGCTAACCTAATGGTGTTATGGCAGTTGGAGACACATCCTTGTGACTAATGAGAAAGGTTTGCAACAGCTTACCTATTAAGAGCTAGAAAGACATTCCCATGAAACGTAATGAAGTTTCTACATGTATTTGTTATGTATTTGAGTCGGTGTTAGCTAGAAGCTTATTTAAGGTTAAAGAAAGTACTTATATTGGTTAGCACAATCCGACGGAGTAAGTAACAGACTTTCTTTTCACTCTTAAGTTAAACTGAGCAAAAGATGGTCAAGATATATAAACCTGCATTTAATTGACTGTACATATGTTTGAACCAAATGTAAATGTTCCGCTTCGCTCCTGTGTTTGTTGTGGCAGTAAGCATGTCTCTGAACGAGGAGGGATATGTGGTCAGGATCAGAGGACTTCCCTGGTCCTGCACACAAGAAGAGGTGTTCAGTTTCTTCTCAGGTGACTATGTGCCTGTCTTACATTTACTGGTCAACATTATCAAATTGCACAATTGTTGAAGGTGATTAAATACCTTAATTTAAAATATACTTAAAGATATTTCAATATTGTAGTTTATGAAGGCAACAAACCGACTTGATACTTAAATTTATGCCAAAAATACTTCATCATGAAAATGTCTTCAGCCTCATCTGTTTCTGTCTGTTACAGATTGTGACATAGTAGGCAAAATAAACGGAGTGTGTTTCACTTATTCCAAAGAAGGACGGCCCAGTGGAGAGGCATTTATTGAACTGAAAACAGCAGAGGATTTTAAAAATGCTCTCGCCAAGGACAGAAAATACATGGGACATCGTTACATAGAGGGTAAGCAACAGATAACAAATAAAACTGTTGCAGTTGTGACAGTAAAAACAAAGTGTATACATATTACATGATGATATTCTAAGGATCTTTTAATGTTAGTTGTACTCATTTTTTGTATCTGTCGCCTCTGGGGTCAGTGTTCAAGTCGAACCGTAGTGAGATGGACTGGGTGCTAAAGCGCTGTGGTCCCGCTGACTATGATAGCTCCAGTGGCTGCATGCTGCGACTTCGAGGCCTTCCCTTTGGATGCAGCAAGGAAGAAATTGTTCAGTTCTTCTCAGGTATTTGAATATATACATCTGAACATTTACTCCCACTGTTGAAACTTTGTGTGGCACATTTACATAAAACTATCACAACATTTAGGAATCTTACAAGGGGTCTGAATGCACTGCCAGTATTGCATCATTCTTGCATAAAAATATTGAGTAATGTATACATTTATTGATATATAGTGCTATTGAGGAGACTGAAACCAGGAAAACAAAATTATCTTTATTATATTAAATAATCTGCGGCCAACTGCTCTTTGACCCATGTTTTCCCTCAGTCCCAAAGCACTCTACAGCTGATGTGTCAGTCTATAACTAACTTAGCTTACCACTTACCACCTACTTTGGTCTATAGGCTGGGTTATGTAGGTGCTATAAGAGTTTACAGTCCCAGTATATCATTGATTTTTTTAGTATAGTATGTTTATGAGGCACTTCAAAAATGGAAATGAGAAAGTTTTGATGTAGTTGTTATTTATCAACTGTCTGTTAAAGCTCCAGTGATGCGTGGGTGTTGTTGATTTTTACCAGTCTATCTACCGACCAATGTATTTATGTGTGCTTGGGTTGAAGGGTTGAGAATCGTGCCAAATGGGATTACTCTGCCAGTGGACTACCAGGGGAGGAGCACAGGGGAAGCCTTCGTGCAGTTTGCCTCAAAGGAGATAGCAGAAAAGGCTCTGGGGAAACACAAGGAAAGAATAGGGCACAGGTGGGACAGACGGGACGGGGATGGGCTGGACTGGGTTGGGCTTCTGTTAAAATAGCTTGATGGGTGGGTATATTGGAGTAAATGTGATGATGCAATAATAAAAGGGGATGATGTATTTTTCTCTCAATTGGATGTATGTACTCAAATAGAGATGTCTCATTTAATCTGTTTTAACCCTAATGGCTATTTTTAAATCTCAAGTTGTGGTATTATACTTATTTTGTCATCCAAGACAAGAGGGGATCTTTTTAGTTAAATTGGTGGTGTATATGGGTGTTATTTTCATACACATATATCAATAGTATGTTCAGTAATAGGTGATTGGGAGATGTTTGAATTATAATAGCACTTATTCTATGTGCTAAATAATTACTTAGCACAAATAAATGAGGGAAAGATGGTTTGGTAATTTAAGGTTATGTAGAACAGTTTTGTCTTTGTAAAATGTATGTATGTAACCTGAACTGTGCCTTTTCTACACCTTAACCACCCTCTCCCTACGCCCCATGGATGGCTCATCTTACAGGTACATAGAAATTTTCAAAAGCAGCCGTAATGAGATTAGAGCTTACTATGAAGTGCCTCGGCGAGGTTTGGGAGGCCAACGTCCAGGACCCTACGATAGACCCGTAATGGCAGGTCCCAGAGGAGGGTTTTTCGGTCCTGGGCCTGGTCGTGGAGGCGCCCTGATGGACAACATCAGAGGCGGCAGCGGTTATGGAGGAGGTATGACGGATTTTACTCTCTGTTGGTACTTGGAGGAGCAGAAATTTGAACCTGCAGTCGAGACGCAGCATTGTTGTCATCATGTTGTTGTCTTTAGGTTACGGAGGCTTTGACAACTACAATGGATTCAACAATTACTGTTTTGGCAATGGGATGTTTGATGAGCAAGGCAGAGGAGAGAGAAGTGGAAGAGGTCAGTTTAAGAAAGTATGGACAAATTTAACCTTACTGTAGATGATTCAGAACTGAGCTGCTCCTCTTATGTGTACTCTAATATATGATGTCCTCTGTTTGTGGAGCTACATAGCAGTGTGATGCTACATACTCCACATGTGCCATGCAGATGCTGTAGACACAACATGGTGTTACTCTGTTACCTTTATTATTAGACTGTATGTCACCTTTTCTAAAGAAACACATCTTTTTTAGAAGATGGGATAGTTTTCTGTGGCGCTGCAATGTGCTTCCTTGCCACATATATTCAGATATTCTCAAAAAAATTCATTTGATTCTGGTCAAGTTGATTTGTTGATTTTGATCTCTGTATTTAAGGGCAAGCAAAGTGTGATTTTAGACAAGTTGCCACAAATATCATACAGAGGGGTTCTCACCTTGTGTTTAGATATAATGCAAGATTCTAGCTCCATGCCATGTGTAAAATATTTAGACTTTGACTTATCGTAATTTCTCTGCAATAATAGTAATAATGATGAATAATTACAGTACAGTGTATGTCAGTGTGTGTATACTGCAGTTTTAGTGGCACATCTTACCGCAAGTCAATTCTGGATGATCTGTGGAATACATCTATTTAAATAGATACTTGATGACTTGAAGCTGTAGAAAAATAGCCTTTAAGTGTAAGGTTTGAAGATATAACTTATGTTGTGTTCATACTTAGGTGTGGGAGGCCATAGCTACAGTGGCCAGTGTGACAGCAGCTCCGGATTCCACAGCGGCCATTTTGTCCACATGAGAGGTCTGCCTTTTCGTGCAACAGAGGGAGACATCGCTAAAGTAAGAAATCGGATGATCTCGCTGTGCTTCAGTAGGCTACATCACACATCACAAATTAGACTGCACCATAATAAGTAAATGTTACAGTAAACCCAGACCCAGGTGGTTTATCAATGAAGTGCTGTGCTCCCTCCTGCTGCTGCTCCAAAGGAACATAGGCAGGGCAGAGTGAGTGGAGGACATGAGGAGACAGAACAGGCAAATTAGCGAAGCTGTTCTACAATTAACACAAGAATTAATTATATATCGCTATTAACATTCCATATCTCATACAAAAATTTATGGATATATCTTAAAAACTCAATATCACCTAGCCTCAATTGTTCCAATTACCTTCTTAATATTTGTGTAAGTATAATGTTTGTGTACAATGGCCCAGAGAGGATAGGGCAGCTCTTTGGGAGCAGCACACTTGCTTTTCTTTCCTAAACAAACAATCTTGCATTAAGTATAAGGGCATTAATGAACTCAAAAGATTTTGTCTGTACATAACAAGGTGCTACTGGTTTATTGTGAGTGTGGAATTACAATCCTCAAAGTCTTCACCCAATCAAGTGTTTATAATCAGGGATGTGTATCTAACTTGTTTTATGTTTGTTTTGTAGTTTTTTGCTCCATTGAATCCCCTGAGGGTTCACATCGATGTGGCTCCTAACGGCAAGTCGACTGGAGAGGCAGATGTGGAGTTCCGCTCTCACGAAGATGCTGTTGCTGCCATGTCCAAAGATAAAAACCACATGCGTGAGTCATTTTTCTCTTTCACATCACAGTCCGTGTCTTTCACATCAGATCATTTCCCTTTGTGGAGTGTAATGCTTTTTTCCCTCCACAGAACATCGCTATATTGAACTTTTTTTAAACTCAACTGCCAGCGGGGCAGCTGAAATGAGTGAGTTATCTTTTTTTTCTTCTTTAAAAGACAGGATCCAAATACACATTTATGCAACTATCCTCAAACTGACTGTCCCTAAATATCTTCCTCAGGCCGTGGTGGTGGTTACTACAGCAACTCGGGAGGCTCTCGAAGCAGCGGTTTGCGAGGATATTGATTCTGATGTGCTCATTCTGCCTCTTAAAATCCATCCAAAAGTTTTGTTGTGCATCTCCTTTGGCTGCATTTTCTCACCTTAAGAGCCGATCTGACATCACTTGTTTAATGGTTTTGCAGTTTCACCTCTGATAAAGTAATCAACCACACACAACCTTGAAAGGAACTAATTACTATTCTGATAGCTGCAGAAAATTAAAGCTGTGTAGATAAAAACAAATTATACCACATTTATTCTTCTGAAATTACAGAAGATCAAATACTTTACAATTTACTTTTCCTGTGAAGGATTACATTGTTTACTTTGCCCAATAGAAACAAAAGTTAAAAGAAAAAAAGTAAATTGCAAAAAATGCTAAATCTGTTTGTGAGGTGGTGATTTTTATTTCTAGTTACGTTTTTGGACAAAGTCCACTGAATTGTATCTGATTTCAGATCAGCTATCCTGCTTTATAAAGATAAATGTGAGCCTGTGTGTTTTTTATGAATGTTTTCACAGTTCATTAAAGAATTTTAAGTTTAATATTGTATTCTGCTCTTAAAAAGCAGAAGTAAAACTAAGTTTATATTTCGGCTGTAAGATAGTTAATGCAGCTGTTGTACATTTTGCCTAATAAATTTTATATTTAATTCTTTGTCTCCAACATCATTGAAGGTGGTCTTATGAAAGTATTATGCCTATGAAAGTGAAATGAACAGTAGATGAACATTAGGAAAATGACACATTATTTCACAAATGTAACTTTAATCAGACTGCTACACAGTTCAGGCCTCATACTCTTGGCAATAATGTTATACTGGCAGAATTTATCCAGCAAAAGGCCACAGTGATTATCAGAATTACTTTTATGTATTTGTATGTAAGAAATCATTTTAACACTGTACAAATCACATTTGTAGTTCATATGTGTAAGTAATATGTGAGTGAACAATTAGCCTGGCTCAATTCAGCATCACTGCTCAATACAATACACTAAAAAAATGTAACACTGAACTGCAGCCAGGTTTGTAATGTCTAGTGTCTTTTCGAGGGAATGAATACTTTCAATTACAAAAATTAAGACTAAAAACAGACAGTGCAGTTAACTCATGTAACCCTTTACTGCTGTAACTGTGTATATTATAAAGTTACCATCTCCTCTGACATAAATGTATCGTATCTCTTCGATCACTTAAACAAGAGTTTTGAGTTTCAAACTTTCTCTGTTTGATTTACAGCAGCAGTAACACGTGGTTCTTCTTAAATTATCCATCTGCACATTAAAACTTCAAGTGAGCAGGGGGTGCTCCAATTACTTCAAAAAACAAAAACATTGTGCTTAAAAATATAAAAAATAATTAACAAATGTGTCAGTGCCTGTCAATCAAGTGTCTTCTCAACCTCTTTGTCACTGAGATGGTCACTAAGTGGCCACAAGTTTCTCAACAGGTTGGCTGTGTTTCTGGTCCTTTAAGCACCATTCACTGTATTTATTTAGAGAAATGTGTTTAGTATAGACCACCCTTTTGGCTACTATCAACTAGTGTTATTCCTGTGAAATAGTTTGGTACTGCACATTTTCTGTATAAACTGTGATGAAAACACTGGCTTAGGTTTGGCATCATGAAAAGTATGGCAACAGTAAGGCCTAAGATGGCACAAAACAGGCTTTAGTGCCTTTCTAAGCCAGCCACTTGATGATTGTAGGACTGGTCCCATTTTGCAGACGGCCCAAGTTCATGTATTTAACAACTTTTTTGGTAATAATTAGTTTACAGTTTGTGATCATGACCACACACTATTTTAGTTTCTGGTTAATGGTATAAGATGGCTCATGCTATGGTAGGCTGATGTCCTGCTTTGTAAAAAAAACAATAGGTGGTACATGAATGCAGCAAATACTCAAATAAATAAATAATACATAAGTGGCTAGTCCATGCTTTCTTAGCAGCCATCACTGTGTTGAGATGATGTCAGATAACCTCTATGTTGTGTTGGAGGAGCACCGCTGGAGGAGCAGGGCATGGCATGTGTCACACACTCGGACCGGTTTGGGTGAGGCAGGCAGGGGGAGCTCATTGTCAGAGCAACTGTTGCAGAAAATCTCTCCACAGTTCCTACAGTGATGCTAAAAACACAAACAAAAATACATTTGTATAGAATTTAACATTTTTATAGTGCATCTCCAAGAATAAAACTGCTTTGACTTACCTTTCGTCTAGAGATGGAAAACTCCTTCTCACACAGTTTACAATGAGTGGCTTCTTTGTCTTTCAACCAAACTTGACCACCCTACAACATCACAAGTAGGTAATCGTCTCATTCAGAATCTAATGTGTGCATTTTTTATGGAATTTTGAAACAGTTGCAATTTACTACACCTGAAGAGCTTTGTTGGCCTCTTTAATGTCTTCAATCTTCAATTTGGATCTGACAATTCAAACAGCAAAGATAGAAGTACATTCAGTGTCCTTGATTTATACGACAGAAGTGCTCCTAAAGTCGTAAGTGTAAAACATACTCGCTAAGTTTAGAGCCAAGTTCCTCAAGTGCTTGCTCTTGGTCTTCACAGATTGACTTAAGCTGAATATTTTCATCCTGGAGACGATGAAACTCCTAAAAACAAAAACACAGGTCAAACCACACAACACAAAAAGCAAATATGTAGATTAATGAAAGCATACACGTCATATATTACCCTTTTTTAGATTTATTTACCTTTTTTAAGCCATTGATCTGTAGAGCCTCTGTGCTGAGCTGTGCCACTGTCTCTTTCTCTCTATCCAGATCATTTTGTAATGTCTGCCTCCACTCCCTCTCTATTTTCAGGTCTGTTTCCAGCTGATGGCTGCAGGAAAACATCAAAACCATATCCATACAAATATTTTAAGCAACATCTAGTGCAGGTCTACGAGGTTGGCACAGTTTCATTTTGTTGTTTGCTTACAGTTGTTTTTCTCTCTGTTCAATCTGCCGCTGCAGGCTGTCAGCTTTGTTGGCAAAGTCCAGCTTGAAGCGTCTGGTTCCCTCTTCGGCTGAAGTTCGGTGCCTCTCTGCCTCCTGTAATCTGCACCATTATAACCAGGGACAAACTCAGGACCATGGAGAGAAAAAAACTGATGGGTGGATGAAGGGAGAGGCCAAAAAGAACAGAGGGTAATGTCAAAGCATAGATGGATAAAGGGTGAAGATGTTGTCCAGGATGGTAAGGTAAGGGACGTAGTTCTGCTCTATCCAATCAACACCAGGGAGTAAAAAAAAGGCAACAAAGACGTGAATTTCATAAGTGAATAAGGCCAAAGCAAAAGAAAAAACAAATTAAATGCATATAGAATCATCCATATGCTGGTCACATGTTTTCTTAACAATAGGAACAGTCTATTTTTGACAACAGCAGGCATGTCATAATCCATTGTAAACTACACTTGCGATACAAAAGTCAGTATGTATCCTTGCAATCACCCGAGGCAAACAACACAAAGTCAAAACAACTAATTTTATTTATCATGGTGTGAGACAGTAGTGGTAGGTTAAACAGTGATGTTCATTTTCTCTACAAATTAAGTATCATAAATACATAAGTAGATTGATTACTTCAAGTACAGTTTTTAAATATGCCAAATATGACACAAACACATCAACACATTCAAATTACCCTGAAGAGATCTATAGGTAACTTTTCAACTACAACTCTTCCTTATACTAAGCTCAGCTGCTTTACAGAAACTAAATATGCAAAAGTGAGCTAAAGCCACTGAAGGTTATTCAATAAGACGAGCTCACCCAAAAAGCATGGCAGATGTTGTTAAGTGTGGCTCATTTGGTTGCCATTTCGGTTTCAAAAAGCAGGCTCACCATGGTAACGCACTGGCAGCTTAGCCTGGTCTGGAGCAGGTTTTAAGTCAAGCTTAGCTCAAACATTTGGTGACTGTGGCCCTGCTTCTCTGACGATTTTGTCTTAACGTGGAGAAGCCAAAATAAAACTTTGTCTAATGCACCCACTGTGTAACTGTATTGTTTTTTTAAGCCTTAATATGAGTAGACACTGCAATATTAAAAATAGATATTGGGGCGATTGGGGTTAGCCTTAGTGCACCTGAATGGACACACTTGTAAAGGATAGTAACTATCTCAGTTTGCTGCGTCACTTCTTTTAAATGATTTAAAACTCTTATTGCCTCCACCCTGCTGGGCTTAAGGGTGTCCTTGCCATTCTCTTTCATTGTGGATTTATTAAATAAACACTCAACTTATAACTGCTCATTGAAACTGACTGGCATCCGACTGGCTGTGTGAGCCAGATTTCACTTTATGAAACCTCTTCAGCCACGCTTTTCTGAGCAAGTTTTATGGAATACCCCTCTGGTCCCACAAACCTCTCTCAACGTTTTATAGTTTAATGTTCAGAACGATAAGGAGCAAGAAGGAAGAGAACATCACAGCTTGCCAAAAGCTGATCAGCCAGCGCAACACATGCAGAGCAAATCAAAAGCAGGAGGCCAAGAGCACTCCTCTCTGAATGAACAATTCAGTGAACCCTTATAACTGGCTGTGATAACATGCAAGAAACTGTATAGACCTGGTTGTGATTTCATCTTTGTTGACCTATTAAAGTCCGGATACAACATATTAGGTCAAATAAAACAACAGTCCATATGGCAACTGCATAAGGGTCTAAGTGTGTGTGCACTCCTGAGCTGGTGAGACTTGTGTTGTTTTGTTGTGTTTCAGATATGATGTTCATTCATTGTCAGTGTAAAACCTTGATAGCTCTCACTTTGAAGAGCAGACATGTACAAATACTAAAGCTAAGCAAGTAATGCTGTGGTAAAATAAAATAGTCCTACCACTTATGAACTAGCCTTGTGTCAGCTTGACTCAAAAGTACAGTACATCTTGCTCAATACAAATCAGGAAGGAAAATAATTTGAATTCAGTCCCTGTTTTTCTCATAGTCAATAATAAACTGCTGTTGTACGAGTCCAAGTTAGTGTTTTTGACAGAACATCTATGCCAGATTTATTGTTAAATAACAGGGCACTCTTTATCTCAAGTATCAGTACTTTTATGTGCTGCTAAATCAAATCTGTGCTAAAAACAAAAATGTCTATTTATTAGTTTAGTTATAAAGATTTGGGTGTTCGCATGTGTGCATGTATGTCCAAACTCGTCCTCAGAAGGAAATGTCCTTGACAAGTTTATACTGGTGTTCTGTGTCTGTGCTGGCACACTTGACAAATGACATAGCAAGCGTTCGGGTCTGACTTAGCAGATCTTTGTCACTGCACAGAGAGGAGCAGGAAAATGGGAAGTAGTTGAATAATGAAAGTATGAAGGGAGCAAAATGAACATATAGTGTATAGTCAATGGGTCAAAGGGGATGGACAGAGGGGAGAAAAAGAAGGAAAGGAAGGAAGAAAGACTGTCAATACGCCGGTAGCTCATCTCCCGCAAAATACCTTACTTTTTATCACTACAGGTGTAGGGCTAATGTAGAGGAAAGGCAGAAAAATGGCACATCCGGCTGCTATTTTTACACTGTAAAATAATTTGTGCAGGCCTTCCCTTTGTAGAGAATGTCTGTGAGAATAAAGGGAAGTATTCTCATGTAGAGTTTAGATGCATTTAAGCCAACTTATTTAAAATATATTCTAGGACAAATATCAATATAGTGGTAAAAGCAGCAGCATAGTCAGTGTTCTACCAGCTCACATAAACCAGTCATAAACAAGATGAATGAACTACTGAACCAATGGCAGGAGGGAGGGGAGGGTGGAACGTGTTGACTAGGAAACAATGGGGTGAGAAGGGGTCACAAGGCATCAATGAACAAGCATACATTACACACACCATGCACTGATTTCATAGGAATACAATTAAACTCATGTCTCCCCCATACTCACTGCACATGAGATGATCTAATAATTGTTTTCAACTGGTTAATCGTATGAAACATTAAAGAAATGCCTTTTTTTGTGTTGTTATTATACCTTTGCTCCAGCTGTTTCATGGTGGCAGTGATCTGATTGGTCTTCTCCTCCAGACGGCTAATCACGTCATTCTTCTTCTTCATCTCGTCGTCAGAGGCCTGAGAAAAGTTGAAATCGGCCATTTCGGTAGAAGTTAGAGTTCTGTCGGTAACCAATGTTTACATATAATGTTTACAAACCTGCATCTTCTGGTACATCTCAACATTGATGGCTTTGACCTCATCTAGTTGCTGCCTCAGGCCAATCAACGTATCCTATTGAACAAAAAATAACTTCATGTATCTCCTGCTATATTAACATGATAACAATAGAAATGACAAACATCCTATAACCCAATATTATTGAGCTGATTTTCTGACATCATTTTCCACTGTGACATCTGCTTCATGAGAATGGTGTTATGTTGTCACATCTTGGTTAGAAATGTCAGCTGGTGGTGCTTTTGCTGATGTCTGCACACTGATGCGGAAAGATCTGACAGTGAGACATCTGCCATACATAGTACACGAGCACTAAGCAGCAGTAAAATGTTAGACCATTGTTTTTATGCCTGAAGACACTGTTACTTCGAAAAGCTATCAAATGAGTGACAACGAGACACAGAGGGTATCAAAAAGGAAACATCATCTGACCTGTTTTTCATGAATGTCTTTTTCTAGAAGTTTCATTGCCAGCTCCATTTCCTGCTTCATGGACACCTGGACCACCAACTCATTTTCCACATCCTTAAGAAAAGCACATCAATGTTTAAAGGCAGTTCAAAGACAGTTATTAGGCACTCATTACAAAAAAAAAGAGGACCTGTCGGAGCTGACACTCTTCCTTCAGCTGTCTCCGGGCTTCATTGTACATTTCATCCAAACCCTGACGAGACTGTTTGTAGGTGTCTCGCTCCAGTGACACATCACCCTGAGTTACCTTCAAAAACAGCACAAGATTCATAACTACAGAGTCAATGCAGTGCTTTAGGTTTCTTATTTGTATTCTCTTACCTCTAAGTGCTGCTGTGTCTTCAGTAAAATGAGACTGTTTTCACTCCTTAACTGCTGGTTTTCCTCTTGCAGTTTGATAATGTTGTTTTTGGCTATGGCTAACTGCACAGTAACAAGTAAAATGGTTAATTTTATCACCTTGTAGCTGCATTTATGACTGTATTAGAAGCTACAAATAATATAGAGTTTTTGATGGTGATTGTTTTGTTTAACAGAGCAGTTGTGTGTAATTTTACCTCTTCAATGAGTTTTGAGTTAGACCTTTCCAATGAGTCCACTCTGCCCTGCAGACTGTGCACTGTAGAGCTGAATATTATAAAAGCCAACAGATACATACAAATGAATTTAATATTGTTTTATTTTAGTGGTGGCAATACTGTATAAAATATAAATGATAAAGGAAGCCTAATAAAAACATTTCAATGGGGTTGGGTCTTACTTAAGTTGTCGGTTCAGTTCCTCTATGTAGTTTTTTTGGTCCAGGATGGTTGCTATCTGGCTATTCCTGTTGCCAGGGAAACAAGAGAGAAAAGAGGCCAACAGATTACAATCAGTGAACAGACAGGCCGTCATTAAAGTATATAACTGTGTGCATACCTCTCCTCACTTCTGTAATCATCTATATCACTCTTCAAGTACATGGAGAAGTCTATTACGCCAACCTAAGTTAAAATGAAAAAATAAAAGCATAATTATTAAAACCTCAAAACTAAAGCGTACTGCTCAGATTTACTGTCTCAGCTGCATTCAGTCATTTGAGAAAGCAGTCTGTACAACGTGTTCATATTTGGGAAAAATGTTTTCCAGTCGTATGAAATGTAGCTCCAGACTCTGTCAGAGTGCATTACCTGTGTGTCCAGGTCCTCGCCTTTGACACATAAGTTGGCATCAATGACATTTAGGCCCACCAGCAGGCCCACAATCACTGCTCCCTCCTCCTCCAGCATCAGTGCTGAATTTTCATAGAAGTCACTAAAAAGAAAAAAAAGGCGCAATATACACATGTCAAATGTTAAAGTTTAATTCATTTTTGCAGCTCTGTTTATATACCTGAGCAGATCCTTTCTGGTGATAAGTAGTCGCAGATAGTCGGCCAGCCGTTTCTGCATGAGAGCCAGGCGCAGCCATGCTCTGGCTCTGCCCAGAGGTGTCCTGTGGTACAGACAAAAACATGTAATTTTTGTATTATAACCTGTATTTTTAGAGTCACTCCAATTATTTTTTTCCAGAGATTATGAGTGTTTAGGCCAATCACCTTTGCCAATCAAACACAAAAAACAACAAGAACAACAAAAGATGGAGACAGAAGTCCATCAACCTAAATATAGATCCAAAGCAGAGCAAAGCACTTTTTTGTTGCTAATATGGCTCAACATTGTTGAGTAACAGTCTGGATTTGGATTTTAGAGAACAGGTTTTGACAGAGAGGTCTGGTGGCCCAAGGTGGGTGACCTGAGAAGCTATAAGGGTGCAGTAAAATAAATAAAATACAAATAGGTTAAAAAGATAAAATACAAGATAAAATAATATGGCTCTTAGTGTGAAGCCAGCATTGCACTGCAACCATGTTTTTTTTGGGCTAAAAGCTGACCTTTGCACTGCACCTATAGCCTCTGTGTATGCACTTCAAGCTGGTTAAAGCCCCTTTCTGCCCCATGTGTATTGTTCTGACTCAGCTCCACCAAAGGAAACTATGCTTTCCATCTTCAGCATCAGAGCTGTTCCTCATTTTGTACATCAGGCAGGAAGTAAAGTCACCTGATTCACTAAAAGGGAGCTTTCAACAACTGAAAACAATTAGAAGCATTACCTATTAATTCTGAATTAATGTTCTTGTATAATCTTGTAATTGTTAACATAAATAGTAAATATATATTGGTATAACAGATACAGCTTGTACACATCAATCAATGATAAAGTAAAAAACCCATAATCACGCCACCAATGGGTTCTCTAACTGCATCATATATTAATAATATGTTTGCTGAACCAAAACTGGAGAACTATTAGTGCAATACAGGAAATGTGAAGTGAAAGCGAACCACACTCAGGTATTTTCCTGTTCAGGTCACATTGTTGTGTGTGTGTGTGTGTGTGTTGGTGTGTGTTATTCTTGCCACATGTAAGATACAGCTGTGTGTGTAGTGTATGTCTTACTTAAGTCCAGGCAGGTCTCGCACAGACGCAGAGATCTCTCCTGCTTCAGGGCACAGTTTTTCCACGAGCTCCAGAGGACCCCACAGAGACTTGTTAAAGCCCAGAAAGGACTTCTTCACTGAAAAGATGCAAAGGAAGAGTCCAACACCACAGTGGGATTAGAAACTAGAACTTACATATTTACAAGAGAAGTACATTTTTCAGCCAAGATCATCTTTAAATGCATCACAGTCTTAAATGTGTGTGTGTACCTTTAAGGCCATGTTTGAGGCAGTGCTCCATGACGACAAAGAATTGCTGTAGAGGTGGATAGTCCGAGTCCAGAGTTCTTCCAAAGCTCAGTGCAGACTCGATCAGGCCCTTAATGCTCAGCTTGGCCATGTTTAACAGGTTGGCTCGTTCCATGGCCATTGGGTCACGAAAGGCTGCATGACAAGTTGGAAACAAGTTACAAGTTACATCAACAAACATTTGAGAATGTGCAGATTTTTATTTAATTGTAGTGAGTTCTTTAATTTCAGGACTGTATATATAATTTTAATAAATAGATCTTTTTTATTGGTGTGTTAGTGCTGTTGGAATTGTTAAACTTTTTTAACTAAACCCATTAAGCCTATAACAATAATCTGTAATCTGAACCTGTAACATCTCTTTTTGTTCATTCAAAACAACTGTTATTTATTTTCTAAAAAATAGGACTTCGTGCAAATAAACTGTGATATACCACTTGCTTTTAATGGTCTAGTGACCTTCTAGGTTAATGTGTATCTGAGCACAAAAGGGAGGACCAATGGCAGAAGTTGAATGTCACCTAGTAATGTGTTGCTAAGACAATGTGTCCAAAAGGAAAATGAAACTTACAAAATGACTGTGCCTGTGAGTAGCTGATGGATAGCGACTAAAAAGACTACCTTTAATAATATAATAGGCAAAGAAATTCATTTTAAACAATTAAAGCATGACAGACCCAAAAGTTTAAATATAGTGTATTTTTGTGTTTCTATCAAAGCAACATGTGACCTGTTGGGCTGTAAAACTGTGAGGGAGACACAAATAACATGTCAGCTGAACACAGAGGGTGATAGCATCCCCTGAGAGCAGAGATGAGCCATGGAAAATCAGCTGTACACAAAAGGGTGAGGTCATGTTAGATCCAATCCAAGCACAACATCATCATTTTGAATTATACCTATAATAGTTAAAGACTGGCAATGCACTGCTCTTATCACATTTCACTTCCACAGATGACTGAAACAGTGTACCTTGCATAGTCCATTCCCCAGGTAGAGATGTCCTGTGCTCCGACACTTTGGGCAGGACATGAATGCTCCCTGAAATGGTCTCTGATGCTTTCCTGGCCAAAGCAAAGATCGGAGCTTGCCATCGCCCGTCTCCTCCATTACCTCCTCCTCTCACACTGCTGCTAGTGCTAGCTTTATCCCCGACACCGGATTTCTCCTCCTGCAGCCGTAAAATCCCAAACACCTGAGTCTTCTCCTTGTTGCTGTCGGCTTCAGACAGCGACAGGTCGTGCTCTGCGGGCGATGCCATGTTCGTGTACTTCTGGACTCCGGGTCGCGGTTTCAACCAGATGCATACGGTGTGCTATTCTTTAGCGACCAACCTGCGGGGGGCTATTCAGCTGCAGACCAACATAACAAGGCTCGAAGAATGGTCTCACCGATCAAAACAATGACAGGTCCCGATCGTGTCAAGATACAATCGCGGACAACGAGGCGTAGGCGTCGGTCTGCTACATGGTGGACGCAGCGCCCCGCGTACCGCAGCTGTAGCTAACAAAAACAGTCTTTTACGCACATCGTGGGATTTGAGATTTGTTTACAAGGAGCAGTCCAAAGAGAGACGGTTGGCTTCTGACGGTACCGCTGCACCCACCAGAGGGGCGGTGTCAAAGGCTCCCACACGCCACAAGACACAAAGACAGCACTACGTAATGACTTTAATGTTGCTGTTTCACGCAACTGTCGCCCCCTGCTGTCCGAGATGAGAACAACAACTCCGCCATAATGGTATCAAAGTGTCAATAAAATCCACTATAAGAGTCTATTAGATTGGTTAAAATACCACCAGGACGAACACAAATTGAATTTCGAAAAAGTAACTAGCACTGCAAGCTGGACTGAGTTAAATCAAATTAAAATAAACCATGATCTGGCAAAAGAAAACAGTGTCAAAGCCAGGGGCAGCTGGTATCAATGGGCTAGGTGGGCTATTCCCCTCCTGTCATGTAGGCTTTTCAATGTATTGTTAAACATTTACTACATCTATTAACATAACATGTATAATTTTATGTTATTATATTTTGTGGAAGAATCAAGAACAAGGTGATTATAGTTTTTATGGCACCAATATGTTTAAATTAGCACAAAAATAAGAAATAGGGGCTTATTTTTGAAAGCCCAAGCACAATGACTTGCACAGTAACCTAAGCACAAATCATCTTCCTCATTTGGTGGGTGACAGGTTTGAAGGCCTGCCCCTTGAATTACTGGCTATTGGGACTAAATGTATTCAGCCCAGACTTGAATTTGATTGTAACCCAAAGACTTACAAAGTAACAGAATCACTGTGGCATCAGCAGTGGTTCAGCTCACTCAGATACGCAGCTACAGCGTGAGTGGGGGTCGGGGGGCTAATCTCAGCTGGAGCAATTGTCTTCCTGATATTCCCTGGGAATAGTTCTGGGAATGCACCATGTCAACCAGCCATCAAATATGACCACCAGCCACCACTGGTCCATACTGATGGTTGGTTATGTATATTTTAGAAAGCTGAAACATAATTATTTCCTGTTTTTATCAATTCGCAGATTATTGATTCTTTTGACTTACCTTGACTGTATGCTAATCGTTCCATGCTTTCACTGTGTGTGATGCCCCAGCGGTGAAGACTCTGAGGGGAGTACATGGTGAATCCCTTCTGCCAAAAAATCCCAAATAATTCTGATCAAGTTTTCTGTCATCAGGTCATTGACTTTGCTTTAGTCGCTTCTTGGTGTGGAGTAGTCCTTTGTAAGGCTAAAATGGGAAACCTAGAAACAAATAAGATAGAAACATTATTCATAACACTGGCTAAAATCATATACAGATCATAAACAACAATTATTTGCCTTAGAATTTCAACCAATAATGATAAAAATGCAATAAATAATAGCATCACACTATGTCTATGGAGATCATCAGGCAATGTACAATAAAATGGTAAAGAAAAAAAGGGAGGCATCAAACTGATAACAAGTATCATTAGTAATACCAGGTCCCAGCTTTTTATTAGCTATTGTCCAGTGACAACAGACATCAGGTAAAGGAAGATAAACTCAGATCAGTTTGTTTTAGGATTGACAAAGCCCTTTGGGCGAGGAACAAATGGTCTTACTATCATAACTATGACCAAATACTTTATTTTATACCACTTTAACTGTATGTGGAACAACCAAAAACTCAGAAAACATAAAGCACATTACATAGTCTGTCATGTTTGTTTTTCTGTCTTTGCCTTAGTCTCTCTCTTCCTAATAGCTCAGGCCTGACCAAGGATCATATGACTGGTTTCCTGCAGATCAGTGCTGCCCTTAGCGGTTCATGCACTTGCCTGAGTTTACTCAAGCTGAATCACAGACCCTCACTCAATTTATACCGGTAACTGCTGTTGTTCATATAGTCCAACAATTGAAATTACCCTTGGTCTTTTTTATTTGAATGGAAAAATAGCACCACATAGCCGAATGTAAATAAAAGGACACAAGAATACATCAAATGCCAATTTAATGTATTTATACTGCCTATTTCCATACATGCAGCCCTCCAATGAAGGAATTCAGCTAAAAGAAAGTCAGCCAAATCCTCTTTTACCTTTCATTCAGGCGTGTTTCTTCTCTTCCATCCTAACTTTTCTCTGAACCACACCTAAACACACACAATGCTCAACAGCCCTTGTAGGAGCCATATGATCAATGGAGAATACGGCAGGCCACATGACAGACATTAAAGAAAACCAATCACCGTTCTTCACCGCAGGCATTTTTTCACCAATAGGAGTGATGCTGTTTCATTACAGTATTCAGCCTTTTCTTTTAGTAGTGCGGGAAGTGCAAAGTCCTCATAAATTCTGATGCAGTAACGCATTTATGTTGTGATGAATAATTAATTAATGCCAGTCATACACAGATGTCTTACCTCAGGGCGTACCATGTCAATCGCTTCTGCAAAAATGATGAAAAATGATTTGACATCACCCCAAACTGACATATTCTGTGAACCACTGTGGAGATATAAGTCTCCAGGTCACTCTCTGGCAAGTCTAGTCCAGTTCCTCAATAAGTTTAGACGCATTATGCCGGTGCACATTGTGGAGACATCCCCGAGCATATCACCCCACACAGCACCAAATGACAGAGAGGAGGGATTCAGAGTAGGGGGAGGGGCTTAGGGTAACATAGCAACGGGATGAGAGGGAGGAGCCAAGGAGGCCTGAAGAGGGGACACTGTTCTGTTTGTGCCCTTTTTACATGAATGAAATCAGAAATAAATGAATGGAATCAAGCCTGAACACATCCCTTTGTACAAACATAGGGGACTACTGAGAACTACTTACTATCACATAACACGTGTGCAAAAACAACAAATACCAGCAAATAAAACTCTTAAAATTTGAAGTATTCAAAAGTACATCATACAAATATAAAAATATGTCTATTTTGAAACCATGTTTGTAAGTGTGAGTAAAACTGAAAGGTCCATGTTTAGTGGTATTAAAATAGTAACACAAATATATCAAAATAGCAATACCTGCAGCATTTCATGTTTGAGATTAAAAACATGCCAAACTCATCCAACTTTTGCAAATGTTCTTTGAAAACTCAAGTGGATGTAAGTTATTTGGTAGGCTAGGAGAAGTTTTTCTACTACTACACAAAACAATGTCCATATGCTTTTTTCTTTAATTTTAATTTGACTATGAGCCTCCACAGTTACATAGTCTAACTGCAGTACTTCTGTTAGAGGCCACTTAAAAGCATTATTTCGTGCTTCATGTTAATCATTTAACAACTTGAAATGACAAAGGGCTACAATTTATTTAAATATTTCATTTTGAGATTTGGTAAAAGCCAGTCAGTTACTTTATGTTCAGAGCTTGATATGATTATCAGTAATTTTGGTCTCACAACTCACAAAGGCTACAAAATGAGCTCCCTTGAGCCAACTTTAAATAAAGATCTCCAATTATGCAGTCCACATTAAAGATGGCGTTGATCTGCATTTACTTGGGTATTTCATATAGAATTAAAAGCTCTAGCTGCTTACAGCCTGCTTACACTAGATGGCGTAATTGTGCTTTTAAGATGTCCCTTCTGTGTGGTTGATCTGGAAGATTCAACAACCACAACTTTAGCAAATACTAGTTAAAAGGAAATATTCCTTTTAGCACAGACACAATAACATAAATAGTTAGTGAGTTTTTTGGGGGTTTTTTTGTAACATGACCTGCTCAGTTGATGCTTCCCCTGTTGTTTGTTGTATGTGTAATAAGCTTCATTTCAAGTCAGTTTAGGGAATAGGATATCAAAGAGCAGACTTTTTCTAATTTAAATACGTTTTAAAGTGGTAACGACACCGAGCCTCCAGACAGGTGTGATGAATATTAAGGCGACTTCGCTGTAAACTATTTACATTTGAAGCTGATGGAGCACAGATCAAACGCCTGCTGCTAGACTCCTCACATGGGACCAGTACAAATTACAGGAACCAGCACAATGGACAACACCAATTATCAGAACACCAGCTATTATCATGTGGAAACCATAAGAGAGGGCACCCCAAATTACAAGGGCTGTCACAACACAACTGACTAGACTACTTAACATAAGGGAGCAAAGGTGCTAGAGGGAGCACCCGGTTATTACGAGGATCCATATGGTTTACACACCTTCATTTAGCAGACAAAACTGATTACTGAAATGGCACAAGTGATAGTTAAAGGTTTTATTTCATAGTGACCATCTAACATTATAGAGAAAGAACTAAGACAGGCTTTAAGTACTTAAGTGCTGAGTCAACACCAAACAACAGTATGAAGTTTTCAAAGAGAAGGAGAAGTCTAGGGATTAATACTGAAACCCTTAACAAAACCCATCACTATTGTGCTTCAATAAGTAACAAATAATGGCAAGGGTAAAGAACAACATACTGAGCAGATCTTTCCATGGCAGACACACATCATATGAGTCAACTGTAATTATATTCAAATAAGAGTCTAAATGTCTCTTTCCTTTCGGATTGGCAGCAGCAAAAGCCACTAATATACGCATCATTTTCAGCAGACCAACATCTTACTCCTGCAGTGATTTTGGCTCACTGTCTGTGTCAGTAACAAGTAGAGAGCCACAAGAGAGCAGTGGAGCTTTCCCCTGTAGCTCAAGCACCAACAGCGACATCTCTTTTGTGTGTGACCTGAGATCTCATTAACAAAAACCATTTGGTGGGAGTCAACAAATGAAATCTGCTTGGTTTGTGTTTGTCATGTAATTACAAATAAACTAACACAGGGTATAATAATGCTTTTGGGAAACAAATGTGCCCCCAATCAGTGCTCCACATGACTTGTTTTCAGAGAAAGTAAAGTAAATGTACAAAAGGAACATTTTGGACTCAGGAAATACCTTATATGAGATGATAAAGCCTTTCTTGACACACTCAAAAGTCTATTTTCCAACCAGACAAGTCATAAAGTGGCAGTGTTCGCTATTTGTTTATATTATGTAACTGTGTTTTCATGCTTCATTATGAATTGAAGTATTCTGCTGCAAAATGAACCGCACCAGCCACAGTCCATGCGTTACATGGGTTTAATCTTCTGATGAAATGTACTGTTGTAAGCCAAAAAAGAGTTGGGCTGTCTGCTTTTTTATCTGCCCTGTACTGAGTGACTCAACATCCCAAACTGGCTCCACGTACACACATATCCTCTGCAGTGTGACTGACACATTTATCTACAGAGGAAAGGAGGAGAGAGCACATAGCGAGATACACAGTCTAAAACCAGACAGTCGTCAGGTAGTTAGATACATGTGAATGTGTGCTGTGAGGTCTGACATGCTGAGTAAGATCTGAGCCAGATAATATCATCTTAATAATGGAGCCACTCTAGTCCAAAGTCTCTTCTGTGTTGTCGCACACATTCAGTCTTCAAGTCATTCTGGTTAAGAGCGGATCATCTTTAGGCCTTCGCATCTGGTGAAGAGGACAGACGTTTTCCAAGTAAAGTGTGTGGAAGAGCTCTTTCCCAGACCAGTGATAAGTGTCACCTCAGTGGGGGCTTTGACACCTGGGCTGGTGTCAAGGGAGGTGGGGGGCGTGAGAAGGGCTTCACACCTTATTGATGTTAGTAGATGATCCGATGATCCCAGTTTACCTTCGAGTGCAGTCACACTTTAACCAACCTTTTTCCTCACAAGAAAAAAGGTACCTCTATTGTATTGATAAACCATTACAATGGAGTATCAAAGAATAGTTTGCCTTCCTAGAAAAAAGCTGGAAAACATTTGTAAATAGGAATGTAAGAAAGCTTCAATTTGATCAATGTCTTTGAAAAAAATGTCAAAAGAGCTGTATCTCTTGAATTTGTGACTATCCATTTGAAATGTTTAGGGTAAACAGGCTGTGGGAGTTTTATTATTGTTAATGATGATTGCCTTAAAACAACACCAACAGTGTATAGGGCAAAAACATTTGGGAAATGTCCAGTTTGATCAAATAGTAGAAAGACGTATTTTAACTTTAACTATGCTCCTGAAGAAATCTTTGGCATCTAATAACACCTGTATATGAGCAAAATTTAACTTAATCAACTCAGCTTCCTCACATTAAAACAAACTGAACAGATTTCAAGCTTACACCAATCAGGACAAACTCATCGAGGCTCACACAGCGGGGATTAAAGAGGCCATTTAGTGCCTATGTGACAACCCAGTAACCTCTGAGTCACTCACTGACACTTCCTGTTCCCTTTTATCAGAGTCATGCAAAAGAGGGACTAGGGCTCATTTGTACTATTTAAGATGCCACTGAGAGGTCTTTCGATGACTTGTCCTCTTCCCTTTTGTCTATAAAGAACACCTGAGCACTCTGACATTGTGATTTAACACTGAGGAGATGAAGTCCAAACAACTAAAAACAGGTCCCTGACATTTCAATTTAAATCAACCAGCTTATTTTGACTAAGGCCACAAAAGAAACAGTGGGTTTGGATGTGGACAATGCCTTTTTGCCATCTCTCTGCTAAGGGGAAGTGTCTGTACTTAACAAAAAACAGAATGAGGTGACATATACCTGCTGAAGGGCTCTAGTCTAGACCAAGTTGAAACAGAGACGGGGCCCTGTGCAGCCCCAAAAAGAAGGATGAGACATTTGCTCTAAACCATTTACTCTGAGATAGTATTGGCCCAATGGTGGTCAAGAGAAGAACAAGGAAAACGCTTTCTTTCTCCCAAGCAGCCCAAAAGAATAGACAGGTGCCATGTTTTTTTGTTTTGTTTTGCTCCCTGTAAACTTCCACTTTAACATAACAGGCTGACGCTGGTAATTGACGTCAAAGGCAGATGTTACCGTCACAAAAAACACTTTAAAACAAGCAGAGAGAGTGACAAAGTTTACCCAGAGTCCGTGGTTTTATAGGGCTTACAGTTCAGTTACACCAAGGCCTACTCTGGCACAGAACAAGAAGGATCATTTTTAATATCAGGCTAGGTCAAATATATCAACGTACGTTTGCATAGAAAATAAACCTTGCACTGAGCTTTGGGATTTCCCTGTTATCCTGACCTTTGACCTGGAGTCCATATTTAGTACCTCTAAACCTGGCTGCCTGTTAACCTGGCTGTCATGCATGTGACCTATCTGCACATCAGAGGAAGCCCCAGCAGAAAACTCATCTGTGCAGGGTTAAACCGTTACCAAGAGCAAGCAGAGGGGAAGCAGCCAGAAGGAGAACAAGGAAGTGTCATGATTCATGTATTAGCACAGGAATGCCATTGAGGAGTGGAGCCGGGGCAGTGGGGGACGGCATGAGCATGCAAGTGATGATCTAGTTAAATGGTAAATCTGCAGAAAAAACTCATTCCATGTGTTATTCTTCCTCTGATCCTCTGATACTACTCCCATTTAGCTGTGATCTCTAATGTCGCATTTATTCTTGATGCTATTTTTTATACAAATATCCACGTATTTATTCAATATTCAACATTTTTACCATCGTGTGCAGACATTCATGCTGCAGATGACAATGTGGGAGCAACAGCCCACAAACATCCGCAAAAGTCTCACAAGAGAGGACAAAACAATGGACGTTTTCTAATCATTCAATTGAGGACAAAATATTTTCAGATGGTAGTACTCAGTGTGTTTTTGTGGTTATGGAATTGTCATGCTCACATCGACACAGCAGAGGAGTAATTTTACATAAGCCCTGTGAAAAAACAACTTTATGAAGGTATTATAGATGAAATCAGAGAATATTAGTGCCTTTAAAACCATGTGGCCAGCTGCAGGGACACATAACAACCATGACCCAAAAGAGAATAAATTATGTGGACAAGACATGCAGTGATGAGGATACCACCTGAATGTGTCTGTTGAAAAGGAGAGGCCAGCAAGAAACAAAAGTCTGCAAAGACAGACTTCGTTGTATGAAAAATCAAACAAAGAAAACAGTAAAGAGTTTCTAAAGAATCTCTGAAATGTATAAACAACTGTATTTGAGACACTTTAGTTAACCATCAGTTCCCATTAATGTGTGTATTTATGACAGGAAATATGTTGATAGTCCTTCTTTACATTCAGATTTTGAGAAAATAAACTGTTGCCAACATTATGAAATTACTTCACTGTCAAGCCTTTGTGTCTTACTGATTTACCTGCAATCTATGACTGATATATATCGACTAGACGTTAATGTATAGACCTGTCTTAACAGTGATGAGCAAAATACAGCTTTTCAACAAAAATCCCCAAAAACTAGTCATATTAATGGGCTATGAGGATGTGATGCTGTTGTAAAAAAAAGAATTGACATGAATATACCATAACTATGACTTGTAAACGAAAGAAAGAGGCATACACCCACAAAAAATGAGCTATCACGTAAAATGACAAACTTAACCGTTTTTAATATTTGTGGCAACAGAAATATACCACATTGTTGGCCTCATTGAAAAAAAATCATTACCACTAAAAAGAGCAAATTATTAATTAACTATGCATTTATTGATCCTGATTGTAAGAGTGGAGACAGTGGTCAGAGAGAAAAACAGGAAAGAATTTAAATTGTTAACATTTATAATAAATATGACACAAATACCTAAGCCAAATCTGTTTGGTGTGGGGGATGTCCCTAGCTTGATTTTAAAACACTTGTTTTTTAATACAAAGCAGAAGCTGTCATTGTCTTCAGAATCTAAAAAACAGAATCGCAGAAGATGTTATCTGGGCAGCTGAACTAACAAGCCAGAAGACAGTGGAGATGAGAGACGATCACAAAAGGGTCTGCACACACATCGAGTACACATCTACACTCATATATAAATATAGATATATACACAATAGAAGTGGGGTCCCGGGAGAGGTGTCTCTGAAGAAATGGGCTGACATATGGCCAGCAGACAACTGCACTGGGTGTGGGTAGGTGGGGCCAGTGGGTGCTCGTGTGTGAGGGTGAGGCTGCTGAAAGGTCTTAGTGAAGGAAGCGAGATGAATAGACCAGTGGTTGGAAACAGTTGAAACACAATATTCATTCAGTGTTGCCTTGCTGCTGTTTGTGAGTGGGGTGGGACGAGGGATGAGTACTACTCCACAACATCAGGATGTTACTCTGTGTGCTTGTGTGACCACAAAACATGAGGGTCACAGCTAGAATGACAAATTATTGCCCAATCAATCTGTATAAATACTGTATCTGAGTTTAACTTTCTTACTCTAAAATGTAACTTGCCCAGAGTTGTGTTTCTCATGGGTTGAATAACTCTGTTTTCATCCAACAATGCCCAAGTCCTCTTGAGTTGCAACAAACAATGGATATTTTCTTCCTGGTATCCTGTCTTCTTTTATCCAATCAGAAGCAAGAGCAATTTGCATGTCAACAGAAAGGTTAACCAAAACAACCGAGTCTGACTTCTCCTATTTTAATTCCAGAGTCATCAGAGGTAGAGGTATGGAGTTCACACATGACTTTTTGTTTGATATCAAGCTGAATTTCATCAGAGCAGCTTGTCTTGTAGGTTCCTCTCATTTGATCAACATGTGGGAATTCCTCCACTGTGCCAGTAATTCCTAAACATAAACACATACAAATACACTCACAACCACAGAGCCAGGGGTTGTTTGACGGCTATTTGACTGAATGGCCTATCGCCATGGTTACAGCAGCACTTCATCAGTCCATTCAAGGAACAGATGGCCGATGTGCAACAGGAGGCATATGTTTCAATGAACACACAAGGACGGATGCACAAATACACACCCATGGATGCTCTCCCGCTCAGAGGGAGGGTATTGAACAACCAGCAGCATATGTTCCACTAGTCAGAGAGCATTCATTCAAGGACAGAGAGGACCGGGAAGGAGGAGGGGGGCAGTGGTTAGGCAAAAAGGCAAAAGAGCAAGGGTGAGATGAATGAAGGTAGAAGAATCTAACAAAATGATCAGACGGACAAGAGGGAGTTGATTGGACAAACGGAGGAGGAAGAAATGCCCACAATCACCAGCTTCAGGACGAATGTCAACATGTGTCCAACAGTGAGGGACTGTGGGATTCCACTGAATGTAAAATGTAAACTTTTATTGTTGTTGTCAAAAATCAATAAGCTTTAATTTATTAAAGCAACACCGCTCAACGTTTTAGCTTCAAATATCTTGTCTCTGATAGTATAATACTTTCACTTTTAGTATTTATCTCACAATACCAAAAATACTTAAGAGGTTGGCTCAGCTTTGTGTTATAAACATGTGTTATAAGCCATTATGACAGTAGTTAAGTGTCATACTCGGCTCATACGCACAGTACACACCAGCACTAGCTTAATATATTTAGAACAACACAGCTTTTTTATAAACACTAAAAATAATGAACACAGCTGTACTGCTTTATACTCTGCTCCACTGTTGTTACTCTATTACGTCTGGCTTTACTACGATTGGTTAACTCATATGTGCCGAGGAAAAGGACACTGTATACTTGTGGATACTGTCAATTGTCATAACTTCGTACATCAGGTCACCGCAGTGGTTAAAACCCAAACTGGCAGCCATACAAGTACACACGCAGTCTGGAAGTTGTTTCTTTCTGTGTTTTGGCCTCAGCTGAAAAAGTGGTTTATATTTATAGACGATGCTGTAAATACTCGAGGGATATATTTGGTCACTCTGGCTTTGGTGTATTTTTGGACGCCTGTGTCACCCAGTGCGTGTCTCTATCAAAGTGAGCAAAAGCAAAAATAACAGGCAATTCCACTCTTTGTGTGTGGACTGATAGACAAGTAAAGATGCAAAAACACTTATTAGGAACTTTCACAGCAGTTTGCCTGTTGGTAGGGGCTGAAGTATATTCAAGATAACAGCTTATTTCCTGCTGTAATATGATGTTGAGCAGGATTTGAACAAATAAGAGACTCATTTACTTACAGATATAACCTATAATATATGTTAATGACAGGGGACTCAACCTTGGAGGACAAATTCATACCAAAAAGTTCAAAACTGTGCACCATCAGCCACCCTCGTGTAATCTTAGACTATATTTAACAAATAAATCAAAGAACATGAAAAGCCTGGAGTAACAATTCAGTTCAAATTGGGGTAAGTACCGTAGCTTTAACAATTTTAATGTTTTCAGCTTTATTTCACTTCACCCACTATGACCCCATGACATCACAAAAACTCTAAACACACCCAACTTGGTTTGATCTAACTTTAACTCCTTCAAATGCTTCATTTAGATTGGATGAAAAGAGAACATGGTATAAAATAAAGCAGAGCCCAAATGACCACCTTTAAAGAGTATAGTCCAAATGCCAGTGAAGAGGATTGACTGTGTCCCCTTTTGCTGGACCTGAGTTGTGTACCCCACCCTCACCACACCCTCTTCACCCACCACACTGACTCCACAATCACACACACACACACACACTGTTGTTCCATCTCTAGGCCTGCTGTTGCTCAAGGAAACACAGGGAGTGGATGCTGTGGTCACACGCCACTAGAAAAGACTTTGCATGTGACTTTAATAATCACTGATTCCCTGTGAACAGGTCAAACTTGAGCGTATAATGAAAAACATTTAACAGTAGCAAAAGTCTCACCATTGGGTTCATTTTGGCCCAAACAGGGTACCTAATTTATGAGATGTTTAAAGGTCTTTAGGGATTTAACATTATGAATAAGAAGGAATGACGACATGAAAATCAGTATTAATTAAAATATGAATCATTTACTCTTTTACTGACATGCCACAAATGGATCCAATGACAGAGAGGGACGTCTGTAAATCTCATGAGACTTTAAGTGATAATCTGACAACCTGCTGTTTCTTTAGTTAAAACCAAATGAAACAGGTTTAAGATAACATCATTTTTAAGATCTGTGCCCTTTTACTGACAAAGATAAGATGTAAAAACAGGATTTAGTTTCAACAAATAATCCACCTGCAAACAGTTTCAAATTCAAAAAGACTTTACAAATAGTTCTTTGTATCAAATTTACACCATGGTTGGCAGCACATCAATGAAATTATTTTTGACTAATCTCTCCATTCACTTACTTCATCCTTTAGACAAACATTCCTCAACTAAGCAGTTTGTTCAGAGATACTTGACTTCTTCTCTCCTTTCATCATGTCCCTCTGTTAAACCCTTCTACTTTCTTCTTCTCAGGCACAGTCACGGAGGCTGGGACCATCTAAGAATAGGGAAGACATCAGAGTAAAACAGTGTTTTTAACAGACTAATATTTACTGGTCTTACCTTGGAGCAAGATGGTATCTGCCCTTGCGATTAAATCGACCTCTGGACTGTCTTTGAGGACCTCTATTGTTCTGACCTCTTCCATCGTGGCTTTGCTGAGAATAAAACTCGAACTGCTGAGAACCTGTGGGATAGTATCCTCTCTCCCATCTCTCTCTGTTGTCTTCATGTTGTCTTCTACTCACGTCTCCTCTCCATCCTTCTGCAGAGTGATAACCTCCTCGTGGCTCTGACCCACTTCTCCAGCCCTCACTACCTGTAATTAAGTACACAGATGAATGTATTTTTTAGTTTATCTTGCACTAGACTGAGACTAACGACAAGCAGACCAGGGCAACAGAACACAGCCAGAGTCAAGACTATAATAAGGAGATATTTAATATTCCCAAAAGCAACAATTGTTCTCAGTCACTTTCTACATACACACACTTACAACAGACTTCACTTTAGATTAGAAGCTGTCCACAATTATGTCAAGGCTAGCCACAGAGCAGCAAAAACACAACATGCAATATCAAAGGACATCCACACACTCATGAACTCAATCACAGCTAGTGTAGAAAACTAGCCTTTTCTGGCTTCTTATAGATATCCTGTCATCTGTCAATTAATTCAAATCAAATGAAAAACAAGAACTAAGATGAAGTACATTCAAACAAAATATGTGGCAGCCAAAAAGGCTTGTGAAATACATAAAAATGCACAAGGGACTGAGAAGTAAATTAGCACAGACATGTTCAAACTGTTTGATTTCACTTAGAAGAGGAATAAGAGGGTTTCCCTGTTGAAGGGCAAGCAGGCAAAGGAGATATTTGCTGAGAAGACTAAACATCGGGCCTGATTCCAAACAAAAACCAAACTGGGCCCTCAATGATACCACATAGCGCCACCACTACTCTCCCGCACACACATACTCTTTCTTGCTGTCTCTCTTCAGACACACACAGCTCTGTAGTAATCATTGGTGTCTGTGTCTGGCAGAAATGAAACACTGAGGTATAAAGAGAGTGCAGCCTTCCATCTATTAAACAAGAGACCCACAAGACTTGGGTAAAAGGCAGACAGTTCGACGCAAATGTGAGCCTCTGCGCCAAACATGGCACGCAGTATTTTTGTAGAAAACAGTTGTTTAAGGTTTATAAGTCAGTGGGTTAAACAGAAAATATGGGTTCATATTTCATATGGACATAGCTCTGGTTAAAGGCAGCACAGCAGGGCAGACGTTTCTTTAGAGCCATTGCTGCCCTAGTTTTGGGCAATATTTACAAATAAATCATTTTTTTCAGCTATAGCCTGTTGTTTTCATGTTAAAGAAAGCATTGGCTAACATACTGTTAACCATATTAAGTTGGAGACTATGAAATAATGAATAAACCAGAAAATGAAAGAAAAAAGCAAAGCCTAAATTAACATGTAACAAAATGCGTAGGTGTGGGAAATAATACAATATACAGAGTAAAGATGAACAGACTGATGAACAAAGGTAAAAGACTTTAGCGGCAGGAAACAGAAGATAAAAGGATGAGGAGTAACAAAGGGGTAGGGGAGCAGAACGAGAGGAGAGACAGACAGAGAGGTCTGTAATCAGTCTTGTTGTGTGTCTTAAAATAGAGCTCTCCCACCCTATAAACGGAAACCTACTATTACTAGTGCACTGACAAAGCAAGTCTACGTTCCAAGAGTGCATGTGTGTAAATGTGAGTTGGCTTGCACACAGCAGTATGCGCAAGACCACAGCACACATGGAGCTGGTTACAGCACGGCCCTCTGGGTAATGTGGTTCTATGAAGGGCACCAGAGAACTACAACCACAGATCGAATGTCAGATTAAAAGTGCTTGCTCTTCTTTTTGGGCCAAGAAGTATTTTCATCACTTTGTCATGTCAGCTTCAGTATTTGGCTGCCACTCTTAAAACTGTAACACACTGAAGTCTGTGCTCTACGGTCTCAGATGAGCCAAACAAGACTGCTATATAAAACCAAACATGGCATGTTATTTAGATTTTATACAGGTATAATATTTACTGTTTGCACTGGTTTACTTTATAGATGTGAAAACACTAAAGAGGCCTCGTATGGCCCCTACAAAAATCACAGTGTTGTGGAAATTTGGGATAGTTTTTAGCCACGAGACCACTAGGGCCACATCACAAAGACCATAACATTTCTTAATTCAGGTCAAACCTTTGTTTAAACCTCTGACCTTTATTTAAACAATCTTTAGGAATCAACCTCTGAGCTGTGATAAAACCTGTAGACAAAGACTGGAGTGAAGAGGGTTTAGAGCTTACATGAGACATCACTCAGAGGTCTCACCTGCGTGTCTGTCTCTGTATCGGGGCTCCACAGAAGTTTTATGACTAAGCTGAAGCGTGTGACGTCTGGGTCTGGACTGCAGGACTCTGCCTTTCTTTAGGCAAGCATCTTTGACTTTGGCTCGGAGGTGATGAAAAAGATCCAGACAAGATGACTGAAGAAAGGCACAAACAGCAACAGGTAACATGTAAATACAACCTCAAATGAACAAGAATGTACAAAAAACTTTTTTGCTGGTCTAGAGCTGTTATTGTTTTCTGCCCACACTCACATCACTGTCCAGCAGCACAGTGTCCTCTGCGCTGTTATGTGCCAGCAGATACTTTGAGTGGAAAAGCCTTCCATCAAAGCTGTTCCAGGGCATTAGGGCATCCCTGGACAGCGGACAGCCACTGGCACAGTTCGCTCCCAACAGATGGCCGAGTCCTCGGACATACAGACTTCCCAGCTGCACAGCCCGACTGCAGTGGAAAGGCAACTGAGACAGAGTGAAGGAAAATAAAAAGTTAAATGGGTTTGTTGTCGGTCAAATGACTATGACTGTGACTTGATGCTATGATACATCTCCTGTCAATGCGTAACACACTTCATCAACTGTGACAATAAAGATTTTAGATCAAAGTTTAACAAGTTATAGAGAGACCTATAAACCTCCCACAGCAAAAGACCACACACATCAGCTGCTAAACACTACTTCTTTTGATATCCTGTGTTTTTGTGACAATCTTTTGAACTTGCACAGTATAGTTATAGATTGTGAAAACGTTGGAAATTGGGAAATGTAATGTAGTTCTTTATTGTCTATCCAATACACTTAGAAAGTGTAAGTAAATATAAAATTACGCAGTAAGATTAGTCGCAATATGTATCACCTGAGTCTATGCAATCAATCATTTTCTAATACTCTATTGTCAACCCAGAAAAAAGTTACATAGTGTAGCTTTAAACAGTGGCAATGTCATCTTTGAATATAATGGATATATATGACCATTAAGGGGAAACTGTAGGGGAACAATAAAGAAGAGCAAAAGCAACATGCAAGCAGTAATGACAGCAGTGGGTAACAGCAGGCAGATGTTGTCCGTGCACTGCTCTCACCTGTCTCTGGCAGATAGCACTGATAACACACACACACTTAGCTCTGCCTGCCACCTGCTTCCAGTCAAACACAGCTTCACCTCCTGAAAACAATGACCCATTGGACACACACAAAAGCCTGAGGGCACACACAAACACAACGACAAAGGAGGGAGACGGGAAAAAAGACGAAAAGAGCAACGTGTAGAGAGATGAAAAAGGAGAAAGTGGTCGAGTGTAAGTTGGAGAAAATGAAAGCACAAAAAGTGCGAGAGAGAGAGACGGACACAGTGGACTATGTGCGTGTGTGTCCGGCGGGGCGGAGTGTGCTTGGTGTAAATAGCTCCATGTGGTGAGCGTCAGCCAGGACAGACAGGCGACTGTCGCCAGAACACTCTCCCTGTTTCACATAAATACACACACAATTCGCATGCCACAATCTGTCCTGTGGGGAGGAGTGTTGCAACAAATGCAACATACCCCAAAATGTTTCTGTTCTTTTTACTGTGACTCAATGTCACATGAAAATGACAAACATTTCTAATAAAAAGACATGTCATGATAAAAATGTATTTAATAAGTACTGAGTTATATTCAAGGGAGGCCGAGGTTATAAAAGAACATTTTATGTGCTTTGTTTATGGTTAGAGTTAATCCACACACTAGTTAACCCAGAGAGCATATTGAAATCAACGCCCAGCACTAATTATCGTGCAGAAAACAGCCGAAGAGCAAAAATACAAATTACTAGACATAAGTATGGTAATTAAGCAGTAAAAATAAATGGGGCAACAACAAGGGAGCAAACAGCCCAGCATTTCCCAGAGAACACCGAGGAGGAGCCAGAGCAGTCAGAAGGTAAAACTGCCATTTCAACTGTAGAAAAAAGAAAAGTAATACAGCAATTACTTAAAACATGGAAAAGAATAAGGTTTAGGTTCCCAAACCCACATAAAATAAACCAAATGCATTAAAAAAAATAATTTTGCAAAGCATAAAATGCAAGCAAACTTTTTTATTATAAAACTATTTAGTACCCATTAGGTCTCTCCTCTCTTCTCTCACAAAGGAACACATTTTCAGTAAACTGGGGTAAATATTGACTACAAGAGGAAAAATCTTTATAATGTGGATATTATAGGATGAAATAATAAATTAAAACAATAAGACGTGGATCTACACAAAAACTAAATGCTATTGATAATGAACTTTTTGGAAACCTTTTGTGTCTGACCTTGATTTGTTGAAGCTCCTGAGGAGATTTTCGTCCCAGACACACAGCCTGACTGAGGTAGGCATCTACATCCTCTTGAGACAGTGTTGGTACCTGATCACGCACACACACACGTACACACACAGAGTGAAACGTTTGTACAGTTAGCCATGTCAACAACTTATCCATGTGTATTCTGTGTGGGACAGTTTGTTTTGTCTGCTTTCTGTGCAACAAGAGAAAGAAACAATGCTGAATGTAAAAACAAGGCTGCCCAGTTGTATGTTGAAAACAAACAAACCCGAAGTGATTTAAATAGACGAGTGATGGGGGACTGTGAATGAAGCAGTGATCAGAAAACAACAGCTACTGTTGTCTTTCAGCCTGTCTAAACTCTGATTGTCTGCTGGTCTAATGGTCCATCTCACAGGCTGATCTCCAGTCAGTCTGTCGATCCCTTACTCATTTGAATAACTGTCTCCAAGGATCAATGACTGTCTCGGAAAATCTGTCTGCTACCCCTCACGCTGTCTGAGTGCTTTCTAGTATAACACTACATATTGCCTTACCTTTAGTTAGCGTAATTAAACTGTGCTACAATGGCCAAATTTATTTGCTAAATAACCAATTACTTTTAAGTGCACCTTTTAAAAATGTAGCATAAAGTATGGATATTACTCAACACAGACATATGCAAAGTAGGTAATGAAAATTGAGATATAAATGAGATGAACTGTAATGACCTTCTTTAATAAAATGACGCATGCACACTTATTTGAATAATTCTGTGTGATACCATTACTCAAAAGCTTTGTTTTCAAGTCAGTCTAATGACGTAATTACAAAGACAATCATAAGACACACCACATAGTAACTTAATAACCCTCCAAAAATCTGTTTGGCAAAACATACACAAACATTTTTAAGAAAGATCTTAAATATTCCAAGCTGTAAGTTTATCCATCTGAGCGGTTGTTTACATTAGAGCAGGAGTTAGAGAGCACAAAGACTGGTGTCTGTGGCTAAACTAGATGCTCAGCAGGTGATAATGGCTGCCATAATGCCCTTACAAAACAACACAGAACAGACCATCAACAGGTAATGTTTGACTTCGCATTAAATGTTGACAAAATAGCAGCTATATTGTTGCAGGGGTGTTGTACAAATTCACCATCTAAATCTACATTGTAGTTTTCACTGTCACCAAATATCAGCCTTTCAGTATTTGTTGACATAGACCACCAGGTGTGGCTTTTCCCACCTTCTGAAATGCTTTCTGAAAGAATTAATGATTTCTTTGTATGTAACAAATTCATTAACCACTCACTTTTATTATGTCTGCAGTCCTGCCAAAAAAGCTTGACCATGAATAACATCAGCATTGACATCATCTTTGATTGTATTATACACTTGAACTGGAACATTATTAGGTGAAACAATTATATTTAAGTTAAAAAAAAGGGTCTAGCTTTATGATTAAATAGGTATCATTGTCACAGAGTGTTTAGTCAGTACATAGGTGCCCCTCTAACTCTGCTTTGTAACAAACAGATTAGGTTACGTTTGTTCAGAGTTGGATTCAATGTCTGTACTTGTTTGAAGTGAATGAAAAGCTGATGAAAAGCATTACTAACTGCAAAAAGTCACTTACCTCCCTTTAATACAATTTAAAACACCAAAATTAGAACCTTACCTGGATTACTATGTAGGTGACTAGACAAATGGCTGCAAAAATGTGTTCCTCTACTGCCGCATACAACTCAGAAAAGTCCTGGCAGTCAAAAATTGCCAGAAAGAATGCTAGACGTAGAGCTGTAACTTCATGACCATTGCCAAACCATAACAAGTCTAGGCCAGGATGATCACCTACAAAATGACAAGAGAACAGAGCCTGTTAAGACTTTCTGCTTAACCAATGTGAAGAATGTTATTTTACATAGTTTTGATGATATAGTGGAGCGAATTGCATAAGATAACACTTTATATGTCTTTGCATATTTCTTACATTGCAGGTTGAGTGGGACTGGAGGGACCATTTCTGGTTCTTTTAGTGGGTTTCCAGGATAAACAAACCATTCTTTCACTGCTGGAGGGTTTACATTACTACCTGTGGACTCACAATACAGACTTAAAATACAATATCTGTAATAATTACTTATTAGTAATTTAATTACAGTTTATGCTGCCTATGTTTTTAATATTGGTCACTTGGCTTTTCTAAGTCTCTATATTTTTTCATCTTGACGTTACCGTCATGGTTATGCAGGAGCAGCAGACCATAGATTCTCTGTCTACAGAGTTTGTAAACAAGAGCCTGTGGCAGCAACTCAGTGTCCTCCTCATCCTCCAGACTGTTGCTAGATTCAACCACTCCCTCAAATACAACAGAGTAAACAAAGTAATCCTCTGCTGCTACATGTTTCTCCCTACATGCCTGGTAGAAAAACACACAGCAAGTTAATAATACATACATAATCATATAATCTCACATAAAGCACTCTCATAACTATTTTTATATACCTTTAATATGTTTGCACTAACATATTTCTGATAAACATAAGCAGTGGGATTGTCCCCAGCGTCACCAAACTGGCGAGTTTTCTGTTCAGGCAGTAAGTATGACCGGATACCACTCTCCAGCAGATCTTTGTCTGAAGGTGACAGTTTTAACGATGAAGGAATAAGACCGTCCACGTCTTCATTACTGTCCCACAAGAAGCTCAAAAAGTGGGAAATGGCAAACACCATCTGTCCTTGCTGTGCACTAGGGTGGGATGGGGGCCTGATTTGTCTGAAGGAAGAAAACAATGATGTAACAGAATAAAGACTTTGTATTAAGTAATGTCTTAAATAATCTTAACCTCTCTGTAAGATTTAAACAGCATGGACCTAAAGGCCAAAAAGATTAAGTAACCTGTATGTTGTCAAGGCGTTTTTTTGGATATGTTGGATCCGCTCCTCAGACACCACATCATTGCCAAGGAGACAGGCCAATAGCGGTAGCTGGTAAACTGCCAATCCAATGGCTTGGCACAGCCTCTGACGGTCATACAGGACTGTGGTGAGATTGTCTGTCCTTAGCTTTGACACAGACAGGTACGGAGCACTACAACAAACACAACATTGATTATTACTATTGTACACACCCCTGCATTTCTAGGTCTTGACTAACTTTTCTCAGTGACAAACTGATTAACTAATTACACTTTAATATAGTAATAACAAACCTGTCAAATATGATGAAGTCTGTGTCCTGTCCCAGTATGCCCATGCAGTTATGCTGACAAGCATAGTGGGCAATCTCATAGTCAGCTTCCATCACTGAACAAAACACTTCCTGACCTAAAGACCTGTCAGCAAGGATAGAAGCTACAATAAAAATAATTATAAAGGGGATACCTACTGTATGTCCTTATATCTGCTCCAATAAACTACTCACTTAAGGGCAAATCTGGTAAATGTTGCTAAACCAGAGGGTAGACTGAACAGCTTTCCACCAGGCTGCTCTCCATGGGCCTTAATGTGAGAGAATATTTTAGACACCTCACCATTCACTCTATGCCGCCTCTTTACCTGTGAACAATTAAGAAATACCAAAAAAGTAAATAAATTCGCTTTTGTAAAAGTCTGGCTATGTATTTAAGACACATTCTAACTTGTGTTTATTTATTTATTTATTTATTTATTTTACCCATTCTGGTCTCTTCTTCTCTTCCACAACCCCATCAAAGAAGAAGACTAATCTGATGCCTGCTAAGGTAAAAGCCTCCACCCAGGTTTTCAGGACATCCATGTACTCTTTCCACTGCCCTCCAGACACCCATTCCTTGCATGAATACCAATGACACAGACAGGCCATCCCATCCACAACAAGTGTGGAACCTAAGCATTGGGACATAAATAAAGCAGGACTCAACAAACACTCAAGAATGCAGGAAAATAAACATACTAAATTCCTAACGCTACGAGACATAAAAAATAAGCAGGTTTTAATTTATTTGTTTGTTATATATGATCTTCACATTATTCAGTGTGTTAAAGTACTATTAGTCTAATGTAGTAAACATTTGGCTGTTCCTTAAATAAAAACCTGGCCATTAACACTCTAGCCTTACTATACAAACTGCATAAAGGCTACCATGAAGAATGAATCAGTACTAAACATTACATCATATTTATGAAAATGCAATCTGTCCGGCATACACGAAATTAAACTTAACTGTTCCTGTTTGTTGCAGTTGTGTTTCCTTGTGAGCTTTGAGCAGCATGTTGCTTTGCCATTTCCTTCAAGTGCACAGTCACACAGGCTTCAGGACAGCAGCGGTCCATGAAGTACTGAAGACCCTTAACCCCCATCTCTGTAGGAAAATGATGATAAAAGTTTGATAAATGTTGCACATGTCTTTCATTTAAAGGCAAACGACTTAAAAAATCGTGTATATTTAAGACTGTGTTGGATTTTATGTTCCCAAATGCTCATACACGCAACTCGTGTTTCAGTTATTACAATGTTTGGCTCAGGCTACATGCTAACGGTTAGCTTAGCATCAAGGCGCCCCGTCTTTTCAAATATAAATATAAAACATGCTCCAACACTACATTGCACTGTTCAGCTGACGTCTTACTTTAAAATCCCACAGTAACAGAGCACGAATCCCTGATGTGTTCACTTGGTTGAAATGCAAATGACTTCCTGTGGTTTACGCGTGGCGTCATCGCGTAGCAAAAACAAAGCACACGTGTTTGGCGCATGGAGGGTATGTATGTCGGTAACAGGACAAGACCATCTTCTCATAGATAAAGCCTATTTTGGGGATAACTACGTTACATATTTAAAAAGGGCCAAATACTACTAAGTGATGTTTTTTATTTGAGTAGGAATATTTTAAGATTTTTATTTTCATTTTAACAGCTAATTAGGATTAGTACTCCTTTGGTGACCTGCTGTTTTAATTGAAAACTAAACAACAAAATGAGCATGAATGAGAATGGACCATTGAGGTTTTGTGGGCGCAGTGGTCCTAAACTCTTCAGGCTAGGATCAGAGAGGAGCTAATTGCTCTTCATGCTCTCCAAGTGAATAGGGGCTCTTTTCTGAAGTCACAAGCTATTAGGTCCACCTTCAAAACAAAGCACCCCCAGCCTTTCCACTCTATTGTCTGTGCTGAGCAGGAATAAAGAAAGAGACATATGCTGGCTGTCAGTCCAGCTGTCAGCATCAGTCCTGCCCTAGCCAGATGCTCTGTGGTCAGGGGAAACAATCCCCCCCTCCCAACCGAGCTTCAAGAATAGAGGATATGTGCTGTATATTTGTCTCCTATCTTTGGCCTGGAGAGTTATGGCTTCTGCTTTTCAGCTAGTACTTGGCCTTTTGAATTTGACCCTATTATTCACCAAGGGCAAATGTAGTTCACTTTTAAAGGTTTAAGCTAAAGGTGCTAAGTTTTGTCTGTGTACTAGGACACTATTTTCAAATCATTTAATTACAGACTGTGCTAATGGAAATATTTCATCTATGCTTAGAGTGAGGGCATAGCCCTAAGCTGCTTAAAACAGGGCCCCTATCTGCAGCAGGTAGATCAACAGCTGCTCTGCCTGTCCCTCAAACAGCTGCTGATCTGCAAAGCCTATTGCCAAGAGTTTAAATGCATTAGAGCAACACAGGGTAAAGACACATACAACATTGCAATGTTACTTCAAATTATGAACACACTCTGTTAAAGAAAAGTGTCAATAACAAATTTTATTTTTCTTTGTTTTCTATTAGTCAACATCATTCTTTGAGTAGAGAATAAAACTTTTTTTTTTCCATTTGAATATTTTTTTGTTATGTAAGTTTTTGTTAAAAGTGTTTTCTGTTTCCGTCCATAAATATTGTACATAGTGACATAAAAAAAAAGATGACTGTAGTTTCAGGTGTAAATGTACAGAATGTGCTATTAAAGGCTGTCTGGCTATTGATATTAGTTATGGACAATATTCTGTTTGTTCTGACCAACAGAAAGTATTTTAGTTTGACAAATTTTTCTTAAGTTATGATTACATTTTACTGTTAGAAATATGGATGCCCTCCAGCAAAGGACAGAGGTTAGTGCTTTGTTTTTCATTTAAAGTACCTTGAAGCTGCCTTCTAATACCTGATTGAATAGCCTTACTCATAGTAATGAACTCTTTGTGGTATTTGAAGGTTATATTTTTGGCAAAATTAAGCAGATTTCCATTATTATTTAGCAGTTGGGATATTAGCATTATATTGTTTTTGAACCTGCTGTAGATAAACAAACTTTTATGATTGTGTTTCACATATTTGTTGTTTCAAATACAGCAAGTGTGTGGGGAGTAAATGTGTTTGTGCATATGTAGCCAAGATACTAGTACTTGTTTATTAAAGTTGGATAGCTGAAGTGGCAGTTTCTGTACATCATGATTACACTTCAAAGGAAAATCCATCCCACCTACTTTTTAAAATATCAAGTTTGGAATATAATACCATAATTTGATTTGGATGTCCCAAAGTAAAGCATATATTATCCATCTGTAATTGAGTTTCACAGAACATCCTTCTTTATGATATTTGTTCTTCCACGCAAAGTTAAATATTTCTTTATCGATAAGTCTTAATATAATGTTTGGGACATTAAATACCACTGCAGGGTATACATGTCGCCATAACCCACCCATAAATAGATAAATCCTGTGACAGTTAAATGTATTATTAATTTTCTGCAGGAGGGCTTTGATTTGTGCATATTTGGGCAGCAAGGCAGGTCATATTGTCATTGATTGAATATCTTTAATCTATAACTATGCTGTGAATTCAGCCACAGCACTGAGGTCGTTAAAAACAGTGCATAACTATCTATAACATTATTTAAAGTACATGGTCTCATCTGTAGTCTGTAGTGCTACCTTCTTGCTTCTGAGTTCCTTCTTCATCCATCTAAGTTGCCTTGCACCCCCCTTTACACCGACTGCCCCCACCCACCACCCCTTGTCCTGAGCAAGGCTTGACTCAGGAGAAACAGTGGCAGATGTTCCAGGAGCACGTGAATGCCCTGCCCCCAACACTTCCCATTTGTGTTGGATCTGCAGTTAACCTCTGGAAAGAATTGACCATAAGAACACGCACACACATACAAAGCACATCGCTGCCCACATAGCTACCAGCTCAACAGTTGTCCAACTGAATGACACACACACACAGTGCAGTCCAAATCCTCTTGGTCTGCCTGATAGCAGCCACACAGGGGTCAGGCCTGGTGTCAGCGTCCAGAGTGCAGAGTCTCTCTGGGCAGCTGGCCTGCTAATCCTTCTGCTGGAGGCCAGTGGTTCTCAAACTAAAGGCCAAGGACCCCCAGAGGGCACAGGGCAGGGATCTCAGGGAGCAGGCTCATGGAGATTTGTTCAAGATATACATGTTTTTGAGGGTTTGTTTGGTTATTTTTGGCCTACTTTTGGCTACATTTAACAACACAAGTTTCACCTGTAAGAAAAAAATAGACATTAAGATGTATTGAATTTGCATTAATACTGTAATATGTAAGTTGATACACTGATATTGTGAAGACTGCATTTTTAAAGGCAGGCCCTGAAGTGAAACAAATAACCAAAGTTGTGTCAGTTGGCCTATAAAAGGATGCACAGCAAGATTTCAACATAACATAGTATGACATAGAACCTTGTCATGAGCATACTTAATATTTACTTAATATTAATTCTTTTTTTTTTTTTACAGAAAACAGAAAAGTGTACACAAATAAAACTACAGATCATGGTCAACCACCTTCCTTTCAATAATGATGAAAGCCGGAGACATCGGGGTGCCTTACAAGGTGTGATGCTGCAATGTAAAAAGTAGGTCTCACACATTCAGACTTACAAATGTAAGGTGCCATATCCTGACTGGGATTGCAGGTAGACAGCCCTAGGCCTTTGGCACTCCAATGAGGATCTGCTCAGGAAATGTTATCAATAAAGTTATCGACCTGGCAACAGACCCTCTTTCATTAACAAAGTGAACACTGGCTTCAGACCACATAGCTACCTAATTTTTCTGTTGATTCCATTATTTATTATTGTAAAGCCGAGATTTTGGAATGTATGTATGTATGTATGTATGGAATCATGTTGTATAAAAGGTACAAATTCAATTAGACCATTAAGCTTTTCTCAAATTTATTCACCCAGACACAAATTAAATATACCAGTCTACTGGTTGAATCAAACATAGACCTTGCTGCTGGGAACCTGGGAGAGATGGAGTCAGCTGTTTGTTCTGTCTCAAATTAAATGACACAGACTCCTGCCTCCTGCCTCCTTCCTCATCTCTGTGCACTTTGATTTCTAACTGACCAGACCAGGGGCTGCTCACTCTGGCCAGAGGGGTGTGTGTAGTTGATGTGATGCTGACGCTGTGGAGGTTCCCACGACGGCCATCCGTCCAATTCCGGGCACACACACGCATACTCACACACAATGACCATATGGCTATCTTATAACATTGCATGCCTCCACTGTGCTTTTATACCCTGGGGACCAACCATGCAACTAGTGGATGCACCTACAAAACCATATGACTTGGGAATTGGACTCAATGAATTAAAAGCAAAAACAAAAAAAGGAAAATATATGGTTACAATGATTTGGTTTGGTTCGCCACAACGATCACCAGATCTAGAGATGTGGGAATTCGTTGGGAGCTGGATGGTGTTGTGGTGTTTGGTGAGCAGATGGTCAAGGCCTAAAAAGGGGTGTGTCTTGTCCTCGCGACCCTTCACAAATCACACGGCTTTCCCCCGAGGGGCTCGTGAGCTGCCGTTCAATAAGAATCAATGGGAATTACTTCACTAGAGAAAGGGATGAATGGGCGGCGGGGCGCAAGACCTCTTCCTTTGTTGTGGCCTGCGCGTCACGGAGCTCATGCGCGCACACACATACTCATGGCCCGCACACACACACCGACAGAGGTAGAGCACTTCAGTTAAACAATCGACCTCCAGTTAAACAATTTTTAACCTCAAACACGCACACGCGCACACAAGTAGTAAAGGGGAGGGGTTTCCAAGTTGTGCGGTTTCCTCGAGACCCAATTGGTGTATCTCCTGGCATAAATTATGTTTGGGGCAAACACTGTCGTGATGCTGCAGAAGAGGAGGGTACACTTTCCATCGCACCATGCCTTTCAGTCACGCTTTGCTGGCCTAATCGGAAAATGTGTGCCACGTCATGGTGATGAATGACTGATAGTATATGAGCCTAATACAGAGAGCGCGTGAAAGAGCACCAGGACCCCTGAAAGTCGAGATGAGTGTAAATAAATTGCTTCAAGAGAGGGATTTTACGCCACGCCACATAGGAGCATTGTGGGCTATTGAGATGGGAGCTACAATCAGCTGGTCAAATGAAACACGAGGCTCGGAGCAGCGTCCTATAGCTAAACATACACAGGGGTGTGAGGGAAGGCCTTGGCAAGCAAGGATAATAGTGTTAAAGTCTAAGGTTAAAGGCCCTTCAATCAGCTTTAAGGGGTGTAAAGAGCACATCATGGACACGCAACCACATTAGACACAGTCCTATTTATCTCTGCACTGACCCACAGGGAATTAAACGCAAGGGGTCATCAAACGTATGCAATGAGAGGGCACCAGCTTCAGCCAAGGCACAACTACCTGCTGCTAGATATATCCTAAGGCCATCACAGGTTACCAGATACTTAGATGGGGAGAGCACTTGAACTAATCATGCATGCTTCATTCAAGGAAGTAAACTGACATTGAAGGAAATCTGATGGTACATATTTTAGTTCTTAGTATTATGCCTACCAATAGTAGTGTGATTGAAAGCATCAACACAGGGGTAATTACATGGTGTTTTGTGTACTCTAGGGGATATAATGATGTCTGTAATAAATAATGACGCCAATAATTAACATAAGTTACACTTTATTGTTCCCCAGGGATATTCCCAGCATTTAACCCATCAGTGTGCCATGACAAGCATCTCTTCAAGAGCAGCCACAACAGGACCCAAGATCATCTTTGGAGACTCTGAAATGAAAGGGCTCTGAAAAGGGCCTTTGTATGTTGTTTATGTGACTTCAATATCATAATCTAACCTTTACAGCGTGACTTTTTACATTATTTGATGACTCATTTAAATGAATGATTGTCTTTAAAATGTATTGTCTCCAAATGTAGGCTAATAATGGGTTGACTGCACTATTCATGCTAGTTTTATCCCAAATATGATATTATGACGCCCACCTGCCCTCAACTTTATGTGCTACACTGTTGTTGGCTGGTGTCATTTTTAAAAAAAATGTTTAGTATATTAACTAATAAGCAGCATATCAACACAACTGTAAAGGCTACACATTATCACATTTTAATATCACTTTGTATTTGGGAGGATGGGGGCTGCCTAGTGGTCTTTTGCCACAGTGCCAGGGATAAGCTCATAACAACAACCCTGTGCCAACAAGTGTGAATTCCTACGCCACATTTTTCTGAATCTACACAAATGCAGATTAATAAAGGGGCCCATGTGTAAATCTGTGGCTATACCATAATCACACAGGCCTCAAAAGCTTTGAAAGGGCTACATAGGACATTTATAGGTATCTTATCGTGAAGATAAAGATTACCCTTAATACAACTGACCACAGTGGCTCTCCCTCTCTCTGGTGTTGTATTCTTGTGGGAGAGCAGGTGCTGCCGGCCCAATTACCATACAGCTGAAAGCACAAAGAAAAAAACTTTACTCCCTCTATGCCTCCCTATCCTCCCCCTCCTTCTTCACACAAAGTCCCTTAATGACAGCCACGCGAATGACACACACCAAGTCTTTTTTTTTTTTTTTACTGCACGTACCAATGGCAAATAAGAGAAATACGCAGGCATGCAGGGACATCGTTTAGGTGCACTGGCCTTTAGCCCGTGAGCGCATTTTAGGCATCTTTCCATTTTCTCTAAAGCAATGGCTGTACAACAACATTTACTCCGATAATTTAGAACAACATAAGCAAACTGGCAGTGACACGGGTTAATATAGAGTTTGGTTATGATGAAAACTGCTGCGTTAAAACAAATCTATGATGATTAAAGGGTGTTAAACATAGTGATGTAGTTTTAATGAACAAATAAAGATAAGGCAATGGGAACAGATCGACTTGTTTGGGGAGGGGGTGTGAACATCCACGGCAGGGGTAACACCATAGGAATGCGGCGAAGCAGATGGCAGTTGTATCGCAGTTGGGACGGCTGGCCAGCAGCCTATGGGCTCCACTATTAACCTCAAAACAGAGAGGCCATGGCGCGTAACGGCCTGGTGCTGGACTTGTCATATTTCGATATCATCATTGATGTAAAACCTAAAAAATATCGCAGAATAACTGGCCCTGGGTGGTGTTGCTGCGCACGAGAGAGGCATCAGGGGAAGCAAGAGGCTGTTGCACATTTAACAGCTCACGAGCCATTTGGTCTGTCCCTTTGAGAGAAGTACAGAAAGGGGGGTAGAAAAGTTGTGCGCACCCCCTCCTCTTTCATTGTGATGCCCCGGGGCGGACTTGTGGTGGTGTGGGAGGGGAAGAAGAGGAGCAGAGGGGCTCATTTGCATCTTATTACCCTTTGCCTGCAGTCCTGGTATAAAACCCTGAGCAGGACAGGCGGCCCTTCAGACACACGCACTAACCCAAGAGACCAAAAGAGAGAGACACACCGAGATACGGAGACTTGCTTTATGTGTTTGTCATTATCAATCAAGTGGAAAAATACACACAAACATCGAGAGCTGCCTCAGTGGATTTAACTCTGACATATTTCCATCAGGATTTCTTCTTGGGGATCCGTCCTTTGAGGATTACTTTCTGTCAGACAAAATTTGCTGCATGGGAAAGTAGAGGGGAAGAAGCCGTTGTTTTGTCCCCAGTCCTTCTTCTGTGTGCTTCACGACGGAAAACATTTATTTTTTTTCTCCATGCGTGTTTGACCCGGGCTACTCGGACCAACCTGTGGAGCGTTCACTGCTTGTTCAAGGGCTGTCAACACAATGGGACGCCAGTGTGTGCTCCTGGTTGTCACTCTCTCCCTCCTCACCTGCCAGGTAAGTCCAAGAATGAAGCGTATTCTCGTTCATTAGGACTTTACGCAAAGCCAGTTCTGACTTTAACACACGCTATGGGTTGTTTTTATTTTTTTTTAATAACGTTTATAACCTCAGACTCTGCATTCATGAATACTGTGTTGCACTTACAGGTTTTGTGCTCGGGAGTTTTCGAGCTGAAACTGCAGGAGTTCCTCAACAAGAAGGGGATACCGGGAAACGCCAACTGTTGTCCTGGGGGTTCTGCGACACAGGGCCATCAGCAGTGTGAATGCAAGACTTTTTTTAGGGTCTGTCTGAAGCATTACCAGGCCAACGTGTCCCCCGAACCCCCGTGCACATACGGCGGGGCTGTCACTCCTGTCCTAGGCTCTAACTCCTTCCAGGTTCCAGAGACCAATGCGGAGAGCTTCACCAACCCAATCCGCTTCCCTTTCGGTTTCACATGGCCGGTGAGTGCCCTTATCTAAAGTAATAACACACGACACAGTGCACTTGGTCCAGTTATTGCGTCAGAGGCATAAAATATTATAATGGATTATGTCATTCTGTCTATATGTTGTGAATAATGTCACAGTTGAAGGCGAAGGGGTGTCTATGAGCGCACTGTGAAGTTATTATAGCCCTATTCCACTGGGAAACTATTGCTTTGAAGAGTGAAAAACGCAACAGATGCTCCAAAACCCAACACTTGTGAGGGTCTTTGTCAGCAGCGTGTGAGAGGGGCTATTGTAGTAGGCCTACGCCTGTGCTTTTTGGTAGGATAAAATGGGGAGGGCAAGGGGGCATGAGGGAGTGAGATGGGTGGGGGTGTTTTCACGAAACGCATCTTCTCCGACCAGGCGTGGTGGGAAATTTAACATCCTCAGAGTTGGCACATCATTGGCAGCACAGCGTGAAATTCCGCCTTGTTTGGTTTTACGGCGGTGTCAGAGTGTGATAGTAGCAAGGGTGTGAAAAGGGAGCAGGTAGTAGTTCTTATTAGACCCCTAATCTACATGGGAATTAGGCTGTGAAGTTTATTGAGAGGCCTCCTAATGGCCCTCTGCTGCAGGCTGAGCAGCTGTTGACTCTTTCTGTCTGTCCTCAGGGGACGTTTTCACTGATCATCGAGGCTCTGCACACTGACTCTCTGGACGATCTGACAACAGGTGGGTGACAGTCAAACACACTGAAAGCACCGGTGTAACCGTATAGCAAACTAAAAATGGTAATTTAGCCAGTACCAGCTTAACGTTTTTGCTCAGTACCTTGTTTTTGTCTAAACAGTGTAGAGCTGCACTGTAACAAGAGAGTATTTTCTGTCAACATTTGCTCCTGTGTACATTTAGAAGTTGAGGGTTTAGATTCATTAGACAAAATCTTGGTCAGATTTGAGCTTTTTTCTCATAGCACTCTTATCAGAGCACTAATAATGACTGATTGCAGCACTGGAGTTGTATAGATAAGAAAACACAGGTGGTCTCTAGGTGTAAAAGCCTTTTCTAACAGGAAGTCTTTGCAAACCATTGTGTTCATCAACTTCACCTCAATGTTTTTAGTTTTTTTAACAGTTATGGTTAGCTTTTATATAGGTTACATTTTGTTTGTTATTCTGACACTTATTCACTCTTCTGATGTCCCTGTTGAAAATAATCCTAGTTATATTATTCAGTCATAACAAGTTGTCACCTACAGCAGCTCTTATCATTGTTTTTTTTTGCAGATAACCCAGAACGCCTGATCAGCAGGATCACCACTCAGCGCCACCTGACTGTGGGAGAAGAATGGTCCAAAGACATGCAGACATCTGGCAGGACAGAGCTGCGCTACTCCTACCGATTCTTGTGTGACGAACACTATTACGGCGAAGGCTGCTCAGTCTTCTGCCGGCCCAGAGACGATGCCTTTGGACACTTCACCTGTGGCGAACGTGGAGAAATTATTTGCAACTCTGGATGGAAGGGCCAGTACTGCACTGAACGTAAGTGGGTTTTATTATTCATCCAAACAAAACTTGTTTTAATCATTAGAAAAATAAAAATGTTAGGGGAGTTCATCTCTTTATAGAAAAAAAGCATCTCCTAGCCATATTGATGACCAGCCATATTAAATTCTCAGTCAGTTGCCTTCTGGAGAGATTATCAGAAAGATAAACACATAAGAGTAACAAGTGGATATGTTTACTGATGTTGGGAGTGGAAGTTTTTTATTTCTACAAACTTTTAAATGAGCCTTCATGGTTAATTTTCCCAACAGTCATTGGCCTATCTTTATTGTTTAGGGACCTTTCCACCTCCTAATGTTGGTCCTGTGTGCAACAGGCGTTAGTTAGTTATCCCATAGCACCAGAGGCCTCCATTCTAATGAGCCGCACTGGCTCCTCAGTAATTCACACGCCGCGTGCCTTCCATTAGACCACTGGGGCCTCCTTGCCCCAAACCTCCTCCCCGATTGGCCAAGTGGGGGTCCTGTATTGTTGCCACTCAGGCTGGTGATTGGCCGAGAGGGACTGTGTATTGTTGTGGAGGGGGCAGCTGCTCGGTGAGAGGAGACAATGGAGCAGCTGTCTGGTGGTTAGCTCCTCACAGGCCAGCTGGCCCTGGGGGAAGAGGAGGGGAGGCTGAAGAGAAGGGAGGAGTTGGAACTGGACTGGGGGCGAGGTGAGGACCAGAGGACAGATAGGTGGATGGTATAAATGGCAGAGGATAGGAACAGTAGAGGGAGGGGTAAGATGAGAGGGCCAAGGGTGAGAAACAGGACGTCTGACCCCAGTCAAGGGGAGAAAGACGGCTTTGTGTTACATGCTTTTATGTGGGGAAACAGCCATGTTAAAAGAGAGCTTGTTGGCTGGTTTCCCTCTTGGTGATGGAGGCAGTTAGATCGCTGGTCACAAAGCTGTGCCTTGGTAACTCTGTGAAGTAAAAAACTGAATGCTGCGTATAGGGAGCGACAGGCAGAATGAACAACGAACAAATCTTTTATCCTCAATAAGATCACCATTATTCACTGTAGCTGTTTTTCTCTGTAGCGATCTGTCTGCCGGGGTGCGACGAAGAACATGGCTTCTGCGATAAACCAGGAGAGTGCAAGTAAGTATCGCACAATATGAATTCTGTTGCCTCTCTTATTGGTACTTTGTCCAGGTTTCATTTAATGAATTGTGTGTTTAACAGCTCTCCATTAATGTTTTGTTCGCAGGTGTCGTGTTGGTTTCAGTGGTCGCTACTGTGATGACTGTATCCGATATCCTGGCTGTCTTCATGGTACCTGCCAGCAGCCATGGCAGTGCAACTGCCAGGAAGGATGGGGTGGACTCTTTTGTAACCAGGGTGAGTTTTTCAACAAACTTCAAAAAGAAATTTGCTTCTTTATACTGCCTTCGTTGGAATATATCATGTGGTGCCATTGCTCATATATGGTATTGCTCTTATCAGATCTAAATTACTGCACTCACCACAAACCCTGTCTTAATGGAGCGACTTGTACCAACACTGGCCAGGGCAGCTACACTTGCTCCTGTCTGCCTGGCTTCACCGGTGCCAGCTGTGAGATTGAGGTCAATGAATGCTCTGGAAACCCTTGTCGCAATGGAGGCAGCTGCACTGTGAGTATCAGCAACAAAAGAGAGAGCAACAGAGAGGCTATTATAAAGCAGAAGCTTTAAATAGAACTCAAAATGACCACTGTATTATTTCTTATTCTCCACAGGACAATGACAATGGCTACAAGTGCACATGCCCACCTGGTTTCTATGGCAACAACTGTGAGTTGAGTGCTAACACTTGTGCAGATGGCCCTTGCTTCAATGGTGGGCGCTGCACTGACAACCCTGAGGGAGGCTACTTCTGTCAGTGCCCAATGGGATATGCAGGATTCAACTGTGAGAAGAAGATTGACCACTGCTCATCCAACCCCTGCTTAAATGGTCAGTTTGTAGTTGTTGTATCTCTATCAATATGATTTTTAGTTTTAGATTGTGACTTACCATTATTTTCTAACTCTTTCTAGGCGCAGAATGTGTTGATCTGGTGAACTCCTATCTCTGTCAGTGTCTTGAGGGCTTCTTTGGACCAAACTGTGAGAACAGCAACTCTATTAGCGGACAATGCCAGTCCTTTCCTTGCCAGAATGGTGGTACATGTCAGGAAGGAGAAAACGGCTACACTTGCACCTGCCCTCCAGGTATGACACAAGACCACAATTTATTAAAAGCCAGATTATAGTCAGTATTTACTGTTCCTGACTCTTACCATTGACTTTACATCCACAGGTTATACGGGCCAAAACTGCAGCTCCCCCATCTCACGCTGCTATCACAACCCCTGCCACAATGGAGCCACCTGCCATGAGCGTGGAGGCCGCTATGTGTGCGCCTGTTTACCTGGCTATGGTGGCCACAACTGCCAGTTTCTTCTACCTGAGGTTCCCAGGGGTCAGCCAGTGGTGGATGGACCGGACCGCAGATATTCAGAAAGTCTAAATGATGAGGACAATGAAGATGACGACAGTGGGTTTCCTTGGACGGCTGTTTGTGCTGGAGTCTTCCTGGTTCTTGTCATCTTGATTGGCTGCTCTGTACTGGTGGTCTTTGTTAGGGTCAAACTACAGGAGCACCATAGTCACCATGGGGACAGTGTCCACAGTGACAGCCATGAGACCATGAACAACCTGACAACAACCAACAATTGTCTTCGTGGTGACAAGGAACTAGGTGCCGTGATGACGACTTCGATTAAAAACACAAATAAGAAAGCTGATTATCATTCAGAGCTAGGTGGGTCACTGGGTGGTCTGAGTGGCATTAGCAGTCTGAATGGGCTCAGTGGATCGGAAAAGAACGGCTTCAAGGCCCGTTACTCTGGTGTGGAGTACAACCTGGTTCATGAGCTCCGCTCTGAGGAGTTATCCCTGTGTAAAGAAGAGGAGAGCTATGAGCCAGAGGTCAAATGTGAAATGCTGGATGAGTCTGACTCAGAGGAAACGTACAGGAAAAGATACAGGTATATATAAATATATATGTTAAAGATCTGTTATAGATTCTTCTTTTTTTAAATTCTAAATGTATTGAGATTTTAAGACATTATTTTCTAAATTTGTGTTCTTCTTTTAGTGATGCATCTGAGAAGAAAGTGGTGGAGGAGTCACCAAGCTGCAGCGAAGCAAAATACAGTTCCTCGTGCGATCTAAACTGTCATGCCCCCAGTGATTCAAAGTACCAGTCAACAAGTGATATAAAACACCCGCCCTGTGGTGATGCTGAATACCAGTGTTCAGGGGACAGCAGATACCAGTCTGTCTACGTCATATCTGACCAGAAAGATGAATGTATTATTGCTACAGAGGTGAGTTCAGTGAACGCTTGAACTCTTGTGAGCTCATGTTCTGTGTGTAACATTCAACTAAAAGTGGACTTTTTGTGTGATACAGGTATGATACCCAATCAGATCGGATCAGATCTTCACTGGATGTTGATGGTCCAGACCAGCCCTGAGCAGTAGAGCTCAGCTTGTCCAGGAGGTTTTACTCCTGCTGTTTGCTGCTGTTCCCTGGGATTTACCGGAGGACTTTGAGCCAAGGTGCTACTGAGCCAGCACAGACTCAGTGCTGACATGGCTGTGGGACTTTGTACTACAGTAGTATCATGGATAATGACAGACATTTTGATTGATGTAATTTTAAACTGAAAAGTTTGGACAAAGTCTGGACAAAGTGGGTCAGTCCGGATAAATGACTGTGCCTACCTATATACTGACCCGAATGTCGACAGACGAGGTTTTAGTAGTACCACAGAGTACTCATTGAAAAAAAGTATAGTACTGTTGGAGTACTGAGAACTTTTGAAGTATTGTTGTGATAGTTGGTACAATTTAGTGTAAAAGCTGTCATAAATGTTGGATTGTTCATAATCTGTGCAGTGCTACAGAGATGAAGCAGTGATAAACATAGAAGTCACCTTTCCTTTATTACTATATTGACGATTACAAAAAAGCATCTTTAACACGTTGCTGTTGTAAACATGTTGGACTTCAGCTGTTTCTCTGTAGCACTGTCAGACACAGTGTGAGCTGAGCTGGTTCTCAGCAGAAAATATGAGAATTTAAGACTCCAGTAGTGACTGCAGACTGATCCAACATGGATCCTGTTGGGCCATACTGGCCTCCTGACCCCTGAAGGTTGTGATACACAGGGCAGTGTTTTGGGCAGGGCAACTTGGAAAACATTCAACTTTAAAGAACAAACCAAGTCAGTAAAACATGGTTCTTTTGCCACTCAAATCGCCAAGCTAAAACAGACTAGTCTTACCTGCCAAGACCTCATTGCACTATAGAGGTGTGTGTGCGTGCAAGCATGTGAGCGTATGTGTGTGCTGTATGCATTGCCAGACCCATTTCCTTCAAGCTCAGTCTTCCACTATTGGATACATCACCCTGGCCACTATTGGAGAGAATATTTGTTACCCATTTTATTTTATTTGTTATCTAATGAAAGATGTATTCTTTAATTTAATTATGTAATGTATTTCTGTTTCATTTGAGGCTTTTGTTATAATTTAATTTGGATTGTTTTTATCAGAAAATAACGTATGTATGTATGTAAGTATGTATGTAAGTATGTATGCGTTAGGCACTTGAGACCACTGTGACTGTGTTGTATTTAAGAGAAAAGTCTTATGTACAGAGCCTGTCATTTTTATTACTGGAAAACAGCGCAATATTTTTCCAAAATAAAAGAGTAATGAAATATACTTTTTGTGTTACATCATTACTTTTATTTACTACAGGTTTGATTCTTTAATAGAGAGAACATACAAATCAATCTTTACAAACTCAGTGAAGGTGTTGGTAGGATTTGGTTTGGTTTAAATAACTCTGTAACTGAATTACAGGAATGATGAAGGTTTTAACTCAATTACACACATTTCAGCTCTTGTTGAAAGCAATCAGGCAAACCCATCAGAGTGGGTTTGTTGTCGCTATGCGATAGTGTTTCAGTATTTGACTCTTGTGTGTTGGTCTGACACAGCAGAAGACTGTCTCCTTGTGGAACCACTAAATGAGACAAAGACACACCCCATAATCATAGAGCACTTAGCTAGGCTCCTCTGAGGTCAGAGCCATCTCTTTGTATAAGCATGTGTTAGAAATGCAGAGATAATCAGTCAATATTTGTGGTGCAAATTGTGTATATGTCTACTGTATACATTAGTCTCTGCTTAAGTGTGTTTTTTCCATTGACTTGTATATACTATCTCACACTCTCGTTATTCCTGTCTCACACACAGATCTTTTAAGCAGAGGGGTATTTATAGCAAGAGAGTGAAACCACCAGTCTGGATATAGTCCCAGTTGCCCCTCTTTGTGTGTATTTGCATGTATGTGTGTGTCATTAAAGACCACTAGTGTAGAAGTAGTCATCAAAGAAACTCATCTGGTTCACAGTCTCAAATAAAATACACACAAGATGGTAAAATTAGATGATAGATTATCTGTACTCTGCTAGAGGCAAAGAAAATACACTGTGAAATACATTAGAGACAATGTATTATTTAGAGACTTTCTCATCTAAACTTCTTGCAATACGATAAAGTTCGTTTGCTTGCATTTACCTTAGAATTGTCAAAACATTTTCCACCGTTAAACCTAAGTCCAGACACGTTCTTTGAAAGCTTTTAGGGACTTTTAGTTAACAAAGTGACACACACTGGAAGTGATGAATACCAAAGCACCTCCAAGTCATCTAAAGCAAGCTTTATTTCAAAGGGATACAGTTATTAGGCCTCAGCTACAATCATTTTTACTACTTTTTTGTAATATGAAGAACTTAAACAGCCAAAGGACCAACATAGAGAGAATAAAATAAAAAGTTGTCTGTCGAAATCTTTCTGGTAAGCTGGACTTCACCATTGCCATGTTGCACCATTTTAATTTGACCTTTAAGTGTACCTTGCAACAATATTCCCCCAGTTTCTCTCCCTGTATCCCATATTCTGCACTCTTTGTCTCTGTCCACGTGTCTCTCGCTGACTTCACACGCCAGCGGGCCCAAGCAGTGACCTGTCCACTGTTCTGAGGCACAGGGACGGTTAGCCTTCCAAAGACTGCAACTGTGACTGCTCAAAAAGTATTTGCGTGTATTACACAAGCGGCAGGCAGTTGTTAGCACATACCATGCTAAGCTTTTAACTTAACTTTTTTTTCACTGCCACAATAGGTTTTCGCTGAGTTGGAAAATCACAGGAGACAGGCTCAAAGCTGGTCCTTTGTTGTTGTTAGGCTGTCCTCCGGCTCAGAACAGTCACACTCACTCGCATCCTCCCTCTCGGCATCTCGCTGGTGTCAATAGTCAGACAAAGCCCTGGTCACTGGCTGCCATATGCTCTGCTGCTGCACATAAAGAACAGTGCTCTTTGAACTTCTGAGGGGGAAATTCAAACTTCTTCATGGTGTAATGTGTAGGTTTACATTAAATTGGACTCATATTTAGCAGTGTTTTCATGTGGAACTCTTTCTGATGTATGCACCAGTCATTTGCATCAGTTTAGACACTTTAAACAGTAAGTGTCCAAGTTGAGACAATAAACTCATGCAGCAGTTGCCTTTGATACTTGTCACAGCTTTTAAAAGACGGTATTTATGCCAACAACAACAACTGTGCTTTAAAAAAGTGATAAAAAAACCAAATGTCTGTCCTGGCTGTGATTCCTCACACACGTTTGAATGTGACAGGGAGTAGGCAGGACCGTAGCTAATTCAGAAAACAGGCTGTTTAAGTGTGTGTCTGCTATAATCTGATTAATCTGTCCATTCAAACCCTCTCTCATCTCTCAAACAAATCACTCTGTTTCACACACAGATAGTGGGACCTGGGTCTGTGTTTGTGTGACAGACTCAAGAGTCAGATTGTTTTATAGAAAGAGACTAAAACTTGGTCACTGACCCAGCTTTTATTCACACACTGGTCACCTGTCACATGGACAAAACCTCAAAAACTCAACAACAACAACAACAACAACAACAACAACAACAACAACAACAACAAATTACTTAAACCTTACCTTTTCTGGAGACATAGATTTGACCATTGCTTGAAACCAAACATTAAGGTAAAAAGGGCTTAAACTATGAGTCAAAGCCAAAACAATGCAACAAGCAGGTCTATAAAAGAGGTTGACCCACAAATGACTTAAGCAAGAAGCGTGGCCAACTAAAACTAATATTTAATACTGCACTTGAAAGTGGATCAGGTTTTATCATCATTTAGGTCTGATCCTCCTTTTGCTACTGGTTTTGTCCCCAGGTATGTGACCAAGAAAGCAGAAAAGTTGTGAATGTGGCCATCAATTACTGTGTTGATGGTAGGAAGTGAGTGCTATCCAGGGCACAAATCACTTCATAGAATTTTTAAGAATACCCCATAAAGTTGACTAGACTTGTATGACATAATACGTACCTACTGTATAGTCCACTTCACTTTGAGGGTTTTATTTCAAGCCTCTTATTTAATTTCGTGGCAGCTTTTATTTCCTGATTCCCATTTTCATTCACCACTCAAAAGAAGCAGCATCATAACATTGACTCCCTGACTTAGCACCTCCCTTTCTCTCTTTTGTTTGGTATTAGCATTACAATTTGTCACCAGGCCAAATCCCCACATGCACCGAGCATCACTGACTAGAGATTTTAGCCTAAATCTTGTGGGAAAACAGAGATTTCTCTATCAACCATCCTCCATTGTTGAGATTGAACAAACAAAGTGACCACAGCGGCCTAAGTCACACAATGACAGACAGCTTATTCAGCTACTTCATCTGTCGCAGCTCCCCAGGGACCACGCTCTGATCTTTTCCCAGAGCACCGTTTCTCTCCTTCATTTACGTTTTCTCTTTCTCCATCATTACCTAATTGTTTGTCATTTGAATATTGTCTTAATTGTGGTTATATTTCTAATGTAATCATTGCTTTAGTGATTTTTCCGATCACATACAAAGCACCTGAATGTGTTTTCTCAGCATAGAAGAGAAAGCATTGTTTTTGTTTTGTTTTTTATTTATTTTGTTTATTGTCATCTCTCCCAGGGGGTTAGGGCGGTTGTAAAGCCAGAGTCATTCCTTCAGAGACACCAGCTCAAGCTCCCATCAGCGCCTTCTGGCCATTACTGGTGCATCGTGGGAACAGCTCGGCAAGGACAATGATTGGTTAGAACAATAAAGCTGAGGGCTGCACAAAGGACACGCCCACTTCACGATGGGAAAGAGCAGCGAAGGAAGCAGATGTTGCCACAGAGGAGAGATCCAGAGACGGCAGATGTCTCTCTATCTCTTTAACAGCAGGTGAGAGCCCTACCTGCCTCACTAAGCTCTATATAATAATGTTGCTCAGTGCTTTGACATCACATGATTAGGCCTGGCCAATAATCAAGGTAATGAAACCTTTACATCAATTGGCATTGCTTTATCAAATGTAACTAAACAAACAGAACTGAAACATGACCAAACCTAGGGCTAATTGTCATGCTTACTACACCAAGAAATAAATCTGGGACTAAACCCTTTAATAAACCACAAATTACATCATTTCATTCAAAATGGGACCAGCTTGCTTTGTGTTACTAGCTTTTTTTTTTATCAGAATGTTACACGTAAACAACATCAGCGTCAGCATCACCCACAATATACTGAAAACTGATTGAAGTCAGTGTGGCTGAGCTATAAAATAATTTTAAGCTCACTTGCCTGTAATTACATCTAAGACTTCTGGTATCTTTAACATCAAACTCCGTGTGGGTTTTAAAAATACTTCAGTACAATACTGTCTTTAGAGTTGTAAACCGAGTCTTTCACTCTGACACATTTCTATAATTTCCAAATACACAGATCCAAAAAAAAAAAAAAAGATATTTGATATTTGCATATTTTATCCACACTGGAGCACCACTGACATTCAACTTATCAGTCTGTTCAGAAATCAAAGGAAACCACAAAAAGTTTTCATTGCTCTGTGACTATTTTCTAATCCTTTTTATTGGGTTTTAATTATATTCTGATGTTTCTCTGACACTATAATAATAAACAGTAAATGGCAGCATAACATTGACTTTAATCTGAGAAAGGGAAGAGGTGGTCACTTATTGTTACTGAACAACTCATGTCAGATCTAACTTCCTTTTGCTAATTTCTCATCTTGAAGTAAAACTTTAATTTTGCTTTCTAAATAATAATAGCAGACTTTCCTTGGTGGCCCTTTCACGCTGTGAGCCATAGTCACATCAATGCGGACATTCATGACGGTCGGACAAATTAGACGTTGAGTCAACAACCTATCCCACAAATTCATCCCATTAGGACAAGAATAGAGCCGCTGATGGAGGCTGCTCATTGTGTTTATTGTTGGCCCAAAAAAGGGATCTTTGGTCAAAGTAATAAGGGAACGAGACATGTCTAGGGTGTCACATTTGATAGACAAAAATTGAGCTTGTCATGTCTGATCCATTAAGACGACAGGTGTAGGCAAAATGTGGAAGGTTCCTGTGCCACTGTGTATAGTCTTTGTTTCATCTGCATGTTGTGTATGTGTGGGAATGGACCCTGGTCTGACTTGTTGATTAATGGCCAGTGTGTGTATGTGTGAAAACGCTCTCAGTCCTGTTTCCATGCTAATGAGTAGCAGCAGATGGGAGAGAGGCGGCAGGAGCAACAATGAACAAACACACCCGCAGCCGTACAACTTAAAAGGACCATTAGATGATCCTGTAGAGTTACACACTATTAACTTTTTAGTCAGCACAGGGCCTGGAGCACATTTAATGTCATTCAGGATATTCATGGGAATGGGATTTTCTTGCATGTAACCTTAGCTCAAATATTGTACTCAGACAATTGTGGCTCCAGACAGTTTTGGTAAGTGTTGACTCTGTGTGTGGAAAGAAAGACAGGACATCTAATCTCTTTTTAACGTCAGATAAAAACAATGTCTTGAGCTGCACCCCAAACACCCAACGTTACATTGCAATAATGGTATGATTAAACTCAAGTTGACGTTTTTAAATGTAGAAACACCATCAGTCCAATTTGTCAAGGCATAATGTGTTGTAACTTTAGAGTTGTTTTGAATTCAGTTATATTTATACCAACCCATCCATTATAGCTCAGTTTTAGACTCCTGGAGGAATTTTAAAGAGAGAGACTGGCTCTTTGTACTGGCTCCAATGGTTGGCTTCATCACCAATCACAGAACAGTATCTTAACAGAGAATGGGGTGATCAGTGGTACAGATAATCATATAATGGCACATAGTACAAAGTGTGGGAAATGTTCTTACTCTTTTATTGTTGCTTTTTGGTGTCTATCATCACCGTTACTGCACTGTCTGCACATTCCACAAACACCTAGAAGTAATACGGCATACAGCATTGTATTTCTGATAGTTCTATTGTCTCTGTAACATAACACGTTCAAAGTCAAGGTATTTGGAATTTTAAAATTCCTTTTAATAGTGTGCTTTGTTAGGGTAGTCTCAGAAAAAATGTCTATGTGTTCACAAAAGAAAACAAAGCAAATGTGTAGATAATGTGTGTCACTTCCGGCGCTTAGTGGCTGTCCAACTTTCTGAAGAAATATAAACACATCCGTCTGAAAGGCCAGAGAGAGTACTGCTGATTAGAGACGAGACATGTGAGCGTATGTTATTTGTGGTGTGAGCTGGAGGAGTTCCTTGTGTTTGTATCGTACCGGCTGGCGGTGTTAGCACTACAGGAAACCATGCCTGTTTCCTGCTGAGATCTCTTTATTTTTCCTGCTCTTTTCTCTTTTTGCAGCTCATTGATTATCTATTGTTCATGTTCTTTTCACCATCATATCCATTTTTGCCATTTTAAGAATCAGTTTTACTCAGGCATTTGGTGCAGTCAATGCTTGAACAACAGAGCTTCACTACAACAAAGAGCTGATAGCACAAAGGTTCTTAAAAATCTGAAAAATGTAGCTATATTGCAACAGAAAACCGTCCTATTCTGAATGACAGACTGTGATTCAAACCCGAGCTGCAGGAGCCAAATGCTGACAACGTGACCCTCAGCCAAAGAAAACAAATCACACACAATGTGAGCTATAAGTCAAGCCAGTCTGAAGCCCAGTGTGTCGTGAGGCTGCAGTAGCCGTGAGCAGGAAATGGATTTCCAGTGACAGGAAGTAACTTTGTGGAAAGAGGAAGTGTTTACCAGCATCCGCCCTCAGTCTGCTGGATGTGGAAGGAAGGACCAAGAAAGGCAGGGGGGTTTAGGTAGAAAAAAAAAAGAGAAACTGTAAGTTAAGAGATGACAACACGTTTCAATTTCTGGAGGCAGTTTGTGGAGTACTAATCTGTCTGTCCAAGATTTCATTTGACATATAAACAATGAATTAAAAATAAATTAGTTCTGTTTGTTCAAGTCCAATACCAAAATTATATAATGCCAGTAAATCTCTTTGGGCTAATATCATCTATCATCATCTATCACTAAGGCCTACTATTGTAATTGTTGTACATCTATTATTAGACCAATTTCCAGCTGGTAAATGACAAAATCTTTGTAAATGGCACTGAAAAAAGTTACAATTTGACATAAGATGTTTTTGAAATGAAATCCAAAGAGAGCAGATGAATGCTTAACTGTGACCATCTTAATAAATCATCAGGTATAGCATGTACATTTCATTAGAAGTCCTTAAACTCAAGACAAAACAACAGCAAAACTGCAAAGCTGGCATCTGTGTCCAGTTCACAGTGGTTTCAGTCTCTGCCTCTCTCCAGAATGTGGTTGCAGCGCACATGACGATTTTAACACATGTCCTCTCCTGACATTCCCTAGCGACGGATAGTTTAAGGTGAAGTGTCAAAGGTCAACAATGTGTATATATGGTAGAGTTCAGAGGAAACCATACCACCCACTCCCACACTTCGCATGGGCTCTGTTTTGTCACCGTTGTGGCTTTCCTGGACTTGATCCTGATCCATTTAGTAACAGAGAGTTGCGCTACAGTAAGTGTTCAATCTCTAGCACTAAGTTCCTTCATTAAGTTCCTCAGTCTATATGGCTACTGCTTTCACCTGGTCATCCAGTGTTTGAAGCAGCTCTATTTGCTCAGTTTCCTGTTTCTATTGGATAGAAGTGAACAGGAGTGTTTGTTGCAACGCAAAGGATTAGTTCACCTATGTTACAAACCAAAAAATCTACTGTCTTTTCAAATGTAGAGCAATTTGTCTTATTTTAAATGACTAAAGTTTGGTCCATGCAGGTTGAAGTGAGTCCAAAGTTTATGTGTACACGAAGTGTGAGCATTTGATGGACAGATGGTTCTTTGTGACTCCTGACACCTGCCAGCTGCTGTACTGCTCTTCTTCAACTTTTTTATCCTTTATTCCCTTTTATTTTCTCACCTTATCCTTGTCCTTAATTCTCCCTCTTCGCTCTTTCATCTCACCCTTCTTGATTTCTTTTTCCCCATTTTAGCCACTATTCACCCCACCTTGAGAGGATCAGATGCTTCAACTTGGAGCAGGGATTGTGTTGCATAAAGAACATATGGTAGTCAGTGGTAGGTCGGATGTGTCCAGGCGTTATTGTATTGTCACCTTTTGACGTGGTCTGGTTTAAATAAATTTTCACACAAGTATCATGGTAGTGCATAAAAGGAGCAAGCATCGATTCATTTCATGTTGAATGCAATGTTTCTGTTTCGGTAAATTTGTTCATTTTGGTAAATTTAGTTTTAAGTTTGGAACATTATTTTTGACAATTGTTTGACATGTTTTTTCAAAAGTTGCCGGAGAGAATGCTGACAGGTAACACATGACCATGACAGTCCAGCTGAAGATGTTTAAGATGGGAACTAGAGGTTTGCTGCTGTGTGTGGGTTTTCCTGCTGGGCGACACAAGGGCTTAAGAAAATCACAGGAGTGTCCAGACAAACTCACAAAGACTGAAAAAACAATCCCGTCTGCCTGGTCGCATGTCACTCTCACCTTCTCTCTCCAGTCTGTCAGAATGTACGTTGGCTGGTCAGTCACTGAGGACAGCTGGCCGGCTGACTCTGGATGTAACTGTGAGCGTAACATAAGATTTATTTGTTACATGCACAGTTTAAACATGCTAAAATGCACAGTGAAATGTAATGAGTACCGGCAGCAAGTAGCATTAACAGAAATGTATCACACAGCACAAAAGCACTCAAAATATAATAATTTAAATCTGCAAAACACAAATGAAAACCAAGCTGTATGTGCAATATAGACATTAGAATGTAAAGTGAAGAGGAAGTGCAATACGGAAATTGTGATTCAAAAGGTGCATTGATAAAATTAAATTAAATTGTCCATTAAACTAAGCCTAGCTCAGAGTTGAGCAGACAGATGGCTTGTGGGTAAAACTCTTCTTCAACCTCTTGGTTTTAGTCCTCAGGCAGTGGAAACACTGGGCTGTTTAATAATCTTCTTAGCCCTTAACCTGCAGTGTTTAGTGTAAATGTCCTGCAGGGTGGGGAGGGTGGTTCTGATGGTCTGCTCAGCTGCTTTAAGCGCCAAAAAACCTTGTCTGGTGTAGTGACTCATGCAGGTGGTGATGCTTACACACAAGATGCTCTCAATGGGACAGATGCAAGTTCCTGAGCACCTTGATAGGGAGCTTGAAGTCTCTGAGGCCTCTGAGGAGGCATAAAAGGTGTAAGGCCTTGCGTACAATGGTGTCTTTGTGCCAACTCCAGGACAGGTCCTGTGAGATAGTCTCTCCCAGGCTTTAGACAGTGTCCACTCTCTCTACCTCAGAGCCATAGATGTGCAGTGGATGGAAGTCCCTTTGCTGTTTCCTGCTGAAGACAGGATCAGATTTTTAGTGTTGCTGACGTCTCCCGGCACTAGTTCAAGTGGGAGACCTCACTCCTTTAGGCTGTCTCATCATTTTGGGAGATTAACCCCACAGAGGTGGTATTGTCAGCAAACTTGATGATGTTGTCATCTGAAGTGACCTCGCAGTCGTGGTGCTGTACTCTCTGTGGATGTGTGATCCCGAGAGGTGAAGGGTCAAGCTGTGGTTTACAGGGCGCTACAAAGTTCCCAACAGGAAGGGAGGGCACTGTCCATATGCTCTGTTCACTCACACGTGAGGTATAGGTTCACATGCTTAGGCACCAAACTTTTTGATACCATTCCAAACTCTGGCAGGTAGCAGCCGGACATTTACCTACAATGACACATCCAAGCATGCAGTGAAAATTTGCCTTTAGACTTTGTTGTCACCACTTAACACTTTATAATAACTACACAAAGCAGTAGTTAAGCATGAAAAAGTTATTAAGAATAATAAATAAACTATGGAGGCTGTAGTTATTATTACAAGTGTTACCAAACTTTTAATTTAAATAGCGCCATGAATATCATCATGAATCCCTGTTAGTTTAGCATGCAAACATCATTTCAGCTTTGTGCATACTGTTGGTGCTAAAGTTGTTTAGGACAGCTGTGTGAAGATTTGAGGTTGTACTCTAAAAAGACGACACTCTCCTCCTGGACCTGCTGTCTGTATTTAGTTTCCCTTCTCTTCAAATGCAAACACTTTCTCTTTTTAAACTCACTTGCTGACACTTGTTTGGCTCTCTCTCGCTCTATGTTGCTAATGAGGCTTCCCTTCAGATTACTTTATTTTCACACTTTGCCAGCAGGCTCCAGACATTGAAGTGTGTGTACAAGCAGCAGACAGCTGCATACAGCTGTGTACTCAATGTGTTGGACAACATATTTTACAGGCTTTTGAAGGTACAATGCACATACGCTTCAAGGGCAAAGTTTAGGATTTATTGTAGGTCCAGACAGTCTGATAACAACTGGACAGCTGTGCTCACAAAAGACACTGTTAAACTCTTTACATGGTGTTAATGTGTGACAGGCAGAAAGATGAGAAAATCACCCCTTCATGTTTTCTCTTTAATAGGTAAAATATAAAAAAGATAAAGTTTATAGAATAGCTGTAGAGATCAGTTCCAGTTAAATAAAAGGCAAACCCACATACAGATACAATGTGACTTTTGTTATTTCTGTCTCTCTATTTCTCACATTTATTGCATACAGAGCAGAAAAAACAATGTAAACATAATTTAATTTAATATTTTATCTCTCATTAGTATGATAAACAAATGTATACCATTTAATAGAAAACCTGTTAAGGATGACTAGAAATGAAAATGTGTGAGTATTGTTGTGTTTTTTGTGTGCATCAGATGCTACGCAGGCACTTTATTGTATTGACACTCGGACAGTTAAAAAACACTTTATAACTATGAACGGCTCTCACACCTCTCCATCTGCAACTGAGGACAGGCCGGTGGGGCACACACACATCCTTCAGCGTTTCAGGAATGTTGTGCCTTAAGCAAATGTTGACCGTTTACACAAGACTTGTTTATGTACTTGTTGTTACTCCACTTGTGGTTGTTATTGTTGGAGCTGTAAATCTGACATCAGCAGTATCAATCACTGGTTTCACGTTCAGTGACAGAAGAATAATACGGTTCATTTCACTCTGGATATTTATCACGGGACGCAATAAATGCCACACTGCATGAGTTAGAATTCAACAACTGCACTATTTCCTTCTGTAATACACAATACAAAATAATGTCACAAGAGTTCACCTCACAACTGGAATGGTCACTGAACACTGTGAGAACAACTTTGTCTCTAACAGATGCCGCCCTCCAGTGGTTACAGAAAAAACTAAGACAACCGTGTTCTATTACTGGTTAGTATCATTAATGCTCTTACAACACGTTAAAAAGGGCCATGGGTGACTGATGGGCACACTTAATCTGACTACTCAATAGCTTGAAGGTCACCAAATTCTCTTACATTTCAATGGGGGACTGCTATTTGATGAGCAGCAGTGCTTAGTCATGATTTATAGCTGGTTTACCACCAAATAAAGACCAGTAAACAAACCTTTTATAAACCATTTATAAGGACTTTTTTGAAAGTAGTGTCATTGTTTTTAATTGAGAGGTTGCTCTTGACTTCAGATTATTTATTAAATAAATTCATTTTTATTAAAAGCATAAACTTCCAGTTAGTTGTTGGATATATATTCGATATAGAAGCAAACAGAATAGTTAGTCAACAACATTTTAACATAAAGATACAAATCAATTATTATGTCCTGCAGTGTACTGTGTTTTTATCAGCTGTAAGCTAAGTTGGTTTGGCAACTATGCAGAGGGCACACCCTGCTGGTAAGACAATGAATGAAGGATTTAATTTGAATGCTGTTGTTTATTGTAGCTTACTTAGATTAGTAAGCCGTGAAGAGACAAAGAATCTGTACTGTACAAATGCAGAAAACACAATAAAACATGGACAAAGTAAACAGACATTTAAAACAAAAGGGAATTGGTTGTGATGGGAACACAAAAACAAGGGGCTTTTGATCAGTTGATGGCGTGTTTCCTTAATGAAACTCATTAAAGATGCCAATTTCATTTCTATAAATATGAATGTTAAAAAGTTTAGAAATTGTTGTTTCAAGGCTCTGAAGAAATATATTCACAGAGTTGAGTCAATCTGATGGGGTAGACTTGTTGTAGACTTCAACAACAGCCTTCTGTAGTTTCTTTACAGACTCTATCGCTAGTCGGAAACTGTCCTGAAAGCTGCTGTTACCTTCCTTCACCCAGGCAGTCTGCAACTCTCCAACCCACGCCACAATCTCATCCAGCTGTTTCTGCATCTCCTTCTGCTCCTCCAACTCCATGAGAAAAGCCTGCCTGGCACACACTTCCGCTTCGAAAGCAGTTTGCAGATCAGCTATTGAAGATTCCAGTCTGAGCACCTCCTAAAATCACCAAATAAAGAAAATATTGAAAAAATCAAGAGCAAGTTCAAGGCTAAGTGCACACAGCATTAAGTTCACAGTTAAACAAAGGGTCGTGTTAAGGTCAGTGTGACTGCAGCCAAATGAAATTAACCATTATAGATTATGTCTGTTTAACTTCAAATAAAGAAAACAAAACAAGACAAACTACTCAGAGGTAGGAATTATGCACAGGAAAACCTCAGTTAATTACTATAATATGAGTGTAAGCATCTAACTCCACACATTTAGTACAACAACTTGAGACACAAAACAAACTTTACCAAAGGCTACAACTCAGCATGTCGTCTAATAATGACTCATACCCATATTCACTCTCTTTTTTTTAATACGGAATAACACCTGTAAGTCCTGTGGGTAGCTTTTGTGGGGCTGGTCTTCTGGCAGGAGCACAGTTAAAGGGATGGAGAGGCAGCGGTTCACCAGCAGCGGCTCCATTCGCTCCAACATCTGCTTGAACCGTTCTTCGAGACATTGCTGAAGTTTTCGGCTGCACTCTCTTGCCCCGGCCCGAAGCTGCTCCTCCGCCTCGGCACACTCTCCTTTACTCATCTGTCCAACACAAACCTTCTCCACCATCGGCAGGATATCGTACAGACAGTCCTGAAACGCGCTACCAACCCGCAGCACACATGTCTGAGGTGTGAAGCCAAAAAACTGCGCCTCGTACATATTTAATTTGGAAGAAGAAAAGTTGTTTTCTCGTCCATTGACGGCTTCTTCACAGACGTCCATCTCATGCGTTTCCCGCTCCATGTTGAATCGGTTTTTCTTCGACGCTTCCGGGTTTTCCAGGAAGGACACCAGTAGCGCCACCAAGCGGTAAATATGTTTATTTTTAGTACACGAGTGGGCGTTTGGCAGAGATGTGATGTTAAAAACAAACTTATCACATATGTGGACCATTACAACGCTAAATGAGATACTAGTCCTTACGAAAAAGGCACAAAAGAGCAAGACTGGCTAATTATAAGGGCAAGGACTGAGTTTCGACAAAGTGTTGGGTGACGTACGAACAGGACCTGCCCCCAGGTCGGACGAAAAGGACATGCGCACACTGCCAACTTCCTCCACGGCTTCTGCTGCTTTTGGTTTGTGTTGATAGCGGCTTTTGCTTCCACACGTGCGATTAGTCCTATGTGAATTCCTCTCTTTTGGGCCCGTTCATAAGCTCTTCCTGCTCTGTCGGACAGGTAAAATAGCCGTAGTGGTTGAGTGTTTGCTGTTTGTTCCACTGCGCAGCCGTCTTCGTGGCGGGGACAGAGGTTACAATGGAAGTTTAGCCGGGTTGCTGCTGGTTAGCATTATGATGTTGGCTAGCTGATACATTCACTTTTTGTTGTTGTGTTGCTAACACTAGCCAGCTAGCAACCGTAACTATCCAACTTGTTTTATGTGGCAGGTGAGAGGATATATAGGAGCTAAAAAGCGTTTATTTGTGGATGTCTCTCCAGGTTTAAAGCCATAGTAAATCACAACCATGGGGGCTTATCTGTCGCAACCTAACACTTGCAAGACCTCTTCCGATGGCGGCAACAACAACGTGAGCTACGGCTTCTCTGCCATGCAAGGCTGGCGTGTGTCTATGGAGGTAAGGGGGGAAATTAATCAACCACTTAGCCTATGTTTTTTTTCGTAAATCCTACGAAATAACCCTGTCATTTTCTGTACAGTTGTGATTAGGGTCTCCTGTAAAGAGCTGTTGTCTGTCACAGCTTCTTACTGATAATGAGCTACGGTGATTTGCATTTATCATTGTTACAAGTACTATTACAAACTAATATAAGCATTTCTTTTGTGTTTTATGTCTTTTTCAAGGATTATACAAGGTAGTGTGTATTTAATTACGATGACGCCAGTATCACAGACAGCAAAACTATAAATTACACAGTCGTTGAAGTGACTGGTATTTGTCATTGTTAATTTGCTCTGTTTTTTGTAAAATATCGTCAGATGAATGAATCAAAGCTATATACTAAGATTTTGGGCTTCAACTACTTATTAATAATTCTTTTTAATGTTTATTATCTGTACTACCTTGCTGCTTGTGTTTTACAGGATGCTCACAACTGTATTCCAGATTTTGATGAGGATACGGCTATGTTTTCTGTGTATGATGGACATGGAGGTAAAGACTCTACAGTATTGTACTGCGCAAGATGTGGTTTGTGGCAGTAAATGACCTGCATAACACTTTTTTACTTTTAATTACGGTTGAATTGTCTGTGTAGCTAACATTACCAAATGTTTAACCATAGGTTAAAGTATTTTGAAATGCACACCTGGAGAGGGTTATTCAACAAACTGTTTTTCTTTAGGAGAGGAGGTGGCTTTGTATTGTTCAAAGTACCTTCCAGACATCATCAAGGAGCAGAAGGCATACAAAGATGGAAAACTACAAAAAGTAAGAAGCTGTAAATTCAATTATGGTTGATACAAAGTTTGAACAGAACTGCAACATTAAGTTGGCTAATATACATCTTAGAGCTGCTTTAAGAACATTTTTTATCTTGTCGGAAGGCTCTTGAAGATGCTTTCTTGGCCATCGACAGCAGAATGACCACTGAAGAAGTTATTAAGGAGCTGGTGCAGATTGCTGGCAGGCCCACTGAAGAGCCACCATCTGAGAAGGTCGCTGAGGAGGATGATTGTAAGTGTTATTAATCAACTGTAAAGGCCTTCATTGCAAAGTAATATGACACATGATGTTAACAACCTTTCCTGGGGCTCTGCTTGAAAAGTGGACAAAGAGGAGGCAGCTTTGCTTCATGAGGAGGCCACCATGACTATCGAGGAGCTTCTTGTACGTTACGGCCAAAACCTCAACGCAGTTAAACATGCTGTAGCCATCAGGTACTTGAACATTTTTGTATAGCAGGTGAAAAAGATGATATCTGAATAAACTTAAATAACATGCCATTTTACTAGTCAGCTGCACAAAAATCATCCTTGTGGGGCCAGATTTTTACATTCACTAGTATAATGTTTTAATTTAGTTCTGCTAGTTGCTGCCATTGGTCATTTGAGTGACACCATAAAGGATGAGCACACATTCATTCTTATAGCTTGATCGATGACTGCCTGTGACGAAGTGTGAAATGGCTTTAAAATGCAAGAGGAAAAATATATTTTTAAATTTGCCCCACAAACATGTAGCATTATAGACACAAATGTATTTTAGGTTTTTCCCTAGTTGGGAAAACTAGGTCTTTACCCTTTTTGATGAGCTATTTAAGTGTTTATTACTAAGTGTTTCTTCTTGATGCTCCAATTTCAGTGCTGCAGCTAAGAAAGCATGTTGCCCAAACACTGATGCCACTGGAGACCAAGCAGGTGGCAGTGATGGCCAGAAGAAGGAGGGGCTGAATGGAGAGGTGGATGAAGAGAGTAATGGGAAAGTCAAAAAAAGTGAAGGAGCAGCATGTGGGTCAAAACTCCGAGCCTGTCGAAGAGCAGCGAGTGGGGGCAGTGAGGCAGGTATGAGGCTATTATGAGTGGAGGAATCGAAGGAAACTGCTCTCTCTTTACTCTCATTAGTTCTATCTGTAGCTAAATTACTGAATTTACGCACAATGGCTATGTTTCTTTTCATAGCAGATGGAGCTTGTGGAAGCTCTAATGGTGAGGAGAAGGCTGGTAAAGCAGAAGGTGATGCGGGGCCTTCGTGCTCCTCTTTGACCTCCAAGACTGGTGGCGATTCAAAGTCCAGGTTTTTTGATGACAGCGAGGAGTCAGAGGAGGGAGAGGAGGAAGAGGGCAGTGACGAGGAGGTGAGCGATTAGGCTTAAAGGGGTGGTTATATAAATGTTGCCAGAGAGTCAAGCCATATTGTAATATGAAACATAAATCTTTTTTTTATTTTTTTTTATTTTTTTTGGTTAATATTGTCAGTGTTTTATACTACAATTGATGATTTTTTTAATAATAGATTATAAACCTCTTGAAAAGTCAGTCTAATGGTTACTTCTAATGGTTATGGAAACTACTTTAATGTTATATTATTAAATTTTTTTGGTTGAAAGTAGGTTGGTAAACAAATTTGGTTGTGGTTGGCTTAAAACATAAAAAAGCTTATTTTTAGAAAAGGTGAGTTTGGCAGCGGATTCCAAAATATATGGTGTGTAAAAATACATAGCCAGTCCATAAATTGAGCGTAATGTTGAGATGCATAATTTGCCTGTTTTTGTTTATTCTATATATTTGCACTTAAAACCAAAACTCTTTTTTTGCTCTTAGGATGGCAGTGAGGATGAAGGGGATAGCAGTGAACTGGAAGAAGAGGAGGACACAGAGGAGGGAGAGGAAGACTCTGAGGAAGATGATGAGGAGGAGATGTGTTTACCTGGAATGGACGGAAAAGAGGAGGTGTGTATCATAATGTGCCTAAATGTGAGGAAGTATAAACATTTTCCATTTTACATACATGGAAAAAGTGGTTTTTAGCCTGAAATGATTCCTCTTGGACATGGATAATATTAATTCCTATTTGAGGCCTGTAGCTTTGGGACTCTTACATAGCACATCTTAAAGTTTTAACATTGTTTTAATCATTGTGTTTTCTCAGCCTGGCTCTGATAGCGGCACCACAGCTGTTGTGGCTCTCATCCGAGGAAAGCAGCTGATAGTAGCTAATGCTGGAGACTCTCGCTGTGTGGTTTCTGAGCGTGGTAGGACTGCCACTGTCTTTCTTCATCTCTGTCATAGGCTTTCCTTGTTTTTGTATTGGATTTAAACTGTTCTACTTGCCTCATTATTCTTTGCTTTCTGCTAAAGGAAAAGCTGTAGACATGTCATATGACCACAAGCCTGAAGATGAGGTGGAACTGGCTCGTATTAAAAATGCTGGAGGGAAAGTGACTATGGATGGACGAGTCAATGGTGGACTCAATCTTTCCAGAGCCATTGGTATGAATTATAAACATAGTATTCACTTTTATGAATTCATCCTAATACCAGATTTAAGCCCTATTTCAAACAGTGGGATTCCTCCTTTTTTTTTTTTGGTCTTAAAATCAACATTGATCCTCAGGCGACCACTTCTACAAAAGAAACAAGATCTTGCCGCCAGAGGAGCAGATGATTTCCGCTATGCCCGACGTCAAGGTTCTGACTCTGAATGAAGACCACGACTTTATGGTCATTGCCTGTGACGGCATTTGGTGAGCGTAACTGATGGCTAATATTTGATTTAAGTTACCCATTTTAGTGTATTCATTTTGCCTCTTAAGTGACACTGAATGAAAATTATGTTTGTGTTTGCAGGAATGTGTTAAGCAGTCAGGAAGTAGTGGACTTCATTAGTGAAAGGGCTAAACCAGACCAGAGTGGCAAAGCAAGAGCCTTGTCATCAATAGTGGAAGAGGTGAGAGAAACACACTTTTTACAAGTCAAAGATTGAAAAACCTGCTGAAAACCCTTATTTCACTTGCTGTTGCTGCCCATATGACTGATGGATATTGCTTTAAATTAATAATCAATTAAATAGTGCATATGGCAACCTCTTAACTGTTCTTTGTATCCCCATTGCAGCTGTTGGACCACTGTTTGGCTCCTGATACATCTGGAGATGGGACAGGATGTGACAACATGACCTGCATTATTGTCACCCTCAAGCCACATCCCTCTCCTGTCCAGAGTGATTCAGACGAAACTAAAAAGAGGAAGCTCCAGGAGCAGACAGAAGACAGTGAGAAGAACGGAAATGATAGTAAAAAGGCTAAGAGTGACTAAGGAGAACAAAAAGGTTGTCCCAGGAAGAGCAGCTGGTCCCAGGCTACCCCAGATACACCAGACACACATTCTTTCCAAAACTGGATTGTTACCTCAAAGACCATACCTTATCTTAAAGGACCAGTAACACAGGCTCAAAGATGGCCTGAACTAGCATCATAGATATTATTTGGATTTTGGATCAGTGCCCCTTCATTTTATCCAATCTTGGCTTAACAATGTCAGACACACAGTTACGGTCTGGTAGAGTGAAGTTATATTTGGAAAAAGAGTCTTGTATCTATAAGAGAAGCATTTCTAAAAATAATTTTAGAGATGTGTTATTCCCCTGCCCTTTCAATTATGCAGTTCTGTTTTCTTTGCACATCCTTTTATAGCTTGCAGTTACAAGTGTCTGAATGCGGTGCACATTTTACAGTGCAAACAAGCAAAAAAACAGATGTAAAATGTGTACATTGCACAAAATACAGTCGTCAATGTGCAGTCAGAATACATGGTTTCTGTAAGTACTTTCTCTTTCTGAAATTAACTGGCGTTGATTTGACCTAAAACGTCTTCAGATAAATTGGCTTGGCTTCTATTGGCACAAATGTATTTTCTTTTAGACATTTTCATATGGTTCGAACAGTTACAGTCATGACTGGGGCTGGGAAAATGTGTGTCTTGTGTTGCATGTGTTGGCACTGGTTTTGGGTTGCCACAGTTGATCTTTCCCTGAGTTTGTCCAGGAGTATGTTGACAAGACTCCAGACTCCCAACTGGAGGTTCTGAAGTATGAGGGATTATGGGTATTCAACTTGCCGTTTTGATATTTTTCCCCCTGAGCGACTACTCAGTTATGAAGCAATGATATATTTTTTTGCTGGCTCATGTGAAACAACCTGAGTACATCACATGACCCCTTTTCATTCCTGCTTTTTGCTATTTGTTGCCCTTGTATTTGAACATTTCCATATGGTTACAAACACCAGCGTTTGAGAGGTAGCCTACTGATAATCTATGTAAGATAGGGTATTGGGAAACGGGAGGACATTGACCTTGTTCTGGATGTCGATCATGAGAGCACTTCTGCAGCTGGATGCATGGACTGTTCCACTGTTTTGTTTCCAGGATTCAAATGAACTCCACCTGTCTGCTCATTTTCATTCTCACAACTTTATAATAATCTCTCTTTGAAGTAATGGATAGTCACTTATGGTTTATTTGATTTCTGATGAATGGGTCCCTGAGCAGAGAAACTTTGTGAGCACATACTTAAACAGTCTGCCAGTGGACCTTGGAGAGGGTGCATTGTTATTTTTGAGTGGATAGACATTTTGGAGCAACAATTTAACTGTTGAAATTGATTTTTTTTTTTTTTTTTTGCAGACAATTCATGTAAAACCATTTTGTGTGACTGTGCATTTGTTTCTCGTGTTCTATCTTGACACCATGCCCTTTTTATGTACATAGTTTTTCAATACTTGTAATTGAAGAAAAAGAGAGAGCTTTTTCTTTGTAATTGTGAGTCCATGTTGGTGCATACTCTTTTGACACCAGTATGTAAGTACAAATACATTTTTTTAAATAATTGGACTACTCTTGTGTGTTCCTTTATGAAAAATAAGCGTTTTGGTTTCAGTGTTGAGCCATTCAAGAGTCATTCATAACCACAAATATGTCAGATGTCAAGAAGGACTGATAAAAACAGTGTGTTTTGTCAGTGGGGCTTTTCTGGTTAAAAAAAAAATATATGTATCAGAGTTGATGCAGATTCCCTGCAGATGGCAGTAAAGACATTTAAACAACTTTTACTGATGAAGCAGGAAACAGTCCAGGGCAGTATGGAGCAAACTCATTTTATTGGATTACTGTCTGGAGTAAGATGTAGAGCCTGTCCTCTTCCGCCTTATTAAAGCACAGAAGGTTATTTGGTCATGCTATATTTCAATGGAAAAAGGACATACTTAAAAAATAGGCACTCTGTTACTGTACTCTTACTGGCTGCCGATCATTGCACAGCTCTTCATGGATCACTGCTAGTGTAGGAACAATAGAAAGCTTCAGAGGAAACGCACTGTCCTTGGAATCTAAAAATGTCACGGTAGACACACATAATGTCCCCCTCCAACTCTGTGGCAGGATGTTTTTGTTCTTGTTAGATTACAGGACAGTACTGTATCTCAATACAGCACGTGCATGCCAAAGTTCTCCAAACTACTCACAAACCAATAATCCAGCCTACTGCTGTGACTATTTATTCTGTGGTGTAAACATGATATGGTGACCCTTAGTCCCCTTTCTCTACACCACACATAATTTATGTCAATATTTTCATTCATATTTCACAATTGTCTTTATTTTCTAGATCAAAATTGTATGACCATAAAATGACCTATTGAGCCCCGAAGCAATCTTGCACAATTGCTTATGCATCTGATGAGTTGCTTGTGTCACATGGCTCTTAAATTTGACTGAGGACTGCTCAAGAGAACCGCAGGAGACTGAGCAGACCTGCAATTGTACCTCTGGTTCACTCTGTCTTTGTGCTGTCTTGCCAACAGGTCCTATATAGAAGCCCAGACCACAATAACAGGTTGTATTTAGACACTCGGGATCACAACAGCCATTTTCTTTTTCCTGCTCTAGCTACATCAGCTGCAATTCTTCATTGGCCTTGTTGCCCTTTACTTTGCCCAAATCAGCAAAGTCCCAACACACTCACAGGCTCATTTCAGTGGTCAGGCACTGGCATATGAATATAGAACCAAATATAGTTTACTCCAAGGTCTTTATAAAGGGACAAACCCTGTAATCCAGTAGTAGACACTGTCTTGTAGGAGCTATTTATTTTATATAAAGAGGGGTTATCCATGAAATGATCACTTTATGCAATAAGTCATTGGGACATGCATCTCTACAAACCTTGTCTTTTTGTCCTAAAGTAAGAAGAGCTGGAACCGTCAGCTGGATAAGTTTTTATTGATGTGTCAGTTCCAGACACATCTTTTGTGTGCTCATCTACATGACATCAGCATCTACTTATCAAAAAGAGACAAAGAAAAAAAAAACACCCAAAAACAATGTATCCTTTCCTCTCTTCCTGTTCCTGTCTTCACTTTTGACCTTCCTCATTTGGATTTTCCACTCATTTTTTGCTTTCCTGTGACTTTGTTTTGTCTCATCCTCTTTCTCCTGTCCTTGTCCTTAGGTTACAGCCCAGAGTAAGACTTTTTAAACCATAGAGTTCACTGTAAGCCAAGCATTTAACAGGGTTGTGTTTAAAATGCCATCTTAAATTATAAATTATTCATTGATATTTCTTGTAAACTTTGAGTGCTTAACCACAATATGAGCATAACCTCATGTTACTGAATTCAACACAAGTATTGTAAATAATAGAGATAGAGAGATATAAATGTTCCCAATTTAAACATTTACTCGGCTTTATCGTGGACCATGGAGGCAGCACATTCCTCTCTCAGGTATGTAGTTGAATATGCTCAAACACACCTGTGAAGCCACATCCACAGTGTGCACACCGGATTTGACTCACTCTATCAGGACATCAGTGTGCTCAGGGCAGGAACACTCAGGGGAGCGTTCACAGATAAGCAATGGAAACAAGCCACTGTTTGATCCGAGGACATACTGCTGCACTTACATCACTAAACATGACTTTCACCGGACCACAGACTGATGTTTTCTACCAGCCATTAAATAAAAATCTTACACAGATCCAGTTTTGACTTGTATATAACAGGTTCAGGACTTCTACTGATTCCCATGACTCATAACATCCTTCTTATGAACTGAACTCCCTCATCAACATTACAAGCCCTCTCCCCTTCAGCTTCAGACACACAATTACAACTAACACATCACATTCACACATCACATGCTTGGGAGTCACAGGTTTACATGCCCTAGACAGATTTATATACCTCATTTAAAAAAGGTAGGTCTCACACGACTTAGGGCTGAATGTTGAAGACCTTTAAGAAGCCGTTGTCCTCCAAGATTCATGTGTCGAAGCAGCGTCTTTGAACTCTGCACGGCACAAAATAGGCCTCTTTCTCCGCTTTTGTGTCAACTCACATGCTTGAAAATAGGACAAAAGCTCTGGCCACAAGCCTGGTCACTGTGTGTGCCAGCTGGTTACATCTGGTTTAGAGGCCACAAAGGGAGGTAGCCTTCTCCCACCTCTCAATATCAGTTACTAATCCCTGTTTCCCAGAAGTGTGTGCTTGCAAGTGCACTCCTGTCTGTGTGTGTGAATTAGACGAAAGTACAACCACTGTTTAACAGCCTAAGAGGCATATTATGAAACAGTTACGTTAGTTAAGTGTTTGATAAAAGTATGATAATGTTATTTTTAATCCTCAATTGGCGGTTCAGAAAAAAAAAATGTCAGTGTAGTCACTAAAATAAAGAAGTACATCATTTTTAAACCAATGGTTTAAATCCATGGTAAATCTGGCCTCTCATGTTGTGAAATATAAAGCATCATGTAGTAAATGTGACACACAGTATATTTCTGTCTAGTCCTGTTAGGTGATCCTGCCACACTTGGAATCAGTTGAGGAGATGACTCACTTTCATCAGTCATTTGTGCATGAGCAGCATGTAGAAGTTAGTGTTGGAGTTCCTTCCAATGGCATTTGGTTTTTAGAGGAAAACACATTTGAATTGAATGCTCTCTGGAAAATCAGCAATTTTCCTCACTGCAGTATTTCCAAGTACCAAAGAAATTATTCCCCTAAAATAAATAGAAACTTTGTAGAAGTTTCCATCTTATTAAACACTTTATCAATTTAACACTGGAAAAGCACTATACCCTGTTTGCAGTAAATCAGGTTGTGTTTAAGGCTAAATATAGCTCCAGAATTGCCCGTGTGACTAACAGAAAAAGAGTCTCCAGCTCTCCAGTCAGCACATCCAGACATTGTTTATGTATGTGGAGCAAAGTGAACAGGATGTGAACATACATTTAGTCTGGAGTGTTCTGCAGCACTAGCGGTGGTCAGTGGCAGTCAACAGTCCATGGGGGACATGATAAACCTTGTGTGTCACACTCTTACTCAACTGTGTAAACGCCACAGGACATTCTCCGTGAACTTTGATTGGTCACAAAGCTTCATCAGCATGTTCAAGTAAACAAAGAGCAGAGATGCACAGGAGTAAACCGAAGGAAGCTGTGGCAGAGAAGATTGCTTTCTACACAAATTTTTATCTGTTGGTGTTTCTCTGTTCTCTTCTCATCTTTTGTGGCACTTTTATCCACACTCTCTTTTTCAAACACACACTCTGCTCTGTGCAGCTGTTGACACACACTGATTGGGTTCATGGCTTATTAAGAAAAGTGACGATCGTATTTCAGCTTTGCTTGTTAGGAGTCAGCACTGATGTCACTCTGCCCCTTTTTTGTATTATGTAACACACACAGAGAGAGAACAGAGGCTATAAAATTATAGAGTTGGACGGGAGCCTCAGACCAGCTTTTGTGTGTGAGTTCATGTGACTTCAGTTCGAATAAACTGAAGTATTTTTCTCTGAGGTTTTGTCTGTCTCTGTGCTGTTCTATTTCAAGACAAGCCTGAAGCTGTTGATATAATGGTAAATGGTAAGATTAAAACACAATACATTCATTTTACAAAAGAATACTTTAGAGGTCTTAAGGTTCAAGCACTAGCATGGTTTAGCGATTTAATTTTGTTTATCCTGTTTACTAAGAGGTCTAAATTTACTTTGTGTAAGTTTTTGCGCTAATTAAACATCATTATTGCATTATTCATAATTTTCAGACACTCTAAAATAAAAGGGGCGATGCTTTCTTGTCACTGAGGTCATGCTGTCAGTAAAGCATTATGTTGTTGGGGTCTGCCCTTCTACTCTGCCTCCAAGAACCCTCTCACTAAATGTCACATGACAGCCTTCAAAATAAAGCTCTTGCATAACCATCAGCACCCAAAAGCAAGCAGTTGGTCTGGTAACAATGCTGCAAGTTGGATTTCTCTCTGGGGGCATGTGTTGGGTGCTTTTCATGCCCCCCAAACATTATCACTTCTCTTGTGATCTGCATCAGCTGAACACAACATGCATCCCTGAAGCATGGTGACCATTAAAATGCTTTGTGTTATTTTCATTGTTCGCTGCAAAAGATGTGCAACTTTTCACAAAATGTACATGTTATTGTTGTGAATTTAAGTGCAATTCGGTTATAAAATGGTGACAAATTCATTATTTTTGGGTGGCATTTTACAACAGCCATTTGCATCTCAGACAGTGCAGATGTTAGGGTTGCATACATGACAAACGACAATGTATTATACCAAATGTTCTTTATTTCTCAGGGTATAAAACATGCACTATACAAACAAATCCCACACCACTAATTTTAGTGTGAGCTAACCATAGCAATGCGCTCTCCTGTTACAATATTACTAATACAAAAACACTCAGTTCTCAGCTGGTGTTCCACGTGAGTGAGCTCTGCTTAAAGGGGTATCAGCCTCAAAAAAACAGTTATATCACAACAATGTCCTTTATACTTTCAGGCTTGTACGTGAAAAATCTTTGGAAACAATATGACCAATAATAATCAATTGATGCATAAAGGTTCAGATCATAAACATATACTTTGACACTCATTTCTGTCCCATTCTCAACAACCACCATGTTTGTCTGACACAATAATTCACTTTCAAATTACCCATCTGTTCCACATTACTAAGCCATACATGCCTTTCAAAATGGAAATACATTGACATATAATGACCAGCAGCCCACTGTTACTCATAGAATGTCATTAATACAGCAAATTAGCATTTTGTGTGAGTATACAAAGATATTGCCCATATTGACACACCCATACAGTGTAGATCCTCTTTAAACCATACTTATGCTGAGAAATAGGAACTAGGGGCTTTCACCAGCATCAGTATGACCTTTAGCCCACTTAATTGCACCATCGTCTCAGACAGCAGAGCCACTACAAGACAAGCTACTTATTATATCTGTTTTCCAGTAAGAAACAATGCATTTGTTATCATGAGTAAAAAGATGGACACAGTGCGCCCATTCACACAAAGTTGTAACATCTTTGGCTGAAAACCACCAAACTAACAGCTCTAGAAACATTCAGTCTCCAAATCAGATTATACCACTGCACAATGAAGCCTAAATGAAACACACACTTTTGATCACAATAAGTAACCTGCTCACACCATTTTATCCATCTACTGCAGAGTCACTCACATTAAGAAATACCAGCTGAAAATGTACAATGTTTGCCTAATAGTTCTCATCATAGAGAATATTGATGAGAAAAGACACTGGGAACAAACAATTGATAAAACTCTAGTGGTTTCCTGAAAATTGGTACAAATTTCTCTGTACAGATGCACAAATGTGAACAGAAGATCTGAAACAATATATTTTATTACTTTCAATTGCTTATTCTGAATAATATCAAAGAGCACTGCATTTATTGAAATTGCATCTTTAAAAACGATAAACTAAATATCCAGATGGATAGTTAGTTGAGACAGCTGTAAAATATGGGCTCAGTTAAGATGCATAGAAGCCCAGGCCCAGACCCAGGGTAAAATTAAAAACTGAAACATTATCTTCAAAATAAAGAGAAAACAAAGCTTTGCATTCAAATATTGAAATTAGATCTGAATTGCCATATATGGACTAAGGTACACCTTTGCTAATACCAAATTGTCACAATCAGTAACAAGTAATGAAGCTCCAGTTGTTTGTAACAAAACACTACATGCAACAAATTAGCATGAGAAAAAACGTTTTCCAGTTTTGTCCAAACGGTATTAAACAGATTAAATGACTCCAGTATATTGCTATGACAAAGGGGTCTTCTGCTTGTCCCGTACCTGTTATTAGCAGTTTCATTTACTTTGAGGTACCTCCTGTGGCACTAGGCTTATATGGTGTGTATTCTGTGGCTCCATGCTTTCAGTAGTAAATGTTATTCATGTGAAGACAAACTCCTTTTTCACTTTAGTTCTTTGTCACGCACCTGTCACAGTTTTGCTCAGCATCATTATGCCATTAGAAAAAAGGACACAGAGAGTATATTTTAAGTCACACAGCAGTACCTTTTCCACCATGACTTTGACAGACTCTTCATCTTGTCTGGGGTCTGTCTGTGTTTCTTTCGTCTCTTTTGTTTCTCTCTCAGGGACTTATGGTGGCAATAGTTCTGTATGCTTGCCAATATGGCTGTGTCAAACACTTCTTTCAGATTCTTTTGGGTCAGTGAGGAGCACTCAATGTAGGTCACAGCTCCAATCTCTGTAGCACAGTCCTTGGCCTCAGCTGGGTCTACTGGCCGCTCTCTGTATTTAGCCAGGTCAATAAGGACCTAAAAATGTCAGCACAATAATATAAGCTCTTGAGCTTCATTTAAACAGAACATTATCTGAATTTTAAATATATCCTTATAGACTAAGTCACATTTGTTCATTCAAAGTGTTTGATAAAGGTGCGAATCCAAAACACAGAAGAATGGACATTTAAAAATGTTCTCAAATCAATTATCAAAGTAACAAACCTTGACATCTTCTCTAAGGTCACACTGAGTCCCGACCAGGACTAAGGGAGCCAGGGGGGCATATCTGTGTATCTCTGGAACCCACTTTTCGGGGATGTTTTGGAACGATGCAGGGCTGACCACACTGAAGCACAGCAGGAATACATCTGCACTGGTGTAGCACAGTGGCCGCAACTTGTCAAACTCATCCTAGAAAAGTGAGAAAACAAGCAAAACGTTAGATCTACCATTAGAGCGTGAGGATATTATTTTGTCTGATAAAAACACATATGATGAAGCATCTAATGGAGAGAATTAAATCAATTACAGACTATCTTTTATATAAAGAACAATTATGAGTCTGGATGGACTAGTCTGTTTAGTTTAAAGATAGTACTCAGTTATTTTACAGAAAGCAATTCCAAATGAAATCACTTTAATTGCATAGCATGATCTTGCATAATCAAAAAACTAGCCCTATGACTTCTTACAACTCTAACATCTGGCACATGATTTGACACCCAGCTAACCCTCATCACTTCCAGTCTGTTGAAATGCATTTTTTCCTGTAAGTCAGATCATTTTTCCAAGGATTATACTTCTGACTAATGAGTCTGCTTCATCTTAATGTTTATTCAGGGTTTAGGAAAAGAAAAGGTGTAGCATAAAAACAACACCACCAAATCACCAACCTGTCCAGCCGTGTCACAGAGCTGCAGTCTAACTGGTTGCCCATCTACTGATACTACCGCTAGACACACAGAGACAAATGACAAAAAAAGACATTTATAGTTTTGTCAAAACATTTAAGGTTATAACTCACATATTTGCTTTAGATTAAGTCAATTATGATTATATTTAATTAATTGGTATAAATAATTGTAGACAGTGCAGAGATACGTATGAATTCATGTAAAGGACAAGTGCTTGAGGTTAACATGGACTGAAAAAACATGGTGATTGATAGGCCTTCTACAAAAAATATAATAAAAAGTACCTCTAAACATTTAAACAGGAAGCAGAAAGAGGGAGAAAGGAGCATTTTAAAGCAAGACTTTGTATCTGTGTACCTTAGGTAAAAGATGGTGACCCTTCTTTTTAAATACACATTTATCCCACAGTGTAACTCACAGTTCCAAGTGCCTACCTGAGAAGTTGTCAAACGCAGTTGGGATGTACTCAGTGGGGTACCCATTGGTGGTGTAGCTGACCACCAGGCTGGTTTTGCCCACAGCCCCGTCTCCCACTAACACACACTTCACCCGCCTTTCAGTAGCCCCTGGTCCCGCTGACCCTGCCCCGGACCACCGCGTCCTCCCCGAGCCCCTCTCTCGGCTCCGCAGCCTTCTCGGCGGCACTGGCGGAGCGGGGGACACATGTACCGACATGTACCCCCCCTCTCCCTGCGGAGACATTTGGTACGGAGAGGACGGTGACATGAAGAACGGGAAGCCCGAGGAGGAGGTTCAATCCCGGTGTGAGACGATTTTTACATCCACCATTCTGTGATCTGGGTTGTCGATTTACTTGTTTTGTTTTCGCTTCCTTTTAATTTTCATGATTGAAACCCAAGAAGCAGGTCCTTTTCACCCAGCACTCTTCAGAATAAAGAGGGAGTCCACTTCACGCGCCATGGTAGGTCTTGGACAGAGAAAAGTGAAAAGCATGCACCACTCCGGCTGTCCCGTCAGCAGTGGACACTAGACCCGTCCCAAACCTCCTTTTTTCAAATGACATCACCGTGAGACTGAGAGAGAGGAGAGAGTTTGTTTATTATCAGGCCAACAATCAACATAACATTTAACTCAGACTTGTCCTTCTCTTTTAATACGTTTGACTTTCGTTCATTGTTTACTTTTACAATGAGCTGGTAATCAAAACAAAACTTTTAAATGAGGATATTGCCAGTTTTCTAGCCACACTCAATTTAAACGAGACCTTTTGGCGCCATCTTGTGTCAAAAGTCAAACAGTAGGAACAAAATTCACTTTGGGTTCGTGTTTCTCTCCGAGCACAATTGCCAGGGCACCGATGCTACATGTGTTGGTTACACAGTTATACCTGTGTTTACATGTCTTGTGAGATATATTCAGACTGAGAATATCGCTTTAACAGAAAGTTGCGGGTTTATCCAGTGACAGCATGTCCTCGGCGGAGGTTGTCTTGGGTTTCCTGGAGGAGGCGGAGCCATGGCGGCTTTTTTCTCCTCAGTTCCCCAGTAAAGTTGGAGGAAAACCGGCATGGCTGAGCCAGAAAGGTCTGCCGTCTCTGTCCGAGCTGGAGTGCGAGATATGTCATCTGCCTATGACTTTCCTACTGCAGGTTGGTGTGGATAATGTTTCTTTTTATGAAGTGTAAATTATAAACCACTACAGAAAGACGTACTTAAGTGGACAGAGTTGGGATTAATGCGTTACAGGAACTGTCATTGCATTATTTCGTGACAGTCGTGAGTTAATTGCATGTAATATTGTAAATATATGTACCTAGATAACTTTTTCTTTTGTTCTGCAGGTATATGCACCTTTATCTGGTCAAGACAAATGTTTTCACAGAACTATCTTCTTGTTTTGCTGCAAAACCCCTGAGTGCTACTCTCACAATGACAATCGCTGTATGAAAGGTAATTCCGACTAAAGAATTCACTATAGCATTAATATAGCGTCACTTACTGTTGTGTTTCAACTGCTTTTGAGAAGATTTTGTTAAACATGAAGGTTTCGTTTTTCACCTTTCAGTTTTCAGAAGCCAAATGCCACGGAAGAATGATTTCTACCCTTTTGACCCTCCACCAGGTAAATATATTATTATTAATTTTTCGTGTCATTTTCTATTCTTATTCTTATTTCAGCTGTTCCCTTCATGGGTTGTCACAGCAAATCATCTACCTCCATTTAGCCCTATCCTTTGCACTATGGTAATAATTATTTACGTCTACTGGTGTTCAAATTTTAAACTTTTAAACTTGTTCTTCTCAGAGGATGAACCCCCCTCTGAACCATACCAGGGTCATAGTGTGTTGCCAGTATCAGGAGTTAAACTGTGCTGGGTGTGTGGTTGTCCAGGCAACAAATCATGCTCCCGCTGTCACTCTGTAACCTACTGTGGAAAGCATCATCAAACCATTCATTGGAAACACTCACACAAGAGGGAGTGTGGCTGTCAAGGTGTGAAATTTAACTATAGAACTATTTCTTCTGCTGTAAAAAATCATTTAATAATGCCTAATATACTGTACAATTGTTTATATCCATACAGAAATGTCAGGTGTCACCACGTCTCTCTTACTCTTTCCTGAGTTTGAGCTTGTCACAGAACCTGAAGAAAATCAAAAGACTGACACAAAAGAGACTGACACAATAAGGAATAAAGAAGGGATAAATACTCAGAGTAATTTGGATGTAAATGATGTTTCCTTAGCAGAAAGTAAGTACAAAACTAACTGGTATAAGCCATTTGAGCTTAATAGATCATAATACACATACCTCCTTACATTGTCTTCAGCACTAGCAGAAACAGACTTGGAAGAGATGGCTATGCATGAGACCGAAGACAACAAGGTGTTTCAGAGGTTTAAAAAGAGGATTGCTCCAGAGCCCCACCAGGTAAAATATATCAGCAGAAAACAAGTGAAATTAGCGAAATTTGAACATGGTTTCCTTTGAATGTTGATCACTTCCTCATACTACATCAACTTCAGGTGGTGCGTTACAGTAGAGGGGGCTCCCCTCTGTGGGTCTCTGCTCAGCACATCCCTTCAGAAGATGATATACCAACGTGCTCCTGTGGCTCTAAGCGAATGTTTGAATTTCAGGTAGCTACAAACAAAGCTTTAACTACTATTACTATACCATAGGTTCTTAAAAGTAACATTTTTGTGTTATATATGCTGCTCTGGATATTTAAATTATGTATATTTTTTATCTTTAGGTAATGCCCCAACTGTTAAATAGTCTGTGTGTGGACACAACAGGAGCAAGTATTGACTGGGGGACCGTAGCAGTCTTTACGTGCTCAATGAGCTGTAACTGTGATGACTACAGTCTAGAGTTTGTATGGAAACAAGACTTCACAGCAGATGAACACTCAGTAATTAAACCTCAAAATTAATCCATTGCTGCTAGAGGTCTGGGTAGTCTCATCTTAGATATGGATCATAATCAAATCAAAACATTTTTGTTGCTTCCTTAGTTGCTCACACACCTCTTTAGTGAGTCTATCAAGAAGTGAAAGTTTTGAAACTGTTTTAATTTTTGTAGAAAATAAGAATTGTTGACACTCCAAATACCTCAAGACAGACTTAACGTAAACAACGTAATTTATTTTTCATTGTGAGGAACTGATATTACCTGCTTTAAAAATTAAATTTCACAAACACCTTTTGTAAACTACAACTAAACCTGTATTAGCAATGGTTGAGACAAATATAAACACTTCATCAGAAAGGCCCTACAGATGCATTAGAATTTACAGGATCATTTTTATAAGTGACTGGGCTTTCTGGTGCTCAATATAAAAATGTGCATATGAGAAATAAAGTAGCCAATAAAATGTAGTCTTTGATGCCACTAGGAAAACATAAGGAAAAACATAACACATCTTTTCATTAAATTGTATTTTAGTGCTTTAAGATACAAGTGAATTTCGCAAGAAGTACATTTCTTTTGCAACCAGTCTGTGATCCTAATCTGTCCTTTTAAAATTTACTTCTGAAATCAAAACATAATCATGAATAAATTGTAAAAATACTTTCTAGATCTAAACACAGAACAGTTTAAGAGTTAAAAGTGACATTAAAAGTGTGAATTTCAGATAAATGGGGCACTGTTTCAAAATTTAAGAGCAGTCAACATTGCCTCTGAACTTACCTTTACATAACTTTGAATAACAGTTTCTAAATCAGTGAACTGAAAATAAACCAAAAACATATCAAAGAAAGGCTCAAAATCCAATGTATCAAACTCTGAATTGTTTACAATAAAAAATTGCCCAAGACAGGCTGCTTTTCTAACCATTGATATTTTACATTTTACTTTACAGTCTTATGTACAATCAGGGCTGTGGGATAAAGTTTAAAAAAAATGATAAAATGGTATCCCTGTACAGCTCTGTAGCAGTCCACAGAGGTCAACATACTGATGACACTTCACTATGGGATAAAAAATAAAAAACAACTAATGTAAGATGGTAAAAGCAGCAGGTGTAGGTACTACGTTGTCTTCCGGAAGCCTTTAAGGATAGGATAAATGTTTTCAAATGCCTCATAGATCTCTGCCCTCACCTTTGCACCTGGAAAAAGCAAACAAACAAAAAAAAAAAAAAACACCATTATTTTAAGAATTACCCAAAATGTTAAAGTGTGTTGAATGATCTCCTACCTGTCAGTACAACTTTCCCAGAAACAAAAATGAGAAGAACAATTCTAGGTTTGATCATTCTGTAAATTAATCCTGGGAAGAGCTCTGGTTCATAACTGCATAATGATGAAAAAAAAATTATACACAAATTTATGGAATTTGAGATTGTGCAGAGAATTTGAAAAGAGAAGAATCAGTGACTATCATTTACCTGCTAAACTGTTGGTGAGTAAGAACTAATCCTTCCAAACGAATAGGAAACTTCACATCACAACTGCCCACCATATTCTGAATTTTGAAGTCCAAGAATTTGGCAGGAAATCCCAGTTTCTGCACAACACGAGCATACTTCCTGGCTGCTAATCTTGACTGCTCTTCACTAAAAAGAACAGATGTAAAAATGAGAAATGCATACTGCGAAGAGAAAGCTCTGAAATATTTGTCAATATGTGATCAAATTTGCCAGCTCACCTCTTTGCACCAGTACAGACCATCTTCCCAGAGCTAAAGATGAGAGCCGTGGTCCTGGGTTCTCTTATTCTCATAATAACAGCAGCAAAACGCTAAGAGGGTGGAGAAAACAAACATGTTGAGGATTTGAATATCACAAACAAAGGTGCAATGGTGACTAATGAGAGTAGCATGTTCCAGCCTCACTTTAGGGTTGTACTCTGCATTCCTGGCTCTAAGAGCAATGGTCTTCAAATCCAGTTTACAACCCAGGTTGACAGTGGATACAATGTTTCTGGCAAAGAGATAAAACAAGGTAAGAGATGAGAAATCATAACAAATGAGTTAAACTTCAACAATATTTGAAATTAAATGATTTAATAATAAGTTATAGATTTCTGACATTTTTCATCTAAATTGTCCATGTGCTGAAATAAGACTTCAAGAGATTAAAAATAAAAGTATTTTAGATGCAGAACATACTGTAGCTGGGGAACTATTCCAGAACTCTCTGAAGCTGGTGTGGCGGGTGTGATCGGGGTCATCGGTGTCAGTGGGGTGTTGTATAGTGGAGTGTTTCCTGGTAAAGCTGTGGTGGTTGATCCTGCAACAGCTTGTGAATGGAAAAGCTGAGGAGTTTGGCCCGAAGTCCCTGGGAGCCCTGGAAAATGAGGAAAGGTGACAGTGTGGTTTGATAATTTTAACGTTTATGTATGAAGCCATACACTCTAGAGATTCGATAGATTTAATGGATAGCTCTGTGTTATACCTGCATTGGCCTGTTGTGCCTGTTGCTGTTGTTGCTGCCGCTGCTGTTCTTCCAGAATAGAGAGACTATTTGTGTTTTGCACTGGCTGTGGTGTCAACCCTGAACCATATGGCATCATGGGACTAAACATCGGCATGACTGGGGTCATGGCACTCTGCACAGGGAAACGTCAAAAATAACAGTCAAAATGTTCACTATTAAATATTTAGACAAATACACATGGTGTAATGTATTAAGACATAAATGTAATGAGTAAAGCAAATTCATTTGAATTCCACTGCTAACAAAATGTCATATAACTCATGCAACATAAAAAGTCTTGCTACACAGCTATAAACCTCTGATATATTAATTAAATTAAATGTGCAAGTTCAAAAATGTTAGGTTACCGGGGAAGCCAACCCCTGAAAAGGAGGTATACTGTTGTTCTGGTCCATCTCTGCAGGTGTCAGTCACCTGTGGAGATTTGATTTAAGTGGTTGGTGCCACGAACCAATTCACAAATTGCACCGCAGATAACTCTTCTTGTTACCACTCTCCAACAGACAGACCTACGAAAGATGGAGTGGGGTAAACGTATTAGAAATCATCCTCCACTTCTTACCAAAGCTTTATGTATTATGCCCAGAAAACTTGTCGCTGCGTCGGTGGCGCGAACACGTTTTGCCAATTTCTACAGTTATGGTGATCTTGCATTTCCCTTATAAACTGTAGGCCACGTTTGACATAATGATGCTGAAACGTTATTTTAAAAAAAAAAGCTGTTAATTTCGGCGATTCGAACACTGAGTAGTAAAAATGTCAAAAGCAATGGTTAGGTGCTGAGCTAAGATTAGCATCTTTAGCTAAGACAAAGTGCTTAGCAGTGAGCGAGTCTTAACGAACAATTCATACATTTGTAAGAGTTTGAATTAATATCACCAAATAACTTACACAAGCGAACCCTCTTCACACCCCCAAAAACGAACTAACTTGATTCAGTTCGGTATTTGTAATGTCTTCAGTCCTTTCTTGGCGATCATGAGCGGGATCTACTTCCGGAAGCAGACACTTTATTTCCGCTGCGTCACAGGTCAGCCAGACAGAGCAAAGATGGCGTCGCTGAGTGACAAATCAGTTTGGGACGAAGTCGAAGATGGAATCGGCGAAGAAGTGTTAAAAATGTCTACAGAGGAGATAGTTCAGCGTACTCGTCTCCTCGACAGTGAGATAAAGATAATGAAGAGCGAAGTTCTGAGAGTGACCCATGAACTTCAAGCTATGAAAGATAAAATCAAAGAAAACACAGAGAAGATAAAGGTGAACAAAACCCTGCCGTACTTGGTTTCCAACGTGATCGAGCTTCTGGATGTGGATCCAAATGACCAGGAGGAGGACGGGGCCAATGTGGACCTGGACTCTCAGAGAAAAGGAAAGTGCGCAGTCATTAAAACTTCGACCCGGCAGACCTATTTCCTACCGGTAATCGGTCTAGTGGACGCGGAGAAGCTCAAGCCCGGAGACCTTGTGGGTGTCAACAAAGACTCCTACCTGATCCTCGAGACTCTGCCAACCGAATACGACTCCAGAGTCAAGGCCATGGAGGTGGATGAGCGCCCGACAGAGCAGTACAGCGACATAGGAGGGCTGGATAAGCAGATCCAGGAGCTGGTGGAAGCAATTGTCCTGCCTATGAATCACAAAGAGAAGTTTGAAAACTTGGGCATCCAACCACCAAAAGGAGTCTTGATGTATGGTCCACCTGGCACAGGAAAGACCCTCCTGGCTAGAGCTTGTGCTGCTCAGACCAAGGCCACCTTCCTAAAGCTGGCTGGTCCACAGCTGGTCCAGATGTTCATTGGAGATGGTGCCAAACTGGTCAGGGATGCCTTTGCTCTGGCGAAAGAGAAAGCCCCATCCATCATCTTCATCGATGAGCTGGACGCCATTGGGACCAAAAGGTTTGACAGCGAGAAGGCTGGAGACAGAGAGGTGCAGAGGACCATGCTGGAGTTGCTTAACCAGTTGGATGGATTTCAGCCCAATATGCAGGTCAAGGTAAGGATTGTTCCAGTAAAAATGCAATTAAATGCCACTCATCCAATATTGGCAAAGATTTAACATAATTCTCAATTATTTTATCTTAAATGCTGCAGACCAAAATAAAAGTCTAGTCTTGAGTAAAAAGTAGTGACCGTAATATACAGTGTAACTGCATGAAATTATTTTTTTTAGGTTATTGCTGCCACCAACAGAGTGGACATATTGGACCCAGCTTTGCTGCGTTCTGGACGTCTTGACAGAAAGATCGAATTTCCCATGCCAAATGAAGAGGCCAGAGCTCGCATCATGCAGATTCACTCCCGTAAGATGAATGTCAGTCCTGATGTTAACTACGAAGAGCTTGCGCGCTGCACCGATGATTTCAACGGAGCCCAGTGTAAAGCCGTGTGCGTGGAGGCTGGTATGATCGCACTGCGCCGCGGGGCAACAGAGCTGAACCATGAAGATTACATGGAGGGAATCCTGGAGGTCCAAGCCAAGAAGAAGGCTAACCTGCAGTACTATGCCTGAGTGCAGCACTTGTTTCTGTGTTTGAGTACTTCATTGTTAAAACAGTTGTGTGAGCATTTTCTGATTACCTTGAGTTAATCAAATAAATTGACATTTCTTTATTAAACGAATGTTTTTGTTTTATTTTGCTAGGTCTTGCTGCATAGCTTAGTTGCGCAAGTCATTGGGCCAGATAAGTTACATTTCTGAAAAGGTTTCCAAACATTTGTGTCACACAATTTTCTTAATAACCCAGTTTCTTTCTGTAAATATTCAAATATGTTTAGAAGGGACAGTTTAATTGCATCTGCACAGAATCAGTTATGCAGATACTAAAAATGTTGAAGGAAAATACATTTTGTGCATGCAATTATGTTGACAAAATCTACATAAAACTATTTCATATAGTAAAAGGGTAAAGTAAATGTGTTACTGATTTTACTGCATAATACTTTTAAGATGAAAACTGTTTATTTCCTTTTGAAGCGGAGACATTTTAACATATATATATGACCAAGTGAAGGAAAGTGACTGGCAGCCTTTTGTAAGATCTGCATGGCTTTCAGTCCCAGGACATGTCATATGCATTGGTTATCGATAAGAACTTAGAGGAAAGATGACTGTTCACTTAAAGCAGGCTCGGCAAACAACAGGGTAAACTATTCACTTTAACTGTACATAAGAACAAGCCAAGAACATGCAGAATGAGCCACAGGTCTATTTAATGTTGAAGAGTGGAAAATATGGCACACAATAATGTGATGTTTAATTCTTTATATTTATTACAAATGTAAAAAGAATACAGAGTATTTCAATGTGATAACTGCCAAAGAAAGTTTACCCCTTCTGCAGAAAGACCGCTTTTTGTTTCTTAAAACAAGTGCACATATTTAAAACACAATGGTCACAGCAGGTCAACAGCACTAAGACCTAACCTCATTTCTGGACCATCAACCTTGTTTTAAGAAAACTGCAAAGGACCCAAATAAATGTGGAATTGAGAAATGGCAGCAAACCAAGAATAGAGCAACTCTTAGTCCTTTCTTAGTGGAATTGTCTGCTCATTCACACCCTCTTTGGTGATGACACAGATCCGAAGAGCATCTCCAGTGTACACATCTCTTTCTGCAGCTGAAATAAAGACATCTTTGACCAGCTGAACTGCCTTCTCCTGTGTCAGGGGAAGATGCTGAACACCCTCCATGTTCTTGAAACCAATCTGAGGAAGAAAATGTACATTTAAACATAAGCTAAACAGCCGCAATACATCTATGAGAGATGGATGTAATTAGAGAGAGATGTAAGGAATGTGTATGTGTACCTGGTTGTCTAGAAGTGGCTGTAGCATTGCACTGGCAGATCCTCCCGCCTTGTAGGTGTCTCTCTGGTAAGATCCTACTGGGTCAAAACTATAGACAGCACCTTTGCCTATAATATAGATTTCAAAAACTGGTTATACACTGTGTTCATAGTAGAAGAAAAAATTGTGAAAGAATTGTTGTTTGTGCTTCTTCTAACAAACAATAAGCACCATCACAGAGTACAATAAGTAGCTACCCTCTTCATCCAGTCCACCAATGATGTTGTACACATAGTAAGGGAAAAAACGCCTGCCATACAGGATGGTGGATAACATGGCTGCAATGGCTCCACATGTCATTATCTTGTTGTTAGAGTGTTTGTACATCTAAGAAAAGAGAAAGTGAGTGAGAGTGTTAATAACAAAACAAGGATTTAGGATGATTTAGATTCAGCTTTAGACACTTTAACAGAAAACATAAGGGCAGGTGAAAATAAACAAACCTTTAGCCTGGCATCAATAATTTTAGTCAGAGTCAAGCAGTCACCATGGAAACCACTGCAGCCGATGACAGTTGTATCGGTGCTGTAAGGAAAGGCATGTGAACCCAAGCACACAATAGCTTAAAATTCAAGGGATGTGAAGAAAACTGAAGCGGCCATATACAATGACAGCTTATATTGCTAATATATGAAAGGATTTGAGCGTGTCAATGACGAATTGTTTTAACAGCTTGATGGAAAGGCGACTTTCTGTTTTGTGCAGTGACTAAGCACTTACAGCTTGTAGCATTTTGGAGAATCGCGGCTGTGGATCGAGTAGCCTTCACTCAGTCGGGTGTCTGAAGCTACAATGGCGAAATCTTCTCCGGCAACAGCTAAAACAGTCCTGAATAATACACAAGTCACACATATTTGATCAAAACATTAACTCTTATAAAACAGAACTCTTCTGTTGTCCCAGTCTGTGTGCTGTCCCTAAGTTAAGCTAAATGAAGCTATAGATTCGAAACCGAAACAGCTTTCCCGTGTTATATCTCTATTATTCAGAGACACGAGATGTAGACACGGCAATGCAAGAAATATAAGCTACTCTTCTGCATATTAATCACCCAAACTCGATTCAGAAATCGCAAAAATATACTCGCTTTGTCTTAGCTGTAATCTTAACTAGCTTGTTAGCACATCCGGCTAACTGTACGGTGGAATGAAATACATACCCTCCATTAAAGGCGTAAGGTGAGAAACGATGCTCCACTGGGCCTGTGTAGTGGTAATCTTTCATTTTTCCAGACTCTCCAAAGGTGAGAGATGAGAGCATTTTCGTAACTTCGTTTATTCTTCCGTTAAACTCGCTGTATCACTGCAATATGGCAGCCTCTTCTTTTACCAAAGCGAAGTCCAAATAAACAAAGACTAATGTGAGCAGTGCCCCCTACGGCCAAGTGGTGTATAGTGATTTGTTTTATGGTTTATTTTTAGGTTGTGTGTTTTTATTAATAGTCTTTGACAGTTTTTAATAAATGATACATACAACATCCCAATCATTAACTGTGTCTTGTCATCATCATCCTTGTCATGCCAGTAGGCACATAAGGCCTTGAATTGTGTCTTGTAACCTGTAACAAATGTTCACTAGATAACAAATAGTTTACCTTTTATCATTTATTTTTATTACTGTATAAAATATCTAAAAATATAAGGGCCACAGTTCATTCTGTGGTACTGGTTTTGTACTAGGTCAGACTAACTGGACACAGAAAATAGCATTTGCAGTAATTTGATAAGCATTTTATTGAAAAAAAATAGAAAACAACTTCAGTGCATTCACACTATCATTTTCATCAATTATTAAATTCATTAGGTAAAAAAAATCAAGAAACGTTTTCAGGCAATGAAGGCAATACCATGATTTTCTTTTCAAAATCATGGACACCAGGCTTCATAACTTATGTAATCCAGACTTTAATACCTAAACATCATTATTTAACACAATTGTCTTCACAGCAACAATGTGTTTTTAAAACACTTGGCCTCAAAACTTTTAAAATATATTGTCTTCAATTCAGTTCATAAAGTTCCAACATTAAACAGGACAAAATCCCTTACTGTACCGTAATAGTACACCCACCCCACTATGTAACCCTGAGAAATGAGGCAGGTTGCTAGTCTTGGGAAAGCAAGCACCTAACTTGAACCAGTTGCATCAATAACTTTGCACTTATCTGATACACACTACATTTATATTGAAATTTAAAAGGCTCATGTGAGTTTATAGCAGCACAATTGTACTCAGTGGCTCCAATGTGTGTTTCTTTATATAACATTGTACATCACTATGCCCAGTGTGACATAAAGACAAAATAACAGGGACACTATTTTAATGGGTTGCCCATTTATAACCAGCAAAGAAATGCCAAATTAATTTCTTTTTACAAACATGTGAGGTATAAAGACTGTTGGAAAAAACAAAACATTTTTCACAATAAAATAGCTAAGCGCCTGTATCACATACTATTAAGTCTAAACAGTAGTCAAGACAGATTTCAGTTTTTGTTATTTAGAAACAGAGGCAAGCATGATGTGGTTTAGTTTTTACTAATATGAAAACTACCCCAAGGAGTTATATGCAGAATATGGTTAATGATGGTTCTGTCATTTATGAGCTGACTTGGACTTTTTAGGTGTTTTGGCTCCCCCTTTCTTCTTGGGTGTGGTGAAATCTCTGTCACAAACCTCACATAACCACAGACCTATGAGAAAATATTTTAGGGATAAAAACATAAAATAGAAAGCCAGACAAAAACAAATTTGAACTGACATTTTTAAGTACATTTGCTTGAATAATTTACTGACCAGTTGGTATGCTGTCCATTCCAACACAGAATGTGTGATATCCTCGATCACAGTGGTCACAGAACATCATTTCGTCCTCATGGTGGGGCTGCTGGCACACAGAGCACGTCTTACACTCCATGCACTGCCAGTGGTATGTCTGGATCACACACACCAGCTCTGCACTCATGTCCAAGCAGGACGGGTGGCCTGTGGTATATGTAAAAAACCACCATGAAAACAAAAATAACTATTTTATCTTTATATACAAGAGTGGCATTTATTCACTGGGGTAAATGAAATGAATCATTTCCTACTATTAAGCAAGTACCAAAATACATTTTCAAATATGCATGAGAAATTCTCCCCATTTAAACTGTTAAAGTTACACAATACAAACCATGAATTAAAAAGTAACTATTTCAAACTTTATATTGTATGGACTTGAGCATGTTCATAAATGGTTTAGATTCTAAATTTTTCATCTTATGCAGATTAGGCAAACTTACCACTATTATCACACTGGGAGCAGTGAATGAGAGCCTCTGGCTTGCCTTTCTTGTTTGCTTCTTTACCCTTCTGGCAAATGCCACATATAGCATTGGGAATGATCTTAGGCTGCAAGGTAGAATAATGCTATAAAATGTGAAATGTGTCATTGTTTTGCTATTTACACTACCATCATGATCATACGACAAAACCAAAAATTCTGTAACATCATGTACACTGAGTGTAGTGGAGATTTGGCTTTCAGTATATTAGTATATAATTTTAACAGCGTACTTTCACAAAATCAAAACTTCTATTACTCCTGCCAGTTTGAAAGCAAACTTTTATTTGAATTGGTATATAAATACGGACATCTAAAAGTTTCTGAAGCTCATCTGAGTAGGACAGAGATTAAAGAAAAAGGCAGAAATGCTTAGGGACAGCAAAATGAATTTGTCACAAACGGCAATATAGACATACTGTCTATACCCAAACAACTGGGGCAAAAATCTCAATATATTCATGTCTTTTAATTAAAAGTAGTCCAAAACGAGTGGCCAAAAGCTGTACTTATCTCAGAATTTATAGTTCATACTTTAAATGAATGTGACATTTTTTAATGTGTCCCCAGCAAGACGTAGACAAAACTAGGCAAACGCTACAGACACAAAACAATGGACTCAATAAAAGACATGACAATGGTGAAGATTTATGAGAGGCAAAGCAGGGAAAAGACAAACACAGCAGCGCAAAAGGAAAACACACAAGAACTTGGATGTCAAATGAATCCCCTGTGCACATTTTGAACAAAACAATTTCTATGCACTTTTAAACTACGTACTTCACCATTTAATGAAAATTGTCCATAATTCATGCTTGTCTTGCAAGATCACAAAAAATCCTGTGATAAGATCACCTCTAAACTAGCAATATAAGGCCAGTGTAGGTAATAGGTGTCTTCACAGGCATAGGTATATATACTACCTTTGTATCTTTTATAAAGTTCTGTAAAAGGTGTGCATAAATGTATAGGAAATCTTTACTTCAGTCTCTTGTATCACACAGCAGCTATGCTGTATATATTGTTACAAATAGACACCAATGTACAGTATGTAGAGGCACTGTTAAACAACTTTATCGGCTAAACACATTAAAACTATAGCTACAAGATGTTTTACAATAAGGGACTTGAATGATTTATTATGTTAGAAACGATATCCTGGCCTAGAGTGCAGTAAAATAAAACCCCAATGAGGACAGCAAACCCTTAGGATGAAGAAGACTTTCTGCAATAGATCTATCTCACATGAAAGCGGGCCACACAGATGTCAACTATATATATTTTTCAATATATAATTTTGCAAAGTTCTTTTAAATCATTGAAACATTGAGCTACACTATTTAGAATTCCAAGAAACTCTGTAAACGGTCTGTAAAACGGCCTATTTCTGAGCCCAAAACTAATGTGCAAAATAAACTTTATGAACTGGGATGTTCATATTAATATAACATTGGGACCAGTTTTAAAACTAAAACTCGCCCATTTCACAAAGCTGAGCTGAACTAAACCTGGACTATATTTGTTTTCTTTTGCAGTGTGCTGTTAAAGTTTTCAAAGAACAATTGTTAAACTTAAAATAACCTCATATATTAGCGCATATGTCATTTAAGTAAAACCTTTGCTTCAGCCGAGGTTTTGAGAAACCTAGGTTTATGTAGAGTCCAAACAGAAGCACACATTTTGTGTAGTTAAGCTCAGCAACAGTGCAAACGTAGTAAACATTTCATGTTATGTCATTGATGTCCTTCAGTTATTAACAGTACATCAAGTGGTGCATGAACAAAGAATGTTATAGTAATACATACTCAACACTTATACGTTATCTGTGGTATTGCCTTTTTTATACAACCACAAAATGTGGTTTGTATTTGCTATATTATATCATAGTGAAAGAAAAACTAGCAGCCATAAACATCCATTCACTTGCCTTGGAAGTATTCATGGAGAGACAAGAGGTATGTTAAAAACATTCAAAAAGTAAAATTCAAATTTTGTACTGAAAAACAAGAAAGTGCAGTGAAAAACACGTTCCTTTAAAATGTTATTGCTCACAGTCTGGTAGAAAAAATAAACCCGAGTGGCAACTTTAAAACAAACAATGAAGACCCCCTGTGGTGGATTGTGTGGACCAGACAGTCCCACTTGTCCCAGCCGAAATGCTGACAAAGTGGAGAAGCCGGAATAAAGCGAGGAGAGCTAGGGAGGGTGTCGGGATGGATGGAGTGAGGAAGTGGTAGTATAAGAGAGAGGAGGAGGGGGTAGAAAAGTGCTGTTGTTGTTGTTGGAGAAGAGTTCAGTTGTTTTTGTCCTCTACCTTGTACCCTGCGGTGGCTTTGTGGGAGGCAGAATGGCGATGGCTGTCTTTGCTTTGTGTAGATGCCCTGTCTTTGGTCTTGGACCTATGGCTTTGTCCACCCCCTCCCTCTTGGCTCTCCACATCTGAGGTGTTGCCAGAAGAACTGTCCTAAAGAAAGAGAAATAAGATGTTAAAAAAAAAAGTTGTTAAAAAACTTTTAAGGTACATTTGCCTATGCAAGATCAAACAGGTAAGGTAACAAAAAAATCTCAATTTAATGTCTTACAGACAAATTCTTTCTTTTATCATCCTTGCCATCCTCTGCATCATCCGAGTCTGGCTCTGAGTCCAGGGCAGGGAGCTCCGGATCCAGTGGTGGCTCAAACAGAGCAGTGTTTAATGGCAAATATCGCAGCTCATTGGGAGAGTACCTGTCAAACATAATGACAAGCTAAGCTAGGTTGATGTGTTAGACTGTAAAAGAATGTTGTATGTGAAATTTACCTTTTGTAGTATTCTTGGAACTGTCCTGGTATAAGAGCCACAGGATAGGGTCCAGTCCGGGTCAGTTCTGGAGCCAAAACCTTGAACCTGCCCTGGGGCACCTGAATAATCTGAGACAAAACACCAAAACTCTGTAAACTTTAAAATTTACAACATCGTCTAAACACAACTAAACACATTATGATGAATATACATGTGTCTGAAGATCAAAGTAAGCTCTTCTTTCCTCCATTCGCTCCCTGTTGAAGTTACTGTTGAACTCGGCAGCCTTTTTTGCAGCTTTCTTTATGTACTCTGGAACTTTGCTGGCCTCAACTTTCTGAGGGTTCTGTTGCTGCATTTGCTACAAAAAGCAAATGCATCCTTGTTTTTAATGTGGTCGATATATATGAACATTGTGTCATAACAACATTATAAAAATATTGTCATTTGTTTTTTAGTACTTACAGAGTACTCTTTAGCTATTCTCTGACGTTCCCTCTCCTGCAGGATGACAGAGTATTCTGAGTGTTTAGTGGGATATTCTTTGATCATGAGATCTATCACCTCATCACTACGCAAAGCCGTAAGACCTTGAAAAAGATAAAAAGCATTGAATTGTACCATCACAAAGAAAAAAAATGAAATGATGAAATTAAAAACACAGCTGGGAAGTGGTTCATTCCTACCCAGCGTACACTGCGTCTCTGTGATGACATTCTGTTCACGCAGGTATAACTTTTCTTTATGGGATAGGTCTCTTCTCTCCATATCTACCACATTACAAAACGAGATAAGGCATTGATTGTCATCAAGCACTATGAGAACACATAAAGCCAAGGGAGAAACTAAAGAAGCTTTGTGGCAAGCTCCACGTACCAGGATACTTCCTCTTGAAGGATGTGACTCCTAAGTACTCGCTGACCTGTTCCTGCAGCATATAGTACTCCCCTGTGTCATCCGGAGGCCACTTGTATTCAGTCAAATTTTCAGCTGGGAAATACGTAGGCCTGGACAGACAAAAAGGTGAGAAAAAAAGTTCAACTATCAACCATAATAGCTTCTGTTCTGTTCTGCATGTTTCATACAACCTTTAACAGACTGAGAACCTACACAAACCTATGGCAGAATTTACATCAGTGTTTACCCAAGCTCCTGGATGGAGGTGTCACAGCTCCGAGAACTGTCCCCAGACCCTGTCCTCCGTCTCTTTGGAGGCTGGCTACCATCATTGGACTCCTCTTCAATGACATCCTCCTAAGCAACAAAATAATCATTATGACCCAATCATAACAACGGCAGTTAGTATTTACTATAAAAGGTTAAATATCGGCACATATTTCTAAACCTCTTAAAATATTTCACAGTATTTTTTAAAACGAAGTTAATGGAAAAATGCTTTCCTTAATAACTACTATTGGAATCTGGAACACGTCTTTTACTGCATATTTACATACTATTTCAGTTTATTTTTTTGTTTTTGTTTTTTTGTAGAAATTAAACCTGGCTCCATTTATTACAAAAAATATACTTCCAACCTAATAACTATTTACTCACCACAGGCAAGAAAGTTTCGGACCTGCCAGACTTGTGAGCCAGGGACGTAAAACAAAGGGGTGTGCTAATGTTGCTAACCACATAGCCAAATAACAAAAATAGAAGTTAGCCCAATGAAAGCTAACTTCAGAGCCCAAAGGCACGCGACACTTTAGCTACCAAAAAATAACGTGTTTTATACAGACTATAAATATTACCTTTATAGACTGTGCTCCTGGGGTGGCGGGATTGCTGTCGCAGGGCGGCCTGATGGGAAGTATAGCTGCCATATTTAGAGCAAAAGACCCTAGCTGCTAGCATTAGCTCTGCTGCAGCAAGAGCAGAGCTCGGTGCGGGGTTGCCAGATCTGTAACGCAACTGTCTTTGGTGATCGTTAGGGTCGGTATGTAACAAATAAAACACACCAAGTTATGTGTTAATTTTAAACCACAATATAGTATTGTTCCTCCCAAATACATCAACAATATAATATTTACATTTTATAAGACTGCATTTATGTTTGGTTTAGCGACTAAACTCTCCAAACCAAGTCTGTAAAAACCGTAGTTAAAACGCGTTAAGGGGTTGCCATAATTTTAAACTCAAAACAGTCAATCATAGTGAATTTTATTTTGAAACGAAAACTCACTCGTACCGGAAGTCTTAGGGAAATCAGCTGGAATCCGCGGAAATAATCAACAACACTGTTTTGCTTAACTTGGTTTGCTGTATCCATCTGTCATCCTCCCTTTCCCATTGCCTCCTGTCCGCAAACACCATAGTACCATGTCGGAATCGTACGGTAAGAAGTCGCTTCGATAAAACGCACCACTAACATCTTAAACACATTGATGAGACAGGTGTGGTAAATGTGGTGTTTTTCCATCGTACATCAATAGCACACAGGCTAACCTTGCCATTAATGAGGGCTATTGGCCTTTAAATGTTTTCTCAGCGTAAACAAAAGCACACAGGCTACTGTGCTGCAGAGTAGTCAAAATGCTTGCATTTAATGTTTCATGGGTGGGTGAGAAATCCCGCTGAGGCTGAGGCACTTTCAGAACATAATATTATTATGGACGCTAAATAAACAGCATTCACTTTTTGTTTCTCATGGTCTTTAAAGCAGCAACGCCCATATGTGTGTCACTATCTTTGTACTTTAAGTCTAGAGTAGATGCTGATCCTGTGGTCTTGGCACCATCATGCCTTCACACTAGGCTGCAAAGCTTTGTTGTTTTCTAGTCTTTATCAATATTAGGTCTGTGATGGCTGTGTTTCCTTCTCAGATTTCTTGTTTAAATTTCTGGTGATTGGAAATGCTGGCACCGGCAAATCTTGTCTGCTGCACCAATTTATAGAGAAGAGATGTAAGTCTAATCAACAAATGAATATCAGATATTCAGATCAGATTGAATTGTTATATTAGACATATTTGGTGTCTGTAAATACGTGTACTTCTGTTTTTCACTATGTATTACCTTTGCTAATAAGCAAACTACATGTTGATATGTGATATGGTTCCCTAGTTAAGGATGAGTCTAACCACACCATTGGAGTAGAATTTGGCTCGAAGATCATCAGTGTGGTCAATAAAATGGTGAAATTGCAGATATGGGACACTGCTGGTCAAGAGAGGTTCCGGTAAGCAAGATTATCAATCAACATTTTATATTTGTTGATAGCAAAACTAGACTGTGCTGATGCATTTAGATGCACACATAGGCTAATGCTTGATCAACTGGCGGCCCAGGGGCCACATCAGGCCCTGGACAGCTTTCCATCTGGCTCCCAGCACATAATCAAAATCAGAAAAAACATGAGGGGGAAAATAGGTAGAATTGAAACATAAATATAGCTATTAAAAAGGCACAAAGACAACTGAAATTGAGCTCATTTAGCTATAATGACCATTTTCGATCTTCTGTACAGAAATTTACATCTGCTAATCAATGAGCAGTTTTGAGAAGCTTTCCCCACGCCATTGGGCTCTGAGTTGTCATAAATAAGACAGAGATAAAGGAAACACAAGCTAAAATGGTTCAGAGCAAAAAAACGAGGAGCTTCTTTTCTAGTCAAAACACTCTATTTAAGACAGGCTCACTTGAGCCAAGCTTAGTTAATCCAGACTCACTTGAGCCAGGTTGACTTGAACCAGGCTCAGTTGAACCAGGCTCACTTGAGACAGGCTCAGTTAAGCCAGGCTTACTTAAATCAGTCTTAGTTAAGTTGGACTTATTTACTTTCTTCCAATAACATAACAAAGTTTCATTTAAAAAAGAAAAACAGGAAAAGATATTTAACTGTAAATAAATTCATTCATTTTCTACCGCTTGTCCCACTTTGTGGGGTCGCGGGTGGCTGGAGCCTATCCCAGCAGCTTTGGGCCTTAGGCGGGGTACACCCTGGACAGTGGCCAGTTCGTCGCAGGGCTGACACTTAGACGTACATTGACAGACAACCATTCACTCTCACATTCATCCACTAGGGGCACTTTAGAGTCACCAATTGACCTATACATGCATGTCTTTGGGCGGTGGGAGGAAGCCGGAGATCCCGGAGAGAACCCACGGTGACACGGGGAGGACATGCAGACTCCTCACAGAAAGACCAGAGTTAGCCAATGATGTAAATAAATCAATTAAAAAATAATAAGAAAAAGTTAAGGTATTGATTTTTTTATTTAACTATATATTTTAGTTTGAAAGTCGGGTTCTCCTCAGCACCTGTGAAATAACAGGCTGGCCCTTGAGCAAATTTAGTTGACAACCCCTGGGCTAATGTATTATACACCAAAGTGCTAATCATCCTTAGTACTGTGTGGAAGACATCTGTTATAAATAGATCATCACTAACTTTGACATGTGTCTTCAACCTTAGGTCAGTTACCAGAAGTTACTACAGGGGGGCCGCAGGAGCATTGTTGGTCTATGATATAACCAGGTAAATTAACCTATACCAATGCCAGACAGCCACTTCCAAATATGATGCGTCATGATGCGCTTTATTTTTTTCTGACTACAGTGTTCATTGTTTTTTCTGTAGTAGGGAAACATACAATGCTCTGACTACATGGCTGAGTGATGCCAGGATGCTGGCCAGTCAGAATATTGTAATTATATTGTGTGGAAATAAGAAAGACTTGGATGTTGATAGGGAGGTCACATTCTTGGAGGCTTCCCGCTTTGCTCAGGAGAATGGTAAGAAAAGGCTGTCAACTTTTGTATATTTTCTATTTCATTTGGAAAATAAAAGTGTGCATTTTTTATATTTATATTTTTTAAATCTGTGTGTGTCTCAGAGCTGATGTTCCTGGAGACCAGTGCCCTGACTGGAGAGAATGTTGAAGAGGCCTTTGTCCAATGTGCTCGGAAAATCCTCAACAAGATAGAATCAGGTAAACCATAAATAAATACACTGCCAGGCCAAAAAAAAAAAAAATCACCACCTTAAACAAATAGACAAGAGCCTCCCATTGAACAATTACTGCATGGATGATTATGCTGTGGACAGGAATGTTGTGACATGCAATATTATTCCTGTCCAGAGTTGCATGAATTTTTGCCAAGATTTTGTACTGATGATGGGAGAGTCGACCTCTGCGCAAAGTCTTCTCCAGCACATCCCAAAGATTCTCAATGGGGTTAAGGTCTGGACTCTGTGGTGGCCAATCTCCGTGTGAGAATGATGTGTCATGCTCCTGAACCACTCTTTCACAATTTGAGCTCAATGAAACAGATTAACATCTTTTCAACGACCACAGGATGAGTCTTCTGACATGGTTGTTTAAGAAATGAGAAACTACTCAATGCATCAGCTGGCTTCAGCTGACAACAAGTTTGTTGCCAGCTGAAGCATAATAATCCATGCAGTAATTATTTAATGGGAGGCTCTCTATTTGCTTAGTTAAATCTAGGTGGTGACTCTTTTTTGCTGGGCAGTGTATAAACCAATGTATATGAAATATACAAATGTCAGCAGTCATAATTTATTCACTAATGGTTTCAGGGGAGCTGGACCCAGAGAGGATGGGGTCAGGTATCCAGTATGGAGATGCTGCACTACGGCAGCTCCGTTCTCCTCGACGTGCTCAGCCTCAGGGCACTCAGGAGTGTGGCTGCTAGTGGACATTCTCAGAATCACACACTGACAAGGTGGCAAAATGAGGCATTTTACATACTTCAGGTGTGAACAGATTACAGAAGTAGTTGATCAATTTTAACGTGTTTGATGTTTTCATCTGTTTAGTGTCTTTCAAACAGTTCTGTGAAGACCAGAAGAAGAACAGCCACAAGGCACCCAACATCCTGGGTTTAGTTTGCTCTGCTAGTGACTGCTCAATGATCTTTGAACTTCACCTGCGCATGGAACCTGCAGAACCTTTTAAGCATTTGCAATGAGAGCCAGACAGACCTTCAAGTCATGTCCTATTTGTACCCTCGCCCAGGTAACAAATGACAAACTACCCACCATCAACAATCCTGCAACACAAATCCTGCAACAAACCAAACGTCCTCAAAGCCTGTCAGGCTGGAACGATTTACTGACATTTGTACAATATCATCTATCAAAACATTATCCTTCATATATATATATATACTTTCAATTGTGTAACTTTTGACTTTTAATAAACCATGGACCTATTTTTATTTATCTTCCTACACAAATGGTGTTATTGTCTTCAGGTGTATAAGTATCCACAAATCCCCAACAGTACACATTATTCCTTTCATACATACTCCAGTGGTTAGACCCAGTCTGCCCCTACACAGTTTCAAGGTTAAATCTCTTAGACTACAGCCCATAATGTTCATTTCCACATTACCCAGAAATAAAAAAGGCTTTGTCCGTCCTTTGTACACTCTGTAACTGTCTCTCCTGTTTACAACATTTACTTTATCACTGTCTCTGTTACCTTTCTTGTTCCCAGTTTTTACAAAAAGTTACCCTCTTCTCCCACAGCATTATACATACTGTAAGATATTTCTGTATATAGCGATAAAAGCATGTTTTCTCAGCATATCAGAGTATTTCATAATGAAAAGATAATATATCTATATTAAAACATATCCTGCATCTGTTCTTCACCCAATGTATTATTATCATCCTAAGCTACTGAGTAATACACTGACAGTATGAATGGGCTGTTTGTAGAATCTGAATATACATATAATTTCATTAAGAACTTAAAAAAGGGTGTCAGTGTGATTGTATAAAAAATATTATTGGCCTGTATTATTTAGAGCAGTTGTTTACTTTTTATAAATCATTTCAACCCCTGTTGATTTGTAAAGGAACATTCAGTGTGAGCTGAATATTTAATACTCCAAAATAATTACACTCTGGTCTACATGCAAGTACCTATATATGTCTAGCTTACAAAACTTGACTGACTGCTGCAGCTCTGGGGTCGTACTAACTGAATGAATTTCATGTGAAGTTTTATTATGAAGCCATCGGATGTGTGTGTGTGCTTGATCCATTTTCCAAAGATACTGCCTTTTAGGGCAATCAAATGTAACATTTGTTCTTTCATATGCATCAATATGAAATCAATCAGTATTTCATCTTAGTTTAAATAAATATTCAAATTAAGCACACACTAAACACTGTCAAGCATTTAAATTGACTTCCGCTGCACCACAAATTCACTGTCTTGTCCTTATCACCTTGTCCCTTTATATTTATCTGACTTAAATATGTCATGTTTAATTTATTGTGCAAGATAAAAGCTTATGTTTTTAAAATAAAACCACTAAAAATGAAATGCCTTTATTTGTCTTTTTTAGTTTTAGTCTCTGTTTGAAGAAGCAGGTTTAGCCTAAACTTGGAGTATGTTTAAATCTGGAAGGAGAAAAAGTCATGAGTTTCAGAGAGGCTTCAGCAAGTTTTATTCTTTGAACCCAGACAAGTTTTATTTCAGATTTTAATACTTTTATTCATTGTTTAAAGATTCACTGTTCATTCATGAGTAGATCACATTTACTGGTGTAACCTTAAGTTCCCTTTTAAACAACCTGTTTTCTGTGATAAAGTGATAAACGCTTTTTGTGTTGTTTGGTATAAAACAATATGCAGACAGAGGGGAAATTATTTTATTTAAAGCTAAACACCCAATTTAAACATTAAAAGCCTCAAATGCTCATGTAAACATACCATCAAATAGACTATTTCCTGTTGCGAGATTAGTGGATCTTCTCAAATATAGCAGCAGGAACTGATCTAAACCAAGCTAAAATCACAATTAAAAAAATCTACTGCCATATAAATGACCCAATGAGTCTTCAGAGATTGTCACTATGTTCACACAATACTGTACCATCGTACCTTACTTTGTGATGAATAACAGACTTCACAAATTTAACATTCCTATACTTAAAATGACAACTTAAAATTACACAAAAACCTACCATAAAGTCGCCAGAACTGTATTTGTATTTTATCTTTATAGCCAGATAAAACAGACAATGAAGTATGTTTGTTTATGCAGCTGGAAAATGATGCTAAAATAGATGTCTGGTTGTTTCGTTTAGTTGGTAAAGCTTTCACATTTAGTTTTAGTTACGCATTTAGAAGAGGCATATGACTTTAACCAAATTCATCACATCACTGCCACATCACAATCACTTTACAGTTATCTAATGGCTTAAGCAAATGACAAACAAATATTTGATCACACTGCCTTAGCACCAAGTACAACAAATGATACGTATTGCACATAAGAGTGTGACTACTTTCTGTCTGCAAAAAGACCCAATTCACAGTAACAACAATTTTATAATTTAATAAACAAGCATGACTGTCTTTCATAACTAACACTTTTTCTATTTACAAAAACACAACTTTTTTTTTTTGTACTGGTGGATATGTAGGGCAATGTGAGTGAATGGGAAATACATTCCTATAAAAAAAAATCTATCCAAATATTGCTGGAATTACTGAGTACTTCCATTACTTTAAAATGTATTTTATTCTTTACTTCTATGAATCACCCTCCTGTACTCTTTGTGTATCAAAATATCTTGCGTAATAGGCAACAATGGCTTTTAACTCCATCTTGATTTGTGATATTGGTACACATTATACTAACCATTTGTTTTCCTATCGGGAGCGAGCAGAAAAGCAGCGCATATACTCAGTGAGCCAGGGGTTGAACTCTGGTGCAGCCAACTTCAATCTGGCCTTCTCCACGTCAGCAGACTTGGCTCTTCTGCGCTCTGCTCTCTGGGACTGGAGCTGCCGTTCCACCTCTCTGCGAGTCTTAGCGCGTAAAGCTGACTCGTGGATCTACAATGATTGATTAATTGTCAGTATTGATCTATAACTTACACATAACCTCTACATAGTCACAGTACCTCTTTAGTAGAAGCTGCTGGACCAACGTTGTGTGTTTTCCTGCTTGCAATGTCTGAGTCCTTCTCCCCTGAAGCATAAAGTGCAAAAGGATGCCGGCTTTGTTTATTGTCCTCCTTTATCTGCGCTGGTTTGGCTCGCTCGATGCGATAACTTTGTTTAGAAGTTTTACCAAGTTGTGGATCTTCTGTTTCTTGGTCTAAAAACAAATGACCAGAATTATTTATTCCACAGCACGGAACTAAAGTGCTACACCAGTGCACATACAGTAATATGTAGAAAACGGGCAAGTGGGCATAAAAAAATAGAATGGAAAAAAAATAAAGATACACAGAAATAGGAATTATATTTTCTCCAAACATACAGCATATTGTTGATAAGCCAAGCCAAGTGGAAAAGAATGAACATTGCATTTACTCCAAAATTAAATAGAGGTTAAAAAATATCACCATTCTATAAATTGTTTATTGTGGTTTGGTGTAACATTGTGTAATAATATGACTATGGACAACACTTACCCTGTCCCCGTTTCCCACGTGGGACAGATGACTGTTTACTCTCTCTGCCACTGGCCCTCTCTTTGTCCTGCTCCTCCTCTGCCACCCTTGTCTCACCTACACCATCCATGGCAGAGACCGTAAGAAATTAAAAGACCTTATATCATAAACTGACACAAACAACAGAAAGCAAGTTTCATTGTTTTATAGTGTCATAAAAATACACTAGCTGCCTATACTGTTACCTTGGGCTGTGTTATCCTCCTCCGGAAGGACAAGTCTGGGCACCAGCTCTGTGGACCTGCTCTGCAGCTCCTTCACTCTGTCCATCCTTGCAGCCTCGCACTCGTTCCTTTCTTTGGATGTCGCATCCTTTCCTTGGTTCTTATCAGAAAGTGTGGGACTTCTCCCCCCAGAGTCTGAGTCAGTGTCCGATTCTCCCCAAAACCAGGGATTGTGCGAGTGCTCCAGCAGCCTGCGGGTCAGCCTGTACTTTAACATCTCTTCATAACACTTAGAGTACGTCTCCCATTTTGGGTCCTTGAATTTCTTCATGTACTCGGAGCGGATCCTCTTGGTCACCATTGTTTTTTTGTTTTTGTTTTTGTTTATCTCAATGAGCTTTTCTTGAACTGAAAAGTGGCAGCAGCAACCTATAAAGCTGAAGAAAAAACTAAACTAAAACCCCTCTCGATGACTACTCCACAGTAAACTATGTTGTAAAATATTCAGTAAAAACACGCTCCATTGTTTTCTTGTGTAGCGTCACCGCCAGACTTTTAAACTAAAACGTGAGTGCTGTAAGAGCCAATGGCGTGCGCGCTACAGGTTTGCCCGCCTACTAGACACGCCCACTTCCTCTTCTTCGTCCCTGCTTTACTTTTTAGCTTCTTCTACAAAATGAATCACATTATAGCAGGAGCAAGCTAATGTTTACAGAAGTAAGTTATTAAAAAAAGGTACCCTGGTCTTTTCTCTGTGACTGACCCCTTATCCTAACACCGATAACAATTACTGATCAAGGTAAATAGAGACGTTTCTCTTGATCACGTGCCTCTCCGCGCTCTTCTGATTGGTCCATTAATGAATAACACTCAACGCTAAAACTCTGCTTCAATCAGACAGCGACACCTTTCTTTGAACTAAACATGAATATTAACCTAAAGACGTTAGTTGTTTTTGTGATGGCTTTTGCCTCGCTGAAATGAGTCGCCACTGAAATCGACATTTTAAACCTTAGGCTAAAAACACAGAGGATGTCGAGTAAGTACGCTATGGGCTACTGCAGCAATGGTAATAAACTCGTGTCAAGCTACAAACAGACCTATATTAATCAGTCGCAATGTCGATTTAGCTAAAGATAATCGCCTGTCAACGCCTCCAGATATAGTCGAGCCTTGCAGGAAATATTCCACTGTCTCACTGACAAAACATCGTCCGTCATGTAGCAACAAACACAACTCGACAGCACAAATCTAGTGTTACAAGGCGCTAATTCGGTCTACAGTAGCCTAAGAATAGCACTTACACTGGGTTTAGATTTCATGGAGGCAGACCCCGGAACAGATGGCGGTGCGTTCACGGCCGGTCCTGCTGCTGTAATCAGGCTGCGTCTCTATGCTCCGCCCGTCTCAGGACGTGCTTAAAAAAATAAAAACACCCGCAACAGGTGGCTCCAATTGGATCTCAGGATTGTGGACAGAGTGGAAACATCTAAGTGGTAACGATTTCAGATTGGATTTTCCCATTTTATATTATTTGATATTAGAATGAAATAGCCCACAGTAATAGCATAATAACAACCATAATAATAATAATTATCATCATCGTGGTCATAATCATAATAATAACCTTTACAAACATATCTGGTAATGTGGTGCAAAGCGCGCCCCGGATGCATCCACCTTTTGTTATTTAAGCACAGACCCACACTCGGACAACCTGTTCAATGTCTATGCATATAAGGTATGGGCTGCTGAGGTGCCCCACTGTGCACAGGCTTTGGTTTTGTCTAAAGATGGAGTTAAGCCCGAGCCTGCGCGTTTGTTAAAGCAGGGCACTCAGCTCAAGGGGATTCAGAGTCGGGTGTCAGGTGTCCCGTATGCTCCTGATCCGCCCGGGCTAAAGCGGGGCTGCTGCATAAGCACATTCCTACCAAGTCAAACTGCGAATGCACAGGCTCGAAGCCGCCTCCTTTCACCTGCTCCCTCCGTCACCCCGTGACCCAACCAGCTGCTCCTGACACTTCTGGGAGACACCCCACCTATTATCTAGGAAGTCACCACCCCTCTGTGCCCTCCTCAGGAGCTCATTGGTTGTTGAAGGAGATGCTTTAAGTTTATTTCTATTACTTTGCATTAATATTTTGCGCGTTCGCCTTTAGCTTCTGTCTTTAACCCACTGTCCATAGAAAAACAGGCCAGGGTCAAATATACCAAATAATGGACTTTAATAAATTATCAATATGTATATACACTTACATTCACATGTGTTGGGCAACATGTTGTTGTTATTTTTTTTATTAAAGTTTTTTTTGGTGGATGCATGGTTCAGTGATGTTTTTCACAGCCTTTCTCCGTGCAACACAGACAACAGACAGCTTTGAATTATGCACATTTTAAAGAAATAAAAAAATGCATATCAAAGTCAACAGCGCAGACTGACAGTCCATTGACAGCAGAGTGTTGCTGTGCCGCAGAGATTGATCCTCCTCCTCGCTCGAGCTCCTGATAGCTGGTGATGGAGACAATGGAGAAGCTGGAGTAGAAGACAGAGGATTTAGAAGCACTTCCTGTGGACAATGCTGGGGCCCGCCTCGTCGTACTCCTGCTTGGAGATCCACATCTGCTGGAAGGTGGACAGGGAAGCCAGGATGGAGCCACCGATCCAGACGGAGTACTTCCTCTCGGGAGGAGCAATGATCTGAAGGAAGAGAGAAGGGTTAATGTCAGAGTCTCATTAAAACCAGGTTACACCTTTTGTGAGGTTTGGGTGGGTTAGCTGTATTTACCTTGATCTTCATGGTGCTGGGGGCCAGAGCAGTGATCTCCTTCTGCATGCGGTCAGCAATACCAGGGTACATGGTGGTACCACCGGAGAGCACATTGTTGGCGTACAGATCCTTACGGATGTCAATGTCGCACTTCATGATGCTGTTGTAGGCAGTCTCATGAATACCAGCAGACTCCATGCCTGGGAAGGTGAGAGAACAAGTGTTACAAAAGGACATCCACCTCTAATACAGTGTTATTGATGGATGAAGCATTGTGTAAGGTCATGTACCGATGAAGGAAGGCTGGAAGAGGGTCTCGGGGCAACGGAACCTCTCGTTACCGATGGTGATGACCTGACCGTCGGGAAGCTCGTAGCTCTTCTCCAGAGAGGAGGAGGAGGCAGCGGTGGCCATCTCGTTCTCGAAGTCCAGAGCCACATAGCACAGCTTCTCCTTGATGTCGCGCACAATCTCGCGCTCAGCTGTAGGGGCACAAGTGTAGAAGTTCAACAAAGTGCCAAACAGTACAATAAAGAGACACATATGCGCAAAAAGAACTAATTCTTTTCCCATAAGTTACGCTGACTTTAAAACGTGTCTAAAGCCATATGAATTATTGTAATAAACAATGATGTGCCAATTCAAAACACTAAAGAAAGAAAAACACTAATCACAAATTTAAAAAAAACTACAATGAAGATGATACTGTGTCATTAATATTAGAAGCCATTAAGATTTAGATTTTGAAATGTTTCTTTTCTTTTCTTTTTTTTTCTTTTCTTGCTGTTTTAATGGGGTTTAGTGTTCTCACCAGTGGTCACGAAGGAGTAGCCACGCTCAGTCAGGATCTTCATCAGGTAGTCGGTCAGATCGCGACCAGCCAGGTCCAGACGCATGATGGCGTGGGGCAGGGCGTAACCCTCATAGACTGGGACGTTGTGGGTCACACCATCACCAGCATCCAGCACAATACCTGAGGAGAGGGTAAGACGAGTATTTAGCGAAGTCCGTCTGTGAACATAATACTGTTTAAATATTTGAGTTTACACGTGTATTACTCTAAAACTAGCGTGGAGGTAGTAGTAATGAATATTTGCGCACTGAATGTGTGGAAACAAGCGTCCGAAATTAGATGCGTAATTAATGCGTAAAAGTCCTAAATGATGCACTGAACTTTTGTGATTGTGTTGTCTTTTTTATTTAATCTAATCAGTGAGTTATATATAATTTGTAATGTGTAATGTTTTCATTTGTTGTCTCACCAGTGGTACGGCCGGAAGCGTACAGGGACAGCACAGCCTGGATGGCCACATACATGGCGGGGACGTTGAAGGTCTCAAACATGATCTGGGTCATCTTCTCTCTGTTGGCCTTGGGGTTCAGGGGGGCCTCAGTGAGCAGGGTAGGGTGCTCCTCGGGGGCCACTCTCAGCTCGTTGTAGAAGGTGTGGTGCCAGATCTTCTCCATGTCGTCCCAGTTGGTGATGATGCCGTGCTCAATGGGGTACTTCAGAGTCAGGATACCCCTCTTGCTCTGAGCCTCATCTCCGACGTAGGAGTCCTTCTGACCCATACCGACCATGACACCCTGAATGGGGAGAGAAGAGAGGATAAATAGGTTAAAACTTAAAAGTGTGTCATGTGCAGTATTTTTTGTTATTATCCTCTATTTGGTAAATGTGCCACAGCAAGTCGGTGACTCAGAGAGACACCGCGTAATTGTGTAATAATAGTATATCTGTGCTTTGCCCGCTGCTCACCTGATGACGGGGGCGGCCAACGATGGAGGGGAACACGGCCCTGGGGGCATCGTCTCCGGCGAAGCCAGCCTTCACCAGGCCGGAGCCGTTGTCGCACACAAGGGCGGTAGTCTCATCGTCGTCACACATGTTGGCTTCTGGGAACAAGAGGAGAAAAAGAAAAAGGTTACATCAAGTCAACAATGCCTCCTGTGAAATTGTTGAATCTTTTAAAACGCCCTCCTACGCGGGTTTACTAATTTACTGCTAACTGACGTCTTGTTAGCTCATGTTAAATGAGCACAGAAAGAACCGTTTTATTGGTGTAAAAGTCTTAGGGCACAGTGACATAAATTTTTACGCATGACGCACAAGTGCGCATAAATCAGATTTTGTCATTTGGAATTCCACATTACACTTTACTCTTTTCCTTAGAGATTTATCAATAATTATTTCACTAATTTATTGACTACTAATGACAAACGTATAAGTATAAAGTATTCGCTGTAACTTCAATTTATTCTAGGTGCTGCTACAAAACACGCCTAACATTTATCTCCTGGACTTTTTAGCTCTGCATCCGCATCTTGCTGCATCAGCATCCTCTGGATCTAGAGCTGTTGAGATGCTGAATTCAGAATAATCACTACATCTTTGCTAACACAGATTTGTTGGGAAATGACAGTTCCCCCAGTTTGTCTAGTCTGTTTGTTTTTTGCAGTTTCTAGTCTAATTACTGTTCCGTCTAAAAGTTAAATCGACACTATCTTAATAGCTTCTCCTGAAGTCTGGCCTGTCTTCTCTCGTCTGGATGTGTCCACTGGCCCTCATACTGTTGCTCCTGTGCTCCCGTAGACCCCCAGTGCTACCCTGGTCCGAGGCCTAGTCAGTCGGGCGTATGTCTTCAGAGGAGGCCGGTCCTCTTACCTTAGGTGTGTGTCTGCGGCTCGGAGAGAACGACCCAACCAGTGCTGCTGCTGAACCAGCTACCGTCCTGGCTGCTGCCCATGCACCTTTTATACCCGAGCTGCACCATTGACAAAGCTGGGCCCTGGCCCCCATCCCATCCCTCTGCCATATTAGGAACTGACCGGCCGAGGTGCGCATGGAGGCGCGTCCCTCGGAAGGAAGCAGGGAGCCCCATCCATCAAGTTTCAGAAGAGGATCAGAAGTCCGTCCGCGCGCGCACGCTGAGGAGAGAGCGCGCGCCATATATGGCACTGTCGCTTTGACCTCCCCTCGAGCCTTGCGGTGCCACCTCGAGAGCCGTAAAAGGAGCGCACGGGCCACTGGGGGGTTTCTAGGGAAGACACCAGTTGCTACCAAGCAGGGTTATAGTTTTGGTGCTAGAAGGCCTTATCCAACATTAAAACGGGAAGTTCTCAACTGATTCAGATTTCGGCCACGGCCTAAACTCATCATTAACAGGTGCAGCGGCCACAAAGCCCTGATTAACACACCATTTTAGGCCTACCAGAGGTTAAAGTAAGGACTTACAAAGGGGAGACTGTAAATATAAAGTTACAAGTTAGGTACCAAACGAATATAAATACATAATTCTAAATTATTGAACATGAAGGATTATTTAATGTTTTTTTGTTGTTGTTGTTTTTACAGCATGAGCCTTGCAGACATGACTTCCATGAAATCAGCAAGAGGAACAGCTAAATAGTCACAAGAATGCAAACTAAAATGCTAATCAGTTCACTGCATTTAATAATAGAAAATTTTGAGGTTATTGTGCCATTGTGCATAAAACGTAATAAATGTTCTTATAACATTACAAATCTAAAAAGAGCGTCTGTGTTTGGCATTCGATTGACAAATTCTTTACTCTTTTAGACCTTTACAACTTAGTCATATTTTAACTTTTGTTATTTCCTGCATGGCTGTTAGCCTAGACACATGGCCTCTCAGATTGAATAAATAAGGAGAGAAGCTCAGAAACAGCCAACAGCTGACACCTTATCTGCAGGGCTACTCTGCTCTGTCACAGGAGCTGTTGGATTAATTATAACTCAGAAGGAGGAGGGAGCTAAGCATGGCAGTAGTGCACATGGAGGAATGGGAAAGTGTAGTAATGCTCGGGTTGGTATGGGCCGCAGAGTCTGGGAGCTAACAGAAGGTCTGTGTGATAAATGAACAAATGACACAGCTGATAAATGTGTGAAACAATCAAAGCATGTTTCATAGAAAGATTTTTTTTAATTGATAGTCAACAATAATTATATATTCAGTGTACAAATAAAGAGAGGAAAATATGTGACTGGCCACTTTAGTAATGTGAAGACAACTGGGAATTCCTCAAGCAACAAATGTAAATCCTAAACAAACATACACAACTCCGTGTGCATGTTTGTGCTGAGTATTTTTCTTCTCATCATATTTTCTCATTGTGCAGATTTTATTCACATACAAGTTTTATTAGAGAATTATATTTAACACACAGTTGGAGCTAGAGGCAATACTAATTCATGTGCAAATAATTATTCATTTTAGCTTTTTTTGTTGTTGAGGGCAACCACACAATGCTCACTATGACATACTTTTATGGGGCATAAAAATATCCGTGTATATCTTCAAAAGGAAGACTCCTGAAAACGATGAGGGCTCAGTGTACACATTTGGTTGCATACTGGGAGTAGTAGTGGGAGCGTGCACATGGCTGTGTGTGCATGTGGTGGTGGGGTGTGGGGGTGTGGGGGGCAGGGAGTTTGGGGGTCACAGACTGAGGAGGCTGCAAAGCAAGGTTGAGCTACTTTTATGCACTTGTTATGAGCCATTTTGGATCCCGGGGCCTGTGAAACACCTAAAATGTAAATGGGCCAGCCAGCAGTTGTTGGGAGTTGGAAAAGAAAGAGCAGAGGGGAGGTCAGAAGGGGCGAGGGGGAGGAGAGTCCAGAGGGAGGTGAAGGGTGTGTGGAGCAGGTGGCAGGACAAATCAATGCCGGGACTGTATCGGAGGGAGCTGTCGAGCATTTAGGAGCTGAGTGTTGTTTAATGTTCTGTGCGAGGCCAAAATTAGCAAGTAGACATTGGAAAGGTAATGGGCACTATTTTTGGTAAGAAGTCAATGATTATACGTTCTATTAATGACCTTTTTTCAACTAACCGGAGTCATACAGTACAAGAGGTTCAGGGAAAGTGTAAGAATAGCACAAGCTCAAGCATTCAGACACCGGAGCCAACAAATGCTGTAAATGGCTGCTTTCCTCAGACACAGTCTATTGTTTCTCTGCGTTTTCCAGCTGTTGCAATGAAGATTAAGGAAGGACACTTTGAATCTTCTTTGGATTGACTTCCTGCTTGTAAAACAGGTTTACAGAAAGCATGGGCTCAGACTGATGGGCATAGTGATTTGTTGTTATAAGCACTATAAACAAATGTTGCTCTTTTGTAAGTGCTCTTTAGAGTTCATATGGATGATCTCAGTGTGTCGGTTGTTTCACCTATTTGCCTCGTGCTGATGGTGCAAACATGGACCACAACCCATCGACATCCATAAAGCAGCATAAAATGTGGCTTTGATTTGATCAACCTATTTAAAAACTTGTGCTTTAAACACACATAATAGACACGAGACTAGTTGAAGTCACAGTTAAAATCACTTAAAGGCCAAACAAAGTCAGTTTTTAAGGTCCTCAAACAGCACATGGCATGGCTGCATGGAGGAAATGCTGTGGAGATAAGAACCTGTATTTATTTATTTTATTTTTTTAATTTGTGATCAAGATTTTATTTACGTGCAGTTTGCCAACACACAATTCAAATAGCACACTTAAACCACAAAATATTTATGTAACTGTATTTTGGTTTAACGAGGATAGGTTGAACAAGATGCTGTATGTATTTTTGGCAGAGGGTGTGAAACAACAGCACTGCCTACTGGCAACCAGGGACATAGCACCTAATCTGGAGGTTACTTACCCCACCTGGATTGAACTAAGATAAATGATGGAAATATTGAATATAATATTGTCTAGTTGCAAGAACATTTTGATAGGTGTTTTTTATTATTTATTTCATTATTGATAGCTCCTTACATGTAAGAGATTTTTATTCAAATTACAATAGACATTTTTATAAAACAAGAAGCACCTTTTGCATTCATTTTAGAACAGAATAAGTGATAGTAAGCTATAAAGTTAAAATAAAATACAATAAATGGTTTGTGGTAATAAAGCTTTTGCAAATAGACACAAACACAAAACAACCAGTGCTAGTTTCTCTGACAGGGTTCCCATGAAACAATATTCTGTTTTTGAGCCTCAATCACTTCAAGTAAAAAGCAATAAAAATCAAGTTTTAAATTCACATCAAAAACAAACAAAACCACTTCCCACATACACAGTGAGCCACATGGTCATAAAAGTAGCAGAAGACTAAATTAGTTATGCATGTGTTTGAAAAACTGGTGTGTGTTATATCTCATCAGTCTTCAAGAAGCTTGACACCAGCAACAGGAAGATCCAACAAAACCATTGTTTTACCTCCCGTTTTAAAACAGGAATATCTGACAAAGATGTGTAGTTTATAGTTCAAATGTACACTTAATGTTTACTTTCAGTGACTGGATAACAAAAAAAAAAGGAATAATTCATTAACGTTAAATAAAACACATTTTCAGAGGTAAGTAATAATTAATGACTTATTTAATTCTCCCTTCTGCAGTCAATGAATAGTTTCTGATAAAATTATACATATAGATATAAATCTGTCATATATTCAACCATACTACATATTAAAATAGTGTTTAACACAAGTATAATTAACAAACAGCTGCTTGATTTAAATTATCTACTTTTCTAAATAAACTAAAAAAAGAACAGTGCAATTTTAAAATTTCACAAAAATATATAAACATCATCACTTACTTTAGGCAAGAAAATATAAACTAATAATAGTCTCAAATGTCCATAATTTGTAAAACCATGGCACGGACAGTGACTTGACTTGGTCATGAATAGAGTCTCTCCACCATTTCATCACAGCTTTAACCCTGTCTTAATAACATAGGAAATGACAAATTTATGAAATATATTATTGCAACATTTATGTATTTATTGATGATTTCCCTGTTTGTGTCCTTTCCAGTCAGTTTTTCAACTTGAACTACAATCTTCAGAGGTAAGATGAAAACTTCTTCATCTTTTTCAATATGTTGCCTTCAGTAAAAAAGTTTCGGTTTTAAAGCTTCCTTTTTTGCATCTCACCAAACTTTATATCAATTCTGCAATCATGTGAAACAAATGAAACTGCATTTAATCTGTGTACTCTTAGCTCAGAGCTCGTTTCTGTTCTTCCCGCAGAAACGCCTGCTTTTCCATCAGTCTCCTGAACAGTCCTTGTCTGTTGCCCAGCAGCTCTGTGTGCTGGCCACACTCTGCGATATGCCGCTGGTCCAGAACAGCCACAGCATTAGCATTTTGGATGGTAGAGAGACGATGAGCAATAATCAAGACTGTTCGTCCTGTTCAAGGAAAAAACATCCAAAACATTAATATCATAATATTGACTACAACCCAAATATTAATTAGAGTGGAAGATACAAATAATTTCTTCACAAAAACAAATTTACCTTCCATCAAACGCTCCAAGGCCTCTTGAACTAAGAACTCATTTTCTGCATCCAAAGCACTAAGGACAGAGTGATACATGAAAGAGTTATGAATTAAATTATTATGAATTATAATTTTACTGTGTAGTGAAAAGTAGCACAGTGTGGGACAGATCAACAGTAATGACCTCACCTGGTAGCCTCATCTAAAAGCAGGATCTTGGGATTCTGGGGAAAGAAAGAGTCAAAAAAGACTTTTCAAAAGAAACAAAACAAACATTTATAAAACATTTACAACATTTACCTTAAGCAGGGCTCGGGCTATAGCTATCCTCTGCTTCTGTCCACCTACAAAATGTACACATACAGTACAATCATTTTTCTATACATACATGCATAAAACATGCGGCACTGTCAAAAAGAGGTACCTGTTCAATATAATCTAAAGTACAAACTGTGGGATACTTATGTAATGATGTAATAATATAGCACTATTGTAACAAATCAAAAGCCAGTATAGTTTTGCTGGTCACATGTGTCCAGAGAGCTAGTGGACTGATTAAAATGCAAAGGTATAAAGAACTAAATAAAAAAAATACTAGAATTAAGTTTGATCATATTAAAAATATAAAATTCAAATGTATAAAAATATATAAAAATGTTGGCAGGCCTCTCTGTTTCTTACCTGACAACAATACTCCTTTCTCTCCCACTACAGTGTCAAACCCCTTTGGAAAAGCCTGAATGAAATTATATGCATTGGCCACTCTAGCCACCTGGTGGATCTCATCTGTTGTCACAGCTTCTGGCTCAAGAGCACCATATGCTATGTTGTCTCTAATTGAAGAAGAGAACAGCACTGGCTCCTGGGAAATAAGTGACAAATAGAAACTTAAAAAATATATCAAAATGGTTAACATGAAATAAAAATATACAGGCTTAATCTTTTAATTTTTTAAATCCTGAATTGTATCCAAAGACGAGAGGGCCATTGAAAAAGTCCATAATTACCTGGCTGACTGTTCCTATGTGACTCCGGAGCCAGCAGGGATTGATATCCCTGATATCATGGCCATCAAGTGTAATGACTCCTAGAGAAGAGTGATATAAATACATAACCACCAGCAGCAGGATTTTTATATGTGTAATAAAAATCACAACAAGCAAGACTTAGCTTACCAGCATCAGGATCATATAACCGCAGCAGTAGTGAGACCAGGGTGGATTTTCCTGAACCACTGGGTCCTACAACAGCCATAACAGAACCTGCAGGTACCAGCAGATTGAGGTTTTGGAAGATCGGAGCCTCCTTTCGAGAGGGATATGCAAACGAAACATCAGAAAACTCCAACCGTCCATTCAGCTGGTCTTCAGTGAGGACTTGGCCTTCTGTGAATATTCAATAATTTAAAGTTTAGGTTAACTTGTCAAAGTTTAACTGAAATTAAATGCTTTCTATTAATCCTTTCAGTAAACCAATTTAATATTAGGTTCATAACACAATGTTTCTTTAAAGACATAAGGTAAATCAGATTAGTAAAGTTGTTTGCTTTATAATGGCATAGAAAGAAGATTTAAAATCTTGCAAGCCAGCAACTCAGAGTTGAAAATTGAGACAGACATTTCAAACTAGAATTACATCTACACTGATTTCTGAGAAATAAAAGCCAACAAATTATAAATGCAAAAATAGAATAAAATAACAATTTTCCAAAGGTGTGTTTGTGTTTATGCACCGTTTAGTGGAAACTCTGGCTTTCTGTCTAGCAGCTGCCACAGTCTTGCACCTGCTCCAAAACCCTTCATGAGCTCAGAGTAGAAGGAACTAAGACCTAGGTATCAGACACAGTGTGATCATTAGTCACTATACCCATTATATCATTCACAATTCAAACACAGTTTACATGTCTGTTACCTGCAACACTGATGCCCACCCAGAAGGTGTACATAAGGAAAGATGAGAGCTCCCCCACTGTCATGTGCTGGCTGGCCATCAGAAGGCCTCCTTTATACAGCACTGACAGGATCATGATGTTTCCACTTAGACCAGTCTGAAACACCCAGTTATTTCCTTATTACAACACCTGCCGGTAAAGCTGCTTGCTTAACACAGTTTTTACACTAAGCACAGCTGAGCATAAGCTGAAAAGAAGCATCCTTTCAGTAAATGAAATTGATTTCATTCATTGACAGGACACACTTACCACACCAAAGAAGCCAGCCCTCAGCACCGCCTCCTTTTTAGCCAGACTGAGGACATACTCTGTCTTCTGGGAGTATGTGTCGACCTCTGAAAACTCTTTACCAAAGGCTCGGACCGTTCGAATGTTACTGATACGCTCCTCAGCCAACTGTACACACAGAATATAATGGCATTAATATGTAGTTATTAGTTTATCAACTCAGCACATTGACTCCACCTGGTCATTTGATTAAGTTACACAAGGAGCAGCAGTCCTTCTTTAATTATATTATACATAAATTTGGCATTGTGGCTTGTGTAACCAATTGTGAAGTGTCAGTAATAATCAGTAGATAGCTTTATTTGTTGTTACTGGATGCTCTTTTTATACTTTATAATTTAAATATAAGTTCCTAAATCAAAATGTGTCTTAAATGTTTCTTAAAATAATGTGGTTTAAGAAATCTGTAATATGTGGAATCTGAGTTAGTCTCTTGAAGGTACCTGAGTGGCCTGTGCTAATGCATCCTGCGTTTTTTTGGAGATTGAGCGAAGATATCTGCCATAAACCACTGCAAGGCCAGCCACAGGAGGAACAATCAGCAGCACAAAGCTTGCTAGACTGGGTGACACGTAAAACTGAGAGAACAGAAAGAACAAAGTGTCAGTGAACACAAAATGGTTGAAAAGGAGAAGGAACAAAGAAAGAATTACAGGTTTGCTTCATACAAGATGGCCTACTTCCTTTAAAGGACAACAAATTGTTTAGGGCATGTGATGATGTTTATTATTTATCATCAAGAGTGGACACAAGCACAAGTGTTGAGTCATTTTTAATCTGGCATTTCCGTGTGTAAACAGGAAATACAAGGATATAAACCTGTCTTCTTACATTCCTTTAGTTGTTAATCTCTCACAGTGAAGTATACAGAGGAGACTTAGGACTTAAACAAAATCATACTCATTGTTTAGGATGAATGAGAAGTTTGAAATGGTAGTGCTCACCATCATACTGACACCAGCAGCTGCCTGAGCAACGGCTCTTAAGCCATCTGACAAGTTGTCTGTGATTGAGCGGCCAACCACGGCTGTGTCAGCAGAGAGTCGGTTGATAAGCTCCCCAGTCCTATTCCTGTCAAAAAAAGCCACATCCTGTCTCAGGATGGAGGCGAAGACTGAGTCTCGGAGATTACGAACAATCTGTTGGCCTATAGGAAAAAGATTTTGTGATTTCTTGAATTAGTCAATGTAAATCTATAAATACATATCTGTAAGTTCAGTTGCATTTCAAGAACAACAGAACAACATGAATTATTGTATACAGTAAGTGATATAAGGGTCTTTACGCTAAGCAGGTACACACAGGCAAATCAAATTTAAAATAAATTATTGTAAAAGTAGACTTAAAATGTTTCTATACTTTATCTACATTCATACATTATCTGATCACTATAAAACAGGAAAATGTAGAAAGCAAAAATATCCAATACATCTGGTTGAAAGTCTACAAAATAAATAAATATAAAAATAAATTAAAAAAATAAAAAATAAAAATCCTAAACCTACGATATTTTTTTCAGTGTGCTGTGCAAAAACAACACAGCAGCACAGTGTCTGTTTTCTTATGAGGAATTCTCATTCACCTGATGTCTGCATAAGGTACACCCTGGCAGCATTTGCTGCTCCTCCACACAGGAACACTCCAGTCAACATAAGACACAGTGATGTGAGGGAAGCAGTCATTGTCTCTGTGTCTGTCCCACTGGAGTAAATGGTGTCAATGACTTTCCCAAGGAGGAAGGGAGAGGACATAGTGACAGCACTGGAGATGGACAAGAAGCCTACAGCAGCTGTGTGGAAAAGACATAAGTTTGTTTTTATGATGGTACAAAGAGACCTTTCTACACATATCCAATTTCCATATACAGTAATAAAAAATACTAGGATATACTGACAAGAGGAATATATTAATGAGTAGCGGGTGGGTGAATAAGTCAATAACAAGGAGCCTAAAACTCTTATTTAAACAGGGCTCTTGTTTAAGTTGTCAAGTTGGTAACAGTACCTGCTAGTTTCCATCTCTCTGAATAGGCAAGTCGCAGAATTCTATTGACATCTTCCAGTGGGACAGATGTTGGTGTCTGGTCTAACTCTGTGTCTTTATGCGCGTTCTCTGATTCGGATTGTGCAGAAGATCCAGCAAAGGCAACAGGTGTGTGTGGGACAGTCCTGTGTAAACAAGGCAAAGGGTTGACTCTACGTTGGCTCCAAACGGACGGTCTGATTGAGGAAGAGGACCACAGTCTTCTCCTGCAGAAGGTCGCCGAGAGGTTTAGGTGATGGTCCAGCCGTAACAGTCTACATGAGCTGCTCACTTTTAGCTTGGACAAATGCACTCCATTTGTGCAACCTGACATACGAATTAAAAACCGCATTTTGGCGACAGTGGTTCAGTTCCCTCAAGTCCACCTTTAATTCGTCGTTATTGTAGGTCAATACTCCGGATCCGTGGTCACTTCATTGTCGAGCTTAGTCCGTTATTGTGAGATTTATCTGTGACTGACAGCTGACTTTCCCCAGCATCTCTTATCGCTCAACAGCCACCAACAACACCCTACCAACACCCTGCCGGTGTCATCGGCCTGTGCTTGAATAATTGCTTCAACAGCGAAGAGGACAAAACAACACCTGCCACAGATCTCCCGCAACCTCAATGGAAAGAAAAATAAATTAAATGAATGCGGCCAAAAAAGTATAATAAATTGTAAAAGGTGACCCTGGTAAGAGAGTTGCGTACACACGACTACACCGCCTCACACGACGGACTGATTCAATGGCCTCTGATGGAAGCAAACTTTCCCAGACAAAAGTAATCACACCCAGATCTCTTGGCTCGGTGTACCTGTTGGCCTTTTTGAATGCCCATAAAAAGTACAGGAACTGTAATCACCACAGAATAAATAAAAAATGTTTATTCCTACTGAAGAAAATGTTATCAGAAAACATTTGGTCCTAGCAACAGTGAGAAGCACTTTCACATCGACTATTGATTGCTCATCCCTGACTTCAAGGGGTGAAAGTTGAAAGTTCCTCCAAATCTGAAAACAGGGGACACGTGCAGGTTAAAGACGTAAGCTATCTAATTTCTGATTACATATAGTGATGACTTTTCTGTGTCCCAGTTACACAGAGTATGTCACGGATATTATACGATTTAAAATAATCTTGAAGTATGTAGGCGCTTTGCTCACCCGCTACTAATTCATAGCCAGCAGTAGCCATGAGCTAGGTATTGTTAGCATTACAGTATGTTTAATAACAGCAAGTTTTGAACACGTTTTACACGTATTGTCTACCATTACTCATAAAAATAATCTCTTTCATTTAATAAATATTCAAACCTTTGTCTGATATATAAAATCATTAATGGTCTGTCATCCCCTCCACTCAGTCAGTTTGTGAACATAAGAACCAGCTCACAGAGGGTAACACGAGGGTCAGCTCGAGGAGACTGTATTGTTCCTCTGAGGAGAAGTGTCTTCAGTCAGAGTGCCTTCTCTGTTACAGCTGCACAGGAGTGGAACTCTGTCCCTCAGAACATCAGAGAACTGACCACATACAATCTGTTTAAAAAACATTTAAAAAACTGGTTCATAACACATCAGACATGTCAGCATTAGTGTCAGCCCCCAACAGAAAAATGCTACCACTTGTGTGTCTGCTGTCTAATATCAAATGTTAAATATTGTTGAATAACTGTTGAATTTTACGTAATGCCTGTATCATGCTTTTTTATCTGTATACTTTTTTAACAGTGGTTGTTATATTTATATTTAATGCTTTTTTATATCTGCTCGTGTAGATCTGTATTATTGTTAATATTTTTACTCTTGTTTTAGGGAGACAATTTTAACATCTGTCCAGGGACAACGGATGAAAAATAGCCTTTTGGCTAATTCTGGTGCATTTGCAGCAATGCTATTTAATGTACACTGTCCCTGTCAAATAAACCAATAAAATAAATAAAAAATAAATTAAACAATTGTGTGTTTGAACACACCGGTTTCTAGAATGATGATGTTGTAGTTAAGCCTGTCAGTTATCATTTTAATGATCTTTATTTTGAATCCTTTATTGTGTTAGTATACCTTTCATTATTTGTTATATATTATTTTTCATTGTACTGCAGACCTTGCCCTCACGGCAGCAATGGCTGCCATTTACTCTGGAATCCATCTGAAACTGAAGAGTCCCCAGACTCCATGGGAGGACAAGATAAAGCTTGCACGTTTTGCCTGGATTTCCTCTCAGTGCTTGTTGCCCAACAAAGAACAGGTAAATGTTGAGACACTGTAAAGACCGAGGCTACATGTTCCAGTCTTCAAATACATTTTCACTTCGTTCTCATAGGTTTTGTTGGATTGGTGTACTCATGCTCTGACTGGCTGGTACAATAAGAAGGTGGAGTTTTCTCATAATGTGTTGGAAGGTCTGTGGTGTTACCTTGATGATCTACTTCACAGCAGAAAGCTTTACTCTTTTCTCAGACAGGGAAAATCCATCAGCTTGAGGCTCAACTTTGCACAGGTTTGTTGGACATGGTTATTATCCACCTACACACTAATGTGAATGGTTGTCGTACATTCTTACAATGAAGGTGTATTTTAAAACGATAAACTATGCATTTGTCTGCTTCCAGCTGCTACTTGATCGTCTTCAGGATTATGCACAAACTGGTACTGTGGCAGCTTTAGGTCTGTCCACACTGCTGAGTGTGTGTCAGAGTATCCTCTCCTCCCCTGCGCTCTCGTCTGTCTTCACCACCAAGTATGAACTCATGGTCGCTCTGCTGGCCAGGCTTGTACATCTGTCTTGCTGTAAGCTACAGCAACTTTCACTCACAGGATCAACTAAGTCAAGTGTGCATAGAAGATCTGATCCTGGCCAATGTGAAATAGACATGGATTCCCCCCAAAGTCCACCTGCTTGTGATGCAGACCAAGTTCAAATTGAGCCAATCAGTGAAAGTAACCAAGATATTGGACTGGACTGTGCTAAATCAGCCTCTAAAACAGTGGAAAACCTGACTTCTGCTAATTTATTCCAAGTGTTGCTTCAGGTTATGAGATGCTATCTCTCAGTTCAGCGACAGCAAGCTAATCCAAACAGAGTCTTTACTTTAGTGACCAACCAACTGTTCCAGCCTATAGCACTTCTCAGACACTTGCTGTCTTTTGACTCTCTGTCTTCTTACAGTCAATTAGTACCCTCTCAGCAAACATGCAGAGATATCCGTACTAAGATAGACACCATCCTTCAGTTAGCTCTTTTCCCACCTGAGCACATGTCACTGTACCAGGAAGAGCTTATTTTATCAAAAGTAGATTCTGGGAAGCGGGGCTTGGGAGGGGCAAAAGGCCTCTTGAAGCCCACGAGCGTTATACTCAGCAAACTGACTGTTCAGGGCTTCTGTGAGCCATCACTGTACTATGCTGCAAAGTCAAACACAGTATCACTGCTGTTCAAGTTATTTCTGGAAAGCTATGAGCAGAGAAGAGGAGAAAGAAATGAAGAACAAGGGATGTTGTATTTCTTTTTTCTCACCAGTTTGTTTGCTGCCTTAGATGTAGGCCTTGATATACGGACATTTTGCCATCAGGACGGTCCATCTCCCCAGAATGCCCCATGTTCTCCAGAGAGCTGGAGCCTGGCCCTCCTGGCTGTTGAGTCTCTGTTAAACAGTGTTCTCTCAGCGGATATTTACAATGTGGCAGCGGATAGGATACGACATGGAGAGGTTCAGCTGAGATTTTACCGAGCCCTGGCAGAAATGCTTTTTAAACAGGCACAGCCAAGGTAAGTACACATTACATTTTCTGGCTATATTATTTGTTTGTGGTTTACAGTGTTTTTTGGGGGTTTTATAGCATTCCAGCTTGGTATCGTTGTTTGAAGACACTGTTAAGTCTCAACCATCTGATTCTTGAGCCTGACCTGGAGCAGTTGTTATCATTAGCCTGGGTTAATGCTGACAGCACGGACGCACGAGTGCAGCGGGCCAAACAGGTATTATCAGTAATTCTTTAAAAGAACACTCTGTCTTTCTGATGTAGGGATGGATTTCCAATGCATGGAGGAATTACCAGAGAAACACTTTTAATGTGAATCCTTTATATTATGTCTTTATCTTTGTGTATAAAAACAAAAAAGGCTAAAACTGAAGATGGTTTAAAATTGTGTGTAAATTAATTTGTGTTTGTTTCTCAACAGCTCACTGTGTGCAGTCTTCTCCGGACCTACACTAAGCTTCGCCAACTGCCTCATTTCTTCTCTGAGCTTCTGACTGTAATCTGTCAGCCAGCTGTGGACCAGCTCCAGACCCCTCTTCTATTTGATGAGGTCACTGCCTCTCTTAGGACCTGCCTGCTGGACACCCCCCCCTCCCAAACAATGGAAATCTGCTCATTCGTGTTGAAGAGCATAAAAAAAAATGTACCTCAGTTAGTTGAGGTTGAAACAGCAGTTGAAACGGACATGGATTATAAAGTAACATCTGATGCAGGGAAAGAAGACTCATCCCTAAAGATCTTGTCACTCAGCCAGCTTCTTCATTTTGTTTTATTTAGTCTAAAGACTTTGGATAATGCTTCTCCTCTCCCATTTGTAAGACAAAGTCAAAACTTTATGGAGGCAATGCACCAGGTAATTGTAGAATTGCAACAACTTTTAGCAAAAATGGAAATGCAAACCGAACGGTGTCCGGTTCAAAAAACTCCAACAAAAGACAAAAAGAAAGTTATGAGCTTGGACACAAACAACCAGTGCAAACAAAATACACTAGAGGCTACTCTCCTCCTTAGATACACATGGGTGGAGGTGGACACACTCTGTAGTATCCACTGCAGCAAGTATACATCCCTGGACACTGCGTATACAACTTCTCAAACAGGCTTTGGGTCTCCATCGTTAGTGTGTATTGAAAGTCTTCTCTCAGGGGAGGTTTTTCCTCAATCACCTGCCATTGCCTGCAGCCCGACAAGCTCATTGCTGCTCAGACATCTTATTTTACAGCAGATGAAGAAGGTTTTGTTAGACCCCTGTGTGTTTGGGAGATCCAATAGCACAGATCTACTGAACCAAGCAGCCCACTTTATTACAGCTAAAGATGAGATTGAGAAGTGTCTGGATGTATGCAATGAATGGGATGGGCAGATAAGTAATGTGAATGCCAGCTCCTATCCAGTAGCATACTGGTATCTTGTCACCTCCAATTTGCCTTTGATATCCCCTTACCTTAGTGAGGAAAATATGCGTTGCATAGCCAAAGTACTTGCCAGTTCACAGCTAATGAGACCTAAACAAGAGAAGGACCTACTGTCCAACTCTCTGACTGTTTCTCTGATTTCATCTCAGCTTCTCAAAAGCCAATGTTTTGCAGAGTTGCCATTACTGTTTTCTATCACAGTTCAGTTTCTCTTAGAAAGGCTTTACAATGTCTTTAGGGCAGCACATAAACACAAGACCTGTGCTATTTTTAAAGAAAAGGAAGCTAATTCTTTACATTCCATTGCGATAACAAACGAGGTGTTGGTTGAGGACATATTGGCATCCTTAACAAATGGAGAAACATATGTACAGCTTAGCAACACACAGACAAAAGAAATGTTGAATGTACTGCAAATAATAGAAATCCTAAATCCTGATGGAATGAGTGCTGATGATTTGTCCACTAGTTTCCTCCTACTACTGCTCATGCTCACCTCCAAATGCAACCAGTCAAATGATGGGGACAATAAGGATGAGCCTTTTAATCCTACATTTTTACAGCAGCTGCTTCAGATATTGAATTGTCTCTTGGAGGGTTCAAGCTTCCCTAGTGTTTTAAAGTTGATTCATGGTGGCCCTCTGCTGCAGGCTGCCGTGTCTTTTCTTTTGGGTCACAGGAATAAATCTCCAGACAATTATGATTGGTTGGATTTAATCAGAGCAATGCAATGCTTTATCAGAAGTCTTGTCCAGCTGATTATCACAAGAAGCAGCAGTGTTCGCCTGAACCTGAACCAGTTTCTCTGCTATCTTACCAGTAAGCAAATGAAAGACGAGCTGACAATAGCACCAACCACAATGGACACAACTTCTTTCAGAGCCTCCTTGTTGACCACTCACATGTTGCTTGCTTCTCTAAGTGCATTCTCTCAAACATTGGCCTCTAATTTGGGAAGGAGCAAACCACTGGATGAAACGCTGACTCAAATGCTCACACAAACCACTGCTACACTTGGACTAGCTGTTGAGTCTGTCCTAAAACCAAACAGTGTCATGCAGATGACCAACATCCTCAGTCAAGGATTTGTGGTTGAGGTAGTTATGGTCATGCTGCAGTCTGAACTGTCCTTACTGTCAATAGAGGAGAACAAAGAGACCCGCTTCATCAGTCACATGGCTCTCTACCAGGGCTTTTGCCAGCAGATCCTTAAAGAAATAAACTCTGCCTCAAGGCCCACAGACTTTCTAGCTTCATCTCTTGGTTTCCTGTCCGCATTTTACTCAGCAGTCAATAGGACAGAAGAAAAGCAGGAGCAAAAAGATGGGGAAAGAAATGAATTAGATGACCTCTATATACAGATACTGTACAGTTTGCAGAGCTTGCTGACAGGTAGAACCACAGCTATTCAGCACATTATGGTAAGCTTGATGTGAGCCAGCATGAATGTAACATCTGACATGTTTTGATTTTAGCTCAATGGCTAAGTTCAACAGAGCTGTCTGACCTGGAGCCAGCTTTACAGACGCTACTGTGCCACCTGGTGGAGAAATGTACCACTGAACAGTTTAACTTGTTGCTGCTGATGATCAAAGAAGGACTGGACACTGGTAAACTCAGGGCTGGAAACTACAGGGTGAGGCCACTTTAATTTATTTATATTTTTGCTAAAATGCTGTCTGGTTTTATGTTTTTATTTGTATAATATAATGTGATATTTAACTGTGATAAACATTATTCTTGCTGTGCTGTAATTTCTTTTGTTGTAAGGTAAACCCGACTATCTTTTTCTTGTTTTTCCTTCAGGAGGTTCTTTCTGCTATAATCATCATGAAGCTACTGTTGTGCTGTCCGTTACCTGAGCCCTGCTCTAATGCTCTGTGGCTCATTGCACCCAAGATTATATCTGCAATGATGGTGAGAAAAACACAGTCTTTAAAAAAACACACAAAACACATTTGAGTGAAGAAATACTCACAGGTTTAAGACCAGACCAGAAAACTTTTTTGTTTTTATGTCTAGATAGAAAGAAAATCAGATAATAATTATTTAAATATAGTTATGACAAGCTTAATGCAGTCTGTCACAGAGCAGAACATGAGGAATGATTTTAGTAAAAATCAGCTGAAAGCACATGATTGTTTTGAATGAGTGAGCAGCCAAATGACAATCACTGCCTTGATTTCTCCCTAAATGTCTGCCCATAAAATCTCCTCGCAGTCACTAAATGTGTTTTATCAGACACACTGGGTAGAGGATACACAGTGACTGTCTTCTTTAACTCTTGCTTACTTTGTTGTCATTACTTTAAATGACAGGTCGTTTGGTTTCTCTCTGTACTTTATATTACAGTTCTTGGTAAAAACATCCAGCCAGGACATGTCCTTGAACCTTCCCTTCACCGTTCCTGTGGTCACAGCAATGACTTCCTTGCTCCGGCAGGGAGAGGGGCTAATTGCCAACCCTCATCATGTGGCCGTGGTCTTTGGAGCACTTCAGTCTGTACCCCTTGACCGTTTGTCCCCAGATGTGTACCATTCAACCTTTATGGCAGTTCACGAGGCACTGTTTGCCATCATCAAGTGTCATCCACAGGTATTTTGAACAATTTAAGTGAGTGAAAGGGTGAGAGTGTCCTAAAATCACATTCGACAACATCATAGTGGTTCTGTTAAATGAAACTTGTGTTATTTAAGTAGTGTATGTATAAACTCACAACTTAACTGTGGTATCACATTTTCTGGCAGACATAATGGTTTTAATTTCATTTTCAGTGACAGTGATGTTTTAATAGTGTTTATGTGATCATTTTATAGTTACTCATCTCAATTTGACAGATTGTTTGGAAAGGCTATGACAATGGGGGAGTGAAACAGCACAGCTGTATTGAATAAAAACAGAGCAAGAATTGACTAAATAATGTCAGATGGTTGTCAGGAGAAAAAAGCAGCTACATAGACCAGAAAGGGTTGAAGCAACGGGTAATAGTTGTAAGACATCTGTGATAAAGGAAAAATCTCTAAGGAAATATGGAGGTAAATGAATCAAATGTAGAGTACAAAATAGAGAAACACACTACACATGCAGTGAAGAAACAGTCATGAAAAGTAGGATAGCTAGAGGAGCTAGTACAGAGGTTAGGTAGATGGAAACTATTAGAGGGCTCCAGCTAGAGCTGGTGACATCAATGCATAATTTATTTTCTCTTTCTCCACGTCACTCTAGCCTTTAAAAAAGAACAGAGCTGTGGGTTTTCTTTTATGACTTCATTAGACTTAATGTCTTGGTGTTAGTGCACACTGAATTAATGAAATACTGCTCTGTTGTGTTAGTTATGCGTAAAGAATAATCCCTGCATTGCATTGTTGTCGTATTGTTTTAATTTTTGTATTTTGTGTGCCTTAAGGTGATGCTGAATGCAGCTCCGTCATTTTTAAATGTCTTTTATCGTCTGGTGGCATCCATCATGCAGGAAGGCAAACAAAGAAAAGATGGTGACACAGGTAAGTGCAAGGTTTAGTGCAATAGAGGCCTCCTAATGTTAGGCTTTGTTGTAGTTTAAGAGTGTTCATTTTCTACTTTAAATAATGCATACTCACTCGACATTGACAATGTGCAATTGAATTACTTACACTAACATCTAACAGTGAAAAGCCCGATTAAAGCCTCTACTTTATCTTTGTGAGAGATCCCAGGTGTTTATAGTCCTTATTGACAATTTGACAATGTTTTTACTTATTTCATTTTATTTTTTTTTTAGGACCAGACAGTGACATATATCTGCAGTGCTCCAGATTGGTAGAAAGGATGTATTCTCACATTGCTGCCACAGCTGAGAGTTTCACCACACTTTCAGCCTTCATAGTGGCTCAGTATGTCACAGAACTGCAAAAGGTAAGCACACTCACATACTGATTTAACAACTCTCTTTTTGTCTGACTTAACATGTCCCTTTGGTAAACATAAACCAGTCTACTTTTAACATCCAACACTGATTAAGATAATGGAGTTGATCCAAACGTATTTGACACTCCATTTTCTCACAGCTGATTTTCTACAGCTGTCTCCTCATGTGTGACAGTCAAACTGGTGCTTAGCTGATGCTTTGATCCAGCTCATTTTGTCTATTGATACTTGTTGAGCTGAATTTACACTGACAGAATGACAGAAATGCTTAGTTTTAATTAGCCAGATAATACATACTCAGAGATCTAAATGAACATGACATTTGCAGCATATTCCTTCAAAACAGTGAGTCACGTCTGGTTTGTGAGTGCAGCTCCCGTCTGCCACCAAGCTGTATTTAAGCTGACTTGACTCAGCATTTTCTGGAGAAAATGTGGTAAAGGGCCTTTAAGGAGCCAGACTGACATATACAGGTGATTAGAAAGAGGTGAAGTAGATTCTCTGAGCTCTGATGGTCATGTAATAACACTAAAAATTGATATATATATAATATGGTCTCTATCATTGCCATTGTGTGACTGAATTCAAAGCAACATTTTTTTTATGATAATGCAGATTAAATGTCTGGGCTGCGGTCTGGCTACTGTATATTGGCGTACTCAGGTGCAATGTCACAGAGATGAATAAACAGGCTCTGTTAAACATTCCTCTGGCTTGTTTGTAGGGTTCACTGAGCACAAAGGATGTTATTTGTTCATTGTGTTGTGTTGTGTTGCGTTGTGTGTGTGCGCGCTCTTGTCCTTTTACTCTTTGTGTAGTTCTGGAGAATGAGAGGAACCCAATGTCGTGTTGACAGTTTTACTCGTTTTCAGGTGACTGTGGTATAAGATCCTCCAAAAAAGAAAAGTGTTTTGATTTTATTGAACACTGTATTACTGTCACTATTCAAAATTCATTGGACTGCAGTTTACTATTTATCAAAGCTTGACAGGAAGTTTTAAAAATGAATTGTCATGAAATATTTGTGGAAAAATCTTTTTTTGTGTTTCAAAAGGTGTGGCTGCATTTGACAGACACAAACAAATACAAATTATATATATATTTTTTTGTTTACAAGAAAAACTAACAAAGCTGAATTCTTGACTGTTTCAATATGTCAGTTTTCAGCATTAACAGTATTAAAGTCAACAAATAACAGAGTGTGTTTCAAAATATTCAAAAATAAACTAAAAAAAAATGCACTTGAAGACCTCAGATTATATATATCACAAATGTATGCACATCCAAAAACTTTTTTCCACCACTGTATGTTTTTGGCATATACGTAATACTCATTTACTAAACAATAGCGTCAGAGTAGAGTCAGAGTGGGTCCTGAACAAGTATTATGACTGCTATGCTTTATGATGTAGGTCAAATCAGTCAACAAAACACTGCTGTTTTCCAAACAAATATTACAATGATTTTAACTTTTGAGCAATTGTCTTTTCTTTCCAATCTTGTTGCAACTTCAGGTAACTCTTCGTCCAGACGTTAAGCTGCATCTGACAGAGGGCATTTATCTGATACTCGACCTATGTTTGGAGCAGGATATCAAGTTTCTGATGGCTGGACTGCAGTTGGGAGTTCGCGAGGTGTTCAATGAACTGTACAGCAGCTACACCCACTACCACAAAGCACAGAGGCAAGGAGAAGACAAGTATACTGTGTGACATGGGAAACTTTAAATAAATTGAATTTATTTGGGAGAAATCTTGCAATTTGGTCATTAATGAAGTCACACATGTAGAAAATACAAACACTGATGAAGAACAAACACTGATGAGGAACAAACTCAAAGTTGTGGAAGGAAGTAGTTTATTATTTAAATAACAGTTTACATGACAGTCTTGTTATTGTATCTGTTTTTCCCAATCAAAAGTTTGATTTAACACAGAAGAAATTTGAATCAAGTAAATAGGGACCCTAAATTAATTCTTAACAATAACCCAGGTAAGTTAAGTAAAGTATCCTCCAGACATTTATTTATAGCATTTGACAAATTCACTCACTGTGGATGCTTGATCATTCATTCCCGCAGTGTCACAGTATGACTTTCTGCCTCTTGGCCATTCTCATGAACTGCTGGATTGCATACAAAACTCAAAGCTCACTTTCTGTTGCTTAGAAGATCATTTAATCTAATGGTAGACTTGAATAGCGTTGATTTCATACAATACAACAGAGCCTGTGCCAGCTTGGCCAGTACTCAAGATTAGTATGAGGCTAAGAATCTTGTGAATTGCCTTAAACTGCATCTCCTTTTAGGCTTAGTTTATTATATCTTAATTGAATTTGTAATTAAAGACATTTTAATCACTAAATCACAAGCTAAGGGTCTGTGCATAGAAGTTAATATGTACATCTATTCCTGTGCTTTTAAATTGACCCATTTTTGGCACCATTTCTCTCACTTTAGTTTGACTTTCATCCATCCATGCTCTAACATTACTGTAGGTAGAATAAACACATCCTGTCAGTTTTCAGACCACCATAACCAGTGTGGCGATGAATGTGTCTGTGTGTTTGTTTAATACCACAGGGACAGTCTTCTGGAGGTTGTATAAAGTGTGTATTGATGGAATATTCTTACTTTTACTGCAAGCCTTTTTAGCTCCCAGTCAAAACTGTTTTGTTACCACCAGACTATTTAAAGCAAGGTAAACCGTACTTTAAGATTCAATTTAATTAATGTCTTCCAGGAAACTTTTTCCTCAAAGTCTTTTAAAAAAACAAATATACACTATTTTTTGTGTTTTTGTTAGCAATTACATATACTTATATATACTTATATTGCATATATGTGTATGATAAAATGTGTTTACAACAGTAAGTCTATGCTCTGATTTTTGAAACAATCTGTTTGGGTGATATTTCCAAAATCACATGTAGTTTTAAAGCAATACACTGGGACCTACATGTGTTCAAAAAAGACTGTGCAGTCTCCTACTCTGGATTCAGTGGACTGCAGTGGGCTAAAAAACAGCAGTCATATGCTAATGTAATTCCTTTAATATTGTTGTATTACGAGGAACAAAATAAGAAAAACAAATCCACTTAAAATGAAAAAAATCTTGAGGCATTAAAAGAAATGTTTGCATTACCTTTCTTTAAAAACACAATTGATGAGAATTAAATTAATGCAGCCAGATATGATATAAATTGTGTAAGGAAAAGGTGGTGGCCTGTACTGACTGATGTGAAAGGGGGAAAGTGAAAAGCAACACTGATTCAAAAAAAGGTCCGCTAATGAATAAAAATCTGTTCTCTCCTTTTTAAGTAACCTGTGGCGCCTCTAGCGGTGGCTTTTATAAAAGGCAAATAGTGAAATCATGGAGCTCGATGATCATATATTTCGTGTGCCTCAGTTCCCACATAGCTAAAATTTTACAACAGTCATTTCCTCCAGGACTATCCCCACCCCCTCCACACGGCTGCTCAGCGCACCGCGATGAACATCCACAGCCACGGCTCGACTCGCTGCCAATTCCGGCCCTCCTCCAGGGCTGCCTGAGCCGCTGTTTGATTGGATTAGAGGCGGCTAGCCTTTGCCCTCTAACCCCGTTGATGTTGGCTCGCTGCTTCCTGCTCCTTTCGCTATCCTGACCGACTGCCGAAGACCGCCGAAGCCGCACGGAGTAGCGCCCTGCGCGGACAACACCGACTGGACGAACCGCTGTAGCGCAGCCAGACTTTAGCCGACAGAGAGCCCCGGAACAGACACAGGAAGGCGGACGGAAAACTGGGACAAGCATGCGGAGGAAATCGAGGATATTGTTATGTTTTGCGGTGCTCTGGGTGCTGGGGATAGCCTACTACTTCTACTCGGGGACAGCGTTGAGTCGAAAGGTAGGTTTGTGCTGCTCGACTGCTCTGTGTCCACATGCTTGCCTTGGTGTGTGCTTAGATTTTCTCCTCGGACAAAGCGAGTACGGTTTCCTTTTAATTCGTCGCTTTTAACTGTTTTCGGAGACTGTTGCAGCTGCATCGATACTCAGAGGAGTGTGTTAAAGGCCCTGCCATTATCAGTGGGCTGGCATTGATTTGGTCGAGATGAGGGTGGACATGGGCAGCGGGTTCGGCCGAGCGGCGCGCACTGAGCTCCCGCTGTGCAGGTGATGGCATCTCCACACTGTGGCCGCTTGGTAACCGCTCTAAAGGGGTACGTCCGGTTAATGTGACAGTGGATACGGGGAAGGTAGTTGTTGTTGTTGGTATGTGGCTGTTGGCCTGGCTGTAGGGCCGGTGTTTCTGTCTGAGGAGCACGTCAGCACAAGCCGCTGCTGCTGCGCCGAGAAATGAGCAGAAATAAGGAAGTGCACCAAACACCGGGTAGGCTATAGCGCACATGCATCATGTTGGCAGGGCCAACTGTAACCCATTCAAATCATTTTACAGCAGGAGATACAAGTTTCAATCCCACGCACGTGATCCCTTTTAACCACTTAGTTTTGGGAAATATGCCCCCAGGATTGTTCAGTGACAATATTTTACTTACAAACCTAATGTGAAGGGAACACATAACTGAGATAAAAAGCCATAAGGAATAAAGAAATGTCTTTGGTGAAAACTGAAATAATAGGCTACTGGACACAAGGCATTTAACTCAAATCCTATGACCATACCAGGTCAAAACAGCTGCTGTCTACTCATTTATCCTATTTATCTGGTAACTGTGTGTCATCTCACATCCTTCACCAGTGACACTTAAAGTAGCTGGGTAAGACTCTATATCAAGGAAAACCACATAAATCACAATAAAACACCAAAAGGGGACAAGTTTGACATGTGCTGAATGTGAATGGATTCCATTCATGGTAAACCATGTCTAAGCATGTATGACAAGCAAGAAGTAGATGTCAAATATCACCCAGTTGTTCACATGTGTGGAATACATCTGAAAAACACAGAGGCAGGATATCCAACTGAAGCTAATGTAGGCCAGTGTCCCCTGCTGTGTCTCTGTATGAAGTGTTGGCGTAGGTGGTTGTGTGCTCAATATGTTGCCTCTGATTACCCCTTTAGATTTAGGTTTGTCTGAGAACACTTTGAGTGTACTCCACCTGCTGCTGCCATGGTCCTATTGGCCTTTCTGTGTGTGTTTTGCTTCAGTCAACCACACCAGGCCTATCACTTGTCCATTAGGTTGATAGCATTATCTGTCTGTGTGTTTGTGGTTGTCATGTGGGGTCAGACACGCACTGATTGCCCCTTTCTCTAAAGTTTGTTTGACAGCAGCTTTAACAAGGTCCCTGTTGTGGTTTATACTTTCATTGAATGAATGAATTTGTCACCAAATTGACAGGTTATATAACGCTATGTTTGGACAAATACTTCCTCCTGGGAGTTTATGTCAAACATAATTTACAAGTTTGCTTGTTCATTCAGTGGTTTATTCATTCATTAGTCAGACAAGAGATAATGTTGGATTGTCACTGAGGTATCTATATTCACACAATTGTCTTTTACTATTACCTAATTCAAACTACTTCATGAATATGGGCTTACTCCCTCATCCTCGTTGTTATCAGCTGAGTGTGCCCTGAAATGACTGCTGTGCAATGTGCTATCTCATATGGCTGGGCTGCCTGAAAACCAGAGGAGCAGTGGCCTAGTACATTTTCTCTGAACTTACTAAGTTCTTGTGACTTTAGGGTACACCCAGTATAGTACAATGGGTAAATGTAACACTCATGTATCCATAACAATAGAATTTGCACAATTTTGATATTGAAGTATTTTGTACCACTATTTTGATATTTTGTATTTTGATTGTGTGTGTATGTATATATATATATATATATATATATATATATATATATATATATATATATATATATATATATATATATATATATATATATATATATATATATATATATATATATATATATATATATATATATATATATAATATAAATATAATATATATATAATATAAATATAGCCAGGTCACTCTTGGAAAAGAGATTTTTAATCTCAACGAGTATCTTACCTGGTAAAATAAAGGAATAATAAAAATATTTGTAAAAATAACGGGACAAGGTCTGTGGCAATATTAAGCTCAATGCAAGCAAGAAAAAGACACATCCTACAAGGAACATCAATCTCCTGTTTACCTTTTATGTTTGGCAAGGGTGCAAAACAATACTCAGTCATCTCAAACGAGCTGATCAAATAGAAGAAATGTCAGTTCTGTATGGGTCTTTAGCCATCAGTGTGAGGATGGTGAAAATAAGAAGAATTCTGCTCTGCAACAACCAAAAGCATACAACTCCAAAGAGCAATGGCTTTCCTCTAACGGAAATAATTAAAGAAAAGTAAAAATATTAACACATAACTGTCACATCCTTTACAGGTACATATGTCTTAGTGTTTATTGTGATACAAGCTGTCTTTTGCTGTAACTCAGCTCTAACTCCTGTACAATGAAGGAGTCAAGTTTTTTCACTGAACTCTGTTTTGAAGTTTAGAATATGGTCCTATTGGTGGCAGTGGATTCTGACTCCAGCAGTGATTGAAGGCTTTCTTTGCAGTGAGCTGAGGAGAGCAGCACACACAGAGATGGGTTCAGTGGGGGTTTGAACATGAAGCCTGTCCAGTGAGTGGAAGCTACAGCCTCTTATCTATAGCTTTAGGCATCCAGTCACTGCCTGTCTGTGCTTGTGACCTTTATCAGTGCATCATCACGGCTTTGCAGACATTCTCACTTTTACTGTCTCAAATCAGAGTCTCAAAAACACACACACACACACAAAAACAAACAAACAAACAAACATAAATAATGCATTTTTATTTCAGTGAAGGTGGTGAAAAAATGTCATTTACTTTGTCTTCAGGTTCTTGTTTTAAAGATATTTCAAATTATAATACTCTACGTGTGAAATCCATATTTTATGCAACTATAGCTAAGTGGTCTGTGACTTTGAACCTATTCAGCAGTTCAATATGTTTATATTGCCTCAATATAATGTAATTTCAGACAGTGAGCAGATCCATTATTGCAAACGGACTAAATGCTCTACAGAGTTTAAAGTCCATCGAGCAGCTGAGAGTCCCATGAAAGAAGGAAAACAAAAGACCCTGGCTGATTTCCGAAGTCGATGTGGGAGAGATAAGATAGATAAGTGAGTTACTGTAATGAAATCCTGCCAAAAGGGCACAGAAAGACCATGAAGGGAACATACTGAGTGGACTAGCACGACAAGACCACAGACAATAAGGTGACAGGAAGATTAAGAGTTGTGGGGTTTTATAGTTTTTTAACCCTTTAACTCTACTATGTATGTCCCGCAATGGCCATCTTCCAGTGGCAAACACAGAGCTATGCAGAACAGAAAAGGTTGAGATGCCCTCACATGTCCTCACTACCAGGATGAGTACAAGTAGCTTACCCAAAGTGAGTTCTTGCTAATTCTGTGTAGTATGAACCATACTCAGATTTCAATTGCTTGTTTAATTTTATTTCAAATGTTTTATAAAGTAACATATATTAAGAAGCTTGTTTTGTTCCCATTTGCCCAATTAGTTTAAGATCACTCTAATTTTATGTCATCTTAGTGTTCTTTGTTAAAGGGATAACAGAAACTGTGGGCCTATGCTTTTAATAAAGACATGAGATCTCCTCAGTGGTTAAAGACAATGCTAAAGGGAGAAGGGACATTTTTTAGGCTGTATGCAAAACTACTTAACAACAATATTAACATCAATAATGTTGACGTCTTTAGCGCAGTGCCACAGTCAGGTCAGCAGGATCTGTATTTCTGTTATTGAGCCATACTAACAAGGGCTCACAAGGTGTCAAACTTAGTCTCAGCCCCTTCTCTGATGAATAGTGTAAATATGTGTGTGGTTGTTCATCAAGCTGATAATCTGCCAATGTGTGTCATAGCACCTCACACCTGGAGCTGATCCTACGGGGTCTAGTCACGTCTCTGGGTCGATGTAATGTAAGAGCGCTGTCAGGAGACGCTCCGTGGTGAGCTAATGAAGCGTATGCCATGTGTCTGATGATGAGAGCCAAGAGCATGGCGCGCTAAAGCCTTGTAGCTCACTACTGTTTGGTTACATTGCTTACATGTTTGAATAGTAATTGATATTAGTGCATTAACTATTCATTGTACATGTATTGTGTGTAAATGTGTATTGTATGTATGAACACAATGTGTACATTACATTCTTAATTTGCTTGTGCAAACAGAATAACCCTGATTCCATCCGGAGAGCATGTGTGAAAAGGGCTTATTTTTACAGAAATTGTCATAGCATGAGGAAAGTACTGTAGATGCCTAAGTCAGACACTCAACGGTAGCCTGGTATGGCCCTTGTTCCTGACCTAACTACTGCATCAGAGGGATTTGCCTACAGAGTTATAAATGTACAAACACTACTGTTAAACATTGAGCTTAGTCCATATACAGTTCAGATGAAATAGAGTTAAGGAAGCAGAGCACCTGCTGACTCAGCTTTAGTGGATGACTGACAGAATAGTCCGTTGGCCTGATTAAAGAAAATGCTGACACTTTAAGATGAACTCCCTCTTCTGCATGCCTTTTTCAATGTGATTGTAAGACCTTATGCAACACGCAATGGAAAACTGTTTATTGAGGCATCTACCACATTTTTTTCAGAACATGTCACAAAATGGGCAGAAACATGATCTTCACTAAATGTGGATTCAACACAAAAAGAGGTTGTCTCTCGAAGTGGTTAAGACTCAGCAGCAAGAAGCCAGAAAAGCTGCATCATATCCAATAAAAAAGACTCTCCTGAGGCAGCAAAAACTGCACTAGGGTTGAAAAAGGGCCTCATATGGCATACTTTGGTTTGCTTATGCATGGCAGTTAGCATACACCCTCCATTTCCTATGAGCTGAGGTTCATGTGTAACATGGTTTCCTTAAAGCCATGGTAGTGTTGCCACTTAAGGAGTGTAAGCTTCTGCCATCTGTAATAGCATGTATTCAAGCATGGTAATCACTGGTGTCATAATGGTGTCATTGCCTCACACAAGCTCCAGTCAGGAATACACATTTGTTTGTTACTGAATGAAAACTGTTTTTATTTGCATTGTGTGTATGTACAATAAGGCTTTTGACCTACTTTTGGCCCAAACCCACAGCTTTAGAAACCACAGGTTTAAAGAGAGTAACAGAATATCCGAGGCATCAGGCCAGCATTGCCCTAATGTCTTTTTCAGTGTCCATGTGCATTTCTCCCTTAAAAGGTAGGTTTGATTTATCTGTGCTTTCAGCACGGTGGGGGTGAGTGTTTGTGATTGTTTAACTCCATCAGGACAGGCTAAGAATAGGTAAAATCACCTCAGTATGACTGTTCTGAAAATGGTTGTCTAATGACTTGCCTGCTTTGTCATGTTGTACTCCAGGCCAAATATGCTGCTATTTTACAGTTTAACACGGCTAGAAGGATCTGAGGATGAGCTGGGTGTGCATAGCTGTTGTACTGGAGTACTTTCCCTTTAATTTCATGTCACATGAGCCGTTTGTTGATTACAGTACTAGTTGCTTCCTGGATGCTTTGTTTGTTCCTGACACACACACACACACTGTTACTCTTGTTTCATCTGCTGTTCATTAACGCAATACCACAATCTAGGACTTGCTGACGTCCTAGGAGGTCAGAGGTCATTGCTTCATGCTGCCTGTGAATCATTGGCTCTGTGACTGAAGCAGTATGGAGCCATTAAGAGCGAGACTCAGTATGTATGTCAGACTTATTCAAATGTATGATAGTACAGGGCCAGGAGAGAGCTACATTTTGGCAGCAAGGAGTTAGCATTCTGGCCTCTGTCAGACTCTGTGTTCTGTCTCTAATAGTTCCAAGTGTATAGTTTCCTAAAGTATACATATTAATCAGGATTTTGTGATTTCCACAGGGATTTTGAGCTAAGAGCTAAGCTTCCACAGAGGTCAGTGTAGTTCAAAGGTTTTCTTTGCCACAGGGCCTGTTGGAACATTTTGACTTTGGTGTACTGGGATGATGCTGGGTATATGTGTTCTCAAAAACTATATGCATGTCAACATCTTACATCTATTGAATACCTTAAAATACCTTAAACTGGTTGATGTGTGAAAAGTTGTATATAATTTTTTGTGTGTTGCTTAGTTCCTCTATACTACGGAAACAACAGTATCCAATTGCAGCTTGCCTAACACACTAAAAACAAACTCCTAGAACTTGAAAGTCAGAAAGTCCTCTAAATGATCTGTGGTAAACAATCAGTGCTGCCAACAAACTTCCAAAGGAGAAAAGTGATTGCACCAAATATTGATACCTGTCCCAAAATGACCCATAAAGTGCTAAGAGTGTTGGGATGGAGGTCTGACTCGTGGAGCTATAGGTCAGAGCTTGAATTGACATAAGCTGCTCCCCAGGGCAAGGCACACGATGAGAGTAGCAATTTGTTTCTGAAACAGCTGACTCTTATTACAAGAAAAGAAAGAATATGTGCCAAGAAATTAAGAGAACATGAGCTGGGGTGTGTAATTAGCCTTCATTTATTAAAAGTCCTGCAACTGCTCTTCTAGGAAACCTGGTATTGTGAGCAGATTTGGAAGGTTAACGTGTTACCAGCTGGGATAGTGTTGTGATCTTGGGCCTTTATGACTGAACAACTGCATGCTCCCTGTGTACCCCACGCCCACCTACACACACATCAAAGGCCAATGGAAACCAGATGTACCAGATGGGGAAAGGGGCATGTTATTTTGTGTACAGATTACACCCCTTACTGACACCAGAGTAAGACACCCCACAAAGTGTTACAGTAGTATTTCCTTTTATCCTCACTTTTTATGGAATATTCTTGTCTTTTGTGCATCTTACGAGGAAAGACAGATTGAGACACTAGAACAGCTCAGCATTGCAGAAAGTTGCTGGCATTTTGGGCATGCACATTGCAGTAAATGCTGAGAAATAAGAATACAATAAGGGGTGGGGTTTACCTGGTAACACACAAAACAGCTATTCATGTAGATGACTACATTAAAAGAATTTCATTAAAATGCAAGACACAACTTGCCCATGTCATGAGTAAGTTCCACTATTCAGATTTAAAATAGCATTTACGTCAAAATCACATCTGTATCAATAGAGGAGAATTATTCAGTAGCCAACCTAGTACCCCATAAGTAGAAATATTTAGTTCAATCTGTATTTGTGAAAATATGAATGACTTACAGACTCAATTAATTGCATATTTTGACAGTATGTTTGCAGCTGGTGCACTGGCTGTGTGTAATGGCACAGAAGTTGGTTATATTGATTGGTGATTATTTTGTTACACAGATGCATAGCAAATTGGTAAAGCATATAAATTAAGCCTGCTTAAGGTTTGCTGTACTATATATGTCCATAAGTGCTTTCTTGTGTATTTCTAACCCATATGACCACATAGGAAATGATTACATCTTGGCTTTGGTTCACCCTAACACACACATCCATACATACTGAAACACACCTTCCTCTGCTGGCGGACAGAAAACTTTTCTCCTTGTAAGGCAAAGAAAATATTTATAGACGTACAGCTTTTTACAGTTCCACCCAGTTGGACTATCAGCACTGGAGTCCTAATGATCTCAGTGCGGTTTGGGGTCTTACTGCAGGCTTCTATTATATTCTTTCTTTAATCACCAGGAGCTGCAATTTTCACAAATTACCATCATTTTCATGTAATGAACAATCTAATGAATGCATTGTGCTGATTGTCTAAAAGCAATAAGGGCGCATTTTGGTCGTGTTAATCACAGAGAGCTGCTCTGGAAAAGGGCCGACATCAAAGGACACAGGGAGGAAAAAGGGAAGCTCTTTTCTCTTGAATGAAAGAGTTCGAATAAGACACGTTAACATCCAATCCTAACATGCCCCCTCCGCCCTGACCTATATTTTCCTCTGCTGACAAACTCGGATGATTCAGCACTTTAGAGATTCAACATTTCCCTCCTCTTCCTCAGTAAATGCTTCTTCCTCCTCTGGTCTTTTGTTTTGCATTCTTCTGCTGTTTTTACTGCAATTTTTAGCCTTTTTCTTGAGAATTAAATCTAAACACATTATCATCTCATTATGAGAAGTAATTTGTTAAAATGAATTCTGAAATCTAGCTGCCACACAAGAAAGGGCACAGATTAAACTCGTATAACTCTGGCACATTTGCAACCTTTTAGAGATGAAAATTAAACCTGGCAAAAATGTTATACCTTCATGTTAGTGTAAGATACAGTTTCAAAAAATGATTGTGTTAATTAAATTTTACATGAGAATGATTTATTCTCACTGTAAAAGTGTTTAAAGTCCATTAGAGTGCTGTCTGTCCTCAATCTCACAAACCTATCCAAGTTTCTTTCAGCAGCTTTGAATCCACTGTATTGCCTGTGCTTGTCTTTGTCCCACTTTTTAATTCACTAGACCCTCTTTGCTGATGCTCTTGCCATGTATAAACACTGCCAGTCTTGTCTCTGACCTGTCTCCTGCTCCTCAGCTCTACGGCAACAGATGTAACCAACACCACAGGGCCACAAACCCAAGCTCAGTTCACTGCACTTCATGAACAGTCAGAGAATGATTAAGAGGTGAATAAATGTACCGTGAGTTGAGTCCGTAGAAATACAAGGGCAAAATTACACAATACCTGTTTATAAGGGCCATTAACTAGTAAAAAGCTACCAAGAGCAGGCTTGTGTTAAAATGAATAAGTCTGTTCTAAGCCCAAGGCATTTAACCTAAAACTAGTCAACATTCAGAGCCTCAAATCAATGTAATCCAGCCCAAGACGATTACTTTTTAAAACAGAAGCATAGTGGTCTCACAGCCACAATAAAGTGTTTGGAAATTCAATAAAGTTGTGACATGTATTGCTCCTGTGACTGTTTTTGTCATTGAATATGTGCGAGCTGAGCTCATACATGTGCTGTTGTTGAGTTTTATACAGCTTGAATGATGTCCCAATAGTGAACTATGGTCTACCTGAATCTCAGTCTTGATGAAGAGATTTTCACATTTCAGTGTTGTCTACATGAACAAAGCTTCATGAATCAGTCTGTACTTAGTCATTATGCATTTTATAGGGAATGTGTGAGCGCTGTCTTTCTGCTTCCTGCTTGCGTGTGTGCATGTGTAGCCTGCAGATGGGGCTTTGGGATGGGGCCCAGCACACACAATTGCTCCATTGAGCCGTCTTACACCCCCTGAGTGTCTCTTGCTCACTCACTCTCACACCCTGGCGCTACTTGTCTCAGTTTGCTCAGTGCAGTCCGAATTAGGAACACTGTGTCTTGTTGATTTAAACATGTACCTGCTTATAGTTCTTTACCTCTAGTCTATTTCTGTTTTTATGTCTTAAATGAATTTGAGATGGCAAACTATAACCAATCCCTTATGTTGTACTAAAAAATCAGGCAGTGTGTCTACAGGGCTTTAAGACATTTGATTAGAGATCAAACGTTTTCACGTTTGTCCTGTGACTGTGCTTATTAATGTCGCTCTGCTGGACATTACAAAGGGGTTTTTATATCTGTTTGACAACATGTCCTGTGTCTAATTGCTAAAGACTTGGCTCCTTTTGAGATGTTAATAGAACTCTTTTCTATTAGGCTAGTCAGTAGTATAATTTGTTCTGATCTAATTTTGTGATACCAGACTTTATGGCATTTAGTGTAATTACTTTTAAGAGGCCTGTGAAAGATCACATGCTCTCAGATAAACCAATGCCTCTTGAAAAACTGAACAAATTGCTTAGTAAAATGTTTAAGAAAAAAGATTATTTTTAATTTTCAGCGTCTCTCTGTCTTGCCTTATTTCAGATGATGCTGTAATATTTCCCTGAGTTTGTGTACTTCAATAAATGAAAGCATCCTTTGGTGTATATTATTTCAAGAATTTCAAAGATTGTTATGAAGTGTGAGCAATCACTATAGCAGCTGAACAGAGAATCCCAATTCAGAAGAGCACTAAAATAATAGGAAAGGGCCTACTGTGACATTTTTCCAGTGAGCCCAGTTGCTTAGTTACTCCATCTATTGTACTTCTTCAGATCAGAGGTTTTCACTCAAAGTTTTTACAGCAGGTGAACATCAAGACAAAATCAGTTGTCATTTTATAACCTTTTCTCACTAACTTTGAACAAAGCAGGCAGCAAAAATTGCCCCAATGACTTAGAATGGACTTAACATGGCAATTATGAGTTTGCACGCATGGTTCCCCTAACCAATTGTGTTAAATTATGACTTTGACATTAATTACATTAATACATTTAATTGCATCAGGCACTCCTTTTTCCTGGCAAATGTCCAACAAGATATGTATGCTGGTTATTTTTTATCTGACACTTTCTCTCTTTCCTTTTTATCAAAAGCAAGCTTCTTTCATTCCCTCATGTTGAACTGCTGCCAGAATAATCTGTGTGTGTGTGTGTGTGTGTCTGTGTGTGTGTGTGTGTGTGTGTGTGTGTGTGTGTGTGTGTGTGTGTGTGTGTGTGTGTGTGTGTGTGTCTGTGTCTGAGAGAGAGAGAGAGAGAGAGAGAGAGAGATGTGATTAAATGGGCACAAAAAGTGTGACTTGTTCTCAATTGTTTTATAGATAAATAAGTTACATAGTAGGCTGGGAAGACGGCAGCACTGCAGGGAGTCAGAGATACTGACAAGGGCACTGTGTAAACGTGCACTGCAGTCGCTGCTAAAGATATACCCCATGTAGTGGTAGTTAATGTTGATGGATGAGGAAAGTTTTAGCAAACAGTTCAAAGCCACCAAACTTTCCTTTAGCTACTTTTCTGATTGCCGTGGTTTTTGTGCAGTCTTATCATGCTCTTACTAACTAGCTGATGGCTATTCTGGATCTCTATTTGAATACAGAACTATGTGACTCTGAATTTACTGTTTTTAAATGATCCAGGCCAGAGGTGCCTTGCAGTCTGCTTCAAATAAATCCAGGGTGAATACAAGGAGTTTAATGACTTCCTCATTGAGCTGAATGCAATAAATGGCTTCAATAAAAACTACTTTGGATCTTTGAATGCCAAAATCCAAACTATGAAGAATGCCCTTATGAGATTAACAGTCCAATTTTGTTCTTGCATTATTTCATATATTTTCCAGGATTTGTTGTTGTTTCTGGATACTTATAGTTTAAAAGTGAGTTCTATCAAGGTCAGTGTAAATAGTAGATTTGGATGTTCATGTATTTAGGACATTGCCTGTTGCTAAATGATTATGCTTCATATATGCTAAGTGCAATAATGATATAGGTGTTATGTAAGTGTGGTAGTGATGTTATAGATAAAGTAAAGAGAGAGGTCAGTGTGTTAATGTAGAGGGTATTTACCAGAGCAGAGATACCCTTTTTGCTTTTGCCCATGTAACACAGTCCCACTGCAAGTAGGGACATGGTCGGCTGCAATGGAGACAGCACAGAGTCTTATTCTGGATGATATGAGTGGATGGCCCACTTTCATATCCGTGGTAAAAGACGGCCAGTTGTAACAGTCCTGCAGCAGCCAGTCAAACATGAACATTTTGTGTTTTCAGCTCTAATCCCCTATGGCTATGTGTGTCCTAATACACTCCAATGGGGTCAAAGATCAGGTTCAGTCAGAGAGCAGTGAACCTAAAGCTGGTGTGGGTTCTGTGGTGAGGACAAGGATGTTTTCTGGGATCCTTTAAAATTTTGTCATTGATAGCATGACGTACCATAGAAAGGTTCTGCACAGCAGACCAGTTGATATTTAAGCACAATAAGACACACAGACCGGTGCTATTAATGGATATCTATAGGACAAATTGTGATTTGGACTGGTATAGTTTTCATTTTCAGATTTAGTAAGTGTTAAGTGCAGAGCCAATCAGAGACCCACACATTATTCCTAGATTTATATTGGGAACAGTAAATGATAATTTGTAGATGTTATTTTATTCTGTGTAAAATGGACTCTACATGTATAATTTTATATCAAATTAAAGATAAAATATTTGGCACCTTAATTGCTCTCTCTCACATAAATTTGCTCCTACCCCTTAGGGTTTTATTTTTATTTATTTTTTGACATACGAGCTCTGCAAATCATGGCTACCTGCCCAAAGAAAACACATCTGAGTCCTACTTAAAAAGCCACAGCTAAGCTTAAAAATCTGACACTATCATTCAAGTAATCATTTGTGGCATAGTGATTTCACTTTGTGTGTGTTTAGATGTGTGTGTAAATCTTGGTTCTTATCTGAGTTAATCTATCATCGGATGTGATCAGATTACTGTGGATTATACTGTGACTGTTGGAGGCTCGATGTGCATGTAAGTGAGCGGTCAGACTAATGCATGGGATCTGTCCTGGCTGCACACACAAATATGGGCTGACACTTGTTAACACACATGCACACATGCTTGGCCTCATCTGTTTGGGGATTAAAGGCCATCCCATTATCAGCGAGCAGGTGTAAGGGCTCAGTAATGGCAGCCTACCAATCCATCCCTCTGCTAAAAGTTAGAAATTTGCTTTGAAAATGTTTATATATGCAGTGTGTACCCTTTTTACTGTCCCTGTAAAAGGGTACCCCCAGTTATTCTGCTTTGCAATTAACAGAGAGTGTATTTTCTTTAAACTTTTTTTTTTTTTTTTTTAATTCCCTTTGAACAATATCAGTTGAAATGAGAGTCAAGTTACTTACATTTTGCACATTTGCTTCTTTCTCAATTACTACTTTGGTTTACTGGCAACATTACTTTATACCACTTTGTTTTCGTGAATATAATATGCTGTTTTAGCTCTCTTTTTTATGAACACTTGTTCCCCAAAATGCCGTCCAGAGATGTTCTGTCACTACATTCAGCTGTGACACACATGAAAAAATATATAACCCTCTATTTTTGATCTAAGCCAATTTGTTCCACTCTTTAATATAAATTTCCAAAATGCAATGTGACAGCCTCATCTTTTATTTATTGTTATATTTCTGGAGGTACTCTGGCATGCAGTTCGGTTGTGTTTTAAAGTGAGCTTGCTACTTTTGACCTGTCAGGTGTCATTTTGTCACTTACACTGCCGTCACATTGCATTGCAGCTCAGCACAAAACACACAAAACACCATTCTCATTAAAAAAAAAAATTACAAATAGTAAATGCCCTAATTGCAGATATCATACAACAACGTAATAAACATAAGGAAATTCACCTCAACACTTCATCGTCATAATAGTGCATAAGTCCAAAATAACTATGGAGGATGACATTTCAACATGGTTACTTTTTATCAGTTAAATCTGTCCCTGCTTCTGACTCACGAGTGTCTCAACAAAGCCTGCTGACTTTTGTCGGCTTGGTGACCCGTTGTCTTCCTCTTCCAAGATGATTATGCGAATGTATTTATGAGTATGGAGGCTTTTTTTTGTCACTTTGTGTCACATCCATCTGTCCAACGTCAGGCGAAGCAAATGGCTGCCAAAGCGGTGCAACAGGAAAGACAGAAAGTTTGGAAACCTAGGTTAGAAAAAGCTAAGACAGATGGAAAATACTGCAATATAAACTGGAACTTCTAGAAATAGTACCAATAGATGGAATTTATACTGTAATTTACAATATTGCTCTCGTTGATGGGGAAAAAACACTGGAATACATTTCCAGGTAGTCATCAAATGAAATGTCCAAATAACTGAAAATGAATAAATACCTAAAATATGCAGAATGGGAGAAATTGTGCTGTTTCCAAGACGTGTATCAGAAGAAGTTAATGTATAAACTCTTTAATACTCCTAAATACAATTTGCCCCTGTAACAAGTGTCACCGTTCCAAAACTATTAATGTTCCCTTCTGTCAGCTCTACACACACCTCATCTTTGCTCAGATGTGTGTGTGCTTCTGTGAATGTGCACTTTTAATCAGTCCTATTGGTGTTCAGAGTGCTGCCAGATAAAAGGCACTAAAAGCTCCCTACATCTGCTTTCTGTTTAGCCTTTTAAACCATTTTGACTGTGTGATAAGTTTTTGATAATTCACTCCTTTATTCCCACCTTTGTTTTTGTCTCCCGTCATGTCATTTTCCAGAAACCACAGAGAGTTTGTATCTGAAAGCAGGCAGTACATTTGCAGCTGGAGACATTAATCATCATCAGTTTTCTATCATTTTTTAAGTTTGTCTTCAATGTCTTGGTCAGTGCTAATGGTTGGTTGATGGCTGATGTATAATGGCTGTGCATTAGTCCAGGTTTACCCTGCATGATGCCACAAAAACACTTAGGGGAGCACTTTTTATTGTTAGTTCAACACAGTGGTTCTTTTCAAGTACCACCTCAGGAAATATTCATCTCTCCAAATAGGCCTCCTGGCCTTATGGCAGAAAACAGGACTAGACCTTTTCAACTACAGCTGACCATTTTTACTGTACGATTCTTACAAATTTAAAGTTATACTGTCTGTTTTACTCGCATCAAGTCACTATATTTCCTATATCAAGTCCCATTTGGAGCCAGCTTAGTTTTTAAGCATTTGAACAGTAAGTATATATATAGTATGCTAAAGTGATTGGTACCGTACCAGTGTGTGACAATCACTGGTTTAAAATATTTGATGTGATCTGACAAAATAAAACTGACACAAAAGTTAACACTTATGTGTTATGAATGAAACTGACACAACAATAAAATTGGCACAGCGCACAACAGCAGACTAAGCACCAAAGAACACAATGCACTGTAATAATTGCTGTCCAAATCAATTGTTCCTTTTAGCTTTAGAATAATCTGAGGCGTCACTGTCACCAGTTGTTCTGACGCAGAAAGAAAAACAGATTGATTTAACATTTGGGTGAGTGGCTCGAGGTGAAACAGGGCCACAGAGAAAATAACAGAGTCAAACAATGATTTTTTTAAAGTTAAGGGCACATACAGGGGCTGAATGCTGCTAATGGTTGTGCGGCCTGTTGAGTATTGATGTTGATGGCTTTTAACGGAGAAGTAGATGGACACGGAAGAGGGCACTCAGGTTCCCTATTTATTTATATAAGAAGATACTGAGAACATGGCTGCTACTACAAACAACAGAATTGCATGAAGGTATCAAGAAAGATAAAGGGGTGCATTGTAAGCTTTAAGTGTTTTGTATTAAAAAGACCAAAAGTGGAAAAGAGAAATACAAACTGATGATTGTGAAAAATGTCATTGTTGTTTATTTTAATACACTGTTTTGAAGCGATTCAAAGCACAGTCATTTTTTATGTGAATGAAGTCTACTATAAATGTTTTGTATGATTCAAGAGAGGAAATGTACTGTACTAACTGTCTTCTTTGTTTGCTTGTTTTTCTTTTCAGGATGAATGGGGCTCCAGTGACTCTTTCAGTAGAAGCAAAGCTCACAGTTCAGACGACAAGACTAATGTGCTTGAAACTCTACCACCAGGTACGAAGCTTCACAAGCATCACCGTTTTGTTGAATTCAAGTTGAATAATGATGCAAAAAAGTCTGTATATGCCCTGTGTATTTATCCTTGGCATATAGCTTCCAGATAGTTTCAATTGTTGTACCCATTAACTGTGGCATGATTTCTGTAAACTAGTATTTTCAGGGCTTTTATTTTAATAACGAATGAAATGGAAGGCTCTTATCTACATATAATGTTCTGTTCAGTGACAGCTTTTCTTTTGTTTTTTCTTTTCTGGCAGTGTACATTACCAATATGTTTGTTGTAAATGATCAGGATTGAGTTGTACCTTCTGAAAAAGGGAAGTTCAAAAAGAGCCACAGCCTTAAAGTGTATGACAACATCAAATTCAATACACCACAATCTCCAAAGCAAAACCATTTTGTTGACAAAGGTGGTCATACGACTTAAGAGCTGAAAAATAAATATCAAGACCTGTTGTTTAAATAACCACTATTTTAACAGACTGGGGTGCTTCAGCATCTTAAAATGTAACGTAAACTCTGTGAGTCACTTGAATCTTCTGGCAAAACTAAGCTTTGCGGTTCCGCCCCACAGAGAGGGACCGTTGTCTCGGAGCCGGGTGAAAAAAAATACCCTTTGTGAGCCATGGCTTTTTATTCACATCTAGTCTTTGCTCTGTTCAGGGCGGCTGCCTCTCCTTCACAAGCCTGTGACCTGTGAACACCGAACACACTCTCTTATCTGATCCACACTTGGTATTGAAATCCGAATGAAATTTTGAAGAGGGGTATTTCACTCGAGGGTGACTTTAGTTCTCTCTCTATACCTCATCTGTGCAATTTATGGTATCGTGCACTCACATGGCTTTGGGCAAAATTTGGAGAGAGGACAGTAGAGGTAGAAACATGAAAAGGGGGTACAAAAGCAGAAGAGCGAAAGAGATAAAAATAGATGAACTATAAGAGAAAGGAATGTTAAAAGCAGAAAGAGTGAAGGAGTAAGAGCTCAGGTTGTTAAAAGTTTATAAATTACCTTTTAAAGAACCGTTTACATGACAACACATCAAAATTGAACATGTCTACAGCTTATAGCAAAACACAGTAATAAACTATATACTTTGTCTATTGTAAAATTGGCCAATGCTTCTTTATAGGAAATATTTAGGATTTGAAATTACTGCTACCACAAATATATGGAAGAGTCTGCTTAAGTGGCCTCAAATGAATTCTCTTTCCCAAAGAGAAAGTGGACTCTGATTTGTATAGATATTATGATGACAGACATACAGTGACAAATGTTTTTGAAAAGCTAAAAAGTTGATGCAATCATAAATTATTTTCTGCTTTTAAACATCTCAGTGAGGACATCAGACATCCCGAGATACATGCAGCAGTGCCTCAGAGGCACAGCTCTACAGTAACAGGCAGCTCATTTCAGACAGGCTAATTAGCATGCCAGACACATTGGCATGCTGTCAGCGAGACGCATGCACCGATTCTAGCTCTTTCCAACTCGTCAGGCACAGTTTCCCTCCATCTATCTGTCTCTCTCTGCTGTCACACACTCACATCCACACAGAGAGACACTGAAATCTCACAATACCATATGCTTAACACATCTCATTAGCATAGCAGCAGCAAACAACTAATTACTTTATAATTATGCAAAAGTCTGTATCTGTGTAGTGATAAGTAAAATGCCAAATTAAACATGACAACTTTTTTCCATTTAGTATTGCAGAGATTTCAGGCAGGATTGACTCGTTTTCCAAAAATTCATTTTATGTTAAATATCAAAAGCTAGTGCTTTACTTTCACTGCAGTGAGTAATAAATATTCTATCTCAGTCATGTGACATCTCCACAGTAAGTAGCATAAATTTCATGTCATGTTGCCCTGTTGGTGCCTTGTCAAGCAGCTGCTTGGAGCGTGAGGTTTCCTTCCTGTCAGTCTTGAAGAGCTCTTGCATCAGCCAAGCTGCTGCCTACATTTTCTATTCCCACTCATGTACAATTCCATTCATTTTGAAGAGCCCTTATCAGCCATATCAGTCTTTTTTTGGTGATTTTATTTTGGGAAATTCTATTAAATTACATATAATTCATCACATTTGTGATGCAAATACATTTCCTACCCTAGGGACTTGTAATGTGTAATTGAAAATTTGACTGACAAAAAGATAGTTTTGTTTAATATAATCTAATTTATCATCAAGTCTCATTTACTAACTCTGCATTCCTTTACCATATTTTTCTTGCTCATTTTGTTTGTGTTTCCCTTTAAGATGCAGCATTCATTGTCTTTGTCTGTTTGTGTGTGTCTAGGTAAAGTGCGTTGGCAAGACTTTGACCAAGACTTGTATGTTGGAGCCACAGTGGTCCGCCCAGGTCAAGACCCCTATGCAAGGAACAAGTTCAATCAGGTGGAGAGTGACAAACTGCGTATGGACAGAGCAGTGCCCGACACACGACATGACCAGTACGTATTGTCACGGCCCAGGCTGATTACTGAAGCCTGGTGAACAACACAGCATGATTTCTGTGTGTGCGTGCGTGTGTGCGTTCACACGCATAGCCTTTTCTCTGACTATTTCAGTAATTAGTGTTTCAGCAGATACAATCTCTTGGAAACACCCTCTATTGTTGTCTATCTGATGAAAACCAGGAAGTAGCGTACACTGTGTACACTGTCTGCTCTATTCATAACCCAAGCCACTTGTTTTGTCTGTTGATTGTTCCGCTTGTTAAATGGACAAGGAGATATAAATGAACCGTGACATAGCAGTAGATGATCCCTTTATTAAAACATTTGATATTTTCTTAAGGACTTAAGACCCACACAACTAATGCTCTATTTTATTCACTGTTGCTTTCACAGTCTTTGTCAAGTTTAAAGTGTTATTCCAATGAATTAACCACACATGTTTTATCCATCTGGACTGTTTACATTAATATGACATCAAAATAATATGGACAGAAAAGAGAAGTCCTGAGGCTGGATTTGGATAGAATGCTCAATAAATCATTTCTGGCTTAAAAAGATCAAATGTAGCACTTACTATTCCTGATTTTCACAGAAAAAATCTGCTTGAGGTTCATGCTTGATTCTTGTGTCTTAACCTCATAATATTTCACAAAATATTGTTCAGGTGTGACTGAAGATGCTGAAATATAATGGTATTACCTGCTCCTTTTTGCAAAAATATTGGCAGCAGATTCCTGGCAGTCTTTCACAGATAGCCTCTGAGGCAATTGCTAAACATGATTGGACTGCCTTTGAAACAAAGACAGGTGGTTTAAAGAATGATGAATGTTAAATGACTGACTTCTTTAACATCACAGCTGTATGACTGTGCATTTAGAGTTTTTATTTTTGACTTGGTCCACTGTGTGTCCTGTCATTCAGAGATTGTCTTTGTAAAAGCAGCGGCCTTGCTGATTTATTGACCTGACAGCTAGAGGCATTGGCCCACTAAAAGAGTAGAGATGTGTCTCCTATTGATTTGGCAGTGATGTGGCATTTGTGCAGCAGTGCTGGCTGTAGGGAAAAAAGGGAAAGCGTCAGAGCACAGAAGAATGCATATAAACTCATCATCAGAGTTGGCCTTTGTTAATGTAATTTGTTTATGAAGTATCATAAATTGTTCAGGTGGGCAGTTTGCAACACATGCATTCTTCTGTGAAGCCTACTTTTTTGTTTGTGGTTTTTTTAAGCCTTTCCTATAGTTAATTTGTAAATCTTCTGTGTTTTTAGTTGCAGACATAAACAGTGGAAATCTGACTTACCAGCTTCCAGTGTTGTCATCACTTTTCACAATGAGGCCCGCTCTGCTCTGCTAAGGACAGTGGTCAGGTGAGTTTCTACACAACATACTAAAAACTTCTTCTGGCGTTCTTACTTTTCTTACTTTTCTTAGTGGTTTGATTTTATATTTTCAGTGTCTTGAAGAAAAGTCCCTCTCATTTGGTCAAAGAGATAATTCTAGTTGACGACTACAGTGATAACCGTAAGTAGTGTGCAAAAATGTAATATTAGTGAAAGCCCGAAGACACTACCTTTCCAAAAAGATTAAACTTTCCAAATGAAGTTAGCTGTAAAAACTTCTTATGTATCATGATTGTGTGAAATGTGATATATGATATTTCTCCTTTTTATGTGTCTTCCAGCTGAGGATGGAGCTCTGCTGGGGAAGATTGAGAAAGTGCGTGTGTTGAGAAACGACCGCAGAGAAGGTAATTAGACAAAGATTAGCAGCAGGAAGTTTCTATTTTAATCCTGTGACATTAAGTTGATGTTTAGTTTAGCTCCTATATAAAAGTTATGACACTTCATAATTGACATTTTCAACTTGTGTGTCACACAGGATTGATGCGGTCTAGAGTCCGAGGGGCAGACGCTGCTACGGCACCAGTCCTTACCTTCCTGGACTCTCACTGTGAATGTAATGACCACTGGCTAGAGCCGCTGCTGGAGAGAGTGGCTGAGGTATGCAGACATGACAACACAAAATGGTTATTATTCATTAAAAAACAACATGCATAATTAATTTGAACTTCTTGAGAAACTGATTTGTGTTAAGCTGGGCATACACCATGCGATTTTACACTGTTTCAAATGGAAGCGTTTGTGTCAAAACAAATAAGAGATAAAACATATAAACAGATAAATAAATACTTTCAAAGCTAAATATCATTTTGCTTCATCATATACAATTACATGTGGTTGAGATTAAGTGGGACATTTGTATTTACCCGAGAAGATAGTTGATCTTATCAGTTTATTTAGAAGCTTTAGAAGGTTTTTATGAGATTGAAAAAGATAAATCTTTTTGGGTTAAACCTCTTTTTGAAAATGTAACATGAATGAGTCCCTTTGTACCTGGCAGCCGCTTTGTTGTGGCCTCCAGACCTATCATTTCCTGATCTCTGATGTGGTTTTCTGTGTGTCTGCTTCAGAAACCATTTTTCTAAACATTAATAAAATAAATAAGTGATCGAATCCGTTATAGCCTGTCTGCATTTTTTGTGACAACTGCTAATTTATTTCTTCGTTGGTTCTGTCCAGGATAAAACTCGAGTGGTTTCTCCAATAATAGATGTCATTAACATGGATAATTTCCAGTATGTGGGAGCTTCAGCAGATCTCAAAGGAGGTACATTTATTGACCTTTATAATAGTATTAAAAATAAAATAAAAGTGTTTTAAGACAATACTATCCTACTGGCAACATTATGTTCAAAGTATAACACATAAACCATTTTATTGTGCGTGTTTCATAAACCCATCTCACATATTTCATCAGTGACATTAATGTGAACCTATGAGTTTGTTTTCACTTTGCTAGAATGCACATTATGGTCCTAATGGTTATTTTCTGTCACTTTTTGGTGAAGGTTTCGACTGGAATTTAGTGTTTAAATGGGATTATATGACTCTGGAGCAGAGACGGGCCCGACAAGGCAACCCCATCGCGCCTATAAAGTATGTTGCACTCACCTTCTCACAAAACTACATGAAATATGTTCACTCTTAAACACTGTTGGTGAAATCTTTCGTTCCTTTTCTACTACCTGCCCTCTTTTTTTCTCCCTCACTCCAGGACTCCTATGATAGCGGGTGGTCTCTTTGTCATGGATAAGGAGTACTTTGAACAGCTGGGAAAGTATGACATGATGATGGATGTGTGGGGAGGAGAGAACTTAGGTGAGTGCAAATGCAAATTCACTCGAACGGTGCCTAGTACTGAGAGTAACAAAGAGTTAAATAGTGTGAGGGTGAATGAGGGAAGTTTGTTAAAGTGTCAGGTTGCAAAAAACAAACACAACTCCTGTCAGCATTTATAGCAGTCATGCTGATGTCTTTCAACAGTTCATTTGCTGACAGTGAGCCTTCTCCAATCACAACTGCACAGTCTTTCCATCATAAATTCAGTACTTTTGGCTCACCCAGCGATTCCTGCTGACTTAGGAAATCTCAAATCTCTCTTGAGGTTTGGTTACACTGGAGATGTTTCTCACTCTGTAATTTTCTCGTGGGACCACAAATTTGATAAATTTCCTGACCAAGCACATGAAGAAAAATATTCCCCTACATTGTATGGTACAAGCCAATCAAAAGAGACCTACAGAGTGTAGAGATCCATATAAATTATTTGTTAATAAGATGATGACTTCTGTCAGCATTCACTGAAAAGCAAAGTCAATACAACAGAGATGATGATGTGTCTTCCTGGCACTTTTGTCTGGAGTCATTTTGGAAAAAATCTTGCAAATAAACAGCTGACACAATGATCCATTGAAGCATAATAACTCTATACTGCATTGACCTTTATTGAGATTTTGAATTACCAGTGTGCACATTCAAAACCAGAAAATGATGTATCATCAGGCCAGGGAGGATTCTTGCATTTATGACATCTGAATTGCACACTTGCTTTTTATGATAAATAAAACATATAAAAAGCATTGTAAAGAAAAAAAACGAATGAAATTATTGGTTTGTTTCAGAGATTTCATTTCGAGTGTGGCAGTGTGGTGGCAGTCTGGAGATCATCCCCTGTAGCAGAGTTGGCCACGTCTTTAGAAAGCAACATCCGTACACATTCCCAGGGGGCAGTGGGACTGTGTTTGCAAGGTAACTCTAACGTGCACCAGCTTGTACACTTAATCTGTTTTTTGTTATAGTTTACAACATTTGTGGCTACATTTAATGCAGATTAAAGCTATGTTTTTGAAGATTTGATGCAATCACCTTGCAATCATTTTCACTCTAGAGATTTTGAATCAACACTAGCCAAAACCAGAACCAGGTTTATTTGTACTTGTGATTCTTACCATTTTTAGTTTTTAAAAGCTCACTGTAACTCCACACTGTCTCCTTCATCTGTCCATGGAGTTAGACTTGGTCTAAGACTGGACTTTTTGTACTTTATGACTGCTCCCTTGTTTCATAAAGTATAATCTCAATCCCTGAAAGTCTTGGTTTTGGCCTCACTGAGGCTATGGTCAAAACTTGGTCTTGTCTAAAACATATATATTTGTATGTGTACCATAAGGAACAAATTGTGTATGGGATATTATGTTGAAGTGATTTGTAAATTGCAGAACAGTTTTAATAAGTTATATTATTGCTCTGAGTTATAACAATCTTAAATGATTTAGGCTAAACACAAACACTTCACAACAATAAAAGCTAAGCCACCTGGCCAGCACACAGGCAATAGCCTCTCACTGAATTAGACTGTGACATATTGTAGCAACAAGAACAAAAATAACTGTTTTATATGTTTACAGAGCAGTGCAGACTTCTTGTGCTTTAAGGCAGTTTCACTTTCAGTCATTCTTATCCTCTTCATTTTGAGGAGGCCCCAGACTCACTTCCCTGAGGGTGTTGGCAGAGACCCTGGGGAGTGAAGTGATGGCACTGTTCTGCCTTGATGCATTTTATAATCATTCTTTTGGGAGCCACAGTGAAACAGTTTTTCAGTTACCTTAAAAAGTATTTTTTATCTGTTTAAAGTTTTCAAAAGTCTGGTCTACTTTTTCAATGGTCCAGTAAACTGACCTTTCATTTGATAAGGTCTCTGCTTCACAGTCAGACAGAGCTCTTGTGATGGGATGTCCTGAAAATATTCCTGCATTCGACTTACTCTTCTCTAACTTTACTGGGACTTAATAGTATAGATGTCAGTTAAGGAAATTGAACACCGTAAATTTCTCCTTTTTTTTTTTTTTTTTTTTTTTTTTTTTTAAAATAAATTTTTTTTTTTTTTTTTCCCCCTAAATTTTCTTTATCTTCTCTGTCAGGAACACAAGAAGAGCTGCTGAGGTATGGATGGATGAATATAAAAACTTCTACTATGCTGCCGTCCCCTCTGCCAGAAATGTCCCCTATGGAAAGTAAGCACTGCCTCATTTGACTCCTGCAGTGTTGCGCAGAATATTGACACTACATTGACAAATTAGAACATCTGTTTTTTTTTTTATGGGGTAAAAATGCTTTGGGGGGGGGGGGGGGGGGCAATGTGTCTCAAAAGAGGATGAAAAGACAAAAACAATCATATGTCATATATATATCATATAAGTATCTAAAGTATCAGCGAAACTATAATTACTTTTATTTGGGTGGTTGCAAAGAAACAAAGACACTGTGAGAGCTTGAACATCAGTGTCACCTTGTGGACATCTCCCTCTAGTGTCAGACTCAAACTTTTCAGCTATTCTCTCTAAAGAATAAATCCTGAGATTACTTGTCTTTTCGTTTTGTTAAATGAATTGTTGTTGTTGTTGTTGAATATAGGTGTAATCGTGACATTTTAGAGTGAACATTCTGACTAAACTACAAATATGTCATTTCTGTCTCGCAGCATCCAGAGTCGTCTGGAGATGAAAAAGAGGTTGGGCTGTAAGCCATTCAAATGGTACCTAGAGAATGTCTACCCTGAGCTACGGTAAGGAAATGACACTGCCTTTAATATAATTTCATTACATTTTTAACATTTTAGGATTGTTATTACAGCATGATATTGTGTTGCTATGTCAGTTATGACACAGGCTCCAGTTTGGGATGATTTTCTGTGTGCTGGTCGCTAATGATCACTTATGACTTGAGCTCATGATCATTATTGGCAGAACTACAGTGTGCCATTTAAATTATGTATAACTTTACATCAGATGACTTGTAAAATAAATAAAAAGTGCTTACAATACTATATTTTAGGGCTTTTAAAACTTAATTATGCCTTGGTTATTTGTGTTCAGGGTGCCAGATCATCAGGACATTGCATTTGGAGCCTTACAGCAAGGTGGAAACTGTCTGGACACCCTAGGTCATTTTGCTGATGGTGTGGTGGGCGTCTATGAGTGCCATAATGCAGGCGGGAATCAGGTAGAGTTACTTCATTATTAATATTGAACATGTTACATCTATCTCTCATTATGTCTCATCTCCATTATCTTAGTAAAATATTAAAACCTCTTGGAGCTCATGACCTAAAATAAAAGATGAATTGAATAATTATGAACATACAGAAAATAATAGAATAAATTAGGAGAGGATGAGAAGGGGACGGAGGCATATTCTGTGCCTCAAGACCTTGAATTTTTTCTCCTTGGTTTTAATAATTCAATGAGAACCTATTTCTTTTTCAGTTTTAAGTGTTAAACAAGAGCAGCCCTCGAGGTAGAAGACAGACAAATGACATCAGATGTTGTCTTGTGCTGCATGTTTTGCTTGTGACAAGATTTTACTCACTTTGCAAGAATATTCTCTTTTAGGTCTTTTTACTCTTTAAGTTGTTATTAATTGAAGAGCTATACATTCTTAAAATTAATACATTTTCCCATAGATTTGTGTGTTTGAATTAACTGTATTAACATTGCCTTGTTTTCGTCAAGGAATGGGCTCTTACCAAGGATAAGTCAGTGAAACACATGGACTTGTGTCTGACTGTGGTGGACAGAACAGCCGGGTCCCTAATCAAACTACAAGGGTGTCGAGAGAATGACAGCAGACAGGTAATGTTTAATATATTTAGTTTATAATGAATTCATGCACTAACGGTACAATAAAAACAATATGTCTTAATTCTTATTCTGTTCAGAAATGGGAGCAGATCGAGTCCAACTCAAAGCTTCGTCACGTAGGCAGTAACCTGTGCTTGGACAGCCGCAGTGCCAGAATGGGTGGACTCACCGTGGAGGTCTGCAGCCCAAGCCTCAACCAACAGTGGAAGTTCACTCTTAATTTACAATCATAGGAGGCGCTATGAGATTTAGAGCATTTAGATTTTATAGGGACTGCTGGACAGTGATGCCAGCAGACTGAGACTTTGTTCAGAAGATGGATGTAGACTCACTGTGAAAGTCAGACTTGATAAACTATTGGATCTTTCACCTCCTCGAGGGTTGGGCTCTGTTGAACTGAGCTAGAGCCTGTGCTGTCCACATCCCGCCCTTTGGAACACACTGACTGGGAAAGGGCGACCACCCTGGAGCCTATAGGAGGATGATTAATAATGCGATCGTAATGGATGGATAGTGATGAGGAAGACAATGATGGGAACAGTGAAGACCCTCGCCATCCTAATTACTTACCTCAGTGTTTTCATTGATGGTTAAAAAAGCAAATGATGAGGAAATACTTTTTGTTTTACTTTGTCAAGAGCTGGAAAAAGAAGACTCTTTAGTTTTTACTTCATGGTTATTTTATTTTAGCTGTTTTATTTTCTTCACACGGGGATGGGAGTTTTTGTTGAAACATCTATTTATATAATTGCTCTTTTTCTTGATTCATTCATTTTTCTTCACTACAACCTGCAACAGTAGATAGAGGCTTCAGGTCACATCAGTTGGAGAAAGAGAAAAAAAATTGATTTGGTTTTGTTTTGTTGAGTCTTTGTGGTTTACAAGATCATCAGCGAAAAGAGACGTCTCTGCTCTGTCTGAGTAGAATTGTAGGCAGGACCACTGTGTGTTAATACCACATCTGACAGACTGGACAAGGATTTAGTCTCCAAAACCAGAAAGTGTCTTGAATTTGATGCTTACTTTACTCTTCTTTTTTTCTTGCTGTGGCACTGGCTGCTACAGCGTTCTCATTTCCAGATTTTATGTATCTCAAGATACATCTGCTTTTGTTTGTTTACTTTTACTAAAAACAGAACCAAATCTCCCCAGGAGTGATTAGAGAGTACTAACTGCCCTCCAGGAAGTGCTTCTTTATAAACATTTTGTATTATGCCTCTTTCTTTATTGCCATTATATTAAGATGTCAAAAAACCAAACCCAAACTTGATTTTAATTGATTTAATGTAGCAGCATCTGGTCAAAATCCAAAATGAAAGAATTGGTTTTGACTGCATTTATTTAGTAATGTTTAGATAGTGTTACAGAGATCAGCTGCTATAGCCATGACATGTTTTCTAGCTTGACCCTGCCAGTGTTTGATTGTGGAAAGACACATCAGTTTTTACTAGTCTAACAGTAGAAACTTAGAGGATGAGTTTTAGAGGTATCACAGGTTGCACAGTAAAACCTTGCTTATTTCAGCCAAACACAAGTCTCTCTGTACTCTCTGTAAAGTCTGCGTATATTTCTGAAGTTTCTGACATCTATTATTGCTAGGTTTATTTTAACCTTTTGTCTTCCATTGTTCTGCTAGGTAAGCCATCTGTTTACAAATTTGACACTGCAATAAACATGGTTTTACTGTCTGTTCTCTCTGCCAGAAATCTTTTTTTTTTATTGCACAAGGGGGGCTGCATAGTTTAGCTTGCATTAAAATGAACACAAACGTATTTTTTTAATGGAATAACATTTTGTTGTCAGCAGCATTGTGCCATTTTATGTTTTGCTTACCCAATAGTGTTTTCCTCTGCTTCTGCAACACAAACATCTCTGGACAGACTTGACGTTGAACATAAAGTTTATTTTGGGATCATTGTAAGAGACGGTTAACTTGTTCTACATTCTTTCATTTGACACTGTTCATCTTTTATTTTTACTGTACTGATTTACAAAAACTGACGAGGACAGCTGGTCTTGTTTGCTCTGTTGTCTGATAACATTGTTTGCCACAGTGTTTCTGCCATTTTGTTCCTCTTACCTGATGCTTGCCTTGTCTTGTACTTTCATTTGTCTGTAAGAAAGTGGCCTGAGAGGAGAAACTCATTGAAAAGCCTATCCTGTGACTTGATAGGTGGCTGCATCGTGGTGCGAGGCACAGGCTCAGCAGTTTGTGGCCAGAGTGAGGCTAAACCATCAGGAAAGACTTGTGTTGCCATGGCGGCTAGACTTTAAAGGCCTAGCCCTGATTTGGGGTGGGACAGGTGATGCTAGTTAGATATGATAAAAAAGAAATGAATTCAACTTATTCTTAAAGGACTTTGCTGTGGGGTAAAGCATTACAATAACGTTTGGTTGATTATTTTATGCAAATTCAATAGTTTTTTAATAATACAAGGTTTAATTTTGAACTTGAATGTGCAAATCAATTTATTTGGCTGAGAATTTTCTTTAGTGCAGTTGTAATTTTAATATTTATGCATTTACTTATTTTTTCTTACTTTAAAAAAAGAATGGACTAAGTCTAAAGCATAATAACTTGTTCATTTGGGGTCATACCAAACTCAGATGTGATCTTAGAAATTATGTAATGGTGTTCAAGTCTTCTTCACAGCGAAAAAACTTTGGGACTTTGTCTTTTTTTTTTTTTTTAGACACACCTGGAGATATACAAATGGACAGATATGAAATTGTAATGTAACATCAGGCTGCACAATAGGAAAACCTTTTAATTACATTTTCCTTCTTTCTTTGGAGTTACCATGGCAATACAGTTTGAAACAATGTGTTGTGTAAAGCCTTTTCTTTTGATCAAGTCTTATCCATGTGAACATGCTGTTTTATTTTCTATTATATACAAGGAGAGTGACTGTAATAATAATTTGATGACCGCCTCATCTTGATTGAGTAATTAAATGTTTACATCTTTAGAAAAATGTGCCAAAGTTCCTTCATGTTTCTTTTGCTTATGTCGAAGAATGAAATGTCTTGGGAAAAACAGTCTCAGAGGGTAAATATTGAATGGAGCATGTTTAGTGTGTTTTTGTATTTAAGGTCCAGGTAAATGATAGAACAGGAGAGACCAGCGGCTTAGGGCTTGAGGTTATCGGTGTAATGGAACGATTCACCATTTGCCAAGCCTCCTGAAAATTATTCAAACTAATGTACATTGTGCAAGTAGTGATGAATATCAGTAAACAGCAGCCTTGAACCAACACTCATTAAACTGGTCGTCAGCCTGTCTACTGGATCTTACTGGAGAATATTTTCCTTTGACTTTTATTTACTTCATTGTCACTGTGTTTTTTAAGGGGAACAATGAACTGTTCTGTGAAATTTACAGGTCTGAAGAGTTTCCCCATAAATTAGGAAATAGGGATGATTAATCCTGTCAAGTTAGCCATCTTCCTTTGTTTACCTCAGATTCCCTCATGTACCTTCAGCTCCACTGAGACATCCAGCTTTGAGCTGCTCAAGCTGTAAAAAAAAGTTACACATGCATCTTATACTGTAGTGCAAATGAAAAATACTCTCGGACAAAATGATAAAAGGCAACTCAATCTAATCCATTATAAAGAACATGGCTTCATTGATGGTGTTTGGTGTTGGATTCAGAATCACGGCAAGAGTGGTCACACAATTGTATATTTTTGTAGATACCCACATGATGTGTGTACATTATGTACATATATATATATATATATATATACACTGTGTACTCAGCTGCAGTTTCTAGTTTTGTTGTCACATTGTACAGCGCTTCTAACTGTTCCATGTTTTATAGAAACTGCAGAAATGCAACATTGAATGAGGAGAAATGATTAACTTAAATAAATGCATTTATATAAAAAGAAAATCTGAAGTGTGTATATATTTCGGTGTCTTCAAGCCCCAACAACCCAGATGTTTCTGTTTCATTCTTTTTCATATGTTGTTCTTTGGCAAAAGCTTGTTTCAATATTTTCCTCTTGCAGATGGCAAGACTAAACAATATAAAATGTGTTCTGTAGCCTCATGTTTAACTTGTTCGTATGGAATGAAAAAATGTGGAGGCTATTATTTTTATGTTCAGTGAATGATGCATGCTCATTCTAACAATGCACTGACATTGTTTGACAGATTTATGCAGGTCACAACTTTGACTGACACAACGCTCATTTAGTGATTCAGGATTCTGTGTGTGACTTTAATTTATATTTTTATTTATTTCAAAACCAAACCCACACAGGATTGTTGATAGACATAACAGTAATATTTATCAGCATCCTGTTACCAAAACCAACCCAGTCTCACCACAAAATGTAAAATAGTCACGTTGGTCCACATGGTAAAACGTATACATTTCACAAAACGGGCCCGAAATCTGTGACACTTTCACGTTTTTTTGTTCCATTCTTTTCTATTGATGTCACGTGATGTCAGAGCTGCCGCAGACGCTAGGGGAAAACATGGCCGACTTACGAAGATTTTTGGAGAGAAAATGCAATTTTATTGCTTAGTTTGAGCACTAAAATCATATTTGGTTAAATTTCTAGCGAGAAGTGTGGTCTTTAATCTCATAATCTTGAAATATTTAATTAATATACACTTTTATTTATGAGTTTAAACGAAGATCTTGTCTCGACATTGTTAAAATTGTTATACTGTCACGTTTTGTTTCACTGGTTATCTCTGTTTTTCAGCGTAAAATCTAGGAATTATCTCGTATTATTAATTTATTTTAATAAAATAAAAATACATCCAGGTGCTGAAATAAGTTTCTTTTTTATAAACTTGATTAGTACAAAGATGCGAGCTGTGCTTACGTGGCGGTGCGAGGGTGATTTTAAAATGGGGTAAAGTTAAATTAAATAAACCAACATCGCCACCTGGGAATATGTCCCAGGACATAAGTTACAATTTGGTAATATGAAAAAGCACACAGGTAAGTATCTGAAAAAAGGGGACAGAGACGTGAATTTCAATTTTTAAAACATTCGTATTAATTTTTTAATAAAACGAATCTTCAAAAATTAACTGGAAAAAAAAATAAAAAAAGAAATTAGGACAAGACAACTCAACTAGAAAAGACAATTTTATTATATACTAGGATTAAAAGGTATTAATTGGCTTTATAAAAGTAGGCCTGATCTAAAAAGGCTAAAGTTTAAAATGCACTAATCAAAACTATATGCAGTTAGCTGGGGCCACCTGTGGTGAGTAGACTAGGTCAAGGGAGTGCCCAGGAGTGCTACCAAATACTCACCTCAGTGGACACAGCAGACGTCACGGCAACTCAAAAGTGCAAACTAAACTCATGTGAACCAGTGCACTAACTCACATGCATGAGTGGGGAGACCTCACCCCTGTGCCTAGCCCAACCACCAGGAGGCGCCCAGCGTCACTGAGAGAAAAAGGACACAAAATTAACAAAATACGACCCAGTTGGTTAACAGTGTGGACAATACAATGGCCCAGTTAGCATTCCGGAGGCTGCCACTAAATAAATACTAGTTAACAGAATTGAAACTTAAAAAGCAACTTATACAGCCAAGGCCAAAAACATCCCCAAACAAAGACAGTCGAGCTCACTGACAAAACCAAAAAGAAACCCAATATACTACAGATACGCAAAACCCAAACAAATCCACTAGCCAAACAGAAGAACTAACTAAAAGCAAGGTACAAACAATAGCAAAATAATACTAAATAGGGGTGAGCGCAGTGTCGGGGGAAAGTGCAACTTGCCGCGCAGCGTTGATAAGCGTCAGCCCGGGAGTCCCGGGCCTAAGCCACTCCCACGCTGCGCGGCAAAACAAAAAACATAACAAAAAGTCTTTTTTTTTGCAGCCTTGAAAAACAGACTAAGTGTTTTGCCGCGCAGCGTTGATAAGCATCAGACCGGTGAGCCTGCCGGGCTTAACAGGATGGAGCGCCTGTGAGGTCCTTTATCATACTTGAAACCTGTCTCTGAGTTTGTGTCCGGCGCACTTCGAGTTCGCCTCCGTGTTGCAGGGGAGGGAGGTCTCTGAAATGGAATCTGGGAAAAACAGGAAAGCAATTTTACTAAAAATTGCCTGGTCCGTTCTTACTGTCCGATGGGCTTATGTGACTCGCCTTCGCAGGGCCTCTGCCTGGTTCCGTTTTCGGTCCAGGATGGATGGTTCCTGCGCACTGTGAGTTCGCCTCTGCGGTCCGGGGGAGGGCGTCCTACCCCCGCCCGGACCCGTTGGAAGCGAAACCCAGACGCCCCGTCTGTCCCAGGTGCCATACGACGGAGCCCCTCCACCTAGCTGGCGGCCCCTGGGCGGGGGGCCCGGCCACAGAGTGGGGGTAATTGTCCGGAAGACACTTTTTCTCAAAGTCTGACTAAGAGCCACCCCTGCCCGGGGGGACTCGACTCAAGCCAGCTGCCCTGGGCCCGGGGCAGTATGGTTAAACCAGCTGAGCGGTGGCGCCCCGCGGGGCTACCTGCTTGATCCTGCTATAGTACTGTGCTTGTCTCAAAGGTTAAGTCATGTTGACTCATGACCTGGGCCAGGAAACTGACCACCGGGGAGAGCTCTCTGCCACTGGACGGGCCCGCGCGCTTAGCTCCGAGGGCATGCACGCGCCAGTCTCGTGGGGGGGGGGGGCGTTCCTCCCGGCTGTTTGTCAGCTTTTACGCAGCACGGTGTGGGGGTCCCACCGCGCGCCTCTGGGTACCCAACTCTCCTCTCCTCACCGGGGAGAGCAGGGGGGTTCAATGTCTCCTACCCTGTTCTGCCCCGGCCGGTGAGCCTGCCGGGCTTAACAGGATGGAGCGCCTGTGAGGTCCTTTATCAAACTTGAAACCTGTCTCTGAGTTTGTGTCCACACGAAACAAGCGCATAAGCGCCTGTGAAATTTCCCGAAAGATGGCCTGAATTATGCATGGGCTACCATGTCCCCGTAGAAATAACTCATATCCATGTAGAATCAACCAAACACACAACCATAGAAAAAGAGAGATGGAGGGGGAAGAAGAAGGGCTCAAAGGGTAGAGTGTTGGGGGGGCTTAAGCTTGGGTGAAGGAGCGGGTGTTGTGGGCTATACGCCGGGGAGTGCGCCCCGGGGCTGGCTCCTGCTCTAAGTTCTGTCACGGAGTACCAAGGGCACAAAGTTTTACGTGTGCGTGTATAGAACCAGGGGCTGAGTCTGGGCCTGGATGTGGAGCACGGGTCTAGGCTTGGCCCTCTGATGTGTTCAGAGTACCAGGAGCACGGGCCGGCCCGGGGCTTGGCACATAAACCGGGAGGGGGCTTAAGAGTGGGTGTGCGGTTGGAGAGGTGAAAAAAAAAACCCTCGGCGCCTAATGGGTTCATTCAGTTGCACCCCCATGGACCACCACAAAATGTTACTACATAATAAGTTTAATGAAGAAGTTGTATTTATATTTTTATCAAAATTTTGGCAAATATCTGCTACAACACAAAATGTCTAAATGTTTCTTTCTTGGCCCGACCAAACCCTAGGACTTGTGGAGGATATTTTTCTGTCTATACTGGTTTATAGTGACACCTTGTTAAAATGTGTTGTACAAAGAAAAAGGCTATTTCTCTATGGACACCTTTAATGGTAGCAATTCATTATATTACCTTTATTTACAACAAACAAATCAGCCATTTTGACTTACAACAGAATTTCAGTCGTCCCTTTTTTCAGTCTTAGTTTGCTTGAATACAGCAGACTAATATAAACACCAAACTCTCATCCAGCATTAAAAAACTCTCACACACATTTGCTTTTGTGGACAATTCTACTAAAATTGGTCAAATAAATCAAGTTTTGATCTGAGTTGTATATGACATTTGAAAGTAAAAACAAAAAATCTTTTGGTGCAAACATTAATTTACAATAGTGTCATTTACCATATGGCAGTGTAAAAATGAAAATTAATTTCAAGAGGTTGTTGATCCAAAACATGCAAACATCATCTGGAAAGTGTTAGGTGCACATTTGAAATGACAGATCAGTGAAGGGGGTTCTTTTGTTTTGTGTTTTTGGGAGTCACTTTCCTTTAGTACAGTCTCACGCTCTTTGTGAATTGTTAGTTCTCATGAGTCTCAGACCAGAGATGTGCTACTCTCAGGGTTGATCCTGACCGGTCTGGTACTCTTCCTCAGGTCTAGCTGGTTTGCCTACGCTCTCCTCAAACCTGAGCTCTACCACAGGCAGCGCCGTGTCATGGAGGAGGGTGGCGTTTTGTATGATGAAACTCTTCTTTAATGGGTCAGCGACCAGGATAATCTCCAGCAGAACCACGTGCAGCTCAGGGAAGTACAGCTTCAGGCCCTCTTCCAAGAAGCTCATCATCTGCTTTGTGAAGGACATAATGGTGTAGCTTAGGTTCACCCAGCAGTCTTCTCCTGTGTACTGCTTCAAGCTGGTGATGCCACAGCTACGCATCTCATCCTGAAAACACAACCACAGGTGATTAACTCCAACTCTCATTTCTGCTGTTGTATCTGAAATTTACATTAAAAATGCTTATAGTCAGCATCTAGCATTATCAGATTTTCAGTGTACCTTAAGTTTGGCCAGAGCCTCAGGCGTCATGAGGTTCATCCTCCTCCACATTTCCTCTGAGTTTCTGTGCTTCGTGGCTTCCATGATGATGTCCTTATAACTCTGACCAGCAGAGGCTGCAGCGTGAAGGTCAGGACCAGGCCGAGTCTCAGTCAGCTGCTGAAGTGCTCCTTGGCCAGGCTCTGCTGCAGTGGTCGAGGCTGCTTCACTCTCCCTGTGAACCACAGCTCATCTTAGTGGACTGTCCAGATTTCTTTTTAGCCTGCACTAACTTTACCCCAGCGTCTTCTTCCTACCTGTTTGCTGAAGGCATCCACAAACATCCTCATGGCTGATCCGGACCAGACCACAAAGGCCGAGTAGCAGCCTGTGTTTCCTGCAAAGTCCATTTCAAATTCTTTGGCTGTCTCTAACAGAAGGGTCCGCGGGAGGGGTGGCACCGCTGTGTGCACGCGTTACAGTAAAACACGTCGCACTGCTCACACATCACGGTCGCGTCCACTGGGTTGCAGTCGCACAGCTGGCACTTTACGGCCGTGGATGAGGCGGAACCGGCTCCACCTCGGTTCTGCTAGTACCGCGCTACTGTTGCCTCCAGCAGCCGGTTCCTCAAGAAGCCCCTCAGCCCCAGCTCTTCCAGACTCGCGCTCCGGTGACACAGCCGACCCTCACGCCGTTGAGAGACTTGAGCTGGCAGGACGTGTAGGGACCTTCTGCTCTAAACCTTGATGCTCCAGGCACACGTTGTGGAAACACGGCAGCAAAATGGGCGCCTTGAACAGAGAACCGCACACCGGACATTTTAACTCTTCCTCAAAGGCTCCTGTCTTGTGTGAGGGCAGGATGTAGAAGCGGCTTCAGTGAAAACGCTCAGCAGCTCCCAGGGCTCAGCTGCGCATGGAGGAGGGGCCAGTATTTTGAATCAACCCTTTAGACGCCGAGGTTGATTGTTGGTCGCTGGCTCCCCGTGTGACTGCCCCCGTCTAAAATAAAGCTGAAGCCAGGACCAAGCTCCATGAGCCTGGCATAGAACCACGACCTCACAAGGGGTCTGGATCCACTAAAAAAGAGCGAGACTGGACGCCCCCAGGCCCGCAGTAAACGTGAGGGGAGCTGGCCAGAACGCGGCCTCAGCATCAGCCTTGATTACAGCCACAGCCTCACATGGGGTCCAGGTCCACGCAAAACCGGGTAAAAAGACTGAGGCAAGACGCCCTGAGCCCCTCGGTTGCTCCCCGCTCACCTCTCGAGCACGTTCACCCACCTTTAAGACCCCTCCTGGGTTATTTGCCAATCCACGGGCCTGCTGGAGTTTCGTGCCCCTGGTACTCCGTACACATCAGTACAGACTGCCCCTGGTACTTTTCTTTTTTAATAAATATTGACATATTGGCCACATGTTTTAACTGTCTGTTTCAAATATATTTTATCTTATATAAATATTACATTATCCCAGATGATAGTACATTATTTATTTATTAATATTTTTTTTTAGCTTAATCAGATTATGCTTTTATCATGTAAACAGGAGCAAATGGAATACTCTAATTCCAGTTGCACATGTAAACACCTTAATCGGAGTATGAGCTTAATCTAATTATGAACTTTAATCGGATTATGATATGCCATGTAAACGCAGTCATTGACAGACGAACCCATTTCACACTAGTGGGTAGTATAATGCCAATATTTAACAAACTAAAAATTGCACGTGTTTATTCAAGTCAAAATAAAGAAACATTTTATAATAAATGTTTAGGTAGGGCATATTCATATCGTGAAAGAAGTAAGAATGCTATAAAAGGTCGCTAGCAAGGCACAAAACGTCAAATACCTACAATTTCCAAACATTTGGAAAGCCCGTGAACGATCGCAAATGTTTTCCCCCATAAACTAAAGAAATCGGTAAAAATGTTCCAAACATTAAAATCACATTTACACATAATGTTTTGTTTAGTTGTCTCTTGTATTGTACAATATGTTTTTATGGACAATAAAATAAGTAGCTGGCAAGACTAAAAACGTATAATGTCTACATTTTCATGCATTAAATTCATGTAACTAATAAATGTAAAAGGTTGAAGCCCATAATCACAAATAAAGGCAAATATACATGTCATTTTCTCACCACTGCTCTTGTTAACTAAATATTATTTTAATTAATGTATGCAAAATAATAAAGGTATGTATGAAACTAGTTCCTAAAGAGTCCACGTAAGCACAGCTCGCATCTTTGTACTAATCAAGTTTATAAAAAAGAAACTTATTTCAGCACCTGGATGTATTTTTATTTTATTAAAATAAATTAATAATACGAGATAATTCCTAGATTTTACGCTGAAAAACAGAGATAACCAGTGAAACAAAACGTGACAGTATAACAATTTTAACAATGTCGAGACAAGATCTTCGTTTAAACTCATAAATAAAAGTGTATATGAATTAAATATTTCAAGATTATGAGATTAAAGACCACACTTCTCGCTAGAAATTTAACCAAATGTGATTTTAGTGCTCAAAATAGGCAATAAAATTGCATTTTCTCTCCAAAAATCTTCGTAAGTCGGCCATGTTTTCCCCTAGCGTCTGCGGCAGCTCTGACATCACGTGACATCAATAGAAAAGAATGGAACAAAAAAACGTGAAAGTGTCACAGATTTCGGGCCCGTTTTGTGAAATGTATACATTTTACCATGTGGACCAACGTGATTATTTTACATTTTGTGGTGAGACTGGGTTTCCAAAACCACACTGATTCCATGAACCTCCTGTCCAGCAGCTGGCGGTAGACGTAAACACATGACACAAAGACGATCAGTGAAGAAGAAGCTCCACTGCAAGCAGAAGCCTATAATCTGCACGCGCAGCTCCGCAGATTAAGGTGGTGCTCAGATCGTAGAAAAGACCATGGAGACTGAGGGGATAGAGGGTATGGAGAGGTTTGATAGTCCGGGTAAAGGCAGAGGGCTTCGGGCGCAGAGACACTTCGCTGTGGGTGAGCTGGTGTTCGCCTGCCCTTCTTACTCCTACGTGTTGACAGTGAATGAACGAGGAGCACATTGTGAGCACTGTTTCACCAGGTAAAGCACACTCACAGCACACAGACGCTCTGTAGCTAGCTCCAACTAAAGCATTTCGGTAACTTTTAGATTACGGGTTACCAAAGATCATGTTTTAATGTGAATTAGCTTTTCCATTAAACGCTGGTCATTAAGTGGGTCAATGCAGACAGGCGGCTCACCTGACTGGCACTGCAGCACTTGTTTTGTTGCAGTGCAGAGTTCATACATGACGACATGCATGTTGTGTGTCTTCATGACGCAAAACCATTATATTTAACCTCATAATCTCCAGTTAAAGCAACCCCCCTTTCTTTCGGCTCGTGTGGCTTCCTTACCCTTGCTCTTTCACACTGTTGTCTTGATGGTTTAATAAGCTATCTGGAAATTAGGTTTGGAAATATTTTTGACATCCACCAACACAGCGGTCTGAGTGTCCATGATTTGACTGAGTAGAAACAGTATCAGTATTGGTAGAGAACAGATTGTCCCACTACAATAAAGATATAGAAGACTCAGTTTACTGTCATGGCCCTAAAGATTTTCCTTTGCACACATGTCCATTTGAGTTCCTAGTGAGATTTGTAGAGCAGTGAAAGGTTAGAGGGCTAAAAATAGGTGGCCATGTGTCCGAGGAGAGGGGTGCCAAGATCTGAGTAGAGAAGGGATCATATGCATTCAAGAAGTTATAGTGTGTGTACTTCTTTTGTTTCCTTAAAGTAAACTGAAGTTATATTAATGACTAAGCTTCTCATTTAGAGTGTAACTGTGTGTGCATCCTGATAAAACTACACATAAATAGACATATACTTGCTATACTTGACAGTGTCTTATATCAAACCCACTGTTGTGTTTTATCTGAATATAATTACAGGAGAGAAGACCTTTCGAAGTGTGGCAAATGTAAGCAAGCCTATTACTGCAATGTGGACTGTCAGGTAAACACATTAAAAAAACATAATGATAAAGTAATATACAGTACCTTCCCGTTTTCCTTTAATTTCTCACCCCTGGACCTTACCACGGAGAGACAGGTTTCAGGCAATTGGAGGCTCAATAGGAGGCTCATAGTGAAAACATGCTCACTGCTGTTGCTATGACAATCCAGTCTCTGCCTAGTTTTGGCTCAGTTGCATTAAACACAAAAAGAGAGCAGAAAAGTGCTGTTAAAAATAGACTGCTAACTGCTGTATATATTATAGAATTTAGAGGTCATTATTATTGTTTATTGTGTTTGCAGAGAGGTGATTGGCCCATGCATAAGATGGAGTGTGTGGCCATGTGTGCCTATGGAGAAAGCTGGTGTCCATCAGAAACAGTTAGACTGGTAGCAAGAATCATTCTAAAACAGGTGAGTAATTGAAAAGAAAGTATGAAAACACACATAGCTCAGGTCTCCTTGTGTTTTTCTGAAATAAGATCCAGAGTTATACATCCTATTCTCAACTGGTGGTCATATTATGTCATGCTTTTATTATGAAAAACACACAGTCTGCTTATTCCATTGTAACAACATTTAACTGGAAAGTGTTAAGTTGTTGACAAGATTGCAAACTCTAAATATGTTAATTGTGTTACTTAAAAAGAACATCAGCGTAGGTTTTAAAATACATTTCAGGTTTCTCTTAAAGAAATTAATAATATAATATTTCTGAAAAACAACTTGCGTCCCACTGTTATATATGTATACTCTATGAACCTACCCAGAAGCTAGAGCTCAACCATTGCTTTTCCTTGATTGCTGTTGTTACCATTCTTGGCAGTACGTATAATCAAGTAAAATATTTATTTCAAATTAAGTCTGTCCTCATCTTATTGTTTATCTCTTTTGTTACAGAGAGTCACAACAGATCCCACTCCTTCAGAAAGACTGCTACTGTTAAATGAGTTTGAATCCCGTAAGTATGTGTATGTATGTGTAGTTAAAATGTATGCAGTTTCATTTTAGTGTGTGGGCTTGTCTGTGTTGTAACTGTGTGTCTATTAATAGCTTTTGCTGTTGCCTCTAGTCCTGGTTCTGTCCCTTACATTTACTGGGACTCAAATCCCAATTGTCTGGGTGCTGTAATTTCATTTTTCATTAATTCCTTTAAAAGTGAGACTCTCTGTGCCCTTTAGGAAGACGTTTTAAATACATTTTATTTCAGAAATACCGCAGTTTGACCAAAATCATTACCAGTTTTCTCTCACCTCAAGTCTGAACTGTTGTCATCAGAGGATTGTCATTGTATTACGCATCACACCTGTTTCTTTTGCACACACAACAATCTGTGACCAGCTGCTGCCCACTGCCACCTGTCTCTTTATGTGACAATGGCATGTGGGCTTGAGTGGTACTAGCAAGTGATAGTAACAATTCTAACTCTAACTCTTGTTTTTTCTCCAGACTTAGACAAAATGGACAGTGAGAAAGATGAGATGAACCTGGCAGACATTGCAGCACTGCAGCATTTTTACTCCAAACACATCCATGACCTCCCTGATAAACAGGCACTCATTGAGCTATTTGCACAGGTAAAATAATAAAATTAATTGTCATTTTAGTAAAGGTTGACTACATTTGGTATCCATTTGGAACTGTAAATGCATTATTATATTAGCTTGATAAAATATCTATTTGTAGTATTGTACATAAACATAAAGAAGTTCAGATCTTTTTGGTTTATTTTAAACTGTTAAAACTGTGCACATTTTCTAATAATGGTCTGCACACAGAAAGCTGATTTATCATCAAAGTGGTAAAGCATACTCTCAGTGAGCAGATTCATTTGGGGTTTTATGTTTGTTCACATTGAACACATTTGATTTTAATCACTTCTCTCATTAGATATTAAGAATAAGACCTGTTATTTGTCCTCTTTTTATTTGCTCAGGTCAATTGTAATGGTTTTACAATAGAGGACGAGGAGCTCTCTCATCTGGGTTCAGCTGTTTTTCCTGAGTAAGTAATTATTATCTCAGAGATAAAATGTTATATGTAATCTTACCACACAAATGTTGGGATCTGTAGTCATGAAACTCTGGCTGCTCTGACCTTTATCTGTGCACATCCGGAAATGTGGCAAAAAGACGACCCAAACAGTGAAGCTATAAACTGAACCTCCTGAAAAATGGATAGATCAGAGTTGATGCCGTTGCATTTAATTTTCTTTCACTTGGAAAACTCTGAAAACTGTGTTTAAGCCTGAAGTATCTTGCTAACCCTTTTAGCTTTGGAGTGCTTGGCGTTTACTTCTGTATATGGCCTCATCCAAACACCAGAGTGATGCCTTGTCAATTTTTTGAATGTATTACCCATTGGACACTATTTTCCTTCTTTCGTTATAGTGTAGCACTGATGAATCACAGCTGTAGTCCTAATGTCATTGTGACCTATAAAGGCACTGTGGCTGAGGTCAGAGCAGTTAAGGAGATCAACCCTGGAGAGGAGGTAAATACTTCATTACAGTTACCTTTGAGATCTGATTAAATGTAAAACAGCAAAAAGATTGTCTGATGCCCATTCTTTCTTCTTCTGCAGATCTTTAACAGTTATATAGACCTCCTCTATCCGACAGACGACAGGAAAGAGAGGCTGTTAGATTCTTACTTCTTCACATGTCAGTGTACTGAGTGCACTACCAAGTCTAAGGTACGACTGACTTTATATTATAATTTTTTAACTTTTATTTTTCTTCTGAACTATTGTAGTCAATAGTATATGTTTGAAGTGAAGAGTGGTCTAGTTGTTTTGCATCAAAACACTTGAACTCAAAAAAACTTGAATGTGAGAAAGTGTCTGCACACATTGTAAATTGCGTAAAAACTACTGAGAATGTTGCCTAAAACTGTTTTATGGCTGGCATGTGTCTAAAACTGTTCAATATGAATGTCTCACATAACTTTATGGATACTTTTTGGATATCTTACTTATGCAAAACTTTTTATAGGACAAAGCCAAAATGGCAATCAGAAAGCTGAGCTCTCCTCCAGAGGCTGAGGAAATTCGATCTATGGTCCGTTACGCCAAGAATGTCATTGAGGAGTTCAGGAGGGCCAAGCACTACAAAAATATCCTTTTTAAAAAAAATATCGAATTAACTCTGTCTGTTTATTTGTTCCTAGCTTACTGTCATTATTTTTCTCAGCTCCACTCACTTCTCTCATACCCCATTTAGGGGCCATTAACAGTAGTCTGCTGTCTTGCCTTTTTTTCTTGTTTATTTTCTTGACTCTCTGGCACCCCCTGGTGAGTTGCTGGAGATGTGTGAACTTAGTCTGGAAAAGATGGGTTCCATATTTGCAGACACCAATGTGTATATGCTGCACATGATGTATCAAGCCATGGGAGTGTGTCTCTATATGCAAGACTGGGATGGAGCTATGAGCTATGGAGAGAAGATTATTCACCCATACAGGTAAAAAGAGGACAAGGTTTATGATGTTTAACTACTTGATTTATGAGTATTTGTGTTAAAATATTTTTTGTCCGCAGTGTACATTATCCTGCCTATTCCCTGAACGTGGCATCTATGTATCTCAAATTGGGACGTCTTTATTTGGGCTTAGAAAAGAAACCACAAGGAGTAAAAGCTCTGAAAAAGGTACATTTAAATGAGCATTTATGTTTATTTTTATCTACTGAAATGAAACATTTTTGCAGTGTTTTGCAGAATTTTTCAATTCAACAAATGAATTACAAAACTCCTTCTTCTCCTTAGGCTCTGGCCATAATGGAGGTGGCTCATGGTAAAGATCACCATTATGTAGCTGAGGTCAAACGTGAAATTCAAGAGCAAAAGTAAAGGTTAAGGAGCATGAAATTTAATCAAAGGCAGAACAAGGTGGAAAACAACACCACAAAACAACTGCATGGCATGCATACCTCTGTTTTCATTGTACCTCACACATTTCAATGGTTTCCCTCGATTTCTTCTGGATGGATTTATTTGTTATTTCTTACGTAAAAACTAAGTATTTTTTTCTGTATGAATCATTACCCTTGTTTAAGATAAGACTTGGTGTTCTAAATGAAAAATTAGCTCTTGAAAGAAAATGAATCTTATTCCGTAGCATGACATTCTCACATCTGTCCATGGCATTCATATCCAAATGATTTCTTTGTGCTAACGCAAGATTCAGGCACCATAGATAAAGAAAATGCTCCTTTGATTCTGCCTTAGAAACTGTCTCTGGGCAGAAACAGCTTTCACAGGACGACTATGCGAGACCATCTTTTTGTATTTATGTTTTTCTTTTATTTGTGGGCCTGTGGTTTGGACAGGACCTGCTGATAAAGCCTTGCTCTTGGGAAGGAGTTCTGTACAAACTGCTCTTTTTGATCTTTTTTATTATGTAATTTTTCCATTTTCTGACTTCATTTGTTTTCTTATTTAAACTGTGAAAAGGATGACTGTGCATCATGTGCACTGTAGCAGAGTGTATAGAGAAGGATTGTATTACTGAATGAATGAATCTTACTGTACTTTTTGCCTGTATTCAAAATGTGTTCTATGTTTTGTTGTCTTAGTTGTATGGTATAGCTTTGTTCTGATTGTTAAATGTTAAAACACGAAGGGCCCCTGGTTTAACTAGCATTAACCATATGTAATTGTCTGTATATGTTATTTCTAAACTGGGGTGCTGAGCTAAGACCATTTTGCCTCTTAGGTTTTGAGACTTGCTTTACGATTATTAATGACCCCTACTCTCAGGAAAAAGGCACTGTAGCTTTTGATCCCTCTGTCATGAGATACAACTGCTAAAGATAAGATTAAATGCAATATTATTTCTGGGACTGAATTAGTATTTAAATCTAAATATTACAGGACAGAAAAAAGTCTTAATTTTCTTCGGTGGAATGTAATTATTCTTATAATACCTGGATTTACCGTTATCACAGGTAGCAAAATTAATTCGGCCCGCATCCGGCCCACACCCTGACCTTTCTTCTGGCCCATTATGCGCCCGGGTCCTCGGCCCAAGACTGGCCCAAATACTGCGCGCCGGACTCGTTTCATAGCGGTCGGCCCTGTTCCGGACCACGCACTGTATATCGATACAAACTACCATGTGTTCTCCTCTGACCCAGATTGGGCCCACATACTGTGCTTTGATTGTAGTTTTAACATGGTTCTGGTCCGGATCCGGCTCATGTACTGTAATCTGACACTTGTTTTAACACGGTTCTGGTCCGGATCCGGCTCATATACTGTTTTGTGACACTTCACACTAAATGTCCTGCTGGCCCGGATCGGGTGCTGCGTATAGGTTTATTTGCCATTTATATTATTTTGGTATGGAGATGCCAAGTCCCACCTCAAACCAGCGCCAGCCTCTGTGTCAATAAAATATTCAAATATTTCAAGAGTTGCTTAAAATCAAATGCAATAACTTGAGTATAAACTTTCATCTCTTCAGTTTTGAATGCTGCATCTTCAACCCTTTTTCTGACTGTTGCCAATGTCAACTCTTGAGACAAACCACCTGGAAAATGCAGAAATAGTCATTAGTAAAACATATCAGCGTATATTATTAATTAATATTACATTTCATTCACTGATGTGGTCTATATGACACTTTGTTACCATAATACCATGACTAAAGAAGACATGACATGTTTGTCTGCCCTGAACTTGCTCAGAAGACCGTTACTGATTTAAGAGAGAGAAAAAAAAAAGAAAACTGGCGCACACTAAGCAGTCACAGCGAGAGACAATATGTCATTTCATTTAAATCAATGATATTTTAACTAAGCAGACATTTAAAACGACGGTCCAGAGAGTAGCAGGCCTTCAGCTTTGAGTGAAAAAATCCCCAGGAGTTTGAGTAACTGACGCGCAAAGAGTTTGACATGTGCGCTTTAGAGATGCACCTGTGTGTCTCACACGGGCGGTCTCTATAGTACAGATGAAATAAAACACGTGTTGCGACCATTTACATAATGCTCAAACAGTATCATGTAAAGGTCATTGTTTAATAAGTACAAATTCATAGAACCCCGCCCCTCTGTTTTATCTGGTTATAAGACAACGAAGTCACATTCCCGGGAAATGAAAAAAATGCTGGCGCATTTGCTGTGTGTCAGTACCCTTATTTATACATTCTATGGTCAGTACCGGGCCAGCCAAAACATGCAGTTTATGTGCTACTGCCCTCCGGCACATCTGTGGGCCGTAACTATTGTGCTGGTTTTGGGCCACATACTCTGCTCTGACCTCTGACCCAGAGGTGCTTTGATCTACTGATTATCGCCACACGTTTTTCGTATGTGAGCCAATTCTGGCCCAATTATAATAGATCTGATCGTCAGTCACCCTAATGTGCCGCATGAAAACCAGATTCGGCCCAAATACGACTGCTATCTGGGGTCAGCTGCAGATATTTTTAGACTCCTTGAGATTCAACAAATGATTGTCCGCTCACTGATGTGATCGGGGGCTGGAGCAAAGTCTCGGCTGAAGTTCTCTTATTTCCTGAGAAGGGAAAGTAGCACATCCTCGAGGTTACTCCAGCGGAATTTATTCAAACAAAATGCAATAACGTACAGCTAAGTGTTTGTTAATTCAAGCTCAAGTCGTCCAAAATGACAGGGTTTTGGTTTGGTTTTTCACATATTTTTGAGTTTTAGATATCCCTCATGATCAAATCTAAATCTAGCTGCTTCTACATTTTATCATTAATATTACTAGTAAGGTTTTACATTCTAGTAAACGTTACTTTTCATGAATTACAAGACAATAAAAGTGTTTAGGTGAAACACAGTGCTTTCAAAATAATCTGATCAATTAATTCAAAACACTGGCCCCTCAAAACTTCCACCCCTCCTCTCCGCGCATGCGCAGCTGAGAACTGGGAGCTGTCCTCAGTCGGTGCTGAGTGTTTTCACTGATGCAGCTTCTGTCTCCTGCCCTCACACAAGATAGGAGCCATGGAGGAAGAGTTAAAATGTCCGGTGTGCGGTTCTCTGTTCAAGGAGACCATTTGTTGCCGTGTTCCCACAACGTGTGCCTGGCGTGTGCCTGGAGCAGCACGGTGCAGACCCCGGAGGAAGAGACCCCGGTGCAGATCATCTTTGGCACATGTTAAAGGGAACTCTTTCACACTGTGAAGATTAAACAATAAATTTGAGGAAAAGACATTTAGACATTTTGTGATGACAAATATGTGCTTTTGTACAATTTCTGCACAAGCACACTGAATAAAGAAACTGCCTTTTGGAAAAACAGAACGAAAAAGTGCATTCAGCATATTAATTGCACCCCCATGGACCACCACAAGATGGCAGTGTTACAACAAAATAAGTGAAAATGTGAAGATTTTGCAAATATCTGCAGTCCAGAGGGAGCTGCACTAATCCCACTCAATAAAATAGCCTCCATTAATTATCCCCGTTATTGCCCCATTACCTTAACATCCACAGCAATAACACATAGATGAACAGTGACAGACAGATCTAACCTCCTCAGTGTGGAGCAGAGCACGTTTTGGGCCATTTCTGTAATTTTGAAATGATGTTCTTGTAATTTTAACAAATGAAGCTGAAGAAAAGAGATTTAGTAATATTGTGTAATAGCTATGACTCTACAAATGCATCATGCAGTGTGCTCTCTTAAAAAGTTTTAGTTTAGTCAACGCCGATAATTCAAGACAGAACATATCCTTTTTTTCTGTTGTATTGTTGAAATCAAATAATATACAGCACATGAACTGTAAAGCCCACTGTAAAGAGATTCCCCTTTTCCCGTTATTCTGTAGACAGCCATAGATTGTAATACTATGATATAAACAGGCAGCCAGCGACGTCTATTCGTGGATATATTCGCGCAGGGATTCATTATTTTGTACGTCGTGGTCTGGGCAGGCGTGAACCTTAACCAATGAAAAGAGACGTATGGCATACGTCATCTGCAACAGCCAATCAGGTTCGAGACAAACGCATCGCAGTTTCTTCCCCCAAAATTTGAATCTTCATCAGGAACCTAAACAGTGAAAAAGGAGCATCGCGCCCAAAGTGAGTACTGCTGTATTTATTAATACCTACCGTTCAACCAGAAAATTATTACATACCCTGTCACCAAATATGAGTTTGTCCCATTCGCCGTTTGATTTCGATTACAACAAATACAACAAAATGACCGTTTACGAATATTATTGAAATCGATCGTGCGCACACCCGCTAACGTTAACGCTTAGCTGCATAAGAACACAGTGAACTATAATATATTATCATAAATGATAAAAGTCATCTGATTTTCTGTATGGGCCAATCGAAAAATGACGGTGATACTACCGTTATTTTACAAAGTATTGGCCTTTTCTGAAACCGACCTCATGCAACAAAATCATGCCTGTAATAACCGACACGTTAAGCTAGTTATATGTATGGTTTGGCGCTTTTTATTATTTTATTTGTCTAATTGTTAAATTTTATTCATAATTGATTTATTGCATTATGATTTTATTGAACGTTATGCATGTAATTTAAAAGCACTGAATTGTTACATCGTGCCTGTTCAGTCAGGTTGATAACCATGAGTTGGGCGGTGGAGGAGTGGAAGGATGGCCTTCCAGGGAAAGCCCTGCAAAGGATCCAGGAAATGGAGCTCCAGCTGGACAAACTGAAGAAGGAAAGGACCCAGAAACAGTTTCAGATGGAGTCCCTAGAAGCTGCTTTACAAAAACAAAAGCAGAAAGTTAGTGTTTGTATTGATGTTTGTACAAAATATGAGTTTTTATATATAAACATATAATAGTATGTAAACAGTACGTTTTTGTGGTGCAGTTTAATTAGTAAATTTAACTCAAAACTGTTTTCTTTGCTCCACTTTGTGTCTCAGGTGGACAGTGAACGTAATGAGATATCTGCACTAAAAAGAGAGAATCAGTCCTTAGTAGAGTCATGTGACTCTTTGGAGAAAGGTCGTCAAAAGGCTGTTCATGACCTAGGAGTCAAAGAGCAGCAGGTATTTAACTACTTGTAGTACCAGTTTTTTACATTATATTATTGTAGACCTATGTGTTTACATATTTATAACAACGGTTATAAACTTCCTGGCTATTTTTAGGTTAACTACCTTGAGGGTCAGCTTAATTTATGCAGGAAGACCATTGAACGACTGGAACAAGAGCTGAAGAAGTAAGTTCATGCTTATGAGCAGAAGTATGTTGAAACGTGTTCATTCAAACATTGAATTTACATTTAATTTGAAAGAATAAGATAGTAAACTATTGCTGCTCTGTTTGTGTTTCCACCTTCCTAGGTACAAAAATGAACTTGATCGTTCCCAGCCTGCTGGTGCTTCATCTGATGTTCAAGCATTCACAACTCCACAGAAAGTTTTTGCAACTCCAGCTCCAGTCCAGGCTTATAAACACCAAGGTAATTTTTATATGTACACTCCATAGATTCTTTCTCTATTGCATTCTGTATCTGGTGTCAACTATCATTAATATGTTCTTTTGTTGCCATTACATCTATTAATGTCTGTATTTCAAAGTTTTCCATTATTCTACTTTTGAGCTTTCTTGACATGTTTTTTTTTTAAGCTTTAGATAACAGACTGGAAGAGCTTCAAGAAAAATACAATCAGGAGGTTGAAGACAGAAAGAGGCTGGAGACTGAATTGAAACTTTTACAAGTTAAAGTAAGTACAAGTATGTTTTTGAAAAGTGTGTATAAATCTGCATCTGATTTTTCCTGAACTTTGTTGTTGCCTTGTAGCTGTTGAACCAGTCATCTGTCAATGTAAGTCACAAGGACATTGCTGCCCGCCAGCAAGCTGGGTCTTCCATATTCCCATGGCAACAGCAGGAGCAGACCCACAGTCGCCATGTTCAAGATGCAATGGAAACACCACTGAAAAGGCGAGGTGCTTCTCTGTGGGAGGCCCATGAGGACACACCCATTAAACCTAGTCAGCGCTTGAGCTGTGCAATAGCACTGCAGAGCCCCAGTGGACCCTCTCAACAGATGGACCACCTAAAGACCCTCAATCAAGGTGGACTGTTGACTTCTTGAAACCCTAATGCTGTGGTCACGTTAAATATTCTCTGCTTTTCTCTTAGTTTCGTTTTGATTTTAAATTATTTGTATTATTTATTTTATTTTTCCAGAACTGCGTGGACGTGTGTCTGAGCTAGAGAGGAATTTGGCAAATCAAGAAAAGGAAATAAAAAGCCAGGCCTCCAAACTGCAAGACCTGCAAACCCAGCTGAACCAAACTCGCAAAGATCTAAGTGAACGTGACAGAGACCTGGCAAAGAAGAGTCATGAGCTTAGCCAGGCCACTGACAAGTACCAACAGGTTTTGGGCAAGGTATGCCATCATGTTTAGTTCTATAATGGAGAATTCATATTAGCCACCCATTAGTGACCATGCATGTTGTAAATAATCATATGCACAAGTACATACTTAAAAAGTAACTCCAATGATGGCCTGCATTCACTGTCTTCCCTCAGTGTTCATCAGTGGAGCAAAAGCTGAAACAGGTGACAGAGGAGATGAGCTGTCAGAGACACAATGCTGAGAGCTGTAAAAGAGCCCTGGAACAAAAACTCAAGGACTTGGAAAGAGATAGTCAGAAGGTAAAGAATAAAGCAATTTACCAACATGCCAACTAAGATCATTTTAACTAAACCAAAGTTTTTACATTTATTTTGTGAAGGAGAAAGCCCAGCTGCAGAGTACCCACCAGGCTTTGGAGCAGCAGATGAATCAGACCCGCACTAAGCTGACACAAGAAATCCAACAATCCAAGAAAGACTATAATATTCTACAGTCTGACCTAGAAAAGGTAAAACAGACAGATTTGTTTTCATCTCTGCATGTGATGCATTTTCTTTTACCTCTTTATTGTAAATTCTTTTAACTTTTTTCCAGATAAGCTTTCAGAAAAGTCAACTGGAGAAGTTACTTGAGGAGCATAAACAGAAATTTCTGAGGTCAGAGCAGAGCCTTCAGGCCTGTCAGACCAAAGAGCAAGACATTCGCAAGAAAACGGAGGTGTGTTTTTTAGATGAGTTTGTGTGGACAGATTGACTTGGCTAAAATAACCCTGACTTCAACAACTGTCAGTCCCATGTCTTACTCACTCTGTTCTCTGTTTCTTCAAGGAGCTACAGAAAGAGAAAAACAGTGTGTTGGTGCAGTTGGACCAAAGCAATAGACGTCTGAGTCAGCTAGAGGAAGAGAAGAAGAACTCAGAGCAGAGCCTCAAACGCACACAGGGACTTCTAGATGACCTCAAAGGTAAACCTGTGACCCTAATGGTAGCATTCACTTTACAGATAATTGTTAAATTTTGACATAATATTTTGTTGCTTTTCATTTTTTCAGCAAAATCAGAGGGGCAAGCTGAGGAACTCGGGAAACTCCGATCTAAACTGGAGCAGCAAACTCAGTCCTCATCCTGTGAACTGGAAAACATGAAAAGGACACTTTCTGAAGCAGAGACCAAAAATACCAGGTAAATTATCCTAATTTTACTGTATTGCAAGTAGTAATAGTTATTACCTATGATTCATTCGTAACTATTAATTTCTTTGTAGGTGTCAGAATGATTTCGAAAAGAAGAGACAAGAGTGTGAGCAGCTTAACAACAAAATTACTGTTTTAGACAAGGAGTGTCAGCAACTGAAATCCACTCTCATTGCTAGTCAAAATGAGTGTGCTGAACTCAGAAAAGAACATGAATCCCTCCTGCAATGGAAGACTGAGAAGGAAACTCTCATTAATGACACTGAGGCTGTGCAAAATGGCCTCAAGGATCAACTGAAGAACTCTGAGAAGAGTGTTAGCCTGCTGAATGAAGTTAATGATGAACTTAAAGTAAGACCAATTGTGTACATAAGAATTTATACATTGCACAGATGTATTTGAAATATACTGATTTGATATGCCATAAAGGCTCTTAAATGTACATTTCCACACGTTATTACAGAAGCAACTGGACACTGCAGAGGGAGAGCATGGCAGTCTTTCTGCTCAGATAGACTCCTTGAAGGGAGAACTCCTGCACAAGTGCACAGAGTTAGAGGAGAGAGAGCACCAGTACAAAGAACTCCAGTCCAAATTCTCAGAAGCTGGACAGAAACACACTAAAGACTTGGAGAATGTTGGCGCGCAGGTGGCACAGCTTGAAGCACAGGTATGTTTTTTAACTCGTACGTCTGGTGTATCCCAACAAAAAGGGGTTATTGACTCAATTTCACTCATTGTTTTATCCAATTAGGTAAAAGAGCTTCAGAGTCGTTTGGAGAAAGAAGTGACTCGGGCAGAGCAGAGTGAGAGAATGAACACGCAGCTCCAGGAAGAACAGCAGGCAGCGTGTGACCTGATCAGCTCCAAAGACCAGCTGATAGAGCTGGGTCAAGCCGAGATTGCCCAGCTGAGAGAGAGCCTTGGTCTGGCAACTGTACAGCAGGAGGAACAGACTTCTAGGTATTAGTTTTATTAGGCTCATGGAATTCATTATTTTTTTGTTTAAGTTACATAACCATTTGGGTTACCACTTAGTTTTTATATAATACTGTTGTTGTCTGAGTTTTACTGTCTTCATTTTAAATCTGTTGGGTCTGCTTATTAATCACATCTTGATTATTTCATAGCTGTATAATGGCATGCAAAAAGATGATGCGCCAATACCATTACTGATTATACTGTAGATGAATGAAATTGAAACTGTGCTGTTCCCGGTGTGTAATGCACAACTAAGGTTTTGATAATGCAATAATACTGTGATATAATGCATTGTATTTGATGTTTGGCAGGTTGGCAGATGAGAAAGCTGCATTTTTGAAGCATTGTGAGGAAAGTGTTTTGGTGAAGGCAGCAGAAAATGAGCAGCTAAAGCTGCGTTTGGAAGAAACAGAACAAGAGCTGCTCCTTGCTCAAAATAAGGTCTGTTCAGAAAATTGTTATTCTGTGACACTTTTCTCATTTTCATGTAAATGTTTATCACCATTACAATAGAGCATACTTGATGTTTGAAAAAAATAATCTCTGTGTTTTAGATGACGTCCATGAATCAGTTCCTGAAGGTTCAGGAGCAGTTGGGAGATGAACTGCACAAACAAATTAAAATCTTTACTGAAAGGGATGAAGAACATAAGAAGATACTGGAGAGCAAGACAGATGAAGTTACACAAATAAAACAAGAGCTAAAGGATTTACAAAATCAGGCAGAAGAGAAGGACAAATGCTACGGAGAAGCAGATGCTCAGATACAGTCTTTGGAAAAACAAAAAGTGGAGCTGGAAAACTCAATTCAAGAAATGAAGAAAGAAAGAGAGGTAACTATTGATTCTGTACCACAAATATCTTTAGTAAAGAAAGTACATTCTATGATTATGTAATGTATTTTTTTCCTTTGGTTTCTAAAGACTTTTAATAACACCAACACTGAGAAGATAAACAGCCTTCTGGAGCAGATTTTACTCCTCGAAGAGAAGGTATCTGCAGGAAGAGATGCAGCAGACAGGCTTCCAATTCTAGAGGACAAGCTGAACAGGGTCAACCAGGCTCACTCTGAAGTAAAGATGTGTCTAGAAGCTCTTGAAAAGAGCCACTCTGTGGCTAGTGAAATAAATTCTAACTTGGAGAACAGCCTTATTGAGAAAAATGCTCTGGTCACTTCTTTGGAGCACAATATCAAAGAACTCACAGAGAAGATGAAAACAGAGTCAGAGAGTCATACTTTGGAGACAGAAATCTTCCACAATGAAGAGAAGCGTCTTAAAGATCTACTTAATGCATCTCAGAAATCAGAAGCTGCTGCTAAAGCAGAACTGAGGTCTCGTCGGGAAGAAATAAAGACAATGAAGACAACACTCACTGCTGCTTCAGCCGGTTTACAAGAGAGGGACAACACGATAAAGAGTCTGAAGGAGAGCCTGAAAAAAGCAGAAGCAGAGCAGAGCAAAACTGCAGAACTCTTAAAGGAGAAGATGGATGCCATGGACAAAATAAAGGTTTGCCTCTCAACACACAATATGATGGTCAAATATCGTTCACTGTAAAGCCAATATCTAATATGATATGATTATTTACACTAAGGTGCAACTGGAGATGCTGCAAATGGACCTGGATGACAACGAGACAATTATGAACTCCTTTGACAATCAGACTGAAGAGTTGAAGAGAACCATAGAGTCCCTTGAGGCCCAACTCACTCATAGTGACGCTCAGATGTCTGAGATGGAGTCCAGACTGGAGGACAGCAAAGCACAGGTCAGTCACTGAGCAGAAATATTAATCGTATCTGAGTCTTTTGTTCTGCACTAAACAACTATGAAAGTAATGCGTTACAAACTAAAAGATTTTCAACATTTTCTCTGACTGTATCCAGGTCTCAGTCTTGGAGGCTCGGTTAGAAGAAGTCCAGTCTCAAAACTCTTTACTTGAGGCCCAGTACGTCACAGCCAGAGAGGAGCTCATGGACAGAAGTTATGAAATAACTCGCCTGGAAGAGGATGCAGTCAGGCGAAGCCAACTAGAGGATAATATTGCTGAGTTACAGACTAAATTTGACAATATCAGAGACGAAAATGAAAGGTTGGAAACATCTCTAAGACAAATAATTGAAGACAAAGACCTTTTAGTTGCAGAGAAAAACAAATTTGAGACTCGCATGATGCAGGTTAATGAAGAAAAGAAACAACTTAAAGACAGCATAAACCACCTAACAGAGGAGAATAGACAGCTGCAGAACAGACAAGAACAATTAAGCCAACTTGAGGCTAAAATAAGCGAATTGTCTTCAGAGAGAAATGGTTTAGAGACAAATTTACATAAGGTAGAGATGAAGAATGCTCAGTTATTGGAAGAAAACGACAAACTAGAATCTAGCGTCAGACAAATCAATGAGCTGAAACTACATTTGGAGGAAAGGATTGCTGGATATGAAACTGAATTAACTTCACTTCGAGAGGTGAACATGAGCATCCAGCATTCCCTTAGGTCTTCAGAGCAGAAACAGGAAAAGCTGAAGGAAGAAGTGGAAATGAGTGCCAAGAGGAATGAGGAAGAGAGCAAAGAAAGGTACAATGAATCTTTTTCCACACCTATTCACGCCCCCCTTTTTTTTGATTGAATTATAATGATGTAGTTTTTTATCAACAGGAACAAAAATTTTGAGGCGCAGCAAGCTGAACTGCACCAAAGACTGGCTGGCTTACAGACAGAGTTGAAAATGTTCAAACAAAAGTACGACTTGCTGCAGGACCAGTTGAACCAACAACATGACGTCTTACTGCAGCTCTCCAAACCAAAGGCTAACGTCAGTCTTGCCGAATCCTGTTGTTACATAAAATCACCGGAAACAGAAATCATTGGTCAGTATTCTGCCCCTCTCTACTTTGACTTTTGTATTGATTTTTAATGTAATAATCACTTCAAACTGCTTTTAGCGGAGGCAGCAATTCAGCCAGAAACACATCCCACAGAGGAGGAAACAACTGTGGAGGACATCAGCACAGATACTGAGCCTGTCCCTATGACATGTTTGAGGTACAAAGACTTTGAGCAAGCGCAGTGTTGGAGTTATTCGCTTTTAAATGATAAATAACCAAATTGCCCCACTACTCCAGCAGTGAAAGCGAGCAGGTCTGTGAGGAGGACAATACTCAGCAAGAAATGATCCCTGAGCATCTGATAAAGAATAATGTCTATGCATATGATGGAGATGAAATGGAGAGCAGCGGTGAAGAGAAGCAGGCAGATCTTCAGCCGGTAAGTATCTTCATTGATAAAATGTCTACTTAGGTCTTTTCGGATTACATGACATGTTTGTAAAATGTCTCATAGTTGGCTTTTCTCCAGATACCTAAAGACAATGCTGCTCTCCAGACCCAAAAACAAAAAGTCGAAATGGAGAAATCCAAAGGTAACATTTTTTTTTTTACATTTTCTATATTTTTTCATGTAACACAGAAATGACTTCATACTAAAGATGTTACATTTGATCAAGATTAGATATAATACAACTGTTATCTTCTCACGTTTGGATGTTCACAAAGTACATAACTAAAATGATATCACATGAATCATTTCTGTAGAGTCATCTGAAGTACAGTCTGAGCTCAATGAGGACATAAGAACACAGGAGGAGAAGATGCAGACCCTGTGCACTGAGATCGATTTATTAAACAGTGACCTTGCACTGAGAAAAGAGTTGACTGCCGAACTGGAAACCCACGTTAAAAACTTGGAAGCTAAAATGGCTGCAGTTGAGGAGGAGGAACGAGTGGCAGCACACAAGCTGAATGTTTCCCTGGAGGAGAACAAAGGCCTTGTTGACCAGGTGATCATAACAACTCCAAATTCCAGATACAAGTGAAAATAACTTTGCCTTTAATGACTTCCATTCAATACTCTTTGTTTTAATAGCTAGGGAAGCTGTCAGAGGAGAATGAATCGTTGACACTGCAGCTACAAACTGCAAAATGCCAGCTGAGTGATATCATGGAGATGCTGGAAGGAGAGATGGCCAAAGGTAGCATCTGTTTAAACTATAGCTAGCAATTGTTTATCTGCATTCAGGTCGACAGAAAAGTTACTCGGTACAAAAATGTTCTGTTGTTTTTAGGTGGGTGGGATGACAAGTTCCTTCAGCAGGAGAGTGAGCTGAAGAGGGTCCGTTCAGAAAAAGCAAACCTGGAGCAGCACATCCTAGGAATGGAGGGAGAGCTTGAAACGTTGCAGGAAGAGGGCACAAAACTGAAGCAAGAAGTAGAAACACAGCGACGGGTCAATTCAGGGATGGAGCACCATATAGAGAGGCTCATGGCAGAGGTAAATACAGGACTTAATTATGTTCTGCAGGATAGTAATTATGACTGAACATCATTTTGTTTTGCCAGTACAATTGTGAAGTCTTAAATTTCACTTGATGGACCTTGATGATAATATACAGATACAAAGTGATACTAGTTAAATTTACTCACTGTTTATTACAGACAACCCAACTGAGATCAGATCTTGTCTCCTGCACTGAGGAGCGAGATGAGATAAGCCAGTCTTTGGCCAAGTGCAAAGAGCAAGTTTACAGCTTGGAAAAGACCAACTCTGACACAAGAGATCTCATTTCAATTCTCGAGAATGACATCAGAGAAAGGAAAAAGGACTATGAAATCCTGCAAAGCAACATGGAGAAACTAAAAACAGAAAGGCAACAGGTAAGATGGTAAACTAGTTTGATCAAGAGAAGAAGTATGTGACTTTACTCTTATGGTATATTTCTTTGCTGAAGTTGTTGGAGCAGATTAAGACTCTGGAGCAGACTGTGTATCAACAGTGTGGAGAAAAGGATGAGCTTTTTGGGCAGCTGAACAAAATCAAAGAAGACCACACTTCTGATATTCACCACACTGAGTCCATGGCCGGCAAGATACAGGTGAGAGAACAGTGTACCTACAAAATGTTTTTCAGGCTCTTTTACTTTTAGCATTCATGTGTTTCTTTGTTTCTGTTTTTTAAGACTCTTGAGGGAGAAGTGAGCCGTCTTTCGCATTCTTTAGAGTCGTCTCTACTGGAAAAGGGAGAAATCGCATCTCGCCTGAACGCCACACAAGGTGAAGTGCAGCAGATGAGGACTGGTATTGAAAAGCTCCAGGTCCGCATTGAGGCAGATGAGCGCAAGAAGAAGAAGATGGGGGAACTACTTAAAGGTGATTGTTGATATCTGAAAATAACTTCAGAGAAATACAGTGTGTGTGCTGAGCTTACATTGGTCTGCCTTCTCCTCAGCTGCTCAAAGAAAAGCTGACTCACTGCAAGATCATATTGAGGCACTTGAACGGGAAAAGGAAGATGTGGAGCAAAGTCTAGAGGAGGCTGTGGTACAGGTATAAACACATTTTTCTCAGAATATAGGCATAAATCCATTTTAGAAAAACCTAGCCTTGTTTTGAAATACTGTATGTTTTCCTTGTACAGGCTGAAACTGTTAAAGCTGAACTCGAGGAGGAAAGAAGAAAGGTACTTACTCACAGTTTTTTACATTTTATTTCCCTGTTCTTTTGTTTTTATGACACTTTATTTTATTATTGATGTTTAGGTGGAGGAAGAGAAAAAGGAGCTGAGCAACAAACTTTCTGAGATTTCTAATGCACTGAACAACCTAAAATCAGAGAAAGAAAGCATGGAGCGTGAACTGGAAATGAAAAAACAAGAAATAGAAGCACTGAAGGCAGCTAAAGACGAGCTAGAGCGAGGTCTGGAGAGAGTCCAAATAGACAGACGAGAAGAAGTGCAACAACTGGAGAAAGGAATGAAAGAAGAAGCAGAGAGACAAACAAGACACATTAATGATCTTCAGACACAGCTCCAAGACTTGCAAAAGAAAGTGCTCTCCCTAGAAGAGAAAAGTACAGAAGTGGAGGCAGAGAAAAAACAAATGCAGTCTCAAATATTAGAGTTGGAAAATGAGAAAAAACATTTGCAGAATTCTTTAAAAGAGTGCCAAACAGAAGGACAAAGACTTTGCATTCAGGAAAAGGACTGGGACTCTGAAAGAAACAACCTGAAAACACGTATTGGGGCTTTAGAAGATCAAATTGGAGAGCTTAAAACGCTCATAGAGGCTAAAGAGGAGGAGCAGAATGCTTTAGAGATGAGCAGACATCAGGAAGAAGAGCAGAGACAAGTCTTACTAGAGTCCTTTACATCTCTGACAGCAAAGAGCCAAGAGATTGAAGGCCAAAACAAACAGTTACAAGATGAGAGAGAACAACTGCACTCAGCCCTGGTCACAGTAAAACAGGAGAGAGATGAGCTGCAGTCAGCGCTGGCACTTGTAAAAGAAGAAAATGAAAGTCTAACAGATGAGAAAGAGAAGCTTCATTCAAGCCTCTTGTTAATGGAAAAGGAGAATAATGACACGCAGCAAGTATTGTCTTCATTAGAACAAGATAAACAAAAAATAGAGCAGGAGAAACATGCACTGGAGGCTGAAACACAGAAATGTCAGTCTTCACTTAGTTTGTTAAAAGAGGAGAAGGAAAACTTGAGTGCTGTTCTTTCTTCACTTGAGAAGGAAAAGCAGAAAGTAGAAGAGGCTAAAGAGAAACTTGAAGAACAGCAGGGCATGCTCCAGTCTGCAGTTGCTTTAATGGAAAAAGAGTTGGAAACAAACAAATCCTCCATCTCAGAATTAAATAAACAGGTACGCAGTTTTTGCTGTGTAATCAAACACTAAATAAAGTATAATGTAATGTATGTACATAAAAAGGTTTGATGTTTTTTTGTTTTTTTTTTTGTTTTCCAAGGTGGTGGAGCTGACTTCTCAGGCTGCCCGTCTGTCTAAAGAGAGAGACTCTTCTCTGAGCAAAATAAATCTTTGGATGAAGACCTGCAAACAACTGGAAGAGGAGAAACAAGTCATGCTAAATTGTTCTGGTGAGTTTATTTTTTTATTATTTATATTCCATCTAGTCTGGAAACATAACATTATACCAAAGAAAGTATTCAAATATCAGCAACATCTTTTCCAGAAAATGGAAAGAACTGTGAGGAACTGAGCCAACTCAAGATGGCAGCAGAGGAGAAAGGGAAAGAAGTGCAGGACCTGAAGGCTGCCCTTGAAATAAAGAACAATGAGGCTCACCAAAAAAACAAGAAGTTGGAAGAACTTAAAAATGCTCTGGATGTCATGAAGAAGGAACTAAACACAAAGAATAAAGAGTTGGAAGATGCCAAGATTGACTTGAATGAAATGAGCAAACTTGTGGAGGAGAAAAGCCAAGAGGCTGACGAGAGCATGGACAAATACTGCACTTTGATGGTTCAAGTGCACAAACTTGAAGAGGCCAATAATGCTTTAACAGCACGGTTGGAACAGATCTCTAACAAACACACTAAGAACCCTAACGTCCATTCCAGCAGTGGAGAAGGCCTCCGCCGCTCAAGCAGAAAGTCCTCTTCCAGACTTCAACTGGCTGACAATACTGAGAACATGGTCCCGCCCTCTCCTCAGAGATCTCCACTGGGCACAGCAAAGAGGGGCCACTGTGACATAACCAATAAAGACACCGCTCAAGAGGCTCTGCACAACTTGACTAAAAAAATCAAAGCTAATACAGCAACTACACCGAAACCACACACTGAACAGGAAGATGAGTTCAGGCCTGAGGGACTCCCCGAGCTGGTGCAGAAAGGTACAAACTCACTGCTGGCGACATGTGCTGTTGTTGCTCTATACTTTTTGTGTGGACAGTTATCCATGAAAAAAATGTAATGATCATATGCTGTTTTTTCTGTTAGGGTTTGCTGATATTCCTCTTGGAGAGGCCAGTCCATTTATTGTGAGGAGAACCACAGTGCGACGCTGTAGCCCTCGACTCACGGCAAAACAAGCTGGCACTACTACTGTCCCCTTCCCTTCAGCAACTGACGACAAGGTAAGTCAGTGTGAAAAGCGCAACATAAACACCAGCATAAAGTGGTGAGTTCAGTAAGTTTGTGTCTTTGTAATCCACTTTTATCTCAAGGCTACACAAAGTTGAACGTGAGTTTAGGAAGCAGGGCCCTTTGGTCGGTCTGTCAGGTCAGTTTCCTGTAGTGACAGCTGAAATGAACTTTGAGGATTTAGAAAGACTTAGAGGTTTCGGATCAGAGGGGTTTATAGGCATCTGTTAGGCTCACTTTGTCCTGTAGGTTTTGTGACTTGGTTTTTAACTGGTTTTAACCTCATTCTGTTTGTCTTAGTCTTTTTGCCTTGTTGCTGACATTGTTTTATCCCCATAGGTTATGGAACCTTTTAACCTCCAAAGCCCCTCTATTAGTGTAAAGTCAAACGGCTCCAACAGGAAACGTCTTTCCCAAAGTGTCGAGGATGAAACTGCAAATAGGTCACTGGATTTACAGAAGACACCAGCGCAGACAGAGGAACCTGAGAGACACACACAAGGGGACAATTGTCATGTTCAGTAGATGTCTCACATCGTATACACACAATATCATAAACACACTGACACTTGGACACAAACAGGTGATAGCTATTCACACTCACACAGGCTTTTAAGTTCAAAGCACCCCTTTTATATAATGAATTAATGACTATGCACACTCTTCAAGAATATTTGTGCACATTTACCTGTTTCCCCAAACCTATAATTTGTGTGACACATTCCTTTAACTAAAAAGATACTTACACATATAATAAATAACAATAACACATTTTTGGCACTATGCTTTGCGCAGATTTATTAACATTTTTATATTGTTTTGTTATCTCTTTATAGGTCATTTAAACTATTTGTCATTTGCTTTGTCTTTGCCTGTTGATTTTTTTTTTTTTTTTGTCTTTTGTCTGTATTTTTTCTTCTCGTCTTGTTACAGCAGTCCTTCCTGGACTCTGTATGAAGTTATGTAGATAGAAATATGCACTATGCTTTGTCTCTTCATTGACATATCAAGGCAGCTAGGTTTGTGTAGTCCCAACTAGTGTTTGACGCCAGCATTTATTTCTTTTTTCTTTTTTTTATTACAGTGTTGATACATTTATTTGGTTGTTGTAAATAGCTGATAAATCTTTTCACTAAAAGTTTTTATCTCTTTAAAGATTTGTGGGTTTCTGATTGAATTTAACACTAGGGATCATTAATTGTGTGTAAAATCACTACATGGGACCTGTGGGGGTTGTTGATGTGTGCGTATTTCCAGCTGCATCCACAAGATGGACCACTGAGCCAGTTGGGCCACTCATGCTGGATGTGTAACTTGAGTGATTTATCTTAAAAAAGCTCTATATAATGTAGTGAAAGTGAACTGTGAGTGGAAGGCTCTGGCCCATATTTCTTTAAATGTGCACAAAAGGCATATCATAGAAGAATTTTACCATTTAACAAGACTCTCCCAGAAAGTGCTTCAAAAATCAGTCTCATATGAGCAACATATTACTTTGAGCCGTGAAGAGGGTACCTTGACATTTTCCTCTCAGTCTGCTTATACAGAAGAGTTTGTGGTTCTTTCAGTCACTACAGGTTGCTCAGATCCAGTGGCTTCAAAACAACCCCAAAAATAAAAAACAAAATAAGACTTCCTCTTTGACCCTGAGAAGACAGATACATCTTTTTTGACCATTTTCCTTAAATAAATAATGGCCCAATTAAATTAGTTATTGTTCAATAAGAGGTTACATTTTATGTTTAGCAAACCCTTATATAAGTGTATAATTCTCATCATTGATCAGAAATAGGAACCATTTCCTCCTTCTGTAACAAGAACATCAGTAACAGACATGAGGACTCCAGCCAGTGTTTGTTTCCCAGTCTGCTCATCTTTTATAAATTATTTCCTTATGCACCTGAAGCAGCTGAGGGAGTGTCCTTGCTCTGGCCGATGTGACAAATGAACAGAGGGATCCTCTTGTGAAATACTCGGTTCATTTACGAGACACGCCTTTAGATCAATAAACATTGATTCTTTTTCTTGTGCGCCGAGGTAACCATTGGGTCATCACACTGACCTTTTGACCTAACGTAGAGCAAGGCAAAACAAAAAAAAAAGATACACAATGAATGCACATTTCTGTCTGCATGTCAGATGTTGGGTGAGAGAGTAGCAGGGCATGCTGGGTTATGGGAACAGAGGAGATGACACACCTCTGGCTGGAGCTGTTAGCGGATGCTGCAGTGCCAGAACCAACTCTGGCTGAGGACAAGGGGAAATGGAGACATGAGCGCTGAGCTGTGTTAACACTGGCACCCAGACGGAGAGTGTGTGTCCGTCTGTAGCACTGACAGACCGACCGACCACCGATCCCCCCGCTGTATGCATGATTTGACCCATTCTTCACACACAACACTATGTAAGCAGCATGGCCCACAAAGAACTGCTGGCAGGAAGTGTCCACTATGATGAGTACGAACAGAAAAGAGGGAAAAGACAGAAGTTCATTGTGTGGCAATGAACTTTATTCTTTGACTCCCTTTCATTTACATTATTAAAGGATTGAAAGTCTTCTTTTGCTGATAATGATAGAAATATGTAGTGCTGTAGTTTTTATTTATCATCAATTTAAAAAATATAGATTCATATCAAGAATCTTTTTCTAAAGCACAAATTGAAATATATTTGTGAAGATGATGAGATAAAAATATAAAAAACTGTGATTCACTGACAATGCATTTGTCTTTAAAAGGTGTAAAAAGCAGAGGGAGCCCTGCAGCAGCTGATTTCTTATAATACATTTGTTTTGATTGTTAGACCTTTTGATTTAAAGGTTATACTTTTAAAGTTTTTAAAAAACACGCACATATTGACTTGAACTGTCCATCATTTATTCTGGTTGCAGCAGGTTCCCCAAGCCTCGGCTAAAGGCCACATTGGCTCTAACTAGTGGCACATGCAACGGCCAAGTGAACCACAGTGTACTGTAGCTGTGTTGACTCTGCTCTGTACTTCCTGTTTTAATAACTTTTGCTTACGCATCATAAGACCTGATGCTACTGGCACGTCACTCTCATCAGAGCACCATCACGCAGGATGGGAAGCAGAGACTGTGAACTGCGTGGGCGTGTGAGAGAAGACACGATATCCAAGTAGTGTAATAATAAAGCATATTCATGTCTATCAGAGCTGTGGCATTGTAATCTTCAGTGACTGTCAGCCATTCAAATCTCTGAACTTCAACACTGTTACAGTGAAGTACAGTGCCCTGCAGACCATCTCTGTTTTTAAACATCAAGAACTGTCCTTACCATAGGTGTGTAAAGGTACAAAATGGTTTAAGAAATAGTGTAATATACAGTGCAGTGAAAAAGTGTTTGCCCCCTTCCTGATTTCTTATTTTTTGTTTATTTGTTTCAGATCACCAAACAAATTTAAATATTAGACAAAGATAACTCAAGTAAACAAAGTTTACGCAGTTTTTAAGTGATGATTTTATTTATTAAGGCAAAAAAAAGACCCTGCTCTCGAACAAAAAACTGTCATCTCACAATCAAAGACTGTCAAAGTGGTTAACATTTAAAGCAAGGGTCATCAACTAAATTTGCTTGAGGGCCAGCCCTTTTCACAGGTGCAGAGGGGGGCCAGGCTTTCCATGTTTGTTCAAATGTGAAATTAAATGTCATAGAAGAATGCCTCCATTTAACAAGACCTTCCTAGGAAGATCTTTGAAAAATCTGTCTCAGATAAACATTACTTTGAGCTGCTTTCAACAGTTTCCTCTTAGTCTGCTTTACAGAGAAGTTCATGTTTCAGTCACTGCAGCTTCAACCCCCATAATTTTTTTTTTAAACTTTCTCTTCAACCATTTGAAATAAGCCATACTTTTACAGTCTTGTCCGGACTGAACATTTAATACAGTGAATGAGACCTGTCGTGGGCTAAATTGAAGGCAGTTTGCAAGTGAGACTGGTTCAAGTGAGACTGGTTCAAGTGAGACTGGTTCAAGTGAGCCTGGTTCAAGTGAGACTGGTTCAAGTGAGACTGGTTCAAGTGAGACTGGTTTAAGTGAGACTGGTTCAAGTGAGACTGGTTCAAGTGAGACTGGTTCAAGTGAGACTGGTTTAAGTGAGCCTGGTTCAAGTGAGACTGGTTCAAGTGAGACTGGTTCAAGTGAGACTGGTTCAAGTGAGCCTGGTTTAAGTGAGACTGGTTCAAGTGAGCCTGGTTCAAGTGAGACTGGTTCAAGTGAGCCTGGTTCAAGTGAGACTGGTTCAAGTGAGACTGGTTCAAGTGAGACTGGTTCAAGTGAACCTGTCTTAAATAGAGTGTTTTTTCTCTAAACCATTTTAATTTGTGTTTCCATTATCTCTGTCTTATTTATGACAGTTCAGTGACCAATGGCCTAGTCAATGCTGCTCAAACTGCTCACTGATTAGCAGATGCCAATGTCTATACAGAAGGATGAATGTGGTCATTACAGCTAAACGAGTGTTTTTCTCCTTATGTTTTCTGATTTATATTATGTACTGGGGGCCTGATGTGGCCCCTGGGCCGCTAGTTGTTGATCATTGATTTAAAGCAACACAACCTAAGGAAGTACCCAACTAATGAATCTAAAGGAGACAAATTCCACTGAAAACTCACTATTACCACTTAGTAAAAATAGATTTGATGTAAATGTGTGTTCAGATTATAGTCTTGGGCATGATATGTGTTCTCATGTGATGGTGCCTTGTCAATCAGAGTTTCTCATTGGAGGGAGTCTCTGTCACCCATTAGCCTCAAAATATATATATGTGTGCATGTGTAGTGATTTTGAGCTACATATTTTGAGGCCTGTGAGGAGGCAAATGTGAGGAGGCAAATATGAGGTTGCAAATGGTGCAATTTTGAGGTGTCAGACACTTTGGTAAAAGTGTTTTAAGAGGTCAGAGTGAAAATGGTGGCTCCCTCCTACAATTCTGACCAGAAACACTCTGAGAGGTCACGTTGTCCCCAAGAACCCAAGAGCCCACATCCCCAACCCATTCACTGTTTTGCCCGTAATTTACCAGTGAAAATGTACAGGTCATAGTTGCTAATAAAGGATCTCTTTTTGGCATTTATACATTTAAATAAATTACAGTAAAAAATAACATTTGTGGCAGCTCTGTTTGTAATTTAATAAAGTTGTATAACTGTTGATTGCAGAGGTCTGTGTCCAATAATGCTTCACTCTCACAACATGACATTTGACACTAGATTTAGCTGCATGCAATAAGCTATGACACAGTATTTGAGATTACTGCATCATCTCCTAATGTCTGTTTGATTTTTGTCTTTCTCCATCTTTTTGTCCACTTTCAGCAAACATGGCATCTTCCCTTTTCAAGATGGATGAAACCAATGGGTGACAGTCACTAGAGCCTACTGTAGGTCTTTGTTATGAAATTGAGTCTTCACTTAAGTCTGGGCCAGTTTTAAACACAAAATTTCAAGTTTGGTATATTTTTTAAATCAGACAGAACATTTTGTTACTGTGTCCATATCAGACTCACATCAGTGGTGATTAGAAACCCTTTAGTATAAAATATACAGTATAAAAATACACAACCTTTAGATTCTGAAATAACAAAGACAAAATGATTAATGTTAGTTCCTTCTTCTAAAAACAATAGTAAAGGCAAATACTGAACAGGCAGCCTTTAAACAGTGTTTCAGTCACTGAACCACATGCAAAGTTCAATATTAGTCAACTGAGTAGCAGCTGGTTTAAATGGAAAAGAAGCTGTAACCTGTAAACAAAAGAAAAGTGAAGAAAGAATATCTCGAGCATCATTTGGCATTTTGCTATTTTTTAGGTTTCTTGATCTCAGATGGTTATCTAGGTCCTAAGTTATAATCAGCACAATGTCAGTCTTTTGGGAAAAGGACACGTCACTAAGTTTTGATGTCAAAGGTCATTCATGACTGTGCACATGAGAGACAGTCACTGTAAAACAATGTGACCAATCACAAACCTCATTAAGTACAAAGAGCAATGCTAATGCTGCACCATTTTGATGAACATTTTAACACAGTTGAGCCACATTTGGTAACAAAAGAAAATTGCATAAAATAAATAACAAAGAAAGACAGAGAGAATTCAATGTCTGGATTAGTCAGTAAAATGGCACAGTATTTTATGTTTTGTCCTTTGAAATGTAGCAGCTGAGTGGTCTGTGTGTTTCGCACCACTTCTCATGAAATCAAACTCAGAAATAGCACAGCTATGCTACTTTGGCATCCATGTTTAAAGGCACAGAAATTATTTTACCCAAGGCTCTAAAAAGAATACATCCAGACAACTGTTTGCTGTGATCTTGTCATTTGATGTTTTCTATGATGGAGATCTCTCCTCTTTCTGGGTCCAGTCCATTCATGAACAGGTTGCAATTCTTCATCAGTGGTGTGGTTAACCCCTGCAGCGCGGCTTCCTTCTGATTTCTCTCCTGTTCATCGTTAAAATTGACCGACACAGTCCTTTTGGGCAGTGTGAGCTCAGGGGAAGGGCTAAATCCTAAATCTGTTGACAGTTTGCGTTTGATAGATGCTGCTCGCTGGAATTTGTCATAGAGCTCAACACTTACTCGCCTGCGTGTTTCTTTAAACTCTGCAGAGACAGTAGCTGTCCACTCTGCTGCCTGAGCACGGATCTCTCCAACCTGCAGGAGAAGAAGCATGGGCGAGTCAGAGGACTGTACACAGTACAATTAGTAAGTATAGTCTAAAAACACTCCATTAGACTCAAAATAGCTCAAACTCAAAACAGCAAATAACCTAGAGATATGATTAGGCATCTTTAAGCACTAATTTACAGGAGAACAGACTAAACTAAGCAAAAAAAAAACCCCAAAAAAACAATTTAAAACACTAATTAACGCCCTCAGTGTTTTTCCTTTTCCACACTATTATATCTGGAGATGCTCACAGTAATGATCTAAGACTTTGTTTATTTGCTGGTCGACAGATGATTGGATTAGAAAACAGTCCAATCACTGAAATTAAGTTAAGGACAGGGCAAAAGTTGAAGCAGGGATTCAGCCATGACATGTATGTCAATGAACAGACCATGAAGGGGAAGAGGAGATGCATATATAAGGAAAACAAGAAAGCCCTGAGTCCTGTACCTCTTCTTTTGTCCTCTTGGAGATGACTCTCAACCAATCTCCAATCATGCTGAGGATGGCAGCAAAATATGCCAGTCCCACCAGAATCCAGAACCATACAACAGGTTTATAGTAGTCCAGATACTCTATGTCTGAGCCCCCTACACAGACAAAAACTTAGATTAGCACTTAAGAGGTAAAATCCAGTTTATGTGCTATCAGGCTGTGTTTGTACCTGCCACAAAGTCCCCAAATCCTATAGTAGTCAGTGTGATGACCACGAAGTACAGGGCCTCTAGTGCAGACCAACCCTCAATGTGTTTAAAGATAGCTGCTGGGAGCGCCACAAACAGCAGGCAGCCAAACAGCACAAAGAGTAGCGTGGATATCACTCGGATCTTGGTCTGACTGATGTCACCGTGCTGCAAGAGAAATACATCTTTGACTTGCTCTGTGATGGAGCACTGTGAAAACCTCTGCTAAAAACACCATACTAAAATAAGAGTCAATAGGTGCATAATGATGTCGCTCCCTGTGACAAGGCCATCATAGTTTTTAAGCATATATTCATCACTGCTAAATATGCAATTGTCTCTGTGTGAATGGAGCCACATCACAATTGCCCACCTTCTTTCTCACACACATAATTATAACACAAAGTGCTCCCCAAGGAACAGTACTGTAAAAACTGTTCACAGTATTCACTGAGAATAATGCTGCTGTCTCACACAAAGAATAAGAACCCAAAGCCTTAATATTAATATTCATTACTGAGACTGTAAGATGAGCGTTTCATTTTGAATAACTTCTGATCTAGGGCTGGTTATCAGCTTCTTTCTTTCAGATTATTACAATTTATTCACAGACGTAACGTAACTCATGTCATGTTATAAATGTATACAGTATTTTTATATTAAAACGCTTACCACAAACATTTTCTCCACTCTGGCAATCCCCTTGCCAAATATAGTGCCAAGCTGATCACCAACACCAGCCAGCAAAAATCCAAACAGAGGGATCCCTAGTAATGCATAGACAATGCAGAAGATCCTTCCTCCCTCTGTGTGTGGAGAGGTGTTTCCAAAACCTGCACGGGACAGGCACAAAGACAAGGAAAGAAGAAGACTGATTGTGTAACTGTGTGGAATCATTGTTTGTACATGTACAGACCAGACTGTTAACAGGCAGTCACAAGAAAATGTTTAAAAATCTGAAAAATAAAATCTAAGGATAAATAGCTTTGGTGTAATTAAAACATACAGCCTGCTTTAAGAGAGAGGCCATGATCAAAAGAATAAAAAAGTTTTGTTTTTGTGTGGGTCTTACCTATTGTTGTGATGACTGTCCCAGAAAAGAAAAAGGCAGAGCTCATGTCCCACAGGCTGCTGTGGTTGGTGAGAGCTCCTGCAGGGTTTACTCCAGAGCGCATGGCCATCACAATTTGCTAAGAAACACAATAACTCCGTATAAAAATGTTTTCATATCACATTTTTCTTGTTCTCTGAACGACAACATTTTTCTTGTACATTTATTTCCACCAGTATTTGATTGTTTCAACCATAAGCACTCATTTCTTAGAAACATAAACTTTGAGTGACTGTAGAAGTCTAGTGCAGGTCCAGAAATGTTTAGTGGGTTCAAATCTAACGACAACAGCAGCTCTTTATAAACTAAGTGAAAGTTTCTCTGCTTTGGAGCTGTCCCTGGTGCTGATTATTGACAGTCTCACCTTCACCAGCTCCTCCAGCTGACTCTGGTTCACACACTGATGTTTGGACAGGAACTCCAGCTTCTGGGTCAGGATGGCCACACGCTGAGCACTGAGACATAGAGACACAGACATTAATACTGATTTTATATAAATGATCCAATACAATTGTTTTCACTGTTTTATAGTTCTTCCTGTAAAGTTTTAAAAGACAACATGACTCAATACATGGCAAAAATATTACCATTTTAAAAAGCCAAAGCAAATAATACTAAATTAGATTCAAGTTTAATAATCAGTAAACATGTGGCACAGTGTACTGTTCAGAGTTGGACACTTGCAATTCAGTGTTAAAAAGGCCTGTTTTCTATGCCCCTTCTGTGAGCAGATTGGTTTATGGGACACTAACAGTGCTCTGTTTACTAGACTTGAGTGTTCAATAGACTAAGTTTATATGTATTTATTTTTTACAGTTAACCTACATACCTCTCATGGGGCTGTTCCAGCGACTTGAACACCGCTGCACCCATCACCAGGTACAGCACCACCAGCACAAAGATGGCTGTCACTGTCTTCCATTTCATCACCGTGGCGACCACCTACAACACTAGAACTGAGTCAAAGCACATTTTGGACCAGTCTGCTGAACTATAGTGCGCTACTCTCCTCCTCCTCTCACCTCACTCTCCTCCCGCGGAGTCCGCGTGATTGGCTTCGTGGAGAAGGAGAGGCGTGGTTTGGTGTTGTGAGTGGCGGATTTTGGGTCCAATAAGTCCGGAGCTGCCACTGACAGGAAATATCAAACACTGACATTATTTCTCTTGTACTCATCCTTTTCTACCTCCTGCACAAGCCCCGGATCAACAGATTTTGCGTTAATTTTCGAAGCAGCAATAAATAAATACATGAGAGCCTTTTAAAGGAGATTTGGTCCAAAAACACATTAAAAAACAAACAAAACAATTACTACTAATAAGCTGCCAAGTTAGAGCAGGGGCATGTGGTCAGACACAATCCTATTCGATAAAAGTTGTGAGGTTTGAGGAGCCTGGTGTGATTTTGTCTCATTGGATGAAACACCGTTTAAGCATTTCCTAATAGACTAGGCCTACAACTGCGCAGATTTTTTAATATAAAAGGCAATAAGACAGCAAAGGGCCGGCCTGTGTGCTTTTAAAGGGGAAAAGACGGGGCCAAATAGCTAAAATTTTATTTTGGCTGAACAAAGCATGTAGCCTAAGTGAGATGAAAGGGATGGACAAATATAAACTTGAATGGTTCTGTGGAGCCAGAAGCCTGTAACCTGCTGCTCAGATGCACTTGGCTCTGACTGTGTAAGTGTACTGGTCTAAAAGATGGATCTGACACTTTTCTGTTTTTCTCTGTAAATCCAGGTGCATCACTTTATTAGTTATTAGTTATTATTAGAAGTTTATCTTCTCATATAAAATATTGATTAGTGATTCAGAGATTGGCATAATCTGTAAGAACAATATGAAAATACAAAATATGCGTCAACTAAAAAAAAAAAATCGAAACAATTTGTGAATAAGTAATGAATAAGTAAATGAATATGAATAACTAAAAGTTCACGGTGCAGAGTGGAGTTGTGGCTGAAGTTCAAACGGCAGTTTCTCTCCGTGGATGTGTTACTTACTCCTTGTACTTCGGCCTATCCGATGCCCTCCGCTCTCCTCTTCTCCTCATCCGCCGCTCTCACTGCGGGCGGGCGAATCTTTCCTCTGCGCTCTTCCCTGCGGCGCTGAAGCGGGACGACCGGAGGCAGCCCCGTCGTATTCCTGCGGCTCTCGTCGCGCACTGCTGGACGCACGCTGCGGTCACTTTTGGAGAGAGGTCTTGCAGCCTCGCGCCAAAGACCCGTCTCTGTGTTGGCGCTTCCTGGCATCCACTCTGTGTCCACTGCGCTCCGGGTGCGCTCTGGCTTTTGAGCGCACCGCCTCAGGATCCCAAAGAGGGGCGATGGGGGGGAGGGGTGGATGGATGTGTGCAACTCTGGGAGGTGTCTCTAAAACCACTTTTTACAGGGCTCTAAAGTCATTTTACAGACACTATGGTTGCTCACGAGTGCTTCCATGTAATCCAGTCAAAGCGCGGTGGGGAAAAGTGAGGTTTGTGCTCCCATTAACTGTTTGGTTTGCCTTGTTCTGTTATCTTTGAACCAGAACACATTTATTTATTTAAAACACAACAAACAAGTTTAGCGTTGTGTACAGTTGTCTCATAATCAGTCAAAGAAGCAATGATGCTTTTAGAGAGTGGATTATTCTTGGACAATTGTCATTATAATGTGCATAAGCTGCATTTGATTCCACTTTTCCTTATGATTCCAGCTAAAAGGCAAAACTGTACTGAGTTATACTGATCATCCATTATTACGTCTTTTCCTGCAATACAGAGCCATCACAAGATGAGATAATTGTTGAAATAATATTGCAGTCAACACTAAGTCTATATTTAACCATTTTGTCAAAGTCAAACTGTGACGGCTACTTTATAAAATCAGTGTTTTTTATCTTCCATCCATCTTCTATGCTCCATTACTATTGTTCCGTTTGTTCTTCATTTTCCTCTGTGTCTCAACCCCTGATGAGAAGTTAATAGCAGTTTTTACCTTTTGACTTCAAACCTTAATTACAGGCCTAATTACACAGCTAAAGATAGACTGACTCGGATAAATGTTTTAATACACTTTTGAACACATATAGAGACTGAAAGTTCCTGTTTGCTGTACTTCTGTGAGTCACATGACCTCCCCTGACTAAATCTGACCCTGCTCCTGCTGGTTTGAGTGGGACGACATGTAGAGTTGTCCAGCAGAGATTTATATTTTCTTCCTTGTGTCCTTTACTGTTGGTCTACCTGACTTATTATTTGACCTCCTACTGTATATAGAGCAGTGCTCCTGACGTCCCTATTGTACACAGTCTGCCCGGTGCACCTTGTCAAACTAATCTTCTTCTTTATTGCCTGTGACTGACACAATTAGACCTTTGCTTTTTGATCATAGTGAAATGCAATCTCAGTCAACTCAATCTAAACTACTTTAAGTCCTATTCGTTGGGAAGCAATTTATGATCTGTAGCAATGGTTTGTGGTTTGTTGTGTTGTGGGTGCCACTGTAGGTCTCTTGAGATTTTTTTTAAATGAAATACCAAAAATATAATCACAAAATATTGGACTTTTTGGTATAACTTTACTAAATTAAATACTAGGCCACACTGTATAGGTAAACATACATAATAAATACCATTCATTCATAATATTTATTTAGGAATAGAATTGTCTGTTGTGTAAACTCTGTATACTATTCTTAGACAATCTTAGACAAATGTCACAGCCAGGGATTTTCAGAGGTGTTAAACATTTAGAAGCACTGATATACTGTAAGTCAGAGTACATAAAATGATCAAACAAGTAAAAGACTAGAGATTTGAACATATAATTTTGCATTTTAATAAATATTTTTTTATTTGACACAAAAGTATAAGGCAATTTATTCAACTTTTATAAAACTTAAACTGTTGGCACAGTTCTTATTTTACCAGTGGACCACAGACATGTGTTGTTTTACCTCGAATTACTTTCTGTTTTTCCAGTAATCTACTTTGTAATCCGCATTATTCATGCAAACTGTGCGTTAATCTCAGCAGTAACACTTTTCCAAAGCAAATATTTCTACATTTTGCTAATATTTACTCATTTAATACACATTCCAGTTATTCGCCCAGGTGGTCCTTGAAAAGACGGCTGATGACTTAGACTGTTTCGTGTGGTGTATGTGCCAATCTATGAGTCATGTCTAATGCAGTGGCAGAGCATTTATGAACTGATTGCTTAATGACAGCCCCGTCTGTCTGCTGCATTATAATCACTGTTGCTGATATTTAGTCACAGTTCATTTATGTAGCTGTGGAGAAATATAAATTTCCATCATTTGTCATCAGTGAGTGAGTAACAAGTGCATTCTTTACCTAGAAAACTATCCCGTTTGAATACTTATATCCTTATAATATCCTATATATAAAACAGAATGTTACAGGCTTCTATAAACTGCATACATTACTATACTTGCATCTATGCCACCACTTGCTGATATTTTATGCTTTACGTTTCTGTGGTCAAAAAACATTTGGACTTTTGTGAATGGCGCTGTATAATCTGCTATTGAGCTCCATGTCCCTTTGCTGCAATTATTTACAAAACAACATCTTTGGGCCAGAGTCTGTGAAGTTTAAAATACCTTTAATGTTGTCAGGTTCTTTGTTGCATTTTTAACACACATTGCCTCAGGTTTCACTATGCTCCTTCAAACGCTTTGGTTTATTTCAACTAAAGCTGTTGGTGAGACTAGGGTTAGACTACATAATTTAGATGCACACAACTTTTTCTTTTGTAGTTAGAAAGAAAAGATAATAGCAGTAACCACGTTTAGTCAGACCTTTTATTTCATTCATTCCATTTCAACCTATTGATCTGTTTTATGACAGTTTGATTGAAGAGCAGTGCAAAGACATGGGAAAGAGAAAGAACTGAACAGAAGAAGATGGAGAACAGAGAGACATAGCATGTACAGATGGTAACATTAAATTGTCTTTTAAACATGTGGTTTCCTCCTGACCTTCGCTGACGTCACCATAACAGCCGGCCACAATCACCTAAACAGGTGCCTTAGATTTTCCTCTGTCACTAAATCCATTGTTTTCAGCATCAGTATTGGACTTGGAAGAGTGTATATGTACTATACAGACCATGCCCATATGAACTGCACTCTATATGTATATGCAATTAAATTTCTGTGAGTAGGAGGGAGCTGTTCTGTCAAGTGATTGGTCCTGACAGCCCTGTTGCCCCTCAGGTGCATGTGGAGAAATGTTTCCTGCTCCTCAGGACGTTTTGTCCCACCGGACATAAAGCTGTAATTAGGTACAGTTAAAGCGGAAACAATCTATGTGAGTTTTTGTGTGTATTTACATTCAAGCGTTGCCCCCGTATAAGTGTACAACAAGGGTAGAACAGAGCCTAAACTTCCTGTGGTTGTAATGACCTGAAACCCACAAGAATTAGTCGGTGGAATGTGACAGCAGGTATTTAAGAAGTGTATAGAAGTGTGCTGCTTATGTATCCATTCATGCACAAAAATGTGGCTGATAGGGGGCAAACTACCAGGGGCTCTTCCATATAACAAAATATATCTTGTGTCAGGCACACTACTCTACAGCAAATGCCCTACTATCAAACAGGGGGAAAGAAATTGCAGCAGGGATAGAGCAGAAGGTGTTGTTGAACTTTATACCCGAGCCATTTATTTTTTAATTCAGGATAACTGAGAATATAACTGCCCTGTCACCATGGTCCATTGGGGTTATACATAATATTAGTTCATGTAGATGCAGAGAAATACTTTTGTCCTAGTCTAAACTGCTGAAGGTTTTTCACCAGCAAATGCCTGTTGTGACTTCTTCTGCCTATTATTGGTTGATTAAAATACCCCTATGGTTTCACATGGGTCTATGAAGAGACAATAGCATGTGCTTTTGTAAATGGAAGCCTCTGCTCCTGAACATCAGTTCTCAGAGAACAATTATCATTGGACAGAAGTGCATTATCATGTTGCCATTTTAAAGGTAAGCACCTGTTGGTATTGTAGGGGGGTCCAGGGTTAAAAATAGCTCCAATGGTTTTGACTGAGGGGCCACAACCTAATCCTTGTTACATAACTTTGTGGTGGAATGGACTGATTGTGGTTGGAGTGATGTGTGAACAGTGACAATGTGTGTGAATGCACTTGGGATATGCTAAAGACAAACAAAACAGTGCGTTTGCGTGACATAAAAGAGGGAAGTGGAAAGAGCAGTCACAAAATGCAACTGAAATAATAACCAAAAACTATCAGTGCAGTGCTGTATTCTCTGTCTCCTGTAAGCTGAGGGCCACATATAACTCGATTGTAAACAAGAGAGTCAAACTGTGAAATGTTATTTTTTTTTACTTTTAATTTTATATTTTATTTCAAATGATTTATCTTGCCCCACAAATTTTGATTATTGCTACATAAAAACTCAAATTATCATGTGTCATGATTTTGTGTGGTTTGGTCTGTCTACAACACTGTTTACACTGAAGTCAGTGTAAACACAGACTTTTCAACAAAGCAAAACAGTATGTTGAATAAAGGTGAAGAACAGGGCGTGCAGGAGTTCAGAAAGCAGGGTTGAGAGGAGACAGGGGGATGCTAGGACAGGAGAGGAGGAGACAGAGTTAGAAAGTGCAGTGTTGCCATCTGGACTGACAGTGATGATGATCAAAGTACAGCCCAGACGTGAAAAATGTGTGTTAAAAATAGAACAGTATGTTAAAAAAGGACAGAGTATTCACCTTCATGTGGTTTGGACAAAAAAGAGTCATACACAACAACCAACAGTAGCTTAGACTGTGCCTAAGACAGACCCATTAATAAAACATATTAGTGTGTTTCAGGTTTTATTTGGTGCTCAGGTGTTGAATGTTTTGTGGTTATTTAACGTTGTAAATCACATCAGTGCAATTTGCAATTTTATCATATTGTTTATTCAAAGAAATATGTGACACTTGTGACCTGTAAAAGCGCAATTTCTGCTTAGTTCAAATGATTGCATCACAGTCCTCAACATCCGTTTGCCTGCTGTGCGTGAGAATCAAAACTTTTAAGAGAAACGCATTGCCATTACCATCACACAAGCAGCCCCTCATGTTAACAATTACAGACTAATCTCTCTTCCTGTAAGTGAGTGTCAGTAGGATGTTTAAGCACCAGCCAGCTGTGAAATAATGACCTGCTGTGGCGCTAAGTCACTCAGTGAGTCACGCACCGAGATGTCCAAGTGTGCTTTTGTACCATGCTCGGACTGACTTCTGACCTTTATCATTTCCTTCGAAGGTGCATGTACCTGTACTTTCCCTTTTGACCCCTTAGAAACACATCACTGTACGTATACATTGGTGTCCTTATCTTTGCTCATGCGTGAATACACGTCTGTTTTTTTGGCTTGGCAATAGCAGGCTGAACTCATTAAGACTGATTAATGGCTTTTGTGTGTGCCAAATAAGCAACTAAATAAGGCATGGCAGAATAATGTGATGAGCTCAAGATGGTGGAGCAAACACTGATGTCAACACTTTCAGCACGGCCGCTCGTCCGGTTTCCATGATCAACAGTAATGATGGAGTCTACACTGCTGGACCTAAAGTGCGTTCAATACACCGCTTGACATAAGGATGAAGTAATATATGGGCCTGGGTGTCATAAACTACTGGAGATACTGTCCTTCAACCACAAAGTCCTGGCTTTAAAAAGATAAAGATCTCCTTTGGGATCTATAAATGTCCCCGAAAATACAAAATCAAGAAGTAATTTACTAATTCTAGATGACACTGAGGTTTATCCTAGCTACTTTTTGTCATTTGTTGGCATTGAGAAAGAGCTATGAAAGGATTCTTGGAAAATGAGTTTGGATCAGCAGCACAAACACAATCATTACAAACCTCTCCTTAGGGACCAATGAAATGCTAACTGTGCAGACAAATGAATTTTTGTTGAGGTGTGATACACAGAAATTAGACTACAATGTAAAGGTGGTGGAAGATCAGTATCATGGTACACAGTAGAATCTTTGTGTTGTAATCTGTATGCCCAACAATCACTGACAGACAATAATATGCTATTAATAGCTTGTTGTAACACAAATATATAAAAATGACTGAATATTGAAATATTGAGTGTTCAAAGCCAACCACAACACAAACTGTCTAGAAATTTGCCCTGATATGGCAATTTGAAACATAATACGTAACCAAATGAGGCGTTTTAGGGACATCTAGCGGTCACATGTCAGAAGTGCATCTGAAAATCTGGGACGTGGGAAAAGAACACCCCCATAATTTTAAGTCTAGAAGTAAATTATTTGGAATAAGTAGTAGTAGTATGTTTATAATAGCAGTTACATTTGCTCTTGGTCTCTTTGATGATACAAAACAAATGAGACGGATTTTAGTGCAACTCCAAGCAGCAGATGGTAGCCACGTACCGCCTGTGTACGCGCCATGTGCCAGTTTGGGACGTGGCGTGAGAAATCCCGGATATCAACGAATATAGCCTACAAAGCTTTCTTTTTTCCTGCGCAGACTCAGTACCTTCGCTGGCGGTTGTCTCCTTTCCTCCCTTTCCTCCTTCCACGTGGACCCTGTCATTGACCATAACACACAGCGGTCCCGTGGCAGCAGAGGCGTGCTCGGAGCCGGTCGTGGTGGGTTTGCGCAGTGCAGTAAGCGCGTTCAGGGCGGAGCGGCTGCGGGTCAGATGTGTGCTGCTGCAGAGGACACATGAACCCCTAAAGCTACCGGAACACACATGGTCCATTTCTGCTTATAAACAATGCAGAAAGGTAGGCATTTGGAAAAGAAGAAGAGAAGATTGTAACAGTGTGTGCTACACCTTCATAGCTTTGGCTGAATGATTGTATTAAGCGCTAGCGTCCACTGGCATCCGGAATCAATATTTAATCTAAAACACTTTATATTGAATCTTAACTATATCTATTTATTTATAGTCTGTAATAGACTTGTTCAAATTAATGTCTACTACAGGATTACTTAGGGACATGACTGTGGTACTATTTTTCAATGAGATAATGAGGAAACGTGTGTAGTTTTATAAGATGGGGGTGCTTTCTGTTTTGCCTGTAGGTGTGTTTATGGTGTCTCACCTGAGCAGGTCAGTCCTGTCCGTTTTCTTCTTCTTCTTTCACTTGTGTCTGGCTGCTCCAGGTCAACCAGGAACATTAAGGTAAGCTCAGCCCTTTTTTCTAACCTCCTGCTCTGCTTTTGCTGATTGCGCAGTTAATTATTTATGGGTTTTCAAACAAGATAGGCTTACCTGAACACACTATTGAGCAGAAGCAGAGCATCAATAAACATTTAATCAACTGTCACTTAATGAATTAACACTGTATAAATGCTGAAATATAATTAATACATGCATTTTTTATTTAAGACTATAACATTAAAGCCCCACTACCTGATTGTTTGCCGTCCTAGTACTCCAAAAGCAGTCTAGGGAACCTTTCCTGCTTTTCTTTTATTAAAAAAATAAAACCAGACCAATTTTTTTCCCCAGAAAAATACTAATACATTTCACCAAACTGAAGTTTAGTGTTAGTTTAGCATTAACATAGCTGCAACTTCAGTGTCAGTACGGCACTCATTTCCTCCTTGTTAAACATTACATGATTGAATTGACAGTATTTATTAGCATTATATGTTGCCTCCCCTTTCTTTGTTGATGCTTTTCTTCTTTGAGCTGTTTCTCTGAGTTAAAAGACATATTCAGCACTGAAAATACACTTAAGCTGCAGCTATTACACTTCCTGGAACATCATCTGACAAGCCAGTGTCGATCAATGGGAGTGCTCCTTTTTTGATCATGTGACTTAGTGAGCATGTGATTAGCCAGGTTTTTCTGTTTCTGAATAGAAGTTCTCCTCTATTAAAATGGCATTATAAAGCCTGTTTTTCCCCACAAATTATTACTTTTACAATATATTATTTGGGGTTTTAACCATTTTCCCCAACTAGAAGAAAAAAAAAAAAAATAGGTACAGTCTATTTAAATAACTATGTTTATAACTTCATGAGGATTATTAATGTTGGAGTAATGCCTTGTATATATTATATCAAGTTATTACATATGCTTTGGTTAATAGAGTGTAGTTATTATAAAGCATGACCAAATATTTGTTTTGTAATCCATTTCTTTTCAGGGAGGAGGAATCTTTGACAGCACTAGCCAATCCCTTTGCATCTGGAGAGGAAGGCCGCAGGTGAGTTGCACACTGAAATGATGTCCACATTTTTCATAATAGGTCCTGTAACTTTAACTTTCCAATAATAATGTCTTGTATTTCTCAGTTGTCTGAATTAGCAATACATTCTCAACACTTTGTGGACTTTGGTTGATGTGTTGTGCTTGCACTATGCATCAACAAGATTACAGGACCAATAAGAACTGTTTATCTCCCTTAAAACTGATAAGACAACACAAAATACTCCTACGTCTATTTGTGCCATGACTTCCAATATTGTTTCTTGCACTGACACTAATGTCCTATTTATGTATGTATGTAATTTGTGTTTGAATTTTTGACAAAACAGTGTCCACTTTATTACATTCCCCCCAAAAATTGATTGGGGACAAAAAAACAACACCCTGTATATATCTTTCATGGTACCAAGAAATAGCAAGGTTTAGATAAACATTACTACTATTACATCTACAGGTTGCTCCAAAGTTACATTGACTCCACTGTGAAGGATGACCAAGGTGGACCAGAGATCAACACCTGGGAGCAAGGTAAAATCTACCCTATTTACTTTTTACTATTTACTTTGGCAGCTTTTCTGAACACTTGTGTGTAAATTGGCAATCCATTCTCATAACTTATTAACATTTTTATTCTGCGTTTCTCAGAGGTGTTCTTCCTGTTCCGTCTTTATGACTATGACCGCAGTGGATTTCTGGATGGCTTGGAGATGATAAAACTACTTTTGGATTACAACAGCCATCATAGACCTGGAGTTGTTCAGTCTTATCATCAGGTAAACGTAGATGCTTGTGTCTTTCTATATTGTTTGTACCTGCATCATTTTATTTATTGTATGCTCTTCCTGAATGTAGGTGGTATCTACGGTAGATTTTTTACTGCAGACCCAAGATCTAAATCATGACGGCCTATTCAGTCCGTCTGAGTTGCTCTCTCCTCCTTTACTTCAAACACAGGTATATAGCGCATAATTGAGTAATAAGAACACACCTCTTAAATACTTTTTCTATTCTGACTATCATGCCATGTCTCTTTTCACTAAGGAGCCCAGCAACAATGATGAACCCCATCAGGTGCATGAAATGGCAGTGGATGATTCTTCTTCAAACACCAACATTAAACAGGATGTAGCTGTAGAAGAGCAGAAAGAGAGGGCTCAAAATGAAGTGGAGCATCAAGTGGAAGCACACTTACAACAAGAAGAGAGGACAGCAGAGGAAAACCCTGTGGCATCACTAGAGGAGCAGCATGCACAACAGGCACCCAGTGACCCAGTAACAGAAAATATACAAAACGTGGCAGTTCCTGTGCATCAAGGGCAGCCAGAAATATGAACACAGGCCTTACTAAGCCATAATGTTATGTTTTAGGATTTTTTCCCCAATGGTCTTAAATGTTTGAAGTGTACAATACTGGTTATTAGACACAGAGAAAGGGGTAAAGGGCAATAATATAAATTCAAGCCATTATTTCTTAATTATAATCCTACTTAAAAAATGACTTTTATAGAACTTTCTTGCACTCATTTTATGCACCAGGAGAATGTTTTTTTATGCCATTGCAATAAATTTGTATCTTTAGAACATATTCAAATACCTTCACTAAATAAAACCAAGAAAGTGATTAGCAATGTTGTTTTACTCTGTGTATTGCTTTCAGATTGATTTATTTGTCTCACAGGGAAAAAAGATTTCAAGGAGAAATTACATTTAGATGAGAGAGCATCTAGGCTGCAGCAACTGAGTGCGCCGCCCCAAAACTCAATTCTTCTTGAAAGTTACAGTTACATTTAGTGCAAGCAAGACAGAGCATAAACATACATAAACGAGAACAACAAGTAGCAATGGTATGTCACACGTTTATTGATTTCTTTTTTCAGGTGGATGAGGATACAGGGATTGCCTCCCCGGCTGACTAGCCGGGCCTGGCGGGAGGGAGAGTGATAGAAAAGACAGGAAAGTACAGGGAGGGCCGACACTGAGATAGGGAGTGGATGTGCGTGTGCATGTGTGTGTGTGTGTGTGTGTGTGTGTGTGTGTGTGTGTGGTGGTGGGGGTGGGGGGGTGAACGTCCGTGTGTGCCAGTGTGAAAGTCTGTTGTGTCTATCTGTTTATATGTTATGTTGTTGTGTGTTGCTGTGTGCCTAAGACAGACATCACCCAATGGAATAAAATTATGCCTATAGACTACCTCACTTTATGTCACCACCACCACTAGACATCAACACATCTGTCTTTGAGCAAAAAATAAGAAATGGATTGCAGTAGAATAGTATGGACAATTACATAAATAGATACATATTTTAGTGTACAGCAATTGTAAGAAAAAAGTATAAAAGTATAGAGCTGGTCGCTCTCGCCCATGGATGTATTATTAGACCAATGCCAGTGCTGGGGTTGCTAAGCAACAGAAAACAACAAAAAAGATGGCGGCGTACAGGCACAACGCAGGTTTGGGAAATTAGACTGATTTAACTTGAAGTAAATGTATTAAACTTGTTGCTGTTCATAGGTGACATAATGTCTTTCTCTGCCAGAGGCCATAACGTCAGATGTCCACAAAAAGGTCAAAGCCGCTTTTGAAGCTTTTGACTATAGCGCTAACAACACTGTGGATGTCAGGTGAGCTCAGAGAGTACTGACTTTGGGCGTCGGTAGGTTACAGCAAATAGTTTTTCGAACAGTGGTAAAGTAAGTTCTGTTATGCGAACGATTCTCGATAGTTTATTATTTCAATCCATTTTTTTAAATAAAAAGATTTACCACCAGCGGTTACCGTCTAAGTAAATGTAAAAAATCTATTGAGAAAAAATATGATTGCGCATGTTATACATGCTTTATACTCAATTACTAAGTGACTCATGGTAATATGTTAGCTAAATCAATGAAAATCAATAAGACATTTGTTTGTTTTTAGGGAGATTGGTACCATCGTCTGTTCCCTTGGATGCTTCCCCTCTCAAGCAGATCTCCACGACTTTATAGCTCAGGTCAGATGTGTCCTTTTTATAATAATTCATTTAACATTGACAGTTACAATCAAATAGTCTTAGGCTCTACTCAGTGGACTTTGTGCTTAGGCAAACGCTTACTACTGTTATTTTCAAATGATCTGACTTGCAAGGTTATATATTGTTAGTATAGTGTCCTGTTTAACCAGGTGGAAGAGGACCACACTGGATATATCCATCTGGAGAAGTTTCTTCCTGTCATGACCAAAGTTTTGTTGGAGAAGAGGTAAACCTTTTGAGTCTTTCTTTGTGTCTTTTTGTTTCTGGTAAAGGTTACAGATACTGACTAAAGTACTGTTTGTATTTCAACAGGTTCCCTCCCATCCCAGAGGACAAACTTCTTCAGGCTTTTGAGGTGACTAGCTGAACTAATTTACCCAAGTTGTAGTAGCTTTTTTACAGTTGTTTTTTCTTTGTTTGTTTGTTTGAACCATATAGATATATTGAAGAATGTATTTAAATTGGGTGTATTTTTCCAGATCTTAGATAAAGAGAAAACAGGCTACTTGGAGCCTGAGGAGCTGACAAAGTACATGACCCAGGAAGGTAAATGTTTTAATTTTCCTCCTCCAGGGTGGAAACCAAAGCAGGTTGTTTGCAATGTAGAAATATGCAAAATGTCTTCTCTCACTAGAAGGAACATTTTGAAGACGTTTTGTGTGTTTGTTAAAGGTGAGCCTTTTACTCCAGAGGAGATGGATGAGATGTTGACAGCACTCACTGACCATAAGAAGAATCTAATCTATTACAAAGACCTCACTGATCAATTAACTTTAGACACAGATATATAAATACTGTTTAAATCATGTGCTTTTTAGCATTAGAACTTTTCACATTTTTTAAATTGAATGAATGGTGTTTTTTAAACCTTTCATTGGACACATTGATGTGTCATTGGCTTTATCTTTGCATATGTTTGCCTAAGAACAAGCAAAATTAATTAGATCCAAATATATAATCTATGAGAAATCTCCTAGCTAAATGAAAGTAGTTATGTGTGGTATGAGTCTGATGGAAGTGATAAAGTCCACAGCAATGATTCTAGAGGACACCTATTACTATGGATTGTAGTAATAGCTTAATATTCATTCTATACATTTCTATTTTGAAGCAATAATAGTGTCAGCTCTTTTAAGAAAGATGCCCACTGACGTCAAAGTAAAGAAATACAGCAGCAATGATTAAATCAGCGCTTTATCTGCATCAAAATGCATACATGCATGAAACAGTCAACCACAGCTTTGTGAAATGGATGATCTGACTTATCTAAAGCTTAGATAGTAAGATATGTTAACAAACACATGATTCTCAAAGCAATATGCATACTGGACACTTTTACTGTAAAAACATTACCCAATTTTGTCATTAAAACCAGACATCAGAAATAATCCTAGTCCCTTTTATGAAACACAATCCAAATAAGGCATATTACCATCAGCACACTGAAACAAACCCTGATAAGAGGTAAGAGAGGTACAAAAATTAAATGTATTCCTATTAGTTTTTTACCTCACAACTGCTGTACTTCATTTCATATGTTCCCAGAAGTAAAATTACCTTCTGACAAATAAAAACAACTAAGAAATAGACATTCCCCTGAAAACACTGAGGTGTTGGAATGTTTGATTTGCGCAAAGTAAATGCATTGAAGATATCACTCATCAAAGTTCAGTCCCTTTAGAGATACAGTTCTGATGGAAGAGACTCATAAAACTCAAAAAAGAAACAGTAGGGACTGAGTGATACATTATAAAATATAAGTCACATATTTGCAACTTGTACCATTGGTGTCACATTATATCTGCATGGTTTTGCTTTTGTATCTTGACAGCTTAGAGTGTAATTTTACAAGCCTCCCTCTGCCAGAACTTAAAGCAATATCATCAGTGGTAGTTTGCAGTGTTTTGGTCCATAAAGAGTACAAGTTAGAAGTGGTGTCTGACACAAGAGCAGGAGGTAGAGAAGAGAGTTTACATATCCAGCTATTAACAGTGGTCTTTCACATAGTTTTGAATTATTGCACTGCATTACACCACACAGAATTGACAGACATAAATATTCAAATAAATCTGAAATCTGTTTTCACATAACATAGGAAGAGCAGGAGTTGATATGACCTCCGATTTTTGAAATTCTTCTTTAAAAGAACACGTTGAATCTTTTTGTGAGAAAAGGGCTGTGAAGTTATTTCATTAACAAGGTTTTTGCTGCATAGTGGTATAAATATGGATAGAAGTATTGCTACTGCAGTTTGTCTGATACAAAATAAACCTTTTATGCATTATAATTTACAATGGCTACTCTGATTTATGTTTGTATGATTTTATTCTCTGACTAAAGGCTAAATGTTGCTGTGAGGCCTTACAATAATTCAAATGACAAAGTCAGATGATGGGCTTCCAGTAAAAGGTTTGACCTGACTTTATCTATCAATGAAAAAATACAAACTAATCCATGTTTTAAAAATCTGATGACTCTACTGCCAAATGGCACCATCAATTTACCCGTCTAAAGTAAAGTGTCAAGAATTTTCCCTAATTTTTAATGCTGACAGTGTGAGATTCATACAGATCACATTCAATACTTGAGTTTGCAGCAATAGTTATTTTGCATTACGGAGGTCAAGTTTCCTTAATCACATCCTTTCCCAACATTTTGATAGCACAGCACACATTTCCTAAACTAGATCTGCAGAACAAGGCCAGCAGCTGAGATATTGTCCCCTCCACCTGCTGTTTGGTAAACCTCAGTACACACCAATACAGGCGCCACACAGATCTCATAGTCGTACTCATGCCAGCAACTGACGGGCCTGGTCTCCAGCAGAGGGATGCGCTGACTGCCCTCCTGCCGGCTCACAGAGAACGAGTCATCCATGATCAGTCTTGCCTTGCTAGGGTCAATGTCATTAGATCCACAGACATGGCGGTTTGCTGTAAGTGATGCCTTAGCAGTGGCTGACATGGTGTTCTTCCACTGGGATCCTTGTGTCACAATCATAGCCTGAAAGGCCAGAGTGTGGACATGAAGCCGAGTTAGAGGCTTACCCTTCACTTTAGTTGTATCGCCTTCTGTCCTCAAAGCATCTTTGTAACGCTGGTTAAGAATGCGATAGACTTCCCTCATTTGGTCCAGGACAGTGGCTACACGGGGGTTTGGATCAGACAACACTGTGATGTTTGATCCTTTAAGTAGGCTGAGCAGGTTTGGGAGCTCCTGCTCATTCATCCCTAAAGAATCCGCCTGTAAAACAAATATATAACAATTGATAAAGCTATTAATTTAATCAATTCAACTTGGAGAGGCCCTAAAGCATTAAGAAGGCTTATACATACATGGGGTATGACATAATTAAGTAGGTCTTCCATTATACTTTCTTCCACAAAACTGGCCATTTCAAAATGGACACCAAGTTTGGCTGATGAGGAGGATATCAGTTCAGACAGACGGGACAGAAGAGCGTCACGTTCACCTAAAGCAAGATCAGTGTAGAAGGTGAAACCAGAAACAGAAGGAGGAAGGAGCCATCATCGACCATTCTGGTTAAAATCAAAGCTACTGATGATAACTTACTGTGCACTGACTTTAACATTCACGCTAAATCTTTACTACACAGAGGAACAAGAAATTCTAAATCCTCAGCTAAAAATCTACCAAATGAAACATGATTAGCTTGTCATGTTTTCAGTGTCTTTCTCAACCTATCCACAAAATATGTATTTTGGCACACGTATATTGAAACTGTCAATTCTAATTTTACAACACATCACATCATTTGCATTATGTTTCAATATATTATTGTCAACACATGATATACAACATCAAATTTTAAACAGTTTTCTTACCTGACTGGAAGGGAAAGTTATCCATCATTTGTAGCCCGCCAACTACAAGTAGATCTGGACTGAAGTCATTCAGCTTTTTAGCAAACTCCTCCATTGAATCAAGGTATGGATTATGATCATCACTGTGGATGATATATCTATAGAACATATCAATAAAATGTCACACATCAGACGAGTCTGATACAGACAAGTGGTTGACAATAGCACGCGTTTGCCTAATGTTGACATACCTATTGGCCCTGCGTGAAGTGTATGGTCCCCATGAGGTACCCATCGGATATTCCAAGATTAAATGAATGTCAGGCTCGTCAACTACTTTTCCTGCCACTGTAAGAGAGACGTGAACGGTAGCCGTGAGAAAAGTCAAATGAAAACAGTTGAACTTTATCTACATTAAGTGGAGATGAAAGTGCGTGTGTACCTGTAATGTGCTGGGACAGGACATCACTAAAGTCAGAGCTGAAGCTTCCTCCTAGCAACACGTCACATCCCTCTTTTGCCAAGCGGCCAGCCATTACTGGGGCATTACCACCTATTGACCATCTGTTGCCAGGCAGGTCACGGGAGGCTTCAACCAGCTCACTAAACAGTGTGTCATTTAACATAAACCGCCTGAAAAAACAAATGAGTGACATTACAATAAAGATAGACAAACAGGACAAACCTGTTTTATACAATGACTATGTAGGACAATAGAAGAAAGCAACTAAGAAAACAGTAAACTAGTTATGAGGGAAGAGAGTATTTAACATTTGTTAAAATTTTAGTTTTATAAGACAAAAATCAATCAGATAACTCATAACTTATCTTTCAAAAAGAAGCTTTTAGTAAAGCATGTGGCTTGACTCAGTACAAAAGTGTAAAGTCACAGTGAGAGCATGTGCAATTCATGTGGGTAATCAAAGATATAGAATAGTAAACTAAAACTGTTACAGCAGCATTATTATTCTAGTAATTAACTAGTGTGCAGTTTCGCTCAATGTAAGTTCTAAAACTGAAACATACATGATTTAATCTTCATGTAACAATATATACTTGATCATAACATTAAACATCAATGTTAATAGAGCAGGGAAAAATGAATTTAGTGTTGTGAATGCACAATGTATTTCCATAATAAAATATAACGTTAGGAGTTTTAATACTCAGCTGTCATTTTACATGACTTACTCTGCAGCTGCTCCAGGTGCAAAGAAGTAAGCAAAGCTCTGAGCAAGTTGCTCAGTATTTTCTAAGTAGTCATGATGGAGGGGCTGGTCTGCAGGAATTATGCCTATTTTATTTAGCAGAGACACCCCATCCACTAACAAGTCTGCACAACCTCCAAAACCTGCATTAGGACAGGAAGGGCAAAAAGACAAAAAGAGAGTTAAAAACACCATAAAACAAGCACAGAAGAAGGTAACAGCAATGGTCACTGGCCTCAGAAAAAGAGATGTAAGCGTGCGAACTGTAAGATGGAAGAAATCCACACTGCATGCAGCTGCTGTGTCCACTAAAGGGGCAACATGATAACTGTGAGTGCCTATATGGCTTGTAAACTTACACATGCCAATATAGCTTCAGCTGCTGGATTAAATGTCTCAAAATGCACTGCTTTTAGCTACAGAATTTTACTTGACAAGTTGGAAAAACATAATGAACAGTGAAGCAAAGGAACTATCTGTGTGGGCATCCTGCAAAAGGTAAGAGGTAAGATAGTGTAACTGAGTGTTGATAAGGAGGGTAAAGGTTGGACAAATATGAGAATTTTGTTAGTTTTGAATGCTCAGTATGTTAAAGTTAGACCATAGTTAAAAAACAACCATGCCAACCATTTTTTTTTAAATTTACCTTACTAGTAGGCCTAAGGTTATTTTTAATTAGAATAACTAACCTGTCGCATTAATTTGACATGTTTGAGTAGTATTTTGTATATTTGGATTCTTTGCACATATGGTAAGAAGATGTTTATGTTATGTATATTGTTTGGTTTCTGCCTCTCAATAGACAGAGGGTCTTCTTTGCTTTAAGGGAAGGGTCTCTCAGGACAGATTGTTCCAGCAGGTCAACAGAAATTTTACTAAGGTTTAGTTTATTCAACCCTTTTGGGCATACTGTAGTATAGTCTTACAAACGTGTTATTTTATTGCCATGGATCCCGCTGTTGCTCTCGTTTTCAACAGTCCATGTTCTCTTCATGTTAGCATTAGCTTCCGTTTGGCAAATGACATTGTTTTCCCCTCTTTCTGCACAAAGATCCATATTTTTAAACTACATCTCAATGCTGTTGGTGTGTGTTTCGTACGGCTTAAATCTCTTTTAAGTTACTTTGACATCACACTTCCTGCTTATCGACTTAGCTCAGCACTTGCACTCACCAATGGCCACTTTGGGTCTGGCGACTTCGTTCATTCCGACTTTGCGTTCAGCTCGTAGTAAAGAGGATAAAACGGTGTCCAGTCGGTCATCCAGTACTGTTCGCTCAGGTGACCGGATCCAAAGAGCCAAAAACACAACAAATACGGACACAAGGGGTCCATATTTCACCCAAGATACCCGTCCTCCTCCCTCCATCGTTCACAAACTGACTGCTTCGTCTTGGTTCCGTGCGCTGCAGGAGACGAAGCAGCAGCTCCACCAATAGGAAGGCGGCGTTCAGTCAAGCGCTTGTTTTGTGTACTGGGGTGTCCCGCCTGTGTTTGAACTAGGATTAGTTTTGACCAAGCCGCTCAGACACGCCCTCATAAATAGTCCTCACGTAAGGACGCCATACAGCGATATACCTCCATCCACCAGAGGGCAGGCTCCAAAAGAAGAATTATACCGTAACATCCAATTGTGACTTTACAAGTATAAAAAAGCCTGGTACAAAAGATGGTTTCAAGACCCTAATTCAGCAACTTGCAGCAAGGCCATAGCGAGAAAACAATCTCTAAGTCAAAACAATACACAAAAAAATTCACATTTATTTTATTAAAACAAAACATGAGTAAACAGAACAGTGAACAATGAACATACTTATTTTTTATGGCACAGAAATGTCCAACTGGACCTTGTCAATAATTCGGTCAAGATTTAGTTATACCTGGAACCTTGTGAAGCCTTCAAAGACATAAGGATGTCGATTGTAACCTTATGCAAAAAGATATAAAGAAATAGTTTAGACAAGAATCTGTGAACAAAGTAACAAGACTAATGAATACATGTGTACGTGCTTCTGGAAATGAATATAAATATACTTCTGGCATCATGACGTCAATAATAAAGTCCAGATTTCGGAAGTTATTGTAATCCAGAGCAAGTGTTGTTTTTCTGATATTAGTCAACTCCTCAAAATGCAAAATACCACAATATTAAGATTCCAAATGTATTCCTAGTTAAATGTCATACATTATTAAAATGCCTATATAAAAAACTACCGGTTTTTCACTGAAACACGAGGGTCTTCCATTTAATATTTGTTTCAGTGAACTGTTTTGTCCTGGATTTTGCCACAGAAACATCCGACTGGACTTCATTTTGCCAGAATCAAGTAATGTTTTCACTTACTGTAAGAAAATGATTTAGTTGCAAATACTTCTTAGTTCAACATTAAAATTTGAGGTAAAAGATTTTAGTTTATCAAACCTGGATTCTTTTACGAGACACAAGACCCTCCACACCTTTGCTCTGAAGGCAGGTCATAGTACTAATATATATGTTGGAGAATTTTGGATCTATTGTAAGGTTGTGATGCCCTGAGCCTTGGGCTCTGTCAACAGATAGACTCAGACACCTGTATATATATTAAAAGACCTTTTATTGACATTGATTGATGATACCAGACAAATACAAACCTGTTAAATGCGTACGGATCAGTTAGGTCACATCTGCATGTGAATATCAATATGTCTTCCTTGCTGACTAGCGGGTACAATGTCCTGCAATAACAAAAGTAAGATTTATAGAACCAATTTTGTTAAATATAAACCTGATTACTACCACTAATATGTGCAACCACTTTAAAAATGAATAGTGATTACTTATTTCTTGAAACTATTGTTGATACAACATACACCATACTTTAATGCTTTAAGTACAAGACAACTGCTCTATAATGTATTGATTAAATGGTGTTTAACTTTTTTTTTTTAATCAGAAAAATATTATGTACCTTCTTTGCCCTCGTCCACTCCTGTCATAAAAAATGCATGCAAGTATATCTTCAGCCATGCATGATTCAAGAAAAGGTTTTATTATTTTTTGTATTCCTAACAATATGCAGAGTTTAGCTAAAGATGGTGCAATGACTGAAAGGTATGTTTTTCAGTGCTGCTGCCTGCAAAGAGTAATAATACAGTTTTAATTCTAAATCATTAAGAGTACTTACTGTACAAACAAACACGCCACAGTTTACTCCGTCCTTCTGTCTCCACTGAGATGGGTAATTTAAGGACCACTCTTTCAATTTCCACACATTTTCAAATGCTTGGCTGAAAGTGACAAATTTGGCTTAAATGTATAAACCATTGTTGATTAAAATGAACCAAATAAGCAAATATTTGTCGGCATCTTACACTCACAGGGTAGTTTTGTTATACAGTGGTCCCTCGTTTATCGTGGGGGTTACGTTCCAAAAATAACCCGCAATAGGCAAAATCCGCAAAGTAGTCAGCTTCATTTTTTACAATTATATATGTTTTAAGGTTGTAAAACCCCTCACCACACACTTTATACACTTTTCTCAGACAGGCATTAACATTTTCTCACATTTCTCTCGTTTAAACACTCTCAAAGTTCAAACCTTAGCATCTTCCTCTGTCTTTTGGGTGCGACCGCAGGTGCCTTTGCCGGGGCAGAACGTCGGCGGTCATTTAGGCGAGTTAGACCAAATGGAGACATTGCTTCCATTATTTATACATTCTATGGTTTTGACTAAATGTGTGTTATTTTCACACATCATACCAGAAACTTTCTTTCACATTCATTGCATTTGGTTGAACAAAAGAATCAAACCTCTTCCATTTCACAGACAAAGAACATTTAGAAAACAAAGTTTATTTACTTTACAAATTAAAGAAGCACTTATTTGCCACAACACTAAAACTTCAAATCAATTTAATCTTATCAAACAAACAAACAAACAGGCACGGCTGAATACAATGAGTTTTATGGCATGAAAAATGGCAGTCAATGCTGTAACAGAAGAACAACTGGCTTCTGGTTTTGTAATTGCCAAAGTTTACATGTATTAGGCTTAAAAAGTTCTGATCAATATATTTGATCATGTTTCAGCTACATTTACTTAATAGCTGTAAGCACGCCAATCTGTGTACACATTTGCTTTTAAGAGCAGGAATAAACAGTAAAAAATATATGTTTGAATAATCAAGAAATGCATTGTTATTTCTTAAACAGATGTGTCATGTAAGTGGTTTAAAATAATAGTGGCTAAAAGCACTTTTGTCCTAGGTTTCTCAGTGCAGACAAGTGAAGTGTGTCGTCCTCTAATGATCACGTAAAAACACTCCAGTAAAAACCTGTGGAACATACATTAGTCAACACACAGCCCCATAGTTGAACTGTAAACAGGGTCAGAAACAGAGAAAGACTAAGACTGCATTCCAACTGGGTTTTGCTGAGATTAGCAGAATATCTTAGTATAAACGTACAAAATTTAAATACCACCAGTTTGAGTTGTCATTATTTCTTCAACTTACATTATTATTTGGGAATACCAGCTACAATCTCAGATTCAATTCCACAGTGATCGGACCCACGCAGGATTTTAAAGAATCCTAAAGATGAAAACACAGATTGGCATAAAGTAAGATGTAATGCCCATTGCCAAACTTCTTTTAGTACCATTTATTATAGCTGCTATAAGCTATAAGTTAAAGAATTGCTCACCATTTTCACCCCAGTCGGTGTTCCAGGAGTTGGCACAGAGCCAGTAGGGAACACCATCCTCCTCTCCCCAGCCCAGGACCTTAATAGCATGGCCACCGACAGCAGATCCAGAAACATGCTGATAGACTCCTGAAAAAAAAAAAAAGTATTGAGTGTAAAGTTAACTAGGAAAAGGAAACATTTTACAGCACAATTAGATAATATGTACACACTATTTTTTTTTTTTTTTTTACCAGATTTGTACAGCAGAAAGTCTTCATAGACAGTGAAAGCGCCTTCTACAGGACCATTTTTCGAGATCTCAAACTGAATCTGTTCTTCGTCTGACAGCACACTATAGGAGGTTTTACCTGCAAATTGTTTTGTTGGTTAGTGAAGGGTGAAAAGACATTATGCTGCCATCAAAAGAACATAATGGCACACAAATAGACTACTTACTAGAAACTTTCAATTTGCATTTGTATTTTATTTCAAAGCATATGAGTGATAAGTGTTCTTTACCTAAGTACTTGTCCTTCTTGTAGCTCGGTGTGTATCCAGGCTCACAGGCGGCAACACATTTAGGGGTGTCTCCACCTTCACCAGTGCAGGGAGGTCTACTTCCATTCACATGGTGCTCACAGGGGGGGATTGAATATGGCCGACAGCCTTGAAACATAAAAAAAACAAAAAAAACATAATTACAGTAATTGTTTAGTTGCTCATGATGGAATATTAGCAACACTAATTACCAATGTGAGAGTCATAGAGGCCTCCTGTGACCAGCCCTTCTTGAGTCCAGAAGTCCCAGGCTGCTGAAGGGTAGCCACCATTACATCTAAAATGATAATTTATGTTAATGTACATTTTCAAATACAGTCAGTTTTAAATGACCTGAGTATACAATGTTGCCTCTTACCCCATACCACAGCTGTCACAGCAGCTCAGCAGATCTTCAGAGGAGATCTCAACAGTGATCTTTCCATTGCTATGAATACACACACGGTCTGAAATGGCCTCTGCTGCACCAAATGCCTGAGTCAAAAAGTGATACAACCATAAAAATTATTCTGCCAAGACAAGCAAACACTAAAAAAGATAAATTAAATGACAGGAAGACAAATACTGCAAAATATTTTTTTTAAAAAGTGTACCCAGCAGGATCCACAAGACCCCTGATCTCTGATCTCCTTGATGGTCGGACAATTTGGCCACTGCTCTCTTGAGTCAAACTCCTTAGGCAGCTTCAAGTCACCAGCATACTGAACCCTACAGTGTAAACACAAATAATAAAGCTGACGGCAGCATTAGACAAATATTTAGCCTAAATCCGAGACTGCATTTTTTGTTGCATTGCCATCGTCTGTGGAAATGCAATCAACTGTAAGAGGCTTTGAATGTAAAATGTACTGTACGGTCTGTCTTTGTGATATGTGTATGAAATTAGGACTAAACAGTCATCAACATGCATGAAACTCACATGACAGGGAGCTTGGGTCCTTTCAGCATCGTACCACACAGCTTCTGCACATAACTGTAGTCTACATTATGGAAGTTGTGACCAGCCTGCCGGAGGGACCAAAAAGCAAAAATCACTTTAAGCAGAAGTCATAGAAACATAAGTGCTCTTGAATAGGATGCATCAAACCATGACAGAGACAAAGACAACTGACCTTCCAGGTGGTGTTGACCTTGTTTATGTAGTTAACCATGTCACTAGACAGTGGGTGGAAGCGTGGTCTGGCGAGGCTCACAGACAAGCTGGCAGCCAACAGGAGACAGGCTGGATTCCACATTTTACCTAGACAAAAAGAGCTTTATTAAACATTATTACAGACAGTCTTGTGAAAAGTTAAAAACAAAGTCAACAGAGCAAAGCCACTTATGTCTGATCTTGACAACCATCACCCTTCCAGTGGAAGGACTGCGCACACAAGTGCCAACAGTCCACTGATTTTTAGTCAGTGCTTGACTTTTTAAGATGCTACTTTAGACACAGACAGAAGACACACTATAAGATTGTGTGGCTAAGCATTTCTGAGACCATTTCAAACTAGCAACAAGGAGAGTGGAAGTGCATATTCAAGAGGAAACATGATAAAGAATGCGAAAAGTAAATATAAAACATGGGCACTATACTTAAGAGAGTGACATGACAAAAAAAAATTCCAGTGAAACCAGTTTAATATCACATGACTAAAGATTCTAATAATTCGAGGAGTAGGAGGGGAAGTGAAGAATACAACTTCCCCTGTATCTAGTTTACAGTTACACCATTGGTGGTAAGACACTTAATGACACCCATCAAAATGTGTTAATTCTCCTCTTTGGTTCACTTTTCTGAGCATATGCATCAAAAGAGACGAGGTGCTGCGAAATGTGTGGGTTTAGGTATAATCACACAAATATGAGTGAGTCAAAAAGAAACTCCTGACTGTGTCTGCAGTCTCTACAGTCGCTTAAACTTGTGTCTTAGTCACTGATTTGGCTTTTTCTATTCACCCCCACACAGGAAGTTAGACCATTTTAGTTCACCAAAGATCACCAAAGGGCTACAGCAATTGTTGCCGTTGGTATTGCCACCTTAGATAAATCAAAGAAACTTGAAACAAGCATAAACTCCCATCGTCGTGAGATGTTAATTGAAACATTAAGATCTATTATTAGGAAAAGTTACTTTCGGTTCTTATAAAATAGGTTACTTTCGTTTTAAATCACGGTAGTCTATTGCCTAACGATGTTTAATAATAAATAGCACATTAAACCCAAAGTCCGCTTTAGTTTAGGTTTATTAGTTTATAGTTATTCCTAATTTTTATGATGTGATTAGTTGATAAGATACAGGTGTGTTGTGGGCCTGAGCTGAACTCCGCCCGTTGATCTGATCAGGTCTGAACGAGAGGACTGTGGGTCAAAGCCTAGAATAATACAGTAAAAAACAAACACCGTCTGAAATAATAATAATCATATGATTGGGAACACCAGCAACACTTTGAAAAGCTTGCGAAAGCTGTCTGATAGCGCTGTGATTTAACATGTGTTTACTATTTACACGAGGCTTAACAAATGTAGGACATAGGTTACCCCGGAACAAGAACTAACGCAAGGATAAAAACTGGTTGTTGAATAAACTTGAAATAAAGGTGAATGTTGTCGCTAAAGAATGACTAAGCGTTATCAGTCTACCTGATTTTTCAGTCCCCGCTTCCTCTTCTGCCTGTGACTGGACGAAAGTACCTCAACACAACACCGTCCTCTTGCCATTTATTCCGGAGACCACGTGAACTAGTCACATGAGAGCAGCTCATGTGATCAGCAAACACAGCCAATGCCCGGCCTATTTTCTTTCTTTCTTTTTTCACTCATACTGGTTGTCACTTTATTACTTTGTTGTCTTTATGAACGCTTTGGTTAAAAATTACCCCAGTTAGTCTAATTTATGTCTTTAATATAAAAACAAAGTGTTTTTTTTAAGGTTAATAAGTTCCAACAGGGCGTTGCACTTCCGCACTCTGATCACAGGGGGCGCACAGATCCTCTAGTGTCTATCACAGAAACTAGTTTTGTGTTAGTATGTTTAAGTCATCTTTAAATGAAAGATAATAATTATATTGTTATTATACACAACACTGTATGCAGTAAATAGGATTTTTTTTTACACTGACTAGCCGTACTTATACCAACACCTTGTAACACTGAAGTGAAGCTGGAACAATTTACGCTGGGTTCTCTGTTCTAAAAAAATCAGAACTTTCGCTTCCTTTTTTGGTCTGTCATTTGACTTCTTAAATGATGAGCTCCGCATAATTTTATCAGAGCACAATGGTAGTGTTAATATTATACCAAGGATAGTTTATAGATGTACATTTGATAAAGTGTGTGTCACAGACACAGAGCTGTGCACTCACTAGAGCAGAGCAGGGTAGGTGAAGTGGGGAGAGGAACGTAAGAGCACGATATATCCACCTGCTTTGTCCACAGAACACTTTGTCATTAACTGTTGTTCAGACTAAACAGGGAGCTAAATGAAATCTAACTGTTTGTAGCCTACACTTCACAACAATTTAGTCTGTCACATAAATTAGTTTTGTGTTAGTATCTGGGATCTCTGACCGCAGAAAAAAAATCTGAATGTGAGTCTATTTTCTCTTCCTTTTCAGTCATTTGACTTCTTAAATGATGAGCTTTGCATAATTCTGTCAGAGCACAATGGTAGTGTTAATATTATACCAAGAATAGTTTACAGATGCACATCATTATTATAAAATGTATGTCACAGACACAGAGCTGCATGCTCACAAAAGCAGAGCAGGGTCAGTGAAGTGGGGAGAGCATGATATATATATATCCACCTGCTTTGTCCACAGTTGTTATTAACTGTTGTTCAGACTGCAGCTTCTTGTTAGCAGCGAGCTAAATGAAAGCTGTTTATAGCCTACACTTTATTGAAGTTTGACGGCCCGCGAGCCTTCCCTCAGAGTGTTACCCAGCCTCCTCTTAGCGAGCCTCCTCTGAGTGTTACCGCGGAGCCCCTCCTCAGAGTGTTACCATGGAGCCTGTCCCTCAGAGTGTTACCACGGAGGCCTTCCTCTGAGTGTTACCGCGGAGCCCCTCCTCAGAGTGTTACCATGGAGCCTGTCCCTCAGAGTGTTACCACGGAGGCCCTCCTATGAGTGTTACCACAACAATGTAATATTTGAAGATTTTTATTGGTTCATTCTGGTCTAGAGGTCAAGATACTGTAAAAATAGAGTAGGTGGGACCCAAATATTTTTGTGGGGTCCAAAATCCCTTGCAGCACCCCTGGTGTGGTCCTTATCTTTGTAATGGAGTTATTATTTGCTGACAAATGAGTTGTTTATTTAATTGCTTATATAATGCTCATATGCTTTAACAGGAGAATGAACGCAAAAGAAAAGAGCTTCATCATGCCAAGGGTCGATTTTGATGGTATCACAGATTGTCTTTATTTAATCACAAAAGCACAGACAATGAACTGAGATCCCTGTTGAGGTGAGGTGAAGCTTGTTAATAAATGTAATTATAATCTTACATTCAGTCTGCAAACAATTTATAATGTGTCTATGAAACCAATACACTCTTTAAGCTGTTTCACATTAGAGACTTCACACTGAATCTTTATTCTATATCATTATCCACATTTACTGAATGTGACCAAAACAAATATTAAATGTGTAAGGTCAGTACATAAGGACAGTAATTTACAGTTTGACTACGCAACATATTGTGCTAATACATGAAACAAAGCTATTTTGACATGGCAATGTGGCCACATCAGTGCAGTCCTAAGCTGAGAGTGCACTAATAAACACTGCATTGGCTGTTTTATTGCTGCACACACATACATTTCAGCACGTGTAATGTTGATGTGAATTTAGTCGTGACGTGAATGCTTTTATTTTGTTTCTATAGTAACGTGAGCATTTCTCCAGCTGGCTGATGAGCAGTAACATGCAGTGACTACTATTGCTATCAGCAGGTCACAATACATCATTAACACGTTCATGACGCAGCACAAATGAAAACACAGCCTTTTCTTTTGATTTAAACTTTGCACCTTGATTATCATTTTAAGATAAAAAGAGACATACATAACAATTGTTAAAAAAACAATAACAATTCATGGAAGACAGTTTTGCTTAAACACAGTATTTTAAATATCTATAAAATATGCCCCCCCCCCTTCCCATGCAGTCTTATAGCCTTTTAGAGTTTGTCAGTTTTTTATGTTTATAGCCTGTAACATTCACATAAATGCATCTTCCTCATTTAATTTATAGCTAAAGCTAAGAAATTTGTTTAATTGAGTGCAATTTGAGCAAGGAACCAACTATTGACATACAGTAATTATGAATAGTTGGAACAATTATGGATCTAGAGCCTTGTATTGGTATGTATATTTAAGTGTCAAATATTTGGCTGTACTTAATTGTTTAGGATTTATCATTTTTGCATATTATAAACAACTTTGCAATAATTATTTACCTCGTATCAAGCATATTTATTGAAATTTGCAAAACCAACAACAGTAATCATGAAGAAATGTATACAATAACAGAAACATGAGTGACCGTATTGCTTACCATATTTTAGGTCACAAAACTTGCACCTTTCAGTCATAAAGTGCAGAGTGAAATGATGTTGAGGTGTCAGTAAAGTTTAGTCCCTCCTAATAATGTAAACACTAATCCGTGACTGGATAAATTAGTGGCTATCGGCTGTAAATTAGTGAAATTAGGATTTTTTTGTTTTTGTTTTACAACAGTGGTACATATTGTATTTAACATGCATTCATTTTCTATTTTACTTTATGTGCCTTTCAAAATTATGGATGAGGAAAATCAAAAGGCATATGGCTAATTTCCATTAAACATTGTTTTTCTGCTTATCACACCAACTATGTCATAATATTTCTGTAACAGCAAATTGTTCCATTTATGGTCGTGCTTTCTCTGCGTAACAAAGATTGAAAACCCCGATACCTGCACTGCCCCTTTTAGGAGGAGGTAAAATATCCAGTAATTAAAAGTCCGCATAAGAAAAGGTCATGTAAAAACCACCAGCTTAACGTCTTTAACTTTTTGAGTTAGATTTGTTTGCATGGAGTTTCACAGAAACTAAAGCACATCCTTTCTAATAAATGAAAAAAATATATATATTGGATGACTGTGAATCCCCACAGACAAATCAAAAGTGTTTAATGCTACCATAAAATGACGCTTTGTTTCTGACTTCAAATTATGATATTTATGGAAGATGCTAATTGTTTTGAATAAAAATAATTTTTTATCATTTTGTTTGGGGAGAGTTACACAATTGAGTATATTTTTGAACTGCTCCCAGCCCTCCCATATAAAACTGCATTAACTGAAAAGATCTCATCCCCCACCCAGACCTTCCTGGTCCTTTCTTGTTATTTTACACCATCCTCTCTCTACTATCCACAAACTGTACCATCTGTTTTCGAGCATGTGACATGACTGGTGTAAGGGGCACAATTGGGGTACCAGGGGTACTAGCACCAGGAGTGGAAAGGACAGGAGTTGATGATCTTGGAGTTCCACCAGGGGTTACACCAGGAGATGTACCTGGAGTCGCAGGGATGATAACAACAGGGGATGGACCAGGACTTTCTGTCCCAGCTCTGGGTTCCACTCGTGGAGTCGAAGTGACAAATCGCGCCTCTCTAATCCGGTAGGGACTTCGATAACTGGAGATGGGTGACAGCTCAGAGCCCCAGCCCAGATAGCTTCCACTTGAAGGGGACTGGGCATCTGCACTGAAGTACAACGTTGTATCAACAGGAATCCCTGCTTTTTTATCAGGAGAACTGATGAGGAGTGGGGATCGCCGTTCTGGGGACCAACCAGGAGTCTTGATGTCCAGCGAACCTACTGAGGACGCCTCAGTTAGCGTTGCTGCGTTACTGTCAACGTGACGAATGCTTCCAGCTCGTGGAGATGAGGGTGTGACTGACCCATATGCAGCACTCTCAAATTCTTCTTCACCTTTGAAAATAAAACCACACCCAGTATTTGTTCAGATGTGCTTAAAACTAAAACCCTAGAGGTGTAATTATGATAACAAACCTTTTTCTGAGTGAGCAGCACTGGACTCATCTTCTGCAGACTCTTCTGGAATTACCTCTTGGACTGGTATAATCTCTGGAAATTTTCTAATATCATGAAAAGTTGTTGGAGGAGTTTGTCTCACTGGCCTGGCAATCACAGTGCTGGGAGATGGCTTTGCAGGCTGGACTACTTCCCTCACCTAGACCAAGATAAAGTCAGCTTTAGAAATGTGGCTTGTACCAACATAAAAAATAAATTACACAAAAAGTGTTCTGAATCTGAATTAATTTTCTTTAAGAAAAAACCTGTGGAGCCTCTCTCTCTGGTGGAGGGGCGGGTGGACGAACCACAGTGACCTGTGGCTGGACAAGAGGAACCTAGAGAAATCAGATTAAGAAAAAGACAAAAATCTATCCCAGGTACATATCATATCATCATTTATGTTTTTTAATATTAAGCATCAGGAAAGTAACATACCCGGGGCACATGAAGTTGATCAGGGGAATGTACTTCTTCAGACAAACCCATGAGTCCAGCCAAACCTCCTTCACCATAAGCTAACCAGATCCTCGATACATCTCCAGTTTTTAAGGCCAAGCGAATGAGGAGCCAGTGGTGATGCCTCCAGCCCTCCCACTGGTGAGGGAGGTCCATGAGGGTCCCACCACCTAAATATCAGTTCATTATGACACTGATACGTACAGTAAGACAACAGAAATGTTTAAAAAGACCCACCAGAGAGTGTAGCATGGCGATGGAAGGAGGTTGTGACCTTCTCCTCCAAAGACAGTGTTGATCCATGCTCCATACAGGCACCACCTATTCCCCTGTGGCGAATACTTTGGAAGATCTCAAAGGACTTTGGATGAAGAAAGCGATAGTACAACACTAATGCAATGGTTCCTGAACAGAAAAAAATGAAACCATGAAAACACACATAACTGGAACACTATGGTTGATGTATACAAAACAGGGCTATTTTTCTCACCAATGAGGAAACTGCAGAACACAGCAGAGGGGATACCAACAGTATCCCATGAAACCATTGTAAACAACCAAGAGGATGCCAGAAGAAGAAAAGCATTTTCCAAAAACATTACCTGAAAAGTAAAAGGTAATCAGAAGTGTATCCAGCCATTTACAATTGACTTCTTCCAAAGTTTACAACATTAAATACCAAATAGAATCCTGCCATGCGATATCTGGATTGACCATACTTCACGTTGAGGAAAAGGAAGACGTGAATGGCTCCCAGGACTATATTAAATAGTCTCCATCGACCAGTTGAGCGGATTATGTCGGTTTGCTGAGACACCATCCAAAATGTTGCACCCAACCAGTGTACCCCTGTCAAAAACAATTACAGCCTCATTCATGACTCTTTTAAAAACAGATATTGACATGTCTTTAAAGTACAGTACACATAGAATATAGCATCAAGGCTTACCAATAACTCCCAGAATCCACTGCTTGAAGATACGTGTAAAAAGCATAAGGACAGCAAAGCGAGAGCCCAGCATACCGACCTAGGAAGAAATAATATTAGGCTCTTTGTTTTCTCATATTGTTAATGTAAATGCATAAGCAGCATGTTCAAGCACTCTTACCCTCCAGACCAGTCGACAGAGAATAGCAGCAGGAGTCATCTGTAGGTGTCCTGGTCTGATCAGTGAACAGGCTCTTGCATAGAGAACCAAAGCCCAGGCAAGAGATAAAACACAGACTGCAAAACACACTGAGGCTGAAGGGAGAAGAAAAAGAGAAGACATTAATATATCCTTGACAAGAGTGCCCTCAGTACAACAAAAAATAATGTATATGTAGGCTACACAAAGGAAATACTCTCTTTTATGGATAATAGCAGGGATCATAGCAATGTTGTTTATTGGATAAACGACTTTACTCCATTTTTGTAAAAGTGCAAGTACATTAAAATGTGCTGTGCTAGTAATTTAGTTACTTCCATCCCTGTGGCTTCGTCCCTAACCCTTGCCTATTCACTCTATTGTATCGTCTGTCACACACTTGGAGATTTGACTCCGATGTCAGTGCAGATGAGGACATAGGTCTGCAGCAGTGTCTCTGGAAGGGTCACCACCAAAGCCTCTAACAGACGCAAGGCAGACACATCCGCTTGCTGCATTATTTCACCGTACACATCTATATCTGGCAGACGCATACACTCCCAGAGCCTGTGAGGGGGAACAACACAGTAAAGTCAAATGTGAGACAGATTTGTGACTATATTATGAATATATACATAATATACACGTAACAAATTCTCAAATGACTCCAGCATTGACAGAAACCCACCTTTTAAAGATCCCAAGATGCAGTATGTGTGTCCAGGTGAGAGACTTTCTGCGAATACGTCCATCTGACAGGTACCAAACATAACTGAGCCACTGTGGAACCCAGCCTAGATACAATAAGTATATATATTTTAAAAAAATGAATAGAACATCATCTTAATGTATGTCTTTGGGTCCTGTTTTGTGTTGTGTTATCACCTGGCAGCAGGAGCAGTGCAGTGAAGCCAGCAAGATGAGCGTAGCAGTAGTTGTGACCCATCCACAAATAGTAAACAAAGCAGTAGATTACTGGGGAAACAAATAATGCTTGTTAGGCTAGTGTCGGTAACAGGAGAGAAATCAAATCTGATCATGTAAATCAGTTAAATTAGTCGACTGGAAATGAGTGTTGTTAAGAAAGGTTTAGGCAGGTTTAAGATGCTGCATGCAAAAATGTTTTCAAAAATGTGCTTATTTTTGTCAGTTTACAAAATGCAAAGTTCTCAATCAAATCCTGCTTCAAATCTGCATTAATTTTGCACTTTTTTAAATAACTTGAGACCAGGACTCTGTTGGGCCATAACACACTTTCAGGGCTCCTGGTTCTTCTTTAAGTTCAAAATAACTCCTTGACATTGGCAGTATGTATAAAGTCACTCACATTACATACATATTTTTCTCTTTACAGCATTTCTTCACACATGCCTAAAACTTTTCCACAGCGCAATATACTTTATACAAAAAACCACATTGTAAATACTGGGTCTTGCTGGACATAACCAGGCGTACTGTATTAATGGAGAAGTTGCTGCCATGTGCATTCCCTCTAGAGATTTGTATGTATTTCTAATGACCTCTGCTGCAATGCCTTCTGCCTCATCGCTCCTCTACCTCTCCTTTCCTCATCCCGAGGCCTGTGTGACTTGCCCCATCTGCCCCTTTCCTCTGTGCATGTAATTTGAACCGGTAAAGCTGAATAGGCGGGCTTCTGGGGTAGTCTCTGGGCCGCATCATGGGATCCGCCCATTGAGCAGACCCCCAAAAAGGGCGCTAAAATTGTTTAGTAAAATACAGACAACACACTACAGATGCTGCATTGGGACAGTTCATTCTCACATGAGTCTGCAGTTTTACATCACGCAGGATGCCGTGACATGCAGTGCGTAAATATAGACCAGACGCTGACTCTGACTTATTCATGGCCTGAAGTAATAAATAAAAACTAAAATCTTGGATGAATTTCACACCAAAATATGAAATACACAAAGCAACCACATAAATAACCACTGCATTTGTGTCCACAGTGTGAAAGGACAAACTGTCTGCGTGTGTCTGTGATGTGTGGGTGTACGTGCCCCAGGTAGGACTCACGCGCCGTCCTCTCTGCGACAATGAGGAGTGCGGTAATCAGGAAGACGCAAACTTGGCAGCAGGACATGCAGGCTCCTCCATCGCTGGGAGTCGAGTAGTCCCTCATGGCGCCGGGATCAGACTGGATCAGCCCAGGTCGGACTTTCCTCAACAGTGGCCTGACAGTTATTTGTACTGGGCCGGGACCTGGTGCTGTTCGGGAGGGGTCCAACTGCAGTAGCGCGCTCTCTGCCCCACTGCGTACGTCACCGGCGTCCCGTTAAAGAGATAGCACTGCAGACTGCATAGGGCTGTCCAGACTAACATGCAGTAAGCCAGATTCAATAATATGACACTAAAGCAAAGTAAACACCGTTATATGCATAGCTGTATATCTTAGGTTGTGTTTTTTGGAAATGTTCAGATCTTGGAAGGAGACAGTGATTTCATGTAAGGACTGAAACGTCTGAGTACTTATTATGGCGCCTGTTCAATAAATAATAATACTAATACTAAAGTGTCTAAAGCAGTGTATTTCATGTACAGAAAATGGGATGCAGACAGAACTGAAAAGAGTTTTGTTCACTTCTACAAGTCATGTTGTGCTGGTTGTAAACGTGTAGCGACCAGAATGCAGAAAAGTATAGAAAATATGATCTAGTACCATATTTAGGGCACATTAAAATGACATAAACCTAATAAAGGTGGCATTTTGATGAGCATTTCTCACCAAAAACCTGGCAAATATTCTTCCAACATGTCCCAGTGAAGAATATTCATACATTTCAGTCATCATTTTACTGTGGATTGCTATATAGTGGAGCAATACTACTAAATTTGGATGTGTATGCAGTTATGATGTGGGAACAGGATCAGGTAAACTCCGTGTTCTCACAGGAGGAGTCACATTGGCTGCTTTTCATACATGCATATATTTATACAATTCACACATTTGTGTCAATTGTTTTTTTCTCCTGCTTGACTAATATCCAGGAGGGTGTCATGTATAAATGATTGACAGTGATCCTTCAGAGGAGCACCAGCAGTGGGGGTGTACGTTTGTGACTTTTATACAGTTTGCCTTGTCTTCTGTAGATACCAACACATTCACTGCAGTCACGGAGAAGAAGTTGGCTTCTACGTCCGTCAGCTTTGTGTTGTAAACATGGAGATTTGAGCTGCTGTAGTTAAGGGTCACAACCCCACCACCCAAACCTCTGCTGACCCAAAAGTCAGGGATAAAAAGTGTGGATGTGATTGTTCTAGCAGCCTCTGTTGGACATGTATCAAAGTATCTTACCTACTGTGGCTGTACTTATTCCATCACAAAATGCACCGTAAGGGTTTGATGCTGGTGAGGTACCTGTTGTGCACTAACTTCTCCTTTTTATTTTTCTCGACTAAATTGACTAAATAAGAGCAAAATAGCGTGAAGCTTATTACAATGCATAGCTGTCAAAACAAGAGCATCTTAACACACACTAGTACTTGCAAAGAAGAGATACTGGGAGTGCTTGCTGGATCACATCAAGTCGGAAGAATAAAGTAAAACAACAGGTGCTATTCAAGGACAAAAAAGAGCGATAATAGCAATTGCTAACAAAGAGGGGGATGTCCGAGGCATATGATACTGTAGTTGTTTTTATTAAACACCAACACATTTACAGTCTTCATTAGGGCACACTTTCCTGATGAAGAATCACTGTGAGTTGAAATCAGAGTGCACATCCCCTTCTTTATTAGCAATGAACAGGATTTCATTTGTTCATTCATTTACTTGTACAAATACACATTTGTTCCATTTAGACGTGGCATTAAAATGCGTATTAAGAGGTGGCCTGTGACGTCTAAGTTCACTGAGGGGATGTTTTAGGGCATGTCTTTGCTTATAGCAGGCCTATATCATCAGTGAAACAAAGCATTTATTTTGTTTCAGTTAACTTACAGTGTAACACATAGATTTTGATACACAGTTCATTGTTGTTCCCATTAGCACTACCTCAGAAACTTCTTAGTGTTATGGTCATAATGGGAGTGCTGGAAGTTACATATTTGTTTCTAAATGTGTGAATGTATGTGTTGTTGCTCATGTACTGCACTTTTATGTCTCTGATCTATTAATGAATGATCAACTTGAGTGAAGCAGGGTTATTTCAGTGGGGCTTGCTTGTTCACTTCTCGCAGGGATACATGATGTGGATTTGAGAATAAACTGAATAAATGAGATCTGAAAAAGAGAAAAAGAGCTGAATAAATTTAGACCTGGCATTAATGCTTGCTATACTCAATTTAATTGATTAATTGAAACCAATGCAGTCGCACACCAAATCCCATCTTCACGAGCATTTTGGCTGCTGCTATGCGCTTGGCTTCCTTTTTGTTCCGGCCCATCCCTTTAGATTTCTGGTGGGGGCCTAGAGTGACCTGCATGTAGAAGAGCTTGTCCGTTGATTCTGAGCGGTCTAGTAACAACTCGTACACTGGTGGCTTCTGCCTCCTGGAGTTTTGGATCTCGGCCAGGCAGCTGACGGGATGCTTAAATCTACAATAGCAGGGTTGGGTCTTTGAGTTGATCTCTGTTACCACTTTCTTTTGTTTTATGGTGGCAGGTGGTAGGGGCAGGCTCTGCAGCTTCCCGAGTACTGCTGTTGCTGCATGTAACTTTGCTGACTTTTTTGTGGTGCCATGTCCTATTCCTGTAAAATCTTCAACTCCAAGTGCAATTGTGTACAACTTTTCGTGATCAGGGCCATCTTCATTCAACTCTTTAAATGATACAAAAAAGTTGTGCTTCTCTGCAAGTTCGTATACTTGCATAATTTCATTTTTGTATCCTTTTTCATCTGATTGCAGGGTCCTGTCTTCACCATCCTTCTCTGTGCCTGTAGAGACAGTGTTAACACTAACAGCTGCCATTTTGTGTGGATAGTCTGCCCTCCAAACAGTTTGAAATGATCTTAGACTTGAAAGAACTACAAACTCAGACAATGTGGTTTGGTCTGGTCTGTGCATGTGTGACGTCGAAGAACCCCCTGAATGACGTTAAAAAAGATTCTCAATGGCGCATGCGCAAAATGCTAACCCATAATGAATACCTGACATAGTAGCCTATTAAAAGTCACTCTTTAAATTTGAGCTCATAGACAAGGCAATGAAGACGTGCTGATAATAAAAGGAAAACATTTTATTTGTTTGTATTGTGCACGGTAGAGTAAAGCCCCTTTCTGGATGTAATTTGCATAATTGTTTAAAATACGTTATCCAAAACAACCTCACTGCCACACAGACCTGCACAAAGAAACTGGGATAACGCACACCGAATTTGAATTTGAAGTTTGACTTTAGTGGTCTTCACAACAGAACAAAGTATTTTTGAAGTGGACTGCGACAGTGTGCACTGTGGCACAGCTGCCACAAGAGGGCAGAGATGCTCCATCAAAGAGATGCTTTCAACAGTTAGTGGTAATGCCCGCAGAGTAAGTGATAAAAACTAACAGCCTACTGTTTGATTGTAAAATTATCCAATACATTTTACAACATCCATTTCCACAGTCACTGTTTTCTTTCTAAAATTCATTCAGTCTGGCTGAGACTGCACATTTTCTACACAAGTTATATATATAAATCTTCATAGAGATATCATTTCTATTCAGGTAACGTTTTCAAGATCCCATATTAGAGAGTTTATGAACTCTTAGTAAAGGTCAGTGCAACAATGCAAAAGTCTTTCCATTTTTGAACCAATTCTAATCATTGGCTGTGTCTCATAAAGTGAGAAATAAATTAAAGACAACAACTGGACAAACATAACATAATGAAGAAACAAAAGCCTTAATAATAAGACTTAGTAACTCCAGCTCTTTCTAAGAGTGGTAGTAAAACGGTGCACTCCAAAATGTTTATTTTCCTCTGCTTTTTGCCACATTTCTTTAAAGGGAATGTTCACTGCAAGAACAGAAAGCCAATTTGAGTTTCAATGTTACAAACTTCCTGTTGTTCCAGAAATGCATCTGCACAAAGATGGCTTGTTACTCTGGTGTATCCAGGCCTGCTTTAGTCCTGAATAAAACACTGAAACATTTGAAATCTATGTGTTCATCAGGACTACTTGTAAAACACAGATTTGCTCTTCCACAATGGAATGAAACCATGTTTTAATAATATCTGTTGAGGCTCTGAGTGACTGTGCTGATGTCTGGCTGTCCATTCATCCAGATTTCCCTGAGAATACGTTCCCGCTCTTCAAGTCGTTGGGCTCGGTCCAACTCTACAAAAACAGACACACAAAATCAAAAAATGTAAACGTCACATGACAATAACATTTCACTCTTAAATACAGTATTGTTCTTTGAAAGGATTGTTGCTCTACAGCTACAACAGGCCTCCCAGGACAGCACTGTCTCTCTTCTATAGGAGTAAATACAACCATTTGTCTATATAATATATTACTTTGAACTGTCCTCATTTTCTTGTATTTATAGATATGTGCAGCGATAATATTTCTGGCGTGAGAAATACCCTCTGCTGATGTAAACATAGTGGCATTTAGCAAAGCCCTCTCAAAGCGCCTGCGTCGCCGTGCCGACAGATCAGATGTTTCATCCCAGTCCTCTGACTCGCTGTCCCCTGTGGGCCCTGTCCTTCCATATGTGACCACAGCAGTGTTGTTGGGGTTACTGTCAGTGGGCTGATGGTGGGGACAGCCGTGAAGGCGCTGAGGATGCCTGCTCCTGTGGCGCTTTTTAGGGCGGTTACTATTCCCATAGTGGCAGTCTGCTCTGCAGTGAATCTGGAAGACGATGGCACCGAGTGTGACAAGAAGGCCAACACAAACACCGCCCAAAAAGACCAGAGCTGTCCTCTCGGGCTGGTCTGAAAAGACAAACACAACAAGCATCTTCATCTTTTTCTTTTGAATCACTATCAGTCATATCATCACTGCACTGATTTTTAAATAGGCTTACCAGCAATGAAGGTGTAAGCTGCCAGAATGTTGCTCAGCAATGCCATCTCCACCTTCACCTCCATATTTGGGCTTCCTGTTGGTGTCGTAGTCATGGTTTACACCCAACAGTTTTTTTGTAATCTCCTGCAAACATCACAAAGGGGCAACAAGACTTAAGCTTCAAACATACTGCTGATCAGGGAAATGAAAGGAATGATAGAGGGATACATGATATTTGTATCATATTTGAGCAATTGTGCTGTGGAAGTAGCAATACACAAAATATTTTACTGTGACCTCATTGTGTGACATCAACTATTGTGTTATGTTAAAAAAGTTAATATGACTGAGTTGCTATTGAACCGACTGTAGCTGATTATAGAGGGTCTGAAATCTGCTGCTACTTGAGGCATCACCTGCAAATCACTCCACACTTTCTCTTAACAAACAAGTCTGGGCTGTTGTCCTTAGGGGAAACAACTGTGAGGCATTCAGGGACTTTCTACAAATTATACAAACCTCTACTTAGGATATGTCTATTTAAATCAGACCATTAAAGGAGATTATCACAAACATGAGCTCATCTGAAACTGTATGTTTTTATGTGGGCTGCAGAAAGTCTGAGTTGGAATATGTTTGTAGCACAACGGGAAAAAAAGAGCGGATCCGAACTCCCTGAAGTCTCACACAATCCAACAAGATGGTAACATATAGTTTGAGTGTAATTACAAGTAAAGCTCAAAAACACTTTTAGTGGATATGACTTTTTCAGTTTTAGGGCGCAAATCTTAATTAGATGTTTAACTGTTTCTGTTTGGACACCTTGAATTAGCAGTATTGAGAAAGAAAACATCACTCTCAAACTACTCACAAGAGACTCCTGGGTTTTATGTGCTTGTTTCAGAGACATGTACAAACCATTCAGTTGTGACACATGTTTCAGATTTTATAGCTGAACATAATTTTTCAGTTAAATACACGTAAACATTTGCAGTGTTATTGTTGTGTCTAGACATGTTACATTTTTTGTTTTTACCTTTATGCTGTGATTCATAAAAGAGCTCCATTCAAAAGAAAATCAACTGCAAACACACACCCCGCGGGTAAACTCTTGCTATGTTAATGTCATTTTGTAAAAAGAACAGTACTGTTTTATTTCCCTTTTGGAAGATTAGTTTCAAAACCTGATTGTGTCTGACTATCTAATAATGTTTGAATGTCTCTACATGGACGCTTCATGAGCTCTTGTCCCGGTTGGATTTTCTTATTGTAATTTCACTTTTTCATTTGCCTTACCACATTGACTTTACAGACAAAAGTGTGTCACTGTATTAAAGCTTAAGACATGTATTTTGGACTAACTGGAGTTAAAACATGACCAAATGAAAAATAAATGTTGCTGTGGCATAAATGACCTAGATTTTAGGGAATGTGTAAAAACCCAAGACATCCCAGTGACCTTGTTGTGTGTCTTACCACATCACTATGTATATTTATATAAACACTTCAAATAAAAAAATAAATAAATAAAAAGGTGGCAATAAGGCAGCTAAACATGTCACATCATGGGACGGTGAAACATAAAAGTAAAGGCTCCAAGTAATGTTAAATTCACTGAGTGTCAGAGTATTTTTGCATTGTTGAGTGTCAGTGCTGCAGGATGCATGTGCCCTTCTCTTCTGCATTTGGCTTTGGTCACTGTCTTTGGAATTTGACAAAAAAACTACAATGAAATATATATTTAGGGTTTATGGAAATGCTTTGCCATTTCTGTTGGAGCTGCACATTTTATTGAAGTAAAGATATGTTGATTCAGCCTGAATTATACTGTGACTAGAGCTTGGAGCATCACTAGAACAGCCTCTAGGGTCAAAGGACCAAACTAGATCTGGATCTGTGTTGTTTTGTTTTCTTCTTAATGGCTATGTTTACTTTATATCTGTTTTACAACCCAATGTCCTGACATTACGAGGAAAGAAGAGTTGCACAGATGTCCATTAGTGACATTTTTTAGGGAAGTCCCTGCCAAAATTCTCAATCAGCTGCACATCACGGTTATGTAATGACATTAGTATGAACCATTTGGCTTGAAGCCTCAAGCAGCTCACTCTGTTAAGAGCTGTGTGTTCACACTCATTATTACTCATGTTGGTTCACCTAATACAAGATTCAAGAGGTATGCAGATACTGTAAGATTTATAGATAAGACTTATTCTCACTTCTTCTTTGTGCAGCCTGGCTAGCTTTTCAAATTCAAACGTGATGTGTGGTTCTACAACACACTGAGACAGGCACAGACAGAGAAGAGTTAGGCACTCATCATTAAAAGCGTATTTGCCCTGCTTGTGTTTTCTGTGTGTGACACTAATGCAGTGTGACAGTGGCCTTTGTCTGGTCTGCATTGTTCCTATCTGAGTGACCTCAACAGACACTCTGAATTAGAGAAGACAAAGACATTTCATCTACAACGTTATCCACTTTTTACATCCACACATCAACATCTGGAGCAGCATGTACTGTTCATACTCACCTCAGTATTGTCAAGATCCCATTTAAATGTGCTTCCTTCTGTCCTTTCCTGTTTCCTTCTTTTCCTTCCCGTCTCTCCTGTCCTCCTCTCTGTGCTCTTCTTGCTCCTCTCTTGGGTCTCCACTGCTGGGGCTCTTTTCGGCTGTGCACTCCTGTGCTCTTTGCGCTCGGCTCTCTCCTCCCTTCTCCTGTCCTCTCCTATTATCTCCACTCGCCTCTCTGCCTTTCCCTCAAAGAAAAACAACACTAACTGTATAATTATACGTGTAAACCTGCTGCGTCCTCATGCAGCTGACACTCTGAAGTTAATTTACTCTTATTCCTTTCTCAGACGCATGGAGCGATGGTTTCCTTTTCTGTGTGGATTTGTGTGATAGTCTGAGCAGTTGTGTTCTCAAAGCAGAGGTCAGGGCTGTAGTGCATGAACATGACATGAGAGACCCTGGCATCTCTCTCCCCCAGTCTCTACTCAGCGTCTGCATTTCCATTGGTCTGTCCCTATGACACACAGTCACTCGAGTTTATACACGCAGACGGGCTGCTGCCTTCACTGACGTTCACTGAGCAGACGGTGGACAAGATTCTCTTCACACATTTCAAAGTACAGCAGAACAGGGGTCATCCTGAGTTAGGTTAAGTTCTCTATGTGCATTTAACCAATTTGAAGCTTAATGAACAATCAGCTTCCACCCTTTAATACATTTATGGACACACTGACGTGATAAAAACATGTATGAGCATCATGTTGGATAAAAGAGGGCCACTTTGTGTTCACACAGAGTGATTTTATACTACTACTGTCTTGTACTGTAAACTTATTGGAGCTAATTCAAGTTTCACTGGACTAAGACCTTACAGCTAAATCAACAACCCTCTAAAAATAACTTTATATCCGATGGAGTTTATCAAACATTTATCAGCCAACCTGTCATGTTAGCAAGTTATTTTAGTGCTGATCGTGCAAAGGAAAATGGATAAAGCCTGGGAAAAAGCTGTCAGCGCTCGCAGTGGGGGCAAGATAAAGTCAACCAGGGCGTCAGCTCCCAACTCGTTCAAAACAAGGCTACGATGTGCCCTAAAAGTGGACTCTAAGTTCAAATATATACATGTGCCATGGGTGATGTAAAACTCTTCCCATAAAAACAAGTTTCACCTGTTTAAAACACCTCCTTGAATCCATTCATGTCCAACACCATGAACTGAAACAACACCTTTTTCATTGTAAATACTGATTCTACTCTTTGCTTTATATCTGTTGCAATTAAGTATTTCTTCAATAAGGCGATCTGGGGTTACATTTTTTAGACAGCTAACTTATTCACAGGTAAATGTGAGGCTGCCGTAAAGCCACATAATGCGTTTGTTAAAGTTTCTGAGGAAAAACTCTCTTTCAAAACTTGCTCTACTTACAAAACATTTACCACTTCCCATTTATAATGCATCTGTTTCTGCACCTCTGGCTCGGCACGATGAAATATTAACACCATAACTCTTGGCAACGTGTTCTGTGAGGAATTGTTGTCAGTCATCTCTGAAATAACAAGGGACATAAGTTGTGAGTTTGAGACGGTTCACAGATGGTACTGTGTTTTGCTTTTTCTAATAGTTTACTGTTTTAATTCATGAGAGGAGGGTCCTGCAGAGGATTCACAGCAAGGTCAGTGAGACTGACTGGACTTTGGAATACAATATGATAAAAACACATTCAGTCTTTGCAAAAAAAAAAAAAAAAAAACCCCACACATGAATAGACTATTTTCTTTCAGCTACAGTGAGCACAGCTGGGGCAAAGCACTACACCAGCTCCCATCTCCATCTAGTGGTGCAACAGGCAAAACAATGGGATTTATACGTCCTTTTTTTGGGGGCAATTTCACTGAATATTACTCATTCAGCCCTGACTGTTATATCTCTAAAACAGTGTAGATGTCCTTGTTCTCTTGGGTTGCCCTCACTTTCATCAGAGGCTCCATTACTCTTGATGTGTTGCTACAGGCCACTTTTACTCACTGTATAGGTTTTTGGCCTGAACAGAGTCTTCTCATTGTTACGTGTATGTGTATGTGTTACATAAGAGAACTGTTCATGTGGTGATAATCAAATCATTCCCATGGCTGAGCCCAGTGGAGGCTAGGGCACGTCACTGTCCGCGCGAGCTTTCTCTCCTCTCCGCTGCTGTGTGTTTACTCCTATGTTTCTTTCCTTTTCATCTGCTTCCTTCACTTTGCCTTACTGCGCTTCTTTTATCACTAAGAGCTCCCTCTACCTGCCTTTTCTATTTCTGTCCCTCTCGGTGTACTGTATCAGCCTGTACATGAGAGAGCCATATACAGTAAGGCATTATTAAGCTTGATATAAAAAGGCACTTGAATAAAAGATGGCTCAGTAAATTATTAAGGAGCACAAAAATTCAATACAAATCTGTGAAAGTATAAAACACATGATTCATGCTCTTCCCCAAAGATACTTGATAATGAGCTCCTGACAAAGTAGTGGAAGGTGTCAAGGAAAGTTCACTCTCACATTCATCCACTAGGGGTACTTTAGATTTACCAATTCACCTGTGCATGCACATCAAACTCATGTCCTTCTTGCTGTGAGACAGGAGTGCTAACCACAGCCACCGTGCACCCACTTCACACCACTATATTTCAATAAATATAAGACAAACATAAGACTAATAACTTCTTAAGGAAGTAATAGGCTCAAATCTGTTGTTTGTGAGATATTTTGACAGCAAGTAGCAAGAAGGACAACAAATAGTTAAACAGCATAGATTAAAAAATGTTTTTTCTCATTTTTTTGATGTTAATCTTGTTAAATTGTATACATCATTATTCTCATCCCAAGCAAATACATATAAAGCTTGGCACTCATCCTGACTGCTGAGCTCCTTCTGGACTGTGTTGCACAGCTGTGTGTGTAGTTATATAATGACTGTTGCTCCTGTGGACCCACTGAAGGGTAAAAAGGACTTAATGAAGTCTATTAGTGCATGTTGAGTTGAAATCACATATTTATGTTGGATTTATTATGATGGAGTGCCGCATTTGAGTGCATTTGTTAAGAGATAATCCCACTGAGGATGGTCAGATTTAATTGTGCTTTTGTGTTTAGCTTCTGTGATATGCTCAATGTCAGAAGAGTATAAATAATTGGACAGTTTGATCACTTTTAATGCCTTTAATTGGACTTAAGAAACCACAATCGAGAGTGCCACAATAAGACCCAGAGAATACAGTAAAACAGCAGGTTACATCAAGCTGAACAGAGGGCATCAAAAAAGGTTTAAATTAACTAAAATTAGTCTGCAAATAAATGCAGAAAATAAAAGCTTAAAGAACAAAATAAAACATTCAAAAAGAATCAACATTCAAAAAGAAACACATTTAATTTAAAAAAGATCTAAAAACCGTTTTTGCTTGATTTAAAGGTGTATCGAGCACTAAACAACATGAAGTCAAGCCCAGTGAATACCAGCTGATTATCCAACAACAAATGCCGCAAACCTTTGGATAGTCATGCACGCATAAATTAAGAAATAAATACACTACTTATTAATATCCAGAGCCCAAACTGGCACTCAGAGTTAGAGGTGAGACTCAACGACAGAAAGCAAAGCAGTAAAAACACAGAAATTCAACCTACAACATAAATAAAAAAATTTACACACTAGGTCCCTGGTGAAGCGGCAGAGAAATAACATTTGAAAAACAAATGAAGAAACAAACATTAGAACGTAACATAGGTAAGGTGTCAACTAGGACTACAGTTAATATTGCCTTCTTTACAGTGTCAAGATTTGCAATAATGTCTATAAATAAATACTGTTATTGCGAATAAAAGTGAATGTCCTGTGTTAGAGGATGTAAATAATCTGAAGTACTGTCCCTTTTAGGAGGTTTATGCCTTGCCTTGAGAAACTACTTGGCTGTGGATCAGAGTGAGCACACACACAAAAAAACACACCCATTCTAGGTATTTATCTACTGAAATGAAATAAAATACAGATGTTATTTTATAATTAAAGCTAGGAGCAGTCTGCAAGCATCACTTGAAACTCATGTGTGTTCCAAAACACACACACATAATATTAAAGTGATACAGACCCAGTCAGATAATCTCCTGAGATCTTTATTTACAGCAGTAAACAACAGAGCTAGACACTGTCATCATGTCCCATTAAGAGTTTCAAACTGTGACTGTGCAGGATAGACCTTGTTGGTCATCACACTCATCATGATAGTTCCATGGGTTGAGTTTAAATTGTGTGCTTGTCCTTCATCGGCAGCTTTAAGTATTGACACCTCAGGTCTATTTGGTCTGATTTGACGAACATGTTTCCCTTTCTCGGGGTATTCATGAAAACTCCAAGTGGTGTGTCCTTTATAAGTCCTAGTATTAGTATAAAATGTTAAGGCGTAATTTAGAAAACTCAGGTGAAACTAGTGTAGCTTGATATGTGGATCATAGGATCAAAGGATCCTTTAAGGCATGTGGGTCTGAAAGTTAAAAAAAAAAAGTTTAAACGGAGCAGCTTTTGCATGAGAATCTTAAAGTAACAGGCGCCCTTTTGTAGTTTTCCCAGTTGCTTATTTGCTGGCAAAAAGCTGCAGGTCAAGGCGAACCCACACCTCACCAGTTGGAACCTCGTGCAGCAACAGGCGACGTGTCACAGGTCCTTTGTTCTCCAACTCTTTCTTTATGGTTGCCACAGGAACCTCTGTGCGCCCTAGGAAGTCTAAGGGACAAAAATAGGGATCAGAAACAATTATATCAAGATATTAGATTTAGAAACATCAACAATAACTGACCATCAGGAGAGAACGGGTCTCTTTCAAAGATGGTGATGCAGAGAACGTCCTGGTAGAGATCTTTGATGTGAAACTGACAGTTGAAGTTCCACTTGGGGTTCAGAGTATCGTTGAGCGTTCGTGATGTGAACACCTGCGTTCCCATTGTCACCTCACAGTATGGGTTACTTTTACCTGAAGAGGATGGAACAAAGACAGTGTCAAAAAGTCCTATTGCCAAAAAATGACTTGTGTATCAAATTACTGGTAAATTTCTTTCAGGGTATGCATGTGTATGGCCACCCAATATTTTGGTTGTTGGGTCACTGGATTAGTGGAGCAGAAGTACAGGGGTCAGACACTGCATTTAAAGTCTGCAGTGACACTGTATGATGTAATGTGCAATGAACTGTAAGAGAGAATGTCCTGTATGATGAGCGCACCAGTGGGTTTGGCTGCCTTCAGCTCGGTGGCCTCTAAGATGGTGACTAGGAGTCTGCCGATCCCGGTGGCCTTCACAGATCGTGCTGCAAACACACACAAACATGAGATTATCATATTTACAGTGTTACCACAAAACAACTGTAAATATGGCCATGTGTGTGGAGACAGACCTTGAAAGACCTTTTCCCTTTTCTTCTTTTCAGTCTCAATAAACTCTTCAGAGGCTGCTTTAATCTTTTGAACCCACGCTGTCCTAAAAGCATAATGCACAGAAGAACATTAATGAAGGCAATAAAGATGATCTGCACATAAGTGAACATGTGAAGCTACCGTTCATTAATGTTGTCCGTCCTCAGAACATAAACTCTGTCAATGTGTGAAATGTGAAAGAGAGGCTCATCACTAGAGGGATCTGGCAGCTTCACCAGGACTTCATTAAGAAACACAGGCTGAAAAACATGACACAACAAGGCCATGATGTTTTGGTTAAGACTCGAGGACCAGACTATGTATTATGTTGCTGTCCTCTCTGGTCGCTAGTAGATCTGTGTGCGTGCCTTACCGGCTTATACATCTTAAGTTGTGTATTGTTTTTGTTGCTGAACAGTTTATCAGGCCCAGACGAGGTGAACTGTTTTGCTGCATGAGTCAGAAGCAGGAAGTCATTAAAAAGGAAAGCCCACAATTCCTTGTTGCTCTTTGCCTTGTACATCTGAAAACAAAGAAGAAATGAATCAAATATTGTACAAAAAATTGTACTTTTAAGGCTTAACTCACTGTAATATAATGACTAAGATATCACATTGCTTTATTTCATGATGTGGAAACCTTCTTTATATAAATATCAAAGCAGAAGTACTCACCTTTCCACTATGGAGAATCTTCCTGGGGCCCAAGCAGTTGGTGAGGGAGTTAAACATCAAGTTCTGTAAAAAAGAGAAACTTTTTTGTTAAAAATGAGACTTCCTTAATTTGCATGAGATGTATTTTACATTTATTACCTCAGCAGGTCCATCACACTGTACATGGTTCTGAATCCATTCAAGTTTGTCAGAGTTATCCTTCTCCCTTACACCTTCGTTCACCTGATCAAAACAGTGTACAAGAAAATGTTAAATATTTAGCATAAATCTTTGATGCCATGTGAACACTCTGTGAATAAAGCTCACCTGCTGACAGAGTTCTTCTGCCCTCTCTAGAGCCTGTTTCAATGGACCGCGGTCAGAATGACCCTCTGCTGTGCACTCCAAGATCTAGACACACAGAGGTACAAAGGTTAAACAGGTGAAAGAAAAGGGCACAATACTGTTTCATTCTCTTTAATTATTGTGAGGTCAGGATTAAAGCACTTTAAGAGGAGCTATAATTGATGGAGGTGTACATTTTTGATGTGCAGGGGGTATCGTGTGATTCTCTGCATGGGCTTCAGCAGGAAACTGGACAGCGGCATGCCTTTACACCTGTAGTCAGTGGCAATTTTCTAGAGAGAAAGATAAAAAACACAGACTTATTCTAACACTTAAATCAGATAAGTGATTATTACTAACTCTTCATCTCGTCTCCCTGTACCTTGAGGAAAATCTTGAAGTCGGGTTCATTATCTGTACGAATCTGGAGAAGTTCAGCACCATGTATCTGACAGGAGCAGAAGCGGATGTAGGGTTGCATATGGGCGAGCTCTTTGGCCAGGATATCTCCGATCATGTGCACAGGCATCCTCTCTCCTCCCTTATTCTTACGTTCATGTAGGGCCCTGTCAAGCAAACACGTAATAACAAAAGACTTGTAAAATGTTCTGTTTTCCAAGATAGCATTTAATTTTTTCTTTTGATATTTACTTGAGAAGCTTATTGTTACAGGCCAGCAGTTCTTTCCAGTTGACAAAAATCTTCTGCATCTCTGTGTCGTTCAGTCGGCCAGACTCAGACATTGGTTTATAAAAGACCTACAAATACCGTAAGACAATCGTAAGCATTTTGTTGTAATGTCACATCCCAGTTTGTTTACAGTGTGTGCCTTACATCTAGCACTATCTGCAGATCTTCGACATATTTCTCCTCAGTCTGTATGAGTTCTTGGATGTAATCCTGTCGTTTCTTCTCTTGAGGGCTCAGTGAGTCCGGGCTGTTCAGATCTGCACAGACAGAAACACAGACAGTCTTTACCAGGAGGTCAGCAACAAAAACAAATTACATTTAAATCACAGCCATAGTTTGAGTTGCATTTACTGCCTCCTACTGGATTAAGCATCGCATATTTAGTTTTTGAACTGTGCACTCTGTTAAAAGGCAAACAAGGACAACTGGACAAGAACACAAGAGTCCTGGAGTAGCTCACTTACCTGAAACAGGATGAGTGTGAGCCATCTGCACTGATCTTGCATCAGCTGAATGAAGCTCACAATCCCTGTCCTCCTGTATTTCTCTACTGTCATTATACCTCTCATCCCAAAGGTTTAGAAAATGAAATTGGCGTTGTGAAGCCATCACCCCTCTCGGATCTTCTGTTTTTAAGAAATTTAACTTTACTTTTGTCTGTTTGCTATGGCTCTGTCCCTTGACTCTTTCCTACTGTGTCTGCCTGCTCTGAAATCATTCAAAGAAGCTTAACAGTACTATCTGTTTATACCAAAACAGGAGATTTTGGAGAGTAGATTTGATCTTTTCTCTTTCATTTTCAGAGTAAATAATGAACAATTTCTACTTGGTGAACTTTAATAGATTTCAAAAATAATAAAGACACCTTTGAGAGATCATTTTGGTAATCCAAATAAGCAAAAATACAAAATGGGTAATTCAAAATGAACAGAAACATCACAGAATAGTAAACTATGCACCACAAGGGAGTTTATTTCCTGGATTTGAGAACATTACATAGCCTCTTGTTTTATTTAGCACTTCAAAATATTTTACTATACAATAAGTCAATAAAACACATCATGTAGCATTACAATAATTGTGCAACAGCCACCTCAGCCATGTGCAGCAATTTAAATATTTACTGTTTAATGAGTATTAATTATAATGAGTTTTAAGAAAATATAAATATTTTTTATGTATTACTGCCAGCATTTCTGTTCATGACATTGAGCATATGACTCACAGATGTCATGTGAGGTAAACTATTTTTTGCATAGATGGTTAGTTTAGAAGACCTGAAGAGCTGAAAAATGCCCAGTAGTGGACCTGCCTTTTTTCAAAACATTCAGAGCATCAAAAAGGCAGCAGAAATTTTAAATCGCAATGTGTCTGATAATACCCCTGATGGCTAAACGTGCATGTGAGTTACGGCAGAGTGGAAAAAGGTTTTTTTAATCTGTAAAACAAGGGTTTTTTAAAAGTGAGTTTACTAAACCCATATTGCTAATTTATTAATGTTTTAATTATTTCTAGAATATTGTGCAATATACCAAAGAAAAGAACACGTCTTTTAATGCATAGGTTCAAAGGTTATATGTAGAACAATCAAATGGCCAGAGTGGTTTCATATTTTCATGTCTAAAATAAAACTAGAGTGGGCTCTCTGGGACCCCATCACCGGACAGTAAGTGGCCAGTAGATGGCAGGAAAAGGAGAGCATGGCAAGCATGAATGGAAAAACAATTTTGGGGCAATAAAAAGAATGTAAAAAGAATTATAGTGAGAAAGAAATGAAAAAAGATGAGTGAGGGGCCACAGAGAGACCCACTTTGCCTCTGCTTCAATGTATTTTTGTGGTTTAATATCACAATTTCCAAACAAAAGCACTCAGAACTTTTCTTCTTGAACATATCCTTATTTCAAAAACAAGATGGCAGGTCTTTTCAGTCTACATATTCTTACAAACACAGTATTGCTGTGAGAAGTTGGTAGATGGGGACGTCAAATGCCCCGTCCCCAGCAGAGGAGTGCAATAGTGGGTGTCTCTGAAGTCAGAAGAGGAGAGGAAGAAGGGAAGGAGGAAGAGGGTTTTCTAATGCCCTGGAAGTAGACAAAGAAACACAGAAATGGGGGAGAAACAGATAATTTTAGAGGAAAGAGAATAGATGGGGAATAGAAACATAAGCAATCAGTGAGAATATTACTGAGGTAAAATGTTAGGCTAAAGGCAACGAGTGAGGGAACAGTAGAACGGGACTAGTATGAAAAGTAAGTGCAACATTTTGGTGACGTCTGTATCGACTGCATTTACTTTCACCATTTGACTTTACTTACTACTCATTTACTTACACTGTTGACTGTGGTCAGGCTCTGATGTGGTCATTCTAACATAATTGGTGGGAAACAGGCCAGTGACTCCGTTTATCTCTCCTTTCCACCAGTCGGGATCGTTCTTGTCGAGAACATTGATCAGCTGACTTTTGGAGAAGCTCAACTCGTCCCCGTTGGCGGCTGTGTAGTCATATATAGCTATTACCTGACAGACTGAGAGAGAAAACAAACATTAGTCGAACATCACACATTAAACGATGCACTTGTGGCCCTAAAACATGCCCTGCTCTGTGTGTTACCAGGTTGGGAGGCTGGCGTTGATTTGCCACTGTTGGATCCCAGTATTTTGACATTAGACGCAGGGAACCAGCCCTTCTGCCGCTTTTTACCACGGGCCTGAAGTCATCAAACACAATAAACACATATTAGTCAGTTCACTACAATCGCTACTACAGAAAATACTGATCCGATCCTCTGCAGATACATATTAAGATCTAAATGACTCACCTGGAGTTCACCGAGCCACCAACCAGAAGTGTTCTTCCCAAGAATGAGGATGAGCTGATTAGGATCCAGGTTTAGCTGCTCAGGTCCTGTTGAGGAGTAGGCCCGGACCACCTGGGCAATCTCTGATGGAAAAAAGCACAGTGCGTTTTCAACATGTTTAAAGGAGCAAGATTCTGCAAATAGGCCCCCCCCAAAAAATTACCTGGTTTCTTTTTCCCAGAAGTACTTGATGTCTGAAATAATAGATATGCATGTGTTAAAAATATATACTTTAGTCCACTTCTCAAAAAGGTTATTTACAGCCGAGTAACTAAGTATTCTTACATCACTTTCTTTAGGTTTGACATAGTTGCTTGGGAACAAGCCTGTCCGGTCACCTATTGAGCCGTTCCACCATTCTCCATCTTTTTTAGACACTAGAATCAGATCTCCTTCTTTAAATGTGAGGTCTCCAGGTTCTGGGGACTCATATGTGTACAGTGCCACAAATTCTAAAGAAGAAAAAAACAACAACTGAATATCAACTCAAGGTAAAATGTCAGTAACAAATGTGTAAAAGAGAAATGAATGTTATCTAGTTTACCTTCAAGCTGTTGGTTATCACTCGCGTCTGAACTATCAGCAGATGAGCTCTTAGCTCTGGAAAAAACACAAAATATATTACAATCGTGTATAGTCAGAGAAAAAAAGAAAACTATATTTGTATTACCAAGTTATATTACTACTTTTGGGTCTGACATTAACTGTTCCTCCACTGGTAAAGAATTAAAAGCTTACTCTTTGCCAGTGTTATATTGTTGTCACATGTCACAAACCAGTGTGAGAAATGTCTGTCAAATAAATCCATAAGGAATTACATATAGGTGCTGTAATTACCTAAACCGCTATAATAGTAACTATACCTACAGGTACAAGTCTAACAAGATGAACATATTACATGACATACAGAACAAAATGCTGCAAAATAAGTAAAGGAATGTAAACCTTAAAAGCAAGGGGCTTTAAGTTGAACTTTTACTGAAATGTACTAAAATAAAACATAAAAAGAAATACAAGAATGAGACAAAACTTACTCCACAGGAACAGTGTCTTCTTCACTCAGCACTGCCACATATGTCTTAGGGAACCAGCCCTGTGCACCGTTCAGCTCTCCGAGCCACCAGTTCTCCTGCTGCTCCAGCACTTTAATAACATCATCTTTATTAAAGTTCAAGTGGTTGTCTGTCTTTGCTGTCCACGAGCACAGGGCCTGAGCGAGGACGTTACCCACCACCTGCTGGCCGTAGCAGTCACATACAAGCAGAGTCAGGAATAACACAACACAAGAGGAGGTGCAGTGAGATTATGTAACCCACTAACCTGTCCATGTGATTCCAAAGGGGCAGAGCTGGGAGAGTGAGTAGGTGTGAAGGCAGACTTTGTTGCCCCTGCTTTGGCAGCTTCAAGGACATTAGAGAGCTGTGACTGAAGTGGCAGTTTGGGGGTAGGAGGAGGAGCAGCAGCAGAAGCATTGTTGGTTGTCTCTGATGGAGCCACTCTCTCTACGTAGCTTTCTGGGAACCAGCCCATCTTCCCTTCTTTACTCCCGTACAACCAGCCCTCTTCCCGTTCAACCGTCTCATCAACCTAAGAGGTGTACATTTAGTTAAATGGAAAAAAAACACACACACAAAAACCCCTCTAAATAAGTTGCAACATTATATAAAACATTATTGCTTACTTCAATGATATCGTCTTCAATAAAACTGAGCTCTTCCTGGTTTCGTGCAGTGAATGGGTAGATGGCTTTGAAGGATGTGAGAGCTGCTGACTTTCTGCGAGTTGTATTTTTGGGTTGTCCACCTGAAACAACACATTACACTGTGTAAAGTTTTTATGACTTTTTAATTTTTTTTCTCTCTTTTTTTAAACAATTGTATTAATTTATCTCAATATTACTTAATTTTCTGCTTTTTAATTATTGTTCTGTGTACAGTATGTACCAGTTACCAATCCAAATCTCTAGTGGAACTAACAACTTTGACAACTGACAAAAAATTGTGCATGTGTTGAGTCTTTACCTTTCCTTTCCTCAAGGCCTCTGAGCAGAGCAGTCAGCTTCTCCTGAATGTCTATCTTCCCACCTCCAGCCGCCTGCTGCTGCTGTTGTTGCCGAGATGCCTCCTCTTTCTTCTTCCTCTCTTCCTCGACTTTCCTTCTTACATCTTCCTCAGCTTTCCTCCTGGCCTCTTCCTCGGCTTTTCTTCTCGCATCTTCCTCGGCTTTCCTTCTCAATTCTTCCTCTGCTTTTCTCTTCCTGTCCTCCTCTGTCCTCCTTCGCTCTTCTTCACGTTTCCTCCGCTGCTCCTCTTCCTCCCATTTCCTCCTCTCCTCTGCGTCACGAATTGCTGCCTCTGCAGCCCGGTGTCTCCTCCGCTCTTCCTCTTCCCTCTCGCGTCTAAGCTGCTCTTCCTTCCTGCGCTCCTCCTCTACCCTTTTCCTCTCTTCCTCTTGTTTGCGTTGCTCTTCCTCTTCTTTCCTTCGCTTTTCTTCTGTCCTCCTTTCTTCCTCCAGCTTCTTTCTTTCCTCCTCGAGCTGCCTTCTCTCCGCCTCCAGCTTCCTCCGCTCCTCCTCTTGCCGCCTTCGCTCAGCTTGACGCTGCCGTTCTTCTTCTTCCCGTCTCTTGCGCTCCACCTCCTCCCGTCTCTTCCGCTCTGCCTCTTCCTTGGCCCTGAGTTCTCGTTGGGCCTCTTCCTTCGCCGCTTGGATCAGAGCTTGCCTCTCCCTCTCCTCCTCCTCTCTCTGTTTGGCCTCGCGCTCCTCCTGAAGCCTCCTCTGGCGCTCCTCTTCATCCCTTCGTAGCTTTTCCTGCAACTGACGCTCCTTCTCCAGCTTAATGCGTCTGTATATGACAAGCAAGTGATTAGTGCGGTGTCATACTCAACAAAGGAGAAGAAAAAAAATGCTTTCATTCCAAAAAGCTTAATCAAACCTACCAATAAACATAAACTACACCTTTAAATAATTATGTTCATTGGTCCAATATTATACATCCAAAATGGTGCAGACAGCCTCATGTTTCTTTATTACAGCCTACTGTCAGTGAACGCAGCACAACTTTGCTTTGGCTTCTCTTAACTGACTCTGTTAAGTGGAGAATGATTATTAAGGTGTTTGAAAGAAACTTCTATTAATATGTAGAAGAGCAGCTCAGCTGCTGCATTACTAAACTAACAGCAGGAAAAAAAAAGGTGTTTTAAAAAACGAATGCTGTGACATGGAGCAGTTATGTGATTTTGGTTTACAACAGCCCTAATCCAAAACATTAAATTAAATATATGATGGATCAAACCGAGGACCTTCTTGGTGTGAGTTAACAGTATCTTGCCAACATGGTGTCAAAGTATCTACTTACTTGAACAGTTTTACTACATAAATGCTGATTTGCATTTGTTTATTATGTGTTGCCTGTTTGAAAATGAAATACCTAGCTTCCTCCTCCTCCTGTCGTTTCCTCTCTTCCTCCTTTCTTTGTTTTAGTTCATGCTGCTTCTCCTCCTTGATGCCTCGTAGTTTCTCTAGAGCTGCCTGCTGCTTTCTCTGGTTTTCCTTTAGTTCCTATAATAAACCAAAAATACAAATGTATAGGTCCAGCCTTAAAGACACTGTTATCCATCCTGAAGACCAAAAATAACAGGAATTAAAATTAGGTTAACTAGGCATAATCTTTTCTCCAAATTTATTTTACACTTCAGTGAAAATGTACATACTGTAGTTATAACACCTTTTAGACCCACAAGATACCACAACATGACAAAAAAGCACAATAGTTAGAAGGTGAAAATATTTAAGAAGAACAAGGAGCTTTAAAAAGAAAACCTTCAGTAGGTAGAAGAGGTTACGAAGGCAGGCCAGCAGATAAAAGACAGCCTCAAGCATAGAGTCCTCAGCACCCACACACTGTGATTTGTGATGTAGGTGAAAGTTAAACCAAAAAACAAAAAGAGAAGAAAAAGAGGAGAAAAACAGGTAGAAAAGGCAAAGTCAGAGTGTTAAAATGAGAAGAAGATGAATGATATGAATGATGATGAAAGAGAAAAAGAAATTAAGCAAGAATTTGAGCAGATACAATTCTAGTAGTGTTAGTGCTGCATGTCATAATGTTAAGAAACTGCCAGTACACTTTCATTTAAAGTGTGGTTTTAGTGGCAGGTCTATCATACTAAAATCTGAAATGAAGGTCATTGGACCATAGTTTTGGACACTGCAAAAAACAAAACAAAAACCAAAGCCTTTGATTTGAAGAGTTTTATAAAAAAATTTTTTAAAAAAAGCTTATGAACTAGAGGGACTAATAAAATTTACCTGCATATCTTTGTTATACCGGTCCATTTCCGCTAATTTGGCAGAAGTCTCTCTCTCCAGAGTCTCTAGTTGGTCTCGCAGTTTCATACATGCTCCCTTTTTCTCAGTGACACTCAGCTTTAAGGTGGGCGCTGCTGACACTGGAGACATAAGAAATAGAGATATGAAAGAATTTATTTCTGATTTATTGCATTATTTTTAATTTAATTACTTAATGCTGCTTTTATACATTTTATTTTAATTATCATTAATACCAACCAGGTACATTGTTAAGAGCCATGTTTTCCAGTTTTTCAGTCAGTCTCCTTTGCTCTGGATTCAATTGGGCCAATTTCCTTTGAAACTCCTGACCAAGAACACAAAATATTTACAATATCATACTTATACTTAAAGTACTTTTGTAACAACAAATAAAAACACACCTCAAGCTGTTTTTGCATGCTGTTCATATCCTGTTGGCAAGCCTGTTTCCTCTGATTAGTCAGATCCATCTCAGTCTTATGAAGTTTCTTTCTGTTTTGAATATCGCGGAGTCGATCGACAATCAGCTTATGCTTGTTACCCTGTTGTATTGACACAAGGAAACAGAGGTGAGGGAGGGCTAAAATTTATGTTGAAGGAAAACTAATGTACCATATGGGTTAACATGTAAACAAAACTTCACATTGTCTTTTCAGAACTCACCACAGCTTCAAGCTCCATCTCTAGGCTTCTTTTTTTAGCTTTTAATCTAATGATGTCATCCTGCTCCTGCTCTCTCTTTATTTGGAGCTCCCCACGCCTCCTTTTCTCCCACTCCTCCTTCCGCTGGCGCTCAAGCTCCCGCTGTGCAGCCTGAAATGACAGAGCAGCAAAAGAGAAACTCAGGCACTACACTTTTCTGATTGCTATAATTTCAAAAGGAACCTCCTCAGAGTTGTCAAAATTGTTACATTTTATTTTTTTATTTTTGTGATACAGAACTCTCTCACCTCTTTTCTTTCAATCTCTTTCTGTCGTTCTTCTTCTCTGAGTCTTTCCAGCTCACGCTGTCGCTCAAGTCTCTTCTCCTCCTCAATCCTCCTCTTCTCTTCTGCCTCTCGAGCCTCTCTCTCTCGCCTTTCTTGCTCCTCTCTTCTTTGCTGCTCATGCCGCTCGTGCTCCCTCCTCTCTGCTTCCAGAAGAGCCTGGCGTCTTTTCTCAAGCTCAGCATTGCCACGCTCCAAGTTTGCCTTGAATTTATCCTCAAATGTCACTAATTATAAAGAAATAAAAACCATATGAACAGGATGGCAGAATACTTGTGATTGTAGTGATTAAGAAGTTGAGAAATAGCTTTGATATTATATGTAGTGGAGACACTCACTGTTGGGCTTGGCTTTCTGTGGAGGTTCAATGTCAAAATCATCAATTAAAGATGCATGCACAGAAGAAATAGATCCATTCGTGCTACTCCTGTGAAGAGAATTTCAAATAATACATAGTTAATAAAAACAACTGTCAATTACATTACCTAAGAGAAGATATTAAGCAATGTCTTTGTGTAAAATTGTTTTGAATTTTGCATGTGATATACCTTTGTGAAGGTGGTACCAGCTCATTTGGCAGTGTCAGAGGCAATGGCTGTCCAGTCTTCGCCATATCCACAAGATGCATTGCCAAAATAAACTCCTCTGCTTTTAGTTTGCCATCTTTATCCACGTCAGCTAATGTCCTGCAGGATTACAAAATGAGACAGAAACTGCAGGAAACTTAACAAAATAAACTTGCTCAATTTTGGCTTTATTGTTTTTGATTGATAGAGCCTTGATGTGTTAAAAAGCATTATGCCAAATAAAAACTGAAACATCTGTTTTTCCCATTTTGTGTTTTAGTAAAACCCTTGCTAGAACTATGAGGTGTACATATGTATGTACACATACACTTACCAGATAGACGCTAGTTGTGTCTGAGTCAGCATCGTGGTTGCCATGGCACTCCGCACCTGCTGACCTATGGAGAATGACAATGTTTTAGATTAAAAAAAGGTAAATGTCTTTTTGTCCCACAAGGGCAAATTTGTCTTAGGCACATGTTGCTGAAATACATCACAGTCACACCAACACATAACATGTATTAATATAAACCACAACATTAACATTGTTAATAACATAACATAATTTAAAGACATCAAAAGACTCCCAAGAAATACATATAAGCACAGCACACAGACTATAACAGTTTTTTTTTTTTTCTTAAGAAAATGTGCAAAGACACTGTAACATGAAAAGTATGGGAAAACTCTGCGTAGCTCTACACATGTCCAACTGTGGCTCAAAAAGACAGGTTCTACAAGGCTGTAGTGACAAGGCAAAAGGTAGCTTCATAGCTGGCTGTGTGCATGTGAGGGGTGTATTGAGAAACTGCCATTGTGTCTAAACACACCCACAATTATTGCAGTTGTTACTGTCCTGCCTAACCAATTTCCTATAGCTATGGCTTGTCACACATGAAAGGAACGGCAGTCACTTCAGAAATCATTTCATCATTCCAGGCATAACTTTATGTACCATACCAGTGAGGTATCCCATCATCTGTTTATCCAAGCTGTTGAACTGCTGTCTGTATTTCAGCCTGGAAGCATGAGACACTGCCCAGTCACTGGGCGCAGAAACCATTGGGGACATTGATGATGGGGACGAGGAAGTGGAACTGCAAGAAAGGTGACAAGACAAAAACAAACCATCCTTTATGAAGATGCACAAATTTATTTGAGTGGAAAAATAGGAAAATAAATGTGAGAGAAACCTGTTGGATCCAATGTCCAGCAGTGACGAGGGCTTGTTTGTACCAGCAGAGGAAGAGGAGCGCCCTAGTGAAGATGAATAAGCAGACAGTTGCAGGCCTACAAAAATTATATCTTGCATTACTATTATGACATGATATGATACTTGTGACAAGAATCATTAGAGATAGATATACAAATTTACCAGTGGACATTGCTCCAGCTGGTGTTGGCTGAAGAAAGCCTATCCCGCCGTTTAGCAGGGGAGTATTTCCCATTGTGGGCACAAGTGGTCTGGTGGAGCCAGCACCTAGGAGAGGACTCATGCCTGTGGCAGTAGGAACTAAAGGGGTGAGGCCTGTCATTGGTCCCAAAGGTGGGAGTCCAGGAGATCCCACTGGGATAGGTGTGAATATTGTCCCAGGCATCATGGACATGTTTATCATACCTGACAAAAACAGTCAAATTAAGAAAATTAATTAGAGGTCTAGAAATACACTCAAAGAAAGATAATTGTTACCAAAGTGATTTCTTTTTAAATGGCAAAGTTATGTTTGTTAATAATTTTAAACATTACCATAGGTAGGGCCAGCCATGGAGGAGGTGGGGACACTGAGAGTGGGTGCAGGCACAGGAGGCTGCTTCATAATAATTGGCAGAGCTGAAGGAAGAGAAGTGCCCTGCAGTTTTAGCTTAATGAGCTTCATGGCAATAGAAAACTCCAACCTGTCCATTTTCCCATCTTTATTCATATCAGCTAATGCCCTGGGAATCAGAACAAAAGCAACATACTTTTTAGTGACAGTAAAACAGACAACTGTTAAGTTTCAAAACATTTCTACAGTATGCATGCATGATAATAAAATATTTATACCATATCTCGGCTAAAACTGAGGGAGGCAGCCCTGATTGAAGGAAAAACTTCTTTGCCTGCTCCCCTAAGGAAGGACAGAAAATATGAGAAAAATTATATTTAACAACAAGCTTGTAAATTACCTCACCAAGGGAATATATTTATCTTTATGCTATTATACTTGTTATTTGTAAGTACCTGAGACATAGCCCATTGATGGAGAGAGTGTGTCAAATTTCTGATCATGTTTGTCCCTCTCCTCTGGGGTGATCGCCCAAATACTTGGACCTCCTGAACAAACCAAATAAAAAGAGATCATAAATATGAGGTGAACAAACAAACAACTACAACACAGTAAGTAAAGGTAATTTAAAAGAATTTGTATAGAAATGAGAGCAGCACTTTTCTGTATTTACCTTCTTATTATTTAAACAAATCATGCTGGTTACACACAGACAAAATCAAAACCTAAGCAGAGCAGAGAGAGAGAGTATGCAAAGCAACTACAGAAGTTGAGCGAGGAAGCATTTTATGATTTACAAACAAAAACGCAGAACAACCGGATGACAGGCACACACACACATGCAAGCATACATATTTAGCCAAAAAGCACAATAAGAAACTGAATCATAACTGATTATGTTACAAGATTGCAGATTTCTGTAAGAAAACAAATCTTTGTTCAACGCAAACAGTTTATTGACAAAGTGATAATGAAGCAGTGACTTATTTAAGAGAAGGGTACAACAAGCTGACTTTCTGACCAGTATTTATCCTGCCAAGGCTGACTACACATTAGTGTTTACCCCACAGTCTATCAGCACCCACAGTGAATAGACAGTGAGGCCAGTTCACTGTTACAAACATAAAGAGGTTCTGTAGCTGTTGTATGCCTTGCCTTTTGCCCTTTATCAAATCTTTGCTTTTACAGTACTCCACGTTGTACTAGTGTCAAACTGGTGAAAGACATTGAAACATCAAATTAATCAAATATAAAATCATCCATTTAATTTAGGTGGGAAAACAACACACTCTGCATTACCACTAAGCAACAAAAATGAATGTTCTAAATAAATATTGCAAAACATCAAAGAGACAGAGTTTATTTAGGACAACAAAGATGCACACAAGTCTAAGAGAAATGGTCATGGTGGTCAAAATGGTTTTACTATTTTACATTCATCATTCTCTCTTTCTCACACACACTGCTGCACTTACCATTCATATTTGCAGGTGCCAGAGATGGAGTAGGGGGTACTCCGGGTGTTTTCTTCAGCTACTGCTCACAGCCATCTGCAAAACAGTCACAACTCTATCAGTGAATGCTGCAGCAATGATGGGACAGTACTGTCACTGAGCAGAGGGTGGATAGAGCGATTCTGGTCGGTCAGCAGTCAAACAGGGCTTCTCCTGTTTGCTTCAGTCAGGGCCATACTGGCTGCATCCCAAACCTTTTAAATGCTCTGGGACATGTTCCAACACTATCCACAGTGATACTGAAGTGGACAGCAACCAGCCCAATACACACTTCACAAGCTAGACTGATAAACCCACATAAGGAGGCCTTCACTACTGAGTTCTGTTGAGAGTTATGTTGGAGCAGCTGACAGTCACTTTAACTTAGCACTAAGGTGTATCACTCTTTTGGAATCTGAATGTGAATAGCAAAGCACTGTTTCCACCCCAAATATTTAAGCTTGAAGCAGCTAACCATACGCAAAGGCTTCCAAATCAAGTGCTTCTAGCTCACAAAGAGGTTTTTTTTAGGTATTAGACAGTTTACTCATGCAATGATGAACAGTACAGCATCACTGTGGAAGGTCTCGTGACCAGTGAAAAATGTTTTGAAATCTGGAGTAGCAGGCAAATCTTTAAACCTACAAAATCACAAACAATGTAAAAACACAGTTCTGTTTGTGTGTCAGTGAATCAGAATCATATGATTAAGTCTAAAGTGAAAAGGGGGGGAAAGACATTTTGGCACTTCCTGCTTGGTAACCTCCTGAAAAAACCATTTCCCAGTCCCAGATCATGTGACAGGATGTGATGAAGGATTCTGGTAACTCCAGTTTTGATATCCCATCCACTACCAAACACACCTATGAACTGGCAGTGAGTAAAAGTGCCTTGTATGCAGTTAAGTTGAGGCAAGGAATTCAAGAGCTATTTGTGAATCATTAATAAGACTACAATAGGGATTTGGAGACCTGAATGAACAGTGACAGTGATGTTCCTGTCAATGGAGGGCAGTGAAACAGCATGGGAAGACTATTGCCTACCATCTGTCACTCTCCAGTCTGCCTTATCCTTCTTCAGTTTCTGACTTATTTTTAGCTACTATTGTTCTAATGTATACTAATTAAGCTGCAAACATATATACGTTTTTTGTAAATGTAAAATGTACATTATGAATGAGTACTATGTAAACTTTTGGGATTAAGGGAACAATTTATGTTTTTAAGTGAACAATTAAGGGTTTCCGATCTCTACGCAACAAAGAGGTGTTACATAAATAGACTGACTCTCCCTGACATTCAATACTTTCACAAGTGCATTTTAACCTGTGACTGTTTGAAGCTTAGCGTTGTTCTAGAGGGGCATAGTCATGGAATAAAGGGGATTTCTATTATGTGACGACGAATGTAATTTCTTGAAATTCCTGCATATTATATCTATAACATTTGCTCTTCTCTAAAGCCCACCAGCTCCTCATTCTTTAGCTGTTTGTCGGATAGCTCCTAGACGGTGCAAGTATCACTGTATATTCGTGCCGGTTTGTGTAATTGAACCGTTATGAGGGGCAAGTAGCAGTATGACCCAAGCGTGTCCTCATCCTAGAGCTGTCCAGAAACAAAGCACTGTCACACAGTTGCACGCCTCACTCACTGACCTCACTTCAGTGACATCAACTCGAGCACTCCCTTCATTAAACATACCTAGTGCACAGTTAAAGTATCTTATCACATAACATTACTCTTAAGCTAAAATGGGACGCAGATTTACTTACATTGTCATGCTGAGATTACATAAATGTGGCACCTGGCTTTTGGAGTGTTTCATATTGGATTTTAGTAACACTATTTGCACTGTTGTGTTTTGTTTTCTCAAGAGGCAAGACAGGCCTCTCCCTCTTTTAGTTTGCCTTGCCCCACCTTCATATATTCATACAGCTTAAAAGAAATCAGAATGAATGGAAAAACATTTTAAAACAAATCTATTTTAAATGTATAACAGTATAGATGTGCTTATTTGATTTCTTCCCTATACTTGATGAAGATCCTTTTCATGACTTCAGTGCGAATGAACTAATTGTATAACTACATCAACCACTGTATCTTTTTTGTAACATCAAACATACAACTCTATGTGCATGCAAATCAGGTTTACCACCACGTTTTCTTTTGTTAAAGCAACAGCCTTAGACAACTAAAGACAAAGTTAAAGTTGTAGGTGTTAATAGTTTAGTATTGGTGATTGGTCACAATGACATGACACATTGGACTGTCTGTACCATATTCATTATTTGTAATAAAAACAATACCTCTGAACCGTCCAATAGACCTTGATACGGAAACAGAGAGACATACAAAAACCTTTAGGCTTTAACTAACCCCTCTTCCTGACCTGACGGTGTACTGTAAGATAAAGTGATAGAGTTAGGGTAACATTCCCTGATCACTTGTCACCAGCCTGCAACCTGCTCAACTAGTTTGGACCGAGAAGAATTTAGCAGACTTTCCTGCAGATCTGCCCATTAAAAGTGTACTTTCTCCTTACTAATGTAGATGTATTACTACTACAATTTATTTTGTACAACCTTAACTTGGCTAGCTAACTCCCATCACAGCTTTATTTGAGAATCAAAGGAAGCATCATCTCCATAGCGGCTTGCATCAGGTTTCTACATCAATAATAAGTTAAAAGTACACACAGTTGTCGTCCACTCTCACGATAACGCCATAAATTGATTATAGAAACATTAGTGTGACTATATTAAAGTTATACTCGTGCTTAGATAAGCAGTTTCGCCTGCGTACCTCTTTGAGCGCGGCCAAAAATCACCCACTTCCGACTTTTCGACGGTGTTGTAGTTCTCAGTTACAGCTCCTGGGCGACTTCTCAAAGACTCTGAAGAGGTTTTTGTATCCCAAAGAAGTCGATATCGGTAAAAATGCCCAGCTTTAGCAGGCTTTCTACTCTGCGGACCTGTTGCTGACAGTTCAGTGTGTCACACCAACAACATGGCTGACGACGAGTGTGAGCGGAGCTGTGGGCGCTGTTAACTCCTCAGTGAGGGAGGAGAGACACAGATGGGACAGCCACGACTAATGATGGAAGGGAACAAAAAATCAACTACTGTTTTACAGCTTTTATTGTGTGGTTACAGAATTTAATTATAGTCATGTGTTGTTTTTTTTAAACTGATTATTCACTTTTTCTAATATATTTTATTTTTTGTTATTTGTTTCTTGAACATATATCCCATTAAACAATAACACATTGCATTGCTTGTTTCACGTGTTAATATTATGGAGGGTAGAAAATATTTTAATTATTAAAAACATATAAACATAAATTAGGATCGCGGTCATATAGTCTACGACACCTTGCTCACTACATTGCCCAGTGTGCATTGCGGTAATTTTGCGTCAACTTTAGCGACACTTGTGGACATTTTTTGTTGTGCCGTACGGTTTTTTTCGTTCCTGTCTGTCTTACATGGAGCGAAATGTTTAACAAAAAGCCTCGGCGAAACTTTCGACAGAGAAAAGGGGACTCGAGTGAAGAGGAGATCGATGGGAAAAACAGTGGAAATGTGGAGGACGATGAGAAAGTACCAGCTGTGGTAAAAAGGGCGCTTAAAGTGCCCCAGAGCCGCGGGATCTCCTGTAGCTCCAAAAGGGAAGCAACACCTACTAAATCGGACAGTAGTGATGCAGAGGAGGAAGAAGAAGAGAAAGAAACACAAGGAGACAAACAGAAAACCAACACTGTGCTCAGTTTTTCCGACGAAGGTAACTGTTATAGTCCTCGTTAGTAAGCAGTTTTATTGTGGTCTTTTTCAAAAGTGAACATCCACTGTGTATTTCGTTTTCAGGTGGGGAGCCAGAGTTTAAGTTGAAAAAATCCTCTGATAAAGCCGTGCTTTTTAAACTGAGGAAGAAGGGGGCTTCTCCTGCCAAGACCTCACATGTCAACTGTAAGTCTGACATTACGTTGACCTGACAATTACACGAGGATGTAAAGCTTATTCTATGTATATTTTTAGACTCAAAAACGACATCAATCCAATAAATGGTCTATAACTTGTCACTGTCATTATTTCCAGCTGCAACCAGCACAGGGGTGTCACAGTCCTCTCCTCAGAGAGAAGATGCTGGCAGTCAAGCTTCACCACAGTCTTTTCACAGCGACAGTGAGAACAATGCTGAAAGTGGTGATGACAGCAGCAGTGGTGATGATAAAAAATATGACCTCCAGGATGAGGATGCCTGGTCTCCCTCTTCTAGTTCAAGATACAGGCACCTATCTGCCTCCAGACCAGGTATGTGCTTTGTTTAGTCCATCACATTTTTCTTGACATTACTGTTTAATCTTACATTTACACAAAGTGCTTTAATGCCTTTGTTTGTGGATATGTTACAGTAGTTATTCCTACTGCAAAAGAAATTGAAGCTGCTAGGAGACAGAGGCGTGCTAATCAAGCCAAGAAAGAGTATATTACCTTGGAGACCCACAGCTCTGCTTCTAGCACCCCTGAGCACTTTAGCAGACAGGATGAAAAAGACCAAGTTGAGGATGATGATGATGATGATGAGCTGGATGATCATGAGAAAAGAATTGAGTTTGCCCCCCAACCTAAAAGCATCCGAGAGAGAATTGCAGAAAAACTTGGTACAAATCATTACTGACACCACACAGTTTATTGTTTTTTATCCAAGTGAAGCTAATTGTCTGTCTGGTTTTAGGAGGTAGTGATGGGAGTCTGTCTGGGACTGACGAGGAGCAGGAACTCTGGGAGGAAACACAAATTGGAAAGGGAGTAAAGAGGCGACCTGGGGAGCAGGTAGAAAATTGTCAGGATTTATTTCAATTACTCAACTCAATTACTCAACTTTTCATAATAATATATGCCTATATTGCTCTACCTTGTTTAAACTGTATTAGATTTTTATTTATTTTTTCTTTTATATTTTTATCTAAATAATTGATATTATTTTGTTTTCTTTATTTTATAAATTGTATTTTCCCGTCAGAGCCCGTCAGGGAGTGAATCAAGCTGCTACAGCAGCAGCATTCCTGAGCGACAAAAGCAGAAGAAGAGCATTCCAGCTATTCCCTCTGTTACTGTATCAATGATCAAGAAGAGGATCACTGTAAAGTGAGTGTTTTTCTTATTTATAGTGTTTTATTTATAGTGAGTGTTTTTCTTTTTTCATATATATATAGACACACACACACACACACACACACACACACTATACTTGCCTACTTATACAACTTATGTTGGATCCACAATGACAATAATTAAAAATGATTAAAACATGTACATTTCTTTATGTTTAGACTAGAATCACTGAAAGAGGTGCATCGAGCTCGACAAGCAGAAATTAGGAGAATCAAAGGGGATCTTGAAAATGCAAGATGCTCAGCACAAAACCTGGAGGAAAGTTCCTTAGAGCTCCAGCTAAAATTTTATAGAGCCATGACCATGTATGTTCAGAACCTGGTGGAATGTCTGCGTGAAAAGGTAGTGTCAGCACAGCTGTTCAAGTTTTCATGTTGTAAAAAGCAATTCATATTTTATGCTTAGTCCTAAAAGCCTTTTTTTCACTGAAAACTGTCGCTTACACTGCAGATTGTTGAGATTAATTCCCTGGAGCTGGAGCTGCATACATTGCTGTCTGACCAGATGGAGTCACTGTTATCACATAGACGGCAGAGGGTCAAGGAGCAAGCAGACCATCTGCAGCAGCTGAGCTGTGATTAAATTTTGGGTCTATTATAATTATGATAAAACTTGCATTACTCTGTCTCTGGACTGGTAGTGTAATATATTTACCTTATATATAATATGCTTATAGTAAAACATAAATTTAAATAATTATGGTATTTCTCTGAATGTCACAGAATATACTTAATTTATTTTGTTTCCTTGAATATACAGCTTTTTTTATTTGTTATATAAAATATGAATACTTACTAATGTATTATTCATGATTAATTTTTAGATAAAACAGATGAACATAATGCAAACCTCGCCAATAGAAAAGTGACACAATGGTAAGAGGCGGTCTTTTGACCCTTTTTCTACAATACTATATAGAGTATTTAATTAGGAACCTGTTTTGGTGCATATGTTTTATAATATTTGCTTTCAATGTTCTAGTGAAGCAACACCTACTGTAAAAACTGAGGAGGACTTTGATGTACCTGAAGACACACAGTCTTCAGCAGAGGAGGAAGAGCAGCTACAGAAAAAGATGGGTACGACACAATGAGCCACAGAGTTGAATAACTTGGGTCCTACTTACAACTTTTCTGAACTCCCTCTAATCTTGTCTTTAGAGGATATTCTGTTGCGGTCCAAGGCTGTGTTTTCTGATGTTAAGGATGATTTCTACGATGTGAAGAAGATTCTGTCCCAGTTTGAAGAATGGAGACAATCCTACTCTGATTCCTACCATAATGCCTATATTTCTTTGTGCCTACCCAAGTTACTGAATCCCATTATAAGGCATCAACTTCTAGCCTGGAACCCTCTCAAGGTAATTTCTAAGAACATGTACACATGCTCACGTGTACATGTTCTTAGAAATGACACAATATTACATATTGAACTGGAGGGAAAGTAGGTGGAGAAAAATGATGGTTGTTCTGCTTTTGTGTTTCTCAGGATACCAGTGAGGACTTTGAAAACCTGCCATGGTTTACTGCATTGGAGACCTTCTGTCATGGCCATGGCCATGAGGAGCTGGAGCAGACAGACAGACAGACCCTGTCAAATGTCTTAGAAAAAACCTTATTTCCAAAACTAACAGGTATTAAACAGCCCCACACTAGGATTTCCTTTTATGATTACATTGTACGTCTAGAGTGTTGCTTGAGAGCTATAAAAATCACCTGCTTGACTCTCTTTTTGCTCAGCTTATGTAGAGATGGTGTGGGATCCAATGTCACTGCATCAGACTGTCTGTTTGACTGATGTTTGTCACCAGCTAAACGATGACTACTCAATCTTTGAAGGAGAGCAAAGTAAACCAGTTAAGGTCTGGCCTCATACTTTTGTGACTACATATCTATAGACATTAATAGATTAAGATTTTTGTGCTTACACTCTGTTGCATACAGGCATTCATAGAGGCTGTCAGCAGTCGACTGAGAAGCTGCGTTGATGAAGACATCTTTATTCCCCTCTACCCAAAAACGTATTTTACTTTTACTTTTGCAGTACAAAATTAGATTAACATTTTTTTTCTAAATCTTTTAAACTGCAATTCTCTTAACCCTGTTAATTCAGGCTCTTAGAAGATTGGTCGTCTCCTCAGTGCCGCTTTAAGGACCAGCAGTTCTGGACAGCAATAAAAGTAATTTTTTTTTTCTGTAACCGCTATTATATTAACTCAGTTTCTCTCAAATTCCTTTTTTAATTAATGTTCTACATTCACATCTGAAATTAGCTTCTCAGTAACATGGGAAAGTGGGATTTAGTACTCCCTGAGTCTGTATTGAAGGAACTGATGTTGGACAAACTGCTCAGCCGTTACCTGATGTTCTCCTTATCTTGCCGTACACGGGCCGCACTTAAAGCATGCAAAAAGGTACTTTTAGTTGACCACTTTTCTTTCCCATATTTCTCATTTCTGTGACCCTGAAAAGTCTTATTGAGACCTTCAGATACATGTTGTTGAACTTATCACATGTATTTTTACAGATTGCAGAGAGCTTGCCGTGCTCTTGGTTTAAAGAAAATACCTGTTTGCCACAGCTCCAGACTTTCAGAAACTATCTGGTTCAGATGGTTCATAGTATTTGCAAACAGACGCCTTCGAAAGAAACAAACACAAGGTAGTGTCTGCTATTTGAAAAGCTGTTTTCATATTCAACAACATTCTTCAGCAATTTATATGACATGTTCAACAATCACTGTTACTTCTATACGTGCTCTGTTTTGCTTTTAAGATCTGCTGTGATTGAAGTGCTGCAGGTACTGAGTCGCATCAGGTGTTATGACTCTATTATGGCAATAGCAGAGACATACCACTATGAGGATGCCATCTATGCTCATCAGCTGCTGAACCAGGATGCAGAATGAATTGAGACACCTAAAGGTGTACTCTTGTCAAATGTCAGTGTACTATTACTGTGCACATTAGCAGTATGTACTATGAAACAATATTTGAGTTATTGAAAGAGGGATGTTAATAGGAAATTGAAGATTTGTTCTTCAAACATGTTATTTTTCACTGGTTTCACACCTTGTGGTAAAAATGTTTTGAATAAATATTTGAATTTTATTTTCTAATATGTAGTCGCTTTCCCTGTGTTCATTGGATCTTTGCAGTTTTTAATTCACAATCTTTCATTTCTGTACATTAAAATGTACAGAAAATATCATAGTACTACACCTATTCATCAGCCTAGTATATAATGAGCATTTCAAAAAGAAGGAATATACACAATATACATAACATTTGTTCCAATAAAAAACTTAAGTATCAAGAGTTAATGAAAAAGCATATTTTTTGTATACCAGAGCTGGCTTTATTGGGGTCCATAGAGCAAAGCACATGAAATCAAAATCCTAAATGTATGCACACAACACTAGAACTATTTTAGATATAGCAGCATTGTGGTCCGTTCTGGTTCCTACACACCCATGAGCACAGCAAGCTTAAATGGCCAAAAAAGAGTCAAGGTTTCTGAAAATGATTAGTAACAAGCTGAACTGCCTTAACATTTCAAAAAGGTAAAAATATTCAATTGCTGGCTAACAGTGGATAGAAATCAGAGTGAAATGAGCAGGTAAGCCAGCCATGCATATGCACAACTTTGTCTATTCTATAGGGATGCATTTACTCCACAGGGCCAAAACACAGAATGGAAGACTGTTTTTAAAGGCAACTACATAACAACTAAATATAAAACTGTTCTGCTAATAACGAAAATAAGATTTCTCTAGTTGTGCTATTTTTCTTGTGAGCAGATTTCTTGGACTCAAATTAGTTGGGCAATGTTGTCAGTTCAGTTAAGTGCTCATAACTTGAAATATTTTACAAAAGGTATTAATTATAACCACTGAAAACTTTCTAGTGGTTATTATGCATTTGGAATACTCAAAGACAGGGAGATACAAATTTTAGATGACAGAAAACTGAATGCCATGTTTGTTGAGGCGGTTGATCATTGTGGTTTTTGCAAATGCAGCTCCTGGAGTATACACTCCTCCCCTAGAAAAGAAAGCATATTTAAACCATAGCTCATTTTACATGGGTAATGTTTATCTGTCTATTAAAGTGTGGCCTAGAAATATAAGATATTTACAAAATATAAATATACTGTTTTGAGGTATTTATTTCAAAGAGTATATTAATTTAGTAGATATGATGTGGTGCATTTGTGAACTTACTTCTTCGGCAACGCTGTAGATTCATTGAGGATTGTGAGGGCAGCCTGTACCATGGCAATGGGCGTGGCCACATAACCACACTCTGAGATGGAGCAAAGACACATTTCATAACTAATTGTAAATACAAGTATTGATGAATTGGAGCCATAGCTACTTTGTTAAACATATTGCAACATAAATACAATTCTATTTTTCTAATCCATTTCAAGAATCTACCATAAATCTTATCACATGATTTTGAGCTTGCACTTACCAGGTCCCTGAACAACAGTGCGGATCTTGCCATTTGGTTTTCCTTGAGAGGGGTCCTGTCCCTCAGTATAACCCTCCCCGTAGAAGGATATCTGGAAGGATGATGTCTCCATCTGAGGAATATGTATGCACATTATTATACCCATTTTATATATCACATTTTCATAAAAAACAATCTTAATAGCTCTACAACTTCTCATTACATATCTATGAAAATAAAACTAAACTGTAGTTGGGTTCTCTGAACACAGTACCTGCTTTCTGCTTGGTCCAGCCTTAGAGAACATCCCAAAGGAAAAGAATTCTGGGTGCTGTAATGGTCAGTAAACAGAAATCTTTTAGCTTCCGGCAATATAAAATTTAAAGCAATAGCACATCAAAACTTGAGGTTTTATTTACTTATACTTGTTTTACCTTGATAAGGAGGCTGCGTCCAAAACTGAACTTGACAAAGAACCAAAACATGATTCCAGCAAACAACATCTTGATAACATTACTGACACCTCCAACACCTGCATATGCGCCATACTGGACCTAGGAGTATTGAAAAGCTCTGTGACCTACAGTGGTTTTTGTGCACAGAAACTGTAATAGCTGTAATTAAGTAAAGTGAATAAAGGCAGAGTCAAACACTAACTGGTGTAGCTTGATGATCCTCCACAAGGAAACGCTGGGTTCTCTTCACAACAGAAGGATCAGAACCCATAAATGGTACAGTGTATTGCTGGATCTCATTACTGTAGAACAATGCACTTCTGACAGCACATATAGAAATGCAAACACAAACTGTTTAAGGCCCAAGAGGTATTAGCTAGACATGAACTTTAAAATTGATAACTTTAAAAGGAATATAAACCTGCGTTTAAGCTTAGAGCCAACCATAGGGAGGGGTTTGTGATTAAACTTCCTCCTGAGACTCTGAAGCTTTTGGCTGTCAGCAAATCCATACACAGCTGACTGCCATGTGCCATCATGGATACATCCACCCTGATAAAGAAAAACAAAAACAAATACAAATTACAAAAAAATTAAAATGGAAAACCAAGATACAATATAATATGAATACAAATGCTGAAGAAATTACTTACCTCAGGTCCTGTACTGACAGTCAGGAAGCTTTCAACTGAAGTCAGTGTACCTAATAAATAAATAATTAACATCATTATTTGTTAAATGGGATTAATATTTCTTTTTATGAATAATTCTGGGAATTTTCCAATCTTTGTCAGTTAACACTATGGTAATACCTTTAAACTGGTCTCTGGTAAAGAGAACTCCCATATCTGCAGGTATGGAGTCAAATCCACAGCTTCCTATCAAGTAAACACCTTTCTCTGCTGCTTGACTGTCATAATTTAGTTGCGTACCTTCCAAAAACTGCAAACAGCCAAACAATAAACACACATATCCAAAAGAATGCTAAAATATTTCAGAATGTTGCTTAAGACACTGTACACAGACTCTGCATCTGACTGCTCTCATGCAGCCAAGCTAGAGATAATATTGTCTAACAGGCTACAACATGAAACAGAGCATGTCTCCTTTTTAATCCAAACACAAACAACAGTAAAGCCCAATGAGAGGACATCTGTTAGCTTCATGGCATACCTGAGGCTCTCCACACACATCAATATGGTGTGCTCCGTTCTCCACACAGGCTTTAACCACTGGCTCACCATAGAATCTATACTGCGAGAAGAAAAATACACAAACACTGAAATAATTTTAATGTCTTTTTTTCTTTTCTTGTTTTGACTTAGTTGATAATGATTGATAATGAAATTTGTTGTTTGTTAAAAAGATTTAACAACTGAGCCAGGCTCACTTGAGCCAGGGTCATTTTGAGCCAGGCTCAGTTAAGCCAGTCTCAACTAAGCTCGGCCAAATGCTCACTTTGAGACAGGCTCACTTGAGCCTCAAGTAAGCCCTGGGCCAGGCTCAGTTAAGACAGGCTCAGTTGAGCCTCAAGTAACCTATCAACGTTTTTATTCAAAAAAGAAAAATAAGAAAAGATATTTAACTGTCAAGAAATCAACTAAATAATAAGAAAGGGTTAAGGTATTTACTTAGTCTGCCCCCCTCAGCTACTGTGAAATAACAGGCTGGCCCTCAAGCAAATTTAGCTGATGACCCCTGATATATGATATATGACTAGACAACTACAAGTGAACTACTACTTTAACTTTTGATTTTTTTTACTACGCAGCTGGTATGAAGCAACAGTGATGGTTTCAGTGGAAGAAGTGAAACAAGATTCTCAATAACTGGATGGGAAGAGCACACAATGACCCGTATTGTAAGCTCTAAGTCAGTACCCTTCATTGTGGTCATTGTGTGAATGTTAGTTGCTGTGTATGAGAGGGGGCAAATGACAAAAACAATATAAAAAACAAAACAACAGAAGATGGAAAATTGAATCTAAGTGGATGCCAAAATTGATAATGGAGACAGCAGATTTAATTAGAGCAACCACTATGGTATGTGTCAGATGTTTCTGTGAACAACTTACAGGTCCAACACAATTCAGAACAATCACCGCCTGTTTGCACATGGCTGCCAAGGAGTCTGGCTCTCCTACATCAGCAACAATGATGTCCACTTCTGTCCTCAGCTCTGGCTTACCTGCAAACATATATTTAGAACACACACACACACACACACACACACACACACACAAATAAGCTTCAGCGAGACAATATTAATAGACTGGAGATTTTCAGTGATGTTTAGTCAGGGGTGGAATAACACAATCCATGGAATTGTTCCATCAGCTGTTGTTCACTCCCTTAAAAGCTTTGAAGGAGGGGGCAAAAGAAGAACTCTATAAGCCACTGGATACTGGCATCACTATAATAATTATATTGCTCACATATATATATATATATATATATATATATAGTGTAAGGAGTATTTACCATGTGTGTGCATTATTTTCAAAGTAATTATCTTTTTATGTAATAGCCTACTGAGTGAGCTGACTTTATGCCAATGCCTTTAAAAGGTTATCTTTTTTGTTGATATCTCCACTGTACTTTGGAGTTGAGTAGCGCTACACACTGCTCAAAAAGAAACTAATCCCCCCAGATAGGTCATTCCTCACCGAGCTTAAATCTTCATAAAAGATGACCAGTTTAAAATCAGACATAAAAATCTCCATATTAAGAAAGACAATATGAAAACATGATTAAAGTGTCGTTTTAGTGTATTTATAAAGATAATTTAAAATACCCACATAGGACTCCAGCAGCTTGCTCCAGTACTTTCTCCAGCTTCTGCCTGCTCCTGCCAGCCACGGCCCACTTCAGGCTCCCATTCGGACCCTCAGTAGCAATCCGGGCTACCTCTTCTACCACAAACTGTCCAGTGAATCCAGAGGCTCCGAAAATCACCAGGTGGTAGGGTTTGCTGGGGGACGTTTCTACAGACGGCATTGCGACAGCGGTTTGCTAAAGTCAGTTTCTCTCACCAGGATGCACTGTCTGACAGCTGCAGGCTGACTGCAGCCGCTTATCTACTGTATTTGTCTGCCTACTTCCGTAGCGCCAAATGCTAAAATGCTGCTGACACTCTGCTGTGCATCGTCTTGCGAAATATCAATAGCCTATAAAATTAAATGCAATAAACTATGTATTTCAACAAGTCTTTGCTGTTTGTGTACTAATCATCATAATAATAAATATTTATAAAAGTTACTCTCTTAGGCTTAGCTAGACTTCGTCGGGTTTTGATTGGTTGTCACAAAAGTCGGTTCTTAATGACGACAATTAGACGCGCCCGTTGTACCACGAGAGGCTTATGAAAAAACATTATGAAGGGTCAGGATGCTGGTTCTTCAATGTCATGGAGTTTTAACGGTGATCTTACAAGCACATGTCAACTTTAAATTACTACTACCATCAGAGTTTGATTTGTAGGATATTCACCTACCAGGTAGGTCTGCTAAGCTGCCTTTAATATGCACGTGATTTTCAAATGACGAAGGCATACTTTAGCTGAGCTGTTTGACCAGTAGAGCCGTGTACGTTTCTGTTAGTTAATTGCAACACTAGTCATCCTTAGTATCTTGTCTTATCTTTTAACCCTTACAGTTCATTTAATCGAGTCATTTATGTAGATATTTTGGACTTCAGCATTACATCTACAGCATTTAAGACTACAAACATAACCGCGTAATAATAATGATGATAATAATGATTACATGCAAATTACATACAATATAATGCCATATATTTCCATGTCTGTTTAGACAGTGACCTCTGAAGAGGTCCTCCTGCTCGGCTCTGTTCCCCATCGGCTGTATGAAGCATGTCCACTCAGATTTGTGCAGTGGTGGAGTTGCTGATGCGCTCTGCTTGTTGCTATACCTTCAGAGGTAGATCACCTTTGCGTAGAGCAGGATTGGGTCATGTTGGCACCTCTGGCCTCTGTAATCCTTGGGTTACTGCACTTCAAAGGAGGGCATACAGCTTGGACACACTGTCTTCTGTTCGGCCCGTCAAAGGTCAAACGTCCCAACAGCCTTGTACAGAGAGGCTGTCCCCTTCATCAGCACTAACACAAAGGAATCTGTCTGCTGTAGCTGTACAGGCAAGTCACAGTCTTTACATTTGTATGATTAGGAAAATGATAACTGGTAATTTACCTACAAGAATTAAATGATAATTATCAGTGCTTCACATGTTGATCTGCTAATATTTATGTTTATTGACATTGGCAGTGCCGTCCCTTGTGCCAGTATGACTTCCTGGACATTGGAGAGATAGAAGAAAACATTCGTCGTGCTCAGGCATGCAAGAAAATCAGGCACTTCATTGTAGACCCAGATCTTGCCAACGTTGTGACACAACACCTCGGACCTGACATACAGGATTCTAAAACTGTTGTGTTTGAATGTAACCCAGGTGTGTTTAGTTAAAACATAAAATTAATGTTTATCTGATTTTCTCTGAATATGGTAAAATATATCTCTTTCCCCAGGACCTGGTGTGCTCACAAGAACACTGCTAAAGGCTGGAGCTCAAAGACTTGTTGCTCTTGAAGGAGATAAGTCCTTTTTACACGAGCTGCAGGTAACAAACTACCCCCCTACACCAAGTCCACTGCATAATACATTGACAAATTTGAATTAAACCAAAACAAAACAAAACTGAATGAGGCTCACTTTTTACAAATAATTTTTAAATTTTTATTGTCATAGGATTTGGAAGGTCTTCTTGATGGTCAGCTGGAAGTGGTGCACTGTGACTATTTTAAACTTGACCCTCTTGGCAGTGGCCATCTTAAACCCCCCGTTATGTTTACTGACAAACTCTTTACTGATCTAGGAATAACAGAAGCTAATTGGACTGATGGTAAGGAAAAAAATATGTGCCTTAACTAAACTTAACTACAGATTATGCCTCTTAAAATCACATTCACAGAGTTACCATTGCTTTCTCTCTAGATGTCCCAGTAAAGGTAGTGGGCATCCTCCCGCAGCGAAATGAACGTGGTACGCTGCTGAAGATGGCTTATGCTTTGTTTGAAAGACTGTCAGTCTACAGATATGGACGGATTGAGCTCAACCTCTTCATGAGCGAGAAGGAATACCTAGTAAATGTTTTATTTATTGTCTACCATAAAAACAACTATATATATATATAATGGTACACATATGGTAATTTGCCTAATACTGGCCCAAACACAAACATTGTTATTTATATAAAACCTTACTAAATTGGATTCCAAATGTTTAATTAACCTTATTTCCAATGCTTAATACATTTAAGAAATTGGTGGCATGTCCAGGTGACATGATGAACTACAGAGCCTTTGGTGTACTCTGGCAGATGGCTTGTGACATTCAACTACTGCACAAGGTACATGCCCCCCAAAACTGAAATGAAGTACATCTTACAAATTGTTTTTTACATTTCTTACAACCACTAAAAGGCAGATAATCTATCATGTATTTACAGGAGCCCTGGGACTCATTTGTTGTGTCTTCAAGACAAAGTGCCCCAGTCACCAGAGGCAAAGTAAGTTAGTTTGTAGACTTTCATTTAGGTCTGTGAAATATATGTAATGTAGATTAACATTTGATCCTTTCTTATAGCTTGCTAATGACCATCTGTGTCTGGTGCGGCTGCGTCCTCGAGTGGACTTGTTTTCTGCAGGTCTGACACCCTCAAATGCTTCTACTCTGCTCATGATGGTTAAACAGTGTCTGGCAAAAAGGAAGGTCAAACTCATCGACAGGCTTAAGTAAGCACTGAAAATGTCCAAGTTGTTTATTTTTTTGGTTTTCTTATATTACACTCTTCTGTTGTTTCTAGTCTCTGGTCCCCAGATAGTGGGAGTAAACTGCTGTCAGAGTTGGGTTTGCCAGAGGACATACTGACTGGTCATGTATACCCAGAGGAATATCTTCAACTCTTCCAACTGATGGATAAGAGCCAGGAGTTTACACAGAGCTGGCTCTATGAGGAGTTCCTGGAGAACACACAAAGAGAGGGATGGGGCTAACAATATAAAATTATATTTGAGATGTACTATAATTATAGTAATATTAATGCATAATGGACACTGTAAAATTTGCAAACATTTAACAGACATGTACAATATGAATGAAGCCTGGACAATTAAAAAAGGAAGAATTTGTGAACTAAACATGCAGCAGTTTAAAATGCATACATTTATGTAATAGACTCTGTAAAATCACAGCTATCAACTTATGCCATATGAACTCGTAACTTCCCCAAACAGTAAATTAAGGCCTAAGATTATTGTGCTGCAGGTAGTGCAAAACTTGTACCTGATAAGTGCATATGCCATGTACAGTTAAATGTTAAAGCTCTGTGTGTGCTTTTTAAAACATTTGATTAAAAGAAGTTTTATATTTATATATATTTTCTATTGTTCTTTACATTTATTTTTGGTGAGATTTTGGTGTTTGTGCATTGAAATCATTTTGATTATCATGAAATCTACAATAAACGAAAATTGCTTTAGAAAAAAAGAACTTGAATCTTAAAGACAGTATTTTACGTTTCGGGCATTTTTTCACCATAACGTAAATGTACCTGCGTGGCAAAAACAATAGGTGGCGGTAACTGTGCTTAGACGTTTGACAACAAAACGCGCAGGCGCAGTGACGTTTGTGGTAATCTGCAGTGAACCCTGAACCAGAGAACAGATCACAACATCCTTGCAAGGTGTCTGATGCCCTAGGTGATGCCATCGACTACATTATTCCTTCGTAAGTCTCGTTTGTTTTGTGACACACTAGATATTTGCTTTAGCGACCACACACTTAACACGTTTATCCAAACCAATTTACGGATTATTATTGTACCTTTGACTGGCGCATTCCCCAGATGTGGCTAGCTAACGTTAGCATTAGGTAGGTTATTTCATAGTGACATAACATAGCACATTTGCTGAGTTGCTGTTTCTTTTGGATTTTCATTAACATTTTGCTAGTTATTATAGATGTTTACGTCTTAAACTCTTGACAGGGCGTACTTAAGTGCTCCACATTGCTTTAGCTGACAGACAGGCTAGTATGTACACATATATACAGTACAAGTACTTTTATATATACTTTTTTATTTAGTGTTTCGTAGTAGGTGTAATATTTAACCGACACCACAAAAGTAGTCTTTATTATATTAAAAGGTACATGGCAGTTTTGGGTGTGTTTGTCTATTTTCAGTGGGTGTGTTTTTGTTTTGTGCCACCCAGTAACGACCTTCTTCGCAATGTAGCCACTACCTAAATTATTACCACCATGAACTAGATGAGATGTGACCTAAAACGGCCCTGTAGCCTGCTGGTCCTGTTGGTTATGGACCCAAAGCTTATGTCCTGTCAATTGTGTTACCCTTTCCCTATATGATGAGTGTAAATATGCACAGTGTACAAATATGCTTGAATAGTTTCATGGTTTATAAGCTGTATTGCTGTTTCCATTTGTTTTAGTACTTTCAGGATGTCCCATCTTTCTTTTTTATTTATTGACCGCAGTGGAGTAGGGCTCAGACAATAGGAGGAGATTATCCTGATTGTTTGAACAGATGGCTCTGTGGGAGGTAATCTACAGTAAAAGGCATAGCAAATATGCAAAATGCAGTTTAATCTGGAGGTTAATCTTAAATAAGACTTAATGTATCCATTTTTCCCCGTGACAATCTTTACCATGATTTATGAAGAGTCTGTACTTTTTTTTATATTTCTGCTGTTATCAGACTCATCTAGATATCAAGCAAAGTACATATCCAAGGATTGCCCTTCGGTTATGTAATTAAAGGCAAGATAGTCATACACCATCCAACATGAGCCCTCTGAGACACAGGCGTGTATGATGAGACATGTTACCACATCAAATGGCCTAAGTTTAAGTAAGCTATTGAGCGGCATATCACCATGTTCCATTTTCTGTTTCTAGATGTTTATCACTGCTTTTTTACTTGCAATACATGACAATGCAAGGCAGCCAAAGATAAAATTAGCAATTTGCCAGAAACCAGGGCAACCTTGTCCTGCGAGATTGCTTTTCATTAGTGATGAGTTGATGGTCACTCTTTTGACTCCCCCAAGATTCAAATATCTATGAAAAAACCCTAAACACTGCAAATTTAGTATGCATTTTGAGTGTACATAAAACTGGTGTATAAAAGTTATTACCTGTTAGCACTAATTATATTTTAATTCTAAAAATAATTAATCTAGATTTAGTAGCTTGTAAGTGGTTCAAATATGGCTGAGTAAGGCTTTTTAATGTCTATTGCCTCAGGGTTTGGCCTAGGAATGGCACTAAACCAGTTTCGTGTCTCTCTTGTTTCACTCATTTGCTGTCATTACTTGTGGGCCTAACCTTATCTGATGTTTTTCTTCCTTCCTTACTCTCATTTTCCTACTCTTACTCGCTGCTGACTACAGGGAAGGCATAAGCTGAAAGATCAAACATTCTGTGGATCAAGCCCAATGGATCATGTTGGTAAGTACGGTGGTACATTAAATAATCAAAAAGCCTAAAATAATAAATAATTGTTTGGTAGAGGGAAAAAAGTAAGATGTTTTGCTGTTTACCATCTAGGTCAGTTTGGGATGGAGGGCAGTGCAATGTCACAAGGGGTTGATCTTTGTGACAATCTCGCAGTGCCCACTGGAAACCTCAATGAGCTTGCGCCGACTCAGAGTCACTTCGCCTCAGAAAATGATAAGGAAAGAGAACAAGGTTTGACCCCAAAGGCTTATTTTAACAACAATGGAAACTATAAGGCAGATGAGCAGGAGAAGAGGCTTTTCAGAGGTCAACAAGAGGAAGACCTGGATGAGGTGATGAGGGAAGAAGAGGAGGACATGGAAGAATCTGAGGAATCAAGTTGTATAATTCGCTGCCAGTCTCCAGACACTCCCATGACTGATTCCTCTTATTCAGAAACAGGTGGGAGCCCTCATTAAAAAAAATTAAATCACCATTTTTTAGTTTTATTTAATATATTAGAATGAATCACATAGACACAGTGGTTACAAGACAAGTCTGTTTTAGCAGATTCAGTTTTTCTTCACCTGGCTGTTATAATTATTAAATGATGACTCTTTTTTGACAGTTATGCCAAATCTGTCAGGTATTTATTATTAGTTTGTTTGGCTCTTTAGGATCACTGGGTTTGTGCCTTGAGGTATTTGTCATCAACAATTCTTACATAACTTGCATCATTGTGTGCATGCATGCATTTCATTTTTAATTAGCCTGGAATGTGGATAGTAATCCAAGTTATGTTTGGTTTGTTGGCCCAAGGCACAAACCTGGAGTAGCAAACAAACGAGTGATACAGAGCTGTACTGTTACAAAAAGTAACAGTACTAAAAAGTGACACTAATACATGATCAAGAGTTTCTTTCAGCTGAAAACATCTTTTTAGTAAACGTGTTTGGTGCTTTCATGCAGTGAACAAGTATGTGGATGACACTGTGCCATAGTAATTGAGTCAGCTTCTTACAGTAATGTGGACCGATTCCCATTGTATGTATTGTTTGTCTTAAAGCTCTATAGAAACAATATCACAATAAATATTCAGAAATCTAACTAAATATTTGATATATTTTCTGGTTAATGCCTCAGTCTACTGCCATTGTTTTATTTACATCAGTTACCCTTTTAGTATTTAGTAGCAGTCTTGTACATGCTGTGTGATGTGATTCACTTCTAACACTGATAGAAAATGATTATACATGTGTCACGTGTGTCATACATTATAATGTTGGAGAAAGATAACCAATTTCAAGTTGTAGTGATTATGCACTAATAGCTTACTCACTGTTGTTCTGTGTCTTTGTAGGAAGTCTACTGGAGACACCTTATCCTTTTAGTCCTGGGACCAGTCCGGAGCCCACATTAGTAGCAGGTCTGGAAAATAAATGCTGCAGCAGTGTATTGGATTTTAGTTATTGCAATTCTGAAATTGACTCCACTAGTACAGCCACCACTGCAAAAGCTACCACATTCACTTCAAAACCATTTACCTCATCTACAGAAGATGTCTTAAGTCATGAATTGACTCCTAAGACTGGACCAAGCACTACCGCAGCAGAAACATCAACACTGCACTCCTTTGTTTCAGTTAAAGGAACAGAAGTCCTTAGCCACTGTAGTCGGCCTATTACTGCTGGTGCGGAATCCCCTTCCTTCTCTGGACTTGAAACTACAAACTGGGAACATTCCTATCCTCTGACCTCTGGCACCACAGAGATCACATCGAACCATGAACCATTACACCTGGTTGGATTTCTGGAACAGTTGGCAAAAAGAGGGGACGATACAAACCTTCCACAGCACCTTCATCAGGTAATTTGTCTTAACTGCACCAAAACAGCTTTCCTTTTTGCCCCTTTGGCCATTTTCTGTTGTCTTTTAAGAATTCCCACATTCGTGCTCTTTCAAGTTATTTAATTAAATAGAGACACTTTGAACTCTAGGGCATAGGTGTGCTCTGTGTGTGCACCAACATGGATATCCACAGAAGCTACATGCTGATTAGATAAAGACACACCTAGTGTTTTTCTGTTCATTTCTTTCTCACAGGCAATCATGCATGTTCTAACTTGCATGTTTTAGGGTGTGAGTATTTCTGTCACTTTAATTTAATGCCTTTACTCAGCATATCTGAGACATATTAACTCCCAGGCAAACAGGTGTGTCTGAATGCAGGTGGAAGAATAAAGATTGTATATATTAAATTCATTTATTTTATTTGTAATTAAATCTGAATCTGAAATAGAAAGATCTTTGAGTTTTCACTGCCCAACACTTCATTAGAAATGCGTGAGGCACTGTGTCCTCCTTTCTCCTCCTCTCCCTGGTCTTGTCCCTTGGTTTTCTATCTCACACACAAATGCGTCTTTTGTTCTGAGATCGTCTGAGCTGCTCGAAAGGGAAACTGAAGAAAAGAAGCATATCAGCCACAATGTATCTGTCTAACTGACATTTTATTCCTTGCAACTATTAGAGTTAACTTTTGATGTCATTATTATAATGTGTTTCATATTATATGCTGTCAGATACTTTTTGTCATTCTCAGTTTTCACACTTTTCCTTTTCTTCTTTCCTTTTCTGCAGATTGCTGAGGCTTTTGTCTTTCATGAAGACTGTATCCTTATGGCTTCTGTATGTGTATACTAGAGTGGAGAGAAACTGTATAAGGCGTACAGTAGACAACGTTGTAGGCAAATAAACTAAAGAGATATGTCTATTTCAGATATATTTTTAATGACACTAACAATATTTTCTAGCGGTCAATAAATAATATCAAAAGCAACACCATGAAAATTTAAGTTGTTATTTGGGTTAATGGGAGCTTATGTTTTATTATCATGTCACTACTATAAAATTGTTTGTCACTTTATTTTAGCTCAAGAGAAACCAAGATGTGTACTAGTTAGTATGGATATTTAAAATTATTTTTTAACACAGGATGTCAGTAAATCGAAGACAAAATGGAACAGAGGAAGCTTTGGAAAGGATCAGCGGAGCAAGGCAGAGAGAGAGCCATAGAGAACGGATAGCAAGCTTAGCTATGTAATGCATATATTGAGGGTTAAAAAAAGTGAGGGCACTGAGCCATGTCAAAGAAGCGTTTTGCTGTGACTTATTATATGCATAACACGAGTGCACTGCAAATTATCTCTTGGACATTTCTGTTTTTCTGCTTAACCTTATTTAATGTTTAGCAGTTAGTACAATACATGTATTTCTTAACCTTTTGGTGTCCAGACCAAAGGGCAATTTGGTGCATTCAACTAGAGAGACTCTATCACCAGAGACTACTGGAGAACCTCACTACACTACAGGACCAATGGGGTAATGATAACACTATATAACACGCATTGATTGACATAATTATTGTATGACATATTATGTACATGTATGTACTATGTTTCCTACTTTCCATCCGCAGAGACTCGATGTAAAAAGACATCCTCTGACCTGGAAACCCTAAATCTGGACACTCTTAGACACATCTGCCAGACTCACAGTCGGTTAGTAAGATGAGCATAATATTAGAATTGGAAATCCGTAGTCAAACATGATGGCCATGCAACACCTGAACTGAATGAACCAGTTTGTACTATACTGTATTTCTATTAGCCAGCTTTCATCCTGCTGGCTTGTCAACCAGTTATGAAATTATTAAGAAAAAATGTTATAAAACAAGCAAAGTATTACTAATTGCACCTAACCTGCTATTGTGTTTTTATTTACCAACATTCTGACCTTTCATTATTATATGCAGTCCTCTGTTATGTATGTTATGAATGAAATAATATGGAATAATATTTTCAAAAGAAAAATGAACTCCAGTACAATATTTTATTGTCTCTTGGTGTTTTGTACTTCACCTGTTGCACACATAGATACACCTTTGCTTTATGTTTCCATTTAAGTGAACTGTGTGAGCTGAGTGTGCTGGGTGTTTCTATCGACTGGTTGTGTGGTATAGTGGATGATGGTTCAAACATGTGGCCTTTTGCTGCTACAGCAGCAAGCACATTTAGACATTTGAGCCTTTAGCACTGCTAGAGTTTCACTTTGCAGCCTTGTAACAGCTAGTGAAATTTGTACAGGCTAATATTAGACTGGAGACTAGAGAAGCGTCACCCATTTTTCATGTCTGTATTTACTAAAACCAAGAACAGACATTAGTGCTTACCCTCTCTTTCTCTCGTTTGTTCTTAGACCAAAGGCAAGTGATGCTGTGGTAAGTTATTCATCATGGCGTGTGTGTTCTGTATGTATACATAAACACAGATAGATAGTTTAACTGTGTTTGTGAAGTTTTAAATTGAGTGGTGTCATCCTGCTAATTTGAAAAAGTGGATGATTGTTGGATTATTTTAATACAAATTCATTGTTAGCGTACAATACAACAAATGTGCAGTAAAAGTATATTACACATGTCTTTTTTTACAGTATGCATCTCTGGATCATTTGATAGGGCCTGGCTGCACTTCAGGTAAACAAGTTCTTTGCCAGATAATTTTATGTGCATTTGCATGTTTAAGAAGATCAGATACAAATAGTAATGTTTGTTGCCATTTAAGTTTAAAGCATTTTATCAGACTGAACAGACTAAATGAGTCAGATAGAGTCATAATATAAGTGTGAAATTGATATTGAGCCAAAAAAAAATTAAGTGTTTTAAGCCTTTTAAATTAGGCATTCAATTCTGACTCTGTTATACATTTTCAGATTGTCAAGTTAAAAGAGGAATGGAGCAGAGAGCTGAATTCCCCACCAATAGCCATTTATTGTCACCCTCCGTTGATCTGCCAGATAGAACTGATTCTTCTGAGGTCACAGAAACAAACAGGGAAGACCCAGACAGCAAATCAGAAGGGAAGGACAGTTTCCACCAAGCTCTATCAAATGAGAAGGAGGGGACTGAGAGTAAAGGAGAAGAGACTGAAGGTGGGCTGGTATGCTCCATGTCGGCTAAAGATGGGGTGCACCCCTCTGTGACTGGAGACATGGATCAGTCCAAAACTGCAGAGCAGCAAGGAGGAGATTTAGGTCCGGCACAAGAAAAGAAGGCAAATGAAGAAGAGGGGAGAGATGTAGAGGAGGCGACAGAGGCTCTGGAAATGGATGATGAGGAAGAGGCAGAGGAGGAGAGACGCAGTGGAAGAGGTTTTACATTTTGTCCAGAAGCTCTTCCAGTGGAGACTATTGTTAGTGCAGCAGAGGTGGAGGTCTGTCATCAGGAAGCCCGAACTGAGGAGTATGAAAACAAGCAAGAAGAAATGCAGGTGCAGTTTTCAAATGTTAAAGCACTATTTTTTTTACGAAACAAAACCAATTGAACGAATCACCATGTAACAGTTTGCTTTTTTTTAGGTACTTTTTCTTTGTATAATTGACTAAAATCAGCTGATGCTTAATTTTAAACACACGGCTGTGATATTCCAAATCCAGATTACTTAAATTAGTGATACACTACTGTTAATATTACTTAAAAATTAAAATGAAAAACAGTGTAACCTCTATATGGATTTTTTTTTATCTGACTTTTACTTTTTGTAAAATTACACATAGCATGACTCATCTTTGTGTCTTCACAACCAAATAGAGAGCATGTCAAACAGAAAGCTTTTACTATAAGCGTAAATTAATCTGCAGCCAGGTATAACAAAGTTTACCTTCTTTTATTATTACAGGGCAGTGATAAAACCTGTCTGCCCTCTGAGACTCATCTTCCTCAAGATGCAGATCTGGAGCATCATGGTTTTATTGACGGTGAAAATGAGGAGGAAGAAGATGAAGAGGAGTATGAGGTTGAGCAAATTGATCTCATCAGAGCAGCTGCGTCATTAGATGACATGGCTAAACTCATCACTATAGAAGAGGTGTGTATATGTACGTACTTGTGGAATACTGGTTGTACGCTCAAGTCTGAAAACATCTAATATGCAGCAACAGAAGAAGATTAGGGCTGTTATGTAGCTCTTACCTTTATAGATTTTTTGTTCAGTGATGGAAAGAAAATACATTTGGCTCACCTCCATTGAGGCCTTAACTCCTTGTCAGATGCACATCTGCTTGTGGGATCTGTCTACTTTGTATTTACTGTGCCATTTGCTGTACTGTTGTACTGCAAGAAACATAAGGTTGACAAAAAGGGAGGGTTCTTTAAAGAGAGTGTACTTTTAAAGTCACTGGTAACACTATCAATGCATTCTAAGTCCTTACCACAGCCACTAAATGACCTTTAGTGTATAAAAATATCACCCTTTTAAGGTTTATTAAATAATGCTCATTTTAACAATTCAATCATCCATTTCTTTTGTTATGTAGATGTCTCCTGCCCCTGGCCTGGTCTCTATTTTGAAGAAGCGAAGTGTGTGTGATGATATTTTGACAGTTTCAGCTAGTCCAGAGACTCAGTGCAATAAACCACCTGCTAAAAGACGTGTTCGCTTTAAAGTACCTGATGATGGCTTTGAACAGGGTTTGTATGACTTTTTGAACACTACATGAACATGAAACTAAAGAACTGCCTTGAGGAAGTTGTGGAAGTATATACCAATGCAACACTAGCACAGTAATTGTTCTCTTTTCTGTGTAGATGTTGGCGGTGGGGACTCCTGTCTTCTTCTCTTTCTGCTTTGTCTGGTCACTGTTGTGATCAGTGTAGGAGGGACAGCCCTTTACTGCGCACTGGGTGATAGTCACTCATCTGTGTGCCAGGACTTTTCCAGGAATGCAGACTTCTACATTGGCCAGATCCAACGTGGGATAACTCATATCCAACACTGGTTTACTCCAGGCTCATAGTGGTATGAATGTCTGTTGAAAGGCATTGTTGTGCCACTTGCCTCTCTTTTAGTTCTTCAGCTGTTCCTGCTCTAGATTGGGCTAATCCAGATGCCATAAGATCCTCTATTTAATGTTAAATCTAGATCAGGATGATTTTTCCTAAGTGGCATAAAACTTTCACTTGGTGTATTGCATTTACGAAGACTTGGCCAATGGTCACAAAGATGTTCTTTTACTACTTGACATCAGAGACTAAATCTGAGAAACTGTACGGGAAGGTTGTGCAGTCTTTAAGTCCAGATTAACTCTGACTTTAAACATCTCAGTGATTTATGTTTCCTATAGAAGCTGGTTCTGCAGCTCCTTTAGGCCAATTTCATGTGCGTCATTGAGACTTTACAGACTTAGACTCTGGACTTGAACCTCAGCACCTTTTATTAAAAAAGAAAAACACAATGGTATGAATGTAAATATTACATTAATGTATAGCTTATGACAAGGAGTAGGGCATGTAGATTATATCTACACATACTGCACAATTACAAAGGCCTGTTCTTGATTTTATTGATGGTTTTAAAATTTGAATGAAATTTTAACAGAAAAAGCATTTTGGTTTTTTTTTAACTTGGAATGAAATCTTTATGTCATAACGGTGTCTTAAAACTTTTACAACTTTTGTTTTTGTCTCATCTAAGGGCATTTCTGTATAGCCAGTATCACATTAGAACATATGTAATAAATAGCAGGTAAGTCAAGAGTTAATTTACATGATCAACAATTGATTAATCCAGTTCTTTGTGTAGCATTACATATTGTATAAGAACTAGGCTCCTCATTTACTGTGTCAAAAGAATGTTTGCACGAGAATGGTACTTTTTTATTATTGCAATATTTCTACAGCTGTGTGTCTGTCATATGTGACAGCCTGACACAAATCTTATGTAACTGATGTAAAGTTCACTATTAGAGTGCATCCAGCATGGATGCCATATGAAATGCCCCAGAAAGCCACATTTCTCTAAAAGATACACTATGAGACAGTTCTTACTATGCACTGTTAGTATTATCTTCTTATAAAATGTTGGTTTAAATTAATCTAAAACCACTTGAGATCTGAGGTTTTCCTGGGGACAACATATCCATTGATTTATTTGCACCTCGTCTGGCTGGTTCAGATGATTTTAACACTGAAGTATTGTCTTTTTTTTTGCTTATTTATATTGATGTCAAATTGTCATTTTTAAGTTCGTTGTTTTAATTTTTTTCTTTTTCACAGATTTTGAGTTACAAAATGAGTAATTTGCTGTCAATTTATTGTAGATTTAAAGTTTATCACGCATTGTAATTTTATTTACATTTTTACACATTCTTAACGAATGTATGAAAAACAGCCTTTTGTGTATGAATGATAATGTTGACAGGTTTATTATGAATTGATAAAAAGATTTTAATGTTTCTGAAAACTGCCGTTTTTCTTGTATCTCCTGTTAAATAAAACATTTGACAGTCGATTCCCATTTATTTTTGTGTAAAGTAACAGATTCAGTTCGTAGACTGTGTGACGTCATGACGCAATCACGTGGACTGATGCGGATGTAAACAGGTCTGGGTTTCACATGGAGGGAAAAATGAATATGGCACCTAAACTTGAGCGTTTTGTGAGCCCAGGAAAAGGCAATGGGCTTCGGGCCACAGGCAGAATCAGGAGAGGGGAGCTAGTGTACTCCACCGAGCCGCTGGCCTGCTGTGTGTCCAACAGACTGGCCAGAAATGTCTGCCATCATTGCTTCTCACGGTAAAAGTCTTAATACTAAAAGGAATGTTAACCTTTTGGTAGATTGTTATTTGGGAAGCAGTGTTGTCATTCTGTATGGTTACAAGCAATGGTTACAAGACAGGCTGCATTTAATGTCTTTTTCGTAACTATAGTAAGAAGATCACAGTAGAGGCTACATTGTGCGTTATCTCTATGTTGGATTGTTTTGGCGCTTTAGAAATTGCTTTGTGTGTGCATAAATTTTGCGCTTTAAAACAATTTATTTAAGTGCCTTGTCTATGTTGTTAAAATCAACATGTTTTATAATTAATTGCATGACTTGACTACCTTTGTGACAATTTCTTTCAACCAGTAGATGGCACAATTGTCCTTTGACCATTAAGTACACGTGGTCAGAATACACCCAAACAATTACAGCGCAGTTAACTCATGTTTTCTGCAGATCATGCAAGACCTGCTAGTATCCTACAGATGGGACTGATATTAAGGCTGTATTTTTATTTCACTTTGACTATGCAGTAGTCTAGAATATTTAATATCAACATGCATTATTACTTTCAGGCTGGTGGAGAAACATGTTCTGCAGGTCAATTATCTATTTTCTATTTAATTTTTGCCTTTTCCCAGTCCCTATGCAGATGCAAAATTTAAACAGTGATCTTAAAAATTATGCCAAATGATTCCATAGACAGGACTGTATTTGCGGGGTTCCAGAGCAGACATTTACTGTGCAGTTTAAAAAAAGTGGCACAGGACTGCTTGTAACTTGACATTTATTCAATATCTCAAAAAGGTATTCACACATTTTACACATTTATAGAGTCATAACCACAGAAATCAATAATAAATTATGTATGAGTATAAGCTTGGGGCAAATACAAGAATGCTGTGTGGATCATGTTTTAAGCTATTGAATAAGTGTCAGTGTTACCTCTGCTTGGCTTGTGGCCTGCCTGCGCACACCAAAACTGAGTTAAACCTCCTATTGATCAGATTGGTGATAGATCTGTTAAGGTGGATTGGTGTCATAAAACAAATGTTGGACATTTACACAATCAGTGCTGAATACACCCATTGCCTGCAGCAACAGCTCGTTCCCTTGTTTTCACTAAAGCATTTAAAAGAGCAGTTTTCTTCATTTACTTCTTTGGGAGATTTATGTTTGATATGAGCAGGTTGGGGGTGGATCATTAATTAAGGTGGGGATCAAAGCCCATGTTAATTACAGGCCTTGAAGCACTTACTGTATGTAAGAAATGACTGATAAACGCCGAGGCACACACCACTTTGTTTATTGCACACACCCGCATCTCAGCAGGTTTCATATTGCCAGAGGTCAAGAATGAAACTAGTGACACAGCTCCAGCGTGATCAGGAGGGGATTGTTGTGACGTGTGTTCTGAAGTGCCAGCTGTGTTTAATGATAATACTCGAATGTGGTTTATGCCCCACAGGAGTGCATGTAATGACAATGGTGGTCTGTAATTTCTGCTCAAGGTGTGCGTCATTTACACATTGTGCACATTTGCCTGAATGTTGGGAGAGATAAAGCACGTGCTGTGTAATTGGGCCAGTGTTCTGCTGAACTATTGATGCTGTAATGTTGAACAAGATTTACATTGGAAAAGTTAACAGGACGCAAATTATTTCAACTCTGCTATAGCAGTTCATGGTTTGCATTTGGTAGTTTAGAAGAAAATATTTGTGACAGTCAATGATTCATGACAGAGAGCAGAGATGGATAGATTGTTTACCATGTTTTAATAGTAGAAGCTATACAGCTTTAATGGTTTTCTTTTTGTGTTGACCAAAGTGTTTATCGTGTGTTTTCTTGTTTTGGGAACTAGGAAATAGAACTATATTTGACACCAATCTTTCACTCGTTCTCTCTTAAGACCACACAGTGAGAAGCATCACAGACAACAAAAGGAAAAACATTGAATCACTGTATGTTTCCACCACAGAACTGTTGATTGAATTGGGCAAGACATTTTTCAAAGGGTACTTATTGTTTGACAGATTCGAAAAAATAACAGTGCCATAACTGATGTGAGTCATTCCTTCTGATTTGAAATGGATGCTTGTGAGAGGAAAGCTCTCAAATGCCTATTCTGCTGTTTATGTTCCTGTTTGCTTGTGATGCAATGATGTTCATTCCAGTGTACTGTAATCTCATACCGTCCTAAAATAACATGTTATTGCTTTGTTGTTATCTTTACAAATTTGAATGACTTTTTGAGATTATAACCCAAAACATTTGCTAAACAGAAACTTGACATCCAGATTTGACAGTTTACAAGGTTAATGAAGTGAAGGACAGGTGCTGATATGGAAACCTTAATAGAAAATAAGGTTTGGCTCCAAAAGCCACATTGACACCTAAATGTAATTCAGTTTACTGATGCCTTATAGTAATTTAAAGAAAATAAGTCCTGGATCAGTATGTTTTGGACAATTTAATTTAACTTTTAAGTTCATTCTTGTGTTGTTCAGTAACATTTTGATGAGTGGATGTGTTTCGGTTTGTTAGTACTTATTTGAAGTGTACAGATGGCTTCTTTAGATAAAGTCTGTTCGCCAGCAGAAAGAGGAGCAGATGAGAGAGGCAGCGGTTCAAAAGGCGAGTCAGCATCTCTCCATCTGTTGTTTCTGATATCTCTGTTTTCCTACATGTTTTTCCCAAGCGTTCCTTCTTTTTTGCCTCCATCTGCTTGCTGCCTCTATCCATTTTCCCCATATTCATTCACACCATTCAAACAATCTCCTTGTGTCACCCCCTCCCGGCCAAATTCCGTATGTTGATTATTTATTAACATCTGCTTCTTTATGATCTTCCATCCTCTGCTTTTTTTTTGACCATATCCTTTTTTCCCAGCCGTTTGTATATACTCAGCTGTTAGACAAATTAAGTCACATGTTTGGGTGGACTTTAAACCCACCCTGTGTATATAATGCTTAGTATTTATTGAGCAGAACATCTGTGTGGAGCACATCAGTCTGCTAGTGCCACATATCAGACACCAATGACACATTATTTTACTTTTAAAAATATTACTCTCTGCTCTATTACTGCACAGTTTATTCCACTGTTGCTTCCTGTTTTTTTTAGCCTAATTTAAACTACAGTATATCTGTGTACTACCTGCGTCATGATAATAAAATCACAAAAGGACTTGTCCCATGTGAGTTTCCTCAGGTGTCAGTGAATCATGCTGTAAACAACTATTAAAATCTCAGCACGGGATCACACACAGCTTAGAACGCCTCACAGCTGGCACTCGTCTTTCTCTCTTCATCTCTCCTCTTTCTGTCACTCTGTGCTTTAATGTGTTTTGTGTTGGTGTGTCACTGCAGTTGTGCTGTTAGTGCCTGCAGCATTTTGAGAGTCTTTGTTCTCCTGTTGATGTTGTAGCATTCAGACAGCACTAGATGGCAGTAGCGTTGCTCAGGCTTCCCTGCATAATCACTTGCATTATTACATTAAAATAACACTATTTTCCAGTGGAAACATAGTTGGCATAAGTGAATCGGTATTAGGATTTGTTTTAACTATTCTCAGTGTTGTTGCGCTAATATGGATTCATAGCCCTGTGTTTTTCCATAGTGTTATTTGAATATCTGATGATGTAACTTTAGTCATGTAAATGATGCACTTGATTTATGTTGATGTTTTAACTAATTAACTTCACATAAATGCACTTTTACCATATAAGCTGTCAAGGGGGACTAAGTTGTATCATTCTGTCATAGCATCTCATCCTGGAAAGAAAATTCATTCAGGCTCGACGGGACAGCCCAGAAAAGAGGAACCACTCTAATTATTAACTTACACACTCACAGGAAGTAACTCTCATGGCTACTGTAGAGCAAGCAGGACTCACAGATAATTAATTACCATGCTACACACCGGCAGAGACATGCTGAGGCAAGCCTAATTACTTGTCTGATAGCACAGACTTATGAACTTGACTACTCATGTGAATGCTCTGGCATATTAGTGATGGAAATCAGTTGCTTTTAGTCCAGACACTGCAGTTTTCCTTTTGGACCATCAGAACTTTTAATCAAACCGTTCTTTTTGTGTCCTGCACTATGGTTTGGCCTAATATCTATTCAGGCTGGACAGTATATTGAGCTGTCCTCATACAGTCAGGGGAAAACATAGAGTGTACAGATCCAAGCCTGGATTTTAAAGCAGGTAGCTCCATACTGGGAGGTACTTGTTTGGTGAGCTAAGGTGCCCTCTGTCCACCGACTCTTAACTTGATGCCAGTGAAATGACTTTGCCAGATAATGTATTTTGTTGTATTATTGTATTCAGGGAGTATTTATATTAGATTTATTTGCACTTTATTGTATTGTTTTTAACTTACAACATTTTATGTCAGCAACATTTTATGTCTTGTGACATTAGGCACAGGTCTTTATTAATTTCTTATGGATATTACTCAGTCTGTGGGTTGTATTTTTCTATTCAACTACCATTCCTCCAGGGCATTGTGGACTGGAACCAGATAAGACAAAAAGATTTAAGTTAGAAAAGTAGACTACAGTAGAGACACTTTAACATTGCAGGGATGATATGTAGTTGTATGTGTATTTTATTTGGCCCGTTTGCATGTTTTTTTCTAACTCATCTTATTTTACTTTCATGAATTTTCCTGCTATACCCACAGTTCAGGTTGTTACAGCATGTGACGCAGAGATGGGGGGAGTCAAAAGACAAAAGGAAGAAGCTGGTCAAAGGCAGGCAAAGTGGATGGAGTTGTGAGTCAAAGGAACACACTACAGTAGTTATTCAGAGGTGGATATTAATAGACGTTCAGTTTATTGATGTCTTTCCTCGTTGCATGTATGTTCCTAGATTCATGTCTATTTTAGACTGTTACATGAACATATTACACTTTTAGCATATTTTCTTGAACAAACAGCTAAGGGCAAGAGTGGGGTCATTCGTTTAGAATTTGACATATGATGTTATATGTGATGGGTGTGTGTGGTATAGTGCAGCTCAGTACTGGTCAATTAAAAGAACACTGTTGAAACAGAAACTGTCATCTCATCTGTTGGTGTTTTATGGACATGCATAACTTTCTGGAGATCTGAGAGAATGAAATTGCAGCCTTGACAGATTTTATTAGCAGATAGTATTGTGTATTCATCTTTGAATTTTTATGTTATTGAGGAAAATACAAAGACTTCCAGGATAGCCAACTGTGTGACCCTGTCTATACAGTAATAGGATTGTGAATGTGGACACTGTAAGAGCTTGTCAGCCTGGAGGCGGTCACTATAACAACTGCCACTGTAGTGCAAATGTGGCTCATATACTGTATATGCAATAAAAGAGTTATGGATTCCATTTGACTCTTTGTTTGTATTTTATAATGCAAACATAGCCCCCCAATGTCACAGACATTATGTCAGCACTGTTTTTCCTGTTTTCCTGTTTTATTCATTTATGTCCACTATCAGCAAAAATGCTTGAATTGTTTCATTTTTCTGTATAAATAAGCTGCATATGTATCAGGTTTTTACCAAGATATATGCTAAAAGTAGCTAGTAAATGATTGAAACAGTTTTGTGGTCTGCATCAGCTTTCCTGTGGGTTCAAATAATGGATAGACTTCCTGTGGTGGGCAGCTTATGTTGTGACCTTTCTCTTAGTGTGTGAGTTATGTTTTGTGTTGAAGCTGCCCAGGGCCTGTGTGCTGAGCCTCCTATCTGTTGTTATTGCTGTGTGACCCACACTGCAGGACTGTGTTTCCTTAACTGTGGGTGGCTTCCCTGTTTCTGCTACATCTCAACATGACTTGAAGTGCTTTGTGTCTGCAAACTTACATTCCAGGATAGGACTATAAATTTATTAGATTGCCAGCCTTTAAAAAGGGTATGTAATGAAACAGCATAGCCAGAAAACAAACAAGAAAAGCTGCATTAGAATAGATGTTTAAAAAGAATAGTGTTTTAAAAAGTTGTCAAGATGTGTCATCAATCTATACAGTATATAATATTATTTCATATCGTTTCTTAAAGAACACTTTTATGTGCAATAACAGTTGCTTTGTTACAGTGATCATGTGAGTCAGATCCCATCTTGAATGTGTGTTACAGTGATAGACTCTCCTCTGGCTGTAGTTGGCTGACAGTCTCTGGCTTGTTATCAGACTGACAGGCAAAGTGGAAAGGACAGCAGTGTCACAGTGAACAACACAGTGGCTCTCGGAGGCAGGAAATGCACCCAACCAAGCACAAACACCAGAAGAAGACACACGGAGTGAACACACAGCCATTCAAACACACTGGGGCACTGTGACACTAACAGTCTGTGACAGTGAGGAGTGTATCTAATGTACTCCTTTTAGATGACAATCTGATCTGGAAGAGAATAAAACCAGGTAGTTACCTAAATGGAACATGCCCAGGGTCAGTCTAATAAGGCAAATGGGAAAAGATACAACACCATTTACAAGGAGAAAGGTCAGCCTCTCACTGGAGCATAAAACATGCTTCAGTAACTGTGTTCTTATTCAAATGACCTCTAATTTCTAGTCTTAATGAGCCATTGTTATGTTAAACCTAAAAAAAATAAACATAAGGAAAATGAAATGGGTGGTCTCATTTGAGCTCAGTGACTTCTCTATTAAACCATGTATTTTGTCTTTGATATGTTCCCTCACACGTCACATGAAATCTCCTCTGACATGTGCCGTATTTAAGTAATCCTTTTCTCTCCCTTTCAGACATGAGACCTTGTTGAGGTGTTCCCAGTGTAAAATGGCTCGCTACTGTGATATCACTTGCCAGGTACGACGTGTTCATGTGTGCGAGAGTGTGTGCATGTGGATATTTCTGTGAGAGTATCAATTTGTTGAAATGGCTTTTTGGTGCAGAAACAAGCCTGGCCTGTCCATAAGAGCGAGTGTAAATGTCTGAAGAGCGTTTTACCCAGAATACCCACTGACTCAGTCCGTCTGGCAGCAAGAGTCATCTTTGCCTTGGTAAGTTTGTCAGGTCGTTCTGTTTTTCTCTGACAGAGGAAGCAAGAAGTAACTGTATGTTCCTATACAGCTAGATTTCTTTGCATCTCTCTTTTTATTACAAATCCAGTGGCAGCATTTTTTGCTCTGGTCTCAATTGTATTTCTTTATTCACAACAGCGCAGTGTTTGGATACAATTTTGTAAGTAGAGACAGATTTATGTTTTTATTCTTTTTTTTATTTTTTTTTTAGTTAAGACCTTCAAAAGATAGTAGTGTGGGGCTATACACTGTGGAAGAACATGAATCACGTAAGTGTAAAGAAGCTTTCTATTGCTGATGTCTGTCTGGGTTGACAACAAAATATTCACAGATAAAATGTAATTTTATAACACAGATCTGAGCTCAATGTCTGAACAGAAGAAAGAAGGGTTGTCCCATCTGGCCTCCATGTTACAGTTGTACCTGCAACAGGAACTTCCTGCAATGGAGCAAAGCTCATCAGACATTCCTCCTTCTTGTCGAGACCCTTTGAGCCTAATGGCAAAGGTAGGACATCAACATGCAATAAAAGGTTGAATTATATGTTTACATCATATACATAAGAAATACTCAGTTAGACAAGCAACTGTTGTTTTCCATCCCCTGCTCTGTTTGGATTCACCCGAACACATGTCTAAGATCTTCCCAGCATTTGTGGTTAGATCCCTGTGTGTGTATTCCCAGAATAACCCAAGGTCTTATCCTCTTAAAACATACCAGCTGCCCTTGTTACATTGAAACCACAAAATCATTTTGTATGCCAGGTTGTGTTCATTTACTTCCTGCTTACCCTTCTCCTCTGAGATTTTATAGTCACAAGGTATTATTAACTTTTCTATTAGTCTTTTGATGTGTAAAAAAACTCAAACATAGTTATTTGCTTCTAAATGTCATCAAGGCAATAGCATTTACATGAGTAACAGAGACTCTGAAAGTTGTTGAAGATCTAAAATGGTATGTAATGTGAAGTAACTGGTTATCATATGCATACACAAACTTGCAGAGCACTGCATGGATTGAAGTCAGATCAGTACAAGCTAATTGCCATCACTTTTCTCACTTTTGCATCAGTGAGGTTGTTTAGTCAGCAGCTGCGTATGATTGCCATGTTTACATCTGCAAAAATGAATCATGTACCAGAGAGAAATGTACCAGGGTCTAATTTGACTGGTCTAAATTGGATAGATTTGGATAAAGCACTCTTGGATGGGAACTGAACGCTGTTTGTGTGTAATGTGTGCACTGAGAATTAGATGTGGAGCTGAGAAAACTGGAAAGCTGCTGATTAATGGAGTTCAAGATACCAGTGGGAATTCTACTCCATTTTGAAGGGGATGAAAAGCTGACAACACTGAGTAGATTAAAGAGAAGGGGGACGGTGAGATGAAGGAGGGAAAGAAAGAAGGGAGCTGTAAAGATTTAGAGCGAGAGGGATTAAAAAGGTCAAATAATGAAGCATGTCCAGTTTATGTTTCAACATATCTGTTTGAACTAAACATATTTGAAATGATAACCAATGTATATTAGACTAAATCATGTGCCACATACAGAAAATTAATTTGCCGGGCTGCATTGGAAAAGGAGAAAAAAGCACAGTTACACAAGAAAAGAGAATGGAGAATTAACAACAGCAGGCTGTGTTCCCAGAGCTATGCATCTTGGAACAAAACAATAACTTAGTTCAAAGCTATGATGATTTAATTATACTGAAATATGGTTCAACTTGCCTCATTATTAACACTCTGACAAAATGACTGCAGCAGCAAGAAGGGAGTTAACAAGTATTCTTACAACTGTTTACTATTAGTCAATACAAAACCATGTTATTAAAATAAAGTTACTGAATAGCGCTGCATGTTTTCTGCATGCTTATGGAAAGTTTTTATTGCTAAATAAACAGACACGGGGGTGCACGGTAGCAGAGTGGCTAGCACTCCTGCTTCACAGCAAGAAGGTCGTGAGTTCAATTTCCGGCCGACTCAAACATCCTTGACTGATAAAGTGGCTGACTCAAACATCGTCGGCTAACTCTGGTCTTTCTGTAGGAGTCTACATGTCCTCCCCATGTCACCGTGGGTTTCCTCCAGATACTCTGGCTTCCTTCCACCGCCCAAAGACATGCATGTATAGGTTAATTGGCAACTCTAAAGTATCCCTAGTGAATGAATGTGAGAGTGAATGGTTGTCTGTCTCTAAGTGTCAGCCCTGCGACAAACCGGCCACTGTCCAGGGTGTACCCCGCCCAAGGCCCAAAGCTGCTGGGATAGGCTCCAGCCACCCGTGACCCCCAAAACGGGACTAAGCGGTAGCAAATGAATGAAACAGACACACATCACATTTCTATCACATATGTTAATATAGCAATGACAGTTTATCACATTAATGAGTAAATCACCATACTGTGCAGCCATAATACATTGAGACCAATATGGACAAAACTGTCTATTTCTATTGCTTATCCAACATCTATTCCAACGTCCAAAGTGGTGTTTCATGTGCTGCCAATAGGGGGCACTGTGATTGCATGTACAGTAGCTCTCTTCAGTAGCTTTGGAAGTGAGAAGAGAGGACGCTTTAGTCCAATTCAGCCTCATTCCTCATCCTCTCTGCTCTCTCCCGTGTTTTTATGCACATGTATTGTTTTCTCTGTCCGCTCTCATTTGCTTTAACAGTGCATACATCTCTCCTGTCCTGGCCTTTCTATTCCGGTCCCTCTGTCCGTCCTTACATCTCTGTGCTCATTATTCTTCCTACAACATCTAGCTCTATGGTCTCCTCAAGCCTCTCTCTCCTCTGCCCTCCTGCTCTTTCTCTCTATAATGGCTCAAGTACATAACAAATAGCAAATGTGGACTTTATTATGGTGTGCTTAACAAAATAGGTCATTACTAGTGTTTGGGTGAAGGGTCCAGTTTTTACTGTGGAGGGAGTGTTTTGAGCTATAAACCCATTTTTTATGCTAATAGCTACTGGCTCATGCCACACATACACACATGCAGGCACACACAATAAAGTAGTACCACAGCATCATTACTGTTCTTAATATCCCCAGGAGAGCCAGTGAAGGCAGGAAGGAGGGAGTGTGGGCATACAGCAGCTACAGTAAATGCTGTAGGAGAGCTGCAAGTGTGTGTTGGTCACACTGCAGTGGTGCAATAAGCAGTGACAGATGAGACCTGGTTGCAGCACATTTTATTGCTTCCCTCGAGCAACTTCCCCTCTAAAGAAAGAGTATTACATGTCTTTTTGTGTGTTTCTCTTAATATAAAATTATGCCTTTTCAGATGTGTTGTATGTGGTCCTGGATGGCTAATGTGCAGGCTTCAGGAGGATGGTCATTACCGGGCTCCATCATGATAGTTTGTTGTTGCTTTTGCAGAAAGACACATTTCTCTCTTGTACTCCTCATGACCCACATGTTACTCCATTAGACACGTCAAGTCTGCTCTAAAGCTGATCATTCATCGGATCACAACTGACTACCTTTCTTCACATTCTCCCTTTATACTAATACTCAACTCGGGCCAAGGCTCACTGTAGCTTTTGATCAATGCTACAGCTTATTTATTGTCTGAGCTGAATTAAACAAAAGCAGAATTTGTGGCAAGTAGGTCCCTAAAACACAGTAAATTGACACAGCTTTATAAATGTGATGTTCATAAAGCCATGAATAAACCACAAACAGTCTGTTGTTTATTGCAGCAGTATACGGCTATGCCTCCGTCCTCTTCTGCTGCTACAGTGAAGGACTTACTCTCTTATTTATATTCATTATTGGCAACACATCCAAGTTTTTAAAGTCAGCTCCAAATATAATTTATATCTAATATAGAACCAGCTGTTGCAGCTGTGTGACGTCACGACTCTCTTCTGAACCCTGCAGTGGAAATGCGAGCCTCTCTGGGGTTACCTGTATCCAACTGTGCCAAACTGAGCCAGCCTGTACTATCTCACTCCAGTAGAAACAAGGCTTATTCTGTTTGATCACAAATAATACACTCAACTTCCCATCTTACCTTTGGAAAACCAATATTCTATTAGGTCTATCAGTTTTCCTCAATTAAAAGAAAAGTTGTATCATATGTTTGTGATTCAAACTTTTCATGGCACAAAAAAGCAACACATATGGTAATGTTACATACAATTTCCTATTATTCCACAATCAATGCAGGCTTTTGCTATGTGTAGTTACCCTGGGTGAGACTGGAAGATCCTTGCATTGAAAGCCTCTATCCTTAGCCTGGCCAGCCATCCTGATCCTATTTCTATTCTTGATTTCGAGTTGGTTTCCAGGAGGCAAAACAAATGGACACAGATTGAACTACCTTCAAATGCAATTGGATAAACATACAACCAATCAGAATTTAGGGGGGAGTACCAACATATGTAGAATAAATTGCCTCTGCATCTACAAAAAAATTATGACAACAGATTGGTCAAAAATAGGACTAATGCACTTGACATCAGCACAACATAGAAAACTACGCTGAAATAAGAAAATTGAGTGGACGTGTAGGGTGCAGTGGAAGGAGCAATAGAAAGAATGAGAAAATAAAAGAGAGACAATTTACGATGTACACTGTGCTCAATAAAAGGTTCTAAAGCTCTATTAATGCTTCCTTGTGTGTGAGCCCATTAACCTGAACTCTTGGGAAATGTTTACAGATACTCACGCACACACTTCTGAGTCTGCCGTAGTGAAAGGAGACTCTACCTCAGTGCTGTATTGCTTCTAGTTCGTAGAGATAATTTATCACCAACAAGTTTAGTCCACATACACACATCAGGTATGTGTGTGGACCCAATAAATGTTACACTCCAACTGAAGATGTTTTGACTAGAATCGCACGATGAGTCTCTGTTTAGCTATAATTTATTTTACGTGCATATCCGCCTAAGGTTCAGCTGCTGTGATTTGCAGCATGTTTGTTTGTGCAAAGTTTGTTATATTAGTAGTTAGATGAGTGTAATTCCTTGTTGTTCCCTTGGGTGTGTGTATATGGGAGTAATTTATTCGCTTCCTATTTATTGCCCATCTGTTGTGCAGCTAAATAAGAATACACATAGTCAAACAAGCATAGCATAACAGATATAAAAGTCATCTCCATGTCATAATATATATTAAACAAAAAAATAAATAAATCCGTGCCACAACTCACACAAATCACCAAGCTTTAGCTCAATTGGTGGCACAGTTGGACAACACCAGAAACAAGTAGAAATTCACTGCTAATGTTCTGCTTATGCCGTCACTCCCCTCTCCTCTGTCTAACTGAATTTTTTGTTATAATCCTTGTGTGTGTTTTCTGTGCTGATATGTTCACTGTTATCTCTCTAACATTTTCCCTGGTCTGCCACTGTAGCTGGCAGTGCCACAGGCGCTACCTAATTAGCTTAGGCTTACACACACACACTCATACAGCTTAGTGTAATGCTTTAAGTCTATCATGAATGCCAGTATAATAGAAAGAGAGAATGAAATTGTTTAATTGACTCTGCATTGGCTGTGTGTGGTGGGCTTATGAGGAAGGAGGATGGAAAGACAGAGCTGTGACTAAGAGGGGCATGGAGATGGGTGGGACAGGTGGACATAAACCTTCCAAGATACAGGAAATGAAAATATGTCAGAAATGAGACCAAAGAACAGTTTGAATAATTAGAAATGTTTGTCTCCATATAATTGTGCGAAGTGATTTTAGCAGGAGTAGCTTGTGTGCTGTATGCCTCTCTGAGTGTGTTGGAGTGCATCTAAGTTGGGGGTGGGGTTGACTTAATGAACAGCTTTTGACTCCAACTGCGACAGACGCTATCTCTCTCGTCGCCTTTATTCTTCTTTTCTGGTTTCCTGCTTCTGTTGCCCCAACATTTACAGTAATTACTATCCTTTGGTGCCACAGAGCAACGGAAAGACAGACTAGAAGATAACCGATCAAATGTTTGTGTTTTTTATTTTTTTTTTATTTCCACCCTAAAGATTAACCAGGGTGACATGTTTAAGTCGGGTTTATCTGCCTAATGTTCATATCACTCTGATAGGCTGAACCAAGATTCATGTCTCCCATTGGGTTGAGAGGGTTTGCTCATGCCTACCGGGCAGCATTAACCTGCTTCTGACCTTAAACAACTGTACAAAACTGGTCTTTTTTAGATAAATGGCTAATTTCCTCCCTGCAGAAATAGCAGGATTTTTTCAAAATGACTGTCACTCAGTAGTAAATTGAGACTTCAGACTAAAGCAAATGCATCTCCTGAAATAATAACTTAAGTTTGTAGAGGTCAGTTTTGCAGATGGTGCAATCAGTGACACTATTTTTCGTGGTGGTCCCACACTTGTCATCTTTTCCCCTTCCTGAGCCTAACACTTTTGCCCTTCTAATCCTCCTTTCAGGTCACATACAGCCTGTGTTTCTAATAAAGGCTGTGACTGTTGGAGGTGCCCTTTTTCTCGTTCCACTGCAAACTCACAGCTAATTAGTACAAGAGTCATTCCCCTTTCTATGCTTAAACACAGGACACATATATGAGACGTCAGAACAAGGAAATGAACGATACACAAGATAAGTTATACACCTGTAAAAACTGAAAACAGTACTGAACATAAACTCGGAACTCACATAATGGCCTAGAAAGCTGTAAAGTGAAGAGAGCGCTCACTGTCACACACATATCGACCTGTATAGACTAATGCTAGATCAAACAGCATGGGACGCTTTTTAATCTATCCATAACAGGCTCTGTGGTCCAAAAGAGCACATTCTCCAGATGCTCACATTGCTTTTCAATCTTATAATTTTACCTCTACAGTGGGCTTTGTGTACATGAAAGTTTAAGTTATAAAGTCTTGTCTATCTGTTTATATACGCCCATTGTTTTTTCAGATTAGTTTGTGCTCTGAAAGATCTACTGAACTAGAAGTAATGTGGTAAAAGTAAAGAAGTTTTTGTATCAAGAAAGTATAATTAATGTCCTCGCTTTTCAAGGAGATATAAGTAGAAAAAACACAACATTTTTATTTAGTGACCTAAGACAATTAACCAGTTTTTCTGAAATGCTTGCTGTCAAAAAATGTGTAATACAGTCTGGCCTCTACGAGACAGTTTGACTTTGATCTCTCATTCATTTATGGTAATTACACATCTCTAATGATTCATCTCAACAAATATTAATTATGAAGTGTTACTTTTGGCCGGTTTTGACAGAATGGACCCTGTCAAGGTGACAAAGGTCAATTTAGTTTCTAGTGACAAGCAAAACAAACCTCACTGTGATAATTGGGAAAATTACAGTTGTTTTTGTGATCTGACATTAAAATATTTTTTGTTTGAGTAGAGTTGGCTTTTATATTTAGCTGTGACTGTCAGATAGTTTCTTTGCCACTCGAAGGTTTGAGTCTCATCCACCCACCTGTCCTCACACGGCAGTCCTCCTGTCTCTTTTCAGCTGGTCATTAGCACTATATGGAAAGCTCTCAAAAAATTCCTCCTGTGAAACAAAGACATCTCTGTCTGTAGAGTTTGCGGACAGAGAAACACTGTCACTGCTGCTGTCACATTAGTGTTTTCTACCACGTTTTTTAAAGAGTACATTTGCATACAGGGCTTGGAATGAGACCATTTTCTGCTGCTCGTTACTAAGTGTAGTATTTTTAGAAGCCAGCACACGTCTGCCTGTGTTTTATATACTTAAACTGTTGTTCCACTGTGGATGTATTTGTGGTTTCTGCTCTCGTTTTTAGTGGGTACTCATGCTGAGCTTCCTCTTGTTAAACATTAAGTGCTCATGAGGAAGATATAAATAAAGTGTGGATGCACACAAAACGTAATTTATTTCTAGATGGCTTCTCCAAAGGCGTCATACACATACTCTCCAGACCTCTACTTCTTCTGGCTCCAAACTACTCCCAGATGAGCCGTGAGATGTAATCCTGAAGGGACTGGGGCCTCCACCCAGTGTTCCCTGTGGACCAACCTTATCAGTTTTTGTCCCTTTACAACCGCAAGAGAGCTGTGGGACAAACTTCTCTGTCTAAATGAAACTGGGCCACAATGGAGAAAAAGTTTATGTGTTTTGGATTTAGACTAATTCGGAAGATGCATAGAACAGACACTACACAGGGTCCGAACCTACAGTGAAATACGTATTTACTGTCACATGCCAATCTTTATCAAATAACGCATTTTATTAAATAATTTTTAAAGATTGATAAAATATGCTCTCATTCTCTATCCCAGTTTTAAGATTGACCATATTTACTGTACAAACCATCAAAGTGAAATATATGATTTATTTGATTCACCTCGTGGCTATTGTTGCCATAGAGACGTATTGCTTACTTATGTGTATATAATGTGTTAAGAATGATCTGTAGAATAGTAGCCCAATCAAGACTTTACCTGTCTTCCACTTGACTTTAAGGACGAACAGCTGTAGCCGTGTCAGTGTTAGATCGCTCATTTAGCGAGACCAAAGAGGCCTTCACGTCGAATGAACGCCTCGTCGGAAACACGTCCAAGTGAAAATGAAGAGTGAGTAAAAGAGTGGGAGGGGAGGATGACAGGAGGAGGACAAATACACAAACACAGCAATCCCAGTGGAACAGTATATCTAAGATCACCTAATTACAACTGGGAGCTCCTTTAATTGACTCCTACTGCTAACCCCCAAGTCTCACATGTGCTCGTGTGCGTTTGTGTGTGAGAGAGAACAAGACCGTTTTGCCTGCTTAATGAGTAAATATAGGTCCCTTTTTGATTTGAAAACATGAATTTAATGCAGAATGGCTCTTCCTTGACAATAAATGTATCTAATTGTGTTTCAAGTCCACATGTCAAGATTAAATGAAAGAAATTGCTCAAGGGATATGTTTTCTTTCTAAATGTAGTCCACAATAAAAGTGTCTGTCTGGCTTATACTAGTTGTCAAGGATACTATGTGGTTTTCATCCACAGAAAAAAAACCAGAAGACAAGCAGGCAGGACACAATGACTTCCGGTGATAAAAGTCTCAGCTATTGTCACATACAATGTTGTTTTTTTTAAAGTCTAAAACAGGGTCTACCGCACTTTAAAATCTTATAATTAGTGCTTTGAAACCCAGATAAGCTTGTTTCATTTAGCTTGTATAGCCTAAATGCTTGTATATACTAAGCAGCTGAATAGCAAACCATCACTAATGTTCTCTACCCTCTCAGTAACAGCACAGATGTAGGCAGACTGTCTGTGGTTCAAACATCATTATCTTGTTTGAGCAGATTATGGGCATTTTTCGTGCCTACTGCCCTTTTGTCCATTAAAAATCTATTACGGCTTAGCTTCCATTGCCAACCATACAATGTTGGAAACAGTCATTTTGCAAAAAAAAAAACAAAACGGCCAAAAATAAATAAATAAATCAATATGCCGCATTAGTAAAAACGCCAGAGCCAGTAGTTTCAGTCCAAGCCTTCCTTCAATTGCCCTGTCCTCACTTAATGATAAAAGAAGACTGATGCCCTCTAGCCTGTGTGTGTTTGCCATACTGTTTTATTAGTAGTCCTCTGGCTACACATGATCTAATTTTACCCCATAAGACAAATGTGAATAATAATGATGATCACCCCGATGACAGGTTTGAGAGAGTGAGCACACATGCTACACGCTGCTGTGCTGTCCTCCTATGTCAAGGACAGCCTCTAGTTTCACAGGTGAGAGAGCGTAGACTATTTGTGCCAGCGAAGGAGAGAGGAGACAAACCAAGGGTGGTGAATGAGGAGGCAGATTGAAGGAGGACACTGTACCGCTTGCCAATCAAAGACAAATGTGTTACCTTTTTGAAGCGTCCTACTTTCGACAGGAACAGATGGGCAGACAAACTGAGTAACTCCAGTTTGAGCCAATCCAGCTCCTTTGAAAACCATTATAAGATTTTTTTTTTTCGATCTAGGACCTTATTAAAACCAAATTTTAGATTCCTCATCAGTGCCATATCAGATACCCTCCGTCTCTGTGGGTGGCGCCTTTCTTCCTGTTAGCTGACATTTCACAGATTACAAGTTTTTGATCTTTTATTCCACCTCACAATCTCTGCTAACCACACCCATTTTGCTCCCGCCACCGCTGCCTCCTTCTTACCCCTCTTTCATCATGTGGTGGTGCTACCGTTGGATGTTAGGCATGTTCTACTCTGAAGGAATGGGCAATGAGCTGATGAGGAGGAGGGTAATGGGGGGATGGGGGACTCTAAGAGACACAGGGTTCAAATGAGAAAGATGAGAGGAAAGTAAGATGAATAGATGAAGGCAAGAAGACTAAAGTTTGGTGGGGAAGGGGGAGGCAGGAGATGGAGCTATTCCCTTCGCTGTTTTAATCATTTACAGATAAAGCACTTTTATGGTGTCCTTCAACACGTTTTAAATCACATTTCATATTGTAACCCTTTCATTTTGACCCTCCTTGAAAAAAGTCCTCCATCCATTTTGATTAACCTCCCATCTATATTCCTAAAGTCTTTTCAGCTCTTCATAGTAATGGCCCTGTTGCTGAAAATGCATGAAATGTAAATGAGAAAGATGGCATTTTCTCACACGGCTCTACTTCTCATTAGCTCTTTCTATTGTGTTGCCTGCTCGGTAGAGTATTTTGTTATTAACCAACTAAATCTAAGTCTGTGTGGTTAGTTTTCCATTTGTCACACATCACTTAAGACAAGTACTTGATATATTTCATGTTTGGTCCTCATTTCAAAATAAAAAATGATTAAAGAGGGGCATCTTCTAAGAAACCGATCATACAAGAATGCAATATACCAGTGATGATGAAGGAAAAGACATGAGCAGGCATGTCTTAATTCCTTTATGTTGGCTAATAAGGCACTTTGTTATTGTATTATAATTGTAGTAGATGCTATATTGCTTTTTGCATAAAGGAGCAATAGATTAAACACTTGATAATAAAACAAATACTACATTTTATGTTTCTTAAAACCTTCTCATCAAGGTTATACAGTTGACTTGACTATTTCCATCCTAAAATGCACTTCTAACTAGTTTGTTGCCTGCCCTTGTGTTTCTTATTTTTTCTTCTTGCCCTTTTACCCCCCTTTCTATCATATTCTCATTTCAGCACCCAGTCCTTCTCTCTGCAGAGGTCACCATTAATATCCTATTCCTCGAGGGGATCCACGAATCAATAAGTCACACACACACAAAAGCAGAAAATCTAGAGGAATGCTACCAAACGACACTGACATATTCTTGGTTTTGTCACCATTCCTCAAAACCAATCCCTACACATTTTTTCTTTTTTTCTTGTTTGACTTCCTGCCCAAAACACCAGCGATTACTAATCATCCGGGCACACAACAGTTGCCAATAATCCTGGTGGCGACAATATTAGCCTGAGCTGATAACCTCAGTGCCATGTACAGCTGGTGCGTGTGAGCTCCACTGAGCAGAAAAAATGCTTTTCCAGCACAGTGGACAGCAACCACACAATCACTAGTTACTCATATGATGCGTGGGCCGTATACCATACCACTATATGTTATGAATCACATGTCTATTCGAAGTTCAGCCTAAACCTCAATCTGAACACTTCTAAACTGAGTTATTTTGTGAAGCAAATAGAAGTTGTAGTTCTATAAGAGAATGCATTATGCCTGTGATCACTGTGGAACTGCCTCTGTTTTTGTGTGTTTGTGCGTGGCCATGCTTCCCTTCATGCTGTTTGAAGCTGCTTGAAAACGCTTGCCTCCAGACACTCACCTGCTGTTGTTGACTTCACACCCAAACATATGAGTCTATCTTTCTCTTAAAATCCACTACTGCTTGCTTTTTTATTATTCTGGTCACTCTTTTCTCGCCTAAATCCTGTGGTCTCTGTCATGGTGTTGAGTGATTGATTCCTATTTCTCAATCTTATATTCACTTTGATAAGAAAGTATGCCAGCTGTGGTGTTATAAAGATGGATAGGCCTGAAAAATAGACAACAAATGTATTGTTAGTGTTAATGTTAATCAAATCTGTATTTCTTTATATATTTTCATAGAATTCAATTTTTTTTCCATGTCAAAAGCGCATCATACTGTCATCACAATTTTTAACAAACACACCACACAACTGTAATTAGCTGTAAAGGTGACACAAGTCGAAACTAAATGAAAAAGGCCTTTAGCTGTCTTCAGTCACAGCTAATTACGGGACTCAGAAAAATCAGCGGTTTGAGATAAGACATGGGGGACACACAGAGCAGATTTAAGTCTTCCCTGACCTTCTTGTTTATTGTTCGGTAGCTGTTACCAAAGAGACAAAATGACACAGTAAAGTGCTGACACAGGGTCTCTGTCTGTTTACAGAGGTGTCTGTGCATCAGACAGGGCGACAAAGTAAAGAAAAGACCTGATGGAAGCTGTTTCAGGGACCAAAAAAGGGTCAATGAATGGTTTCTGAGAAAATGTGACTCATGCAGTGACCTTAACTGGGACCTATTCTCTCCAACTCACAGTTGCATTAACATCTGATCTGAGTCTAAGTTTACTTCTTTGAAGAAAGGAAAGAAAGCGTATATAGAATAGGTGCCAGATTGTCACATAGCTCTGTTGCTTTTAGTTCAAAAATAATAAACCAAGTCTCATAATCTTGTGATAAACCCTACCAAGCCTTATCTCAACACACATCAATAAGAAAGATGAATAAATGTAGTTTTGACGAAGTGTTAACACACCACGACACTGAACTTTGAATAAAAAATGACTCATGTTCTTCAGTCTTTTCTAATGAATCTACTTTTTGTGCTGGCTTTTGTCACCAGCCTGCATCTATTTTCCTTCCTTTCCCATCATCACCCATTGTTTTCTTCAATCTGTTTTTTTTCTTTCTATTTCTATTCTTTTATTTCTTTTTTCCTCCGTAGTTGAAATATCGTTGCCTCAGGGACCAGGAGACAAAAATAACAACCATGAAGTTCCTCTAATGAAGTACTTTGTCGTCTGTGTGTGCGTTGTGCTGACATGACTCTCTCTTCTCCCAGGGTAACAATCAGTGAGAAGTTAGCTCTATTTGTTAGATTTGCTTTGTACAGTTTAATAAATAAGTGTGAATAAATATATGAATTATTGAGTAATGATATGAATTATGAATGGGGCAGAATTTCTATAGACAAGGCGCAATGAAATGATGAATAATCAAGTAGTTATTTAGCTGTGCTTGAATAATGATTTGTTTATTGGTAAATAAAAAGCAAATATTAGGCAGGTTACATTTTTAAAAGAATCGAAGGTATCATGTGCCTCGTCTCTTCATGAATGATTATGTGAGGCAATATGCTTAACATACAGAATATGACAGAGGGTCTCCAGATACTTGAGTTTTGCATATTTATCACCAGATTTCTATAAAGTGTAGTGCACAGTCAATGACAAGCCAGTTACATATTGGAGCTACTGAATGAAAAGGGCATAAGCCTGATGTTGTTGCATGCAGTATATAATTTATTACATAGTGAAAACGCACAAGGTTAAAAGTGGCTCATGAGTGTAATATAATTTTCTCTTTATACTCTTTTAATGACACAATCTTTATGAATTCTGTCTTAAACAAAGCTAAACTACGCTCGACATTATGAGGTGTTTAAATGTTCAGTATTAGTCAATCAATTTAAAAGCCCTTAATCAGTGCCTAGATCACTTTATCTTTGTGAAGCTGCTGTAAATGTTTTGGTAAATTGTGTCAAAGTCTTGCAGTGCATATATTAACATTATAACACCTCCTGCTTGCGCCCTTGTATTGACTGATTTCTACAACATTGTAAGTTTGCGTGCACATGCGTGCTCACTGTTGGAGATGGATGAGAGCAATTTCCATCGCACAGACACTCACCTAACCCTTTATCACTATAGTGTTCATTTTGTAAACACCACAGTACATGTAGATATCCCCCCGAGGTCTACTTTATCCTATATTTCAAATCATGATCAGATTGCATTAGTACATATGTGTTTTGTATGCAAAGTAAATGTGAATGTACAGAGATGGCTGCCACAAATGCATTCACACAGGGGCATGATGGTTCAAGGTCAAGACACAGAAATGTTTGCCATCCTGAGACTGACCTGTATATTAAGGCTACATTTTGTTTTTAGATTCCCTTTCAGATTAATTTAAAAAGTCTTTTCCCCACATTTCACCATTATGCAAATCCCCTGATTACAAATCTCTATGCTAATGGAATAGTTACATTCAGAGTCTCTGTTCTATGAAGGGCATGCACAGATGGCTCTAAGTGGGTGTGTAAATGTATACATAGATTATGGCATAAAGAAAAACACAAAGATAAACAAGATGTAGATTGCAGCACATTGTCTGTTTTGGTACATTCATGTATAAAGACAGAATACATAAAAACATCTCCCAGTGTAAAGGTCAAGTTAATTAGTTCAGTCAGTCATCATTTGAAATTCAAACTCATCTCTCAGTAGAAAGAAAAATGTGATGGCAATTGGAAATGAGCTGCTGATCTGTGGCTATTGTGGACGTCTCAGAGTCTGTAAAATGTTACTGATTTAGTGTTCCGTGGAGAATGGGAAAGCACAGTAAAACTTTATTTTGTGCTAAAGTTAATTTACATACAGTTTTAATGTATGTAAATTGGTTCAGTATCAACATCTGCCTCTGGTTTTAGACAGAGTTGGCTTCTTAAAAACACTGTGTATATTTTTGTGTATGCATTGGATTAAACACGAGCAGCACTCTGCCATAGATGAGTTATTTCCCAAAATGTAGACTGTAAACTGGTGCGGCTTTTTAAATATTTCTTTGTACAGTGTAGAAAGCTAAGAAATACCAGAAACAATCTTTTTTATTGCAGCAGGAAATAGCTTTGGCCAGTCCTTCACATTGATTTGTACAGATTTATTTGCTTCTTTAAATTTCTTAACGACAACCAAGATACACTGCAGTGGAAACCCAAGCCAGGGTTCAGAGTTCAGCTGCACAAAGCACTGTGCCATACCTCAGTGTAAAAGTGTATGAAACATTTTACCCCCTCTCCCCCTTTAAATTTTGACATCCAGCCTTTGTCGGTTTTAAACACAGCTTTAATGGTGATGGTGTCATTATCAGGATGCGTATTGATTAAACACTATCTGAGCTATAAAAGCTCCATTACCATCACACTGGGTTTGCTCAAAGCAGACAAGAGCACACACAAGAGTATAGCCACAATGTTGTTGGCCAGATTGTAATGTGTCATTCCTGAACACACCAACACACTGACACGCAAACAATGCACACACAAAACACACACAAAGCACACACAGATAATTGGATGAAGCATTTGGCCTCTAACCTGGGGGTCATCCTGTAGAGGGTGATAATTGTAGTTTTACAACCTCAGGGATTTGCTGATGTTGTGTATGTGCATGGAGTGTGTGTGTGTGTGGGGGGGGGGGGTCACACTCTCTCATGATATAATATACAGTAGAGTTGTATTATAGTGTGCAACATGAAAACACTCAATAAAAAATAAATAACTGCAAGTCTTTTTTGAAGCTCATTCTTTAATGCTGCTCTTCAGGCTTACTGCACAGCTACAGGGTAATAACTAGACTTGCTGTGAGTAACAATGGGGTAAAAATAAAACACCATGCATGTTTATTTTCTATTATTAAATCTATGTGAATTGTATGTTTACCCCTACAATGCAGCATAATATTCGAGAAGTCTTTACGCCTGCGCTAGTTGAAGATGCAAATGAGACATGCTCTGAACAATGTATTAAAGTGCTGTGTTGGCATTTTCACACTGCCACCGTATTTTACAATGCAGATACACAGCAGGCTTCCAAAACATTATCATTTCATTTGTGTGTGTGTGTGTGTGTGTGTTGCAGCGGTAGCTATACGCAGAGCTGCAAATTTAGCATTACAAATGTGGAGTTGTACCAGTCCTTCGAGACCTCTGCCAGCGTCGGGATAAGAAGTCAGAAGTTAGAAATGTCTCGAAGTTTGAAAAGTAATTGAAAAAAGGATCAGGTATAGCAGGAAATGAGCTCCTCCTCTCATATGGTCGAACATGGGAGAAGGAGCGGCAGTTTCCTGGCAACCGCAGAGTGCTAATATATAGGCCCCAAAACCATGTCCGAGCTCAGTATTTTTAAGCCATGGGTCTTGTTTTACATAGACCCCGTGGTGTAATCCCAGCGCACTTGTGACATCTCTGTTATGGCTGTGAAACTCTCCAGGGAGCTTCTCTCATGTCAGTCAAACATGCCTGCTGACTGAGAATATGCAGAAACCACTCAGGGAACAATTGGGAAAATGCTCAATCATTTCAATATATGCCAATATATTTCATTTTTTAATTCCCCTGAATGGATATTATCAGTGTCTATATGTGATCATAGGATGGCACTTCTGTGTAAAAAAAAAGGTAGATATGGTTGCATAAATGGCACAGAGGGAAACCCTTTCAAAGCTTACATGCGGCTACCACCAGAGAACAATACTTCCCCTGTGAACCAGCCTTTGATTTAAACTACACCTGAGCAGTCAAGCAGTAAAAAACAATTTCCTACAAAGAATACAACACTGAAAATGGTAAATGCTCTTTCTGTCTTCAGCCAACAGCCACTTCTAGTCTTGGCTTGTCCTCTGCCTTCTGCTTTAATTCACTCTTTAACATAACCTTTTACATTATCTTGGTGCAAGAGACAGAGACTAGCTGGATGTACTTAAATGGGATACAACTTCTTTCGACTTCTTCCTGTTTATTTATTTCATGGACCAATCTCTTGTCTCAGTTCTTGGTACTGATACTGAGTCACCAGTGGCCACGACTATGGTAAAAGGCTGTGCTGAATGTAATCTTTAAGGCAGTCACACAAATGCATTTTCACATAGCTGTAAAACAAATCCGGCTAAGCATCTTGATGTGAAAGTGTGAGGCACAGCCAGCAAATACATTCTGTAAGTGCAGTATGTCTATTTTGTATGCATGCCTATGGTCTGGAATGACATTGTAAACTGTGTTAGTGCAGCAGCTTATGAGCTCGGGCTGAGAATGTGCCAGCTTGACAAAAAACATATGTCAACTTTTTATTTCTCATTTCTTTTGAAAGTGATTTGATATCAGCAAAGAAATGATTCATTTGTTTCAAGGGCCAATCTCGTGTTTGATTACATACAACCCGGGGCCTTATGTGTTTGTATAGCTATGGGAATAACACGTCTGTGAGCATGGGTTCTGTTGCCTTAAGGAAATACACAGATGTAGGCTATATATAGCACATAGAGCATAATGCATTTGTGTTCTGTTGTCTAACATCAGACTTGAAACACTGTATGTACAGTATATAGGTGGAGATAATACACAAAATGTCACTGAAAACATTAGACTGTGGCAGTGTTCCAGTCTGAGGGGTTGGACAATGTGGATTACATTTTAAAACACTTTTCTGTAGTGTTTAGGGGTTACTCTTGATTTAGGGAAAGAAGTAAACATTGCTAACATTTTCTCATATTCCTTTGTTTTTCCTGAAAGAATACACTCTATTCTATGGCACTTTCTAAAGCATGTGATCTTTGTGTTAAATACTACTCAGTGTTCTGGTCAGTTTTTTACTCTTCAACACAAATGCTCGATTTCACATTAACTAATTTAACATCTTAACTAAGTTTGAAACAGTTTTGCTTTGTTTATGCTCTGTTCCGTCTTTTTCTTTTCTGTCTGTCGCGCAACCTTCCAGTTGCAGTCGTTCTTCTCTTATCATCATCCTCTCTGCTTCACCACTTCTTCCTTCCATCCTCCTAAAGTGGTTTTCTTTTTACGCTTGCTTAAACACAGACATGTTGGACTTTTTGAGTGTGTGTGTATATGTTATAGGTATATGTGTAGTCTTGGACAGGAGCAGAAGTAAAAAGTGTCAAATCAGGGAAAAAGTTTGGACCATTTTATGTATTACTAACTAGACCATAAAAGTTCATACATATATATAAAATTTCCTGTCTGTGTAGCTGTAGATGCGTGGAGGAACACATCAGAATAATATGTTATACTGCTCTGTCAGCTGCCAGTCTGGCAGTTTTATTTTGTGTTCCTTGCTCTGTGCAATAATCTCCATGGCTGTGCCAAGCTATCAAATTATTATATCGAATTTTTTTCCCATGGTCTTCTGAAAAGCCCAGTCAAAACTCTGTTAACCCGAAGCAGGTAACTTCTTCTTTTTTTCTTACAAGAAATAAGACAGTAACAAACAAGTGTTACAAATTACAATTATATGTAATTGGTTTTATTTCATCTGTTAAAATGAAAAATATTTCCGAATTTAATTTTCTTCATGATGCCTGTAACCCAAAACTGTTTCTCCTCTTTTAACACTGCAGTCTCCAAATTTGACTAAAATTAAACCTTTTTACCTCACAATTCCAAAAAAATCCAAATTTAGTTTGAACACTTATACATTCACCACAGTGGCTTGATGTTAAAAAGGTCTAAAAAATCAGACACATCTACCATCTAGTGCTTGAATAGAGTTAAAATATGCAATTTTGGACTCTTATATAGTATTATTTTGTTACTTTTTCCTCTTTGTTTGATATTTTTAAGCTGACAACATTTATACTGTTACAGAGTACACAGATTAATGTAATCTACCTAAAATGTAATTTACCAAAAACCTTTAAAACTCCTCCTACTGTGTGCTCCAATGTGTGCTAGTTATTAGAAAATCACAGAGTAAAAACGTGTTCAAAGGTCCACATTAGTAATAATTACAATATCTTTTAGTTTGGAGCACGGGTGTGAAGTGATGATGATTATCCACATTGTCTCTTTGTATATTCTTTGTCTGCGTTTAAATGCTCTTCTGTGGGTAGATAAAAGTATCATGATATGGTCATAAATACTTGATCAAAGTATTTATAGTGTACACCACCCACTGACAGATGTAGATATTTAAGTGTGTCTGATGGCTTTTGTAGTGTTTCCCAGATTGACAGTAATTGAACCGTTTCCAGGAACATGAAAGACACGAAGCATCTAGTAACAAATTTTTTTTGAAGCGACTTGACAGGAAAAAGCAAACCAGTCCTATGCTACCGATGTGCCATGACAGGACCTCCTGCTTTGTACCGTACCAGACCCCCAGCCATTCACTTAGAAATTCACAAATGTCACTGGAATCAATTGATCTGCCCCCCCTCTGTGAATAGTTAATGTCAGCACAGATATTCACAGTGACGTCCTGTGCAGTCGAGTGGAGCTCACTGTGTGAATGCAGGTTAGTTTACTCAGACCAGCCTTTCAAACTACTTTATCAACACATCATCAGATTGAATATGTTTCCTTTTCCTTTCCAGAGCAGAGCAGTCTTGCTTGACACTATACGACGTTTGGAAGATGGAATATTTTAGATTTTTTTCCCCTATTTTTCTCCGGGCGGACTGCTCATCAAACCGTGTTTCAGTGTTCCACCTCCGCTGCTACTCATCAGTCTCACATTCAAGTTTCATCTAAATCCAATCACTTGAAATATTGAGAGTGACAAACAATTGCTTGAGTGAATCAATACAGACACCATGCTCTGAAATCTTTGTGCAGTAATAATGTGATCTCTGTGTGGTGTATAAACACATCTAAATGTCATATCATAAATTCTCCATTAAACACCTGCTGTTAAAAAGTAATGCATTATTACTTCAGAGCAAGCTTATTTGAGTTAATGATATGGTATATTTATTTTACCTAAGATGAAAAATGTTAGCCTTGTGCCCTTTTCTGTCCTTTTTCAGTTTAGTCACTTCACTATTGACTAAAATTAATTCATTGCAGTGGTAGTAAATAATCAAGTAAACTGTGCAAGGAGCCCCTGTCCTTTATGGAAAATGGTGATCGCCATGGTTACTGATGGCCATTATGTACCAGCCTAGACTCCTATGCGTTGAACAAATGTGCTCTAATGCTTTGAATGTTACTCATAAAACCAAATACTCTGGGAGTTCATTAAAGCACAAGTTCTTGTTATTTATTTATTATTTTTTTGCTTCTTTTCATTTCAATTTAAAGATAATACATACAGTAATGTCCATGGAAACATCGTGCTTTTTCTTAATGCACATAGACTGGGTGACATTTACCTATTGATTCACAAAAACACACATTCACAGTACATTAGAAGAAATTGTGTTCAGTTTGTAGCTGTAAGATACTGTGATGCAGTCAGTGAAGTACCCACGCTACCTTCCAAGTCACTTCCACCATACTGTAAGATTCAGATACTATTGTATACTCAACTGGGATAACAACTAACCAAACCCAGCTTTCTTTTAAGAGAAAGTCAAAATGTGCTTTGAAAATAATTGCAGTTGACTAGAATTCATTCAAAAATAATGACCAGACTGGCTGGAAACAATTAGAGGGATTGACTGAATACTATTTTGTTGCTGAAATCTTGAAAGCCATGCTTGCATATACATTTGCACTGTACTGTTGGTGTGTATGTGTTAGTATTAGGGATTCAGCATGCGTCTGCCAGCTAGCTCTGCAGATGTGGATGTTCTGCTAAATTGATTCTCATCCCTCAAGAGGCACGGCGTGTGTGTGTGTGTTGGTGTGTGTTAGTGTGACAGAGAGATATCTGCCCAGCTCAATGCCCTACCACTGTTTGTTTAAATTTCCTCTACAATCTGTCACCTCCCTCATGCTCCTTTCAAAAAACATTTCTCATGCTCTGTGTGCACTGCCACACCTATCATCCTCAGTGCCACTAACCTGTAATGACTCACTATTAATAAGGTGAGACCTGTAGGGGACCCAAAAACCTCAGAACAACAAAGACCTATACACAGAAAATGACAATGTCTCCCCTGACTGTTTTTAGTGCAGCATAGATTCTCTAGTCTGTACATCTAGAGCTAGACAAATGCAGACTTTAGCTGACATTATATTTTTGCGTGTGACTGAATAACAGTGGAATGGAAACACTTAACTGTTACTCAAACTTGATCTATTGTAATTTGTGCAACATCTTGCCATATGAGATGAGTATCTGTCTCCATATTTTAATGCAGGCTTTATGGCAGACATGATGGATGTCCACGAGCACAGCTGAATAACAATGGACAAATGTGTGTGAAATGAATAGAGGCTGAATGCATTGGTGTCAGGAGATTTTACCACAGATTCAGTTGTGTGTAATATGTTTCCCCCTGTCAGCTTTGTGGTGCATTATTTGAGTGAAATCCCCCATTTCCCATGAGGCCCGGCTCTAATGGTGTTTATTACAAGTGCAGATTCAAATGAAATCATTGCAGTGAGTCTCGGTTGTGGGGTGAATTTGTGCTGGATGGAAAACATCTGTCTGCAACGCCCTTTAAATCTCCACATCCATCTTTGTGCACATCCATCCCCGTCCTCTTTATGTGACAGTGGAATACTGATCTCTCTCCGGTTACAATTATTTATCTACATTCAGACATATTCACACAAATACACTTGTTTACCAGCAGCTGGACTGTCTCAATTATTGACACACCTTCATTTTTACTTGTTTTTTCCCAATTTTCCCCAAAAGCTTGAGCTCTTTTAGTGTCTTTTGCAGGCCACACTGAAGCTAGCTTTTTTTTAGGTTTTGGCTTTGGACTGGACAATGTCTTTTTTCACATTCATATTACATCTAACGAATAACTTTTAATATAACATGTGACTTGTCTACGTAATGTGTCAGAAGTAATATAAACGTTTAAAGTCTAGCTGCTACCTTACCATGATTATATGTAAAAATGTTCAAAACCAATAATTAAGAGTATTGTTTCCTGTCTTTCAGGTGACGTGCAATTGTTTTACCATCAGTGACGGAGAGCTGCAAGAGATTGGAGTTGGCCTGTATCCCAGGTAACACTCTCATCCACAGGCACATTTAAGGCATCTGAAGAACCCAAACATCAAAAAAGCCTCATTAATTTCAATCACACTCATAGTTTTTGTTGGATGTAAAAATGATTAAAGTTTCTAGTTTGCTATAAAAACACCACATTTAAATATAGCTGTGGAGATACCTAACATATCAGTGCAGCCCCGACAACCCCACCTTCTCCTAATGTTCACTTTCAAAGCCAGATGCACTCCACTCAATGTTGTCTTGACAGTTCTTTGAAGTGTGAGGGAGAAGTGAGGAAAAAGCAGAAGGAAATTTTGTTGTGAGGCGAAAAGTTGAAAATGAATCTTGACAGGATATTATAATGCTGTTTGGGGAGAAGAACACATGGAGGAGTCTGGGGTTTGACTCCATCTGAAATGCAGTTCTTGTCTGTAGTGAGTGGATATGTAGGAATGAAGCGGGGCAGGTGCTCCGTTTGGTAATCCCTGTATTGAGACCTGGCTGAACGGGGCTGGGATTTGGGCCTGATGGTGCACATGATGGTGTTCACATGAACACACACACTTCATTTATCAGCACCATTTTATTTGAGATGGGGCAATATAATGGTAAAGTCACTTTTAAAGTATTTCAGTTTACGAGTGCCTTTTGTGTCATAAATCATCCATTAATAATGACCTGTCCTTGGGATGGTCGAGGGTGATTCATATTTTAGGTTGCCTAGCAACCATGGGCTTGCCAAGAAACAGGGGATTGCTTTAGTGAGGGTCTACTCTTTCTTCCATTGACTCAATATCCTACAGTATATTATACTCCCTGCCAACAACTCCACTTTTCTTTTCATTGTGTCTGTAATGGATCCTTGGAGCAATTTTTCCATTAAACAGTTAATTATTTGATTAGATTAAGAAAAAAACACTTTTTACCTTGTGTAGCTATATTATACAATATTATACTTTTATATTAAACCTTCAAAACAGCATTGTCTGTGTGCATTTACCAAACACGATGGGCTCTTCTGACAGTAGGCAAGGCAAGGCAAGTTTATTTAAACAACAACAATTCCACACAAGGCTTTCCAGAGCTTTTGAGTAAAAAAAAATAAAATTATAAAATAAATTAAATAATTAAAAAAAAAAAATTAAAAAAAATTAAAAAAAGAGAGAGTAAAAATTTTTTTCTTTTCTTTTCCCCCAACCCAAAAAAACCTTTTTTTTTTTTTTTCCCCTTTTCGGGGTTTTTCCCCCCCCCCCCCCCCCCCCCCCGATTTTTTTTCCCCAAATTTGGAAGAAAAACGCGGTTGTTTCCCCCCCCCCCTCCCCCCCCCCTCTTGAAAGTAATAGCCAGGTTATATGAATGCAACATATTAGCCATATTAGTCCTTTAAGACCTAGATGGTTAAGAACCTTGCTGGAAACATCTTCAACATAATTTGGCAAATTAGTGTTTGTTCACACAGTGATATTGTACTACATCCATGTCCGGTTGCATGATTAGAGCTTCAAAGACTAGTGACATTGTGATAAAAAATAAGGGTTCAGACAAAAGGAAAGAGGATGCTCCCATATCATATGGATCTCTGACTGTGTTTGCCACAGTTCTCAGCAACAGTTAGTTTAAGGTAGTGTGAGGTGATTTTGGTAATGTGGGCTGCAATTGAGTTAATTAATCTAATTAGTATGCTAATGAGCTGCTCTGTCAGATAAAAGCATCGTTCAGAGGTTTGATTTCTACTTGATATTCAACCTGCACCTATCTGCTGTAGAACAAAGGCAGGAGGTTGGTGATGATGAACACACTCTGTCACTATCTGCTGCATCCATTGTTTGGCTCTATCAATATGATACATTAAAATATGATAAATGATAGCCGTGAGAGTGAGAGAATGAGAGTGGCTGATAACACACAAATCTACTAAGGATTGTGTGCACTTACACACAGTGTCTTTTTGTAAACACTGGGGTCCTTTTATTTTCTTTTTTTACACTAACATTAGCGTAGTAGTAATTATAAACTGAAGTCATGAAGAAGCTCAGTAAAAATTCTCCATTGCTACATTGCCACATCTCGTCCGTGTACATAAGAGCTAAAAATATGAGTGTGTGGCCATGATTAGTGTCTTCTAGGCTGTTTAGGAAATAGGACACAACAAATAAGCCACAAGCCTTAGTTTTGACTCAGTCAAGTCCCTGCTGTGTCCTGATTTGTGTCGGATTTTACTGAAGGAAATGAGGAGTGACATCTAGGATGGCAGGAGATCTGTTCTCATTTTGTCAAACTGTACAGACAAATATCTGTTTTTGTGTGTATGTTTACCTTATTCCCAGAGTCCTAGTTTGTCTGAGCATCCAGCCTGAACATTGGTACAGGATCTCATCGCCCCATGTTTAACCCTTCGACAGCTCAATGGATAAGTGATAAAGATGCCTAGAAACACAGCTGTCACTCTTGTGGAGCGGCTGGGTGGATGGGAATCTTAAGGGATCTTCTGCAGGGATTTCTTTTCACGTGTGTTTTCTTTCCTTCTAGAAGTATGTTGGTGCCAATTACCATTTCTGTCAACTGTGGTCTGTGTAAAAACCCAGAGGAGTTGGACACGTGGCAGTAGTTGGTTTAGTTGAAAGATGTGGTTGCTGAATTTTTTAACTTTATTGAGAGACAAGCAGATTCATTCTTTATCATGTACCTGTCTTCCTCTTCACTTTGATCTGTTGCAGCCTGAATGTACTGTAAACAATAAGGAATATAAAATAGTGTTTGTTTGTAAGGAATGGAAGCATGTCCCAGCAAGGTTATTAGTTTGGTGTTTTTTTTCTGCTGCTGTTTTTCTGGTTTCCACTGGTTCTTTAAATATTGTGTTTTTTGTTTTTAAGATTTAGGAAGCACTTGAACTTGAGATGAATTGCTCAAAAGTAAATAGGTTTCATTTTGAAGTGTTTTCTCTCTTGGTCGGACCCTCTGGCTCCATCTCACCCTTTTCCTTTTCCTAGTTTATCTTTGTTAAACCATGACTGTGGGCCGAACTGTGTGATGGTGTTTGAGGGAACCAAACTTCAGCTCAGAGCTGTAAGGGACATCAATCCTGGCGATGAGGTACTCTTTGAGACTTAACATTACTCAACATTAATTGCATACAAACACAGATGTAACAGGTTTTTTTTTAATCATAGGAACTAAAGTGATATGTTCTACTTTTCATATCAAATTTTACTGAAAGACAATATTGGTCTTTTATGACACCACCATCTTGGATTTAAATATATATATGTGATAATGGCTTAAATAATGCATTAATAATCATACATTTCTTATGTTTAGTTAACTGTAAGTTACATTGACCCGTTGGCACTGACTGAAGAGCGTCGTAAACAACTCGAAGAGCAGTACAATTTCACCTGCCACTGCCAGAGATGTGACTCTAGAGACACAGTAAGTCCTTCACACATCAACACCTGGAAGATAACCCTTAGATTATAGTGGAGTCTGCCCTCTGACCACATAAAGTCACTCAGATATTCATGCTTTTCCATTTGTCTTGCATCAAACACAGCAAAACACCCAATGATTACTTGAACTAAGTATGTTCTACACACTGGCAGGTGCATTAGTGAACGCTTAGACTCCCCCTGGTATTTAGTAATACTTTTATGTGGCTCTTTGGGGAAATATTGAGATTTCTTTACAAATAAAATTAAGACATTTTATTGTACAAGCCACATACTCACAGATAGGAATAAATTTAGCTCAGAAAGAGCAGATGCTATAGAAAACTGAAAGAGTTATTTAGGTCAGTACACAAACAAAATAAATCTTGTCTTTAAATTGCAGTTTGAGCTAGACACACAGAACAGAGATATCCATGTGTAAATGTCAGAGAACTTGTACATGTGCAATTGTGTTTAGGTCCTAGAATGACTTCTTTCCCCACTGTAGACCGCAATAGCTTTCTACTTTTTCTTGGAAGTTGGAATGGTGGATTTCACATGACTTTACTCACACCAATACACACAGACCATGTCGCTGACTTAGACAGTGAACCAGAGCATTACATGTTACACTTTAACCTTTTCCATTCTTTGCTCCTCTGCTTTTCTCGCACCGTGGCCCTTATCTGCTGCTGGCCTCCACTTCCTGTGTGTCACTCTGTCACGCTCCACCTCTCAACAATCCCCACCTTCTCCCTCAGTCCCACCATCTACTGAAAAATGAGCAATATTATCTTGTCTTTCTGCTGCCGTTTATTTCTCCATCCATCTTAATCCACTCTGTCTCTTGTGCTCTGTATGACACTTTTGTCTCACTCGGCTTCAACAGCTGCACTTAAAATCTGTGTGTGTATTTGTGTCGAGGCAAGAGGAGCACTTAGTGGATCCTCCAGAACAATAGCTTTTGATTTGTTTGAGCTTTGTTCAGGACAGATCCACATTTGTTTTCTCTCGCTTTGATTTTTGAAGTAATGGTGGCAGGCTGTGACAGGTTACAGGGTTAGGATTATGACCACACGTTGTCATAGTGACAGGAACATACCTGTCAGGTGCATTGTGGGCAGGCCTATGCTAAGCTTTTTGTTTTCGGACCCTTATAGAATAGAGTTATTAGCGTTGTGCAAAATGTATGATAAGCGTCAGCACATTTTACACTGTTATCAACGGATGTGCTGACATTACTGAATTTGTTTACTGTATGAGCATGTTGTCTTAAATCTACCTCTTGTGTGTGGGTAATAAGGTTGCAATAATCTCTTTTTTGTACAGGATGCACTCATAGTGTCTGGTGAAGAAACTACATGGCGTCTGCTAAAAGATGCTCTGCCCAGACTGGATGGATTAAAGGCAGATTTTAGTATCCTTTGAAAATACTTTCACTGCACATCACTTTAGGTCTATGTCTGCTTTATACAGAAACAAAAGGGAGTCCAGAGTTGCAAAAGACTACCTTGAACCCAAAAGTCTTGTCTACTACGGTTCCTTATGTAATGTTCCAGATTGGCAGGAGCTACTAGACAGCTGCAAACATCTATTGTCAACAGAAGGTCACACTGTCCCTGATGAAAATCTGTACAAACTCAAAATTACAGATGCTGCTTTAGATGCCTGCATTCAGCTCGGACGCTGGGAAGAAGCTCTAGGATTTGGACTGAAGACACTTCCAGTTTACAGGTACACAAGTACATACATGTAGTTCATTAAGAACAGTTCAACGGGAACAGTTTCTGCCGACAGATGCTGTGAGTTTGGGTTGTCCTCTAACAAATGAGAAACAAGTCCAGAGTGTGGGGTTATATATCCGGAGTGCATCTGAAGTTCAGAGCTGTCTTCACTAATGTTGATGCATACCTCAGAGTTTTAACTTCAAAGATATTGTTTGGAAACTGACAGATGGTGTGATTTTTAGTGTTTTACAGTAGAATATTATTTAAAGACACACTGAAGGAGTCTCTCATTTGCATTTCATACCAAGGCCACCGAATTTGTTGGAAGTAAAATGCTTCTTAAAACAGTTCTGTGCCCAATGCCAAGACCTTTATGATCCACTATACTCCAGCTTTGTGTCTAAACAACAATCCAACAGACTAACTACCACCACCACATTTGTGAAACTGATATACACTGCAAACCAAAGTCAAACAGGTTAATGTCTGCATATATTCAGATGAAGAACTGGCATCTGTCTGACAGCTACAGTCAACTAGAGTCATACCCTACACATAAAATACAAAATACACCAAGATGGCACCAGCAATCATCCGTTATTAGAAAGAAATAGAAGAAGAGTTTTTGTTAGCGAATGTAGGAACTGGTCTGACAATAGGCCACAATGTGTTTCAGTGGTGTAAAGCTGAAGTAAAGCCAGTAGGCTTTAGGAGAACAGCAGTGTCAGGAAAAAGACAAAGGACAGGCTGTGTGGTGTGATCGCTGATCAACCTGACAAAGGATTAGACTGAACTGTATGAGAAGAAAGAGAAAAACAAAAGAGGAAAAAAATATTAGAGATTGTGGTGAGTAAAAAGTGGAAGCAGTCTCTGTATCAAAAGAGGGGAACTGGTTTGAAGAATGCAGGCACCAACAGACTGGGAAAAAGGGGGCAGCACTAAAATGATATTGAGAGCATTGAGGAGCAAGAGGAGCTCAGATAAGAGTGGGAGGAGGATCGTTCATATTCATCTATCTTCCTCTGGGCTCTTCAGATACGCAGCAGAGAAAAGAGATCGCTGCAGGAGCTCTGTTCCTCAGCCTTTCTGCTGTCCTTTCCTCATTCTGTATTCCTTTCTTCTCCCACTCTCTGACGGTTATTTTTCAGTCTTCATGCAGTTTGTGATGCATTAGTGTGGCTTTTTTGCCGGCGCTCATACCTGCTGCAGGCTCTACACACCAGGCTTATTGAGTATATCCGTGCTGAACATATTTCATCGCTCACATACATTCATGAATACAGGAGTGCTTTCACGCTTATAAAAACATGCAGAAAGAGGTGTCTGAGAATATGTCTGAACACAGAATTCATGCTCTCATTCTCATACATATTTTTGTGCTGATTTCTGTGGAGACATGTTAAAAGGAATATGTGGCATCTCTGTTAAGTTTCAACAGGAGAAGTCATTGTTTAATGGAAATTCCTTCATTTTCGTCCAACAGACTTATTGTCCAGCAGTGTCTCAGAGCATGGACTAAGTGAAATATAATCATGAACAGTTGGATTTCACTGGTGCCCAATGTTATACTCTAGATTTAATTCTCCTGGAGATTTACCCCTAATTCTCCTTTTTTTCTTTATTCATCAGTTAATCCATACTTCCTTTTTACAGAAGCAGCAGACCATGGATATGTTGTACTAAACAAGTGCCTCATTAGTCTCACTACATTTGCTTGGAAATGTTACACTTTTCCACTACTATTAATTTATCCTTGTTGCCCTCACAAGTGCTTGTAGCCAAGAGCAACTGTTTTGTAATTTTTTTCTCTGGGTAAAAGAATTCAGGAGACAGCACATTCATGAAATTATAGTGATTGCATTGTGGTTCTTTATGCAAAGCTGAAATATAATTAGGATGGGTTCTGTGTGTTTGGGTTATGGCTGTTTAAATCAGAAGCGTGCTAATTAAATCAATATTGTAGCGTATTATTCATGTAGGGCTTATGTTGTTGGTTTGAGTCTCTAAGCATCCTATTAGACGTCTGGAACCTCGGACCACTCATATAATTAGTAGGATCTCTGTTAGAAGTTGATACAAGGTATAAACAAATAGCCTATTAGCATTGGGAGAGAAAATCTGTTTGAAAGCACTTCTAGTTTAGTCGGGCTGGGGCTTCTAGAGGTTAATTAACTTTGACTTAAATTCATTTTGAAACAAAAGGGAAGAACTTTTAAACACTGTGTTGAGTCTGTGAATACACAATTAAGATAATTGCTGTGTTAACAGGGTGAAATGTAGTTTTTGTTTATATTTAACTTAAGTGAGAGCTTTTAAAACCCTCTACCTCTGTTTACTTTGTTTTAAAATGTAAAATCTTGCAATTACTCCAGCTTCTGAAAGGTGAAGTGGCTTCACCTCGACCTTATTGTAATGAGCACATTTGAATATGTATGTGGCTGTTCACGCCTCTCAATGTCTCTGTGTTTGTACGCAGCTCTTTTGTCTTGAGTGTCATAATTGAAAAAAATGGGTGATTGGACATGGATCCTGTGACTCAGTGTGCTGCCTCAGCAGGCATTTTATTGCTGTCTTGTATTGGTGATATTAGTTATGATATGGTCTATAAATTATATGGTTATCAGCATAAAATGCTGAGAATGTTAGTGAGCAAATGTGCCACATCATGAGGACATCCATTTATCTGGCCATACTCTCATCTGGGGACAAAAAACCATTGTGGGGGTGGTTTATAAACCCTGTAGGGTTATCGTTACTGCTTCAGTACAGTGTAAATGGAAGCAATGTAAAAAAAAAACAAGGGCCCAAACACTGGAGGTGTTTGTATATTTGAGTAATTCTGTCAACAACAGTTTAGTACTTTTTACATTGACTTTGGCTGAACATTCTCAGGGTTCCTAACAATGATTGTAAATTTTCAGTAAAAATGAGAGAAAGGTCTAAAAAATGAGACATGACCGTGTTTTTGTGTCTTATTTCACAGACTATACTTTTCTGATCCCCATCCTGTCTTTGGTGTCCAGTTAATGAGAGTTGGAAAGCTGCAGCATTACCTTGAGCACATCACTGATGCTTTGGACACTTTTAAACAGGTACAAAATTAGAACTAAAATACAAGAAGAAAAACAATACATTCATTAAACCATAAAAAACTAATGTAAGTAACTGTGATCATTATTCCTTTTTCAGGCTTATGAAATCCTAAAAGTAACCCATGGAGACACTCATCCCTTGGCTTCAGATCTAAGAATGAAGATGGAGGAGTGTCAATGTGAAATAGATCAACAATTGCCCCACTGCACCTGAAACATAGCAACCAAAACAATCAGGGACATATTTTGTTGTTACCTTATTACAATGAAGTTATTTTAATAAACCTGTTTATACTTAATCCAGCTGTTTAACAAGTTATTTCACAGCGAGCCTAATCCCAGGCCACATGCTAAAAATGTGCCTTTAGTAGGTTTTTAGGCATTAGTTATTATGTAGTGTGTGTGGCAGGGCAGGGAGACAGAGAGAGGCCAATGTCTGCTGTGTGTAATCTGCACATACCATCTAGATGACTGATGTCGTGCCTGTAGTGTCACTGTGTGCTCAAATGCCGTTATGTTTTCTTTGTTAAGTCAACTTCTCAAAACATCCATCTTTGCCCTATACATATCCATCACACACACTTCCCACGGTAATCCCTGCTTCGCGCTGCTCCTCTGTCGATATGCGACTTCCATTTTAAGCAGCGAGTGGCTCTGTGATGGTATGCACTTCTGTGAGTTAGCCACATTCTCACAACTTCCCACGATAATCCTAAAGAGTTGTCCCGTCGGCAAACAGATGACACCATTTCCTCCTCTGAGTGCTCATGTGTGCCTCTGGGAGTTACGGAAGGATTAGAGTGATATTATGTTGGCTTTTGGGTCGCAAATAATAGGGGTCACTTCCCTGACAAATTTGGCTCTCTGCAGCAGACCTCAAATCCTTCACCTGGATTTGTCAAGACACAGTATGAATTTCAATTTACTCCAAAAACTGAACTTAGGTTAAAAGTTCTTTTCTCTACAAAATGCTCTCTTGATGCTTTATACCACCAAAAATATTACTTAAGTGAAAGTGTTAGTACTTGTTTTTGAATGCATTTTAAAGTATAAAAGTATTTGACTCAGCCTCAACAAATAATCGAAATAAAATAGATTTAAAAAAAAAATGTTGTTTGGATAATAATTAAGAGGGATTAAAAACTCTACTACTAAATACCTGTGTCCGTTTAATAGTTTTACAGATCAGAGAGAGATGCTGCCTTTAAGTGTGCTCTGTAAAAATCAGCGCTGTAGGTTTAGGTAAAGAGTTATTAGGACTTTAACATTTCTTTTAAGGTGTTGCACATTTACAACAATTTACTAATGCAATTTTACTTGTACTTGTAAAGACAATGTTAAAATGTAGTGAAGTAGAAAGCACAGATGTTCATGCATTCATCTTCAACCGCTTGGTCCCCTAGATATCTGCCCTTAAATGTAGTGGAGTAAAAGTCAAAGTACTTAAGTAAAGTACAGATACTTGAAAACTTTACTGTAGTATTAATACAGTTCTGGAGTATTTGTTACATTACTCCACTTTTGTAAAAACATTAATATTGTGCCCTTATGTTAATCCTGCAGGTTGGCCTTTTCTGTGTACATTGATATCATTTACTTATTTTACTATTAATCACCTCCAAAGCTTGAATTATAGGTTAGTCAAGGTAAGTCGTCTTGAGGTGTTGTTGTTTTGGATTAATGCTAGTGGATATACTTTCATACACAGAACTACTTTTGGTGGATTTGCTGACATGTGTAAAAGCTCAGTGTAATCAATGTGCTATTGAATGTTCATTGGGTCTGAATGGTCTTTGGAAGAGTGTGTCCTGCTTCTTCAATGCTGCTCAATCTACTTTCATTACTCACTTGGTTGGCTCTGTTGCTTTTTGTCAATGGCCTTCTCCCGTCCCCCTCTTCCACCTCATCACGTCCATCAAATGAGATTTACCATCACTTACCCATAACCCCCTGTCTCTCTTGCCTCTGTCAACCATTTTCTGTCTCCATCGGGTTTTTTTTTAAATAAATTACATGCACTGCAGGCAGCCAATAGCCTTTTCCAGTCCAGCCTTTACACAAGACATTTTTAATTTTCACTTGTATTTCGAAAAACCTCACCTCACTCTCGTTCTCATCTGAACCTGGAATATGACTCATTTTTCTTTGTCACTCTTTCTTTGGCCTTTTTTCTGCATAAAGGAGCAATCAGTAACGGGTCGTGCAGTCATTATAACATAATAGGATCCATATCTGTCATTAACCTCGAGTAAATTAATGTTTCATTTTGAAATCGACAAATATGTAGCAAATTAATGTTCTCTTTTGCGTGTAAAAATAACTCCTGATGGCAAATTTAAGTGATTTTTTCAGTTCAGACAAATGGAGGGCTTTAAGGGATTGTCTTTTCTTCCTTTTTGTCTGTATAGCTTTCATTCACCGAGCTGCTGAGATAGATAATATCCCAGGCATCATTTCTCTTCCATTATGTCTACCAGGAGATATCAAGTATTACCAAATATGCCCAACCGAAACAGACAAAGGGAAATCACTTAAAACACCATCTTTTTCATTTTGTTTTCAATTCAAAAAAGCAATAATGCTATCTACAGTTTTTAAATGGACTCAGATTGCATTGAATCAATCTTTTGCCGACAGAATGAACTCTTTGAATGTTGACAAAACACAGAGATTTTGTTCTTATTACTTTTTTATAGTATACTTCATCTCTTTTCCGCCAATAACTGATGCTCTTATTGTTCTGTCTTTAGTCCCACTCCCTTTTTTACCGAATGTATTTCCCCTCTCTCCCGTCACAATTCCCTCCACTCTCCACTCTTCTCAGCTCCTGGTTTTGGTGGAGTGCGTGGGTGATCAAAGCGCACTCACAGGGCATAGTGTCACACAGAGAGCTGCCTACGGCGAGAACAGGTCGACCAAGCTTCACATGAGATTTAGCACAAAGGAGAGGCGCTGTTGGAAACTCGTATCAAACTGAAAGATAAATAAAAAAAGAGAGGGTCTAATAGGTGTAGTGTTGCAGTGTTGTGCTGTTTCCCTGGTGGTTTTTAAGAAAGAACTGTGTCAATCCCAGAGGAATCCAGGAGAGAGCTTGTCACATTATGTATTACTAGGGAAAGTCAGCTAAGAAAGGCTACAGGGAGAGTCTTCTGTGATTCTGGGGTGCGGCTTTAATTTGATGATTGTTCCCAAAACTTTACAAAGTGGAAATGTATCTTTATCACCTTTACATTACGTCTTACCAGAGCATGTGAAATGAGAGATTTAATAAGTAAACTATGAATGCATCAGCCCCTCTGCAGACAGTGTGTTTTATTGGGACTTGAAGCCATGCCAGTCCCAGAATGAACGTCTGGTGTGTGCATCTGTCGGTTTTTGTACTGAAAAGATGAAGACTCGCATGTCAACTCTTCCAATACATTCCTTTATTTACATCCCTCCATCTGCTCTTCCATCGGCACAATGTGTCGGGCCACATTTTCAAAAACTGTAAATCAGTACGGTGGTCTTAAATTGCAGAAGCTGCATGTTTACTTACTGTATCCCCCGAATAAACGTATAATAACAATGGGTCATTCTGAACAGCACTGACGTTACCAGTTTGTTAACGCTACAGACAAAAGTGATACAGAAAATGTGGCTGAAAACTAACACTGACACAAAACATTTTCTAGACGTTTAACATGCTATGTGTAGGTCTATAATTATCCATAAAAACAGACAGTATACAACCACATTTAGCTATGCATTGAAATCTTATTTTCATGTATTTGACACAAGTTATATTCAAAGCACAGACAAGATAGAGACCAATTTAACACTGGTTGTTTTTGTTATGTCATAAATCAACACCTTTGGAGTTTAGAGATATTGCTTGGTTAATAAAGTGCTACCACAGCAGACTTGGCAGTGAAATATAAGACAGAACCCACACATAGCATCTTAAATCTGCAAACATGTATCAACTGTTCAGTCAGCCCGAGGTTAGGCTTCCTAAAACATCCACTTCATACAGTATTTAACTCCTCATGACAGCCTTTGATGTGAATGTTTTAAGAACATCATTCAAATCCCTCAAATCAAACAATGGAGCAAATCAAATCAACCCAAAGTATTGAAAATAAAGATGAGCATATTACATCATATGATATGTGTATAGTATATATATATATATTTATATGTGACATGGGCTCAGCAAAGTATGTACAGGTATTGTTTCTTTAAATGCATAGTAACCCTTGGATCATAAGGTATGAATAAATAAGGACATTGATAGTAACTAAATAAATAAACCATCATTCATGACTGGCACGGTGAATGGGGAGTTAAAAGCAGGAAAAGATCAGAGATCTTAAGATATCAACGACATGGACAAGATAACATTTCAGCTGTCTATTCAGCTGTACATGACGGGAAATAATGACCAACATTCCCTGTTCTTGCTGAAGGATCAGAAGATCCTTGTTTTTAATGAGCAAACATCATTTCTGTTCTATGTCTCTAAGAATCCTGGCCTTTCCTGCTTTTACCTTTCAACAGCAATAAACACCACATCCAAGAATGCAGTAGACATAGCGAAGTGATGCAGAAGAAGCATTCAAAGAGATCTTGTAGCATATTTCAGAGGGAAACTTTTTCATATATTTTATATATTTATACAAACATTGTATCGTAAACATCTCAAGCACCACTGAACAAAGAGAAGCAGAACCAAGCAGAGATCCACGCCTCAGGTTTTGGTCTTCATCTTTACCCTTCTTTGAAGTTTATTTCTTTTCTGTGTAAAATCAGCTCAATTCATACTCAAAATTTGTCACTATAATGCAGCCAGTGTCCCAATACTTTAGTTGGCTCAGCCTTTTCCTTAAATACTTAAATCCACTTTATAACATTTCTTTCCACTATATTATGATCAGACATAGTCACTACTTGGTCCCATTGCACTCAAAAAGATGAATATCTTAATACAAAACACACTTGACAGATCATTCACTTTCTTTTAGATTAGCAGAACAACACGAGTACAAATAACAGACAGTCAGTCGATGGATGTGGATTTCCTCCTGGCTCCTCTGCCGTGTGATCTGCACATTTCATGAACATGATAAATGCAATCACAAAATGCTGTGTATGCTGTGTATGTGTATGTAAGCCCATTAGGGGCCAAAATTCAGTGGGGCTCTATTTATGAATAAAGTCAAGGTAAAAACATCACAAAAACACATTTTTTAGATTAAACACACCTGTGTCCTTGAAAACATTTGTTGAGTAGGTCATGAATACTGTACTTTTAAATTTAGTTTACAAAATGCCACTTAAGCACATTATAGTTTTTCATATAGAAACACTGACCCAGAGAAAAACATCACATTTAAAATGGCTGTAACTTTTTTCTTTTCAAAGGTAACGCTAGCACCATACACAAGTATCGCATTTACACAAAGTCAAAGAGACAGAGAATCAGTCCAAATGTTCAGAAGGCACTTATCTTATTATCATTCATTTTCTTCTTTCTTCGCTTTCTGTTGGTTGGCTCTGTTTGAACAATACAAGAAAATTCTTTTGTCTTGTGTCTTGTTTTTGAGTGCCTCTACAACCAGCAACTCTCATCTGCGTAAACTGTAGAAAACACTCTTCTTAAATGATGGGAGATCAGACATTTCTCCTCCTCTTCTCTTTCTTGACACTTTTCTGATAAAATGGCTCTGTACTTCAAGCTGTAGTCTACCTTATATTACTTCAAAAATTCCTAGAATGTATTAGTTCGAGTTCTTGATTAAAAATCTCTTAAAATTGAGACATGTGTTTTATATTTTTTGTCAGCTTTCACTTGTTGTGTTTGTGTTTTGTTAAGATTTTCTTGGACAGCCTCCAAACTCCTGAATCTGTAGGTTCGCGACAGGTACTTAAACGCATATTACCTTTAAAATGCTATTCATCCATATGCCTTGTTTGCTTATAGCTCGGAAAGAAGCAGCAAAACACATTGAAGGTGCTGGCCCATTGCTCTGTTAACATTCATATGTCCTGTTATCCGAATGTTGTTAGTTGAAGGTTATTTTAGTCAACAGGAATCTTCCCGTCTTCTACCGATGTCTAGAAGAAACGTCAAAACATGTGATCATCATCAGATGTGCTTTGCAGAAGTTCACTCTGGTCTCCAGTTTATCAGTCACCATCTCAAGTGCTTCCAAATACTCCAGAGAATCCACTTCATAGGCCTGCTGCAGCTCAACTGTAAATACATACAACTCTATTTAATGGTGCAATATTTATAACATAGAGTTATTCTGCACTGTATGATTGGTATATTTAAGGCCACTCATAAGTCCAGTGTGCTGAAGGTAATGGGAGAATATGCTTTGCTTTTATGATTTAACCCACCTATTACATGATTCCTAAAAGCAAGTGTCCAACATGTGCACTACTTACACTCTGTGGTCCACTTGTGCGGCTCCAACATCAGGTGCTGTTTGGTTTGTTCCAGCTCTTTTTTCAAACACTGGTACTTGGCTTTGACTTCGCTGATGCGCTGCTGCCTGTGCTCCAGCATACGGAGCTTGGCACTGACATACACCACCTCCTGAAACAGAAATGTCCAACAGATCGACAAAATGGATGAACGAAGCTTTTTGAGAGTGACAATCCTGCTTTATCGTGGCCACTCCGACCACCTGTTAGCTACTGTCGGTCACTGGGCAGCTTCAGTGGAGTAGCTAGAAGGTAAGTGTCCTTTATGAAAGCGCTGTTGGGAAAATCTATATTTTCTCCACTTTCCATTTCCCAAAGCTTACAATGCCCGCACTCTAAATACATATAGATTTATGATCATGAGCCAAAACCTGCATTCATTTGCAATCCTGTAGCACTCAGCAAGAATGGAGAATATTTTATGGAAAAAAATGAATAATTATTCATCCAGCATCTTTTACTAATGTTGAATATTATTTTTTGCTTCTACTTTAAAAGTGTGCTCCAGTTTTACTCGTCTTCATCAGGGCATATGTTGTGGGTCGTCTGCTGTAATTATCTCATATTTTCCCAGCGGCGTCACCTTTCCCTCACCTTCCTAATGTTACAGTCTCTCATGCTGCCCTCTCCTTGTACCCCTCATTTTTCCTCCTCTCACCTTGCTCCCTCCTCGGTCTCTCCTCTTCTGCAGTCGCTCCACATCATCTATCTCATAAACCTTGATCTCGAAGGTCTCCGCGGTCGCCGCCGGGCCCCGATGGTTAGACGAGGCTGGCGGTCCCAGCGGGCCGTCAACCCAGCATGCACCTGGGCTGGAGGACGATGAGGAAGAAGAGGTGATGGCCTGCTTGGAGGAACGGTGGGACGGTGAAAGAGAGGAGGAGTCCAGAGTGAGGGCTGGGATAAGACGCCGGCGCTGGAGACCTGATGTAGTAAGATAAAGAGACAAAAAAGTTTAAGGCACGTGTAAAGAAATGCTGTAAAGTAAGAAGGCTTTCAAAAATAGAAAATTTATTGCTTATTTTTATGGACAGTTGGCATCAATGAGTAATTGAAATTCCAAAATGTAGAGAGGAGGTAAAAGAATACCAATAGACTACAGGTATGAGCATCACATAAAGGAATATGAAGCGTGATAAAGAGTTTAGTCTCGCTTTATAAAGTTCACAGAGCAGTAGGTCACTTCCCAGCATGCTTCAATGAACAGATATACGTAGGCCACACAAATGACTAGCACTGTCGCCTGCTGCGGAACCTATCAGATTCACAGGGAACAGAGGGATGAAGGGAAAAAGAAAAGTGGTTATTTTAATAAGGCTGAAGCTGTTTGTTGGCCCCAGAGCTGTGCAGTAAGGTAGAGCAGAGACATGTATGTGTATGCATGTATTATTTATTTATGGAGGGAACAGAACTGCAGATGGGATAATGAGTGTGACGGAAGAGTGAAGGGGTGTTGAATGGATAGAGAAAATGCGAAAAATAGGTTAATTCAATCTGATCCAAAGGTCTATTGTGGATGAAGTAAAAATCTAGGGCTTTACCAAACAAATGGGTACAGTTTTGATATTCAATTGTGTGTATAAAAAAATCCTGTGGGGGGGAAAATTGTGTTTCAATTACTATATTTGGTTCTTGTTGCAGGGTTGCTCAATAATTCCATTGGTCTGATTTTAGGTTTTAGGCTTGGTAATGCAAGGAATCATTTGCATTGCTACTGTAAAAAGAAAGCCACATTTTCCTCCATACTGCCTGATTGGATCTAAGGATGCCTTCACTACACATGGGTAGTGAGGATTATTTCAATTCATATCACTAATAAGGCACCCACCACAAAAGCAGCACCTGTCCGATCTGATCACACACACAGATCCATCCTCACAGTTAAGCAGCACCGTGTAATATGGGTGGCCCATTAGCAGGCTCTCCACATTCTTGGGGAATATATGCTGTATTCATTAGAGCCTGCACCAGCAGAATCCTCCACCATTTCACAGATGGGTGCTCAGGGTCACCTTTCCTACCTGCCTCATTCTCCAACCACAGCTTTCTCCATTTGCCCTATGTCCACCATATTGAGATTTAATGCTAGATAACATTACACTTAACAGTCTGTATCCCTTGCTTAGTGATTAGCAATCCTTCTCCTCGCTGGAAACCAACCAAGTATGTGTATTGTTTAGAAACCTGTGTTGCTGCGGCTCTTTTTGCTGCTCTTAGAGCTCCGTCTCGATGAGGTGGTGGCTGTGCTGTGTTCACTCAGTGAGTCCTGAGCTGATGAGGTGCTGCCAGTGTTTTCACTGCTGTCTCTGAGCATGCTCTCGTAGCCACTGCTGCCTCCACTGTGGTAGAACAGGGCCGTCTTGCCCATGGCCGGAGGCAGTTCCCCGCTCAGCACACTACTGTTAGACACAAGCATGAGATCACATTAAATACAATTAAGGTATTCCACCCATTTGTAATGTTTAATTTGGTAACAAGGCAGTTGCACTCTGTTTTTTGCTATGATTTCTCTGTTCCATAATATTCAATACCTGTTGTCACTTGCGTGGCCACTGCTGCAGCGATGGGGTTTTCTAGGAGCTGTGATCTTGCTGTAAGGAGAAGGTAATGTTTGGACCCCTGTAGCTCTCTCCTCTCCTGGACCAGCAACTCCAGCACCAGCTGCCCCTCCACTAAGAAAAAGACAAAGACTTTAGCCAAATGAATTTTCTCATGTCCCTTTACTTCCACTGGTTTAAAAGTTCTACTGAGAAAGTGAATGAACCTAGGGTATAACTAACTTTGTGCCTGTAGCTGCTCTGTCCTCAGAAGGTTCAGTGCCTCCTCCTTGGGCATGAGTCCTGGATCTGGAGCCCACATTGCCCTGAAGGAGCTCTGAGATTCGACCATTGACTGCTCGAAGGGGCAGCTTAGCAGCCAGACTTCCTCCTCTACTGCGACTCAGAGACTGTGTGGACCAGGGTCCAGGAAAGGGTCCCTGCTGCTGCAGGGGTACTTGGACTGAAGGACTTGGCGGCTGACAAAACAGATCATTTACATGAAGAGGAATATTAATAAACACTTGCTACATCCAAGTGTATTATAACTGATATTAACAAGAGTGAGTATTTCTCATGTAGTTAACGAGTATTCTGTACCTTTCCATTGGGTGGAAGGCTGGAGCTGCGGCTGGTAGTTTGGCTTATGGATTTTGTAGAGAAACTTAATGTTTTCGTGCTAGAAGCAGAAAGACTCCTGCCTTTGGGGCTACTGGTCATTAGCAGCTTACTGACAGCTGAGATCTTTGACTGGCTGCTGGTTTTAGCTGGTGACTGTGGGGCACTGCTTGAACCAAGACTGGAACAGAAACTTGGGCTAGTGGTGCTTGTGCTAGAAGACAGTGATCCACCGCGGGTAAGACTGCGGCCAGTCCGGGGCATGGTGCTGTCCCCTTTGACCCCTCCTCCTCCTCTTAGGCTCTCCCCTCTCTCCAGGGAGAAGCAGTCATAATGATAGGCGCCACTATGGGAGCTGTTCACTCGACCCAGAGAGTTGGTTCTACATGCGAGCTGTTCCAGTTTGGCACTGAAAAGTCTGCTGCTGTCTATGCTTGCACCACGCTGCCTTGTCATTCCTGCCGGCATACATCCCGCTTCATCCTGGAGTAAAATCCCAGGCTGGTGAAGTGGGCTGGCTGCTCGGTTCCTCTGATCCAGGCTGGATTTGCGTATTGGTGGGAGAGGTGGGAGTCCCCCCTTTTTGTGTGAGAAAAAGCCTTTTCCATTAGACCCCCGCCTGTCAAGTGTTGCACGTGGGCTGCAGGGAGTCGAAGAAGTAACACAAAGATTTCTGTACTCATTTGTGTTATCTAAGCCGTCATGGCGGTTGATGCGGTGCCATCCACGTGGCAGACTGGCAGTCTGGTGAATATCTGGGCTGTAGACAGTTGTTAGGCATTCTCCCTGAGCAACAACAGCCATAATCTCACAGCCATCCACCACTCTTTTAATGGAGTCTGGAGACAATACCACCTCACCTCCAAAGGCACCCTGATCAACACCTGCTGAAACAAAAAAACACACAGCTTTAACATACACCAGTCTGATAACAATTACATAGAAAACATCATAGACAACATGGTCTATTTTTTTAATTAAAATCTATCAAATCTTTGGGTTTATTACATTTTTGTTAAATAAACTTTCAACACCACCACATTACATAAAATAAAAGATACAGAATTATGTTATAAAAAAACACTGTGGTTTTGATGGAGCAAGATCTCATCTGTAAAGATGGATGTAATATGTAAATCATTTTAGGGGAAAAATAAAACTTCTGATACAATTGTGTGGACTAATCAGTGCAAAAGGGCTTAAAGATAGATTCAACTCTGTCGGTACTATAATTACAATACACAAATTACAATCCTATAAATAATCATATAATGACTCTCTTACCATCCTTGTATAAACTCTGCCCATTTGCAGTCCTGGGCTCTGGGCTTTGATTGGTTTTTAAACGCTCTGCCTCCCTCTTTTCTGGCTTCACTTCACACACCAGCTCTTTTGACCTGCCTTCCTCAAAACCACGCTTTAACCAGGGATCTTCAAAGCTCATCTCACTGGACATTGAGCCTGTAAGTGGTGTGCTGCATTTGATGGGATCTTTAATTAGACTGCCCTTGCATGGTGAGGAGAGGATAGTGGGCTCTTTTATTACCATTGGTTTTACAGCTACACATGGGTGAACACTGATGGTAGTCTTAAAAGGTCCTCCTAGAGTCTGGATGCTAGTTTTACTCATTGGTGGGGGTAGTTTCCGAAGCTTGTTTTTAGTTGGAGTTTGTTTATTGCTTCCATTTTCTGACAGGCCATCTCCATCTTGTTTCTTTTGGCCATTGCTTTCAAATCCTTCGAGCTCGTCAGGTCCCAGAGTAAGATTTGCATCAGTTTCAGCCATGGCCTCTCCCTGTTGGCTCTGAGACTGGCTGAAGCTGTGGAGAGACTGGTCAGCCTCACTACACATGCTTAAATCACTCATCCAAGAGGACATTGGTGAAGCACAGCTGGACATCACTGTGGCTAAGGCCTCACCGTCAATACGCAACTTTGCCATAGCGACCTGTAACATTAGAGTCAGGAATTACTTCTTACAATAGAATCTTACAATTAAAAAAAAAATCAGAAAGCCTATTGTTATTAAGTGATTCGAAAAGTGGGTCTATGATGACATGGAGTATAGCCTCAACAAGATTTTTTGTTATCCTTCAAAGACCACATTAACATTTACAAATGTAATTTCCTGTACAAGTCTGCTCCACTGACCTCTGCCATGGCAACAACCTCCGTCACACCTGAGGTTGTGACCAGACCCAAAGGCATGTGGTAATCCTCCACAGTCCCACTTATTTCTTGAGAAACAGCGCCAGTAGCTGAACCACAGTCGCTGTTAAAGCTAATGATGCTGGTTGGATGATACATTTGTTTTTGCATCTCAGTGGTTGTAATGGCTGTTACACCAAGGCACTCCTCACTGTCAGAGGCAACAGTGTACACCAGTTCATCCCCCCCATGCAACAGAGTAGCACCAGTCGGACCTGTGCCTGTAAATGTTTGAACACAGTATTCGTGTGTTAATTCACAGTGGAATTGGATTTTAAATTGCCTGGTTTTGTAAAGATTTGCCTGATAGTTACCGTCCTTGAGTGTGTCCAGAGGTATTGGTGGAACATCGTCGTCACACAGCGTCTCAGCTGAGCCAAGGCTGGCAGACAGAGATGGAGTTGGCTCTTTTACTTGTGGACTCATACCCACAGGAGAAGTTCTGGACAGCACAGACTCCGTGGAAGAGCGTCCACTGTCTGCAGCCAAGCTGTCTGCAAAATCAGAAACACAAGTTTGGCAGGTTTAGAGATTTTGTTCTCCAAGAGGAGAATATATGCACTCACTGGTACGCTAATACTATACAAACTGGCATCAGGCAATCTTACCATTTCCAAATATTTAGCTATATCCTAGTTAATAGTTCTTTGCCTCAAAGTGGGTGGCAATGGTAGTAAACACCATTAGTAGACCTGGTTCTATTAATGCTGTACAGTTCAAGAATTTTAAAACAGGCACAATTCAAATTAATTCATACAAAACAGCAAACAATCTGCTCAAGCCCGACATAATCATGGCTATTCGATGTTGTTTATAGCAATGAGTTAAGGTAGAAAAGTAATATTTAAAGTATTTTAAATGGTGTCAATTGTGTGGAATGTACATACTGTCTGAGGCCAGAGCCTCTGTGGCCTGGCCGTCCTGGGCCAGAGTATGTGAGGACAGAGGGGGTGTCGCTGGCATCACACACTTCTGTGTGTACACTTTACAGCGCTGTGATGGGGATGATGGAGGCCTGTGGAAAGCACCAGTAATGTTGAAAATGTATCTGCGGTGGTAATAGGCTCAGAAGATACCTGAGTCATTGTTTAATTCAAGTACACTGCATGTCTTTGACCTGTAATCTGAGGTTTTGGTCAGGCTGGCGATGCCGAGGCGTGGTGATCCAAGTGTGCGGGCCTTTCCTTCACCATTACTACCAACATTCAGATTTTCTCTGCTGTTTTCAACAGAAAAGAGAAGTGTTATTGCAAGTGTAGACCTTCCCATTTTGTAAGTTCATTTCCAGAAAAGTGACTGTCCAAACCTGTCATGTAGATGGGTGCTCTTGGCCCTGAGCAGGGGATTTGAGGTGCTGCTGCTGCTCCCTGTCACACTTCTGGTGCAAGTAACAATGGGTGAACCAGAACTCTGAGTGAGGCTGTGGATCATGGTCTGGGCCAACTCTGCCTCCTCCACCACCTCATTGATGTCTTGCAGCTGCTGGTCATTGGTCCTCCTCCTAGAACCTGCTGGGGGGTGATGCAGAAGAACAGTAATAAACAGACAAACACCTCTGTGTCTAATCGTCTGTGTCCCAAAGTAGTGACAAGAGTAAGAGTAGTTGAGGGTCTTTACCTGATTTGACTGCTGTGTCCAAAGCAGCAGTACGAGGAGCAGATAAAGTGGGGGTTGAAACATTTGAAGGAGGACATGCCTCATATTTGCCTCCTTGTTTGCTCACTGGAACTTCTTCAAAGGGAAACTTTGCCACCTAAAAAAAACACACACACAAACTTAGAAAAAGGCTAATGTAATGTTGAAAGAATAGAAATATAAAAGCTATTTTACTATTCCTATTTTGCTATTATGTTTGATAATTCAAAATTGATTGAAAAGCTTTTGAAACACAATCAAAACCATTTTTTCTGTGTTTGTAGCTCACAAACAGAAGCATTCTTGAAAGCAAAAATATACATAGATTCAGGCTTAAAGGCTAATTATTTAAATAAAACAACACTCATCTTGTCAAACATTTGATATTCAATCAACAGAAAGCATATTTCTGTGTAGACTTCCATTTGGACTTGTATTCTTTGCTATATTTGCATAATAACAACCATAAAAGATGTGTTCACCTCCTCGCTGCCATCAATGCAGTCTAGCCTCTCCTGCAGCTCAGCGAAGGTGTTACACTTCAAACACTCTGCACCTTCCTCTGGTACCGGGGCCAGAGGCTGACCGAGCAACGACTGAGCACACTGGGGGTGGGACTGGGCACAGGGCTGGTCTTGACACTCGGGCTAAAAGTGTAAGAAGAAACCAGTCAAGAAAAACCCACTATAAACAGCTGATTGCACTTGATTATGTGGCTTTAAGTGTGCTTTAAGTACCTTACTCTGCCCTCCCACTGCCTGATTTTGCTGCTCCAACGTTTTACCTCGTAGCAGAGCAGGAATAATGGGCACAAACTCTGGGGGTCCTTCATTGTCGGTCAGTTCTCTGTCCGATACCGCTGCCCCGTTTGGCCCCACATAGATCACCGTGTCGCACGATTGTTCGCTGCTTGAGTACTCATCAGGGTCACTGGACAAGCGAAGCAGCGGCAGGTCAGAGTCGGTGTCGCTGCGGTGATGGAAGGCTCGCAGGTGTGTGGGCCGGCGCATGCGACCCTCTTCGCAGGAGCTCTCTCCTCCAGACGAGCTGGACGTGTATTGCTGTGGAACAAAGCCAGTGACTCATCAGATACTGGCTTTATATTGTTTTGTCATTTCATCTATTTAGAAACAGGCTGAAATATATGATTATGTTTACCATATACGTACTAAAATGTTTTTTGTTGCAGTCACTTAATTCTATCATCTTACTTTTTAGGCACACTTAATATATTTATCGCAATTACATGAACTCCACATTACTAGTTTAACCCCCTTATCAATATGTTAATATAGGCTTACTACCCTTTAGAGATGAGTAAGTTTGAACAAATTATAATAAAATGACAATAACTCAATTTCCAAGTAGTTTTCTCTAGTTTTGGTTAACTTTGCTTTACCTTGCTTCAAGTTTTTCGTCAATGAAAGGCATTATAGATGAAAATGCATGAATCAAATGGGTTTGTCATACTCACCACAGTGACTTTGGTTTTCTTCTTTTTCATGCGGAGGACGCGGGATGCTATCTGGATGGTGGAAAGGGTTTCTGAGAAATCTCTGGGTGAGGCAGAGATGTGAGCAATCATGGTGGTCCGGCAGTTCATGTTGCCTAGCGACTCCCTTAGCAACATGGTGAGCTTGCTGTCCCTTAATAACAGACATACAGTCGGAAGTGAGCATCAGCACACACTGGAAATACACACAGTCAGTCAAAAAAAATAGAATGTGGCAAAATGGATCGATTTTTCTCCAGACACCCACGCATATAAGACATGTGAAAATCAATTATTAATAGCCAATTGTTGCAAAATGACAAACATTTTCCTGTTAGCTGGAGGAAAAAGTCAAAGCTAGACATACACTATGATGATTCAACAGGAGACATGCTGCAGATGATGAAAGGCACTATTGATATTTATTGATTGATACCACTCCAGACTAAAACTACAAAGTCTGAGTAGGATAAGTACAAATTATTTCTAATACATCTAACATCTAATATTGGAAGATGATCTACCGTATGTCCCAAAGAGACAGGAAGTAAAACTAGACTGCATGTTTAGAACTCTCTCCTGGGTGGGCTTCTGCAATCATTCACAACATTTTGTATCAGCAGTGTGTGTGGGCCTGCAGGCTGACAGTGAGTCCAACTCCTCTGTGGCCCTGTACTGCACGCTGTTCCCCCTTTTCTAAAAACACACCCTACGGCCTTGTCTCTTCAATGCACGTGTGTGTGCATTCACATTCACACACTTTCACATGGAGCCCGTCTATGTTGACCTCCACTTTCTTATCCTTTTGATAATTCTTGTTGTTTGTTCTTTCTCAGGCCTCAGGCTTCAGCAAACTCTCCTCAGTAGTAATTCCATTTCTTTGAAAGAGTTTAATTCATGACTAAGATGTATTTAGTTGAATGTTGATTCAAAGGTGATTAGATCTAAAATGGCATCCTTGTTTTTATGTTGCACTATTCTATATTGCACTATTAATCTCAATCAATGATCCAATATATAAAGGTGTTTGTATTGTATTATATTGAATTGCATTGTCTAGCAAACACACTGTAGTGAAGTGTAGCGTAGTGTAGAACAGTATAAGCATATTGTTTTTTATATAGACAGACAAGACAGAATGAGAAACACACGTCACCTTTTTTCCTGATTTGGAAGCTACAAATTCACACAACTATGTCCAATATTGTACTGAGCCACTAAAATGAAATGACTGGTTACCTAGCAACAGTACTTGAACAGGACAGGGATTATGAGAACAAGCTGGGACCCCAAAGAAGAAGCATTGTAAATGGGTTCAGCATTTAATGAACCAAATAATGTGCACCTCTTTGACTCCAGCTGCATTTAAAAGTTGTTTTTGTACCATTTGCTATTGGCATAAAAAGTCACTATTTTTCTTCTTTAATTAATGACTCAAAAGTGGCTGACCACCCCAAAAAAAAACAAATTTTCACATATTAATTCTACTGTGCAAATAAATGTGTTTTTCAGAGAAACTAAAAAGCAGTAATCTTTTGTTATGAAAGGAAGAGGGCTTTACAAAGCTTATTTATGCTGGAAAAATCCACGAAAGAAAGAGATGGTATTGCTTTTGGGGTTCCTCTCAATGATAATCTCTGGGATTATGGTTGTCTATTTCCGAGGGGATTTATGAATTTGTGGTTTGGTCTATACCTGTGCATGCACGTGTACAGTTACAGAAATACATATTGGATTTGAACCTTTTTTGATAATATGTTTTTACAGAACTGCACTATCTTTATAAGTAAATGCAAAATCTATGTCTGCTCATATAACAGACTTATATTGTTCTGTTTTCCATTGACTCGACTGTGCATGTTTTGAGCTCTGAATCAGGAGTGACAGTGCTTTAATGTTACTTGCCTCCAGAAGCGAACAGCAGTGATACTACCTCTATTATTAAATTGCACCCAGCCCTCTTATAATCCGACAGGAGTCAGCACAGCTTTGTGTACAGCCTCAGCATTACAGAGGAGTGTTTTGCAATGTAAATGTAAAAGCTGGTGATTAAATTAACTGAGCAAGCGGCACACAGGCTAAATAACAAGAAAGGGGGATTTGAATGAACTCAGTAATATGAAGACACCACCATTTCACTCTTCTATCTTTATCTTCATTGTGATTTTATACTTATTGCTATTCTGTTAACATGCTAAATGACTATGATGAATATGTAACAGCATCTGTTGTTGTTTATAACACTGACTCTCTAAACCTGAGGAGAACTGTGGTGCTCTTTAGCTTCTCTTTCCTCCCGCCTTCACTCCTTCTTGATTATTTCCATAATGTCACCTGGGACCCCGTTTGACTTTCACTCTAGTGCCAATTTTTCTCCTGTTTATTCAAGACATTTACTTGTAAGGGATGTGCTTGCTTCCATTGACCAGCGCCAGGATGACGTTGCCCAGAGCAGATAAGGAAAGGCACAGAGGGGCTGAGCTGGATACGTTTTCTCTGTTCTTTCCTCCACCTCCTCCTCCTTCACTGAGGATTTTGGCGTCACAGCTTCCCAGGTCCAGCAGGTGCAGACGGCTACGACCTCCAGACACTGCACAGGGACAAAAATAGGATATGAATTTGCATAACGTGAGACAAGTGTGAGAAAGAAAGATTTAAAGCAGAACACATACAAAGTTTTAGAGGATATAGTTAAAAATGTCTCTAAAAACCTAAAATATAAGAAGTAGTATGTTGTGAATGCACATATTACGTTATACAATCTATGTGGTAACAACAGCAGGACTCACTTCCTCCTTTGCCTGTCTTTTCCATGCGATACTGATATATGTGCAATGTAAACAGCATGTGTGAGTTCCTGTGCTCTTCTTCGGTGATGTTGGCGCGTTGACTGCTGTGTCGGGCTGCTATGGCTGCATCGAGGAACCACGCAGCCTTCTCCGGGGTCGGCGCTCTCAGTTCAGACTGGTTCTGGAGCTGGAAACGTGTGGGAGAAAGCAAAACAATGCGGTGTGACTATCTGGCAGCATTTTAGGTGATAATGAAGCAGCTTGTAGTGACCAGATGATATAGAGCCACGTGGGAGGTGTTCGTTTTAACTGAGAAAGGGGGCTGGCCTTGTGTGTGCTACCGCAGGATATCATTACTGATGAGATTATGTGAGATTAGCTCGGGATTACACAGATGTGCATGTATCAGAGTGACTAATCCTATAAATATTACTACCACGCACGCGCACACGCACACACACACACACACACACACACACACACACACACACACACACACACACACACACACACACACACACACACACACACACACACACACACACACACACACACACACACACACAAAAGCTTCTCTGTTACTAGTTTTAATGCAAAGGTACACAGTGAGTACGTAAACTGACACCTGATGCTTTTGAGTTTGTGGTAGTTTCTGAAATATCTGAAATTAGACTTTTAAGATGTATTTGTCTTTTCCAATTAAGTTCTCAATCAAGTTCTGCAAACAGGCATTTTTGAGCTATTTGTCTCAGCCCTGTTCACTGTATAGAGACACGAGAGAATGAAAACAAAATACTCAACTACATTGTACTGTATTTGTGTGCTTGCCTGAGGCTAAAGAAACAAAAGTACAGCATCCTGATACAATGTTACAGGCTTTTGCACAAATACTGTACAGATTATTCATCAAATCTACTGAGGCCCCCAAAGCAATGACTAATGACTGTGTCAGAAGTGATTCATTTTTTTAATATGTACCTGCATGCCACAGATGGGGTCCTCGCACAGGTAGACCCCAGGTGACTGTCCGTCCTGTAAACTGCCTGTGGCGACTTCAGACAGCAGGTCTTTAAGGTTCTCCTCTTTTCCCCAAACCTGCAACACAAGGTCAGTATTGGCAAATTTGTACAACTAACGTATCAACAAAAAAAACTATTGCTATAAATAAAGTAATAAAGTATTGCTGCTATTTGAATTGTTAAAAGTTGTAATAAAAACAAATAATCCTACAATAAGCATCCCAAATCTTTGATGCAGCCATGTAAGCTGGAGATATAAAGAAATCAGTGTAACTATCGGCTTATCAGTGTCACTGACCTCAACTGCAGAGACACGGACGGAAAAGCGGGCTCCTGTTTTCTCCTTTCTTTCATTGATAAGCTTAAACAACCAGGAGATGGCACAGGGGATGATACCCAGAGTCTGAAGGGAGTCATCACGGCCAATCATTGTGTAGGATTTCCCTGCAGAGACAGGCAAAGGGTCAACAAATAATGAAAAATGAGGATGCATTGTAAACATTTAAATAGATAAATCTACTGTTGCTGTCAGCAGCATAAGCTCAAACACACAGCTAAACAAAGCCATATGTCAAGCATAACAATCCTACCTACAGTGCTTACACAAAACTTGAGAACATCAAACGTCTGCCTGGTGTGATAAAGAAGGGACAAGTGTGTGATTTGTTCTGTGATGGGAGGGGGGTTGTCAGCTACACACTTATTTTACATTATTCTTATTGTTTCCTGGAGTGTTTCCTTTTTGTCAAAGAAAAAATGCCTCTTCGTGATCACAAAAACATGCTCATCTAATCAAAATCAACACTAACAACTGATTATTATATATAAGACTGTAATTTGACAATAATACTATATATATATATACAAGCTATAGCAATTGTGTGCAATGTCTCTTGCAATTAATACTTTCCAATAATTAGTCAAACGAGAGAAGAAATAGCAGCATTGTTTGGCAACAGTGAGCATTTTATTGGATTTCCATCATAGCAAATTTCAACAAATTGCCTCTTTTGCCCAACTGAACTGAGACATGTTAAGTCTGAGTCACTTGATTCTGTACAGCACATAGAGCATTTAATATTACTCATTCAGTCACATGTAAAACAAAAAAGAATGGATAATGGATAAAAAAGAAACCCATACAACAACGAAGTACTAAAACAACTGGCAGACATTCATAAGTGAGGTAATGGGCCATCTATAGCTAATAATCAAATTATTTCTGACTGATCTATTGAATACAGCTCAGTGGACTGAGATTTAATTACACTGCTTTCATCTATTCATTTCTAAATCACATGGAGAGATCGTCTCTGTGTGTGTGTGTGTGTGTGTGTGTCCATTTGAGTCCACAGTGTCAAGACAAATGCTTATTGTCTTGCTTTGGCAGATTTTAATTAGAAAAAGGTAATGCCTTCATAATGCAGAATCATTACGACTCATGGCCTTAGGTGAGCCGCGTCTTAAAGAATGATCTCATCAGCTTTGGCAGCGTGAGCAACTCTTTAAAACCCATTGAACAAGGTCAAGCCCACGCTACAACATTACCTGTAACAGTTTAGGTAATTGAATGAGCAAACTCACGTTAATAATCATCATTCTATGTAACAGTGGCACAGGGCTAGAAGGCAAAAGACCTAGATACGTCTGTCAACGAGCGAGATCAAACGCTAATAATAAGGATGTATTTGTAGGCTGTCAGAATGATAGTATGAATCACTATTAGTCATCCCCCTATCATATCATTTGTTTGTCAATATTTGCCACCTGCATTAAAATGTGTGAACATGTCGAGGATGTCAACCTGGATCTAATCTGTAATGTGGAAGACATGCTGGTTTAACATCTCGGGGAGCTATAGTCATTAAAAAGACATCTGTTCATTTATTGCATCCGGCGTTTCATTTAATTTAATAGTACTCCAGAATGTTCTCAGTCTAGATCTCTTCATAAAGATCTTGTACATTTTCATTCTGTTTTGACTTGATTATGGATATTTTAAATCAAGACTGGACAAGACAACATGAAAGAATGAAAATGCATCTGCAGCAACATGGCTCATTTCATCGATGGTGAGCTTTTATTTTTTATGTTTTAACTGTTCCCTGATTTCACTTTCCACCTACAACATGTCTTGTATAAGTACTCTTTGGGCTTGTATAAAACTTTATATACATTGGCTACAAATACGTTACCCATGTTGTTATCTATATTGTATGACAAATCTTCAATGTGAAATGAGTGATTAAATGTCCTAAGTCATAACTAAATAATGTTGAAATATGATTAATTGATGGTATATAATAATTGTGTCCTCTTGACTCACTGTAGAGGAACTTTATAGGAATAGGAATTGTATCAAGAAGCTTTTTGTTTTGTTTGCAGATGCACAGATTTGCATTCCAAACAGATTTCCAAAAAAAACCTAACTTCCGACTTTATTCAAAATCATTGATCTGTGTGTTTGTGTGCAGATAGACATGACACTGACTCTGGATGTCTCTTCGCCGATGTGTCTCTGTATTCATCTTGACCCTTTTTAAGACATCCCCTCTAAAAGCAGCTTCGAAAGGATTAGAGGAAGAGAAAGGAGGACAGAAACACAGTGTGAGCAAACGGAGAATGCTTTCAGCTCCGGCACACACTAATCCTCCCCCTTTTTTTCTCTGATAGTTGAGAGACAGTGGGGCAAAGGACTGTCACACACTCCAAAGATGACTCACAAGCCTCTCGGTGTGTGTGTATGTCTGTGTGTTTGTGTGTGACAAAGACACAGAAATGGTGTGTTACCTAGCTTGGAGTGTCCAAAGCAGAAGACACAGCCATCTGCTCCATTCACCACTGACTGGATCACCTCGGCAACCGTTCCCGCACACACCTCCGCCTAGCAACAGGCACAGAGATGGGAGGAGACTGGATCAATAAGAAACATTCACATGTACAACCAACGATTCAACAGTAGGTTTTGGCAATAAAGCAATTCAAACACTATAATCCAACATATACAAAGTTCAATCAGGCGTACTCATACTCTTTCATTATTGTTAGAGTCAAGCCCTTTAGTCACAGCAGATCAAATTAAGCTCTAATAGCAGTTTTTAGTCACACTCATTATGCTCTATTTAATCATATGGAGCCATGTCTCGCTTATGTGTGCTTCTAAAATCACATTGATTATTTTCGGAGTCAAATAATACCTGTGACGCATCCGGAGGGAAAGCAGCATCAAAGGTAAACATCTTTGGAGGAACCTGATTGGACGAGGGTCTTTTCTGAGAAGTAGTGCTCGGCGTCTGATTGGCTGCTGGGTCCATGATGGTGATTTGCTTCTTGCTAGGATTGACTTTAAGGAAGGAGCTGGATTCGGCTGCATCCGAGTGAGACACCGGACACACGCGGACCATCACTTTGACCTAAAGGTGAGACAGGAGGAAACAGTGGTCAGGATTGTTTTGATCAAGTTTCAAGTATTTAATTCTTCATTTACTGATCTTAGTGATGAGAATTACAATCAGTGCTTCAAACCTAGACACCAGTGAACCAGTTACAGACCCATTTAAACTGTCAGCAGAGTTATAAAGCAGTGATGCACAAAGGCCCTGAGCATTAGTCGAATCCACACACTCCCATAACTCATGTTTTTTGAGTTACAGCCTGTCTCTTCACCTTCCTCGCCCTGATGCCATATGTCTGTCTTTTCCTCCCTTGTATTTCTTTACCTGTCGCTCTTGTTATCGCTCTTCCCTCTGCACTAAATCCTTCGCTCTCTTCTCTTCACACTTCAAAACCCCGAAGATCCGGTTTTAGCTCGCTCTCGTCTTACTGCTCTTCATTTTCACCTAGTCACATGCTGTTACTTTCTTTTGCTATTTCAAGGACTGAAACGCTGCGTCATTAAAACTGGCAATGTTTCAGAACTATTTATGTAAACATCCTGGTAACGATGCTTCAGGTGCTTTATATAGGTTTACACTGCTTTATCTCTCTTGTTTATTTTCGTGACTGACTCTGCAGCAGAGCGTCAAGTACTGTGGATTTGAACAGCCTTCATTTGGACGTCAAACTCAGAGATGTTTTTTTTTTTTATCGCTAAGGGGGTTGTTCAGTGCTTTGTGCATTTGGGCTTGTTCAAAGGAGTGTCTGAAGCATTTTTCTTTTCTGTGCTACTTAAACATCACCTTGGGATTATAAATCACACAGTAATCCCAAAACACCCAAACCCCACTGCTCCTTCAAATAGAGCTTTTAAACAAAAAAGAGAAGACTGTTCAACAACATTTGCAGTTATTACTTAGTACCAGCTCTGTAAAAGAAATAAAAAGAGTGACATAAACAACATAAGCTACAGAATGTAACATCAGAACAATACAAAATGCAGTTTGATCAATTCATTTAACAGCATGCTGTATAGTAGAACTGTAAAGAGCTATGTTTTATGTTATTATATGCATATTGGCCCCATGGTAACCATATCTGATTATGTTAAAAGTCAATAAAACTGCAGCAGCTTTTACAATGGTATGGCATTTTATCCTGTCGGGAATGGATCACTGAATGTAATTTTAACATATTTGGAAGTAAAAAATAATGATTTTTGTCTAAGATGCAACCTGTACACAATTAATATGTGATCCCAGTGACCCGTGTTACTTAAGATACTAGGCTGGACGCCAGATCAGCAAAAAGCCCAAAAGCCTTGTGTGTCCATGTCATTAGAAAACATTACGTTAACTTTCATTACCTTCCTGGAACACAACATGCTTAAACATAACCCTTGTGTAACCTCGCAACAACTCTCAACATTAAAATTTAATGATTGTGTCCCCATAAGACAGACAAGTCTGCACTCACCCATACACACACACACAGATCCACTCTTAAAGACTCAGGGTAATGCCCCCTCCTGACCCCAATAAAGAGCCCATCACATCGGTAAGAGCCCGGGGAAAGGATTTTACTGTGGCACACTTTAAAAGACGTAACTCATATAAAGTCCTCCCCCTCGAGAGCCCATTTCCTCCTCACACTGACAGCATGAAAGGGAAGGCTCCTCATATGCGCGTTATTGAAAAACAAATAATGCTGGATCCTTATTACTCTGTATCATTCAATCATTAGCCTCAATTGGATTTTCATTTTGTAAAATATGGAGGTAGATAATGTAGAGGTGGCTCCATTTAACCGGGTAAAGAACTTCACTCTTTCATTAGCTGTTTTGTAATAATTATATTCCAGTATTGTCAGAGTAACCTTGACCTAGATCCACAGTGGATCAATAATGGCCCACAAGACGAGACAACACACAGATGGCAGGAGTGGACGAGAGCACTTGACAAGAGTGGCCATTAGAATTGAGCTACAAGCAAGATTAGAAACACAAAATGCACTTGTTTTTTATTATAATCTCTTAGGAATATTCAAGAGTATATTTTTCAATGCTCTTAAACTGGGTTGTCAATCTCATTTTAGTTCAAGGGCCACATACAGCCAAATTTGATCTCAAGTGGGTTGAACCAGTAAAATAATAGCATAGTAATCTATAAGTAATGACAACTACATTTTCCCCCCTTTGTTTTAGTGCAGAGAAGCACAATTACATTACAATATCAGTGCGCTCAACAACTGCTACCGAAAATGCCTAAAGTTGACAAAAGCCACGTATGTGATTTCTGCAGCTTTCAGCCTCTATTTTTTGTTCAGTTTTCACAAACTCACCCTCACAATGTCTATGATGCTAATGCTATTTTGCTACTTTTCTCCTTTTTGACAAAGACATTCTGGGTAATGAGGGTGCCACAGAAAGTTAATTTGACAGCAGAAGAGTAATGAAATAAGGAATAACAGTTACTTTAATTTAAAACTTGCAGTTAATGTCTTTCTATCTCTCTTTTTTTTTAACTTTCCTAATTCCTCTTACGGGCCAGATTGTTCCCTCTGGCAGGCCGGTTTTGGCCCGTGGAGCATATCTTTGACACCCTTTTCCAAAGCAAACTCCCGAGACACACGTTTGTTTATAACTAACTCTATGTTCTCCTCTCGTGATCTTTGTCTATCACTGATGAAATTCCCACAACTTCCTTTTTTCTTCATCTCTCTCTTCTGCTAAATCATAGCCATCTTTTCTCCTGTTGTCTGAGAAAAAAGATACACCGTTCAATGCTGCTGTCCACCCACTGTGCCTCTGTACCACTGTACCTTCCCCTCATCTGCATATACTCTTTTTTTTTTCTAAACAAATGCCATGACACTCTGCTGCCTTCTTATTATTCATGCACTCTTCACACTTCACACTTCATGCTGAACTTAATAAAGATGCTAAGCAGCTCAGAAAGTAGAAAAAATAACAAATGCCTGAAAAGTTAATGCTATAGTTGACTTTTTAGATCCTCTCTGTGTGATTCATGGACCTAACCAAAGTTTTTTTATCCAGTTTACGCAAAGGCTTTTACCTTAAGACCAACAAACAAACCTGAAGATTGTTCAGTTGTCCCTCACTGCAGTGCATCATTACTATTGGCTAGAAAATCAATACAAGACTCAAGCAGGGCTGTAATTGGCTCCTACAGACTGCAGTGGAGCACATGCTGGTGCAAACACATGTGCACAGAGTTAGACCCAAATGCCATATGGGAATAGCAAGTTCAAACCTCGATCAATTCTAATTTGATCTGATTTATTCATTCCACTTTGCAGTACCTTAAAATCTACCGCACAGACTGGAAATGTGTATCTGGCATTGATGAAAAACGACGCCATTGTTGAAAATATAGTATCAACAATAATAGAAATGACTTTAAATCAGAGATGAATGTAAAGACAAGAAAGAGAGGAATAAAAAATGTTGTAAATTGTGATCACTCCTGAGTGCTTAATGGGAGCACACAGAAAAGAATGTATTAACTGTAGTAAAATCCTAACTACTTATTGCATTTACAATCATTAACTAGTGGCTAGACTTCTGTAAATCTAATCAACAGAGAGTTTGTGGACACTATGGGGCACAAACAAATGTGAACAGTCTCATGAACTGTAATTAAATTAAGGCTGTCACACAAGAAAATATTAGCATGTTCTGTAAAGGATTTCGGTGTTCTGAATCAGTGAGAGGTTTGTGTTCATTGCTGTGTTTTTTTTTCTCATATCCCACATTCTTGCCAAAAACGACAGCATTAATATTTCAGCTTGAGTTGGAACAAAGTAGCTACTGCATCCCCGCAACAGTCCCGCTCACTCATTCAAAAACAAGACACAAACAGAGAGACACCCGGAGCGTGCACATGCTCATTCGCGACATGGGCGCGAACAGCTTGCGGCCTGAGAGCGATACTAGTTGCTATTAAAAATTGATTAGCTGTCATAGTATCATTCTCCTCCCTCCAAGGTCAAGTTCCAATCTGTGTGTGTGCAAAATGCTTGGCAGTCAGATGAAAAGACTGAAAAACCCAGAGTCCTTCATTGTCATTCAGAATACAGAATACAGAGGAGAAGGGACGACAACACAAGCAACAAGAAACATCAATACTCTCGATAAGAGGTGAGGAACAGATACTTATATATTTTATTTATGAACTGTGACTTTATTTAAGGACATGGCATACATTTAAGATACAATCAAATGACGTTACTTCAATTTCTCGACGTGACTTTATAGTCTCAATCTGAGTGAAATGATAAAACGTACAAAGCTAATTTCCTTGACTGATACACATCGACTCCCTGAGATCCTTGGACCGAATTGTGGCTCCAAACTGGCTGATTTGATTAAAGACAGAAAGAGCTTGACAACATCTGCCAACAAATAGAAATAACTTAGGGCAATTTGAGGCACACATACCACTCAGACTGATCCTACCAGGGATTTATATCTAATTTGAAATCCCTTGATGGAAGCCCACACACAAACAGCAGTCCATTTGACCTGTGCTGGCTGATTTCCCCTGGCTTTAAATGTGACGTCTCAATCTGTTTTGTGTCATATTAACACGGAGGAGAACACCGACAAGTCTGTGTACTTTACAGGATGTATTGTAAAGCTACCAGGGGCTTTGTCACTTCACATATGTCACGGGCTGCTATAATCCGGCGAATTTGTCTGTGTGGGTACAGTATGCACGAGTGGGAGTGTGTGCAAATGGCATTTCAGCGGGGAGCCGACCCCCACTGCAGGTGACATTTTTACTGGAGAAATGTCACCACAGCCATTTTTACGCCTGTGTGTCTCTGCCAGTGTGTAGTGCTCTATTGTGTGTTGTGAGTTTTATTGTATGTATGTTTGATTGTGTCTTGACAAGCAGAAACTGTTATTGAATTCAAATTATAAAATAACATTATTCATGAATAATTATGCAGCTAACTGATGACAGTGCTCAGTGGAAGGAATCCTACAAAACCAACCATGCAGAATTTAGATTTTTAGGCAATTTCGGCATTAGGTTTGAAAATTTTCTATTGCTTTGAAAACTTCTGCTGCCACACACACTGAAATTTAGTAAATTTAGCTTTTTATGTTTTACCATTTTTATTTTTGGCAAGGGTTATAGTTTCTACAGTTGTATGTAGATATTTCTAAACAAAATCTACTTTTTCAAATTCATTCATCCATTTTTTATTGCTTATAGCTTCTTCTTACAGGTCGCAGGGGTCTAGGATCTATTCATTTGGTACGCCATGGGCTAACAGGGCTAACTTTGAATTCACCAGCACCTCTACAGGCTTGTTTTTGGAGCCAGAGTGCAGGGATAGGACATGTAAACTCACACAGAGCATAGTAATATACAACAGAGTCTAGTGTTGGTGGATATAGTGACTGATCTCTGTTTGATTTTGTGATCCACATTTAAGGCTTTTTACAGCAGCATGAAAACAAATACAGTGAGACTTGGGGAGCCTCTGAGTCAAACTGTGGAGGAGGGGGGCACTAAAAACTCATTACATGGACGATCAATATTTCACGACCCCACCACCACCACACACACACACACACATCCACAACACACATCTCCACACATTTCATCAACTGCCGGCAACGGTGACAAATGACTTTTGTCAGCCCGTGATGCGTTACCACGGCAACCATTTGGCTACATTTTGGTATGGCAGGTAGGTGTCAGGGACATTCACACACACACACACACAGTGGATCAGTCGACACTGTTGGATAAATGGGCCAAGGTCATGATGAATATAGTCCAGTAGAACGTAGACTTTCTGGAGGCCCACCTGTACCATGTTAAACCTGAGATGCTGATGATGATAATGTCAGGAAAGTAAAATGAAATGTATCAAAAGACAGACAAAATGAGCAGTTATGAATCAATATTATCTTTCATGGAGCCATGTTTGTGTCCTCACTGTGTATTAGTCCAATCACTCAATCCAATATTTACCCAATCTCATTTTTGCTCTCCTGTTTTTGGCCTTCAGCAACTCCTGGGGGAAATATCTGACTCATTAACGGATAAATGCAACTCTATTTTCACTAACTTCACGTCTTGTCTGTTTTATAATAGGAGTGTTGTTTATAGAACCAAAGGAGTTGAGTGAAAGAATATACAGAAATAAATGAAAAACAAAAGGTTCAATAGTGTTGGATTGGAGCTTTGGATTCTGTACACAATTCACCACCACTTTATTACTACCACACTTTTTACAATTTTTACATCATGTTTTAGATGTCATTGATGTAAACTCTTTTGCTCATGAAAATGTAGGACAAAATTAAGATGTATTTATGTTAATGTGTGAATGGTTGCTGGGATTAAAAATCTGTCCAGAGTTTGTCTTGACCGTGTGTTACCTTGCCAAGCCCAGGGGTGTCTTTGATCTTGTTGGCGGCACGAAGCAGGCAGGGTGGGGCCGGTGGAGGAGCCATGAGTAAGGCTGAGCTAAAATTAGTGGGGAAAATAGGCGGGTCACATGATGGCGCTGATGATGTCACCGGGGCTGCTGCAGCCGCTGTCTTCTGCTTCTTCTTCTTGGACGCTAGGTTCAACTTTTGTGCAGCTCTGAAACAAAGAAGGGATGTGACAAAGACGTTCATCAACTGCATTTACTTTAATTACTGCACATGGTTTTCTTCTATTTATATCGAGATGAGTCTTCAGATCGGACATATGTCGCTATAATTACATCATGATTTACTTTATACAACCACAACAAATGAGTTTATTGTAGAATAGAAGGTAATCACACAGCCTTCAGTGCATGTCCAATAAAACACACATATGTAGCAGCATCTGGATGGGTGTTTACTCTCTTGTTGCACAATCTCCTGCACTGTTGCTCACAAAATGTAGTCTGTATTCATTATTTTTCTTAGATTTGAGATAATAAATATATTGGACACCAATAAACTCAGTGATTCACCAGTGTACAATGTGACATGGGCCACCTAAAACAGAATTCATGTGTAAATATAATTTAGTGAGGCCACAATGTAATCCCAGAGACATGCTCAAAAGTCATGCATCCACACACTAACAGTATAATAGGATAATAAAATGAGATTGTTTTCAGCTTAAATCTACCCTCACATATATTTAGAAGACGTTCAAGAGAGAAAAGAAGTGAGAAAAGACCTTGCGCCCCGACACACTCTCTGTCAAAGAACCATATTCTCACACCATTGGCTTTCAATTAACTGCAGCAGGTTACAGTAATGGGAGCGCAAGAGTGGGGTAGCTGAGGGGGGACAGTGGCAAAGAAGGGGGTAGAAGAGAGATGTGGATTCAGTGACCCGTTGAACGATGAAGCGCTTCACCATTTGAGTGGGTCTCCCTGGAGATTTGTGCGTGAATTTCTCAGTGTGGTCTACGGGAGGGTGACTGTCTGGACATTAATTGCTTCTTCACTGTACACAGGCCTAAGCTGAAATATTGCAGCAAATGCGATTAAAGGCTATTATCCATTTATTCAATTTTAAGGTAAAGGTTTTAAAAATTACACTCAGAGCCAGTAAGCTGACTTTAAGCTTTAGGAATCCAAGCGTTGGCTCTGATTTAGAGATTCGTTTTCATCTAAAGTCACAAAAAACCTTTTTATTGTTAATTGTTACAAAACTTTTTAGGACACATTTCATCAAAGGACTAAAGATGACGAATGTTGACGAACACTCACATTTATACAGCGTTTGCCCACAACTGCTCATCCTCCGTTGCCATAAAATCCCACTTGTCTTTTTATAATGGACCCTTTGTCTGTGTGCTCTTATAATGCTCCTCAGGCTGACTGGTTTAATCTATGGTACAATTTAAGCATGTGGACGCACACACAAACACACAAATGCCTCTAATTGGTGATGTTTGATGACAAGTGGCTGGGGATTTGGCCGAGTGGATCTATTCCAATCTAACCCTAAAGTGAAGGGCACTTGTTTTCCATCCATCTTCTCCCTCTCAATTTCTCCCAGCTCTTCCTTTGTCATCCCATTCCTCCCTTTGCCCTTTGTCTATTTCCATTACCGTCATCATCTTCCACTTAAGCGCTTATATTTAGCCACTCTAACACCACAACATGCCCCTTTTGTCTTATCTATTCACATATTTTATTCCCTCATTATTTCCCATTCATCCGCTTGTCCTCCCTGCCCTCCATACATCCACCCATCCATCTCTCCAGGCATTCTGCTTTCCTTGCATGTATCGATCCAGCGGTCCATCCATGCGTCTGTTCTCCCAGGTCCATCCATGTGTCTCTCTCTTGTTAAAAAGAGGCAGGTCAAACAGAGATAAAACGCTCAGTAACAAGCTGCTGTGTTGTTTTTCTATCCTTTAACCCGACTCCAAACACTTTCACATGACTCAGGTTCAAAGAATCAGTGGAAAGGCACACAGCTGATTTACGAGCGCTGTCTGTGGGCTGCGTTGTTGGCTCAGGAGCTAATTACGTTGTATTTAACAGGTTGTCGGTGCAGGGAGATAGAAGGACAGACAGAGAGGGACGACGTGTGTGAATGCATTGGCTGGGTCGAGAAGCATGCACACAGTAAAAGGTTAAACTATTTATATACAGTTTAAGCTGTGTGTGTTTCATTGGCTTACAGGTCTTTCATTTTTAAACTATGCTGTCTTTTACTGCAGCAGGTGGTGTCACTTTTTAGTCAGGCAGCCAATCTGGTGAGTTAAACCTCAGTGAAAATGTTCAAGCATGGCCTGAAATTATCCATTTGGGAGAGGACCAATCACTGAATATTGCTGTGTTGTGAGCTGTTTATCACACAAAGTGACATGACATAGAAAGGTGCTTCGTGAAGTTAACACAAGCCTTTTACTAATGTACAACTTGAATTCTCGCTAAGCGCTGTCTGAAAATATATCCTTGGATGCAAATACTTGACACGTAACATTTATTGCAGTTAAAGCATTTGCTCTATATATTGAGCAACCCTACTACAAATACTTTAAAGAGGCTTAACAAAAAAAACCAAAAAAACCCAACAGTCTATGGCATAGCAGTCTGCAAAGTTAGTCGATTGTCTTCCTGGTTAATTGGGTTTCATTAAATGTCAGGATGAAAACAAATGTCTTAGCCAGACAGGTCATATGCTAATGTGTTTGACTAACCACTTATTTAAGCCATCTATCAACCATTGCTCTCTAATTATCAATACTTCTAAGACAGACATGTTGCTAGTGGTAAATAGAAGCATCTCCTCCACACTCCTCCAATCAGATATCCTATTTCCCATATCAACACCTTCCCAATTCAGCATTTCCCATGAGTCCTATTCATTTACTGTGCTACTTCCAGCTGCACAATGCCAGCCAAATCCCCAAAGATCCAATCTTTGGAGCATGCAGAAAAAAAAATTCCAACACTGATAGTAATTCCCTTCCCCCAGCGAGTGAGCCACACAAACACACCACCTTAATGTGTGTAGCATGTCTCTATCCTGTAGCCCTTTTCCCTAGAGGGTCACTGCTGCAAAGGGAAGAAGGATGGCGACTGTGAGTGTGACATATTCACAGACAGATTGCTTCTAATGAAAGATATTAGTCACATGCACATTAGCCAAGGTAAAGAAAAGGTCAGCGGAGAAACAGAGAAATGCTTTAGGAGAGGAAAACAGTGGAATATAAAGTAAAGGAAACAATAGCGTGTAATGTTGAGATGGGAGCATGAGCTGGAGATGGATGGAGGATGTGGTAGACAGGGGAGCATGACAAGATCAGGAGAGGGGAAACGTGGTGGACAAAGGGATTTTCGAAAAGTGCACAGTGAGGTTGTCTAATGAGAGTGTCTGTATGCAATCCACGCTTGGGCCAAAACAGACATGGGATTTTCCGGCGCTGCATGGCTGCATCAATTGATCTTTAAACACACTTTCCCATTTGCACACCCACACACAAATGGACTAACCACTAGCCAGAGCTAAAAGGTGACACACTGTAGAGTATTTCTTTTGCCAATTAAAGTGGAACCCTTCAACATATACACTATATAATGAGAGGCTGAGAGTGACAGCTGGTCACATGATGCACACAGCTTTCTGCAGAGTGTGACACCTGCACCATTAAACAAACATGTTCTTACACTTAGAGGGTTAATGCTCATAAATCGAACCAAAAAGACAGCTGGTTATACTTGGAATGTCAGCCAGACTTTGTACGTGTGCAAAATGGCCTTGTTTCTTTGACAGTTCAGGGGTCACACAGAGAAAGAGAGTGTGTTTGTGCATTCCTAAATTTACGAGCCACGTCTGGTCGCTGGAACTTTGACAGATAAATGGCACCGTGTCTGCCGGGGAGTATGTCATTCACGTATCAGAAACACACACATAGCATTATCTCGGAGCACATGCCAGTGGAAAAGACAGGGGTGCGCGCAGGTGAGGAATGATAGGGGGAAAGAAAGCACAGATGAGAGAAGAGGAAGTGAGGTATCGTTGAGAGCATGACTTAAAGCGTCTCATTAGATTGGACACGTCGGTAATACTTCAGACAGCGCGACACACTCATAGTCTTGTGTTACCCATGAATAATTTAACCATTCATTTTAAACCAGCTATGTTTATTCATCAATTATTTACCCATATTACCCGTGTGATATTTATGTTGTGTCGCTCTGCATTTCTCAGTATTTGATCGCATAGATCATCACTGCTGGGTGCCTGGATTGATTTAGGTAAAACAGACCAAAATAAACCCTGATAAACTAGAAAGCATCACCACAGTGGGGAATATCAAGATGTAGATGACATTTATAAAATATATGAAGATGTTCTTGCATTTTATCATTTTATTCTCATGTGAAAAGACTATAACCGTACTGAAGTCTATAAAATGCAAGACCAAGACACTGAAGTAAACTCTAGCTTTCATAAAAATGTGGACAAACAAAAAACAAGTCTTCAAACTGTCTTGGGAGCTATTAGCTGCCTCAATGCCTTCTTTAATACTTACAATGAATTATTAAATATGAAAGTGACTGTGATTTACCTATGGCTAATAAATGATATATCCAAGCCCAACATTTGCAACCATATTAGCCATAATTCTCAGCCTCCTGTGCTTTTACTTTGTTGGATAGTTATTGTGACTCTTACCTGGCAAAAAATGATGCAGCGGCAGAGGTGGTGGTAGTGGCTGAAGTGTGAGACGGAGAGTTTGAATGTGACGTGGAGGTAGTATGTGAAGGAGAGCTTGTGTTGGAACGGTTTTCGGTCACACCTTCCCTGGAGGCCTCAGAGATCACCTGGGAAATCTACGAGGGAAAGGAGAGTGTTATAGCTCATTGTTACCACAGCTTTAAGGTCCCATTTAAGACCCTCTCCTCTGCTATCATATTCATTTAATTCCCCCTTTCTCCCTCTAAAGCTATTTACATCGCCATTTTTACTGCATTATGACATTTGTGCTTTATTAGATATTATGCAGGATGGGGAGGAAGGTCAAAAAAACACGGTAAGCATTTGAAATTGGCTGGATTGGCAATGCCCTTTGTATTCACTTTGAGTATGTGCCAATATTATGTACATTATTGGTCAGATCCATACCACCATATTTTATCAATAAATCTGTCTCTGACACACACATGAACACAAAAGTCATCAAAAAGCGTATTTGGTTTGAATGTATATAGTATGTGCTTGTGAGTATGTATCTGTCTGCATGTTGTACACAGTATAGCTACTATATCTATCTGTATCTGGACCATTCACAAAGTAGATATGGATTATTGATTATAGTTCTTTATGGGCTGCCAGAGGCCAGACATTGCAGCTTCTAAATCATAGCCCAGCACTGCTATAAACCAACCCGTGTGAGCCTAAAGCTGCACACACATATGTCTGTTGTGACCGTGCCTGTGTGTCCTTGTGTGCACACGGGTCGACACCTCTCTGCACCTGTGCGTGAGTGTGTGTAAATCACTTTACTGAGCGTGTATTTACTGCTGAGGGCTATGAGGGTCCAAAGCACGCAGCCCAGTGCCTTGATAAATTACCTATTGTAAATGAGATGCCTCTATATGGTTTATGTACCACATTCCCTGTGCATTTACATCTATCCCCATTCACTCACTGAAAGAGTGGACCAGTGAGGTGCTTAAACACTTGAACCATTCTTCTATATTTATTTTCATCAACTATGTACACAGAGTAGGGTTATTCGGCAAGCTTGAAACTAGTCTAAAGTAAACAGACTCCAATGTATCCTTTGTTTTACAATATTTTGTGTTGCTATGCAGGCTTCGGAGTAGGATATTGGGAGTAGGTCACTGCAGTGGCTCTTACTGCTTTAGAAAATCATAATAAGAGAGAGTAAAATAGAAGAAAGAATTCTGGTGTGAGGCTAATGTTCCCCACAATCTACAGTGTGTGCTGCTATCTCGAGATATGACTGTAAATTATGTGAAATATCATTAGATGAAACTTTAATGTTCCCTATGGGGAGATTAAGTCAGAGCAGCAGGACAGACAATGGCCTAGCTAATAGCAAGACAAATGTAGAGTACTAAGCAGAGGGAGAGAAAAGTGAAAGCGCAGCATTAGTTTCCATGTGGGACATCTAGTCTGGAGACAGGAACGGTTCTTGTCTGACTTTGATGAACGCCATATCAGATTTCCCCCAGAAACATACTGAAGTGAACTTTGACACAAGATTATCCTTCCCTGTTTCCTTCTTCTCAGTTTGACAGCACACCTATTTGTAAATTCTGACTTATTCATCTTCATTTCAACACAAATGCCATCTTCCCAATGTCCACCTCTCTCATCTGTCTCACTTACGTTTCCGGTGAGTTTTCCATATTGTTGTGAGGCTCGAATACAGAACGAGTGGCTGTACAACAGGAGGGTCAAAGGAGAAAGTGTATGTCTGGGTGTGTGGTCTAGTGTGTTGTTATCAGGGGAATAGGAGATGCAATCTGTAAAACAATCTTACTGCTTACTGCAGCAGAATGAGGCCAGAGACACAGAGAGAGTGGGCATTTATCTTCAATGTCTACAAGTGTCTAATAGAGCCATTAGGTAAAGGAGACGATGCAAAAATAGAAGGTTATTTTATACTCATGTTCTACTGGAAACTGCAAGTCAAGTAGCACTCCAATGGCACAAGGTTTAAAGATGAGCATAAGATGAAATAAATTGATTCCATTTGATATCTGTGTCCTCTGTGACCTAAGCCCGTCCCAGAGCCTACTTCTGAAATCCTCATTGTTCAGTGCTTTTCATTCTCCTACATCTCCAGAGGTGAAAAAAAGAGACTTTGTAGTAAATATAAAATGTGGATAGTGTCACCTCGCAGAATGCTGAACCAGCAAAAATTTTATGTCAGCTATAACTTCAGACAATGGGGCCCCTCTGTCTCCCCAGTCTCCTTAAATTTGTATCTGTCTCTTTTTATTTTGTCTCATTTACTCGAGTCATTTAAAGGTCACTTTAATTATCATATCATTTGGCATGATTTGTTGTCAACTTATTATGACACCTATTAAAATTTACATAAAATGAACACACAACCAAGGGCACTAGTGTTTCCAAATGTCCCATAAACCCATTAACCCAAGCTACATCATTTCCATTGTTCCACATGTGTCATATTTTAGTCTATTTTAGAAGACCCTCTAAAAGTCAACTTAATTTACCATCTTGAAGTGGAGTGTTTTTCCCTCTATTTGCTGTTTAACCTTCACTACATACATTGCGTTAAAATTTCTTTTCTATTCCTATTTTTAACTCCACCCCCATCTCTCCTGATGCCTCATGGGAGAGTCTAAATGGAGTGATTTATTACGCCGCTATGTTTCTCCTTTCCTGCTGAACTATCACTGCTGTGAAAGTAACAGCAGAACTCGGACACAGTCTGCAGAACACAAAATACAGTAGTACAGAAATAATGATAAAAACTGATAAAGAAGAGATTTCTTGCACTGAATATATTACTATTTAATAAAGGTTAATCCTGATTTTCTCAAACATTTCTCAACTGAGGCTGTGTTTTCACTCACTTGGCCATTTTAATAGTCGTGGTCAAGATAATGTCAATTTTGATCATTCCTTTCATTGCCCAGCCCAATCTTAAAAGCTTAATATGTCTTCCACACTACAACAGGATGACAAAAAAATTCAAGACACTGAATAATGTAATTTACACTCTGCATCTTGATTTCTGAATGAAGCCTTGGACCAGACTGTATAGCTGTACTGTAATAATGGAAGCAGCGGTGGATAGCAGCAGGAAAGAAGAACAATGCATAAGAAACAGGGGAGTGCAGGACTGAAGGGGGACTGGGGGTGTGTGACATAGCGTCCCAGGAGTCCTAATTATTACTGTATGAATTATTACATCTGTAGAACACGTTTGTACACACAGACACACTGAGACACACACAGCCCTCGGGTCGTCCCCCACAGCCTCCACAGACCACCCATCGCCCGAGGCACTTCTTCTTCTTCCATTTTGCAGGTTTTTCTACTCACGGATTTGCTCATTGTCTCATGTTGCAGCAACTGTTTTTCTCTGTTTTCTATTTGAGTCACTTCTAAGCTTCGTGGCATGTTAACATCACAACTTTCATTTTTTTTGTATTTGATCTTATGAAGTCTGAATCCGAGCTTTTAAACATTTTTAATGCAGTCTTTTGACGAGAAGAGGTGCCAGGCAGTTCACTAATGATGAGAGTCTATGGCAGCACTCAGACACTGCCAGTGGATACAGTCACAGTAGGTGCACTTACAGCTGAAAAATTGAAATGTTGCAGACCCTGACAGTGAGTATAACATCAGAAGAAAATGTTATCTGAATGGCAGACTATTGCTGTATTATTAAACAGTACTTCAAGATGTTTTTATATCAAGGTGAAAATAAATGTTGTGTGACCACTATGCTTGTAATTTCTAAAAACAGGATACAGTCAAGTAATAACTTTTTTTCTCATTCACACACCCAAACAGGTAATTCATCAAAGTGTCCCAATTACTTTTTAGAGAACTGTGTCTTCCAATTATGTGTGTTTTTTATGTGAATCTGGTTTTCAATGAACTCCAGCCTGTGTCATACGGTATATTTTTGGTGCATCTTGATTTCTCCTGTGAGCTGTCATTAAACAAGCGAGTAAAAGATGAAAGGTAATTGCTTTACACATACGTTCACCTGTATATTGTTCATGAAGGCTATAGGTGTGTAATAAATGGATTTCTATCGAGTGAGAATTTGATTTTTCATTTAAAATCCTGCATATTCTACCTTTAATTTGGATGTGTGACCACTTATGTATATTCTTATAGCTGCTGACATGTCCTTTAGAGTGCCCAGCTTAAGTCACATTATTTTAAACACAGACTTGCCTGTATGCTCCTCACCTGATAAGGGTACAGTGTGACCCCTCCATTATTTCGGTTCAGGTGCTGGTGGCTCTGTGGAGCTGCAGTACTTCCATTATTACTGCTGTTACCACTGTTAGTGCCAGGGCTATTTACTCCAATCTGCTGCTGGCTGCCTGCTGCTTTCCCTGAACCGGGGGAGCTGTTCTTTCTGTCCACGCCACAGCCGAGCCCTAGAGAACTGGGCTTGGACCCCAGCCTGTTCCCCGGTCCTTGTGCGTTTGTGGGAACTTGCCCCACAGGTGGACTGCTGGATGGACCGTGGCTGGGGCTTGGCGTTGGGGTCTGACTGGGGCTCGGGGATGGGGACTGAGAGGACGGATGCGAGGGGTGTGATCCAGCGGCGGATGAAGAAGACGGGAAAAAAGCAGGTCCCGCTGAGCCTCCCGGAGATGCGTATCGGCCGATGAGAGCGGGAGGTGACGAGGTGGGAGACAGATCCCATTGGTCGAGAGTGAGGACCATGCGTACTGCTTCCTGTTTGAGCTGAGTGAGGTGAGTGGCGCACACGTCACAGCGGCTGTCACGCTCGTTCCACGCCCGCCGAGAACTGTTGGGCACCTGCAGCTTGTCATGTAGCAGCAGAGAAAAGGAGGGGTCCTAAAGGAGACGAGAAGAAACACAAGGCTGGTCATTTACAGTAGTGTCGATGATTATAGGTATTGTAAAAACTCTGTATATTTATAGAAAGCAGTGGGAATACAGCAAAGGGTTTGATTTGAAAAGACACATAGAAGAGAAAACTCAAGTGCACACACATCCTTGGGCTGACATGAGAGTTTTCTGATACTAAAATAAAAATAACGAGTGACCTTATTTTCTTCTCTCTTTTTACTCTGTTTCCTCATTGTGAGCTTTTTATTACCTTTAAATCATACCTATCCTGACACCATCATTACTACTACTGATATAAAACCTGGTTGTCCTTTTATAACACTGTCAAGCTGCATCATTAACACTATCCATGTTCCAAAATGACTCCATAAAGCTGCATATTAAAATTGTACAAGAAGAGCAGCTGGTGAAGTTTGGGTGGTGTTACTTTCCCATCCAGTTTGGTCTTAACTAAAGAAAAAATTTAAAAATGTACTCATAAATGTGTACTCTAGGTGAGAATAACACAGATAAGTAAAAAAAAAAAAAAGAAAGAAAAAAAAGAATATGTATCGTGTGTTTTTACAGTGGCTTGAAACAGTGTGGTTTGAAATGGACCTTTAGCAATTGTCCCTGTACTAGAATGGAAACAATCAATTTTACGATTCATCCATTCATTGTAAGTGCTGGTCTGTTGATTTTGTGTTAGCAGCATGTACCATACAATTACAGTGTGTTTTGAGACAAACATTGGGGTACTTGTCCATTTTTTTTTACATTTGTGTAAGCACTCGGAGCATGTCGAGTTTTCCGACACTAATTGGAGTTACTCACACAGAGCAAAGCCACCGTAAATTTCCCGCCATTGCTCTCTGCAGCAAGTATCAAAGTTAACAAGCGAACACAAGCCCATAACCTGATCAGGATCTGACTCTCAAACTAATTTGACCTCACCTAAAGACTGTTACTCATCCTTTCATCTCACAAAAGGTCATTAACTGGAAACTGTCATGAGTGGTGACCTCTGGACGATGGTGGGATTGAAATAAGTGACTGTGACATGGTGCATGAACGTTCTGTAACACATCCAGACATCTGTGGTAGGTGTTCATAGCTCACTCGAAAACTTGTAATTACCGTAAAAGCTTCAATCAGTGCTCACCTCTTTTCACTTCAGCCTTCATTTACCTGCACAACCAGTAATTATGGCTATTTCAAAATGCACTTACTTTCAATGCCTATAACAAGTTTATGATGAAGGGATGAAGAGATGTTTACAATAATAGCAGTTTGCTTGCTTGAATTTAGTCTAAATGGAATCTGTGGGTTCATAACTTTTTCCCAATGAAAGGTATGCCCTCATATATAAAAATTAAGTTGAATACCTGTTTTATTTAAATGTCTCACGAATTTCTGGATGTTTGACATAAGAGTGAAAATATTAATTTGTAAATATATGATCCTAAACTACACCACTACTACTATAATAAATTAAATCTAGGGATATTCGTCAATATATAAAGAAAGAAATATATTCTGAAGCGCTCTGTGAAATGGTTTATTACTATGTGCTGCAACACCTTGCAAATAGCGCAATTATATTTCACAATATCACAAACACAAAGTGAACAACCTTGTCCTGCAGATTCACAGCAGATGAAGGAGCGAACTGTTCTCTGATTCAACATACTGCAGCTGATTTAAATATCTCAATACATCAAGCCTGGAGGAGGCTGTGCATGTACAGTATTAATCAAAGTGATGCCTTGGCACTCTTGCTTTCTGAAGCTTAATCAATACATGAGTTATGGAGATGCTCTGTTTGTTCATGCATGTGTGTGTGCATCCAATCAATAGGTAGGTGATGGGCACAGGTTATCTCTGGACAGATATAGACAGGAGTGATTGACAGAGAAGACTTATAACAAATGAGGTTGAGGATAAAAAGAAGTGAATGACAGGCAGAAAGTAGCAGCAGACATTACATCATCTTGCCATTATATTACCACTGGATATTTCTCAAACATGGCTTACAGTGTTTGGTGTACATTTAACTTCACTGTGGTCACGTCATTTTTCAAGCAAGGTTTGAATTTATTATATTTATTACAAAATGCGTCCAAGACAACTATTATAGTATAGTATTGGCCATTCGTTTGGGTTGGAATTTCTATAGTGTATGTGTGGTCAATGCTAGTGCTGGCCTCTACACATATAATGTACTAAGAGTCCGTTGACGAGGAAAAGAGAGTGACTTTAACACTTGAACTTCTATGCTCAATAAAAAGCCTGTTACCTGCATTCATTCAATAAATCTTCTGTGTGTAAAAGTGTGGCTCTGTGGAAATACAGAGTGCTCACAAAGTAGCATTTCATCTATTAGTTAAATGCAACCTCTCAATGTGAGAGTGGCCTGTTGGGCTGTGTCAACAAACCACAAGACCACAAGACACACACTGCAGCAGTTCAAACCTCGGCAGCCATGTAAATGTGTATTTATAGATAAAGACAGCCTTGTTACTTGGGCACACTAAGTAGCCTGACCAATAGAACATGGGTTTAAAGCATACACATGCATAAATACACATACAAAGACATGTAGCTGGCATGAAGCAGCACATACAGGCTTTGGGCAACAGAAAACTAGGCACTAACTCCTTTTGCAGTAAACATGTTTCAGGGTAAATGTGAGAGCAGACAGAGAGGATTAGTAGGAAGCTGAGGCGGAGGCAATTCTAACTGGCTATTCTGTTTATGTATGCATTTATTCCATTTTACATTATGTTTAATCTTCCTGCTTAGCCAAAGGGTTATGACACATATTTACTGGTGCAAATGTTTTTTTTTACATTGTGACCTCTGCAGAATTCAGAGCTTGAACTGCAACACAATAGCAAAATATAAAAATGGGATGAAATTGTTGTGTTTAACAATCAAAACTATTGTTGAAGCGCTTTCTATTCTCAGACTCTATACTTTACATCATTTCTGTCTCAGTCAGTCAAGTAATTGGATCTTTTTGCATTTCATTTGACTATGTCCATATGAAAATAATGTACTGTAAGAGGGTGCTGTTAAATTACAACTAAATCCATTAAAGTGAATCTAAAAAAAACTTGTTTATTGATTTATTGAAAAAAACTATATGAATGTACATGCTTGGAGCCAAATTCATTTTCTCCTGTACAAGTACTACTATACAGGGGGGGAAATAATCTGTGTTAATATGAAACAGCCCTCTAGTGCTGCCAAGTAGTAGCCCTGCATTTCCTTTATGGAAAAAAAAAAGAAAACTTAGATTGCAGCCAAAAAATTATCAGACAAAGAAACATTGAATCTCTGTTGGCTTCCTTCTGTTTCCATGTCACACACTCATAAATACACACCACGTCTGAAGACAAGAGACCAAACATGCAATGAAGTGGACACACGTTGGACCCTTGAGATGAGAGCCCTGTTGAATTAAATTAGACCATTTTGGGAAGCAGCCAAAGCTTAAACCATAAAACACACTTTTGGAAAAGAAAGTGCATGCTGTTAGTTACATACAGTACATACAACACACTCATGGCTACACAAAGTCAGGTTTAATCAGGGAACAAAGATCTTTTTTTACAGATTCTCAACAGGACATTGTGATTTTTTACACATTCTAATGAGACCTTGTGTAAGTTCCGATGTCAAACTGTGAATCTCTATTATTTCGACCATTTTCCGTCCGTTATCCACCAATTTTATTTCTTCGACACTGCATTAATCTGTAGCACTCTCTGCAGTGGACTGGTCTCTGTGTGTGATTCATTTCCTCCTATAAAGACAGACAAAGGTATCTCTATACCTTAACACGTGAGGATGGATTGAGTGGCAAAAGCATTGAGTGATGCAAAAAGTCTCTGTTGATTTGACTTCAGACAATTCACTGTATTTACAACAATATTTTACGAGTACTTATGATTGCTATTTCCTAACACTTCAACGTGTAGACCTTTTTAATGGTAATATAACATTTTGGCTCAAATTAAAGAATCATTTGTTGTCAACTTGTGGTTATATGGTTACAGATTGTCACATAGAGGGCACAAATATCCAGGACATAATACACCAGTCTGACCCTTGACATTTAATCACAAAATCTGCCTCTAACACTTAACCTAATGCTCAAACGGTGGAGGGATTTCCCTTGAGGTGTTCATGAGATTTAGACGGATGAACAGACAACCTGAAAACAAAATGCCTCGGGCCTTATGACTATCAGCGGCTCAAAAGCATAAAAAGAGGAGGAGAAGGGGATAGTCAATTACACCAGGATGAATGTTATAATGGTCTCTGTGTGTAATCAGTTCCAGATGAGTAACGCGTGAACATAAACCGCACGTCCACCGCCTCCATACTCATTACCCTTTCTCATTTCGCAATCATCCCACTTCCTCAAGTATACAGTAGAGTATCTGCATATGCACACTCTGGCTCTTCGGTTTTCTTTCTAGTAAAAAGATGTTTGTGAGCATTTACTACTGAGCTTTTCTTTTTTTTCTTTTTTTTTTTTTTTTGGAAAGTGTAACGCCCACTTGGATTTCTCAGCAGGTCTGGGATAAGTGAACTCATGCAGAACAGATGCAGCCTGTCCCTTGCACCTGCTCCGATTGAGGAGACTGAGGTGAGACAGTGTCATAACAGAACGAGACAAAACAGAACGGATAAAGTGGGGGGAAAAGAACCATAAATGTAGGTTGGTGTTGGTGGTTCATGATCTGCACATTGGTCAGCTGATGGAGATTGATAGTGTGTTTGGTGTGTGTGTAATGTGAATGATTGGTGTCTGCTCCGAGGCAAGGTCAATAACACACAGGTAACAAATGGCACGGCGCACACGCAGACCGAGCGTTGATGTGCGCACATAAACAACAAGTGTCACGACGACAGAGGTCAAGCACAGCTCCTCCTTCGTATCTCTCCAAAACACACAGTATACGTCACTCCCATCTTTATTTTGTGAACATTTCTCTCTGTCCGTGTCCTTCGCGACAGATCTGGAACACATGGATTTGTTTTCATGTGTACACAGCCAGTCCTTGATGGCCATTTTAGTCACGTTCTTTCACTCACTGATGGATAACTTTAGGAACCAAGTGGATTTTTTTCACAGACCGTCCTCCCCCGCTACTTTCTCTGAGCTTGTGTATGTCTGCTCTAATCACCTTTTTAATTGGTCATTTCTTCAGACAAACAGTAATGAGTGCAGCGGTGGATAGGACACAGCAGTAATCTATTCACACACTACACAGAAAATCATTATGTGCAACAGATGAGGCTAATAGACAAACATTCCTATCAGTGCACAAAGCCACACACTCTCCTATGATGCTGACAGGCTATATTAATAACAAAGAAAACACATTAAAATGTTTGTTGCCATGGAAATGCAGAAATTAATTAACATAAGCAAACTAAGTAACCATAGGCAATGTAAATCACCTGCTGCATTGTTCCACACTAGAGACTTTCATTGTGTGCATATGTATCATGAGGAAACAGACAAATACAGATGGAAAAGCTCTTTTATCATTATTATTCCCCAGCACTGTTTTTTTAATAAATAAATAGTTTAAACAGCATTAATCCAACAAGCCTACAGCAGTCACACTGTAGCTCCAAAATGAGTCAATAAGAAACATGCAGCTGCACAAATTGTTGTTTTTGTGTTGAGAATTTTTCTGTACCCATGCATTATGTTTTTTATGTGCACCCTACTGTACATTTAAATTAGAAAGCAATGAGACAAACACATTTTCCTGAAATAGGGTCAGTGCATGGTCTTTGAAGCTCATTTAAGTGATGTTTGGTCTGCATCTGCCAGAGGCTACATTCATGCAGTCAAGGTTTCAGACTAACAGCTTTAATTAATTGGCTTTGTGTAGTTGCCACAGATTAGTCATGGGTTAAGTGCTCATTAAACATTCTGTCCGTACACAAAAATAAAATCATCACTCGGTCAGTGCGTGTTTGAGAGGTGGGATCAAAGAAGGCAAAAATAGAGTAAAGAGATGCTATGATTAGATCAGAGTTACTGTACATCCTCTATTCTGATACGAGTGTTGGTCTGTATATATTGCACAGCATGTTGTAAATGCTTTTGTGTGCATGAGCTTGGTCTTGACTAGTTGGCCATTTGAATCACACTGTGGTAAATATACACTGCGCAAACATGAAATGTTCAAACAGTTCAGTTTTAGAGTAAATGAATGAAACAGACGTTTTATACGATTCTATAAACTCACCATCTGCACAAGAGCTGCTCGATGAAGTAGGTATTAGAGTGTCTTGAAATAATGAACGTCAATAGCATCTAAATATAGCTGAGAGTATTTACTGGTTTCACCGCTACTTCATTTGAAAAGCGTTTGGTTTCACATCGTTCAATTTAACTGATGGAATAACACGACTAAAATGTACTAGCATAAAACATGTAACTCTTGTCTTTATATTGGAGCATGAGGTCACTGTAAATTGAACTTGGGTTAGTGCTTTTAATGACGCATACCTTTTCTTACAGTGAAAGATGTTATGCAAAACAATGAAAATGGCAGAAAATAGTCATGATCATGTTTATCATAAAGATTTCATTTTGAAATGTGGGTGCTTGGAAAAGAAACATTATTATGAGGAACACAAATTCTCTTGTTTTGCCGGTGCTTTCCAGCTGTGGGGCTCTTCATCACGCTGCCTCTGATCGCTCATAATGTATAGCCATGTTCCTCTTTCTTATAAACGCTTATCCTTTTCATCTTATTTATTTAACCCCTCTCTCAAACTCCTCTTCTTTTTTCTTTCCTTTTTACTTTTCCTCACTCTCTCAGTACTCCTTCCATTCTTTCTCTTCTTTCTGTTGGTGACAGTGATAAATTGCCTGTTGAGTTGGGTAATCCATCTTTGCGTATACTACACCTGAACACACACTCTCGGATGCCCTCTCCCTCCATCCTTCCTTCCTCTATTTTCCCTCCCCTTCTATCCATTTTTCCCTCCAGTATCCTTCCATCCCAAGGTTAGTGCAGCTCACTGGGGGGAACGAGAGGTAAAGATGTGGCTGACACATGTGTGCACACAAATGAGTGGAGGCAGTACCTTTGGAAAATATATAGTCTAATATATACAGTGTGTTTTGTGGCTTTTTGGAACTCTTTAAGATTTGCACACAATGAAGAACTGTCTACAACTGCACTGCTGCAAACTCACATGGGGCGGTCCAGTCTTAAAATGTATTATATTTATATAATATGATGAAAAGTTGTGCTTATTTGGCAAGATAGGTGTTCTTTCAAGATGGTGGCATGCCCAGTCAAACTTCAATAAGCTGGGAATAGTCTCAATGAAAGTGATTTTTATTTTTTTTTCCTTTTGAATGATGTATTTAATTTTGATTGTGCAGCTGTAAATAATCTATTTGAGTAGTATCTGGCATTTAGTCGGTTACTAAGTCATGTCCAAGACCAGAGCGTAGCAAAACCATGACAAGACCAAGACTTTTAGCTATTGAGACCAAGTCAAGACCAAGACTTTATCAGGTCAAGACCAAATCGAGACCTGAACCAGTATACAATGCATTGTAATGGATACAAGTTAACAATCAAAAAAGTCCAGTCTTAGATCAAGTTAGACCCCTGAAGGTTACTGAAGGCAGATTTTTAGTTGAATATTAATTGCTTTAGGTTTTCATTCAATCCCCAGAACAGACAAACCTTTTGTGGTCTTGGCTGGCCTTGATCTCCAAGACTGAGACAAAACCGAATAAAAAGGAGCCCAAGACTTTTAGGGATTGAGACCATGACAAGACCAAGACCTTTACAAAATAGTCTCAAGACTGGACCAAGATCAAGAGCAGGAGTACTACAACATTACATCTGACTATTTCTAAACTCCTCTGTGGTACTGGAATGAGAACCATCACAGACAAGATACGGATTTATGTACAAACAAATGTGTGCTCTAAACAGTCTTCCAGATTTCTAAACAGAAATCCAGAGTCTCCTTTGCTCAAGAAGCACTCAACGTTCACATTGAAGTTATCATATCTTTAACACATGCTACTAATTATTACCAGTGGTTTCCACAGAGCAACCAATGAGACGCTTGATCATTTTTAAAAGCCACACTAGTCGTTCAATGACAGTCACCCGAGGGTTCTCCTACTCACACAGTGGCGCTCATTCATGAACTGGAGTTGCCTAAATCAACCACAGAGTTCTTGAGATGGAAAATATGATGAAGGTTGTTTATGTGTGACTCCAGCCTAGAGTCAGACTGACAGCCGTCTGGTCGCTAGTCCTCATTCAGCCAGACATGCAATCAGATCAGATCTCTACTTGAAGACATGGATAGTGCTCTAGAAGTAAAAATGGGGGGAAAAAAACTCCTGGGTATGAATCTCTCTGTGATTTCACGTGTAGCTGTGGTGTACAGTCAATACAGATAACAGTAAACAACAACAACCATTTGAAAGGCTTTAAATCGAGCCCCGCCGGCTCCATCTGCTCAAGGTAATTGGAAAGTTTAACGGCTGCAGGCTATTCTCTCTGACTGATTGAAGCGCAGAGTGGGAACAAACAACCAATTTAATTCTTCTGCCCCCTCTCTCTATCTCGCACCTTCACACTGCACATAAATGCTCCCTATCTGTTCCCATCAGAGTCAACTATATATTTGTAGATCACATAAATTTGACTACTTCCTTCCACACCCTATTTATTCTCCACTTTTATTCTTCCCCTCTTTTCTCTGTCTCTTTTATCTTGCACTTCCCTTTGACAAGTTCACGCAGACATTGAGAAGAAGAGGCTGTTGAAATAAAGGATAAAAGCGGTGAGTCAGCGCTTCCGCGTGATGCCTGTGAGTCTGAGAGGGTCTAAACTAGATAAACAGAAAATGTAGCCATTACTTTCACATAGAAAAACGATTTATAAGGATTTTTAAGAATCAAGAGATAGATATAGTTATTGATGCACAACTGTTGCGGTGGGTTTTGGCCTGGAGCTGCTTTGAAAACAGGAGGAAGCTTAAATGTCAGTCTTGTTCTTGTCTCACCTTCTGCCCTTTACAAAGCTGCAACACAATAGACCCACAGTCCAGCTCCAAATACACACTCACGCACACAATTCATTGGCATGACTCAGTATCTTAAACGAAACAGCAAGGCCAGGAATGTCCACATACAAAGACACACGCAGAGTTTACAGTCTGGCAGTGCAGTGGATTAAAACCTGGAATGTCTTTCCTGACTTTTGATAACTGCACTGGGACTATTTTTGACTCCAAGGGTTACACTACATTGTCACTGTTTACAAAAAACATACAACGTTTATGATTATAAATCTCCCATTCACCCTTTTAAAAATCTACTCAATACTACTCTAACATATATCCCTCATTTAAACATGTGTTCCTAGAAGATTTTTTGATGAATGTATAAATTACAATGAAAACAGAAATTTAAGCTTAGTACAAACACAGCTAACTTTGCTGAGGTGCAACACCACAAACTGTCAATGGAAACGTGTCTGTCTGAGTCGTTTCTCAGTAGACATTTTGGACTAAAAGTCTAAGCCTCAGTTTTAGTTTAGTTTAGTGGGTAAAGTCACCATCCATAAATAAACATTTTAATCTGTGGGCCTCTGTTTTCTTCTCTATAGGTCTAATCTAAAATGACCTGATTCTTAACGTTCCAAACTTATCTAATTGTGCTCAGATAAAGCTGAGACTTGCAGAGACACATCCACTGACACTATATCAGCCTGTCACATATAACAGATTTATCTTCAGAGTCTCACACTGAGAAAATCTCCTGACAAGCCAAGGTGTGAGTGACAAGGCTGTATTGTATGTGTGTGTGAGTGAGACAGCAGACTGCCTAATCTTAGATGTGTAGTTAGCAGTCCTCAAATAAACCGTGTGGAGCACAAGACTTCACAGTGTCACTGAAAGCTGGAGATGACACCTGGTGCTACTGGAACATTGAGCACTCTGAATTTTCCTCTTTTTTATCTTGGCTCTAGGTCTAATGACTTTGCAAACTTTTAAAACTTGGAGGAAAAATAGGCTCAACCTGAATGTCTCTGTCAGCTGAAGTAGAGACATAGATTTACACATATAGGGAAATGTCTAACTCAACAAGGTAAACACTAAGACAGCCCTGAAAGGAGGTGTCAGACACTGGAGACAGAAGCATAACTCTGTGTCTCTATAGTATTGTCTGGCCTTCTTTAGAAAGAAATACAGCCTTGTCACTCACACCTCTGGAGTGGATATAATGAAGAGGCAGTTTCCATGGCAGCTAAGAGCTTTGTGACATCAAGTGCTACAACTTTAGATTTAAGCAATGGGTTTTTGATAAAATATATATATAACAGTTTGTGTTTGATTATAACCATTTGGTTTTCTTGGTTGATCATTTACAGTCTTTGAGTACACTTGTTTGGGCTCTGAATGTACATTCTTTAAACTGTGGATGATGTCGTTTATGGGGCTGAATTAAAATATGACTTTGGTCTTATCTGTAAGATATGCAAAGCCACTTATAATTTTTGTCTTGATTATAGCTTTAAGTGTACCACTCCTACTAGTTAACCACACAATGTTTAGCTTTAGATAGTAGACATAATAAACAGAAGATAATAACAGTATCGTCTGTGTGTAAATGTCAGCCCTACGACTAACTGCCCATTGACTCGTGTGTACCCCGCCTCAAGCCCAAAGCTGCTGGGATAGGCTCCAGTCACCCACGATGCCAAATGGGACTAAGTGGCAGAAGGTGAATGAACGGATAACAGTAATTGGGAGGAACCAAAATCACAAAACTTCCTGTGTATGTGGACAAATTAAAAGCATTGCATTGATGTATGTGTGAGCATGAAAATATGAGAGAATATAAGTGTTTTAGAAGTAAGATTTGATAGAACTTAAAGGAAGATTGAGTGGTATTATAGGCCTGACTACCTTGTGTGTGCTCTGGGGTTCAGGTAAAATTGACATTAACACATAAAGCCAGTGAGGAGCCTTTGGATTCTGCCTGCATCAGCATCCCTTCCTCCTCTCTCAACTACATCCATCCATCCGCTCAGTCTGCCTGTTATTGATGATGCCACCTCTTTATATGGTAATGTCTTTCACACCTGAAAGGCATAAGGGAGCATGATAACTCTCTCTCTTTTTACCTACACTCACAGGTAAGCTCCCTCTATTTTTTCTTTTTCTCTTGCCTTAACACACAGCATCATGGGACTGTGTGCTATTACTCACACCATATATTCTCAACCTCTCCTCACCTATCCCCAACAAGCACCCAGCAATGAGGAGCCCATTAACACTGATAGAGATATGTATGCGCTCCACATCTGTCACAAGTTGCTGCCGTGGCAACAACAGCTGCCGTGGTTACCGGGGGCCTTCTTCTGTAGTGTTATGGGATCTGGTTATTATGAGATAGCCAACTAACTACCCGTGTGCAGAAAAACATCCCTTTGAGGAGACATCTTTGAAGAATAATACTCCAGCTTAGTTCTTATAAGTCGACCAAATTACTGGTTGTAGGTGTAATTAGATGAGAATCAGCAACATTAATCTCATTCAATTATTTCAGTTGTTTTGTGAATCAGAAAAGCATACTTAAATTTAATTTAAAAAAAATATAGTTTTACAATTAAAAGGATTTGCAGTGGTAAGATTAGAATATAGTTTATCACCTTAGAAGCTGTTTAAAATGTATTTATAAAGAGTTTTTGTGGAAATTATAAACCAATTAATTAAAAGAAAAGTACACAACAACTGATTTTTATGCCTGTTGACTCAGGTGTTTTAAAAAGATGTAGGTTAAAGAAAAAGCCTTAATAAACATCAAGTTCCCACATAGGAGTACATTCATGAGCATGTCCTTGTTAGGCTTTATTTCACTGTCTGAATGTGCACTGTGTATATTCCCTTTAACAACACACATGAATGATTTTTGACTGTCAGCTGATCTAAACAGACTCTTACAAACATGATTGTTAAACACACCACAATGGCCTAAGATAATGTTTAATAAGTGCGGTTTTTGTCCTTTTGTCTCACCAGTAATACACAGCCACACAGTGACCCACTTTCCTGAGCTGAACTGGACCAACCAAAAACAGATCTCCCTCCGTCCATTTATTCTTTGGGCATGGGTATGAGCGATGAATACTTACGTGCGCACAAACACACAGCCATAGAGCACACTTACAGACCTTTAAATGAGTGCAGCTGTGTCGCCAGATGTGCTTTTCAATCCCCTGGTTACAACTTTGTGTGTGAGTGTAGACCACGCCTCTGGCAATTTGACCTGTCTGCTTTGTGTTCTGTACCTCCCTTCCACCTGGTTGGATTTTAAATGGCATTTTAATTTGGATTATTTATACTATATTTTGATTTCCCACAGAGGTTGTTTTCTCATTTATACTTTCGATACAGCCTAAAATCCGAGCTGAACTTTGAGGAAAAGGAAGTCACACATCAAATAATTGTAACTGCATATGTCTCATCATAACATCTTTGATAAACATATCTTTTAGACACAAAAAATGAGATACTGTATTTGGACAGACTGTCAACGTGGCTGCACAATATTTTGGGGAAAATGCACATGGTCTTAATTTTGTGCAGCTCAAAAAAGCTAACTTTATTATATGCACGTTTTAGTGAGTGCCTAATACATAAACATCACCAACACAAACTGACACCAAGGCAGCCAAACAGTCAACACTGACACCTCTGAAGGTCAACATTAGCATAGAATTAACAATGGAGAAACAGCATACATTTTAAAAATGTGTGTGTCTGGGATGGGTCAAACATGTCATGTGTTGTATTACTAATTTCTAACACACAGATACAGCTCTGGCTCATTTATGTTGTGTGAGAGAAGGGCTTAGGTTATTATTCATGCTGTGTGGAGGTCACTTATGTCTGGTGTCCACTGGGAATAACAAGACTTTCATGGTGACAGCACACGGAGAAGTGATACTTAGAGGGACATGGAACTAAGCTGAACTGCTGCTGTGGCACATTTGGTAAAGACGAAAGATTAATAGGTCATTGCTACAACACGGGCATTACTTTAGCTTTTCCCTGACATGAACCACCTGCAAAGGGCGAGTCATTCTTGCCTGAAGTAAAATCCACAACAAAATAGTAAAGGCCAGACAGAATATCATAGATGGCATAAAAACAAAACAACAGGGCTAAATACTTATTGTTGAGGTGTTTTAGAAAAGGCTGCTTGGAATGTGGCTGCCATAATTAACAAGACCTCACACATATTACTTAGCAAGTGACAGCTAATGAGAAAGTTCATAGCCTCAGAAACCAGATAATATATATAAACTCCTCGCAGAGACCCATGTATTTTAATCCATCTGTTATTTTACTAATAAAATATCTAACAAGCTACATGCATGTTTCTTTATTTAAGGGTAGCTACTGTGGAAATACTCTAATTGGTCGAACATGAACACAACCCCACAAGAAACATTTTAAGAAGTGGTGTACCCACAGAAAACCCACATTAACTCTTACCCACCCCATGTTTCTTTTCTCTTATGTCTTTCTCTTAGTTTATCTACAGTCTCAACAGAAAGTCCCCACTCTAAGTTTTACTTTGTCCAACTGACTTTTATTGGTGTCATGGTGTGAGCTATGTGCATATGTGCTGCTAATTAACTCCTTGTCTGATGTGTGACCACACTGTATTCTTCACTAAATCCTCTGTAAAAAAAAAAAGGATCAAAACTATAAGCAACATCTCAGCGATGAGAGCTGCATTTGTTTTATGTGTAAAAATGTCCCAACACCAATTTTATGCCTTTTATTTGACCAACAATGAGCCAAACTCCTATGTTGTTGGAGTAAGTGACATGGTTAATAGTCAGTGCAAGTTTCTGTTACTGATTACCAATAAGAAAGGACCAGAAAATATACAATTGTCAATAGTCTGGAAAAATAGATGAAGAAGAAATATATTTGTATTTCATTGATATTATTTGACTATTTGATCTGAAATCATTCACATTCCAAGCATTACCAGATGCCAAGTAACTAGCCAAATGCTTTGGAATAAGAATTGATTTTATGGATTACCCTGAGAAAAAATAACTTGCCTGTTAAAGGCAATTTGAATAATATAGCAACCAGTAAACCAGTATATATATATATATATATATATATATATATATATATATATATATATATATATATATATATATATATATATATATATATATATATATATATATATATATAGTGTCTTTTGCCAATGCATTACATGACAAGCTGCAGAAAATAAGGAGGTGAATATTGAACATATATAATACTATCATTTTGTGTCTTCTTCTTTCTATTACAGAATTATTTTACTTAAAGAACAATCAACCTCTTTTCCACAGCTGATCAAATGAGACCAGGAACAAATTACCTGCAGCATATGATTTATGACAACAATAACTCTGACTACACTGTATCACAACAAACAAATGACTGATGAGATGTTCAATCTTTTATAGGCAAGTTAATAAGTGTCAAATACCCAAATGCCACAGTTAATGGAGGCTTGTGTAATTTGTAGACCACAAACAAGACAAAAAATGAACCATTCATTTATGGAGCACAAATTAAAAAAGAACCAAAGCAAATTGTTTATTACCTTATTGGAGTACGGCCCAGGAATGAGCAGCTTCAGAGCTTGTCTTTTGAGCTCAGTCAGTCGAGCGTTGCAGTTCTCACACCAGATGACTCTTTCACTACCAGGGGAACTCCCGCTGCCTGAAGCCGGAGACCCAGTCCCGAACCCTGGGGAGCCACCAAGGGAACCTGGAGATCCGGTCCCAATCCCTGGGGAGATTGTACCTGGAGATCCAGAGAAGGATCCAGGAGAGGAGATCCCAGAGCCTGGAGATGGGGTGCCAGTAGAGCTTGGCATGGAGCCAGCACCCTCTGGTGTAGGCCGGGTACCAGAGCGGGTGCCTTCATCGTACACCTTACGATACCAAGTTTCCGGTAAAAAGGATGAAGATTTAGTTGGGGATGTGTCAGGTACCTAAAAGTAAAAAAATGAACATTGTTTTTTTAGTCCTTTAGGCTCTGTTATTTGACTGGCCGTGGTCCAGCCCAAGAGCTTTTGTCTGTCTGGACTAATTATGTATGTTGCCTATATATAATAACTGAGTCTGATATACATTTTTTTTCTAGTTCATCCATGAGTGGAAAAGTAGACAGCTTAAAACATCAAATGAACCACTGAACCACATTAATCTTTTGTGGCCTAAATACAGTCATAGAGGTCTTTAATGGCGTGATTGTAGGAAAGGCTTGGGCATTAATGTTATCCCTGTTGAGATGTATAATAACGTAGCAATGAGCTCACTCCAGTTATCTCAGTGGGTCTACTGAAGCAACACTGATTTATAAATGAATACTGATTTGACTGGAGGTGGTAGGTGGTGATAGATGTAAGTCTGGCATTTAGATATTTTGTGCTTAATGGCAGATGGGTTCAGATGTGAGACACAAGTACCTTGGGACACTAGTTATCACACTGTTGTTGCAGCAAAAGCAGGGAAGGGAGCAACCAACATGAACATAAATAGTTTCTGTTAATAAACATCCACATTCACATCTTTGCAGTCTGACTGAATGGTATTTTTGTGAGGTCTATTCTCTGGTAAACCTTACCCCATATTTTCTGCTCCGGCTGCTCACAGACCTCTCCTTCGTCCCCGACAGTGAAGTCATGTTGGAGGTGATGAGGGGAGGAGGAGATGGGTAAAACCTCTGATGCTTCACATTCAAAAAAGAGCCCGCACCGGATCGATTTCAATTAACTACACGCCCCTGCAGTTTGCTCTTCTCAATCTGATGGTAAGCTTCCAAACGCATGTGGACACCGGTTAGATCCCCATTCCGTGGAAAAAGATACAACAAAAGATTTAGTTTTCCTTTTGAAAGGTGTACTCTTTTTGAGGAGTTTCTCCAGCTTGTTAGAGAGAAGACCGCTCCCTGTCAGCAGCTTGTTGTGTGCGCTATGAAGCTGAGTGCTTAACTGCGCAGTGGACTGGCATCGCAGCCCTGCCTCTCTCCACTCAGCTTTGTGAAGAGGCTGGACAGGTAAAAACCAAATCCCTTACTGAGAATCCCAGAGCCAAATTCTGATCTAAACCAGAGTAGGCTATATCATGATTTAGATTAGTCAGGTGTATGGTCCAAAACGCACAGCAACGAGAGGAGAGGTGAGTGTTCCTCTTCCAGTGAACTTGTGGATCCACGCACTGCTCCAACAGTGCGCTGCAGAAACAGTCGAGACACAAGCACATCTGGATGAAGGCGGGGACTCCCTCTCTGTCCTCTCCAACCACAAGTCTACACACAGACTGCAGCCGAGTGCCACCACAAGCCTATTGGGCACCAGCAGCCTACCCGACTGACCCGCAAACCTCATTATCGCGTTATTTTACGGTGCCATTATTCTAAAGTCCTGAGTGCTCAACTATTCCGACTACCACAAATGTCTCATCTAATCATAAAGGATATTTGGTCCTCTTTTAGGTTTTGGTAAAGAGTAGAGTTAGGATATAGCCTAGACAATAAGCTGGAATCACCAAATAGCCTACTATTGGGAATATAAAATAGGACTAATCCTGTAGCCCATATGCGCGTCCTAGCCTGTTCCAATTAATTAATTAATTTATGCATTGGATTGTTTCTATTAACATTAAGTGATTTTCATGCATCTCCCAAAGAAAAAAAACTTCTTAAAATATGACTTTAATAAAATATGACCATTTACTTATACTAATTGAAGCCGAAAGAGGCGCGTCATTACCTGCAGTTGCAGACTTAATCACCGGGAGCATAAGTAGACACACAGTGCCCTCTATTGTTAGCATTGAGGTACTGCTGAAGGAGTAGGCTACTGGAGGAGAAAGTTGCACCGAGATCTGGGACTGCAGGGGGCGCTGTTGGACTACCCCAACCTTAATCCCAACCTTAACACCAATCATTGCGTCCCTGCCTTTGGACAGACCACATATAGAATTGAGTGAGTCAAAAATTAAAATGCTAGGACAAGAAAGCAGTTTAAACAAAACAAAAAAATGAAATAAGTTAATGAATGATAAAAAGCAACAACGTTTAAATTGTTGAGTAAAGAGACCCTGAAATGAAAAATATCCATACAATCGTGGGAGAAAAAAAGATCTTTTTTATAGGGTGAAGCACATTTACAACAGTGCAACAATCACAGCAAGATTTAGACTCAAATAAAATAAGGTAATAATAAAAGTAAGTGTTCTGTGTGGACTTTAGACCCGTTGTTTCTGAAAATAAAGATAAATAAACTGTAGAAAATAATTTCGGCTTTACATCATCTCCAGAGTGCAAGTAAAAATGAAAAGAAAGAGTACCAGTGTAAGTTAGTGAGGGCGCTAAATAGACAACGACAAACCGCCAACATTTCAAGAGAAGAAGAAAGGGCGGAAGCAAAGAAGTCAGAGAAAAACTTAAAAATACAGCCTTGGGTGTTTACTTGTGTATCTTTAAATATAAATTCGTTTTATCTTTTGAGACTACCTATACCAATTTGCATCAGACGGATATAGGATATATGAATATAGGTGAGTAGTTTATTTGTGATGTGTATCTCTGTAAGAATGTTCTCGTTAAATCACCTCAAGAAAACGACAAATTAACATGATTTAAAACCAAAGAGCAACAAAATTCGGCCAAATAACTGAACGTTGTGGGTAGCATATAAGCAAAACCACTTTACGTTTTGGGGCACATTTAGCTAGCTATTTATTTGATGTGTTTTATCGTTCGGTAATAAAACTTGTTACAATACCAACTTTATTTATTAAGCACCTTTAAAACTGTGCAGTCGGCACAATAAATACAATAAATAAAAGCGATAAAACTCAAAACAAAGTACAATACAAACACAATTCAATAAAACTGCAGAGGACATAAAACAAAAATATTTGTTAATATAATAAATTGTTTGCACTTGCAGTTCTTGACTGGAGTTTCCTGGCAACGTCTTTGCTGGAAAAGCGACATAAATGGAGGAACATGCTTACTGTTGTACGATCCTAAATGTCGGATCCAATGAAATTTGCCTATTCTAACAATGAAAGGTAATCTAATTTTATTTTATTACTTGTATAAGTTTTTTATGATGTCATCAGTTTAATTGCCACCAATACAAAAAAGATATGTAGTTAGTTCTTCAAATAATAATCAACAAACATGTGATGGGCTTTCAGGTGGATCTTGCAAAAGAAGAAGAAGGCGGGAACCTAGTCAGCCACCAAAGGAAACATCTACTTCATCAAGTGCCTCATTTCCAGTGTTGGAGTCAGCATGCAGTGACTCTGGACTAAAGCCATCTGAGTGCACTCCAAAAAGATGCAGACAAATAAAAGAAACTGATGAACTGTGTAAAACCTCTACACCAGTCCAGGCAAAGTCCCCTAAAGTCCTGTTCAGAATACCCTCACCCTCTTCTGAAAATGTCCAAAAGGTGACTTTCCCTATCATTACTATATTTTTTCTTTTGTAATTTACTCAAAGCACATGTTATGTTAAAATCTCTTTGATATTAAAGACAGAATCAGAGGACAACAAACTGAAACCATCCAGCCGCAGGAGGAGCCCAAAGCCAAGACAAATAATAAAAAAACAGAAGAAAACCTGCATTAAGAGCAATGGCATTAATATCAAACGAAGAGGTGCCAAGAAACGGAAAACAGAGGAGGCAAATTTATCACAGGAATCTGAGCCATCTCAATGCTGTCGACCAAGACTGAATTTAGAGAAATCTGCTGCTGGAGAGCAAGGTAAAGCTGTAATATTTTGTGTCAACCAATACCCTGTGCCTGAAATTATTTTAAATACACTGCTCTAATTCTGTGGTTTTGCTGTCTGTGTATTGCCCCTTGTGAAAAAAGATGACTCTGTACCATCATCAGACCTGTCTATTGAACTAAGTGTCCATGAGGAACCACTACCACATTTGTCCTTCCAGGAGGATGAGGAAAATGATCAGGAAGAAGAAGAGGAGGAGGAGCTTCCAAGTTTCTTAATGGTGGACACAAGTGAGAGAGATGACCGTGATTTAATATGACTGTTTTATAATTTACATTTTCTATTTATTTAAGTCTTAGATGGGGACAAAAAGTGTTTACATATTTACATTGCATATATTTTCTGCTTTCAGGACCTCCATCTATAACAAAGGGAGGATTTGTGTGGTATAAATCTCGAAATTTTCCTTTCTGGCCTGCCATGGTGAGTTCAAATGTAGAGAATGATAGATGGTACACTCAAAATAAATATTTTTCTTAGGAATTTCTTAATGTAATGTTTGAAGCCTGTGCTGATAATGTTCATTATCTGTATTAAGCTAACGTGTCACAATTATACCATAGGTAAAAAGTGTGAACCATAAAATGAAAAGAGCCAGTATTATGTTTGTTGACGACAAACTGATTCAAAAAAAGAGGGGGTAAGAAAAAATATTTATATGCTGTGTGTATATGTAGATAAATTTGTAACTGATTTTGAAATGCTATTTGCTCAAGGTTTCGTGTGGCTCTTAAAACTCTAAAACCTTTTGACTGTGAAGAGGCCAAAGAACTTGTAGTAAGTCTATTAAATCACTTAATCCATGATAATACTCAACACTAGAGACACACTGCATTTGCCTTATTTGTTAATTTTGTCACAGTGTAAAGCCAAAGAAAAGTATGACGTTGCCATTGAGTGGTCTGTTGAGCTCATAAAGGACTACACTTTACGCAAAGGTAAATAGTCTTTTGGATGTAAATTGCATAGATGGTTGTATGAATGCATTTAAGCCCATTTTTTTCTTTCTTTAGGATGTGGCTCTTTTTCTGGCTCCTTTATTGAGTACTATGCTCATGATATGAGTATGTTTCTTTTTTTGTGTATAACTAAGCACATATATATTTAGCTACAATGTTAAGCTTTTGGCACTCATCCATTTAATTGCTGTGTTTTAATATTAACTAATGTAGGCTACCCAGTGAGGAGGAAATACCAGGCCATTTCAGAGAGACTGACTATTGCTAGTGATGCTATCATGGAAGAGTCATTGCTGACTGATAATCTCTCAGAAGACAGTTTTAGTGAGCAGCAGGATATCAAAAGTTATAAGAGGCTGCTGCCAGACAGGACACACGCTGCCCATAACCGTGCTAATGAAAAGCTTGTAAACTTCATTGTCAAACAACGCATGGTGGAGCAACATCTTCTGGTAAGTTTGACCATTGCTTATTAAGCAAAGGTATTTACAAGCCTGTAAATACCTTTTAATGTATGCATTAGTCATGGTACTGCAATATTCCTTCTCCTTTGTGAATCACCCTCATAGGCTGTGATGTGCGGGCAGCAGCAGTCCAGGTGGCTTCGCTCGTTTCTGAGTGCCAATCGCAGAAGGATAGTAAACATATACCTGGAGGATGACAAGCAGTTGGACCAGGTGTACTGGTATTTAAATGAGCTCTACACAACAGCCGTGGAGACTGACACTTGCCTTGTTAATGTAAAATCAGTAGACCATGTTCCCTTTGTCCTGGATGTCCTTCTACCAGAGGTAAGCCTAGAGTGTCACAAATTATATGAAACACTAATTGTTCAGTGTCCTGCTGGTGTATTTATTGTTTTATTGCTTCACAGGCCATAATTTATGCCATAGCTGGAGTGGACAATATCTCAATAAAAAAGGCAGAGGAAAAGTATCTGAAAGGACGGTGTATAAGTAAGAGGTAAGAATAACAGTAATCCATTAAATAAACCAATATTGTACATAAATGTAAAATACAATAAATAATGTTGATTTTGTCTCTGTCTCCAATTTATTGTAGAGAAAGAGAAGAATTTGACTTTATGATTGAACAACAGATGAAGACAAAATCCTTTACTCCTACTGTTGTACGATATTCAGAAACAGCCACCTAGAATCTTGTTTTTTCCCCAAAACTGTGTCATAAAGTCTTCTCTTCATTAAATGTCATTCCAGTGTAAAAGCTAAACCCCTCAAGCTGAAAACAATACAATAATGATACATAAAATGTTGCAAAAATCTTTTTTTTTTTTTTTTTACAGTGATTTTTAGGTAAATAAGCATTTTATTTTATACTTATCCTTTCAACTTTTTCGTTTGCAAATGTGGTTGACAGTTCACTACAGCTACACTGGGTGAAATTGTTACTGTGTTTTTATTGTGGTGAGATTTATATGATGGATGAGGATAATAAAGTGCTAAAATTTATTATGATTAAGTATTTCTGTGATGAACAAGTATAAACAAACCAGTTACACAATTTTGGGGGGTTTATGCAGTATCTTGTGGCTAAAATGTATGTCAGTTAATGATTGTTTATGTTCTTAGTTATCTCAGTTATGGTATATTTGGCCTTGTGCATTGATGTGCCAGAAGCGGAGGAGCACAATCTGACTATAAACTCATGTTATGAAATGATAATTTATTACTTTCTGGGGGGAAATTAGGACTTTCTGTCTGTGTCACAATTTCCCTTTTGTTTTCACATGTCCCATTTTTCATTTTCTTCTGCTTATGCTGGTTGCTGTGGGTGTGAGGCAGAGCACAACAGAAACAGACAACCATTCGTGTTCACAGGGGCAATTTACAAGATTTAGCATTAATTTAGATCAAAACGTCTTTTGTACGACAAATGAAAACTGATCTCAAGCTAAGATCATCATGTTGACCAGCTTGGCATATCAGTACGTTGAAGTTAACCATAGACATATACACACAAATAAATCACAAAACATAACTACAATAATATCTTTGTTACCGGTGTGAATACTTAAAAAGTTCCTCTTCTCAAAATAAGTAACTTTAATAAGTAACTTTAGCACGCAGCTGCCTATAGAGGGCAGCTGCGTGCAACGTTGTTTCGTAATGTGCGGGGCTACTTTGTCGAAGAAGCCGTGCACGGCCCTGTTTCCAGTTTTGATGCAAATGGCGCTTATCCTCGTCAAAGGCTGAAGTCTGGAGGAAGTGTTGCGTGTGTGCCTGTCAGGTGAAGCACACGAAGGGCTCTGGATGACTTGTTTTTCGAGAAGGAGTTGATTATGACAAAGGAGAAAGGAAATCGGTTTATCCATCAAGAAAAACAAGAGATTGGAGGCTAAAGCAGCCAACATCCGTGGACAGGTAGAGTATGTAAGCAGCTAGCGGCACATTGCATCATGTTTGAAACAACGTCTATTTGTAGAGAGTAAACCGAGTCAAAATACTCAATTATTATGCCGAAACCTCCTCAAGATTAGATTAGTCTAGGCTTGTAAGTCTGTATCACTTTGTTGTTGAGCGTTAGTGTGATGTCCCAAACTGCTAATCTTTTCTATGTTTTAACAGTGTCAAATAAAGCTAAGGGTTGCATTTCATTTGAGCAGTAAACATTAAACAGCACAACAATTGGCTGGCGATAGTGGTTAAGAAAATATTGCTACACTAACAATGACGCCGTTGAACAAAGTGCACGTAGTTAGCACTTGCGGCTAGGCTTTTATTGAAGCGTACAACTCGGTGTACATTAGCGTGGTAACTATCTTTTAGGCTACACTTGCTAACGTTAGACAACATACCACCCCAATGAGTGTGGTTCTTTTAAATGTGATAAACTATAACAGTTCCTACTTTACAGTCATTTCACATCTGCGATTAGGGGATTTGTGTGTAATGTAAGCTAGAGCCAGAGTAGCTGCATTAGCTAGCTAAACTTGCAACTGGTTTTGCTCCGAGTCATTTTAGCGTGACCTTGTAAGCTAACAGGATAGCTTGCCAATATAACCGTAGAAATTGTAAGAGGTAACTATGCCTATTGAGGAGTTTTTCAACTTGTAATATTCGTCATATGCAGTGATTGTTACATCCTTTCGTATTTCCAGAAGTCGTATTTGTTTACATCACAACAGACTGTTAACAATTTAAGCTAATCTATGCTAAATTTGGGATTTCACATGCTTGCGTGAACTTACAACTTGCACCAACAATTCTGATCATAAACGACCCAATTTCATGTTTTAGTTTGAATTGCAACAACACTACAACGATGTCAAATGCTTAAAATTGATTTATAAAGGCATAAAATGTATCCACGTTGTTTTATGTCATGCCATTTCGCTGCGTAGTGACAGTCTTGTTGCGCGGGAGTTTACTTGAATCTGTAGTGATTGAAAACAGTCGCCGCAGAGGGCAGTATAATGTCCAATTTCAACTCTGGAAATTGCCTGCTTGCTTGATCTCGGCCTAGGGATACAAAATAATGACAATTTTTTTCCGAACACAACTTCTTTACGTCATTAATTATATAAGACATATATAGTGTACATGTCAACGCGTAAATGAGGTGCCACGTGTTGTGGTTGTAATGGACCATACGCAACCCCAGTTGTCAGTAAGTTTGCTGACAGGATGTATTTGACAGCTGTGGGTGCAACTGTGTTTTGAGACAAAGACTTCTGTTGTCCTGTAAAATTCAACAAGGCAAAAGGACAGCTCTCCACAGTTGAAATTTTAAATAATAAATCTGTTCTGCTATGGTCTTTGTTTTTAATTTAAAAATGTAACTTTGGACAACAAAAGCTCAGAACAGTATTCCTGTTGAGGAGCTTCAACTTGAAATGTCTAGTAAACAAAAACAAACTTGAAGCTAAATTTATAATAGTATAAATGTATAGTTTATGTATCATATTTAACTTTAATAGTGTTTGATCAAGAGACACCGGGTCTCATTTTCAAGAGACAACTAACAGACTATGCTTTTGTTATTATCTAGTAAACATGCATGATCTGACAGCTCAAGTCACCAGCAGCCTCCTGCCTTTCCCTGGAGTTACTGTAAACGCCTTAGGAGAGGATGAAATCACTCTGGACTCTGTGCTGCATGGGAAGTTCACTGTTGGTACGTCACAATTGTTTTCTGTGATAAATCTGTAACTCTTAATACTTACAAACTCAAACTAATTATATATTACAAGTTCCTCCAGATATCCCGGATTATGATATTAAATGAAACAGTTCAACAACCCTAACATTCCATTCCTCTCTTTTAAAAAGGCCGCAGTGGGATTGCCTGGTTAGCCTGTGGGCCCCATCTGGAGGCTGTCCATGCAGTCACAGGGGAACGACTATCTGCATACAACTTCAGTGGTGGAGGGGAGCATCCACCCTGCATCCTTGCTGCTAGAGATTTCAGTTGGCTCAAAAGGTCACGACATTGTACAATCCTGTATTTCTTAAATGTTGTTTTTATGGATTCTTAATGTGAAATTCTTAAAAAAAAATGGGATAATGAAACAAATCTGTTAATAATGTTTTATTATAGTGCAGACATGACTAATAGTAGTAGTAGTAGTACACAGACAAAATTGTGAACGTAACCCTGTAACTGTTTTAACCAAATAGATCTGGGTTACTGATTGGCTTGGAGGAGGCAGAAGGCAGTGTGCTGTGTTTGTATGACTTGGGACTGTCTAGGGTGGTCAAAGCTGTGGTTATACCAGGAAGGGTGAGTATATCAATGTCTCTTTTACATTTAAATAAAGGAAAACTTATAAAAACATGGCATCCATCTGCTAATGATTGTGAGTTTTTAAACGCCCTCAATTTATTTTACATCTAGATTACAGCCATTGAGCCATTAGTAAGTTATGGTGGTGCAAGCACCTCGACCCAGCACCTCCACCAGAGTCTGCGCTGGTTCTTTGGGATTGCTGTAGTAGGAACTGACCTTGGTCATGTTCTGTTAGTGGATCTCTGTCTTGATGATCTGTCCTGCAGCCAAAGTGAGCTTGAGGCATCAGGTAAGAAGCTTGTTTAGATTTTTGTAGTATTTTACTTTGCTTCCACCCATTAGATCTTTCTTATCTAAAGCAAATCCTGTCTTTGCTTAAGATTTTAAGATGGCCGTATCCTAAAACGTAATGTCTGACTGTTGCTCCTATTTGCAGACCTACAAGTTGTGACCAAATCTCCTGCAGAGATCCCAAGGCTCAGAGAGGTCAGTAGCAGAGAAGGCAGGCATCTTTGTCTCCAGCTAAATGCTGCCACTGGTGTTGGAGCTACAGCTTTGCAGTATATCTCCCGGACCAACCAACTGGCTGTAGGTTTTTCTGATGGATACTTGCAACTATGGAACATGAAGGCTCTAAAGAAGGAGTAAGTCTTCTGTCTCAATGTAAATATGACTTTTGTGTCAATATGATTGTATATACCTTAACATGTTTCTACTTTTATTTAGATACCATTCTCAGTTGGAAGGTGGCAGGGTGCCTGTGCATGCCTTCACTTTCCAGGAGCCCGAAAATGACCCCAGGAACTGTTGCTACCTCTGGGCTGTCCAATCTTCTCAAGACCTGTAAGTTATATATGGCACTGACATATTATGACCTAAATTTTATGAAACTGTAACAAAATAACTATTATATAGCCCACTTTGTCTAATCAGCCAAATTTTCTGCCCTCCACTGCCACATAAAGTGAAGGTGATATGGTCACTCTCCGACTGCTACAATTAGCCTTTAGTGAAAGAAAGTGTCTAGCATCCGGGAAGATTCTTTATGAGGTATGTAACGCAATAATTATAAACATAATCGACAACTTCTGTATGTCTCTGTATTGTTACCTTATCATGTTCATTTTCTTGCTTTGTCTTTGTTTCTTAGGGCTTGGAATACTGCGAGGAACGCTACAGTCAGGAGTTAAGTGGTACAGCTTTTCCTCTCAGGGCTCAGGCCTCTAACACCCGTTTGCTGAGCTGCCAGACCATTGAGAAATTCAGACCCCACCTTGATAGGGATGACAGTATGAATGAAGGTAAGCCTCCGAGTTACTGAAGCTAAAATCTAAATATTTTATGACATTGTTGATTAATAAAATTTCATTGAATTGTTGAATTGTTGTTAGGAATACAAATGGATAATAATATCTCATCATTCACCTGTATTCATTTCCAGTGGCATCGCCGGACACTAGTGTGTCCATCTTTAGCTGGCAAGTGAAGGCCTATGGGCAGGGAACCCCAGCCACCTACATTGGGGTTTTTGATATCAACCGCTGGTATCATGCACAGATGCCCGACTCTTTACGGTACAGTGTAAAGTGATTTTGGTAGTGCTACTTGGCAGAATTATGTTGGTCAATATTTTCCTATTGTTTTTAATTGGAAAAACCTTTTCTTTGTTAACCGTGCATTTAAATCATTTCTATTTATTTTGGCTTTGTTAGAACTGGTGAGTCTCTTCAGAATTGTCCCTATTTGGCAGTCTGGTCTTTGGATGCAGTGATGCAGATGGTGTCACAACATGTTCTTCTGGATGTGGTGGTGTATGACCGCAGCCTGAGCAGGGGTTTACCGTATACCTGCCCTCCACCTGAACAGTACTTCAATCCCACAACATACAACTTTGGTTAGTATGGAAATAAAAAGTATAATTTATAGAAGTTAACAATAATAATATAAATATATTATATACTATAATATACTATAATTCATTGGCTTTTAATGACAGATGCTACCTGTCTGCTCAACACTGGAATTGTTCACTTAACCTGCTCTGGGTATCAAAAAGAGGCAAGTTCTAAATAATACTTTCTGCCGCACAGAAACATGAATTTAGTTTAAATTAAGGTATAATTGTCTTTTTTCTAATAACAGACCCTGAGCTTTTTAAAGAAAGCTGCTCCTTGTTCCAGTAATGTCATCTCTACTAGTTATTCGCGCTGCCTCATGTCTGGTCTCCTCTCCTCTCGTCTGGCAGACACCCAGGCATCCAGTCTTACTCAAGTATCTACCTTATGTTATGTTTACTCTAGTGCCAAAAAATAACAATACAATTGATTGTAAATGATTCTAAATAGATTTTTTATTTTGTGTGTGTAATTTTCAGGAGGAGCAACTAGATGCCATCTTATGCACAGCTGTGGAGACCAGCTCCCTGGGATTAATCACTGGATGTATTAAACAGTGGACAGCAGAAGGTAAGGAAATCTGAGAGGAAGTAACCAAATGCTTTATCTCTTGCTGCGCATCATAAATTGTGTATTATGTTAATTTTGCCTTTCTCACCAGAACAACCAGGTTCTGCACTGAACTTGCGTTACATACTGGACTGGGCGTGGAACAAAGTAGTCCAGACAAAGGAGGAGCTGGATGGAATCTGTATGTTTGACTCTGTTCTTAATAATGCACCCAAATATTTGCAAACATTATACATTAATTCAAGTATTGAATTTTTTCTGTACAGGTGCACCACTGTTTGACAGTTCATCCAACTTTACTGACCCACAGACAATGCAACTGCTTCAGCACAGCCAAAGACTACTCACAAACCTTAGCACCATTTTTCATTGTCTGCTCAGTGAAGCTCAGGAACTCACTCAGAAAGGTGTGTAAGTTCCTCAGGTTCCAGCAGTCCAGTTTATTAAACAAATTTAAATCCCTTTTATTGCCATTGCTTTTATAAATGCTTTTAAACTTTTTATGCATAGGTCTTGTGGGTTTAATGAACAAGAATATGGTGTCTAGTCTGATTTCGAAGTATGCTCAAGTTGTTCTCTGGTTCTGCCGCACTGGCCTGCTGCCTGAGGGATCAGGTAGTGACTTAACCTGATGAATTCATAAATATGTACATTTCCAATTAGTTTAGTTTACTGTGTGTGTCTACAAACAACATAAATTTGTCTTTTCTTTTATGCACGTTGTGACTCTGCTTCTTGTCAGATGATGATGCTCTTCAGATTTCCAGACCTTTCTACAGCCATTCTGTGATCAGTAATTATTACACCATTCGGAGGGAAGAGCTCACTAGGCTGGCTAAGTGAGTACTCTGTGTAACTAGTACTTTATCTGCCTTTTGCTCAAGGCTTATTTATCTCTGGGGAAAGAAAAGTGTCCAGTTGTACATTGCATTTTGTAGATTTTCAATTCAAAGTGGATAATGAAATAGAATTACTAACATTTAAAAATCTCAGGAGCAAGTGGTGTGCAGACTGCCTTATGATTGATGGTCTGGTTGGCCAATGTGGAGAACGTTTAGCAAAGCTATGGAAAAGGGACGAGGGTGGAACAGGGCAATATCCCCCGCCTACATTACATGTAAGCATGAAACTTTGTTGTACATTTGAACTTCATTTTATGTTCTGGTCAGAATATTCATTCACTGTCGGATCCACAGGCTTTGCTGGACATCTATCTACTGGACAACATTGATGAAGCTGTCAAACATGCAATTGTATCCTTATCAGTTTACAGACTTCTGCATCTTTGACACAAAAGTCTACGTAACTTTCACATGTGTATGTATAAGCCTTGACCAGATGTTTTTTAGGTAATTTACCTTCTGCTTGACGTCATGTATGCCTTCTCAAATAAGGAAGGAGCTTCAGTGGAGTCTTTTCCCACAGCTTTTGCTATTCCTATTGGACTGGTCAAATTAGTACAAGGTCTCTGGCTGCTTGACCACCATGACCACCAGGTACATGCACTGGAATTAACTCTTCCTACCTTCTCAAAATCTTCTAACGTTCCCTGAAGTGTTCTTCACTTAACAATGTGCGACTACCATTGTCATATCACAGTAAAATTATGTTTGAGATTAACTGTATTTTGGTCCCACTCAGAGTGCATTCGAACTGCTTCTACATCCAGCTGCATCTCCATGTCAATTTGAGTGGCAGCATGAGCGAATACTGCAAGCTTTGATGTGCCAGGGCCAACACTCTGAGGCTCTGAGATACTTTCATGTCACAAAACCCCCAATCGCTTCCACCTCACAAGCCAAACTTTGCCTCTCTGTACTACTGCACAATAGGTATGATTAAAAACAATAGGAGCTTGTATTACAAAAACAAATATTACAAAACTTTAATTAGTGTTTGTATTTTTACAGATGTCTCATAGAAGCATGGTCCTTAATACGTCAGCATTCAAATCGTTTAAATATAAGTGAACTACTTGGCTTTCTTTATGAGACCTGCCAGGGGCTGGGCTTGATCAAAGAGCTGCTAAAACTGCCCCTGGGCATCTCTGAACAGGTATGAAACTAAAATAAATGCATTTACACATGTGGACACTTATGTTGTTTATGTACTTTACACCTTGGTGTGATTTACAGAACTGTTTGGAGAAGTTTCTTCAGGGTACTGGAGGGCTTCAAAATAGGGAGCTGCTTATGGTACATTACCTTCAGCAAGCTAACTACATCCCTGCCCTGCAGCTCAACCACAGTCTCAAAATGAATCTAGTGGTATGTTTATCTTAACAGTGCACACAAATATATCTTAGTTTTCATGTTATTGAAAGAGGAACTTGACTTTGCACCTTTTATCTAGAATGAGAGAGACCCAAAACTCAAAGAACAATCCAACACAAGAAACTCCATACTTGATCAGTATGGCAAAGTTTTGCCCAGGGTTCAAAGGAAACTGGCAATGGAGAGAGCCAAACCTTACCAACATCCGCTCACAATCCACAGAGAAGGTAAGGACTTATTTAAAAACATTTTACTGCATTCTTGTCTTATGTAGTTAAGACATAAATTACAAAAAAAAATTCACTTAATATTGTGTTTTCTTAACCTAGTGTCTCGGCCGCAGCCACTTTCAACTATCACAAAACGTTCTGCCAATGAGAAGGTGATATCAAGGGCTGGTTTCATCAGTAATGTTCTCACCAAGGTTGAGGAGGTATGGATTGGCAAAGGAGCCACTCCCCAGTCCTCCCCAGCAAAGAGGTGAGTGAAGAGTACGCATGTGATGTAGTACTTCTTTCATGTTTCATCTTTAATCTTTAATGTTACCTATTTACATCATTTTCAGCCCTAAAGCAGCAGACAAAAGAAGCCTGAGTCCAGAGCCTTCTTCCTCTGCTCTTCCTGATCCTTTTCTGGGAACACCCATCACCATGTCCTCCAAACGAAAGTCAAGGTACTAGCCTTCCCTTTTTAATCCTAAAATAATTAATAAATTAATCCTAATATTATTCATTCCAAAATAGTTCTGCTCAAACAAAATATAATATTTTGATTAGTATTACATTAATATTATTCTTAATTTGCATAGCCACACTAGCTTTCACATTCTTTATCTATCCTTTATCAGACTGATGAAGTTAGTAGTCCAGCCTTCCTGTCAGATGCCTCAGCCCCTCCTTAGCCCCCCCAGACCTCTCAACTCCTGGGTTTCTCCAAAAAGCATCAGCAAAGCTCCAGAGCTCAGTTTGCTGCAAACTCCACAGGTTGTCAAGGTAATAATGCCAAACAGACATTTCAGTTTGTATTTTATTATATCAAATAAATTTTCTTTCAACTTAAAAAATGTAAACTTCATTTTCTTATGACCAATTTTGTGCACAGAGAGCTCGGGCACTGGCTGCTTCAGGTCCTGTGTTTGCAGCCTTTACACCTCAATCAATTCTGCGTAGCAGCCTAAGGCCTACCCCTGTTGCCACTCCTTCTGCCTCCCCTGGGCGCTCCATCACCCCACCGCTACGTAAAGAGAACCGCATCACCTTCATTGAAGAGGCTGAAGCTCCTGATCTCGAGAAAAGCATTCGTTGGACCAATGGGGTAAAACTACAAAATAAATACAGAAAAAAATCCTTCTAGCAGAGACTCACAGCTAACTTGTTCTAAAATGTTTAGGTGGCAGCAGACAATGAGATTAATTTCCTTACTAGAGGAGCCCTGCTTTCCAAAGCCACACACAAGTCTTGGTCTTCACAGGCTGATGAAGAGGAAGAAGATGGGCATGAGGAAGAGCCACAGTCAAATGTAAAGTTCTTACCTCCTGAAGGTGGAATTCCCTCACCACAGCTAAGATGTCCTGAGAGTGATTCACTCTCAGGACATGAAGTTACAGAAGAATCTATACCATCTGGCCCACAACTTGTCCTGAGCTTTGAAACAAGCCAGGCGTCTGTCCGATCAACAGATACCACCTTAGAGTTCTATGATGCACCTCTCTCAGAAGAGCCAGAGGAGAGTCATGCAGCTGAGAATAAACATGAGGACACTGACAATGGAATAGTGAGCATTAAAGCCCCAACAGAAGGACTGGAATCACAATCTGCATTAACATCAGAGCAAACTGGTCTTGAGAGGACAGAGCAGGAGGGGGAGCCTGAAGTAGAGAAAGAAGATATTACAGAGACTGGTCCATCTCAAGAGGCACAAAATGAAGTTGTTGAAGATGTTCAGTCTGAAAAAATGGAGGAGGATGATGATTATGTCACAGCAGGTATCAAACAAGAAGTTGCTGTAACTCTCACTGAAGGAGCCTTATCGACAAAAGGTATTTTAGATCTTATTATACATTTACTTAAACAAAACATTGTTTTAGTTTATTCATTATTTCCTAACTTATTTATTTTCCTAAGGTTTTAATGAGACTGAAGTTTCCATCTCCCAGTCTGAGGATCTGTGTATAAAGCCTGATGTGCAGAACGAGCAGTCAAATATTGCTGAATTTGCAGAATCCACTGAAGCCCTGAAACCATCTAAGGACATTGAACTTGCAAATGAACCAGAGTCAGATGTAGAGCAGTCAACAGGTTCATCTTAAAATTATTTCAATAATAACGGTCGAAAATGTTATTTTAGAATGATCTCACCAATGTGTATTGTGTTGTGCACTTTTGTTGTTATGAAGTAGAAGTGTGCAAATTATAAGCAAAGCTTTTATAAACCTCTTGTTTTATTCTCTAGATTTGACAGAGTTTGTCCAGAGGCACTTGTTTGGCAGTGATCTGTCACCACCTCTGACGCGTTCAGGAATTCACTCTACTTCGCTGGCTCAGACATCTGTCAATAGGTACATTAGGCTTTGGTTTTGTTTTAACTTCCTAAGAGTTGTAAAGATAGTAGAATGGCTGAAGGAGATTTTGATCATGATTCTTTTCAGTGAGTCTGTCGATCAAGATGAAGAGGAGGAAGAGGCAGCTGCCAGTGCAGCATCAGCGCTCACCTGCCAGAAATCCACAACCTCAGTAACATCCTCTGAACCCACTGGCACAGACTCCCACTGTGAGCAAGACTTAACATATACAGCTACATGCTGCTCACTTGTATTTTTGTCTTCTACATTAATTCATCTTTAAATTAAACTCATCTGTTTTGTGGTCTATTTAAAGCTGTTGTCAGTGTCAACGACAGTGAGGAACTTTCCAGTCCTGTCTCAGAGGAGGAAGATGAGGGTGAAGAATCTGATCAAGTTGAAGAGGAGGAGGACGATGGAGACTCAGGTAGTGAGGTGGAGATAATTGAAGAGATCCAGGGTAATGGAAGGCTCCCACCGCTACAGCCATCGCTCTTTGCACAACAAGGACAGGCCCACTTTTTGCCAACTGTGTCAGAACAGGAAGCTGAAGCCTTTTCTGCAGAAATTAAGGTAAAATGTTTTTAAGGCTTTAATCTTAAATGAATATGAAATAAATAAAAAATAACTAAATTTCTGGGGGGCGCCACTGGCAGCTCAGTTAGAGCATATGCCTAGTACGCGGGAGACCCAGGTTCGAGTGTCGGTCTGGTCATTTCCCCAATGTCTACTTTCACCCTGCTACCTGTCCAGCTACTGTCAATATATCAATGAAGGCTAAAAAGCCCCCCAAAAATATCTTAATTAATACATTTCTTTTCCACTCAGGTGGCTGAAGAAGAAACGGTGGGAGAGGTTGTTATGGTGAGACTGGGGGTTAATGAAGACGAGATGGAGCAAGGAGAGTCTTATGTGGAACTAAAACCATCTACCACTCTCTTGGTTCCTCTGGAGCTCGTGGAGGGACAGGATGCCCTGGTCAATGCTACTGAACAAGGTCTTAATGAGATTTACCAAAACTCGGTGCCAAATGACCTCAAACCTGAAAGCCAGAGCCCATTTTCACTCATGCTAGACTTGGACGAAGATGGTGAGAAAGAGCCGCAGCCACAAGACGTCCTGTCTTCTGCCTGTTTCCAGCCAGAAATGGAAGAGGCAAAAAGTGAGCCAGAGTTCATTCCTGAAGTCAGTGTTGTGAATAAAAATGACAATTATATTCCAGAAGTCCTTCAAGAAGATGGTGAAAACACATTGGCAAATCAAATGACAGAAGTTGCAGACCAAGACAAAGAGATTCAGTTAGACACAGAGAAACAAAACAAAGAAAATGAGATTGAGATGCAGACTGAAGATCTGAAGCTTGAAACTTACTCAGCCCCAGAACCATTGGAGGAACTCCCAGAGGTTTGTTATGAAAAAGACATAAAGGAGACAGCACTGGAAAACACTCTTGGTGAAGAGAAGGACAACACAGAGCCTTCTGATGATGCAAAAGAACCAGAGGAGACGGGACTAGAAATCATTCTTAGTGAAGAGAAGGACAACACAGAGCCTTCTGATGATGCAAAAGAGCCAGAGGAGACGGGACTAGAAAACATTCTTGGTGAAGAGAACGACAACACAGAGCCTTCTGATGATGCAAAAGAGCCAGAGGAGACAGCTCTAGAAAACATTCTTGGTGAGGAGAACGACAACACAGAGCCTGCTGATGATCCAAAAGAGCCAGGGGAGACGGGACTAGAAAACATTCTTGGTGAAGAGAACGACAACACAGAGCCTGATGATGATGCAAAAGAACCAGAGGAGACAGCTCTAGAAAACATTCTTGGTGAAGAGAACGACAACACAGAGCCTGATGATGATCCAAAAGAACCAGAGGAGACAGCTCTAGAAAACATTCTTGGTGAAGAGAACGACAACACAGAGCCTGCTGATGATCCGAAAGAACCAGAGGAGACGGGACTAGAAAACATTCTTGGTGAAGAGAACGACAACACGGAGCCCTCTGATGATGCAAAAGAGCCAGAGGAGACGGGACTAGAAAACATTCTTGGTGAAGAGAACGACAACACAGAGCCTGCTGACCAACCAAAAGAGCCAGTGGAACCACTCAAAAAAGACACAATTATATCAAACACAGAGTTAGTGCAGACTGCAGATTCAGAGCAGGACCATGAGGCAATCTCAGTTGGTGCTGAAAAAGACAACATAGAAGTAACTGAGAAAGTCAAAGAAACAAAAAGGAAAAGAGGAAGACCCAAAAATGAGGCGTCCATTGTGGGGAAACCTGAGCAGCAGGTTGATGGTGTGCCAGAGGAACAGTCTCTGTTAGATGCTCCAGGTTCTAGCAGAAAGAACAAGGCTCCTTATACTCCAACACGGAGGACCACCAGAGCGAGTAGGACAGTAACCTTTATCTCCCCTTTGCCTGAGGAGACATATGACGCTGAAGAGGAGAAGAAAGAGTGTGAGGAGGAAACAAGCACTGCAGTCACCACCTCTCCAAGTCGTTCAACCAGAAGAAATAAACAAGTTAAAGAAAGTGTTCTAGTCAGCACGCCCCGAAGAAGTAATCGCAAAACTCCTGGGCCTAAACAAGAGGAAGAGGTTCTGGAGGGTGATAACGTTGTTACAAGCACAACCAAGACATTGTCTCCGGGCAGAAGACAAGGTTCACAGAAGTCCACTTCTACAAGAACCAGGCAACAAAGCAGCAGTGAGGAAGTTGAAGCCACCACAGAGGGAGAATTAAAACACGAGGAGGCAGCCACAGATGAGCTTGCACCCACAAAGGTTTCTGGTCGAGCTGGCAAGACCCCCACCAAAAGAAAGGCCCCACAGACAGGTACTCCTCGGAGGTCCAGTCGCAGGACAACAAGTGTTGATGAAGAGGCCCCAGAGCCATTAGACATTCTGAAAGAGGAGGAGGAGGCAGAGAAGGAAGTGAGCTCCACTTCTGTCAAACACAACTCCAGGAAATCAAAAGCAGCACCAGTGGAAGATAAAATGGACTGGAAACCACAGATTCCCAGCCCTGGCAGAACAACTCGACAGTCAAGCAGGATCACTTTAAGAGTTAATCCACAAGTAAATGTTCATATTACATATTTCATTCTCATTTTCATATTTTATGTATTTTTTAAATTTCTTAATTAATTCACTTTCAATCACATTTCATCAGCTCATTGGTGTAATTGTTTAATAACCATGCTCTCAGGTGATACTGGTTCCTGTTTCACTTCCTCAGAGTTTAAAAAAAACTCGAGAAAATGGCCAAGACGAATGCAAGCCTGACCCAAAAACCGACACAGGCACTGCTCTTCACCGGAGTAGGAAGAAACTCTGGGACCATCCTGAGGAGGAACTACCATTACTGGATCCTCCACTGGAGGTTGACTCCGAAACCCCTGTAGCAGATGCACTCATCAGGAGGCTTCAGGATGAGGAAGAGAAGCAGGAAGGTATGTGAGGGAGTAGGGCAGAATAAAAATACAGCTGCAGTTAATACTAAACTAAATGATTCTATGTGTATTCTGTAACAGTTGTCACAAAGTCACCTACGAGAACCAGCAAGCGACACACAAAGTCTGTAGTGGACCCTGTACCTCCAGTGGAGAGCAGTCTGGTCTTTGACCCCGATAATGGCAAGTCCAGTCCAGGCGAGAGCTCATTCATCTACTCCCCTTCACGAAGAAGAACAAGAGGTCTGCATAAATGCGTAGAGCCATATGTATTTTATCAGTGGTGGGTGTAACTAACTGATGTGTCTGATGTTAGCCAAGAGAGCAGAGTCACCTGGTCAGAGCGAACAGTCTGCTCCAGTTACTCGAAGCAGGAGGAAAGTCACTGCTGATGCTGTGCCTCCACCGGTAAGTTGTAGTGGATTTAAGTATTACACTGGACATAAAAAAAAACAAAAAACAATGTTGTAACTGACTTTTTCTCAGGATGAAATGTCAGTGGAAGATGATCATGTGGAGCTAGACAAAGTGTCTAATAACAGAAAAACTAGCAAGAGAACAACAAAGTAAGTTCCTCCTATTGATGTGCATTTAGTAAAGAAAGTATTTAGGCTATTATAGGCCATTTACTATTTGTTATCATACAGCCTGTTTAATGTATTTATTTGTAATATACACATTAGATCTAAAGCAGTTTTGGAGCCACCCTTGGTAGCAGAAGTGGACCTACTGTCTCCTCTGCCCAGTCCGGCTGATCCTCTCCCTCGGGCACAGAAAAGGACAAAAGAGGCAGAGGTGCCAACATCAACTATGAACCTTCGTCGCAAACGCATAATGGACTCTGTTTTAACCAAACCTGTCACACGGAGGAAGAAACTTTAGGGAGGTTTGTTATGTTTTTACCAATAAACCTCAGGTTTGGAGATGAAGCTTGGTCAGGCACTGTCACTAATAAATATGTTGAACCCATAATGATTTTTCAAATGCCTCTCAGTGCTGGAATCAAAGCATGTACATATTACTTTGCTTATGGATGAAAAATAATGCTATTTAGGCATGAAAATATTTTTGGGACAGTTCACACTTGGTGGACACTGTGTTAAAGAGGACTTTATTTTTTAGAGTTTACATGTCCCACTCCTACAAACTTGATTTCACTTGTGTACGTGAGCCATTTTGTGTTGGACCATATGCGATCGTCCTTGTAATCCGTTCCTCTGGGCACAAAATGGCAAAAGGGAAATGCAATCCAGACTTGTAGGTGTACCTTTAAATTAAACCAGAGACTCAACTTAAATTGCCTCTGATAAAGAGGTTTTATTTACATTCTCAAATTTTATTTTGTTTATTTTTATCATATTTTGAGGACTGCTGTTTTTCTATTTTAGAAGAAAAGCAACCAACCTAGCGGAAAAAACTAATTTCCTACAAATAAAATGTATATAGTCTTTTGCTATGTTCCAAATAAAGATAATAAATAAACCTTTAAAGAATTATGTTGGTTTTGAAGTTTTAAGTGTTGCATTGATCCTCTGATGGGACAGCCTATGCCGTAGTCTTAAATGTGTATAGATTTTCTTTAAAAGGCACACAGACTTGTACACTACCACCTGGACTATTTTGTATGCTCTGTTGTTAAATGTGAAAGAATAATTGCACAGTGGATTGAAGATGTTATACCTGGGACATGCTAACAGGCTTGGCAAACATCACGCACATAGGCTATTTTCTGATGAATGTATGTAGAATGATGTATTTTTGACCACTGCTCTTTCATAAATATGGTAAAGCTCGAAAACCTCTCGAAGTCTTGTGTGGAGTGATTGTCTCTACAGTTCTGCTACTGACTAATCCACAAGGCTTGTATTATGTCAATTATTACAGCTACTGCATCAAATCAGATGGATTAAGACTCACTATAGTGCCTGGAGTTAGTATGAAATGTTACTTCAACATAAAGGCAGTTTCACTTTTTTCAGAAAGTTACCTTTTAAAATAAATCTGGTTTTAATGTCAGTTTTCCCTGCTCTGTTCCTACTCCATAATTCATTTGGTGAACCTGAAACCTGCTTTCACTCTCCACTGCACAAACATTAGGGAAGGAAAAATATAGTGCCTATTTAATCCCTATAAATGGAATGTCTTTGAAAGAGCAATATTAATTTAAGATCTATAAATATATTAGCCATCCTTGTCAGTTTTGTTCTGTCTACTTACTTAATATTGTGTTGTGTTTTTTAAGAAATGTGAGCTTTATTTCCCCTCAGTTAAAAGAACCTTCAAGCTTTTAGTCAGCTCTTTAAGTGAAAGCATTTAGCCACAGTGTATTATTTTCCCTCTGTGCTGTCACAGTGCTTTTACTGTGTGTGTGTAACCTGACACTTGTTACCTGTGTCTTATGGTGTGTGTTGAGACTGAGTCAGTCTACCCGTCTGCACTGATCCCTGCTACTGCAGCACTATGAGGCCAAAAAACTCAGACATGCACAGCAAGGACTGTGTCAAAGTGGCTGTTAGAGTCCGACCTTTCAACAAGGTTAGTGCTCAGGTTACATTCGTACTTTTATTCGTACTTTAAATGTTTTATTCCAGTCGTGCGCTATTTTCTGAGTCTCTCTCTTGTCTTGCCTTGTTCCTCTTTTTTGCAATGGACTTAAATGAAATAAATTCTAGTGTATGAATGAATTGCTGTGATCTTTGTATATGAAGATATCTGAATAGGCCTATGTCTGAAGCTTTTTTCTTGACCATCCTCCAGAGGGAAAAGGAGGCCGGCAGCCGTTGCATTGTCTCCATGGTGCCGAGCTCCATTACTATCCAAGACCCACGAGACCCTCAGAACCGACGCTCATTCTGTTTTGACTATACATATTGGTCCCATAGTGGCTTCACACAGGACGCCAGTGGCAAGTACCTACCTGAGGACTCAGGGGGACGCTATGCTGACCAGGTGTAATGAGGAATATAAATCACAAGCACAAGTAAATGTGTGAAAGAAGTTGGGTGACCATTATTTTTATTTATAGGACAGTGTGTTTCAGGACCTGGGAGAAGGTATACTGGATAATGCTCTCCAGGTAACAATGTATTCTCACCTTTGCTAAATTTAATCAGTAATTTTCTAGATAAATAAATGGAGTAAGCAAATGTGCTGAAATCACGTTGTATGTCCAGGGATATAATGCCACTTTCTTGGCCTATGGGCAGACGGGTTCAGGGAAGAGTTATTCTATGATGGGCTATGGAGCCAACAAAGGCCTGGTTCCTAGACTCTGTGAGCGACTTTTTGAAGCCATCAGGGAAAACCAGGATTCAAGGCGTTGTCAGGTAAAGTACTGGGGTGATGATGTATGTTTTTGTTTCAGAACACTTTGTGCTATTTGTATTTGTAATGTTACATATATTGAGCCTTTTAATGGTTTCTTCCACAGGTGTTTTTCAGTATGTTGGAAATCTATAATGAACAGGTAACAGTGGACAGTGCTTCTACCCTCCTTGTTTCGTGATCATTTTCGTAGTCAGTTATTCATCGACTGCATGCAACATCTTTTCCTCCATCTTTTCTGGATATTGCAGGTAATTGATCTGCTCTCTAGGGGTTCTCGAACTCCAGGAGGGCTCAGAGTCAGAGAGGAGCAACACAGAGGCTTTTATGTGGAGGGTCTCCGTACAGTCCCCTGTGAGAGTGCACAACAGGTAGTTATCAATGAGAGTTTGTCCGTTTCCATTGATACAATGAGTAAAAACGTAAACCTTAGAAGCATCAGCCTCTGAGGGTACTTGGGTGTACAGTCTCATTTAGAGTGAAGCCCTCTTTCTGGCTACCATTTGAAAAATTGCAGAGCAGCTGTGTCACCACAAGAGGGTAGAGTGACTGCATTACATTGTGCTGTGCTTTGCTGTGTCACTGAAACAGAAACGTGTATATCACTTGTGTCTGGAGGAGGACTTGTTTTAATTTAACACTGGCCCTTTATTTTATTTTGTTAAAAGTAAAAATCACAATGAGAAATATACATCACCAGCCAAATTGCTACAAATATTACTAAAATAAAATGATATTTTATATCAAATAAAATATCATAGATTTACTACTAGCTCATCTTTTTATACAGCCATTAATATCACATTCAGATTAAAAAACTCTGGACTCTTCTTTAAGGTGGAACAGCTGATGGAACAAGGCACAAGGACTCGAACGACTGCTGCCACTCACATGAACGCAAACAGCAGCCGCTCTCATATGCTCATTAATCTGCAGCTCAAACAGGTAGCAATGAATATATTTGTAGTTTAAACTTACGTCATTTCTCCTTGTATCTCTTGGTGAATTGTCTTTGCCTGTACATTTGGCATGTTTTTGTATCAGATCTTCTCCAAAGAAAGCATCACAAAGCAGTCCAACATAAACCTGGTGGACTTGGCGGGTAGTGAGCGCCAGCGGTCGTCTGGATCTGAGGCTGACAGGCTCAAAGAAGGCACAGCCATCAACCTGAGCTTGACCACTCTGGGCAATGTCATCAGGTCTGTATTGGATCTCATTGTTAACTTAAGGCCTGCACATAGACTCTTAGATAGGCAGGGAAGTATTCAAATGCTCCATATGCACTGGTGTTAGTGGAAGATGAATTGGTCTCTAATGGTCTTCACCTGTTAGGGCCTTTAGGTCACTGGCTTTGAAGAAAAAGAGACATGGCCTGAATGTACATCAAACCTAAGAGCCCTCTATCTATCAGCTGTCCCCTGATAGATAGAGGGGACACAACTGATTTCTCAGTTTGTGTTTGTGATTTCAAAGTTTTTAATCAGGGTTTACATTTCTGTTTCTTCTTATTTTTGCTTACTTTTAACCTTGTGTTCACTGTTTTGTTTTACAGTGCCCTCGCTGATGTTGCGGTGGGTAAAAAGGTCGTCCACATTCCTTACAGAGACTCTGTTCTTACCAAGCTTCTGCAATCTGCTCTGGGAGGCAACAGTCGCACTGTTATGGTAACTGACCTTCTTGACAGTTTTATGCTTTCATTATTAAGCAGAACTTCATTTTCCTTTTTGGAAAACTGAATATTTCAGATTGCCACGCTGAGCCCAGCTGATATCTGTTATGAGGAATCACTCTCGACCCTACGCTACGCTGAGAGGTACAGTATATTAAACATATCATGTCCTTCTCCAGCCTTAGGTAATCAGACATTTTACCAAATAATGTTTTTACTTTTGCTTTATCTTGTCCAGGGCAAAGCGTATTCAGAATCGTGCTGTTGTGAATGAGAGTCCCACGGAGCGACTGGTCAAAGAGCTGAAGGCTGAGAATGCCAAGCTTCTGCAGAGACTGAGCCGACTGGGACAGGAGGGACGCAGGGCTAGCGATGAGACTAGTAAGACCGCACAATTGATAATGACACAAAAAAGCACAGATTAAACACAGACAAACATGTTTTCAGAGGAGCTTCGACAACTGCTGACCCACAATGAGCTCCAGATCAGAGCCATTCAGACTCTGTGGGAGCAGCACCTACAGGAGGCACTCAAAGACTTGGAGGAACAGTACGCCAACATTACAAAGGTGCACACACAAGTCTATGTCATTGTGCTCTCTCTCTGCCACTCACAGTGCTGTTCTGTTTTCATCAGGAAAGGAGGATGATGCAGATGCACCCCTATATCCTAAACATAAATGAGGATGCACAACTCTCTGGTGTGGTTAAGCTTTTCATCCAGGAGGGTAAGGCTGTCTCATTCTGTGAGTCACTGTTCATTTAAGATGTTAGAATGGTGGATTTAAGTAAGTAAATCATATGGTGAGTGGTGAGTAAAGTAAAAAATACAACTTTTTTTCCAGGTGAATGGGATGTCGGACTCAGTGACTCCTCTCCAAGATCCATCTCTATCAAAGGCTTAGGGTATTTTTAAAGAGCAATGGTTTTGGATATGCTCCTTGTCCGCTGTCATGTTGACATGTTGTCTTTGTACAATCTCTACTGTTTTTATGAGTCAGGATACAAGAGCGCCATGCTGTCTTCAAGAATGAACAGCGGTGTGTAACTCTGACACCTGTGGCAGGGTCAAAGGTCATTATCAATGGCAATGCTGTCTGTCAGACAACTGAGCTGCAGCATTTGGTTAGTATCAGATCTGCCACATTCATGATTGTGATTTATTTAGACAATAATGTTGTTCTTTTGTTTTTAGGACCGTTTAATTTTAGGTTCTAACTGTACTTACCTGTTCATTGGCTTCCCATCTGAGAGGGGTGGGGATGACTGGAGTTGCTATGACTATGACTACTTCCAGGCTGAACTGGCTGCAGCTGAGGGCATCCACCTTGGTGAGACAGCCCTCTGCAGGTTAAGAAGGCTGTTTTGTGTGGTACTTTAGGCTGAATATGATATTACCATCTCCAGGTGAGTCAAGTCCTGGGTCAAACCTAACTGATCCCAGTCTACTGGCAGTCTTTTATGACTACATCAAACTGATGCCCATGGTGACTGAAGCCAACCAGATGAGCCAGGAGCTGAACAAGGTTCAACTTGTGTCACATTTAAAGCAAGGGGCTGTGTATCATCATGTAACATGTCGCATGTCTGTCTGCAGGGTGTGGACTTTAAACTAGAGATAAAAAATCTAGCTCTGTCAGATTCTAAGGGCCATGATCTGAAGAAAGAGATTGTTGTCAGAGTCACTACTTTGGGAAACAAACAGGTATTTGTGAAAAAATATGTATTTTTTATAACTTGACCCCACAATTGCTTATGTCATCTTTCCTTCTTCACTAGGTGTGGATCTGGTCCAAGGCAAAGTTTGTAAACCGTAAATTTCTAATGGAGGAAATGTACCAACAGCATCAAACAGAGCAGAGTGGAGAAAATGTACGTCAGGAACATAAACTAGTATAGAAGACAGTAATTGCATGAATGTAGCTGGTATCCAAACTCTTAGCATATATTTGTGGTAAAAAGGCAACATTAAAAACAAACTTTTTCCTCACATTTGTTTTTAGGGAATAAAAGGTCTTTCTACACCCACATTATCCAGAGATAAAGATCCTTTCTGGGACCCAGTGGAGCCACTGCTGCTAGGCACTGCACACCTGTGGCTCCAGTCTTTGGCCTTTCGCATCCCTCTGGAGGAGCAATTGGAGGTGCATGTCTAGAGACAAAAAGACAGTGTGTAACTATTTTATCTACAGTGATGACATGATTTGTTTGTGGGTGTGCAGGTGTTGGGCTCAGAGGGAACAGAGGAGGCCATCCTACAGGCACAGTTGTTCCCCTGCTCCTCCCTAGGACTGTATGTTTATAGCTCACAAAGATACACATACATACTCTGGCTATGAATTGTATAACAACCATTGCTCTGACCCTTCAGCCCTCTGGGTGAGGATGATATCCTCATCGACCCCTCTGAGTTACTGGGACGACGTCTGGACTTCCAACTGGTGCTGGAACAATGCTGTGGTCTGCGCTGGATAAGAGAAGCCCACAATAGAGGAGTCCAAATAGGGTAAGGCCTACAATGCCATTGAAAAAGCACTATAAAGACACACAGTGTGCTGTGAGTAACTTTACACAATTTTAACAAAGTGGATCAGAAATACAGTCATGTGTCCTTTGTTTTGTTTTTACCACCTTCTTAGTTTTAAGTTATTTGACTGCTCCCAGCCGCTGTATACTCCTGCTGCGTGGCACAACGTCAATCCTCTGTTGGATAACAGAGTTCACTTTGCCTCGCTGCACACGTCCCAGTGTCTGTTGGACTACCTGCAGAGCAGTGCTGTTGTTTTGGAGCTCTGGGGCCTTCAAGGTGTAGATGAAAACATAACTCAATGCATTTAGAATCTAACAAAATCAGAACTGAAATCATTATTCATGTTAACACCTTGAACCAACAAATTTTTCTATATAAGATGATTTTCTGTTTTAGAGGGCTGCACAGAACTTACTTCTTCTTTGGGTGAAGTGAGAATGACCACAGACGGCATCTTCATTATTGACAAGACAGACTCACAAGACCCTTCAGTGAGTTTATTATATCCAGAATAATTTAAACTTTCAGTTCAGTTAATGCTATCTACTAATGTGACCATGAAATCTCTGTGTGATTCAGCCTTTGAACTGTGAACTCAGCAGTCCTCTTAGGGTTCTTCAACGAGACTTAGAGGAACTTAAGAGTTTGAACGCTTTACTGCGAAAGGAAAACCTAGATCTGAGAGAACAACTCAACACAGCCAGGAATGGTGAATTATGTTCATTTATAGTGTGTCAACAAACCATATCTCTCTGACATTTGCTGATTTTGTGTTAGGTGTTCGTTCAGTGCGACCCAGCTGTGATGCAGAGTTTGCTCGTGCCCTCAAAGTGTTCTACCACAGTATGACAGCTGTCAGGGGTCAGCTGCAGCGTCTTCGCAGGCACAGGCCAAGTGTACATACTCCATACCCATGCTCTAATGCTGCCGAGGGGACAGTGTTAATTTTACTATGTGTCATGTGTGTAAAATAAATGATATCTGGTATAATTCTTGTAGGAGGAGTCAGATCTGCTGGGGCTAAGATTCTTTGTCGACGAACAAGGCCGTCTGCTGAAAGACTTTTCGGAGCAGTTGGAGGAGAGTGTATCTAAACTGAAACAAGATGTGGCTGCCATTGTTCGGCGCAAACGAGAAAGATCTGAAATGTATTTCTAAATAAAAATATCTATTTATCTGACCTTTTTGAATGACTTGAAAGTATCCCAAGTAACATTACGTCACTATCATTTGTGTTTAATTTGAAGTTCTCTAAGTAAGTTATCGTAACTTATCACAACATTTGACACATTCATAAACAAATATCTATAAAAAGAAACTGTCAACATTAATAGTGGGACATTTTCTAACAAACACTGATTTGTCTAAAAGGCCCTACAGCTATGAACACAAAAACAGGAAGTACTATGTAATCACACATTTGGAATAAATGGTTTTGTCTTTTAAATTTTATTAAACTGTATGTAAAAGTAGTTGTGACAGTTCCAAACTGCAAATAAATTAAAAGGCAAATAAATCTCAGTTTAAGAATTCACAAAATCAAAAACCACTATTGTGGATGTCACAATTTACACAATTTCAGTTCATTACAAAACTGTAGCACGAAGATTACATCTGCAATTAATAGGAGCTCTTCCATTTTGTTTTTGAATGTAGCAGACATTGATAAATAGGAGATGAGCATGGATTAAGAGTAGTCAAAGGGATGCTTGTGTGTGTGGTTGTGTTGTTTATTAGCCATATCTGTTTGTTCTTAGGTAAAACCCCAGTGATTATTACAGACAGTTGCTGTAGGTCCAATAACAGTACAGAGATTGCATTTACAGGAATACAGGCAGTAAAGGATCTAAAGGCAAGATATGAAGAAGATTGTTCAATTGTCTAATAACAAATATATATAAATGATACACAGTTGGTATCAAACTGACAAAGCATGTCAGAAAAGAGGAGAAGCAGCAGTGACTCAGACAGAAAGCCAGATACTTGTCTGGGTGCATTTAAACAGAGGTAGTCAAAATGCCAGCTGTGAAAAGCACAAACAGCTGCCGTTGTCTTATGTTTTTGTGTGAAATCCATTCATCCATAAAGGTCTATTGGTAACAGTAAGTGTAACACTTTAGTTGTTCATATTTTAGTGTATCCTATTTGTTATTTTTTCTAACACCCTGTATCTTGTGTGCAGAGCCGTGTACAGGTGAGGTAGGTCAGTAGGGTCTTGAACGTTTGAGCATAAACCAAATACAATTGTACACAAAAAGGGTTTTTCACTAACTTGAAAACTGTGAAAGAAATAATTAAACAGAATGTATGCTTCACAATTGTTTTGTCTGTATCTGTATCCACAGGTCTGAGTCCTGATCAACATTACAAAGATTAGAGCTCATGTACAGAAACACTTTATTTTCACAGCAAGTACACTGTTGACAGTTAAAAAGAAATTAAAGTGTCTTTAATATGCATTTTAAAGGACAGCTTGTAGCCACTAAAAATAATTATTAAAGACACTATTTGCAGCTATGAGGCATCAGTGGAGTAAACTATGTTACAATACAATACTGTTCTCAGCACGGTGGGCCACTGTGACATTGCTTTGGACTTATCTGAGACTCACTGGCTGAAAACTCTTTTCAAAGCTGCCTTTCTGTCTGTCCTTTGTGCACAGGAGTGAGTGCTAGAGTTGTTCTTGGAGGCAAACAGCAATATGAGTTAAGCTGTGTGTATGTTAAGTGCATGCACATTTCGCTTTGCTTCGCAACCTCAACAATAGCCTTTTTACATTCTGTGTAACACGGTTTCATCTTTATTCCCCGTCCAGAGGGAGAGTTTAGGTTATAGACGTGAACATTACTGTCTTCACTTACTCTCATTCTCTCTCTATCACACATTCACACACTCATACGCTTCACAGTATATCCAAAGACACATAGTCACAATAGGCCCATAAAAGTCAGTCTCTGATCACTCACAAACAAGTAAAAGCTGCAGTGCGAGCAAAAACTAGGAATAATTAAGTATGAGAATAAAGTGAAACACATTTTATCAGAGAAATGATTAAGATTGTAGATTGTAACAAAAGCATTTGTCTCAAGTGTTCACAAATTAAACAACATTAATGTTGACCCTGTAAGAAAAGACATCTCCAGCATTTTCCAATCCTTATAAAAAAGTCCCAGCTCTAAAGTGAAACATCACACCTCCAGTAAACTACTTCAGTTTCTGGTTGTGCTAACTTCAGTCCTTGTTTCTGTCTGGTTCACTTGGACTCAACTGTTCTCCCAGTAATGTCCAGTAATGTCTTAATGCCCTCTGTCTACAGAGGTTATTCAAGTAATCACTCGACTGCAGAGAAAATAAAAAAGACAGTAAACAAAACTGAACCATAACATGCTGTGCAGATTAGTTTAGTTCACTGACCTAGGCTTTGTAACTTTTAGTTGACAGTTGCATTTGACAGTTACAGTTCACCACTACAGCACTTAATGGTAAACTATGAGTTTAGTGTCTTAAGTGCAGTTTGTGACATTGTCTTGAGAGAGTTTTAAGACATCACTCAGGCGCTAGTGCCATCGTTCTCAGGAGCTCGGCTGTCAAGTGCCATGGTCCCGTGTGTGATGAGAGTGGGCGGGGCATCCGTAGCATCCCGTTGACTGCCATGTCTTGAGTGGTTGTCAATCTGATGAAGGCTGCTGTGAGCAGAGACTGGGTGGTCAGTGGGTGGCATGCTGTCATGAAAACTGTGCTCTTCTGTGCCATGGTGAGCCACAGTCTCATTCCTACAATAAGAGAAAGAAGATATGATAAAAATAAAGACATTTACTTGTTCTCCCTCAAGAAGTGATGATTGCTGTGGTTTACCTGTCATCTCGAGTGCGCCGCAGGCTGCCATGATAACTGGCCTTGCTGTGAACACTGCTGGCTTTACTTCTGGTGGAGGAGGGGTGGCCATGGTGTGTCCTTGAGGGCTTCTCAAGGTCATCAAGGACAGCTAAGTTTGTGGAGGATGCGTGCGTGGACGTCCCCTAAAGGAAGAAGAAGAAGAATTTATTTAGAGCAAACACTTATTTGTGAGCAAGAGTGAGGTGTGCATAAACAATCAACACATACAGTATGTAAAGCCATTGTTCTTTAACTTCTTAGGTGGTAGTGATACCACCTCTATTCTCTCCTACCTGGGTGGATGTTCCTCTGGACTTCCTGATGATGGGGGTGTTTGGTTCACGCAGCAATGATTGGGTAAAGTCTGGCTGCTCCTGAAGAACCTGGCGAGACTCATTCACCCCACTGCTGCACAGAAAGGCAGAAAATGTTTATCAAAAGGTAGGTACATTTGTGTGATAGAGAAGTTAAATACATGACAATTCTTACTCTTTGCGCCTCCGTCCATGCAGGAAATTGGCCCATTCAAAACAGGTCTTCTTACTACCCACCCAGAAAACAGAAGGAATGCCCACCACCAACATCATCAGGTACTTAATGAGGAACAAAACCATTACTGGACGACTGGTCTGCTCCACCTAAGGAGGACACAAACAGTCACAGGACTAAAACAAAGAAAAGGCCAGATAAAAGGAGATGTTTAATTATTTATGGATTGAAATCTACTCCTTAAAAGCCGCTCTAAACCATGTAAAGTGCAGGGCAATTTTATTCTGCTGTCGTACATGGAGTCAATGGCAAGTGTTTTAGTCCAGGCAGTCATTTTAAATGACAGGAGAGAATACACCACTGTGGAAACACAGCTGCGGTAACAGTGGATTGTATTGGGGCTATTCTAGTGATTTAAGTAAATGTAAGTTAAAGTATCTGCCACCAGAGGGCAGGAGTTTATTTGTTATTTTGGGCAAAATTCTGCCTTAATGAAGAAACGCTTCAAATCTCACTTCTGTTATTACGTTATAATTACATAAATGCTGACATTAACCCAGTCTAAAACAAAAACTAATCTGGCACACTAACATGTTATTATCTCAGGAAAACACCTCTGTAAAAACTAAGCTAGTTTGTCTTTATTGTGACATCCTGAACAAGTCTTTAGTCTGCCTAGCTTTTCTGGCTTTAGATCCTGAGATAAATCATAATGGCTTGGAGATAAACAATACCAAAAGAATCTTTAATTAGGCTATCCAAAACTTGAAATTGCACCACATAACATGCACATCCCTCGGGGGCAAAGATCAAATAACACACAGCAATATTGGAATTCCAAAGCAACAATGGGACTTAAGGGGTCTCTCTTTATGAACATATGCACATAAACACACTCTAAGTGCTTGCACCTGCCTCAAGCCTTTCGGAGATGACTGTCACTCACACTTTTGGCAGCACTCTGATTTATAATCATGAAAACTTAAAAAAACAACATAAAACACATCAAAAACTATGTCTCTTACGGTTTATCTGACTTTCATTGGCTGCTGTAGATGTAACAGGAACTAATCCAGTGTGCAGGTTTATTTTGGTTAATAATTTAGAGCTGGGCTGTATAGAAAAGCACACTCCCACTACTCTTCATAACTACTACAAAGAGCTCATAGACTGCAGGCAGCAGTGCATGACAGAGCAAGCCCAGGACAGAGCAGAGGGTAAAGAGAGAGTCTTAAAACAGGAGAAACCAGACACAATGGGGCAAAATGTACAACTGAGGCACTTTTTTTTAAAACTTTTTCTTGGTAGTATTAACTGAGTTAATGTTGCATAACGCAGAGAGCCTGACCACTGTAGCTCCATTTCATCAGGTTTTATCCAGTGAAAAATAATTCACTTTCTTTACAGTAATTCTTTTTACCTCTGTCTGCCATCATAAACTAAACAACTGATCCTTTATAATCTGAGACTGGTAACATCACATAATTACCAAAAATAAAGTAGCAGCACAAAGGGAATTACATTTTTAATAGAATGAATACAAATATTGCAATATGTTTTATTATTGGAATAAATTCTAAATTAGTTGGTCTAGTTATACAATGTGCCATTTGTGGAGGAAAGCTGAATAAAACAGACATACATTTTGTCTGGTTTGTGTTCTCCAGCAAGTTTTACATATGGTCCCAACAAAAACTCTTTAAATAAATGTGCAGAGCAAAGCTTTATCCTTCGCAGTATCAACCCCGGGTCACCTAAGTCTGTGGTACTGGCTAAAAGCTAACTTTGGCAACATAAGTCAGTGAGGGCTGAGTAAGAATTATGATGCTGTGGGCTAAACTATTAAACAGCTGAATACTGAGACAGGTCAGTGTGTCAGGAGTGTGTCTGTGGATTTGTTTTCAATGTCTAGCAGAGATGACAGGCAGAAAATGTCTCTGAGGAGCTTTTCTAGGGTCTTCTTTCTCTTTAATTATTCATTGTTTAAATATGAAATTTGCAGCAAGATAATAAATGCAGTGAAATTTGAATGAGAAACATAAATCTAGATTATGCTGAAAGCCTCTTACTATGCATACCTTATATGGGCAGGGGATGTGATAGAACCTGCAGTTCTCCTCCATCCAGGTTGTTTCCCAAAGGCTTCGATATGTGTGTTCATAAAAATAGCAGCCAATCACAGTGAGCAATGGGACCAGGTAGAGCACAGAGAAGATACCCATGCGGATCATGAACTTCACCAGTTTGGTCTGGTTCTCCTTCTCAAGTGGAATCTCCATGCGCACCCGGTTCAGAGCCACAATGCCCACTAAGAGCAGTGCAACTCCCACCTAAAGAGGGAAGGTTGGTCATTACTGTTTTAATAATCATTTATTGTTAATAACCTAGATCATAGATAACAAGCAGCGCTAAAAGACTACCAGGCAGATACAGATCTACAAACACCCATTAATCTGTTCATCCATATACATATCCATCCCTCTACCCGCTCGTTGACTCTTTCATCTGCCCACCCACTCATTTATCTTCCCACTGTACTCACTGCCACATTGAAGCAGAGCGGTGCCAGAACAAACCACCTCAGGGCGTCGATGTCATACAGTCCTATGAAACACACTCCACTGATCCCATCTCCTTCAATTTTGTTGAGGGCCAGCAGGGTGACGGTCAGGGCCCCTGGGAGGCCCCAGGCAACAGCATGAAAGAGGAGCGCTTTCTTCTCAATGGCCTCACTGCCCCATTTAGGAACGGCAGCCAGGAACCAAGTGATAGTCAGTATGACCCACCACACGCTACCCGCCATGGTGAAGAAATACAGCACCATAAAGAACAACGTACACACCTGAAAAAGATGACACAATAGCTACAGATAAATTATTGTCGCTCTTTGAACTTTGCTCGCATCATCATGGGTCAACTTATGATGGAGCTAATCTGGTATCAACTACGACAACATGCACCCACATTATGATTTTGAGTTTATGCTAAAAAAATTACATTTGAGATAAAATTCTTTCAAACATATAAAATTATTAATTGTATAGAACATGTTTCTAGGGGCACAATGTTGTGAAGAAATGAACTGGTTTCACCTTGTTGTGGGAGCCTTGTGTAATGGTTGCAGCTTTGAACTGGGCAGGACTGGCTGCATTGCATGCAACCCTGTCTTCCAAAAGAAAGCCTAGGAAGAACACCAATGAGACCATAACATAGCACACAGCATAAAAGATGATTGGCCTCTCAGGATATCTGAACCTAGCAGAAAGAAAAACACATGACAATAACTTTTTAATGCTAACTTTTCAAACACCAAGTAATATATATTTAAATTAAAATGAACTAACAATTGAAGGTTCAAACCTGGTCACATCAATGAGAAATGTCAAAAAAGTGAAGAGTGTTGCCGACAGACAAAGAATGGACACAACACCAATAAAGTAGCGCATGAAAGTCAGCTCTTTCTGACTGAAATACATAGAAGGACAAGGAGGAGAACAGTCCTTCCTCCCCATGAAGGTGTAAGTCAGTTCTGGATCAATCTTTAGCTCTCTGGGACACCAGAAGCCATAGTCTCTCTGGACGGTCATTGAAGATTGGTCAGTAGGCTCAGAGCTTGTTAGCAGGTCGTCTGGACGGGGATAGGGCTCATCACAATCTGGAAACCTGACAACAAGAGAGATGGATCCTATAGTCAGAATTTTGTATCTTAAGACAGTTGCAAGTACTGACTTGAAGTTAAACACACCTGCTACACTCCATGTCTTCTGGCCAGGCCAATCCAAATATCTCCATGAGTTTATTACACTCGTCCTTTGCTCGCTGGCATAGGCCTCGACATGGCATGGACACCCGGCCATACTCTGTGCACACAGGAGCGTATAGTGCACACAGGAACATCCGCAGGTCAGGGCTGCACACAAGGTTTACCATGGGGTGGAATGGCTGCAGGAGAGAGAGAAAAAAAGTTAATTAAAGATCCTTCAACCTGACAGAAACTGTGGCCTGACAGGAAACAAGAGTAAGAAGATGAGGGAAGGAGCAGGAGGGCATTTGGTACACATTGGTATAATAGCTTTTTTCTAATCACTAAATGAAATTTCTCTGATGGTGTTCTGACAAGATTGTTATTGAGTCTTTAATGCATGTGGTAATGGTACTGCACAAACACATGCTGCAGTAAAGTGAACTGCTGAGTGGCTCATATTAAACCTGAAATAGCCATCAAAGAGGATGAAGCGGGAATGTGTTCTCCGCTGAAACATATACATCTCAGTGGCCCATCAATATTTAGAAGCTTATGAAATATGTATGGCTCCAATCATATTGCCAAACATCCCTTTGAAGTAAGGTACAGCAAAGACAGACTTCTGAAGGTTGAGTCACAGCTATGTGTTAACACACTGAGCAAACAGACAGCAGGGCTTTCCTCATATTCCCTACATTCAGCTCCCCAAGGAATCAGTGTAAAGGTTAAAGAGTTACAAGCTTCAGTAGTCAGAATTCAAGACAGGAGAATTGCATTCCTACTAAACACAACAGTAATAAAAGCTCTATCTTTTCTCTATGTAAAATTAAGTAGTAATGGTCTTAAGAATTATTTAGACATGTTTAAATTCCTGCATTAGTAAGATGTTTTTAAATCACTAAAACGAAAACTGATAAAATCGACATTGCATAAAATGTACTGGCAGCACTGAATGAGCTCATAGACTAGAACCAGACAAGGTTTCCTAAAAGTGGCCACGACAATGGGAAGCAAAATGTGCAATTGTGTGTGACAGAATCATGGAGAGTGAACATATTTAGTAAACTTAAAATCTTCAAAGCATCTTTCACAAGAAACAACAGAGAAATCAGAGCAGAACTATCCAGACAATGAATCCAGACAGGAGTATCAAACAAAACACTTGACTGCACATAGCATCACTGTTCTGTCACAACAGTGATGCACTTACATTGATTGCTCACTACAAAGACTACAATATATCCTTACAAACTGCATGAATACATTTGTGCAAAGGCCCATGCATCAATGATTATGTGTGTGTTTTATGTCCATTTTGAAGTAGAGTTGGCCCTGGTGTATGGAGTATGTTTTGATCGTTCTCAATTGCGGTGCTCCAGATCTACACATTGGAGATGCTCCACCAGTAAATGGGTGCACTGGTGCATGAGCTGTATGACATAGTTTTCAGTACTGCCACCCATACACAGTACAGTAAGCCTGTGCCTACACACAAGCCCAAACCACTTAGAGTAGTTCAATAATTTACATCTGGTTGATTTTCGTCCCATGTTTGCACGCAAGCTTTAATTTGTTACAGACTGGAAATGGCAACACAACTAAATGTGATATTATTGGCTCAGAAAAATACAGTATATTCACAACTGCATTGTCAGTGGTGTTGTTATACGTTATGATTCATGTGTGTCTCTAAATAATTAATTGTTGGCTTACCTAAACTAAATCAAAGGGCAAATTACAATTGATTTAACTTTGATTGCACGGCTCCACTTGTATGAAATAGCTGTTTTATATGTAATTAATATTTCGATAAAAAAATCTTCCCTGATGATTGAGGATTTTCTTTAAACTTGTTGTGGAAGGCTTCTGTTGATTTCACATGGAATCACCCAAAACAATGGACAAGACAAACCATTCCTTAGGTTCAGGTATTTCAATATCAATAACACACGTCTACAGTTGTAGGCTGCACATCACACAGGCCTGGGGCTTCACTTAGCTGAGTAGTAGTACTTCTACAAGACTGTGTCCAGTTGCCCGGCAGAATGGAGCTTTTCTTCCCGTTTCCTCTTACGGTGAGCGCGTGTGAGACGTCTTTTGTGTTTGTCCCCATTTTGCCCATTCCTTTTGGTCATGTGAGGTTTTATTTGTGTATTTTGTTCTGTTTAGTATATTGTATGTCCCACTTATTGGGTTTTTAAAAGTATTTGAGTGTGTGCAACCAAACCGCTGCGTGCAATTATTCTGTCAATCAATGGCAATTGCCCTCAACAAATGTCACAAAGAGAATATTATTATTAAGTGGCTTAACTGTCTTAACTAGGGAGGAGGAGCTTAGCAGTCATGCTACTGACTTTTGTAAAAGACTTCACATTAAAAATAAGCACTAAATATTTTATCTTCTAGCAGGCAAATTGTTAAGAAAAACACATATTATTTATTTATTTGTACTTGTTTAGTGATCAATGAAAACTCTTATTCTTTGTCTATTTATGTCCCACGCCATGTTACTAAACTATATAATAACAGTCAATTTGATCTTTTTAGAGTAACTTGGCAGATGCTTGACTGCTGTGAACTGTTACGGTTGGTCGCAGAAATGTTCAATACATATGTAACTGTTGAAGTGCAGACATATGTCAAAGCATTACCATCAATCATGCAATGCTTCAACTTTCTTCCCACAAATCTTTACAATTACATAAATATTGACTTGCCCCTGGCCATTTGGCATACGAATTTGTGGGAAACATTTTAATATTGTCTTGTTAGCATATTCAGTTCATCACTGTCACTTGCCTTTAGCTCAAAACCTATATAAGCAATGGTTACGCTATCTATATTAGAGAGTGGCTCTTATATTACTTTAAAGTTAATGCCAAAATGACATTAAATTCTAAAATGTAAAAAAAAAAAAAAAATAGTGTGTGTTATTTAGGGCAACTAATTGCAGGCTTTGTGCAAGAGAAGGGGAACGAGATGCAGAGTAGGTTTTTTGACACGGGAGAAAATGGAAAAAGGCCCCTGACTAGTCCACCTCTTGTTCAAAAGAGGGATTAAGTTTCTTTCTCTTCACTCCCTCTCTCCAAAGCAACCCATGGGGAAAGAGAAAAAAAAGAGAAAAGTAAAAAAATCAACAAAGAAGCAGACAAAAAGACGCATATGATTAAAAGCCAAGTTTAGCAGAAAAAAAGATAATAACTGTCATGAAGGTGGTAACAAGAAGAGAGCATGATAAAAATCTACAGACCTGATCACAGATTTAATGATTATCCAGTTTGTTCATTTATTCATTGTATTTTGCCCCATTTTTCATCAAGAGTACATCAAACATGCCGTTTTATTATCATTTCCTTACTTTTTCGTATTTCCTTAAACATGCCTTCCATTTGCCACAGTTGTTGAGTGCTTGGTGTTTTGCATGTGTTCATTTTGGTTGCGGAAAATCCAGTTAGCCAAGTCTGCAGCAACTCATACATGGCGTCAAGTGAAGGAGGAGGACAGAATGAAAGAAAAAAAGAGGGAGAAAAACTGCAGTCGAGTGGAGAAAAGGGCTCTTTCCCGGTGGATTAGGGAGTCAAATGGATTGGAAGAAGTGTCTAGAATGTGAGAACCTGAAAACGACACATCCACATCCTGAAAGTGTCACTAGCTTTGTGCTGTGATCAGACCAAGGTGGCAGAAGTTTGGGTCTGAGCCTCCAAACCAACAACAAACGAAACCCTAGAAAAATCTCACACCAAATGCAATCTTCCCGGCCTTAGATTTCCAACTAGCACTTCCACTTAAAAAAACTGTCAGTAAATTAAATGAGTGTTAAATTGTGTTAAAAAGGTCGTAATACAGCCATATACAGCCGGTCACCTTCATGAAAAGAATAAACCCTACAGGAATGAATATGTAAATTTTCTCTCCTTTGCCAAGCATACAAGGAGATTTTATGACAGGAGAGATCTGGGAATCTGCCGCAGCTAATATCTCCCTGAAGTAGTTCTGCACATGTCTCTGACAGGATTACTCTTTTCTTGCTCCCATGCCTGTCTGGAAGCAGAACTCACTCAGCTTCTTGGTTTTGGAGAGAAACCAATTCGAGCCCTGCAGCACAAACAATGTCAAACTCCATTAGCAAACTCTGACATCTCCATCTCTAATTCCTTCTCGGCTGACAATTAAAGTCTCCTTTTATTTCTAACAAAATAACCCTTGATACTATTTTATTCAAATTTTATTTTACACCATTTCCTTTGTCTTTATAGCATTGGATTTTACATTCAGCCTTATTGCATTCCCCTCAGGAAAGAGTGAGAGTGCAAGCCTGCAGCAATTATATTATCCCTCCATCTCACTCTTCTCCCGCCAGCTCGCATCCTATTTTCCACTTTAAGTACATAGTTATGTTATTGCAGTCGCCTCTCATCTAAGGTTTTACTGGCTAGATTGAATCTTGAGCTCCATTTTCTGGTTGCACACTCCATAATGCACAGCTGATAAATATATTCCTAGATATGTATTCACACTGCAGCCACCTACACCAGGGGACACACACTCACACACAGACGCTCTGGCTGTGTGCCTGGCTCCTCTCTCCTCTCACCAGCTCCAGAGAGACAGGCGTTGGCCATGAATAGCCAACTGAGCAGACCGTGATGCTCTCCTCCCTAATCTCTGAATAGACAGTTAAGAAAGGGGCACCCTTCTCTCACACTCTCTGGCGCTTTCATTCACTTGTTCGTTTATCCGTGGCCATCCATCCTTCAGTCACAAGGAGCGGACAAAGCCGTTAATGGCATTCCCCTTCACGTTCACTTCCCCTCCTCCTCTCCTCCTATCTTTTTTCCTGGATTCATTTTTTTATTTTTTTTATTTTCTTGCCATGCATTTACTCTGGGCAATTACACTGACATGCGTATGTCTTCCACCTCCTCAGTTTTTTTTTCTGCTACATTAGCATTCATTGCTTTTACATTTTTATTCATCCCGTCATCTCATGTTTGACAAGAACTTCTTAGCATCATTATTACTGCACCTTATAGTCGTCTCTTTGCTGGCGAAAATCCTGTATGATTTTATGGGCCATGTTCTCTCTGTAATGTGCCTTTTTAAGATCTGACTATAACAACATGAAAGACTCCAACTATTGCCTGGAATGGGATTATGTCATTGTATGGTTAAAACAGACATGGCCAAATGCTTGTTTTACTTTGAAATGAATCGTCTACAAGTGAATCATGTCTGCAGTTGCCTGTTTAAATTGTAGGTTGACTTTGCCAAGCTTTTTCTTCCCAGAAATTACATTCCGATTGCTCATCATTGAGGGGAAATGGTTAGAGTTGAATGAGGGGTTATCATTTAGCTTTGAACTTGCTTTCATATTCATTTATGTCTATGGTTAAAAGCTTATTGCTAGAAAAACAACTTTTTTTCCGTCAGAAACCCTTTCAGACTTTCTCTTCATACATCTCTACTGTTTATTCCAGATCATGCACTCATCATACAAACCCCTCGTCTCAGCACATGCCCCCCTCCATTCCTCGTCTTTCCTCTCGGCCTATTTAACTGCCATGGCAACAGGTGATGTGGAGGCTCTCACACAGCCATGTCTTATTGAGGATAACAGGAAGAATCGCACACACATGCAGCCACACACCCACATTATAGACTGCTTTAAATGGGAGAAACCATCCGAAAAGCATGCCAAACAAGCTTAAATAACAAACGACAGAGAAAGTGTGAAAAACGGGAATAAAAGACTCGGAGAAGCGAAGAGAGAGGGTCAGTCTAAACAATACAGAGATGTACGGGAAGACAATAGAGCCCAATGAGAGGGCACCCACGCATTTCCTCACATCGTCCAGGCTGTCTGCGCTTCCATCTGCTGTCATTCTACAGTTTTCGCCCAGACACAGTTAGATGTTGTTTATGTAAATTGTAATATTTTCTAATGAATAACAAAAATGCAGTGACACGCACAGAGACAAAATGTAATATATAGTCTATAAGAGTCTTGCATTTGATGACGTCAATGATCATTCTGATGATGATACACATTTTTGTAACTATTGTACAAATTATATTTGATTTGAGCAGCACTGTAACTGTAACATTTTTAACATCAATCTCAATCAGAAGAATGAGACATTTTATTCCCTTACTATGAATCTGAAACACGATGCTTCAGCATTTGTGCTAATCCGGCAGCATGTCTCCAAATCTTATTTAACCCTAGATGATGTCTATCAGGAGAAGAATAAATATGGCATGTTTCAGAAATGTTATGAGTTTATTTTCACTCAGAAACATCTGTGTTGTGCTTTATAGCTAATCATATATGTATGTAGGATTAGCTTTAGCAGTTAAAGCTGATGTTGGTCCTGACTTGATCTGTGCTACAAAGTGAAAACAATTCTGCCTACTGTTGAGAGGCTTTGCGTGAGAAGGGGATCAATGATACTGAGTGTTTGTGTGTATGTTAGAGAGAGGCTGGGCTTAACAGCCAGGGTTAAACATTATTCACTCCACACACAGTTCCCAGGCTGGGTCATGGGTTCAGATTATGACCATAAGACTTGGATAACCTATATTTATAATTTATGAGTGCAACACTGCAGGAATAAAGCTACATGAGATGTATCTAGTGATAAAGAGCAGGACAGGTGACAGACTGGACACTAAGGTTGACTCTGTTATAATAATGCTGGAAGACCATGATTGGTCTATACACTGAGCATTTATTGTCTACATTTGTAAGAAATTGATTGAAAAATTGTATTTTTATCTTTCATATAATTGGAACCTTTAGATTTACTGTTTTTCTGGTCAGAAAAAACATTTGTGTTACTTAACCACTAACCTTTAAAGCATTGCAATAATACAACTGCACGACTGTAGTTGCATAAATTATGTACAAGTAATTTATGTTTTCAGTTTTAATGTGGGCCACTAAGCACTATTTAAGCAATGAACAATCCCCTTCAAATCTCCCATTTGGCATTGTGGAACTGGATAAGCAGCAGTGGCAGCTTTGCTGATGGGAATCCTTTGCCAAAAACAGCACCAGGCAGTGCCTTTGTTCCTCACATAAATAAATAATTGCTTCATTTGGGCTGGCTGCTTCAATAGACTCTGACAGAATGAGCAGGATAATCAACGGGAACTTTTAAACTCAATGAGGACCAGCCTGTCCACGAGTGAATAGGGTATGCAGCCTCTTCAGATGCACTGAATACATGCACACGGACATACACAGCAAGCATAACACACCTCCAAAGAAACCACAATGAGTTCCCACGTATTCACACAAAGACAAACCATACTTCAGCACAACAAGCCCCAAACTCTTTAAATGTGGCATACACACATTGTCTCTATTATGGGGACCTGGTAACCTTGTGGTGGTCCTGCTTAAACAGAGCAATCCTCATTTGAAGGACAGGACCCCATGCTAATTGAAACTCAAACACTGTCGCTAAAGACTGGTGACATTTTTATTCTGCATTAACACAGGTCCTTCTTTTAGTGACTCTAAATTAACCTGCAGCTCATTATGTCTGAAAATGTGTATGTGTACAATTCCATTCTTGCTGCAGAGTATGACCACAAATTCATTAAATTCCACTGCTAAGGATTTCTCTGAATGTGTCTTTTGTGGCCAAGGATATGGCTCCAACATAGAGCATTGTCTTTATTCTGGCACAGGTTTTTTTTCCCTACAACACAGAGTCACTTGTTTCACATCTATGTTATGATTTTTGAATAAATACGTTACAGCACAAAAATGATATATGAATATGAAGAAACAATACCCATTAACAAATAAAAATAATTAAATAGATTAGATTCAAATCATTTTAGTTTTCTTTCTTGTTTAAAGTATACTGTTAAAACTCCTGTCTCCAGCAACTATCTAACAATATATTTGTCACCTGAATGAAATGAATTATAAAAATGTGTGTCAATAAACAAATTATTTTAGTCATCGTCTATTTTATGGTCTTGTGGATTTGTAATCTCTCAGACCAGACCACCATATGTCATAACAGTTAAAGGAGAGAAATATAATAGTCCGTTTTAGCGTAGTCACATGATCCTGGTGATGTCATACAGCGGTCTAAATCTCTGCGTCTAATATGCACAGACCTCAAGTAATGTCACGACCCACGGCATATCCTTTGGGATTCCTAACATGCTGTGGCAGATGGGCAGTGCAGGCCACACAACCACACATTATGTACCTAACACAGACATGCACACACATTAAGCATAACACTCAATCATATGTACAAAACTCATATACTACCACAGATCTGTGTGGATAATGTATTTTTAAACTATATATACTAACTTCACTTCTAACTCCATTTATCACCACTCTGCATTATTCAGAACATTTAATAAAACAATTTAATTTATGTTAAACTCAATGCATTAAACAAACAAAACCATTAAGAGCCAGTGTTCCATACAAATTCATTTTTTTCTAAACCTAAATCTGATGCCCTTTCTTGGCCTCCTCAGCCACTTTAGGCAGTTTTAATGAACTATTGTGGCAGATGGGGTGCCTGTTAGTGTGTGGGAATCAATGACTTCATTGTGGTGCTGAGAGAGAGATTAGCAGCTAGTTAGCAGCACTAGTGAGAGCAGACAGCTGGAACTGTTCAACCTGCTGTCACTCACTCACAGGAAGTACTAATGTAACTACACATAAGAAAAGTACTGCTGCGGTTAATGAGGGGGTCAGTCAAACGCTTAGGAAAGTAGTGTTAGTAATGTTCAAGTCCAGGATACTCAAAATAAAGAATAAAGATAGGCAAACAAAGTACAAATATTAAGACTTTAACAAACTGCACACTAAGGCTTCAGAATGTCTCTGCAAAAGACAACTCATCACAAAGCAATGACAATGATAAGGGTCTACCCATTTTGTAAGAAAGCCAAGACATGAACCACTGCTTTTGTGACCCAAAAACGTGACCACAATAGCTCCATGTTATGTTTGTTATGAAGAGATATTTCAGTCTCACTAATTGCTGTTTGTTTCATTTTTGCCAAAAGCTTTAATGAGGTTCATTTGAGTAACATCCAGATGTTTGTCAAACAGACCTGCTTCTCTAAGAGCTGAGTTTGTTTAACAGAAATTTGATGTGGCTGTGCAAAAATACTGCAGCCTTACATATAATACTAATTGGCGTATTGTAAGAAGTCATGCATAATGGTCAGATCTTTATTACATAGATTTGTACACATCTCTGTGAATACACAAAATAGTTAGCCAGGATGTAAACAGTTTCCCGTGACATACATTATCAAATCTCCCTGCCAAGTCAGAGCTGAGGAAAAACTAGCGAGGCTCATGTTGCTACTCAATGTCGCCTGAAAGCTGCCTCCTTATGACTGGAGGGACTGTGGGTGTCAGTTACAGAGCTCCTTCTTCAGCTGGGTTAAATCAAGTTCAACAACAGATGCTTCTTACAATCCCTTACACTGCGTGTTTTGACATGACGTCTGGGAATTAACTTGATTTGTACGTTTGCATAGTCTTTAAAGTGATGAGTGAATCTTATCACACTGGAATATAAGCATACATCTAAAAATACACAACGCAAATCCCAACTTTATGCTTGTCAATCTAAAATAAATCAATTTTTCATAATTCTTCGGGTCCCTGGAGCAAAACAAGCTGCATCTGACTGCTGCAGTCTGCACCATATATGTTGACATGATAACACGTAAGCCATCCCTAAATTTTCAGACAGCAGTAGGGTGAATTTAGTCTAATCTTTTAACATCCAATGGGATTTATAATACATAAGTAATGATTAACTGAAAATGAACATCTTTCAAGATCTTTCAACATGTAAAATGCAAAGGCAGCAGTGGTCTTGTCCACAGTCATCCGTGTTTCTACAGGGGTAATATAATATGGCCTCTCTGGACAGCTGGAGGCACAGATAATTCAACCGAATGTAGTCGTTATCCTCCCATGTTCCTCAAACTATAAACCATGGTTACATTGCTGCCAAAACAAAGAAGAAACTATGTCAATCATTAAGTGCAATAGGAAACGTGACATTCTAATGTCGTTAAAGAGAGAGGTTCTGGTCCTTGCCAAGTAAATAAAAAATAAATTAAAAAAAACATCCTTTGCTAGAAGGATTTATTGTCTGTGTTTATTTTTTTAATCATATGTTGCACTATGTAATATTCCAGGAGTTTATTAGTTGCACCACACCCAGGTGTCCTTAGATCCAATGTGCAGCACGTTGCCGTTGGTTCCAATAAATACTTACGATGACAAGGTAATTACAATCTAGCCATTGAGCAACACCTCGCCTTTCTCTCTGGGGAGTAACAAAGAGACGCAACATGATCCATGCGAATACTGTGTAACAGCAGTGTTTCTTTGTTTTAAAACCAACACCTCTGCACTAAAACCTGTCTCTTCTTAAGTATTAATTACTTAAGTACAGCACTTTTGTTTCCTACAGGCAGTAGTCAGACAAATTGTCTGTCTATCAGCTAACATTAAAGGCTGGGAGTTTCTGCTTATACATCCTTCTGTGGCTACATGGAAGAGTAACCTGAGTGAGAAGATGGAGCGGTAACATAACAAGGATGGATCAAATGTCACCTTTCCTCAACTGTTTCACTGTTCTTGTTAACCCTTTGATATTTTAGGTCTCTGAAGTCTAGTTCTCTAAAAAACAACCATTACTTTGTACAACAACAAAAAGCAGCCTAATTCTCAAAGAGTAATATTCTTCCATCAACAAAAATACCTTGACATTAATGGATATTTCAAGATTTTCAAAGTTTGTAACAAAAAAACAGGTATTTAAATTTACTCTTTATGTGCCATTCTTTCGTGAATGTTATTTGTATTTGAGTAGAAAGGACTTAAGTTATTGTGTCATTAGCAGGTGCACAACACACTGCAATGAAAAACTGTGTATGTCTGCTTTGTAATACTTTACCATTTCTTGCTTTATGACCACAACAAGAAAAAAAAAAAAAAAAAATTCATATTGATGCAACCATTTCACTTCATTGACATTGTAAACGGGGGCAGACCTACCTCCATGGCCAGTGCTGCTGTTTGTTGGTCATAGTGGTTCAACAGATTGGGCATGAAGGTGGTGTTGTAAGGCAGGTCCTGGCACATTCTCAGTCTGACAGGCTCACAGGTAAACTCACTGTGGCTCTCGATGTATTCCATATGAATAGACAGAGCGGGGGAAACTACAGACAAAAGGAGCAGGGCGAGACGGGCGAGAAAAGGAAACAGACAGAGCGTTTGTCTGTGGAAAAGTCCTGCAATTTTACATCCCTTTTCACCAGGTGCTTCCATTTTTATGTCAGTCCTTGCTTTGGAGTAGCTCATGATGACTTTATTTTCACCCAGGGAGCCACCTCCAACAGCTTGAATAATTTATGGATTAAGACGGGAAAACATGATTTCACTTCATGACCAGAAGTGGAATTAAAATGATAAAATCCATGTATAAATCCATTCAAATTTCATAAATGATTCAAATGGTTTCCTTTAAAACGTGTTCTCCGCAACAAAGAAAGAAAGATGCCTCAAGTTCCCTTCTCCTCATCAGTTTGCAGAATAAACATGTTGCTTCAGTCCAGTATTCCTTTTATAGCCAATGTTTTGAAGAATAAGTTCATCCAAAAAGAAAATCCACTTTGAGATAAATCCTCACTCACACGATTCCATTGTGGAGTAGATTCACTGAACAGCTCCTGCAGATAGAAAAACAAAGAGTGGTCATATAAGGATTGCGCATCTGTTGTTGTAGCTTGTCTTTTTTTTTACTAGTGAAGAAGAGCAATTATAAAAAAAAGTCTGCTGCGCTTTTTGTTCCTGTGAAAGAGGTCACGCACAGTTTACGTAGCAGACATCCGAAAACGTGTTCAAAGCAAGCCTGGACAAACACTGGAGGTTTGAAGCCAGTAATGAGCACATTACACCTGCAGACGCTCTCGTGTTTGTGTGAGGTTGGCAGGGCAACAGTAACGCTGCCCTGCGACGTTTCACACTTTAACACACACCATCTTGTATTTTTAAGAGGAGCCAGGGATACAAAAAGTTTAAGTCTAGTTTTAAGATAGCGATCATAGCAAAAAACACGAGAGAAATGTCAACACGTGTCTTAAAAAACAGCAAAGCAAAGCAGAACGCGATTGTAGTGAACCCACAAACAGTACATGCCCTGCAACTCCTCGCACAGGTAGCCTATCTATGTTAAACGTGCCAATTCAGTTTGGGCTTTTCTCGTTTCAATGATGTACCTGAAGCACACATTAAAGGTCGTCTGCAATAAGCTTCTACCTGCGCTGAAAAGGCCACACACAGTGACATATCAGTCTGACAGAGAGCACATCAATCTAAGGAGCTGGATGTGTTTGTCACCGCAGTGCATGGCGCGCTATTACCGACACACACTTATTCAGAAGCACCTATAGTCGCTGTACACAGTGTAACATTATGCTTATTCCTCGTGCTACAAACAAATACGGAGCTTTACCCGTAGAAGAGAATATCCGGGGTCGTGTCCTCCTCGGCACGTCGGCGGCGTGTGTGCTGCAGTATGTCGCTGTTCAATGTTTGCAGCTGGTTCCCTGCAGCGTGCTGCCGACATGACGGGAGCGCGGATCCAGCGTGCCCGCGCACAGCACTTAGCCTACCAAATTGGCCCCTCTGGACACGTTGATGACGTGCGTAAGAAATGCGTAGGGTGTTTAGATGTTAATATGTCCAAAAACGTCCATTTTCATTGTACTCGATACATTAAAATACACAACACCACCACGAGGTGTTGGTATGTGCAAGAGTCTACTGTGAAACATGGAACTATGAAGTCTATTTTTTATAAATAAATCAGACTGAAAATGGTCATGTTGTTGTCTTGTTTGAAGTAATATTGGTAATGGTAATATTTCATGTTACACCAAATGCTCCATCAGAGCATGCGTTAAAGCAACACAATAAAGGACTTTTGCAAATGCGCTGCTGCAAACTCTAACGGGTCTGTTGTGCATCAATATGAATCAGGAATAAATAAAATGTGTAAAAGTGGTGTCATTAGGACGGTAACACTCTCTGTCACTCTGAGAGTTACATACTGGACACATCTGGTCAGCTGGGGGCACTGTCTGTAAACGAGGGGTTATTCATGGAACCATAAAAATCCCTGAGGACATTTTACTGTAATGATTTTGTGGCAATGTATTTTCCAGTAAAAAGTTACAAAGGGTTATTTTAAACACACTAAAGCATAATACAGAAACAAAGAAACAAAAGGATATTAAAGCCATGTTAATAGGTAGAGTATCCATCTGCACCTTTTCCTTACACAGATAGGCGGCCTGAAATCATAGTGACAATAACATCAAACTGTCTACAGAGGCCAAACAGAAATGTTGTGATCGTATCAGTCAACGCAGTGTCAGTCTGTATCTCTAACAGCTCCAGGATTAGTAGTGCGTGCTGTGATTTCCTTCCACACGATTGAGTCGAGCAATAGATTAACAGTTTCATGGCTGATCTGATCTTCTCTGTCATCGAGCTTTGGGGTTAGACGTGGGGAGGGTGTGGGGGTTTACAGGGCAGTGCTGTCCCAAATAGGCTCCTGGTTTAACCTCTTTCTATAACACCACTTGACATTTACCCAGATTCAGAGAAGCACAGCCGCCATCACAACAAACACAACTGGACATACAGTAATCCAGCAGTGTTACTTTATTTATGGCAGAAAATCTGCTTTTTCCCATGCATATTGCATTTTATTATTCTTAGTCTTTACATGCCATTTTAATACTGTTTATACACGAATCAAATAAAAGAACAGACATTTAAGAGGTGCAATTTTGTTTTTACTGAAATCATAAAAAAATAGTGCATTATACAATGGAGTGTTTAAAAATGTGTATATATTAGGAAATTGCACAAATAGTAGCTAAAACATCTACAGTTATCTACTGATAACATTTTTTGTATAAAGTCCTTCATATCAAGTGTTCATTTAGTACTGCTGAACAAAAGCAGGAAAGGAGGAGGGAAATATTGTTTATAATCATGTCCTCGCTGAAATGTGTTTTAGGATATACAATGTATTTTCTCACTAAATTTACTGTCCTCTCCAACTTCCTGTTCACACATCTGGGTTTGGTGACTGCCTTATCAGATGTTGGCTTTGACCAATTGCCTCAGCCTCCTCCTCCAGCTGTAAGGAAGAAAATCAAGAAATGGGGCATAAGGAGGGTAATAATATGGAGCATTTTCAGCAAGAGTACTGTTATTGAAAGAGTCTTTAAATAAACTGTGATCTTCAGACACCAACAGAGTACCCTATATAACAGCAATTTGACACACCTATACACACACATATAGAAGCAGCCATTTGACAAACAGATACACACCTGTTCTTTGATATAATTGTTTCCACATGGCGCAAGACCTCTTAAAGCCAATCCAATAACAAAGCACCAGATTGAAAGGCCCACCTCAGCTGCTGACAGTACAGCACACGGGACCCATAGTGCCAAGGTGGTGTCCTGAGCAACAGCATTAAGGGACAGTGGCAATGAAAGTGATAAATTATCTCCAAACCTGTCTTAAAAGAGGACACTTACATAGATCCGTGTTGTATCAAATGGGCATTGGGCACTGACAGGTGATCTTGCATTGATTGGCACCTCAGTGTCATTGCATCCCTGCATCAGACCCTGACCATTGTGTGCGACAGTGACAGTAATGGCCAAGAGGAGCCCTGCGCAGCATGCTGCAGAGACCAAGGCGTTCAGGAAGGATGTGATTAGAAGCCCTATTTGCTGATAGACAGAACAAGCAGGATGTTAATTCAGAGCAGTTCTGACAGTGTTAACGAATCTGTCATATAAAAGTCAAATTTAACGTACCAGTTTCAACACATGGAGGTTTCTGGATACAACAATAGCAATAATCCCAGCAGCAATGCTCTGGAAGATTTAAACATCACAATGACTCTTTAGAAGTTGGTTTGGCACATGAAAAGACATTAAATAATCAGCCATAAACAATAATCCTGCCTTAGGGATATGGGCTAAGGCTGCAGTTTTTTGGATGGTTTACAATAGACATAGACAGCATCATCAACATCCTTAATATGTATATAATACTATGATGATCTTTTAAAGTCAGCATATCGTGTGGACTGATTGGTTAGACCAGGGGTCACAACACGATGCCCAAGGGCACCAGGTCGTCCACAGGGACCACATGAGGTGCCCATGAGGAAAGTTCTAAAAATAGCAGTAGTCACCAATGAACTCCTCATTGTTAATAATTATTGTGACAAATTATTAACATGATCAGACAGTGTCTTCACACACATTAATATCATTAATCATTATTAATAATAATATATAATTAAAAGTAAGCCATACATCTGGTATCCCTTCATATTACTCAGTACCCTTGAAGTAGCTCTCAGTTTCAATAGGGTTGGTGACCCCTGCGTTAGACATTACAGACAAATCATAATTCAATTAAAAATTAAAACAACATGACATCTACTCACCAGTAGTCCAGAGGTGACAGAAATGATATTTGCTACTGTGTACTCTGTGGTGATATGTTGACTGGGTTTGGAAATGTGCCTTAGGACGTTTCCATGGACAATAGCTCCAAGGATGAAGTTAATATGGCCGACGAGGATGAGAGTTAAACCCTTCTTCATTAGCCTCCCAGGCCCTGTCTCTTTATCTGGGTAAAAATAAACATAAAACATGCAGGAGTTACATAGAGCAGTGCGCATTTGCACAAATCAGAGTTATTTTTGTACTAATCGGATGCTTTAATGCCTGTTTATTTATAAATTGCTTAAATGGCCGAGTCGGTATAAAATGTGATAGTGAACAGTATTACAGTATTACATGATTGTATTACATTTACATACAATGCTAAGCTTTCCTTGCGCTCCTTGGAGGCAGGAGCTGTGGTCTAAACAAGCGAAAACAAAGTCACTGCAAGTTTCAATCTTTACACCCGATCCTCAGACCTTTGGCCACTTTTTTCCACCAAAATATGCAATGGGAATTATAATTTACCAACTTTCCTGAACATATCTCAGTACTCACCAAATGCGCACATCTTTGCCATTTCTAGGCCTTTTTTGGTTAACAATGTCCCTTTTTAACCGAGCAGCTCACAAATGTCCGATCCACTGCAGCTCGGAGGTCCTTCTGTTAACTTCCGGTCTGACGTCACACAACTTACCTGTAATTACACCTGTACGCAGTAGCTGTTGCTTTATAAGTCAGTTAATACAAGCAGAGTGGACACTACACGGTGCAATAGTTGTGTTTGGATGAAAATATGTTATAATTGGCAGTTTGTCACGTGATATTTATTTCTAAAAACTACGTAAATGCAAGGAACTCATTTCACTCATTTATTTGTAAGAGCAGTCAGATTTAAGACTCTCTCAAGACACCATCACAGAAAGGACACAGCCAAAACTGACACTGTTGTAACACATAATATACGAGATAGAAAAAAAATAAATATACTTTTTTATCAAGTGCCATACTCAGCTTTAGTTGTATTACCTAGAAAATGGTAGACAAAAATAGCTGTTCTAATGATCACATTGGATGCCACTTGCTGAGACAAGCTTTGGATCATACAATCTCACCTTTTCAAAAACTCAAGGAACAAACATCCCTGTACATGTGCAGCAAAATAAAAATTGAGCACAACCACGACTGGCACCCGAATACGAAAGGAAAAAAAGAAACATATTGCAAATTAAACAAATGACTACCCTCAATACCCTGGTTTACTTTACAATCTTAGTCTAATCTAGATAGTACATCCCAAAAGTAAACAGCAAAAACAGAAATTTACAGCCAAAATGTAAAAAAAAAAAAAAAAGCAAAAAAAACAAAAAGCTACAGACAGTTTCTGTCCTTGTAACATGTATATGGATATGGACGAGCCTCTTGAAGAAGAAAGGGAATAATGTCGCCACCTTATCAAGTACCAGTTTGAACAAATGATTTGTTATTAAGACAAAGCTGTAGCAAAAGAATAGAGACAGATTTATGTTGGCTCAGACAAATCACCTGTAAACAAACGTGGAACAATACAGTAAATTGAATATACTATCTTTGACATAAATATAACTTATGCACTCATGCATGGTGAAAAAGCTATTTAATTGTAGAGGAAAATGTGATTTGAGTCCCAAAAAACCCAAGTTAGTTTTAAAGACAAGCAGCATAATAGGATATAAAATAAAACATACAGATGCAATAGCAGAATATATATATGTGTGTGTGTAAAAACAGTTGAGTAACACTGGGTTCACAGTATTTTAAAGTAACCACATTATTGAAACAAATCATGCCTTAAGCTCTTTCACCGAATTAGTTATCAGTTTAAGTAACATTTCCTACTAATTCTGACCGAATGGGTGAAAATGAGAACTACCTCATTTGTCTGTTGAGGAGATGCACTGTTGTTTTTAGAAGCTGGTCTCAGAGTTCAACCCAAGACTGAAAGCCTCTTGAAAAGAGTTATTGTGGGGGTTAAAAATCTCATACGTTGTGAGGTTGAATGCAGCATTCTGGTTTTAATTGACTGCTTTAATTTAACTTTACCTCAACTGTTAATAATCTTTCACAGTCTAATAATAAATAGCAATTGTTTAAAACGGAAATGCCATCTGTGTCAATGCCTTCTCTAATATGATTTTATGTAAAAATATGCCTTTGGGAAGTTACATTCCCTACTGCCAATGGGAACACTTTTTGGTCACCTCATGAATGGCTTAGTAAAAACAAGTGAAAAACATATGTTATTAAAAAAATAAATATAACAGGACTGAGGCAAAAAAACAAAACAAAACAAAAAAAACATTCAATGAGAAGCTTGGGTAAATGTTTCTTCAAGAAGAGATGCTATCTTATTTTGGTCCATCTGTAGGAACAAAACACAAAATGTCTTTTGGAGGAAACGTGTTCTGTGTTATATATGAGAATCTGGGTAACATCACTTTAAAACACTTTGTGCAGGAATAGCACACTCACCTACAATATCACACCCACACAATGCCTTCAGGCTTTCACAAGCACACACACAATTGTCGATAAAACACCCACCTCACTGATTAGGCCCAGTTGCACCAACTCTGCAGCCATCTCTTGAACACTCTCATCTGAAACACACACCAACATTAAGCACATACTTATGTTCGTCTCCATATCAAAACACCTCAAACATGAAGAGTACAGGCCACTTTCAAATGGACTACAACTTGAGTAATTGTTGCTTTTGCTGAACCAAATGTACTTTATTTCAAAAAGTAGTTTGAAATATGTTGGCTTAAGGGCTGTAGAGCAGGAAAAGAGACCGCTCACTTGGAGATTTGGCTGCCAAAAAATTAAAAAGGGAAATGTGTTTCAACCTGTGAACTTTTTAAATAGGCATGGTGTGTTGCAACATGTTCGTGTATGAAGTCTTTTGAATTTTAACAATAAAGGGTTCAAGTGTAATGCACAATTACTTGTTTTTTCTTTACAGTTTTAAACAGATATTTAAATAAAATTGTACTTTTTAATTCAGTAATCAGATTTTAGTATAACCACTGGTTGATACAAACTTTGTGAAAAGAGGTAGCTATGGTATTTACTCAGTATAGATATTGATAGACTTAAGCCTTCTTTAAAGGAAGAAGAATATCCTAATATTAGCAAGTAAATTTACTTTTGGTATAGGGAGCAGGGATTACAGTGTTTGGCTTGTTGGTGTTCAAAATAAAGCACAAATGTTGCATGAAGTGAAAGGCTAAACGAGAGGATTGCTAAGTGACTATCTCTAAAATGAATAGTGTGTGCATGTGTAAGTGAAAGAAGGAGACAGGGGGATGAAAGCCTGGGAAAAGATGGTCAGATATTGACACAGGAGGTGACAGCTGTCAGCATACCTGTGTGTGCATGTGCACATTAGATCATACATGCAACATTAGCCTGCTCAGTAGTGTTTTTGTTTATGTATTTTGCGTGCTAATAATTATGATACATTATTATATAAAGCTGCAATGATGAACCTCATATTCTTCAGACAACTACAGAGTGCCTTAAATACAATGAAAACTGCACATTGATTCAGAACAAACTGCCTTTGAGATTTATGTTCAATAAAATAGAATTGTTGGAGATATCCAAACTTCATGCCATTAATGGTAATAATGGAAATAAATGTTTCTCACACAGCATAAAGTGGTTCATCCTGAACTAAAGTTAACATAACAGCAAAAGGCACAACACTTAAGCAACAGTCTCAGTTTCTGTTTCTAAAATAGTTCTGCATACTGTACAGTAAATTATGATGCCAAACAGAGTTTCAGGCCCTCACTAGACTTTCAGTCTCACTTTCATACATGCCTCAAACCCAGCAAATGATCACAAAGCAGCACTTACGAGGTAACACGTCACAGCTTAAATGTCTATTGAGTTTGTCCTCCAGTTTCAGCAGCAATGTTAGCTGGAAGAAGAGAAAAACCTTAAATAAGTACAAGGTATGATGCGGTAAATTCATATGACTCATTCTGTTATTGATGATGAACATTTACATGATACTTTGCTCCATCTTCAATAGTTTCGATGTTACACTGCATCTGAATGACCTACAGGGGTATGTTTGTGGTTTAGAATTTAAAAAAAAAAACCATCCTGAAAGTAAAAACATTGTAATAAAATACATGTAGAGAATTTCACACACCCGCCGTGTCTCAAGCTCCGTAGGTTCAGGGGTTGGGGATTTGACCAAGGGAATGATGACAGGAGATTTGATAGTTTCCTGTTGTGGTTGCTTGTGAGGACATGGCAGTCCGAATGCAGTCATTGGATAAATGCCATTCCTTAATGGCATTGACAAATAATGACATAAAATCAGGAGAATTAAACTGGTGAAATAACTGAGACCATAGTAAACATATAAACATATATATAACAAATATATACAACTAATTGCAGTGCTATTGCTAAGAGGCAAATAAGACAAGAAGTAGTCCAATACTGCCCCCATGTGGGGCTTTAAATAAAACAAACTGGGCTTTGCCTCTTACCTCACATCTTCAAGAAACTTATCAAGTTCCAGAGCAGGAAATTGTGAAAACCTTTATAAAAGAAAACCCAAATTAATTTCAGTACATATGTATGTTTGTACAACATACAAGATGTGACACAACAACTCAAATGAGAATGAATGAACATTTGCCAATGAATAGTACTTTAGTATTATGGTATTATATAGAAATCCAGTTGCTAGTCCATACTTACATAAGTTGAATGTCTTTTGTCTCTGCAATCACTAGGTTGGGATCAAGGTTTTTAGTAATCTCCTGTAGAGCATTCTCTGGGATCATATCTGAGTTACAAAGAAATAGTCTGATATTAATTCACTTAAACTAACGTATTTTTGGAAGTGAAAAATGTTAAGTCTTTAAGACTTACGTTGGTGGCTGACAACACAATGTGCAGCCAGAAGTTTTAGCAGAGGCACTTCAAACAGAGCCTGATTAAAGAGCAGCTCTTTGGCTGTAGGCCGCGTACCAGGCTCACACTCAAGGCACTTCTGAATTAGCTCCTATAACACAAACACATGAAGAACATCGAAAATAGACTGTAATTCTGCTGCCACCTTTCAAGGTAAATCTTCCTCTTACTCTCTGTAGAGGGTCCTCCAGTAACTGTATAGCATTGTTAATAGCCTCCTGAGAAACATAAGATGAATCTCCATTTCCCTGGATCTCTAAGAGCGCCATCTGCAATACAGAAACACTTCCTTTAATATATAAACAATATGGTAATGATAGAAGAGTGGGATTAAGCGTCACCTCTAAGGCACACATGCCAAATGAATAGATGTCCACAGCTGTAGTGACATCATCAACAGCTAAAATGAAAAGCAAAATTAGATATACATGAGTTTGTGTTTATAACAGATTAGACAACGGTTGAAATATATGAGTAAAAACATCTACTTTCTTAAAATTCACATCAACAAAGACAGAGATAAGTATTGTAGAGTCTAATTAAACTGTAAAAGTACTGTACCTCCATATTCTGGGGCAAAGAAGTGCAAGTTCTTCTTTTCCTCATGACATGTCTTCACATTGTTGTTGATAGTGTCTGGGGCAACTAAAAGCAAATAGGCATATAAATATAAAATGCCACAAAACTAGTTTTCATTGATACAAGCAATACTGTTTGTGACAAACAAAAAAAAATATTTTCTGTGGTTGTTCCTAGGATAAAAACAAAAAAATTGCAAAATGTAAAAATATTCAAATGGACGTTAGTCTCAATATGCTTTATCTCAATGTCTGATACATTAACAGTAACTATTTACCTGATCCGATCTTAATGAGCCCATTGTGCTGGATAAAGATAGTATCACATGTGAGATTGCCATGGATGATGGGAGGGTCACAAGAATGGAGATAACTAGAGTAAATAACAGAAGATAAATAAGTACATAAAAATATAAAGGGTAGAGGTTATATTTCAGTTAAAACTGACCTGAGTGCTGATAGGATCTGTGTGCACCATCTCTTCCAGGCCTGTGTCACATACAGTATGAGTATATACATGCTTCAACAAAGTTAAGCTTAAAGTGCCTAAAGAAAGCAGTGATATGTGAAGATGTGGAACCTTTTCATTCATGGTCTTATGATTCTTCTTTGTCTTCTTTAAAAACTGCTTCAGACTTCCAGACGACATATATTCAGTAATGAAAATTACCTGTCAAAATAATTAGCAACCCAGCAAACATACTTCAGCATTTCAAGCATGTCCATAGTTCTGTTACCACATACTTTAGAAACGTACCATTTTAACATACATGTTACATTAGAGTAACGATTCAAAAGTAAGTGTATGGCTCAAAAATAAAAGCCACTTGTGAATAGCTTGGGTCTGAGACTCACCCTAGCCCTGTTCTCTTTTGTGTCGGCCCAGTACTTGTGAAACTTGACAATGTTTGCATGTTCCAAGTGGATCAGGTTATCAAACACCGCTTTCACCTTTTCCTGAAATGTAATATGACAAAAGGTTATTTTTTTACTTGTAGCAGGTGTTTTATAGGCATAACTTCATTTAACTTTATCATACTTTTGGTGTCATGTTATCATTTTGTGAAACAAATTGATGTCAGTCCCTAGTTTTATAAAAAAAGCATTGGTCCATGTTGGTTACCATAGCTACCAAACACAGAGAATATATTTTCATAAAGGAGTAGTTTTAATTTTACTTTTTCATGTAATTTAATGTGTACATTGGTAATTATGCTAACATTTTGCCACACCTCCAGAAGTTTGAAGTTCTTCCTTTCTGAGAACATGACTTCATTCCAGACCACTTCCACCCCCTCCTCTGTGTCCATGGCCAGGTAAGCAGCATCTATCCCTGGAACGTTACGCTGATTAACCTATAACACAGCATGCCATTATAGCACATCATAACACATCAATATCACTAGCTTCCTTATTTACTTAAAATAATAATTTGAAAACATTATGTTTCGAAACCTCTTTGCAATTGTTTCAAGCAATTACATACATAAACTGACAGATTTATTTTTAATAACCTACTGACATTCAGTCCATGATTTACCTCCTCTTTGCGTTTCTGCCAGCGGCCACATGGACTCTCTTCCAATATATATGACTCATCTTCACTCTCATCTTCATCCTCAGTGACTATGGTGGCCACAGGAGAAGTCACAGACATGCCACCTTGCTGAGTGGTACAAGACACGTGTCCAGCTGTAGACTCTCCTTGGTTTACTTCAGAAGGCGGCCCTCCTTTTCCCTCTGTTTCTGACATGATGACAATACCTGACGACCTGTGTTCCTCTCACTTTTAGTGACCTGCAAATGGCAACAAGTGGTGTTGATGCCCCTTCTCCTCTCCTGCCTGGCTGTTTAGACTATCTTTAGTTTACTCATTTATTAAGTCTAAGCTCAGAGTTTGTCACATTTCTTTTAAAAAGTTGATAAAAAAGTGTGTTTCTGTGTAATTTCATAGCTAGATGTATCCACACATGCATGCAAATAAAAAGATACAATTGTCAATTGTATAATATTCCTCCTTGCTAATTAAAGAGACAGTAGCTCAGGTTTATTTTCTTCAGAGACAACACTATTAAATGGCTTATAAAAGCTCAAAAGCCATACGCGCATTGAAATGACTTTTGTCGTGACCTAATCCTTTATAGATATAACTGAGTTAAACTAAACTACTGTACCAAGCTTTTCAAACATTTAAAAGGCTTTCCTGACATTAGCGAGTTCAGTCTCGTACTTTTTGCTAACTTTACGGCTAACATGCTACTGGAAAGTATCTAAGATTAAAGCGATATCTAGAATAAAGTTTAGGAGAAAACTTTACCGTTTACTGTGGAGCATTGTATCACTCTTTGCTTGAGTTTCACATAATGGACAGAACACCTAAAAGGCAAAAAAAAAAGAGCTATATTTGTTGGTCATAAAAAAAATGTTGGGTTTCCAGTCTCTTTCTCTTGTTCTGGAGTGGGAGGGGTGGCGGACCTCAGGGGGCACTGGGTTGCGCAACAAAATCGCAGGATTTACCTTCGACAACGTGATCCTAAAATATATTAAAGACTGATTTTATACAATACACACATATTTAGTTAAAAAACAACAACAACAACAAAAACACACAAACAAACAAAAAAAACCCAACAAAACATTAAAACTATACAACCAATCCTTTAGGAAGATGATAGTAATAAGGAGAGGAGTTGTAGTTGTATGTACTTGTAGGCTACTGGTACACTGGCATGTGTAAAACTTTACTGAATCACACTTGTCTAAGTTTAAGCGAAAAGTCACTGTTGTATATAATATCAACGTAATTTATAAATTGGGATAGTTCACTCTTTGACAGTAAGACAACGGTTCACTTAAAGGTTGTCCTCCACGATTGTACGTGCATGCGCGGCGCCGGAAGTTGACAGCAGTAACCATCTCACTTTGCGTTTCCCACAGCTGTTTCTCGTTGCTAAAACTGAGGGCAAGACGTTATCCACGATTTTCATGCAAGGGCAATGATGCAAACGGAACTACTGGCAAATAAATGGATTCTTGCGGGGTTGCGTTTTGGATAAAAGGGTCTCTGTGTCTCTTTACTCACGATGCGGAGGCCCCGTGTGTAAAGCGTGAATAACGGGTGATCCATTGGAGACGGGACAGGGTTGAGAGGTTGGAGAGACTGGGCATCCGCCGATCACCGAGAAAAACATTAGCAAGCTAGCTTTTCAAAACAAACAGGACATCATCATGGCCACGAATGCAAACAATTTATCGATAGCGATGGGAGAGATCATTCAGTTAAACGTCGGTGGGACCAGGTCAGTTCGATAAACGGCAGCTTGATAACATTTGTGAGAACACATCCATCAAAACCATGGATGTTGCTGTGTATGACATGAACAAGATGTTATATAAAACACTCAGGATTAGAACAGTTAATCTTTATGCAACTGTTGGTTAAGGTCATAAATATGACTCGGTGTTTTCGCACACAGTGAGCCTGTGGTAATGATCTCACATTCATCTATCTTACTTTCACTCCATAGGTTCAGCACTTCCAGGCAGACTCTGATGTGGATCCCAGACTCTTTCTTTTCAAGGTACTCCAGTGAAATCTTTTTTAAAGCACTGAGTAAGTGCTCAGTGTTACTGCTTCTACTATATCAGCTCTAAGAGAGAAAAACATTATATTATATAAATAATGCAAAACAGGTATGTTCCATTAACTCATGTTAACTTCTCTTTCTTGATAAGTGAAAATAGTTTATGTGTTGTTGTATTTTCTGTTCATAACACATAGTTCATAGATTATATTAGTCTGAGGGCTTAAAATTAAAGTGAAATTGGGATCTAGTTTGGGCACTGAACAATCTGACTACAGCGGACCAAGTACTGCAAGTGCTTGTGAGGATGTCTGCCAGTGCACCAGTTAGTCTTGCATGTCACACCTATTCTGAAAGCATTAGCCTACTATAATATAAAAAAAATCTCATTTAGCACAGCCGTTTTCAGTTGCACAAAAGACATCAGTGACTGGTAATTAGAAATAGGCTAACCAGAGCACTGTTTTATCTGTCTATATTCCCTAGCTTACTAAGTGGAAGGATATCTACTCTTCGGGATGAAACTGGAGCTGTAAGTACCACCATCATTTTTCTTTCCTACAAAAGTAGTAGTAAAGCAAAAAAAAATCCTTAAAAGTCTCCAGCCCAAGAAGCTTCTTTTTCTCTTAAAGATGTAACTAATGAAATAGAATGAGCAGCCCTGAGCTGATATAGTAGTTACCATACAGTAGGTTCAAGAATAGAAAAAATATGGCCCAAGACAGCTATTATTATCTTTATAGACATTTGTATAACCTTTTCTAGTAGAGTTAAGGTATTTGAGAAATTATAATATAATAATCATGCAATATTTATTTAATACCTATGTTAGAAGTAACATATTTTACTTTTCCCCAGATCTTTATTGACAGAGACCCTACAGCATTTGCACCAATTCTGAATTTTCTTCGAACCAAAGAACTGGATTTGCGGTAAAATGTTGAAAAAAATGTTTTTATTGGTTTCTGGAAGGTATTGTGAAGTTGTAATCAGTTCCTTTTTTCTGTAGGGGTGTTAACATTAGCATTTTGAGACATGAAGCTGAGTTTTATGGCATAACACCATTAGGTATGTATCTGTGTCATGTTTTAAAAAGTAATACACAAACATACACATATTTTTTTTTGATGAGGGAAATCTTTTTCAAATATAATTACCAGCTAAGTTTGCAAATTGCAAAATATGTGAAATGTCAAATGAAATGTCAACCCACAGCTGTTAAAACCTTACAGTTACTTCCATGTAATCTAATGTGGTTTTACTTCCCTGTTTGAAAGTTCCCCACACTGTAAAAGAAAAGAAAACAAAGGAATCACTAAACTTGTTTGCATTGCAATGTTTGCAAATGATAATAACAAAAAATTATGTAAACTGGATTTATACAGTTTGTGTTTGTGTGTGTTTGAAGTTCGCCGGTTGCAGCTGTGTGAGGAATTAGACCGCTCATCTTGTGGCAGTGTTCTTTTTCATGGCTACCTGCCGCCTCCAGGTAAAAACATTATGAGACTAAACAGAAAACAAAATTTGCCCTGATAACAATTGATCTAATTCAACACTTAATAGCCATTCCAGCCCGAAAGTGCAGTGCTGCACCAACAGCCACTGATGAACGGCCTGGTCCAAGTGGAGCAGAAGGTTTTAGCCGTATTGGTTCCCTTCCTCATCCAGTTCTGACCGGTACTGCTGGAACAGATGAAATCCTCACACTAGGTGAGGCAAAAATAAAATAAAACAATGCAGACTGGGTAATTATCATTATAATGATCATTATGACAGTGGTATATATTGGTATTCTTGTTGCTAATACTTTTTATGTTGTGTGTGTATATATATATATATATATATATATATATATATATATATATATATATATATATATATATATATATATATATATATATATATATATATATATTTATGTTTATATATATATATATATATTTATGTTTATATATATATATATATTACCACATTTGTGTGTCTGTGTGTAGGATGCACATTACTGTATGTATCAACTTAGATAGGCCATATCTCTTTTTTTTAATTGTATAATAATACATCAAAAGATAAATATCTACATACAGCATTTCATCACATTATGCAAAACGTTAAATTAAAACTGAAAGTAATTGCTAGCAATTGTTATTGTTTATTTTATCCAAAGGTCCTGTGGTAGATCCAAGGAAAGTGTTGATTGTAGCAGGACACCACAACTGGATTGTAGCTGCTTATGCACACTTTGTCATCTGCTACAGGTAAGACTACAACACAGTTTCTGCCTTTCCTATCCACTGTATATTTCATAAGGGAAACAATTAAATAATTAATGACTAGAATCCTGCATGCTTCTGTCATTATCTACAGCGTCTCGTATTTCTCTACAAATGTCACTGATATTACTGTATCTATCAGTGAACTGTAAACAGCTGTGATATTTTGCTTTGTACTTGTTAAATTTACTAAGTATAGGTCAACATGTGATGTGATCTATATTCTTTTCAGATGTCTGCCTAATGTTTTCAAGTTGTCTGTCATGTTACTATTAATAATATTTTAGGAAATCCTTGTCAACTTGTTTTTAAACATGCCCTGATAGTTTTTGTTACTTTAAAATAAACTAATTTACTAATGTGTGGATAACAGTGTAAGATTAAAATAAATATTTGACATAAAGTCTCTGAAATCTAACAACAGAATTAAGGAATCCTCTGGATGGCAGCAAGTATTTTCCTCCCCTTACCTTGAATGGACCATTGAACGTATAGCACTTAATGCTAAAGTTGTGGGTGGTCCCCATGGAGACAAGGACAAGATGGTGGCAGCCGCCTCTGGAAGCAGTATCATTCTTTGGAGCATCCAAGATGGCGGGAGTGGCAGTGAGATTGGTATAAATTTTTTACGATGTCCTAAAATGAATATTATTATATATTATATTATTTTAAAAGAATTCCTTACACATCTGCACTCAACAACCACTCTGCTAATATTGTATTTTTTTTACATCACAGGTGTGTTTAGTCTGGGTGTACCTGTCGACGATCTGTTCTTTATTGGAAACCAGCTGGTAGCGACCAGCCACACAGGGAAGGTTGGGGTGTGGAATGCTGTCACACAGCACTGGCAGGTAGGAAACATCAACATTATGTGTGGGAGGAATGAACAATGTGTGATTACCCTTAGTACTCAGTGGTATTGTACTGTCTGTACAGTGTGTACATTGTGTTTTTACATGTGTGGACACACATCCTTTAGTTTGTGTTTAATGAATATGTATAAACCAAATGTTCATATTACAAAACTTATTTCGCTTCTGCTTCTTCTTTAATTAGCTCTACAGAAACAGTGGAGTGATAGCTTTTTATATCCTTTTTTCAGGTTCAAGATGTTGTTCCCATCACCAGTTGTGACACAGCGGGCTCCTTCTTACTGCTGGGCTGCAACAATGGATCTATTTACTACATAGGTACACACATATATCGAAAGTACATTTTATGAACCAGTATTTAGATAAATCAGCCCTGGCCGTGTATAAAAAATTTATTTTTTTTCAGATATGCAGAAGTTTCCTCTCAGGATGAAGGACAATGATCTTCTTGTGACAGAGCTTTATCATGACGCTTCAAACGATGCCATCACTGCACTGTCCGTCTACCTCACACCTAAAACCAGTAAGGATTTACTGACACCTACATTTTTTATAGCTTTGTAATGATGCCATCAGTCACCACATTTATACTACCTCCTTTTTGTTTCTTTTTCTTGATGGTTTCCTACATTTTTCTTGTTCCTAGGCGTTAGTGGGAACTGGATAGAGATAGCCTATGGGACGAGCAGCGGTGCAGTAAGAGTAATTGTGCAGCACCCAGAGACCGTTGGATCTGGTCCACAACTCTTCCAGACTTTCACTGTGCACCGGAGCCCAGTGACAAAGATAATGCTGTCTGAGAAACATCTGGTGTCAGGTGAGGAAGGTTAATCAAATCCACTGTTTAAGGCAGTTAAAATTTGGATTTAAAAGTGTTTATACTGTTGTGCATTTGGTGATTAATCTGCATCCTTTCTCATATCTAAATTCTTGTATTTGCAATAGTGTGTGCAGATAACAACCATGTCCGTACATGGACTGTGACCCGCTTCAGAGGGATGATCTCTACCCAACCAGGCTCGACTCCTCTGGCCTCATTCAAAATACTGTCTCTAGAGGAGGCAGAGAGTCATGGCAGCTACTGCTCTGGGAATGATATCGGTAAAAGAAGAAAAATGAAAGTGGAAATTACAAAATTGAAATAATAAGACTTTAGATGAGATTGTCCTACAATAGTATTGACCTAATGAGCAAACACTATCAATACATTGTAACTCAAACAAAGCTGGTGTGAAGCCTTAACACTTGATACAGTGAGTGCTTACAGTATTTTGCATTATCTTGTTAAGTGTCTTTAAACGTCTCATACAGTTCAGGCAAAGTTATGAATGACGTTGTTTATTCTTAAGGTCCATTTGGAGAAAGAGATGATCAGCAAGTTTTCATTCAGAAGGTTATCCCCATTACCAACAAACTTTTTGTAAGGCTTTCGTCTACTGGAAAAAGGTTTTGATAAATTCTCTTCTGTTTATACTTTGAATGGCTTTGCTGTTACATGCTTCATATTAAAAGTATTATATCTGCTTTAGGATCTGTGAAATCCAATCAGTGGATGGCACAACCATCACCTGTTTTATGGTGCGAGAGTGTGAGGGCTCCAGCCGGATGGGGTCGCGACCTCGGCGCTATCTATTTACTGGACACGGAAACGGCAGCATTCAGATGTGGGACTTGACCACTGCAATGGATACTGCTAACAAAGGAGAAGAGAAGAAAGAGGGTATGAAAATAGTGACCCTACAGAAAAATGGGACACAGGAAGGGGTGTGATTTTTTTTTTTTTAAATTTTAATCCACCCTTTCTGTTTTACAGAAGTAGGTGGACCTACAGAAGAAGAGCTGCTTCAGCTGTTGGACCAATGTGACCTGAGCACCTCTCGCTGTGCCACACCAAATATTAGCCCCGCCTCTTCTGTGCTGCACCATACACGTTTGAGAGAGTCCTGCTCCAGGTTAGAAGTATAACACATAAAACATGACCAACTTGTTTTTTTTGTTGTTGTTGTTTTTTGCTTTTTAGACACAAATGAAAATTTTACAGGTTTCTGTACATTTACACACAAACTAACCTTTATCTCATCTTCCTCCCTTTCTTCCAGTCTTCAGTTACAGGCTCAAGAGACTATTCCTGAGACTCAAGCTACTTATGGGGCTGTGAGGCCTTACAGAGAAAGCCCACTGCTGGCCCGAGCACGACGGACTGAATCCTTTAACAGTTACCGGTAAAATTCACATTATTTCACCTTCTGTTCAAGATCTGCTTCAATATTGTACCACATCTGATTATTGTACACAAGCTTGATAATTTAGAGGAAAAAAGTATAAATAAATAACAATAATTACCTCCATCTCCACCTTTTCAACAGAGATTTCCAGGACTTCAGTCGAGGCATTCTGGACGGTGCAGGTCAGGTGTGTCCCTCGGATGGGCGTCGTTCTCTCTGTGAATTTGGGCCCGAGGACGGTGAAAGGAGGTCCTCTACTATGGACTTCTGGGCTTGTCGAGCCTCCAGTGTAAGTTCAAGCAAAAATGTTGTGGTCAGTGGTCAGGAGTCTCCACGACAACCCCCAGATAGTCCAGTAGTTGGAGGTGATGTCAGACGTAAAGTCCACCCACAGCCGCCAGAGGAGGATGGGGCAGGATCTGGGGGAGATGTGGCAAAGGCAGAGAGCAGCACAAAGAAGAGGGGAGTGCTTGATGGAGGATTTCTTGGGAGGAAGAAAGCACCTCCAGTACCACAACTGTCCTCTGTGCCGTCTGGACCAGAGGGAGGGGGCAGTGACTCATCGGCCACAGCTTCCCCATCACCAACCAAACTTACTGCCTCCACCTCTCCACGACACAGGAAATTGGCCCCTGAGCCACCCAATCAGGACAGCACCCTGTGACCACACTGTGTTTACAGGTGTTGTCAGAGGCTGAAGGAGCACAGAGAAAAAACTCTCACAATTACACATTATCTGCTTTTATTTCAGCCCTTCTGACATTTACCTGTCGTTTTAGCTTTAGTTTGGAATGTAACTAACGTGTTTTTTCCAGCATGATTCATCTAGTGTCATTTTAAATTTATCTAAAGTTGTATTTATAACACACCAACACTGAAATGAAGAAGTTTTTACATCCCCACTCTGACACAGAAACAACTCACTGCTGGAATGCATGTTGTTTTTTAACTAACACGTTAAATCTTCCTGGTGCAACTGGAGTCCCCCCCCCCCCATCTAAGCTGTTTACCTTTGGTGTCTCAGCTCATCTGTGGTGATGTTGGCCTGATAGAAGATGTTGAGTCTATGCTTTAAGGAAAAAAGAGCAGATGCAGTTATGTTGGTGCAGCTGTCTTTGTGTTAAACCGTAGATTGTTTTGCCGGGCAGCTACTTGAATTGAACCATGTGACCTGACAGTCACAGACAGATTTGACACTAGAAACATTTAGCCATTTTATTTTTTGTCTGTGACAGTGGAGCAATGATGCACAAATCACATTCAGGATGATTGGTTATTTTAAAGTTTTATAATTAAAGGTCAGTTACTAAATATAGCGGAAAATGACACTATGAACCTTATAGAACTACACTGCCTGTCCTACTTACACACTAATATTTTGTTGGACCACCTTTACTGACTTACATGAATTCTTTTGCCAAGATTTGTACTATGGGAGAGAGTTGTATGGTGGTGAGCACTTTTGCACAGGTGATTTTTTTTTTTTTCTATTGAACAATACTAAATCTGTTCATTTAGTACCTCAATTTGTGCCTTTCCCACAGACAGGAGTTTAGAGTGAAGGAAAAAGTGCAAATAAATACAGCAGTGTGACCTGGATGGGAATTAAGTGAGCAGAGGTTCAGATTACAGGCACTTTTCACACTTTTTCAACAGGTTGCTTCACGTTCAACCTACTTTTCAACGCAGCTTTTGTGCTATTATTTGACAGTATCACAAATGAACTACATAACTTTAGCCTCATATTAGAGTCATGTACAGTTTTTGGTTATTTTTAGTGCCTTATTTATAATGAAGGAAAGTTCCTGTGTGATGTAAAGGAATCTGACCAAAGGCTAATGAAGACTGAAGCTGGCGTTAAGCCTCACATGGACCTGTGCACTCAGCACAATTATCTACAATTGTGTTATGTTAAACATTTAATCGATGACTGTGGGACAGCCTTGATGAGGCACCACTTGAAATACTAAAGCATTATAGTTGTGGGTCATGAACCTAAGTGACTGGAAAGTGTGGCACCTTGAGGTAAATAAAAGAAGTTGTGTTACCAATGAAGCTAAGATGGAAATCTTATGTCAGTAACAGCCATTAAAGATATTATTTTATTAGTTTAATCTGCTTCTTTACATATCCCTGACGGATGCATGGTACTGTGCTTACCATTAGAGAAAAGTGACTTGTATATAAAACCTATTAACTTATATTATTATCCTAACCATTTGGTACCTGGCTGCCAGTACAAAGATGCACCTTTACCTATGTGATGCTTTGTTTTACTGTTATTCAGTATAAAGCTTCTATGACCATGCTATTGGACCTAACTGCATTTGCACTAGCACTATTAAGACTAATATCACGTAACTTGTGTGTAAAATGTTTATTTTCTGTAAACCAGTGTATATTTATATATATTTTTGTCTGTCAATCTCATGCACGTGTGACATGTGTTTATCCGTCATCTCTCAGTTCCTCTGGCTGTGTTTACATTACATTTATGCCAGTTGCTAGTGAGCTTAAAGAAAGGCATTGTACAAACTGCCTAAAGGTACTGTGTTATTATATGTATAACTCTTCAATTACCATTATTTACATTTACCAGTATAATGTTTATACTGAAGTACTTGCTGTCATTATCATTGTTGTACAAAAAATGTTTATTAAACATTGTCTAAACCAAGGCTAAATATCAAGCCACCAATATGTGCTTCACTTTTCAAACTGGAAATTCATGCCTTTATTCAAGAAAGTTGTGCATGTTGGTATTCATAATAAAAAGCTAAATATAACTTAACAACAGTAAAACATATGGTCGAGTCGTTGCCAGTCACTGCTGAGTTAATAGTGCATGGTTTGTGAGGATAAGTTGACAAAGTGCACAGGTTCTGCTGCGTGTGCTACAGTGCTGTGTGTGTATGTATGTATCCCCAGTGCTTTCATTTCACTAACCTTCCTGTTCAGACAGTCTGCTCTCTGAGACACCGTCTGTCGTCATTGTGATTTATGAGTTTAATAAAACTGTGTGTGTGTTTGTGCGTGTAGCTCAGGGCCATACTGTCCCTTACAATCACTTCACAAACTCCCTTTTCACAAGCACTCCCTCCCTCAGTGGCTGACAATAGCTGTGAATGTGGCTGTGAATGCTTTAGAAGTGCCCTTGTCAGACTGGTGTCCTTGAGCGAGGGCACTGTTGTTACTGCCAGTTTGTTAATTTCAAACTTGCCTTGATGTCCCCTTAAGGGACAAGGGAGCAAAACCAAATTACCGCTGCGTAGTTTTGATGGAGATACTGGATCTGTGGGTGTATGTGCCAGTGTTGACTGTACATCTCAATGCAGTAGTCACACGTACTTGCTTTACTAACTCAGCAGAAGTTGGTAAAATGACCTTTCATCTTCAGTCTACAGTTCTTGCTTTGGAGCTTATTTAGATCTCAGCCTCATATTTATTTTTTATTGTATTTGTTTGTATTTATTACATATTAAATTGTATGAGGGATGTTCAACTCTGTGAAATGGACTGCAAGAAAGACAACCTTAATTGTCATAATGTCATGTTTCTGTTTTTTCTTAAACAAAATTTTAACTGTGTTCAAAAGTCTGCTACAATATACAAGTGATTATTTGTAGTCACAAGCAATATATTAAGTGGACATGTATCTTGGACATCATGGACAAGCAATAAAACAATAATTGCCTGCCAAAAATGTTTTGTGAGTTTTCTTCATAAAAGTGAATAGAGATATGCTCTTAAAATTATAGAGGCAATAGTAATAGAAAAAATTACCATCAAGTCTTTAGTTTTCTATGAAGTCTTTTTAACTCTGCATTATCCGCTGACTGCAAACAATTACTAAATCATGGTGGCTTTAAGATTCATGATGGTATTTAAATCTGGATATTGTTAAGAGAAACAGGCAAGTTGATTTTCATCACCACTGGTCAATATTTATATTTTATCAAAACAAAAACAATATTCAGTTCATTATCTGTACACAACATTAAACATGAACATATAATACTGCCAGAGTAAAAAAGAAAAGGGGTACTTTACACAGAAAAACATCAAAACACAAATGTAAAAATAAATCAAATCTTCTCATAAATACAACATAATGCTTAGCTTCTCTACACTCTACACAGGACAGTGTTCAGGTTATAAATATTAAGTCACAGACGAACAGCTGAATCCTAGTGACATGTCTAAACACTAATCCAACTCAGACACATCACTATTCACTACATTAAGCTTGTTGTCTACGCCCTAATCCTTTCTAATTTTAAATGGCAGGGTGATCTGAAGTCAACACATATAGACGGCACATCTGCAGTTCCCAGCCACATTTAAGACCGTAAACAATTGGCATTATTAGTCATTTCACAAAATAAACCGAGGCCATGACACAACTTAAAGACAATACTTAACATTCTACGTGGATGGAGCTGCCAAATTGATTTTACAATTGCACACTTAATGGTTACTAAACACCTTGGCTATTACACATTATGTAATATTATTTGTTGACAGTGTTTAAAAAACTTTGCTGACATACTAAGATATAGTTATTATTCTACATTAGTTGGATGGGAATTCATAATTGTGTGAGTTACCCGGTAGGACATATTTTCTCAAAGATGAGTGTCAGTGAACGTGGTGTGCTCCTTTTTGACCGAACTCAAGGTCTTGATGGCATCTCCAAACTCATCTTCCTCCACGTACTGAAAAACACACACATGACAAAACACGTCTTTAGAAAACAAAGAGCACATAAACTGCACGTGTGTCAGTTGTAACAGGTGTTACTGTTGAGTGCTGTTAAAACATTACAACAGTAGCTCTATTAACTCAAAGTGGCCCTTTGAGAAATGAATCTAAACAGTTTGATTATTTGTGGTTTAGTTTATGTTTCGTCTTGTGGGGGTGTCAAACATAAAAGACTGAAGAAAAATAGCAACTTCTTGACAGGTTTGTTATTCTTTGACTAATGTATTCCTAAACTGCGCAGTGTAATTGCTGTATGTGACCACATCCACTTCAGATGTCCTTGAGTGTGTTACTCTGATATTGGGCATTGTCCGAACAATTAAGAAAAAGCACTGGAGAAGATGGACTATATAAGTTAACATGTTGATCTGTAACAGTATAAAATCTTTTAATTTCTCTTAAAAATATATGGAATATTGGTCATTATGGTTGACACTGGCAGTTCAAATGCTGAGGTAACTAGAGTCATCAGAGTATTGTCTAACATGTAACAGTTGCTTATTACCAATCCTGAATCATGTCCCAGAGGGTTATCCCAGCTTCCTTCCTCCATCATTAGAGACTTCCTGTCAATCAGCTGGCTCACACTGCGGTGCAGGGAATGCTGGGAGTAGGCTTGACTGAGGTCTGTTTGGCTGGGCACTCGCAGCACGGGCATGGTACTGAAATGCTGCCCACTGCCCATTATCTTTGTGTCTGACAGACCCTGGGAGAGAAGTACATTTATCAGATGTTAAAGGATCACACTGAGAGGATGTTAAGAAAAAATGTCATTTAGAGTATTCATCTGATGTATAAAAGGCAGCTTTGTGAAAGTCTGAGCTTTTAAAGACCACTGGCAGGTAACTTACTTTCATCTTCGATTTTTTTTTAAATGTGATGTTGAATTTCAGAGTCAAAAGCACACAGAATGCATGCAGAAGTAAAGCCAAGCCACACAAATGCACAAGCCCATACCTCTGAATACACAGTGTAGCTTTTAAGAATAACGTTGCTGACCTCAACACAGTCTGCTACAGTGTCAAACTGCAGGGGGACAATAGAGTCAACATTTAGGGCAGATATGATCAAAAGTAAAGCGCAGTCTTACTGTGGGTCGTTCAGTGAGCAGCACAGAGCCGGAATAATGTTTAGAGCACAACTCAGGACAGGATCTCTGAGAGGAGAGAGAAAGTGGAGCAGATGGGTTTTACAGAAAGGAAAGAGTGAAAAAATTAAAACAAAGATTAACTGGAATGATGATATAATGTGAGACAAATAAAAATAAAATTGAATGATTACATTGAGAAGTGGAGTATCTCAAATACAGTGGGAGAAAAGAACATGATTGGCATTAGTCTGTTTCTCTTGAGCACTCATGTTGTGTTAGACGCTGCTTTATTCGTTCCCTATCCTTATTTCACCTCACAGTGCATTGCCTGCTTCTATTTTCTCTCACCATGTATGCTTCTCCACCAGCCTTCCTTGTCTTCTGCAGCATTACCAGTGGAGGGCGCTCTCTAGCTGCTGGATTTTTCCTCAACGCTCTGAAAAGCATTCTTTTTTTAAACCATTTTATCAAAAGCAAAAAAACGCTATCTAAAACGTTTCTTTTCTTTTCATATAACAACAGTACCTCTGTAGCACTAGCCCAAGCAATAAAGCTAGCAGAAATAGACCCAGGATTGTAAACAGTAAGATGAACCAGAGCTCAGAGTAAACAGGTGTTGCTGACATACTGACCCCCTGTATGTCATTGGACTCAAAAGGACCTAAAGAACATGAAAAAAAGGAAAACACTGCATGTAACATGAGTTTTTTTGTAGATATTTGAAGGAAAAAAGAGAGAACCCTACATAGAGACTCATGACTGAATATGATTATTTAGACACAAGTGTGTGTATGTTACCTAGTCCAGAGGCAGGACTGTACTTGATGATGGGAGTGCTGGCACTGCCACTGTCTGTGGTACAAGTCACCTGGAGTGACAACACTAAGACAAATTCATTATAATATTAGTTTTAGATTTTGTACAATTCTTTCTTTCCATGAAGGTAACACAAATAAGTCATAACAGAATTATGTCAGTAAAATTCACAGATTACAAAGGCAAGGATATTTAAAAGTTCTAAAAGTAAAGTGGTTGAGCCCAACAGAAATAAAAGAATACAACAACAAAAAATAAGCGACCATGACACTGAAGTAAATAAAATGGGCAGATATTATTATACAGAAGTTTGTACAAATCTGTATAAAAATATGTATTCACTGACATTTCTGTGAGGTGCGAGGAATATGGAGAAAACTGTAGAAGCCGGTGTAGACCCTCAGCTTGCTTTCGGTCACAGTGTACTCCTTCAGGTGTCCGTTAAGAGAGAAGGCCTCTGACCAGTCCAGCCAAACAATGGTTAAGTTACTGCCCACTGAGAATGGGGCGACATACTGTGGGGCTGTGGGAAGGGAAGACAATAGAGTCCAATAATTGGTGAGTGTTTTTATATTAAGACAGTGAGAGCTGAGGCTTCATTTTTAAGTTACCCTCAGAAAGTGTGGTCACTGTGGTCCAGTTGGAGGCAGTGCTGCCCATGCTGTTAAAGCAGGCAGCTCTCAGCTCGTAGTTGGAGTATGGTTTTAGACCTAGACAAAACACACAGATTATTAATACATCTCACCACTAAGCCCTCGTTTTACATTACTAAATACTTCATAATATAATATTTATAAAACACACAGGTTATTAGTGAATTGCAGAGATTGTCTAACTTTCCAATGACTCATTGTTGCATTATCAGTTCTTCTGAGAGATGGTAAAGCCAATTCATAGATATGTGTGATTAGTTCTATTCACAGACAATGTGTTTCTTTAGTTAATAGTCACCTGTCACATTGAAGCTCCAACTTGTTCCAAAGTAACAGACCTCTATTTGCCCCTGGACACAATGGAGAGGCACAGGCTGAGGAGGCTGCGGGCAGCGTGATCTTATATGAAGCTCACACCTAAACAAAAACATAAACAACGTTTAAGTTGTTTGGTTTATGAGTTTATCTAGCTTTAGCTCCAGTTGCTATTGTAAGAACCTTTCTATGACCCCATTAGGAGCCAGAGGCTGGTCCCATTCCATCTGAACAGAGCGGGAGGTCAGGGTGACAGGTCGAGGGGGAGGTTGGTGGGCTGGGGGGGCAGAGAGAGTCCGTAGCTCACTCAGTGGACCCTGGCTGCAGCACTGTCAAATGTTCACAACAGGACACAGCCAACTTCTTAGTCTTCTAAAACAATACAAAAAAAGTATTGTCTTCAATATTAAAAGAATGATTACCTGGTAACAGGTGCAGGCCTCTACTCCCACCCAGTAGCGAGTGTAAGGGTGTAATCCATGGAGTGTTTGCTGCTGGGATGTACCTTCTGACAACTAAAAAGAAAAACAATGGGCAGATGTCATATCATTTAAATGTAATTAAATGATAATGGAAAAAAAATTATGAGAAATGAATATCACATATTAATTAATATAGACTAAATTTTGTTTACCACAGAGTGATTGTTGTGGTTCAGTGAGAACACCCTGTAAAGGCTGACGATCCCGTTTGGTTTGGTTGGAGAAGGAATATCGACAACTGCTGAAGTTGCTAAAACGTGTATAAAAATTGGTGGGCTGAGACCCTCAGGTGGGGCAGGTCCTGTTCTCCCATTTGCCCATGGACTGGCAGAGTGACCAACCGAATTTACTGCCCACACCTGTCAGTTACATAGCAAATCATAGTTATTGATAAAATAAAGACATTACAGTGGGGGATTGATTCTATTATTTTTCCCTTATTATTTTAGCTCTTTTTATGAACTCTTAATGGAGAAGGCTTCTCTTAATTAACCAGTAACCACCAGACACCACCAGAGCAACAAAAGGATACTAGCCAATTCATCAGACCATCCATCAAAACTACCATCAGCAGTGAGAGCAAAACCTTTTCACCATGCAACCCAACACTAACATATCTGCATGACAATTACTTTTCACCTTCATCAAGGAGTTATTCACACACTCACATACACACAGGCATGCGCACGGACTAATCTTATTTGTGTGCTTGTATTTGGTATAATTAGAGGGTGTACACAGCACAGGGTCGCGCAGGGTGGAGATTTGCATGTGTAAGTCATCTGTAGCCTGTCAGAAGTAGTGCAGAAGGCAGATGGATGGGTCCAAGCTTGAGCGTGGAAAGAGTGTTTTTGTGTGTGCGCTGTGTTGTTTAGGGCTGCCGTGTAGAGTTTCGCATGTGTATGTGTGTGCATGCGTGTTAAGAGTTGAATTAACCTCAATAATAGTCAATTAGGCTGTGATCAATCAGACTGATTGATCTAAGTGACAGCACAGATGGACTGAGATGGGCGAGAGGAAAGAGGAATGGAAGATGGAGAGAGTGGATATGGGGGAGGAGGACAGGAGCAAGGGTGGATCAGACACAAAGGAGCAGAAGATCAGCGTGATCTCAGCTTGTTGCACCATTGTACAGTAGCATCAAATATAATATATTTGTATAAGAATAGCATTGTGACATTGCATTGTTTAGAGCTACACCTATAGCAATTATTAGCAACAGGAAATACTAAATGCAAAAATGCACTTTCCAGGCAACAAACTGGCAACAATAGGGTTTCAATATTGTGTGTGCTATATTTGTGAGTCGTGACATTTGTCCTCAGAGAAATCCTCATGAAATTTTGTGGTGCTTTTAAGGGGGATGACAGAAAATTATGTGATTGGCTATTATTGTGGATGACTTCATTGCTTTCATGCTTTTAGTAAATTCATTGACTTTTATCCTAAATTAATTTTCTATATCTTTTCAATTGTAATATTGTCTGTTTTACCTGTCCATTTAATAATTTTGAATTGAGTTTATTTTTGAATATAAAACCTAGAATTTTAATGCATAGTATCAGTAATGTCATTCTTCATTTGAAATATACCTGGATTATACTTAAACTGCTGTCTGTTTCATTCCTAATTTCCCATCCCTGGCACCAGGAAATAAAACATCTTCATTCTGACTTGTTGCTTAAAAGCATTTCAATTTATTAGCTACTATACAAAATTATAAGTTCTATAAAAGGTTTCTGCCCAGCAACAAGCACGATCTTACTCCAGCATTGGAACATTTGAAGCCTTAACGTGACATGAGGCTTTTGGCTTGATGAAGAAGTTTTGTGCCACATATGCAGAAGACAAAAGTTCAGAGCTAAAGTCGTCTTAGATCACCTTGCCCTTCATCTCCTGGTAAAAGGTAGAGCTCATGTCTCGGCCATTATATCATCTGCAGACTTTTTACTGCTCTCTCTACTCCCTTGTCCTCTCTCCTCCTATTGGGCCATCATTTGGCTTATTAGACACAAAATAAAAATATATCCCGTTAACTCCCACGGCAGCGGATGAGCCACCATGGCAACAAACGACTTCAGAAAACTTCCTGACAGTATTAGAGGCTTTTTATTGGACAGTGAGACTGCGGACCTGTTTTAAGCACTCTGATAGGTCCACAGAGCTTCTTGGCGGGTGCATCTACTTAGGGTGAAGGGGCTAAGTTGTGTGAAAGTGGGTAGTAATTAAAACCAAACATAAAGCTGTCAATAGGAGCTTATGACCCAGTGTAATTAGCCTAATATGATTTCTCTCTCTACACTGTGGTGTGCAAACCGAATTGACTTATTGTCCTTGTGTACGCCTGAAATACAGAAAAGGTTTACAGCCAAACAGACATAATGCCATATTAACAGATAAATATAACAGGTGACAGGTAGGAAGAATAAAACATACAGGTAGCTACAGTAGATGAGGGAATGACTGACAGGTAAGTAATAGAGTGCTTCCAAGTTAAGAAACTTGTATATAGTGATGGATATTATCACTTTCTTAGATGTGTTTATATGTACTCCAAAGAGCACTTTTGAACACGTGCTCAACATACACACTCCCACTTTGATCACACACTCCAGTCCCCAATTGGCAAACACTCAGGGGACATGTAGCGGTCACCATTAAAAGGTCTTTCCAATACAAGCTCTGTTACCAAGGGGGCTAACAGTTAATTCGATTGGCTGGCTGGTAATCAGGAAGTAGAGTGCTCTGAGGGCCCAGTGATTAATGGCTCTGTTGCCTGCCCGTCATCTCCCAAAGCTCCTCCCTCCCTCCCTCCTCCTGTCATAAATTAGGACCCTCGTAAATAAAGACGGCACCACAATCAGGCAAACTCAATCAATTACACAGGTTCTCTGGCCTCGGCTCGTGTGTCTGACAGGCAGGAATGCTAATGTTATTGTGGCTTCCAAAGGGCTAGCCTGTCAATTAGTGTACCAACGCAGAGCACAACAGCATGGATACAGACCCCGCCATTTAACACCTGCCTGATTACTTCTCATGCGTTATACTGTCAACAGCATGTCCGTGTATGAGTGACTACATCAGTCAGTCGGTGATAATGTGGGGCCATGATTTGTGCGTATAACTAAACGTATGTACGACATTTCATTGTGAAAACAGGCGACATCTTCTAATGTGTCAGTCATATCAGGGCTCATCACTAAATTAGATTTACAAATTACAATAAACAATTTAACTCTTTCCCATGTCTCCTGTAGAGGACAAAAAGGAGAACATATTTCTGTCAAAATAAGGATATAAATTACATTTTTAGATGGAAACCATAATAAAGTTTTTAATGGTGCTTGGACTTGGTGTGGACTTTGAATGTGACATATTTCAGGTGACATTTATTAAAGTAAGAAATTGTATGTTGTATGTTGTTTTAAAAAAAAAAAATAAAATAAAAACATGTACCTGGTATTGGTATTTAGTATATGGCTGCAGTCTTTTATCTCTGTAGACAGTGGAGGTATTCCTGTAAATGAGTGTCGCTGAATCACGTCTGTGAGTTGCAGGGGTCTGTTCCAGTCTGCGGTACACCTCATAGTGCAGGATTACACCATGTGGCTGAGTCGGAGGGGACCAGGTGAGTAGAAAGGTGGTCTCGAAGCCAGTTTCATCGTCAGGTTGGAGGTCTATCAGTGGTGCTGCCTGTCCAGTAGGGGGAGCTTCCAGAGTGACAATGGACGACCAGTCACTGGAGGAGCAGCCCAGTGCGGTGCAAGCCTCCACTCTAACCTCATACCTTTACACACATAATCACAATGTTAAAAAAGGACATGAAACAACATGCAACATAAATCACTTTGTCTTCTGCTAAAGACTGAGTCATAAACCCAGAAAATATTTACTGAAAACTGTGCTTAAAATTGATCTGTAGGTAATGAACTGATTGGACGGAAGCTCATAAAAATGGTACTAACTGCAGCTTCTTTAATCATGACGTGTTTTTAAAGACAATAACAAAGGCAGTGACAGCAGAAAACAGGGGAAACAGAAGAAAAAAGAGTGAAGGTGATAACAGTGAGTTGAACGAATAGAAGGTCATTTGCTAAAGAGGAAGTAATCTAGAGATGATCAAGCTAATGAATCTTTATCGCCTGTATCTTATCTCCACATGCACACACAGTCACACATGGAAACACACTGAACACACATACTGAATGCACTTTTGAAAACATTTTGTGATCATACTTATTGTCATGTTCAAATGGCTTTTTCACAAACCTTTTATTTCTCTTTCTTACTCTTAAACTGACACTGCCAAATTGCACTTTACTGGTGCTTCTGACTGACCTGTGGTGTGGTGACAGTCCATCCAGAGTGGTGCGTCTATCGGAAAAGGCCCTGTCCTCTGGAGCGAACTCAGTGCTTACGATGCTTAGCTGGACTGGATCACGTTTGTACACAGTGTAACCAACTATTTCTCCATTTGGACGGGCTGGAGTGCTCCACTCTACTCTTATCTGGGAAGACAATGCAAAGAACAAGAGTATTAAATCATTACTTCTTAATTTAGGTGTGTTGTAATGAGGACAGTGAGTGATTCACCTGATCAGGTCCTACAGGGGTAAGTGTAGGAAGACCAACACCAGAAGGAGCTGATGGGTGGGTTTTTGCTGTGGCTACTGTGCTGCTAACTTCTCCTTTGCTGTTGTTGGCCTTAATAACGTAGCTGTACTCCATATTCGGTAAAAGTGTGAAGTCGTGGTAATGCGTCTCCGTGCCAACGTAAACAACTTCCCCATCTCTACGGAGCTCATATCCTGTGATGATACCGTTAGGGTGTTCTGGTGCTGTCCAGCTAATCTCCATCGACTCTGACCCTGTCACCTTTAAAGAAACCTTTATTTATACAGTGCCTTAACATAAGCCACACATTTACACACGTGGCACTTTGTAATATGGATTTCATTCAAGAAAAAATACCTTAAGTGTTGGGGGAGACAAGCCGGTCGGCGGAGCTTCATCAGTCAGTGTAGAGACGGCAGCACTTGTAGTACATCCACCACTGGTACAAGCCAACACCACCAGCTGATAGAAAGTGTGTGGTTGCAGATCTGACAGCACTGTATAGAGATCGCTCCCTCGATAAACCTCTTCATTGTTTAGCTTCAGCACATAGTCTGTCACCTCTCCGTTCTGTGTCAGCGGTTTACTCCAGACAACTTTTATACTTCTGGATGTAATGTTGTTCACTGAGGGAACATCCACTCTGGCAGGGGGCGCTTCCAATGTTGTGATGTTGGTGTAGGGGCTTGTTACACATCCCTCTGATGTACAGGCTGTTATTGCATAGCTGTAAAATAAATGTATTTCTCATAATCACATTTTCTTACTTTAGTAATAACTGTTAAAATATAGAAATAGTACCTGTAGTCTGAAAATGGCATGAGATCTTCATCAGTGTAGCGGAGAACTGTAGGGTCAAAACTAAAAGAGAAACTGACATTGTTTCTCTTAATTCTGTAAGACTGTAGTACCCCATTGGGCTCAAGAGGAGCAGTCCAGGACACTGAAACCTCGCTGGGACGGTCCTGGATGTGGGTGACTGTTGGATTGGCGAGACCACGTGGAGGGGCCTGTCTGGTTGTCACCGTTGTCCAGGGGCTTCGAGTGTGACCGGCAGGGTTGTGAGTTTGTATGCTAAACTCATACTGAGTCCAGGGACGCAAACCAGTTACAGTGTAGGAGAAGTGTCCAGCTTCATGTGGGGATGATTGTCTGAACAGCACCTATAAAGTTAGGTTAACAATCACATACTGTAGATCATTTCACTGCACTATTGCTTTCGTTTTTGGTTTGGTATACACTTACTTTCCCACTTTCAGTATCCTCTTCATTGCTTCTCCCCCTCCCAAGTTCATCCAGACTTCTACCTAGTAAAACATACTCCCCAATTGGCCCATTGGGTTGAGATGGAGGGCCCCAGGTAAGAGATACACTGTCTGTGCCAATAAACTGAGGTGTGGGAGGAGGTTGGGAGGCTGGAGGAGCTGCTGCTGTGGTCACTTGCTGAGGACGGGAGCGTGTACAGCCTGCAGAGGTACAGGCTTCAAGAGTTAGATTATAAACAGTCCATGGCTCCAGACGTCGAAACAGGAAGCTGCGTGATTGCCCGCTGAACTCCAAGTTGCCCTCACTGTACAAGTTATACATCTAGAATTGAAATTGAGATGGACACATTGAATGAATAATGTGCAAAACAGTGGAAAATGTTGTCAACTCTTTTTACAGTTTGGGAACTTGTTCAATTGTTATACTTCATGTACCGTAATAACTCCATTGGGCGAACGTGGCTCATCCCAGCTAAGCAGTAATGCTCTGCCTTGCTCTCTTTGCTCCACTGTAAAGTTATTCAGATCAGCTGGAGAAGCCTCTAGGGTCCTAGTTTGTAACCATGGACTAAAAACACTGCCTAAAGAGAGAAGATTCAAGGGTTAGCAGCATGAATATAAGGTATAATATGAGCTAAAGATCATATCTAACCTTACCTGCTCCATTTATAGCTTCTACTTGCAGACTATATTCACTGTAAGGCTCAAATCCAAACAGTGTAGCTTCTGTGACTGAACCCTAAAGAGAGCCAAAATAATAAAGTCTAAACAGCAGGTAAAAGTGCCTTTAACAACAGGAAAGATGGCAGACAAATATATAGAAGAATGATTGGGGAAGAAAGAGAAAAATGGAAAGGCATCGATAAAAGGGATCTGTTCTCTTGGCAAAACAAGAATGAAACAAAAGAAAATTAGTCACACAAACAGATCATGCGTGCATAAATACAATATTATATTAAAACACGGAATGAAAAGAGATGATATGACACAGGATTTGTGATATCTACATTTGAACATACAGGCTCCGTCATGGTAAAGTAAACAGATGCCAGAGAAGTGGCAGAGAGAAAGAGAGACCGGCAGGCAGACGGCTGTCCCTTATGGGTGAATTCAAAGCTCACAGATTGAGTGTTTGTGTCACACATGCATCCTTTCATATCAAAAACAAGCAACCAGCAACAAAGGCACAGTGAGTCTTGCCAGTAGCTTTAGGCACTGGGACCCGGCCCAACACCCTGGCAAACACTGGGACCATGTGCATGTGTGCGCAATAGAGTTAAACACCATTTACTAATTGATAAGCGAGACACCGTTCAAAAGGCCCTGGCATATGATGACATAGAGGAAGCATCAAGCTCAAAGATGTAACTCTGCTCATTTGTTTATGCCTAAGAGCTTTAGAGCAACCACGAGTGTGATGTGTCTGGGGCATGTGTATTTAGAAGACATTTTTTTCCATGTGTTGAGTCTGCAGTTTTTCAAAATCGCCTCCGCATTTACACATAAGCGAGCGTATGTAAAGAGATTAACTGGTTACCCACTCAGTGCAGCGGCAAGAGGATCAAAAAGGCTCCAATTCAAACTAAATCAAATAAAAACCCTGACAAATCACCGCAGCATGGCACCAAGGATGAACTGTCTGAACAACAACCAGAATGCATGTATTCACTGTTTTCATGTCTGGAAGCCAACATGTTTTTCATCCACAATAAAATAGGATTAATAAGCCCCTAGACACCTAGACACAAGCTAAATCCTCCTGCAAATCACAACACTTCACAGCTGCGAGAGGGAGGAAGGAACGGGTTGCAAAGCAGAGGATTGGTGTATGAAAAAAAGAGTAAATTAAAGAGATAATAGATATTTAAAAGGCGAAATAACTTACGGGTTGAAAAGGAAATTTGAGAAAGTAAGACAAAGGAATTAAGGATACTGGGACAAAGAAGAAAAAAAATCTTAAGTGGGAGAGAAAAAAAGATAGATGTTGCTAAGGGGAGAGACAGATTAAGTGAGCCAAAATGAGAGATCTCTCTACCTTAAAAGCCGGTGAAATATGTGAGGCATGTGGCCTATAAAACGGTTAACATATGCACATTGTCAATAGCAGCATCTGGCGCTGGCACCTTTTATTGGAGCATGGAGACTCTGCTACACGCCTCTAGATGGCAATACATTCAAACACTTTATCACTGAAACACACCACATTAATGGGCTCCGCGCTACACTGCACTCACACACCCGTTTGGTCCGTCTCGCGCAAACACTACACACGTATAAATAGAAAACATGCAAACAGGCAGTAATCACAAGTACACTGCCATTACATTCCATTAATAGCTCCCTCAATAACTATTTCTCTCGCCTACATGCATTAAGACGTGCAATGGTACAAACCGAAACAAAATGTAACTTTAAAGCTGAGGGCACTTTATGAAACACAAACTGAGAAGCAATAAGGAACCTTCGAGAAACATAACAATATAAATACAATTTGGAGCTCACTTTATTTGTATCCAATCCTATGAATACACCAGCCTTGATTTGAAATAAGTTAGGTTTCGTATTTATTTAATAATGGTTTATAAAATCCACTTGTGGCAATTCAGAAACAAATTTGAAATCTTTCTCTTTTGATTCTGCTGCAACTGCAAAAAAAAAAAAAAAAATGCTGTAGTTTGCTTAAGCTCAAAGAAAATATGCGAACCTATGAAGTCTACGTGATTAGTTACAATGTAGGATGTATAAAGAAAAAGGTTCTAGTCAACCTAAATTCAGAGCGCCTGAGCATGTGTGTGGATGATCAAAGTTACCAATTCATCAGACCAAATGAAAAAGAGCAGCCCGGGAGTATGTGGAGGGAGAATGTGAAAGAAGGGAGAGAGGTATAAACAAGACCGGACAATGATAGGAATAGAAGACGGAAGACAGGGAGAGGTCTTGCTAATTTATACATTAAAGAGTCCTTAGATCTTACATGGTTCAACACAACTTAGCACGGAGGGCAAGAAAGCAATCTATTCAATCTTTTATTTCCTCATTCTCTTTGTTGTGTGAGCCGAGCTACAGTCTGTAGTTCAGCACATTTACAGCCTTCACAGGGTCAATTTGCGTTCCATAAATACTTAACACATGCTGTACATATATCTTTCAGATGTTTTTCTTTTCTTTTGCATCTATTTGGGTGCATCCTAACATTTGTGTATTCTTTTTGTGGCCCTATTTGGTTGTGTAAGTCTGATATTCAGGTGGAAAGGCACAGTACGGCCAGGGGGATAGTGTGTGATACTAATTAAGAATAACCATGTGTATTTGTCAAAAGAATTATGCTGATTATCTCGCAAAGGCCCTGGGCGCAGAGGAGGGATAGAGACGGACATGGACCAACATTAGCATATGGCTCACACACACATTCTTTTTTTTGTTCTTTCGTTCTTTGTCTGTAGTGTACGCAGGTAAAAGTTAAGTAAGGCAGACATGAAAGAGCCACGTCTAATGTTGGGTGAATGGGTTCCAACTGGTGAGCCTCCAGGATGTTTCCAGCTGCAAGCCTTCTTCTGTCCCTCTGCACTGTCATATTATGTCCCAGGGAGATAACAAAGCACCAAGCTGTTTTTATGTTTCTTCTGTCTCTTCGTTCTTACAGTGCTCAGCTTTTAAATTGTATTCATTTTGCCCTTAATTTATTTGTGTTTACTCAATTGAATTCTTTGGTTGGGTCTATTAGTACAAGCTGTGCCCTGACCAGCCCTGTGAGAGCAGTAATTGTTTTCTGTATCTGAGGTGAGTCACTATAGCACATGCTGGTCTCATGCGCCCCATGCCAAGCTCTCGGGCCAAGTGTGTGTATGTGTGTGTCTACATATTTATATGTGCAAGCCTAATTCAATGCTGCTGGAACAAATGTCCTGTATCTGTTTGTAAATGCCCCGCATGGGTGTCCCTGTTAGTCAGTGTGTGTTAGACCATCCCTGACACATGCAGCATTTGTGCGACACAGAGTGCCATTAGGCATGTGTTTTGTCTGTGGCCTGCACAGAAGAGAGAGGGGTCTGCAGGGGTCTGGAACAGGCATGCCCACTTCACACCGACAGCTATGATTAGCTTTGGCGGATCTGGACCCCAGGAAGAGAAAAATCGAGTGTCTGTGTGGATCTTTGTACGTTTGTGTTTGATGTGATGATGATGAACACCAGTCAAAACTATGTATGAATTATAAATATAATACATTATATGATAACATAACTAAAAATGAACTGTTTCTGCACTACACAAACTAGTATTTACTGTACTACTGAGTTAATCTCCAGATTAACAGGCATGTTCTCTTTATTATATTCAAAGAGAGGTATGACCAGAAACTGTATGTGATGTGAGAGCAGCTGACCAACAACTTCAAAAACATGTTGTCCTGACCAATGGCCTTAATACAAACAGAAATAAAAAATCTACCCCTAAAAACCATACTTCTTATAGTATTCAATATGTATATTCATTGTGAAGAGTGAAGTGGATGGCAGGAACACTTCTTTTACTACGATCAATTGTTACTATACCATTCACTTCCAAAATAAACACTTACACACACACCATTGGGAGCTGAATAGACAAGTATCATAGTCTTTGTTTCTCTCTATATGCACTCTGAAATGCACTTAGCTTTCTGCTGAAGAGGCTACCCTCATATCATGGCTACCGCACTAAACACCCATTAGGACAAGTGGAAAGCCCTACAGTAGATGGTGTGGCTGCTTCACAGACAGACACACACACAAGAAAACACAACCCTGTCATTATGGAGAAGAAGGGAGTAAGTGAGAGATAAGAGATGGAGCAAAAGGAGGCAGAAGAAAAACTCAAAGAAAATCACTTGTAAGAGGAAGAGGAAGACAGAGGGTGTGAATGGGCAAGATGGACGGGGTGAAATTCACAAAAAAACCTCTTAGACTGAGCTAAAGAAAACCCATGATGAAATGCAGTAATGGATAGATAAATGAGCAATGTGGCTCAATAGAGGAATAAGCTGAAAAATCATGTGAGGGAAAAGTGGCAAGAAAAATGAAGAGGGAGTGCTGCAGACTGATTATGTGGCTGTTTATGCAGAATACTAAGAGCCATCCAATCAGAGTTAGAGACCTCTATGATACGCCAAGGGCCTAACAAACTGTGCATTGTCGGAGTTTTCTTTTATAATGCTCATAACCCTTCACTTTCACCTTACCTGTCTTCCACCCTCGTCACCACATCTGCTCACCCTGTGTGCACTGCTTCCAGACTCCTCATTTGTGACAGGGTACCACTAAGCCATGTCATGTTCCTCTTATAGTTATCCACTGAAGATTCTCTAAACATCTACAGTAAGAGATGGCCTTAGAACTTACAGAATTATGTTGTAACCTGTGCCATATTGTGTTTGTGTAAAATTATATTATGTTAAGTGTAAAGATGTTGTTGGCTTCTTTGAATTGTAACATTTAATTAAATTGCTATTTGCTTTCTGGCCTAACTAATAATTAATGATAACATAAAACTACCCATCATTCTTGATTGTAACTCTGAAATTACTTGATGCAGCAGCACAGTGGTCTATTACCAGCAGCTGCACATTGCCCTAAGCAATATCTGTAGGATATGTAAAAAACAAAATCTTAAACATCTGATGTCTTATTCTACTCCTTCACTTCATGACAACTAATCAGCATTCAGAATAATTTTAATTTGTACAATCATTAATAATTCGATTTCGTTTTGAATTACTTGACAGAGACAAAAGGCTCCAAACCGCAAATGCAAAACCTTACATACAAACCAGGTTGGCTTAGACACACAGACTGCAGGTTGGTCCTCACTGTCTCACACTCTCTGATGGGCCCTTAATGGTAAACTAACAGATTGTAAACATGCTGCTTGGTCTCACTCATTCTTTTCTGGCAGCTCAAATTAATCATGTTGTTTCCCTTCTTACCTCCTCCTTTTACTTTATATTATTCCCTTTTCACTTTACCTTTCCCTTCATCTTCCTCTACCCTCCCTCCTTCTCTCTTTTGCTTTTCCTGGGGTATTTTTTAAACAATGTGTCCTTCATGTACGGTTGGTTACGGGGCGTACAGAAGGACATCATTAGCGCTGGTGGTTAAGCTGTAATTTACACCATTACCGAGGTAGGGGCCATTTTTATTGCCTAGTAAATTTCAGCTCTGAAATATTTAGACCATATGGCTCAATTTGTGTAATAACCTTAATTTCCAAGCACCCTTCAGCTCCCTTCAGCGCCGGCTGTTGTTGGCGGATGGCAGAATGGTGTGTGTACACGTTCATGGGTGTGTGCACTGTTTGAATTGGGAGCACATACACCCACATACATACACAAATGCAAAAAAACAGACATAGCAAAAATGTTAATGCATACACATAAGCTCGTACATACACATTATGCACTCTTTCACGTGGTATGGCAGATTCATCCGTTCACACACTTATACACACATGTATGTACGCATGGCGGTAGCAGATTAATAGGGTGTCAGCTTGTGTTTGGGTGAGGGAGCGTCAGGCGTTGGCCAGATGGTTCTCAGGGATGATGACTGTCAGGGGTCCTGCTCTGATCAATGGGATGTATTAATACAGCACACATCCATACACATACTGTTGCACATGGACAGAAACTAAATATGTTACGCATGCACACAGGCACAACCATATTTAGACACATGTATTGCCACTGATGCACTAACGCACACACACACACACACACATGCACGCATTTACACCGCTGATCCCAAGGGCCACTCTGTAACATTGGAAAAGCCAAGGGGGAGAAGGAAGGACAGGAGAGGAAAAGAGGGGAAAGAGGGAGGCAGCAGGATGGGGAATTCATGTGGCAATGAGAAAAGGATGAACTGAGCAAAAAATATCACTTAAATGGAGAAGACCAGAGAATAGTGAACAAACAAGAAAAATACAACCGCAAGCAACAATAGTTGGGCCAAGTGGAAGGAGACAAGTCACATTCACAAAGACCACACAGAAAAACTGGCAATAGGAGTCCCCAACCACAATTTTTGGTTGAGTTTTCAGCCAAGCTTTTCAGCAACATGCATTTGTCAGAGTTTAGTAGGAAAGGTACATAAAACACATAAATGCTTTTCAATTCAAACTAACTTGTATGGAGATAAGGAAAACCCTAGGGTGATGCATAACATTTAGTTAAAACTCTGAGATAAGCAGAAGGCTGAACAGAACTATGTAAACTGTAATCTAGACTCTAACATGCATGACTCTTAACCCACCACAAATGTTCAAATATTAGAAATCATTCTAGTAGTTTTAGATGCATCAAGTCATTCTCTCTTAACATTTGAACTGAAACAGAGCATAGAAAAACAAAGTTAAACAACCAGAACACGAGGCAGTAAGATATTTGTTGTCATTGAGGACAAAGTATTTAGGGGTGAAATAAATACATTTCGAGTAATGGCCGACACAAAAGAGAAGTAAGTGAAGCACAGTGCAAGAAAGGCGACCTGACAGGGTTGTGTGAGTGACTAACATTTCTGTCAAAAAGGTGCAAACCATGGAGAGTCAGTGTGTGTGAGAGAGACTGAGCGTGTGCCAGGCAGTGCGCAGGGGTCTAGTGAGGCAGGCCGCCTGCGTTTCGTACCCTCATTCCGTCCGATTGCCATGACGACCCCATTAATCAGCCAAGCTGGCACAGAGCAGGGTTCCCAGCCCAGCCTGAGATCAATACACACAAACACCAAACGGACGCACACACAACAAAACATCCACAAACTTAGAAATTCTCAGTATGGAAAGTGCCAAAGTAAACACTGATGAAAAGTTAACTGCATGATAATCTGTGTTGATTCTGAAAACGCAAGATGGCAGAGATTCCTAAGAACTAATAACAGCAGGTGCCGAAAAGTGTGAGAGAAATTCACTTTACATCGTATGTTTATTTAAGACTTATTCACTATACTTTTCATTTTCAGTTTCTTATAGCATCTGTGAACAATGGATGCATGTGATAAAGGCAACTGTGTGACAAATGACCGCCACAAAATAAGTCTATGCCATGTCAATGAGCTTCTCTGTTCACACATACGCACACAAATGCATGCACCCACAAACACAAAGGGCTCCATATCAATGAGAAGGTGAAAGGTCTCCATTTACATCTTGTATTAATTATGAGTGACAAGCCAAAGGTCACTGAGGCAGAAGAGGCCACTTGTATGGACAGAATATAGATCTATACTACCTCCTCTCCCCCTTTTATTTTCCTCTCTTCTCCCCAATCTATCACTCTGTCGTGGTTGTTCTCGTCCTATTCTTTATCTAGATAAGTGTTTTTATCCTCATCAGTAAAATATCTGTTTTACATGTGGGTGTCACTCAACCAGTGTCTCACTTTTTTTCTATTACACACTCATATTCCTTTTTGCAGTAATTAATTCATTAGTTTTTCCTCCCTTTAACAATATAAAGGAGAAATCTAATTTATTAAAGCATCCAATGGCCCATTTTGCTGCAAGTGAGAATATCTACACTTTTATACTATACTACACAAACATTAACTAGCTCTCCTCTAGAGCTTTCCTACCTGATGCTCCAAGTAGGACTTCCAATGAACTGCCCCATGTAGCCACACATACAAACTGTCCATGTCATTTTGTCAAAATATGAGTTGGCAGCTCAGTAAGCCAACAGAGCTCACCCAAAGCTCCAATGATGCATTTGCCAACAGTAGACAGTATCCTCTCTACATGCTGCCACACACCTATGAATGTGGCGCCATGTGTGTTCATATGCATGTCTTTATGTGTGACATTTGCTGAAAACCAGATGGCGCCAGCACTGCAGACCCAAGATTTTTATTACATGCATTTTACATTATAGACAGCACATATATTATCAAATATAACTAGAAGTAAATGGAAATTAAAAGTCTTCATAGTATATATATTTGGGCCTGTCTGGGAGCTTACCTCTATCGTGAGAGCAGTGACAGCCGTTAAGTTGAGCGTAGGGTCCTGTTGGTGCTTCTTGTAAACTAGTCTATAATGAGAAATGAGACCATTGGGCTTTTTCGGCTCAGCCCATTTCAGATGAACTGAGTAAGCACCTGTCAAAGCACAAAACAAACAAGTGCACAGTTAGAGTAAAACAATTTACTATGATTTTAAGCCCTCCAGCAACATTTTTTCGAGCGACCTATGAGACTCACCAGTCGGTGTGATAGTGGGAGCAGCCATATCTTGGGGTTGCGCCTGCAAGGTCTGAGCTAAAGCCCAGTGACTCAGAATTGAGCCTTTGGAGTTGTGGGCCTGAACTCTGTACTGGTAGTAGCTGAAGGGCTGCAGGGCAGGACTTGCATCAACAAACTGAAGTGGCCCACTGGTCCAGATAAACACCAGCATATCCTCCATGGTTTGAAGTGGACGCCTATAATGAAACAAAAATAAAAGACAATCTCTCCAGTGTTGAGCACATATCTTTGTATTATTTAGGTACGGTTCACCTGGGATACTTTAGATTAATGTAGTAAACGTAATGCTGAACACCTTTTCTTTGTGTTGAAGTGAAATAAAACATGTGCGATCACGTCTTCCACATTCTGTCTAAGTCTTTGGCTGATGCAAGCATCCTGATGTCTTGGTAAGCTCTGCTGTCTGTGAAAGTTTGTGGGCCCTCTTATGTGGTGTGTGTAAGAAAGATTTTCCCATTTTACCCAAGACCCTGTCTGCATGAGTCTGGTCATGCCAGGTATGTCAGTGAGTGTGTGCGTACTGCTATGCTAATGTGTGTTTCCTGAGGACTTAAAGGGCTTAGTCTGGTCTGACCCTGCATACAGATCACACACTCTTTGGTCAACAAGCAGACCACGACCTTCAGCATGAATTAATACACACATGCGCTCACCCAAACTCACACACAGTGGCCCTCAACCATGACATTCTCCTGATGAAAAATCACCACAATATTATGGATTGTATAATCACAGACAAACATATATACACATTTGAAATATTTTTTCTGTAGTGGAGAAAATGAATAAACATGAAATGCATGTTTCTCCCTGTTTTTACCGATAAATATGGTAAGAAGTGATGAGCCCATTTGGTTTTTCAGGAGGCAGCCAGTGGATCTCTAAGACACTGGGTCCAACTGCATGTATTGTGGGAGGCATGATGTTATCTGGAACAGTCTCCAAGGTCTTAACATATACACCATCTCCTACTCCACATCCCTCTGTGAAAGGAAGGAATAGGTCACAAAATGTACATTTAGGTGCCTTAAAGATAAACTTAAAATAAGAAAATCAAACAAACAAACAAACAAACAAAACAGTTTTGCAGATACTCCTATTAAAAGGTAGGAGATGGATGGGTTAAACCTTACCAGCCTGACAGGCCTGAACTCTGACATAGTACGTTGTGAAAGCCTCTAGACCAGTTACATTTACTTGCAAGCCTATCCCAGCACTTTGTATTATAGCACCTCCTTTTTCTGAATGTAAGGTGATGGCATAGTTCACAGCCTGGTCCGGGTTAAGCTGACCTGTGGACAGAGAATGAGACATAAAATGACACATGATTATCGTTTATTAGTGTAAAATTTCATAGATGATTTATATGACCACAAGGTTTATATAAATCTATTATCAAATGTACACATCCCTCTTTAAAGGGGGAAAAAGTTTTGCCTTTAAAAGTTTTGCCTTAAATCACATTGTAACCATACTCATATTGTTTACCCTCTCAGTTTCAACTAGATAAAGCCCAAGTGTATATATGTAGCACCCACACAGTCACACACACAAACACTCGGGCTTTGTTAATATTCTCAGTGGAGATTTTTCCATAATTCAGCCCAACTGTATTGTGATGGGTTATTCAACATTCATGAACTCAGGGTATCTCGAGAAAGGATCTGATTACCAGACAAATGAAAGACTTCAATTATTCACCCCGACTCGAATATGCACAAATGCACCTTTACTTACACACCTGTGACTTCAGAGCATGCACATCTACACTTGAGCAACACAAGTCCACAGATAAATTACTAAGAGATATTTAGGCACAAACATGGAGACATCTCCAAAAGATAATCAAATCTTTGTTTAAACTTCCCCGTAATAAACATGGTTAAATTGTTACATGTGATGGGTTTCATTCTCTAGAAGTCTGACTTTTTCCATCACACTCCTTTTTGCCTTAGTTTATTTGAATGATTCATTGGTTATTTGAAAACTACAATTTGTCTATCCCAACCGTGACAAAATCGAATATGTTAGAGTAAGCGATAGACCACTGACCCCAATAAGTCCACATTACCTAATAAATACACAATGACACATGGTGTCAAAACTATTAACATGTGTATTAAACTATTTACATATGTATAAAAAGATTGACAAATCGATTTGCAAATGGTTTGTGCATCCTCAAAACTTTGTATTGGGCAATTTGTATTGTAAAATATTGCAACAAAAATGCATATAAACTGTTGGCCTTAAAAGCCTTATCCACACAAATATCCACACACTTTGTGAAGAGTCTCAAAAGTTGCATCTTTGTATATGCATCTAAAGATGTGTCCATGAAAATGTATATCACAAGTGTTTTGAGATTTTTGACCAAGGTTTTGTTTTTGTGCAAGACTGATGTCTGTGCATGCCAATGATAAAATGAGAAACATATGCATTTCTAAAATGATCTTACAAATGTTTAATTTGCTCAGCATTTATATGTGGAGCAAGAACACTCCTGATAAGACATTGATTAATACACATTTGTGGATGGTTTTGAGACTTTTTTTTTGACATTATTGCCACATTGAAGATAGGTTCATAGTTTCAGTTAAACACACTTAAACACTAGGACTTAACAGTAAAAACATTCAGAGCCAATCACACTGACTGAAACAAGTACACCAAAGGAGGAACTGTGTCAAGATTAAATGTCATATTAATAGCCATAAGTCAGTGCTCTGGCAGTCAGTGCATTATATATGAGTTTAGAAAAACATAAGCATGTACATACACACACTCTGTGTCGCTGTGAGTATGGCTTGCACAACACACACACAAGTCTAAAACACTCCAGACTCTGGGCTCAGGGAGTTAACCAAGCGTGAGAACCCAGCCGATATTTCCTCACCTTTAAAATCAACTCATAATGACGATAGAATAGGCCTGCCTATGGAAATATCTTCACAATGACATCCACACATGCACGCACCCTGATACACACACAAAATGCATGCATAAATGCAGACACAAATATACAGACACACAAAACCACACATGCAACAAAGTGAAGTGTCTTTGCTAGTTGGCTCTATAAGTGGTTTTTGAGATAGGAAATCAACCTAATGAGAGAGTAATAGTCACTGATAGATGGGTTAGGGCAGACAATCACTGCCCCATAAGCATGAAACTGCACTCTGAGTGTATGCTCATATATGCCTGTGTACGTGTGTGTGACTCCAGGTCTCCAGGGGCCAGAAGGTGAGTTGAAAACTACCAGGGGCTTCTGTTTCAGCCTGACCCCGAATATCTACCCTTTGTCTTTTGTGAAAAGTATACAATTCATGTAAAAAGGAAAAAAATATTTATATTTCTAGTGAATTATGGGTATATAATAGTGTGCATATATATTTATACTCAAAAAGTTTGATCAAGTCTTAGATCATGGTTTTGTAATGACTGCTCTGAATGCTTACTGTTGAACATGTTATAGTTTAAATCTTATTACATAAATATCTTAAAGGTATTGCTTTGTTACATTAGATTAAAAAAACATCCTGGACCTATGTGGCCCTGTGTATGTGTTTCAGTGGCAGGTGAATCTACACAGTCATAGGAAGAACATGCTAACTCCATACAGCAGGCCCTGGATGGGATTGAACCCACGACCTTTTTGTGGCAAGGTGACAGTGCTAAACACCGTGTACCAGCCAAATGTAAGCTTAAATAGCATTTCACTTAAAATGTATAAAGTAAAATAAATATGATTTGTCATCTTTTGCAATTTGCCCTCTGGTTACTCTCTCAGTGCAGATACAGAAAAGTTCACTAGTAAACTCATTTGTAGATACTCACCGGGAGGGGTCCATGCAAGAAAGATGGAGCGGGGGCTTGACACACTGTGGGGAGCTGGGATCTCAGTGGGGCACGAGGCAGGAGTCTCTATAATGTATTTGTCACTTATATTAGTCCCTCCCTCTGTAGTGGCTTCCAACTCATACACATACCTGAAGATATCAAATAAAAGACATTAGAGAACAAAAAACATGATTACTCTCACAATTAGATTCCAACTTCTTTCTTATTCTTTAAGGAATCTTTGATCTGATTCACTGCTGTTTTTGTGCCATGCTCTACCTATCTTGTAGCATGACATCATATGATAGATTTCCCTTTTAAGAGCTTATGGCTGTCCGGTGCTAAAACTACATTATCTGTGTAAGTGGACCACCATTTAACATTAAAAGCCTTTAATTCACTATAAACTTCAGTGCGCGTACATTAATTGTCAATGGAGTTGGGTTATTGTTCTGCACTGGGCGTGTAAAACTGAAAGCTATTAACGACAAAGGGAGGTAGTCGGGAGAAGGTATTTAAGACATGTATGTTACACTTACTGGTATAGACAATAAATACGGCTCATATTGGAGTGGAAGCCTGTGAGACTGAACATGATTGAGAGTGAGAATTCTGTAAGGTTTCAGAGGGAGAATGAATTTAAACACTTCATCTCTGGTAGATATTTACTTTAATGTCAACGCTGCCTTCGGGATATCAAAAGTAAAATGGTGTGGGTGGTAGGTAAACTGTGAGAGGGGCATTTGCATCTGTTTAGTTGTGTATGGGAATGTGTGTGTATGCGTCCTGTCCTGCAGGGGCAGCCAGAGGGAATAGGTTAATTCTCTCGTCATCTTAGACACTTCCTGGGCTGCCGAAGCAAAGTGACAGCTAATCAACATTGTCATAAATAATCAATGGCCACTTTGAACAGTCTCAAGCACACACACGTCCACACACAGAAAGCAATGGTTTGGTATGCTCTCCGACACACACAGGTAAAAATACACACAAATCAGTTGGGATAATGGGGACGGTGCTCCTGGTGTAATTCTTGGCCTGGGACTAAATTGGGAAAAGAAGGAAAGGAGGGAAGGAATGAGAGAAGAGGAAAAGGATTGGAGGGAGGAGTGAATAGGAAGACAAGTGATGAGAAGTGAGCGTTTGGGACGGGATTGCCTTCTGGCAGACTATCTGGAATTAGGGAAAATTAAACGTCATACACACATATACCCAGTCCTATCGTCCACTACCCTTCCTTTCTCCTCCTCTTTCACACTCAGTCACACACACACACACACACACACACACACTGAGAAGACGCAATACTGCAGGGTGTTATCCCAGAATTCTATTTGTGGTAAAGGGAAATTGTCTCAAGAGAGAGAGAAAAGAGTAAAAGAAGGAGACAGGACAGAGAAGGGGGTGGGGAGGATATCATTTTACACTCTCATAATTAAAACAGAAAATCCATCTTGGAAAAAAAGGTATGGATTAATAAAGGTTAAATGAAAATAAACAGATAAATAAAATCAACGCTCCACTGCTGTCTGCAAGCAAAAGCCAGATCTGATTTGTGATGTTAGTGCGTGTGTGTGGGATAATGTTTGTGCCAGTCGTCGGTGGCCAAATATTTGCTCATTAATCGGCACAAATAGACATATAGAGAGTGTGCTCCTGAGAGGAACATGGATGGGATGATAGCACAGCTTTTAAAATGGGGTGACCGCAATACCAACACACACATGGACTCAAATGGAGAACACTAGGAATTATAGAGATGATTAATTATGAAGCTACAAGTGAAGTGTGTTTATGTGTGACTCGCACATACACAGGCACATGTGGGGGTGTGCGTGTGCTCTACCTGTGGTTTGGCAGGAGTCCAGTGTCAGTAAAATTCTGGTCACGCTGGCCTCCGGTAAAAATGGTGTTACCATCTCTGTTGAGTCTGTACTGGGAGATGAGTCCATTAGGCTGGGATGGCTGGTCCCAGTACAGCTCCACTGCTGATGTGTTTATTATCAGATGTCTGGGCCTCGACCAAATTCCTGGTGACAGAGGTACAAAAAATAAGAAAAAAGTTAAAGAATCATATTATAAAATCATATTCTAAACAATAAAAGTTCATAAGTAAAAGGCTTTATAATTGGTCAAGCAGATTCAAAGCAATTAAAACGAAAAGCTTAGGACGAGTTTGAGTAGATGAGTTTGGCTGGGATGTAAACATTTTCAAAACTGTTTTATGTGTTGTGTACAGAAAAAATTCAAAAGTTAAAAATATAATATTAAATTAAATATAATGTGAAAATTAACTGAAGCCATTGGAGGTGACTAAATTAGTGCAGCGTTCCAGTGTAGCAACAGTGAGGAGTAGTAAAAGAGAAAAAGGTGAAGGGTAAAGAGACTGTATAATAGGAACAAAGAAGGACAAGGGCAGGGGCGTGGAGGGGCTTCAAACACAGAGCGGTGCATGTGGAAAAGAAAACAGAGAAAAAGGGAAATGAAAATATTTGATCTGATAAAAAATATAAGTCAAATTTAACAATCAATTAAATGTTACATGAATCTAATATCATTACTGCAGTAATTGAATTGATGTGTTTTATCAGGACACAAAAAAACACTAATTGAGGTGGAATTAGCCTAAAAAAAAGAGAGAAAGTCAAATGTAATGGCTTTATTGAACTTTGAAGCTGTTTGTACCAGCTGGGACAGCCTGCAGGGTCCGTCCTGTGGAAGGTGAACTGGCTCCACATCCCACCTCTGTACAGGCCACTAGCACAAAAGTGTAGTCTGTGTACGGCTGCAAACCTGTAGCACACAACCACACAGAGGTATCAATAAATATAAGATAGATAACAAATGTATGGCCAAAACTGTACAAATTAATGTTAAATGTTACATCTTACAATAGTATTTTTTAAACAAGGCCTTCTGTAAAGAAAAGCTTTCTGTATGCAATCAAACACAAAAAGTAGAACCAAAAAGGGCAAAAGAACAAGAAAGTGCTTTTTGCCCAGTGTATACAATCTCTTCCTAACTGTTTTTTCTCTCTCTATCCATTCCACTCTCCCTCCCTCTGTTCTTTCCACACTCTCAACGGATGGATCCATATCTGTCGGTGTTAAATTATGCATGCCATAACTCAATAATGAAACAACGTAAAGATGGGCAGCCGCGGAACTGACATGGGATAGGACCGGTCTAACGCTGTAATGTCATCAGCTTTTGATCTATGATAATTATGATACCTCGGTATGCGTTTAGGCTACAGCGTCCAGACATGATTTATTTATAGGCACCTGCTATACAGTTTAAAAGAAATCTCAGAGCGACTGAGTGGCTCTTTAACTGCTACCACAGGAAATCTTTTTTGTTGCCCACTGAACCTTTTATGGTGAAATATATACTTGCTAAAACTGTTACCTAAACAGAGTTAGAGCCCTTTTCTGGTATTTTTAAATCCTTTGACTTTACATATATATATTTGCCTGAGTTTGTAAAGTGAGTAGATCATGGTGAAAGATTGATGCAAGTGTTTCATGTTGTCAAGGAGGTTGACAAGATGTTTAATGGCCATTCACTTATCTGACAGCACACAACAGCTTACAAATCATATTCTGATGAAAATGAAAAACCTAAATTGACTTTATATCAAATGGCAGTCACAACAGGCTTTGGCACCAGATAATATATTGGAATCTGGATTTGTGCATGAGATCTGCACTGTTTAACGATACAGTGTATGCATAAATAATTTTTGATGGGCGTTATTTATGTATAATACATTTAAATATGGTGAATTAGGTAGTTTATTAATTCAGGCACCTTTGAGCTCAGATTTATATGTTTTCATTCCAGGATGCTTTTGACCTGAAAGGACAATGCAGCATAAAATGATGCAAAGATTAAATACAATTCCATGTGAGAATAGTTTCTATCAAAAATGTAAAAATAATTTAAAAAAAACAGCTAAACTTGAATGCAGTGTTGTGTATACTTTGAAGGTGTGAGACAGACAGGGGAAACCTATTGTGTTTCTCAGCTGCATGCCGATACCCACCCAGCGCTGACTACATATGGCAGAGACTGTGTGCAACGCCACACTCTAACACACAGCCTAACGCACAGCGGAGCACTTCACCTCCGTTTCCTCACATCTCTCTCGTCTGTTTTACATGCTCTGCAGCCCGCCACACTTAACCCATTCCTCTGATCAATGTGTGTACCAGAACGGCCTCACAATGTTGCTCTGTGCTTGGGTTAAATAAAGGAAATCTGCCAGCCATACTGAAGTCCTACGGTTGGAGTGTAAGGGCTCTGTTACACCATTTAACTGTGCAACTAAGCATGTATATATATGTGTGGGCACTCTCGCATAATAAATGATACACTGCAAGTGATGTCATTTGTTACAACGCGGTAAAGACCTTCACGACATACAAAGTGCACAGCAATCGAGAGTCACATTTTACAATTTAGAAGGCGAGTATGAAACAGATGCTTGAGGTAAAAACAGGCCAATAACATATGTTTGCTTGAAAGCATTAAAAAAACACTTTTGAAAGTTCACTTCCGTCGAAAAAGAAAAAAAACACACAGTCCCAACCTAAATGAACAAAAAGACCATTAAACAGCAAGCATTATTTGTCTGTCTTTTATCTAAATTTATGAGGTGCAAAAGCAAATACTCATAAAAGAAGCGCAGGAAGTTTCTGTCTCCACACATTAAAACTGGACTGAAGAGGCAGCCTAAAGAGGGCAGTGTTGCTCTGCTGAAGAAATGCAGCCAATGTCTGTTAAGGTCAGTGTGAGTGTGTGTGAGAGAGACGAACCAGCGAGTGAGACTTGTACATGCATTACCCTCATACACACTTGTGCTTAAGCGCTTCATTAGGGTTAGAAAGTGGAGGCTTTAGTCGTTTTAACTGAGGTTGCGAAAAGCAGGTGGAAAGTTATGGAATACCAGTGGCTTATCCGCCGTTAGGTAAAGACTCACCGATTATCATCTGAAGGTAACACCATAAAGGTATGTGTATCATAGAAAGACAAAATTAGACGTTGGCAGTGAATGACAGCCAGACTTGTGTTTGGTGATCAGTAAAAAAAGTTTGAGAAAGTTGAACATGTCAGTATGAGAAAGTAATAAAGTCTAGCCGTAGATGCATAACACAACCATATGTTTGTGAGAACACTGCATGTTGGAAAAATAAGTGATTTAAAATGGCATTTTATTGACAGGTTGCCGTTCCCTGTTTGCATTAGAGAATATGATAGGATGATGGGTCCAGGCCGCAATACCATGACAGTCACCTGATACACCACATAGGGAGGGCTGAGAGAACGGGAGAGAATGGACTGACGTGAAAGAGAAAATGGAGAGAATGTGGGAAAGCCATGTGGTGGAATATGAGGAGAGAGGAACAAGGCTGCAATTGAGTGAAGGGTAGAGAAGACCTGGGCAAAGGAATGAAAGGTCAAAATGGGAAGTAAAATGTACTGCTGAAAAGAAAAACAAAAGACAAGCTAGATTTGTTGAATGAGAAAAAGATGATCAAATTAGATAAAATGTGAGAAAGAAAGAGAGAGACGAGGGAGAGGGGGAGAGAGTGCAGAGAGCTTTGATAACACCTCTTCTAAATAATTAAGAGTTTGACTTCCTGTCTGTGGCTCCCTAATGCAGAGACGGTCTGGGATGGAACAATGAGATCAAGTTTAGACACACAGACTTCACCCTATACAGAGCCAAACACACACCGGGAAGAAAATATAGCACATACACTGAAGTCAGAATCCCATACTCTCAGGTCAAACATTAAATACCTGTAAATAATATTGACGTGACCTTTGTTGGTGATATTTACCACACACCCTCACAGAGAATCAGAAAACCTCGGGCCTTAAAAAGAAGTTAGTAACATCATAAAACGCTGTGATGTGAACTGCTTTGATTAAGGAAGAATTTACAACAGATAAATGATAGAGGTCGTTGTCTTTCTTTCCTCCTGCTTCTCCCATGTCTACATGCTTCCCACCTATATCACAGAGCACTTAGAGCATGGACTTTGTGGGATACGCATTAATAAATAAAAGAACATACTCTATTCCCCGCTGTTCTGAATTAATAATGAGCCTACAAAAGACCAATTAAACACATGATTAATGCCATAATCTATATAATTGCAGGCAATAATTCATTGTGAGCTAATGATAGCAATACTTAATATCGATTCACAAGGGGTGTCTCTACAGTAGTGCTTAATTCTTTCTATGAAGTGCCACTTCACAGAACTGCTAGAAATGCTATTAATAAGAGTCTATTTGTTGCTTTTCCTCAGGCAACCCACTGATGAGCAGTAAATGGTGATAAGAACACATTTGTTTTATATGTATGAGTCTAGAAAATACTGGCTGCCTGGTCTTTTTTATTTTACTGTATACAGAGCATCTATCAGCAATGACATAAATGAATCTGTAACTAATCTAATGGCTCATGGATACGTGGAATCAATCATTCCTTGTTTCCCGTCATGTCAGGATGTTTGCACTAAAGTGGGTCTAACAGGAAAAAGAATGCCCACATACCCAATATGCCATGGATTAAATTTAGTCATTTTAAAGTTGACATTTTTGCAACTAAACAAAGCACTAGTGTCTTTGGCCAGAGTCAGAGAGTGCACTGCACTTTCAGCGCTGCATCAGCTGCGTCAGAAGTGAGAGAAAGATGGAGAGAAGATGAAAAATGGCATATTAAACATTAAGGGTGAGGGACAAGTGAGGCAATTATTTCTATTCATATTTTATAGAAAACACTTGGATACATCTGTCTTTTAATCTGGCCTCCTCCTCCCCCCTTTTATCTTTTTATTTGCTCTTTTCAGCAAATAAAATTAGGTAAAAAAAAAAAGAAAAAGAAAAAAAGAACCACCATGACATAATAATGTCTTCGGTTTACATTACATTCATATTTCTTTCTTGTAACTACAGTGAATGCATTTGTATTTTCCACAAAAAAACATTTTTGGCCTTTTATTGCTGACATTCAGTATTTCTGCTGTGAAAACCCTCACAACAAACTCAAATGTATCGTAACAAAGCGAGTGCCATGCAATAGTGAGACAGAGTGAGTGTGGAGAGATAAAGGGTGAGAGAGCGGGCTCCAGTCGTGGATTTGGCTGAATGTGCATGCTTTTCCAGAGTCTCACTGGGGGACAGGGGAGTTTAACAGACACACGCTGCTTGCTTACACTGGCACATGGGGCTGGTACAGTATTACAGCACATTACCATCTCGATTTGGCATTGTTTGCTTTTTCTCATGCCTTCACATACAAACACACATGTTTGTGTGCACATGCCTCCTGACCATACAAGCCAACCACAGGTACCTTGGGAATAGACTATTGGCTACTGGCAAAGCTGATGCCTGGTCTGAGTCCAAGGCAGAGGGGAGAGAGAACTGTGAACAGAGAATGCCACTGGTTTTCAGCTTTAAAGAACAATATTGCTTGAGTCTTACACATAAAAAGTTAAATGAAAAAGAAAAGAGCCTCTAAAAGCCTCCATAAAAAGGTAGGTGTATGGCTTTGACACAACTTCATATGGTAAAGCTTTTGTTTCTATAATATACTCTGTGTATTAACAGACAATTAATGTTCATTCTGCAATGCTTCACACAGGAGTATGGATATATCTGTGTGTTGTGACGGATGGCAGCAGGCCAACAACACTGCTCCTCCTTCGGGTAGATAAAGCCCAACTCACAAATCACACGCTCCTGACACCATCATGAGCCTTTGTGGTTCTTTGCTTTGGTTTGGTGTGTGGATGCAGCCTACATTTACAAGAGTTTTGTGGGGACACAGCACTTTCAGTCTCAGTCTTGCTGCTGTATTTCTGAGTGTGTTTTTTTTCACATGTTTTCCTGTCACTATGATGTGGTGAAGGTGGTTTTGTTTTTGTTTATTTGGATCTGGTGCATCAATAAAAGAACCTGAGTCAGACAGTATAGTAGCAGCTCAACTCAAATGCTGAAAGACTGATACTAACATACTCCATACAATAAACTGAAATGATCAAAATCCCTTTGAATATAAAAAGAAAATCAGGGACTGGAGGAAATGTCCTCTTACCAGGTATAGTATAATTTCGGGGTCCATCAGTGTGTGTTAATATGGTTCCAACACCAGTCTGGTTCAGATAGTAGCGCTGTATGGCTCCATTGGGATGAGTAGGTTGTGTCCAACTGACAAGTAGAGAGGACGAGCTCAAAGCTGTGACCACTGGAGGCTGTACCCCATCTGGGACTCCCTGCACTGTCACTGCTTTAACCTAAACACACGCATGCAGAAGGAAACGCATACCAGAGAAACAGATGTAAATTCACACAAAGTTTAAAGCACTTCAGATATAGACCATAAAAGGTGAACAAAACAGATGGATATCTGCTGTGATCATTTATGAATACAATTACCATTATTACAACCTAATAAACATAGCATTGAAATGCAAGGCTTCAATTCTTAGGTAGTAAATGCCCTGTTGAAGGCAGAGAATGGAAAGAAAGGAAACATCAGACATCAGGAAAGCCATTTCCTGATTCTTAAGTTGGAATTAAATACGAAAAACAAGAAATAAGGTACAAAAGAGTGTAAGTTAAGAGCAAAACCTTGACCACTTCTTCTGCAGACTGGCAAGATTCATTGTCTAACAAAGTTAAAGTAGAGGCCAACAATGGTGTTTCCCTAAATACTCTCACAGTTATGTACCACTCTGTTTTAAATCATCTATAATAAAGTAATACACAATAACTAATAGCCTTTGTGACAAAAGAGCTTAAGTGTACAGTGTTAACAAAGTGACCGTCTTATTGTAAATTCCCAGCATTGTATCTGAGGGCTTCTGTGAATGCTGGGTGAATGTGGGACCACAGAATCACAGGGCAATCTGCTGCTAATGGCAACAGGGATATCCTGCCTTAATAGACTGTCACTAGCACTTCCCCCACCTGTCCCACACACTGCTATGCAATTAGAACAGTGCTATTACAACAAAGACAACACACACACTCATATGCACGCACGCACACACACACACAAGTAAACACTAAAAGCAAGGAATAATCAAAGGCCACAGACATGGAGAAGATGATGTACGAAACAAATAAGAATGTATCATTATCATCAATTGCATTCATTGTAAATTGGAAATGAACTTGAACATTTGTTTAATGGTAAAATACCTAAATAAGCTAAATATTATTTAATTATTTAATTACCATTTGTAGGATAATATAGAAAATACTACAGTATACAGTATGTTGTGCTTAAATCCCATTCATCACACTTTAAAACCTTTTGAAATATGTTAATGTTAAAAAGTGAGAGGCAACCAGACATGATAAAAAGGAACGAGCTGTTTAGGCAGTGGAAAGATGGGATGATGGGAAGTGTCTGACAGAGGGAGATGAAAAGGAAGAAACAGGGAAGAGTGGCATTGGAAGCAGCAGAATGGCAGGAAACAAATAGCAGAGAAAATGGAACAAACACATTCAAAGACAGAGGCGGACCAATCGCTCTTCCCTCCACTCTAAGTGACCAACCGTATTAGATCAGTACCTTCTGTTGTCACAGCAGGTGTGTGCTTGTGTGCGTCTGTTTTGGTGGTCGTGTGTGTGAAGGGGGCTGATGCCAGGTAATTGGAGTGGTGTATTGGGTTAGCCCAAGTTATCCCATAATTGGGGCTGTTTGGCCAATTTTCAGTGGTGTAGAAAGTAATTCAACTCCTTTTCCACACTCAACTGGGAGTGGGTGATTTTTGTGTGAACATACTGGATGTGTTTTAGGATGTAATATAAGACAAATGAAAGAGTGCATTGAGTTATGAGAGGATCATGACACATTCCCTGACTTGTACAAGAAGTTATTCAACATCATAATACAAAGAAATATAATGTTGAATACCTCTAAAATCTTATGTTGAAGTGATATTAGGTAGTGTACAGCTGGATAAATCTATTATGGTTATCCAAACAAGGCAAAGCAACAACATGGTTTAACATGGAAACAATAGTCCTCATTAAGTACCAAAATATTGTATACCACAAGTAACCTGGGAATGTACTGAGCATTTACATTTGAGTTTGAGAACAGTTTTAGAAGGGGTGTAGTGTGTAGCTTGGTGTGCATGTGAAGGAAAGCTTGCAATGAAAAAGAGCAAGTAACAAGCAAGACAAAAGCAGAAATTGTTATCTCAGTAGCTCCTGCCAAAACTGTAAACCATGCACAAAAAGTCATTTACAGTACACAATGTTTTAACACAACAAACACACACAGCTCTACCTGCGTACTGTCAGCACAACCAGCCAGATTACAGGCCCGTAGCTGGTAACTGTACTCTTGAAAAGGCCTGATTCCTCCAATGTCAGTAAAGCTCATTTCATCACCACGATAACGCTCTTGTCCATCACGTAAAATAACATAGTGAGTGATCTCCCCTGTTAAAGAACAAGATCATGTCAATTTAACAGGTAAATTAAACCTCAAAGAAATGTGTGGATATTATCACAACTCACCATTGGGTCGAGCTGGTGCTTGCCAGTGCAACTGGATGATGTCATCTCTGCCCTTTATACCACTCCATCGGGGTGGTGCCACTCCCCATGGTTTGTCTTCATGTGTGGTCACTGTTATAACATCACTGGACCCTCGGCCAAAGCTGTTCCAACCCCTCACTCTGTACTCATAGATGGTAAAGGGCTCCAGGCCAGAGTCTTTGAGACAGAGAGGAGAATGGTTACAAAGATAAAAACGTGATTGAAGATTAAACTATGACACAAAATATGCACATTGGGAATGAAAATGAAACAATATTTACACAGAAATGTGTAAAAAGTGCCATACTATACAATATTATAAAATAAAACACATAGTGTTTGGCATATCCCTTGGTCTTCTAAATGGTGGAAACATGATATCTTAAATTACTTAACAACAGTTCAACCTTTAAGACTGTAAGAAGTTTCATTGCCAGTGAAAACAGACATATTGCAGGTAGTTATAAACATATGCCAAATATATGCACTATCATTGGTGCAAAGCTGTAAAATTCAGCTTATGACCAAAGATGTTGGTTGTTACTATCCCTCTGGTGGGTCTAGCTACAGGAGCCGTTTCACATACAGATGTGATAGTACACAATCACACACACATGTGCTTTACTTTTAAGAGGGCTCAGGGACTGGTGCTGTAAACGAGACCATGTTTTAACCACCAGTCTGGGACTCTTTACTCTACTGTGATAAACTAACACACAATGTGTTGCACATAGGGAATGAAAAAAGTATTATAGATACATGGCTAAAAGTTAATGTATGCAAATCATAAATTAGGTTTAGTAATATTATATATACATATATATTTAACAATATATATTTAAGTACTGATACAAGTGGATCAAAGAACAGAGATAGACACTGTGTGTCAGAGAGTGTTCACAAGAAACATCTGGTGGATGGTGGGTGGCGACAGCTTTATGTTCCTCTGCCCAGATGGTGTCACAGCATCACCTAGAAACTCTTATCCTAACTACCCCATGCTACAAAAACTCCTATGAAAAATATAGGCAGGCCTATATAGTAACTACCTAGGACTTCCATTTAGACAGAAAAACACCTAACACTGAGTCATAAGTGTACAGAGACAAACATGTACCTGTGCTTCCTTTTGACGGATAAATAGTAAAAAGAACAGTGATCTTTAAATTTTAATGGCATACCAGTGTACAGCACAGAGAATTACCACAGCTATTAAGGTACACTGCAACAGCTGTCTTGATGTGTGCATGTGACTGGGTGGATGGACATCTGTCTCTAAAGCCCCTGATTGTAGAGACTGTCACACTAACAGTGTACAATAGGCAGGATAGGTTTCTGAGGGTTAGTAATTTCTATAAGTGCATTTTCCAGATGGTCATGTTGTGTATTAGTGATTCTTCACAGCTCACAAACTAAATGAGTTAATGATATCATAGTATCATAATTTTCAGCCAAACTGAGACATCTGAAGGTCTAAAAGCTGATGCATATATATTCAACATTTGTATATCTAAGTAAGGGAAACTCTCTTTTGTACTGGACTAAGGGGAGGTTGGAGCTGTGTCTTTTGCATATCGTCAAATTTCTTTAAATACTCCAATAAAGTTTATAAGATATTTCAGAATAAGTAAACTACTCCATGTAGTCTGTTACAAATATTATGACAGTTTAGGTCACACATTACCTGTGTAAGTATATCTGTTGGCATTGCCGCTGTACACAACCTCCTCATGGGACGGACACAGGCCTTCTTCAAACGGCTGGGTGTCATGGTCCAAGGCACTGTTTTCGTCGGCTATTTTGTATGTGTAAAGACTTTTATCTGAATCTGTATGACTGACTGCGGTAAATGTTGGTAGTGTGCTGTTCATGACTGTTGTGTCAGAGACGATATGTGTAGACAGAATCCATGTGCAGGCAGCTGCAGATGGATCAAGGTCACAGGAGCCACAGTACGCAGTGGAGGCCACAGCAACGGGACAAATAGAGCCCTGCAAACACTGGTGCTGCACAGGAGAAGAAAGGAAGATAATTATGGAAGACAGAAATGGTCAAAGTGGAACACCGTGAGTTTGTAAGCAAGTTAAAAAAGCATATGGATTCTTGTTTATCAGCTCATACCTCTTCATGTGCACAATGCAGCAATTGAACAGCATGTTTGTATGCTTGTGTGCTATGAATGGCCCTTAATGAGATCATTAGAGTTAATGAGAGTTCCTACCCTTTGTCCCTGTATATGTGCATTTGGCCATGTGTATATGCTAGTGTGTGTCCATCTCATGCTGACTTAGGAACACACAAACACTGCATGACCCCAGTTGATAAATGGAAGATTGCCCAGCCTCCTACTCCTGATGTGACACTGTGTGTAAGCTTGAGATACACAGAAAGAAGAGGAGAACCAAAATCTGTCTACATAATAATGTCTTTTGGGTGTTCCTAGTCACAAAAAAGTTTATTCCAATCTCTATAGACTGCATGTAGCATTTCTGAACACAGAAAGACTACTTCCTGCTCATTTAAGTCTGCAAAGGATTATGTTATGTTGCTTTCTGACAATTAGTGAAAACAAATATAATGGGAGCAGCTTTTCTGTATTAGAAAGTAGGTGTGCATGAAGATCAGATGTGTAATGATGCCAAATACCTGCCAGTAAAACTTTCTAAGACATTCATATTAACACACATTAGTTAACTCACTTGTATCAATAGGCCTGCCGTGGGTCGGTCAGCACAGACATGCCGTTGAGGGTTATAGCCAATCCCATTGCAACATTCCTCTTCCTGAGGTATGACCTTTGATCCACAGCACTGTAAGGTCACTGTGGTATTACCAGCAGGGTGTATAGTAGGATATCCGTCATTGTCCACACAGCAAAGAGAAGTTGAGGAGTTTATGTATTCATGACCACAGCAGACAAAATCTAAAGAGAGAAATATACAAAAAAAAAGGATAATTTGTGTAACCCAGTTTACTTGCTTTATCTCAAATTCTTTAATCCAAAATCCTTAATATTCCATCTGTATTCACATTATTCTCTACTCTTTCCTTGCATCTCTTCTTCTACCTTGCCTCTGTTTATTCAACTCTCCGTATCACAGAAATATTTAGTTTATGCTGTTTTTACGTGCACCTGAAGAGGAAGTATGTTTTTCTAGAAGCTGCCAAATCTGACAGTGATAGGTGATATACGCCTGCCACCACTTCACCTTCAACAGCAAGGTGACATTTAAAATACATGTCATCATCCCATTTCCTTGTAAATGTTTTGGAGGTACATTTCAAATATAAGGAATATTTATTTCCTTCTGTAGAGCTGCAGATTTTGAATTCCACTGCTTAAGCCGCTTTGAAAGATTGACAAAAAACTTTATTGCGTGATGATTCTCAAAGCCTGAAGCTTATTTCTTGTTGGTGCAAAAAGCATTTCAGTTCACATCATTTTATTGATTTCAGAAATAAATAAAGCTTTAAACATGACATTTGATATGATATAATATGTACTGCACACTATTTCAACTAATTCATCCAAAACTGGGATCACTGTTCTAGTGGCTTTACATTAAAAAAAAACCTTCCTCAAAGTGAACACAGCTTATTTGAGGTCAGAAGCTGTCCTGTTGTGGCCTTTCAGTGGATTAGGGCTATAATATTATACTGCTATATCACTGAGTCAGCAAAGTAACCCCCAGCTGTGAGGATGCATTGAAAATACAAATGAGACTGGCAAGGCACTGCATGGTTTTAATATTATATTATATTTGTACCACTGGAAAATAAGGATATATGATATTATAATGAGTGAAAGCTCCTCATTTTGAATCATAGACTGGGACATTGTAAGACCCTGAATCCATTGTGATTATTTAGCTTAGAAAAATAATCAAATAAAATCATCTAAGTTTCATGAGGTCTTTATCAATATTATCCTAACAGTTGATGACATGCTGATCTGTGGCACGTTCTACCTCCAGCTGTGGGGCCCATTTTATCTGACAGCAGACATTAAACACTAAGTCATTGCTTTGTAACATGGCCTAGGCCTTTAATGGGCAGCAGCTAGTTGTGGAGTGATAAATAACTAATTGGTTAACGACCAAATCAGCATTCACTCTTCCCACATACAAACACTGTTTATTTAAGCCATTGCTTTTTGTTAAAGCTAAAATTGTTGAAGGTGTTGCAGCGAACTATATGCTCACTGCATCCATCACATGCGGCATGTGACAGCAAAATGCTTGTATGTGTGTGTGATTGTGTGACATAAAGGCAGTCTGACGGCTAGTAACTCACTTAGCAGCGGCAGCTGTTGCGGAGTGGGGGCTTGGTGGCCAATTCCCCCAGCGCCTTACTTCAGCTTCAATGACGCACAAATAAACAGCTCAACACTTTTCCAAAATAGCTTCGCTTCACTCATCCCTCGTGCTTTTACCATCCCAACCTTTACTCTTCCACCTCTGTCCAGACATTAGTCCCCCAATCATCCCCCCATTTAGACTAGACTTTCTCCAACACTGGCCCACACAGATCAATGCTCACCCTTATTTCACATCATTTTTCATTATAATCTCAATACTTTTCATATTCTAGCACAGAGGGCAACCAATTATAAAATAATTACAGGGTATCTCTGATTTCATATTTGTTACCTCTCCTGGTTTCTCGATTCATCCATCCACCTCAACACAATTCTCTAACTACTGTTGCTTCAGTGTGCTTATATCCATTGTTTATTTATGGCTCTTCAGCTAAACTTTCTGTACATTACCTATTCAGCAGAAACCCAACTCTTGTCTTTGTCAGCTTTATCTCTGCATGGACATGTCTGACATGCATTTTATGCGTGCTAACTCTTCCTCTTTATAAGCTGTGCATGTGTGTACATGTATGTGTTGGAAGCATTTTATCGCACAGCTCTTGTTTTCTGTTTTGAATTGCAGAACGCTTCCAGCCTAATCTTCAGATTTATGTTGGATTTGCATACATTCGTTAATAGCATCGGGAGCTTTGCGTCAACACAAGGTGCTTAGACAACGTGAATTATTATTAGGGTTTCAGTCATTCCACTTAATGATAAGTCAATATTTAGCCCTGCCAATGAACTACTGATAAAAATGTGTATTGTGGATTAGGGTTATCCGAACTCTCCAGGAGACCAAAACCCTTCCACAACTTTAAACAAACCATCACTTTTTAAATACTACTGTTCAACATAGTGGTTGGCGCATTATGTCAAATAATCAATGTCAATGATTTGTGTCCATGCTTACCATCACAGAAAAGACTTCTGAACCAGCGTGGCAGCTGTAACATGGATGGGTTTGTATGTGCACTAACAGTTGCACAGTAAAAAACACGTTTGCTGCCGAAAATATGGCTTTGAATATTTGGAAAATGTAATTACAGAAATGATATAATATGTCTGCAGTTTCTTAGAGACAGCCATGATGAATATGAATAAGAATTTTGTCTTATTTTTGTTTTCAAAGCAGTAAACCACATGTTGGTTAGAACATAGAAACTGCCTTACAGAAATGTTAAATATGTGATCATCTGCATTAACAGAGCGCTTCTGCCCTTTTCCACAAAAACAAAGCTCACTGTAGGTGTGTGTTTGTGTATGTGTGTGTACTTGCTCCAAAGGGGCCAGACTATATGCCATGTCGAGAGATGAAATCACTATGGATTGACTTTCTCACACAGAGTGCAGTGTTTCCCTGTAGACACACATGTGGATGTTCAAGCAGCCAGCATGCATAATCAAAGACACTTACACACACCTTCCCTTCTCCCAACTGACCACTTGTCCTCTTGTCTTTCTAACGCTTTTTTTTTTTTTTTTTTTATCTCAAAAGCATTACCAGCTGGGCCTGTGTATGACAGTGTGAGTATATGTGTGTATGTCATTGCATTTATGTGACCTGACTGTGTGCCTGCGTGTGCATGTGTGTTTTAGTAAATACTTTGGTGGCAGTTATATTTTCACCGCTCTACAGGGATTCACTGAGGAGTAAGACACAGCAAACAGCTGTTCCTTTGTGTGCTTAAAGTATCATCAAGAGAGAGACAGAAAAAGACTGGGAGAAGAAGTACATGAAAGAGAAAGTGACACTAAAAGTTTGTTTTGCATGTGCCACCCGGCATCATGACTATGTAACTCTATAGGTCCTTTGTAGTATTGCATCAGGCTAGTATAAGCTTAGTGTATGGACATACAGTATGTAAAAAACTGATGATGTATATATAGTTTTATTTTTAGAAAGTGGCTGTTCATCTTATTGAACTCAGCTTTTATGTTTAACATAAAATGTCATAAACTGTCAAGCCTGATGAGGGTATAAATAAAAGTTTTGACTTACAACACTATATTGGCCTACAAAGCATGGGTTAGACACTTAAAATAGTTGGTCAAAGTGAATCTGCTTCCTTCCTCCAATATTTGTTTAAAAGGAATTCAGAGTAACTATAAGTAACTTGTGCATGTTTACCGTACAAGAGTAAACTGTATTAAAGCCCAATATTTGGTAATATTTATTTAACAATATTTATTTATAAAGTCAAACCCCAGTCCTTTCTCAGTGTAGCCATAAGTGTGTGTGTGCAGACACACAGAGGAGAATGTTTTTCAGCTGTGCTCTTGACAGCCGCTGGTTTTATTCTTGCCAGTCATTAAAGTAAACCTAATAGAAAAGCCATCATCATAAATACATTAACAGAGAGAGAAATGTCTTCCTGTGTTCACCAAGTACTCTATCTTCTAAAGGAGCCAGACGCTGCTGTTTGGAATGGACTATTGGCCATTTGCTACCCATCATTGATGAGGGGCTTTTGGCAATGAAATAGGTGTATGCACACACACATATTCACAAATCAACAATCAAACACAGCAAAAATCAACAGTCTCTTTCAGCAGGAACAGACAAAAAAACCCCCAAAAAACATACAAGGAAGTTATTCTAAACTGAAAAAAAAACCCCATAAAAACACACATAATAAAAAAAAACAAGCAAAAAAGTATGTGTGCAGGTTAAAGAAATAATCCAAGCAGATTTGCACACACAAATGCATCCGCTCTCACAACTCAGCCAGGCTCAGAGCGAGCTAGCTTAACTACTGGGATAATTTCCCTACAGCAAATGGTCACTGTGCCCTTGAAAAACATATTTGATTATTACTTTTTCTCCCCCTCCTCTTTTTTCTTTTAGCATCATCACAGCCATTTTCATCACGCGCTCTGATGATGGCATGGCAAGGCGCGTTAAGATAACACCCCAGCACCGCCAGGCTTTTAACACTTAAATGGTGAAAAAGGATATTCAGATTTGTCCTTGAACGTTTGGATAGGGCCCACTGTGTTAGGGCAGAGCAGGGGAGTAAGGGAAGGAGTTAAAAATGCACAGCATTTTAAGACTCACAGATTGAAGCATTAAATAAATGCTCACTATGAAGAAAAAGTGTGAAGGGGAAATGCTTAGTTCACTGAACACAGAGAAGCAAGTGACTTAGAGCAATGGGAGGCCAAAGGCATCACACACATTCCTTTAAACATGTTCTAATCTCACCTAAGTCTAAGCTAAACATCTTAAACACAAACTCAGAGGGAAAAGAAAGAGGAGAAAATGAAGAGCTTAAAAGTTCAATCATTGTGCAACACAGGAGGAAAAGCTGCAAGAAAACTTAGGTACTCACAGTCAAAAATAAACATTGTTTAATCTACTTGAAAGTGAAATGAAAGCTGTTTAAACAAACTGGCAGATTTGTAGGGGAAGGGTTTAGCATGGAGACTGTATAACAACTAGAGTCCCAAGGAGAGGATTATAGTCTGTCTCAATTATTACACAAAAAATTTAAAGTGTCTGAGTGAGTCAGTGAGGCGTGCTGTTGAATATGACATATTAATGTTAATTGACAGTAACCTATAAACCAAATCAACATGTACTATGGCCACATAACGAAAGCAGCACGCCGGCAGCACAGCAGCAGCTGCTGGACTTGCTCATCAATGTCACATCAGATCTGTTAAGCCAATATATTGCTGTGCTCACAATAAATACACCAATAAAGGAATTACACAATCAGAAAGAAGAAAGTAGAGGCGCAATTTTTCAGTTAGATGCAAGTTTGTACAATTACATTATATACAAATACTCTTAAACAATGACAATAACTAAATGTTTACCAAGAATATAGTCTATGAATGTGAAATTCAGTATGTGTCTGTCTTGAACAAATCTTTCTATGTCAGGTCTCAAATATGAAGCATTTTCATGTCAACTGCTGGAGTTGTGCAGCTTTTTTATATGTTCAAAATAAAATAAAATAAAACAAAAAAATGAAAATACTTCTCCAATATTTTATTTTGAAATGTGGGTTATGATTGGGATATTACACTGTAAAAGCAGTTATTTAGAAACAGTTTGGATCTGACTCTGTTTGTGTAAAGGTACAGAGCACACTATTCATAGATCTGCTGAAGTGAAACCAGAAGATTTACAAAAACACAGCTGACTGCCTTATATGTGTGTTTCCTCATAGTGATTGTTTCTGACAGATTTGTTGAGATTATAATCTATTTCACCAGATTCTTCTCAAACTAACCTAATAGTCCAGTCCAGCTCAAATGAGTGTATGTTGCATGTTAGATACACTGCTGTATGTGTATTGCATGCAACTTTATATTGCTTTTGTTCTGTGCATTATTTCGATGCCGTGTGTGCTTATGAGTGAATGTGTGTGTGTACTTGTGTGTGAGTGCACATGTGCGCTCAAGCCGGTACCTGTATCTGTTGCCAGACGGCTGTCTCCTGGCATTGCTGTTCCCCTGCCGTGTGTGTGTATGGTTGTTGACAGTGTGGACGGTAATGTGTGATAGATCGCACTTCAGGGACCCCATAATCACATCAGCCTAACCTAGTCTATCAGCTGGGCACAATGGGATACCCTTCACTCCTCCTTTAATCTGCTCCATCTAGTTCTTCACAGCTCCTCTGTCCACCCCCTGCTTTCACTCACTTCCTCTGTTGTTTCCAGTTTTCTTTATCTACTGCAATGTGTTGCAATCATTATTATTAAATGATGGCTTCTATTTTATTTTATTATTTTTTTTAGGATATTTAGTTACTTTCCATTTTTTTTTCAGATTCTTAATGTCAAAACTTTGTCCCTTACCACATCGTTAAAAAAACAAAACTATGAAGATGTGAGAGAACGCAGTGAGAGTGACTGGTGCCAAGGTTAAGTATTCTATCCCATAATAGGTGTTGCTGTTTGCACGTGTGTCTGAGTGTGAGTGTCTTGAAACAGACGTGTGGGGTCGAGGTTGCATAGCTGGCCCCAGGGCTCCCCGACAGTGCAGTGCACCCGGCAAATGGCCCTTAGCCTCGCTAGTGCTGCTAGCCCTGCGATCCATCATACCATATGTTCTCAATGGGGAAGCTAACGCTAATGACTGATGAGTGGATGGAAAGGGGGCAAATAAAAGGAGGGGGAAGATGAGAACTAGAATGAGAGAAAGAAAGGATGGTCGGAGAAGAGAAGGAGGAACAGAGGCCAAGATCCACAATAGTGACTTTGAGGATGGAAGCTGAAAGCGTCTAAAAGACAATGAAAGTTAGAAGAGGGTAAAGTAATAAAATGTGTATATAAATTACTCTTTTAGAGCACCAAAAGTGGAAAATGTGGTGGTGAGATTATATCAAATCAATAATTAGCAGTAAGTGAAGAACTCTTGGTGAGTGTTGTCATTTACACAATCCAAGGTGAAGAGTATGTAAACAAAAAAAGAAACATGACAAACATTACAAAAGTGTTTTTAAATATTTTTTAAGCTAAATACTCACAATGTACATGGTACTTTTGTGGATGTGATCATGTTATGAGAGTTTATGTGTCTGTGGATTTGAAGAAGGTAATGGAGTGCTATAGGCTAGCGCATATGGGGCCATTGTTTATGTGTGATGAATAGAGTCCACGTGTCTGTCTCTGGCACTCAACACTAAACGAACCCTACCGAGGGCACCCTGTTGACTCAGTGCGTGCCTGTGTGGTGAATGTATTATGTCTATAAGGAGAGCGAAGGAGTGTGTATTTGTCCTGCTGTGTGCTTGGCAGTGCCCTCAACGGTGCTATCCTGACTGTGTTTTATCATCATCTGCCATGACAAAGATGTCTAATGACACACACACACATTCACATCAACAGACACACACACAGTCCCATCTGTGCCATGGTATCCGGGTGCTTTGGGACACTGCGGGAGAGAAGGAAAGGGAAACGACCCCACGCTCCTGCCCCATGTGTCTACCACAACTCCTTTGATTCACTCTTGTTTACTTTTTGATAGTAACAGAGAACCCTCCAATTGGAGTTTGTATTTAAATTAAAGTATATGCCTTCAATTTTTGAGTTTAGGGCATTGTTTCTTTCACTCACTTGGGATGGGTGTATGCACCTCTCCTTCGTCATGATTGCCGCAGCAGACTAGTGCATAATCTACGATCTTGCCTCCGCAGCACTGGACCCCATAGCCATCATGGAGGCTCCCGTTACAACAGAGCTGGCCACCTTTAACAGAGTAAGGAACTCCCCCACAGCAGCTGTCACCAAGGCCCACCGAGACCCGGCCCTGCAAGTGATCAGGGCAGCAGTATTCACCTACAAAGACAAAGACACACAACAGTATGTGTAAAAGGAACTGAATGCCAAAAGGACTGACACTGTAAATGGATAGATACACTATTTGATACTTACGGTTCTTTACCAGAATGTAGTACCCTCCACAGCACTGATGGTCCGGGAGAGCTGGGAGCAGTTTGCCTTTGCAGCACACTGGATTTGAGGAATTGCTCCAGCTTTGGTAAGTGCCTTCACAGCAATGGTACTGTGGCTTCTTTGGGTATAATAGTCCGTTGCAACAAACCTTAAAACCGCCAACAAATGACTACTGATGATGGACTGCCAGCCAATTAGAGGCCATTTAAGTATAATAGGGCCAGAGACCATACTCTAAACATTTATATGAGCTTATGTTTGTGTGTGTATAGTAAGCAGTTTCATGGTGCCAACTTGGCAAGGATTCAGTGACACAAGGATGGAAAGGAATGCAGATGTCAAGTTAATCATTTTAAATTAATTAACAACTGTGCGTCACACATACATAGTAGGCATTGGAAATGTGTGGACTACACTATTGTTTTGTCTTTGTCTCTGGAGTGCGGTGAGGACAAAAATCTTGAAGTGTTACTGATCAGCTGCCAAAACACTGCTTTAGCAGTTCTACCTAGTTCTAGCTCACAATCCAGCTAAGCTGGCTTGACTTCATGAAGCAGCAGCTCTACTCTGAACTCGGAAGTGACTCCTCATCTGATCTTTAATTTTTTTGGCCACGACCCACAACTTAAATCAATACAGTTGACAATATTCTAGACTAAATAAAATTTTGATCTAAAAACATAGAACTGTGGAGTGAGTAGTTCATAATCACCTCAGTGTCAGGGTGGAAGCAGGACGAGCCACACACAGCATGAGTTGCTGGACACTGTATGTAGGAACATGTGAACCTTATGCCCACTGCCTTTCCTGACTCCTCCTTCACAAGTGATGTGGCCCCTGCTGAACCACTGCCACATGACCTGATGGTCCGTCTTAAGACCTCATAACCCAACATGATTCCACTGGGCCTGCCGGGATGGGACCAGTCCAACCTCACTGTCCTGCGAGAGGATGATAGAGGGGGCAAAAGAAAAAAATATAGAGAGGAGGAGAGAAATGAGAGGGAGTGGTCTGATCAAACTATTCTCCTGTCACACTTGCACAACACAGACAAGATTTGTGCGTGTTTATACATTTACACTATTGATTTTCTTCAATTTTTTTCTGATATTTTTGGTGCAACTCAAAGATTTGCAATTTTTAAAGCCTGCTAAACTAAAACAGAAAGCATGGGGAACAGGTCGGTTTGGATCATGTTTGTTAGTTTTGTTTGGGTCAGTGCATTCATGTCAAGCTGTCTTGAATGATAAATACATAACACTTTCACTTCTGAAAAAGAAATGGTCCAGGTTATCTTTAAAATAGCTCTGTAAATGTATTAGTATTACCTGGAACTAATTGCAAGTGCATGAGGTGTGGCGAGGTCAGCAGGTAGGTCCTCCACAGTAGTGGTCTGAGTAATATTACTCTTCACACATGCATAAACAGTACACACCTCCACCTAAAGCCAAAAACATAGAATATCATAAAGCACACACCTCCAATTCCATAGATATCCGTATTTGTTTGTGTGCTTACCTGTACACTGTAGACAGTAAAAGACAGTAGGTCTGCCACCAGGTAGGACCCTGAGCTGTTGTCTACACTGGCCCGGAGCTGGTCGTCCACATAGATGTTGTAAGCTGTGACTGCTCCATTAGGCCTGAGTGGAGGCGACCAGAGCACACGTACTGTACTACTGTTAACTGGAACCACTTCTGGAGCTGACATTCCTTCTGGCTCTGAGGTGGGGCGGAGGTGTTCACATAATCAAATTAGTAGATATTAGGTTAACACGGTCATTTCAGAGCAATCTTGAAAAAAACATACAAACAAACACTCAAAACCCTATTCAGGCTTTGTGATGAATGCTTAAGACACTTTTAAAATGATAAATGAGGGTGAAAAAGCTTAGTTATATATTATCAACATGTTTTTACTCTGAAGTGTAGTGCAGACATTTAAGCATATGTGTTTTTTGTGTGCAGTGTTGCTGTGATAATTCTCTCTAGCACCAAGTGATGTTAAACTGGAACATATTTAATGCATTTGGAGCAGATGAACTGGATTAACTTCTCTTATGTGTGCATTTTCATTAGGGATAATAGATTTACAATACATAATAGCTTCTGCTTAATGATGATTTCTGTAAGGCATTCTCTAGTGTTCAGTAAAATAAATCAAACCCTCTTGGCCAGATAAAAACCCCATAAAAATGCTTTGATTTTATCTGTGTACAGCCTATCTTTTAAGAAAAAGTGAGCATCATAGCGGGATTGAAAAATGTTCTTTGATAGTACACAAATAGTTTGACAGACACTGCAATGATCAGGTAAATAAAGATATCCAACAGAACCACGGAGATGATACTGACATAGACACTTAAACTGAAAAGTGACAGAGAAATGTAATGTTACAAAATGTATGAGAACGATAATCATACTCTTTCTATTATTCTAAGTGAAAGTGCACTGAGCTAAGAGAAGTTAACCCAATTCATTTGCTGCCAATGCACTTACCTAAACCCAACCTATTGCTCCACATTTCATTTACTGCAGGATGTCATTATCAACGCAATACTGCACATTGAGTCTCTTTCTTTTACACACACACACACAATGCTAACACACACACACTTTGCCAATTAGGCCTGATGTTAGCATTGCCCTATAGATTGCAGGCCATGTTAGGGGTTGAGCTGCATTAGTTTAAATATATTTGGCCTTGCTGTGTGTGTGTATGTGTGTGCGTATGCCTGTGTGTGCGCAGTGTTATGGCTGTAAAATAATGAAATTACCTCCAGAGCCCTCTCAGTTAAACGAGCCGTGCTTTGCCTTTAGCACCTAATGATTTTCTAATGTTTTTAATGCACTTTTTTATTATACTGCTCAGATTAGAGAGAAAGTGAGTAGAGGCCTCTGACATATGATTATACCTCGACTGAGTGAAACCGTAGGATGGTCAGAGAAAGAAGATAGGAATAAGGGCTCGAAATACACAGCAGGTTGGCAAACTCTGTCAAGAGTCGGGTAGAAGACATGATGAGAGCTGAATGTTCGAAGAAGCTGACGAGTGAAATAGACTTTCATCTAAGGAAGGTTTGTCTATATACACCAGTCACCAGATGAGACTTTTGCAGATGTAATGAGGTCAATTAGTGCATAGCAGAAGATTACATGCTTTCTAATGTGTAGTAAGTGTATTGTAAAATACCACAAAGCTTTCTTTACACATGAGAATACTATGTTAGACATCTTTCTTTCTTGACAGAGTACAGCTTGTGAGTGCATGACGCTGTGCCTACACTGTGTGTTTGTCTTTGTGTGGTGCCAACAAGCATTTTACAGCACCTTAAATCTGCCTCACACGCACACTTTGTATTGATTTCATGCCTTACTACATGATGTGTTTAACATCTCCAGGGCAACGTGGAGTCACAGAGAAACACAATGAGACAATTTGTTTTACCATTTGTTTTACCAATAATGTACTGTACTGTGTTTGTGACATATATATTTGTGTACAATACAATCAATAAAAACTATTTTACACTGTACATACAAATAGAGTGGTGATTGATGGCCTAATGAGACACATTAATAGATGACCCAATTTGCACATACCTCCATCCTCAGTGGTGGTGTTAACGATTGCCTTAGTTGTATTATGTGCTCCATTGGACACATGTAATGATACTGAATACATGGTGCTGGGCCAGAGGTCACTTATCACTGCGGAGGTGATGTTGGGGGAAAAAGTGAACATTTCACTTGAGTGTACAGAGTCTACTTTGAGAAAATAGAACTCAGCTTCTCCTTGGAGATCCTGCAAAGCTAGAAAAAAACAAAATTTTTGTAGTGGGCTACTTTGTAAACTACTACTTTGTAAAATACTATTCTAAGACTATAGTACAGTAAAGGAAAGTCAGTCTCTATGCAGACTTACATGGTTTTGTCCAGTTGACCTGAACAGCGGTGTGATTGATGGTGAAAGCTGACAGAGACGGAGGATGGTGGGGAACTCCTGCCATTGTACTTGCAGTAACAATATCTGCCGAGGAGTAGCCCACATCATTGTAGACCAATAACTGGTATTGGTAACGGGTGAATCTGTTTGGAGACAACATGGAAATAAAAGGATCATTATATTGTTTCTGTATTGTTTGATTCCTTTTTGAAAAGCATTGTGGACGTAGCTTCATGGTGATGCATCAAAGTATGGTCTCTTTATTATCACTCTTTAAAGATGTGCAAACAACACAGCAAACAGAAACAGGCATTAGCTCAAAGCACAAAATCTCTGCCACAAAATTATTTAAACATGACACAAATATGATTATAGGAGATTATGATTTCAGTCATTTTTTCTGTTTGTTTGTTCAGTCTTACAACAATGTAACAAATCCAGAATAGTAACAAAAAATACATCATGGTCAAAAGTTTCTGCATTTTAGAGCTTGAATTAAGCACAGTAAAAACACAAACTTGAAACAAGGAGTACACCCAAAGCTGTTTAGCAAGCATAGAGGGGGAAAAAATCTGCTTCCACCAAGTGCCAAACTGAGATTAGGGGCTGCTGTGTGAAAAACAATTTAATTCTTTGGGATATTTGCTTAATGTATCTTTGAGCGGTATTAAAAGATCGGCATCAGCAGAAGCTCGCCGATCGGCTCTGCACACATGGTTTGCTGCAGTGCCGTAGTTTGCTCTAGAGCTCATTTCAGTAATCTCACCTGCTTAGGCCTTTATCTTGGTAGAACAATTTGGTGCCAGAGTAAACATGAAGCCAGCGATGGAGATCTTCAGCAGGGGAAGGGGATGTGGCCGCCAGTATGGGGACTGTGGCTAAGGCTAGGGGCTGGTGGGTTTTACGTCTGAGCAACTTGTACCTGAGGGGAAATTTGAATAAAAGAAAACAGGCAAATGCATAGTTAAACGTTTAGGAATGCATTAACAAACTTGTACACAGATGGCTCTATCCAGTTACACAGTCAAATGAAATGCGTGCATATGCCTACATGCACACGCTTACACACAATTTTCGACTGAACTCTTTTCCTTATCTCTAATTTCCCCTCTTCTTCTGTTTTTCATCATCTCTCTTCTTTTGCATTTGCTGTATCTCATCCCTCCCCATGCCCCTCCCTCCGTTGTTTTTTTTTTCCGCAGAGTTTGTGTTTTCCTCTCCCCACAGTGATGCTAATTTCTGCTGTAATCAGAAGAGAAGGGCTTAATGCCGCCTTTTAACCAACCCACTTAGACAAACACACAGAGCTGAACGGAGCAGAACAGAGACAGGCTCATGCATTTTAATCATCTGCCAGGAAAATAGACCTTTATTTTAGGCCTAATCAGTAAGAGAGTAGAACAGGACAGAACAAAATGGTCCACAATGTGCATTAGGACTGAGAAAACACAGATTAAAAAATACACAACACTTTGCTCATTACCAAGGCGCTCGTGTTAGCAGCTTGTTCAAGTGTTTCTATCTACTTGTTAAGTTATTCTTTTCAGCACCAGAATGGCTCCTAAAAAGATGTACAGGCTTCCTGATTTCTAAATTCAATGTAATGACATGAGTGTTAGGAACAAGAGTTATTCTTTTTCATTTTATTGGATACTGTATGATATTTTCACTAAATAATTAACATTACATCAACTTTTCAACACTTACCTGTGAACAGTTTACCTGTGAACTAACATTTACACCTAACTAGACTCCTTCTAATGTACTGCACAAAATGCTTCAAAAATAAAGTTTGGCTAAAATAAAAACTTAAAAAAAAAGGTGATCTTGTTACCAGATTTTGGGTCCATTGGGCCTGCTTGGTGGTTGCCAGGAAATAGCCAAAAAGGATTCACTGACAGGCACTACAGTCAGTGGAGCGAGGCCTTGAGGTACAGTGGGTAATGTGGTAGCCAGAGTTGGAAGGCTCTCTGTGCATCCTCCAACAATCCCACCTCCACTGGCACAAGCCAACACGGTCACAGAGTAGTTTGTGAATGGGATGAGGCCTGTTACTGTGATGTTGAATTCAGAAGCATTGCCACTGTCATGAAAGACACGGAGTTCTCGGAGGCGGATCTCATAACCATGAATTTCTCCATTGGGAATCAGAGGGGGGGCCCATATGACCTGAAGCACACAAGTAGTTAAGGTTACATTATATTTAAGTCATAGGGTTCATGATGGCATTTTTACAGACAAACAGACAGAACCTTTAAAAGGATTCACTAAACTAAGCTGTCACTAGAGGCTCAATAAAATCACAACCTGATTAGTCATGATTTTGTCACAATGCTGTCCGCGTTGCTTTTCTTTTCAATACATTGGTCCTTCTGAGAAGTTTTCACGTCACATGATGTTAGCATTACATCATGTCATGTAATTCCTATTTTTGGTGCTTTTGGTTGGGGATTTCACAATTCAGTTGCACCATACCAGAGTTTAACGGGTCAAGTCTCACCTTGCTCCACATACTTGGTGTGCAGTAACCATGTGTGTATCTCTTTAACATTTACTCAAACAAATAAACATCTGCATCACATAAGTCAGAATTTAGATACTGGTACTGGCATTATTTAGTTTGGTAATTATATGCTTATGGTCAGTCACTGCTGAATGTGATAGCTTTTTCCATTTCTCGTGTGAAGAGAGAATCCTTTCATTGCATTTAAACACACACAAACATCCATTTACACTGACACACACAAACACTATGTTATAATGAAATAGCTGCATGCAAAAACCAAAGCTTGGTGTCAATGAGGATTGCATTTGACTTCGAAATGGTTCAGTCTTTTCACTTGTTTCAGCATTTCAGAGTTGCACCCGCACAAGCCATAGTGTAAACACATAAGTTGAAATGAAAAAGGTATGTGATGCCAGAGTAATACTTTAAAAACTACACACTCACCCTGATGTAACACACTAATACATACAAACTGTCATGTACAATAACTGATCAGTTCAGGGCTTGTTGAGAATTATGAGTGTAGGTGATTAAGTGGTCAGTGTTGATGAGAGCATTATGAATGAATGTCAAGAATAATTATTTTCCATATAACCTTGATATTCATTTAACAAGTGACACTATGAGGTGATGTAGGACGCGCGCACACACACATACGCACCCACACACATGCACACCCTGAATCGCACACACAAAATTACATATGGGCAGGGTCATGTTGAGTTAGGTAGCTCATTTCCCAAAGTGTGTTGGGTGTGCTTTGTGGTGGAAGTCATTTACAGATTGAATAGCTTGATGTAATCTGGAGATGGTGAAGACAGCAGAGACCCTGGCATGACACTGAGCACCGAGGCTAAGGCCGTACAGTATCCTCATGAATGTGTGTGTAAGTTAGTGTGAATGGGTTACTGAGACAATTGATAAAGTTATGAGTCAGGGTACGCCAGTGTGTTTTTACATTCAGTAAAATAATATGGCTCATAAATCTTTTTGATCAACTGCAGATGTTTCTTTACAACTATGGGAAATTGTCACTAGGTTTAGGATGTTATTGTTTGTGCATGTAATTGATTAAAACACATTCAATAGACTAAATAATCACTGAATTATAATGAGATAAAATAAACAAAATAATTGTTTTAGTTTAGTTTTTACACACTTGACTTGTTACAACTTTTAAGGTAATGTTATGTGTAAAAAGGAGGATAAGATGCTTAAACAATCTGAAAGCCTGTCCAAATTTTCTCTGTTGTCAAGGTCAGTTGGTAACCAGGAACAGCCTGCCTGTCTGTCCAATTAGCAACAACCAGGAAGGGACACTTTGCCTCTTGGACCTGTGACCCCTAAAGCTGTGCCGCTGCAGAGATGACAGGGGCGGTTCTGAAATGATGACAGGCATTAGCATTTTTCTGCAGTTAGCATTAGTGCAGCGCTGTGAGAGCATGTGAATGTGTGTGTGTGTACGCATACGATATTGTTTCTAAGGCTTTCATTGATGGGCCTTCATGTAGGATTAGCTTAATTCTGGCCCCTCCTTCAAAATGGCCGACAGGAAGGAAACTGCCTCAGACAGGGTCACAGCCCCTCCCATTTCCTGAAGGGGACCTTGAGTTGAATGTTTTTCTTTCTCATTAAATCACAAAAAAGAAAGACAGTGGAATGTGTATGACATTGCTTTGTCTTTCTGTGCTTTCAAACTGTGTGTGTGGCTGGAGAGTTTCTCAGTGAAGTTGCATATTATCAATTGCATCAAAATACTATAATATTTTGCAAAAGTTGGCTTTATTTGAGATACTCAAAGGGGTGTTCCTAAAGTATCATTACCTGAAGTGACTCAGGCCCCATGACCTCCACTCTTGGTGGACCTAGACCAGCAGGCCGAGATGGTCTAGTAGTGATATTGACCCAGGGCCCTACAAGGAAAAATTGACTTTATTGTCAAGGCTCAAATTTATAGATGTAGATTTGACAGATGGCTGTAATAATTTCGAATTAAAGAACAAAGAATAACAAAAATAGCTGGACCTGTGGCGCTACCAGCCTGGTTTTGAAGAACAAGGCGATATTGATAGCTCGTCCATGGACTGAGAGCTGATGAAGAGTCCTGAAAAGAAAGAGGGGGAGGGTTTGGTGGAAGATGTCCCACAGTGGAAACTTCTTTGGTCCCAGTAACTCTCCGTTCTATCACCCATCTATGGCCAGAGTAAGATTAAATTGTTAAACACAGTTATTTAAATACAGTATAATATTAATTGTCATTTATTACCGTTCCTCAGGGCCGTTGCTCCTCTCTGGTGCTCCCCACGACAAGAGAACAGAGGTGGGGGTATCAGAGTAAAGATGAGGTGCAGGAATACCCTCAGGGACAGCTGGAAGGGTGCGAAAACTTGAAGACATCCCAGATACTGTGCAGTCCACACTGGTGCATGCTTCAACCTACAACACAGCCATATTATCACAGTGTGCATTTGTTGTTACACAGTGTCCAATGTTTTGTGGAATAAATCGATTACCTGTAGGCTGTAGGTGGTATACGGTTGGAGGCCGACAAAGGTGTGGCTATTGGTGTTCCCTGGAACAGTGGCCGAGGTGATGAAGGGTAATAAAGTGGCATTTAGAGAGTTGCTTGAGGTAGGGTATGGAAAGGAGCTGGAACCTGGTTTATGATGGACTAAAATAGGGCCCTGGCTCGTGTTGACCTCAGTCACATTTTCTATTGAACGACTTAAACTAGGACCTGAAGAGGTGGTGAACAGCTTGTGAGTAGTGCCTGATATGTTACTGTTGTTCAAGTCTGGTGTTGTAAGTTGGTGTGGTTTTAAAGAACTGCTTGGTGTGATAGAATTCAAGTCTGAAATGAGTGTAGTGTCTGTAACAGTGGCCAAATTGCTGTAAAGGTAAAGGGTATAATTTACAATAATGCCGTTCGATTGTAAGGGAGGGGCCCATGTAACTACTGCGCTCCGAGGATAGAGACTTTGAACAACAGGGCGGTCTACTGGCCCTGGCCCTAGAAAGAAAAAAAACAAAAAAACAGATTACAAAAGGTATAGTCAATGTATGGATTCATTTCTGTTGAATCCAGACATGAAAAAACTGTAGCACATACAAAGAATATTGCTCGCTGGCACACACATGGGGGAAAAGCCACACATGACGAGACTCTGTATGGTAGCTCATTTAAAGGTAATGCCCCCTCTGCCCTCCTTCCCCAGCATTTACATCCAGCTGAACTGCTCTATAATGGACACACACAGATGCATGTCCATACACATAGACACTCACTTTCGCCTCACTCCTGCACACAGGCCCACTCACACCCACAGTGATGCAGTATAGCGGTAATGGTTCTGTGTGAAGGGCAAGCAGATCAAGGTGACTGAGCGGACTGAGGGAGCGTGCTGCGTCGCTAAGTGCTACCGCTAACCGCTAACGGCTTTCCCAGATGGCAGAGTGTATGTGTGTGTGTGCATAAAGAGACAGTATGAGCGAAAGACTAAAAGAAGATGAGCAGCTGAGTGTACATGAGACAAGTGTGCAAGCATGTAAATGTAACTAAGATACACATATGGAGCGCATTATGTGTTATTAAGTTGCAGATAATCCCTAAGGAGTTGCTCTTACAGTAAATAAACAAACATACTAAAGTTTTCCCCTTGTTTTACTAAACTACAAACTGAAAAGTGGTTATAGTACACATTTTTATCAATACATTTTATGGATCTGATTGTTACGTTAACATGCTTTTTGCAGCATGGCAATAAACAGACATGCCTTCCCACTCATATACCCTGTCACTTTATCTCTGATACAATTAAACAAGCATATAAAATGGTGATGCTAAGCTTGGTTGATTTTACAGATCACAAGTGCCAACAACTCACTTTGTCTCTATCTTTCTCTCACTCATCTTCACTGACTGTGGGATCCCCTCTTTTCTCATCCTCTTTATGCCTCAGATTTTTTCCTCTTTACTTCCTCTCTCCTGTCTCCCTGCTAAATAAACAATGCACAGAGTTGACCTTTTAGGTTAACAGGTTTTTATGCCAGCTCTACTCAGCACTCACACTGATTCAATTACCACCAAAGGTCCACTGAACCCCACGAATAATCAAGAAGCCCGTCTGCCTGTCTGTATATGTGCGACCCCTGGTCTGCATATCTAGATGCAAGCTTTTTTTGTCTTCGCATACACTGATGTATCTCACTGTGTTTGTCAGCATCCTTTCATTTACTTTTGTGACCATTTCAGTCTAATCAAAATGTATGTGAACACCTACCGAGGAACACTGGCAAACACACTTAGCAAAAGGTTTTGCGTGAAAATGTATATACATTGTGGTTGCCTTGGCTGGCCCCATCCACCAGTCAAAACACCCTTGTTGTTACCCCTTATTCTCCCCTCATTCCTTTTGTCCTCCCTCCCCCATACCTCCGCTCACTCTAAGTGTTGAGTGTTATTTAAGCTTTACTGGCGCGTGTAAAATTCTGCAATTTGAAGGGCTGTTAAGTTTTTCAATTGAAATTTTCATTTAAGATGCAGGTGATGCTTTTTCCTTTTTTCAGTTTTTACTGAAGCTTTACTGCTTAGCAGTGAGAGAACATGTAGCAAGCCCTCATGCCTTTTCTTTTCAATGCATTGATTAACACATGTTTATTTTCTGATCTTTACTTTCTCTTGTTTCAGTATCATCCCTGTTTTCTTGGTCTTGCTGCATCTCTGTCTGCCTTACTGTCTTTTTCAGCGCCTGTCCATTCATTTCCCCCAACTCCCTGTACACCACACGCCCTTGTTCCTCCTCTTTCCAGTAAAACACTGTAGCAGGGGTCTAAAACAGGAGTGTGGGCCGCCAAGCCTTAAATCACATTTATAAGGATTTGGTTAGCATAGTAATAACACAATCAAGTGACAAGGGCCCGGAGGGTGGCGGAGGAAGAAGCATGCATGTGTGTATACATGTTATCTAGCATCTCATGCATAGGTGTGGATGTGCACGCATGTAGGGCCCCAACACATATATTTTAGTGTGTACATCAGTGTGTATCCATGTGGAGAAAAGAGGAAGAGTATTACTTTCAGCCCTCAGCCTCTGTGTGCATGTGGGTGACTAGGCCTTTGAAGGTGAGTTAAGGCTTCTGTGAGTAATAATGAGGACAAATGCTGGGCTTTACTGTCATCAAGATGCTCATGACACGGTTTTAAAACGTGACAAGCAATATGGTGAGAATTAACATTGCATTTCAGCCAGTATTTTTCCAGTAGATTGTCATTGCTGCATTTGAGGACACAAAGACAAGAAAAGGGAGAAGAGGATGATCTATGACTAAGGTCATGAGCATCATCTGCATCCATAACATTATTAATATATGAGACACACATTAACCTTTAAGTAACTATGATCATTATACCTTTGACATCCTTTTTTATTTTTATTTATTTATAGTTTCCATACAAATCAAGCTATTGCAAATACTTCAAGCTATTAATCTATTTCTAACACTTGGGGATGCATTGATTATTTATACAAAATAAAAATACTTTGCATGTAACTTTTTAGGTAATGAGCAGTAATATTACTAGGAGTTTAAATAAAAGAGTAATCTATTGTAGTCATTTATAAATTAAATAAGCGCTCTGTATTCTGTTGAGGTTTAACTCAATTTCTACCACTCTTTCCGTTTGCACTTTTCTTTTCCTCTCGACGTGAAGTTCAATTTGCTCAAATGGCCTTAATGTCCTGTCACACACACACATGCACCCCTAAAGATTTTGCCTGAAAACACTACTTTATTCATGCTCCCTATAAGGTTCTACATCACGTATACACACGTTTCACTGAACGTCTCACACACCGACGAGCACTCTCTTAGATCACTTAGCGGGTGTGAACATGGGAGTAGACAGAGGAAAGGGAGCTGTCCAAGACCGCTAGAGTTTATGTTCACAGGAGCTGTCCGTCTGTTCCGCAGCGGCACAAATTCATAGGGACCAAATTACATTAAAAAGATGGATATAAAACTTTAATGGAATGATAAAAAGGAAAGGAGAATGCATGGGTCTTTCTCTTTTTGTGTTCAGTCATTAGCCTTTCCTTCTTCTCTCTCTCTTTTCTCACTTGATTTCCTCATATCACCTTTTTCCTCTCCATTTTTCTTTCTTTACTCTGTGCTTCACTCATAACACAAAGCACAATGGTTAAATTATGAAACGGGAAAACTGTGAACATTTAGTAGTAGTCACTAATTTCAAAAGAGTGAACACTTTGTAATAATGAATAATGTTTGCACTTGTGTTGTCAGTAACCACATGAATATTACAACCTTATCCCTGACCTTATTGCACCTGTGATCACATTGAATGACACGTCTAAAATGCTTCCTAAAATTGTCATTTTTAGTAGGCATGGGGATTAGAGGGGAATGCAGTGCTTCCTGTCACAGCAGTAGTGACAAGAGGACAGGTTTTATGGTGACAAATTACATATCAATGTTAGGAAAATCCAGTCTGCCAACACTTGGATTTCTCCTATCATTGCTTTGGATCCCTTCCTAATAAAATCTTGTGTGCCCCTATCATGCATGCATTTATTATGGTGACATTTTTATTGGGTGCTACTTAACATAACACAGCCAAAGATTACAACAATAATGTCTGTATCCAAGTATCTAAGTATCGCAAGTTAAGAACAATCATTGATTCACTGGAAAAAGTAACACACAAAAACAAACTACACATAACAAATTTGTAATTACATGCTTATTTGAGATAAGTTCTTCTCTATGAGCTTTACTATAAGGGTCATCAGTTGATCATCAGTGTGATTGATACGAAGGACAAGGAACGGCATGTGGATGGCACATGTTCTCAGCATGTGAGTGTGTGTGTGTCCAAAAGAAGGATGAAAGTGAAGGAAAAATGGAATAAGGTTAAAAAAAAACAAAAAAAACAACCCACAAATAATATGCATTATTGTTAAAAAGAACTCTTTTAGTAGATGTCTGTGTGACTGTAGGGAATTAAATTCTAAACCATATTAAGAAAAGACTAATCCCAAACTGCCTCTCTTCCCTCCTTCTGTTAGCAGTGTGCATGTAGTGTGTTCATACACATGTGTTTCATTATGTCTGCCTGTGCAAATGGGTATATGGGCACTGCATAAACATACACATCCACAATGAAACCAGTGTATATGTGCATGTCTCCAATGTATGCAAATCTCAGCTGCTTAATGATAATGTATGTGATAATAGTGTGGTACTAATTAATTTATAACTTAGCACTGAGGAGGCTGTTCCAGTGGCTAATATGATTCTATTACAGCAATTAGCCCACAATGACACTGGCTAGGTCACACACAGACACACACCTTACCATATTCAAATTTCAAACTGTCAATATGTCTCAGTTCATCCTAAGTGTTATTCAATACATTTATGTTTACGTTCTTGTTCTCGTCTTGAGGTTACAGCAACCACTTAAAAAAGGTTCTATGATAAATGTATAATCTTTGATCTATCTATGTATTTCATGACTGAGGCTATTGTTTACATAATAAGCTAAAATTATTGGGTCTGTTGGAGTTTTCAAAGCAGCCCTGCTTAACCTTTAGCCTGTAGAGGGCACAGATCCCTCTCTGTGCAACTGAGTAAGTACAAGAGACTATCCAAACTTGCAAATTTAGAAGAAAGAACATGTCTTCTGAAAGGGTAATTTTCATGTATTTTGTACAAATACGATTTAATATATCTGTAGTGTAGTAGAGTACGTCACTGGTGTATTCTTGCGAAACAGGAAACAGGAAAGTTACATTGGAGGTTACTGTCCAGCTGAGGGTACTGTGTCAGTGGGATAGGTGTAATTCTACTGATCTCATGTCTAAACACCATCTAAATGATTTTGAAAATATGTATCTTTGGGCTAAAAGCTACGCAGGGCTGATTTTATGTGAACTTTGACTCAGCAGCACTGACTGCAAAGTGAATGCCAACCAGAATTCAGCAACCTGACAGACAGTGACTGTTAAAACTTGGCCAGACGGCTGACCAAGACATCCAAATTTATTACAGAAAAACAATCCCTACAAACACAGTCAACAGGTAGCTACTCAACAAAGCAGAGATGTGCTAAGGAAATGTTTTTAAATTATTAGACATGCACTGCTTATTTGCTAATATGATATGCTACTCACGGTCTTCTGCTGTGAGAAATGTTGCCCAGGGCCCAGAGGTCTGTCCATGAGTGTGTGAAACTATGACTCTGAACAGATACTCTGTGTATGGTCTCAGCCCATCCACATAGAAGGAGAAGGTATCTGTTGCATTTTCTAGAAGTCTAGAAAACACAAAACACACACATTACATTTACAGTGACAATCATTACTCATAACATAATGCATGCTGCCATAAGAGTCAGTGTCATTTAAAACTTATTATTATTATTATTATTATTATTATTATTATTATTATTATTATTAGTTGCTTGTTTATATAGTATATGTAACGATAATATACAAATTAAAAAAGGCTTTAATCCTCCTCTACAAAATTCTTGTTTTATTTCATTAATTCCAAGTTTCAGCACCGGACAGCTCCACTATTGTTTAGATGACATACTAATTTTTTGGAAACTACAGCTTACTAAAAAATGGTAAGGTCAGGAATCCAAGGCTGAAAAGGCAGAGTTTTATTGAAACCATTTTTAAATATTTCTTGTTGGTTTAAAAATAAATCTTCAATATTTTAAGATGTTATCTTTTTGCCATATGTAATCCCATGTCGTGTAATCATACAAAGGAAACTAGGACAAAGTAAAAGAATATTGTCATAAATGAAGGACCGTTGACCATTTAGCATTAGATGGATAGAAGGGATGAATGAATGAATAAATCAGAGAACAATGAGATTTCCAAAGCAGAAGAGGAGGAGGGCATGGCTGTCTGATATATAATACATGTAGCTAGTCATTTATTTATTACCACAGAATGAGAGCCTCCTCTTCTTGGATTAAATTGCAATTTGTTGTCAGGGAGCATGTAATGAATACATATCAGATGCACACCTTCTCGCTCTCTTTTCTATCACATTTCCTCTGCCTCTCTTTCCCTCCTTCTATCTTCTCTTTGATTTTTTTGTCTTTTTGACTCTACCCCCTACTTCTCCATCTCATTCGCTCTCTGTTTTTTTGATGGTCTGTCATATTGATGTGACATTTTTAGCTGTGCTGCATAATGCACCTCCAGGTACGTATATGTATGCATATATGTGTTGATCTGCTCTTTGTTGTCTTCACATATGTGTGTCATGTATCTGTGCACCTGTCACTTTCTTAAAGCCAGTGTTAGCCAAAGCTTATTTGCATGTCCTATGTAAAAACCAAGCTTGAACAGACAGTATGTCTGCTATGGCTAAATGTGACACTATTACCTCACCTGATCACAGATGCTTGGGAAGATGTCCTCAGTTGCAGGCCATACTGAAGTGGGCCTGGCCCATTGGAGCGGGCTGGGGCAGACCAGGACACATTTAGACTTGAACTAGTCATGTTGACCAACTGTATTGGGGTCAAACCATCGGGAGCTACCAAGAGAAAAAGATTTTGTGCTTACTTATACTAATAATAATTATAATAAAATTTATGATAGTAGTAATAATAATAATAATAGTAATAATAACTAGGCCTGCACACAGACAAACCAGTATTTAATGACCTCTTTCTTTTTTTCCACACATACTGTAACCACCACACAATGTTAATAAACACCCTTTTTTGCTGCTGATCATCAATAGCATTGTGCAAGTGTTTGAAAATCAGTGTGAACATCTTGATTCGGTAAGAGCTGTCGTTATAGTGAAAACAAAGATGTGAAAAAAGATGAGAGCTAGGGACAACAAATCAAAGGAGGAAATGACACAGAAGTAGTGTTGACTATGTGCAGTAAGAGCCGGCTGCTCCATGTATAAAGTGACCCTTCAATCAAAGACATGGATTCCTTTCCACTACAAGAAGCTTCTGATTGCAGAAGACATCTTGAACCTAAGATGACTGTCACAAACACTCATATGCATACATGAACAACCCTAACATTTCATGCTATGACAGCTCTCTGAATGTTATTTCTGGTTGTTTGTTAAAATAAATCATGACTCCAGTGATAGCCCTTTATCATGCTGATGTCCCTCATCTTATTTTATCCATCATCTGCCTAGCAAAGACACACAGCCTCATCCATGAACACATTAAACATATACACCAGAGACACACACTGTTGCTGAGCCTATGTCTCTCTCATGCTGTGTTAGCAGGTACAATATCAGAGGTGTCACTAATCGTTTTAAACTATGCACTTTTATGTTCACTTCTCTCTCTCGGCTCTCCTCCTCCTCTGCTCTTCTGTCTCATGCTTGACTATCTTCTCTCTGTTCTTTCATACAACAAGGACACATCAAGACAGTTTGCCTTAAAGAAGTCTAAAGAGATGCCAGAGGCACAGAGGTAGAAAGAAAGATAGAAAGAGAGGAAACGTCTGGTATTTAAAATTTATACTTTCTTATGCCTTTGTTTTGAACTTGAACAGTAGAACTTTCCGAAGTATGTCTTGTGTTGTTCACTGACTGAGATACAAGTGTGGTGTGGCCCGGGGGTAAATATTTAAGTTATTGGGGACACAGTTGTTAACATTTGCATATTTGTGGTTCACTATTCTCACACACACAAGTACATTCATAGATCCAAATTCTTAAATATTTGTAATATAGGTTCATATCATTAAGCAAAGTTTATATGATGAGTATGTGTTTGTCGAATGACCCAGAAATTGTGGCATAAATTTGTCTTTAAAGCAATAGTAACTTGGATTTGATTTTTCCTTATTTATCTGAGTAACTACCTGTTGGTGATGTTGTAACATTAAAGGGCAGGCTCTGCACACAGCCCTGACTGTTGCACCCTCTGACCCAGAAGCTGTAGTAAGTGTAAGGCTGTAAGTCACTGACAGTCATCCAGCTGCCTGCCACTGCATTTCCAGCCAGGAGACCATTGCCATCTGAAGAGAGCAAACATATATTAAAGCCAAGCACATTTGTTTATTAACATGGCACACCAACAAGAAAGTATTAGTTTACTTTGAATATTAAAGGGGACATTAAGAGAAAATGATTAAAAAACCTCTCATAGTATTAAGATGAATAAACACCGACAATCACACACAAATGTTTCAGCTTCATCTGATAAAGACAGTGTTTACAACTGGAAGGAATCCCCAGCCCTCTCTGTGCTCTACACATTGTCTATTCTTGTCAGTCATCTTGATCTGTTGTGGCACTGATCAAAGCTACTTTGTTTGTGTGTGTAATAACTTTAACATTTGGTGAAAGTGAAAGTTTTTTTTTTTTTTTACAAAGCCCTTTTATTTACCTTGTTTAATTGACCATATTCTGCTTTTCATACATATGACTGCATATATTACCTTTGTTTTTGTAGTACAGTGTGTAGCTAAGATTCCCATTTGGTCTCGGTGGGGCAGTCCAGCGGGCACGGACAGATCGTGAGCTGTGATTGGTCAGTTCTAGTAGTATGGGGCCTTCTGGGGCCATCTCTAATGTATGCATCTCCATCTGATTAAAAAGAAAAGAGAATGAAAAGACATACAAGCGCATTAATGCTCTTGTCCTCATACAAGGGATCTCTTTTTATTATTATTCCACGCACACTTATCCATCCACTGCTACAAGAGGTAAATTGGAGAAATAAAAAAAACATCCAATAAAATCTGCTCCTGTTTGATTGTGTCATATATATTCCACTGAAAACATGAGCTGATTATGTTTAAAAATTAAAATACACACCATTTTTACGTCAAAATAAAACCTCTAATTCCTGCCTTTTCCTCACGCTGTGTTTGTGTTGTCTTTGGTTGTCCATTCACCTTTCCCAGTGCAAACTAACCACTTTTGTTCTACTGCTCCCTGACTTTGTGTCATTGCTTCCTATTTCAAGACCTACTTTGCTCTAAGCATTTGTTCTATCTCCATAAATATCTCTAATCCCTAAACACCCTATTTCTGATTCTATTTCTCTCTATTTCCCATCCATGTCGTGTCCTCTCCTCTTTTCACCCCTTCATCCTGTTCACCCCCTCCCTTTTCCACCTTCCTCTGCTCTTGTTCTGCTGTGTCAGCTGGTCTGACTGACTCTGTTTGACTAAATATGGCATCTGTATTGGAAAAATGCCCCAAAATATGGCCTGTCGTCAGAGACATCATTGAGTGCAGAGTGGCATTTCCTACCAAATGTCACTGTCACCACGCCAGCCCTCATTATTGAGCTGTGAGAATCGATCACCTTTATGACACCCAGTGACAAACGCCCGCTCCACGAATACGCTTTGAAATTACTGAAAATGAAGCAGTAGGTAAGTGCAAATATTAAACTAGTCTTAATCAGTAATAGGTTTAGAAGCAGGTTTATGGTGAGGGTTACGAAAAAACAAGAGGAAATCACAAAAGATAAAGGTATAGTTAAAGATTTAGTTAGTTAAAGAGAAATAAATGTGTGTGCTTTAACTCACTGACCATTGGGCCTTTGCCACAGCCACGAGCAGTACAAGCCTGTAGCCTGAGAACATGGCGGCTCCATGGAGAAAGTCCATCCACCACAAAGAACCTCTGTGAAGAACTGGAGTTTAAAATCAGAGCTCCATCCAGCCAAAGACCATAGCTGGTAATTATACCTGTCAGACCAAAACAAAGATTTTTCAGTGAGTCTGATATACAAAAAACTCTTTTTCAAGCCAAAGCAAAAAAAGAAAAAAAGAAGTCATAACAAAACATGGCAGGCCACAGATCATTTGGACCAAGTGAAAGGACGCCAACGACAATTATGGGTAAATATGTCTCTCTACTAAGTAAGTGGTTGCATAAATTACTCAAATATGGAAAAATTGAAACATTGGAGAAGAAACAATAATAGGTATAATGCCCCTGTGTTGTAGAGACTAGCCCAACGTTGTAGCAAAATTGCATCATACACAAACCTTCGGAGGCCCTTGGGATGCCTTGCTTCAAACTAAACTGAGTGCCTTGTGTTTGATTCAGATTTATCCATGGGAGATTGGATATTAAGACCATGAGCTGGGATGTTAGGTATGGACAATTTTGGTATTTGAGACTTTCAAGTACTTCTAGACACTCTGGACTCATCAAGGTGAAAAAAATAAACAACATGCAATATGGCTGACTTTTCTTTGTTTCACCATTTTCAAGGTAAGCTTTCAGGAAGACCACTAAAGTGAAACTCTTTACCTTTTTCAGTCTGTTTATGAATAAAATAGACCTGAAGATGTCATCTACGCTTGATTATTAAGGATTTTAAGAATACGACAAGGCGAGCATGTAACTTTTGTGTCATACTGTGTACACAACTTCTTACCTGGGCAGGTGAGATAAGAATTGAGCTATGCGATGAAGGGGTGCATTATGGGTCATTGGATTACAATGCAAATGATAACTGACTGAATTGAAAGGGTTGCAGTGTCATTCAGTGAAGAAATGGCAAAGAAATGACAAATGTAACCATAGGCGTTGTGAGGATAAATGCTCTTACATGGACAGTACCGCTACAGTGAGCATATGGTAGGGCTTTCCAATTCAGATGATCACATGTATGCACAAAGATACACACAATGAAATGTAAACTCACAAATGCCCATTCCATACACTAGCGCAATAATTACATTACATTACATCCACCTAATAAAAAATGAAACAGTTCGGTGGTAAATGTACTTTTCCTTAATAAAAATGCATACAAGGGGCTCAAAAGATCAGTCCTAAGAACTGAGAGTCTATTCTGCTTTAATCATGTGTGGGTTTTATTATTGCTCAATACAGATACACACACCTATCAGGGAAATGAAGACACAAAAGCCCCATGGACAGCAACTACATCTGGAAAGCCCTTAATGTAGCCAATCACATGCGTGTGAGAGCATGTGTGTATTCGCACGCTTGTGTGTGTGAATAAGCCCGTATCAGTATAGGTTGTAATAAAGACAGGTTGGGAAATGAAGCAGCGAATGCATAACAGGCTTATTTCCCCTCTTTGTCTGCGTGTTGCCCCGACCTAATCCCCGAGAGGATTATCCCCCACAAATCCCTGCGGAATTGGGGAGAAGGGGGAGAGAGGGAGAGACAGCGCGAACACGTATCTCACTCCTCAGGAACCCATCAGCAGCATCATCGTCATTGTTGCTGTCCATTTATGAAAACGAGCACATGAGAAAAGGCATTGAGCTCTTGCTTTTTGAGCAAAAATTAAAGCTTTTTAAGCATGAGATAATCGGGTAATCATGATTAAGTGTCTCCCTTGTTATAAATTTCTGTCATCATATGAGAAAAGCTTTAAGTAATTTATCCAGGCTAATGTGCACACACATCATAGGGTTTATGGTGCGAAATGCACTCATGTGGCATTAAGCATAAAACACACACGATTCACATTATGCACATGTACATTATGGAATTACACATTCTTTAACGAGCATGGCAGTAACATTGATAACATGTAGTAGTGCATATGTTTAAGACTGTGAAATAGGGGGAGAATTGCTGAAATGGTTTTATGACTTTATTCATTTAGGGTCAGAAGACAGAACAATTGTTTTTATAGACCTTTATAATTTGGAAGACACATTTTATGCTTCAAATAGTGTTACTTGAGGCATTTGTTTGCAATAAATGTAGGAATATATTGTGCATTGGCTACATTTTTTCTGTAACCTTTGATCAGAATATAAAGAAAGACTTATAAATCTATACAATAGAGAATGCATTTCTTATGTTAAAAGATCCTGCTCTCAGCATGTAGACAATTGCAAATAATCCAATAAACATAACAGTGAATTAAATATTCCTATCGCACATAAAAAGCCAGGATGCATTTTGTTTATTAATAAATGTAAAGAAAAATAAATAAATCAAAATGATTCAACCTATGACATCACAGAAGGGCATTTACCCAGCGCTTGTAGAGAACAAGCCTGCAGTTCACTATTCAGTCAAAAGGGAGCACTTTTCATCCACTTAAAGCTGCTCTGTGAAACACTGGCCTCTATATCACACACTCTTCCATGGTTTACTCTTAAACAGTGCATTCCTACACAATGTGCTGGTTCTCTACTCAGTGTGAAAACATGCTATCCCTTTTTATGGTTTTATCCCTTCTTCTTTATTTTTATTCAGTCTAAAATTCAATTCTCATAAACACTTTTACAGACAGGTGCATTAACTAAAATAGTTTTCTTTAGCATTGACTTTACATGACAAATGTGTCTGCTCACCGTTTGGGGTAGCAGGAGGTGTCCAGCTGACGTTGAATGCATGTGGAGATAAAGGAGTGACCACAGGGGCTGGGATATCCTCTGGGGTGCTCTCCTCTGTTTTAGCATGGCTGGGAGGGCTGAATGTACAACCACCACCTGTACAGGCCTGCAAAGGACACATCCACACAAAAATATACATACACTCATACACATCACTCCATCATCATAAACTATTATCACGACTGAGACCCACTGCCACTGTGATGTTGTAAGCTGTTCCAGGGGTCAGATTTCGAAGTGTGTAGTCTTCAAAAAGGTCAGAGCTGTTGTAGACGACCACAGGTTCATCATCATGTGACAGGAAGACGGAATAAAACTCCAAAACTCCATTCACCTGAGAGGGACGAGACCACCTAAAGACAAGAGGGAGAGGAGTAGGAGCGACATGAGTCAATCTTTCATCATGAAAAAAAAAAGTTCCGTTTTCAGTTTCAACTTCAGTTAAAAGTGAAGTTCAGTTTTAATTAGTCATTTGAGTGAAACGCTCTCCTGGCACATACTTCTGCTGGTCTGTGTCTTACTCATTGTGTTTCCTACAGAGAGGCAGACAGACAGACAGACAAGCTAGAATTTCTTTCTGGAGAAAACACAAGCCATTACTGCAAAGAGTTTCCCCTGTCAGACAGTGGTATCTGCTTGTCTATTTTTAGAATGAAAGTTATCCCCAATGGAGAGAGAGAGAGAGGAAGAGGGTTAGAAAGGGGGCTGCCCAATGCATCACTAACTTATGGTTATTGCAGTTTAAACAATCACAATATTTTTATCACAATGACGATTTGAACTGCAGGGATTTTATGGTCTTCAAAATGACATACATTCACATTTTACATCGACTGTCTGATCAGAACCTTTTTTCACACTGTAGTACAACCGAATGTAAAAGTCAGAAGCATCACTTTGACTAGAGCCAATATCTCCTGAGAATATACAGTTCTATTAAAAAAAATATTTATAAAGTATGTAAAATGACTAGTTAGAAAAATGGGAAACTTTATATTAACACAAAGTAATTAAAATACATGCTTAAGTCAAATAAAATCAAAAGAAATATGGTCTACATAAATCCTAACTGAAAGAGCTTCATTTAATTGTGTTGCAATTCTACATTTCATACGCGTTAGTAAGAGGAGGTCATTTTCAAAAGTGATTGATTCCTTTCCCGGTTGCTCCCATTAAAGAGCCTGTATTTGAATGACTGATTAATGTGTTTTAGCACACAATTAGCGACTGTGGCTAATTTATTACATTTATAATAAGATTTATATGCTACTCATCGGCACAATGATGTATGTTCACTTCTGAAAAACTAAATCAACAGGGAGTTGTAATAATCTGCAACATAGCTCACTTTTTGGAATCTTATTGCTTTTAAAAGTGTGAAATGAACACAGAGGGTATGAACTTTTGAAACTGCTGAAAAGGAGAATTACAACTGTGATCAGATTTTCAGTTTTGACATGCGTTGACACAAATGCACAGATACTGAACGGAATAATCAAAGAAAGACAAATATTGACCAACACTTTTCTGCTATGTTTTATTTCTGTCCCGTTTCGTGACTCTGAACATGTTTTTTTATGTATGGATTTGTGTGGGCTGGTAGTAGGTGTGAATTCTGTGAGATGGTATAGTTTTTGAAGGAAAGGGGGAAATAAATCAGTGGATATTGTTTTGTTTTGTTGCTGCGGCCTCCTTTAACCTTTCTCACAGTCTCTTTATCATTTACTTCACTTTTGTTCTCGATTCAAAACATGTTATTGTCTGTAAGCTTATATTTATCAATCTTTTCACTCTCTCCTTCCCTAGCCCACTTTAGTTTCTTTCTACCTCAGCTTTTCTCACAGACACAATTGCAAGGTATTGACCAATTATGATCTTCCAACCTCTGCCTATCATCAATGTGCTAAAAAGGCAATATACAATCTTCCCACATATGGTGAGCTAAATGCTGAAAGGTTCTGATACTCATGGCCTTACTAATCTAGAATAAATTATATCAGTATTTTGTTTTGCCTTATTTGCCTTGATTTTGCCCTGCTACAAAATACTAGGCTGCCTTGGTAAATCTTATGTAAATTAACTCATTAACCACACAAATGCACACAAGATACTGCTTTCCCTTCTGCCCCCAAGAACCTCTAATTCACTCTCTTTTCATCGTCTGACTTACCCTCTGTCCATTGTTTGAGCATGTGTGTATGTGTGTGTATTAGTGGCACTGTGCCCTCATGCGGTGAGTCTCACTGTAAGTGACAGTCAGGACACTAATGGCTTTCACGCAGATTGACTCTACAAACACGTGCACAAACCAGCAACATTTCCACCAGAACATAATGCAAAGGTGCAGAGATCTATCTTCCAAAGTCCCCTCCCTTTAAAGGTGAAAGGCCAAATGCAGAGCAATATTCTGCATAGTAAACATAACTGCAGAAGGTCACTGCTTCTCTCTGTCTTTGAATTTATAATATACACACAAAATACAACTTCAAAATATGGTAGTCACCTTAAATTATATGTCTTTAGATAAAAAAAAAAAAAAAAAAGACAATTAAGGCATACTTACAAAAAATTCTCACTGGATTGTGCTGTGGCCCTTTATAAACAACTTTATATTACTGCTTCAGTTCGGATATGTCCGATGTATGCACTTACTCTACCAGAATGGTCCGAGAATCAAGAAGGGTGAGGGTTGGTGCTTGTAGAGGCCCAGGGGGAAGCTGAGAGGTCACCACTGTTACCTGTGAGCTGTTTGTGCAGCCCACTGAAGTACATGCACTCAGAACCAGGACATGAGTGGAATACACACCAAGTCCTAAAGTAGAATACAAGCGCAAACAGAAAGGCTGCATGAGCTGGGGAAAAATACACAGTAATAATCTGCAGTTACATAATCCAGATACTGCAGGTCACCAAGACTACTCATATAACCCTTGTCATTATTTTTTTTATGAAATTACTAATGTCCGTGTAGTCTAAAGCTATTGCTAATCTGTCTCACTTTTGCAATCTTGCCCTCTGTAACACGATCTATTCAAGCACATACTGTATAATTAGTGTGTCCATAATCCTCCCAATCACTGTGAACATCAGACACTCTGCATTATTAACTCAGCATGGATGATATGTGCTCTCGTGCCTTCATTAACTCACAGAGACACACACGCACACTGATGGGCACTGTGATGTTTTGCTTTGTGTGTGTGTGACAAGTCCAAATCAGCAATAATCACTGCTGATTCTATGGTTTCCCATAGCGCTAGGGCCATATAATCAAGTGTGCCAAGGTTTTGTCTGCAAAGATATCTCCATCCTGGGAGTCTGTATGTGTCCCATTCAGAGTGCATTTGTGTGTGTGTGCCTCAGTCTGTCGGTATCTGCTTGGTATCCTCCAGCCACACTCTGGTCTCAGTGGTATGACATGTGTTTCATACCTTCTTTAAGTTTCAAAGCAGAGTGTGTGTATGCATGTGCGCTAATGCTTAGGCTTCTTTGTTTCTCTGCTGCTTTATTTTCATGTGTGTTTAGAGCTCTTTTTCAAAGTGCTATTCCCTTGGTAAGCACTGCGATGCTCTTTCCTCTTTCAAATGCTAATCCTCCACTTCATTTTTCCCTTTCTTCACTCTTCCCCTTTTCTCTGCACAGAGGCCCTGTCATAGCTTCACTGGGGCGCAGTGCTTACCAGTGATGTTGTGCTGTCTGTCTTTCCCCTTGTAGACAATTTGGCCATTGTGATGGAGGAGGTACTCTGTAATAACTCCATTGGGCCTACAAGTGAAACACAAAAGAGTTTAATATGTTGATGCCTTATTTGATATCCCACTCCTGACATTTAATGTAAACATCCAGAGTTCATATAAATGTATTTAATTCACTGAATAATAACCACTGCACTACTGTGAGTTGTGCCAGATTGTTTTTCTTAACAGTTTATACACATTTTGAAACTTGAAATAAAAAAGTTGACTTGCCTGACTATGACATCATATATCTCGGCAACTAGCTGTGATTTAATAAAGACAAAGTATTGACTAATACCTAGCTGGAGATTCCCAGGTGATATATAGAGCGGAGGGTGATGAGATCGCAACAGGAGGAGAGACAGCATCTGGAGCTGAAATAAAAAGAAATGGAATTAGATTTAGTGACGGTGTTGTTGTCAGCTGTTGTACCAGTATTTGAGTTTTTTATATTTTAGTATCTGCTGAATGAGCAAATAATGTCAACATCCAATGACAATCTACTTTTACAGAATAAGAACATATGATAATAATAAACAACATTTTTTTTACATAAATGATTTTGTCTTAAAGAAATGAAATAGATATTCTGCAGTATTCACACTAAAACAAGCATGGTCCTGTTCAACATATGAATCAATAAAATCATCTTTTTTTCTTACTCTTTGCATTGATTTCTACCTCTTTGCGCTGACCTCTGCCGTAACATTATCTCCCTAACAAGGCCAGTTGGTCCAACACAGATTAATGTAATAAATGAAAAAATCTACATTTACATCTCAGCACTACAGCTCAGGAAAACCTGTTTTTCCTTTATCTGCTTCGAACTTTTTTGCATTGGTATGAGTTGGTACGAGTTGTGTGTGCCCGAATGTGAGTACCTTCTTCTGGAGTGGTGAGGCTTGAAATCAAACCACCAGCACCATCTTTCTTCAGACTTTCTGTACAGCCAAGGTGGGTACAGGCACTTACAGTGATACTGTATCGTGTTGATGGAGAGAGACCAGATAACACACCTTAAAGGGAAGACAAGAAGAACAAGTCTGAGGAGGCATAATGAAGAGCCATCACATGTTTACTTCCAAATAAAAGATTAAAAATCAACTTTTTAAGTATTGCTATCCAGATAATTCCTTATTTTATGTAGAATAAAAGCTTCTTTTTTTATTTATTTATTTGACAAGGACATGCACAACAATACATTGACCTCAAAAGGGAAATATGTTTTGTGCCAGGTTTCCACCTGCAGTCCTTGGACAGGTAGATGTTACAATAGATTAATAAATAAATAATGAATAAATAAACTAATAAAAGCTATGATAACTTTGTTACACAATATTGTTCTGAATTCACACAAAAAATATGAATACCATGTTTAACTAATCGCACTTATAGACTGTGGTATGAGGTTCTAACAATCTTAATCAGGGTTCCCACAAACAACTTTAAACAGGACAGTTAGGCTCTTTATTTGTTAAGAGTTTGACGTCCCTCTGTTGCTAAGCAAACTTTCTCTGTTTGGCAAGAGAAGACAGTCTCTTCTAATTGTAAAACCCAACTCGTCCCGCTGCTGTTTTTTTGTCCTAGCTGTCATAGGCTTTCTATTCCTCCCCATATTTCCTCAGTCACGCTTTTACGTCCCATCTTTCCTCCCCCCCCAGTTCTCCTAACCCTGTGTGTCCCGTCACCCTTTACTTGTCCGCCTTTTTTCTGTCCTCCTATCTCCATCTCTCTTTTCCTTTCTCCCTGTGTTACCCATGTCTTTTAATTCAATTAGGGGCCAGGGCCCCACTCCACTGCCATTACACCCTCATTTGCTTTCAGTGTTTTTTAGCCGTTGGTGTAATTCTGCAGTCAGGTGTCGAGGCCATCATAAATTAAGAAGCCTTATCGTGGTGGACTTAATGTCTGGCAAAGAGAGAGGATGGGAATGGGCAGAACAGGGAGAGAGACACTGTGAAAGACAGAAACAGAGAGCTCATCTTCATATTTGCCTGGAGACATGGCAGAGTGGAAGAGAGGAGGGACGAATAGCAGCGGCGGACGCAGACATCATCATCATCATAAAAGATGAAGTGAGGAAAGATTGAAAAGTGAGCAACAACAGGGGAGCGAGAAGGAGCAACGCCAGGGTATGACATCATTGGGGTACTCCGGAGTGTCTTGTTCCAAATGGAGACAGTCTTCAAAAGCTGGGGACTTGCCAAAGAGACATTAACAGGGATGCCTGAAACAGTGTGTGTGTATGTGTGTTTAAAGAGGCACGGTAATAAAGTAGAGAAAATGTTTATCAATGGTATATTTTTGAACAAAATAAAAATTCAGTTTTATATCATGCCAAAAATAATAAAATAAAAAACAATTTTGCATCTTTAGGGTGCGGTGTGTTACTTTTTCACTTTTAATTGAGGAAAAAAGTTTCCTAAAAAACAATCAATATCAAGGGTGAAAACCATATTAAGAAACTAGCTATGTTTGCTTACACAGCAGAACAGTGCGAAAAAGGCACAAAATAAAACATACACGAGAAACGGGAAGTTCATTCATCAGCTGTAATAAACTAATAAATAAGCTAAATATCTGACTTAAAAGAAATATCTCAAACACAACATCAGTTATATAATTTGAACCTGCTGCTTCTACACCTGGCCCTTGCTGAATAAATACCAATTGATTTTTTTATAAAATAGTTCACATTGCATCCCTGTTGCCATCAGAGAAATATGCCATAAGCTTATTAGTCATTTACCTGTAAGATTCCCGTTAGCCAGGTATATGGCTGTGATGGGTGCTTCTTCTGGATTGTCTTGATTGTAGGCTTTTAACTCGTAACTTTCAATCACCCCAGTCATTTCACCGGTGGGTGGAGTCCAGATCACACTGGCACTAAAACCATTTGGACTCTGTACTGTTGTGGGAGGGGGTACAAACGCAGGAACTACAAAAACAAAACAATAAGGTTCATTTGAAGCATTAAATAAATAATACTAATACAGTAACAGTAATAGAAAATTAAATCACTGTATCATTAATGTATTTATTCATCGTATCAAAGAAAAGGCATTTACCAAACATGGGGGTCATACAACGTAAGAAAAAATGCACCCCCCACCCCTGTGTTTTAATAGACTCAGTAAATCATACCTCACCATTAGCATAAATACTATTTATGAGCGCAGTAACTTTTTCAGAGCTGATTTAATACATCCAGCCATTTATTCTGGGCTATATTTCACAGCAATCAGCCTGCCTCTTCTTCAATAGTGCTTCTTTCACTGACACACTCAGTAGTTCAGGAACGTCCACCTTCTTTTCTCCATCCTTCACTCTTATTGTCCTATATCACTGCCTCATAGCCACTTTCATTTTCTGCATTAATCATCTTTCCATTTTTCATAACATCCCTCTCTTCTGGACATGGACATACACTCTTTGAAGGAGTTAAAAACAAGTGATATAGAGGAACTGCAGGAAGAGTGTAAACAATTATCTTGAAACAACATAAAAGACTCAAAAAAAAAAAAAAAACAACCCTCAATAAACTGCTTATTTATAATACAATTCAAGAGGGGAATGCTTTTTCTCTTCTCGTTTTTAGTGCTTCCTTCATCTTCTCATCCCTCTTTCTGATCATAGCATAGCATATGATGGTATGCTGAGACCTACCAGTGTATCGTTCACTACTAACGAGCTGCTTTATATTACACATGGGACCACACAGGCCATTCTGGGTTAACAGCCTTTTACTGGGATGCCCTTTATAGAGGCTTTATCAATCTCTCATACTGTCAGGCACATGTAATATTACTGGCACTGAAAAGTCTTACATACTGTACAAGATATTAGTGGTTTTATATAATAATCCCATAAGAACAAAGGGAAACACATTTGGACATAAGGTAATAGGCAAAACAGATAAGTGCTTTTTAAAATGTCATTTACTGTTCAACTAGTCTCCTTTATAAATGAGATGGTACCTTTGCCTTGACTCCGTCCTCTCTGCCAGGGTCCCACTGACCACCCTCCTGCACCCAAAGCCACAAACCTGTACAGGTACTCTTAAAAGATTTGAGGTTTGTGGGTGCACATGGAACAAAAAGAAAGTAGAAATACTTTTAGTACATAACACGATGCAAAAAAGTTGCATTTACTTTTCATGATAATTTAAAGCACCGGTATTAAACATATTAGAATGTATACACACAAAAGAGTAGTTCATCTAGATACTATATGTCTTTTTTCTTTTCATCTCTTACTACTAAACATATGCATACAGTGAATTGTTACCAGTGAAAGGCTGAAGAGAATAGTCAATGGCCTGTGTGTTTCCCCCAGTATAGATCAACACCGAATCATTTCCTCTGCAGTTGTACCAACTTTCACTGTTAGGACAGCCGCCTAAGAACACTCGAACAGAATGGCGGGAGGCAAGAAACAGGTTAACATTTTGACTGCCATGAGGGTTTGGTTCATCACTTCTGATAGTAACTCTTCTTATGCAACCTCCCAGGCCTGTGTGAGAAAGAGAGAAAGATTGTCACAACTGACAATTTTTACCTAAAGGAAAGTGTCTTGCTTGTGCTACAAAAGCTTTAATTTTTTCTCAATGATATAATACAGTTTCCCCTACTGTGTAAAAAAGTACCATGTTTGTGACTTTGACTGTCCAGAGCAGGGTGTCTAAGCTCAGGAGGCACACCCCCCAAATAAAGCGGTGAATCAACTTGCAGTCGCACATTTTCCTCTTCACCCCTAGTTGCTTCTTCCCAGTCATCGATGGCAGCAGAGATAAGTGAGCCCTCTTTTGTCACCCAAAGCTTTTTCCAGTCTCCATCGCAGTAGCTAAGCCCCGCCCACATGCTGAGAGTAGTTACTTCACCTTCACAAGAAAGAAGGAAGGACAGAAGACCGCCTTCAAGTTCCACCTAAAAAAAGTACACACAACAAAAAACCACATAAGACAATAATTTTGTTTTCATTATTTATAATTTTAAAATCTGTGTACTGCACTTCTTACCAGCATGTAGTCATCTGTTTGTGTGCTGTATGTAAACAGTAGCAGTGCATTAAGCTGGTCTGTTCTGAATTCCAATGAAATGCTAAAGTCCTCTCCTCCACTGAAGATGTTGCTACTTAATTCCAAGTATCCTGAAATAAGTAAGTATAGTGTTCATATTTTAGATCAAATATAATACAACTCATAGCTAAAAATACAATAATAGTATAAACAAAACCAACCGTGACCCAGAAAATGAGCTCCCTCCACAAGTTGAGCTGGACATCCTTCCCAGCTTTCATACGCTGACACCTTTTTTGTGGCTGATGCCCAGTCCAGAGACTTCCATTCCTCATACGGGCTGTCAGTCATCTGAAAAAGAACATCTCGGAGGCAACCAGAGAAGCCCTGACGTACCAGATGCACATCACCTGACGGGACAGCAAAGATAATGGCAAAATGTCTCTTCTAATTATCTGTGTAATTAGCATTTATGGTGGATTGAAACGCACAAAGTATATTACATATTTACAGACATGTTCGTAAATAAATCTGATAATATATTTGCAAATAATTGAATATACATTTGTAAGCGGTGATTTGCTCTCCACAAAGATAAGATTCATCTAATATTTGTTGCAATGTATCACAGACGTACACAAAGGGAAAATCTAAAGGAAAATCGTGATTAGATTTATAGCTTTTGAAAGAGACCGAGTAGCTCCTCACTCACCTAAATCCTCTCGGTGCAAAATAAACTCCTCTGGTAGGCCTCCAATGAACACTCCTGTGTTTTCACCAATAATTGTGCTGCCACTGGTTGCTAAGGCACTACCTATGAGATTAAGTAAGTAAGTATGTTTATGTTAAATTAGCAGGCATTGAATGGAGAGAAAAAAGGAAAGTTGTTGTGTTCGTCATGCAAGAACTTAAGATTCATGAAAAAGTGTGATTGTGCTGTAAACAGACTGTGATCTGATAAGTGAATGAATAACTTTGGTCATTTTGAGTGTATTTGAAAAGTGTTTATTTGTTTGTAAGGTGTTTCACACTCAAGTGGCTGACCCAGCCTGACTAATGCCTCCATGTTAGGTAAAAACATGCATACAACTGTTTCAACACACACTATGTGCATGTATTGTGATGCTTGCACTGACTGGCTGCAACACGCTCTGATGAGTATGAATATTAGAAAAGTTACCCCTGTACTGATTGTCTACAGTGATCGTTCCCATGGCCCCGTGCCTTGTTGCTATGATTCTGTGCCATTGGTCATCATTGTAGTGGTGTCCTCCATCGTTCTGCACACTCACAGTTACTGGTGAACCCTAGAAATGTAAACACATGCTTAATAATAAACACATTCTGATTTGATTACCTCTTGATAAGTGCTGTGTAAGTGTTCATTTGACTCATATTTATATTTTAACTGCGATCATTTCTTGCCATGTTGCCTAAATCTAAATCCCCGCTGTATCAAGATAGCCCACTTTAAAAATGACTCCAAATGACCTCTTTTTTTAGCCCACTCTAGTGTGAACAAGATTAGCCACTAAAATCAATGACACACATGTTGTAAAAGCAGCCCTAAAATGAAGACACACACACACACCTAATCATCAAAGTGTTGTTACAAGGCTTTCTGCTTTCTATTAAGTATGACATCATTCTTGTGATCAGCTTTTAGCAAGGAGTAATGCAGTAAAAAGTGTAAACGGTTTGTTCACACTTAGAGACACACTGACTACATCCACACAGAGATGAAGATTTAATGATGAGATCAATAAACATATGAATGCCAGAATATATCAGCCTCTGACATCTTTATTACCATTGCGAGATAGCTTAACAAGACAACAGGGGAGGAGACTCAACTTCTATTTATTTATTTTTTTCATTCTCACCCACATACAGACAGACAGAAACTCACCTATAATGGATGTACAGCACACCTCCTCTACTAGTAGTATTGCTCAACTGATATAAAGTTTGTAGTAAACACTAAATTGTTCTATACAATCTTAATGATGTGAAATTTCTACATGAAGCCGCACATGTCTGACCTGTCATCAGTTCACGTGATCATGACTAATTATCTAAATGATCTAAAAACACCCTCACAGTGGGGTATCCAAGTAATTTGCTTCAGTTTTATTTTGCTTGCTTTTCAATACAGTCACTATACCAGATGAATTAAAAATATACATACAGTTTAGTTTTATGTGTGTATGTGTGTGGCAGCTCGCATGTGAACATATTTATGAGCATATAACTTTCCTATGTCATGCTAAATTACCCCCCCTGCACTGGTAATCCCATTAGGCTAGCTCAACAGGCTAATAGGGGGAAGTAATGGGCCCAGCTATATGTATCTAGGGGAACACTAATAAGCCGTGACACCACTCCCACTGTTAATTATCCAAACTAGCCTAAACAAAGGAATCCAGCCTGTTGGAGAAGACACACATACACTTCAGCGCACATATATGGACAGTTAACAAGAATCCTACTTAAAGCAACTTATAAATAAAGATGCATCCCATAGGCACCGTTTAGTAATGGATAACTAAGACTGAAGTGTGATACTGATGAGAGCAGGATACAGTAACAATGTATGTGTGTAATTAGTTGGTGGCCTCATGGAAGTATGCGTAATCATCTCCCATCATCACTTTCATCATCGCAGTCGTTGACTTTTTAACCCCTCTACATGTGTCTATAAGAATGGATAAGAGAAGGGGGCTGTGTATGCACGTGTGTGTACGTGTGCAAGGGTGCAAAGCTTAATTAGCCTGCAATTGGTATTCACGCGTGGTGACTGCGGGGAATGAGTTAATTGCAGTCCAATTCAAACGTTGACACACTTTCAAAGTTTTTTCCCCTCTCTGTGTCGCCGTGACAGAAACCAATGAGGGGCTACAGATCACATTTATTAAACGAGAGAAGGGAGAGAGGAAGTGGGACGGAGCAAGAAAGTGAGAGAAGTGAACAAGGGAGAAAGACGGACTGAAACCAGGGTAAAAAAAAAATATACACAGCATTTTTCAGTTTTTTCCTGATGCTGCGTTTAAATATGAAAAAAATGGTTACATAGTTTCTTGTGAACCTACTTGTGGGTCAAAAATAAAGTGTGGCCGTCCATTCCTTAGCTGAATAATGATGAACTCTTCTTGGTTTCCTGGTGAGAAGGCCGCAAGGAGCAGACCATCTGGCGACTGCGTCTTGAAACTCAACTGGACACCTAACGAGCATCACCAAAAAGAAATTTAATAAAATGAAAACGGAGCATAAAAAAGTATTTCACAAATTTTAGATTCCAGTGTTTTTTTTTTATGACATTTGAGGAGAGCACCCTCAGTCAAGTATACAAAATCTTAAGATAAAGGTTGAGAAATGTTATTGCAGCTTCAAACAAATGTACAATCCAGGTTCTTTTACGTTTTACTTTACATTTGTGTTCAGTTTGAATTCATTAGGTCTGACTTGTAGCACTATGAAGTTAATTTAACCCCTGTAGTGATGAGCTTTTGGTCATGTCTACAGCTCCCTTTTATCAGTGAGAGGACTTTGAAGTCATGCATATTATAAAGGAGAGGATGGCTAAATGCATTTCTTCTTGTATCTCCATCAAGTTCACCAGTTCCCAGCTGGACCAAAGCTCTAATCTGACTTGACTTCTTTAAATCAAAAGTACACTTTAGGGAAAAGATGAACTTCTGCAAAGTTCCGGGTTAAATAAACAATGTGAACAGTTCTTTCTTCCAAAGTATCTACACCATTTTCAGAGTGTTAAATAGAGAGCAAAATCACAACGGCTCAACCTTTTTAAGATTGCTTAACTTAAACATAAATACTATTTGTCAATAAACTACATAAATCTGCAATATCTAACATAACCTACTGCCCTCACATGAATTTATGGTTTCATTTGAATAAAATAATAGGCGTTTGACACCTGTGTGTTATTACAGCTGAGAAATCATCTGGAGTGCTTTGCTGTCACGTTGAGATTGGATCTAAATCCACCACTAGATCCTCAGAGTGACACAGTGAAAGTGTTCGTATGTGTGTGTTTATGTGTGTTTTCTCAGTTTGGTCTGTCTCTGTAGGGAACAGAAGTGTGGGAAGATCTGAAAAGTCAAATAGAGGCAGTTCAGTGCACATAAGACGCCGGCTTGAGCAAGTAATTAGTGAGTGAGTGAATAGTTGCACCCTAATACAAAACCTAGCCCATGCAGGAATTGATCAATGGGGTTATTTAAACTCAAAGACATTTAGTATATTTCCCCAACGTTGCAGTCTGCCCAGTAGCCATGTTGCAAAGTGATTGACAAAGCAGTCTCCTATGTATAAATACATGTTGTGGTGAAAGATGGAGACAAAGATGTTTTTTGCATTGAGCTTGCATTCTGTGCATCAGCCAGGCATATGTCACTTACATTCATGACCTTGTCACCACATAGATGAGTGAAGTCATGACAGATACTATGACATACATTATCCACCTTTAACCTTCTCTCTCTCTGTCTCCATCACCTCTGATCCTCATTCTTTCTTTTCCCTTAGCTTTTAACCTTTCTTCTCTTACCTGACCTTTTCATTCACCTTCTTTTCTACATATTACCTGGTTATTTTCCATTGTATATTTAGTTTTCTTTTTTAGTTCTATTAGCTGTTCAAATAGCATACTTTTTTATGTGGAACGATACTAATATTTACTTCTCATCTTAAAAATGAACATACATGTTACTTTAAGAATTTGATCTTGTGTAAAAGCCATTATGATCAAACTTTCACTCCTACAAGTCATTTTTGACGCATTATTGGTATTCAATTGTTCAAGTGAATAGACAAGTTAACATCTGCTGTGTGTTAACAAAATGAGTTTAATAGGAGGAGCGAGACTTGTTTGGCCAAGGTTTTTTTTCTCTAAATGTACAGCACGTAAGTGACAGTGCTGATGCTCAGCATTACTTCCTTCAGATTTCCCCTCTGGACTTGTGCTACTTCACATTGACAACCACTTAGAGGCCATCAACAGCCAATCCTGGGTACACATCCTGAAAGGTGTGTTTGTTTCACATGCGGAGTACATGCAAGCACGCAGACATTTGGAGTGACTATTGCACAGGTAATTGCATTATTAAAAATAAATATAAGAATAGAAGCATTTCTTTATTTTTTGATTGAATGTACAAAGACATTAGGACATTAGATATTTGTGCTCTTCCCTTAAAGGACATTGCAATTTCTTCAAAAACTATTAAAATCAATATTGTAATATTTGTATTCTTTATTTTTATTGATTCTCTATCTTAAACAATCTCTACAATTTGGAGAGCATATATAATATCAAGAGCACGCCTGTATAATACCAGGCCTCATTTAAGGTAAAACAAAACAAAAAAATTAAACCTATAATATATGAAGCATTTGCTATCATATGATGAGTTAAATTTACAATGAGTAGAAGCACCAGTGAGTTTTATGAATTTACTGGTATAGTTTTATTCTAATAGCAGCCAATGTAAGCATGTTATGTGCCCAATAAATATGATAAAGAAGTAGCATTTCAGTGTTATGCCTATAGCTTCATATGTTATTGTATTGTTTCTCCTCTCTTTGTCTCCATAAACAGTGGAGGTTGTGTGTAATCATCTACACAACATAACCTGAATAACTCCAGTCATGTTAGCTCTCTGCTGGCATTAATCAGAGCCTGGCGTATTAATGAGAGCGCGGCAGCTAGCTAATTACACCCATAGATTCTGCAGCAGCCCATTAAATATACAAATGACAGAATTAAAGAGCCCAGCCTCTTCTGATTAATCTTTAAATGGGGAAAAACTAATGATGTCTGTGCAAACTTTCCCTACGCACATTTCTCCCCCTCTCCTCTCAACGTCAATGCCTGGCAATCAATCATATTAATTAAGGAAAAATAATTTGTATCATTTAACATTTCCTTCTTTCCTAGTGACTTGCTGCAATGGTACTGCTGCAATGAACTGTATTAGACAAGCCTGGAAAAAATCCAAGTCCATTTGTTTTTCTGTAGTGTGCAATTTTCTATTTTTCTCAAAGTGTAATGTTTCATCTCTCTTCATTTACTCATATTTGAAGAAATAGATCTGGATTAGTGAAAATATATGCAGACCTTTCACATTAGAATCAGCCCATTTAGGGGTCAAAACTCAAGAGGATATAGAAGTACATTATTTGTTTTGAAAAAGCAGCCTTTTAAAAACATTGTTTTACATAGAAAGACATACAGGCTGTCTAATTTTAAATGCAGAGTAATTCATTTTAAGATAAAGAAAAAAGCAACGGGGAGTAGCAAAGCAGATAATTTGCTGTTAGATATGGAAACATTATGGCAAAGATGAATGGACTAACATATATTTATGGAAACCAGGACTTAAAAGGTATTCATATTAGTGCAATGATTGCATCTGGTAATAATACTTATTTGTCTTAGTAAGTAAGATTCAGATTGGTTGATATTGACCTGATGGGCCGTAATTTCATTCAACATTGAGGTACCTCTTTAATAACATGGAAAAGGTTCATAAAAAACTGAACAAAAATGGTATAAGCTAATTATCCATACAACCACAAAAAAGGGCTAATATCATCTCATATTCCATGGGAATAGCCCAAGAACAACTAACCGAAATTGTTGATGTAGCCTGTGTTTCACAGTCTTTTAGTCCAATAAAATACGCACTGATCTGTCACTAGAGCTTTTGCAATGGCGAAAAACAAAAATGTAAAGTTATGTGAACGCTGGATTATAATACAACACAAGAGAACTGTTCACTGAGCACAGTCAATGAATATTACAAAAATGCATTTGTCATTGCAAGAGTTACTAAGCTTCCACAAGACACAAGCGATTGACGAGTCTCTCCTCTGTGATCAATTGACTCTCGGGGGGGCATTACACTGCATTACATTCATAATCCAATTTGGCTTTGATTTGTTCGCTGTTCCATGCACTTCGATAGGAATAATTGTCTGCAGACGATGCTATTAGTATTGATGGTTGTAAAAGGGCGATGGTTTGAGGACTGCCGACACATTGATGGTCCAGAATAGATCCGGCCTGAAAGTGATTGTCTGATCCATTACCCTTTATGAAGGAGGATAGTGGGAGAGGTGAGATGCATCTCTCAAATTCTAAAAATCATATCTATCAGTTGTATTGACATTATTCAGACATTGATAGTTGTTAGGAATAAATAAATTGTGATATCCTGTAAAACTGTTGGATTTAATGTTTAGGCATACAAGGCTTGTAGGTAACTTCAACCACATTTACTGCCATGCATCCCTTTAATTTCCCTGTACCTAGGAAAATAGTAATGTGAAATTACTTAAAGTTTTCATTTACTAAACATATCGATTCAATCCATCAACACGGGTTTGTAGGTTTAATTACTGTTGAGACTCTAGCATTAATGATGAATTGTAAAAAAAATCACTTAAATTAGTTTTCAGTTGCATGAAACTGATTTATTTTTATTTATACAATAGTGACTTTAATGTTTTACTGTGTTAACAATACAAGGTAACTTGGAACATTTTGTAAAGAAAAGAAGAAATAAGTGGCACATCCAGGCTTGTGTCGGACAGTGTGCTAATCTCAAGTGGCATCCTAGAGCTTTGCCTGCTCAAATCCCACTGATTAGTATCAGCAGTCATTAATTATGAGCGTCAGACTGGGTGATGTTCTCAGATGAAGCAGAACATGTTTGGCTGTGCAGCTCAACCCTCTAATGATGCTGGTAAACAGAAAGATAATTGTCCTTTAAGATGATTGGGGAAGTCATTCTAAAGAATTTCACTACAAGACTGAAACCGAGTGATCACTTAACTGCACAAAATACACCCAAAAATATGTATAATTAAATCAAGCGTTTGTTTTCTGGAAAATCTCCTCCAAAACACAGCCAGAAAAAAGCAAAAACGCCACACTTGCATACTACAGTCTGACTTTTGTGTGTATCTAAATGTGACTTCTTACCTGTAAAGTCACTGTTTATAGGAAGGGTGTCACTGGGAAACTGGTAATAACTATTGCCTGGGAATCTGGTTCCTCGGACAACAGGACTTTGTGGGTCAGATAGAGAGACATCAATCCTCTCGACCTGAAATAAAAGATAACCCAGAACAAACCAAAAAGGCCCGAGTGATTACATCTTCATACGTGCAAGAAACTGAAACAAACACAATGTAAAGGTTTATGGGACAAACAGCATATTGTGAACATGATACAGTAGATATTATAAAGGTTTGTTAATTTAACATTCTGCCAACCTGGTAAAGAGGTTGTGGTCCATTTAGTTGAGCTGGGGGGTTCCACTCTATTTTAATGGTGGATTCATTTACTGGATATAGCCATGGTGGAGACAGTCCTCCAGGAGCTGAGAGAAAAAAAGCAAAATGAGCTGGACATCAGAGGAGCATTACTTTCAAAGGCTTTGCTTCTAACAGTGATTTATTTCTAATATTTTTTCAGCAGGAATATGTCTTTAGCTTATTTCTCTGCTTCCAAGTGTATATTAAGACTTAACTTAATTCTCGTTTTCATTTAACAGGGGGTCAATTTAATTTCCGATTTCACTTTAGATGTTAAATTAAATGTCCCTGTGAAACATACAGGGAGCTGCAAGCTTGAACATGTACCATAAATAAATCAAAAAGACAGGCTGATACGGTGAGATGAGATACATAAGAATGGAGAGAGAGGTTTAGCGTGTGATGGACTGGTGTACAGATGGGATAGATGTGTGTGCATTAAATGTCATTCCTTTCTTGTGTTTCTATGTGTATGTGTTTCAGTAATGGTTTAAATGGTCTATGGTGGGAGTAAATTAGCTCCTGGTGACACACACAGAGACCATCTTTAGTGTGACTTCTAATAGAGCTCTTAAAAGGAAAGCGGACAGCAGGTTCATCTTGGCACATCAAACCATAAATTACTGCTAATCGATAGCTTACCAGTCTATTGAAATTGAGCTATGTTGACACGTACAACATTACATTGTATGTACACACAAAAATGCAAGCACACTCATAATGAATTTTTAACAACAACATTGTAAACTGGTGAAGAAAAAAACTGTATCGATCAATTTCAAACATACTGTGTGAAGATTCAGGATAGGTTTTATGGAATACATTGACATAAAGGCATAGCGTACAGGAAGTACCAATGAATTTAAAACAGAGCCCATAACAATCTCTCTCCCTTGTCTTGTGTCCAAAAACCACGACACAGACATCTCATAAACTGAGAGGACAAACACAGTTTTACAGGTTCCTGAGAGTAAATAAATGGACAATATTTTGTTCAAAAAATTCAGTGAATTCCACTTTGCCTGGAGATATTCCACATTGTGTCTGCAAAGGCTTTGGTGTATTGTTACAGAGTTTACTCAGCCAGAAGAAACAGTTACCTAATATGCCGCTGCACATCACTTAACACCTGTACGACATGTAAGTAACATGGTACTTAGTGATACAAGGACAGAGTGGAATGACACTTAAAGGGGATTGGGCTACTGTAAAAGAGCTCACTGAAGGTGACAATATGTGGTGCAAGTCCCCGCCCACTCTGCAAATAGACATTGGAGCTCCTCCAGCCTAATACAAGAGACCATACTGTCAATCAACACAACACTGTTAAACCAGTACTACTATCAAGGATTTATAACAGCTGCTGATACTATTCCTGATTGGTTCTGATGTTCCAGTCAACTTCCATTCAGATAAAGGCTCACAGCCACCTGCCAGTCTCCTTGTAGCTGGGATCAGTGTGAACATCTCGCCTTGCTTACTTGTGTCTCAAGTAAGTAGTATAACACATTCTAACAAGAAATTACTTAAAATACATTCAATTTAAACTAAGATTCTCAGCTTAGGATAATTTAGAAAGCTCTCTAAGGCTCTATAAGGGCTTTGGATTTGTTTTGGATGTGATTTTGGATTGCTTCATGCTAATAAGACAGTAGAGAAGAACTTTAAAGTTCTCTGGACTTGTGGTTGTTCCAGGTGACCTTCGGCCGTACTGCATGTCTTGGACACTCTGCTGGTAGTCTGCTGGTAACTTTTGGCTGAATCCTCTGTCAGAGAGGACTTCCACTCAGATATAGTCAAGAAGCTCCTCAGTGGCAAGGCACTAGTGTACTGAGTGGCCCATTCTGGGTAGAAGGAGAGTTCCTGCCTCAATTGAAGAAGTATCAAGTTCATGGTCTGACAAACAGACAGACTGGTGTAGTATCCACAGAACAGGATATTCCTACCCTCACTGGTCAAAAGCTGATAGGACAAGGTCTTGAATACAAGCAAATGAAATGAGTTTTCTCTGCAGGGTGGCTTGGGCATCTGTTCCACATGCCCCTGGACGCTTCCCTGGGGAGGTGTTCTGGGCATGTCCCATTTGGCAGAGGCCCTGAGGCTGACCCAGGACATGCTGGAGAGACTATGGCCTGGAAACGCCTGGGTATTTCTCCAGAGGAGCTGGAACAAGTGTCTGGAGAGAGGAAAGATGGAGCTTCTTTGCATTGATTGCTGCACCTGTGACCCGGCCATCCTCGGCATAAGATAGATAAATAGAACTGTCAAATTAATGTTTTTAAAATCACAAGTCCACCCACCTCAAAATTCAATATTGGGGTATTGTGAAGAAGAAGTAAAAAAAAAAATCACAGCTCAATATCAACGGAAATTAACATTCAAGAATAAAAATACTGAATTAAAAACAGAAAGCTTTATTGGCCTGACTGGCAGTTCAGTGAGAAAAATGGAAAGTTCACATCCGATTACTGGAATTCAGTACAATATAACACATATGAAACCTAAAAGCTATTAAGATTTTCAATATTAATTCTGATATTGAACCTAAGATGTACAAATCAAAAACCTTGTTGGTTGTTAATTCACAAAAATGAACTTAACACTGTGACACATTCAGTTTGACAAAAAACACTTGCCTTATCATGGCTGCACTCAAACACACATACTCACACAGAAGGTTAACAGTCCACCAGAAAGGTTAATTTTAGCTTCCGACATTGTAATGAAGAAGCTAAATCATGGGCCAGCTCCCAGGAGCAATTGTCCGTGTGTGTGTTTTCTGTTTTTACAGCGACTGATGTGTCTTAACAGGCTCTTAGCGTACAGTTACATCACGCACACAAGCACACCACTTATTGACATGGCAATCCCTTGCCATGCATATTTCTCTCCTCAAGAAGGGCCTGAGGCCAATTATGCGTAAATCAATAAAGTTCCTGTTCTGTTGAGTGGTGTTACAGTGAGTATGTGTGTGTGTATATGTCTGTGTGTGTGTCTTGTAGAACAAGCCTTTATGGATGTAGGATACATAAAACATCACCATCAGTCCCTGATTAGTCACTCACTTTACGTAGTGATCGATAGCTTTGCAAAAAGACACACAATGAAACAGTTGCAAATGCATCAACACATATGGACAGATAGGTCATTCATTGTGTTGTAACATCTGTCTGTTTGCTTATTTTTGGTCATGTGATTTGATGTAACTTCAGTGGTTTTGCAGATGCTGTCTGCTCAATTACAGCAGATGGTGGCTGGCTGTAATGGCCCAGCCTTATACGTGCTAGATTCATCAGGACCATGCTCATTTACTTTGCAAAGTGTGTCTTAACAGTGCAGTGCAATTTCCTCCTTAAAATACTACATATATACGCTTTAAAATTTGTCATTATACACACCACGCTGAAAACAGCAGCTAAAATATACATGTTATAAAAAAAGGAAGAGTTGCTTCATTTGCCATTTTTAATGGTTAAGGTGATAATACTTAAGAAACTATACACAAACTATTACCCACTAATCAAAAGGTGGTGAAGTATGAAAGAGCATGAGTAGGCTGATAAATGACATAATATATGTGCAAATGGTGAAATACGTTTCTAACACAATGATGGAGTTTCCCTTCCAAAGATCAGAAGATTTTGATAATTCTTAAAACTTTTTAACTACACCCAATGGATAAGTAAATGCTACGCAAATTGTTTTGAAATGTAAATATATTTTAAAAATATGCCAGACAGCATATGCCATTATAATTTCTAGCAGTTGAAACAAGGGACATATTTGGCGTTGGATGAAAAAGAAACGGTGGCAACAGATGTGGCTGTTAAAAATACATTCAAAAAGTCAGCTGGGTACAATAAGCCATATTGTATTATACTGTATTACAGTCAGGAGAAGTCTTTGGAATGCCTTGAAATAAACACTGTTGCAGTGTCAACAGATGTAGCCATTAAAAATACATTTTAAAAGTCCAACAATTACAATATGAAGTATCATTCATCACAGGAAGCACAGAGAAGGGCTCTTTGCGTATTGTACGAAATAAAATTATTTGCTATGTTAACAGATGTAGCTGTTAAGAGTGCGTTCAAAGCACAAATCCCTGAGCAAGTATTTATAGATGAAAGTTTTTTTTTTCTATTGTCTATTCATAAAAGAAAAAAAGAATTAAAAGTACACCATGTAGCCAATGAACAGATGGAGGTCAGGTGTGTGCACACAACATAATTGTAGAATGATTCATGTAACTGCTGCCATTTGCTGCTTATTTTGACAGACTGGCAAAGAATTGTAGAATAAACAAAATATGAAGATGGAAAGTACTTAAATGACAAAGTCTGTTCATAGGAAACAGAGATTTAGTCTTGGGTACAAAGAATAATAATTAAAAAAACAAACAAAAAAAACTTCTGCCTATTTATGTGTGTAGGACTATTTTTTAAAGATCAGTGATCATTCATTGATTATTCCAGAGATTTGTATAGCAGCTAATTCATCCTACAACAATAATGGTTATAAATCTTATGAAAGAGACATTGTGTATGTAAATTTGTGTGTGTGTGTTTGATTCATTGCCAGCAGGGAGTTGCTATGAGTGCTATGCCACATTTTTCTTCTTATAATTAACAGTAAATTGTTTGTACCGCTGCAAACAATACATATCCCCTCTTGTTAACATGGTGACTAAGTATGTGTGGAGTGGAAATGTACAAGTGAACTAATATGTTTTTACACTATTTTATATTTCACCAATTGATTTGTCAATTGATTTGTCAATTGGTGAAACTGTGTGAATTATATATTTGTGTTTGTGTATCTTTACCTGCAGGTAAAGTGCGTCCCGTGCTCGGTGAGCTGGTCACACATCCTGTCTTTGTGCACAGCGTGACAGTAAAATTATACACATGGTAAGGCTTTAGCCCATTTATGACATACACAGGCTGGGATGATGGGCTTGTCCTGTTTAAAACCTAAAACAAAGCAAAACAATCAATTACAACTTGAAACGCATTAAAAAATATAGAATAAAAACACAAACAACATGAAGAAATAAGAAAGTTAGAAAGAATAAGAAAGTTATTTACAATATATTAATATGGGTAACAGAAACAGTGATGCTATAGATATAGGTGTATATTCATGTATAATACCTGATTAATAACAGGGGGAGCATAAGGATTGCTGGACTGCTCAGTGACCAGGTTAACCCGGTATTCTGTGATTTGTCCTCTGGCGATGACCCCATGGCCCTCAGTGGTGTTCCATGTAACTTTAAGAGTTGTAGGTGACAGAGGAGTCACTTCTGGGGCAGCAATAAACTCTGGCACTGAAAATATTAGCACAAAAACTTCTGTAACACCACATTAAATCAATACTTGATGGATATTACGTGGACCTGATGAATTTAAACAATCCAATATGGAGTTGTGACAGCTTCTATTACATAAAATATTAGAGAAAACATATTTCATCCAACTTTTGATGCCATCTAGCTGTGAAATATGCTATGAAATGTGATTCATGGAACATGTACCCACAGTCACATTCTTCTTTACTGTAGACAGAGCATGAACACACACAAACCCTGACACACACCCTGCGTAAAATGGTGTTATCATATGCTTGTTATCCAGACATACAGCTCAGAGTGATGTTGGAGGCAATCGTTTAGTCCTAATGAGCCATATCATCTCTTTGAAATTCAAATACTTTAATGAGTTCCCTTCCTCCACACAATTTATATTTGCTTCCTTGTTTCTCACTTTTCTATGACGTTCGCTGTGGCTGATGATTTTTAAGTGATTTTTTTTTTTTTTTTACAGTGATATGTTACCATCAATAAAAAAGAGTAGTATTCTATCAACAAGAACTAAGACTAACAAATAAGAACAATTAGGCATTTTTGGAAAGATAATGTTTGTATCTACAAACCTCCCTCCTTTGTACGCGCTGTGATCCAGTCTGACGTGACGCTTCCTGCTATGTTAGTGCTCACAACTCTTATTTGATAGGTGGAAAATGCCTGTAGGCCAGTTATATTGGTACTGCTCTTGGGAGGTGGGATGGTGCTTCTATTGGTTTCCCCTGGTATGGAAGTCATGCTTGGATCCAACCAACCAGAGCTCGTAAACACCAGATTTTCAGCAGCATGACTTGATAGGTTATGAGATTCCAGCGGCCCATTCACAAACACTTCATACTTTGTGATTACTCCTGTGCACAAACAAAATGTTATTACAGAAATTTGTAATTGCTTGGCTTGTAACAATCAAAATAACATGAAATAAGAAATCTGGTTGAATGTATGGTGAGTGTGCAAAAATATGTATCTGGTCCTACCATTTGGCTGAGCAGGGGCCTCCCATGAAGCGTACAGTGTATGAGGTCCTGTTGAAGTGACGTTGGGCGGTGGTTGATTTTGTGGAGGGGCTGAGCCTGTCAGCAGTGACAGTGGTTTAGTAGATGTACAACCCCCAGAGGTACAAGCCTGCACAGAAAATGTTGTCATGAGTCAGCATTGCATTTACAGGGCATCAGAAATTGCGCAAAAGAACTGCCATTAAAGCTGACTATTCTAACAACACCCCTACATTTTGTAAGCAACAAACTGAAACTTACCTCTAAAATGACAGTGTACTGGTTAAAGGGCTTAAGACCACTTGCCACTGCTTCTGTAGACAGGCCTGTGTAGTGAATGACAGGCTCAGCAACAGCAGGCTCTGTAGAGAATAGGACAAACCTGTGGGAGACAGTTAATGTTTTATCTTACTGTCCCTCCAATATGAGAGTCTTGAATGTGTGTCATAGTGCTTCTTGCTTCCTTGTCTCTTGCTTACTTTTCTACAGGTCCTGTATCATTTGGTGGGATACTCCAGGACAAGTGAGCACTTGTTGGACCTGATCTACCCACAAGCTTTAAATTAAGGTCTTCTGCATCAGGCGGTGCACCCAAAGTCCTGTATGAGGCTGAAGCACTTATTGTTGAGCCGGCTACATTGGCTGTTATGAGCCAGTAGGTGTAGTTTGTATAGGGAGACAAACCTGTGTCTTCAAATGACTCATTACCTTCAAATTAATTAAACAAAAATGATTATGGATAACAAAGAAATGAAAAAGAAAATCTTTTTTTGTAATCTGTATGTGGAATCTTACTGAATGGATGGTGACTTTGGATGGTGTACACTGGATGCCCATCTCTGGTTAGTGTGTAGTTCAGTTTGTTTGAGTTTGGGGAGTCAGGTGAACGCCATGTGACCCAAATAGAAGAATAACTTAGAGCAGTGCCTATCGGTGCAGGTTGCTGGGAAGGTGCTGCACAGACAGAAATGGCACAACATGCATAATTTATATATCTGCTGATACAGTCCCTAATATACAAAATGTAGCCTAAAGGTGTGCACTTGTGCAATACAGACCTTTACTGCAGCCATAGTGGTTATCAGGATCCAAATAACTTGATCCAGGTTGGCATATGTCACACCTGTCTCCAGTTACCAACAGCTTACAAACGCACACACCTGACTCTGGATGGCACGAACCATTAATGCTGCCCACTGGGTCACAAGCACAAGGCTGGCACCTTGTTGAGCAAAGAAATAAAACAATTTAAAAGATCTTTACCCCAGATTGAGATATTTTTATCTGAAACAACATTCTGCACAAGCATCTTATAACACACCAATATCCTTTTTCTTGACTACACAAACAATAGAGGCACACTGTTTGAATAGTTTCAGTAGTGTTAAAAGTTATTTTCTTTTGTGACAATATAGATATATATTCCTTTCTCTGAAAGTTTATGCTGTCAGTGACATACATATTATTATCTTTGCTATTTCCTAACTAACTTCAGACCTAGCCCTACAGCCCTATGTATCCTCATAGCTCTCCAAGAGTGTGTGAGCACTCGTGTTTTGTGAGGGTGACAGTGTACTTGTCTGGGTCATTGGTGTGGTGTTACCCTCACTGGGGCTGGACAGTGGGTGATCATCCGGCCAGCCACCTCACACCTTTAACCACATGCACACACATACACAGTTACATTTGCAACACAATCTGTTGCTTGGAAGACGTCTGGCTCACACTCAGGCCATTTAGATGTACAGTCACTCACCCACACATATATGAACACTGTCTATGTTTCCTTTTCCTCTACCCCCAAATGTACACATATGCTCTCTCTGTCCCAAACACACCCAGCTACACCTTCTTTATTGCTGTGTGAAAAGCCCCAGCCTTGTAACGAGCTGCAAATTTGTTCTGTCAGTTTGAGCTCATAGACACTTGAACTGCACATACATATACACACACAGTGACTCAACCTTCACTCCACTTCCAAGGAGACAGAGAACACCAACATCTGACCCATTTCCTCCTCAAACTGTGATATGCCTCACACCAAGCTCCACACCAGGTCACCTCAGAGTGTGATAGACAGCTATCATCTTAAACTTTTGCTTTCAGCACTGTTTTTATCCTTCCCCTCATTATGCGCTTAACTCTTAATCATGTATTTACAAGTACTATACTGACATTTGCTTTTGATTGACAATTTGATTTGTGCTTTTCTGTCTGCTTTTGTAAATGTCAGTATACTTGATGACAAAACTGAGTGCACCATGCCACATGGTTTGTCCAAAGTGTGTGTGTTAATTCTTACCTGCCGAGGCCAGGATTGAAGCCAAAGTACATGTCATGGCACTGGTCGCAGCGTCTCCCTCCCACAGAGGGATGGGAGCAAACACATTGTCCGGTGTGACTCTCACAAGCGCGCTGCACTGCTCCCATGGGATGGCAGTCACACTCAACACATACACTGTCATTCTGTGAGAGGTAAAAGCCTGAAAAAAACATAAACCTTATTGTCAAAGTGAAGTCTAACATATGTTTTGCAGTAATATTATCTGTATTAATCATTTTTACTCTTTTTACAAATAAATAAATAAAATAGTTTCTTTTTTTTGTGAGTTGAGAAGAGTTGTATAATTTTGGATCATTGTGTATTATAGTTTCACAACTCTATCTAGCATTTGTTGCAAAACCAGATGAGATAAAAGTGCAAATATCTCTGTTCACAATGGGAATTGTGGCAGATATTTCTTCATCATCCATCCACTTTTCTTCTCACCAGGTCGACAGCTACTGCAGTCTTTTCCGTAGCGTGTGGGGACACAAACACAGAGGCCTGTGCTGCTGTCACACACAGTTCCTACTACTGTTCCTCTGGGGTCACAGCTACAAGGTACACAGCTGTGGGACCAACCATCTGAAGGAACAAATGAAACACAAGTCTCAACAAATGTGTGTTTGAAAAGCAAAAAAAAAAGCTAAGTAAGATTTTAAACATGTCTTACTTTGGGTGTCTGTACTCTGGTTGTAGTAATTGTAGGCACAGTTGGTGCAATGTGCTCCCTCCACCCCCTCTTTACATGGACACTGTCCTGTGTGAATATCACAAATACCCCCCGGCACAGTGCCACTGAGGTCACACACACATCGTAGACAACCCAAGGAGTTTCGATGATCCAGTGTATGGTAACCCGGTCGGCAAGAGTCACAACGACGGCCAACCACATTCTCCTAAACAAGCACCATAAGAAGTATCATTAGTTCAGGCTTTTTATAAAATGCATAATAATAATAATAAAATTTGATGCAAGTATACAGCTTAAAATGTCTAACATTTGTCTTTGTTTTGACAAATTTACTGTGATTTAGCTTTTGTTTATTTAAGAAAAACTATCTGGCAAGTTGACAAACATTGTGAGACAGTGGGATCATATTATGAGCTCAATAAAATGTATGGTGTTCTTGCCTTACACACACACTGCCCTGTGTGAGGATCACAGACTGTTCCAGATACAGTCCCCTTTTCTGAGCAGTTGCAAGGGGAACAAGATCCCTCCAAGCTTAAAGCAAACAAACCGCTGGCACATGAGTCACAGCGACGCCCCCCCACCCCAGGTTTACACTTGCACTGGCCTCCCTGAGGCTCACAGAATGGACTAGGAGAACCTGATAGGTCACAATCGCAAGGGACACAGCCATTTGGGTGGGACAGGTTCCAATATCCAAACTCACAACGGTCACAAGAAAGGCCTAGGAGGGGAACATAAGAGAGAAAACATGTGTGTTGAGGGACCACAGCAATAATTCAGAAAAAAACAAAGCTTAACTTATCCTCAGTCAGGTTTATTCATGTGTGAGATGGAAAAAATGAATACACAGGGGAGAAAACAATGTTGGGTTAGTGTATAAAACTGCCATTATTAGGGCCAGGCCCTCTGCTTATGATGGATCATTCACCTCAGGCCAAACACTTAATTCCTCTGAGTGAGAAAATAAATAAATTAAGCAACTGCAAGAAATGAATGGAAAAAGAACAGAAGTGAGGGTAGAAAAGCAAAAAAAACCCAATTACTTCTTATTTTATATTTCTTGCAATATTACAAAGAAGAAATGTCGTGGCAAGGATCAGAAGGACTTATATTTCTAAATCTACAGGATTTTATATGATAGACTTAATATTAAATGTAATAATATGAAGACAAATCCTCTTTACGCTAGGTTCACAAATGACTGACAGTTTGTGCAACTTGTTCCTATGACATTAAATGTGAACTAGTTTAGTATTGTGAGAATCAAACATAGAAAGTTAAAGACTATAATTTCATGACATCAGAACAGCAACACAACTAGGCTTTGAGGCTAGTTAAATTATGATATGCAGTATAAGAGAGCAGAGCTTATTTGAATATGCCATACGTATTCCATGACAGGCAATCTGTCCCTAAATGGATGCCTGGGGGCAACACAGTCACCACAGCCATTTATGAGGGTGCGTGGGTTATATGTGGCTGGACGTGTGCACATACATTCACATCAGCTACCTCGTTACTGTGTGTGTGTCCCTAGATGTATGTGTCCAACGTAGAGTGGGGCCGACACTTGGCATTTCCCCTAGTCTGCCCACTTTAATGATTTTATAGATATGAATGTATTTCTGTCCATGGCTCATATTTCACAGTGCAGCAGGTGTGTGTGTCTGTGTGTGTGTGTGTGTGTGTGTGAGTGCCTAGGCCCAGGAGATAAATATGCAGTGATGCCAATAATGCACACAAAGATGTGTTCTATTTAAAGTAATGTTGAATTTTAACATTATTTTTCCTTTACTTAAAATTATTGAAATATAACAGAATACATATTAGTTAATTTTAAATTTACAAATGCTACCAACTACACTTTTAACAAGATTTTTAGACTTCAAACCATGACCTGTATGAGAAATGTATTTACTGTATTTAAAGATGATTTAAAAAAAGGGAGAATTGTGTTGAAGTGATTGCTTGTGTGCACATGAGTGTCTGTTTTCCGGACATGGCCCGGCCCTTTTATCAGTAGCCAGCTGGTTAACAGGCTCATGCATCACCATTTCAAACACTATTATGTACACACTGCACTCTGCCACCTTGTTATGGCTGTGCATGTTGCTATGTGTGTGTATATGTGTCTGTGAGCGAACATTTCAATTTCGTCCTTCTGAAGTGCGCCTGCCATTGCTCTGCTCAAAGTATTAGCTTGGCGGTAATAAATTGCCATAATCAAATCTCATTTCTGAAAAAATACCTGTGGGAGCAGCCAAACAAACAAGACCAGAAAAAAAAACCGAATGTGGGTCTTGTAAAAAAAGAGTATGAAAATACAAGGGATTGCAGCAGTTAGTTTTAATCAACTTGGCAGTGAATTAAAGAATTAAATACCCCCTTAGTCCTTGATGGACTGCATGCATACTTCCAACCCACAAACGTGTGTTTTGTGCACAGAGAGGCACATAAAGAGACTTGTCCATGCATACTGTACAGATGCTCAAAGACAACAGCACCTGCCACATGATGACGTTCCATCTTATACCTTATCCCTCTTATATATATAAACAGATATTCACTTAAACAAGTACACAAACAGACTCCCACAGTCACACACACAACTAGGGGCCCTTGATAAAGAGGGCTTAGCCGTAACCATGATGCGTTAAGTTGAGTAGCATTGACTGGTTTTGCATTTCATACGAGCCTGCTCTTCAAAGACACACAGAGGAAGAATGAAACCATTTATCACAAAAGGAAGCACAACGGCTGGAAGCCCTGCCAACAGAAAAGCTTGTTTATTTTGGTGGCCAAACACTTTGGAATATGGATTTGTGTCTTTATGTCTCTGCTCAAAGTATATCCACTTTCTGTGTGTACACCCTGATGATTGCTAAGGTTTTGTCTTAATTACGACACTATTACCCGACAATTAAACATTGCAAAGTTTATGTAAAGTGTAAGGGTAAGAAATAACATTTGAAATCTATTTGGCACTTTAGAGGAATGCTCTGATTAGGACAATAGGGTTCAGTAAAAGATGATCTGTTTTAAACCTCAGATTTTAGTTCCACTTCTAAACAGATTAATAGTATTGCTCTCAAGTTATTTTGCTTGTTTTATCTTCATCTGCCAGAGTGAGGGCAGCTGTCATGTATGAGGTAACATAACTGAGTATATTTTAGGGGTTTCTGCAGGAATGTAATACTCTTTGTACCTGTAACGTGAGGTTTACAGTGGCACTGCCCTGTATCTTGATTGCAGCTGGAGACATTATTTGTTGGTAAACTGACGGTGCCTGTGACACTGCAGTTACAGCGAGTGCAACCCATTTGATTTGATGCTTGAAGTCCATACCACCCAGGTAAGCAGTCTGTGCATTGTCGACCTGTTACTGCGTGTTTGCACTGACACTGTCCTTCAACCTAAAGCATGACACATGATCAGAGAGAAAAACTGCTGTGATGAAGAAAAATCTATAATTGGTCAGGCTTGTTTTGCTTTGGATGTTTACCTGTGCACAGTGCACACTTCCATTGACTGTTCCTGAAGTGTTACAGTTGCACGGCTGACACACATCAACCAAAGTGGGATCAGATCCTTCCATCCTGAAAAACTCACTTGCACACAACTCACAGTTCTTTCCTGGTTAGAAAAAAAGAAGGAGCATGAGACTGAAAACACAGCTTACATATAAAACTTGTGGTACTAGAGACACTTGTTGTTGTTTAGTGTGATTTTTTTGAAAATGGTTAATCTCATATGGACTAGTCTCTACCTGCAGTGTTGTCCATGCAGTCATCGCAGACACCGCCTCCACCTCGGTACTGTTCACCTGGGTGGTCATCAACTTGAGCATCATAATGACAAGAGGAGGCATGGCCATAACACTGACAGGGACGGCAGTTCATTGGCTGGAGTTGATTTCCAGATCTGAAAGGCTTGTCATTGTAGAGAGGGGCACATCGCTGGCACTGGAAGAACAATTACATAAACCATAACTTTTTTACCTGTTACATTAACATTTTTTACAATGTAAATTATTTTAATTAGTCACCCTTGTTATCAAAATAAGAATGAACAATTGTAAAATATAATTTTAGAGATCTTATTATATAAAAAAGGTATTGTGAGACATATCTTTGTCTTTTCATATAAAAAACAAAAGAAATTGTGGTACAAAGCAAAAATTGGACGACAAAAGACAAAGATTAATTTGTAATTTAAATGTTTTGTAAAAATTGTTAAAAGCTTGCTAAAATGTCATGTACTGTCAATGCACTTAAGAATAATTAACAGAGCATACAATAACTGGTCCCATGGCATGGAAAATGCCTGCTTTTAAGAAAAAAAAAAAAAAGAAAAAAAAATGATAAAAGAAACAGAAAAACCAGTGACCTGCGTAATCTAATGAGACAAAGAATAATGCATTCAACTGGATAGATCACAGAGGTATTCTGCACTACATTATAATACACTAGTACAATATAGCATAGGGAAATCAAAACCGCTAATAAGGAGCGACTTGCAGCAGCTCCACTCTCACAGAGGTCCACTTTCATGTCAAAATAAACACAGCTAGGTGTGTGTAGGGGAGGTGGGAAGGGAAAAAAGCAAAAAATGCTTTTTCAGTTTTTCAGCACAGGGCTGTGGAGAAGCAAAGCTGCAAGTATAAGCTCTTTGATTTTGTTCAGCAGTCAGTACAAATTATGGTGGACAACAGGGGCATCAAATGGTGGGATTAAAAATGTATTAAAAAACACAGGAGTTCCTCCCATGTGTGACACATGCAGACCTGCACTGGGCCTATTATGTATGACACACAGAGGAGGGGGAGGGTGGGTAAGGGAATAGGTGGGGGGTAGACACACAGTGGTAAAATGCTTTCATTTCAAATATAATAACGAAGATTTTAAATAAAGGATATAAACAAAGGTAATAGAATTATGTCTTTCCAACAACAAATGATGGATGTCTAGAACAGAGTGCAATAACTGAGGGAGAAGATGTTTAATCTGCAAATTTATTACATTACACATTACTTTTTGATTTTTCCATTGCACTTTGTTAACACATTTCAAATATAAAAAACCTCTATTAAGGCATTGTTCGACTGAACAGCACATTTACCTGGTAGACTGTCTGAAGAAATACAAACAAACACAAAATTAAGACTGAGTATGTCTTTGTTATTTGTGTATGGGAGTTTAGAGAACTGTTTTACTTCACTTTTGGTTTTTAACTCAACTCTGTTGCACTACAGATAACTACAGTATGATACAAAAAAAATATGCATTTTACTAAACACAGTAAGGTCTTTTAAGAAAACACTCTGGCCCATTCTGTGATGTTCATCTTCATTTCTGGCCAAGTCAGGCTCATTGTACAAATAGACTCTCAAGGTCATTTACAAAAGCTTGCTGGACAGTTTTCTTTGAGCTTGCTCATTTGTCTTCCATGTTATTTAGCATGCTGTCCAGTTGGACCAAGACTGTAGCTCTGGGCTTCTTTACATTTTCTTTTGTCTGTCTACTGCTCAGAATATTTCACCTATCACACTCTTGGTGTCATTGTCTGTGGAACAGATAAGATTTTGTTGTAGTGGGTGAACCCCTGTCTCTCGCCATCATCGATTCTTCCATTTTTCAGTCCTCTTCAATTCTTTGGAAAAATATCCCCCAGTATGTCTACCACTTTCCTGCCTCTTAGTTCTTAACCCACTTCTCCCTGACTTTAGCGTCCCCCATGTGCATGTTCTCATAGCCACAGTGAGTATGTGAGCAGGAAATATTACCATACTAAATGAAAGGGTTTTTTCTTTCGTCTCTTTTCTTTTTATTCAACATTGCGTTACCTTCCCTCTCTTCCAGCTTGCTAATTAGTCGAGGGACTAGTGTTTGGGAGTTAAAAGACCAGCGCACACAATCATTCTTTGCTCCATACAAAAGGTTTTGATGGCACTCCATCAGCAGCACGCAGGACCAGAAGCAATGTAGGCTGTTTATATGGTTTAAACTGTGTTACTTTAAGCTTTTGTGAGTATACACAGCTTTAGAACAACAGAACTCTAAAACATTCAGTTTGCTCTATTTGCACTGCTGAAATGCATTTGTTAGTGTGCAGATCATTCCTAATTTATGTAAATGGTAAATTTAGGTAAATGTTTTTTTCTAATGCTGCCTTTCTAAGTCCACATTTAAAATTGCATTTAAACGGTTACAAAGAACAATCTATTGAGGAAAACATCCCAGACTGCACAACATATTTAGAAAAATTTGTCAGAATGATAGTGATTCTCGCAATCTGACAGTGAAGCCAGCATCTCATATTTATGGTGACTGTTTCTATAAAACCTGCTGAGTGAGGCCACTGCTCTAATGGATATGTGGGCATTCAGATGACCTGTCACCAGCATCTGGATTTGTTTTTATGTGTGTGTGTGATTGTGTGTGTGTGCGTTAATCTGCCGGGGCAACTCATCTTATCCTAAATGCCGTGACCAATTTCACGGTCCCACTGGAAAGGTTGTGCCATTGGTTCGTGTGAGCAGGAGGATGTTTGTGGGGATATACGTGTATTGTGTATATCAGATGTTAACCCAGTTAACCTCAGAGCAGTGAAAATCTGCTGTTGAAGCAGACTTTGGCAACCAAGACCCTGGACAATGCTACTTAACGTCACTCGCCATCAATATCTATGTATGACACGCACGCACATACACACTTACCCAACACAGATTTCATTTGATGCTCCATACACAGTAAGTACAAGGCAGACATTATGAGATTTTTAAAGGTATTACAGAAGTAGAAAAAAAGAAAGAATTTTGGACAAACACTCCTCTATGCTGTGATAACATAAGGAATAAAATATACTTTCATTCATTTTCAACACTAATCCTTTAAGGGTCAAAAGGGTGTTGAAATTGAACTATACATTCAAGTGGCCATGCAAACCCCTCACAGAAAGGCCATTAGCGGCTGGCATAGGGATCATTCCCACTGTACTGATCTAATAATACTATTAAATGTCAAAAATCCTTTGTTTAGTCTTAAGACATTACTGAAGAGAAGAGACTGTATGATGTGATGTACAATACAATTTATGATATTGCTTTCAGACATGAGTGATGCCATCAGTTGTGGAGAGCTACAGAGACAGAGTGACAGAATGAGAGATCATGTCTGACATAGAGTGCACATAAGAGGAAAAAAAAATCAAAAGAGAGTAAGAGAAAGTAGAAGAAATGTGCACGCGCATGAATGCCTGTGCGCTTAAGAGTGTGTGTGAGTTTAAGTGTCTCTTTTCAGGCCCCCGTTGATCATCTTGACACATGTCTGAGCATTTCTGTCACTTTAATGTCACTGTGGAAATTCTCCAGATTAGTAGAACATCCGTCATGGTGCTAGGCCTATCCAAGTCAACAGAACACATGCAATATTAAAAGCTAATATTCCCCAAAGCCTTTTATGCTCCAATATTACAGAGACAGAAGAAAGGTACTGAATATTCACTGAGAGATAACACGGGCAGGTTGGTGAGAGAAGTGCACACAGGCTTGTATGTGTACTGCGTATGAACCAAGACAAAACTGCTCACAAGAGTGGATTTGTAGTCTAAAATCAAAAGATCAAATACTGAGCAATAAAGAATGAGGGGGAGTAGAGAAAATGACTTGGTGAAATGAAGCAAAAGACAAACACAGACAGAAAGAGAGCTGATTAGAGATGCATGCTGAGGGAATGTCATTGTTCTAGTCGATTTGAGACATTATTTAAACTGGGACCCAGGAGAGGAAAAGAGTATGAAAGAGTGGGTAGATGTGGGACGTGCCACTTGAGAGAGCAGCAAAATGATACATAAAAACAAAATAAGAGAGGGAGAGGAAATAAACTGAATCAGCAAAAAATGTAATTGTCTTTGACTAAAACGTACTCTTCTCGACGGTATTCTTTTCTCGTGTACAGTGAGGGGTAATGAGGAGGCTTTTATGTCATGTATGGGACAAAACAAACAGAATGTGACAAAAGGAATACGTATGGAAGTGAATGTAAACATACAATGAAGAAGAGCAGTCACACCTAACTGTTTAAAACTGAACGACTTGTTAGATTTGTGCCTAATAATGTCTGGCAAAGTGTAATGATAGTACTGCAGGAAAGGGCTTGTCTTAACATATTGTTTTACATACATTTGCATACAAGTTATTCGGCACAGACATGGCAGTAATAGAAAGAATCAAAATGGACAGAAGGCAGGTGCTTTATAAATAAATTCTCCATAATCTTCTACAGGGCCTTACGTGTGGAAAAAAGGATTTCCGTGAGAATTCTGCATAGTATCACTTTAAAACAATATTAATCAGTTGGTTCCTATTGATCATTTTACTCACGTTGTTGCCCTCTGTGTGACTCTCAGACCGACACAAACAGCAGTAGGGTGTCACACTTGTATTACAGTGGTCAGCATGGCCATGACACTCACACCTGCAAATAGACAAAAGAAAATAATCAGAAAAGCTGCACAGGAGAAAAATGGGCACATGGATTTAAAATGATTTTATTTTTAATTTACAGAACATAAATGAAAAATCAGAAACTAAAAACACAATCCAGTACAATGACGTTTTACAAAAACTTTCTTTGTTCTTCTGTTCCTTCCACTCCACATTCAATGAACAGCAATAGTGCCATTAGGACATCTGCATTCAACATTTATAAATGCCATCTGAAGAATTACCAGAGCACCATAACAGGTAGTGGACAGCTCTGTCTCCCCCTTTCCTCATTTGACCACACAGATACACACATATACTGCAAGACAGAAATTGAATTATTCATTCTGATCTTCACAAGCTTTCTCTTATATACTTCGGACTGTGTGCCCCCTTTATGCCACTTTCTGTTACAAGATGGAGAGATCAACCAAATCAAAAGCAAGAACACATATTTTGATAAAAAGAATTGTTAAAATATGAGTTCCAAAAATATACTATATTTTTAATACTTAATTTCAACTGAAATATACGTTTTGCATTCTTGTTTTTTACATAATATCACAAAGGCCACAGAAAACACTAACAAAAGTAGCTGTATACCTGATTAGCCGGGGTCAGGTTAAGGGCTTGTGGTTGTAAAGTCATCTGTGGCAGTGGCAGGCACCTGCAACTTAACACTTTTCCTTATAAAGATTTACTCACACTTGTTGTGGACACATATATATATTTCCAGCTCTGGGAACAGAGGGAATAGACATTACAAGTCACAGTTTTCAGAGCTCAGTGGCTGAATTTACCTGCCAATCAAAGTTTTTCATAACAGCAATACAGATCTAGCATGTGCTTCTGCAAAAAGAGTTGCACTGTTACTATTTATAAATTAGCACTGAGGTAATAATGGGAAACATATGATGCTAAATACTCAGAGCTCATGTATGCAGACATAAACGCTTTTTCAAGTGTGCGCTTTCATGCCAAGATGGTGCTTTGTATGACTGGTAAAGATTTAAAAGACAAACAGAAGGCACGTGAATGGGATGGGGGACGCTCAGATGAGATTTAAGCAGCTCCGAATCTTTGTTTATGCTACTTCACTATAACAAGCTCCTAATTAAAACAGCTTAGAGGGAGGGGAGAAGTAAGAGTTAGAGATGATTGCCTCCTGCATAATCCTATAATTACCAGAGTCATAAAAACAGTTACTCTGTCAGTCTAATAAAAGGATGTGCTCAATAACTCCCATTAAGCTCAGCTGAAACTCAGAAGTCAGTGTCAAAATAAAAAAGGCAAAAAGTATTTCATACATTGCTTTAATATATTAGTAGGACACGTGTACCTTCCACTAACTGTGATCTCTTTAATGGCGTAGTATCGGTGTCTGTGGTTCACTCCGGTTTCTGTCGTGAGGTATTGTCCACTCAGACGTATCCTGACCTGAGCGGCATATACCATCTTCTGCAGGTCAGGGGTGTTGTAGAAGTCATTGTAGCCAGGTCTTAGGTTGGGTTCTGGAGTCAGCAGACTGAATGTAATGTTTCCACCTGAATATGGCACTTCACTGAAAAGAAAGACACATGTTAAGAAACATTACAAAATTCTGAATACTGATATATACTGAATAATATTGATAGTTCGGAATTGTAAACGTTTTGTTGCATTACATCCTTGTTCAAGACTAAAGCAGTACTTTTTATGATTAATATCTCAAAGATTGTCATTACAAAAGAACTGCTTATGTGCCAATTAACTAATGCTGCTAACTGTGCCAGGAAGGGTTGAATGTGATGGTGTTCATCTGTCATGCAAAGAATCAGTATGACTACAAAATCTCTGATCTATTCATAATGCCAGCATAGGCCATGTTACAAGGAGCTATGCCAAGATTTAGTGTGTGACAATATTTGTTTGTGACTCTGTTCCAAGTCCAGGGCTCTTTCTAGTGCCAGTATAAACCTGTTAACGGCAACACTGTAGGTGGTTATCTTCATAAATCAAGTCACTGTGGAGTGTGCCAAATATGTGTGTGTGTTTATGTGTGTGCACTTAGATCATATTGTATGAGTTGTTCTAATGTTAACAGATTATATCTTGGATGCAATGGTACAAGCAACACACACAAGCAGATTTTTCCTTTAGATATTTTCTTTTTTTTCTAATGGGATAATTTGAAAATTGTAAATATATAATTTATATAGAGTTGTTTTGTGGAAATAAACTAAAAATGAAAAAAATAAAAATAATAAAAACACAAGCCCATGCTCACCTGGGCAGCTGCAAACAGTTGACTGAGTCTGGTCTCAGTAACGGGCCGTTGTTGTCCATTTGAAACACACTGCAGTTTCTCGCCATATACTGCCAGTCCAACCATGACTCTTCTGCTGTCTGGCCACTTTCTTGTTTTTCGTCATTAACATACTGTCTCTGAATTACAACTGATTCAGGCAAGAGGCCACCAAATTGAATTATAACATAGAAAACCTGTAGAAGATGATATAGGTAAAGATGAATATTTACTGTAAGTACACAAAGCAAAATGAGCCTTTTTACACTGGTGCAATTATACAAAAGTGCAATTTTAATCAATTCAATCTTTAATGAATGAATAATTTGAGTGTTATCAGCCCCAGTTTGGTGTAGTCTGCCAGAACACCAGGTTACACAGCTAAGAGTGCTATATAAACCTACATGTAATGTTTAATTAACAATGAAACAAGTTGAAAGAAGTATCAAATGTGGTTTTTATCTTTTTATTTACAGTCTGAAAACCAACATATGCTGTCTGGTATAATAACTGATTTACCTTTATAGTGACGTGATATTGGTGATGCATTTAGAGGTCTCTACACTCCTGTCAGAATATTTTAAACAGAAAATATTTGTACAGTATGTGTATAATTACCTGGTACTGCCCATTAAGCAAATCCACAGTAATAGTGACACCTTGATCTAGTTCCTCTGTGGTCATGATCTTGGAGAGCCATGTGGTGCCCATGTCTTCATCATTTAAATAAGTGAGTGGATGGGCATTGGGATTCAGTCTTAGGGCTCTGTCATTTGTGGTGTCCTCCACAGCATTGGGAATACAGTATCTGTTGATTGATTGCCACTGAGTATAGTATTTTATACAATTTTTACGTGATGCTATTGCTGGCTTATAAGAAGTTGGAATACTGTACCTTTCAACTAATGGGTGGACTCTGGGATGACGAGGAGGACAGCGGCACTCTGACTGTGCATGGAGTTCAGGCAGGATCCCTGAATATAGCTCCACTATTTCTCTGTTAAAACCAGTAAAAGTTGATTTTACCCTTTATATAATATACTATAATTTACTGCATCTACAATATACCTATTTTGTCAATGTCCCTTCTCCTTTTCCCCCTCTATCATTTCATTTCTGCCTTTTGCAACACTATCACCAACATCTCTACTCATTTATCTTAACATGCCTCTCTCCCTTAGTCTATTCAACTCACCTGTTGGTCAGAGTAGAAGGATAAAATCTAAAGTCCTGCATGTGGCCAATGAACTGATTAGACCCTGGAGAGATGAAAAGAGAGGAGAAAAGAACATAAAGAAGGCGTTAATGGGTTTGTACTGGAGGCAGTGAGTGAGAGGATTTCACAGTATTTAGAAGATTATCTTATCAGTTCATTGATAACTGCTAAGTGAGGCTGCCTATAGCTGCTTGTAATAGTCAAGTTCATGACATATAGCCAGCCCAGAAGACCCGCCTCAGTCTATATCAGTGTCTATTACAGAGCAGCATGGTTTTATGGGAACTAACTTGCTGTTAGTTTATTTATTGTAGAAGATTTAAAGAGACCTTGATAAAAAAAAAAGTGAAGTTGATATATTTTTATTTATACATTTATAAATTGGATTATGGTGCCACTGTGGTTGTCATAGTTTACTGTAATGTCAAAATACAGAATGCCCAGACAGACGCTATAGAAATAGACATCTGAGTCATCACTGGCCACTTTACAAATAATAGCCAAAAGGCAAGGATCCAACTCTTTCATTTAATTTAACACAAGGCGTGTTGGAGTGCTGTTACATGCTGGATCAAATCAGGGCATACAATACCATTTAGCATAACAAATAAAACTAAAAAAAACTGTTGGAGTACAGTGTCCAGAAAGACAGAGAGAAAAAGATACAATAAAATCTTAAAACACGCTATAGAACTCAGGCAAGAATCCAACATATCTCCAAAGACACCCATATATACCAAAATACTAGGACAATGCTGGCACATGCTCATAAAACAAAGAGAGATTCTGGCTTAAAGAGAGTCAGAGTTTTGGTGTCCAGCAAACTTCTGTCTAGTTTGACAACAACAACTCTCAGAAGATGGATAACGTCTCTAAGCTTCGTCAGAACCTCTGCCATAACTAGCTTGTGAGACAGTGTCTTTTGGAGTCTGCATGCATTCTTACTTTAGAGAACAAGTGGATGTGTGTATTTGCATGCGTCTGAGAGAGGCTTTGCTATGTTTGGCAACGACAGTAAGCGGGTGTGATCATGTGTGTGGTGGCAGAGAGGTAAGGTGGGGCCTATATGAGTGTAAAACAGAGAGTTATGGGATCCAAGTGTGTTAGAATGGCGTGTGGCTGTGCAGCTTTAGGCTTTGGCGCTGGATTTCTTTTTTCTTTTTTGTGGAAATAGGATTATGCTTTCCTTTGAAAAGCACTCCCTCTATTGTTACTGGGATGATGCAAGGTATAAGCTTTAATTCTCTCTTCACAGTGTAGGTCTCTGTCTTCTCTTCAATTTCTGTCATTCACTGCCACCTCAAGTTGCCTCTTATTCTTTGTTTTATCAAAACCAATAAAACCTGCCACATGCAATAGATATTTTCCTTTTTTTTTTTTATAAATAAATGTTTTCATTGAAGTGCTTTGCTTCATACTACTACATTATTTAAAACCACTTTGCAGCATCTATTTGATTCCCTTGAACACAAAGGTGAAAGTAATATCTCTGTTGACTTATGAATGAATACCTTGTGAATATCATTTTATTAAGCCATGCTCTGACAGTTTATTGTTGTACTACAGTTTATTGTTGTACTTAGCAGATGTACAATTTTCACTTAACAGGGTACCCTGCAAAACAGACTTAGTTGTTAATCAATACATCTGATTACCATTTGCATAATCAATCCACTGATCAGAATTGCAGACACAGCCCGTAGTTTCAACAACCGCCCACCCATCCACACACACAAATCCACACACTCTCCCCTGAGCCAATCACATGTATCGATCAGCACTTCTGATGTGATCTTCAGCTGATCAGATGCTACCTGCCGTGAACTAAGGATCAATGCCTGATAAACGAGAAGAAAAACACTCGTTTATCACCCTGGAGATGAACGGATATCATTTTTCTCTCAATTTCTCTCCTATTGACTCTCAGACGGCTCACAGGCACCACCAATCAATCACAGATGTGTAGTTGAATGGGGATAAAGGCTGGGCGCAAAATAAACAGGGAGTTGATAAAGATGACATAAAACATGACAAATAATTCTCCTATTTTTACTATATTTTGAATAAAAAATGCAATTAAAGTTTTATTCAAGATTTCTTAAGTCATACCCATAATTTGTGACACTGACCAGTGGAAAAGGATGGAGTAAAAGGGAAGACATTTTTACCATTAGAGCTGAGGCCCACCCGCATGGCTCCATCCTCACTCATATCAGGGATTCTGTGGGACAGAGTCTGTGTATCAAATGGTGTCCCATCCTCCTCAAGCCCATCAAGAAAAAGACTCACTCTTCTGTCATGGACCTGGGGGTCAAACCAAGACTTAATTATATTCTGTATGCTGAATATGCACAATATAGACATATCATCTGAGAATAAAAATGTAAAAAGTGCTGGTGGTGGGCAAATTTATAAATGTGGAAATTTTGTATCAAGTTTGGATGATAAGTAAGATAAGTAAGATAAGTGTGTTTTTTGTGTTTGTAAAGTTTAAATGTAGTACTTGATTTTGCAATAGATGTGAGATTGTACACAGGACAGTAGGAACTCAATTTAGGTTTTAGAACACATTTTATATATTTTTGTTTGTTTTTTGTGTGGTATCATTAAAAAATACATTCTTAAAACATCATTATGCAGCAGTAAAAATCTCAATTGTAACACACAATGTCTCTGAAAGAATGACAGCTGGTTTGTGTGTACATGCTATCTACAATTGTGTATGCTCGCAATGTCAGTGTCGACATGTGTGTGTGTTTGTGAAGAGGGAGGTGTGTGTGTGAATTATACATACAGCTAATCTTCCAGCTCATTTCCCTAGTAGCAGAAAGAGCCTCAGGCTAAACTGCCTCAGTCGCAAATTAGCTTTCTGTTTGACCAAAAATCTCCTCTCCACTCTTTTTCTCTCCCCCTTCCCGGTCGGCTGCATGAATATTAAAAATTGCACAGCAGAAAACACCGTCAAAGCAGGGGCAGCTTGCCTTTACATCAAACCTGAACCAAAAGAAAGACACTTCCATAGAAGGGGCTCCCCAAAAACTTTAATGTGGCCCGTGCCACTCTCTCTGTACCCCATCTCCAAATCCTTCCTTCAGGAAGCTCACTGTGGGACCACTGATAAACGTGCAAGTCCCTGTCAGACCAGAGACCCCCTCCTTCTCCATCTCTACTCACTCTTCTTCTCTGGTCCTCCTTACTGTGTCCTTCCTCTTTTTTGCAAGGTCATCCAGTTTACTTCTGGTTTTTCTGTTCTTACTTTTCTTTCCTATTTGTCATTTGGTCTCTCTTTATATTTTTATCATCTTTTTTTTTTTTTTTGCTTGCTTTTTGCTATGTCCATGACTTCCCACACTCATCTCTCCTCCTGTCTCCTTCCTCCATGTTTATCTTGCCCTGTCGCACTCACTTGTTGTCAGCTCTTGAGAGAAGTTGAAAAGGTGTGAGGAGGGAAATAAGTCCAAGTCAAAAAACGCCTTTAGGGGATGAAGGCAGCGGCAGACAAGTGTCTGCCTCTCAGAGGATAGTTAAGACGCCCAGACAGACACTTTTATGATGGCTGATTGAAGACTGGCAAGCGCATGAGAGCACAAGAGAGCGTACAGGAGAGAGTACGAGTGAGAAAGAAGTAAAGAGACAAAGAGATAGGAGGGAAAAAGAAAAGTCAGGGAGTGGGTGTAGGAGAGGGAGCCAAAGAAGGCCCCTCTTTAGGAATCTGTGAGCCAGAGCTGTGTGGCTCTCAGGGAGATGTGAAGCAGTTGTCAGGCCTGATGTAAATGAATCCTGAAGCGCTTCATCCTCTTTTGCTGCCACGCGCCCTTTTGAAACACAACCAATTCCCCTTTGTTAGCTTTCACAAACACTTTCCCTCCTTTTTCCCTTTGGCCATCCATCTGTATTTACCCCACTTCTTTCTTCTACCTCTCTTTGCCTCCTTTGACCACTCAAACTTAAGTATTCTTTGGAAAAAAATAAAAAAAGAGACAGACTCATGATACGTTGTCTCATTTTAACAGTATTTTCGATGTGAGTGTCTAAGACTAAAATTTAAAGGAGAGATGGGTTCATCAGAATTCAGTCTAATCTACACTGACTGTGTGGTAATAATAATAATAATAATATACAACCTACAACAGTACAATGTACTTTTAAGTTGATTTGAGTAATCTATGATAAACTACTGTATATGATGTAATTATATTTTTCTATAAAATAGGTTTTAGGCTTTGTATTTGAATACTCATTGAATGTTTTCTTTAAGTCTTTTATGTTCTAACTTTAAGCACTCTTTCCTGTACAGAAGCCACCCCTTTGGCAACGTTACCACCTAAGCCTCTCTAAAAGCCCAGGGAAATCCAGAGTGGAAAGCTTTTAGTGATCTGTAGACTGGCATTTTGACTAAAGCTCTTCTCGATTTTCACTGTCGTGCCAAGCCATGGCTCAATCAGTAGACATTGTGGGCAGCAGTGGTTCCTCTAAACCCACACTCTAGTTTGTGTGCTGTACTTCTGTCATTCTTTCAGTCATTCATTGACAGAAAAAAACTATAAAGACATCATGTTCAAAAACAATGAGAAATAAAGATCAGAATTGCATGTTTTATTTTCTGCATTTTGGACTTTATTTATTTAATTATATCAGTGTCACTTATTTTAATCATGAGTGGACAGCAATATTAAGGCCTGTTCAGCTGTTGCCTAGGACAGGGAAAAAAAGTGGCCTTACTGTAGTGTAAAGTATGGCATATAATTACAATATGACATAGCTGCTATTATTTATATAAAACATGATGTGACAAAATCATTAAAGGTAACATTTTGCACAGTGATTTTGGATGAAAAAAGCCTAAACAAAAAAGCTATGTTCTAGTCTATGTTTCGTCAAAATTTAACCAGCTGTGCGTAACGCTGAAGTCATTTTTTTACTGTTACAGGGAAAAAAACCTGTTCTGAGTGTGTAAATGTGCCGTGTGGTCATCTTAGCAAGGTCAATAGCTGCACATACACCACATACACTGATTACATGGGTAAAACTGGAGCGTTCCATTTTGCGAAAGGCCGGTTATATTTCATACATGTGACATAAAGACGTAAAGTGAGTGACTTAACATTGTAATCTAAATTCATGAAGTTCATCCTTCCACTTCTTCAGACCTGCTGTCACCTTTCCCTTCCTTTCATCCTGTCTTATGTTATCACTCTTTCGCTTCTTGTTATTCACCCTCTAAGTCTATCTCACCCTCTTTAGTCCTCCATGCTTCCCTCAGTCACTATCAACTGTTTGCGGCAGCTCTAATGTACAGCCAATATTCTCTCTCCCATATTAGTGCCGCTGCCGTGTAAAGGAAGAGATAGGGACGACAGAAAGAGAAGAAATAAAGACAGGGAGAGGGAGAGAGGATGGAGCGGAGACACATTTGTTCTACTCATCTCAGTGCTAAAAGATACAATTACCTCTCACAGCATATTATCCATGTTTTATACCAGCCCAAGGCCCCATGCCTTCGCCTTGCTGCGCTCACCCTGTGTTAGGCCCATATTTTAACACTAGCTATGACAGTTTATTTAAGAAAAGAAAATTGTCCCGGGGGAGATGAAGAAGGGGGGAGAGAGAGAGAAAGGGGGAAGGACAAAGAAAGAGGAGGAGACAATGAAATAGGAGGCCAAGAAGGAGAGATAGATGAACTAGAGACAGATACAAGGGGGAATTTTCTCCATGAAATAGCAGAAAGAAAAAAGTCAGGAAGTATGTACGGTGGCATGGTGACCTTTTAATAAAGACCATAAGTCTCTAAGATGTTTTCTTCCTAAACAGGCACCAAAAAAAAAAAAAAAGAATCCATTAAAGAAAGTAGAAACATACTGTGTTGCACTGCCAGGAATAGGTGCAGACAAGGTTGTGCAGTTATTGGTAGATATACATAAACATCATTTGCAAAGATGAATTTAATAGCCCATTTGGAGCATTTTTGTTAAAATATGCAAGAAAACTATAATTCCTAAAGAAGGGCTCAACACTGCAGCCAGTTCACTTGCATATGGAACAAAATTTGATTTCCACTTCAAATATTATTGTCATTATTGGACTATAGGAAAACGGAGTTAATTTTGCATTGGACTATTATATCCTGTTGCTGGAGTGCCAGCAAGCCACAATACACATTAAATATGATGTGCTTTTCATATTTTTAGACCCGTATCTATAGATTACTCTGAAGTAAAAATCTTTGAAATGTAACCTCAAAATGACATTACTTTACATTACAATGCTGTTTTACAAACTTAACATCTCATTTTGTGTAGATGAAATCTTGTTGGTTACTTTTTATCTCTTATTTCTCATGATTCCATTGGGGAGTCAGCTTAGAGCTTTTCTCTCTGTTTAAATGGTCCAGACTGTGTGCTTGCATAAAACACTATGTAAAAAATTAATTAAAAGATATGAGGTTAAGGCACCACTCTTGCTATCTCACTCTGTAATTGATGCCAGTCTTGTGCCCTTTTGCCTCCTGTGCCAGCAGGCAGAGGGCTAGCTTAGAGGTGTCCACTTCATCCTGACATAACAACCTTGCCTCACCTTCACACACCAGCCCTCTCCTAAAGACACACTAGTGAAGCATGTGCAAAAAGTGAACTTAGGCACATGGGTGTTATACAACTGTCACTACTGGTGAGATGATAAGACAGATATTAGTTTTACTAAAAAAAGAGCAAATGTTTTAAAATGCCAGTGTCATGGCTTCGAGTTAGAAAGTACACTTTCCAGCTCACACTTGGAGCAGTCTAAAAGTTGGATAGCCTACAATACTGTGCACTAACACCCACTCTTAAGGCTTTTCTCCATGCATCTTTTTCTGTATGTTGACCTGTGTATAGAAAAATGCATCTAAAGAATTACAGCACAACAAGTCCCAGTGCACTTCATCCAGACACTGCTGCTCTTTCACTAAAAAGCAAACCACTGTACCGCATAGCATCCTAGTCAATTTCTAAATGTCAAGTTCAGTGTGCTCTAGTTTCACCTTTCAATCACACCACTTAAAGGCACTTAAGATCAAATGAACAAAATATTAACACAGATCAAACAGCTTTCAAAGCCATCTTTAACTCAACTTTATGAAGTACACACATTGAATATAAAGCTAGCAGTTCTGTTTTAAATTTCTTTTTCAGCATCCAACAGTTTAGTTTAGTGACCTCATAACTATTACTTCAGTGCACAGTGCAGACTCTTTCTCCCCACACTGCTCTCCTGCTTGCAGTCCCTCACTCCCCGAGGCTAGCGCTTCCTCCACTATTCTCTCCATCGTTACCATAATCAGATAAGACAAGTACCTAGGGAGCAGCAGCATCCCTACAGCACCTTGCTCTTGGCACCATGTGTTTATGTGTGTCGACTGTGTGCGAATTGCTCCTGGCACTTGGAAACATATATTCCCTTTGACTGTCTTTTTTGGTGTTTTGACAAACTGACACATGACTGGTGTGTGTGTGTGTGTGTGTGTGTGTGTGTGTGTGTGTATGACTGGTGAGTGTTTTGGTATGTTGTGCAAGGAACAGTGTAATGGAGGACATACCGCTATTTATTTAAATGTGTTAAAATGTTCCTGACCGTAAATATCAATAGTTAAAATGTGAAGCGAGAGCTCGTCAAAGATAATTATATTTTTGTTTCTTGTACAATTCACAGAAGAATTCAAAGAAAAAATGCAACCCTTCATTTCTAAGACAAAAACTAAACTCGTGTCCTATACAGTACATTGTATATGTATATTCAGCAGTATTTCCCCGAGGGTATACACATGCGTAAGTAATTGAGTCACTAGCAGCACTAGATTTAACCATCAAAAAGCAGATTTGTCAAATTACTGTAAAAGGCATCACCACCAATCACTCAGCAGCTGCTCAGTCTGATCAAGTTAGATTGACCTCTGTTCAGCCTCAGTGGGTTTCCTTTAAGAGCTATATCTATTTCATGTGTGGTTTCTTACTAAATCAATGCTTGATTGTCTGAAATCATTTACTAGCTCCAATACAAAAGCACAACCAAGTTTTTTTTTTTCAATTCTTGTTGGATTAACTTCTTTTAAAAAATGACCTAAGCCATCCTTTTATAATATTATGTTTTTGTTGGATATGAATAGAGTGTAAAAAAGACCCACATGCTGTTTCATGCAGGTTTCTGTTACTAAAGAGCTTGTTATTTTGATCATGTTTTCTGCTCTTCCAAAGTTATTCAGAATTGCTGAAAGAGAGATTGTCCAGTGCAGTAATCTGTAAAATGATCCTTTTGACCAGACCATGCACACATTTACACACTCACAGGCAAATAGGGATTCATTTGGGCACAGGCTGCTTTTATTCTCCTTCTAGCTGCCGTTTTACAGAGAACTGGGCTGGTGAAAGACTTTTTTGTGCATTACATAGATTTGTGTAATTGTAGTAAACTATAACTGTTTAAGAATGTAACAAATCCTATAGTCTGTGTGTTACCTGCAGCACCAGGTGTGTCCAACTGTATGGTGTAAGCCTGCCAATGGTTCTGAAGCTGACCGTCTGAGGGGTCACACTGCTGTTCTCACCATGTCGCAGAGTGACTACTTGTTCGGACATGCTCACAGCAAATGTAAGGCTTTCCTCTGAGCTCATCTCCAGCAGCATCCTAGACAAAAACACACACAGAAATGAAAAAAAAAATGAGTGTATTTGTTTCTTCTTAAAACTGTAAATAAAATGTATGAAGAAATCAAAACAGTCCACAGCTGCATGTATAAATGCATTGACTTATTGAAATAAATTTTGTGTTGACTAATATTTGACTGGGTCTGTCAATGCATCGTTTGGTAGAAAGAGATGCCTTAAAATACTAAACATTTTTGCCTCTGATCTCCATTAAAGTAAACATAGGCACAAGACCACAGCGACGTTTACTATCTAAACCAGTTTTTATAATTCTGTACAACTTGAGCAACTGCAGATGAGTTACACTTCATAAGCAGGACTGAAGGCCCACTAAAAGCCACAGTGTCAGGAAGCACAACAGGCAGTCTCTCTTTCTGACATTTACACATGGAATATCAATATTTTACATGACTGCTGGCTTGGTGCTGCCAAAGAATGTGCAGACACATACATGCGCACACTCTACGCCTCATATTAACCACCATCACTGACATTTTATGGGAAATCATGGCTTTTATGAACCCAGAACAGCATAGCCTATAAATCACATATGGATGTATGCATGAGAAATAGAGCATCTGTATGTAAGCCTGCACATGTAAGTGTGAAAGGGGCTCCAGGAGAAAACTGGTCCAATTTGATAAGGGTCAAAACTAAATACGAATATTGAAAAGTGAGATTGTAAAGAAAATCTGATGTGAGACTTCTAATGTGGGGTGAGGCTTGAGAGGTCATTTGTAAATAAATTGATAAGGCCAATATAAACAGCAACCCAAGGGTATAATCTTTTTTGAAAGTTAATTTATGAAGGGCTTGTAAAACAGGTGGTTGACTGTTCATTGTTCAGAAAGCGATGTGAAATCACAGAAAGCGAGGGAGAGACAAGAGAGAGGGGTGAGGAGAGATGGACAGAGGTGACGATAGAGACCTCCTTTCATCTGGTGTCTTTGATGGCTGCTGTGATCACTTCTGCAACAAAAGCCTGACTGCAACAACAGCAACTGAGCGAGAGGCAAAACGGGGGAGGGGAGAGATCTTTTTCTGCCATTCAGATGCATTCATCCTTACAGGAGTCATGTTCGGCCAAAACGAAGACAACAACTCTCATCTGTCATTGGAATCTCCTGGGAAACACAACTTCATGTACAATATTCACTGCATAAAGATTTCTGTCAAATTCTCTTTCTGTGAGTCAAAGGAAATGTGGGATTTATTAGAATACACTTTTTTTTTACAGTTATCACAGACACTGCTTTTACTTTATTTCATTTACTTTGTGTAAAATATAACAATCTGGAAGCCTCAGTGGTTCATCTCATAGAGCAAATACCACATAAACAGAGGGACCCGGGATTGATTCCTGGCTCCGGTCTGTTTCCTTTTCTGCTAAATAAATTGTGATATAAAAACACACATTGTCTTGACCAAAAACAAGTTTCATAATCAAAGCACCTGTTTGTGTAAGTCTCTGTTGGTGCCAAATGGTGCAGAAGCAGACAGAGTTACAAAGCAGAGCCAACTGATCTTTTTGTGTGTGTGTGTGTGTGTGTGTGTACACGTGTCCTGTGTGTGAATTTGAGAGAAAGAGATTGCAAACTGACACTAGTTTGTGTAACTCTATACCATCCCAGTGCAGTGTGACGTACTAACACACTCTCATCAGCTTTCACTCTCATACAACAATGCTAAGTGAGACATGGCAGTACACAGTTGGCCTCTCAACACGACCTGATCAGACCTGACCTGGATGCTCTTTGTTATTAGATCAATGTAATTATCCCATGTTTTTTGTTCTTTTGAGTTCAGCAGTAATGTACTCACATCTCTCCAGTGGTGTTTGGTTTTACCCAAACTGCCAGCGTGAGGGATCCCAAAGCTCCCAGTTTCTGTGATGGTGGGGACACCAGACATCCATCTTTCGTTGGCCAAAATATCACACTGCTGGATCCACTAGAGCCATCCTCCAAAGAGAGAGAAGATCCATTTCCAGACACAGGACGAGTGTCACTACTGTCTTCTGTAACACAGCTGCTCCTGGCAAAGTAAAGTTTTAAGAAGTTACTAAGGCTATTAGGTAAAATTTTACTTGTTAAAACACACAATGCCATTCTAAAGCAAGAGTGTTAAATTAAAGGGTCATATGAATAAAAAGAATAAAATTCTGTTGCTAATTTACTTGTTTTATCAAATCAATTATCAATCTTTGTTCCTTTTCCATGCATTCATTTTGATTCAATTTTTTTCCCGTTTAATTATGGAATTCATGTGTGTTTTTTCTGTTATCATGTGTATATTATACAATCTTTTATTAGCTACAAATCCCAACAACAATAGTATTTGTGGGTCATAAGAGATTCCAAAAGGACAGATTTGACCTGTATCTGTGTCATTGACATATATGGTCAAATATGGTCAGAAAGCTCCTAAAATAGTTATGGATTAACCTAACCTGTGGGTTGGTAGCAGTAGATGGGCATATGGTGGAGTGGAAGATCTATAGGGACAATCCTGGACACAGAAGGCCTGGTAGCATGCCTGAAGCTCAGACTGTGAAGTCGCTGACTGACAGTAGCTGCTCCGCTCAGGAAAACCACAAGTGGAGTGAACAGGAGAGATGGACACAGGTTTAAAGATGGCAATGTTCTCCATTTGTGGAAAATGTCCCTGAGAATAAAAGTAATAAAGCAATTGTTAGATTTTGTGTGGCAAGCACCTAAAGCGTTATAGAACAAGATTGACCTTTACGGAAACTAGACAAAATCTGAATGCCAATTACATTTTACATTCTTATTAAAAGTCCAATTAAAGTGTATTGACTTATCACAAGAAGAAAAAATACTTTTAGCCATAATAATATATGATTTAACAACTAAATGCATTTATGGTTTGCTTCAGAGTATTATCATATAAATCAATAACCTACCTGTGATAAACCAGGTCGGACACACAGACTGAGCAAAAGGAGAGGGAACCAGGGAAAGATACTGTTCCACTTTGGTTGTTCTTTTCTTTTAATGATATTTTTCAGTTGAAAAATAAGGTGAATCAAAGACCATCTATTCTTGTTTTTCATGCTGTTCTTTATATCCTTTGTTTGATCTGCTGTTTCCGAGTTTGACTGCATTGTAAAGGGAAACGTGTTCCTCTTTTTTATTTTCATGCATGTTATTCCTCTTTCATTATTCCAATGACAGGCCATCTTCCTCTCTCTGCTGACTGCAACATCCCATATTTGTTTTATCCCGAGCTGTTTCCTTCTCCTTTTTCCTTCTTGGTGATTCTTGCTTTCCTCCTTTTCACACCATCTCTGACCTTTGACCTGGCACAATGCTGTAATTGAAGTCTTCAGGGGTTCTTGTAGGCACAGGGTTTTTAGAACCTGTTTGGGTTTGGGAACATTCCTGGTAGAAGCAGGCTCCTCGAGAACCAGGACTGGTCTCGGAGGCCTTGCAGTTGGGCTTGGATAAGTCATGGTTTCATGGTTCCAGGGTTACAGGGACATTTTTTACAGGCCAGTGCCCCAAGGGTGAGGCTACCAAGCTTAGCTTTCTGTTACACTGTCTCTGTCCCTCACTCACACTGCAGCTGACCCACACACACACTCGCCACAGCCAAAGCTTCACATGATAGGTAGGATTTCACAATCTAGAAAGGGGAAAGAGAAGGGAAAGAGAGATATGGTCAGTCCAAAATCCAACATGTGACAAATCTGAGGAGAGTGAAATGCCATGCAGGCTATTCCGTAGCCAAAGCCTACACTATCATGTACAGCTTGATTGAGGCGGTGCTCAGCTGATACAGCTACAATGCTTTCCGCTTTTCTTCATTTTCTATTGAATTAAACATGCCCTTTTCCACTGGCATCTGGCCCCTGCTTTTTTAAACTGTCACATAAGTTTGTTGGAAATTGAGGCTTAGACCAAAGCTCTTTTCATTACAATACTTATCAGCTTCAATTTCACATTTTGAAACACAAAGAGAGGCCAGCTAGCAGTGCTCTCTCTCGTGTTGAATTACTTGGACCCCTTGCCTACAATGTCTGTTAGAAAATAGACAGGGAGGCTTACCGTCCAGTATAATGCTAGGTCTTTCTCAGCCATGTCCCTAATTTTTGTCATATGATCACAGGCACAAACGTGGAACAGTTTTTTTATTGGTTTAGCTTACCTGAGTCCCCAGTGCGCAGCCCGCTCTCCATCACAAGGACAGCGTCAGCAAACCTTCAACTTGTTGCACCAACCATGATTCAAACAGGCTAACTAAATGTAGGCTACTTCTTACGCACCAGAAAAGTCAGCCGTGTCTTTCTACCTCCAAATCATGATTTAACTCATTTTCCTGTTGAGTCCGACCACAGGAAAAAATGAATGGCAGAACATATGAACTTGACGAAGCAGTTTTTCCCTTGTTCAGTCTCCTCTCATTCACAACATGCCGCGCGTAAGGAGATTAGCCAGAGACGCCATCTGGCTAGCTGCGCTCCGGGAAGGCACACTACAAAGTAACGCGTTACTGTCGAAAAACAAGTAGGGGACACCTGAGAGTCCAAGAGGTCCAAAGAATGCACGTCATGTCCTTTTTTGTATTTCTTACATTCTCGGTGGCAATAAGACACTGGTGTAAAATAATGCCCCCTGTCTGGTGGTGCAGCTTTGCCCCTCTACAGACGTGGGATGCGTCCTGCTCCACACAAGTGGCTCTCAGAGAAGACAGCAACGCTACCGCCGTCGCCCTGGTAACGGTGATCCGCTGCGGACAAGAGCCCTGCGCAATGAGAAATACTTAAGGCCTGTAATATGGCGTGATATAATCCCATGACGCACGAGAAAAACAATCTAAACTCACAAAAAGCACGAGGGACAGCCTAAATTACCATTTGGAACAACTATCTATTGAGTTTGGTCCGGAGGCTTTTTTAGGGCCTAAACACACAGAATTTAATAATGAATAAAGAATAATAACAGTGTAAATAAAATAACACAGTACATATAGAATCATATATAAAAATATTACTATTAAAAGCAAAGCATATTTGTGTAATTCCTTCATAACCAAAGAATTTAAATAATAATAATAATAAATCCTACAGTCAGAATTAATAATAAGGTGTACAGTGTTGTTAAGTTCATGCACAAAACCTATATGTTTCCCTATTTTTCGTTTTTATATTAAGAGGAGATAAAGACAAAAGCTGCAGAATGCAAACCACCATTGATCAAGTCGACTGTATTTCTGATTTACCGAGTGTTTGGTATTTTGCATTAAGATGGTGTACATTTTTTTCCATGCTGACAAGTTTTATGTTATCATACTAATCGCGTTTGAACAGCTGCAATTTGCTTTGGCTGAACAAAGGCATTCTAACTAGGTTTTAATTAAGTGTTCCTAATGACCTTAAGGAGATTAGAGGTTCGCCTTCTAATCAATACTAGGCAGAGAGGAGCAGAGGGAGGGAGTGGAGGCGGCTAGGGGCTAGAGGAGTAATGTAGTGTGGAGAGGGTGGAGGAGGAAAACGGGAACAGACTGGAGAGGTGAGGTGCTGGAGGATGGAGGATAGTCTAAACAGACAACAAAAGGGGTAGATATGAAACATTACTGAACGTGGAGGAGAAAAAAACAAAAGAAACCTACTTTAGTCTGTCTATTTAATTCCTACCTGTACCTTCAATACAGACGGGCATTTTGAGCGTTCTCTCTTCCACCTTCTTCTCCTTTAAGAGGCTGCAAATATTATCACATGGTTGAAACTGTATCATCAAGAGCTTTGTCATCCAAGAGGTCTTTCTCTTATCCTTTCGTCAGTAGGCATTAGCATAGATTTGCACAGTGTGTCCACATGACAAAGAATCTAGTCATACATTGATTGTACTAATTTATTCCACAAGGCACATTTGCTTGCACAGATTGTAGCTTTATCAGAATAACAGGAGTAAAACAGGAGTAGTGCAATAATTGTGCAGTAATATTGTAAAATAATCTGTTTCTTACATACATACAGATTGTGTTTACTTTTCTAATAACATTAAAGGTAATATTGTAAATTCAGGCAGTAAATGTATCATCTCTCAAAATCTCCAGTGCACCATGAATATGTATGGAGACATCCTTGGCCTCACTGCTGATTAGGAAAAGTGGAATACATTGATGATCAGGCTGTGTATGTGTGCCTTTTTTTTTTTTTACCAAAAAAATACAATATTGTGATGTGCAAATGCAAGCAAGCACATACACACAGCCTGATTCATTTGTGGCAAAAGAGTAAATTCATGATGTGGATAACAGAGACTGTATTGTGTGTTTCATTTGAACACAGTTGTGCTTTCTTTTCTTTATTTTTTTATACAAAACAGCTAACTTCATTGCTCTATTGGTCAAGTGTATGAAGCAAAGAGTTCCACACACTGTTGCAAAGAGTTTTGTTCAGTTTCTAGTAACGCTCTATGAATCCTGCAGACACTTAACTGGGTAATTGAGAGGTGCCCCATTATGGAAATCGGATTCATACAAAAAGGGGAAAGAAATTTGTAGACCATAGATTTTCCTTCTTTATTAGTAATAGTATCCTGATTACTGGTCTACAATTATGTTGGCCACATTGACTTCTTCTTCTCTTTTCTACAGCCCACAGCCAGTCTATTGTATCCATTGTATCTCTCCTCGCCTCATACCCTCAATCACTGTTACTGTCCTCCATCACTTTCTTGTCCTTGTTTCATGCTGTATTTCTTCTATATATAGACACTGTATACTATATTTTAATCCACGCTCATAATTCATCCTCTTCGGCTCTAAATGAAATGCACCGGAAACTAGATATAAAAACAATTTGGCTTTTCGTAGGCCTTTTAGACTTTATACCCTTAGGTCACTGCATCTATATTCTATATATATTGCAGTGTGTGCCTGCGCTGCGTGCCCCCTGTTGGGGTTGAGGCCAGTGACACCCTCGGGGCTGTGCTGTCCAATCCTCAGCATGCTGCGTTTCTATAGGATTGAATTAACCTCCTGCCTCTCTTGACAATGCGCATGCACATAATTATCCAGTCTCACCTGTCTCCACATACACTTTGTCTGTACCTATCACCTTTCCCCCCATCCAGGCTGGAGTATTCGCTCGGGGCCCTTCAGGAATTGGCATCACCTGGATTTACTCATGGGAATCAGCCTTTTAAATTCACATTTATTAATGTTTTGCAGAATAGAGTTCTAATCATTGAAAGGGCCAACAGACATTGTAAATGTACAGAAGTCTGGTTGTGAAGAAACTAGTTGTAGCCCTACAATTAACTGGAGATTGTCCAGGGTGTACTCTGATTTTGCCCAAACCCGCGCCACCCACAATTAGTTTTCTGCAAACGAGATCAAAAGATCAAATAAACTTATTGAAACATGTTCCTTAATTAAACAATACATACAACAGCAACTAACATCTTAGTAGACTTTTTTATTTCGTTCATGACTTATTTAGTGTGAAAAATCCTATTGACTTGAGAACTTTTTTTTCCAGAGAGCCCTGGGAGCATATGTTTTTGGGTGGAAGAAGAAACCAGAGCATGAGTCCTACTAACACAGGAAGGCGCTGCCCTGGGTTAGGATAGAACCCAGGACCTGCTCACTAATTTCAAGTCTGCATTATGAGCATATAGTGTAGTGTAGAAAAGTGGCGCCATGTGCAATGTGTCTGCTGCATATCAAGCTATCAAGCTTTCTATCTATCTATTGGCCACTTGTGGTGGATTTAAAGTGCCACTAATTCAATGGCCACTGACACGTCAGACTATTTATTAAAGTACACTAACTTAATGAATGGTCCATAGAATGGAGAGTTAAAACATTTACTGTCCTTAGAGAGAAATAGACAGCTATAGACAAAGAGGGAGGATGGGAAAGGGGGAACGATGGGGAAAGAGAGAGGAAAGAGTGAGAATAAATGGCCCATCGTATAGAGTTAAGACATTAAAAGTTCAAATAGACAGCTGACCCTCTTACAGAGGGAGCATGTATGTGGCTCGGATGCACACAGGCCGCTTTATGGCCTTCACGAGGAAGGGATAGGGACGTTAATTGAGCAGCATGGAGAATGGGATGAGACAGGGCAAGATGAGAATGAAAAGAGAACCCACAAAAGCAAGAAAGTGACATGAAGACATGCAGGTAAAAATAAAGTGTTTATACAGAATGAATCTCAGAGAAAGCCTTTAAAAATTGCTTGAGGCTAAGGATGACAAAATCAGTGCTATTCTGTAGGAAAAATTCACTGAGCCACTGCGATGCAAAAGAATGTGAAACTTGGATAATGTACAGTGTTGAAGATTACTATCTCCCAGGTGACTTTTTAGAAATATAAAAACATTTGTCCCCCCATAAAACAGTACATTTCTGTAACGACATATCATGAAGCAACTGCTGAAAATGGACTCATTGGATCTCAGTGCTTTTCAGAAGTATATTGCTTGAAATAGTGATTAAAGCGTCTGACTTCTGGATCACACAGTTTCCCTTGTTTTTAATAGTTAAAACAGAGGGATACTGTGATAATAGTAATAATTTATAAAAAAAAAAACCCAAAAAAACGGTACATGCATAATGTTCAGTAACATAATCTATTTTCTTCTTTTTATGTTTCTAGTCCTATCTGTGTGTCTATGTCTGTGCACTATTTGTCTTGCACTATGCCGTGTGTTACAGTGCTTATCTGTGCTCCGGTGTGTGTGTGTATGTGTCAGGGGAGTCCAATGCTGTGAAAGGCCATTACCACCGTGAGTCCATGTCACTAGTCCTGTGAATCCTCGGGGAACACAACACTGACACATGGACCTATAAGAAATCACACACACACACACACACACACACACGGATGGGAATGTAACAATGTAGACGTAAACAAATAGGACATGCATCTTACGTGTCTTGATTAGACAAAATAGCAAAATAAATAGACATGTGTTCTTAATACTTTCCTGCTTTTTTGTATGATCAGTGTTGTATCCATACAGTAAATTTAACAGGGCTTCATGCTCCAAACAGGCCTTGAAACAGCATCAGTGTGAAGCTGCCACACATTAGCACTTTACAGATCACAGCATCTCAACAGATATGCTCACCCTCAGAGATCAACCCTGTGAAAATCCCATTTAATTCTTCAAAACCCAATAAGAAATCTGGAAAATTAAAATATCCGACGTGCCACTTAAGTCAGTATTTGGACTGTATTTTCAATAAGAGCTCATACTCCTTTGTTGCTCACATACCATTGTACAAATATCACTTTTCCTATTAAGTGCTGTGAAAATAAAAGACTAAACAAATCCTACTAAAGGTGAAAAAAATATTGCTGTAAAGATTTGGTATACATGTCTAACAGAGAGATATGATTACACAAGCACACACCGTGGAGATAGGATAAAAGGATCGAAGATGTAGGAGATGGAGGCAGAGATATAGATGGAGCCAGAAGGTGGAGGAGGAGAAGTGGAGTTAAGTCGGCCATTAGCGATGCATCGTGTGGAGCCCACTCTTACATGCGTTCCACAAGGTTAACGATAAGAGCCCCCGAGCAGCTGAAATGCTCAAGTAGCTTTTATCGTATCATAATAATGAATCACAGATAAAATAAAATAAATGAACTTCAAAAGGCGAGCAAGTAAAACAGAACATATCTGCAAATGGATGGGCGACCAGGAAACAACCCAAGTAAAAAGTAAAAATAGAAACTGAAAAATGAAAAAAATGGAAAAAAAGCTGTTTAATACTAATATCTTATGTTATCTGTTTGGGAAGTATTTGCCCAGGGGTCAGGGCTCTCTGTTGGAAAAAAGGTTTCTTAAAACGGTTCATAGACCTCTGCTACTGGCCCTTGCAACACTTTTACAGCTGGCTATTAGACGATATAGATACATGGACACACATACAAACAAAACGGAGTCTGAAAAATCTCTGCTGATTTGTGTATATAATGCTACTCATGTGTGTTTAGTACCCTCGGCAGAAGGCTTTTCTTAAAGTCCTCCTCAACCCTCTTTTGCTTTGCTTAAACTTTAGTGATTTCTATGACAAATATTAATCATACAAATGGCTATGAATGTGGGTACTATAATCAACATAATCTAAAGAATTAATGGTAACAGAAGACCTTTACCTATACAAGCATGTCTTTGGGTGGTATAGGTCAATTCACAACTCTAAAGTATCTCTAGAGAATGACAGAGAGTAAATGTCAGTCCTGCAAATAACTTGTCCAGAGAATACCCCGCCTAAGGCCCAAAGTTGCTGGGATAAGCTCCCGTCACCCACAACCCCGAGTGGGAATAAGTGGAAGAAAATGAATGAAAAGTAATAAAAAAGAGGCTTAATATCTGTGCTATGCAATGAAAAAAATGCCACTGCACTTTTGACTGAAGGGTGAAATAGTTGTTCTCATTGTTGAGACAGTTTGTAGTGTCTATAATAAATGGTGTTTTTGTAAAATGAACGTGTCACAATAAAACTCACAAGACGTGTCAAAACTGGAAGCCTGGTTTAATTGATATTGCTCTACTGTAATAATCCTGAAAGGCATAGTCTGGAGTAACACATGTAATGTTTCAACCCATATTAGTTTAAGTTACAGAATCATAGGTCTCTCTTTTTGCATTGAACATTATATACAATGTGAAATAAATACATTTACACAAATGGACATTATCATTGGAGCACACTTGTATGATACACATCACAAAAATATACAGGTAATTGTTTATTATTTTTTTCATTTACTGATGTGAAGCACATCTAAAACTACAGACAGGTTTAAATAACACTACAGGGTCTTCTCTTGGTCACAACTGTTCTCCATGGAAGGGTCTATTCATCTTTCATAGCCTTTTTGATCCAAATGCTTTTTCCTTTAAATTTGAGCAAATCCAGGCTGCAGACTTATGTGCAGCACAGTGGCAGTTACAACTGGGGATTAAATACAACCAATGACTCAACACTGAAGAGCTGGAGATACACAAGGTTTGGCCTTAACAGTTTTCAGGGGAAACTATGTGAAATCGAAGATCCTGCTTGGTTGTTATGGTTAACCAGCATTGTCATTGTTTTCTCTAAAATGGTTCCATGCATGATTTGGATCAAAAAGATCTCAGTTCCAGAGGCGGACATGTAACCCATGATGCCCAAAAAGTAGTAGGAAAAACGTCCATTAGTGGCTTTATAAAAAAAAAAAAAACCCAAACAAACCATTGCACCTCTTAGAATAAAATACCAGGATGTTAACTGCAGAATACATGAGAAGACTTCTGCTTTATGAGTAAGTCTATGAAGAAAACGTCTTTGCCTAGCTAACAACATTCTACTTTTTCATTGTTTTATAAGTACAATTAAAAGGTTCTTAATCATCTTTAAAGCGTTGTAGAGATTTTTGCAGGGCCCAGAAAAACAAATGGCATGACCTTTTATTCTGCTCTGGGATACTGTATGTTACATTCACCATTATGAGTAACTGCCTTAACTGATATATGATAACTATGATGTTTACTTTAAGTTGAATAACTTAAGTCTTTACTATTTGTTATACATTTCATTATATTAATTAGTCCAGGGTTAAAGGGTTTGTTCGGCAACAAAAATTAAAGCAGCAACACAAAACATTGCACAAGACCAGCACCTTCAATAAATTGTGTAAATGAGTGCAGATGAGAAAAAGAGGAGTACACGTCCAATAGGAAATAAACAAGAGGTTATTATCGAGGACCGCTGCATTAGTCCCAGTGCTTTTAACTGTCTGTCATTGTTTGTTTATTATGTTTGAGGTAACACGCAGAGTTTTGGAAAACTCAATGATATCTGTTCATATCTGAAATGTGTGTAAAATAACATGAGTGCAAATTAATCATGTCAAGCTTTTTTTTTTTTAATTTTACATTCAACTTATTATCCAACAGGACTTTTAGTTGAAACCTTCACAATTTTCTTATTCCAACATTTCTCTGAAAAAATGATATTTTATTGTGTTGCCAGAAGAAACAGTGCAGTGCAGTGACTGAGTTGAGCTTATGGAGGGCAGTTATGTACAGCGTGTTTATCAAAAAGACTCACCTACCTTGCAGAATTACCTAAATGTCCTCATTTAAACCTAAAGATATACAGTATAGTGGTTATTCTACAGAAAAGTTACACAAATGATTTTGTTGTTTAGGTACTAAATTATTATTCATGTATAGGTGATAAAGATGAATAGTTTGATTTGTTCCTGGTGGTCTACCAAGTTTCTAGAAAAAGAGCCTTATATCCAATTGGGTTCAGCGTGAGACAAGCGAAAGAGAATCTGGTAGCCAGACCCATGAACAACATGGCCTCTACTCTACTCTGTGTTGTCTAAAGAAGAAACACACAGTACAAGAACAGGAATCACTACGAGGAAATATTACACAGCAATGTCTGAGGAGAAAAACTGAGGAGGGAAGGATCCAACAGAAAAGTAGACATTAAACAAAAAAAAAAAGTTTTTTGCTCGATAGAAAAACAAAACAAAAAAACAACATGAAACACACATCGAGGCTGAACTACTTTTTTTTTTCTTTTTTTTTGTTTCCAATAAAATGTCTTAAGTTAGAATTATAATCTGTATAATTTACAATATACAATGCGTAAAAATACCCCTTACTAACAATACTGAAGTTTGATACAGAGCATGTGATCACCTACACTTAACTGCACTGCTCCTTAGCTGTGTCAAGTTGCCATTTTATATTAGATCACATGTTCATTTGGATTGCACATTTTGGCTTTCTCACTTGGCCTTAAGAGTTACATAAATAATACTATTACATCTATTAAACCTGTTAAAGCTGAGAACAATTTACTCTAATCGCAATAACAGCTTTCTGTCATTTCAGTTCTACAGGCATCAGTTTTGATGCTGACAAAGACGTTTCCCAGTTTTGGTTGGCTATTGGATGGTGCAAGTACCTAAAATCACATCAAAGGTTAACAGTGAATACAGCGCAAATTATCAACCCAAGAAAAACTGATAAACCACTAATAAATAACCATTTCTGTGTCTTTAACAATTATGTTTTGTGTTTCTTATTAGCACCATTTCCCTGTGTCAGGTTAAATGAATGGTCCCCATTTATGTGCCTGTTTAATGGCATACTGTAAATAGATGACAGGCCACTGTTCAGCCATTTCAATGCCTGCATAAATTGTTAACTCATTTTAACCATGTTACCACTAAAGTTGATTGATTTTGCATTTGCTTTTCTCCTAATACTGAAAAAAGACTGGTTTCAATATCTATATTGACTGTTATCTAATAGCTCATGGCAAGTTACACAAAGAGGAAGAAGAAAAGCTTTCCTTCTATCCTCTCTCTCCTCCCCAAGTTTAAGACTGGCACATAATGTTCATATTGCAGACTTAGTCCATATGCACAAACCCCTCCTTTAAAAACCACTATTGCTCATATTTCCTAAGATAAACGCTGATTTGTTAATACATTATTACTTGTTATATTTATTATATATATGATAATTGCTGAAAATGGTCAAGCGGATAGAAAAATGAAAGACATATTGATTGATTTTGTTTTTAAGAAGACAATAATAATACCAAAAACAAAGCCATGTCATATACAGGATGACAGTTATTTACATCTCTACTGTTGGTATCATTGTCTAGGAATAGTTTCAAAATAGAAACAAATAAAAATAAGAAGTTTCATCAGTTTTATCAGCACACCTTTCCTTCTGTTGAGTTACTGAAGCATCCAATCACTTCAGGAATAGATCACTACAGTATATGTGAACTGACGCTGGTGAAGATCTGTACACAACGGAACAGGGAGCAGGTCATGAACATGTGCTGAACTAGTTTTAATGGCACACTGAATGAAAACTCGACTGGTAAGTGATGAACTGCAGAGGGAGGCCAGTGAAAAAGGTTTCAAAAAAGGCAAATGTAAGAGGAAGATTTGACAGCTTTTAAAAGCATTTGGGGCTTAAAATAAGCCATTAACTTAGTTAATTACCCCTCATATGGTTGACAATTTGAAACCATTTTCAGCCATACTATAGGTGCAAACACTGATATTGTGGTGATACTGGCATGTCTACAACATAAGGTATAGTTGTTGTTAAAGGGGGAGGCACGGGAACTGCATATTGCATTTTGGGGAACCAGATAGTGGTTATCGCAGTTGTTTTCAGTCCAGATATTCAGACATTGAGATTTGAAAACCAGTGGTAATCGGAGCAGAAAGTGTGAGTGTAAGATTTGACAGTTTGCTGGCATCCTTGAATGGATGAGTTCCATTCTTTGGCAGGGCAAATCTCCATTCTTCTTTTTCTGTCTAGCCATCCAAATGTACATGTAACATGTGGACAGGAAATGCCAATGTTACTAGTTTATAGTGTTCATTTATCATTTTTTAACCTGTTGTCTTCTCGAACACTTAAAAACTCTGGGGGTAAACTGGAAGGGAAAAGGGAAATATGTGTACAGTCTCATAGTCTTGCAAAAGTAAAACAAACACGTCTTTAAAATGTGTCCTTGTTTAAGAGCTTGTTATTAACAAATTTAATGCATAAATAACTGCCTTGCGACTTCAGTGTCCAAAGTTACCTTGGTAACTTTTCAGTGATTATTAAAGTTTTAAAACAAAATATCTTACTTCCTTGGTGATGCAGAGTAAAGTGATATCAGTTCATCAGCATCTTCCTCCAAACAAACGTCAAGTGATCTCAATCAAATACGGTGTGGCGTAGGGTTCAGGTGAGAGGTTCGAATCAGGTTTTTATTTATACAGGGATGAATCAGCAGACAGTGTGTTGGTGTGTGTGTGTGCCTGTGTGAAAGTGTGTAAAAGAGCAAGAGGTCATTCAAAGCAGTTTGGATTTTGTCTGAAGCTTAGCTGGTTGCGACCTGTGAGTCTCAGTGTCCTTCCTTCTACTCCACAGGCCTCACACCTTGGCTTCCAGCAGCTCCAGGAAGAGTTTGTGCATTGGGACTTTGCCATCTTGCTTGATGCTGTAGAAGTGCTGCACGGCCTTGGTGGAGGTCTGTCGGAGCAGGGGGAGGGTCATGAGCAGCTTGCCTGCCCGACGGGGGTCCTCCTGGTGCTGGGAAGATTCGTAGTCCTGCAGGGCCTCGTGCAGCACATCCTGGAGCTTCTGTACAGCATCCACATCCTCAATGTGCATTGAATCTACAGAGATACACACATCATATCAGAAAATTTAAATAAAATCTTCTCTCAATCAAACAATTAAAAGATGTGAAAACATGCTTTTATGAAGTGAGAACAATTTTTTAAAAATGTTTCAGTAAATGTAATGATTTGTTTTACAATAAAACATGAACATTCAACATGAATACATTGTGACTTTGACTCGAAACATCAAACGGATGTATACTGTAAATAAGACAAAAAGTTAAAACCCAAAATATGATACTTCTTATTTTTCTTAATATTATGAACTAGACATTGTGTGTGTGTTTTTTAAATCTTGAAATGGTAGGGCTTTCAGAGGCCTTTGCTGCTGCGCAGGTCTGTGGGTGTGATGAATGGACCAACAAAGGGACAAGTGGGTGGAGAATAAAAAGGTAGACTCAGAGTGATGGAGGGATGCTGGAAGAGATTGAGTGTGTGCTTAAGCACTTTGTGGTAAACATTCACAATCTTTCTCTGAGCTGGCATGCAGAGTGTGTTTCAGCATATGTGGCAGTAAAGGCTAAGAATGACCCTCAATAATAATGCTCCATATCGGCCCTTAGGGAGGCAAAGTCTTAATGTGAGCTGGCCTTTAGCTCCCCACCTCCGATCAATGCCTCTGATCAATGACTACATGCATGTTAAATAATAATCACAAGGAAACTATTGATAGGCTTCCACACACACGTCCACACGAACTGCTTTATGGAGGAGTGTGTTCTTTAAGAGCACAAGCATAAAGTTGTTTTTTACCAATTAAGTGTATTTACAAACAAAAAAAAAGGAGCCTAATTCTGGATTAATTTGGGGATCATGTCTTTCTGATTTGATTATTTGTGTAGTATGGAAGATGGTAGGTTTTATGATTACCAACATTTTAAATATATGTATAGAAACAATACTTTTAAAAGACAATGCCATGCATAGCCTCATTGATGTATGTACTCTTTCCCACACAAACCAAATACACAGGACTGGATCTATAGAGTTTAATGCTCGTATCAGTATGCAGCCCCAGACCAGTCCTGGTTTGAATTCTATAAGATCAATAAAAACTTGGTATCTATATTTCCCTACTTTTATTGTCCCTATTTAAATTATTAATGAGTTTTTATGGGTTGAGAATACAAAGAAAAATGAGTAGTATTGTAAGGCTATTAGGGCAGTGACTTTTTGGTCCAGTAAGGCCTAAATCAAATATTCTGCGGGATAGAGTCTTTAGTTGTATCCTGCAAAATAGCAACCTAAAATTAGCATGTCGTTGAATGCAGTTAAATGAGTTTCACATTGTTTTTATCAATACTTTGTGTAGTGTGTTAAAATTGACAGACATGGCCACTTCCCGATCTGTGACCTGCAGTATGTTCAATTTAAACAGCATGTGTTAATGAGAAAGAGGATGTTAAAACAAATGTGAACATGTAACTCACAATGCACACTTGCATGTAAGAGAATGAATGCAAATACACACAGAGACACACACACATGCACGTGCCTCCTGTTTCCCATGGCTAGTTTAGCTGTCTTTACATGTGGGGCACGTTTGCTAACATTTCTTAAGGCTTGGCTTCATTAATGCAGACGATTAGCATCCTGTGAATTAATTAGTGTCAGTGCCCTTCAAAATGCTAATGCTAGCATTCTGTTGTCTTGAAGAGCAGTTAGAGAGTCTGGGCAATGGGGCAAACTTCTTATTTGTGCGTAAGCTGATTTACTGATTATGGTGAGTAGAAAAAAAATCAGCACCATGAATGTGTTTTTGTTTTTTTTTTTGTGAAAAGACAATGATCATAATGAATTTCTGCATTTTGTTTGGGTTGTGATCAGGAATTGTCCAGACTTTAAAATAAGAAACTGAAATATGACGTATACATGACGAGGCTTAAACACGTTAGTAAAAAACATGTAACTGATATTGTATTGACATTTCATGGTTGCTACCCAATAATTTATCCAGAACCTTATTATGGCAATCGTAATGTATCCATCTTAATGTTTACACATAACCAAACTAACACACAGATGTCACAAACTGCATACACAAGAGTGTCAGTGTTTTCAGCATTTCCATGACACTGTGTCTCTTAGTGTATAATCAAGCATTTTTTAATAATTAATATGAAACAAGAGAATACGGTGCATGCTGTAATGGCAGTATCTAAACTCCACACTGATCAAAATACTGTGTGTATGTTTGTATGTATTTGCTGGTGTGTGTTTACATGTGTTGACGGTAGCAGAATTGGAACAAAAGGCCCCTCCTTTCCTATTCAAAGCTCTCTAGTTGCATTCTCTCATTTAAACACATTGTATTGACAGTTCCCCCCTTGTAATTAAAGAGTACTGAAGAGCTGGCCGGCTTCCAAGACAAAGTTCAAAAGACAGGTCATAGGAGGAAGAAGGCATGTGTGTGTGCGTGCATGTGTCAGTCAGCTGTCGATGCAGCCGGACACATCAGAGAGGGGCCTTTATCGACAGACTTTGGGATCTAATGATTTCACCTTATTTAACAGGCATCTGAAGAGACGACTATGCTAATTGTAACAGGGATCGCCACTTTGTTTAGAGTGGGAGGTGGGCATGAAATTGTGTGTGTGTGTGTGTATACATGTAACTGAACACTGGAGAGTGTGGGACCTGAGGCTTGTATCATCTGTCAAAGTAAGTCCTATGTGATGCATTGTGTGTCTGTTTCAAGTAAAATCAGTTCTTTGATGGTCCTGTCTAAATGAGTCCCAGGAGCGTAGAAAATCCTAGGATTAACTCCTTTTCCATCCATGGCCCCCCACACACAGAGAGGTACATTTTCACAAACAGATACTTATAGTGATAGAAAGGCACTTCAAACCTGAGTTAGCCAAAGCAATCGCTTTGAGAGTGACGAATTCCTCTTTCTCTAGTTTCATAGATTTGTATTTCTTGACTAGTTGGAGGATGGCATTGTTGAGGTCCAAAAGACCTGCAAGTTTAGACTGGTCCTCATCCATTATGTAGTCCTCAGCATACACCAACTGGAGTAAAAGCAGAAGAAGAGAGGTAAATAAGACGATAACTAAACACAATATTGTCATAGAAACTTAATTAAAAAAATTGCAGCAAGAGACTTACCTTGTCTTCAAAGGACAAGGAGCGGTAGACGACACGCAGTATCAGGATTTCCATCCATGCACTCTGCAGAAGACTCATTTGGTCTGCCAAGGACAGTGTAGAGAACCCTGGCAAAACAACAAAGGTGACTGTTAAAACAGACGAGAGGACAGGCTAAAAACATTTTGAAAGAAGTCAGAAGTAGACACAAGTCTGCATTGGTTTGTGTGTAAGAAGGGTGGGAAAACCAACAAGAGTTGGTAAGGCAGTTTGATTATTTCTTCTTTCTCTTGTACAAACTCTCCAAACATCCATTTGACAGGAGGACTCCATATTCCCCTTTCCCCCCCTCTCTTCTTCCTTTTTCTCCTCTGCCTCTTTCCCCTGTGCCCAGGGCTCTTCTCTGGGGAAGGCAGGCCTTATCTCCCCCTGACACAACCTCCATGGATCAATGCTGGTCATTGCCGCTGCACCACTCAAACACACACCCTAATTGCTGCTGTCGCATCAAAACTCATGCTTTTCCTAGTGTCAGTTTATGTCCTTCTATTTGCTTACGTCTACATCTGTTGCCCAATCCAGCCACAGATCAGACATTTTTTTATCTGTTGTGGCTGTTTGCAGCTGTTCACTCTTGAATGCTTCTATCCATCTTGATAAATCTGTCCCGTTCCTGTTTTAAACGTGGTGCTTTCCTGTGTAGCTTGTATTTGGTCTTTTAAGTGGTTAAATACTTCTGAATCTCTTGCTTTATTGTAACATTTATCATTATATTAATAAGATATAAACATTCATATACATTATGCTGTTACTTAAGTGTGCCAAGCTGTCTCTTCTTGCTCTATTGGCCTATTGTCTGTTTACTTCTTTAATGGAACACCTGCCTGCTCACACCTTTCCTCACAGCTGTCCTCTCCTCACACAACTGTCCGTTTACACCTGCCTGACGGCCCATGTGTGTAACTGCGTTTGCCTTCGTGTGGGCTTCATAGGAGAAGGTAAAGACAGCGGCCCATGTGAGCACACCTGTCAGACCTCACTGCAGTACTTTGCAGTTTGTGTGTGTATTTGTGTATTGGTGTATCTCAGAGGCTCATCCTGCCAGGGGAAACAGGAAGATAAGAAGGAAGATAATTCTTCATCAACATCTGCTGTGATGTGCTTTCTCGTGAGATGCTTGCCTTTGTGAGAGTATGGGTATGTGCGCATTAGCAGCCCTTATCTCTAGCTCATTGATAGATAATGACAAGTGTCTTATTATGTCTAAGTTGCTGGCTATTGTTGTTTGTAATGTGTTATAACTCCTTCTATATACTTTTGTTAACATCTCTGAAACAAGCGCAGTAACACACACATCTACTTTAATATAGACATTACACCATATCGATACACATCAAAACACAATAACACACCACACTGAATCAAAGAGTAACACAAAGACACACGTGCCATGGAGCAGGGAAGCAGTATCACTGCCAACTGGCAGTGTCTTCTTTAACTTAATGAAATTATCAAAAGAGATTAGAGGTGAATTTCTTGTGGGGGTCTTCATGCATGTAAACACTCACAAATACACACACACACACACACACACACTTACACACACACATACACAGGCCGAGGAAGATGTCTTTAGGGGGTCCTTCACCACTCATCATGCAAAGGGGAAATGAACACTGGCACAGCTAAAATTAACACAAAGACTTATTGAATCTGTTCAAAGCCTGAGGTCAAGTGAAGAGAAGAAGACAGAATGAGGGCTTTATATCACATTATCATTGTTTCTATGTTTTTAATTGCAAGTGTTTGTGGTTGAAGCTTGTGCTTTTTTATTTAACATGTGAACTTTAACCAGCACTGCAAACGAACTGCTTAAAATACTTCATGGTGCCAGCTGGTACATGCTTTGTGTCAATAATCTGGACTCTGCAGCTGTCTGGCAGGCACATACCAGAGATAATAATGAGGTATTAAAATAGTCAAATACCTTGAAAAACATCAAACTCAAAATCTGACATATCAATCGTTAACAACAGTGATTAATTGAGTTGAAAGTGCACTCCTAATATCAGGATACATCAGTGATTCTTATCAGGGCATATTTATCTGTGTGGTGTGTACTTTATTTGCTTTAATTTTATTATACAAATTGCATTGTGATTGTTGCAATTTTATGACACTTCAGTTTCTTCTTCATGTATGTATTCCAAAAAATACACATACTTTTTAAAAATCTGCCCTTGTGTATTTGTATGTGTCTGTATATGAGGCCTATCAGACCCCCTCCCTCTCTACCAGCCTGTCTGCACTATTCAGGCATCCAATGCCTCTTATCTGTCTGATTAATAGGCGGCCGGCTTCAGGACAAATTAATTAACAGATAACGCCATCTCTCCCTTCTTCCCTTCCTCTCGTCCTCCCCTCCTTCTCATGAAGCGATCGATACAGCAGAAGAAAAGAAACATCAATGAGAATTTAGTGCTGATGATGGAGAGAGAGTGGTATTGATGAAGAGAGAGAGAACGAGTGAGATGGAGGAGAGAGGAAAGTAAAAAGAGCGTTAGGTGGCAGCGGGAGGGTGGAGACCTTTCTTTCATACCTGTGAATTCAACTGACAAAAGAAGGTTCCTTATTTTACTCTAATTACATTTCCTTTCTGCTCATTGTTGATAAGGCATCTTGTCCTATGTGTTGACGAATGATGGTGGCTTTGCTGCTTGCACTGGGAATGTATAACAGAGCACAACTTTTATAAAACAAACCTTTACACCTAAACCTAACTTGAGTTGCACATGGGATACACTCAAATAAGACCAAAAATCATATTGTATGATTTGAAACTAGTAGTAACAGATTCCATTTTGTTTTCTTTCCAGTGCAACAAAGACAAAACAACTGCCTATATTATACTTATACTGTTTGTTTCCATCTATGACAAACCAGTGTCTAGGATATAATGACTTCCACATATGAAATATAGAAGACAAAAAAGTCCTGTCTGCATCCTTGTCAAACTCCACAATCTATAAATAGACAGCAGTATTTGCACATGTCTGTAGCGTACATAAGTATGACAGAAAGAGGCTGCAATGCAGACACGCAGACCTAACCTCTACTGCTTGCTCTTATGCTTTTCTTTTTTGTCTTCCCTGTGCTCTATTGAATCCACACACAGACAAACACACCCGAGTCGATTCCCCAGCCACCCTGCGGCCTGTTTGTCTGCCAAATGAGTCCTGACTGCACGTTTACACCCGAGACCGCACACCAGCCTGCCACAAACGTGTGCACAAACACACACTCATAGGATAGCCCTCTCTCATGCCCCAGTTGCTACCCAGACACACACCGACACACATGACCAGGAGGCCCACATTTGTTTTCTTGTGGTTACAGGGCAAATGGGAACCAGTGAGAAATGACTGAGATGCTTATTAATACCTGTGCAAGCATGTAGGCAATGTTTATTTATTATGCTGGTGACTTTTATAATACCAGGACTTACATGTTTCAGTTAATTCAGCACCAGGAGTTGGTATGTGCCTTTTGAGAAATATAATTTCGTTTTTTATGGTTTTATTTCTTATGTCAAAAAGCTGTTTTAATATGATGTAAACATTTTGATGCTCTAAGTGTGTATTGACAGTGTATTGTTTCTGTGCAGATGTACAATGTCCAGCAGAAGATAGATTTAAGTTGACTTCGCCACTGACATAGACACTGTGTATGCATGTTTAGGTCTGTCCAGTATACAGACTGTCATAAGCAGACCTGTTTCCATGGCTCACACTAATTCTGCATGTGTGCAACTTATTGTATGCTGTGTTATGCTAAGTGCATATTGTGGCTATATTTGCGTGTCTTTGTGTGTGTGTTCTCAACCTGTTTTGCACCATACGGCCAGACGCTGGCCCAAATGAACATGGACCCCCTGTGATGGCTTTGGCCAAGATGAAACAACACACACAAAATGTACCACGAAGAGCACTCGCAAATGCCACACACATATACACACTCCCACCAGCTGACCCAATTACACAGAGATGCGCAACGAGATGGAAACAAATCTACCCAGAGAACCAGTTAATTTAGAAGGGCTAAAAGATACACAGAGGACTCCTCCGAATACACAGAATAACTTGTAAAGAACACTTATTGGAGTACAAACTTTGCAAAACAATCTTTTGGTGAAAGATAACATGAAAATATTTTGGTCCAAAATCCAGTTTCAGTTTAAATACGTGTCTGGGGCTTTGGGATTGAATGTAAAGGACAGTCTAAAATTATAGGCCTATACAAAATTAGAGAAATATAGCACCAAATTCATACATCTAAAGTGTGTTTTCCTTTCAAATAATCCAGTCAGATTTACATTACAATGGCAATAACATAATTACCCCAGATTTTACAATTTACATCAAACATTAGACACTAGTTTGTCAGAGAAAGCCTTTCTGAATCCACCAATACAAACTACTTCTGTGTAAAATAATGTATGGTATGGAGGGAACCTAGAGATAAATAATAAATACATAAAAGAATAATTTAAGACACTAGCATTATTTGGTATTTAAACCATTATCTCATAAAACACATGCTCTGCTCATGGAAATATGTTACTGTGTTTCAAAAGGCCTTGCTATAATGGGCTATGGGGTTTGTTGAGTCCAGATTTACACTGTTTAGAGATATAGGCACATCAGTGGAAGAGGAGGCCTGTAACAGCTGCCCTTATAAGACACTTCCACGTACTGACTCATTTGAACTGAAATGTAAGATCACCAAATATTTATTTTTGATGAATGTTCACTGACACCACAAAAAGTTTTTTATACAATTACAAAATAGTTTGACACACACATCACTCACAAACATGTGTTATCCCCTCTCATTTTGTTGGCTTGAATATCTTTCAGTTTCATCCCACTTCTCCCCTCCCCCTTGCCTTCCACCACATCCCCTTTTTCTACACGTGGCCTCGGGAGAGTCGAGCAGTCATAGGGTTGTGGTAGCCTCTAATCAGTGTGAACAGCTAGCTAATTACCAAACTCTCAGCCCTCGCCGACTGTTAATTGCATACATTAGACACCATCAGCAGCGGTGCAAGATTAACACTTAAAATCTTCCCATTGCTGTAGTGACGATGAGAGCGCTTTGTGTGTGTGTAAAAGGCAGAGACAGGGGAAGAGCTGGAGAGGATAACTGCGCTGTATTTCCCATGTGTAGATGTGTGCTGCCTCAGTGGTGGTGGCTGCAAAATATTTAACACTTAATTAGACCCAAAATGGAGATGTGGCACACGCTACTGATGGCACGGTTGCCTGGGTGGGGGCAGTTGGTCATTGAGGGCGACCAAAAGTCTCACTGGAGACGACATATGGAGTGACATTAAGAGCAGTGCAGCGGAGCTATTTCAAATAATAAAATATCAATATTTACATTTTAATTACCCACTTGGAGCTCCTCTAAGAATGTGTAATAGTGTGCATGTGTGTGTGTAGGTACAGCTGTGCTTCTCAGTTGAAAAAGGATGCTAGATACTGTATATGTACAATTTTCATTGTTAGAGTTTGGCAGTATTTGTTTTCCCGCTCTATCCATCTATCTATCGTGATATCTTTTTATATGTGTATCAGTCTTACCTGTAACAAATTCATTTTCCCAGCTTGTTCAATTAACTAGGTTGTGAGAGTCTATTGATCTCTTGTCGGATTACCTCTTCAAAACAATATCCTGTTATAACCAAAATCCATAGCCCAAGGATCACCAAGTGGGATATACAGGTGTCTATTATGAGAGTTAATATTTTGTTAAAAATTCAATAAGTTTTTGGTAATTATAATGCATGAATCAACGCTTGGTGACTGTAACATTAAAAACAATCACAGTCCCTGTCCTGGCTGGGTGTCTGTATATGAGATTAAGAAGCCATGTTGATTCTATCTTCCTAATCCGCCATAGCTTTCCATAGAGAGAAGAAACTCCAGAGGGATTAATTTACCATTCACAGATTAAAGATCTGTCTCCAATATCATCACGCAGGACAAACACTGAAAGAAAGAGCTGAACAATACAAGGAAAGACGGGAGAGAAAGAGGGATACAGTACACATTCTGAATGAAAGACAGAGATGAAAAAGAAGACGCACCAAGAGACAGCATCATGCCTTAATGTTCTAGCTTGAAGACAAGAACATTAGACCTCATTCCACTTCCTCATCTGAGCCTGAAAAAGCCTGGGCTGAAAATCTTAATTAATTGTCCAATAGTGCTGCAGGGTCATTATGCATTGCAATAAAGAAGCGTGTAATTATGAGATTTAACAGCCATTACCAAGGCCAGGAACTCATATGTCATCATCAGCAACCAAGCCAATGGTTTGGTACAGTTGTGTGTGTGGCCTGATGGACAGCACACACACAGGCACAATACACAACATTGACAGGTGTATACTGTTAATGTTGATGTATAGCGTTTGGGGACATACAGAGAAACATGAAAAGTCTGTTCCTTTAAGAGAAGAGCAGACAGTTATAAATAAACACACAAATATAAACTCACAGACATACTCATCAATCTGAGCCACACAATACGGCAGCCAGCTGTAGAGGAAATATCCCATCAATATTAAACAGACTCAAAGTGTATTTGTTATTACTGCTGCATGTGTGTATTTTGAGTGTATATGGAGGTCTTTAGGTCTGTGGTCCCTCAGCCTGATGGTTTAACTAGTTCTGAAACATACTATTAATGAAAAGATCTATTTGAACTATTTGACTTTTTCTTCAGCTGCATGTTTCTACTCCTGGGATTTAGTCAAAAACCTGAACATTAACACATGAACCACTGATAAAGTAAGACCAGGCAAAGTATTGAATGTGGGATGCTAAACTAATTGGTCAGATGAGTCAAACATAATTGGGAAGAAAAAAGGACAAGAAATAACACCTGACATCACAAACTGCTGTGTAAACATTAAACTGTTAAAACACAAAATAGCTTTAAATATCGGAGCTTTGTCTCACTTCCAATGGACGTGGTTAAGGGGATTCATACAAAGGTCAAACGTTTAGGTTACTTTTAGGTGAATAGGAAACGAGATGGTCTGTTGCCTATCTGTGTAGTTTTTGTTTGTCTGTGGAAAGCTGTTTGGCAACCCTGTGTAATATATAAATACATTTACCTATGAGTGATCGCATTTGTGTGTGCACAAGCCATAAGTCGTCCCCATCTGGTGACAGGCACGCTCCAATCCCATTTTCCCACCTGCTTATTCCCTGATGGAAGGGATGAACCCTCAGGACTGTTATTTAAGCAGATAGATGGAGGACGGGAGTGGATGGGGGCGGACAGACACGCGGACAGACAGTGCTAAGGCAAAGGAGAAAAGAATACGCGAGGAAAGAGCAAGAAAAGATAGCAGATGTATGGCGGAGAAGCAACAGCAGTGGACATCAAGTAAAGAAAACGCAGACATTTTTTAAAGAAAACTGTTGTGTGCCAAAGTGATAGAGGAAAATAAAACGAGTGAAAGGAAGAGACACAATGATCACTCCATATCGTCTGTGAACTTTACATGAACCGACAGAAATAATGTGAAGCCATGACAGGCCGGGCCCTCCTTCCACTAGATTTGCTGCAAGCTTAGGTGTGTGATAAGTGCACGTGTGAATGTCTATGGAAATATTCACGTACATATATGTTGATGCTGTATGCGGATGAAGTCTTTATGGCCTCTTCTGTATGTGTGTGGGTTAAACAGAACAGAGTAAGATGGTGATGGCTCGAAATAGAGTTTAGCCCGTCTGTAATTATAATCATCTATCTTTATGCCCTGCCAGCATACCCCAACGTATCACATCATCTTTCTCTTCTCTCTCACACAAACACAAAGCAAATTGAAAGTAGTAAAAGTGTTAGCGATGACTTAGATGATGATGGGCCGAGATGGTGCTCTGATTTATTTCTTACTGCTTTACTGATGTCAGATATTATACAGGCATGTGTGAGTGAGTGTGTGCAGGGATGTGCTACTGGTTGTTTGCCAGTGTGCCGAATGTATGTTGTTTTTGTAAAGTGTGTAACTGTGCCAGGACTTATTTGATGCAGATTAGTCAGAGCACTAAGATTGCAAAGTCTGCCTCAATGGTTGGTAGACAGATTAATTTGATTTGCTAATGTAATCAAACTAATAAGAAAAACAGCAATGGGCCTCACAGTGTACAGCTTACAACTGTAATATTTTATTTTTGCTCACTTTTTTCATGAACTGATATAAATAAGTAACTTGACAATAAATTCAGCTTCCAGATGATTAGCTTTGGTTTTAATATGAGGCTGTTCATATACCTCCTTAAAGTCCAGCATACTCTCTAATATAACAGTATAAAACAATTGTGTTGTCCGTCCATTTTCCATTTTACAATTGCAAAATGTCTGACTTTTTAATTTATTGACTCTAAATGCAGGATTGACTACTCCAGTATAAATGTTCAGGATCACAGTGGCCCAATAAATGATATATAAACGATTATATACTATATTCATTGTGACACAATTTCAACAAAAGCATTCCTTTGTATTTTTGGGAAGTGGTTTTGATTAGGTATAACTTGAGCAAACATATTGTAAGAGATATGCTAAAAAAAAAAACAAAAAAAAAAGAAGAAATTATTTCCTTCTCTCTAGCACATAGTTATGAGATGGTTCCTATAATCCAATAGAAAAGCCCAACTTAATTCAAACATTAAGCTCACTTATCAAATTGAGTTTTCCTAATTGGATTTCATCGATATTTGTTTTCATCTGTGAACATCAATGTTGTTTGTATGGGCTGCAAGAGGCACAGAAAAATAAGATGTCTCATATACACAAATGTAAACAATAAATGAACAGACAAATACACACGGACGCATACTTAAACCAAGATGCCAGTCTCTAAAGGTTTTATGCAGCCCAATAAATGCAAATCACACTCAACCAGATTAGAGCCAGTGCAGATGAACACACACACTAGTCACAGAGTGCACCACGATAATACAATTGGCCATTGCAATGAAATGAGAGCATTTGCAGTGCAGTGGCTGGAATGAATACACTAACTGTTAAGGTTTATTCAAACAATGGTAAAAAGATATAACTCAGTTTTGGTTTGGGTTTTTTTTGCCAAGAAAATGTTTTCAGGAAATCTGCTTCTATATCAGAAAGCATGAGAAAAACAACTCAATCACTCTGATATTGCATCTTAGCTGCCTGACATGCTTGGCCTGGCAGCCAATATGTGTGAGGAGGAAACACTCGAGATGCTCAAAGAGAAGATCTGTTTGGACATTGTATTGAAGATGCTCTGATTTACCTATTTTGTTAAAAAAGGGGGAGGTTTCGAATTGCAACACAAAGCCAAACAGAGACAGTTAGCGAAGGAGAAGTGGGGTCGTGGGAGGGGTCTGGGGTTGAGAGATGAAGTTGACTTGATAATAAAGAGGTTAAGGATACCAAGGAGAGAGTGGGTGGGAGGTCAGGTCAGGTTGAGGGTGGAATGGAGAGACAGAAAGAGAAGGGGAGAGGCCACAGGAGAGGTTAAAAAAGGGGGCATTTAGTCGTTGCAATAGTATTGTCTTAATTCTTCAATGGGATATTTGGGTTGTACTTAAAGTTTTGGACAAAAGAAAATACAAGCAAATGCAGTATTTTTTTAAAGCTTTCTAATAATAAAGTTTGCCATATTATAATTTATACTTTTTATTATCAAAATGGGGGCAACTCCCACAGTCCAGAGCAGGGCTTCAACACTGAACGGCAACGAAATGGAAACAGAGGTAGAGAGAAACCTGGTGACTCTCCTACTATCTCATCAGCACCACCCAAACCCTTTCTTCCATATCTCCATAAAGACCAATTAAATGAATGGAGTGACAGGAAGTTCCTCTACCCCTCCCCCCATTTTTACAGCTCAATCATACTGCATTACTGCAGACAATTTGGCTGCTTATCCCGAGTGTCAAAATTGAAAGGGAAGTGAAAGAAAAAGAGCGAGAGAGATTGAGAGTAAGACGAGATAGGGAAGCAGAAGAATGGTCGGGAAGAGTGGTGGGCTGCCCCAGAGCAATTTCTTTCTTGAATAAAAACGATGGGGGAGGAGGTTGTAAAGAAACACTAATGGCAAAGCCCCCGGTTCTGGTAAAATAGACTGTTTTATAGGTTCGGCCTCTTATTCATTGATTCATTCATTTGTTCAGTCCTTGCTCTTTCGTCAAGTCAAGTGCTCATCTGTCTGTCTCTCCCCTTTATGTCCACGAGTCTAGATAAGAGCTGCTAGCATGACTGCCCAGTAGTCATTTAGTTATTATGGAGAGTGAAAGTATAGTGAAAAGTATAACAGTGAGAGAACAGAAAAGAGAGGATGAAAAGACTAATTCTAGAGACAGATAAATGGCTCATTTTGAATAGCCTTTTTCTTTCAATCCATTCTCTTATTCATTCCTTTTAAAATATTTGCTGTTTAACAAAAACACAATAATGAGCTGCAAATGTTAAACCGGGGAGCTTTTCTGGATCACCCCGTGCTACTATGTTGAACCTGTGGTAACTTGTGGTACTGCAACAAAAACATCATGGACTCCATGAAGATTTTCTCCATTCAAATTAAAAATTAAACACAAAGAAACTAATACATTTACTTATCTGTCAAAAAGTCTTGCCCAATAGCAATTTTAACAATTTCATTTTACATACAATGGTGGTGCTAAAGCAGGATCACAAGTTAGATGGGCTGCATGTGTAAAGGCCAGTGAGAATAGGTACAATGAGCAGCAGAGCAGGAATTTAAAGGTGGCCACCTGTAAATCACCAAAAGGCCTCCCATTCAAGATACAGTATTACACAATTCACTTGTGTCTTTCCAAATCATATTTGTGTGTGCTTGTGCTGCTGTTTCTTGGAGGATAGCAGCAGACATACACAGTGTGTGAAACCTCATTTTGCTATCCTAATGACATATCAAATGTTTGCATATAGGCCGAATCAGTATGGAAATGAGTGTGCATACACAAATACACATAAAGCCTTAGAATAAAAGAACCAATCACATAGATATGTGTCTGTTGTCACATGTCTCTAAGGTTGGGCAACTGTGTGCGTCAAACATGACTCGCAGTGAACACACACACATTCATGAAGCCTAGCCTTGTTATCCGGGGGCCTGTCTTGCAGGCAGCCTCTCTAACGCTGAGTGATGTTTAAATTAGTTTACAATTTAGCCTCCTCGCTATCCGCAGACGGCTCTTAACTCAGTGTGTGCAAGTGATGTGCTTTGGTGAATGTGTTTGTGCGTGTGTGAGCGTAACAAATTGTTGCCAGTACGGCAGACATCTAATGACTTCAAATTAGCTGCCTGGCGCTCGCCTTGACATGTTGTTACCACTGTTAGCGGCCTGTGTGTGTGCTTTGGTGTGTGTGTGTGCTCCTAGCGCTGCACAGCCATATCATGAAGCATAAATTGGCCCCACCTCATCACTTTTTTCTTATATCTCTTTTCTTTTTCTTTCAATTGATTAAAAAAAATTACTGCGTGTGGCCAACAAATGCATGTGCATACATGAGCTTCCTTTCATGAAAGTGCATGTCAGTGTCTCTAACATATATATCTACTGACACACTTTACTTTACTATGAGAGAAAACTATATGTCCCTTTATTTGATCAGATCAAATGAAAATGTAATCAAAATCTAAGTCATCATAGACATTTTATTTGATTGCATGAGGCTGATAAAGTATGTTGAGGAGGTATATTTCACATTGACAACCCTTTCTCCCAAGAGAAAAGAGTAAATCACTTTGTGTGTGGACATGAAAGTATTAGATCAGTGGTCAGTGTTGTAAACAGTGAAGATTTCATAAGGTGTTCACATCACACACACATCCACACAGACACACACATACACTCGGAAGATGAAGAGTTCTATCTTTCTCTGTGAGCAGTGGATTGCCTTTCTCGTTCATCTAATCACGCTATCTTCTCTCCTCCGCCGAGCAATCGTTGCGCTTCACTCCCTCCCTGACGAAGTTGCACACATACAGCCCTGCACATAACCTGGCCACTCGCTTGTAAAGAGAAAGAGCAAAGGAATGCCCAATTCATTACATTATATTTAATATGTCTACATGTCTCAAAACAGATTAGAGGCTTAAGATGAAAAAGCAGAAAATTGAGAAATGGTGGATATCTTATGGTGAAAGATGAAAATAAATATTAAAAGAAAGAGCTATACTTGGTGTATGGATCAATATACGTGTCTACTTACTGTCCATAGAGCAGCCTACTGTAGATCAATACAGTAACAATACATAATGCATATTCCCATTCTTTTTTCAGTCACTTCTTTCTCTGCTGTTATTTTAACTTTATTGATATTATACTATAAAATGCACACTATTTGGAGACCCTGTTATTTAATGTAATTGATTTTTACTGTTATAGATTTATACAGCATGACTAGATGGTATTTGTGCCTCTAATCTCCACACTTTTCCCAGTTCTCTTCCTACATTCTAGGGTACGACAATACCTTTCAATTCTTTTCATTTTAGAAAAGCGCACAGAATGAAAACCATTTCTGTCCATACTAGTGTTTAAGAAATCATAAGGATAAACAAGCCACAGGAGGCATTTAGCGTTATATATTTATATGAGTCAATGATGAGGCTAATCTATGCACTAATCTTTGTTAATCTAAAACATCACTCTTCCCCCACTCTGCTGTCACTGCATGCTCACTCAGTAAAACCAAAACCAGATTAGATTTCATCTCCTTCTCTTATATGGTCTGATCCTTGTCTCATTCTTCCATGACAAACCGTAGATCCCCTTTTAATCTTCACTTTTGTTCATTTGACTCTTTTGTATGCCTATCAGTGTAATACAAAATTATATAATCATTGTTTGTGGAGGTCTGTGCTTTACTGTTATGTTCGGTTACCGTTAATATGGTGCTTAGAGTAACTCAGTTGGAACGGTCAACAGTTCAGTCTGTCTGAGTTCCAGGGCAGGGATTAGGGTGAAAGGTCACATTGCAATAGCCTACTGTTTTTTACATTATATAAGTGTGCCTAGACAGCATTGTGCCTGCCAGTATATACACTGAGAATGTGTTGTATGGGTTTGAAGTCAGGTGTGTTGGGAGTGTGTTTGAAATCTTGTGACGTGGTGTGACAAGCAGGGTCAAGCTTTACATGGACTCTGGTGAGGGGTATCCATGTGAGAGTCAGGGTCAGAAGGGTTTTTTCCTACCTGGGATGTGTTTGGCCCAGCCGATGTTGACCACTAGTTCTCGGTCTGCCAGGTCACACAGCGTAGTTAGAGCCTTGATGTCGCTGTCAGGTACTGTCGGGTCAGGCATGGCGTAAATCTTCTCTGGCTCGGCAACCAGCAGGTGAGAAACAATTTTGTTATCTGCAAGGCAGCCAAAGGCAACTGACATGACCACCAGACAAGGAGAAAAACACAGAGACAGAGAGATGGTGAATTTATGCTGTGTTAGGCTATAAGCTCTTCCACACCAGTGTGGTGCAAACATTATAAAGTTAAGCACAATCTTAATGTATGTCAAGTACATTCACAAGAGCATTCAATAAACACATTGAAAGTGCAATATATAACAAAAACAAATACATATATTTGTCATTTCATACAGACACACTTTTAACTGTAGAAACTTCGGATGATTCAATTGAAGATTTGTTGGTACATAGAGGGGGAAGGAGAATACTTAAAGCCAAACAGCTCAGCTGGTAATGGTGACATGTGGTGATGAGATCTCTATGGCCCATTAGTAACAGACTGATACCCTGCTTCCAAATTAATCCACTGACTAATCAAGCATGGAAGTAAAAACAGAGGATAGAGGAGGACGAGAGTTATGAGGGCAGAGGGGTGGAGTAAATGAAAAAGAGAAAGATACAAGCAGAATAAAGTGTGTAAAGGCAGACACACAGACAGACAGGTAGAAATAGCTGGAGACACACTGTAAAAGACAGACAGCAGAGGAGAAAACGACAGCCGGGTGGAGATAAACAGAGACGGGAGGGGGTGGGGTATTGATCTAACACTATCCACCCCAATTCTCTTACACACTTGGATATATTTATATATCTATATAAATATCCTGTGCACCCTCTTCCTTCTATAGCTCCAGCTCCAGGGTCGTTTGAGCTCAACCAATCCCAGTCACATAGCAGTATCTGTGGGTAAATCTTATTTAATGTTTCCCTAATTAGAATCAATGGAAGCCCATTTCCAAACCCTGGGCTATTGTTTGGTTCTCACACAATCAATGGGGACGCTGAGGCTAGGGATTGTGCTACAGATAGATAGGCTGTGTGTGTATCTGAGAGGGAGACAGACTGAGGGACAGACAGAATTTCACTGACTATTGACTGTGTTTAAGAGAAAATAAAACACAAAGGAAGTTGATATAGAACCTACAGAGATTTGTGTTTGGAAAGAATATCTTACCTTGTATCTATATATTTAAAATCTGTTCAATTTCCCATTTGAAAATAAATGTTTCATTCATTCATACTTGTAAATCAAGGAACCTGAAAAACTTGTGTTTAATGAGACTAAAGCAAAAGGGTGAGTGTTTGCACACAAATGCTCTGTATACACAAACACATTCCCTATAGTGTACACACAGTCACATTATCTCATCATTTTAATGATTAGTAGCACAGAAGACCCAGTAAGCTGTTGTGCAGCCGTTCAGCATATTGGCCTAAAGCAGAATATGCTCCAGCTTTAAGCAAAATGGGCTTTAGGGAGCAAGCTGCTGAACACTGCTCAATCTGCCCTGCCTGCATGTGCATGTTGTGTGTCTGAGCAGACGGTTAGCTAGAGAGCTAACTCTAGTTTGATGTGGTTGCCAGATTGGATTTAATCCGGATTAGGTTGCTGGCTGGTAGCCCCCCTCCTGTATCCTGCTCTTCTCATTCTCGTCCTGAGAAACCATCTCATTTAGGTACAGTCTTTTCCTATGTCCTCTTGTTAGTTTTATCATCATCAGGTTTTGGCTATGTTTCATAAAAAAACAAAAAAAACAAAGTGCCAATCCAGTCTGGCATAAATGCAATCTGGCATAAACACTTTTGTAATGACATATTAGACATATAAAATGTTATTATGACCCTAAACTGGTAGCATTACAGACCGGGAAATAAACCGGGTCCCAAACAGATGGGTCTATCATGACCCTGTCCGTGCTTGAATGAGTGTTTAAATGTTTTTACTGTCCAACTGTCTCCATTAGTATGGAAACCAACTGAAGGTAGTGTAAAGTGTACAGACTAATTTGAAATAATAACTCTCCTTTTCTCAGGAGACTGTCTGTGGCCATGTTGGGCACATGGAAAAAGCTCTCAGAAGAGACCAACACAAATCTACATTTACTTTATAGATTACAGTAATTAATTACTGGACACATTTCTGCGTATTTGTGTACTTACATGGTTTTTTAGGAGGCAAAGCCAGCTGTGGGTTCAGGTACGGACTGTTGTCTGCATCTATCCGGCGTTTGTACTTCTGTCTTCCACCACGAACCCTGTCCAGACGAACACCTGGAGAAAAACAGACAGAGAAGTGCATTAATACAGTATGAATAGAATCCACAAAACAAAATAACACATTAAGATAGATATAGCAACAGTCTATGCAACTTTATCAAAATAAATAAATAAACAAAGAGTTTGAGAGAGGAGCTTATAGAGATGGATGAATGAGAACTGCCACAGACAAGGTAGAACTCTTGCCCTCACATGGTTTGACAAGATGAAACCATGTAGAAAAAAAAAAAAACACCCTTTCTTGGGCTCTTTTGCATATGACTTTCTCTTTTCCTGCCTTGTGCAATCTTGGTCTTTTGCTGTGTTTCTGTCTGCTTAATTAATTGACACAAAAGAGTCCTAATTTAATTAGTCCTATCTCTCCCGGGATTGGTTGTTACCGTGGTTACCACTTAAAGATGGATAAGTAAGACAGAGGTGTCTTGTATCCTGAGGGAAAAGAGGAGAGGGTGATCTTTTTAGCCAGATCCCCTTGTGCAGTTTCAAACATTTACGTTGTTTAAAAAATATTAATGTGACAGCCTGCTATTTGTATTTTTTGTATTTGTAAGTCTCATATTTTTTATTTTTGTGTTGGATTTGTTTCTATTTCATTGTGTTTTTCTGGGGAAAAACCACATGAGAAAAATATACAGACAACAAAGTTGAGAAGGTGACCTTGAATAATGATCATTTAACAACAAGACTACGGAGTTATACTCCTTTAAACTTTTCTGATCCAACCATTTACTAGTATAATGTTTTTTCATTTCTTAGTGTTTAGTGCTTAATTGCTTTCTATCACAACAGCTCGGTCTCAATCAGCCTTCTCACCCTGCCTCTCCTCCAGTGCTGTCTTGCAGAAGCAGTGAAAGGGTGAGACAGGGATTTGCTCACACAGACAGATTTAAATCCTGTGAAAATTGTGCTGACCACATTCAAGACAACACATCGAGGAGATTAACAGTGAGACTTTCCTTTAGGCTGCAAAGGGGAAAATGTTAGGGATGTTCAGACATCAGCTGCCTTTTGAGTTGACAATAGAGTAAGGCGTTTACAAACTTACTAACTCAGGCAGTATTCATATGAGTGAACTGAACATGAATGCATCTGCAGTGTGTATGCGTGTGTCTGAAACGAAAGGAGCAATAGAAGGGAGACAGAAGGGCTGACAGTCCAGGTACAGTGGGGGGGCTAGTGTCAGCAAACGGTCAAGAAACTCTTAACAACAGGGGGTACAAACCCTCTCACACACCCGCTCTGTGGCTCACAGCAACATTTTTATGAAACACACTTCAGTGTGTGTTTGGGTAAGCTCTGACAAGCGGCTTGCTCAGTCACTACCTGGGTCAGTGGTTGGTCAAAAAGAGGCAGCACGAAAGGAAGCGGGAGCAAAAATGTAGTAAGACTGAGGTGGAGCAGTTATAAAACATGTGTAAAGGTTGCAAGTTTCACTTACAGAAGTCAATGTGTCTTTATAGTCATCACAGATTTTGAAACCTATTTGACTTGACAGCAAAAGGGAGTCGTGGTTAACTAGATTTGAAGGCTACTGTACAAACACACACACACACACACACACACACTGAAACACTTTGCGAGCCTTGGAAACATTTCCTCCATCAAGCACAACCTTTCCAATGTAGAGTCCTAATTTTTCTCTCTCATTCCTTCACACCTTAAAGAAGAAGCTCTGCAGCTGAGCTCACTTCATAAAGAGGCCCTCTAACTACCTCATCTATTTTCCACCAAATTAACTCTCTCTCAGCACTGATTAATGATCAAATCTAAATGAATCAAATTAAAAATTGAAAATTATATTTCCAAAGCCCACAAAAAAGAGACAGGAGGAGGCTAGGGGGAGAGTAAGAGTGCTCTAACTCCCTTTAACAAATGAGCCTTCAAATCATAAAGAATGGCCGAGAGAAGAGAGGGAAGAGAAGAATTCAGTTGGTTTAGAGGAGAATATAAAATATATAAAATAAATAAATGAATGGTGAAAAAAGATGAAAGAGAATAGGAACCTTGCATAAAAATAACATATACAATGAAATCAGAGCATGAATAAACTAATATAAAAAGGTGAGTAATCAAGAAAGTGAAAGGAGAGGTAATAATGGATGGCCTGGTAAACAAAAGAGGGAGAGAGAAAAGATAGTGAAAAAAGTGATGCTTAAAAAAAAAAATGAGAAAGGATGAGACAGGTAGCTTAATTGAATCCACGATGGAATAAAGGACAGTTATACACCTTCACCAGCTTTAATTATTACATTATCTACTGTAAATATAAGCCTGCTACTGCCTTTCACATACATGCTCACAAATACCTTCAGCAAAATCTTGTTGCTGTAATAAAGCATATCCTGGTCCTAACCTCTGCCTTTGCCTAAATGTGCTCACTTTACGGAGTGCACACATGAGCGTGCACGTTAGCCGTGTGACAGTGATAAAGGTGAAACATTCCTATCGTGGGAATTTTGCTGTCTGTCAATACGGCCATCTGCACTGATCACATCAGCATAGATTTTACACTGCATTGGCGTCAGCGTGTGTGTGTGTGCTTGAGCTATTGAGGGATTGCAAGTGAAATGCCTTTGACACCTATGTGCTTTGAAAAGGGGGAACCGATGAACAACAAATGAGGGGAGTGAAACAGATATAGAGCGATGGGAGAGAGAGGAAAAGAGAAAAATTGCTGGAGAGAAAAGACAACAAATGGATTGATTTCAGATGACCGATAGATGATATGATAAGAGAAAGACGGAGTGAGGGAGGGCAGACACAGCAGTAAGGAATAAAGTGGAGAGGCACAAGTGGGGACGACAAATAAATGGATTGATCATGAGCGCAGAGAGAAAAAAGTATCACACAAAAGAGGCATTTGGAAAAAGAAAAGGAGGAAACCAAAATGAGGGAATAGGGAATTAACAGTTTTATTATAAATGAAGATGTAACAGGGTATTTGTTATAATTGTTTCTTTTTTTAAAACTGTACTCTGACTCCACGTAGATACAAATGCAAAAAAAAAAAAAAGATACAGTATGCTATATAAATTAAAATGGCTAGAGGATGAGAAAATCTGGAGAAATACAAGAGGAATGGAAGTGAGGTTAAGAAGAAGGTGTAGTGTCATGCAGTGACGTTTGTTTAGACCAGAACAGATCAGAGCAGCACTGCCCGAGGCAGCGAGCAGGTGGCTGTCACTGCTGTGTGAATGTGTGTGAATGTGTGTGAATGTGTGTGTGGCATTGGGAAGATACGTGTAATGGAGTCAAGTGTCTCAAAATGTGGCCTTTTCAACACTCACTGTCTCTTTCTGTGTGAATATAGAGAACTATCGAGATGTGCTTTAAGATTTAGTCAGATAAGGCTGAAACTGCTGTTCATCAAGAAACTTTAAATATTCCCGAATACATGATTTAGAGATAACTATACCCATTCATTGTCTGTCCATATGTTTATCCTTCTCTTCTTTAGAAAAACAGCAAGTGTATGTAGGAGAAAGCAGACCACTTAAGCAGATCTCCCATCGCTGGATTTCCATTATCGCTCCTTTCTTGCAGAGATGCAACCAGATGCCACTCACAAAAAACACTCACACTCACTCACTCAGGACAGACACTACAGGCCAGATTTAGCTACAAGTTTCCCGAGGGGAAACACCAGACGCCACTAGTCGTCTGGCTCCCCCTCCTCTATATCTCTTCTTCTCTTGTCTTTTTATTGTCTTGCTTCATTGTAGCTCACAATTTCCCTTCCTCACATTTTCAGATGTGTTGCTCTCTTCTACACTGTGTGTCCTTGTTGACCACATGTGAACACGTAGGAGCCTATTGTGGTGTGTACAACTGCTTCAAAGTAAAGCAGTGAGATCCAGTAGCAGCAGTCAGGGTCACTGAGCTATGAACAGAGTTGTGACACAAACCACCAGCTGTAGCCTCACACACACGAGCCGCTCTATCACACAGACCGGGGCCTTCCACCCGATCTCACTCATTAGGTCTTAGAGGCCGTGGGGAGCACGGCCAGAGCTGGCACGAGCTCCTGCTGTGTGTGTTTGTGCTGTGTGGGTGTGCATGTGAGTATCTGTGCATGTGTGGGGCAGTGCGCCAAGGTTTATATTTGCAGTCTGTGGACTTGTCTCTCTAGTCATGTGGCATCTGAATCCAGCTGGTCTTTTACACATTATAGAGATGGAGGCTTTGCTTTTGGGCTCCAAACATTCTGCCTGTTTAACTACGATTCATGAAATGTGCCATCATCAAAGCTGCAATGTTGTGTGGGAGCAAATCTGTCAATACGACCATATGTACAATATACACGCATATTGAATATTGTTGGCTAGTGGAAAGAGGGGCTTCTGCCAAAGCCTTTCATGTTGAAATTTCTGCTTTGTGTATTGAGTTCTGTTCATTAGAATTTAGCAATTTATGCAATTGTAAACATTACTCTTGGTGTATTAGTTCTAATATGGATGGAGCAGTTTACATTTACATCAATAAACTAGTTCAATATAACAGAGGCACTATTTAACCAAAATTCTTACCTGAAAAACTCCCCTCCCTTCTGTGTATATATTTAAGCCCCACCCCTCTGACCTTTCAGTCTTTAGCTGACGCATCATTATGACCTCATTAAAAATGGACAGGCAGCCATAGCCAGAGGGTAAGTTCTCATAATACAGTCAGGCTTTTAATTGCCTTGCTCCAGAAATTAACTGCTACATATTGGTGGGTGGGTTTCCCCTGTTCGCTCCTTCCTTCAGCGGGCCACCTGCTTATTTACTTGTTTTCTGCTTTCTGTGTGTATGTGTGTGTGTGCTTGACGGCACATGCAAAGGAACTGTTGGTTTACTGGATTACTGACCCTCTGGCCTCTTGTTCTCTTCTCTCTCCATCACACACATGCACTTACTCTTCATCTCACCCTCTCTGTCTCCCAGGGCGACAAAGCTAATTTGAGGCAGATCTTGCCCTAAGGGGTAAACCACAGCGTGCACACACACTTTGTGTATTACACCACATTTCCACTCCACCCTCTCCACTTTATCTTCACCTTTCTCCCGTGAGCTACCCCCTGACACCAACAGTTAACGCTGATGCTAACTGATCTAGCCACTTACCATTATCATCTTCTGCTGTTACGATGCCCACAGCCCTAAAGTCAGACATGCCTCTAAATAAGTGGAGAGATGTATGCATCTGTAAGCATTACTATAATTATTATATATATTTTCACCATGTAGGAAAATTTCCACACTACTTAGTTGTGATTTCTATGTAAATAAAATGGAGAGAGAGACAAACAGCACCTCCCTGCATGTCTGATTTTTTATATTTAGATTATTACACCACTTAAACCTAAACAAGAGGAAAGTTATCCTTTTATCCCCATGGGAAGAAAAAGCTAGAGAAAAAGCCTAAAATTAAATTGAACACCAATGAGGCGGCTGTGGTCTGACATGTTGATGTATAAATTGTATGTGGGTTCGTACACCTGAATGTGTGTATATGATATATGTGTGCAGTGTACGAAAGCAACAGTAACAAAAAGCAGCTATTTGTCAGGCTGCTCCAGTCAGATTGTAGCAAATGCAAACATATTCCTCTGACAAAATACAAACACAAATGCATTTACAAATAATGTTCTACAATTGTTTCACAAATTATGTGTGAATTGGTGACAAGTGAAGTTTACTGAGAGGTTATGAACAGGAGTGATGTGTTTCGCTGGTCCAGTAGGAATATGCAGTGTGTGCTGTGACTGTTAGGACTGCCAATAATACATACTCAGACACTCAAAACAAAACACTGGATGAGACATATAGGTTCTGCCTGTGTCAGACCATCTGAGAGAACAAATGCAACGACAGCATGTTGTTAGTAGTGAGGCTGGGTGGGGAAATGTGCAAACAAACAAAAATAGAATAGGATGAGCGATAGAGATAAAGGTAAGAAAGTGCAACTTGAACTAGAGATGTATCTAAATTTTAAGGCTTATGTAGATAGACTTTTTTGCTGTTTAGCCTCACCATTAAACAATTAAAGCAAATGTAAGTGAGTCACATTTTTTCCATGGGATTGATAGGGGCCAAGATACTTAAAGGTTTCTTGTGGGTCATGTTACTAACTCAACAATATAGACCCATCAAAAAATACTCTAATCCTTTAACAATTTACTGAACAAAACAGAAAAAATAACCATTGAAAAGAGTAGGACCACACTGAGTGGGAGAAGTGGCTGGAGTTGATGACAGGAATGGATGGAGGGGGGCCTGCGGGCGTCTGTAGAGCCACGCTCCCTGACCACTGTAAGGAAGGGGGCGTAGGCCAGGTCCCCCATCAATTACAACCTTGACCCTCCTCTCTCCACCTCTCTGTGTCTCACACTCTCGCACACTTTCTGCTTCATTCAACCATCCTCCCCCTGCTGCTCATCCTCCCTTGGTCCCTCTCCTCTGCTCCTATAAATCAATCTCTTCTCCCTTCATGCTGCCTTCCCTCCCCCTACAACTTTCTTCCATCTTTCTCACTTCCACAACCCCTATTTCTGAGCTCCTGCGTCTCCATTGGCTGTTGGCTTCATCCCTAGCCTCTCCTCACCACCCTTTTATCGTTGGAAGTGCAATGGGAGTAGAAAGGTCAGAGGTGGCCAGATGAGAAGGAGAGGAAGAGGCAGAGTAAACATACAAGGGTAAAATGAGCGGGCAAATGTATTTAAGCAAAGTGTTAAGGGAACATCAAAAATCTAGATGTTTTACTACTGCTGAGAAATATTTAACATAATCTAACATAATTTTCTGGTGTTGTAAACAATTATAGGTAACTCAGGCATAGTGGATAGTGGCTGACTAATGACTGGATTGATAATAGAGTGATTTGTCTATTCAATTGTCTTTCAAGTCTAAAATGCTTCATATAACACAGTAAAAAAGGAAAGAGACCTTTTCTCTTACCCTCCCTCAGCATGCCCACAGTCAGACACTTCATGAAGCGGCAGGCCTGGCACGACTTGCGTCTCCTCTTGGTGATCTCGCACTCGTTGGTGGCTGGACAGCTATATTCAATGTTGCCTGCATGTAGACATGTTTGGGAAACAAATAAGATTTAATTTAAGATAAATATATGAGCAACAACACAAACTAATGCAGGCTACTGTACATCAAAACATGTAGGACAAATAAAATGATTTAAAGACATGGGAGACAACTAGGAACAGGCCATTGAGACTGGCAGGAGTAACCTATCTTAAATATTAACCAGAATTTGTAAATGGAAGTTAACAGAGCCAATAAAACAAATGTGCCATAAATGACGAGATTGTGTACAGTGTTGCCAATTATATGCAATGGTTCCATTAGAATGTAGTTTTTTTCTTTGTGGTTCGTTGTGATTGCGTGACCAGGTACAGTTCACCCACAGACACAAAAGTAGCTCAGGCTAAGTTTATTAGCTCATGTAAGTCTATTAACTCTGCAACCCAGGCCAGTTATAACAACACGAGATGAGGTTAATATAGCTTTTACTACCCTTGTAGTGAGTAACTAGATTACTATTAACAATGTTTAGTCAATGGGCCAAAACTATCTGTTACATTTTACTAATTAAATATTTTTTTTCCTCTTGTGTCTAATTTTTTTCCACTTGTACAATCTACAAAGACAGTTGAGACTGATTTCTGAATCTACAAGCATGTACAGTTTTCTTTGCCCACTTGAACACTACAGTACCCCAGCAAGCCAATGCATCTCCCTCTGAAACAAAGTAAACAGTGATTACTATTGACTGCTGCTCTGCAAAGGATGTTTCTCATTACTGGGCTGATTAAGAGGGCTAGTTAGCCCGGAAAAAGGCTAAATGCACAAGTGTCTCCTAATGGGTAACAAGATGCCCATTAATTGGCCTTGTTAGTTAAAATAAAGGCTAAAGATGCTAAATGAGACTCTTGCAGTCTGTTTAATGAACTCTATGGGACTAGTAAGCTCTCATCTAACCTCTACATGGTGATAATACAGGAAGAGCCGCTTAATTCAGCAATTAGCTGCACTATGTTAGAACTAAGGTTCACAAATTAACAGATGCTCAGTAATGGGCCTTGTCAAGCAGCATTCTTTGTATTGCATTCTCCACTAAAATTGCAACATTTTGTTTCATACCATTCTTTTCTTTTGTTCATGGGGCATCCTCCTGCCAAATGGGGTCGGTGGAGGGGGACTTAACGCAGATAGGTTGTCGGATCTTTGTGCAACACATAGGTTAGAATATGTGTGTTGTGTGAGTGAGTGGTACAGTTGAGGGCCGCAAATCCCTTGCAATCTTCTTTGAGATGTGTGAGTATGCCCACCTGCTGCATGACAATTGACCACTAGTGTACAGACCCTTATAGATGAATGGTGGTATCTGTAGCCTGCATTTATTCTTCTTTGTCTTTTTGCTCTCTCTGCAAAACCTCAAAATCTGTTCTGAAATAATGGCCCCTCAAAATATTTTATTTTTTTCCACTGACATCCTATAATTTTTTAGAGGGTATTAATATCTACAAATACTAATATCAGAAATGTGCACATTAGGATGTAAATGCTTTAGTCCATTTTCTCTCTCCAGATTTATTTTAAATGGCGTGATCAATCGAATGCTTTTTCACCTTCAGGTCTTCCTCCTACATTGGCCCATTCCTTCCAAGCCTACACCTTGCCCTCCACCCCACTCCCCTTTATCTCACTCTCTCAATAAGGGAGTGATAGATGCAGGTTGTCAGGTGTCGCTGGACTGACGCCACAGAAACAGCAGCTGCCACAGCCACTTCCTCCACGCTGTGACATAAACACACAAACCACAAATTTCTTCCAACGTCCATGTGCCCAGTCCGTCCCCCTACTTCCCTCTTTCTCACATTCCTTCCTTCCTGTCCGTTCCTCTTCTCTACCTCCTTCACCCCATGCTGTCCTCCCTGTCCAGCTGGAGGTGTTTTTTTGGTGATTACCTGCAGTTTTATTGGCTAATGGGTTGAAACACACCAATATGTCTGCCACTGCCCATCTGAGCCTGGCCTTGCTTTCAAGCCAAAATGCACAGCCCAACACACCGTTGTGCATAAACACAAGCATATGTACACAGACGTACACATAAAACCTGTACTCATTTACATGGATGAACACAGGGCCACACACAGATAAGAAGGCAAACACACATCTGAAATGTCTGTGGGTAAGTTTGGCTGCTGTTTGAGCCAAAGATAATGTCATAACCCATTTGTTACAAGGAAACCAGAAAGCTAAGGCTCCAACAAAACCAATATTACGAGTATCAGAGCAGAAATTGTTGTATGAAATAGACGCAGATTTGTCTTTAATTGGACTAGAGTATCTAGTAAAAACTGACACTTTCTTATCCTGAAATATAAGGCCACGGACATTTCTTATAGGCTACTTACTTCAAAAAGCACCAGTGGTGTGGCTGGCTTTGTCCTGACCCATAACCTATAGCTCTGGCATACCTGATCTGCCACATGTCAACTACAGGAGAAGGGCGGATTACAAATGGAGAGAAAATGAGGCAACAACAGAGAAGGGGAACACCATTGCTTTAAATCTACCCAAGGTCAAACACCAAAGAGGCTCTATACTGTCATCATGGCATTGTATCTATATGTTTGCTGGGATCTTATATTTAATCTGCTATCGTGCCCTCACCTATGTGACCTTTAACAAGCCCTTTAAATGAAATGAGACAGGTGGAATTGGTCAACTATTAGACACAGCAGCAATGGCAGATGAATTAGGGGTTAAACCTACATACAGAGTGATTACAAGGTCATATGTGTGGGTCCATCTGCACACCGTCTATTCATGTGCGTTGGTGTCTATGTGTGAAAGGGCTTCGGCGAGTTTGTGTGCGTGTCTGTCTTTTATCTCTGCATGTCTGTCCTGCGCTTCAATCTCTTTGTCAGGATTGCCATGTGTTCTGATCTCCTCCCATAATAAACACGTACAGGTCATCGCTGCACAGTGGTGACCATCTAGCGGATGTAAGACTTTCACACCCCCACATCTTCTGGCCTGTCTGGTTCTCTCCAGGGCTTTACTGGGAAAGCTGCTTATCGGTGGAGAAAGAAAGCAGCGACACACCGGTGGATGGATGGAACGGCAGATAGATGAATCCTGTCTGATATGACTGACTGACTGGCAGACTCAATGGATCAATGTTGGCTAGCCGACTGGCTGCCTGGTTAGCTTGGTTACTCCAGTGGACTGAGTGACAAGAGCCCTGTTCTGATACCTAACACAGTTTACCACTTAAGATTACGACCATAGCTTAAGTTTGACTCCTCAAGTTGTCTTTATTGTAAGTGCAATGTAAGCAAGTCACTAACACTTGCATTTTTCATGAGCCGAGTGACATCACATTAGGCTTGTTGAATTTCCAATTATTCCCTAGATTATTAGCATTTAGCAACTTTATCAGCCGCTTGCATACTTGTCACATTTTGGTTTATCTCCTTGAATCACACCTTGATAAACCCTGCCTTACATTCAGTACTGGCCCAGAAATATTTGAAGACTTCTGGATAGAGTAAGGAAGGACTAAATTGAGGATATGACCTTAACTCTTTCAACACTGAGTTATTGTAAGAGATTCTGACTGTTTTGCTTCATACTTTTGCACCTAAGTTACATTTTAAACAGTATAAGTATCATTAAAGATGTACAAACTCATACCAAAATGAAGCAAACAACCCAAATATGTGAATGTGTGTAGCTCTAACAAGAGACAAGCAAAGGATTACTGAGCCTAATACCTGGTACTCTTCTCATCATGTGGATTACGGTTATATCCCTTCTCTCCTTTACCCCCTTACCTGAACTTCTGACCCTGAGACATGACCTGTGACCTTACTCCGACTTTACCTTATCGCCTAGACAACAGGCTTATGGCAAACAGTCGTTTAGTGAGGCATTAGCCACGAAATCTGCAAATGCAAACACGATCGAGAAATTACTCTTTGCTGTTGACAAAGAGGTCATGGTCGAGTGTAAAAGGCAGGGGTCTGAGAGTTGGTGAGTAAAATCAAATCTTTTTTTCAACGATAGCGTGATAATTATGTGCATACATACAGGCAAAGAACATGGTACAAAGAGGGGGCAGTAAAAATAGACCAGGGCTCTTTAAGCTGAAATGTGCTGTATAAAAATCTGGGTTCACATCTGGCCTGAGGCTTCTATCATATGTCCTGGATCTCACCTTGTGTAGCGTCTTGTGACTAATGGTTAAAAATAAAACAAAACCCCTAATGTACTGAAAAAATGGGATTATAATGCCTATACATAAAGTGCCTTTGGTGAACCTTCTTTTTCAACTCCATATGTCTTGCCCACCATCAAAGCAATGGTGGTGGACCAAATACAGCAAGAGACAGACATACTGTGAAAATGTTCAAAAAGTCAAAGTAAAGCATGAATATTTCAGATATAAAATGGAGGCCAACCTTGGATTGTACGTTTGAAGAAAGCCTTGCAGGCCTCACAAGATGCCACTCCATAGTGGTAACCTGACGCAATGTCCCCACACACAAGACACAGTCTTTTGGGCATTGAATTCAACATGTACTCGCACTTAATTTGTGAATCTTCCCCAATTGTTGAAGAACAGTCCTCATAACGCTTCGATCCAGGGCCACCAGCAGGGCCCAGGGGCCCAGCATTTGACCCGTAAAGGCTTGGAGAGTCTAAGCCGTTTGGATGGCCGTTCATCGTGGACGAATAGGAGCCGGAGGCGTCACTGGAGCCACCAGGGGAGTGATGATTTAGACTGTCAGTCAGGGATGCAGGACTAGACGGTTCAGTCTTTATATAAGAGGACGGACAGTTGGATTCAAGGTGGCGCTCCTTACTAGACATTCTGCAGAGAAGCCTAAGAGATCAAGACAAAAGAAATTGGGAGAAAAAAAATTACAACATGAATAGAAATATCAAAGTATGTTATTATATACTTCTCATTGTGTCACGTTTGTAAAAATAATCAGAGGGGAACTCATCAAAGAAAAAGACGGGCCTTAATACCTGTTCCACACACTGACACAAACACATACACATGCTTGGGTCCGACGACGATCATCCGTCACTCTCCAGTCAATAGTGGCTTGTTCTACATGAAGGTAATCAGTAAGCAGCCTCTCTGCTGCTCAATCATCCCCGAGACAGACTCACACAGACATGACACTGGCATGCACAAACATACACACAGTTATGAACAATACATTCACGTTCTAAAGAAATGAACCAGACCATTCATGAGCCTAGACCAAAATGTATTGTCTGGCATTTCTTATGACATGTACTGCTTCCTGTCTTATGCCTCTCATGTTTCTCCTTCTTTTTCTCCCGAAGGAGCCTGACTGGTGCCTTGTTAATGGCAGTTGTAATTAACAGCTATCTTCACTGTGTCCATATCTCTCCACCCCTCCTTTTGTCTACCTTACTATCTATCTGCCCTGTATCCCTATCACTTCCTATTCATTGCATCTCTTGCTCTCTCCTCCCGTCTGTCCGCTCTCTTCTCTTCCCCTTTGCATTACCACTGTCTATTCCTTCAATCCTGCCCTCCCTTCCATCTCTCTGTCCATTGTAAAAGGTAGAAAGCACAAAAGGGGTTTTTAATTAAGGCAGGATGCTGCTAAACGAGGGGCCTCTAAAGTCCAGTCGCCCTGTAAAAGATCCCTGTTCTACAGGGACCCATAAAACACAGCAGTGGCTTGACGGAGAAGCTGCTGCTAAAGGAGGTGTGGGAAATAAAGGCAACACAGACGAGAAAAGGAAGGATGACTGATGACAGATGATAGTTACCTTTTTAATATGCAGCAGTGCTATAATATATTTGAAAGTGCACAGTCTGGTGCCTTTCACTAAAATGTAATGTGAGCCAAATACAAATTACCATCAAATTCATGGAACTATTATTTTTTTCATCAAGTGACATGACATTTATGATATACAATACTTTGGCCTTTATCCCCTTTTCATTGTATATTTTATTCTAGCCCAGAGTGGTCTTAAGGTCTTAATTTTGTGCCTTTCATTAATATCTTTGAAATGCTTCAATATGATGCTAAGATGAGCTAAATGCAGAGAATTATTTGTAAACATTTGGAAAATTCACCTTTTAACCATCATAATGAAATACATATATTGATAAAGACATATAGCAAAATGCAAAGGTATGCTTTGCTCAATGGCCTAAGGAGAGCTGTAACGGGACAAAAAGAGAAGTCCCATTTATGTAGATGACATGCTGGTGATGATTTAATCTGTCCTTTTTCACTCTTTATTCTCTTTTGCGCCACTCCCTTCAGGCGTCGATCCCTCTGAGTACCATTAAGTGAAAGAGTTGAAGTGCCAGGAGATCTCACACATTCCCCTCTTCTCTCTCTTTTCCCTCTTTCTTTTACCAATCTCTCTCTTTTCTCCAACCCCCTTCCTTACCCTCTCTCATATCTTTGCACTGCGCTCTGTCTCCCCCCTTTACTCTGCTTATAAATGAAAAATAATGGCAAAGGGGGAGGAATAGAAAGACGAAAAAGAACACATGTGTGCAGAGAGGAGTAGAGCAAAGAAGATTAAGAAATCAGAGCCAGTGTGCGGTGCTGAGCGAGAGGTTGAATGCATTTATGTATGTATGTTATCAGTATAATTATGGAGCTATGTAGCGATGGCTCAGTGCTGAAAGAGCAGTCTTATTGTGCCTGTCTGCTCTACAGATGAGTGTGTGGAGGAAACCAAGGCACAAGCTCTTTTATTTTATCAACGCACTGTGTTTAAAGTATTTAAAGAGATTTAAATAAAGAGTGGGAAGAGACTGTTTCTTTTCTTTGCGTATTTCCAAAAAGAAAGGAGGTTTAGACGTGAACAGTGTTATGAGATGATTACAGGAAAACACTGCAGTAATCAGATTACTCCATGAACTGAGAGAATGAATGAACTAAAGAATAATTTAATGCTGTTAGAAAAAGGGGATTTGTCATTTTCTACATGGAAATTAGTTTATTGGAAAAGAAATGAATATATTTACCTATACGTGAAATAAATGAAGACAGTAAGTATGGCCTATGTGAAATTCATAATCACAGGCACAAAAAAAAAGTAGGAAATACACAAAAAAGACATTTTCTATATGTTGAATAAGTTTGCTTTTGATGAGAGGCAGAACACAGTTACATTTGTCTCACAAAAAAGTTTGTTTTTTACCTAAACCTAAATCTATACCTTTTAATACCTCAAAGATTTTACATATCATCCATTTCAAATATATGATGTGGTTTCAGTACACACTATATAGGATTACTGTATTTCATTGTCTTCATTTCACCAACGACCCCCTGAGAGTAAAGTACAGTTAGTGAGGGTAAACATGGAGGCGTAAAAAGGGAGCAACGGAGAAAATAGAGTGATCACTGGTAAAGAAAGAGAGAGGAGACAAAGTAGTATTTGGCTGTGTTTAAAGGAAAAAGGGCCACTTTGGTGTGACAAGCTGTCATTAGAGCGCCGGGCTGATGCAGCGCCCTGACAACTGGCGGGGACAAACATACAATCATCGCATTAGAGCAACTACTCGCCGCTCTGTGCCTTCAGTCAGTGTGGACTTGCTCTCTTTTATTACATAGAATCTGAGGAGCTGCCTCGAAGATGCTGCGATAAACACACAACTGATTTTCAAATAACTCTAAACTGTTTTCCTCCCTCGAAGCTGAGACTGGGACCGACGAACCAGAAACTATATCTTTGGAAGCTATAGGCTTATTTCAACTTCCACATGAAAAAGGATAACAGTTTTTTGTGGGGCAATTCCTCTAAACATATCAATTTTACACATAAACGAACATGTAATATTTATGTTATTAACTATGAGAGCATTTTTGATAAATTACAAAAAACACCTTTATAATAGTTGTTTTAAAAGAAGAAGAGATGTAAAATTGTACTGGAAAGGTAAGTGGCAGGGAAGCAGAGACAGGAGAAGTGCTGACAATGTAGGTACCAGGGATTGGCTAATACCTTTCCATCACACTGAGCATTGTGCTCCCGATGCTGATAAGAACACACGGTGCAATAAGCAAAAAAAGGAGAGAGGAAACCTTACACAGTTCTATCAAGATGATACTAGCAATCCTTCTGTGGGGACAAAGAAGAATATAAAAATGCACTGAATTAAATAAGGGTTAGAAAATTCAATAGAAGTAAAATGCATTTACATTTCCATAGTCAAATGAATACAATCACTCCATCAATGGACAGAATTGCTTTTTCAGCCCTCATACTTGTGTTTATTTTGAACTTTCTGCTATCTGTGGAGGCTTAGTGAACCTCTTGTCATTTCGATACATCGCTGGTCAGTGCCAGTATGTGCTGCTCACTTTGGTAATTGTTTACTCAGTGTTTGGTAACTGAATCCACATTGGACAAGGTGCCACAATACTTTAAAGGACCCGAACGTGTGCACAAGTGAGAATGCTGCTGTTGTGTATCTCTGGCTTGTGTTTGTTTGTTTGAGTGTATTTTTAAGTCAGTTCAGCTCCATAGACTCACAGTGTGGAGAAGATTATAGTTGTTTTCAGGGACAAAAATGAATAAAAAAAAACATCCAACTCCTGCAGCGACAGTCAATCTAAAGCACTCTCCCACCTACTGGGCTCTCTCCTGCCCTCTCCTTCCTGCTCTCTTTGGGTCTCAATCTCTGTCTTTCTCCATCTCTGCAGCATGTGTTGTTTGTACTTCTCACACACTAACACACTCCATCATTGTTACACTACACACACCGTACAAATATACATGCACAGGGAGGGAGCAGATCAATTGTTACAGTGTTAGTCGGGCAGGAAACCTGTAATTCACTTCATTGGCTGCGGAATAAACCCCTGATTACATACAATCAATGTGATAATGGCTAAAACCCATTCTGCCCAATGGGGTGACAGCCCATTGTCAACCAATGGCTAGAAAGACCAGCAGAGACGAAAAGATGTGAGTCTATATTCTTCAATGTGGGAGCTTTTAGGTAAGAATCCTAACGTCAAAAGCTGATACTAAAATGACAATCCATACTCTACCCGAGCATCAACACGGGTGTGTAATAAGACGTGAAGAGAAAAGGCTTGTGGCTAAAGCTGTTATGACAGAACCTGGGGCTTGTAAAGTTTATACACATGTTGTGTAGATGTGAATGGATGAGCAGTGGGAGTCCACACAGGGCACACTCAGCTTAAGTTATTGATTAAGAATCATGTGTCTTCTCATGTTGTGTCCGTTCACGTCTAAACATCTCCATGTGTTCAGTCTTCACCTGATGCGCTCCATCTTCACTCGTTCATCTGTTCTGCTCTCATCTATTTTCTCATTAGTTAAAATATGATTTTGCATAGAATGTATTCGTTTGGCCTGTGCAGTACTCTGTTTAGCTGTATTAAGCTTTGTTCAAACTGTTCAGGAAATAGAAAGCAGTACATTTCAAAGCCTATGTGTGAGTGTGTGTCAGATGGGAATCTTGATGATTTAGGTCATTTTCTTGTGGAACAGTAGCTGATAAGTGTGTTGCTGCCAGGCACTATCTTTGTCACCATGTCTCGCTCTCTCTATGCCTACCTTTCCCTTTGTCTCTCTCTTTGCTTCCCTCTCTTTTCCTGTCTCCTTTATCTGCCGCGTGTCATTGTTTTTGTGAAAGCGGTTGTGCCGAGTAACAACAGCTCTTTAAACCTTTGTAGCAGCTCAACTTGCTTACATTGTACATTATGAATTTGTACAATGCAAAGTCTACCGTCATTAGATCAAGGTTGAACAATATAGTCCCTGCAGTTTTTTTTTTTTTTTTTTTTTTACATTGAAGAGAAATAAATACATCTGTTCCATTCAAACTTTTTTAAGTGGCAAATGTGGAATATACAAGAAAAGTAGCAATTCAAGCTTTCATTCAATCAAAGAAAAAGTGGTGTTCGTATTGATTAGTCAGAAATCTCTTTAGAGTACGCTGTAGGTTAAAAGGTCAGTCCCAGTTTAAAGTGACTTCTCAATTTTATTTGCATGTTCAATTTTAAATAGGCACAACTTCCAACTGCAAGTGCTACAGCACTTTTTTAGGGACTTCGTATTAAAATTGTGATGACACCTGCGTCTTGTGGACATTTACATTTCGTGCACACGGAGAAGTACAGGTCTCAACAATCATTGTACTGATAGAAATAGACCTGGCAAAAAAAAAAAAAATATCCACTTGGGATTAAAAACACATTTTATTAAACAGATGGTGAAAGAGGATTTCCTCTCTAGTAAATATGACAGGGCTTTCAAATGTGACATAGGAGTGAGCTGAACAAGAGGAGGGGAGGACGAGAAAAAGAGACAAGCAGGAAATGGGATAAAAGTGTGTGCAATGCTGTATATTGGTGTTGGATTTGAGGTAGTGAATGAATCTGAGAATAAGAAATGCAGGCAAAGAGAAGGAAGGATAGAGCGGAGACTCAACTGAGCCGGGGCGTCAAAGCTGCATTCTTTAAGCAGATCAGATTTGGGGAAATTGGGCTGTCACTACAGGATTGTGATGATTTACACCTATCCATCACCGAGGTACAGGGAGACGCTGTGCTCTGAGTATGTACAGTAATGCACATTGCCTTGTAAAAGACAGAAAATACTCATTGCGTTACAGTTTGAATTGGCCCTCAATATTCCTGACAGGGTGGCAACAAGAAACCTCAACGCTGTATAATTACAGACTGATTTAAAAATAGTATATTGATTTCAAAATAACACAGGTGACAAAATAAATGAAGGATATTGTGAAAAGAGATTATGAGTGCTGCCACAGTGTTGTCCCCTTTGCTATCCCGTCTTCACCCCCTTCCACCCTGCCTCCCGTCCCTCCTACCCCTCCCTCCCGGCACTGCTGGCTGATGCACCTTATAGTCGCGCTCCTGGACCATCTGTTAGGGAATCTAATTCACATCCACTCATAATCAGGTTTGCTGGATTGCCCACAGTCGCTGTCTTTCTGTCTGTCTCTGTGTCTCCCTGGCATCGTGCTTACTATTGTATATTCAGATTTAGTTTGGGTTTCTCTCTCTCATCATAATAAATACATGTTTTGCTTTAATGTTTTTAGAGGTAAAGTTCCTACTCCACTAAGGAACAATTGAGAAAGTTGTAAAAGAGAAAATGACACGAAAACTTCTAGCACTTTTTGCTCTGAACAAGTGTTTTAGAGTGAAATAATTTATGAGCATAAATTTGTTTAAACGAATGAGCTTCTGCATCGACACGGAGTTTGAACTGGTGTGTGTGTGTGTGTGTGTGTGTGTTTGTGCGTGAGTCGGGGCGAAGGGGAGGAAGTTAATGAGAGGTGAGTGTCTGAAACCATCTCTCTCTTTTTCTCGCTCTTGCTCTCTCTCTGGGCTTGGGCAGTAATCCTCTTCTATAAATCTGCAATCCAATCAGCGTTGTCCACACTTACACACACACCGACAGACACACACAGCTGTTGTGAGGCCCATCTGTGTGTTAAGGCAATCTGCTTTATCATTATGATTACATTGAGCTCAGTTTACAGCAAAGTGAGTGTGTGTGTGTATTCAAGCGCAGTCAGACTGCCTGACATTAATCACATTCCCATGGTTTGATGGCCTAAATAAAAAGAGGAATAATATTGTTGCTGTCCAATAAAAACTGCAGGCGTCCAAAAACAAATTAAAAATGTCTACAAAATCAGAATTGTTTTATTTAATTTTATTCATAATATTATGATTCATGTTTTTTTTTTATATATATGGTATAGAAATAAGTATTTACTTAAAAAAAGTAAAAGTAAAGAAAAAGCAGTAGAAATACTATGAAAATGTAATTTTACTCCACGACACTATGTTTTTGTAAGAACTAAATCTTCAGTATATTGCTTAGGCAGTAAATATTAAAAAAATGTAATTTTGGACATATTTTTATGTTTTGGAACAGCAGAGAAGACAGATAAAAGGAAACATATGAGAGCGCTTTGGGGATTACATAGATGATACCATTAACTTTAATACAGTTATATGGATTTAAAGTAAAGGCTCATTTTCCACCAAGACATTAAGACAGACGTTTAAGTGTAATTTCAATGCTGCTCTTTACCTTATTTAGTTTCAACACAGTAAAAGTAGCCCTGTGGAGAAGAATGAATTTTTGCCAGGTGTGCATGGACTACTGGTGAGACTGAGCAGAATGGCGTGACTCTCTCGCCCCGGGCAAACCTTTTCACCTCTCATCACCAGACTTCCATGCACGCCAACATACAGACACACACATTCACACTGTACTTGAGGCAGTCCTCTTTGCGATTGGTCGAGAATCTGCGTGAGAATCACTTGCCAGACCTCTAATTGGCTTGACCCTGACTAACCCTGAAATCCTATTGGACTAAGACCCCACCTACAGTGAACATGGACACACCTACACAGACATGCTTATGCAGTTAAATATGCAGTTAAAATCATAGGGCTTTGTAACAGCCTAACAATGCAATAATCAATAGTTCTCTAACAAAAAAAAAAGAAAAAAAAGTGTTTTATGGAAATTATTTTTGTAAGTAAAAACTTTCATAATTTGAGGTATAATCATGTGGATAGATTTTGATAAGTTAATAACGTCATGTCAATGTATTAGCAGTCTTTCAGGTAACAAACTCTAAAACAATAAGCACATCATATATATATATATACATTTATCTTAAAAATACACCTACATGTCTACAATAGCTAATTACATACAAAATACATTCAGAGTTGTAGCTTTGCATTCTGGCCATATGTCTATCCTTCAGAATGAGACAGACGGAGAAAGTGTCAGAAGAAGAAATGCGGAAAATTAAGGCTGTATTTTCATACATCAGGAGATGACTGTGTTTCAACAACGTGCATTTACATAATATTTTCTAAAATGGAACAAAGTATCCCTCACATTCACCAGCATCCCATTCACACTAAAAATGGTATTTGATGCGTGTTCAAATCCTTTCATGGCTATGTTTTACTGCACATACTCAGGGGACTGGGTATTATTGTAAATGCTACTGTAAAAAGACTGCCCTTCAAACAAATGACATCACCTGAACAAAGAAAAAGGTAAAGTTGCACCTTTTGAATAAAGTGTCCTTGAGTCAAATAGGAAAGGAGTCGTGAGCAAATTACACATTCATTTAACATAGCATTTTTCATTCTTTGTGTTTTATAACAAGTGTACAGATGAAAATTTTTCAGTTACTTTTCATAGTTTTTCCTGACCATAATTCATGTGGAAAGGGATGCACTGACGCACTAGCACAAAATAAGAAATAGCCACATTCTTTGTGCACCTTCCATTTCAAAACACACACACACGCACGTGCACACAAACTGCTAAAAACACTGGTGTTTGATGTCATAAAGTGCTCGCCTTTTCTCTCTCTTTCATCTGAGGTTTATGGAGGTCAACTGTGGCTTTTGTGTAAACCTGAACCTCAGACGCTCATAGATTCTCCAAGTTGGTTTCTTGTGGTTTTACTCACTCTCTCTTTCTGTGTGGTGTTTTTACGGTCTTACCTGGGGTTGTAGAGGGCATGTGCGTCTCTCATGTGGTTGGCCTCCAGCGGATCGTAGCTCTGGTGCATCCTCCAGGCGCCAGCGCCGCATTTACTAAAAGTTGACTTGGAGTTATCTTCACTGCTGCTGTTCACCAAGGGTCCCTTCGATAAGTTCATTCTGTAGCAGGGGGCAAAATCACAAAAAAATATGAAAATCAAGCTGTAAAAAAATTTGAAGATATATTAAGTAAGTGTAAATGTTACTTTTGCGATATACGTGACATAAGTGTAAAGGGATAAGCAATATGGCTACAGTGTGTACAAGGCCGTGAATAAACACACAGACATATACTGACCGATGAATGAGACAAAAGGGCAACATGCTGACCATTTACATGCAGCACATAAAGACAGATAACTTTCCAGCAGTATCCAACTAATGTTTTATATAATTCCCAAACTAACGGCCTTTAAACTGTGCGCACTCGCATCACGCACAGAAACGTGTCAGACTTGTATATAAGAGCACCCAACTGTGCTTAACGTCAGCGCAGTTTGACCAGGTTCAGCCTCACAAAAGGCCCTTTAGACTAAGCGAATCTAAAAGTAAAAGCACCAGAGGAGGGACCAGTACCTGTCAATCAAGCTCACCAATGTCACCAGGGGAGACGCTGCTGCCCGGGTGATAAGGTCACCACTGGCAATAGACTCGAAATTGTTAAAAATAATGTAATTAAATCACTTGAAGAGAAAGAAAAACATGTCAAAGAATGGACTGTATTTTGTGAAAAGGAAATTTTAAATTGTAAAAATAGTACAAAAATTAAGAATAAATCACTACTCATTACATATTAACTGCCCTGAAATGTGTGCGATCACTATTGTGTTTGATTAAATATACAAGAACAATGACGTGTCTCACAAACTGCTCAACAAGTTTGTCATATTTGTGTCCAGCGGTTGGACAGACCAGTGACAGATTTGTCGTCCACCTTTTCGTGTGTTCCTCCATCCACAGAGTTGGCCCGTCTCACTGAGAGGTGGAGGCCCGACTGTGTAAGATGTAGGTTTTAGTTCCACTCTGGTGAATAGGAGGAATCAATATCTTGCTGCTGCTGCTGCTTCAGACACTTATTGGCTTTGGTTGCGGTGTCACAATGCTATATAGACAGACAACACTTAATACTGCCTTTTTTATTGGGAGTGTCCTAGTGTCACACCGGTCTAAGGTACACACAAAAGTTCAATTTAATGAGCTGTATATTCAATCACAGGCACGCCTTTCATACATCTAACGGTTTAACGAGTTTGCTTTACATCCTTAGGATTACATACGATCATGGAAGTTCGAATAGGCATCACTAACTCATCGTCTTTGACTTTTTAAAATTTCCTTTAAAATCTGGATTAGCCAAATGTTTCGGACTGCAAATAAGTGCATTATGTTAAATTTCATTTGCTCACAATAAATAAAATAACGCACTTATTTTCTATTTTGTATCATGATCAATGTAATGCTTATCTCATGCACACATACAATCGTGTGGATTTCTAGGAAGAGGCGAAGGGTTGTGGATGTCTTTCTGATGCTCAGTGATTCGCTCATGTGTTGCTGCCCCATCTGTGAACAGAATGACCATGACACCGTACGTGTGTGTGTGTCATGTGTGTGTTGTGTGTGTGTGACATGGTGATGCAGTGATTGATGAGACACTTGCCATTCTTGCTAATGCAAAATGCACCTATCCCTAAAGGGAGCAAATGCCACAACACGCAGCCGCGCACACACTCATCCACAGACATGACTGCTTCTGCCCCTACGTAATTACCCCGGTAGTCAGGGCAGAACATAGGCATCGCACAAGCACTGCATACTTCTGAACACTTTCTTCAACATGCTCATTTTTTTTATTCCCATGAGACTGTAATGACATAATAAATAAAATAGCGATACAAAAGATAAACCTATGACAACATACTCCCGCAACCTTTGATTACATATCTGAGAATATTTCAGTGTTTCCTCACGCGCACGGGGGACAGGTGGGATTTGACGCAGCCTTTCGTCAACTCCATGTGTGTGTGCATGAGTGGATGTGTGCGCATGTTAGCGTTAGCGACGGGAGCTGTTAGCGGGGCAGGCGGCAGATGGGCTGTCGGCCTTAATAGGGACTGAGCGGGTGCAGAAAGGTGACAGCTCCATAAGGGAGGGGCTCGTGGGGAGGGGAGAGTGTGGAAGAGTGTGTGTGTGTGTGTGGAAGTGTGGGGAGGTGAAAGAAGACGGGGATAAAAGCAAAAGGAATTAGGTGCGGAGGTGAAGAAAGATGCGGATCATCAGCGTAGCACAATGCAACTGTGGAGAGAAGAGGTGTGAAATTAAGCTATACATATGTCTCTGCGTGTGGCGGCCGAGATAAAGTGGATTATCCATTTAAACACTGATATAAATACAGTATTAAAAAAGGATGCCGTCCTGTTTGGCTAAAACAAAAACAGTTTTAATTTCACCTGTTTTTTTTATTTTTTATTTTAAAAGCTAAAAAAACTTGGTTCAAATGTTTTGTTTTACACTAACAAACACTCATTATCCAAAAGATCCCATATTCCACAAAAATACTCTTGATATAATAAGTACTTTATAAAGTTTTGTCAGTGAACGTGGCTGACACCTGTAACTTTTTGAGTTATTTGTGTCTGCATCTTTAAAAAAATGTGAGTTAAAATTGATGGGGAAAAACTCACACAAAAAAGAGTAAGCAAGAGATTTATTAGTAAGATAAAGAAAAAGAATGAACAAAATATGGTTAAGAAGCGAAGAACAAGGACTGGCCTGTTTTCTCTCTCTCATGAGAACTTCACTGTCATTCTTGAGAGCAGCGTGGCCATTCATTTCTATGTTTTGACGAATCGTTTTGCTAGTGTGAACTCGTACTTATACACTACCAAAAACAGCAGAGAGAACACAAGGCCTGAGCATGTAAAGGGAGCGGGAAGACTCTCTATTGGGCTCTTCCCAAAGGTCAGACACACAGAAGAAAAATGCTTAAAAAGAGAAAACTGACAAAGAAAAACTACATTTGACTGTGGTTCATTCACACAATCCTCTTTAACTCATACCCACACACTGCACCTCTCCATCTAAATCTGCTCTATTGTGGCCCGGTCTCTGCTGTCTCCTCCGATTAGGAGTGAGAGGCTGCATTAGCCCTGAGCACGACATGACGGGCACACACAAACACACATGCGCGCACACCTACTCAGGACATTCAGGCCTCTGATCCAAAGCTGCTCAATGGCTGACCCACAGAACAATTTAGAGGCCGCTTTCCATAAAACATCCACAACCACTGCGACAACGACAACGCAAATATCTGAGAATCATGTTAAAAGAGTAGAAAACAAGTTTAAGAGTCAAAACTTTTGTCTTAAGTCTTTCTTTTAAAACACAACGGAATGATTGAGGTGTTTACACAGTTCGACGTAAAGATGCTGAAAGCCAGGGATGAGGGGATGAATGATATGGAGAGGGCTGGGGGAACGGATAAGAGATGATAAAAGACAAGTGCCGTTGTCTTTTACTAGATCTCTCTCTCTCTTCATTCAATCAGTGCTTCCCTCTCCAGTCACTTATGAACACACACGTATTTAGTTTGAAGACTCGTGTGTTGTAAAGGCTAATTGCAGTGAGGTGTGTTGTATGTTTTGTCACAGCTCGTGGAGTCCTTCTCACTGCTTTTCCAACACATCGAGGGGGGATTAACCCATGACACCCACAAACTCACCCACAACACATGCACACAGACCCACACACTGATGGACTGAGCATAAATCAAGGGAATCACACAATCGGGCCTGATGCTCTGTCATTGTTCGACTCCTTTGGATAAAAAGGGTATTTGTGAAGTGGTGTATTTCACGCACATTGAAAGTGTGTGTAACTGTGTTTTCTTTTACCTTAAAAAATGAATGGTACGTTTGCTGTGTGTGTGAGGGGCTCCTGCATGTGTCTGCTCATGCGTATGCATTTGTCCAGCGGACCCCTAAGTGCTGGTGTCAGACAAAAGCGACCCCCCCCTCCTCCTCCCCACCTCTCGCTCTGCTCTCCCCGCGCCTCTCTGTCCTTACAGGACCGAATCAGCGGCGAAATGATCGGAAGCCTTCACGTGAGGCACAGGCCAAAGCCAGAAAAGTGTGTGTCTCCTTATCAGCTGCGTGTGACAGACTGACAGATACGCTTTACCGGGACGGACCGACAAAGAACAACACCTCCTCGTGCGGGCCACCAGTAGGTCACTCTCAGCACACAGCGCACAGGCAGGGAGGCAGGCACGGGTCCATGCATGACAACAAACAGATGCAAATGCACACACGCACACACACACCCCGACCAACAAATCAGCGCGGCACATATTGACATGCTTTGACAGATGAATTAAGTAAATGATTTTATAAGGAGATTAAAAGGATTTTAATTTACGCAATCTCTCTTTGGTCCCCCTGTCCCTCCCTCCACTCTGCTCTTCCCTCTCTCTGTCTCTCGCAATCCCTCTGCCTTCTCCCGCCGAGGAACTCAGGGAAATTAGCGCACAAGGAAAAGGAATAAAGATTAATAATCTGATCAAATTTAAAAAAAAAAGGGAAACTTGACTTCTTATATCTGAGGTATTCATGCAATTATTTTACTTCTACATGCACATTTACGATTAGCTCTCATTATGGAAAATAAAACATAAAAATCTGTAGGGTTACTTCAGAGTTTAGCAGAACTTGCATATCTTTCATTCAATTTTAAATAAATCTGATATAAATAAATTAAATGTAGGCCTTCATGCTTAAGAAAAGAAAAAGAAAAAGAAGGGTTAAATCACAAGGACAAACTACTGTTTAACCCAGAATTTGTTCATTAACTGTATCTTTTCATTAGTTGAGATATTTCTATTTTTTTTATGTATTTATTAAAAATCTTAGATTGCTTTCCCCGCAAACCCAAAAAATTTAATCAGATTAACAATTACATGTAATTGAGAAAAGTTTTTTTAAATAATTGTGAGTCTTTTGAGTTGTTGACGGTCATGATTCCTCTATATGGCAGAACGGCGGAGCTGTGTGATCATCTGCACGGCCACTGCGCAACTCACCGAGCGCTTTCACTTCACACCCACCGACGACAAAAAAAAAAAAAAAAGAAAGAAAAATTACTAAAGTCACTGTAAAAAAATGTCCTAATGAAATGCAAATGCTATGTATATGGTGGCATGGGGGGAATGCAATTATGTTAACAGCTTAAGTGCTGGTTGTTGTGATTATTATCAGTTAGATCATCATTATCCCTAATATTTTAATTAGTGTTAGACGAAGAGCAAAGTAGGGGGGTCTAAGCTCAGTAAAAAAAGAACGGTTAACTCAGTGTGTATATGAATGAAATATAGACCTGAGGTTTACGAACTGAAATATAAACTAAAAAAAGAGAGTGGTCACACCAAGCATATGTGCACAAATCAACACAGATAAAGCCCAAATAAGCCTGTACCTGGAGCAGTGGACATGCATATCGCTTACATAATTTGAGTTTGTATTCGTTAACATGGATTGTAGTTATGAATACAATTATGGCAAAATGCTTTCATGAGTAAAAAGGTATAGAACACTGCGAGGCTGGATTATGAGAAATAGAGAAAAGCACTTAGAGCAAGTCGTGAAATTTCAAATATGATCAGAATCAAATAAACCTTTGAAATATTATATTAAATAAAAAGTTATTTCAATAATATTGTAAAATTGTCTAACAAAAAAAACCTTTACAAGTTTGGTCACGTATTAAAAAAAATACAACTTCAAAGTCATGGTTATTTGTAAACTTAAATTTATAAAATACAATTATTGATCATTCTAAAATAGTCAGGGAAAAGGATTAAATTGGCAACTTCCGCCAGTTTTTATCTTCAGAAGCAGTGTGCAGATGAGTGCACTGAGGGATGTAAAAGACCTCCATACGTACAGAGCTATGACGGCTTCAAAGAAGTCTTAAAGGAGTTACAAGTCGTCATTAGTCCCTTTTGTCCTGAGTTTTACAGCAGTGGCTGTGATTCATTGTAACAGATCAGAGTGACTTGACTTTAGTCCAAGAGTTCACATTAACACAATAACCTGGTCCAGATACTTTTATTTTAGAAGTGTTATTGATAAAAGACCAGTGTGATGCATCACTGAAATCCTCTGCAGCATGAACCACACTGATCAGACAAATTCAGGTAAGACTTTTATTTACAGTAAAACCTGCACAACTTTATTTGTTTTAAGCGTTGTGGGTCCTTCTATGGAAATCAATTAAAGTGGGATCTTTAACACACAGCTAAAAGAGCAAAGCGCTGTCCAAAGGAGCAGCTCAGCGGCACTTGTCTGTTTTGAGTGTGTGTGTCAGTGTGTAACTGTCTCTAATTCCTGCCCAGGCCACACGCTGAGTTGGCCGTCTGAAATTCAACCTCCGCTGGCATTTAAGAGCGCTGCTGTCCCCTTGTCTCCTCTCTCCTCTCTTATGAGCCCTTCTTTCTATGATATAAAACTAACCTCACAACCCTGTCTCCAGATATAATACACACGTGTGCAAGCAGAAACACATGACCAGGTACAAATGGAAAGAGATCAAAAGAGCTAAAACAATATGTTAAAGAGAGAAACTGCGCAGTGTGTGCACAGGTGTGTGTGTAAATCTCAGCCCCAGGTGGAGGGACAGAGCTGTCGGGACACTGCTGTCAGGACACCGCTGTCAGGACACTGCAGTCTAACACACACATACCAACAGACACTGGACGTGTGCTACTGACAACAGAAACAACCTTGACACGGTGCCGGACACCTCTGCTGCATACCAGCACATGAACGCACAAACACACACAAACTGCACAGTGGGACAAGACGGCAATGAAAGTTGAAGGATGAGTAAAAGGATAAGATTAAAAGGTAAAATTTACCTACTCTTGTTCAGAGTGCATTAAAAAACACTCGGTTAATGGATGTCCTACCGAATCCATCGGCGATACCGGATCATTGTCATGTCAACCTCCTCCAGGAAAAAAAACAAGAAAATGTGACAAAAGTAAAGTTTTGCTATGCCTCCTCTCTCCTCCTCTTCTTTCTCTAGTGTCTTTGAGTCCTTCCTTCCGCTTGGAGAGAGCAATACAATTACCAGGCTGTGCGCTGGCTGCACTGATGGGCTCTGCCAGTGACTGTGACTGTGCCGGGTGTGTATGTGAGAGCCGGGGAGAGGGGGCTATAGGTGCACACACAGCCAGCCAGTGAGGCAGTTGGGACGGAAAGCTGTGCCGCTGTCCTAATCAACGACTTAAAGCCCCGATAGGAGCTCATGAATATTAAGCAGCGTTTTGCATATGCAGTCCCTCAGGTCCAGGTTGTGCTCGGATTGGTAGATGCTTGACCAATTGCTACGAGAAGGGGCGGGGCAAAGGGTGGAGCCGAGCGGGGAGAGGGAGAGAGAGAGGCAGAGGAGCAGGTGGAGAGGGAGGGATCAGACAAAGAGCACAGGCAGAAGAGGAGGAGAGAGGAGACAGGTGAGGGATGCTGTTAAAGCAAATGTCCCACTTGCTTCTTTGTCTCTGTATCGGACGGTCTTTCCCTCTGTCACTCAAAGCACCTTTCCTTCAAACTGTTTGGTTTAATGTCTTTATACATTGGAGCTTTAAAGTCCACTGCAAATGCAACAAAATTCAATGAAATAAAACACGGTCATGGTAGAGTCTTTGAAAAACACAGCAATTACACAGCATTTATGTTTCATCTCGATATTGATGACAACACGTGAAAAAAAACAAACTCTGAGCAGTAAGGAGGCGTAAACTTGACCCTGACACACACAGACAAACACACACACGGAAACAGCACACAATCCACCCATCGGCGCCCAGCAGTAAAATACAGGATTATGGCAATTCCAGTTCCCTTGCTCTTTGTTGTGGAATGATTTGGGAATGATTGGGACGAGCTTTTCCCAACTGCCTGCTGTTTGGTCAAACCCCTGCCATCTTGGCACCAGCGTGTAATGTATTTCAGGTATAGCCAATGTTTGAGACCTCTTAAATATGGCCACATACAAACCTGGAAAGTAGACAGAAAAGAACCCAGATGGTTAAGAGGAAATCAGGGAGCAAGAAGTGGGATTCCAAGATGAAAGAGAGAGTTGTGATTAGCAAGTTCGGAGGAAAAGAGATAATAAAACATTTCCTGAAACCATTGTCCTCTTTGATGTGTGTTTGTGTATGCGTGTGTGACTACAGCCTAGTTCTCTGAAACATCAATCCAACTGAAACAGGCATTATGGGATGTCCCGGTGAACAACACAGATACTGAAAACTCTATTTATTGAAGTAAATGTGTAAATAAGAAAAAGACAAATTCTCATAACGAAAGTATTGCCCAATGTACACCATAAATATACATTTATTATGAATAATGTCAACACGTCAAATGCATTACTGTTGGTACAGTACAACTCCTTTTATATTTTGTGGCCGGATTATTCCAAATGGAATAAAATTCACATTTTTAATGTTTTGCTAAAGCACAAATAAAATAATGTATAGAAAGAACTGACGACACAGAGAAAAAACACTATGCTGTGCTGGCTATCACTCGACACACAATCTGCATTCACACAAATGTAAACACAGCATACACAGCACACACACGCAGTTATGATGTATCCAGGGGCTTATAAGCATCGACAAAGATGAGTGTGAATCAATGGTGCCGTCACTACTGGGCAAACAAATCTTTTACCAAAACCCCCCTTTTCTGACACACAAACACACGTAACAATCAAATATATGTAGCAATACAATACAGGAAAAAGGAGTTATTGTGTTTTCACATTTCTAACCTGTACTGAAAACAGGAAATATGTTTGTGTAGAAATTTAACATTCCTGTACGTATATATTAATGTGAATTATTTATATATTTGTAAGTGTGTCAATAAGACCACAGAAGAGAATAATCTGGAATAGTTGAGTCTGTAAATTTTTTAATCCTCTTGCTTCTCACTTCCTCCACCCTCTCTGACTATTGATTGGTTTTCAGCAGTGTGTCTAGTGTGTGTATGTTGACAGTGACCCCTTTAGGCCACTTTTTGCTTTGGTCCTCCTTCCCTGGACCAACATAGCAGACACAAACCATTTATACCCAAATCTTCTTGGTGCATGTTAGTCTTGGATTTTTGTTCATATCGCTGCTGATTTTTCTTGGATTCTTTCTTTCTTTGCTAATTGAAAAAGGCCTGATGTATTTGTCTGCACTACACAAGAGGGGACCCACAACCGGCTCACATTTTTGTGTGCTCGTACTGTGTGTCTGTGTGTGTGTGACCCTTGTTGACACCAGTGGAAGAATTATCCGCTGCAACTCTTACTGGCATCAATCACACCACTCAATAGTGTGCAGCAGGTTCATTCAGGGCACTGTGTCTGGGCTGTGTGTGTACACTGGTCAAATATATCCTTAACAAATTCCAAAGGTGGTCACTTAAGCTGTTGACCCTTTGACTTCCCATTGATATATATGTGTCTGTCATATTTACAGCCGTTTGTGATTTTAAAAAGATTTATTGCAATGTTTTTTTTCTATGGTTGTTAAATAAGTTGTATCTGAACTTAAAAGTCAACTTGGAACGACATCTAAAGTAACTACCTAAATATTATCAATAAGATTTCACATTAAAAGCACTGATCTCTGCTCTTAGAAATGCAAGACGATCCCTCTGAGCTCAAGCGAGGCGAAAATGAGAGAACGGGAAGGGTGTACTTCATTAGTAGCCAACAGAGGGAGCTATGGGCTCTGGTCACTTGCTCATCAACTACAGCTCAGAGAACTATTGAAGTGCGTTGAGTATTTTTAACATTGTGATGCATTTTTCAGCTGGTGTCCTTATACCTCTACACCCACCCCCAACACTCAGAGGCAGTTAGATAGCCAGCATGAACTACAGAGGCAGAGCCATGTATAAGTTATCTGATAGCTCTGTCAGCAGGTATAGCACAGTAAGGAAACAACCAATTTGACCACAGAGCCTCTACCCAGCAGCTGCACACTCAACCCAGGAAGAAACTCAAAGAAGTGGGGTGGGCTCCAGAAAATAAAAAGGCTGTAAATGATCCAGATGTGGTAACAGCACAGATAGTTTTCCATTTTGTAAACACCACACTTGTACATTGAAGTTCATTTGAGGCTGTGTGACTCCATTCATCTCTGTCTTTACGAACAAGAGTATTATCTCATTTTAAAAGCATTGTTGACATTTTATTATCGAGTTAAAGTAGTAAATTAAAATCTGAATGGAATTACAAATGGCAAATATGCATCAAAAAAAGTTAAAAAAAAAAAATAAATAAATGTATTTAAAGGTCACCTCAACAGGTTTAAATGTGTCAAATTTTGGAAAAATAAAATACGAACACTAAGTTTTAGGACTTTGTGAAAATTTACAAAGACAGATGCACAGAAACTTTTCTTATTGCCCAAATAAACAAAACTTTTAGGCTTACTCCATAACGCCTACACAGAAGTTGTATACAGGTTATATTAACAACTGGTGCAAAACAAATAAAGATTATCTTCCACATTGGTTGAATATTTTAGTTGAGAGTTGTAATGTTTCTACAGAGTGTGTATGTCTCCATGACAGCCCCAAGGAGGGAGGGGTAAGAGTGGGCCAAGGAGAGAACAGCAGCTGTTAGGAAAAGCTGCTGGGTTTAAGAGGACTTCTGGTGCCTGTCACTAGAACTCTTCCTGTGTAACCTTTAGAGGGGGGAGGCCAGAAAATGTACTCACATGTGCACACATCACAAATGAAACACACCATTTACATGGGCATGCGTGCAATTGCTCTGAGTGTGTGTCAGTTTGGTTTTGGTAAGTCAGTTATGACTAGGCAACAAAAATTGCTGAGACCCTGATTATATTATATATTGTATAAAAGGGCAATCAAAAAAATACCGTGAACACAAAACAAAAGCTGAATGTAGCATCAAGAACCTTCAAATCATGAAAACATGTCATATCAAAGTTATTTTAGGAAGAAATAAACACTTGTCTTTCATAGACACTGTGCACCGCACTCATCACATACACGGCTATGTAACTCTGGGTGACAGGACAATCTGGTGAGAACACATAACTTGCCTAATTAATATAAGTTTGCACACATTGTTACAGGGCACGGTGGCAAAGTGGTTAGGTTCTGTAAAAGGTTCTGAGGGCCAGGAGGGTCTGTCTGTGTGGGGTTCGCATGTTCTCCCCACACTTGGGTGGGTTTTCTACAGGTACTGTGGTTTTCCTAGCAACATCTAAAACATGTCCTGTAGTCTGCAGTTAGTAACGTCACCAATTACTAACACAAGCTGTGGAGAGGGTCCCAGTAGCTGCCCACTTCTCCACTGGATGAATGAATTTCTCCACAGAGATAACTTAAACATCTTCTACATCTATCTGCAGACACAGTCCTTCAGACAGACAATTACAGTGTTGCTTTCATGTTGAAAAGTATGTGCTGCCCGTTTAAATGTTTTTGATCACAGTATTGATCTTTATTTTAAAAATAAGCAATGTGTAAGGGGGGCATTTCAACATATTCATCCATAATAAATAGGTATTTCTGTATGCTACATCTCACAGTTTTACAGTAGAGACCTATAGATACCTATAGACCACTGATTAACTTCCCATAAGTTTAGATCCCCTATGAAGTTGCCATAGGGTATGTGTGGGGGAAAAACAAAAGATGATGGCCAAGCCACATATAAACAGAGAGTAGGCTCCAGGTCAGTTGTGGTCACTGGCCTGTCAGTGGTCAGACTGAAGGTTACAGGGGCCTCACATCAAAGAGTGAAAGGAGTAACCTCATCAAGCAGGGACAAGAAAAGTGAAAGGCTTTGAGTTGGACTGAGGCTTAACCTCATCATGCGTGGACAGACAGCAGAGACCTGAGAGATGACAGTGTTGACATTTTCTCTCACTGTTTGTGTATGAGTGCACATAAATACTATTCAGCCAAGTCTGTGAAGACCATGGACCAGTACTTAGATAAGAGTTACAGCTAGTGGTAATCCTTAAACTTACTATACTGCAACATGTAGTACTATGGTAGCACTGCGCTACATACTCACCTAATAGCATACTGTATTACTGAATGACCTGTGAAACAAGACCTTAAAACTTTGTGTAGGCTTATTATGAAGGATTTTAATAATGGCTACAACTGCTTACACAAAGTAATAACACAAAAAAGAAAAAGAGAAAAGGGGAGCAAAGTGCAAGGCACATAAATATTGGCAATGCATTCAAACAATGATACATGAGATGGAAATTATTGCAAGCTTGCATCAGTCTAGCTGTGAACAAGGGGCTAGAAGTTTTTAACAGTATTTGCTTTTGCCAGCAGTATTTTGCAGTGGTAAGTTGGTTCAGTTTTAACGACAGACCTACAACCAATAAGAGAACAGGAGGCGGTACCAACATACACAGATTTAACCCATTTTAGAGAAACGCTTACAACTGGTCAGTCTTAAGAACTCTGCAGCTTAAGAATATTCATAATAATTATATGCTTGTTTAAATTACTTTCTGTTAAAATACACAACCCTTACCCAGAAATTATACCATTGTGCACCGTGGGAAGCACGATATAGGCACAAGTGAGCACTATATACTTTTTTATAGTTTTTATTGTTGATATTGTGTGAAGAAATGGAAAGAGTAAGGAACTTTTGTCCAGGATCACAGGCCTGTGTTCATTGCAGCGAGGAAAGAAACATCGGTCATAATCCTGGTCAGAGCTAATGCAGCAATAATAACTGAATCTTCTGATTTAGGTGGAAGAGTGGATGGAGGAAAACATTTGCTACATGTATTATGGAAAAAGGTTTTTTTTACCATTTTGAAAATAATCAGTAATTAATAAGTAAATATTTTTTTTTAGCCTCACGTCTTTTTGTCATTGGCTTGACCTTTTATGCTCTCTGATCCTCACTGCTGCCTAATCCTTATATTATTCTCAGGTTTTCATGTATTCCCATGGATAAATTAAAAATGGAATGTAATAAGTCTCACTTCTATCCGAGCAAAGTAACAAAGCAGTGTGTGTATTTCCCCTGAACGTGTGTCAGTATGAAGCCGTGTTTTGTATTGAAACGAGTGACTTCGGAGAGGTGCGTTCCTTTAATTACACTGCTCTCAAACAGAACATAAGTGGGCTATTCCGGCGGGATTAGTCATCTCTCTGTGCTGTCTCTTTGTTAATGCAACACACACATAACACACACATTTACTCAGACACAAATGTACGCCTGCCAAAACAGCCCCTCTTTCCAAGAGTTCAACACTCAATTTATTCAAACTGAGGCACAAGCCAAGTGAATAATTCCACCACCAGTAAAGATGGTGGGAGCGAGTGTGCTGAGGAGATGAAGGGGGAAATGGGATAAAACAGCAGGCTTGAGAGGAAAGGTAATTTAAAAAAACATTTTCAAGGACAACAAAATATGAAATCTAACCTCAATAACTAGTGCCAGTTTCAACCTAGAGAGGCTCTGATGTGCGTTTTATTCCCCAAGTTAAGTTTGCGAATACTTGTGAAATAAATAATAAAGTCATGTGTCTAATGCTATGTAACATTGTATGCAAATGTATGCATGTGAAGACTATACCATTAGTTTGAAATGCACATACTACATTCATTAACAACTGTTTTACTTCAGCTTTGGTACTTATACAGGCAATGAACAAATCTGTGTTTTTAAGTTGTTTTGGTTTGTGAAACTTGCTAAATATTCAGTCCAACAATTCCACAGTGTGTTATACAAATTCTCCAGCTTCTCAAACTGTTCCAGTCTTTGCAATGTTTCAACGTGGACTTATTTCTGGTTCACCACGTAGTTCTTGTTACGTTCAGCCTGTTTTGGGCTTCTGGATATTTACTCCTTTAATCTTTGTCTTGTAGAAAACAGCAGTGTACATATAAACCCAGTCCACTTCATCTGTGTCTAATGATGTGTGTGAGTAATTACTTTAAAGCAGCTTGTGTGGCGCTTAAAGTGTCTGTGTTCATGTATGTTTTCTTTTTTTTCTTTTTTTATCTTGGCTTTTGTCTGTGTCTATGACTGCAATGTGTTTAATGGTGTGTGTGGAAATTATCACTTAATCGTTGTGTTAGCTCCATTTGAGAAGTGTGTGTATGTGTGTCCTTCTGCTGCGTGCACAAGGCATGTGTGAGTGGTGCAAAAAGTCAACTACACTGAACATCCCATGCTCTCAGGAAAAGGTACCAAAGAAATAAAACACAAGGAGAAAGGTAGAGATTTAGTCGCTATATCTCTTTCACACTCTCCAAAATAACCCTTCACTCCACTGTTGCTCTCCAAATCGTCAGCCTCTGAATTTATAGTTGACCCAATGATTGCTTCTTGGGCCATGATGGCTGTAAATTGCTTTGCCATTTGGTAAATGTTGGCAGTTAGAAGGTATACAAGTAATTATTTCCGCTTGTGCTGATTGAGACATAATTCCAAGGCGAGGCCCTGGAAAAATGACAGCATTTCGAAACAACTCTGTTTTAATTTCCCAGCATTCCTAATTAGAATCTGTATGAACACAGGGAGTTTTTTTTATGTGGTTTCCTCCAATGGGGCCAGAAATAATTAAACTGTCAAGGGGAAATAAATACGTATAAACAAGGCATAATTTTTACAGAGCGAAGCACCTTGTCAGGCCATGACTTTTTGTGAAGAAAAACAAGGTAGGGAACAATGCAGGGGCATAGAGGACACACTGAAGACACACACAAAGTATAATTATTAATACAGAAAAAGAGACTACAAATGAACATTATCTTGTAAAATCAATCCACAACAAGAAATGTTGTTAAGATTTTTCACTTTTTATCTTGCACCAGAACAACAATGTCAATCAGGCTCAGCATCAGCTTAATAGAGAAAACTATTGATAATGCATTTGGACTGTAGACACGATCCCACATCTGTGACTGCACTCTGAGCCCCCGACACTACAGTGGGCTTCACTGTACAGTCAAACCCTCATACACATGTCTACATGGTTTTACAGAGTAAGGTCAGTGGTGCGCTCTGATACTAATGATTCTCATTTAATATTAATAGGATATGCTAAACGATAACAGAAGCAGGAGAAGAGTAGTAACAGGATGTATAGAGTTAAGTGCATGTTCTCAACAGCGCAAGCAGTCAAGTACCAGAGAGTGAAAGTGCTACGTGTTAAGTTTCTGAGGTTTGAGTTCATATAGTGTTCATATGGTTCCTTATCCATTCACACCACAGATGATTTCCTCTTTTTTAAACAGTGGAGTATGAAATAGTATGAAATGGTTGTTTGAAACAAAAGCAACCACTTAGGCATGAACGGCAGCACTTGGAAGACATCAATATTTCAGTCAGGTGTGTCGGGAAAATAAGAACGATGGGGAGAGGGGACCCTTGCCATTCAAAGGCATTCCCATGACTGTGTGTGTGTGTTTGTGTGCCATTCAGCCTTCCTCACTCCAGCCCTACTCTCACCATTGTGTGTACCACCTCTGTCACCTTTCCTCTAATCAGGAGTTTAAATCAATGACGTTGTCCAAAACTATAATTGCCACTCCTTAAACTGCTTCTCTCGCAATATGCTTTCACCAAGAAACCACTCGGCAGCAGAAATACGCCTCTGCGTGTGTCAGTGTGTGTATGTGTGAGCTGGATTAAGAGTATTTTCTCATTACGGTAGTGTCTGAACTCGTAGAAAGTGCTTCTCACATTGTTTTACAGCATCCTGAAACCTCAAAGCTCAGCACTAAGCAGCATAATACCCTGTAGTCCATGCTCATTTTAAGGCCTGGGACTATGGTGTCACATTTTGCTCAAAAACTGGACAAATTCTATATTTTTTTAATGACATGTGACAAATTATCAATAAATCACATTTGATCTCACTTTAAAGCAACACTATGTAACTTTTCAGGATGGAAACTCAAATGGGACTGTTAGCTCTTAATAAATATATATTAAAATTGTAATGCAAATTTGCCAATCATAGTAGTATAGTAGAATAATATAATAATAATAAATCTAAAATATAGTAGTATAATAGGTGTTGACCCTGCCACACTTAAAATAAAGAGGGGTTATTTTTATGTCAAGAAACCATCAATTTAAAGGCTACTGATTGATTTTTTTGCTCCATATTTTGTGGTAAAAAGTTTCACACTGTTCCTTTAAATGGCATAAATATACAGGGACATAGTCTGTGTGTCATGGAGGGAGTAACTGTGTACAAAAACTTTGGCCGTAATGGTTAACTCAGATTCAAAAAGTAAACTGAAGTAATCAAGACATTTGAGTAAGTCTGTGTTTTCCAAATTGTTGGTGAGTCCCAGGGCTTTGTCGGTGTGTCTTTCAAAAAATCACTAATTTAAAAACCAAGCACAATGCTCCAGATTTTTCCTATAAAATATAGGTAAAAATGGGATTCAGTGTTTCAGTCACTGCTATAAAAGTAGTTCTCCAGACAAATAAATAAATAAAACAACACAGAACAACAATCCTAGTTAGCTTAATGAAACAAAACATACTTTTTTTTTTCTCTGACCATTATTGTCAACCGGTCAGACAGACGGACAGTTAGACAGGCAGACAGACAGATGGAAGCCAAAAGACAGAGGGCAAAAACAAAGTGGAAAGGAGATGGAAATGGAGATGGAAAGAGAGATGTCTGGTTAACAAGGTGCTGAGCGCGACAAGCCCAGGGGAGTCCACGCTCCCTTACCCTCTAAGATTAGACATCTCTTTCTCTGTCGATCCCACTCTCTCTCTTGTTGCAACACGAAGGGAACATGCCATTATCAGAGGGAGACCCCCAGTAACTATTGCAGCCATTGCTCTGTCTCCTACTCTCTCTTCAGCCTTTTCACCGCCGCTCACTGTGTATCTGTGTTCGTTGAAAAGATACACAAAGACACTACATCCATTCATCTACGTGCTAGCTTTAGTTGTGTCACTGCAGGCTTTTGAAATCAGTAAAACAAAATTCTAACACGAGCATGCCTAGCAGACGGTTTAAGGCGTTGTTGCGTTATCGTCCCATCTTCCTGCTATGTCCCTTTTACCCATATCTTACTTGAAGCTCTTCTTTCAAAGCCTCGCTCAGATGTTTGACACCTTTCTCCCACCTGAGCATCTCTACGTGTCAGGACAAATTGGCTGAGACTCACATCTTCCTCTCTCGCTCTCCGTCTGCTCACCACTCAACCGGGAAGGGAGAAAGAGAGCTCGAAGGATGGAAGGAAAGAGTTTGATAATGTGCACAGAGTGGGGGAGGAGAAAGAATATTCATCAGTACAACAAGAAGTGACATAAAACTGACCAAAAGTAGAAAAAAAAAAATTCATTTGTTCAAATCATTCGTTTGTTTAAGCCCCTTTACACAAACCTGTGCAAGTGCTCAACATTGTGTGTGCTTTTTGATGGTTCAATATGCCATCAAATACTTTCTAAACATATATAACATATTTATAATCACTAGCCGCCACATGTATACAACATAATATACATATAGATACATCACTTTTCAATCTATGCGTACTTTTTATTGCTCAAATACATCATACGAGCAGATATCTTTTGGTCCTGTACCTGTACATGCTCAATCACACTTTGACACACAAGCACACAGAAGCCTATAGCATTGCGACAGGAGATCAGAGAAACGGGCAGAAAATAATAGAATCTTCATCCCAGTAATCCATATTCATTCCTCGCACCCCTCCCTCCCTCCTTCCCTCCGTGCCACGCTTCCCTGTATCTGACATTCAAATGAGTTGTCTTTTCTCCCTTGTTAGACACACACACATACACACACTCATCCTCTTTCTTGGATACTTTCTGCCCCGTTGCACCCGTGATGGCAAATTGAGCGCCTCTCGTCTCTCCCTCTTTCTCTCTCCCTCAGTCAGCCCCTCTCTGTTGACTCCTCTCATCTTTCTTCCATCTTCTCCCTTCGCCTGCCCCCCCAGCCTCCCTCCTAACCCTTCAAGACCCTCCTCTGTTCCCTCGATCCTTACTCTGATTTGACTACACTGGCAGGTAGCGCTCGTCCAACCCTAACCAAATGAGTAAAATGTAGTGGGTAGTTGTGCCGCTATAAGCAAAGTTTTCACTGGAGTGGTACAGAACAGGCTGATTCCACAAGAAGAAGTACAAAGGGGTCAGATCATTTTAATCAACCATCTATTTGGGGTCCCATAAGAGCAAAATCATCAGTAAAATGCTGCTAAACACTGCATTTCTAATAAGAAAATCCTGCACTGTATAAATTGAATGGCAACATTTCAATTAAAATACTAAAAAGAAAGAAGTTGCAGAGCCACATTTAGACTTCAACACTCAAATAGTGAAACATAAAAAAAAAACACACAATAAACAATGAAACAAAGCAATATCATCCCATTTTAGATAAAACGTCAAGACTGTTTTAACAAATTGTTGCAATCGAAGCGATACCAGAACCATTTCACTTGGGAAATGAATAGGTCTGGCTCAATCGAAATATATGCTTCAAACTTATATGTCTAGCTTTACAAAAATTATTGATGCTAGTTCACATTGTCATAACATCATTTCTTAGAAGCCCTTTTTTAAAAATATCACAAGCCAATAACGTGTATTTTACAAACAACAGCCAAATGTATCAGTGGAAAAAGGTTGGTCTATTCCGCGTTGGACTGTCTGTCTACGTATGCATCTATCTATCCATCTATCTATCTATCTTTGCTCACCTTCAGCCTGCCATGGTCCTATTAGTGGAAGATGGAGGTGTGATCATGGCTACTGTGTGCTAACAGGGATCGTGCTGCCAGAGATGACAAATATCACACACACACACACACACACACACGCAGCCATGCAGGGAAAAAGCACTTGGTAGCTTTCATCACTGCTCGTAATTATGATCCTGTCAAGTCCACAATGTGGCAATCCATAATGACACGTGCACATGTTCCCACACAATGACACACACAGGCATAGACACACAGACGACACATACTATTTGGTTACATTAAAACATGGTTTGGTAAAACAAGTACTACCAAAATCATGTTGAAATTCACATTACACACTCAACTTTAAGGGTAGAATTAAATCTCTGATTGAATTCCAGTGCAGATTTTGTGCATGCACTTGAGCACAACCAGCTTGACAGTGACTTTTACATGTTCATCCGTGACCTGTTCAGTTTTTTTCTTTATGTACCATATGCACTTGACGACAGTGGCTCTGGACAAAAGGCCATCAGTGGTCCTGTGTGTGTTTGTGTTTGCCCAGTGTGTGTGATGACATCTCTGTCTCCAGTGTTGACACCTCATGTGTCGGGGGAACCTATTAGAGACCCTCACAGCCTAACCCCACACCTGACCCCCACCCTGATGTATCAGTGGGTGTGCACATGTTTTGAAATATATATATATATATATTCTGGAATTTATCATTCGAGGTAAGTTTGTCAGATATCAAAGATGATTTTGCCAATATGTGAAAACTCTTGCTACTCTTTGAATCTCAAAAACTTAGTAAGTATTGAGAGTGTAAAAGGCTGTGTGTGTGTAAGTGTATGTGTGTGTTTGTACGCCCCAAATTCCCAAACTAACCAGGGGGTCAGGCCTCTGGTTACCACGAGATATCTGACCCCGAGACCCCTTTGCTCCACATAAATCTACTCGGACAATGTGTGGTTCTGACTCACAGTGTGTTTGTGTGTGCAATTGTTGTGTGAAGAACATCATTGTTTTCACTTTAGTTTACTGTTTTGAGATTTGCATTTAATGAGTAAGGTCACTTCATCACATTTTTTTTTTAATTTTTGAGTAAATATTTAAAACACAAGCCTACGTTGTTGTGAGTACAAACTGAACATGTATTTTCATTAATATTTGTTGAATAAAAACAAACAATTCTGTTAGTCCACTGCTTTATCAAACTCTTTTATGTCTTTGGCTCCTTTACTGTATGCTTTTCCTGTGAAGGTCAGTGCTGTTAAGCTTGTTGCAGGTATCTTTATGATTTGCAGAAGAATAAACAGCACTTTCCTCCTGTGTAGATAGTGTGTAGGGCTTAATGGTTTAAATGTCAGTAGATATCAGTCGGCAGGTCTTGTACTTGAATCTGCTCTACACAGTCAACACTGCATTTGACCCCTAGATGACATTGAGCTGAGTTTCTTTAAGGTTGTGGTTGGGATGTGCTTTACAAACCCAATTCACAATTTTGCACTTAATTTGGAATATCTGAAACACATTGATTTAGTTTCATGTAATATGTAAAGAGATGCATATTTACACTAGTTTACAGCAGTAAGACACTTGGATTACTTTTCTACTCCTACCAGTGTCTCAAATACAAAGTGACTTCTGTAAATATTGTGCATTACAGAATAAAAAGTCCTCTAGAACATGCAATATCTTCTTTATATATATTTTTCTGCAGTCTTACAAAAATCTCTGTAACTAATTTGGCCCTCCCCTTTTCCCACTCTTCTGCCTTGCTTCCCCCCGTCTTCATCCTTCTCTTTCTCACACATGCATGCAGTCGCTCTCTCTCTTTCTGTCTTGTCTCTCCAAACTCGCTCAAGCACAACTAAGCCGGGGGTTTGAGTCCCAATGAGAGCGGTTAGGGCAATCAGTGCTTTTCACACCCTCTGATGTTCTTAAAAGGTGGAGGGATCAGACGCCCCTGCTGTAGCAGTGCACTCCAGTGACACACTACACAGACAACAACTCACCGAAAACATTTGACATGCTCACATAACAATGACATATGCACATTCTGCCAACATGGCCCACGACATCAGTAAAACCACACCAACACATGCGGGCCAGGCCATTTCTGCTTGTTCCAAATGACACAACCAGGCTATTGTGCTGCTTGTCATTGGTATAACTTAAACATGCACATTTGATAACATTCAGTAAAAAACTAAAGCTCAAATTGTAGTTATTCAAAAGTAATAAGTAAGAGTCTTGGTGGGAGAATCACTCATGTCCGAGGGATTAGGTGTGCATGATGGTGTGATATAGAATGCAGTTAGGAAACTGAATGTACAGCTCCACACTTCCCGTAATGCGGCAAAGAGCAGTGACGCTATCAATTTACACCGTAACGGACAACACAGTCACTTTGCACCAAAGTGAAAGACAGCACACACACAAAGTAGCAGTGCAAAGTTCAGGAATTTATTTACTGCCTCATGTCCTAATTCCACTGAAAACCCATATTATTACATAAAAATATATAGTTTTAGTGTATTTTGTTAATGTAATAATACCTACCTCTTTCTTTTTTACCCTATTTCTATTTTTTATGCTGTTTGTACTCTTTTTCTTTGCTCTTCTGTTCCTGTGCACTCTTCATCAATCTATTTTTTGACTGCAGCCCCCTCTTGATGAACAGAGGCTCTTAGTCACATTGAGGTCAGTCTAAACACACACACACTTGCATCCACAGGAAAAGGGTCATCCTAGGAGGGTTACGCTGCACAAAGTCAGTTTCCCATAATGTGGCTCCTGTCACTTGCATCACACTCTCATGATCCAATTAGGAGCCTCGATTCCCCCAATCAGCTGCTGTGGCAACCAACGGGCAGACAGTCAGGCAGAGGCAGGCGGGCAGCGCCAATTTCCTAAGTGCTTTTAAGGGATTAGAAGGAGGGTGGAAAGTAGGGCGGGAGGGGACCACTGCATTTCCTCTATCCAAGCTTCAATATGCTGCTGCTAACACTACAATACCACTTAATTAGCTTCACAAATTGTAGTTGCAGCCAACAAGTGGAGCATTCATGTGACTGTATATGCAAGCTTGGAAACCTTTAGGAGAAAGTAAGCAAGAAGTGGCAGCAATCAGATTCTTTTATCAGTGTCACTTAAGGACAAAGAACACAAACACTGTACATTGCTGATACAGTATCTAACTATTTGTCTTTATAGAATAGGCTATCCACAAACACCAAAGACACACTTTCAATAATAATACCCAGAAGTTACAGTTTTCTGGAAAAGACAGACAATGCAGACAGTTTTTTTCTTGTATAGCTAATATATGTTTATTTAAATATAAGGTATTGCTGATGACAGGTAACTGATTTGTGTTTTAAACCACACAAAACTCAAATATGTGTTATCAGTGAGCTCACTACTATCTTTATATTTCTAATCTCCTAATTTACAGTTTATAACACAGCCAAACACTGCAGCAGTACAGATAACAGCTAGTTATCAGACTTAGAAATTTATACTATAATACTGATACAGATAATAAGGTTTGTTAACATGCAACAAATACATAATATCTTTGTATTTTTTTAGTTCTACTGAGGTCAGTGTTGGTGTATTACAGTGCACGTGTGTATTTACCCACAACTGTGCAGGTATTATCTTTCTCCTAAGCGTCTGCTTAAAGCGTCAGGACCTCAATTAAAGACAACTGCTTGTAGCAGGCCTAAGTCTGACACTGACACACACACACACACACACACACACACACACACGCAGTAATTGCAAAGTATGAATATTTGACTATATCCTAGTCCTTTTACCTTGGAATGACCTGATTGTCCCACTAGGCTAGTGTGTGTGGCACTTCATTTCCATAGAGGTATGTGGAAATGCATTCAATCTACTGCTCGAGCAAAGACACTAATACAGGCACAGAGGACTTAGTCCAATGACACAGAATATTTAGAGCATCATCACCTTTTTGTTCGTTTACAACCCCCAAAAGGCCATATGGAGCTTGTACTGTATCACTGTACAATATTGTATGAAAAACCTAAAACAGGTTTATAACTTACTTTGTTCTGACTTAAATCTTAAAGTCACACGTTACAGTGTTTTAAGAATAGCCTTGCCTTTTGAATTCCAAATAAAACAGCATTTATATGTCTCTTGACACATGATTTTTTATAATCGTCTAAAGTCATTTTAGGGTCCTCATCAGTTTATTTTAATTTGAAATTTCATAAAACAGCAATAGCCTACAAAAGCCATGATCCAAAACGCAAGATGTAAAATTCCCTCTGCAGCAATTCAATGATAATAAACCAAAAAGGCCAACCCTCTCACATTTTCTCTGTGATTTATCACCTCTCCACATTTTTGACTTTTTGTATTCCCCTACCTACATCTAAATAAGAAAACTATCCTGCACACATGTTAATACAAGCACAATTAAAACAAGTACACAAAAAGGGACAATAATGTCTCTTCGAAATGTGTGTGTGTTGCAGAAAAATTAGCAATAATGTAATAAATTAGTTATTAAAGTAAGTAACTTTCTTGGTTGGTGCCTGTGTCAGTTACAAATAAATGCCTCTTGTCAATTTGACTGAAACTTATTTATTCATTCTTTCTTCTTCAACAAAGTCCACAAAAAACCTAGGATAGATTTCCACAACTACATCAGCAGATTTTTACTTTTTTTTGTATGGTTTTGAATTAATTATGTTAATCAAAAACATAATAAATACCTAAATGTTTGATGGCATGAGTAAATGAATTAGAACTGAGCTCTCCTGTTCCAAGAGTAATCAGTCTATTGATCAACTTAGCTTTTCTCATAAAATTGACCCATTTCTTATAGATTCTCAATATGAGGGCCACTTAGGCCATTTAGAGGTGACTAGGCAGCAATAGGACAGTTTAAACTAATGAGCAGGGAATTGAGTCACACTTAGAAGAAACTGCATCTTTGTGTCTGATTGGTTTGTGTGAATATACAGTGCATACCTCCAGAACAACCAATCATTTAACGACACATTCAGTTGTTTGGTTCTTTAAATCCCATGCACTCTTGTGTTGAATTTCATACGCAGGCAGATTTGATAATTGATCAAAAGTGATGCTTAAAAAAGTCCTGGAGAAGGCCAGTGGTCTGTGTGTATGGACACACACAGCTGAGAAAGTGGTGGGAAGGGAAACCCGAGCCGGACCAGGAGTGGGATAACACAAGTCCAAGAATAGTGGCAATCAATGGATGGATGGATAGAAATGGGGAGAGAGGTTGGAGGGAGCAGGAGAGGTGGAGGGACGGATGAGTGGTCTCTTGGGTGGTGTGGTGATAGTCTTGCTGAGTGTCTGTGAGACAAAATCCTTTCCAAACTCAGTGGTTATAGGCACAACAGGAAAAGAATAGATAAAAGCAGAAAAAGGACAAACGGCTAGGATTGGAGACCTTTGACCTGAACCATTCATTTAAACAGTCACAACAATTGTACAAATACAATCTAATCTGTGTATGTAACTTTAATTTGTAACATGTAACATTACTCTTGTCTGTAATGTCTAAAGTCTAATAATTAGGGGTTTTATTCATTGTTTTCATATGCACATTCATATATTGTTCATAAAACCTCTACCACACTTACATCAAAGGACAAACGCATTAAAAGGGTCTATAACCTCATTCTTTTTCAGCTGACCACAAACAATATTGTTCCTAACACATGGGTATTGTAAGAGTTCAACATGTTTGTCTGTGAATAATGTCTAAACCAATAACTGTGATATGGAAAGAAACAAAAAGTGATTAAATATATGCATTTATGTTATTTTAAGTTTAGTGAAATCAATGTTCTTATATACATAAATACAAGTAATACCTATTAACAAGATCTCAAAATGCCAGGCCCACACATGACTCCAGACTAGCAGTAAAAACAACTATTGATGGGGAGGCCTAGTCAATGACCATCAGAGGAAAACAGAGACCACCATTAGCCAGCCAGTCAATCGCTAAAGCATTCTGGGTAATTCTAGCACATACATCCAGCCAGACACAGGGATACACACATTGACAGCAAAAGGACACCCCTCAGGGGCACCTTAACCACATTCTCATGAATGCACAGAGACAAACAGACAAATGAAGGCAAGCTGAGATTTATTCTGTCATGAGAGTGTAGCCACAAAAGGAGGTATATTGCATCTTCATTTCCACATGTTATACATTTTCAGTTACTTTGTACTCTCCTTTTCTTTCCTTTGCCTTATACACACTGGTCTCTCTCATGGGTAAAGTGCTGGTTAATTGTTCCTCTGGGGTCTTAACCAACTCTCATTAGTGCAGTGCTGAAATCTGCATGTGCACGGATGGTGAAGATGATTGTGCATTAGCCAGCCAGCTAATCAATTGGAAAACCACTAAGTATGGCCCTTGCTTATGTTACTGTTAGAGCTATTTAAGGAGAAAAAAAACACAGCAAACTAATATCCATGGACACTATTATGAGCATATGACACATGCAACAGCCAAATACCAATCTGGTAGGTATTTATAGTCATTTTATTTAAAAATGTGTTAAGAATAATTCTAAAACATAATCATATATCTTTCAGGGCTTTAAGTATGATCAGTAGCAGACAGATATTTACTATTTGTCGGTTTAATATGTTTTATTACAACAAACGATACAAGTTTTTCTTTGACAACACTTTTTCTCCCTCCCCCTGTTTACCCTCCTCCCCTCCCTCCTGCTTATCGCTCTTTCCTAGTGGGAGTGAGACAGATTAACGTCAATGCTGCCTTTACTTATCATGGTGTAACCAGCACAACCCTGCAAGGGATAGAGTTTGAGCAGACTCTGCATCACAGACTGTAAACTACAACTGCACAGATCCATCATTGTATTGGTGCTTATTATTTCTTTACATTAAATGACGGTCCAAAAATGTTTGTCTGATTAACCTAAGTCTGATTAACCTAACCTTATTATTTCAATTGTGTTTTAGTGATTTTTTAATTACTCTTTTCAGTCATTTCTTTTTTCCTGTTTTTTAAGTCTGTACTGCTGGGCGAATGAGCACATCTACATGTGTGAGCACCTAGGTTTGAGGACCGCCTTTGACGAGGCCCCCCGTCGCTGTGATACACAAACACAAACAGTCACACACCAACAGTTAGAGCCTAATGAAGCAGAACTCAGCCTCATGCTCATTAGCCTGGTAATTAATAATTTCACCAACACCAACAAACTTGCATTAAGGTAACGTGTATGAGAGGCTATGTGTGTTCACTGTGTGGATATGGTTGGTAGTGTGAAAATGTGGATGTGTGTATTTATTTATTGTAAAAGGTGTGCTTGAGTACAGTGTGGTACAACAACCATACAGTAAAAGACAAACAGTATTAATATAGGAGAAAGAGCCAAATTCCCTTATTCCTTAATGCCCCTTTAACTTCTACACTGTACCTACCTTTTTCACCTCCCTTCACTTTATCTACGAATAGAACATCAAAAGGCTGTGAGTTCGATGGGGAGCGACAGTGTTTGCCATTGGTATGCAGGCAGACATGTCTTCTCCAAAGTGTCAGTCTAAAGGCCTCAGCTAAGTGTTTGTCAAGACTTACAGCCATTGTTCTCATCTCCTTTTTACTCAGAACGTAGACGTCTACTCTTTTTCCTTTTTATTTTTCTTTCTCCCTTCACCTATTCTGTTTATGATGCATTTTACTGTATAAAAAACACAAATGTATGTTACAGAAGTCTGCAACAAAAAGATTTGAGTCAATTTTGAACCTTTAAAAAGAAGATATGGGTCAGGCCACCACTTTTTAACACCTTCACATTCATATAGAGACATACAGTCATCATCATTAAATGCTGACAACAATATAATAGATGTAAAAGGTTGGAATTTAAAGATCATTTTACAGGCTTATCCTGTCAGTTTGCCTTCATTTGCCAAACCTACTTCCTTGTTTCAATCTTTCTAATCATGCCCTGTATGTTTCCCTCAATCTCTGACTTTTAATTGGAATAATTTGTTTGTGTGTAAATGCCACATTACCAACAGGGTTTCACTAAAGGCCTGGAAACAAAAACAGCTGTTTCTTTGAAGTCCAATCCAACGCTCTATAGGGTGGAACTGTTAATCGCTGATAACCCTGCAGCATCTCATCACTCCCCGTCTCGTCCCATGACTCTGTCTTACCCCCTCTCTACCATTGTTGCCCTCCTCTTGCTTTCTCTGCCTCTTCACCTCGTACCTCTTTCCCTGTTCGTATTGTATTGCCACAAATTCCTTTCTCCCTATCCATTTTCTTTTGCTCTCTGGTTATATTCAGTCAGTTTTCACAAGAGAGTTGCATCTTCAAGTAGCATTTGGCCGATCGTTGCTGGCATTTGTGCATCTGTGTGTGTTTGGTAGGTACTGGAAGTAATTTAGCTGCGTGCCTAGCAGTGCCAGTAAAGCAGATTATGAGTTGATTTTGGCGAAGAAGGCTGGTAATTCCTTTAAACCAACAAAGCCGTTCCATTAGCCCCCTGCTGGTTTAGTGAAAAACAGACACAGTAGCTTCCAACACTCAAGAGACTGCTAGCTAAACTCACACTCATCCTCTGATCATCATCCTCCATCTTTAAAAATCATCCTGCATCATCTACAACACTTTAAAGAGACTCATAACCGCTCAGCCTTGACTGTTATGACTTGCTAAACCTTATTTTGAATCATCCAGCATCATCACTGAAGACGTAATCCTATGCAGCAGTGGTTCTGTTCAAACTCTTTTAAAGTACTACACAATAGATTGCAAATGTAACGCTATTGCATTATCAGTGATATATCCACAGACATGCAAAGACATGCCTGTTACAATATTGCAAATGACTGATATTCACATGCGTGTCAAAACAAATGAGTCTTAAATCAAACAGTGGTGAATCCAAATAAAAGAAATCTAGTCGAGTCGTGTTACATTTGAATTTTGTTAAAATGTGTTGTTGTTCTGATATCAACAAAAAAAGAATGAATGTATGTATGTATGGCCTGTATGTTGACAAAAGATGATCTCTGTAATAATGACCTTACCATAGTGTTGAAGCTTATTACAACTGTGCAGCTAAATTATATACCAGAGCAGACAAACTCGCCACACAGCCGTACTAACGGAGTACTTAGCAGGCAGTAGATTTGAGCTCTATGACCTGCTGCTATGGGATACACTCAGACACACTCTTGCACCAGTTGGGATATCCAGACCTGCCACTGAACAGGATTACCTCTGTCATGGGACAACTGGTATCCCCTCATCAGCACACACACATCATAATGGTTCACTGGGCAGGCTGATAACAATGTGTGTGTCTGTGTGTGCCTGCGGAAAAGTCTCTGATGGCCGGATTACAGACTCTTGACTCTATGGGCTCTCTGCAAAGAAGCATGCAACACAAACACACGCTAACCCAGTCACACGGAGATGATGGGAATTTCACTTTACTGCCAAGGCGAGCATTCAAGTACATCTTCTATTTCGGTTCATTTTTGTTAAGTCTGTATGTATAATCGCTGTTTATCATAGTCCCTACCTCCAACACACACAATAATGCCCCGTGTTTAACTCTTCTGGGGTCAGATTTGTTACCAATAACCATACAGACAACAGTGCAGTATGGGTGAGTCACATGCTATAGGGGGTTTTAAAATAAATTGCATTTCTGAAACAGTTTTCATAAAAGGTTTCTAAATGTGTCACTACCAGACACAAACCCCAGAGGTATAAAGAAACAAATAAAATGAGTGAGGAAAAAATGACACAGGAAGAAAAGGCGAAACAGGCAGTTACATACAGAGCAAAAAGACAGAGCATCAGATAGAAAGAAAAAGAGAGAGAGCATCAATTATTTAGTGGAGGTAACATGAAGCTTCCTTGGATCAAGCAAACTGCTGGCTCTTCCCCAGAGAAAAGAAAGAATGAATTAGGGTGAATTTATTAGACTGTGTGTATGTGTGTGTGTTTGTGCGTCAGTACAGTCCAGGCAACCACGTTTACACTCTCACACACACACACATTCAGACTCTGAGAATCCCAAGCCTGTTTCCAGGTTCATTAATAAAACAGCAGCTTTTATATGGGCTCTTCCCCTCGCTGTCTTGCCTTTCATCCTCTGTTTGTTCACACACACAGTGGGATTTGGCTGTGGGTGTGCGTGTTTGTGTGTGTATGCCTAAAAAACTCACAGGATTAGGGAATGGCCCAACTGTTTGTTCATCAGTCAGACAACAGTCAGGCCCACTCTGGTTCTGGCACTCTTTTATCGTCGGGAAGGTGGCACAATGCGCTATTCAACAATTTCTGTTTCATTAAGGTACACTCTTCCTTCTAAATTAGGCAAGAACAAACACAAGAGCATTTTTTTTTTTTTTTCTAAAGTTGTTTGAGCTCATACAAGAACTAATAAAACTTATAATAAGAACTTTCATAAAATTAAAATTCGGAGGAGAGGATGACTTAAGCATAAACAGGAGGCTATGTAAAACTAAATACACATTTTTCAGAGAGAAGGAAGAGGTTTACTTAACATTATTCAAATTAGCAAACAGATGTATTATTTATACAATATATAAATGGATAAAGGCTACCAATTCATTTAATTTATGACTTCTTCTCTTTTACATAATCGCCTGTACTTTTTCTTATATTTCTTGTAAAAGTTTGGCTAAATACTTAATTATAAATTGTACATGATGTCTGCCTTCAGTATAATTCAGAATGTGCTTGTGTCTAGAGTGTGGGCATTTACGCTGCTGTGAATTCCTGATTGTCTGAAGTCTGTGAATGTATATGGCTGACTCAGTGATTCTGTCTCAAAAACACAGCAGCTGCATCTTATCTGAAGTCGTGACGTCTCCGTGTGTGCATTTGACTGTGTGCATAGTATCTGGAGAAGGAATCTTTAACAGTTTTCCACATTAGAGAAGTGGAAACGTCAGAATGCTATTGTAAAAGATCCACTTCCTGTCTAATAAGCAAAAATCTCTCTTACACATACACATCCATCTGACATTTCTTCTTTTCTCTATCTCTTTTCTATATTGTTGTTTTTGCATTTCATTGTCTGTGTTTCGTTCTTTTTCTCTAATAAGTAGAGGTTTGCTGCTGAGGGCAGACAGGGCAAAGCAGATGAAAGAAGACAGAAGACAAGCACACGCAGAGAAAGACAGCAAGACACACAGTGCCATGCATATGACAGAGAAAAAGAAAGTGCTGAAGTCCAGCAACAATAAAATTGGATTGCTTAAATTAAACAACATATTCATTGTCTAAACCTGCAACACTATTATCACATTCAAGATAGCTATCATAACATACTTCACTACTTCCATTACAAATTTGATAAAACTGAAAACAGAAATTGGTTGACCATACTGGTATATATAGATAAATCTCAACTTCGCCTAATACTCAACAATATCTACAACATAACAGTAAACCTTATTGGGATGAAAACTTTATATTACTTTATATTATTTAATGTACCAAAAACTACTATTACTGCTACTACTATTATCAACAAATCATTTTCACAAAATCTGACTTCATGCTTAAAGTAGTCGACTGAGCTCTTTGAAAGTGCATGGGAGAATATTTCTTTTATCTGTGGACACGACTTTTAAAAGCACTTCCCTTCTCTCTGCCGTCCCCTGTGCCTACCTTCCCACACATGCAGTTGACCTGAGTTGACCCTAACTGTTAATTGTCATAGTAACTGAGTTGTGGCCCTTAGGTCCATGAGCTGCTGCTGTGTGTCTGCAGTCCACACAAATTGGCTCCCGATGACTCCCTCTCCGTTATCCTCTGGAGTCAAGACCTTTAGTTTGACTGTGTTAAACTTGTCTCTAAAACCCCATACAATGTTTTCATCGCAGCAATAAAACATGATTTCAGTGCCAAATGTTGGGTGAGACAATACTATTCTGCAGACAATCAAACTTAGAATTTGAAATTTAAAATACTGGCTGAGGGAAAACACACTTCTCCATATTTATAGTTAGAACTATTGCTTTTGAAACTATAAAAAGCTTTCATTAGCAAAACAAAATCCAAAACCAACATTTAGAGACATACAACATTTTAGATCTGCATTTCATTTAGGGTCACAATTTCACCACTAAATACATGTCTTTGTAGAAACCATAAACTGACCATGACACAAACTCCACACATTCTTAGACGACATGCTGTGAGGCAGTAGTGCTAAGCACTCTGCCACTGTGTAACCCTAAAATAATAGGGCTGTTAGTCATAACATTTCCCACTGACAAGCTACTGTTAACCTGTGTCAACAATATATAACAACATACTGTATATAATCTGTCATAGTAGGTCCGTATGAGTGCTTTTATCTAATGTGGGTTTAGGGTTCTGCAGGGCAACATTATGTTTGCCTGTGGGTCACAGTCGGCCCATCTGTCATACACCAAATCAAATCACACACACAGCTTGGAAAAAAACTCTTACCATCCCTCCATTCAGAAAGATAAAACATAATAGAAAACAGGCAGCACGGTACGTCTTATGTTAATTAAACATGGAGGTCTCCATGTGTACGTTAACTAACCTTTTCAAGATTTATTTATGATTTTTGTGTAAAGTCAGAGCAATCTGAAATGTAGAAAGCAGGCAGGACAAATTGTATAGTCACTTTGATAAATTGCTGATAAACAGTGTCTGTGGGTGAATGCCTACATGCATTAACTCACACCTAAACATTCATTAACGTCGTATTAAGTCCAATTGGCTTAAGGGAAAGTTGTAAGTGAGTTACGGCTATGTCAGTAACAGTCTCTGTCCGTGGTGCTGAAAGGTTTATGACTATGTTTTGGTAGACTGTCATTAGACCTAATTGATCTGAGCATCTACACAACAACAACAACAAGCATTAAATAAGTCGACTTACCAGCTCAACGAGTGAAAAGGAAGATGTGGACTTTTCACGTCGCAATCTATAAAAAAGAGAAAAAGCATCATGATATTTCAGATGAGGAATCTTTAATGAAGACATTGGTTTCAATAAAAATATTTTAAAAATGCTTAAAAGTACAACTTTGCTCTTCTTATTCTGCTCCCACGTGTTATTATTAAAAGAAGTTTATGTCAATTTGTTGTTTCATGTTCAGCTTCACTGCAAATGGCTTAAGGTCTGACAGACATAGTAGATTTATGGAGAAGTGAACTGATCTCTTAAATAAAGTTATACTCACTTCTGTATAAAACTTTTCATAACACAACTTTTACCTCTTTTTCTCACTGCCAAACATCTCTTTCCTTTTTGTATTAGCAAAAGAAAACCTTTGAGTGTGAGTGTAAAAACACTCTAGAGGTTCACTGTTTTCTTTGTGTTTGTGTTCTATATCTTGAGATGGGAAAGAAGTTATGAATATGCATTAAGAAGAGCGCTACACACAGGTGACAAGCCTGACTTCTGTTGGTGCTGAGAACAACTGCACCAGACAAATGTTTTCTCCCCCTCTGTTTCTCTAGAGAGTGCAGGAGCGAGCCAGAGACTCTCCTGGGAAAGCTTTGCCTTTTTTCCACTTGGGATGTAAAACCAACACAGTAATGATGCAGACACACACACAGAAGCACTAAGTAGCTCTTGTCATAGACAAACAGAGGGAAATAGCCTACATACCACACACTTATGCACATAGACCGTTGCACAGAAACTAGCTCATAACATCCATACACATAAGCAGTGTTTCTTTTGAAAGTGCATTTGCCAAGATGTGCGGCTTGTTTGCTCTTTTTTCAAACTTTTCAAACCCTGCCATACTTCGCTGTGGGTCAGTATGTCTATCTAACAATCAAGATACTGCAAGCATTGTTTTGAAATGGTATATATTTTTAGAGACCGTGCCGATATCAGTTGCAAGTCACATGCAGTAAAAACTCAAAAGATAAAATGACTATTTAGAAACCAAGCCTTAAAAGCATACTTCAGTGTTTTGTAAATGATGTTCTATAAGATACATTTCAATTAGTTAAAGGTGCTATAAATTAGAAAGTTATCAGCACACAGTTTGGAGAAGTAGAAATGAGGACTGCCACAGAGACTAAACCATGTACTGCTGAAAATGGGGCCATGTTAATGTTGATGTATATGAATGGTCTAGAGAGGATATTTGTATGAAAAATGGCCCAAAGTTTGGTTTAAACCACCAGAATGGCTTGTATAAATGTAGTTTAGCTCTACAGTTGTGTAAATGATAAACAGAATAAATAGCTGATTTTGTAATACACAATTGCATTGTTAGATGTTATAAAAATGTGTTTTTTCACTGACCTTATGAGCTTGTACACATGACTCGAAAGTCTCTGCCATTGTTCATCTCATAGACACCCTTTAAAAATACTATCCCTTAATAATATGTATAGTTACAGTTATATTTGTATGAAAAAAATAAAAACAAAAAGAATTATAATCTATCTTTTACTGCATTTTGCAAAGAGACTGGCCAGTTAAGACATGTCAGTCAGATTAAATACAGAAACATTCTGAAGATTAGAATCTCACAAGCAAGAGACTGAAAATGTTGTTGAGAAGGTGAATGAAGAGCAGACAAAGAAAACAGAAAAGATGATGGTACAGGGGGATTAGGAGAGAGGGATCTGGAGGAAGGGGTAAGGGAAGACCAGAGAGGTGAAGGGGTCAGACAGCGGGAGGAAGCTAATGTCTTTATTTCCTGGTGAGATGGGACCTCGCATTTACCCCTGAGGTCATTGGTCATGGACAGGGTCACCTGGGGTGTTGTAAAGGGGGTTATCTCAATACAGAGGGAGTGGAAAAATATCTATATAATAAAACAGTGGTGCAGGGAACAAGAAGAAGAGACAGAGTAATGGGAGAAAGAGGTGGATAGGAGGACCTAGTTTCAGTCAGGAGGGGAATGTGGAAAGGTGGAAAGGTTGAGAGAAGTTGAGGAGGTGCACTCATGGGAGAAAGGAGGGCACGGATACACAGACATGACATTTTCTGGACACTGCTCTGCAACTGTCTCCATTTGAACCTTTACTCTGTTAGTGAGTGTATTTATCTGCATTTGTTCTACACAGCATCAGTGAACGTTCACAGTGTTTGCTGCACTGAAAAACCTTGTCAACACAGCTGACATGAATATAGACTGATCCCTTGTAAGAATTTTCCTCTAGAGTATAGAGTATTATAGCAATTGTTCTATTGAACTGCTTAACACACAGCCCTAAATTACTGTAAGTCACATTTATAAAAAAAAACTGTGATAAATATGTAATGTAATCGTCTTGAACGCACGTGTTTACTGTTGCCATAAAAAAACAACAAAAAAAACCAGATGTTGGTCTTTATTGTACTTCAAGAGCATTGTCAGTTAACATAAACTGTTGAAAGCGCTATTGAAAAAATACACTCAAAGATCTATTATTAATGTAAATCACATAAGTGGAAACATAAACATTTTTATTCTTCTTTTTGTAGACTTCTCAGAGAGCTATAGTGTGACGACAGTAGTCTTTTTTAATGTTTTGTGTTGTGCACTGTGTAAAGTAACAATTCATTACAAATTTTATTATTCTATGATGTCTCCCAGAGTGTAGTGGGGACACTGTATATTTTTCTTGTTTTTATTTTATTCCAATGTATTCAGGTGGAATATGAATATTTCAGTCCAAAATTGATGAACACACTCTCGCTGTAGTGGGGCATTTGGGCATAATTTAGCATATTTTAGTCAGACTATACGCATTTTTGGGCAAACGCAACCTGTTCAAATGACAATGCCCCCATATTTGTTTGGTAATGTAAAATGTTTTCAGACTTTGCTCTTAATGATAATGTCAAATATTTAATCCTAGCACTTTGTCTGCATTTTATTATTCTTGTAAGACCCTGTTTCTCAATGAATGCTGCTAAAATATATTTTCATGCAATGATTCTGTCTCATTTCTCTTATTGTATCACTGTCTGGAGCCAAGCAAATTAGTCTGTAGTGAAAAGTGTAATGTCCTTTTATAAACAAGCTCTAAAAGATAGATAAAAATCCAAAAAAATGGCATTATTGTTGGATAGAGGAAATGTAAAATGTATTAATTTTTGAAAAAGTTACACAGTAATCACAAAGTCATTTTAAAAACTGATCTTCAAGTGTATTAGTGGCCTTGCACCAGAAAAAGTATTTTTTTAGTATGATCCAAAAATATATATATTAATAAAACACTGTCATTTCAAAGTAAACCAGTAGTTTAGATCTAACCAGATCCGTGAACACTAAATCCTCAGTAGAAGAATACATTGTGAGCCAGCACCCAATACAAGTAAATACTGTGTTGTTTGATGTTTAAATGTCCTTGTTTGTTTGTTTCTGAGTAATGTATATTGTCTTTGTCTCTTATACACAATGTTAAAAGCCTAACCAGGGACTCAGTCTGTAGTGTAAAGTTTTAGCTATAAACATCATAACACAGCATTGGTTGCTCTTTATAGTGTAACAATATTTTGTGTTTTGTTTGTCAAATAAACATCTATAAATAAAAAATATTAAGCGAAGTTCAATTCCAAAAGTGGACTAAAGATGACATATAGATGGTTTACCAACACTGATTAATGTTGCAGCGGAAAGAATTAGTGTAAGAAAAAGAACGGTTCAATCACTTAAGAGTATATAATCATAGGAATCATATGTGAAAAAAACAAGACTTTAAGACGTTGTTTTGGCCTAATTTTTAAAGATTTAAATAGAAGAAAGGTTAGTCTTGAACAGAAGCTTTGGCCAATCACACTAGTCTGCTTCTCAATAAGAAAGTAATCACTACTGATAAAACACAGAAAATGTATTTTCAGAGTTGAATATGTCTTTTTACACAGAGAAACAGCTCAAATAAAAAAAATAGATAAAAGAGAAGCACCATGAAACAAGGATAAATATTGGCAATGCCTACCTGGTCTAACTATTGTTGTTATTCTAATTAACCTGTGAAAACCATAATAACCTACTCACTATGTGTTTGATATATACCACTGGGAATTAAAGGAAGTTATGGCATAAATGCCCAATAATTAAGGTCTCTGGAAACAAGTTTCCAGCCAAATGATATTGTTATGACATCATTCATATTTTCTCCTGTGTCATGGTGTCATGTGCATTCAGTGTGACCTACAGGCTATAAATATGGCTCTGGTCTCTAGCCTTTCTTCGAGATGCTTATTTCTGTCTTGTTCTGTGTTATTCTTGTTCCTGGCCCCAGTACTGGACATCTGTAAGACTCAGTCAGCTATAAATATGAATGGCCTTTCTGCTTGGCCAGCCGCATGGATTAGCAACTCTTCCTGCTTTTCCACTGGGCTTAGTAGTTACTGCACATGTTTGTACATAGTCACACTCAAATTATAATCAGTCCTTTCTAGGGCTGTACTCCACCAAAGAAAAATGTAGTCGACTTACATCTTTTAACAACAACTAACTAGTCACATGATGTCTCATTATATCAGATTACTGCTCTCTGTACTACTGCAAAAATATATAAAACATTAAATAGTGTGATAATTTCTTTGATCAATTAAAATTAGTGACATTTATTTTTATTTTTGGCATTATAGTGCTGGTATTGTCTAACAAAGCTCTCTTCCGAAGATATAACTCTGTGTAATCCCACACAATTTAATCCATATATTCAAAACATCATGTTAAAAACTGAAATTCAATATTGGTGGTGGACTGTCCTCCACAGCACTGGGAAGGAGGTCTTGCTATACTTTGATATTCCCCTGTGGAAACAGCTGCAGTTGTGCAAAGCTGAATGGAAAGAGGCCTGGTCCTTGTTAGTCACAGACTGGCCTTCAGTGAGATGAGCTACAGATCTCAAGCATTACATAAAAAAGAAAGACATTACAATGAAGAAGTCATTATCTATTTTTTTTATTTGACTTAGTCACTTAAACCACTTGACTGGTAGATTTCAGTGGTGGGTGTTTTAATAAAACATACTTGGATGATATATGATACAGATAGAAATAAAGAAACCAGGAGAATGACATGGATTACCACATTTTAAGGACATGTCATGATAGTAAGTGCATATCCAACAGGCCTTAGGCTATGACCAAGGGACATTTAAACAGGAGTCTGATTGAATTAAGGGAGTCATGTCTTTAAACTGGACTAAAGGTATCAATATATCTCTCTTTGCTTGTGTTATTAATAGCATCCAAAAGGCAACTAGATGCGCTGGAATGGAGTGACAAGACAACTCCCTGGGCTATAAATAGAAGCACATGGAAAGAAAATACATATGGTCAACAAGTTGAGATGGAATGAGACTGGAAAATCATGACATGTGTCACAAAGGTTAATAGCAAGGAGGAGGTGGAAAAGGGTGCTGAAAGACAGTCCTAAAACAACAGTCTCAATTGAAACCTTGAGCAAACCTATTAGGTGAAGGTGAATGTGTCTATCCAGACAACTCCATGAACTTGATGCTGGTCTATAATCAAAAGTTCATTTTTGTTAACTGATCAGAGGATGAGTAACCTTCCTCATAGAAGAGAGAACCATTCATTTCAGTAACATTTACAAAATCTGACAAGTTTAACACAAGTACTTCTACATTTAGAATAAGTGGAGGTGTGCAGTGGCAGTTATGTGGTTTAAAGGTGCTCCCACAGCTTCCACCCAGTGAAGACATATACTAGACTGTGTAAGATGTTCCCCGCCTCATGCCCAAAGTGATACAAAATAAATACATCAATTAATGATGAATAGCAACAAAGGACTAAAGGGGTAATCAAAAGTCGACCTGTTTTATTAACTGACTGTTTTAAATGGCAAAATGGAAAAAAGACTCACAAGAGCAACCTCTGTGTATAGTGAATGCTGCTTTCCCATTCAATCCTATTAACTCCGGCCATTCTGTGAACTCTGACTTGTGCATTTGTGCATTAGCTGCATCATGCTACACCAAACAGTTGCTGAGAAGGCAAGTGTTCACTCTAGTGGAAGTGCTTGGTCATAACCTGCCAACGTCTTCATCTGCCTTCAGTTCATTTCTAAAGCAAATGTGGATGTAAATGTAACGATGTAGTTAGGACAGAGATTGTACAGTAAATTACAATAGGTATAGTAGTTCACCACACTCCACTGTAAACTGAATCTTCTGGAGGTGGGCAAGGCAATTATGAAGAGTTGATTTGAATCTTGTTTTAGCAGTAGCCTATGGGTCTATTTTTTACAATTGGATAAACTGGGACAGTCACGTAATTTTAATAAAATTTCCTTCCATTTCAGGCACATGCACCAAACTTAAATACACTATAAGTATTTAAAGAGAACAACAATTGGACGTTTAAAATCTTAGAGTAAAGAAAAGATAAAAAATGAAGATTTAATAACAGTATATTGTTGAGACTTGCCTCCAACTCAATCACCTCTAACCCCAAAGACATGAATATATGCTAATCCTCTTCGATAACCCTGACACAAAAGATGAATATTTGCACTAATTCAATGAATAACACCAAGCGATGTCCTATCTATCTTTAGTCATTCCATGAATACAGCGCTGAGGGGCAAAACATGCTGTCCTCCTGCTAATGAAGCTTTCAGCCCTGCGCCACAACCACACAATGACAGCTGGCAGGGGAGGGGCAGGAGCTACATGCCATGAAATAAGAGGGGGTAAAAATTGATTAGCAATTTTCATTTGTGCTAAGCTAAACAAAAGAAGGCTGCTTCCCCACTCTGCATATCATCATGGAGTGGGAGAGGTGGAGGGTGTCGGTCGCACTGGGTCGGGATAGGAAGTGATCTTTCAGAGCTCAAGACATCTATTGTTTAGTTGGAGATGATGTGGGGCCAAAGAGGGATTGGGAATGAGAAACCATAAGGCCAAGGGATGAGTATGGGAATGACAAGAGGAATGGAGATCAAGAACAGAGCAAAAGCCATCGGAAGAAAGTGAATATAAGAAAGAATAGGACGAATCAAGACCCAAGACGAGGAATAGGGGTTAGACAAAAGTAAAAAGAGGCAGAGCATGTAAAGAAAAGGAGCTGATGTTTTAGAACTAGGACAGACACAGAGCACAGACAATGGACCTTTCTTTCAGTTTTGTTGATCCATAACTGGCAGATTACTACAAAATGTTGATGCAAAGTGGCTAAGACAAAAAGCATGAGAAAGAAAGAGTTACAGTGGGACAGTGTAAGAGTTCATAAAAGTGAATGGACCAATTCTGAAAATTAAAGTTGGAAGACTGTGCTCCAATACTCTTTGAAAAACAAAAGCAAAGTGGCAGGGGAAAAATGACACCACCATCACTTTTTAAGATATTAAACCCACTCGATACAGAGGCTCTAACAACAGAGGAATTTGCCAACACTAGGAAAAAAAGTAGTACGTGTGCAGTACTGTGGCCAAGCCATGTTGTTGTAGGCACTTTTCTTGAAGCCTTTTGGCACAAACAAGACGCATGATTGTTTAAAAAACGGATAGAAATTCAGTTCTGCATGTTTGTATGCCCTCTCATTGCGTGCTTTATGTGTATTTACTGATTTAACATGTGCAGATACTTCACATGCATATATGTACACAGTATATACACAGCCAGAATTAAATGCTAAATTTGAGGAAAATAGCAGCTGGCGAGTGAGAGAAAGGGGTGGGAGATCAACAACTTTAACCAAAACACTGTACACAACTCTAAATTTAATTTTCTGCAAGATTAAGCACAATAATGACTAGCTTTATAAAAACCCATAACTAATGGCTTCCAATGAGCCAATCTATAGACATTGATTTGCTCAGTATCTCATAGACTTGAGGTCTGAAGCCATATAAGTGATTGAGCGAAGAGGCTGAAAGACAGTGAGAGAACAGACAAATGAACATAAATAGCATTTTTATTTGCCTTTAAAGCACTTTATCGGTTAAAAACTATAGTATATAAGTATATTAAAATCACAAAAAATAATTACACATCTTACAAGACCTAAAAATGACAGGGATGAGTACATAACCCATTTCTGAGCATTTGGAAAACAACGATTGATTATATAATCACTGCAAAATGTATTGCTTTAGGAATATAATAAAGTATAATCTTTACAGTGGCTACACTAATCTTGTTAGTGCTAGTACGCAAAAATGCACAAAATAAATGAGATTAAGATATTATGGTAAAGCTAAAAAGATAAAAATATATATTTTTAAGGGTTTTGGGGGCAATTAGCTATCTAGTGGTATTTTCATTGTTAATCCTACACTTGACAGCTTTTTAAAGGCTCGCTCACTAAGACCTAAAGGTGGTGGTATGTGAGGTGGAGAATGAAGTGAAATGAAACAATTCTCTGCGAACGCACAGAGGCTTAAACCCAGAGAGGGCTGCTTGTGTTAATCCCTGTGGATTATGCTTCTAAATACTCCTATTCAAGCCAATTAATTCATGCATATATCTGTCTCCAACCCTTTTCATGTCATTTAAGACGATGGAGGGTGACTTCCTGGGAAATCAGGAGGAGGCTGGATATGTGTGTACATTAATGCACACGGGGCTCTCTCTTCTGGACCATGCAGCTTCAAACATCCTGATACAGTGTGCTCACACACACATGCTGTGTGGACTAATGTGCGAGGTATACATTAAGATTTTAATGGAGAACTGATGGAGGCAGTGTGAGGATTGAGAGAGGTCTCCAAAAGTTGACTGACATGTTCTGACAGCTGAATACTAATCATGAGATCATCCTCTGGCTAAATCTACAGCATCTCACTGGGGCTTCTGATTGTGAGAAGCATAAAAAGGATTAGCAGTAAATACAGAAGGCTTAAAGAGAACAGAGAGACACTGGTAGACACTCAGCAACTTAAAAAAGGGTTGAAAGGAAGATGAAGTTTTGCTTTGGATTACAATAGGGATTCAAGAAAAGGGTGGAAGAAAAATTGAAATAGAATAATCATATAAGAAAGATAATTGGCACAATGGCTATGAAGAAACAGTCACTCAATAGCGTTAAACATTACATCATCCCAAGATGCCTGAAGTGACATGCAGTCTTAAGTTTTTTTGATGCATCAAGTCTCATATTGCAAATCTGTGTGTCTCAGTGTGTGCATGTGTGTCAGGCATCAGCCGCTGCCCCGAATATTAATAGGCACTGAAATCACCCAGACAGACCTCCAGATAAAAAGATCTCATCAAGTCTTCTCCACTGATCAGTTTACAGTGTTTAACGAGATGGTTATGGAACCAGTGGAGAACACAGAGTAAAAGTAGTAGTACATACTGTGGATGTGGGATCTTGCTTAAATAAATATCCCTAGACCCGCTTAAACTATGATTCACTTAATTAAGCACTGCTCTTACCTAATGTTTTGAAGTCGCTGATGAAAAGGAGGGTGCTCATTCCACTCAGAGGGAAGCTCTCTTGGACAAAGTTATTGGCTTATCTGTAAAACAAGTGAAAATAGGACACATGTCAGTTTAACCAACACCAGTTTGCTCAGCAGAGAAAAAAAACCCCATAAACAACTTGCATCCTTCTTACTCTTTGTTCCAGGTTGTTTCCCATTAAGTCATTACTTTAACTGTCACTGTTATCATCTTTTATGGTGATCAGACATAAGTTCTCTGATGGGTTGACCTAGCTTATGCACTAACCAGTGATACACTTTAAATTATTGAGTGGGTGACCTCAATTGGTTGGCCTGGAACAGCCTAAAACACATGGCCCCACTCACACTGTGCACATCCACACATAAACAAACATTTGCACAGCATGCTTACACACTCTAAACATCTAAGCAGCACACTTACATTGTGACCCAGGGGACAGTTTTGAAAGTCTAAATATATACAGTGGACAACAACAGCTCCTCGGTCTCCACATACTGCCGGACATACACTAGATTTTAGGCCTCAAATATATACAGCATATATTAGAGACAAGAAAAAGTTGTGGATATTTATTGCAGTGAAGACGGATTACACCTAAGAGCCACTGAGTCACAATAATCTTAAAAAAACAAGTTACACACAAACATGACAAAGCAAAGTGATTGTTTAGCGCCATCTATTTTATTTTAAAGATGATAACAAATGTAGTAAGTTTGAAAAATTTCCTATGACCTAAAAATATATACTTCATGTGGTCCCAAATTTTGAAGTGATACTGTATATGCCCTTTGGTATGATCCATCTTCTTGGTATGCTATAAATTAATGTCTAAATATATCTCAGGAGAATTATCTGTGCCACATTTGCCTGACTATAAATGATCAAACACTGTAGATGATACTGAAGGACATGTGATATGCATATGTCTTTATAGAGGCGCGATGCAATCAGTGCATTTTTAGACTTCTCTTCAAAGGGACTCTACCTGTAGCATATATAATGATTTTTGGCACTAGATCCAATAAACCAGCACACATCCTTAGTAATAACGTAAATCTCCAGGAAGCTTTGAAAAACACGAGTGATATGTTGACCCTCATTATATTTTGATGAGTGTAACCTGACTGGGCTCTATGGCATGTGGTGTGGCTTGTGGCCTATGATTAGTTACAAATAGTTCACTGGGTCACGGCGCTGGGCTCTGATCTCTTAACCTCAAAGGGCTGTACACACAGGCCCCAGACAACAATAGGGTAGGTTAAAACATACCCACATATCTATTTTTTTAATAATAAAAATGTAATTTAAAAAAAGATGTTGGATTTTATACACCTTTCCCGATCTATCTTATTGTTTAAAAAATACTGATCTATAAATCTAATGTAACATCTGCCCTGTACTCTTTCTGTACTCTCGTTTTCTCAAATTATACACTGATTTTATTGAATTCAACAGTACAATAAATAAGAAACATATGCAAGTCATTTCCATATGAACGCATGCAAATACAAAAAGCAGTCAAACAGAGCTCTCAACATGGAGCTCCTTGCCTATGAAGTTTGGCACTGTGTTTCTCTGGTCCATACGGTGTTTTGTATTTGCCATAATCCCCTGTCAGCAACACTTAGGCAGGCAGACAATAGCGGAGAAGATCGGCAGCCAAAACCCCTTCACTGAAAGCTTGGCAGGTCAGCGCACAAGCAGCAGGTTACATACACACACATACACACAAACAACAGTTGTGCTCTTACACACACACACACAGAAAAATCCACACATGTACCGCTGTGATGCATGTTACTCACACCGTTTGCCGGCTCTCTTCAAAGAGTTCTGGTGCAGTTTTCAAGGACACGGCTGTGTGACATCCCCCTCTTTCTGTCCCACTCCTCTCACTCCGGCTCTCTCACACTCTCTTATTTGCTCCTTGTTGCGGGATGCTCCAACAGCACATTCACCAGCTGCCTCTTCCTCTTCTATATCCCTCCGTTGGTCCGCAGCTGAGAGGCAGGGCTCATTCCGTGTGCCATGAAGCGCCGGGCAGCGTGTGAGGAACGAGGAAGTGACAGAAAGAGGAAGGGAGGGAGAAAGAGGAAGAAGGAGTGCTGGGCAAAGTGACCAAACTGATGTAGCTCTCTGGGAAGCTTTAGCGCTGTGTAGACAGTCAGCCAAAGTCCTGCTGTAGGGAAACAAAGTGCTCTAGTAAGAACTTGCACCAGCAGCAACTATACACTAATTACAAACTTTTCAAAAATGTGAGTGAGGAGAGAAAAAGGAAAGTAAGATTCATAAAAGCACCAGGTAACATAATAAAAAGTAGGGCTGTCCAATATAAAAAATGTATAATCGCTAAATCAAATAAATAAATAAATAATGTGTCATGCGCTGGACAAATCTTTTATTATATTCAAGGAAAATTTCAACTGGTTACATGTCTATATTTTTACCTTCAGAATATAAACCATATTGCACCGTAAATTAAGAGAACAGAAAACAAGAGAGATGTTTAAACAAAAAGGGTGGGGTAGACGGAGAATTCCCTAAAGCCTTGCTGTCTTTCCTGAAAAATGGTCCCTCCAGGCCCAATCCGAAAAGAGCCAATGCTAAACAAACAGACAGAGACGAAACAAACATCTATTTATGGAGGAGGGGGGTCCGGTTTCCCCGGCCACATTTGCTAGCAGGTTTTTTGACAGTGTTACCAATTCAGCAGTTTAGTGCTAAGAACTATATTTAATAGAGGAGACAAGAGGAGAGCAGAGCAAACGTAGGGAGAGATGAGAGGAAAGTACAGGAGGATGGTCAGCACATGGTTTCATTTGACTGTCCAATATTGTTCATATGTCACAAATTAAGAATACACTCCAATACAATAAAATCAATGCTGAGTGGAGAAAAATACATGTTTATAAGAACTTCTAAGTCTGTGAGGCTAATGCATTGAAAGGTTAAGCAAATGCAGCTTGTGGATTTTCCTCTTTGATACCAAAGGATAACACTACAGTTTGCTACGTTAAACTTTATTATAACAGCCATTAGCACACACAAAACTGTGGTTTTGACCTTTCTATGTCTGCAAGTGTCCAAATACATGCACTATAGGTAAACAGGTAACTCTAAATTGCCCATGGGAATTGTCAAAGTAAGGTATAGCAGGGGATTGCATGTTTTTTGTGCTAAAGTGGAAAATGTATGTATAAAAATGATATAATGGCCATTAAAGCTTTAACTTTGAGAGATCTGTGACTGTGGCATGAATTAAAAAAGTGTTCGAAAAATATAATAAATAAAGACGCAACATGGAAGAAAATTATATGTAGATAATCAGAGTGATATAAAAGCTAAAGCGGGGACACGGAGGGGGTGGGGTACAAGGACAGGAGTGAAGGGTGTAACTCACTCCTGTGCCCATCACCAGCGCCCAGTCCTAATTTACCCAGAACAATCAATCAGATCAGGAGGCAGACACTGATAGAGGACTACCGTGCAACAGGATCCACAATGCGCACACACACACAAACGCACACACACATTGGAAGAGATGGAGGACTTGCATGCAACAGGATCTATTCACACACACATACTTTTATGCTGACTTGGGGGAAAAAGTTTGCCGCTCATATCTGTAGCCTCCGCGCTGACTTCTAGCAACTAGGCTGCACTGTGTACCAAAGTCACCGCTGCTCTGTGGGGTCACACGGAGAGGTCAGGGCCCAGGAGATGGAGCGAGTGCACAGGGGGATCGCACCGGGAGAGAGGGAGCAAGAGGGTTAGGGAGAAAGGAGAGAGTGAGGGGAGAACAACAGCTAACAATAGGGGGTAAAAATACAGAGGACAGAAACAGCAACAAACTAAGAGGACAAAGTGATCGTGCACCACCATGCTGTTGTCTCGGGGAAAGATAAATGTGTTGACATAGAGCGGTAGAATAAAAGAACGAGGGAAGTACTTTAGACTGATGCTGGCACGGAAATAGTGAGCAGTGGTGGTGCAAAAAAAAGATGCATTTCATTTCTCCTCACAACTAAATACCACTTATGGAAACTTCCAAAAATCTTCCAACAGCACTCAACTCAAAATGGCACAGTTCGGTTCGATTTATATTTATTGAAAGAGTTAACATGTAGCTTTTTTTACCATCATTACTATCATGAAGGCATTTGATAGTTTTCTGGGTCAAAAAAAAGCTTTCATAGACATGTCCAACTAACCCGACACTGCACTATGTAAAAACACGTAACTGACACATGTCTGATTGATATAAGATTCATATGAAGACTTTACAGTGCCATATGTGTTTGAACAGTGCAGGTCCAGACAAGCTCTCTTTAAAGCCTGAAAACTTTTATAGCATTGCTTTAATGCCAACTTACACATCTGGCAATGTAGGAAATCCAACTATTTTCCTCCGTGAACAAACAGTGGAGAGAGGAAAAGGTGTGTAATAACCAACAGACTTAATTAAGCTGTTGCTGTTGGTGCAGTGACCCACTTTAAACCCAGAAGCAGACCCGAGCAGAATACAATAATTTACAGAATTATAAAATTATGCTATTGTTTACAATCAAAGACCTGACCAGATCATCAAATACCGTATAATATAGAACAATTATGGTGCTCAACTGCAGTGAATTTCAATTGATTATCCCTGAAAAGACCCTTACTACATCATGAATGCCAAACCCATAATATCCTGTGGTTTGAATTTATGGCAGATTTATTTGACTTAAGACTAATTGAAGCAATGCTTTATTTATCTTACAAATCATCTCTAGTGTTTGTCTGATGCACATGATAAAAGCAGACTTTTGAAGGGAGTGCAAGAGAAGGGGGGAGAGGACACTGAGATCCACACTATTTATTTTAAAGGATGACACATTTAATTTAGGCCCTGCAAAAGAAATTAAAAAGCATAGCTGTTATTAATGAAGATGGAGAATAATGAGGGTAGGCTACACAGGGATCGCACACACACACAGAAAACACACATGCCAAATTTATTAATTTGCATTACAGAGAGCTGTATTCTGTTCACAAAAGTTGCCACCAGAGACTGTGAAAACAGACCAAGTCCCAAATATGTGACCACAACACATACACACAAGCATCACACACAACATTTAAACAAAAATGTTATATAACTTTGTAACCACAGTAAACTTCCAATAATATTCTGGCCACTATTTAATTTTAAGCCTAGGTCTAAACCCAGTTTGACCATATTTTGTATGAGAGACATTTATACATCATTATGTTAACGCAGATGGAGTAAGTAAAATACTATCTAAAGGTAAGAGGTTTACATTTGACAGAATTGCATCCCTCAATGTCATGTATTCTTTGGTTGTTCGGGAAGTAAATTGACTAAACACAAAAACAAGCCACGGTTTTGCTTTTAATTTTGTTACAGGTCTGCCAGTCCCATGCCATTAAATGTACAGGCTGCACAGCACATGTATTGATTAACAAATGACAACAGCGTCAATGTGTCGCAATGTACACTTGAGGTCAGGGACTTATTGCCTTATTTCAACACTTTCCTCCCTCCCTCCCCATCTCTCTCTCGTTAACAGCAAATTTCATTCATTCCCTTGTTCCCCTTTTTCCTCGCTGTTCCGTCCCGGCTCTGCAAATAGATATTGAAGTTTTCTATTTAAGGCAGATGCTGTTTAACTTCCTTAGGGTGAGAAGTAAAAGGCAGGCAGAGGGCCATCCATCTAGCTATCCACCTGCTGACATCTTTAAACACTATCGACACCCACCGCCAGCATTAACATGCAAACCCGCGCTGCACGTTTGATTTCATTAGCTCATTGTGTGAAGGCTTTTCTCTGGCCGGGCTGCTGCGATTGTACTGGCAATCATTTGATTGGATGCAGAATTGGCAAATATTCTGATTTGACAGAGAAATGCCATTGTTGCACTGCAACCATTTAAACTAAACCTACACTGACAGTAATACTCAATGATTGCTTAAATGGCAATACACTGATTTATTGTGCATTATACTTGTTACATGCAATATTGATGAATGGACAATGGAGGTATGAGGTTGCAAAATAAAGCACTTTTCATTCTATACTCAACTGTCTAAAAATAGTGTTTTTAAATATAATTTAATAAAAATGTATACTGCCTTTTAAGCAAGCAAACACTGACTATGAAAACAGTGAATAAAAGCTGTGGGTATTTTTATCTGTTTTAAATATGTTTCTTAGCAGATTTTATATAATTGAGCAAACACAACCATGTTATATTTTATTTGCATATGTGATATTATCAGATCACTTTATTAAGCTCTATTTGCGGATTCTTTTCTTTTTGATGAGATTTGATTTTGATGAAAGAGAAAGGATATGACACGGACCAAATGGGACAAGCCAGAATTCAAACCTAGGCCTTCTCATTCAGTCTGTCAGCTGATGTGTACATGCTCTACCATGTGAGCCACGCCTCTTCATACTTAAATGCCCATTTATTTTTGTTTATCGGAGGTAAGCTTAAAACACAGGAGTTAAATTTCATTAGTTCAATTAAATCTGTATAATAATAATTAAATCGATAAAGTAACATTTCCACGGTAAAACGCTTAGAGAGACGCTGGAAGTCAGTATCTGTGAGGAGGTGAAGTACTGTACCTTTGCTGCCACCTAATGCAGACATCACAAAGGCTGCCCCCAGCAGCAGCAGTGAGTTTTCCTCCTGCTTGTCTCCATCTCTCAGCTTGGGCTTTTTTAATCTGGCGCTAGCACTGTAAACACACTTAAGGTACCCGCCAATTCAGTCTCTGCGTCACATGGCCTTGGGTTTTGTTTTCCAGGATGTCACTGTGGTATGCTAATTTAATCATTTTTGTCCACTCTTCTTTATCCTTCCTTCCCTTCTGCACCTATCAATCTAATCACTTCATGAAGCGAGAGAGTGGCCAGGCAAAAGGTGGAAGACTGAGACACACATAAGATGGAAGGAAGGAAGTACTAAATACCAGTGCACTTCTTTTATCTATGACCACAAGCCTCCTCATAACATAGATACAAACAAGATATGTCCACATGCTCACATACATGATACACGCCTACTGAATGCTTTTAATTTAGTGATGGTTCACTTTAATTATCATGAAAATTAAATCAAACGTAATCGTCAGATTAATGTGAACGATGAGATAATTCAAAGGCATAGTGATGAGAGCAGGGTGGATCATCTATAAATCTAAACACTCAGGAGGAGGCGGTGAGGAAGCACTGGGCTCAGCAGCACAGGCGCAGTGGACTGTAAAGTGACATTACCTTCTGATCTCTCTTACACATCAATGTCCTCATTTGTCCTCAAGAAAAATACTGGCTTCTGTGTGTTTGTGTTTGAATTAGCTTTAAAGAACATGCATGAATCCTTTCCTTGGGCTTTTTGACGCAATATACTTTTTTAGTAGTTTATTTACAATCTTATATGGTTTAGTCTGGGGAGATATTATAAACTTGAACTGCAAACATGAAAACCACTTGGGAAAAGGATCTAAATGACAGGAGACAGGAGTTTATACAAAGCCAGAGTAAACCTGGATTTGATGTTTACTCATCCATGAACACTAAAGGCAAAGGATGGGGCCTGATTTGTTTACAAAGTTTGCCTTCAATTAATTTTGTCATTTATTTTTTGTCATTTAAACTAATTATTCTTTTACAGGTAATGTGTGAAAGATCCTCTACATCCCAAATGTCTAATGACGCAAAGCATGTTTTTTCATGTATTCTATTCTAGCTATACGAGTTTTTATCGCAAACATTTGAATAAAATTAACTAAACTAAATCAACTTAATTTTGATGATGAGAAATCTTCTGAAAAAACATGTTCAGCATATTTTGTTTTATAATAAAACTTCAAATGCACAAATAGGTATATAAACAGTACAAGTGAAGCCGTTCATTTTAGGTTATTTATTAGATTGGATGTCTGTTTTCCAAATATTTTGACATTAAAGATTTATTATCTTCTTAGTCAGTTTATTTGGACTATAAACATCACCTCAAAACACTAAACCGGGAAGACATTATAATTGATGTACCTGTTATAGAACCTGCCAAAAGTTGTCTTCCCCTTCAGTTTGTGTGGCCTTTTATCTGTTACCGCCCCCGCTTCACCCCTCTGCCATCTCACTCCTTTCACTCTCCTTTCCTTAATCACAGTGTGAGCGAATTGATAACCGTCTATTACCATATGTTGCTCAGTGATTAATGTTCTCAGGTCTTTCGCGTTGTTTCTCATTCATAGCTCATGTCATGGCCCATAAACTAAGGCCTAAAAGAGATCTGCCAGATGATTCAAACACTAAAAAGAGGGCTTTAAGATACAGATACTACGGTGTAATAAAGGGCACCAGGAAGGGCCAGTCAAGAGCACTGTTTTAAAGTCAAAGATAAAACAAAAGGGGGTGAATAGAAAGTTGTTTGAGGTGTGGCACTGATTGAAATATTTAGTTCCATTTTGCCTGGCAGAGCAGGTGTCAGCGTTATGCCAAATGGAGTTATTAAGGGCATAAATCTGAGACAAGGCTGATTTGTTGCACCCATCACGGCATATTTATTAGGTAGCCTCATTGTGTTATGAATCCATTGATAACAAGTGACAAGCATTGTGATATGGCAGTAAGGCAGAAGCTTCGATTAAAGACCTCTCAAGAAAAAGGTTTAAAGACACTTCCATGTTTTGAGCAAAAGTGCTGGTGAGTGGAATAGAGGACATTGGTATTACGAATAATGCATTTCAAGATTTGCGAATAAAATGCACAGAATTTCTCCCTGAAATATTGTGATAAACAACATTTAATGATGCAAATACTTTGGAATATGATCAAGTTCATGTAATGTAAAAAAATCATAGAGAGAATAAAATGAATAACTGAACACATTTAAACGACAATTTTATCTAAGGGTCATATGGCTAAAAAATAAAATGTCTTTTTATTAAGTTTTCCAGTGATTGATCATTTTAAATATTTTTTTTCTTGCTAGAATAACTATGACCATTATTTGCACTAAAAGCAGGTTTCATGAAATTTTATTTTACCAAACAATTGTATGGTAAGTAAATATAGTAACTATTGTACATATCTACTGTGTACTAATTGTTTTCCATTCAATCCAAAGCATGTAACATCTAAAGCAGCCAAGTCAATAGTATTTTAGTTTAGTGAAGCCTGGCAAGCTTGGACCCGCCTCCAGATGGTGCACACTTAAACAAATGAAAACACACTTCCACAATTGGGTTTCAAATAACGGAAGGTCTTGACCCAAATTTGGCAAAGAGGAAATAGATGTGTCTAACCAAAGTCCGCTCAATGTTTTTTTTTTTTTTTACTATGGAAATACTGATGCACAAATAAGACTTGGTTTGTCTTGTACCTCATGACGCTAGATGTGGACAAGCCATGTAATCTATATACACCACAGGACAGTGAATGCATTGTTGATCAGGTCATAAATTTTAATGTTTGGTGGCCACTTGCAATGGTAGTTCAGATCCATGTCAGAATTAGACAGTTTTACAGTAAATATAAAACTAGTTTGACTGAATTCTAAGATATAAAGAAATGCAAGGCTCTGGACCAACTTCCACTGGTCACTCACTTTTATATCTGGTCCGTCACAATTTGCATGAAGGCTCTGATTGGACACTTACTGGACATTATGTGTTTCAATCAAATTGCGATATGGATCTTGCGATAAATTTGTGATACATTTTGCAGCCCAATGAAACATTAGCAAAATATCAAGAGGCAGAAAAGAATTGTAAGCTTGATTATCCTTTACTCTCGTTCAAGACTTGTCCAATGTAATGCTTTAATGAAAAATTACACCAGCCCTCCCACAGGAATGCCTTACATCCGGATTGCACTCGCTCATGTCATTGCGTATTAAAGACCAATAGACTGATGTAATTGGTTGTCTTTAATCTTCATTCAAAATTCCCCATAGTATCTACAAGGTATGAGCTATTTTTACTGGACAGCAGGCCAGAAATGTTGTATTGTCTTTCATTCTCGAAATTTTCAGTTTGACCAATGAATGCATTTTCTAACGAGCTTTTTTCCTTTGTGGGTTCCCAATGGATTAAACTGAAATTCAATCACTGAAGACAATCGTAGTGTAATTAAGCTACTTCTAATTTAACTTTTGGTCTGGAGATGATAATGCTATTCTCCTTTACTTATATAATGAAACTCAATTAAATGAAAAAGAGCACGCAACATCAGCCAGTTATAGAAACAATATAAGAACGAACCATACAGGAACTCGGACTGAATGGACAAAATATACATTAATTGACTCAATAAAACAGAAGCAAAACAAAAATGAAATAAAATGGTTATGAATACGAAACAATGACTCAAGTGTGCATAATAATTGACACAGTGCTCAGGTCTATATTTGAATAACACCACTGAGCTGCTGGTTGAATGGGAGCAGTTGTCTTGACTGGCTAGTGAGAATGTTAGCAGTTAAGAGTCATGCATATATTATTTCAGAGTTGAGATAATTTGTCGACAATTAGCCAGTACAGTGTACGGTGCAAGGCTGATTAGCATGTTGGTACAAGTCAGCCACAGAAATAGAGACACTGGGGCTTTGAAACTGACATGAATTCAACATGGCACACACTCACTCATGTCAGATTTCCCTTTTTCCACATTCATTTTCTTTCTTTTTTTTTTTACTAACAGCATTTGTCTTTAAGGTTGTATTAATATTCATGCAGAGAGAAATTATGAATATGGATGTGCGGACAAACTGACTTGTTTCAGTGACGGTAACAAGAAAAAACAGAAGGAACAAAGACGATGGTCCCTTGAGGAAAAACGTGTGTGGACTTTTAGTGAAATTTACACCTCATCGTTTTGTGTTTTTTTTTTTTTTTTTCAAAACCATGTGAATACTGTTTTCACTTTTCTATTCTAAGACCACATAAAACATGACAGAATTTTAATATTTTTGTAATAATCTTTTTGCTACCAAAGGCAATTTTGTGTGGGTGGTTGTATCACAGAGTGCTTTCATTCAGATCATTTTTAGATTTTGTAAAGCATTTTCACTCTTTTCCAAAAGACTTTGGGTAAAATAGATAGACTGACCTGTGAAAATGGCCATGGCTATTAATGGAACAAAAGCAAAGACCTCTTTGAAGCAGGCTTCAACAATGATCAGTAGTCAGCTGACTACAGGCAGACCCAAAAGCTGAAATAACAAAACTGAACTGGTCTTTGATGATGGTCAAAAAGAGCTATGACAACAGAAAAATTAATCATCATTAATTGTGTATAATAAAGCCAGGGCACATGGATGGCTTGCTGGTAGAGCATACAATTCTTAAACAAAGAACTGGGCCTGTTTGCTCAATATAATGAATCTGTGAGGTTTCATGAAAATTCTGATAATACCCCAAATAAGTACTTAAGATATGCATTATAAAGCCAAATTAATGATATTGTCATGATAATTAGTGATATCTTTGCCATCTTAGTGAATCAAATTCCTCAACTAAACATTGCCAAAAATCATTTCTGGTCCATTCCCCAGAGTGTAAAAGCAAACCATTTCCTGGAGGCAACCTTATGCACAAAGGTATCCTTTAAATAAAGTGATTAAAGCTAGTAACACAGAGAGAGGCTTGTGTGGCACAAGGTAGTACAGCCTGGACTGATTGACTAAGAAAGTCATAGCACGAGCTTTCTCACTGTGTGAAATATGAAATTCATAGGATTCCTTGAAGAATCCTTCCCATTTGAAGTAGGATATTGTATCCTATCACATTCATCTTGTTCTGTCTCCATCAGCATCTATACTATACTATCTAAACAAAATATCACAGTGCACCACACCTGCTTTATTCCAAAAGATGGGACAGAATATTAATTAAACTTCCTTGCATTCAAGGATCTGGTGATCACACGTTTTCTGGTGCAGTTTGAGCAAAGAAGATATAAGAGCAATGTGAAAGTAAACCTCCAAGGAAAACAATCCCATCTATCCCGCATGCATCTCTTCACCTTTTCGCTTCTCTTTGGATGGCGCGCAGCGTTTGAAGCCTTATCGGGCGTTCTGCTGTTTCATGTCCACCAGATGAAGGCTTTTAATGTCGGAGCAAAAGGTAGTGTTGGAATAATTACCAGGGCACCAAGCTGAGAACGCAAATTACTGCACGCAGCAACAGATGTGTGGCACACGCATGTTTACAGAGCCATGCTAACTCCACGCATATGTAAACAAACAGGCCTTGTACAAACACATAAATATGCAGACACTGGGTACTCCAGACCCAGTGAACTACTGTCACTGATATACAGACATTTTTACCCAAATATAAACTTCAGTACATGCTGTTTTCCCCTGGGCTCAGGTAGTTGTTTCTTGCGTAAGCACTTTTTCTTTATTGTCAAAAAAAAGTTCACTTTAATATTTTGAGACTTTCTGGGCACATTTTAAGCTGTTGCCAATTTGTACTCAAGCGTTTCATAAAAACGTTGCCTCCTCCACGGTTTGGTCCAACATTTGGGCGGAGACTGTATGTTGAAATGACATACTTAGTTTGAGGTAGTACTTGTCTTGTGAACTTATCAAGAAAAAAATCTGTGTAAAATTAGACTAAAATCAGAGTGGAATTTTGTAATTTGCTAAGAGTGACCACGTCAAGCTGTGGTGGAAGGAGTACAAGTTTCAGCTGCAGAGTTCAGATCCCAACAGCAATAGTATTACCAAGTATTACAAAGCCTGTGTTTGTTTAAAGGAAGTATACTATGAAGTGTGTTTATGCGCTACATTATAATCAGAATGGCAGACAGTTGAGTGCCATTTTCCTACAAAGACTCCTCGTCAATTCCTCCTCACTTTGCTCCATCCAGGTTTGTCCCCCTCTACCCTCCCCACATGCCCAGAGAGCTCATTGTGCCACTGTCAGTGTAGTTAAGGTGATGGCTTGACAGACAGCGCTTTAGGGTAACGCCTGTTTGCCTTGTGTTTTATGGCGTCAGTTTTGTGAAGAAGGCATTAAGCAGCTGTCGCCGTCATTACCCGGCCAGCGCACTCAGTCTGTTATGAGATGCAGATGGATGACTTGAAGGAAATCCAAATGTTCACATTCTATCATTCACTCCTCTGTGCGTTTTATTGGCTTTTCTAATTACTCTCCATCATTTGTATCTTTTGGTTTGAAGTAATTCAGTGAGAAGATATGCGGGACAAAAACTGCTGTGAATAAAAATAAATAAATAAGCATGTAAAACTAGTGGATGTTGTAAGTAACCAGCCTATAATAATTTAAAATATTAAAATCTGCAGAAGTTTGATGTTTCAATCCAAAATGTACATCAGTAACCTTTACATATTATTTGTGAAGGAGCCACACTGCCTTTTGATAAAGTGCCACTGTGCCCTTACACTATATTTAGCCTCTTAGTCTATTTAACATTTAGCGATGCTGTGGCCTGAATTTTAAAAGGATGAATTTTGGCTTTTCAGTCAGTTCAGTGAATCTAAAATGTCAAGTCATTTTTGTCTTTGGGTGGAATTTTTTCGATTGAGGTGAATATTTCTTACATCACACTTGTTATTGTGTGTCCTTGCGTGTGCTCTCCCACTGAACCTTGCTGTCCAAACTCATGTTCTTGTACATCTGTCTCTGCATGTGTTTGCCTGATGCAGCGCCTCATGTGAAGCCCCCACTGGGGACATCACGGTCAGACAGACTTATTCAACAACACAAATAAAAATCAATAAACAATCTGAAGTTTTCACCCTAAACACTCAGCTTTTTTAAGGTGTGTGTTTTTTTTTCTTTTTTTTCAATGAATTTACAACATGGCCAGGAGCTCAGAGGCTTAGACAGGGGCTGTCCCTGGGAGAGATTAGATAGTGTCTCTAAAACAAGAAGAAAATTGAGAGAGAAATGAGGAGAGAAGAGGAGGCAGCTGAGAATAAGAAGGCTTTGTGTGAGCACAACCTAGAGCTGAGCTGACTAAAAATGTTGTCGCTTAATACTGATTTATTTGGAAAAGCTCCTTTATTATCTCCACCTTACAATTCACTTAATTTTAGAGATGAGCCTGGTCAAATAAAATAAAACAATAAAATAATCAAATTATGAACACTAAAGTCTGACAATTTAATAAAAACTAAAGTGACTCCAAAAAGGAAAAAAGGAAAAAAGGAAAAATTCCGTCAAATCCACTAGATTAAAAATGCTAGAATTAGAAAAAACTAAGCACAAAACTAAAACCATCCTGATCACAGTTTCAAAATTAATGTTATAATTTTTACTTTAATGGTATAATTAAAGGTTCAATGTAAAATTAATTACATTTAGAAATATATTTCTGAAAGGTCACACGTTAGTTTTCCTACATAGAGTATCTTTAATAATAGTGTCACTTTGACTAAACTGAATAGGCAAACTTAAGGCACAGCAGAGTATTGGTCATGAGGTCAAGCCTGGGCTTGTGTTTAAGATGCCTTTTGTAATGTTTGTGTAATGTTCACACAGCCAAACTGTGTGGACACGCACAAAAGGAAAATGACACCTTCCAGCATGTGTGTGTGTTTGGAGAGGCCACTTTGCCAAAAGCACTAATTAGAGGTCAGGTCAGTTTGGTTAGATTTATTCTCACCCTCTGATATCACTGCCAGCTCAGCACCAGTCTGTGTGTGTGACAGAGTGTTTGTGTGAATTTGTGTGTGAGTGCATGTGTGTGTGGAGGGCCTACATGAGCCCTGAGACATGAGAGCTGCTAGGGCCAGAGCAGGGGCCATTGTGCACCGTGAGAAGGGCTCTGTGGATATGGGACATGGCCACTGGCTGGCCCCTCTCTCTCATCTGTGAACCTCAGTCTACAGACCCTACAGGTGGTGGGCCTATCTGCAAGGATACTGTCACATCACATAACAGCTGACAATCCTCTTTTTATATCATGTTCTTATAATGGCTCTGTTTTCTACCTTTACTGCTTCACATATACCATCAAGTTGAGATATCTGGCAGAAGAAAATAATGTGTTTACAGCTGTTTAAAATGTAAAAAAAACATGCCTCTTTAAATGATATACACAAAATTACTGTAAACATATTTATTTTATTCAAACACACTCAAACACAAAAGGCTTTACTACAGAATTATGATTTTTTGTAGATGCTTTTCCAGCCCTGCTCTTCTGAAACATTGTTTTGATTTTTTGTCTTTTGCCTGGCCTTTTATCCCTATTCTCTTTGTCATAGCGTTTCAGTCTTCTGTCCATCAAATGAAACTGAGCCTGCTTTGGCCACATTGAGCGGGTGTAGACTGTAAACTAAACTAAACTACCGGATGGACCACAGACAATGTGCGCACCTTCATATATTTCCACAAATTAGAGGACAATAGATCCAACTCATCTTCTGAACGAGGGAAGACAGAGGACAGACAGGAGGTGGAGATAGAAAGACAGAAAAGAGAGAAATGCCAGTGGAGTGGAAGGGGGTGAAGGATGGAGAGTGGAAGCAGGATGGTCCTAAAATAGTTCAGACTGACAGGCCTTAACCACAAGACTGGTGCAGGATTACTAAAGCAATTTATCAGTATCTGTGTGCAACGCTGATATTAATTGTGCCACACACACACACAAATGACGTAAACTTTGAGACTGTAACTTTATGGTATTTGAAAAAAACTTGAATCCCAATCTAAATGTTTAAGGGAATGTGCAGCGGTTCTGTCCAAAACTTGAAACCCGATGGCGGTGCGTCTGCGTGGGAGTCTGTGTGACAGATTGGTTTGTGAGGAAACGTAATGACACACTCCAGTGGTCCAGAGAAGGGCAGAGGCACTGTCTCATTGATAACAGGATAATTATGTACTCAGTCATCATGTTGTGTGTGCATATACATTTTATTCTGTAGATGCCTACTTGTACACAGCTCAGTACAGTATAATTGTTATGTGTGCTTGTTAACATATCTGATGTATTTGTTTGACCTTTGAGGTTAGCCTGTGTATAGATTGATGTAATTTTGCTGTGTATTTGCCCTCGTACTCTGTGTGTCACATGCTTTTATAGTGAACCTAGTCTAGTCTGCATGATTGTGTATGACAGCAGTGAAGTGGGACGTTAAATTGCTGTATTATGTTAGAGTGCGATGTAACACACACCTACTTTCTTACATGTACACACAATTTGCCCACATAGACATTTGTAGACGTCCACGCTGAGGGGGTGGGTGTTATAGGAACACCTTACACTGAAAATACATGACATCAATTTCAGTCCAAATGACTCTTGTCATCATCCGTTTTTCATCTCACTATCATCTGTACCTCTATCATCTCGCTGTTATACCTGCCCTGCACATTAGAATATATCAGACAAACATGCCCACACGCGTGCATGCTGTAGATACATACACATGTGTGCATAATATATAACTCTGTCTGAAAAACAGCAAATAAACTTAAGGCCTGGATCATGCGGTAGCTCTAAGCCCCAGCATGCCCATTCCCACTGTGAATCTTTTTGCAGTTATGTGATTTTGCCAGTGATGAGGGTCTGTGTGTCATTGTGTCTTCTTTGTTCCCCATAGAGTCGAGAGGATAAAAGTCAAAGGACACCATCAGATTGGGCTGTCACTAATCCCTTAACAACACAGCTGAAAGTGAATTGCAGCGACTGTACAGAGTGGGATGTAGGCTGCAGGTGGGAGGAATGTCTGGTGAGATGCAGTAATGGGTAGGTTTCACTGTTAAAAATATAAAACCAGCAGTGCTCATGGTTAACTCAATCACACTGGCTAAATGACGGTTGTTTTGTAGCTACTGACATCATTTTTGTATGGATCTGTACGAATGTGACCTCTGATTAGAGAAAACATACTGTGTGGGTTTTTTTTTCCTATTATCTGTATTCTCTCTGTTCTTGCCTACAGACTGTTGGTAAATTCAGGAAAAGGTAGGCCCTCTTTACTATTCCAAAACCTCTGAAAGCACTGCACTCTGATGTGAGCTGATCAGAGAGTGTATAAGCAGACAAAAGCCAGACTCACAGGCCCCTTAATATTTATCATAAGCCAAATTTAAAATTATTGTTTGAATGCATTTATTTTATTATTTACAAAGATAAACCTGGGTAAAGCCAGGTAGTGTGGATGCTATAACCTAAATAAGGTTTATTGGAGCGCCCTCATTGCTCAAATTCAATATTATTTTTGTAATCCAAACATTAAAACAAAGGGTAAAGCACAAGAATTCACTGTAACAAAATAATATATTTTCATCCAAAATTATACATGATGTGACTTTAATATTAAGCATTCTTCACCTTGAGTGGCAGCATTATTGAAATTCTACAGCCAGCATCCAAGCCGCACCAGAGGCATTAGCATGATCCACCAGGAAGTGCCCTTTCTATCCATTGAGGCTCTGTGCATGGGTCACATCACAGATAGAGTTGTGGCTCCATCCATCATGTAGGTTATAGTTAGCCGCCTATGCTAATGTCTGACCCAATGAAAAGTTTACTGAGAGACGGACAAGGACATCGGGGTGGACTCTTGTCATCACATGCCGTAAACACACACACACCGGTGCACTACTGTGGGGCTGTCATATTTCACAGTAGCCCGTAGCATGGGGTGAATTATGGCCGTGTCACACTATAGAGGGAGTCTGCGTGTGTGGGATGCGTGTTTATGTGAATATGTGTTCCATTGTGAGTGTCTCAGGTCCACTCTGTATATGTTTATTTATAAAGCACCCCCTCACTTCAAATCAGTAGTGTCCAGAATGCTGTTGTGTGTGTAAATGACAAAATGATTTATAGAAATATTCCCAAAATAAAGTCTTACGCACCAACGGGGAATGGAAGACCCCCAGAAGCATTGCCCTCACATCGATGGGAGACACAATAATTGTATGTATACACAAACCAGTGCGCACACTTATGCAAACGCACAAACACAGGTGAGACAGGCGTAAGGGACAGCGAGAGGACGAGGCTCTGGTAAAACAAGCTCTGTAGATTTATGACCTGTAAACCTGTGAAGATGGACAGATGGATGGCAAGAAGAATGGATCAATGGAACGGCAGCGTAGGAAAATGAAAGGGACAGAAGGACTGAAGGACAAACTGATCATGGAAGCACGGACAAATAGATGACAGTAGAAGACGAGAGAGAGGGCGACGCTTCGATAAAAACAGTTTGGGGGATTTATGGTGTGTAAAGTGGTAGACAGATGGAGGGATAGGTGGAGAGAAGGGTTTAAGGAAATGAGGACAAATATGTTGGGGTGAAAATAGACGGATGAAAAGTTGCTCAGAACAATAAGAGGTCAAGAGAGAGCTTGGGAGAGGAAAGAGAAAGGAACGAGAAGCAGAACATAAGAGTCCGAACTCTTTTGCAGACAGTCGGAATATGACAAATCCTAAAGTGGTCTTTGCCTCTTTGTGTGCCGCGATTCCTAGAGGAATTGTCAAAGCATGAAATGAGTCTTACATTGGGAATTGTGTCATTCTGACTGTGTGTGCAGTTATTAATGGTGTTATCGTTCTGTACTGGTAATTATGCTCTCTGAGGAAGCTGGCATAGACGGAAAGGAGAGAAAGAGCAGAAGAGAAAGACACACTTTGATCTTTTGTGAACTGGACGGGTTGAGACGAAAAAATGGATCTGTGAATAAATGGTTGGTGTGCATGTGTTAACATTGTTACTTTACATGCAGCAATCCCAGAAAGACTAAAATAAAAGTAAAAAAGGAAGTCATGCAATATTAACTTTAAGGGGAATCCCGACAAATATAAATGTAAAAATGAAGTAATGTCAATTTCTGCACACACGTACAACACACAACGTATTACATTTTACTGACTTTTTGGCAAAAGCTTTATGTTCCTTACTCGCTGTGAACCACTTTGGTTGAGTTATTGAGAGCTTTATGTGACGCAAAGCCACATTCGAGAAAATTGAAAACATCAATGTAATGGTAAAGTAAGTAAGTATAGACAAATATTTCAATAGAATTAGTCTTGATATAGTAATACTTCTTTTCTTCTTTACCTCCTCATCTATATTCAACAACCTTTGTCATTTCTCTTCCCAGTCCCAGCCTTCCTCATTTGCCTTGCTTGCCTTTCAGTGCCACATTGCCATGTGTTGTATGGTGTAAATGGCTTGTGTTAAATGTTGTTCTGTCCCTGGTGAGTGTTAACAGCATGGAGAGAGAGACTGATAATCTTTAAACGGGGCATCTGCTGGCATCTGCTTTATTTTTATTGTTCCCTGGACAGCCAGCAGCAAAATATAGGCATAAAGACAGACAGACGCACCACATTCATGCCTCAAAACACATACAATAATCATTTTGTATTTACAATTCACAGTGCAACCATGGACCTGAAACAATCTATCCCCCATGTGCCACTGAATACTGTTGCATAGTATTATTAGTTTAAAAAAATATTGATAAAATTATATAAAAGAATACAGAATAAATCCACAAATCTAACAAAACAATTCTATTCAGTGAAATAAAATAATATAAGTTTAGGAGTTCTTAGAAACAGTACACTATTAGGTGAGCCCACAGCTGCAAGGTCAGTGACCTGTGTTCTCTCTTTCTACAGTTTCTGTCCATCAAGGGCCAAATATTGTATAAGATAGATAAATAGACCAAATAAACATTTTTTTGGCTTTAAAACAAACCATGTTGACAGTAGCAAAGAATGATTTTCATCAAGTTCTGCATATAAAATCTGTCCTTTTTTTGTTCAGTGAGATGTATTCAGGTGTCATGATTATTTACTCCATGACTGGACACCTTGGTGAATTGTAGACACAGCACTGTTAGTACTGTTATCAGTAAGATAAAGCAAAAATGCAGTGGAAGGATGAACAAAATGTGACAATAGAAAAGAGCTGAGATGGAGGATGATATAATTGGGTTGCAGCAGGGATGATGGTCACATGGAGCGATGTAGATGTGAATGAAGGGATAGATGGAGAGGAAAAGGGCGATGCGTTGAAAAGACAAGGGGAAGCGGGGCTTTCCATAGGGGGCCCAAGGGCTGGCACGCACCTGAGTCACACCTCCACTGTGCGTGTGGGTGTGTGTGTCCTTCTGTCTTATTCTGTGATTAATGAAGACATGTCAGTGTGGTAATCTCCTCTAATAAGCACCAGTGGAGCAGCACTCAACCGTGTGTAGATGTCTTTGTGTGTGTCGGTTAGGTGCGTTTATGTGATACGCGAGTGGCTCTCTTTCTTGACAGCATCAATGGAAAGTTTTTAGATTTTTTAGTAACTTTTTTTTTTTTTACACAGAACACAGAATTATTAGTTCAGCAAGTAAAGTGATTTTTTTTTAAATGATCTAATATACTTTTGTCTTGAAGGCTGATGTGACATTTATACTCAAACCAAACTCCAAAAACAGTCCTGACACTGCACAAAGACTTGACACATAAACTGGTTATGTTCAAGCACTAAAAGGAATCTCCATTAACATTTGATTCGATATACTGCTTACCTTGCATGTGACTGTCAGCTGTAATGTCTTAAATTAAACTATACTCGACAACCCATCTACAGTATTTTCATGTTAGCTTAAGAAGAAGTCACTATCCTGACGTCTATCCCCACAAGAGTGTCTGTGTTATGTGTGTGAGTGAGAAAGAGCTAATGTCATTCTTTCTAAGTATGCCCAGATGTTGATACTGGAATGGCTCTTTAATTACCATTTAAACAGCAGGGGTTGTGTGTGCATGTACTGGTGTGTGTGTGTTAAAGAGTGAGAAGGAGACAGAGTGGCAGTGCTGTGTGTTTGTGTGTCTGTGTGTGTGTGTGGGTGTGTGTGTGTAGTGTTGACAGCGGAACTACTGTTTAATTACCATTTAAACTGCTTGAGCTGAGTGGATCATTTAAAGATAAAGGAGCTCCAGCCAGCTGAACGAGCAAAACAACACCATTAGAGGAACAAACACACACCAGCCATTATTGTCTAATGAAAGACACCCTCGTCATGTGACACTTTACACCTGTAAGGTGTTTATGCAATAAAGATATCATCTTATTCACACATACACAAAGACCTCACCTGTCACATGCAAATACCTTTATTATTGTGTGTTCTTTAGTGTGTGTATGTGAGTAAGTGCGAGTGCGAGCTCTCATAAGAAACCAGGCAGCCATCTGTGAATGTAGTACATTCATTCACCCTGTTAATCAGTCAGTCTGCTACTGAGGCAGGTGGCCAGTCAGTCACCCCAAAAACAACCTGTCCTGCCTGCTACACATTCACATCAGCCAAATACATCAATTAGGTTTGCTTAAATTACTTTAAAGAAGTAATCAAAAGATATGTAAGGACTGTACTACAGAACCAGTTCCAATAATATCTTAATCTAGGATGACAAACAAACAATATCAGTCCTGAAAAGTTTTATTTCTTCTCCGTGGCTTTTCACTGCTGTATCACTCATTAAAATTTATGAAAACATCAATGAAAAAGACCATTGGGGTTGCTCAGTGACAATAGCTCAGTCCAGAGTGGTTCAGTTCCGGTCCATGCAATCCTCACATCAACATTTATGGTATATTTATACTGTATTTATCCAACGGTAGACATTCTGTTGTGTCATGTTTGGTAATGTTGGTAAGAGTCTCATTCTCCGGTACAAAACCAATTTACCTAGTAATGAGTGTGAGAGAAAGCCGGACCCTTCACGTGGTTCAAGTAAGTATGGAGTTGTAACTTTAGAATCTCCATAGACACTTCCATGACGATGACGATTTAACACTTTCTTTTTCCAAAAAGTAAATAATAAATAAATACATTTGCCTGATGCTGTGTCAGGTACAAATTGCAACTTAAAATGACACAAAACACAAGGGTGGTTAAATCATTCAAGTGAAATGTGAGGATGATAGGAGTGATCATGTTTGTGGCAGACTGACTCAGGCTGTGTCGCGCTGAGTGTATTATGATAATGATATTAATGATGGATCTTTGTGTGTGTGTGTTGGCGTTCAGTGGGAGACGTCTCACCTCACACTGAGTTTCTCAGCCCAAGACCATCTGTTCTGCCAGCGCACAAGCACAACATACACAAGCATATACACTCAAGCAGGTAATGCAACACGGTTATACATTCATAAAGATGTTTGCACTCAGACTATTAATGGTGTAAATATGCTGTTAGATTTAACACTCAGATCAATCATCTTTAGACTGCGGACAGTTGGGAAACCTGGCTCTACTCAAGATTCTCAGTAGCGAGGGTTCAGCCAAAGGGAAACCAGCGTGTTGTCAAGATACTGGACATACGTGAGATCACGGACTACTGTGAGTGCATCTATTTAAAAGTGCATGTTAGCTTGATCATGTCTGTTTTTTGTTTGTTTTTTTGTGACTGAGAGCTGACAAGAAAAGCTCATGCAGAAACCTCTCTCCCATTAAGTCAGATACAAATACTTTTCCTTCAAATACTATTTTATTGTTTATCTTTGTGCATATTATTTCCCAGTAAAACATTTTGTGAGCCTGCTAAAAAGATAAAACAGTCTCTACTGAGGTTAGTGTCAAGTTAAGTTTTGTGCTTCCCAAATCTTCCAAATATTGTAAGGACTACTGCCTTATTATGTTAGTTTTGATGAAATGTAAAGCTAATTTGACGCAAGAAAAAATACACATTAGCTGTGTTTCTGTAAAGATGCAAATAAACTTTGTGAGACCAGAGGTTATATTTGGATTTTGCACTTGCCAGAGAAAAAAGTGGCATATTTGACTGTTTTTTTCTGTCAAATATTGCTGTTCCTTTGGTCTTATATTTAAGGAATAGTTTTGTCTCCTCCTCATCTGGTAAAAATATGTATTACAGAAACTATGTCTAGTGTTGGTGTCTAAACTGCATATGACCAACACACACGCACAAAAAGACACACAGAGACAAGCGTCCATTGTGTGCATCCATGTGGCGTCGCCTGGACGGCGTAGGAGCAGCATGTCTGTCAATGTGTGACAGGTTGACAGCTCGAGCTTCCAGCACTTTGTCTACTATCATCACGTCAAGAAACACACGTAAATACTCACACGAGCACACACATTTTTGGTAACGTCAAATTGGCTTCAATGACTGTTTGTTTGTTTTTTTCATTACATGACACAATAAATAGTGATTTAAATAGTATAACACACTCTAAAAAAAGAGAAGTCCAAAAGTTTTCCCCGCTTCATTATAAGTGAAAGATGCTATGTGTGGAGACAGGTGCCATAAAACAGTTTGAAAGCCTTTTAGCGCGCACCCTTCTCTGGTTTCTCTTGTCACTCTCCACTCTGCACTTATCTATCAAAGCAGAAATGCTGTAAATTGCAGCTAAAAACAACAATAATTCAAATTAATTAACATATCAACTTCAATAGGATATCAAAAAGCAGCAGGCACTTTTTTTTTTTAAATCAGTTCAAAGTCACTCCAAAGTTATCAGCTCTTTTGTGACTTAAGGCTCATGGCAATGCACATTATGCACCCGTTATACAAGTGCCAATAGTTTTATCTCATCATAAAAGCTGAACTTAATGATACACACAGGCGCCTAAAGTCATTTGATTCCTGTAGTTTGAGTTCAGTCCTGACAAAACCATGTCAGGTCAGAGCTGATAATATGAGTCGCAAGCACAATCATGGATAACAGCTTCAGCACATTTCATACAATTGTGGACTGTAGATTTGAAGCAGTCTAAACAATAGACCCAAATTAAATTTTTTGAATTTCTCAATGAAACTCTCAATGAAAGTCTGTTCTGCTTTGAAAGAACAATAAAACAGTAGGAGAATGTAGTCGCAGTTTAAAAGGATTGCTGGCCATATCCATTGACAATATGGAATGTTTCTCTCTTTCTATTGCCTTTTATTTTTTACATAGTGCAGAATTCAATAGTGTTCAGTTGGAGTTTAAGCCTGTCTGAATTATGTTTCCGACACTAAATTATTGGGCAAGAAAAGCATTAATGAAAATGAGTCAGAAAATATGCAAAGGAAAGAGCTGGCCTTTTCTCTCTCACAATCGTATAGACATGTAAATTTTTAATAATGGGACACATACTGTGCAAAGAACTTTATAGAAGATGAGCCTTGAATACAATAATATATACCATATACAAACACATGGAGAGAAGAAAAACACAGAACATGTGATCAAGCTGAACAGAATACAAAGTTAGAGATGAAAAGTAAATCAAAAGGAAAAGTCCAGAGAGACTCAACAGGGTCAAAGGAAACAAAAGGAAACAACTGAGAGAGGGACAAAAGAGAGATTAGGCTGAGACAGGAATTGAAACTGAAGAGGACACAAAGTTACAGGAAGACAAAGAGGAGAAGATTGTGAATGAAACAAAAGGAGACACTGGACAGCTCCTCCTCGCAGTAAGTGAAAGACTTCAAAACTGCAGTGGATGAGAGCACTGCTCTTTATAGGGCTATTCTCACTGCATTAGCATTAGCTATAGCTCTCAGACTGACAAGCCGACGCTCTGTTCTCAAGGTCAGGGAGGGTACACACAACCACAGGCCACGACACACACACATCATACACTCATACTCAGGCACGCTTATGTGCAGATACTGTACAAGCACAGCTACCTCTTATACACACACACACACACACACACACACACACTCACAGTGACACACTTAAGAACTATAGACCTACATACACTCAAATACCTAAGCATAATGTTTTAGTTATTTTATACAATTATTATGGGAACAAATATTGAACTCCATTTCTTTGGTATTTTATTGTGCATTTATTAAGAGATATGTTAATGTTATATTTGTTGCATATAAAAAAGTCGTAAAATAATCTTTAATCATTGTTCTATGAAACAACATACCCATTTTACAACAATAAAGGGATTCAAGCTTCAATATTTATTGTTGTTTTAGTTGAACTTTAAAAAGCACTGATTAAACTAATAGATTACATGAGATGTCATGATGTATAAAAAAGTATCAAGTTACAAATAAATCCACATCAGCAACAGATAGTTGTTGACTACAGTTCCATTCGTTCAAGATGTATGAGGCATTCATGCACAAAAAAGCATGCTCTACACATGGCCAACATGGCTGTTGTGGTGTGTCAAGTGCTGCCTGGCTACTGACTAATAAGCCCCAGAACCCAATTAAGACATTATTTATGCAGGCTGCATTAGCTGTGTTCAGGTTTAACTTGGCCTGGCCCCTGCTAATGAAGACAACACCTCATCTGTTGTTTGTAGAAGCTTTTACAAGGCTTCTCACAAGGCCAGAAACCAGGCCTAGGCCTGGTTTAATTCATGCAAAAATACAAAATATTCTACTTTAAGAAACAATCTTCTGATCTAATATACAATTCATTGTGTTAATTGCAGATCCAACACTAAACAAAAAAAAAAAATGCCAATCAGCAGCAGACTTGTTGGACAGTATTGGTTTCTACAGGAGCTCAAACAGACAGAAAGAGACAAAAGGAAAATATCAAGAGGGGAAGAGAGAGCGCCTAGGCAATCTGTGATGTGATTTTTTGATAACCATAATCATAATCTGCCTAGAGCGATCCAATTCCTGAGACAGTTTATGGGGTAGAGAGGGCCATCAGAATTAGAATGAGATGAGCACAAATGGCTATTTATCTCTTGGTCTGTTTATGTGTGTGTGTCATAAATGGCTATTTATGTGGATTAAGGGATTGGAGAGGCCATATGAAACGCATAGAGCAGACTTCACAGCATGACCCACACATGCACAGACACGACTAAATCTTATAAGATTCTAGACAAATACCTGTGTTTTTTCCATTGCATTGACATGTACAGGGTGGGCGTCGGGGTATGTTATTTACATTTAAAAGACTGCATTGTGGAAACTGTGAAATTAAAAATAGCCAAAAACATTCTTTTTTTCTTCATATTAGCTTTAGTTATATAGAAACGCAAAAGAATGTACAACATTTATCTACCTTAACCATTCATAAGTGCACTTATTCATCTGCTGTGTGCTCTCCAATGAGTGTCTGCCTTTCTAAATGTGTGTAGCGAGTGACTGAGTGTTGAGAGAGTGGTAATTACCATTCAGCAGTAGCTAAAGTGACATGTTTGAGGAAGAGATAAGGGGACATAAATTGGCCTGGTATAAAACGGTGATATTTCCTCTACTGCTTTAGAAAAACCCATTTACTCTGCCTCTTTAGCATGTCAAGACCCCTGTCACTACCCTCTCATCCTCTCGGCCAGAAGGACTCCCGCGCACACACTCGTACACACACGTGCCTTGCGTAGTCAGCCGGCTCCTTGTGAAAAAGTGCTCATCTGCATTCTGCTATTAACATGGTGAGACACACAGAGAGAGAGACAGAAAGGGGGAGAGTGTGTGTAAATCAGTGTAATGGGGCCAGGACCTCGGTAGCTCTAAAAAGAGAGCAGACATGTGGAGGACAAGACATGATTTTCTTTTCCTTTCATGAAGAGAAGCAGCGTTACAGCACATCTGTCACTGACGGTCGCACAATCGCCACCACACAGTCAGACACAGAGGCTGAAACATAAAAGGAACAAAGGGGAATACAAGGCTGCGGTCGTCGTCACAACTTTGAATACACCCGGAAAACATGGATATGGGTGTCATCACAGAATGGGCTTTTAAACATTTATTTAAACTGTCTGAAGCTGGCTGGCTGCGAAAAGAAACCTGACTGACCTAATGATCTGTGTATTTGACATATATCCAGTATCACCAACATATACAAAAGGACTTCATCATTTACCAAACTCAAATAATAGTAAAGAACATGCCAATCATTTTCTCCCAACGCAACATTTTTATTCTCATTGTGTTTGAGTGAAGTAAAATCTTTTCTCCTTGAACCAAGTTGTAAAAGACAAAACCTTTCAATAGCGCCACACTGAGAAGATTGTAATAGTTTGTACGTGCCTTGTGCTCGGGGTCGTGGGTTAAAACCCTTGGTGAGTTACTGGACACACACACACACATACACGCACAGGGTTCGAGAAGGAAGGAAGAAAACGAGGAGCAGAGAGGAGGGGAGGTCAGAGCCTCCTTTAGCCTCACAGCTGTGGCTGAGATAAGCCTTTTTCCCCCAGGTAAATAAAAGCCACACCCTGTGAGTTTGTGTTAATGTGTCTGTACCTGGCTTCCCCCTTCTGCCTTCCTTCCACCGCTGACACAACCCCATGCCCCAATTTCTGCTCAGCGTCCCTTCATGCCCTCTTGTCTGGCTCCACTGATTCTGTCCTCTATGGAACACTATTACTGTATGTGTGTGTGTATGTGGAACTAATCTGTGTCAAAACACCCCACAAAATCTGTCCACCTATCTCTCTTTTTAACAACTTAAAAACCCTTATTATATACAACAAAAAGCAATTGTTCATTCCCATAGCTTTAACCTCAAAATATTACGCTTGAAACACATTCAAAGAATTCAACCTCCATTTGATTTTGATTGTTACTCCACATAAACTGAGAAACTAACCACCAATAGCTAACTCTGAGGGACATATCTTGCCAGAAAGCATCACATCAAAACAAATTAGACACATCACGTAACATCATACATTTAAGAAGAAATTGAAGAGGAATTTGTGGGAATACGTCCTGTTGCTTTAAGGATTTAATAAGCTCTGATAGTTTTCACAATGTAAATAAAAATGTGATAAAACAAAATCTAAAAACTCATAAAAGTTTGTGAATGTCTTGTCTGTCTTGTTTTCTAACAGGTTGCTCCAGTGTTGCTGAACGAACAGTTTACTAAACACAGAGAATCCATTTATTTCTAGGGATCAATGAAGAATGAATAAACTTCAACTCGTGTAACTTCTGCCACACTTCTTATTCATGTTCTCGTTCATGACAATAATTTTTAATGTAAAATAAAAAACCTATGAAGACTATTAAAGTCGTATGTGTAGTATAACTGCATCAAAGTATTGCATATTTTAGGACCGTAAGCAGCTACAGCTTCTATTATGACTGTAAATTGAAAACATTTGATTCATTCATTACTAAACATCATCTATTATTCTGTCAATATCTATTCATTACACAGTTTACACAGAGCAGTTCCAAAATATGTAAAGAAGTGAGCATTAAGTGGAGTTAAAATGAGCCAGTGCTAAGCAGATAATCAGTATTCCGCAATAAGCTACATCTTCAAAGTAACCTTCCCAAACTTGATTGAGTCAAATGAACAATAAGAGCGTCTGACAATGACAATGATATTAGTCTCTTGTTGTTGGTAAACAGGCAGGTCTGTCGGATTAAGACACCATCCAATATACTCCTGTGCAGTGACAACAGAAAAGCCATGTTCCAATTGAAACTGAAGAGGTTTTCCTCCATAAGCGCAGCCTGTATAATTATTTCAAACACGAGGAAAACCAAATCACTTTACAACGCGGATTTACATATGATTAGCGTCATACAAAGACAGGATTACTACAAGTAGTGAAGAAGCAGCCTTTTTCCCTCTGCCTGTCTCCTTCTCCTTGCCTTCATTTCTACAGCTTTGACATAAGTTAACACTGCTCTTGTGAAGCTAAAATGTAAGGCTGGAGTGACAAAAGCTGCCAGTCCCTCTTATTACACTGAAGCGAACATGACAATGACAATGTTCTGAGCCAAACAGACTTTTTTCCCCAATTTTAGGCAGTACAAAGTTATCTCTATGAATGTAAACACAAACTAAATTTTATGAGCTAATATGTGATATTATGTCATGATCATGGGTAATATACTTTAAGACATTTCTTTGGTGACATATTGAGATATAAAAAAAATGCAATAAATTATTCACTTGCTGATTGTTTAATGTCATTTTAATTTTCATCTAAGTGCATGCTCTACGGTGGATATTTACAGGAGAGAAATAAATACCGTAGTACTTTCTTCCTTTACAAGGCAGGACACCTTGCCACTCTAAATTATCATTGATTATAGCAAATAGCGCAGCGGAAATTATTGACTACATAAAAATGTCATTTAAGAACTTGTATCATCGGCCATTATTTACCTATTATGCATTGATTTGCAGTACGGCAGTAGGATTACTTTTGTTTGCGCTGTTTGGTGGATCCTTTACACAGGACAGGAAATGGGGTGAAAGAGAGTGGGGAATGACATTATGTGAATGACCCGACCGAGGCTCAAACCCGGGTCTCCCGCGTGCTGGGCGTATGCTCTTCCTGAGCTATGGGGCAAAGCAGATTTAAATATTCTGTAAGGTTCCTAATTACCAAAGTTCACACAATTTGACATTTTAAATAGTCAAAAGTTCTGAACCACAAAGTGAAATATTGGTAATGCACCTAAAGTTACTGTATTTTATAAAGGTTTCTCATTTAAGTTATTTTTAAGTTGTCATTTTTGCATTCATAGACTGGGCTGTCATAGTGACTCAGTTTTGAAGTCTGAACAATCCAAAATGAATACTTTTCTAAGTAACAATTATTACAATTTACAAAATAAAGTATGGCAAAGTTAAATGATTCAAAATAAAGTGAATTACCTTCTGTTGAATAGAAGATCAATTCTTTATTAAAAGTTGACAAGTTGTGTGATTAATCGCGATTAATTACAGCCAGATTTGCGATTAATTAGTAGTAAAAAATCATATACACCTTACGTTTGAATATGTTATTTTAATTTGAAAAAATGTCTTGGCAGCAATTTTATATTTCTCAATTTTTGCAAGAAAAATAGCAGTTTTAAAACACTGCACAGTTCTTTTTTTTTCTATACAGTGAACTGCAATCTTCCCTAAGTGGCAGACTGGTGCCTGGGTGATAAAACAGCTGTGACACCAGTAATGAAGCACTGAGCTTAGAGGAATGCTCAAGGCTTATGAATATGTTACAGCACAACCAAAGATGACTAATTCAGAGAAAAAACAACTGAAGGGAAACACAGGAAATGGTACAGTAGCCTTGGCGACAACCAAGCACATCCAACAACACTACAGTGACAGACAGGCAAACCCTTATTGAGAGACTCATGATAGACAGAGAGAAAAGCAGGGAGTTAATGAGTAGATTGTGGGCCAATAACACAAGCAGTCACCCACAACAACGCACTGGCCATACGCCTTACCTGTCTGCCTTGCTGCACTGCATTCTGGGAGTGGAAGGGCAGAGCAGAGCGGCGATGGGATTTGAAAGGCGTTCTGCTTGGGCGACTCACTGATTTGCATTTAACAGTGGAGCCACACAAACACATACATCGGCAAACACAGTGGTGCATGCCCATCGCACAAAGATGTGTTAAACATGCATACGTGTACAAATCTACACACGTGCACGCTGCTTGGATAGTTGGGAGTAATTATGAACTCTCATTTTCAAGTATCGTGCAAGAAAAGATTCAGAAACAAGAGATGACTGGAGAGAGCAAGGGAAAAGGCGATGGATTAGAGGTTGGTAGGAATACACTCACCCCTCTCCAAAGCCTTTTTTTCCGGGCGTGTTATTTTTCGCTTTATGATTCTGATAATGATGATATTAGAGAGCAAAGGAGGGGGTGGAGGCTGGAGAGAGGGGTTGATGGGCACCACATGCGACTGGACGCCTCAGCTTTCTTCTTTTTTACTGCATCACATCTCGTGAATAGAGAAGGATAGAGATAGAAGACGAAAGGGGGGCTCCTCAATGACTAATTTTCCTTTCTTTTACGGCAGCATAAATTTAACAGGAGGGGGGTTGCGGGGTAGAGTAGAAATCCTTTTAGCAGGCTGATTTATGTACGTCTGATGGGCGAATCATAGATCATCGCCGGAAGATGGCAGACACACTGATGATGATGGGGCCCTTCGACGGGGCCCACTAATGCCCTGGTGAACAAAATGTAACCAATCTATGGGGGCCCTCAAGCATGCAATGGTCCTCTAATAGAAAGTATGGCAAACTGTATGCCTGACACCATGACGAGGCTGGGGGAGAGAAAACCAAAAGAGAAATTTGGAAGAAAAAAAGTTTAGACTTTAATCATACAGTAATCTAAACCAAAATAGCTATGAATAAAAAGCATGTATGGAATGTATGAAGTAAATACCATATAGTCCAGACGCAGTAAAACATGAGGGAGTGCGCCTTCTTGAAGGGGATTCTAAATGTCAAGTAGAAAAAAAGCTACTCAAGGTGTAAACAGCTAAACAATAGACAACAACAAGTAAACGATGCATGAGTGTCCACCTTAAATCACCCAGTCTCTCACACACACATCAGAAGGCATAGGCTGCCACTTGCAGGCCCGATGCACAATGCAGCGCATGCAGCCCCACCAATCATCTTTATATCAAAACATCATTATGCCGGATGACAGCAGCTAAGATTCCAGCGAGGCCTCATTGTCATAAATCGTCAGCTGTTGCAGTGCTGCGAAGAGAGCCTTTTCATTTAGGGATGTCAAAGCTCTCCTGAGCCTCGTAAAGATTGTAGGAGACTCGGGAGATGTGAGACTGGGGTAAAGATGGCAAAGTCTGGGAGAGGAGGGGTAACTGAAGATGGCAGGAAGGGTTAGCCAAGTAAAGAGGTTTGCTTGTGTTAAGCTGCAATGCCAGCTGATGTCACAGTACAATGTAGATGTAGCTGTCGGGAATTTGGCAGCTTGACAAAAAATTGGAAAATAAAGTTAAATGCATAATAATGTAAGGGAACATATGGTTGTCCCAAATAAACAGTAGTTATAGCAGTCTTTCCAGTAGCTTAATCAATACTAGGGTTAAACTTATAGATCAGTGGAACACATTGTAAGCCCATGTCTGTCCCTTTTGGTTGGAAGCAATGGGTAAGAAAGCAGTCACACCAATTAGTTGGCTGATATATGTAAAATGTTAATTGGAATGTAGTTCAACTCCAAATATAATGAAATGGAGTTTGTGGTGGTGTCTTCTAATAAAGGAAATACAACCAGAAGGTAATGTGATGATGGTAATATGGTAAGATGTTTCTACCAATGTGTAGTCTGAGAGCAGGGTTAATTAAAGTTTCCACATCAGCACCAGATCCTATGGTCCAGTATTTCTACTGTTTATTGTGTAAACACATCCAATCTCAAAGTACTCTTTTACAGCCACAAGGAACTGGTTTTCCTGCTTATTGTGAGTTCATCTTAACAACCTCATAGATAGGATGACATCATTTGATATCTCAATTGGGGCAAAGGAAGGGTTTTTTTCCTATTAAGCCCTGGCTCTTATCTTCATCTCTTTTCATCCTTTCCAACCTTATTCCCATGGAAGCATGTGACTCCATAACGCTGTCACCAGTCTTTGTCTTTTTTGATGAACGCTAGAGGACATCACCGCCGAAACATATTTAGATTTTGGGCATCTGCTGAAACAGCTGTTGTCATTTTACTTAAGAGGACAGTCTCACATTGTTGTATAATGTACTGCACAAGCTCATATGGGTGTAAGTAAAACATAAATCCCTAATTTGTTCAGATAAACAGCTTTGGTGTTTTATATGCTCGTCTAATTTTTTATCAACTTTTAATATAAAACTTGACAATCTGCACTCTGTATTATTCTAATAAAAAGGAAAAGAAATGTATTTATGTGTGCGTCATGTGTGTGTCTGTGTGTGTTACTGTGACTAATGTACTGGAGAGCTCTTCACTGGTGCTGACAAAAAGACAAGTTTGCGTCGCTGGTGCTACTGCGTGTGTCCCTTCAGGGCTTCCGTCCATCCACTGGCATGGGAGATGAACTGAGACAAGATGTCAGAGCAGGAAATGTCAGAGCACTGCCAAAACGCTGTGGACCCATCCCTGACAGGCACATATACACACAACCATACACCGTTATTCAAAACTTCTCTCACACACACACACACTGTATTACATACACAGTATCATGGAGAGACATTCCAACTGTTGACCATTTATATGTGTAATATTCATTTAATAGAAAAGTGCAGGATAATGAATTGTTTGTTTTATAATATCATAGATTATTATGTCACAAATGTATAATAAATGTCAGCAACAAAGAGCAAAAGTTTGTGGTGAATCTTGAGAGTGAGAAAATAGCTTTACAGGCATAAATGGGAGGATGACATGGAGGAATGAGCACAGCAGCAGTTTATGTCCGAGGGCCAGTTCTTGTGTTTGTTTTCTTTAGTGGTGTGTGCACATTACAGATGTCTTGAGTATTGCTTCCATCTGTAATCCCTCTTCTCTCTCTCTCTCTCTCTCATTGCTATCCTGAGGACTTGGTTTTCCTTAAGTGTGTCAATTTGGGTCTCCTTGCTCAAGTTCAAACATTTAGCCCCCAAACAGCCATTTGTCTACAACTTCACAGACAGACGGACTAAAATAGAAGGAAATACCTCCAGAAATGAAGATGAGAAGAAGGGGAGAAAACATCTTGTATGTTTGACGGCACTTTTTGCTGCCCTGATAGAGCGCACATGCACTCACACGTCACCCCCGTCCTGTCTGGTTACTGGCTGTGCACTTGCAGTCCCTCCAGGGTGCATGGGGTCACTCAGCGAGATTGTGTGTGTACTAGTGGGTGAGGGGAGTTCACCCGTTGCCAATCCCCCCTCTAACATACACACACACACACACACTAAAACAGTCGTACACACACCCCACTCTTCGCTACAGCTACAGATGATGTGCCGTCCAGCTGCATTTCCATCACGGTGACGATGAGTGCTCCTGCCAAACGCCCGGCAACCAGAGTCACATCTGCTCCTGTCTCTGTCACCACGGCGATACTGCCAAAGTCTGCACGACAACCAGCACATGGCCGGGGGCGCAAATGGTTGGCACAGAAAGAGAAACACATTTATAGAAAAAAGCCAGTTAACAAGATCATATCTAGATTCCATGCCACTGTTTGTAAGTAAGAAATCTGATATTGACTCCCACAGTACACATTAATTTGTCAAGTTTGTCCTGCTGATGTGATCTGGCTAATCACATGTTGTAACATCGCAGTTGATTCTCACAACTTAATTGCCACTGGTGTACTGATTGCCTAACTGAAAAAAAAAAAAAAGTCTTATACCTTCAAACGCAAAAGTCTATATCTTGACTGTAAGAACATTTTCAAATCAATGTGTATGTCATTTCATATTACAATGCTTATGATACATTTAAACTAAATTTAGCGTTCAGTTTTTTTGCTTTGTTTGGATACAAGAAAAAGTAGTAATTTTTTTTTATGTTCCGTGCCTTCACTTTAACAGGATAAAATTTACATTTAAATATGGGAGGATTTCCTGAAAAATGGTTATCATACTTCACACTAAACAATTCAGCGAATCATTCCAATAAAAGCTAAAGGATTTATGACAAGAATGATTAGTACCCAACAAAGGTTCAAATTAAACTGTGAACAGAACTGAACTGAATTGAACTTTACTCTGCCAAAGGGGTATATCAATTATTACTGGTCATATTGTTATTGCAATATTAATTAATACAGTTATCACATGCTTTCCTAATATTGTGCAGTCTCATACCTAACACTGATAAAGCATTTTTCTTTTCCTCTCTCTAGTTTTTCTACAAATTCAACATAGATTCCTTCATTCTGCAGCCGTTCACCTCACATCTCTTTTATGTCTAAACTATAGCTGCAGCATAGACTTTCCTCATTCCTCCACACCCTTTTGACTGGCCCTTTCCCCCGTCCGTCTCTCCCTCTATCCTCATCTCTCCTGCCAGAGTGTTTATATTTGCCCGGCCCACGGCAGAGTGCCTAACAAGGTGGAAAGAATTAGGGGTGAAAAGACAGCACTGCTGCCAGCAATGGTCTCTCTCTTTCTCTCCATCTTTCTCTTTCTCTCTTTTTCTGACAGTAGATATATTTCAGCTAATGTACTCCTGACCTCTTCTAGTTCAATGGAGTATCAACAAAAATAATTATCTACACTCCAGAATTGGTGTCAAAGCAGCTTTTTAAAAATGGGTTTCTGCCTTGTGGATCATATATTTCTCAATCAATGTCATCACTCTATTTTCTCGATTACACTTTTACTTTAAATATTTAAGTGTTTCTCTTTAATCTTATTTATGTTATTCGGTATGGGAATAAAAAGCCCTTACAGCCCCTTCCCCCACTCTGTCTAGTACAGTTCAATTCAGGTATTTAACCTTATACTTGCCTGGGGTCGAGAGCAGGAAAGTGAGATGCTTGGCCTGTTAGCGGCAGCAGTAAGCGGGTCAGGAAGCCATAGAGAACAATTGTGTGTCCGTGTTGAATGCAGACATCTTTCCACGAGCATTTCATACCTAGCCTTATTAAATGCTAAAATATGCTGAAAGGAGTGGTACGGATTCTATAAGTAGTTTGTTAAGAAGGAAAGATGACACATACGAGAGAAGACGAAGAGATGATAGGTCGCAATGTTTTCAAGTGACTACACCTTTGTTTTAACACACAGAAAAGGCAGGTTAAGATCATGTGTTCGGGTGCATGTGTGCCCTATGTACATGCATGAGTACGGGGTGCTCAAGGGGTGACACCCACCCAAGAACACGGTAAGTGATTAGATGAATCACCTTGAGTCTGTGCCTTAGCTTTTAAATGTATTTTCAAAGTCACAGTATTTTAACACGGGACATACAATATGCCGTACAAATGAATGCATTAGCAATGAGGAGCTGGGATGTGGGTGGTTCAACAGCAGTCATTTTAAACAGGACATGTATAATGCATTGGTCTCAGGGAGCGGCGCTGGGTGAGAATGAATCAGTTTGGTTAAGATTTACAGTATATTGGCTGCACAGAAATGTTTTGGTCTTTTGAAGTTTTAGTTGGCAATAAAAAAAATAATTACTATTTGTTCCTTTAAAATCATTGCACTGCTTTCTTCTTAACTGTTTTGTCATCACTGATAGTAATTTTATCCAGACAGTAGCCATCTTTAAAAAACTTCAGTCGGTGTTTGCTGTCCATGGTGCTGACATGTAATCTGGCTTTTGTACATATAGAAACATATTTTGAAATAAAATGATGCAAATAATAATAACAATTTTGATGAATGCATACAGAGCATCCTGCGGTGGACCTTCACTTAGCCCTACTTTAGTCAAATCAGTTATTTTTAAAAAAGAATAAGATCAACAGGTACATAGAGAGTTTCCCTTTGCTGTGTTAACTTTAAATTCTTGTTCACAACAGAGATCAAAATACGGACACACACAAACTCACAGGCAAGCTGCTGGTGTGTCCCTGATAATGCCCACTAGAATGTTTCACAGAGTCTGTCCATGGCTCTATTTATAATCCTATCACTAAGAGCTCGCACCGACACACACCTTTGCTACACACTCGCAGGGGTACGTGTGTGTGAGTGCATGTGTCGAGGGGGAGATGGATCCAGGTGTAGGGTCTTAGCAGGGTTTGCTTCAGTGTGATAACAGCCAGTGATTTGTATCTGTAGATGAAGCATCGGCATAATAAATGTTGTCTACCTCTCACCTTCCCCCCATTTCTCTCTGACTGGCTTTTTCCGTCTGTCTCCTCCTCTCCTACACTCTATCTCTTTCCTACGCTGTCATTCATTTCGACTATAAACTTTGATTTTGATTTTCTACTTAACTACATTCATTGGTTACATTCTGTATTCCACTCTCTCACTCAGGCAGACACACATGAATGAACTTGTGTGCTGGAGAGTGAGAAGGTGTCAGTACTATTCTCAGGTCAGTTGGGCTTGATCTTTTCCACCTTGTGCTTTCACACATTATCAGACAGCCCGCAAGCTGAAACAGAGTGGGAGGGAGCCAGTGAGACACAAAGAATAACAGAGATATCATAATATCCCGTACACAAACAACAAAGCCAGCCAACAAGTTTTGTAAAGTAACATTGGAAAACAGCAGTTAATTAGGACTTCTGCTGTTTTGGGATCAGCACGCGAAGCTGAACTTAAACGTAAAACCCCTGACGGTCAAGCTTTGTGTTTTTAGTCTTGTGGGTGCAATTTTCTGACATGACAAAAGGATCTTTTATTGCCGTTGATCTATAGTTTTCTGCTGGTCTGTCATAAATTTCTGTCAGTGGTATTAGCTGAGGTTAGCCTCTATCCAATTCTCCTCTCGGCAGTTAGTCCATCTGCCTGTTATCCCTCCTAACTCTGTTCTCATTCTCACCTCGGCCAGGACTAATACTTGCTGCTGAGGGAGAGACTGTCGGCAAACTCTGCCTCTTACTTTTTCAGCTCACATGTTGTCATTATCTTCTATATGTCTGTTAGTTCTTCTGTTTCATTATTCTTTTACAATACCATGGTTTCTAACTCTTCATGCCTGTATTTGTTCAGTGTGTTTGAAAGTGTTTGAAAAAGCCCGTCTAGATAAATTAGATATATACGGCTATCCTGAATGTGCTCTAATTTCCCATAATGAACTGCAGCCCAAACTTTACCTTCATCATCTTTAGATCTCATCTTATGGAAGGGGAAAGAAATCAATTTTCACTCTTATTAAGGGAGGCCTAGTCCTGCTTAAGTCTCGGATTCAAGTGTGTGTATGTCTTGTGGAAAGGGGCTTCTCCTTCTTTTCCTTCTTAACTCTGTACCTATTCTTTCTCTCCGTCTGTCCCTAATGTATGACTCTTTTCTTTTTACCCTTTGTGTTCATTTTTCATCCGTACTCGTCTCCCCGCGATTATCCCAGTGCATATCAGAGGCTCTTAATGAAGATTCACAACATTTTCCCCTCCCAGCTAATACCTTATCAAAGGAGAAATCTCGTTCCAGAAAATCAATTTTCTTTCATATTATTAAGTCCTCCTCTACTGCACTTGCATGCATGATTCCTTTGGTCTAGTGCCGCAAAGCAACAGTGAGGGACTTAACCCGACGAGCCCTCCACACTCTATCCACACATGCGGGCCGATCTGATAAATTTCACTGCTTTAACAGATATGAGGGCAAAGGTAATACCGCAGAGTGAAGCATCCACAAGAGGGAACAAAAGCGAAGAAAAGAGCCAGTTCTGGGAGTCTAACTTTGGGGGTAATACGTGGGTAATACGAGAAAGCTGCAATATTTGACTATCCAACTGAAATTCAATCCACAAATGTACCTGTAATTACAGTACAGTACAGTATCTTGCTTATTCAATGCAAATTCTGCCTATAGGTCACAGCTGCAATAGTACACAGTCAATTCAAAAGGACCTCTAGTCTGTTGAGTGACCACAAGTTTCCCAGAGTCAACTATGCCACTGAGTCATTCAGAGCAGACTTCACATTCTTGTATTAATAAGAGCGCAAGATACGGAAATCAATAAACCAAGGTCAAGGTAATGTTACTAATCTCACAGGAAAAAATTTGTATGTCAATATATGTCAGGGCCCACAGTTCTATCCGTGGCTTGGTTTATGTGGTTATTTCAAGAAGTATGCCACTTTATGTGAAAGAAAAAAACAGTGTAATTGTCTTTCTTTTATTACTCTTTTTTCTACAATGTATTTGCTGCAAGTACATTAAAGCCAGTATATACTCTTTTGATTTGGTGCCATTTTATATTTCAGGCCTCTAAATGTATATTATACTGTAAAGCTGTCACTGTATAGAATATATACGTTAAGGATTAGGTCCAGGGAAAACATTCCCGGAGCAGTATTACTCTCTCATCATCATCACTCTTTAATTTACTCTTAATAAATTAATGCCAAGGATTTACTCGTCACTGAGGAAATGTTGCCAACATTAACAACCTCTAGTCTGCTCTGTTCTTAATAGCTTTTGATACATACAATATGTGTGCAGCAGGGCATCCAAGTCAAGCCACGAGTCAGACAAGTGGCCAGTATTTGGAAAGAGTCAACCATATGTATTTCCAAAAAGTTGTTTTTCTGTACAACAGTCGCCTACAGCTCTGGATGAGGCCCTATGGCAGATAGGGCTGGGTGATAGATAAAGTAGGGCAGCGGTAATGATGAGGCATCATCGATGTAAATGATACTCAGGGAGGCCTGGCGAGAGGAGCAGGGGGGTGGCGAGCAGGTGAAAGTGGGGAGAAGCGAGAGATAGCGGCGCTCCTGAGAGACGGAGCAGGTGAACGGAGGCTGTGAGGAGCGCTGGATGGATGGAGGGTGGGAGAGAGGGAATACAGATGATGAAGAGGGAGAGGGGAGAGAAACAGAGGTGCTGGGGGTGGTGATGTATGTAGGCCTGTCAGAGAGTGCTCGGGGAAGATGCAGTGTGCTCCTTACACTTGGGAAGCAACACCCCCACCCACTCAGCCACACACACATACACAGACACGCGCATTTGGCATCTGTCCCGCACCCACCTAGCACCTCTCCCCAGGTCGGCCCATGCGTGGAGGCAGACTAATAACCTAAAGGTTGTCGGGTTGATCCCCACCGCAGACAGGGGTGTTTGCTGGCTGTGAGCTGCAACTGGAGGTGGCCCGTATTACTCCTAAAGTTCTCACCAGCAATGCCCTTGAATAAGACATCAAGTCCCATGCTGCACTGCAGGTGGCCTTTTGCATCACTGATGAGAGACAAATATACTGAAGGCTGTGGGTAAACTGGTAGCCCAAACTCTGAGCTATTACACTTATTTTCCATACTCAATTTACATTTAGTCCTGTTATATTTGAAGGTATAATTCAGTCTTTGTTGAGTTTTAAACATCAGATTGGAGGAGTATGGAATTAAGACCCACAAGTACTACACTAACCTCAAAGAAAGATCATAGGGTCATAACTTCTTTGAGTCAGTGTGAATACATGAAACAGATGTCAGTGAATTCAGACTCAAGCAAATTATTCATATTCCAAGTTTTCCAAGTTACACTTCCAAGTTACGAATCTTCACATTTATATTTTTTTTAATGTGGTATCTTTAGAGCACTTCCTACACAATTAAATACAAAACGTGTAAATGTTATTGTCTGTTTGTACTATATAACTTAAATAAATCATAATGTTATATTTAAATTTATTGGAGTAGTTAGCCATTTACAGAAAAACAGCAAATTGATTTCTGAATATAAAGTGACACAGTTTAATACTAGCTGATTTGTAGCCTTACATTTTTAATTACATGAAGAAGTATTACTCTGTTATTTGCGAAGCAGGAGTAAGTCTTTACCTCAGCTGAACTATGTTATGGATTTCAACTTTTTGTGTGGATGAAAGTGCATGGTAGTGGTTATTAAGAGTGAATATGCCAGTCATATACATAGATGTGTATATTGTAAGGGGGATAGTGTGAGAAATGCATTGTGTGTTGGTGTTGGGAGTCAGAGAGCAGAGTAATCCATTCTCCCCACAGTGGTATGGAGAGACACTGCTGTCATGGCGCGTTTCACACACACACACAACACAGAAACGCTCTCAAACACACACGCACTTGTCATGCTGGGTTACATGGAGCCGTGATCGCATTATCTGGCGCTGGACCTTACACACTCATTCACTTATACAGCATTCTCCACTGATTTCCGTCACACACTCACGCCATATAGGAACCAACGGCTCACCTGATGGGCCGGGTGAGATAGAGGGACGCCCAAACACACACAAACGCACAGTGGTCCCGCTGACAACCTCTTCCACGCCAGATTAATCTGGTTTACAGTCTTATCTAAGCACAGATAGCACCTCCGCAGGCACATACACACAAATATAATATCACATTTGGACTGGCAGGAGCAATGAACTGGAGACATGCAAACGCACACACACACACACACACACACACCGACTGGTCACAAGAATACAATCTACCTGCAGGAGGGCTGAGCAAAACAAACAATAAAAAGGTGAATAAATAAAAAAAGACAGAGAAACAGAAGTTGTGAGAGCTGGTGATGTGGGGGTTGGGGGGGGGGCACTGAGCGAAAGTTTGGATTCAACAAACATCACATTAGTCACAGCCAGGAATCTCCCTCCCTCCCACAGAAATCTAAGCAGAATATTGAAGCCGTAATCCGCCAAACTTCAGTGTCCTCTCTGCCTCATCAAGGTCAACCCTTAGTTTTAAACATTCCTATACAGCATTCCTTCACATAGTTGGGCCTTTTATACATTTCAATGGCTATGTAGACTACTTGGAAATGAATATCTTTAACGTTCACACTTGTCTTGTTTCTTATGGCCTTTCTGATTATGAAAAATATATTTTCTGGCATACATTCACAGTATAACATGTTTTTATTCTTGCTTCTGGCCCTTTGCATGGAGGAGACTTATTGATTTGGTGTCTCGTTTCAATGCAGATGAAATAATTAGTGAACGTAAAAGAGCAGAAAAGACTGACGCAGATGACAGTGAAGAAGAAAGAATGGAAGAAGGCAATGAAAGGGGAAAGGAGGGCACTGAAATAAGGATTCCTCTGTTGAGAGCAGACAGTAGGATTAAGATGATTTCATTAACTATCCTCTGTGACTTGCCTCTGGAAGCCCCAGATTACACACACATCTCAGTGTTAACTCCAAAACACAGGCTGGAGTTAGTCAGCCAAATACCAGCGCTATAATGATTTTTATTGATACTGATTTTGTGGTACATGGCATCTAGAAGTTAAGAGTTAACGAGAGAAGAGTTAATCTTTTTCAATCTCTGTCCATTAGTGGAAACAAGCGTTTGTATTGAAAATAACAGCACTGCAATGTGAAGTGCTTGTGTTTTTTTATAATAATAAGTTCAAACCAAAATATATTCTTAATTACACAGGGAGCACAACACATTTAACAGTTAACACTGTAGATTTCTATTATTACCCATTGCCTTTAGAGACCCGTGTAATATTAGGAGACCATGCAAAAAGAAAAAGCCAGAAAAATACTATTTTGACTTTTCAGAGAAAATCCCTGTTTCCTTCTTGAAAATAGGCCTATTTATTTTAAAATTGCGTTAGTAATGAAAACATTCAAACCCTCCGAACACACAAAAGTTAAGACACGCTGCTTCAAAACAACCAAGAGAAAACAATACATACAGATTTTTTTATTGCCTATTAGGGTTTACAGGCATTTACTTTAGTTCTGTTTATTGAGTTTTTTAAGTTACTGTTTTGGAGCTGACAATAAAATGACACTCGAGACAAGTTCAAGAGTAACAGAGTTCACAGGAAACAAGTTAGCATCTTTTACCCAATGAGGTATTAACTTAAATGTAAATGAATCTTTCTCTCCAAACTCTGCCTCTCTCTGCATTACTGGAACACAAATACCTGAATAAAATGTCATCATGAGCGCTATCTAAACTATGTATATATACGCTTTTTATGTTACCTAATTCCTTTGCTTGTCTTGTTCTCGGCTGTTTTTCTTCTCTCTGCTGCACTCTCACTGGTCCGACTGCTGCTACGCTTTGAATCGGACAGCTGTCGTCTGTGTGTTCACATGTGAGTGTGTGCGTGCGCCGTCTGTACTGAATGCTGTTAGTGGCCTCTACTGGCTGACTGAAGGGAATTAAAATGATTCATGGAGAGACTAAACTAAGTGTTCCTTTTGAATACACAGAAAAACTAAAGAGTGTGATTCAAAGTAGAAAAAAATTGGAATGCAAATACAGGATTATGCAGGTCAATGGATAGAGCCAAGATGCACAAAGTTTGATTGTGTTGCCAAATGAATGTGTGTGACACTGGGGCGCAATGCTGGTACAGTAGGCCATAGATTTATTGCTTTCAGGGGAGTAGAAGGCTGCAGGCCCCAGGGGTCTGTCCTCACATCAATATAACAATGACACACATCGACCCAACAGCGGCCCACTTGCTTCATCACTAGGACAAAGTAGCATCGATAGTTTGAGGGAGAATGCCTCCACACAGCTTAGAAAATAACTATACTTTTTAATAAATATGACTTAGACTTTGACATAAAAATAACTTGTCTAAATCACACGTGTTGTTTCATGTGGATTGAAGTTAGTTTCTCAAGTGTAACGGCAAGCTAGAGAATATATACATAACCTTAACCTTTAATAAACCTAAATTATTAAATATGTTTAATAATGGATTAAAAGTGGATTAAAAAATGCCTGTCTTTGATCCTAAAAGTTTGTCAAAGTTCAGTCTGCTTACCTATTTAACAAAATCTGCACATACAGACACAAAAAAATACAAAATAAATAGACTGTTTTAATAGGAAAGCAACATTAATCATGTAATGGAGCCTTTATGCACTTAGCAAGTGTTTTTCATAATCACTGGCAACATTGTGGAAGCATGAAGATGAGGCAGTGAAGCTTCAAGTTAAAAACTTATTTTAAAAAGGAGCAATTTAAGACAACATTAACTTCTATTAAATCCTAGATTAAGAGTCAAAGGCATGAAGAGGACAGATTTATAATGTTTGGGGACTAAAAAATCTGATGTAATATATATAAATAATCTTTTTCATCAATCAACAAACAATACTAATTATAATCTTTCACTAATCAGTTTTAAATTAAATGGTTAAATAGACCAACTTGCAACTTGCATTCAAGAAAAAAAAAAAAAAAAAAAGAAACTAAAAAACAAGACAGAAAGAGCTGGAAACAAATGAGAAAGACAAGCGAGTGAGACAGTATGCTGTAACATTGACTGTAGAGAGTTTGTTGCCATTGAGTGATGAAAAGTCCATATGTTACAGAGCCATCATAAATTATGTCCCACAACGTATGGTGGAAGGGGCACAGGGTTTGCAGTGTATGTGTGTGTGTCATCCAGAAATAGGACAACCACCAAGCTAGTCAGACAGCTAGCCAAGGAAACAAATAGCTCTCCTCGCTACCAGGACAGACCTACTGCACCCACAGCATAACAGGCCGCACACTCTGCAAGACTCACTGGATGAGTAAGTGTTGCACTGGCCTTTTCTTCAAATCACACACTGAATAGTTAGGAAACAACTACAGAAATGAGTAGTGATTATATTTTTAACTTACTGTGACTACAACTGACTGTTTGCATAAAAGGTTTATTAAGTACACAATGATGCAAAGGGTGAAAAGTAAGAAATGTCTAAATAACATAGCTATCCTGCTAGTATTCAATTTAAGTTAAAAATACAATTACATAATGTCACCTAACATTATCAAAGAAAATGCAGTGTGCACAAGAAGCCAGAGTGTGAGTTCAACTTGCTTTGCCACCTACACCTCAGCCATGTGTTTGGGAAACACTGCTAATATAAAATGAACAGTCCCATGACTTCGCAGCAGGATAAGTCAATCCTGTTTGACTGACAATGTCGGTTCAGAGTATGCAGTGCTTACCACATTAAAACACCCCTACTTGTGCATGTTATTTAAGTTTTTATTTAGTTTTAGTAAGAGCAATGTGTTCTGTAAAAAGTTCAAAAAGCGAACTGCTACTTTGTGAAGATGCACAGTTCCTCCTGCATCGTGAATACTATAGTTGCTTGATCCACTAGGACACAGCCAGAGGTGGCCCGTGATCTTGCCCCAGTGTATGTTCCCAGACCACAGAGAAAAGTGCTGCTACCTGACTATCTGTGTCTCTGCTCTGTTTGTGTGTTTACTAATAAATCATCCCATTACACATCATAAGTAGGCCATCATAATTAATTGGGCAGTCGAGAGAAGCTCTGACAACAAGCCCCCAGCGGTGAGCATGCATGCACGGACACACAAACGCTATGCAAGTGGGTTCACACACGGCAGCACTTGTGTGATGCAAAACTGAAGAAGCTAAACTATAAATGCCTATAGTGAACATACAAGTATAATATTTAAAACTTATGAAATCGATGCACAGACACAAGCTGAAAGTTAATGCTGTGTTAAAGTGTTTAAAAAAGTCTTAACTGTGCAACACAACTGACAGTATGTATATATAAACAGTGAAATGAGACTATGAGGATGTGAAAACGTATTCTAATATGTACAGGGCAAAATGCCCTGAACACAATAGCCTATACAAAGTGCTGTACATGTGAGCTGTGAGAATGAATGTCATGTGTGCATCACTATGTCAGAATCTATACGTGTATATAAGCACCTCACTGCTTTGTTTCTTAATATTCCTGCTCTAGCATGTGACCATGACGTCCTATACGTCCTATATAACATTAGTGAAAGAGATAGGGGAGTGGAAGTGCCCAGAGTGTCAGTGCTAAAAGGAAAAGTGGGAAAGGTGACCCTGGAAGGAAGAATGAATGACCTCTGATACCCATCTTTAGATCAGAGGAGAAAAAGACACCTGATTGGGCTTTGAATAATTTAAAGGGACATTGCACACAGCCTTGTAACCCCACCTCCTCACACTGGGCTAAAATAAACAAATGTTACTCTTGACTTCAGGTGAATGGCTGATACAAACCATTTGTTGCTTGTGCTTTTTTAACTTTCCTTATGTTTTTAGTTATTTATAATTCCATTCGTTTGGCCCTGCATGTGTTTTCTAAACTGCTGCATACTCAATGTCCAATTTTCTCAATCCTATTTTCTAATCACAAGGTCAAAAAGATTTCTAAGAGAGGCCTCACTCTTCTTTCCTGTACGTAGAGCTGTAATAGCTATGAAGAATTGTCTGTGATTATGGTATTGTCTCATAATACAAAAAAAGTGGTGATACCACCGAAGCTCCAAAAGAGCAAAACAGATTTATTGTTTAATTCGCTGACCTCTGCACCCACATATATAGGAGAGAGGGGAGACAGGGAAAAGGGAAGGCCAAGGTCAGGTCTAACAGGGTCAAGTTCAGTCCTTCTCCCGCTGCACTGCATTATGCAGTCAGCTGACTGAATTAGCATGACAACCTGATTTAGTCAACCTCTTTACCCCAATTCATCAGTATAACACATGCACTTACACATGCACACACCCACACACACAGGCTTTACTATGCTTCACAAACGTAATTAAAATGGGCCTATGGAGATTCTCCCTGTACTCCCTGTGACACAAATATGGTTGTATTAAGGAAGCTGTGGGATTATGGGAGAAAACCAAGGAACTATGAAACTCAAGAGAGTTAGTATTTTCAATAAATTTCAATTTTCAATTTCAATACATTTAAGTCAAAGGCCTATTTGTGACTGAAATATCTGCTGTTTAAAATTTGTTTAATATCAACACAGTAAATACCCTGGCAAATCAGATCACTTTGTTGCTTTTTTATTTAGAAATAAGTTTTGTTAGTTCAGCAATATTTCCCATTTTAATCACTTTAATCAAAGTATCTTTGCAATAGAAGCACTTCGGTAGTTCACCTGGTAGAGTGCAAACCACAACCACACACTTGACAGACCAGGGTTTGATTCCGGCTCAGGTCATTTGATTAATGCCATTCCCCTCTCTCCCAATTCCTGTTTATCTAAACTGTCTAAAACAAAGGCTAAAAATAGTCTTAAAAGTTTTTTTTTTTTATGTAAAAAGTATCTTTAAAATAACTGTCATTGTTATACTTCTAAACATCCCTGTAACTAAACTAAACTAAATGATGATCAAAAAACACGCAATATTCAAAATTTTCAAAGGTCCTTTGATACATACAAGAGAACAAAAACATAGAATAGAAAGCAAGATATTTCAGTGGAAAAAATATAAATGTATGTATGTAATGTATTTTTACATTTTAGATGCCTGAAGGTGTTGACAAACATATTCAGAAAAACGTGTAATAAAATAAAACGTATATTAAATCTCGGATGTTGCATCTACATATTCAGAGAGTCAAGACATCATAAATTATATGCAAATTATGCATATGCAAGGACAAAAAAATAACAGTATTATTTTTGGAAAATGTAAACCTGTTTTGTCACAGGTCTTAAGTCTAACTGATGGACAGTCCTTGAACAGAATAACAAAACTCTGATTCAAAAGCTAAAGGAATGTCTTTCTGTTTTTTCATAATTTTATAAAGATTCGAGAGTTGTTGGTTTGTTACAATATTTGGTTAAGTGCTGACAAGCTTGTTTGAACCAGATTACGTTGTTGATCATTCTCACCAAACAGCCATTATTTCCATTAGCAGGAAACGCATAATGCCACTGTTTCCTTGAAAGAAAATTTTGCAGTAAAAGTAACCTAAAAAAAAAGTAATAAGTTATACTGGGAAATATTTGTGGTCAAGAAGGCCACTTATTAGACTAGACATCACTAAGCTATGACTGAGTACTTTTTGGATGTGATATAATTTTTTAAAATATAACTTCCTTGCAGTTCATTTGTGTACTGTCTGTATCATCACTCCTTTATATCAAGATCTCCAAAAACACCTATGATGCCCAAAGCCAAAATAAAACAAACAGAAATAATAACCAAGCATCAGAGCATCAGAAATGTAGTCATCCAGCCCACAGTAGTCATTCAGCAAGCCAGAGAGAGAGAGAGATACAGAGAAAAGGGGCTAAGTCTAAATTAAGATGTTAGATGCTGGCTTTCCAATAGGACCTTGACACAGTGGTTGACCTACTCATGACAGGATCCCAGTGCCACGGATTTGGAATTCTATTAGTATTACCAGCTATAGGGGAGGGGGAAAAATGTCATGCAGTCATCAGGAAGAGGCCAATCCATAGCTTCTATCCATCAGCCAATTACTGGTGCTAAAGTGGAATTAGATAGGTATTGACAATGAGAGGAGGTGGAGGAAGATTAGGGAAAGAGATGGGAGACAAGGGAAAGAGGAGCAGGATGTGGACAGGAAGGGATAGGAAACAGGAAGGAACTAAATCAAAAATGTTGAACAGGTAAAAATGACATAAGCAAACAAAAAGTTCTTCTTGGTAAGTATGTTTGACAATGACAAAAGAAAGAAGAATTGAAGGGAAAGAAGGATTAAAAAAAAAAAAAAAAAAGCTAGTGGAAAGAGATGTTAAAAGATGAGAGAAGGATGAAGAGAGAGTGCTCCAGAGAGAACATGAACTCACAGCTATGTAATGAATTTATGCCTGGCTGGCAGATCTTTATAAGTTATTGGAAAAATAGCCGGGGAGGTGTATTGACACAGCTGGGTCTAAGATCAATACATTGAGAATGGGCAATACATTTTAATTTAAAACTGTTCAAACTTTAGCAGTAAATCCATGTGGCTCAGCGCAGCCCCTTGCCTCGTTCAAGCACACACAAATCTTCTCACTCATACATGAGCAAAGACACTCACGTACAGGAGAACGTGCCACTAGTATTTATATTTCAAGTACACAACTCTCTCAGCTTACATTCATTACTTCCTTAAGATTGTGTTCAGTGAGCGTGGTGACCATAATTGTAACCCTTTTGGAGTTTTTAACATCTGTAGCTAAGTACCAGTTTGGAGAGGAATAAGTAGGAGGGCATTTTCGACACCTGTTTTCAGCTAGTTCAATTAGCATATTTAATTAACGTTAATCAATCCAAACAAATTATTTTTTAACACCTAGAATAAATCACGCCATGTAGTGTCTCCCCACCTCTGCACTAGATGACCCAGCAGAGCTTTCACTGATCCCACAACAAATGAGACAATGCTGGGCAATGAGGCTTCAGCTATTGTATTTCTCTTCTTTTTGCTGTCTTTATTCAGATGTAGTGCATGATTACTTTGTGATTAGATATTCTGAGAGAAAAATAGAGTAAATTAAGGAAAGATCAGATGGGCAAAGGCTCAAAACTAATAAACATGTGCAGATATTTTTCAGTCATGAGAATGCAAAATGTTATTTTATTTATGTGTGCCAAGTTTAGGGATAGTTCACATTATAACTGTGCAGGTGCAAGATATGTCATAGTAAATACTGCACCAAACTGAGACTCCAGCAGTACAACACATTCATATCTGTAAATATGAATGTCTATGTTCCCTAAGGCTTTAGTGAAAAGACAAAGGCCGTTTTGAATTAACTGCCCCTTACCTTCAGGTAAACACACATGAGTCTAATGTAGTTATATGGCTGTCAGGTTTTCAGTGGTGTGGGTTAATCAGAAAGGCAAGGGGAAGGGTGCTATCTACTCACCACACTGCCATATTTATCGATTCAATTTACACACAAACACAAAGCTGCACTCAACCATGCGCACATGAAAACACACACAGATGCACACACAAATTGACACCCATTTTCAGCACGAGAACAGGCACCCATAACACCCCTTTAACTATTCTATTGGCCCCAAATAGATTTTCCCATTTTCTGCTGCAGCGCTAGTGGAAACACTGGAGCAGAACTGAAAGTGATATAAATGTATCAAAAAAACAGATGAACAAACATTGGAAGAAGATTTATTACTGGGGATTTTAATAAAAATTGGTGGCGGATGAATTGATTTTGGTTTAAGGGTGGGTGTTATACGGAACAATTTATCGAGATGGCCCAGGTAAGATGCATTATTTTCCGATTGTTATCTGGCTTCCCTGTTTAAAGGGCTGATTTGTGTTGTGTATTGCATTTTATGGGGAAGAAGAAAAGGGGAACTTCTGATGATTTAGGTGGGATGTATTAATCAAAGGCAGCCTGTGTGAACCATAGATCGCCAAGCAAAGGAGGTACAGGTGACAGCTCATTCTGCTAAAGAATGTTTTGGAGCTGCACATCACTGCTTCTCAATTCCCCATTATTTTTCCTACTCCTTGCCCTCATCTTTCTATCTATCCACCTCACTATGGTTTTTGCCTCATCATTTTTGTCTTTTTTTTTTTCTTCCCTTCTTTTTTTGTTGCTGCCTTTCTATATCGACGCCTCTTCTCACAGTTCATTGCACTCTTGGTTTTAATTTTATGAGGCTCAGAGTAGCTTTTAACCATCCATGTGGCAAATAAACGGGGGATTAGAAGTATTTAGTGTATTCCTCCCCTCTAAAAGCCTCATACTTTCTCAGTGTTCAGTGACCTTTGTTTCCGCCTTTGACATGTGCCCATCATCGGGTTTACACATTCGTTCAGTTGTCAACTAGAATGATAATGCTTGTACATTGTTTGCCTTAGTAATAATAACTTCACCTCACCTTTCTTTCTCTCTAATTTGTCGGTAAAAACATGATCTTTTCATTCATTGTACTCACTGTAAATATCTGCTTATACAAATGCTTCAGCCCACACACACATTCCCACATATAATACATGGCTGTTTGGCCGGACCAGTCACCTGTGGCCAAGACTGTTTTCTATTGATTTGAAAGTTAGATTGGTTTGGTTGAGTTAGGCTTTTTATGTAGCTAGGGAAGGGGCGTAATGGACTCTACAAACACTAGAAAAGTAATTCAGCATTTTGGAAAAAGTACATTTAGTTAAAAAGAAATTGGTATTGGATATTCTTACATAAAGAAGTGTTTGGTTGGTTACAATTGTTTATTTCCACTTCAGCAATTACAATACGTTTTGTTCTGGATGCCATATTTAGTTTGATAGAAGGAATATATTTCTTAAGTAATAGCCCCATAATGGTAATCACTTAGCTGTGCATGGGAGCTGGAAAACTAATCTGTCAGCAGGGATATTGGCCAAAAGGCCAAAGCCAGCCAAAGTTCTTTGGACACACACAGTAAAGCACAAATTTAAGTTTGTTGATGCGTGTTATAGTGTGGTCACTGGAAAAGAGGGTGTACTTCAGCAATAAGAGCCTGGCTGCATTAAAGATCTCACAGTGTGTGAAAAACAATTATGTGGCCAAACGGTAAGCTTTAAGATTGCAATCAACAGGGCCATGCAATAATGTTTCCTTATGGTAAACATATAACAATCTACAATTTGTGAAAAATGCAATGTGGGAATTCTGCTTTGTTTAATAAAGGTTTAAATATATTGGCCTTGAATGCTGTACACTCCGACAGACAAAAGGAATATGCTTAAAGCCACAGCAGAGTAAAGTAGCAAGTAGAACATGAATTTACTTTCTCCTCCTTTCTGATGGTTACTCTCCAAGAACCAAGCACATATACTCTAACAGACACAACTGAGAGTTCTGAGGATAAGTAAAATGCGTGGCCCAATGACTTAGTCAGTCTGAATAGCACATGTTGCATCATACTTGTGATCCGCTTCTGTTTATCTCTTACCTCCTACAGCACCCATTTAGTCAAAGGTCTATAGGATCAAACTTAAAGGGTAGTTTCTTAACCTTCAATGATGTCATCACTGTTGCTGACAAATGGGACCTGATTTTGCAGATGGCTGCCTATGGTCCAAAAATCCCCAAGGCAGGGCTGATGGCCAACCCCTAAAAAGTGTGTAATTGGGTGGGGGGAGATCCAGTGTCTGGGGATCCTTCTGGCCCAAAGGCAGGTGTGCCCCCAGCTAGATAAGTCACTGCCATTAACGCCTACCTAAGACCCACACGTAAAAAATAATGTACTGCGTCCAGTAAGGGCTTGCTAGTTACAAAATCTAATATACTTTTTGTTTAGACTTTGATCACTTTCCAAATTAAATGTGTGCAAAGAGCAATAACAATACTTTTACAAACTTACATTTTTATCATGGCGGCTCTGGTCCTCATTCAGCAGAAGAGACGGAAGTGGTAGACATGATGATGACGTATCACGCTCTCGTTTACCCTTTCTAACTTGACATTTGTCTGGAAATACACAAAAAGGAAAACAATACATAATTTTATTTATACCAACTTATTTAGGTGTTAAGTCACTACTGTCACTGACTTAAATATGTTTATGTGTCAGCGGCTGGGCAACTATGCTTTGCTGTGTGCATGTATAAATGTGTGTGGATATGCATGCTCCTGTTTGTGTGTCAGAGTTGATTGCTCTTGACTTCATTAATCTCTGCAGTGTGGTTATGATTAGCTCTCTGAGGCATGCCAGAGGACATCTGACAGACACACATACTCACACACATAATGACGAATCTGGCCAAATCTCTAGTCTCCAGTTGCACCGAAATCCAACCAATTACCTGGAAACAAAAAGAAATAGTACCTGTTACACAGCATACACACGCTCCAATCTTTTATACACTGAGCACTAATAGATGCTTTTTGTGTATTTACTCATTGAAAACAACTGCTTAAGATAGATAGCTGACACCCATTTTTGAAACTGAAGAAAGATTTTTCTATTGCAGTTCAAATAAATTAGCTGCACCAATAAACTCAAGAGGAGAGAAATTGACAATGACATAAAAGCTAAATTGTTCTTCAACTTGTTAGTGAGCCAAATTAGGCAAAAAAAATAATAGACTCAAACAAGGTGTCAGGGATTTTACACTTACATTTAAGGCAAAAAATAACTGGTACAATGCTACAGTGGGCAAGAAACACACTGATTTGTTATGCTGACTGAACTGAGTCCCCAAAAATATTTTTATTAAACAACAAGGATTTTTGTTTGAAAGACAATTTTGAATAGCAATGTGGATATATGTGGTTTAAAAATACAGTAGCCATCAATCTGCAACAGTAAATATTGTATTGTCTTTTTCTCCTCACACTTTGTTGCTGTTAGTTACTTCTAGATCAATATTTTCCAGACAAAATAATGCCTAAATACTAAACTAACTTGTTTAGTGCTGTGTCAGCAAAACATATGTGTGTAATATTATATTAACACAATATACAATAAGGTAATAGAAAGTAGGAGATGACCTCAAATATCCAAATTTTAATTGTTTTAACATAAAAACACATTTCAAGAAAAAAAAAAAACTTGTGTTGACATTGACAGCCAAATGACAAACTGTTAAATAGAAAAATGAAGTGATGATAAAATAATAATGCCACATGTGTACTGTATTGTGTGTGTGTGTGTATGTGTGTGGTGATGAATCTCTCATTGTGACAGTGGGGCCGGCAGCAGCGAATGTCCTTCTGGGCGGGACACACATCCACACAAACACACACACCGACACACACCCACAGATGGAAACGACCACACTAATGGATCACCCCTGTCTGCATGCAATCCACCACAAATAATGATGAACCACCCCTGCATTAAACTATTTTACACAATGCTCAATTCATTACTTCCCTCCCTTTCTCTATGGGTATAGGTGAGCTAATAAAGGTATGATATTTCTCCTCTACTGGCACAATCATAGTTTTTATCCATTAGTAGGATATTAGGATGGGAATGAGGAAAAGGTGGGAGGGAGGGGAAGGGGTGGAGAGTGAAAAAAGGATGGCTTCAAATTGGTCTAATGCACTGCCAATGTAAAAGTAACAGCATCCTCAGGTAGAAAATACATGCAAATACATTGCATTGAGTGTGGAATACTGATTTGGATGGCCATAAATAGATTTAGGAAACAAAATCAGAACACATTAAGACTATGTTAGACCAAAAAATATATAAATAACCATAAATTAAAAAAAAAAAAACATAATGCATGATGTGTCAAATGCAGATAAAAAGAAACTTTTGTCCTTAATATATTTTCCACTCTGCACAGCGTGGAAGAGAAAGAGTCATTATAGATTTCAATTAAGTGATCCCTGGGCAGAGAGGGATGCGTCAGAGAGGGGGAATTAATGTGCTGCAGACAGATGTTTAATAATAATGGCCAAACTGGCCCTGCCGAGAAACACACATTCCACTCACCGCACCTCTCTATGGCTGCAGGAACACACACACACAAAAGTAGCACACACATAGCAGCCTCCCTGCACACACTTGGAAATAATCACTCATACAATCATGATCCATACACATGCACAACACAGAGCTGAGCATGTACGCTCCCTCAGAGTTCTACAGCCTGGTATCACTGCTGGTGTGTGTGTCTTTATGACCAGTCCTGGCCGCAGCACATATGGCCCTCATTTAGGAACAATGGGCATGGAAAATGACTGGTTGGATGAGCTTTCTGACTGTGAGAGGTGACTGGAGGCATGTTAAATGACATGCCCCGTATGGAGATGAAGCAAGACACAGACATAGAGAACTAGAGACACAGGCTATACATGGTTAATCTTGATAAAGACTTACTGCTTCACTTCACACTGAAACAACAATGGTTTGATTGAGAATGGAATTATATAAAAGTAATAGAAGCAATTCAAATGAGAAGAAGAAGGACAAAAGATCCTGAAGAAGAGAATTAAGTAACATGACAGTCTGGATAGATCTAGAAGTGGATCATTAGACAGTGAGGAGAACTCATGTCTTTCCATGAAGTGCCTATGCTTTTGTTATGATTTCCACTTTCTCGCACAGATGCACACCCAGTGACATCTAATCAGCGTTGCGGCAAGATGAATGGCTTTGTCCTGACAGTCTTGTCAAAAACAACACCTCCTAAAAATGTCTCTCTGTCTCTCTCAGTCACATTTGGTGCTTGTACGGTCTTGTAAAAACAACATTCCTCTGGTAATTACCAGGGTGGCTGCCCTCCTGCCACCTCTCGATGGATGGGCCTAGCCACCATGGGTTTGGCCCTTCAGCCATAACTCTACCTAGGACATCTGCTGTGCTTCTCTCCAGCTCTGTGGTGGCCCTTAGACAGCAAATTGGCCTTGGAGAAAGACTGAGAGATAGAAACCAGTACTAAAACAAGCACACAGCCTGTCTAACAGAGAGGCCAGCATGGCACTGCAGATTTGAAAAAGCACACAGAGAAATACACACTTCCACAATTTGTCATTAGCCTGTCTAAGAAGTAATCTGTTATACAGACAGCCCTTTCCTTTGACCAATGGCCAGACAAACATCTTCTATTGCGCAGACAGAAGTCGACACAAACACACATCCTGCTGAGTTGATCATCTTGACAGGTGAATATGGCAGAAAGGAAAAAGAAAAGTGAAGTGGAAAATGGGTAGGCGTCAAAAGAAATAAACTGAAACCAAATGATGAAGCACAATAACATCGGAAATGGAGGCAAATTTATAGAGTAGGGGAGGTATGAGAGCGCTGATAAATCAATGCTGAGATGCACTCGTATCAAGAGAGTAGGATGCACATCCACTTTTTTCTTAATTGACCCTTTTCACGCTGTGCGTCACAAAACGCCAGGTAAGCTGACTTCCGGTCCCATTATTTTCTGATATGTTGATCAGGAAAAATGGCTCAATCGACCTGGAAATGTAACTGTAGTGTTCCAGTTTAAGCTTGTGTTTAAGCTTTCGCGACTTTCCCGAAAAAAAGCCGAGTTCATCAAACAGATTTTAATTTTTTACAAATATTTTGGTAGATAGTCTGATATTGTAGCGTATGTTCTTTTTGTGTTTATGTACATCAGATAACGGATCAGTGATTATAAATAAAATATTTGTAAAAATAAAATGTGACCAAGTAGAAACATATCCAAAGACAGAATACACGCTCGTCATTTAAATCTCCTGTCGCTCACCTGATGTCACAGTAACGCCCATTCTTTTGCCGGCTCGCTCATATGTTGACTGTCAGCTCGGCTTTCTTCCCAAGTAATTTCAAGCAAATTTGGATGAGACATCGTCTTTTCAGACGTGTGAAGTTAAATAAATATCATCCTCATTAAAATGAAGCACACAAACGTATGTGCTCCCTCGAAGAATTTTTAAATGTGGCGCTCTCATCTCTTATGATTGCATTCACCCAGCAAGATCGCAGCTGCTTATCTGAGGGAAAGTCGTAAAAGCTTAAACATGGATGGCTCTGCTTGTTTGATGAGCAAAATGAACACTACGGTTGCATTTCCAAGTCGATTGAGACATTTTTCCTGATCAATATATCGGAAAATAACGGGACCGGAAGTCAACTCTTACCCGGCGTTTTGCTACTTCCGGTTGTGTGACACACAGCGTGAAAAGGGTCAATATAAGTCTTAATTGTATATGATTTGATACAGCGGAAAAAACAGTCTTCAAACGCCAAACACAACTGAAATACTGTCTATACCCGTTGGTATATTGTAAAAATATAATATGTGTGTGTAGCTAGGCTACTTACCTGATTCTTCACACGTGCTGCTGTTTAGCGTTCTGGACTTCCGACACTCTACCCATAATGCCATAGAAACAGTCCGGCCCGTTGCCATGGCAACATGTAAACTTACATCTTTGTGAAAATGGCGGAGCTGCTAAATTCAAAAAGGGAAATTGAGTTCCGAAAAGAATACTTTTATAGAAACAGGTTTGTTCATGTATATTACGGTATTTAACAGCTCACGAAGTGTTGTTGCTGTATGTTAGCAGAAAAAGGCTGAATATGGATCTGGCTAAATAGATAATAGAGATAACGTCGATCTGTATTCATGTTGTATTTTCAACTGTGCACTATTGTATTTTCTCTGTTTGTGTCCACCAGTCAAGCTGAAGAGAGCAGGCAGAAAGAAAACCAGGCTGCCATCCAGATTCAGAGCTGGTTCAGAGCCTGCAAGGTTCGGGCTTACCTCAGGTAGTCTTTATTGCTTTGCGCATGTGTTTGTATGTGTTCTAATGTATTATATTTTATGGGCCACGCTTGTGCCTTAGGGTCTAAAAAGTGTTAACTTAAAGGAAACCTTGATTCCAGTTCACTCCAATAATTATCCCACTTCTAGAGCTTTGCAAATTGCCTTGAGGAATAAATGTTGCCTGCACTCTTTGCTCCTTTCACACTCTTTGAAATAAATGTCTCTATCTCTGCACCTGTTCTTATGCTGTGACCCCAGCCCCATTCTGCAGGGTCAGCAGACAAACTTCCAGACAGTAGGTTAATTCAGATTACTTTAGTTAATTGATCAATGCGTTAAGTGGATAATTAGCAACAGTTTTAGCTGCCTAAGTGCAACTCCAGGGTTGTGCTATCCCCACTATAAGCATTGATTTTCTGGGCATATAAATGGCCTTTTGGAAATTGATGGCCTCATTGGAAGCCGAGAATCGCAGTGGACTTGCATTTAGAGTATGTTTGAAGATGAATACAAATGCGTGCCTCCAACTAAAGGGTGTGAAAGGCTCTTTGGACATGATTGAAAAGCCTGAAGAAATTTTTGTATGTCTCTTTGTGAGAATGTAATTGTAGCAGTGCTCCCCATTGGAGTCAGACATTTGGCTGGCAAATTAATCCTGTGATTTACTTTACTTTCACTAAAGTGGCGATAATATGCATCACCATTCATTTGTTTCCATTATAGACAGAAATGTAAGTTTGTCTGACGTAGCCACAAATGTTTACTATTTTCATTACTTTTATTGCTTTTGAGTTAATTCTTTACAGCAATTCTGAAACAAATACAGTCCGATATAGTTTTTTGTTTTGCCCAAGAGTTCATTTTTCTATTTTATTTTAACAACAAATGGCACTGATACTTTCTCTATCCTTAATTTACAGCCATCTGCACAGGAAAGCAGTCATTATACAGAAGATATGGCGGGGCTTCAGAGCAAGGTCAAGTTTCAGACAAATGGTGAAGGTAAGCTAGTGCCCATAATGGTTATAGATGTATTGATTATGTTATGATAGCATGCATTAGAATTCAATTGCTATATCCCTAAGTCTCTGCGTCTGACCTTAAGAAATATAATTCAGTCATTACACATTGGGAAATTAGCTCTTAAGAAATATGTTGTAACACGATAAGGGATCCCATCCACTATCACAACTTCACAACTCCTGGGATGCATTTTGAGGCATGGAGACGAACTGAGAGTCAGAAGGAGTAGTCTGCATGTGTATGTATGTGCACTTTAGTAAAACAAGGCCCCATTTTCAACATATTGCCTCCAACTGCTTCTTAATTGAACAGATTGTTGATACCGGATCCAATACCCAGCGCTCTCACGTATAATTTTCCCCTGGATTGAGTTTAGTAAACGTATCACAACAAGCTATTTATCATGCTTGTAAATTGACTGTTTGCTAAAGCATAACTGCCAGCCGCCGTTTGGGAGGCGTTCAAGAAATGGAGAGGGGGGATCGGGAGGCCTGGGGGGGTGAGGGGTGTTGAAATAAACGATCAAGGATGTGTCACAGCACACATATGGGCTAAAAAGAGGCTGTTTGGTCTCATTTGGAAACAGACGAGTGCTAATTTGGATCACTCAAAGTTGCCACACTTGACTCTTTTGAATTAGCCGTGGGAGATTCTTTTTTTCCTCGCGCAGTGTCTGTTTTTCACTCTCAGTCTTTATCACATGTAATCTGGTGTCCACAAAGCCTCATCTCAAAAACATCAAGCTGATTTTACAACCCCCTTTCAAGTCTTTGTCTCCCTTCTCTCTCCACTACTCCCTCACTTCCCTGCCGTTATTGAAAAAGACATGTTGAGATATGAATCCCTTTTATGACCAACTCTTCAGTTTGCTCCTGAAACGTGCCCCCAGTGGCCGACTGGCACGTTCAGAGTGCGCTGAGTACTCCGCTGAATATTCGCTGGCCTTTTGTTAGTCTTTTCTGGCAGCGCAGTCATTGATTATGAAATCCAGAGGAGAGCGTTTGGCCGTCATACATCTCCATTAGCTCACTGCTTGACTACCATAGATTTTCTTGGCCCTTGTCAGCGTAGCCGTATTAAGAGGCTATCGTCCTCCCCTTGATACAAAGACCCACTAACCATCTACTCCTTTTTCTCTTTTCTCTTCCTCTCTCTTTCCATACCTTAGACTTTTGTCTTTTTGTCTGGGCTTTCCTTTATTCTATTTCTCTTTTGCTGCCCCCTTCTCTCCTCCCACTTCTTCACACTGGTCCTATCTGCGCTTCCTCTGTGCAATGTATTATGTATAAAGAGCTCTTTATCTTTGACGCCTGCTGTGGACAGATCAGAGGGCCGCAAGACAAGATGTAACGCCATCTTTTCCTTTGTGTTCACAGGCGGCATATTTTATCATGAAGATGAATTTCTACGAGGAGATGGCGGTCAGGGTAAATATCACCACAGTGTCTTGTATTAGCAAATGGAGGGGCCACTGCGCACTGTAAATGGTAGGCCTTATATGGCAGAACCTGTGTCTCACCAAAAAAAAGTTTAACCTTCCCTGCATCATTTTCACAAATTCAAATAAAAAAGTAATTATAATATTACTGAATTTAAACCATACTGTATGTCTTTTTAGAAATGTTTTAATCAGCAAAAAAGTTCACTCCTATTTTGTTTTAGATGGATTGAAATTATTTTTGTAGTATAATAATTTGTAAATGCATTTAAATGTAGTACTCCTCATATAATTCAATTAGTGGAAGTTATAAATCACAACACCAAAGATGTGACTGACGTGTTGGCACTTTTATATAAGGATACGGCACAGAAACCTTATACTTTTACGGTTCCTTTGCCTATACTCTTTTGTTAAACACTTTCATTCTACCAAAACCAATGAAACCGTTTTATAAGCTAATAAAACATCTGATAGTGTTTGTGCAGAGTGTGTGCAGGACTGTAGAGTTGTAAAGAAATATGGAAATTGGAGACTTTTGGTTTAAACACTCTATAGAAACACAAGCAAATTAAAGTGAACACCATGTTGCTTTAGTAAATGCAACACTGTGTAAGAGGCATTACTAATGTCGGACCCAGCTGTTTTAAGGGCCCATTGTGAAGTTAGCAGTGATGTCAACATGTGACCACACAGAGGAGAAAAATGTGATAACAGAGAAAGCACCAACAGAGATCCCTTGGTGGCACTTCTTTTGAATTAAATTGGATTCTCTTTTTTTACCAAGCAGCCTGATGTCTTTATCAGCGCGTCATAGCAAACAAAAGATAATGTATTAGGCTCGTAATAGAAACTAGTGTTTACATGCTGCACCTCAGATTTGTATTAGATTCAACAGCATCGATTTCACTAGTCAACAAAAGGTCAGGAAGAACTTGGGAGGCGGCAATTACTTTATTTAAAATTATCTATTGACTGGCAGATCAATGCTAATTCTCATTTTGCTCTTTGTTGTTGTTCCCTATCTTCTACTTCTCTCTTCCCTCTCTCATAGTGTGATTATTCCTCACCTGCCATTGTTTTAATCTCCTAATTAGTCTGAAGGACATTCACCTCCAAGCTTTAAAATGCTTCACTGATATGTGCGGGTGTGCACACTGGCTAATCTGCTGCTTCAACAATCAATGTCCACTCATACAGTTAAAACATAGAGCAGTGACAGCTGTCTGTGCCACGTTAGTCTGTCATTATCTTACAACATGTGCTGTTCTGTATATATAGTGAATACTTCTTATACTGATGTTCAGCCTGTTACACATTCATTTGTGGTAAAGTAAACTCTAAACCTCCCAAATAAATTTAAATGGTTTGAATATTTTAGGTCTTAATGGTCAAATTAAATAATAGCTCAAAAATCGAATGTTCACACTAACATTTTGAAAATAGTCAAATTATCGTATTTGGATTTTTCCTTCTATTATTTCATTTCAGATTCAGCGAAGATGGAGAGGATATTTTGTGAGAAAATATGTCCATAGTTTCTATGCACGCAAAAGTTATTTGGAAGAGATCACCATGAAAAATGAACAAGTCAGGTAAAAACTCTGTTTGTTAAATTTAATCAATACATAGTTATTAATTTGCTTACAATTTTTTAAACGACTTTTACAATGAATGAAGTTGTTCTATTCTAGATGCTGTATGATGTATCGTTTTCTTTTTACCCGCTCATAAAAGCTAGCTATAGGTGAAGTCTAGTTGTTAACAGTTGAAGTGAACAGGGGACTGTAATATAGAGCAATAAAAAGAAGTGGCAGAGAGACAAAGGGAAATACAGGAAGAGAGAGAGGTCCTGTGAAGTGCTTGAGGCTAAGAAAGAGATAAGTGAACTATGTGTAGAAATTAAAAAATTAGCCTCTGATTTGAACTGCAGCGCCTGCATTAATAAAACACCCTGCGCTTCAGGGCTTACTGCTAGAGATACGCCATCTTTTATTTTTGACAAAAAAAAAAAATCACGTTTAGCTAATAGTCACATTCTTAATGTTGCTAATATATTTTACAGGAAAATATCTTTAGGCTTCTGCTAAAATTAAATGTAAATTTGTTGAAGTGCTCCTCGGATCACTGACTCCCCCCATGTCCCCACCAACATTCCACCTCCCTTCACTCCCAGGCATGATAAAGTTAGGAGCAAAAAAGTATTCAAGTAAATTGAATGGAATCATTACATTACATTACATTATACTTATCCTTATGTAAACACAATACAGAGGCAGAAAGCAAAAATCATCACTGAATAAATAACACTTAACCAATAACAAATTCTGTCTTGAAGCAATTGTAAAAAGGCATAATTCTAATAAATTAATGCAGCATTTTTAGATTTTTAAGGCCCCATTTTTAGATGTAGACATCTAGACCCGCAACTCATAAACACCTTGACTCTCTCTCTGAGCCCCTCCCCCTGCCCACTTTAGGGTGGTAAGGTCACGTTCTCTCTAGTTAATCACATGTTTATTTAGTGCCGCTGAGGTCACAATCAATTAACATTGAGCCGACATTATTTAAAATATCCTTTTTGTGTTAGATGCTTAGCCTCCAATTGCAGGCTGCCTGATCACTCACTCACAAGGTCTGCTTTTTAATCCGTTAGCACGGTCCCTCCCTCTGCAAGTCACTGCTGTCAATCTGTCCAACTAGATGCATAAATTATTCAAAGTAGGACTAAATGTCCCCATTTAACACAGGTACTACTGGAATAGATATTCACACAAACCTTTGTTTTTAATGTGTCCCTCTTTGTTTTACTCCATGCCTGTCAGTCTGGCTCTAAAATCTGTGTCTTTTTCCCAAGGTTCAGCATCCAGCTAATACACACTACTTACAGTAACCTTTCCTATCCGCTGCCCTCACCCCGCCTTCCTTCCTCAATCTCAGTTCCTCGTCTCTCCTTCACTCCCCGATCTCAATATGTGCTGCTTTCTCCGCTCATTGTGCTTCAGTGTCCACCCTCATTCATCCCTTCCCCTTCTGCTTTGCTTAATGAAGTCAAGACCTCAGTGCGGTCCCCACACTGCCACAGTTTTCCTTGGTATCCCAACAATTTATCACTTTGTCAGGGAAACACTTAAAGTTCCTGGGCTATAATAAGGGCATGCATCGGGACGATGGGGGCAATTAGGAAAGCAGAGAACGCTCACTTTGCATATTTACTAAATGTATTGGTGTCATCACTGCTGCCACCAACACGGCCTGTTGACTGCATGAAATATTCCTCTATTTGCAATAAACAGCTGGGTAATTATTACTGCCATAATCATATAAATAATTCTCCCCATGAACCACACAAGTATGAGCCTTTCAGGGTGTGCCTTGGTCAGTCACAGCTCTAGTGGTTTCTTTCAAATTCTTTGAGATGCAGTGCTTTCTTGATTTCACTCTCTACTTGTCTGTATTTACTTGCTAGTTCCTTTCTCTCTTGAGCCTGTCTCAAGGACATTCATGAAACGGGAGCTGCTCCAGTCAAAAGAGCGCAGGCCTGCCTACGTGCCTGCCCCACCATCACTTCATGCTTCTATACATCACTCTTTTGCTACTCTTTCCTTTTGATCCTGTTTAGGTATTGGCAAATTCACTTTCTCAGTTTGATTGAATTTGTTTATTATGTAACGTTGGGTGCATTGTAGCATTGTGTGATGACATACTATTTCAGACTGTAAGACTTTTGATGTATGTTACTCTACATGATAAAAATAAATAAATCTAGTACTAGTAGTTCATGTTGTCAGTTAGTCAGTTAAATTCAGCTTTTTTTCTACTTAAGGCTCAACTGTATGAACTGGACACTGTCTAAATTGACTACCTTCTTCTCCTGATCTATTGAATGATTTAATTTGAGCAATTAAAAGAGCCAATCAGGTCAAACCGTCATTAAATATTTAGAACCAGGCCAATTAGCGGCTCTGCTTCTGTCCCAATGACCGCCTGCTGTCCTATAATGTCTGGCTTACTAATATCCTTTAAGTCTCTGACTTCTTCTGAACCAAAGCGTAAATTATTGAAAGAAGAACTAAGAAATTTAGCTGCACTATATTATGTATATTAATAAGTTAACAGTCTGGGGTGAAAATGTCACTTACATTTTTGGTTGTTTAAGGTAAGTGGAGTGTACTTGATTAACCTCAAAGATTATTTTCAAACCAATTAAGTACTGATCATGATATAGAACTATACAACCTTTTTTTGTTACATTAAGCCAACAGTAAATTCAATCATATGTCATAATATTTCATTCCTTTCTTTTTTCAGTCACTCTCTGTTCGAACACACACTCTCACAGTGCAGCGTGCGCCGTGCTGTACAGGGCTAATGAGGGTTGTATGTTGTGGCGGCTGGTTGGGTCGACACAGATCGAGGTGCCTTCAGCCGTTACAAATCTGTTTGGCTTTTGTCCACTACACAGCAATTAATAACACTGGGGCTGGGGACAGGGAAGCAAAGGTCACCCATTCAGCTTGACATACACACACCGAATCACACAAGCGCGCACACACATTGCATGGCTGCTGGTCCGCATGCACCAACTCACATCGACTTATAAACACACGTATCAACTAGGGTACGATTAACACATTTTAGAATAACCATTAAATTATTAAGGCAAATACTAACACTACTTTTCATTTGTATACCTTTAGCTTCTCCCAGCACTGTTGATACATGTTTTAGTACAACTGAACAGGTATTGACATTAAATTGACTTGAAAATATTTAAAGCTCTACAGTTATATTTTCCCCCATCACAGCTGTTTAGGACTATTCTGAATATTTGCCAGTGAAAATGTCCTTTATAATGCCTAGTGCCAACCCCAAATAACATGACCAGTTTAATTTACATGATGTATGCTGACAAATAAGCACACACTACCATTAACTGCAATGCCCCATAATAAAACGTTATATTTTATAGTAAAAAGCAATATTATTTGAACCAAGAAGAAAATAGAGGCCAAGCCACCCTTATTTTTACCCCTCCACTTGTGCTCCATGTACAGTATATATGTGTCACATTTTAGCTGTCTTAAATTGTTATGCCTAAATTGCATGAAAACACACACACTTTCATAGCTACCAGTCTTCTGTCATGCAACACAAGCACACACCATCACTGCCACACACACCCTCTGCATATTTTTAATTTATTTTGTGATTTAATCCAGTGTTGAGGACGAAATGAGAATGCAAAGGCAGTGGAACCAGTGTTGTGATTTCTTTCTAAATGTCAGCAGCCCCAGAATGTGTTAACCTCACGTTACCGACACACTATTAATATTCCTTCGTGAAGGTTTGTAATTGAAAATAAAAGTTAGGTAGATGTAAAGAGTAGTAGCAAGGAAGGATAGAAAAGGAGGGATTGTTAAAGAGACAAAGCACTGTTGATAGGCTTAAGACTATTGCTCCTGTGGAATAAGATTGGATTTACTATGAACAGTGTGTATGTGCACGGGTTTCCGTGCATGTTTCCACATTACCATGGCATGTGTGTTTTAGTAATTGTTTCCAATTCCCTCTTTAAGTTATTACCCCCTTGTAACAATAAGGCCGTGTGATTGCGGAATGAAATTGCTGTGTATGGGCTTTTAATGCATCCCATTTAGCCAGCAACGCTTAACAGATGTCACAGAAAGACCTGTCCTGGCTGCGGTGATGAAATATATCCATCATCCTCCTACTTATAGCTCCACTGCCTCCAGTTTGCCCCTTCCCTTTTATGCAGTCTCTTTTTCTTTTTGCATTTCCACCTCAGTGTCTCTCTTAGGAGGGTTTTCATCCATCTGGAGGGCACTTTACAGATCTATCAGCCTTATGACACAAGATAATGTCCAAAACAAATCCACACACGTGCACTGACTATTTTAAAGCTTTCATTGCGGTAAAATATTAAATCAACATGACCATTCACAGAGGCCAAGATTTCATTAAATAGGCAATTTTTCTGAATTTCAGGAGTTTCGTAAAAATGTGCAATATTGTTCAAAGGGGATTCTTTTTTTTTAGATTTGTATGTATAATGATGACTAACTTTCTAAGGACAAACTGTTTTGTTTTCCTGCAGGAGAGACCTGGATGAACTTGAGGAGCTCCAGAAGAGAGAAAGAAAATGTTTGGAGATGGTAAAAGAGCAAACTGCCAAAGTCTACCAAGCTCACCGTTTACATCATCTCCTCAGTACAAAGCAGGTCAGAAAACATAGAAGTATATGACTGCATTAACTCTACTTCCTATTTTGTAGTTTAAGACCTCATATTCGGTTTCAAAAAGCTTTGGATGTTGTTTTATTATAGTTCAGTTGTGTTTTAGTGATTTAAAGTTGTTACCAAAAAGTGGTTGTTCGGCCTGGCCTTGGCTGTGTGTGGGGTGTGTGTATGCATGTGACTAAGTACGAGTCCTCATGGCTCTTCTGATGTGCTGAGTGGAGTATTTTAGTGTTTCCCCTGGCACAGGTGTGCTTGTGGTGTGCATGTGGCATGTTTGTGTGTGTGTGGCATCCATGCATCTCTGTGACTCCCCACTGGGATCATAATGAAGACAAAGCACACTGGTCACTGTTGATTCAGCACCACCACCACTACCCTCTCTCTCTCTCTCTCTCTCTCTAGCTTTTTTCTTTTCTCACTTTCTCTCCTTCATGCTTGTGCAAACAGCTTTGTCATCATCACATCAGCGCTGCCAGTTTACTATCAGAAACGTTAAACAGTCACTGATGATAGCTGAGGAAGTCTTTGTCATATCAGCTCAACAGCTTTGAATGTTGTTTTCATATATAACAGCGTTTATGCATTACAACTGAAACGAAGTCTGAAAAGTTCGGTGCCCACCTTGTGTCGATCTCTTCCCCACTATCCCCGTCTCTCTTCTTTCTCTGCATATGGCAGGGGACTCTCTCCCTTCGTAGCTCTGACCTTGTCAGCCGTGAATAGATGGCTCTCCCACACAGTTCATCCTTCCTCACTTCTCGGACCCCAGCCCACACACACACAGCCAGGCATACGCACACACGGCTTACCAAAAGGCCCCAAGTCCCTCTGACAGAGACAGAGATGGTGTGTTCCTGGGGTCAACATCATTGCTCTTCCCGTAGCTAGGTTGGTACTTTTTGGCTCGCTTGTGTGTGTGTTAAGATGTATTGAGGAATATGTTACTTTATATTTTTAAATGAGTATGACTCTCAGACTCAAAGAGATTTCAAGCGCATTAAAAATCTATGTACATTTAATATGCAGTTTTGGAGTGAATCTAGATTATTGCAGTTGTCATGTTTGTTACTTATGTCTACTAAAAAGCTTCATCATCTGGAGGTGCACCTTGAAAAGGCAGTAATGTACTGCAAAATAAATATTTTTTTAGCAATGCATTGTACCATTATGGAAGACACAAAGTTCTGTCTGTGGTGATTTGAAAAGAAAGGTGAGTGGTCTGATATTTTCCTAACTTACTAATTATCTCTTTGGCATTGCTTGATTCAGAGTGTACTGTATGTTTGCTAATCACATCCTCTTGTTCTCTTTCCTCCCTCTTCAGTGTCCTAGTCGTAAATGGCCTAAATAGTGAGTGCTATTATTAGCATATAAAGTGGATGCACATTCTTCCAGCTCAGAGCTTTGGTCTGGTAATTAAAACATAAGCAAACTGCTCAAATGACTGCCTTTAATATATTTATAACAAAAAACAAAACATTCATATTGAAAATAACACCCTGGTATAACCCTGTGATACTGCACTCTTATACCACAAACTGCTTTATACCACAGTCATCGCTTTATAGAATCCTAATGTTATTTTATTACGTTTTGGTGAAAATATGCTGCTAAACATCCAATTGCTGATATGTCATTCTCAATCTTTCACCTACTCCATAATAGAGGTGTTTCTCTTTTCTTTTTCATCAGTGCCCAGGGGTCTTTAACTCTCCATTCAGACGAGCCCCCCATGAGATGGAGCTACTGCTGAGGCAGGTCAAGTACCAGGCCCCCACCAGGCTGACCCCCAGGGACAGGGCTTTTCTGTTGGGCATGCCTGGCCCAGCAGCGTCCAATTTCCCTGAGACCCTTGCATCCCCATGGATCAAAAGCGCACGTCCCGGCAGTTCCTCAAGGCCCATACTGCCCCCCATTGTCAGCAAGAAGGCGCAGGTGGGCTAAAAGCTAGGGTACCCACAAACAGCTGGAATCTTTAGAAAAACAGAGAACAACAACAAAACAAAGTCAGTGCAAGTGGTGAAAACGTGGGAGACTGTGCTTGCACAGTAGGTAAAACAGAGCATTAGTTTTACACTGTCATAGTAATTATTAGAAGCTGCTCAACATCCACTTCTTGCCCCATGGGGCATAGTTCTTGATAGGAGCAGGGATCCTTTAAAACTCTTCTCAAAGAATAATTACATCATTAAAAGATGGCAGACAGCTCTCTCAGGGGTTAGTGCACAGAGCTGCTGAGTGGCTCTGCTTCATTACATCCTGTGTGCTTTTATTAAATGTATATGTATATAATAGAGACTATATCAACATGGCCTGGGCAGCGAGCATGATCTGTACTAACACTAAATGATGTGTTGGCCTCTCACAAAAGGCTTTAATCATAAATTACCCCAAATTGTCCCCTTTATGAATAAATGTAAATGGTCATTTTATAGAAATTTTCTTGTTAAACATTTATAGTATGTAAGGAACTATATAATGACTTTGATTTTTTAAGTGAGACTTGAAAATCACATTGACTATTCTAATCAGTTTGTATTAAATCCATTCTCAATTTCAAGTGGACCAATGTAACCACAATAAGTGGAAATAGTCAAAAACTGCAAATGTTGCTTAGGTTTACTTTAATGTGTTGTAGGTTGCCACTATCCAAATTTATAACGTAATAAAAATACTGAAGTTTTTGTTCAGTGCAGCCACTCCCTAACATCTAGCTGGTATTTGTTACTACATATTTTGCATAGCTCTCTTGTTGTAATTAATGCACGACGTGTGTGTATCTTGATGAGCTGATGAGGAGCCATTTCACCATTTGTGTTATTTACGCTCTGCAGATCTTTATGGCAAAGTACTTTCCCTTTTATTAGTTTCTAGTTATGTAAAACATAAGTGAGCAGAAATGAGGCATGGATTTGTCTCATTTTATTAGCTCCACTTTCAGCACACACTCCAGCTGGGATGTACTTAGGCTGAGTTCATTACAGTCTCTCGGCGCTAACATGAGGAAGAATATACTATGATTAATATGCATCTTCTTTTCCAGCATTTGCCTGTTTTTGTAATCATTGTAGGTTTCTTCCCCGCACAGCCCCACAGCTTCCCCCACCCTCCCCAGCGTGATAACTATCTAGTGGTGATGGATAAGGTTGAGGTGCTGGCTGTGGAAGTGGTCAGGCCAGGCCAATGATCCCGTGGTGATAGAAGCAAGGACAGGGTCCCCATCCCTCCCTCTATCTCTCCCCACTCATCTCCCTTCCTTTATAACACCCAACAACAACTCAAGGTCACCTTACACAAAATAGCAACATTTAAGTTATTCACCACCACATAAAGTTTAGACATCAATCTGAACATGTACCAGGTCAAGTCACCAAATTGTGCTGTTTTAGAAGAATGCTCTTTCTTGTAGCTTCTGTATTATACTGTGATGACGGTATGATTTTCAAAAGCTGAATACTCCCTTTGGGGCGATAAATAAGTTGAAAGAAAAAAGGACTGTGTTATCCTGTTACACCGTATAAAAAAAAAAAAAAAAAAGTATAGATTTTCTTTTTTAAATTTATTTATTTGAGAACTTTGGGAATAACAGATGCAGCCCCCTTAAATACTTGCCCCCACAATGTTGTTTTTGTTTCTTCTTTTTATTCTAGCACACTTATTTATTACTTGCTGCCACTTTCTTTCCTGATATAAATTCCTCCACTCCTTTAGCCTCCCTCTTGGCTTGGCTGTGTGTCACAGGAGAAGAGATGAATAGATTTAGCCTCTGGTTTTAGCAGTGAGGCATCACAACCTGTGGGACAAGGATCAGAAAGAGAGAGAGTGGCAAGAGTTCAAAAAGGGAAATCTACAGTGATCATTATCTGACTCTTGTGTACTTGTCTGTGTGTTGGTGATGTTGTGGTTTTACTAGAGTTCACTCAGAGAGCCTGGGGAAGTGTGGGAGCAGCGCCTGAATTGCCCTAAACTGTCTTTGCATCTGCAGACCTCTTATACGTATTTGGAAGATGCGCAAAATGACCTGCGTCAGCACAAGTGCGTAAAGAAAAGAGTTTCACACTGTACACACACACGTACCCAAACCTTTCACTTCTAATGCTTAGAGACAGATTATTTTAATGAAAACTCTTACCGTGTTTTTAATTTGAATTTTTATGTGTGCAATTTGTCGTGAACCTAAATACCACTCACACTTTAATCTTCAGTTTTGTGTGTACTGTCATTTCCTCTGTATAAAAAAAACCCCAAAACATCTAGATGTTTCTCCACTGAAACCAGTCAAATGAACAACACATTTTCTGCAGTTTCTTTACTATATATGTCATCAGTGTACTTACAACTTTTAACATTTTGCTATTTATTTATTCTTTTATCCCTGTGTTCTGTACTTTCATCTGGACCACAGCAGCAGTGCCTTTACTCAGACCTTCTTTACCAACAAGACTCTGAGACACAGTAGCTGAGAACTCAGGAAAAGGTAGGTATTACTTACAATGTTTATATTAGATATATTCAGGACTGTCTAAATAAGCGTTTACAAGTCAAGTCACACACCTTATCTTGAGGCATACCTTCATTTCCTAGTTTCACTCTCATTTAGTAGAAACGAGTGAATGAGCAGATACCCATAAGTACTGCACAGTTGATACCATTGACGTTGTACTTCATACTAGAACCATTTACATGCTTATCTGTACCTAATTTGTGCCATTGAGAATGCCAATCGCACTTTTATGCCTCAATATGTACAATTTTTCAACTCTGTGTTCAGCAAAATGAATGAGACAATGAGACATTTTCCTGAGCTGGCCCAGACAGACTATAGCTATGACTTTATTCTGAGTCGCCCATGTTTCGGTCTGAAAGGCATGTCTTTAAACGAATAGAGAAAATGCAGAGAATCAGTGCAGCCTAACCCTTTCAACTTGAGTTGCACAAATTTGTCAAAAGTGACAGCAATTTAATAAATCGCCGCTCTCCATCAAACGCATATGTGCTCCCTCCCACACATATACACACAATTCCCAGTTATGCCCTCCACTGCCCCCTTTCCATGTATACGTAAATGAGGTGTACGCCAGTGTGTGTGCACGTGAGTGTGTGCGTGGGCCCTACGGTCTGGTCCAGGCATTAGGTAATTGACTGTGTCTTTGCTCAAGGCCTTTCATGGATCACCGTCCTTTATTAGCTCACTTCCCAGCACACACATACACACACACACACAAAGTTCCCAGCAGCTCCACCCCAACCACCTACCCCCTCCACCACCAGCACCCAAACCCAATTGCCCGGAAAAGAAGAGTGAAACAAGAGAGAGCCAGCGAGGAGCAGGGAAAGTATAGGAGAGAGCGGCGGCAGGGGAGTGAACTAACACGGCCTCGGGAAGCGCCGATAAATAAGAATGCAGAGTGAGTAGGCGGCTGAAGAGGGTCTCCTACTGCTCTCAACAACGCATGGCCAGTTTGAGCAATGCTTCTTTCCAATGTATCTAAAACATAATGAATGAATAGCTTTGGGCAGTGATCATTTGAGAGACTTTTTTGGTAAAGAAAGGTTAAATAAGTCAGCCATTGCTATCACTAAGCATTAAGTCACTAAAATGGTTGTCCCTGACAGATATTTAACTTTGAAACAAACAGAGAATAACATTTGCGTTATCCTGCCCAGGACTGTGACACTCATAGTAACAGTTTATTTTGTCTCAGAAAGAGACATCAATATCATTTTAACCACCTCCATCCCATTCATCTAGTGAGAAGAAATGATGTGCTGTCAGAGAATTTGAAATGTTTCAAACAATAGTGGAGTAGTTTATGAGGATTGCATATATCTGGTCCTCTGCTGCTGTCACCCTGTTTGTGATTCTGTCTAATGCACAAACCTCTATTTACTGTCTCTCTCCACCCGCTCCATGATAATTAGTGCATTAGTCCTATCATTGGCATCACCCGCAGCTACGACAGCAGCCAGCACAACTCCATGTCACAGCTCAGAGGGCCAACCGAGTGGACAGCTCAGCCCTGGTACTCATCATGTTCCTACTGCTACCCCCCAGCCACATTATCTAGCATTGTTATCCCGCCATGCTCCTAATTATTTTCAAATCCTTGCCACAACCCTCTCACCCAGACACTGCCACTTTACCTCGACCTGCTTGTAATCATCACCCAAAGCCTTGCTCGGGCCCTCGACGCTGCCCGAAGCCTCGTCATTAGCATAACCCTGTTTTTTTGTCCCCGTTTTTATTGCATTTCAGGTCTCTCACTTGACCATCTCATCTTTTGGCAATGTGTACAGATTATACCCATTGCACTAAGTCCTCGAAATCTGGATTTGGGGGGCCGTATTCTAACTTATGCATAGATAACGTCATCACAGTAATCAACAAATTTGCTCATTACAGTTGAAAATGCTTTATTTTTACAACTTCTTCATTGGTTTACTTTAAATGCACAATGGGAAAACCCTTTCTGTCTATGTTAATTTTGTGGTTGTGTTGTTAGCGATGGCACCAGCGGTGGTGCCTATAACCAGAAGCTAGCTAATTAGAGGCTACGTGCTAATCAAGTGCACTACATTGAGTGGTCACGTCTGTGTCTGCTGGTGCTCCAAGCCTTTCTTTCTGTTTGCATTAGACTGGCGCCCATCACAAGTTGATCAGAATCAACACACAGTAAACACACACTTCTGCTGCTGCTGCTGCTCCTGCTGGGACTGTTAAATACAGCATTGTCTGCTCCCATGAAAGAAATATTCTTTTCACAATAGGAATAGGCAATTTAAGTAAAAACCATCATCCAAAACTCCCAACAGGGCCTAACTTTTCAATTAATTCACCAACCTTGTATGGAAGCCCTGCAGAAATACCATGTGACACTACAAGCTGTAAAATAATGCAGTGTTTGATAACCAGAAGAAGAAGAAATGTAAACCTCTATCCCACCTTCATATGTGTCTCTGGGTACCATTGTATCATATCCATCCACTGCTGCATTAGTGTCTCAATAACTGAGATGTAAAAAGAAGAATGCTAATTTTCCATAACATTTTATGGCATGTGTAAAACTCTGCAGCCCCTTCATTTGCAAGACCATAAAACATTCCTTGTGCCACACTCCAACTGAGCAGCTTAGGTTTGTCAATTAACCCAACAAGTCCCTTCCATTACAGATGCATTTAAGCCATAAGGCTTGCATAAAGATCGGTGACAAAGGCCAAACGCACACAGGCCAATTACATCATGATGGTATCAGTTCAATGATTAGCAATGGTTATTTTACCTCAAGAAAAGAAGTTTAATGCTGAAAGCTTAGGCTTAGTTTAGGTCCATTTTTATTTTACAGGGATACATTTTTCTAATTTGTATTTAAAAGTTATTATTCAAAACTGTCAAAACTATATTAGGCTCAGTATTTGGTCCAGAGATGTGTTTGACAGGATTTAATTGGCCCAAATATATTTAGTGCCCATTGCTGGAAATATTGAAAAAGTCATGGTTAGTATGCAAGTATTTATATGTATTTTTATTTTAAAGTTTTATGGACAGTGTGGAGTGTGTAACATGTTTCTAAAGCTGTCCAAAGTATTGTCTATCCGTGTATATGTAGTAGAGAGACAAGCAGGACAGCAGCATGAGGATCTGTGTGGTTTTAATGAAGCGCCTGTCCCTGTGCAGACACGCTTCACTGAACTATATTGTGCGTACTGCTGTGTAATCGCTGCCCATCTCAATCTCCTGCCATCACTCCTTTGCTTATCCTTGCTGTCTTGTTTTCTTAGTTCTTGTCTTCTCTGTTTTCTTCATCTGCAATAGATGCAACTTCTTTCCCTACCCCCTGCCTCCATGCACTTTCTATAGCTGAGTGCACAATCCACACCGAGCCTCATACAAGAACATGACAAGCCTCTCATACTGTTGTGTGTTGGTGATAGAAGTCAGATCTGGCTGTGAAATGCAAATGGCTTGTGATGAAGCTACAGTGTAGATCGGCGTGGAGCTTTCAGAAAACAGGATACATGCGTTGAAGTGTGTTGTGCAGTCAAAAGAGATAGAAATTAAGCTGATTTTTTTTTTTTTTTTTTTAAACATGACCAGATTTATATTTATATAACTTGCCATACATTTGTAACCTTTCCATTGTCATTCCTCTGGACAGTGGACTTCAGAGTCCACCCCGACCTGCAATATAAGAAAAAAGGAGTTTCTAGAAGTATTTATGTGTGTATATGCATGTGTGGACATTATCACAGGCTCATATTCTTAGCATCCAGAAAAGGGGAATGGGTGGGGGTTGAAGCAGCGGACATTTCTCGGAGAGGAAAGCAATCACAAACACTTAAACCTGCAAATGGCCTTGATGTCCTGTGCTAAGCAGCCTGTGTTGACTGATGAGCCTGTTAACCCTGGCTGAAACAACTCCAGCACAGGGGATTAGACATCAGCGCTGGTCCGGGCTGTTCCCGGCCCGTTTTGCATGGGAATTGTGCATATTTAATCTAAGGTGTGCCTAGGTGCACAGACGAGCCCCCACTTTTCTGTTTCTCATTATAGATGTGTAATAGCAGCCCGAGGCAGGGGGGCTTAATTCGCCTGCCTCGGCCCCTGTCTTAATCTTAGCCTCAGTCTCAGCCCCTTTCCTCTCTGTGCCTGTCTCAACCCAAATCACAGCCCAAGTCCCAGGCCTCCTTTTTATGCAATGTCTCTTTTAGATCTCCCTGCATTAAACCAGCCATGCACCTTGATTGAGTCATTTTCCTGGTCTTGAACTCAAGCTCGTCCCCCCAAAATATAATGTATTATTATTTCTTGATATAAAGATGTATCATTCAAACGTTAATAACATAAGGTGCCAAATGCACAGCTCTTGTTTTTCACTCTTTTCACTCTTTTTCACTTGTCTCCAAAGGCTCTCTATGAAAAAACATGGGCTTATAAGGCATACCTAGGGGTTTAAAAAAAAATGTACAAAATGTGTGAAAAATAGTTTTTAAAATAATCTTATTACATTTTATGTCATTTATTACACATAAGAAAATGAACTGACTGCTCTTTTGCATTATTATTGAATTCTGTAACTGTGTTGTGATTGTGTGATCAATTGGAGATCACCAACAAGAGCTCTCTGAAGCAACTATCCATCTAATTCTATTTATCACACTTCTCTTTTTTCACTTATCTCCATATAATCCTTTCAATCCCAGAAAAAAAACTCAAAAAACAAACTGTTTTCTCTTTCTCCATTTAAGTTTTCTTGTTTTCTTATTTTCATTGCTATTATTTGTTTTTTCGTGTGCCTCTTATAAGAAAGGAGGAGGCTTGAGTGCTTGTGTGTGTGTAGTTTCAATACAGACCTCCTGCTGTTTGTGTAATTTCTTGTTTGTACATGGCTCCAAACATCTTTGGCCACTACAGAGATGAGTAGAAATATGGACAGAGATAGAAGGAGATGGGGGAGAGGAAAACAAGATGATAACAAAAGCTTCTTGGATTTCACAAACGCATATTTCATCAATCATGTGAATAAGTCGTGGTGATTATGCATGGCAGTGGCAGGCCGAGGGGGGCTGATTAACATACACCATAAAGGCTGCTTTCTTATCTCCCACACTGATTAGTTTCTGTCTGCAGATAGCCTCACGTTCCCGTTGGCTCACATGCTCATGTGTGACTTCATGTAAATGATATTGCACACCGAACACTCGATCAGTGCTGCTAAAATCTCAGATAGAAGGAGTTAACAGAAAGAGCCAGATCAGAATCATTTACAAATCGTTTGGTAACTAACAACCATTAAAGAGAAGTAGATTTATTGCTGAGGATTTCACTGGAAATTCTGTCTACAAAAAGCATTTTATACAACAAAAATAACAGGTGCTTTATAAAAAGAAATCAGAGTTGTGGAAAGAAGGTTGACTTCACTCTCAGGCGCTCTCACAGTATGACCCCTTCCCAGTACTGACACTGCTCCACACTGACAAGGACTTCAGCATGATTTGTACCTGTATTTATCATTCATTTATTTACAAGAAGTATTGACACAAATTAATAAACAATACAGCCAAGAAAGACGAGAATGTGTTGTTCAAAATGAGCCATGCAGTTTGGCGTCTTCCCTGCTTGATCTGTCCAGACAAGACAAAACAAGATGTATGTTTCTTCTATATCACATTCACATAGTTGTTTGATTGACAACTGAAAGAAAGTGAAGACACATTCAGTTGTGCAGACATAGGTAATACACTAATCCAAGTTATTTTATTATTATGGTAACAATTGTAACTTTCTAAAATCTGTGTGATATTGTTGGCTTCAATCTTGCTGTTTTTTGTCAGATTTCTTAATTATGTTTAAATGGTTACAGTGGGATGATTTAAACTGGGGCAGAGTTAGTTACGTATGAAAGGCCTCTCTTTGTGTCTCATCCAGGGAATTAGAAATTACTCCTTTCTCTCACACTCCCCTTCCTCCCTTTCCCCTTTCTCTGAGATATAATGTAAACTCATTTGGTAACCAGGCTGAAGCTGTGTTGCGCTGTCTGAGTGGCTGCATGTGAGAAGCGTGCCTGGGACACATTAGGGCCTCCTGACAGGGGCCTGGGTGAAATAAGTGAAATTAATGGAGCTCCTTTCATGTCGGACAAGGCCGCGGCACCCCTTTCACGCTGCGTACAGTCACAGAAAAGTCAATACTTTTTTATTACTCCCCGCTTGCCCTACATTCCCCGCTACAAGTGCTCTGCTCACTAATTGGTTTCAGTTTGCAGAGAAAGCGAGAGAGAGGGAAAAGGAGAAAGAGAGGGAGAGGACTCCATCCCAAAGAACACTGAAGCAAATAAATCAATCTCATATTTTTTTCTTGGTGCTGTCTTTTTTCATTGAGTAACATCATGGCACTGGAGAGATGAGAGAGAGAGGGTAAATGGTTGGTTAGAGCATGCCTGCTCCCCAGAGAGTATAATGATATCAGGGAGCCTGTTAATGGAGACGAGTGGTTAAAGTGGTCTGGGGCCTAGCCAGGTCACCCCTGGGGGTTTTTAACCAGCAACTTCACCCCACTTGGCTGCTAGTGCTCTGGGCTCAGAAGCACAATGGAGAGTGTCACCAAAATACAATTTGTATTGAACCAAAAAGTGGCACTCAGCTTTACATTGTGTATGTACAATACAATAAAACCAAAATATTTAAATAAGTAAGTTTTTCTGCATTATAAAAACTCAAATGCCTAATTGACAGTTGTTCTGGCCAATCATGATTAAGTCTGATGTGCTGTCATATGCAAAGTTACAGGCTCTATATGATCTCACGACATAAACATAACGACAAAACAAGTTTGTTTGTTCACTAAAGGACCTCACCTGACATTTTAACAGTGGTGGAGTACTCATCAATTTAGTTTGACTGACAGAAATTAATATTTTGTTTGCATTAAGATATTTTCAAGTCTTTGTCCTATGTTACAAATCATTGTATAATTTCTTAAAGTAATTAGTATGCAATGCAAATCTGTTAATGTCCGGAAAACGCTGCGTGTATATGCTATGTCTATGTGTCCTGTCTGCCACTGTGCTGTTCACTGTTGGCCTAAGCTTAAGTGGCAGTGAGGTTAGCCTCTTTCAGAAACAGCACAACCACAAATTGATGTGACACTTTGAACCCCCACCCACCCTTCCCCGCCAGCCCACCACCTCCACCAAATGCACACACGCACCAATCAGCCTCCAGTTAAAGGGAGGTTCCACCAGTCTCGTTTTCTCTCTGCAGCCCAGCTTTCACAGCTCTTGAGTGCGGGCTAAGGGCAGGTTTGGGGCTTTACTGCGTGTTTGTGTGTGTGAATTGTGAAGGAACTGTCACACAGGCCTGGCATCACAATCCAGTTTGCCATCTCTTCGTCAGCTTGACAAGTCCCTGCTCCCTGCCCCATGGCTAACTCTAACACACACACAAGCGTCTCCCTCACGGTCCCATACTTATATCATGTCTGAATGCAATGCTCTCCAACATATCTATATTATCACTGCACATTAAAAAGCGTGAGGATATGATTGACAACACATTACAATATAAATGCATAGCATAAAATTAATTGCAACGATAGGACATTATGATAGAGGCATCACATCACTGTTACATTACTAAAAAGCATCAATTCAAATTTAACTATACATATTTTTTTTCTTAAACAATTGTTCCTATTTGTGTGTGTGTGCAAGCTCTCTTCACAGCAGTTGTCGGCGTCAGATCGCAGAGGGGTTCTGTTTATTACAAGGACAGGCTTGTCCCCGCCCCCAGGCGCCTGCCTTACGATGATTGTCATGGCGATGGAGTGTGAGTGACAGCCGGGATCACATGTGGTAGCCGCGGAGCAGGAAGCCCGAACCGCCTCAGTCCCTGACATTAGTTTGTCCTTCATCAAAACTTTACACTCGTTTAGAACTACTCACTCACTCTGTTGCACAAAATCTCTCCATTAGGTCTGCGTTTTAAACCATCTGTTTTTATCATGTTCACATTTTATTTCTCTGGCACTATTTCTCAGTCATTTACATTTCATAGCTATTTACTTTTTGGCTTAATACTTTTTCAGTTACTTCAAATTTCTTTGTGTGACACCACAAGTAACACAGAGTCTGAGTGCTCCCTTTGCATCTAGGTTGGTCATTAAAGCAGCCCCAGAACTACCTATGGAGCAAAAAACTATATTTGTGTGCACTGGCTTTGTGTGAATTGCAAATAGATGTGTGTTTTGGCAGGAGAGTGGGAGCTTTTTTGTGCATCACAGCAGAAAAGGAGGTCAGGGTTTGCACAGAGGCTCGGGCATTCATCATTAGCCTGCTGTAATGTTGCCCGTTACAGCCATGATTAAGAGCCCCGCTTAGTTCCAGCAGCCTGTACACATGCACAAACACACACAAACGGAGCGCCAGGTAACGCTCTAGTGCTGTGGTGGTAAAAAAAATGTCTTTAAACTCTATTAGAGCCTCCCCAAGTTCATAGCAGTTACATGTGCGTGGCTGGTAAATGGGGGTATGCTCTTGTTGGTGTCTAGATGCAGGGTGGCTTTAGGGCTTGATGAGAAACCTGTCAGAGACACACAATAAAAAGACTTGGTTAGAGACTGCCACTCAATGGAAATCTAAAAAAAAAAAGTGTCTTTAATAGTGTCTTGAACTGTTCAATAATGCTAGCTGACTGTGTTGTGTGTTAAGAGGCAGAGTATTGGAGTGAACTGGGGCCTGGACAAATGAGTCCATTTAAATATAATTCAGTAACATTTTACAATACTAATAATTGCATGAACCATCTTTCTTTCTTTCTCCCTTGTCCTCCTCTCCAGATGTGCACAACAGTGTTCGCCAGCTGCCACATCTTTGATAAGTTGGCCTGTTTCTACTCCAAGACAGACATCGTTCCACCAAGTCTGGAAAAATGGAAAGAAAATAGACAAATAAATGGATGTATTAATGCCAAGAATGTATTTGTGTGCACACTTTGTTATGTTTGAACAAAAAGGATAAAAAAAACAAAAAACTGCTGTGTGAGTGATTTGGAAGATTTGGACAAAGGGTACACCCTCCTATTCCACACCCATCACCCTCATCACCAGTTAAGCATGTTTGGACATTGCTAGCCAATATGTAGTTTTGGAAATAAAGAAAGTGCATAAAGCGTGTTCATTAACCTCAGTCACCCTGGCTTTTACCTGGTACAAGCATCAAAGGAGATGGCTTTCTTTTCTTCTTGACTCTTGTTTCTGTCCCCAGTCTGTCTCACAGACAAACACAACAGTAAATCTGCATGTGGATTCTCCAACGCCATATCTTCCCACTTTCACCACCTGTTTTCTCTGCTTGCCTCTTCTCTATGTTGCCGGCGGTCCCATGGGCCTGTGCTATAAGGCGTGGAATAGGAGCAGAGACAGAGCATTTAGTAATGGCTTCTTAATGGGCTTGTAGACAGCCACATTAGAGTGCGCAGGCAGCAGGCAAGGCCGGGCAGCGATATGCCAAGCCAGATGCCGTGCCAGCTGTGGCACTCCGCTCTCTCACTCACACTCTCATTTGTAATCACATTTCTCATACGGATGGACGCCATGTGCGTAGAGAAGTGGAAGTTGACAGGCAGGCATTTATACTCAAGGCTCATTTCTGCACATTTGCCTGTAGCTTCATCTGTGTTTTCTCTTTTTTGTTCGGTCTTTAGAAAGCATTTTAAGAGCGTTTTATGCACATTCTGAATAATAAAAAAATGTCAAAAAAAAGAGTAACGCCCCTGTCACACTGTGCAACAAGATTATGTCACACTGTATGACTCAGTCTGCTTCTTGATGCCTGTCACATTCTGCGGGTAGAGAAGATGAGCCCATTGTAGGCTGTGATTCAACTATGGTCAATAGCAACAGAGTTTGTAAAAAACTTCTACTGGGTTTCAGTGTTGGGCAAAGAGTGAGGGATAAGTGGTTAGCATATAGCACTATACTACAGTCATAGCATGATTAAATTCAATTGTCCCAAATTCTTGACACTGTCTGATATTTGTTTGTCAATCTTTCGTCTTCAAATGTTCGCCTGATCCTGTCACACTGTGTATCCTACGACCACTCATTCAAATCTATAATGTGTGATATTGCCGCAACTAATTAATCACTTGTCTGTTCTGGCCTAAATTGCACAATGTGACAATTTTTATAAATGTTTTAAGAGCCAACAGTAAAGTTTAGATTCAGTGTTGGTGCTCCTGTCTGCATCTCCAAAGTTTGGCGAAACGATTGTTGTATCTGCAGAAATACAATCAGTACCAAAACAAAAAAATTATTTGTACTATATTATTTATGAATTACATTGTATACATTGTAAATATTTAATAACATTTAACCCTACAGAACCAAATCTCTTTCTGGTTGCATGAGTTTTAGGCCAATGTCATATCAAGAGTAGACCAGGACAGGTTATAAAAGTACCAAGAAAACTGCCTAAAAGACAGAGCTGATGAAGTTAGAAGAGGGATGTCTAAAAGAGGGAGGAGTGATTAAATGAATAGATGATTGAATCATTTCATGCATGTTAATGTGCTCCTGTGTAACTCGAGACTGGAATGTCATTGCCAAAGGTCTTATAGGTCTCCAGTAGGGGGCAGCAGTGTCAGTGACTCCTCTCTGTCTAAAGAGACCTTCATCAGTACAATAGCATGTGCAAGTGAGTGTGTGCGCAACCAAATATTGAATAGTCAGAAGGTTGGCCTTTGTTTCCTCATCTGATCTGATCGTGTTCCCACCAAACCACATTTCCCTGCGTCAGCGATGATAACGTCTGATGAGGATGAAAAGACTGTGTTGTGTGTGCGTTTCAGTCCATGCCACGCTGTGCACGTGTCGGTGTGTGTATTTATGTATTGGCAACTGATTGTATTTAAGGTGTTGGAGCCTATAAACAGACTGGCAAGCCTTTACATTGTATCGACAGCTGCCAATTGTCGCAGCGATGACTGACAGTTGTGTATTGATGGACAGGACCTGCTGACAGAGAGACGCTGGGGAAACAAAAGAAAAGTGAGTGCCAATGGCCAAAGGAGGCAAAGGGAAAGTGAGGTGTAGTGGAGAGAAGGTCAAAAGACTTTGCAAAGAGGAACCTCTAAAACTTTGAAGGTCACATCAAGAAAGGAGATGAGTGTGTATCAAAGAAGCAGCAGCAAAACTAGACACAACATTGTATAAAAGTAATTTCTCCTACAACAACATAGTGACCTGCCTGCTTTTATCTTATAAAAAATAAAACCAAATTGCCAGAGCTAAATGCTAGTATGTTGCTGAAGTTTAGAGCATACCTTAAACCTTTAGCTCTGATTATCTCTGTCTTGTTTATCAATGCAGGAATGTCTTGCCTATATTTGTATGTGTTTGTTTTTGCTTTGCTGTTTTTATTTATGTTTTTTTTTTCCATTGTGTAAGCAGACATTGCGAGCACTGGAATAGACTCTTACCAGTTGAATTTTCCATCATCACTGATTGAATTTTGACGAGTGGTGTTGACCAACAGCCAATGGGAGCGCCCTTATTCGAGAGCCCATTGTATCCAAGCATGTGATTGGCCAAAGCTTCTGGTATGCATTTAAGATTCTCGAATAAAATCTTTCATAATAAAGCCTATATGAAATCTTAGGGTCTTGTTTTTTAACGGATCATTCCTATTACATTATGCTATAGGGTATCCTTTAATAAATCAAAACTTGAACTTCAAATTCCATTTAATATCTTAAGAAATATGAAAACTGAAATATCAATAAACATTTGCCTCCAAAAAATAATTCAGACTTGACTCAACTTACACTTGCCTTGTACTTAATTTGGACTTGACTTGGCTCCTTGAACTTGCACTTTAAGTTAATGATCTAACTTGGACTCGACTTAAGCTAGTCCTGGTGACTTCAACTGAAATCCTAGGGTCTTGAGAGGCTTTTCGCCAGTTCTGGTTCCAGGCAGAATTGTAAGTATTGCATAGTCTTGATTTAGATTTGGTATCTAATCCTTTGGTTACTTGCACTGCTTACAAACATACAGTTAGGTGTTGGCCATAATCCTATTGTGTATCAACAGTGACCACAGCCCAGGGCACTCTCATCACCTGTCACCTCACAGAAACACTATAATCCTATCAGTAACCGTGATGCAACTTAGGTGGGATTTATTTTTTACACAGCACTTCTCCCCTACAACGTGGTTTGGTCTTACTTGTTATTCCTTTGTGATTTACCAATGGCTCTCTCCATACTAATACACTTTTATTCAAGGTTTTTCTGTTCTTACATCTTAATTACACTGGTTAATGGATGGTATATGGCAGCGGTCATCAACTGAATTTGCTTGAGGGCCAGCTTGTTTCTTCACAGGTGTTGCAGGGGGCCAGACTTTGAAACTAAAATATATAGTTAAATACATAAATAATACATTTTGAAAACTTTTCTTAGTATTTCATTTGAGGTTATTATTTTAGGTTATTTGAAGTTGAGAAAGAACAGCTTGTGGATAAAACATGTTTGATGTTTGAAGATTATTTGTCATGTAAAAAAATTAAAAAAAGAGAAAGAAATTAACAAAGAGAACTACCAATTTGTCCTCATTCTTAAATGTACACAGAATAAGTAACAAGTAACACTTCAGTTATATAAGAGGAAGATAATTAGCAAATTTAAATTTGTGTACAGATGATTAAAGGTTGTCTATGTCTAGATCTATTTTTCCCCTCATGTTTTCTGATTTGAATGATGTGCTGGAGATCACTGTTATATGGAGACTACTTCTAAAAATGTTCCAGACTTTAAATTTATTGAGTTTTTTATAGCAACATGAACACAAACAGTGGAAATAAAAGGCAAGCAAAGATTTGTTTTCCCAAAGAAAACCATAAATATTACTCTGCTTCAGCCTCATAACAATTTCATCATAGGTAACTGCCATCGCAGTGTATAAAGGAATTGCTTAGAGATCAGTGTAATTCTGCAAAAACTCTGACTATATCTGCAGACTTTACAGAAGCCTAAAAAGAATACTTCCTACTTGAAAAATGGGCTCCTTTTTCCCCTATGTATTTCTAATGTGTTTTCTTCCTGCAGGGCACTGTTCTTGCATAATAATAAAAGTACTAGATTAAAGCGAGAGTTACCTGGCGCAGAAAAATGGCTGCCGGGGAAAACCTGGGCTGCACAAGGGAGTGGTGAGGGTCAAGGCTACTAAATTGCAGAAAATGTTCACGGACGTACATTAAACTATCCTAAAGCGCAGCATGTTAAAACTGTAATTGAGTGCTATTTCCTCTTTAAAGTGAAGTATTGTTGGTTGAATGGAGTAAAGCACTTGATTGACAGGAAATGAAAGAGGCTGCTGGGCAGTCTGTCATATTGCTAATGTGATAGGTAGTGCCCTGAGGAAACATATAATCACAAAATGGAGTGGCTTTCTCTATCTGTGTTCATCTACACACACATCTCAATCTTTTCTCTACATACAGACCCCGAGTGTTTGGCTATGTGGCATTTTACTGCGGGTTAATAATGAGAGGAGAGGTGTGCGACCCTGTCAAAAGTCTGCGAAACTGACCCAAAGAAATCAGACAGAGGCCGGGACCCCCCCGACCCTGAGGGCGCGAGGAGTGTGTGAGTGGGCGTCTGTAATAAAGAGCCATATATGTGTGTGTGTGTCCATCCTCTTCTAATAGATGACATGTGTGGGGTCATTTACATAGCATTACCTTTCTACAGCATAGGTGGCACCGCACACACACTCACTGCGCACGGACTGGCCTGGTGTGACGGCCCTGTCAGATGTCAGGATGCAGATGGGATGAGATGGAGGGGGTAGGTCACGTCTGTTTCCCTCTCTCTCCGTCACATACACACACCTGGCTGGCCCCCCTAAGGTGTCCAGCTACTAAGAGAGTTGTCAGCGCATCTGTGTGGGGCTTCAACTGTTTGACATCTGCCAGAAAATACCCCTCCCCACTCAAAACAAGCCCACACATTTATTTCCCCAATCACCTCATATCAGAACAACAGAGCGTTTCCTGGTGATCAACATTTAGACACAGTCATCATATACTGCTCCCAGCTGCCAACCTTTCACATACACACTCATCTGTCCTATCACATGAAGTTTGAAGAACTGTCATATGAAGTATGAAGGTTTCCAGTTTAATGTTATACTTTTTATACGCCATTTAAATGTAAATGTCTGAGGTTTTCATGCTATTGTAAAATGGATGCACTTCTCTTTCTAAAGTGCTCAGTTTGTCCACCCTGGCCTCAGTTTGTCTGTGGAGAGTAAGAACAGGAACGTATAGAACTTATGGCGTTTTTTACCAGAGCTTTAAATGTATATTGTTCCAGGATAGGCAAATGCAGACACTTTCATTGAGAGAATTATCCACATAAAACATTTTTGGCTGATGATACACTACAGAACATTACATACCTAACCAGATCTTTAGTTCATATGTCTTCACTCAACTGTCTGCTGCTGATTAGGCCGAATTCTTTTCTTTTCAGAAAATATCCAAGCTGCAGTCCTTTCTTCTTCTCGCCTCATAAAATGGTTGTTTTGAGGAAACAGACAAATTTCTCAGTTTCTCTACTGTTGCCCTTAATTCACCATTGGATGTATGAGTTTGTGCATGCATGATCGGCCCCTAACCTAATCCTTTATTATTCATTTTAAAACTGAGAGGCTACCAACCATATTATATGAAAATAATTTAATTTTTTTATTTTTATTTATTGGCATTATCTTTGTTGTTTAAGTGGGTCATAATTCTCCTTTGCATTTCCCAATCCTGATGAACAGCCACCTCTGGATAACATTGTTGAAGTTTTCCCATTTGGTCAGTTTGATTATTTTGACAATAATCCTTCAGATGGACGACAGTAATGTTATTGTGATTGAAACATTTCTTAGTTTTCCTACAAATAACGTTTCTTCACAATAACATTATACATTGTATATGGTCTGCATCATTGATTGATTAAAAGAAGCCCTTGGATGCTTTGATGTTATATTTTAAATATAGTGGTTGGATCTGATTCTTAGTTTGGGCCAAGTGTCACGCCCTTCTCCAATGTCTATGGTCTCATGCATCTCAACCTTATATCTTTGCTGTGTAAATTACAGTCATGTGGCTCATTCATCCATTAGTAAAGGCTTCAAAATAAACTACCTAGAAAAAACAATGTCAAACCCCACATGAAGCCAAGCCATTGAAAATAGTGCAACACTGGGTAAATCTGTCATTCAACAATAAATGTAGCACAAAATGAGTAGGGCTGGCTTTGTTTCTGTGTGTGCATGAGATTTTCTGTTTGATAGTTTGTGTGATAGAGACACTAGCCTCCATTTGTCCCACTTTTTTACAAGATAATGAAGCTGTCATTCTCTGACACCCGGACAACTTCATTGGATTCGAACAGACTGCTGCTCAGGGACACACACTTACACACAGGCCTGTGAGCAATCCCCCCCGGTCCCGGTTAAGCATATGTCAAATATAACAATGTATCGCAAGTGAGATTGTGTGACATATGTACAGCTGCTTGAATGGTAGAGACACAATTTATACACATACACACATGAGCACGGCCCACTTGTGATATCGTTAACATGCAAACAGACAGACACCACTGATAGCAAATGAAATGAAATCACCCCTGAATGGAGTAAACCCTCTGTGAATACTTGTCTTCTCTTTACAAGTCAATTTCACATCCTGTAGCTCAAGACAAACCTAAAGAGATTTGGAAACAGTGCAGAGACAGAAGCATGATGGGAAAAAAAGAGAAATAAAAGCGGGTTAGAGAGTGTGGGAACTAGGCAGCAGTCACATCTGAAAAGCCAAGCACCAACAGAGAAGTATGTGATGGACAATACTGTAAAAAGGAACTTCCCATTATACACAGTTAGATGTTAAGAGCATCCTTTTTTGTTTGAGTTGGCCTCTTCTACCAAGACTTACAAAAATAAGTGGTCTGGGGTGAATTAAAGTGGACGTATATAATAGGACTATTTCAGTGCAAAACCATTACATCTATCAATAATTTGATAGGACACAAGAATTCTTCATTTTCTTTTCGGTGGTAAAACAAAACACACTAAAAGTTCATGTACATGGGAGATTGGTGTGTGATGTCCATGAGAGTGGGGGGAAGGCACATTTTTATCTGCTCCTCTTCATAACCACTCATCACTGTCTATTCAAAGTGAGACATAATTACAGCTTTGAGTATTTAGCCTCATAATTTACAGCTTCTGTCACATTATTTACAAGTCTGTCTCTCCCTCTCTTTCTCTCATTGTCTCTCGGCGGGGGTTCGCCACTATAATCTTGTCTGTTAGGTCCAATCCGTACTCCAAGTTATTATCACTCTCATTTGCTTATTAAGTGCTCCCTTGTTTTCTTCAAATAAAGTTATAATTAAAGATTTAGTGGAGGCAGCTTGAAATGCTATCTCCTCTTTGTGGAATCTTGGGTGGGATGAGAGGGAATCGTGTTTTATCATTCTCGAGGAGTTAATGAGGATGTGCACAGCTTGATATTGTGTTTGTATGTGTGTGGGTTTGTGTGGAACTTTTCTAATTATGTCTGTGACAGCTTTCTGGCCTCTAAATTATCCCATATACTGTATGCTGTCTGTTGTTTTTGCCTTCCCACCGATTTATGCTAATGAGATAAATTACAGTTCTATACTCTATAAGTTTAACTAAACAGCTTAACAAAACTCTGCTGCCATTTTTTTTTCATGTGGAGCTTGCATTGGAGTGTTTGGTGTTAGCTTACAGTCAATCATCTTCAATACATAAAGTTAGTTTTGCATACTGTTGATGCTGTAAGAAATATTTAAAATTCTATCTTTATTGTAAGGGGAAAACACAAACATTTCACTTATCTTAAAGTAAATAGTGAACTCAAGTGTGCTTCCAAGAACCATACCCCATGAATCAAAGATGGCTGCCTAATATTTTCAGTGTAGATTGTTTATTGACAGAAAAGAAAAAAACTCTGGACTAAATTCCATGTTCAGTGGTGCATTCAAATCCCAAAACCCAATTTTTAATGAATAAAAAATAATATTACTATAAAACATTGAGATAAACATAATATCTAAAGCCATGTCACACTATTGCATATGTTTCTTTTTCACTGTGGTCTATCAGTAAATGCCTTATGGATGGTTTAGGGTATGAGCACGAACACTAACTCTGAACTTCTGGTGCTGTACAACTTTGGATCTTCATCCAAGTATAATGGCTATTAAAATGTTCACAGTGAAATTCAAACTGACTCCTCTATTTAAACTCATGTGTCCTACTTGATGTGCACTATGTTCAAAAGAGCTGTAAAGTCGCAGGCCTTATATTCTGGCAAGACGCGCTTCTATCTCTGAATACCAATCAGCGCTGTTTCCTGAGGAAGAGCCACTGATCTATTCTTACCTTCTTGTGACCCACCCTCTGGTCCCAGCCCTGTCTTTGAGAAACACCAGAGTAGAGTACATTAAGACACGCCCCAGCAACACACTGATTACATATGCTAGCTCCGGTAATGAGCGGAGCTGGACAGTGGAAGACTGCTGCTGTTTATGGCAACTCATTATCTGGCCCATTGACCAGAACTGTTCTACACATCACAGAGCCCCGTGTCCTCTACATCTACTCAACTGTCACTTTGTCTGCCACGATAGGAGCTCTGTGTGTAGGTGTGTGTGTGAGTGTGTGAGAAAGAGGGAGAAATGTGTGGAAAGATTGGAGTATGACATATAATAGTGTTGGCATAATGAAAAGTTAGATGACTCCTGATGATTCCACACTTGCACATGCAGCATTAAACATTCATTTGAGTACTTCTCTGTGCTTATACTTGTGTTTAAGTGTCTGTTTAGGTGTGTTTTTTGCTCCTCGGTACAAAGAAGTGTCTCATGTGAAAGTGTGTGCACATGAACATGCACGTTGCTATGATCAGCTGCCAAAGTAAAGTGTTTGCAGCCAATAGAGACAGGGGCGCTAAGCTCAAGGGCACATTTGTTTCAAGCTAATGATAGAATGTAAATGGAGCAAATTTCCTCTGCAAGAACAGAAGCGCTCACACTCAAACACACACTTTGATAGGTTCCCACACAGACACACAGCGGCATCGTGTTGATGGAGTGCAGAATCTCATTACACATCTAATAGAATAAGTGTAGTGTGCGTATGGGGAGAGGAGAGGAGCAGCCAACCTGATTAGCCTTATCACTTTATTATGCCGCTCCGCACGCAGCACACAGGACAATTGCATTAGAGAGGAGCAGATGAGCTGAAGGCAAGGAGAACTCAGCAAACACAGCCTTAATTGATTCCTCACCAAATTAGCAGGGACAGGTGGGGGGCTCTCTAGCTGGGTGGCTGCTTGACTGGATGCTTGGCTGGCTGCTTCGCCCAGTCGCTGACTTGTTGACTTGTTCACTGATCGCTTGACTGAGTTACAACTAAAGAAGTTGACTGACTTTGAAGACTGCTGGCCAGCAGGCGCCATTAGAGGCCTTGATTTTAGGCCCCTATGAGCGGAAGGCATTGAGAACACTAATGGCCACATCCTAATGACGACAGTCTACTCTATTCTACCTGGCATTTATGTCCCATATTCCAATAGACAAACAATTAATAGCAATTAACATCAACAAAAAATCAGGGAGAGTAAAAATGTATTGCTTCTGCCATTAACACATTGCAGGTGCAGGACTACTCCTCAGATCAGTCTCTGCAATAAAAATAACAATATGACATTTTAAAAAATTACAATTATGAACCAATTTGAATACACAAATACACAGCTTTGCCACATTCTTGTGTTCTTATACTTATAAAAGTGCTTTCTCATCAAGAAAATTAAGTGATATTATGTGATATATGTAACTAAAGACCAAGTTGCACAAACTTTCACTGTCAATACGATTATAGTATAAAAGGCCCCTCATGGTGGCTTCACATGCCCAAGACCATTTGCTGGGTGGTCCGAGTGTACAGAAAAGCTCTGGCAGCTTGTTCCTTTGCCTCATCCGTTGGGTGTTTACAGCATTCATGAACAATGCACAAAAAGAGGCATTGTATCTCACCATTGCATTCATTATGAGCAATTAGTGATACACATGGTTCAAAAAACTATGAGATATTTACAAATGTTGTGCAAATCTATATTCCATATAAGGTATTCCAGGTGTGGGGCGTAAAGTTCCCTGTTTACAAAAGTTAACTTTAATGAATGAGTTCCATATTTGTGTGGGCAGACAGTCTGGGTGATAAGGGGCGCTGGTAGAGGAGAAGGGGAACAGGGGCCGATGCAGGACGCAAGGAGAAGAGAGTTTGTCTTTGTCTCTGTAGGTGCCCCCAGGGGATTGTGGGATAGTGGAGGTTAATGAATCTGATTGGCTGGTAGAGTTTTTCTGCTGCTACTGCGGTTTGCACACTCACAGAGTTGTACTTTTTTATTTTGCCAAGTTTGGCTTTGACACCACACTGCATGAAGGACAGAACAGCAGACAAAAGTGTGCTTTGTTACATAAAGGCACTCAATCGGATCTAAGTTGGTTACAGAGCTTAATCACATTTAAATGCATGCACTTTAATTATGTTCTGTATAGTATGGACTCCATTACTGACAACTAATATAAAAAAGAGGATATGCAATTCTTTGATGACAATACCTTACATACATATCATTTTATTGTTATTTCATGTGACTTTCAAGAATTATATTTTATTTAACCATTGCTTCCCATTGACAATGTCCAACTCATAAGAGAAAGAATCCCAATATTATTTTGTTAGTCCACATGATTACATCTGAAGTACTGGCTTAAGTTACATTCATAAATGTTCATAATTAAAGAATATTGTAATTTTTAAATCAATGTTGTCATAGTTTAAAGTTATAACCTCACAAATTGTTTTTTTTTGTGTTTTTTCAGATTATTTTACATCATTTTGAGGCTGTATTTGTTGATAAACTACAAAACCTACGACAAAAGCCTCTTCCTCTGTACAAAATAAACACACTCCCTGAGCCTTTAAAATGTATCAGAGAACAACTTTCCCTGTGTGTTTTACATCCACATATCTGAAGACAGTGCATGTGAAGTTATGCCATTGTGCGTGGACACATTAGTCCACATCTAAGTATGCATGTGTCCCTCTTTGTGTGTGTGCGTTAATGAGAGTGTGTAAGGGGGGAGTGGGCCGTCACAGCAGTACGTCCTCTGCTCTCCCGGCAGGTCACTAGCGACAGATGTTCTCAGCATATGTGGCGAATTAATTAGCCGCTAGTAAACAGAGGGGGCTGCCGCCATGAGCTGCCGGTCTGCACCACCGCCGAGCTGTGATGGGACACCTTTTGTCCAAATTCCTCTTTCCTCTCCATCCTCCTCTGATGCATAGTTACAGGGAGCATCATTCTTTTTGATCAGTGGGCCCGTAATGAGTAGGGGGGCCACGTGTGTTTTTTTGAGCAGTGTGTTCCCAGGGTAGCTGTGTAAATGAGTGTGTGCACTTGTATTTGGTATCTCTGGTGAGCCAGACAGGATTGTGGTGCAGTTTGTGTGTCAGCAGCACATCATTTGGACATGGCAGTGAGCCTGTTGTTGTGATGAGAGATCCCCTTGATGACCTAATTGGTTGATTGAGGTGCACTTCTGGGTGTGTGTGTGTGCACAGGCCTCAGACTCCCTGAACTGGGAATGTTTTCACAGCCTCAGAACAACTTGGCAGAGAGTGGGAACGCTTTGAGAGCTGTTTGGATAAACACATAGACACAAAGGGATCCCAGGCTCTAGACTGGGCCTGTAGGGTTATTTCTTTAAAGGGATTATATGTAGCATTTTCAAAAAATATTCCTTTCATCAACACAAGATGGCTGTATTGTATGAGAATTTATATCTCCAATGTGTCACCCCAGAACAACTCCAAATTACAATGTTCAGTTTAGATTCCCTTATCAAACTTTCACTCCAATGATGAAATATTCTTGGCTCTTCAAATTAGGACAAAGTAATATAAAAGGCCATCCACTCAAACTCAAAAAATGAAAAGATAGTTTTAATATTATTTGAAATACACTGTAATGATGTTCTAGGTTAAAGTAAGTGAAATACGGTCCCTGAATTTGCGCTCTGAAGGTAAAATTGCTCGGTAAAGAGTTAACTTTCTGCTCGAATAAGATGTGTCAAAGTAATAAGAGGAGTCTAGGATCAACAGTGTTTGCGTCGGGGCATGCTTTCGTCTGTGTGTGTGTGTATGTGTGGAGCTGGAGTAATGAAGTTGTTAGTTAAAGTGCCCCCACCCCAGGGGACTGGCTTAAGCTGTGTGTGATTGCTTAGGGATCGGTCAGATACACACACATACGCTTAGAGTCATTACTCCATTACGCACATGGACTATTGATTTTCTGCCATCTTTCCATCAGGTGAGAGCTTGCCAGGGAATATGGGAATGAACGGCCGGCTAGGAAAATCAAACTGTCACTCCTCTTTTCCTTGCTTCCGCGCCCCTCTCCTTCATTACAGACAGATGACAGGTCAAAGCTGCTGCCGTTCACTCCGTTGTTTTTCCACCATCCGTCATCACTCAATCACTTGATGTTCTTTCACATCTTCATCCAACAAATCTCTCTGTCTGGTTCACTCCAACGCCACCTCTGTCCATCGAGTCCCATAATTTGTACTTTAGTGGACTCTGGGCTATCAGCTTTTTACTCAGTGCTTTTTCTCCATTGGTCATGCTTCCTTCTAACAAAGTGATGGATTTTTTCCTGTCTCCTTTTTTCCCTTTCCGCCACTCTTCGTGTCTCTTTGCCCAAATGTCCAACAGTCTGTACGATTAATCAACGTACAGACTGTTCACCATCCATCCCTAAACCCCTGTGTCATACCTCTCTCAGCACATTTCCACTCGTCATTTTTCTCCATTACTTCATCACAGTTCTATTTATCTTTTCTACTTTGCATTTGGCACCTTTTTTTACTTTTTTACTGGAGGAGTTGTTTTTTTTTCTGAAGCTCCCCATAATCATGTTATGATGAAAAATACAAAATGGACACACGGCCATACTTTCTTTGTGATGCCGTGGATTTTTGTCGACCAACCCAGGCCACTTCTGTACTCTTCTTCTTCTGACTCTTGAAGTGATTACACATTATGAGCCTTTTAAAAAATAAAAGTTGTCATAACTTTCTTGTTGCTATATTAAGAAGAAACAAGAGTAGCATCCTCAACTTTAAGACAAGAAAAACAAGCCCTGTTTATGCTCACTTCTTGTTGTGGGATATTCCTGTCTTCCTAACATCTTACTTCATCCTAAAAGAGACAGTGCCAGCCAACATTAACGGAATGAGCTTTTCCATAAATGTTGGCCCAATATCCCGAAACATTCCAGGTATGTATCTATGCAGAGTTGAACATTTCCGTCTACTTTCCTTCCTGAAGCCTCCACATTCTCTTTACCTTATCTAACTGTTCCTCACCCCTTGTCTCCCCTCGGTGCCCACCTCACCTCTTGTCCTCCTCGCTCCCCCTTTCTCACTTCATTCCTCACTTTTCTTCACCTCCCATGCATCCTCCCTTCTCACCTCTCATCCCTGAGAGGAGCATACGGGATCACAGGATGTAATTCACTGACAAGGGTATCTATATTTAATATTAATGGGCGCCTAGGACCCTTCATTCTCTCACACACACATATGGACACACACATGCTCAGTGCCAAATAAAGAGTGATCAGAGGCGGCGTAAGGTGCTGCGTTGTAGCCCCCAGGATAGCCGCCTGGTGGACACACACACACACACGTGCACAGACTTTGCGCTGCAGGATGGATGTGGTATCATTAGGCAGAGGAGTGGGGCCGTTCTCAGCAGAAACGGCCACGCCGGCGGTATGCATCAATCTAGCACCGCACGCCCCCTCAGATACTGTCTCTTTCACACACGGGGGGTGGTAATGGTGAGGGAGGGGGGCAAGAGAAAGCACAGGGGTTTTTGTAAGAAAGAAAACCACACACAGATGTGGGCCTCATAATGCGATGTGAGTGGGTTTCAGCTCCAAACACTAACAAAAAATCTCATTTACTTAGTTTAATAAAAAAAAAAAAAACAACTGAGGAGAACAAGGTGGAAAATTAGAGAAAATATATCCATCTGAATCTGTTCATCTTCAGGTTTAGCTCACTTTTTCCTTTTTTGTCATTGAAACATTATGATTATGGTAAAGGAGACTAAATCTGGCATATACAAGTTGCTCAGATTTAAGTTCAGCTTGTGTTTATTCATAAATACACATAAAATTATCTTTATCTTTATGTTTTTTTTAGATCCTTCAGAGTGACCACAGCAGCATAAAGTCTTCTGTGTTGAATTTTCCAAACCATCTTCTAATAATTCTTGCTCAGTAATTTTAGTGAGTCCGATTTGTCTGAACATGTATACCAAACAAATTGTTTATATTTTGGCTTTATCATATTTTAGATTCATTTTGAACACAAAATGGAAATGTGCTGAAATAAAAATCAGTCTCAAGGAAAACAACTATCCTTTAATCTTGTCTGTTTATGCTGCAGTTTTACAATTAAAGACAATACATATACACAGAATATGTATGTATATTTTATGTGCTAATGATCCTCATGCAGATCCGTTTCTACGCTGCTGCCTGTGTGTTCAGAAAATAAACCCACACATGGTTGCTTTAATATGGTGATTTCTAAAATATAAAGTTTTATCTTGTGCGTACGCTTCAGGTGCTTCGACATATTTTAGTCTTTCCTCGTGCTAATGATCTCCATAACAGAGTGGTAGAAAATAACAAGCATCTACTGCAGGTACCATCTGCCTGCGGGCTGCACACTGCTTTGTGTGTGTGTGTGTGTGTGTGTGTGTAGACAGTGTCTCCTTGGCTCCCATTGATCTGAAGGTATCATACTGTATCAGGTAATAGAATGCATCGGGACAGGGGCAGTATTTAAATGAAAGCGGACATCTGCACATGCATAGGCGTCATCTCCCTGTGTGTGTGTGTGTGTGTTTGAGAGGAACAGAAGAGTTTTTCTCTGTTCTTGGAGCCGACAGACGAATAGACGGACCTATTGGGAATCAATGGTAGAACTCGAGCCATTGAACAACTGTCCGCCTTTTCAATTGTGTCCCGTTTGAGAAACAATTTGACAATAACATCTACTTGAGAAAAAAGACACACAGTCGATATACAAGGAGAGGGGTGTGAAGGACAATTTAGAGAGCGTCGCCATCTATACGGGATGTGTGTGGACTTTGTCCCAGGGAGATTTTTTTTTCTTGACAGTAATGACAACAGAGCATTATGTACCCTTCACTGATAAACAGCTTCCAGAGTCATTAAAAGAGAGTTAGTGAGTTCATACACTATATAGGCCATATACAATATAGTATAGGACACACATGAAGTCACACTGAAGGCTGAAACTGTGCAAAGACAACTCTTATGAAAATCATTTTGCTTTTTTCACAAAAGGATCCTCATCACGTATAATAAAAAACTGAAACTGTGTTTTCCAAGTGCAAGTGCTCTTTTAAACTGTTCACCAGCACCTTTTCATACAGGCTGTATTCATAACATATACTACTTTTAGAATATTTGCAGTATCTGTAATTGTGTAGTACACCTTACAACTTTGAACACTATGTCTATATTGTTTATTTCGTATTTATTTTGTGTTTGTTTTTGCTCCTGGTACCAGAGTGATGTGCTACATTCTTAGCCAATTCATCCAAAATATATATATTTTTTTTAAATTCATGTTGTCTTGATTTATATAAAATTATAACATAAGCCACCTTGTTCAAATGTTGAACTTTGAACACAGGATGCGTAGACTGCCTTCCTGTGTGAGCGCATGATTAAGACAGGGGTCCCAGAGCTCGCCCCCCTCCCATCCATCAGTTTGATAAGTCTCTGAACAGGCAACATATTGCCTGGGACGCAAAGACACATCCGGGGATATCAATTTCTTCTGATGGTGTGTGTTGTCACATACACCACTGTTAGCCGTCTAAAACACATTCTAGGCGTGAAATACAGAAGTGTGTACATGCGAGGAAATGATGGAGTGTGAGCTTTGTTCCTTTGTAAACATCTTTAATAGCGCTTCATGTAAAAACGAGCTGTTATTCAATAAAAGTAAAGAAATGCTGATCAATAGCTGCATTTTGTCTCTTGTTTTAAGGGCGTCTCTTAAAACTTTAATATGCATGATCTCATTATTTACACCTTGCTCACTTCCCTCTTTTTAAAAACGTGCCCCTGCAGTCACATCTATATCAGCGTGTGAACTGCACCCCATCTCCACAAATAAAATCTTAGAAGCTCTGGACAGAAGTGTAATAAATTCAGTTTGTGGGTCCCCAGTCCAGACCAGTGCAGACCCCAGACTGGCCCTGTCTGTCTCATTAGCAGCGACATCGTGGCCAGGACTGTGTCTGCGCGACTCAGTGTGTATGGATCAATATCCATTCACAAGGTGTGGATAGTGAGGGCAAGGTGAGGGTCAGGGTCAGCTGCACACTGTTAGGGAAATAAGTGGATAAACAGATGAGAAAGAGAGCCACAGACAGTGCAGTAAATTAATTACAACGGAGAAAGAGACAGAGAGAAAAACTGAAAGTGTATTAAACTAGAATAAATTGTTCCATACTAAAATGTAGTTATTTTCCTTGATTTAAAAATAATACCCCTGTACAAAAATGTTGTTTTTAATGTTTTAAAAATGAAAAAGTGTAAAAGCTTGGAAATGATATTAGAATTTCTTACATGCGTTTATACTGTGATGCTTTAGTTTCAATATTGCATTTTTGAGGAATAGGCCTACTGGTAAAGCCATCCTGAATTGAGGTCTTTATTATGGAAAAAATACATACAATTAAGTTCTCCTGTCAACCACACAACCTGATGTACTGTACTATACTTTAGCCAACATCTACGAGGTTCTGCTTTCTGGATAATTGAATCTTCGTCTTCACCGACTCAAAAGACAAACCTGTGTTGTCAGCATCTTCACTTCCTCTCACTCACTTGTCCTTCCTTTTCACTGTGTAAACCATGATGGTAAAACATCATACATGTGATTTTATACGATCTCACTCTAACATGCTAACTTTGGGCATTCGTGTGTGGATGTTGATATACATGTGTGTAGTTCTATTGTCATGATAATGTGTGTTGGCTTTAGGGTCAAGGGGTCAACATAAGCTTCTTAATGGACTGTGAAATAACCCTAACTGCATTAACCCCACAGATCTCACATCTCACACACACATGCATGTGCACGCGTCCTCATACATACTGTATAAGCATATAAATGCAGACACACACACCGCCTCACCTACCCTACGCTCCCACAAAAACAAAGATGCGATTGGATTGGTCTTTAATTGGTGGGGCGATCGCACCTTGAGAATGGAGAGAAGCTCCTTCAATCAGACGGAGTGATGGAGCGAGGGATGAAGAGGACAGAGTGTGGGATGGATGGAAAACAAATGAGCAAGCCTAAAAAGAGGACAGCGCAGTGTCACACAAGGCCACAAAGCTTGGACTCACATGCACATTGGCGGGCCTACATTAAGATAATGTGCAGCGCAAATACTGTTTGCCTTTTAAAGTGTATTAGAAAAGTGGATAGTGTTGAAGTGCAAGCTCAGTCGGTAATAGGACGCCAACTAACGGCTGCCGCAGGCCAGCCTTGACCTCGGCTCAGTGTCATTCCCCATATGCTCTCATCTAATGCAATAATTCTGCTGTGTCTCTGCAGCTATGATGTGGCAAGTGGACATTTACTCATCCACTTGTTCTTTCTCTACCATAAAACTCAACTCTTACATTCATTTTTATGAAATGATACTATGTTCAATCATATTTCCTCAACAAGGTGTAACTGTAAAATCACAAAAACAGACAAAACAAATTGCTGGTGAAGCCTCCTAATTATTCACTTTTCTCAAGTGATATCTGTCTTTGGCTAAATATGTAATTTACAGTAGGATTTTGACTTTGAACACACTAAACTGACACAAAAGGACCAGCGCTACCTGCATTGATTGCCAAGATTTTTCAGATGTCAGACTCAACAATTAACTTAAACATTTCTAATTTACTTGTGAGAAATAATAATTATAACCACTGGTTCATTTTACTCTTGTGTCAACATGAAAATGCAAACAATTAAACAGGCCATAAGCCCCACTGTTAGATTAAGCCTTGAAGCTCTAGTCAGCTTTCAGGGCCCTCTCTCTTTTTTCCTCTTTCCTTGCCTCTCGTCTCTTCCCGTGCCAAATGAGTGCCTCCCTGAGTGGGGATCACACAGGATTTTGGGGGGATTTAGCTCTGTGTCTTAAATCAGTCTTAATTTTTGCTCTCTGCCATTAAAGTGCCGCCATTAAGCCCTTCTCTTCGCGCCTCATTTCCCCTTTCCTCTTGTTTCACTTTTTCAATTTGTGTGAGAGGGGGAGTTCACTCCTCATAAAATTTCACTTTCATTTGCATCTGAGCCAATAAATAGCAATTAGCATTAACAATTAAACCAGCCAGTGGAACTGCGGGCAGCTCCCTGAGATGGCCTGATGGATGGAAAGGTGTAAAGAAGTAAAGGAGGACGAGCTTTGTGCGTATGGTCACTCAGAATATGAACTCTCACAGGGCAAACCAGTATGTCTTACACTTCCATTTTCTCCCCAAAGCTCATTTATTTACTGTCTCAGTGGTCTAATGACGACTCACACATATGCAGTGTGGGCAAATATGCCAAGCTGGCACGCCATTTGGTCCTCACAGCAATTGTATTTGTTAATTACACTCATTAAACAACAACTGTTTTGGCCGCAGTGTTTTATTTTATAGTTCTGCTTTTCTGCGCCACAGACTTTTCACTTTCATTCATAAAGAGCTGATGTAATGAGGCCACCCCTGGCCTGATAATGTCTGTTAAATATACCCCTGTGTTAAACTGTGTTGCGATTAACACATCTTTATTTTTAGCGGCGTTAGAGGAGTGGCATTGTGCCTATTGATCCCCAAAGAGAGATTTGTTATTTTAGACAAAGTGCTCAGCTTTATTTAGTGGGTGTTTGGTGTTTGGAGGATACTCAAAGTAAGAGTAAACAAGTTGAAACAAGTCTCTGCTGCACTCATTATTTTGAGTTTACGATGATTTCAATTGATTGTGCTCATTTCATTCTTCGAGGGCAGCATAAGCGCCTCATTCCCAATTGCAAATCAGCTATTTTAAAACCATTCTGTCCCATTTTCTGACATACAGACACACATAGGATGCCCTCATCCGCTGGCACCACCCCTTTCTCTTGATAACTGCATAACTTTGTTTCTTTGCAAGCGTAGTCATATTTGGCATTTCCGATCCTGTCAGAAACATTTAGCTCCAACAAAATGACGATAACTATACTACAAAAGACCAAGTAAAGACCCTCTGGAGAAATCAAGTCTCCTGTGAGTGACCTGAAGAAGCCGAAGGTTGCTGTAGTGCCTCTGCTCCAACTGTTTAGACAAAATTAACACAACACGACACAACACAAATCCTGTACAATATTATAATCTGTGGTGGTAGTGCGGGTGTGTTTTTGCTGCTGAGCGCCTCGGCTGCACTGTGCCGCTGGTGAGAATATTGTTGGTGGCTGGTGACGATCAGTCCATCTCCATACATTAATCACCACCAATAGAAAGCCCTGACACAGCAGCTACAGCGGTGCTACTGCCCTGCCTAACAAAGCATGGAGCAAGGACATACAGCGCCGACAGCACAGCGACTGAACAGACAAGAAAAAAGAGGAAAACGGGCCCGTGTGTGTGTAGGTTAGAGAGCGGAGAAAGACAGAGGGAGTGAGATGGGAAATATGGAAATGTAGAAAGAAAACAATCATGCTTTATATTTCCCCCTCTGTCCTAACCTCTCTGGTTCTGTTCCTCTTGTTCTCCTGGTTTTTATTGTTATTACCACAGCAGCGCCCATTAGAGAGCTCTACGTTCTTCTCCACTGGAGCAATAAATGAAGAGGGCCTCACTCCTTTTTCCTCCTCATCCTCATCCTTTCTCACGATCCTGACCGGTTTCCCACTTATCTCCTCACTCACTCCCACTACCGACTCCTCAACTCTTTTTTGCATCTCATTGTCTTCTCATTTATACTCATTTGGCCCAGTCTTGGACGTTTTTAACCATGTGTTTTTGCGTTTCTATTGCTCCATTTCCCTCAGTTCTTATGCGTTGAGTAACTGTGCTGTGATAAAACAGAAAGGGCAGATGTAGCCATGACAAATGCCTTTCTGTGATTAATGACTGGTTTGCACGGAGTACAATGGAAACATTTTGGACCATTAATTAGCAGTTGGACACCCAAACGCAGCATTCAAACATCCACATAAAACACTCTGCATTATGGTTTAATCATGTCCTCATTGCTCATGTATGGGACTCATTTGACATGCAATGCAATTGACTACAAATATTACTTTAAATACATGGTTTTAAAATATAATGCATTATGCGTGTAAAGTGTATTGTACGTGTAAAAACTGTGTGTGTAAAAAGAATGTACAGTTTGTTTTTACAAAACCATCACAAAAAAAGATCCATTTCTCAAAAAAGATCCATTTCTTTTATATATTAGTTAGTTATTGTTGACCTCTGACCCTAACCTTATTTATTTATTTTTTTTTTAGCTTTTCGGGTAAAAACCAAAAGGAATGTTCTGAGACATGTGCCTCTCATCAGATAAAAACACTTAATCTTCTTAAACATGATACTCTCAAATATTTACATGATCCAAAATCTGATACACATACTTTTATCCCACATTCCAGCACAATTTTTTTTTCTCTTTTTGTAAAATTAAAATATAAACCATAAACATGCTCACGTTGAGATAAAAAAAATGCTAAAGAATGGGTCTGAGAATGCAGAGCTTTTGGAGTTAATCAGAGAAAACAACATGCAGAGATTCACGCGAGGTCCTTGTCGTCAGAGCGTATGAGACGAGACACAGCCACAGCACGCAGACAGGTAGAACGTACAGCAAAGGGCAGACGTAAGGCGAGTCAAAGAATGTGCTGTATGGATATGTACGGGCTGGGACGATGTAGGATGTAAGACATGAGGGTGGGGGGTTAGAGGAGAGGCCAGTGCTGTAGGACAAACGGAGTCACACACGGAAGGAGTGAAGGTGTGGCTTCAAGGACGAGAAAAAAGTCTGCAATAAAATATCTCGGAGAGGGCTAATAAAACATTAAAAAAGGTCTTGGGGATTAAAAGGATTATTATTTTCTCTCTTAACAGCGAAATGTCTGGAAACAGAACACACCAGAGATGTCAAAGTTAACAAAAAACTTCACAGATTATAGTTATAATGGAAAAAGCATCACACAAATAAAATGGAATGATAGGCGAAAAAAAGTTTGGAAAGTCCCTCCGGTAAAAGTCACAGTTTAAAAAGACGGTGGAAAAATGTTGCATATGTGTATTCCAAGTGGCTCATGAAGAGCTCAGGCTCCCAGACACAATCTAAATAGCAAATTGCAGTGGTGGGTAGAGGGGACAGCATTAACAAGTCTATACCTGCTTTCAGACAACGACAATGTGCGAACACTTCACTGACACATCAGGCAGACAGACTAACGGAGAAGAGGAGGGGAGGAGGAGGGATGATAAGTTCAAGGTCGATAAGCTCTAAGATATTTAAAAAGAAAAAGAACAGAGAATATACAAATGAGCATATTGTGCTACATATAAGACATACCTTACACGTAATTATATATTTTACAGGTCCTTGAAAGTCTATTTACAGTGTTGGCTTAGCTTGAACTTATCACTTGAATTTCAATTATTTTTTGGTGAACATCTGGCATACTTTGACGAAACTTTGAAAGCAACAAGATGACTTTACAGTACTTCTCCCAGTACTGGATCTAGACCTCTCTGTTCTGGTGTCTGTCCTCCGAACCCTGGAGAGGTTATTTTGGGTTGCCAATAGGAAGTCCTGCTTCTCACCTGACGTCCCTGAGACTTGGATTCATTACTGGGGCCGACGCCGCCAGGATGCAGCCCCTGTACGTCTCGTGTAACACTCTCAATTAGTTGTTTGGGAAATTGCTGACAGAGAAGAAATATACTCTGCACTTCTCGCTATAATCTTCAATCCAACTTTTTGTGTCGATCAATCTTCCCAACAGGAGACAGACGTGACTGATATATCACACCTTAAGCAGAGAGAGAAAGGAAACAAGGAGAAAATGAAGAAGAGAAAGCTGTATACTTTTTGAATGTGTGGAACGTTGTGATGATGGGGGAATACAATCTAAGGTTTTTTGTTGTTGGTTCACTTTTTTGGCCAAAAAAAAGGGAAAAATTAGGTGATCTGCTGGTGCAATATTAATTTGCAGATTATCTTCAAATTATGTGAGATATAACGTGACCAGAAGTTGTTTATCTACCACAGACACAAGCCTTTCAGTGATTGGACACCACTTTTAGAGACAGAAGGCGGTCAGATTGGAGCATTTGTCTCTCCTAGACCAGCAGAGCAGCAACAGGAAGTCAAAGTACAGTCCTGTTCATGTTTTTATTGTGCTTCTTTGGATTTTATTCACTTGATACTGAAGCTTTCCCTCCACTAATCCCTCCTCTCTAACCTTTGTGTCTTTCGGCGCGCTCCTCTGAATGTCTTTTTTATTTCTTCCCTCATTCCCCTCCCTCCCCGCTCAGTCTCTGGCGTCTCCCTCAGTGCCCCCAGTGAGAGCAGCTAAAATTAAGTGGTGCCACTTCTCAATGACACTTTAATGATAGCACCGCTGCTCCGCACACAGAGAGAAGGGAGAGGTATGAGCATCTGCTAAAGATAGGCCCCTCAGACACGAGCACACGTCCAAACGAGTGAGTCTCCCTTTGTCTCGTCTGCCAGGGGGACTGTGGGGGACGGGTGGAGTCTAATTAAGAGCGTCTGTAGGGAGACCTTTGTGTCTATGGATGTGTGTCATTCTGGCTTGGCATCACCATCACCTGCCTGGCACTGCCATTATGGTTGGCATCTGAGAATGAGAAGGAGGCATGTGGCTAGGCACAGAGAGGCTTTAAGTTAGGCACACATGCAAGTTCAACAGACTTTTCCGCTTTAGTCTTTATCCAGTGGTAACTCTTGTACCATCCTAACTGCAGTCGAATACAAAACTGTTTCAGAATAAGACCAATCTTACGGCTTTGGCTCAATCTTGCTCGTCCCTAGACCAGATTTTGGACATTCAAGCCTACTTTACTTAAAATTAAACACACACTTTACCAAAAATGTCATTCTAATGAAATGTCTGAGGTTTTTTCTTTCAAATTCATTGGTTCAGCTTGGGCTTGGGTCCAGACCACAGCAGAGCGAGACAGGAGCAAGCGAGGCTAGAGCAAAGACTTAGCTCCATGGAGTCGACTGAAAACTGGAAAAGTTCAAACAACTCATATTTCCTGAAAATGTACATTTATATTGTACATTTTATGTTGCTTTTGTTGACAAAAAATTCCCAAAATGTGGGGTCACATGACTTGAGAAATAAGACACAGATGGATTTAAAAAAAAAAAAAAATTCTGCCACATATTCAGATTAATAGCCATTACAGTACACACAATCCTATTTTGTAAAATAGTGTTGATATTTCAATAAATGTTGATCTTTCCATCACACAACATATTTAAATAAAAAAAAGTTAAAAATACCCAAAAAGAATTTAAATAATTTTTTAAATAATAATTTTATAATAATTTATAGCAAGAATTAGAAGGTTCTTGTTATAACTATTCTACTGAATTTAAAAGAAAAAACAATATTGGGATAAGAAATAGATCGAAACCCTCAGTTAAAGAGTTAAAAACAGACTGGCACCCTAATGTAGAAAATAAGCTTATTTCTAATAAATGTTTTGAAGACATAATGTAGTTTTAGGTATATCGTGTTTTAAAAAAAAAGTGGAAATCATGATGGAATAAAATTTAAAAAATGAAAATCTAATTTAACTTAAGTACAGCCACCATCAGAGGAAGTTTCTACGCAATAAATAACCTAAACAAATCAATACTTTTATATAAATAATATGTTACATTTTCTTTCTAAACTTTCTTTACCAAAACTGAGCAAACTTAGAGAATGACCCAACCCTGTAACATTCTCGTTTTCATCATAATCTTTTCCTAAACCAAAATCAAACTTTATTTTTTTCCTGCCAAACCTTAACACTTGCCTGGGGTCATGTTAACCCCAACAACAGTGTCAGCATTTGTACTATTAAACATTCAATAATACAGTCCAACAGTGATTGAGCATGGCTCCATCACAGGTATACCGATATTAGAGTTAATAATATGCTATAATGCTAAAAATGTTTGTTTTGTGTTTTGTTTTGTTTTGTTTTGTTTTGTTGTTAAGTTTCTATCAGTTATGTTTTCTGAAAAAGTGAACATGACTCCCAGTTGGCATTAGGTACAAATGATGATACATTTTCCAAGCTCAGTATGTGTATAGATAAACAGGCCATAAGATATTAGTCATCATTAGAGGTCCCATTATGTGTACATGTAAATACAACATGTGTGTACTGCGTGGTTGTGTCCTGCCAAGCTCATCCCCTGGTAATGGAGTTCCACCATGTTCTTAATGTTGTCAGCATTAAGCAGTGGTTGATCAATTAGCCTACTACTACCCTTACAGCATCAATACTGTGTCAATATTGAAACATTAACTGCCAAAACACTGGTCATCACTTAACACTGGATGCTATGGCAACTTTAAAGGCAGCAAAAATGTAGGTTCACTTTTTAGACTTGCTGTCAATGCATCTGTTGACGGCATTTACGTCTGGAAATCGCTCCATTATTAGGGCTGTGTGAGTGTGTATGTGTGCGCAAAAAGGTTACACTGAGGTCAAAGAAACAGCTGCAGGGAAGACTGCCAAGTGACATTTTAAGACAACGTCGCCCACTCCTTAACACACAGCCACTGGGGCCTGAGTGGTCCAGACAGGCCATCAGTGGTGTGATGCCCCCTCCCCAACTGGCACTGCAAACACACACTCAGACACACCAACACATGTCACTTTTGTCGCAGATGAGATCAGAGTTGTTCTCTTTTCAGCAGATGTCACATCGAGCTACGTCCGCGGCCGTAAGACACCCCATCGCAGACAACTTTGGTACATATTCAGGGTCCAGCTGCCCACTTTTGGCCACATTTTGTTCTTCTGTCTTCCATGTCAATGCACTAATGCCTGTCTGTTGTGTGGGCTTTTAGAAATGTGGTTGTTTAACTGCATGTTTTTTGATTTCTCAAAACTTATTTGGTGTGAATTCTTCTAAACAGAACTCTGAATTCATCTCTCTTAGTGCTGCTGAATTCATTTATATTACAGGTAGGTCCGCTCCAGTCAGGTGTACCATTCGTCTAAGTGTGTGTTGTGAGAAAAGGAAGGTGTCAAAGTTGTACAGCAATACTTCTATGCGATGAGGCCTTTCTTTCTGAGACACACACACACACACATAAAAGAAATAAATAATTACACAGCAGACTAAATATTGGCAGTCTGCTCCAGAGAAAGACACTTGGTTTTCAACAGGAGCGAATCCCCTTAGGGTATGCACCACACATCTAAGACACACAAAGCACACATGCTACCCTTAGCTCACGGGGCAGATACACACCCTTACAAACAGTAATTACCCCCAACAGCTTAAAAAGACATTTGCTGTGTATTCATAATAGCTGCCAAATTACCAAAAGAATTCATGTTTTAAACACATGTTGCCTTCAATCCATCTCCCAGAGACTCGCCTTAACCTAATAGTATTCCCATCAGTGTTTGGTCATTTTTCTTCTTCTCATAAGTCTTAGTCTCTTAGTGTCCTTAACTCCCTTTCATTTGTAAATCACAAGGCTGCTTCTTCAAGTAAGATGTCAACACAATGCACATACGTGTCACCATAACGCGGCGTATCATCAGCTCCGCTCCACAGCCTGTTGGCACTTGTTGACACAGCTAGGCTTGTGAAGAGAATCAAATCATATTGGCTTGTCCTGTCATATTCCCGTCAAAAGGCTTGTTTGACTGTGTGTTTGTGCACCGTGTTCTCAGTTTTCAGACAGACAGTGAGTGCTGGCGAGCGTGCCTTCATGAAACTATTGCATTAGCATTTAGCCCAGCAGCACGCTATAGTGAAATGAGACAGCCATATATTACTGTTCAGGCAAACTCTGGAAAAGAAGAGAACAAGGCAAAACAAACAAAGAAAATAATCATAAAAATTTGATTAAAAGTTGGGGTTGAAACAAAAAGTCGGAAAATCAAGATTCTTAGTCTGAATCGGATCGAATCAAATCGTAGACTTTAAAAATCGATTTTTTTAACTACATTAACCTTCCCTCACTGCTTTTTGTCAACCAAATTAAATGAATTTTCAAGGATAACTAACAATTTGGACTTATATTTTATTTACATACTTTTTATGTGTATTTTTATTTTGAGAATCAAATTGAGACCCCCAAGAATCGAATTGGAATCGAATCGCCTGACATTGAAAGATTTACACCCCTAGTTAAAAGGTTACACAATATAATAATACAAAAAGTTGCACGGACAAAGTACACTGGAAAAGTTGTAGAAATAATGTATAATTTACTTATTAAATTATATTGCCATCACAATATTAGACTAATAGCTCTCCCAATACTGCAGCTGCTAACACCGCTAAATGTTCATAATACAAAATAGGAGGAAATTAGATCTTTCTTTCTTTCTTTTGCCTATTCTCCTGGGAGTTTTTGTGAAAGCCACTCAAGGACAGGTCAAAGGCATACACCTGCACACATATGCCCCGTGTCGAGAAGGTAGCACTGTACAGTAGGTGTTGTGGCAGCTCTGTGAGAGAAGACTGAAGGTATGGTCATAGAAAAAAAAAAGGCCATAGAGTTGTCACTCCACAGGGTCAATGTAAATCCCTCCACCTCTCTCTTCCACCTATGTACAGCTGTGTGCACAGAGCACACACACAGCGCACCATTGTGTCTCTTGTGTTTCTTCCATTTGTTGTTGCTCAGATTTTATTGAGATATTTTGTAACACAACAAGGTAGAAGTGTGCACATATGGCAAAATAAACACAAGTGGAAGCCATTTCCTTCTTTTTTTTCCTCCCCACATCTGTTCTCTTTTCAGATACATACACATATTACCAGTGTGTTTATCTGTGACTGGGAACAAAAATCAAACTTCACAAATTCAAGCTTAAAAATTCTCAATAAAACACAATAAGCCAGTCTTAACCAAAGCTTTGTGTCTGGAAATTGGTGACATTGAGAGGTCAGGAACACTTTACGCCCAAGTTATTTAAACTTTTTATTCCTTTCAACTACAACGTGACGTTTAAGTGAATTAGTATTTATTATTTTTGTCTTTAGTTTTGTGTCACTTACAGTCCCTGACGTGTATTTGTCTGCTCTTTGGTTTCGGCAAACGTACATAAGGCACTCTTATCTATACAAATGCTATTAATATAACCCCAGCTATATGTCGCCCCAGGCATCTGAATCTACTTTATGAACCTCACCATAGTCACAGGGCTGGCTGAGGAAATGTAGGGTGACCTGGGAATGTTGTGTGTGTGAGACACTTAAGATTTGTGGCAGAGAAGCAAAGGAACAGTTAAGAAAAGGCTCGTGTGATAGGAGCAGGGGAGTTCGCCTCGGAAACAGGCCGTCTGTCCGTAAAGCATAGTGTGTGCGTATGCCGGCGCCTGAGAGTGTCATGCGCTCTACTTTCTGAGAGTACAGGGCGGAGGGAGCGAAGCGGAGCGGGCCGTAATTAGGCCACGATTTGAACTCTCTTAGTTCCTCCCTGAGAGCGGGCGCCGGGTCACGCCAACTATTATAAATCGAGCTGGCTTGTATATGTGCTCAGGTGTGGCTGGAGTAATGTGTGAATGTATGTGGGGCCTACTGGAACAAGCAGGGAGAAGGTTCCCATTGGCTTAAAGTATAGTGTTAAATATAGCTTTAAGAGGGCAGCAGGGAGTGTTGCTGGTTCAAGGTGCGTGGCATACAGATGCTACTCTGGCCTCTGTTCAGTGACATAGATCACTCCTCTTTTTCCTGATTGCTGACCAAAGGAACAATGTTGTGAGTCAGAAAAGTCAGTAAGGAGAAAACTTTGTAATTATAAATAGAGAGCAGTGAGAGCAACAAAAGGATCAGCCTGAGCTACACTGACAAGGAATATGTTTTGTTAAGGTTTCTAAAAGCTGGTAAAGCAGCTACTAGAACAATATGATCCTGTTCTTTTGTATTTTTTTATTTTATTGGGTGCCTGGAAGTATAACCTACAAGCCACAGACCACATTTAGAGACATTAAAGACATTATCTCACCTTTATTTTCAAGGATTTTAATAGAAGAGCATAACTGGCTGCCAATAACAAAGTGAAAGTGTCTGATCCAGCTGGCTTTGTCTGCTTACACAGTGAAACGGTAAAAAAATAAATAGAGAAAAAGGAGACAAAGTGAAGATAAATATTGACAATGCAGATGTTTAACGAAGTGGAGATGACTGTGTGATCTCATCGGTCTGATGCTAACTCAGAGCTAGAAGTTTAGGGTAAGTGGCAAACTTTGGTTTAAAATAATGTGTTGGTATTGTGCGGTGGCGAATTGGTGCAGTTTTACTTTGTCAATAAAATGAAGGCAGGAAAGGTCTGCTGTTGTTGTGGGGGTGGGGTTGGTGTGCACATTGGTGATAGAGATCAGAATGACGCTAGTTTAGTCACTTAAAAAGCTGGAAAAATGTGAAATCAAATAAAAGCTTGCATATATTCATTATTTTTATTTTCTATGGCTTATCCTGTTATGGGTCGGAGGGAGCTGGAGGTTATCCCAGCTACAATGAGTGTGAGGTGGACAACTGCCAGTTACTCACAGGGCTGAAATTTCATAAATTTATTGTGACTTTACTACTACTGGACTAACTTCCTTGTTGTTTCTTTGGGAAAAATTTGCATTCACCGTCAGGGATTTGAGTTTGGAATAAAATGCACCACAGACTAATTATTCCATTGGCTTAAGCTGATTGGACAAGGCCTTTCAACCAAGTAACATCTCCACTCCTTGCCTTTTATAATTATTTCATCAGGAAATAAAACGTTAGTCTATAAATTAGTTTTTTTTTTCCTCGCTTCAACTTGCTGATAGCCCATCAAGAGGCCACTGATCAATTAAAAGTCCCTTTGTAACCTCCCTAGCACCCATACACCCCAACAGACTCATCTCATTAATGAGCGGCCGGCTAATTAAGAGGCAAAAAAAAAAAAGCGAGGGAGTCACTTCTTTTTGATTGATAGTTCTATATTCTCTTCCTGCTATTTTGCATTTTAATGTTCATTAATAAACTTTTATTGTTTTGTTAATTATAATACCCGCCTCCCCCACTGAGATAATAACTGAACAGAACAATTTGCACTGAAAGATTTTCTACTGGATGACAAAAAATAACAACTGGCCACACACAGGAAGCTGAATAGAAAGGGACGAAAAGGAAAATACAGGCAAAAATATGACAGTTTTTTTTTGGGTTTTTTTTAAGCAAACTTCTGCAAAGAAATCTTAAAATGTCTCTTGGCATTTGATCGAATGTTAATTAAATTATTCCAAATACGGCATTTACGACATATATATTTTTTGGAGTGTATTATTGCATTAGGTCCTTATGTGGCAGTGGATTTCTATGCATTCTCTATATGTGTGCACTGTACTATGTGTGTTCGGTCCTAGAGGTGCGGGGCCAGGGACGCGCATGATGGATCGTGGAGGCCAGTTGATAGCACCATTACTCACTGACACACACTGGTTCTCACACACACACACACAGGTACACACCTGCCCGACACCTGTCCCCCATGGGGGTCCGCCTGCCCCTGAGGCCATTGCCCTGGAGACCAGCAAAGCCCAAAATGATTCTGCATGCCAGCAAATCCACGTAAAGTTTGAAAATGGGAAGAACTTGAAAACTTTGTAGGGCATTTTCAAACTTCACGTTATTTTTTTATTTATTTTTTGGTCTTGCACAACTTTGCATGTGTGTTGTGTATATATTCTGCCTCCTTTCTTGTCTGTCTGACAGTCTGCCTGCCTCAGCTGGTCATATGTTCATCTTCTTCATGTTATTTTACAGTTATTGGCTGCGGTGTATGCCATGATGACCTCTGGGCCTTTGGGATGATTCCTATACATACATTAAAATAAGGTATACCTATCCATTTAGTCACAGAAGACACATCCACACGCCAAGGGAAATGTAAGTTAGCATGCCAATAAATTGTTTTGATTATTAAGATAAACATGGACTATTTATTCTAGATGCAAATACACAATTCATTATGGAAAAATAATAAAGAAATATGGTAAAGAAAGCTTCATCAGGTTCAAGCAGCTCCATTTGATTTTTTTTTTTTTAAACAATGAACAAGACTGTGACTGTGTTTCCGTTAATGTGTAAAACTTCCCAAAAGTCAAGCATGTCCAAAGGTTATATTTATCATCCCAAACTTCATATAAATACATAAAACATTATTATTCTGGTAGGAGTAGTTTTAGTTGGCATTTGTTGCAGACTCTCACAGCAGGAACATTAACAACAGCCATAAATCTGACGAATGAGTGAAGAGAGAAGAGTGAAAAAAGTGAATGTACTGTACGTGTGTCACCAGTGAAAATACAAAAAAAGAAGGTACGGATGTAACGCACATTTCTGATAAGCTCGAGGTTCAGTGAAAGTAAAGAAAAAAAATACATTATCAGGTTTCATTATCAGCAAAAATGGCCTTCTCACTAATTCATCTTAAATTAACACTTCATTTCTATATTTTCATGAATATTTCTTGAAATATTCTTTAGCACTTCCATGTGTTTTTACTAATACCATACAGTACTACAAGTTTTTTAATGTTGAAGACCAGGACAGCAAACAATTACAGCATTACAAAAAAATCGAACATCGACTGAAGTGGCGTGGAAACAGACAAGCAGCTGGACAGACAGGCAGCTAATGTTATATATAAGGACTCACAGGGACTTGGTACGGCACACAGCAGATCACCTGGGGACACGGCAGCCATATGTTTAAGCTTTGTCTCGTCCTACAAAACTCAGTCTGCCCTTCACGTGATTTGTCAAAGGGCTGCGCTCAGTGACAGGTACAGGGTACAGGAGGGCCCGAGATACTGAGAAACACAGCAACTGAAGGAGAGGAATGGGGGAGCGCTGTCAGGGGGAGGGTTAGGGAGGGAATAAACCAGAAAGGAAAGGGCTGTAAAATATTTTGTAACCCCCAAGATGCGCAGGAACCTAAAGAAGAGAGCACAACATAATAAACTCTTTAAGGAGTTTTTTTTTTGGAAGTTATCGACAAAAAGAAACAATGCTGTCTTGCTCTGGGACCAGCAACACTTTGAGATGAAAGGAAAATGTATAGGTTAAGAAGCCGGATGCCTACGGGCCTCTTTTCCTTCGCTCCCCTCCCGTATTCTCTCTTCTCTGGTCCCATCTTTCAGCCCCCCGTCCCTCCTCTCCCCTCTTACCTCTCCGTCCCCCCACCCCACCTCTCACTCTGTCCTTCTGCGCAGGGGGTTGAGGCGCTGAACAGATTATAGCATAATTAAGGCGCTAAAGCAGCACATTATCCACCTGGTGGCTTATCCGGGGTGGCTAGCGCCGCGGCTAGGCTAATCAGGCTATGTGTGTGTATGTCAGTGTGTGCTTGGACAATGCTCGATGTGTGCGCACTTAATTGTGTATTTGCATGTCAGTGTGTATCTGCGGAGCGGCGTACTTGTATGTCCCCGTCTGTGTGTGTATCCAGCAGCACTGGGCCCATCTCACCTGATTAAGGCCTCTTATATGGATGTGTTAAAAGCATTAGGTGAGGACAGGGATGTAATTCGTCATGTTTAAAGGATGGAAATTGAATCAGGGATTAGGAGGCAGCCAAATGAGCGCACATATACATACTCAGCTAACAGTGGGGACGTCATATCCTCTCTTCTAACCTTTCTGAGTCCGCCGCCTTCAACCTACCACAGTCTCTCATTCTGCCTTCATCAACACTATTTCTCATCACTGTTTGTTGAATTAAAGAATCTCAGAATCTCATAGGCCCCTTCTCGCAACCCCCCTGACTGTCCTCTAAGTGGTTAAATTGGAAATAATTGTGCAAACACTCTCCAGAATGCAATCAAAGAGCGCAGCAATGTACTAGGAAAAAAAAGGGCCCCTGTATTATTAGGTTGGAGAGAGTACTAAGTGTAAAGTGAAATACCTTAGAGAGTCATTTTATACCTTCAGACTTTATTAAAGCTAATAGGTTTATATATACCTCCCCGAGGCTGGTCAATTCATTAGTTGTAACCGGTAGGAACTATTACGCACACAACAAAGTCAGAGCAATGAGATGGAGAGGAAGCGTGGAAAAGTCTGAGAATTCATAAAAAATGTCCAAGTCTTGTATTTGAAATTGACACCTTATACTATATTAAAAGCTTTAAGCAGTAAATTACTATAGATTAGATTACCCATCAAAATGTGTATATGAGTATTATAATTTGTTTAATGCCCAGTTTTGATTATTAATGATATTCAGAAGATTGTTTGGAAAGAAAGAAAGAAAAATGTAAAAAAACAAACAAAAACAAAACAAGAGAGTTTGTTTTAATACCAAGTCTGCATATAACAAGATTTTTTTCAGTAAAACAGATTAAAATAAAAAATAAAAAGAAGGAAAGAAAGACAATTTATTATGGCAGTGTCTTTGTCAAGGGCGCTCCCTTTCTTACACTGCTGAGTGCTGACTGCTAAAATTACATCTCTATATCTGAGGGAGATGAAGGTGATGATGGTCAACACAAAGCATATTTTACATACATACATTTTACATACAACATGAAAAAACATGTCACAGGTACCAAACGAAGAAATAGATTCGATAGTTGTTTAAATGTATAGATATCCTTAAAGTTTTCTCAAATGCAGGTTTTATTATAAAATATAAAGTGGATACATTTATGCAGCAAATTGTTAGTTAGTTAGAGAATTATTTTGTAATGTTAGAGAGCAGACCCAAAATGACTCCCACAAGTAGTGTATTATATTTGACCTTTACATCTCACCTTCCTAAAGGGTGATAATAAAATAACTTATTTCTGAGGAATAAAAAGAATCTATTTTTTAACTTTCCGAGGATGTGATTTTCCCATAGCCTACCCTAAGTAGATTTTAAGAAACCGTCTATAACAAGTATAACAAGAGAATCATTTCCATGTAGAAGGTTAGTTGGCATGCAAATCTTATACTTGCTTCTCATACTTTGAAACTTAGAGTATGAGGAATAAATCTCACAAACGTTCCATCAAATAAGGACAGAAAGCATCAATACAGAAAGGCTGAGTCACTGTCAAGGGCACCTTTTATATTCAGAGCAGCGAGGACATATGTGATCTGAAGCTGCTATTAAATTAGGACTCTTCTGTCCGCAATAAGACGACGGCATATGGTCCGAATGAGGGCTGCGATTTTTAACACAGCAAGATCAAATATTAAAAACGTCTCTCTGATTTGCGCATATGTATTTTTTGTTCAAACAAATGTTGGTAAATACAAAATTCCTCAGACATGGATCGTCAGCCAGAGATGTAACCGTCTGATTTTTATGCCGTTTACCAGAAGGACAAAAATGTTCGGCACAAAATAAAAGCGTTTCTTGGAATGAATATTAATAATTATTATCAGTGAATAACGCGGTTGTTTTTGCTTAATGTTTACTACTGCTATGGGAATTGACTATCACATAAAATCTGTACACACTTTATGTCAATCCACTTGCTTTTGAATTTATTTTGAGGCATTTCTCTTAGTTTTATAAGTAATTTTTGGAGAATTATCAGTTGACTGTCGCCACCACTACATGGTATTATTACTTCAGTGCATCTTTTTTGATCAGATTTCCTAAAATGATTATTGTCTCATAATCAGATGTATTTTTAATAGCTTAACACTTCCTTTAACTGTTTTCAGATCCTATTTTTGAATATTGTTGAATTATGGTATATTTAGACTACAATCTCTTGTATTAAAATGAAACAATTGCTTACAATGAGCAGGTGAATTATTACTGACCTTGTGTAGAAATTCTGTCACCGTAGACTTTATTGATGATTTTTGCAAAGCGCTTTTGTTTAGGTTTCATTCATGTGCATAATTATTTAGCTGAAGAACTGGTGATGGAAACATTAAATATACATGTCCACTGTGTCAATAAATGTGTGAATCAGAATAAAAGGAATGAAATTGCCTGCAAATAAATTTGCATTTGCCTTTTTAAACTAGTGATTATTGTGGCGATTATCCTCGTCTATTTATGCAGATATTTATGAGCAAAACAATAACTATGTAATTAAGCCCTTCAGGAAGCGTTGACTTAAGATTTTGGATAAATTTGTGAGTTACGTGAAAGGTTGCAGTTATTGCAAGGAGTGTGTCATTGCGGCCCGGCCTGTCCCGATGATCTAGTGCGCTCTTTTTTTGTTTATAACTTCACTTTATGCGTGGTTGTTCTGTAGCTATTCTGGTGCTGAATGTGCTGGATGACTCTGTCTGCCAGCTCAAAGACAAAGAAGGACGGTCATTAGACTATTCTGTGACATCAGGTACTGTACCCCTCTCTCTCCCCCTACTCTTTTCCTGCTTTCTCCAGCTCTCTCTAACATACACACACTTTCTATCTTTCTTGCTCTATTTTCTATTTCTTCCCTCCATGCACAGATACTTACTTTTCTCCGCTGAAGGCCGCATTCCTGCACAGTCATTTCCTGGTATAGAGCTCCATCTACAGGCCCAGTGGGGAATGCTTCCAGGTGCTGCTCAAATGTCTTTGTCCCATCCGGCTGTTTGCAAAGAGACAAACGCTCTAGAGGAGTAATGAGAGACATACCTGATTAATATCAACACACACTAACATAAATATAGCAAGTAAAACTGACTGCATCTTTCCCAACGAATTATATTAAACTGATCCTACAAAGTACAACTGTGGAGACTCAAGATGTCCATTGTTCCAACATGAGTTTTTTCTTGTGTTACTCAGCTGCCTACAATAGGCTGGTATATATTTGTTAAAGTGATAAATGAGTTTGCTCATTCCATTCTTCATTGTGTGTGTGTGTGTGTGTGTGTGTGTGTGTGTGTGTGTGTGTGTGTGTGTGTGTGTGTGTGTGTGTGTGTGTTTTAGCCTCTCAAAGTCATTGTTTCCCCAGAGAGAGGTCACTACTGCAAGGCGCTCTGTTGCCATGCTCACCTCCCATACTGACCAGAGAGGGAGAGTAGACTACACCTGAATAAATGTATATATTGAAAAAGTTACAGTAATTTAAGATGAGGCTTTGCAAATAGCAAATTAAGTTATGGTATTACAGTTAATATCCCGTACATTTGGTTTAATTTTGGCCTGATGTTGGGGCATGGACCCTCTGCCGACTCTCACTACATATAAAGCTAGCAGTCAGTCATTATTAAAAGTCTGTTCATGGGGGTGGAGTGTGCTTTCTCTCACTGTTCACTCCCTGTCCCTAAAACAATTTCAATTTTAATAGCTTTTACTATGTATCTGAAGCACTGGAGTCACAGAAAGAAAAGGGCAACACACATATTCAAGCACACACTGAAAACAACCAGATCCCCTTGTTGAAAATAGAGCCATCAAAAAAAGAGGGCCAGCCCAGCACAGCACAGCCAACAGACAGACAGACAGATCCCGGGAGCATCTTGTAATTATCCCTGTGGACGAGTTGCCTCTAGCTGGGCTCAGCTACGGGCCCCAGCCCCCTTTCTATCATCCCTCCATCCTGCCACTAACCCCTCTGCTGCTAATTTCATCCCAGGGATTAGCCCCTGCTTGCTTGTCTATCTTGTAATATTTCTTGGGGGTGAAATAGTGGAATATCGCCTTCTTCTGCTTATAATAGGGACTTACTGAACCGGGCCAGGGCATGCATGCACCTCCCTCATTCCCACTCTCTCTGGTCCTGTTCAGAGATGGAGAAAGGGGGATGAGGGGAGAAAGCGAAAGAACACCCCAGGAAGTGCTGTGGCTGCTACGCCAGATCTACCGGGAAGTGACCGCAGAAAAGGAGTGAAGGTGAAAGTAAAAGCAGCGCGTAGCAGCACAGCGCTCTGCTACCTACCTGCAGGGCAATGCAAGCTGTTTTCTTTATGCATAAAAGAGAAAGAGGGATGGAGGAGGAGGGACCGTGACAGAAGAGCTACACACTGCATATCCTGAGTCTTTTGTCTATCTCTATTAAGGCCCACTTGTCTGTTTCTCTGTTTAACCAGATGCTTTTTAAAAGTTAGGTAATCTGCCGACAGTAGTAAGTTATATCTGTTAATTTAAATAAAAAAGAATTTGTAATAAAAAAATAAATAAAAAATAACAAAAAATTTTTTTTAAAAATTACATTTAAAGTTACACGCTGAAGAAACCTCTTTGCACCAATGACATGACATTCTAAAAGGTCTTGTGGCAAAGAAACATCTTTTTTAATAGTTCCATGTAGTGCACATAGTAATATAAAAGGCCCTGGACAGCACCAACTCTATTGTTGAGGTGTTACAACCAACAAAAGTGACACTTTGCACATCATCAAGAATGCATGAAATCATTTTAAATAGTAAAGATCCAACAAATAGTTCCTTTGAAGAATTTACTGAAGTTATTACACATTTTTTTCAGTCAGTTAAAGCTCTCCATCTTGTATGACCATGCAAGTGTCTGTCCATCTGCGTGCGCCTGTTTGTCTCTTCCTCCACTAAATGACCTATACCCCTCTGTATCTCACGCGCTCCTCTCCATCACTCCTGCCTCTCATTACAGCTGCGGAGGACCAGCCTGTCACATAATTAAAGGCAAAGTTATAAATGACCAGCAGGCCATAAGCCATATTTCACAGGTGGCCGCATATTTATTTATAATTTTTCACCTTTAAATGTGTTTCTTATGCAAATGAGAGCCAGGACACTTTTCAATTAAGTTTGGGGCCAGTCCCTCTAAGACCTACAGGCACTTATTATTGAGTATTGAGTATTTTTTTGGTTATCAGTCATAAATTATTCTCATGTGAATAAAATTGAAAAATGTAAAGTATGTTGCACCCCTTCCCAGTTTCTTTAAAAATGCTCAGCTTTTCATCTTCCACTGGGTGTAAAGGAATGATGGAGCCCCTAACATATTTTGCCTTTCTCTTGTGTCTCCCATGCACTTACGGCACAGGGAAGTTTAACGGCATATTATATGAGCACTTGGCAGGCAACTAGGTACCTATGTATGGTTCTTTTATGGTGACAGACAGATAGTGTCCCCCACAGCCTCATTTTCTCCTTAATTGACCCGCTGAGGGAAAGCAGTGGAGCGACTCCACTACAATCACCTCAGGGAGAGCTACAGAAAGGATGCTGTCCTGTGCCGACTTTCCACAAGCAGAGTGTGAAAAATAGAAAGTTTAAGGAGGCGGTGGTGTGATCAGAATGGTTGTAAACCAGGGGTAGAACATGTGTTTTTGATGCTCTGAGTAGCCCCTCACAGTATGTAAGATAGGCTTTGAGGTAAATTTGAGGTGTGTGGGTTTGTTACATTGTGTGCGTGTGCAGCTTTGCCCTCTCCCTGGTGCGTAAAAAACGTCCATTAATTGAATTCCCCCTAATTTCCCGTCAACCTCGCCTTGCAGAGCGAGACGCTTGCCTGCCAGCCGCGGAACACCACACTTCAGGTATGGTGGATAATGGAGGATGACATTTCTGTCTTACCATGCCTCAGGGCAGCATGTGATACATGGCTTCTTCTATGAAGGTTAAACTCAGCTAACCTGCCTTTGGCGTTTCATTACCCACTTGTTAAATACTCTTTTGGTAATAAAATGATTAAAAATTTTATTGCTTCTCTCCAATGAGGCCTCTTTTCAAAGGGACTTAATGACTCTGGAGATGGATACATATGGCTGTGTGTTTGTGTCTGTGTGCAGTTTGTGTGTGTCCAGACAAGTGCATCTCCAGTTATGCACGACCAGTGTCTATAAACCTAATGAGAGTGATATGCCTCACCGTGAAACCACCATTATTCTCAGCCAAACGACCTGGGCCGTCATTATCTCTAAAGTAGCAATACCTTTTCTCTCTGCCGGGGCACATTCAAATAGACATGTTTTACATACAGCTCACTCTGTGTCTTGAAGCGAAGTGAAGTATTTATACTAAAATGAATGGGCCTGACTATTTTTACATCACAAGTTAAGCACTGTGGCTATAGCAACGGCACATAAAATATTATATTCACGCCATTAACAGGAACTACAAGCCTTTCCTAGGCCAATATGGTTCCATGGTGGCTTAGCAAATCACACACAGTGTCATTTTGGCTGTAAAATTAGCAGTAAAGGGACTTGCAAAACTCCACAAAAAAGCCTACTAAAGCATTATCTTATCTTTTCAACTTGAAGCGTTTCGACAACTCCTCCAAATTTAAAGTACTCAAGTTGTGTGTGTGTTGAATGTAGATGCATAGTTTCAGAGGTGACATTCTACTCTTGATATCAAATGCAGTTTAAGTAATTTTTGTACAGAGACAGCAGCCCTAAAAGAACCTATGCCCACACTCACATTTTAAAAAATGGCTAGGTCCCCCTCCCTTGGGCCAGAGGAGTTGGTGCTAGCTGGTTCATCTAAAATATCATGGCAGCCTGCTCTGCTTTGCTCCACTGGACCCTGTCCAACACCTGTTCTCCCATCAGGGGATGTTGTGTTGGCGTGGCATGGCTATGCCACTGTACAGATTGGCACTGCCCAGTTGGGGCAGCAGCAATGATAAAGTATGAGACTTCCACTGAAAAAAATGTAAGTTGTAATTAGGAAGGAGGTCCATAATTGTTTTTTACTATTTCTGTATGTATTTATCATTTCATTTGGAGTTATTATTGCAGTTGTACCTATTATTATAATAATCAAAGCTATAATAAATGTGTAGGCTAATTAAAAAAAGCACTGAAATGGGCAGTTATTATTCATCCATGACATTGACAGTATGGATAATTATTTTCTAAGACACTCCTCTTTACTGTTTCTTTAAACAACCCAAGTCTTCCTATTCTTGTACAAAGTAATTAATTGTATACAATCAATGACATGACTCACGATAGAGAAGTAGAGAGGAGAATGAAAATTGAAAATGTTAGTTCCATCATCCTTTTCTTAAAAAAACACAAAATACTCACACACACAGCTCAACAATACGGTAGATTTAGGGAAAGATACATTTTTTACGTTTAATGGTATGATGTTTAGCGTCATACTATTAAAAATACGATCACTGGAAAACGTGTTTTTATAGGCACATTAGGACCTGGCCATCTCCCTACAAATGTAACGGACTATTGTCTTCTCTTGTGGATCTCGTGGATAACATAATAAACCAGTGCCTATAAACACCACACAATGATTGTAAATCTGTACTTACTGTAATTGTAACTCTTGTCCAGTAGGGGGAGACATGAGGCCAGAAATGATGTGCTACACCAATTGATTCAACTCTAATGAGAAAGTTAAATTAAAGTTATTCTTTTAACATGCTTTGTATCTACGTTATACACATTATATCCTGATACAGTCGCAAGGCTACAACAGAAAAACGTTGGGGTGTATTTTTTTTCTTTACTGAGAAAGGGACAACACACAATGGAAGTAATTTGGCTAATGTTAGTTTAAAGCTATCATTTTGCTACATGTTACAGCTCTACGGCCTACAGTTGTTCCCAAAATGTTTTTAAAAAGTAAAGATGCCAAAAACGATACCTTGGCCCTTGGTAAAAGACCCGGTGGAACCACGCCATGTTGGCGGGGCTGGAGCACGGCTGGGGGCACGGCTGGAGGCACGGCTGGAGCACGGCTGGGGGAGGGACTGTTCACAGAGGATCAGAGGTGATGACACACTCAGTCTGAAGCTGGACTGGTGACAGCATGCTGCATCAACTCGCTGGCTTTTTCTGAACTGAACTTACTTCTATTTTGCACTGGACCGTAGAGGTAAGCGTTGCGTTATTTTATTCCATTAGGGTTTACGCTCCAAGGGCCACTACTGCGTAGAGTAATAATTTGCTTTGGTGATTTTGCTTTGTTACACGTGTGTTTGCATATTGTAGACCAACTTAAATGCACGCACATCAGGGCAAAAACAGGCAGGTTTTGGAGGTGTAAACAATTTAGTTACTTTTTACTTTAGCATGCATTGACACAATTTACTTGTGCCTGTTTTGCTCTAAAAAGTATGACCACACATGAAGTATACTTTCAGACACTGTCATACATGTAGACAACACAAGAATTGCAAGATATAGAAAAGAGCATAAAATCAGCTCAAGGACAGGGGCCAGATAGCCCAGCAAACCAGCAGATAGGCCTAAATATTACAGTGAATGTTTGTAGTCAATATAATGTTTTCTGTTTTATTTGTGTGGTGGTTTTCAGTGGCTATAGTGAGTGCTCTTCTGAAAGGCACTGAATCCCTTTCTGAAAGGTGGCCTGAGCAGTTGACCAGTTGGCTGGCAGGCCATCGATCCAAGGCCTGTTGAAAAAACAACAAATGAGCATTTGCTGTGGGTCACTGGTCACTGATGAGCCCATCTACCAGTGCACTTGTGTTTGTGTGTGTGTGAGATGTCCTGCTCGCAGATTGGTCCGGCTGTGGGTCACTGCTCACGGAACATCTGCAAAGCTGAAGTATGTCCACTTTAGTGCTACTGTTTGGGCTGAAAGAGATGCTGCACTGACCAGCTGACAAAACCTGACCTTGCCTCATCTCCCACACAGAGCCCCTACACAAGCCAGCAGGATATGACATATCTGTAGAAATATGTTTACTTTGCATTTACAATATACATTAGTGTGTATTATGATCTGCCTTTAAGAGGAGAGTACTTTTACTGATAAACTGAACCATGAAATATAAGCTAGGATGTTGCATGTGGGCTGTCTCTGTGCGTGTGTGTGTGTGTGTGTGTGTGTGTGTGTGTGTGTGTATCTGGTATGCAGGCCTGGCCCAAAGAGAAAGAGTCTGGGGTTTTTATCTGACCTCTCCCAGAATGACCTTTCACCCTTCAAGACAGGCCCTTTGTTTCGACTGAGCTGGAGCTCATGGGATAGCGTGTGTGTGGGTGTGTATCTTTGCACCAGTGTCTGTCTGTGAACGAATTAGAACTACGGGCCACATCAAAGTCTTACTCAAACATTGTTATTTGGATTCACCTTTGACCTTGTGGTCATGAGACCCCTACCGCTATTACATGACCATAAAATAGAGGATTTTACGTGTTTTGCATCAATTAGTGCACAGTGGACTGGAGTGGAAGTGTAAAAACTTTTTACTTTACTGGGAATCTGCAATTAAATATATTGTATTATCTATAAGTGTAATTAGATTTATAGAATCTGAAATTTGCATTTAAACAATATAAAATAGTTTTTCATTGGCTACTTTTAAGCATTTTTGTATACAAACTAATGTTTAAATGTTTAAAGTATTTTATACAATGTTAGACATGGCAGTATTATCTTGTATGGTGTGGAGCTTAAAAGGATGGAGCAAAGTTTACAGAGCCCAGTCTCAGGTTTGTAGAAGTGTTAGGTTGAGTGTTTGAAGGTGGTGGTGGGAACGGGGTCTCAAGGGGTCATAAAACACCACAATAGTGTCTCTCTCCCTAGGGTGAAAGAGAGACAGAAAAGAGAAGAAAAGGAGGGGGGGTATAAAAGGATCTCCCACTTCCACATAAGGGACAGGGTTGGAGGGGGGTCTTTGGTTGTTTGTTAGAGTTTTGCCTTTTTGTTTCTGTGCTACATCTAGCCTACAAAATGCTGTAAAATAGAAAGACCACTTTTACTTTACCCTAACAAGTTAACTAAATGACTAACTACAAAGGCCAGCGTCATTATTGTTTTTTATTATATATTATAATCTTGTATGCCCTTTGGCCCTTTGTCTATTTCTGTAAATATGCTATTAATGACAGTGTAACTATAGTTCAAAATCATTTAAAAGCTTATAGTGCTTATAGCATAATGAATACAAACATGTAATATACTAATACCTCAAAAGGCTGTTCTTTAAAGTTTGTCACAAGTAAAGCTTTTGACACATCCATGAATGATTGGAATACATCTCTTTGTTTTATCTCCTTCCTGTCTGTTTCTCTCTGTATCCCCTCTGTCCCTGGTTGTAAATAAAACAGGCTGCTCTTTAGCTGAAGGTGTGATTGCTTCCTCGAGGACTAGTGTTATGACAGGGCTTTTTGTCTTCCACCCTCTGTCTCTCTACAAAGTGGTGCAAGGGCTTTGAAAGTCTGCATTGCCTCTTTACATATGAAAGTGTGGAAGCAGCAAGTGGCTGGTAAGGTGTCTGTGGGCACAGATAATGCGTGAGTGGGACAGGACTAACACTGGGGCTGTTTTATATATATAATGAATTGGGTAATTGGCACTGTTGTATTAGTGGATGTAGGTGAAGGTAAAAAACCTGATATCCATTAAACAGGTTGGGTTCTGATGTAGGAAATTGATTAAAAAAAAATTGAATAAACTAGTTCTCTCACATGAGGTTATGGTCCCACTAACATTTATTATGGAACAGCTTTGACTCTGTAATCTGGCTAGCCTTTAATTAAGGTTGTTGGTGACCAGGTTTCTGAGGCAGTTATGTAGTGTGTGTGTGTGTGTGTGTGTGTGTGTGTGTGTGTGTGTGTGTGTGTGTGTGTGTGCGTGTGTGTGTGTGTGTGTGCGTGTGTGTGTGTGTGTGTGTAGTGACCAGCATATGGGCATTCAAGGATTTAGACTAAAAGGATTATGTTGCATTTACGGTCTAGCCTTGTTATTTCTTTCTTCGCTGACCTGATTTGTTTGTTCTTCGGTCTGAAATCTTGACTTTTGAGTGCTTATTATACTGACTAGTTATACTAACTGACGAATGATACTAAAATAACACGTGAGTAACATTATGAGACAGGACAATGTAACCACAGTGAAGAGGGATAATAAAACACGTTCTGTACGCCTTTTTTCAGTAGTTTATTTTTCCAGAGAATGTTTTCAAAATCTGCTTGCTAAGCCTTGGCTAAGTGGCTGACAATTTATGATCAGAAAAAAGTAGAGAGACAAGAGATGCAGGAGAGAAAAAACAGAGGGAGTAGTGTCTACAGCAGGTCAGGGTGCCCTGACTCTTGTTATTGCATGTGATTTTATGGCATGGTGTCTGGACAGGAGCCATCCACAAGGAACTACTGTTTATGTGTAAGACTCTTCCCACTCTGAACTGTGTGTGTGTTTCGATTCATTTGTCTGTGTCTGTTCATCCTTTCCAGAGTGTGCATTTGTCTCTAAGCCATGTTTTTCCCCCACTGTTTAACGGTTGTTATTTTGTTGATCTTTTTTTTTTTTTGATAGGACACCAATGGGGAATTCCTATGCGGGCCAGCTGCGGACCACGCGCTTTGAGGAGGTCCTTCATAATTCGATTGAAGCATCACTTAGGTCCAACACTGTAGTGCCTCGACCTGTGTTCGCACAGCTGTATCTTGAAACTGAGCGGCCACTGTTGCATAATGGTAGGCTTTCACACAATCAAATCAACCTGCGAGCTCCAATGCTGTTACTTTTACTGTGTACAACATTGTTTACCAAGTCGTATTTCCAGGCCGTGCAGATAATGATGATGAAGATGAGGAAGACGATGGCTCAGACTCCAACAGCCCACCAATACCCTATCAGATGAAGCCCCCACCGGAGGGCTCTTGTACAACAGATGGTAATAACAAACACATCAGATTCAAAACCTCATACAGAATTAAATGATATATATTACTTGTTGATTATAAAAGCCACCCGTCTCTTTTGTTTTGTCCCAGGGTTTTGTCAGGCAGGTCGAGACTTGCGTTTGGGTTCGCTGGCATCAGTTACTCTGGATGTGCCCCCTGGCTTTATGCTGGTTGGAGTAAAGTCCCCGTCTCTTGTTGATACCTTATTGGTGTGTGCCGTGGACCACCGCTTCCTGCCCGATGATCGAGGTCGCAATGCACTGCTGGGTGAGTCCGAAGACGTAAATGTAAACATATTTGTGGAGTGTAAAAACTGAAACCCTTTCCATATTTTCTTCAGGCTTTCTTGGAAATTGTATGGGCTGCGGTGAGCAAGGCTTCAGCTATTTCACTGAATTTGCCAACCACATTAACCTGAAGCTCAGCACCCAGCCCAAGAAACAGAAGCACTTAAAGTATCATCTCTTTCGAAATAATAATGGTGTGTTGGTCAAAGGAGCTCCTATTTGCTGGAGGGGGCATGGTAAGTGGCACACAGTCTAAAATTGCATATGAGTAGCTCTTTTTTGCTCCATTTTTTTTTGGTTTTGTGAGTACATTTTATATTCTCCATACATCTCCTGTACACCAAGTAGACCTGTAGTGCACTGGTTTGGCCAGCTGGGCAGGAAGTAAGTTAAGGAGAGGTGAAAGGTGAGCCACTTATTGTGTACCGTGTCACCATGGCTTGAAGCAAACTTAAGTTTGTTTACATGACAAACGGAGCAATTGTTTACTTTATATCATTTAAGTGTAAGGCTTAGATATTATACTTGTGAGGTGCGCGTAATGCCTTTAAGATTTAAGGTAAATAATTAGTAAAATATCTGATTCCTGTATTTTTTTTAACCTTACACATTCAAAACCCCACATTACGTTTCATTATATTTTTATCCTTTTGGTTCTGTGTTTTCAGATGGCAGAATAAGACAGTTGGAGTCTAACCTTTTAAATGGCCATGTGTTGTCTGATGTACCACCACCAAATCTGACATCGTCTCATCAATCAGTTGGCTACACAGGTAACACAAAACACACAGAGAACATACAATAATGGCTGCAAGCATTCTTAGTTAAAAAAATATCACATTTGAATTTTACACTGACTGAAATCAAAATGTGCTTTATAGGATCGCATGTGGACCAAGTGAGTCTGCCACAAATAGCTGATGCTTCTCACTCACTGACAAATGGCAGTGATTCAGTTCCCCCCGTCAACCAGCCACCTTTAAATCAGCCAGGTCCTGGGAGAGGCTTAACTGCAGGTAAAGCTATGTTTTGTTTACACCTGTAATATAGCTGTGTGGCCTCTGTCAATCAGTTGGTAAGTGACAGTCACACAACTTTTGTTATGTTAAGTGAAGAACTGTGTGAAAGGGATGTCCTTTTGTTTTTTTTCTACCCATTCTCCTCCCTTTCCCCCAGACTGTTACTTCTATAAATCAGGGATTGTAAAATTCCCTACTCTCCTGCTAAAAGAATAGCTTCCTTCCTGTCTGTGTTGTCTTTCATGCCCTTTTAACAAGCGGATTCTAACATTTATGTCAAAGCTGAGTCAGAGCCTTGATACCTTTATAAATACACTAATACAAAAAGCATATAAGTCAGTAAATAAAATTACGGGGAAGTTAAAGCAACAGACAAAATCTATAATGTTATATTGGGGTTTTTTGTATTTTTTTTGTATTTTTCAGGGCTCCATGCAAATGCGGGTCCACCTAAAAAGCGGCACAAGGGCTGGTCCCCAGAGTCATCTGTAAACACTCTGCAAGAAAGCTCTGCTAAGTCATCATCATTGTCTGCTGTGCCACAAATCGCAAATGGAGTCAGAGCAGGTCAATACAGACTTGCATTGTAGATTTATATGAAAGCATTGACACTGTGTGTTGGAAAATCATTTTGTATTTTTGCATGTCCTTTTCTATTTCCACTCAGAGATTGAGAGCCCGTCACAAGGGTCTTCAACCCCTCTGTCTCCACCTGGGCTGTCTGTAACAGTGCCTGATCAGCTGCTACAAACCTGTAGACTGCAACCTGTCATTTTTAAAGGTCAGACACCCAAATGCCAAAACTAACTTATTGTTTGTCATGCATACTCACATTTCAGTGTCTTACGCATCTTATAATGATGCATCTCGGCAACAGTAGCTTGACAGAGAGTGGAACTAAAAAAAGGTTGAAAGGAAAGTTCACTAAGTCATCACTACCAGTATTTGTTGGCCTAGCTTGACAGACTTCAGGCTTCAGGCAGGTGTTTCAGTAAACACACAACAGATGGCATTTTAGCTTCCCTTTCATTTTGGGCTAGTTAACCCTCCAGGCAGCTACTCTGGCCCTTTCACTCTTCTTTTTTATCAACACATCCCCCAGTCTTGTTCTGTTTTTATTTCATCAGCTTTTCACTTACTAAACTTTTTGTTTCTTATGCCTCAATAATGTGGCGCTGAGTCTTAGTCCAATACCTTAATGTAAGTCTGTAAATTTGAGTTATTGGTAAGACCCAATGAGTGTTTTTAAGAATTTCCAAATAAAATAAAATAAAAAAACATGGATTTTCAGGTGTTTAAGTATCTAACTATTTAATATTTTAATATAAATCCTAGCGTAGGTTGTTATTTATGCTTTCTAAACATCCGGATTCAAAATATTTCTGTCTTTATGTTACGGACACAGGTCACGGTCCTCTTCCTCAGCTCAATGGTAACACCAGTGATGTACTCATCAGTTCCTTGCTGCAAAGTTGTTACCTCAGTTCTCAGACACTGCCCAGAGTCTACCAGCACTATGGACCTTCACCCATCCAGCCACTGTCAACAGAGATGCAGATTCTTCTTACAGTCTACTATCTTGTTCAACTGGGTAAGGTGAAAATTTAACTGTCCATAGAGTTGCCATTTAATTTAAGAAGAACATTACAGGCCACTAATGAAAGGATAGTTACTGGGCACACACAAATTTCTATGATGTTGATTATGCTTTCTTCAAGGTCCTGAACAAGTTCCTCTTATTGAAGACTTGGAGCAGATATTCATGAGATCTTGGAGGGAGTCTCACCTCAGTGAGATCAGACAGTACCAGCAGCCTCAAACACCAGCCACCCAAGGGAGGCATTATGGCATAGAGGTGAGACAAAGAATTGATAAACAGCTGTTCAATTATAAATTTATCCTGTCAGAGGATTGTGGGATTAAATTTATATAAAAGAGTAAACACTGATATTTAATATCTTGTTTAACTGTCTTTAGACCCACACCCCAATGCCTGGGGTTCCCCAGCACCTGTCCTTGCCACCCCAGAGCCAACAACCCCTGACCCCTAGCCAGCTCCCTTGGCTTGCCCAGCTGGCTGCTTCGTCCTGTGGAGAAGGCCTGATTGTGCTTGGAGAGCAGGTTACATCTTTGGCTCAAGGACTGCAGCTAACCTTTAGCAGATTAATGGAAGGACATCTCAAAAATACAAGTTATGTGGTCATCATTGTTACTCAACCTGGACAAGAAACCCAGTCTTGTGTTGTAGTCACAGGTATGAGTTTTTTATCAGTGTTTGGCAGGTTGTAATATGACGTCTAATTAAATACTAAATTCTGTATGTTTTTGTTACAGGCAAACACCAATGTCGTGCCTTGGCAGAGAGCATGTATTCTCCAACTGAGGGTCTGAAAGAAATCAACCAACAGCTCTCCACAGGTTTTGCCCAGGAGCTCATAGAATACTGCAGTTCCCTTGGACAAGGTCTGTGTCACTGTCTGTTTTTGTTAAATGTTATTTCCAGTGAGCAATTATCATCTGTTATGTCCCCTGGTCTCGTTTTCTATCTAGATGGTGATATGGACTCTATCCTGGATAGTGCCACTGTAGATAGCAATGGCCTATCTCCTTTAACCAGCAGTCAAGAATCATCTGTAGAGAGGAGTCTCAAAAACAATTACAGTCCAAAAAATAAACACAGCCCGAAGGATTCTCTAGCAGAGAATTCGAAAGATCTTCTTCGCTCTAAAGACAAAGCACAGAGTCCTAAAGATACCTGTACAGGTGAGGCACATGATGACATAATGATCCTAACTTGTTGTTTTATTATTGTTTATTTTAGTTTAATCATGTTTTCGTTTTATTTACTTGTGTTTTCCTAGAATATTATGTTCAGTGGCGTGAGGTTCGCCCCATCCAGCTGGCAGTGGCCAGAAAGCTGTTGTCCCATGTTTGTGCCATAGCAGACTCCAGCACACAGAACCTAGACCTTGGCTCCTTCGACCGGGTCAGCTTCCTCATTCTGGTCCCACCATCTGAGGTCACTTTTCAGCAGACGGTTCTTCACCTCTGGAGCTCTGGTTAGTTACTTGGCTCATTGCATACTTTACAATAGTTTCACAAATACAAATTTTACATTTCATTGAACACATGTTTTGCTCTGTTAGGTGTTCTCCGAGAGCTTGGGGGTTTAGACCAGGAATGTGTTTGTCCTCGGGACGTAGAGCGTTATGTTGTCAAGATGGACGGGAGTGCGCAGGCACAAATTGATGGACTCATCCAAGAAGCACATAGTAACTCCTACACTTTGTACATCCTCATCCATGACCACGCCCACTGGGATGTCAGTAGGTTTGTGACAGAATCAGCAAAACAAGTCAAAAATATGACTATAACTATATTAAGTGTAATAAAGAAATGTGTGCATTTATATTCTGTTGTCTCTTTTAGTGCATCTTACAGTGGCTCTGATTGTGGTTTGGGTTTGGTGGACCAACTTATAAATTCCACACATATCAGAGACTCTCCGAACATCTTAATTCTCCACGTCACCTCCTTCCCCTTCGCCCTGCAGACGCAGTACACCCGCATCAGCCCATACAATGAGATCCACTGGCCCTCTGCATTCAGCAATGTATGAGCAAAATGTGTTCTATCAACGCAACCTGTCAATTAGTTTAGCAAACACAAACTGTTTGTGCTGCACAACATTTATTTGGTACATTGTATTTGTGTTGTGTTTAGGATGTGGACCTGTATCACGAGAGAACAAGATACTTTGGAGTGTCTGAGCTTATAGAGTCAACCCGTTCAGGAAGCAGCCTGCCTCTAATGCGATATGATTCCTCATTTGAAAGCATGGCATCAGCTCTTGAAGAAAGGTAAAATTCAAACCAAATGTCTATAAGAATATGCTGAGGTATTTTATAACAATTACACGTGTTGAATGTGTCACTGTCTCTGCCAGGTTTCCGAAGCTACACAGTGCTGTGATCCGCACTATAGTTCTGATCCAACATTACTGCATAGCTCTGATGGCTGCATCTGGCAGAATAAATTGTTCCCATAATCTTCATAAACACACATCAGTAGAAACCTTGGAGATTGTCCAGTCACTCCTCACTGCTGCTCAGCAATGCCCAGCCCTCCACGGTCACATGGTTCTGCTAAGGATCCCCTCTTTGGCTTTAGCAGCTTGGGCCCACAAACGGTTGTCCAGAGTGAGAAGGCAACTGGGTCTGGAAGAGAGTTTTGAAATAATCCTTGGAAATCCTAATCACACTCTAAATATTGGGCAAAAATTCATTGATCAGATTAAGGTATTTACTAAGTTTGGTTATTTTAAGTTAGTGTCAGAACTTAAGTGAACAATATTTGATTTCATCTGTGATTATGTGTGTATTACCAGATATGGCTCAAGATCCAGGAAGCTGACTGGGTTCCTCGTACATACCTGGAACTAGAGGCTCTTCCCTGCATTCTCATTTTATCAGGAGCTGAGCCACTTGGAGAATCACTGCCCAGGTGAGTAACTATGTGGTGACTAACTATCGTAAATTGAAACATTAAGCCACAGTCTAACATTTGGAGTATAGAAAATAAACAGCCAATAGAAAAAGCAACTGACTCAAATTCATATGAAGCATTCAGTCTAAGTGGTCATTTATTCTACCTATAGGTCACTGAAGTACTGTGACCTTCGAGTGATAAGTTGCTCCTACCTTCAGCGCACCACTCTCGAACAAGAGCTAGGGCTGGCAGCGTACCTTGTAAAAACTGAGTCACGTCCCCCACACAACACTGGACCAAGAAGTGGGTCTCTAGAGAGTGATGCAGAAAAGCTCAGTAGCTCTGACAATGAGGAGGATGAGGGTCAAGAACATGGTAAGCTAGTGTTCATTGCTAATAAGTTACATTTTACATCACCTAATTTTCTATTCTTCTCCTTACTTATGACAGCTTATTCACAATTCTTTTTTTCTTTCTTTTGCAGAGGGCTCCCCTCTGTCAACCAGCCAGCATACTCAGTCATGCACAGATAATGGAGCCTTGGACATTTTACCTGCTCAAAGCACCTCAGTGAATCTCCAAAAAGGATCTATGGACACCATTCAGACTCCCTCACAGCCTCAAACTCAACTTGTTCCCCAGCTTTCATCTCAGGCATTTCCATATTCTCAAACACAACAATACCTGAGCCAGTCTCAGCCACCGTCCCAAATCCAGCCACTGTCCCAAATGGTTCCTCAGCACCAGTCAGTTTCCCAAGTGCAAGTATCTCAGCCAACAACTTCTGGACTTTCTCACTGCCAAAAGTCCAAATCCACATCTCCTGACTCTTTGCCCTCCCGAGCCTCCTCCCCACATCTGAGCTGCTCCTGGGCTCGGGGTGTGATGCGTCCCCCTTCTGTCCTCTTACCCCGTGCGCTTTATGACATTATTACAGCCAGTGACAGCAGTGGCCTTCCACGATGTACCTCCTTTCTTCCACACATATCTGTTGCATGGGCAAGCAGCTTCAGGTAAAAACATACTTCATATACTAATCTGAAGTAAACTCTTGTTTTGTTTTTTTGTAAATAAATTTACAAATCAAACTGAAGTTTTATTGAAACATCTTTTTTCAGACCACTGTTGAGTAAGATGATGACATGCACAGAACAGTCACTATATTATCGCCAGTGGACTGTGCCACGTTCCTATCACATGGACACCAGCAATCGCACTGAAGGCCGATGTGACAACTTCCACCCCCGACGGCTGCTGCTCAGTGGGCCTCCCCAGGTAGTGCTCTGTCAGTGATGTATTTCAAGATAAAGTTGACTGTACATTTTTTTCAATTCAAAATCATATTTCATTCTTTGTGGGTAGGTGGGTAAGACAGGAGCATACCTGCACTTTCTGGGTATTTTGTCTCGCATGCTGATCCGTCTAATGGAGGTGGATATCTACGATGAAGAGGACATTAATAACAGTCAGTATTATTGTCAGTATTAATGTAATGATCCCTCTACTAACTGATTATGTGTATGTTATATTTGCCATAACTAATGTATTTGTATTTCTATGAGTGTAATGTGTCATGTGCTTGTTGTTGATTCTTTAGGCTGCCAAGCAGAAGGAGTACAATACCAATCATCCAATGCACATTGGCCAAATCCAGACATTATGCAAACAATGCCCTTTGACTACAACATCCATGATCCCAAATATGATGACATCAGTGCAGTTTATTGTCCTGGATTTAAACCCAGTGCAGAAAGTAGGTATTCGTAAAGCTTTATATAGAACTATATGTATCTGCATTTTCTTTTTTATGGATTTTAACTTTTTAATTTTGTGCTTATAACCTAAACATACTTACTTTTAATGTTGCGTTGCCAAGAAACTCCTGTACGTCAGGAAGATGTTTACCTACGCAGAAGAACATCAAGAATCAAGCTGTCCAAATATGCAGCGTACAACACTTATCATCATTGTGAACAGTGCCACCAGTACTTGGGTTTCAACCCCAGGTATCAGGTCAGCAAAAAGGATACACACACATTTGACACACAGCATTCAACAAAACCCAAAATTCACTGTCTTTGTCATTCCATATTTCAGATGTATGAGTCAACGCTGCATGCTTTCACATTCACACACCTCCTGCTTGGAGAAGAGATCCAGCTGTACTTTATCATCCCAAAGTCGAAAGAGCACTACTTTAGCTTCAGCAAGCATGGAGGCCAACTGGAGAGCATGAGGCTGCCGCTCACATCTGACTGGGTAAATTGGTTGATTGTGTTTTTAATGTCAGCTGTAAGCTATTTTTACCTACCTTTAACTACCTTGCGCTGTTTTAGTACATAAAAAAGACCACAACACTGATTATTAAAGGCAAGAAGTATTGTTTCACTGTTGTTTCTTTAATTCTTTTGTCTTTGGTTAAATCTTTTGGTTAAGGTTGCAATTCTAACATTGCTCCACTAGATGGAGACACACACAAGATCCTAAACTTACATTTAATGACAACAATTTGTGAATTCACTTCTTTTTTTTTTTATCAACGTCATACATTATCAAGGATTTTCAATGTGTGTTTCTGTCCAAAGATGCAATACAATTTGAATTCTTTTTACTTTTGCAGAGCCCAGACAGCATCAAGAGTCCAATCTTCACTCCAACCACAGGGCGTCATGAGCATGGTCTGTTTAACCTGTACCATGCAATGGATGGAGCCTCTCATCTGCATATCTTGGTGGTCAAGGAGTATGAAATGGCTGTCTATAAAAAGTACTGGCCTAACCACATCATGCTGGTTTTGCCTACTGTCTTCAATGGAGCTGGAATAGGTTTGGTTTATGCAATTTCTGTTTTGCAGTGACATAAGTGTTTAAACCAGGACTTTAAAGAACAGTCACACAATAAAATACATTGTAATATACTGATGGGGCTCTTGAACAATATGTTTGAATGTATTTGTAAACTATTTTTCACTGCCAGTATTTTACGACGATAGATAGATATTTCATCTACACTGTTGGTATTAACTAATGCCTCATTTTTACAGGTGCAGCTCACTTTCTGATTAAAGAGCTTTCATATCACAACTTGGAGTTGGAGCGCAGTCGTAGGTTGGAGGGTGGGGGCCCAGCAGGGGACGTCTGGCCGTTCATCATCCTGGCTGATGACTCATGTGTCATGTGGAACGCAGTGGATCTTGACGCTAACAAGTAGGTTAAGTTTTAGAATTTATTGTATTCCTGGCCTTTAAAGTTTTAACAAAGCTTACCTTCTGTTTGTTAGTGGTCCGGTGGAGCACAGTGTATCACTGAAGCAGGTGCTACAGCACATGGAGGCCTGTCCTGACTTGGCACATTATGGCTTGTGTGGGATCAGGAAGTGGAGTAGCCGCGGACTAACAGGTAAGGGCTCATTCCATCAGAGATCTTGACAATCCCTTTAAAATGGAGCAAGAACTAAACTTTTATTGGAAATTGTGTTTCCCGCAGGGTATAAACAGATGGGGCCTTTTTCAAGGGGCCACCTTCATGACTTCCTTCTCCTCAATGTTGACCGGAGTCAGAATGTCCAGTATGACCAAAACCGGTTTACATGTCATGATGTGGACTTCACTCTGAGGCTTCACAGTGCTGGGCTGCTAGTTTGTCGCTTCAACAGCTTTAGTGTCATGAAGAAGCAGATCGCTATTGGAGGATACAGGACATTTATCATCAAGACCAAGGTAGATGCTCATTTGATTGCTCTCATTATATTTCTCACATCAGTATAGAAATTGGCAGGTCAGTGCCCAGCTCAAATTTATACTGGCGTCTTTCTCTGTGTGCGTGAGATACAAATTTACTTGCCTACTTAAATCAAATTAACTCAACAACTAACATACATTATATATTAAGATAAAAAGTGTTCCCAGATGTATCAATTAATCTTCCTGAATATCACAAGAAAAGCCTTATGGGTGTTTCTCTCTCCCTTCTGAGAAAAAAAAATATTAATACACCTACTGCACCTTTGTATTCTTGAATTGTTAACCCTTGTATTATGATAAATAATGTGTTACTCAGAAAAAAGGGGTATTTGGAATTGTAATATAATTATATGATGCTACCAATAATGCATTCCCGATGACAAACTAACCTGCAAAACACTAAAGAAAGTTTTCCTTATCCAGATGACAGATGTTCCAACATCCGTGGGGCCCTCGCAGTATGTCTGTGCACCTGACAGCAAGCACCTCTTCTTAGCTACACCAGCTCAGCTGCTTCTAGAGAAATACCTCCAGCACACAAGCCAAAAGCTGTTTCCCCTCAGCATCAAGAACTACACACACCCTGTGCTCTCTGTGGACTGTTATCTCAGTCTTGGGCCTGAGGTACCCTCCATACATGCAGTATCAGCTCCATGGATTTCATTAAGAGTCTTTACTCATAATCCCTCTCTCTGGCAGGTGACAGTGTGTTTTGTCAGTTCCAGACCTCATGCCGTTAACATCACTACCACTGGGCTGCTTTTCAGTGGCCTTCTTCTCTGTTTTGCTGATTCTTTTGTGACTCCTGGATTCCTCAAGAAGTTTACTTTCCTTAAAGGTAGACTTGACTTCCTGCTGTTTCATGTCTACAGTTATGTTTACTTTAAAATGAGATAACCTGTTAACTAATACAGCAAAATAAACTCCATGTAATGCAATGACCCATCAAATAGTCTAAATAAAAATTCTGTGGCTTTAAAATCCAAGAGGCAGACTAGAATCATTGTAAATATGTTATAAAATACTGCTTAATTAATATATCCTTGCAGTAGCCTAAAGTGCAGTGGTCTCTGCTTTATTTGTACTTGTAGGTGCGACTTTGTGTGTCATCAGTGCAGATCGTAGCTCCTTGAGACAGACAGTGGGCAGACTCGAGCTGGAAGAGGAATGGAGGTTCAGGCTCAGCGATGAATTTCAGACTGCCAACTCTAAGGAGGATCGACCACTTTTTTTCCTCACTGGAAAACACATATAAGTCTAAAATGATCTACGTGACTTAAAACACCTGAAATGAATGTACAACTGCACTACATTTTAATGGAAGAGAAAGTTCAAGGAGAATTATTTAAGAACCAGCTGGCTGCCTATATGTGGACACTCTTGGCCCATAAATGTTAAAGTCAGACACAATGGTGTGTCTTAAGGCAGCATAAAAATCTAATGTAGAAGAAAAATTTAATGAGGCCTTCACATTTTTTTATTTGGCTTCAATAGTTTGACATAGGCTACATAATAATTGTAAGAGAGGAACATGCATTGTATGCATTGTGTTACACAGATATCTGTGGAGGCTAGCATGCTAATCAGTTAGCCCCAGATCATCCTGTTTCATTTATCTCAGGGACCAAAGTGTAGTCATATAACCCAGTCTTCAGTCAAGTTAAGTAATAGCATAATCAAACTGCCTCACAGTGAAAAAGTCAGATTTAGCTGTTTTGTCTTTATTTTGAACATTACAGAATGTTTTGCTGAAATGCATTTGCAGAAGCACAAAATTTTATGTTTTTAAAGGGTAGAAGTGACCATTTGTGTGCAATTGTAGCCAGGTTTGGCAAAAGTTTTGGTTTTAATTTTTTTATGAAGATATTTTTCTCATGTTGCTTTGTGTGAAAAGTACTTATTTACTGTTTGTACTAAATCTGTCAAGAGTTGGTAACAGTGTTTGTCTTATACCTTATGGATGTTATTTTTGCCTGCGGCAGGAGCATTACACTGCTCATTGGAAACATTTGACAATGTACAGTTTTGTATACCTTTGTATTTTACATGTACAGTCTAAATCTTCTGATTATTTTTTTTCCCAAACGTGTTTAACATGGAGCTAAATCTACTTTAAAATAAAAAGTAGGAGCTATGGCTGCTGACTATACAGTTTTTGTTGAGACTCTTGGATGGCAGGCTGCACTGCCCTCTGGTGCTCCTTTTGTTTTCAAAATGAAGGCTTATCTGACATACCGTTTACTCAATTACTTTTTCAGACACTTGCACAGAATATAACTGCAACACAAATGTCCAGTGATGCAGTCATCTGCATCCACTAAAGGCTGGAAACAGTAATCACTAGAGTGTAATAATAGTGCCATTCAACACAGCCCAATAACAGCACAGGAATGTATTGACAAATCAAAATGTTATTATATTTGCTATGATAAACTGTCCCCTTGTGTGCTGTGTGTGGCCCTAAAAGCAGTATTGACAGTGGCGTCAGACAGGCACCTGAAACTGTAGTATGAACCAATTCAACTATGGATGCTCTCAGATTTCCTCCAAGTACTCCTTTCTCAGAACACGCTTGTTGGTAAATTTAGTCTAAAAGACCCAGCACATATCTAAACAAGTATTGGCCTCTCACTTAGACAGATTTAACTCTTGCAAGGCTCCTGGAGAACCATCGAGAAGAGAAGAGTGTTTAGTTCTTTGAGACTTCTCAGCATATACTGCAAATATTATTGAACCATTATTTTTACCATTAGGTCTACATATGTATCAACCAAACCTTTTTGTTTAAAGAGCATTTTGAAAGGCATGTTATGGAGTCATGACTCATGTGGAAGATCAACAGGATGCCTTCAGCAGCCACAGTGAAGATGCCAGCCTCAGTGAAAGCTGGTCCTGGGTAAGAGCTCAAAATGCATAAACCTAACTTCATGCAAGTAAATTACTATTTTCTTTGTGGCAATAAGAGTTAGTGTTACTGTTATTTTACTAGTTCACAGTATGTGCTGGATGTGTTTGTGTGTGTGGCCATGTGCTAGGTCAATACATCCACATGCCTTCATAAGACATTTTACATCACACTTTCAGATATATTACATAACTCAAGCACCATGTGTGTGTGTGTGTGTGTGTGTGTGTGTGTGTGTGTGTGTGTGTGTGGCACCTACACACTTTCTTTTCCTTTTTGTCAAAGCTATATATGGCCAATGTGTTAATGTTCAACCTCATTTTATTGTTGCTATTTTTTTCTCTGTCAAGACATGTTATCTTATGAGTTTATGCAATGTGCACATTGTCAGATATATCAGAGTTGAATTAAACCTAGAGTATAATTAACGTAAATGTTTACACTAATGGGAAAGTCTGCATTATTTAGGATAATACAGTTCAGTGTTCACAATGTAAACCTAAGATCATGTAGAAAGCCTGATGTATTACCAATTACACTAATAATTACTCCACATTAAACAAAAGGATTTGTTATTCAGCAATGTTAGGACCATGTGTGGTCAAAAGTCATTTATGTAAAACATTGTGTTCAAGTGGAGTTGAAGGAGGTAAAAGGTAGCCACATCAACCACATTTTTCTAAGGCATCCAGCATGTCTCCACATTGGGGGTGGGTTCAACAGTTCAGCTGTGACTAGGCCTCAAGGAGTTTTCTGATTGGCTCCTGAGGCCCATCCTCCCACAACACCCACATAACAATGGTGATTAAATGAATGCATTCTTGACTTCAGAGTTCCTGGGACTGATCAGGCTACCCCTGTCTCAGCAAAACACCATCCTCTTCACCCTCTCAAGTGTTGGATATGAGTCAGGAAAGGAAATCGATAACTGCAACACCATACACAAAAATACAGGCTATTCAGACAGATGGAGCTTTTCAATTCATATTCGCTTAAATTAAGCTATGTATGACACACTAAGCCATGATAACAATAATTGAGTTATTGTTCTCTATCAAAGATGCTCAACGTGAAATTATCTGTACAATATGTTTTATATCACAGTTTATACGTGTCTTTTCTTTTATAGTGTATTGCATTAAAGTTTATTAACACAAGTAAGGTATAGTATAAGTTATAACTCATTGGTATAATAAAGCCTGGACTGACATGACTCATAAATTTGCCTTTACATGTGGATGTCAGACGTCGTTATCCAGAGGTAACCTCTATAATGTGGGTTAGTTCTTCTCCTCTTCAGGCCACACGTCCCCCTTGCAGTACCTCCAAACTCTCTCCCCTCCCTCTCGTTGGCTACTGTTGCTCTCTGAAGGATTTTCTTAGAAAACCTAACACGTGCGTCCTTGTCCCCTCCCTTACTGCATGTTTCTCTGAGTATGTGTGTCTGACCATAGAGTAAATAGTCACATGATCCAAAATTATACAGTGTTGCAATGTGTTTGTACCTATTTCTACTCTCTATGGTTTTTACAGTACATTGTTTGGCAGGAAAAATTAAGTCAAAGTGCAATGAACTGTGAATATTTTGTTGTGACAGGACTAATCTGAGCAGAAACTATAAAATAGCTGAACTTAGATTACCTAAACTGTGTCACTATAAAAAGTACAGTAGTTAAGAGTTGAATGCTTTCAGTATTTTAGATATTTGCTCTGCAATAAGATTGGCAATAACAAACTGAGGCCACACTGGGCTCTGAGTGCAGCTCAGTTCCTTGAATAATTTGGGAAGAAAACAGGAGAGCCAGCCAAGGGAGACTGTTTGGGGGAATCTTTTGTTTTTTTGTGGACTGTGTCCAGGCTAAACTCACCGAACTAATAGAATCACTTTATAAAACCTCACTATAATCTTATTACACATACATGCCTAACGAGGGTTTATATAATTTCAAATTTAGTAAGTAATAGGTAAAATCACAACATATTGTGTGAACAATATAATCTACAAATGTAAAATGTGATATCATAACTGGCAGATGTTTCTGAGACTGTTTATCTGAGCAAAATGAAGCCCGTTTACAATCGAACTTCCGTCTAGGTTGCATACAAAGTTTTCCCCAAAAACCCTGCAATAAACACATACTGCTAATTCAAAGGCTACAACTCCTAAATTAAGGCAAATTCATGAATCTTAAACTAACAATAAATAATGACCTTTTATGCCAGCCTTGTCTTGGCCTTTATGTGACAGGGCAGGTGGCAAGTTTTATATTTTGACAAATGACACAGTCAGTTCAAATACAGATTCCTCAGAGCAGGCTGAATGTCACTGCTATTCTTGTCACTCCCTTCACACACAAGACTTGAAAGCCTTTTTTAAGTTTGAACTTTGTGTTGACTCTGACAGAAAAAAAACAAAAACAAAACAACAATATAAAACAAACAAAAATAGGAAAAGCTCCAAAGTAGGCTTATTAGCTTTTTTATTTTATTTTTTTTTTTGGACACAAAGAACCAACCGGATTTGTATTCAAGACATACTTGTGCATTCATCTCAGACACTTGAACATAAGCTGGTAAAGTTGCCAAAGTCTATAGGCCTAATCTAACTGTGAGAACAAAAACAGTACATATTAACAGAACTAAATGCACCTTTGAGTAGGATATGTACCGGTTTTAGTAAACAATCATAAGGTTCCCAAACAAATGTTACAAAACCACAGTAGAAGGACTGCCAAAGTGATAAGGCCATGTTAGCCAAGTGTTTATTATACATCTCGTTGGGTCCACAGATTAAATTCAACCAAAAATTCCCTAATATCATGGCATTATTATTAGTATTAGTATTATTATTATTACATAGTTATTTATCCCACCAGAACATCAACATCATTTCTGTGAAGTAGGCTCAGAGTAGGTTCGTGATTTCGAGGGAAAGTTGGCATGTGACGTCATCACGCAGCAGCCAATAGGGTGCGTAAGTTTGTGTAGTGGCGCTCGCAGTGGGAGGAATATTTTGGCTGCTCTTTAAATAGAAAGACAGCCTGGAGTGAAGGATCCCATATCATTTATCAGTGTGGCGTTTTACTGCGGCACATCTTAATAATGCCCGACAATGTTATGTGGTTTGAGGAGTGACAAGTAACGAAATACACCCTTAAAGGACCTTTGTTTGCTGGAGGCAATTTCATGGCGAAGAAAAACCGAGGCGAATAGCGGCGTTAATAAATAATGTAAGTAGCAAAATTGTGTGGCACTGCAGCCTTCAGGGGGATAATGAAAGCGTATGTGACCAGTTTTTGGTTAACCATTGCAGTGCTAAGTGTTCTTGTTTGTCTTGTCTCAATGTTATGTGCTGCTGTGTGAATGGACGTAGAGCTTGTGCAGCCTCACCCCGTGTGCAGGCTAGTGTTTACATGTCTGCCCATAGGCCACACATGACCGAAAAATCAAGCTAAAAGCTAATCGTGGGGCTGGTTTGATTTGATGGTATTTGTTCATAGTATGCTTTACTGGGATATTTGCCTCCTAAAAATTATATTACATCAATTAAATGATGGCTGCCATTACTAACAATGTGTAGTGTCAATAAGCCTGCAGGATTACCACTCATTTAATTGCATTTAGATTATCCTCCACATCATATGTTAATCCCTAAATGATAAATCTCTTCTCTGCTTCTGCTGTGTTCAATCTTCTTTGCTGTTGTAACCTGAGAGTAACTCCGGTCACACCTTCAAAAACTGAGTGAATAAACAATGCTTAGAGGGTTGGTTTTATGTGGCAGTATTTCTTTACATTTTTCATTTCACAACAATAAGACAATACATCCCTGTAGGCCTTGTGATGTATCTGTTGTCCCTTCTCACTGTTAGGAATTTTAGTAAACAGTGCAGCAAGTGCAATGAATGGCTAAGCACTTTGTCTTGTGATTGGTTATTACATAATGGAGGGCTGTGATTGGCTGTGAAAGAGAAATGTCCTGAGAGTTTACAAGGCTGCAGTGTGTGGATCTGTGTTTGTATCAGTGAGTGAATGAATGGTCTGTTCACACGTGGCCCATGTTGACAGTGATATCAGGTCTGAGGCATGTTCACATGTGTGTGCGGGTGGCGAGACCAAAACATAATCTAAGCTTAGACAAAGGGGTCAAATATTACATAATCATTGTACAATCCTACACCTCTTGGTTTTTGAATACCACGAATAAAATGTCACAAACCAATGACATCTATGTAGTAATACTGATTTTCACCTTGGGTTCACCTTATGAGCTCACAGCTTATTCTTTTTAACTTGTCTTTGCCAGATGTTAGTTTGAAGGTTGCCACTGAGCACAATACACTTCTATGTTAAATAACTCATCTTAACTAAACTGATTTACTTAGATCTGGCATGATCGAACACATTCACAGAACATTCACAGATTTTATCTCAGGATGACCTTGTGTTTGGGTGTCTGGTGTTCTAGACAGACAAGCACAAGATTTCTGTCCAATCTAAGTCTGGGACACAAAACTTGTGCAGAGACACTGGTGCTCCATGCTAATTAATACTAAGCTGTAATTATTAACATTAATTATCACATTAACACATTCCAGACTCAAACAACAAGCCTTGAATGTTTAATTGTATGTTTGGTTTATGATCAGTAGAATTGATTGGTTGATTGGTTTTGTCTAAGTATTCATCTGTGGTTATGCCTCTAACAGTAGCTGTTTACACTAAACATACCAATGCATTTTATACCTTTTACAGTTTATTGCATTTTTCATTATGAGCATCATGAAAAACAGTATAATCTACCAATCTCTAACTGTGCCTCTCCCTCTGCCATGCTTCTATAAATGACCACCATAAACCCCGTAAAAGCATTTCCCTGTCTGTGCCTCTCAGTGCCATGTTTGGCATTCTAGACAGAGAATTAGAGGATGTGGATCAGAGAGACTGGCACAGCATCACATGAGTAATCTCATCCCTCACATAGTGTACACAATATTAATTCATACCCAACTGCTCATGGGAAAGGTCATGTAACTACTGGCAAATAGCAACTATCTTAGTAACATGAATTCATTTAAGAAAGAAAAACATGTGACACCAGGTTGACTTCCATTACATCAAATCAAGTATCCCACTGAAGAAAGATTGATAAGCTTCAAAGTAAACAAATGCACCTTTCTTTCCTGTCCATGTCCAGCTGCAGACCATGAACTATGTTGGTCAGTTGGCGGGCCAGGTGTTCGTGCAGGTAAAGGAGCTGTACAGGGGGCTCAATCCTGCAACACTGTCCGGATGTATAGATGTCATTGTGGTCCGCCAGCCTGATGGCTCTCTGCAGTGCTCCCCTTTCCACGTCCGCTTTGGCAAGATGGGTGTGCTGAGGTCCCGAGAGAAAGTGGTGAGATTATATAGTCCATATTAATGATGGTATTGCTTTATTTGATGACAAATTAATTCAACATATAAAATCAATGCAAACTACTTATTTCAGTTCACACCATCAATGTATTATACAATATGCATGTATTCTATCCTGCAGGTTGACATAGAGATTAATGGAGAGCCAGTGAGTTTGCACATGAAACTGGGAGAGAATGGAGAGGCTTTTTTTGTCAAAGAGACTGAAAACACACTGGTAAGTGCTGATTGACACAATCATATAAATATAGACAGTGGTGGTTCAAAGGCTGTGTAAAGTATGTAAGACCATAAATAAGTTTTGAAGGTCTTACTTTATTTATAGAAGAGAAATCTGGGTCTTCACTTTTGGTATTGCATTCCTTCCCTGTTAGTGTCCTATGTCTTGTGGCTGAATCCTACTTGTTCCATCAGAGACATTAGAAACAAACAAACATATGTGAGACATGTTAGCATGTGATTGTCTTCTGATTTTGTTGGAATTAATCAGGCAAACTAGATTCACAAACTTTAAAGTATTACGATTTATATAGGACTACTTTTTACTAATAGAGGGCACTTGGATATAGCACTATTTATTGAGCTATTGTTAGTGTCTAAAGACCCAGACGAGCAATGGTCACTGAATTGTCTTAATGGTAAACCAGTGCATAACAAGTGCGGGTTTATTGCACCAATTCCATTTCACTTAAAGTTCACCACAAAAGAACTCAACACACAAATAATCTTTGTGAGCACTACCATGATTGTAAAAGCCATTCAAAATAAACCCAAAAGACAGTTGACACAGAAATAACATTAGAGAAAAGATTAAACATCAGAAAGCAAGTGTCCTACGGGATCCTGTTGATCAAGTTTTTTCCTGGAAATAATCCATCAGGAACAGCAGAGCAAACAAAACAGCCCAGTCAAGCTTATTTATGACCAAAGAAGCAGGGGGCAGTTTTATGTTAGGTATGTAAGTCTACCAGCCTGTCACTCTATCCTGAATAACAGCAGTGACATGTACTGTTTATGTGTTTTGACTTTAAATACAACCACATCATCTCATCTGTTGTTTTATTCGTGTACTACATGTGACCATTCCTGCCGGTATCTGCATACCAAAGTGAAAACAGCACCAGAGGGCTATAAAACCACAATACCATAAAGCATGATAAACAAAAACATGCTGTAAGTTACCATATAATGTAGAGAAATGAGAAATCATCTAAGTCTTGAAGTATGTTTGACTTTACACTGACACATTGCTGTACTTAGAAATTATGAAAAAATTTGTTTATGTTAGGATTGTCCAAAGATTATTGAGAGAAAACAAATCATAAACTCTAAACCTTCAATTCACTATCATAGAGTGAGTGATAAAAATAGAAAATGAGGCATGAGGCATTTCATGAGGCATTTCAGAAAACGAAGTATTTGCCAGCAAAGATATATGTGTATATATCTCTGAGGACATAGGTGAAAAACTCTCTGTATATACAATACCGTGCTTCCCTTGTACTTAATGGAAACGCACAAGGGTATTTATAGCTCTGGTGAGTCCAGAGTCACACAAGACTAAACAGACACGTCACTGACCTGTGAAGAATACACTGAATAAAAAGACAGGACAGTCACACATGCCTTTGTCCTTCAGGTGAAGGAAAAATGGCAAGTACATGTTTGGTTAGATTAAACAAGAAATTTAGCCATGGCACGTTTTTAAACATATTCAATTTTACTTTCTACTTTCTTTAGCCTTTGAAAGTCTTTAAAGGTCTTTTTTAGTCTTTAAAACAATAAACATCATGATTAAGAAAGTATTTGGCATGACGCCCAGTCTACTCTATCTCTGCTACCCAACCCCTGGAGTGAGCGCCTCAGAATGGAAACTAAAATCTGAGGATTTGTTTGGACTTGTGCTTTGCTAAGTAGATCCTGCTTGTGAAACATTAACCAAAGTCAAACTGATATGCAGACCACAGTCAAACAGAACACTGTGCTTATGTTAATAGTTTATCTTGTTAATGTGTGTATAAACATAAAAGTGTACACTCATTACACACAGTGTTCATGTTAATTTATTTTGTATGTTGGGCCATTATTAATAATAAGAGAGGAAAGTATGTTAACACGCTGAAGCTTTCATCATTTTAATTCTTTTTCTGTGGATTAGAAAGTGAGGGCTGGGCTCAGAGCAGATTACCCTTGACCAGTTTATATTCTAAACATGACTGTTTTCTTCCTCTCTCCAAATGAATTGGGCTGAGTTGGACAGTGTTGTGACACGTGCCCTGCCGTGCATGTGTCATTGTGCAGCATTTGGCTCATCTCTGTTTATACTGGAATCTGTGTGTTTTTTCTAATCTGAGTTTATACCCCAGACATCAGATTGAGTGAATCAACATGAACTGCATTTCTCCATCACCAGTCACTTAACTTTAGCTTTTTTTCCATTCCATAGTTTGTTACCTAGAAAATATATATATTTAAAACTTAGCAGAAAGACTTGATTTGTGAACTTAACATCTAGTTATTGCCAATTCAGTATTTCATGAAGCTGTCTTTTGGTGGTTAGTAGGAATAAGGGGGGCATGATGTCTGAAAGAAAAGGCCAAAAAGTGTGGATGACTGGTAGAGGGTGGACATGCAGCTAGATGGATTCTGCAAAGAAACAAGATGGACCATTTCTTTACAATGTTACTGGGAAAAATTTATCCAAAAGTGGAATCTCCAGTAACATAAAAACAACACCTCAGGTTATGGCACATGGAAATAATAAAATAAGTTTTTTAAATAGTTTAGACATTTACCCTACCACTTTTTCTTAATTGAACTGAGTTGTAAATAGCTACTGGAAAAATAGAGATGACAACATACTGATAATCTTTCTCTTACTGACAGGAAGTAGTTCCGTCCTATCTGGCGACATCGCCTATCATTTCAATAGGAGAACAACTAATGCAGACCCAGCTCAACAAAAGCAATTCTCGGCACCTTGGTAAGTCACCTGATGAGAAAATATACATAGCTTAATGAAAAAACCTTGCCTTGTATTCAACCTGTTCAATGCATCTCTCTCATTATGTAGACACCAACCTGTGCAGTTCACTTCCTGTACACAACCTGGGGCCACAGCAAAGTGATGGAGGGATGAGCAAGAAGAGGAGAAAGAGAAGAAGAAAGACCCGACAAGACGGTGGTGGTGGAGGCAGAAGAGATGAGAGTGGGCAAGAGTTCTCAGAAGATGAGGACATGTTCACCATTGACCTGAGTTCAGATGAGGAAAGGGAAAGTGACAACAGCAGGTGTGTGGTTATTTTTCTGATTTATACTGTTGATGTATATGCTAGTAAAATACACTGTATAATGCGCATTAAGTACAGTGGAACTATCTTAAGTACATGTCAAAGTGTTTGGAGTGGAAATAATAAAAAGTGTTTACAACAGTTTAGATGGGTGAAAGATGATTGCTTTGGCTTTAGTTCAAACATAACCTCAAGAACAGGTAACGCCACCTTTAAATAAGCTATTCATAATAAACCTGTGTAATTATTATTTTTCAAAAGAAAGAAAAATGTGCTTCATTTTTACGTTAAATAAGTTACTTTTACTGGCACAACATGAGTCAGCTTTATTGTTTGTTTAGTTAATTCTCAGCGTTAACGGTTTAAGCAGGGCCTTATTATTGTCTCCATCATGCCTGTACATGCATGTGTTTATGTGTGTACAATGCTTTGATAATGGTCTGTTTGTTGGATTGAGTCCAGGGATTTGTCCTGTTCCCACAGTGCTCCCTGTCAGTGAAGTAATAGCTCACCATACTGCTCTTACTGCAGGCTATCTGAGTATACCATTTTAAGGCAGAGGAAAAAGTCTTAAATCATCACAATATGTTGGGCTCCTTTATAAAGATTTGATACTCTTACTTAAGCAAAATATCTCTTCAGTCATAATGTGAAAACATACTGAATTAACTACTGGCCTGTCTGCATGTTTATTGTCAGAACTGGATATTGTGATCGGTCAACAGCCAATGAAAGGACACAGAGGTAACTATCAGAAAACACCAAGCATCCACATTAAAACTGTTCTTTAATCTTTGTCCTCATTATGCATGTTACAATTAACTCTCTCTTTTTACATTTGTTTTATTACACTTTGTTTATATGTATTTCTGTGTTTTTTTCTGTTCCTGTAGTAATAAGATTAAAGACACTCTGTCCGTCAGTGCGTCCTGTGGTCTGTCTATCTCTTGTCCTCAGCAGACCTCTCACTTCTCTTGCCTTGTTAGGTATTCTCTAAAATTTACTTAATCACTATAAAGGTATAAATATTGCAACACTTTACAACTGGATTTTATTAATTAATGACAGGGTTTGGGTTTTTTTTTTTTTTTTTTTTTATCATTTTGTCCCTAAAATGTATTCAATATAATTATGACATATTTCACAGCCACCCAGATGATTCACAATCTTCAACTCCTAAAAGTGACTCAGAGCTCTCAAATCATAAGAAAGACAACCCTGAGATGCTGTGGACCTGGGGTGAGCTGCCACAGGCTGCACAGGTATTTGCAAAAGATATTGTATTGACATACAGTACAATCCAATAGTTTTTTATTTATTTATTAATGTCTGAGAGATTGAAAAGTGTCTATATCTTTTTAGCCGTCCTTTCTCACAGAGAACCAGAACCAAGAACCTACCTCAGTTGTGTCCATTCCTGTATCTGATAACACGCACTTCAGAGCCATCAATCACTGTGAAGTCCCTTCTCTCACTGTCTATCCTCATAAGTCAGATGAGTCACAAAATGATAAAGAAACCACTAATAAACCTATAAAACCTGGTGAGAAGAATGGAGTGCAAGGTAAGTCATGTTCTGAAAATACACTGAACTACATGCAGAATTTCTGATGAAAATTGAATGCAAAACAAGTCCTTAAGTATCTTTAATTTTGTTTAGGGAGAGTGGTGGAAAGTATAGGGGTGTCACCTTCAGAGTTGGAAACCTGCTCATTGTCTTCCAGAAACTTGTGTGATCAGCTGGACAAAGGTGGGCTCAGAGGGAGTCCCATCAGGAGAACTGATTCACCCTCCAAGAAAAAAGGTGCAAACAATTTTATTACCAATTTAAATGATTCTTGTAGCCCTTAGATTTGGCATTTAATATATATATATATATATATATATATATATATATATATATATATATATATATATATATATGTGTGTGTGTGTGTGTATATATATATATATATATATATATATATATATATATATATATATATGTACTTTTTATTGTCAGAAAAGAGAAGCCAACACCTGGGCTCTGATGGCATTTACTTAGATGACATTACAGAGCTAGAGCCTGAAGTAGCTGCTCTTTATTTCCCTAAAAGGTAATCATAGAGTTACTTAGACATGGTATATTTAGATAACTTTCAAAACTAAATCAAACTTAACTTTCCTCTCACTGTTTTTTTCCGTTTGCCTCTCCTCAGTGACGGAGGCTGCAGCTCAATGAAGCTGGATTCAGAGATGATGATGATCAATGTGTGTGGTGAGAATCAATCCCCACTGTCAGGGGGCAGCAGTGGGATGGACAGTGGCACTGACAGTTTACCAGACCACTTTAGTGACTTGCCTCATGTTGCCATCTCTTTATGTGGAGGCCTCACAGACAACAGAGAGATCACAAGAGGTACTTCAAACAATATATGAAGTGCTATACATATATATACATAGCTCTTTGTAAACAGGAAAGATATATTTATATGCATTCTTATTAACTGTTTTTCTTGTGCCTGAACCCACATAAATTATTGTTGTTGTTTTTGATACAGAGCAATTCCAGCAGAGGGCAGTGTCGTATCAGCAGTTTGCTGAAAATCCTTCCATCATTGACGACCCAAACCTGGTGGTGAAAATAGGAAACAAGTATGTATTGCAGTCTAGAGTATCAAGTAAATTTTATATATATATTTTTTTTTATAAATGTTTGATTACACAGTGATAACAATTCTGTTTGTTATAGGTACTACAACTGGAACACAGCAGCTCCTGTCATGCTGGCAATGCAGGTTTATCAAAAACCCCTGCCACAAGTAAGAACACCACAGTAATTTAAACTAATAGACTATGACTTGACAGCATATTATACATATATTGTATGTGTGACTAACTGCTCACACAGCACTGTTTGCCAGTCAGATCTTAGTTTGTTTTACCCCAGCACATTTCCCCTGTTCAATGTCTGTGCACTTTATAATTGCTTTATGAAATAATTATGCAGACTCACAATGTGTTAGAGCATTCTTAATCTGATGTTTCACTATGGTTTATTATAAGAGTTCCTCATTTCCTATTTAAGATATAATAACAAACTTGATGATATTTTCTATTTTAGGGTAACACTGTAAGCATTTATTATATGCTTACTGTTGATGAATGCACTGGCTAGAATATGACATGTAATGATTTCTGTTGATAGTAAGTGATATAACCACAGTGAAATATTATACTTAATTTTCAAAATTTCACTTTGTTAATGTTGTGTTTCTATTCCCCCTGTTTTTTTTTCCTTTTTATTCACAAATTTAATTTACTTCACCATCCATGTCATGTTTGTGTGAATGCAGTGTTGGTGTCTGAGTTATGTGTTTTCTGTTTTCGGCCTCTTCTCATACTGCTTCCCTGGTCTTTTTGGCTCCAGCACTTCCCAGCCTGTATGATGATTGCTGGCTTTGCATCATAGTTTGTCACATTGTGTAGTCCTTTTGTTACATTGTCTACCTGTCATTTTATTTTCACTGTTCTTTTTTTCTCAGCCTTTCTCAATCATTTATTTGTAGCTGTAGAAGTAGTGTGCTTTTATTTGAATTTTTATGCATGTTGTTGCTTACTATTTGCCATACATGACTTAACTGAAGTACCTAGTGTTACAGTGTTTGTGATCCTTCATGGTATTTTGTTGTTGTTTTTTTCACTTTGTTGTATGTTTTTGTGAGATTTGTGTTACATTTTTAGTCAATTTTGAGTTGTATATGTCTTTAGGCTTCAGTGGAGAACATCATGAAAGAAAAGATGCCAAAGAAGGGTGGACGCTGGTGGTTCTCATGGAGAAGCAGAAACAGTGACTCCAAATCAGTATGTAGTCAGGCAGCCTCACAATCAGTGAACTACTGTTTTTTATACACACTCCTTGAATAATGAATACATTAATAAAATATAAAATTAGTCCATGTTCCTCTTTTTCAGGATTCAGTGTCAGATGCTACAGAGAGAGGAGAGCCCTCTCTTGCCATGTCCCCAATAAACAGGTGAGTTTACACATTATTGTGGGAAAAACCACAGAACAATAGCTTGGTATTCTGGTGTTGTAAAGTATGGAATAATTTATGTTTAGGGTGAAGGATGACTCTTCTTCAAGTGATGAGGACCATAGATTAACAAATCAGATGTCAGAATCCTGTCAGTCTGAGCCTATGGCCACAACTGGCAGCATTTGCTACAAGAAGACTCTAAGGCTCACCTCAGAGCAACTGGTATTTTATTTTAAATGTTTTAAATCTTTCTTAATATTCCTTGCAGTTTCTTTTTTACATTTAAACATTGTTTTTACAATTTAAACATTGTAGATTCTAAGTGAGTGTGTCTTTGCTCAAACAGGCCAGCCTGCAGCTGAAGGAAGGCCCTAATGAAGTAGTCTTTAGTGTGACAACACAATATCAAGGCACTTGTCGTTGCCATGGCACTATCTACCTTTGGAGCTGGGATGATAAAATAGTTATCTCTGATATAGATGGAACTATCACCAGGTATCATTCTGTATCAACTTCAGTAGATGTCAGGCTTGAGCAAATTTTGATGTTGCTGATTTAGCTTCTTTCAGTATCTTGAACAGTTTAACATGTGACTTACTAAGATTTAATGTTAATTTATGTTTGCAGATCAGACACCCTGGGTCACATTCTTCCAACACTGGGTAAAGACTGGACTCACCAGGGTATCGCACGCCTCTATCACAAAGTCAGCCAGTGAGTACAAATGATATTAAAACTACATGTAGTTTTTATAGTACATGTAACATCTTTTTAAATTGCAATTATTTAAGTGCAAAGAAGTACAAAATGTTTGCTCTTCGTGTGACAGGAATGGCTATAAATTTATGTACTGCTCAGCAAGGGCAATTGGCATGGCTGACATGACAAGAGGTTACCTGAACTGGGTCAATGAGAGGGGAACCATGCTACCCATGGGTCCAGTTCTGCTCAGTCCCAGCAGTCTTTTTTCTGCCTTGCACAGGTCGTTTGAAATATACTATGGTGGATTAATCAGAATTTAATTAGTTAATGGTCACAGTAATTAAATGCTCTCTTTGTTATGTTATAGAGAGGTAATTGAGAAGAAACCAGAGAAGTTTAAGATTGAGTGTCTTACCGACATCAAGCACCTTTTTTCCTTAAACACTGAACCCTTCTACGCTGCTTTTGGCAACAGAGCTACAGTAAGATTGTTACAGCATTAATAATGATCTGACCTAAAGACTTTTTGGTTGTCATTTCTAACTAGCCAAGTTAAAGTTAAATGCTTTTGCAAAGATAAAACGTATATATACGTATTACATTTAACACATTTGTTGATTCTATGAATGTAATTACAGGATGTGTATTCCTACAAAGAGGTGGGCGTTCCTCTTAACAGGATTTTCACTGTTAACCCAAAGGGGGAGCTGATACAGGAGCATGCCAAAACCAATATTTCCTCGTAAGATATTCTCTGTTTTATTAAGATATTATACATATATCAGATTTCCGGTACATGTTGAGTCATTTCATTGTTTGCTCTGATCTGTTTTTTGCAGCTTTGGCCATCTGTGTGAAATGGTGGACCACGACTTCCCCGTACTAGTCAGAGATGGTGGATCAGATGTTTCTTGCTCTGACAACTTTGATCAGTGTAACTACTGGAGCAAGCAACTGGAGGATGTAGAAGACAACTCACAAAGCACTGAGACAAGTTAAGAAAACACCAACTTATTTAGAGCTTACAACGCACAAGTATGAATTCAGTGAATTTCGTGGCCCAAAATGTAGTTAGAGGATTTCAAACAGAGAACTCCATGATAACTCAGCAGTTTAGACTGGTTGTTTAAACAGTATAAAATAAACAAGAGGTAAGGCTTCATCCTGTACATCTAAGTTGCACTAACTCAGATAAGATAAAAGACAAAATAAAGAATTGTCACAGACTTTATTCAGGTAGATTATATTTTGTGTTTTAGTAAGATAGAATGATGAAAACTTTACATGCACGCACACACAGACAAGTAGTGGCTTAAACCTTTTTACTAAAATATAAACTCTATATGAGGGTTGGATGTGAATGTACATTAGACACATATAGTCAAAACACATGCAAAAATATCAGATATTGTTAGGGTCATTATTTCATATTCAAAACTGCTTTGCAGGTTCACCTTCTGTGTGTGGGTTATTGACCTTGTTACTGTGAATGATGTGGCCAAGGTACATATTTGAATAATTTTTCTAGTGATCTCTGGATGCAGAACAATGCAACTATGTCCACTCTGTCTGTTTTTTACATGAATTAAGAATTAAATTAACTCAACAGATATCTTGAATGTAGTTTATAGATTATTTACATTTATTTGAAATAACTAATGCCTATCAATGCAATTTCAAACTACGTCTTCAGTCTTTTATAGTTGCTTTTTAGGAGAATATAACGCTTTAATTCTTTCTGCCCACAAGCTATTGAATGAATTTTTCTGTATATTGTAATTGATTTTGTATGTGTGTGTATCTCTTTTATTGATCCAATAACCACTGTGATATTGCTTTTGTTAGGAATGAGGTATTATGGGGAAAACCACTGTAAAGTACACCCTTTATTGTATAGTTAAGTTCTTTGACAGCTATAGTATTTTCTAAAAAAAAGTGTATGAATGCATTTTATACATTCATGCTTCATCACAGTTATTATTTTAACAACCAATAGATCAATGCTTGTTAAGGACAAATGTATATAACAGCATTTTGCATAATATAGCCACTCTTTTTGGGGTTTAAGAAAATTTAGTTAATGACTATGTGGAGCACTTTTGAAATCATCAGAATATGTACTAATGTGAGAGAATGAAATGTTCAGTTTGTTGTTTTGTTGTATGTTGCCCTTTGAGGCCTAAAACAAGCAGCAGTATAACTCGTCTTGAATAATGTGCCAAGAGATTTTTACATATTTGTACCACATTAATGTGTTCTGACATCACAAGTGATCCAGCATTGTTAAGCTATAAACTGGGAGTTTATTATATTATGGGGATAGATATATGTCATACAGAACTGAAATAATATGAAAAAGATTAGAGAGCATGCACATACATACTCACATAATTAGATTTATTCAATGTATTTTTGTTACTTGATTTTTGTAAGAAAATGAAGAATCTTGCTTTGAAACAAGGATACGCCATATGTCCTGTGTAAAGGGTAACAGCTGTTTCTAATGAATGTTTCAGCTCTGACATCATGTAAAGCACAATTCACATTATGTTTGTTCTGAGATATGAGCATCTAACCTCTAGGGTCATTGGAATTTCAATGCACAACTTCGCAAACTTTTAACAGTAAATCATCTTTTGGATGATTAACATTTAATTCTTTCAGTGAAAGATGCATAGCAGCTCTGATCAGTTATCCGTCTGTCTCTATGTTGACACAAATGTTAATTGTGTTTGCCATGTGAAAAATGTTGGTCTCTTGGCCACAGCCCAGTGTGTTGTGAAATATGTTGTTAACAATGTGGAGAAAAAAGTCTGTACAATAAAAGCACGTTTTCAATAAACTGTTTGCAAGCTTATGTTGACATGATAGACATTTCTGTCTCATCCCTCACAAGTCCAGTGTGAAACACCACTTCAGGTTCTGAATAAAAACAGGAAATCTTCTAGTTTCACTTCTTAGATTGCCTTTTTGAGTGTCTCTCCTGATCTTTCTTAATACAACTCACTCATTGCCCATATTTCTGCAGTAAATATGTTTAATTCTGTTGGGCAAAAATATATCATCAAGGGCATTTCCTGATGTCGTGTTAATTCACCGAAATTAAACAAATGCGCTACCTCCCATTCTGAAAAGTTTACATGTAAACTGTAGCCTTCATTTTGAAATACTTTTTGATTGAAACCGGACGCCTGTGTGATAATCCATCCACGGTCAGCCTCCCTCTGTTACGTGGATCCAGATGTGAGCACGTCTTGAGTCTGAACTGGAGCGAAGACCTCTGAAGTAAACACGGTATGGCTCGGTCTAATATACAAATATAACCACTGAACCTTTAAAGTAGGCTGATGTGTGTGTTTGGTGTTGTACACAGAAAACTACGGGTTTACGCGTCTTATTTTTCTGAGGTCGTTCCGTTTTTCCAGACGTTTTTGAAGCCAGGACTTGCCCCGTGTGCTAGGCAGAAAGTTTACAACAAACGCTAATTTAGCTCGTTTTAAGCTAACGTTGTGCTAAAATCGTCATTTCATAATGGTGTATTAGGCAAACTTGTGCTAGTTTCATCCTTCATTAAAGTTATGTCGAATAGTGGTTAAATGCACCTCAAGGTGGCTAATGTGGCTATGTGTAACACTGAGATCCTCAAACAGAAGGCCTACAGATTATAAATAATATAAAATTATTATACGCCAGTGTGCTAACATCGTGTAGCCTACACTTTCAAAGGATGCAACAGGATCCCGTCTAAAATAACAATCTAATCCACACAGTAGATTACATCCTATTCCTATTCACCTTTTAGAGCAGTAGTGATTGCAAAATACAGTCTTGTGACTACATTTATACTTTATATTTGTTTTTTATCATTCATATTCATTATATTCAGGGAAACTTATTTCGCTTGACAAATAAATATTAAAACGTAAATCATGGCCATGGGTCAAAAGTAGCTATTGCTTGTATTGAAATTATAGTTTTTAAAAAATTAAATATTCCTTTAAATTTTTAATTATGCCCATATTATTCAAAACTTATGTCAAAGATGAATTCTTATTTCAACTAATAGGAAACATCCTAATATATGTTAAGATATTTTTATTGTACATCTGCCTTCTATTGGCTAGGCACAATGACCACTTCAGCAAAAAATGGTAAATGAAAAAATATATGCTGTGTCTATCTGTCAGTGAAAGATGTCAGCTGAACTGTACTTATCACCTGGGCCTGGTGGAAATAAAGGAGCTCTACAAACCACCACCACCACCGGAGGAACCAAGCCCTTACACCGCTTCATTAAAGGCCAACCAAAGATAATTGGAGTAACCCTCTTACATCTCATTAGTCGACTCAGATTTATGTAACAAAAATCACTCATATTTTATCTTTCATACATTATTAAGACAGTGTTCTGCTTGTCTCGTAGATCATTGTGCTGGTTTTGGGCACATCTCTTTTCACTGTTACTGCTGTGGTCATTGAAGATAGAGACACACACTATATATGGACAGCCATCCCCCCTGGCTTTGTACAGGGGACACTGGTAAGTACTGGCGCAAGATGACACTCACACACAGGATATACGAAGTCAAAGTAGTCATTTTAAACTGTGACGTTGGTGAAAGTTAAATCTTTGTTTTTAAATGTTTTTCTTTTAGTACATCATATGTGGAATTTTGTATATTTTAACAGAGCACAACCCAACGAAGAAAACAGTAAGCACCTCTATTTTTATCTAAAGTTTTTATATTTAATATTTGAAGCCATGTAGATATTGTAACAAAATAGAAAATGACTAGCCACGAATAGGGAATTATCCTGTAATATTTTTCCTTTGGTGGTTATATAGGTTACTGTATCCTTGGCATTAAGTATTGTTACCTTACTTGCCACATGTTGGACTATTCTGCATATCCTCCCTGATTTGGCACATGGTTCCTACATCAGGCACTATGAATATCCCGAAGAAAATGTCACAGATATTGATCTTATTTTGTTATTACAATATGAGGTAAGTATTGTATTACAGCTATTTTATATTAATAGCCCTGATATCAGCCTTGAAGTCAATATTAAACAGTGGAAATCCATCTGAATCTTTATGGTATTTTATTTTTCAGAGCATGGGAAAGAGTTTGGAAGCAATATTTCTAGTTAAGTTTTTTTTTGGAGGAATCATTTTCATTGTAATGTCAGCACTGGGAGGGGTTGCCCTGCGTTCTACCAACAGCCAGGTAAACTGACATGTTTATGACTAGATTGACAGATATCATGCCCTGTTTAGGCCTTGTGTTTAATTATTTATGTACAATAGGTGGCGCTTCATGTAATTAAATATTTTCTTTATTTTCTATAGGCCATTGTAGTGATGACAAGTGCACCGACAGAAACTCAAGCAGAATAGAAGACAGTGGTTGATAATATACACCATGTATGTGTTTATGCTTGTGCTCACCGGTGTTTTTCGACTATTAGAAATCAATAATGTGTAAAGCCATTTTATATAAAAGTCCTTTAATTATATTTCAAGTCATTATGAAATAAAAAATTTTCAAACAAACAATAAGTATTTTACAGGTTACATCACTTATCTAATGTGAAAGTGAATGGTTGTCTGTCAATGTATATGAATAACTGGCCTTTGTCCATGGTGTACCCTGCCTCAGGGCCAAAGCTGCTGGGGTAGGCTCCTGCCACTGGTGAGCAGTAGGACCAAGCAGTAGGAGATGAAAAGATGACATCTACTTCATCATCTACTTATTACAGAGTATTTAAGTTTGATGTAGTTTCATTTACAAGAATGACATTGGTACATTGTAAAATGCTGTTATTTTGTTGAAATTTAGAAAGACAAACTTCTATAGTCTACAGTGTCTGAATAGCTGCTGATTAAACGCAAAATAGCTTGACTACAATGCTACATGGAACTCAAGTCAAACTAAAGAGGTGGGGGGCTTTGAAAAGTCATTTCCTAGGGCCGACCTCTGATGGACACGCATATGCTCTGTCACCCGGTACTGGCGTGAAAATGTCATGGGACACTGAGGACAAGGAAAAGGCCTGACACCAAGATGGCTCCTCACATGTCTGTTCAGAGAGCCTCGCTGACTAAAGGAACGCTCACAGAGAGAGCATTGGAAGGCATGGTGGACAGATGTTGGCAGATCCACTGATATATTTGTTTGCATGCCACTTGCTGTAGGGAAAGGTATGTGATTAGACAAGGAAGATGATCTGGAGACATGCACACAGTCTTTGACACAAGCAGATACACAGCTTGTCAAAGAGCGTGTCCGGATTTGCCCTGCTGCATGACTGGATGCTCTATGTTTAACTTTACCCCCTTGGGTTGTGCCTTCAGTGGCACTGATTTTACCCTCAGCTTTATCCAGACTATCAGGGTCATTATCAGACTTAGCTATATTTTCTTCTGTAAAACCAGTGACACATGTTTTGTCAACCTCAGATGTTTGTTTGTAGGACACCAATGTCTCAGCAGATTTGGTGCTAATATCTAACAGTACAACCCGCTCTTTACTCACTGTTGCAGAGTGCTGTCTTAAACGACTTTGACTCGAATTCTCAAATAAAGAAACGTCATTCTCTTCACTGGATTCTTCTGAATAATTAGGACTAAATTCTGAAGTAGGGCTGAACTGTATGTGACCAGAAGGTCTGTAGGTGTCGGACTGGGATTGACAGTGGTAATAAAGATGACCATGGTATGACTCCTCAGTAGCACTATAAACAGGCTGAGACATGTTACTCTCTGGCGGCACTGACAAACTCCTGTACAACTTTGACGTCTCACTATTTGATGCATTTTCCAGAGTCTTGCCTTGTTCAAAGACAGAGGAAGAACCAGTGGCAGTATTTGATTCTGTTGTGGTAGAAATAGATGGACACAACATATCAGCTCTGTTTTTGTGTAATTCTGTTTTTGATCCATGAAGGTTGTAGTGGCATTTTGTTTTTGCAGATTTACTACATTTGTGTTCCTTTTTTAATTTCCTCTTGGCACATGTGTCCTTGTACATAAATTTCATTCTCCTGTCAGATTTTCCTTCAGTAAGTGGAACTACAATACTCTGAACTTGTGAATGAATGGGCTCTCTTGCAGCAGTCACCTTGGAAATGTCTTGTATCTGGGAGAAATCCTTGCAGTTGTGATCTGAGTTATACTGTAAGTCATTGTTTGAATCTTCTTCAGAATCACAATGATGAATATGATCATGACTGGCACTGTGTGATTGCCCATTGTTACAATGTTTGTTGTTCTGTATTATGCAGAGATCTCTGGTACAGTTGTTGTGATCTTGTGATAAAAAATGCCCCGAGCTGGCTTCAAAATCCTGATTTTGTTTCCAAGTGTGATTCTTTTTGTTTATGTAATGTTGATTTTCAATGTCATCACTATCTGTGCTTTTTGACAGTGAGGCTGTGCAGGACCCAGTGTAATGAGGAGACACCTCTGCCACTTGTATCATCGCTGCTCTGCTGCTATGGCAGATAACTGGCACAACACCACAGCGTGGTGATGATGTGACACAGCAATGAGAACTATGATTCCTGTCTTCTTCTGTTGTATTTGGTTTTATTTCTTCTGCTTTAATCTCACCTCGTAAACAAAGGTGCGGTGTCTTCTCACCTCGGATATTTTCATTCTCTTGCACTTCAGCAGGGTAGGATGAATATGATCTGTCCTCGTCGTTCTCCATCCTAAATAGTTCCTCCTCTTTGCTCCTCTGCCAAGTGTCTCGTTTTATAGCACCGGCTAAATGAAACTGATCCTTTTCCCTGTCTAGGCACACTGTTGACACTTCTTTCAATTGCCCAAAATTATGAATACTTTGACTCAAACTGTGAGATGTTAGATCAGTTTCAGTAATACAACAGTTCTTTATAGTCATTTTGGATGAGTTGCTAATAGCATTTCCATCACATAAACTCCCCCTTGCATCTTCTGTTTCATCATTAAAAGACAAATGTGCTCTAGCTGAAACAATTTTAGCATCACTGCTCAATTCTACACTGGCTGCGAAATGATGAGCCTTATTCTCTGTTGAACAGCCACTGTGAGGAGATTCTGCAGGTTCTACATAGCAATCCATACTGGGGGGTAACAAAGTAAACTTAGTAGAGGTAGTAACCTTGGGTATGCCAGAAGTACTGGTAGCTTCCTTAGTCTTTAGAGCATTTTGTAGATCATCCATCTCCAGATATTGAGCAGCTGCAAGCAAATTTGAATAATGTTGCTTGTTATCCAAACATGGCAAAGTCCCTGTGTAAATGTAGTCAAAAAGAAGTCCAAGTATAGGATCAGATAAACATGGTGCCTCCAACTCCACCAAGGCACCAGAAGAAGACAAGAGGGATGCCAATACTGGACTGGATGCAGCCACGATACACCTGAAACAATAAGAAATTAATTAATGTGAATGAAACACATGGTTACATCAGTTAAAAACATATATTTGACAAGTGGTTAGTATATAATAAATCTTTTCTCAAACTTTTGCTACTTGTGTCTGTGTCAGTCAAAATACACGAAGGACCACACACTCACAGCAATAAAAACATCTAATTGTGCTTAAAATATCAGATTTTACAAATACATTTTACAAATGCCTCTAATAAAACTAAAACATGCAGAAGTGAGCTGTGACAGTCAGGTAACACAGGTAAAATCTCTCACCTGTGCACAGGGTAACATTGGCCTTGACTCTTTCTGATGACACAGTCACAGAACTGAACTCGTCTCCTCTGAAGGTTTAAGTTGGCCAACAGTGAGGCAGCATGACTGGTGTGATCTTGACCTGAGTTTTCCCCCTAACAAATGAAAATGTAGTTCAGTACTAATCTCACACCTTACACGTTTGGGCAATAAATGTTACTTGTTTAATCCAGTATGTTGTCACTAATGTTACATTTAACAACAAGGAACCAACTACAAATAAATAAATAAATCCACATAGACTGATAGTGAAAAATAAATGAAAGAATAAAAAATGTTCAGCAGAAGGTGTTAATCTCTTACCTCCATATTATTATGGTTTCCGAACGAAGGGCCTTCAAATATCCTATTTGCAGTGTTCCAAAACGTGTGCTTGAATGAGAAGTAGTATCAACATGTGGACTATATAGACCCAGCGTACTGTGTACTCACGCTGTCGCACTTGGAAAACAATCACACGGTTTTCATACTCGGAGCAAGCTGTGACGTGGGAAGACAGGTGCTTATGGGGAGCACAGGCCCATGATGTCAGAGTCTCCATGGCCCATTTTGGAGACAGACAGACCAACCCAGAGCAGAGGAGCATAGAACTGCAGTCAAGAGAACCAGTGCATGTTATTCTTACTTTATAAAAAAGTAATAGAGAACTTATTCTAAACACATACTTGTCATTTTTAAAAGGAATGGCCCCCGTATCAAAGACATGTCACTTATTGGCACTTGCAGTTTAAAAAAAGGTCAAATCTACATGTTGAACAGCTCTATGTACCATACTTCTCCAAAGAGAGGTTCCCTAGCTACAGCCCAGACCCATTCCCCCATAGCTGACGCTTTGTTGTTAAAGCCATACAAAGGCATTTCTCCACCCTTCCACAACATGTGCTTGTCACGCCTCTTACTCTTAGGGATCTCAAATATTACAGCCACATTTCTTGCCATGCAACCAGACGCTTGGCAATGCTGCAATGGAAATACTCACATGTTTAGCTCACAATTAAGTAGTAGCACATTTTAAGAACACTAGATTCCTAGTAGCGTTCAAGCACAAACCAAGACTTTCAAGAACAAAACAAAAATTCATAGTGAAGGCAGAAATGAGAAAAAAGAAGCCAGTGTTTAAAAAAAGCTATTCACTATTTTGAAACCCAAAGTAATAAAGAGATATTTCATTGTTTCATCATTGTTTGGAGAAAACGCTCTCAAATTATTAGTGTACTCTTATTTTCAACATCAAAAATAGCCCTACAGTAACCAAAGTAATATTTTCCATGGCTGTTGTTTTTAGCCTTATGATAGAAATCTCCTCTAGAAAGCTCCTTAAATATAAAGCCATGACACTGAACTATCAAACCACTGAGCAAAGAGACGTGTAATATGGCCCATTAAATTGCATTTTAATTGAAATCTTGAAGTCTTTTGTGGACAGAATAATTAAATAAGAATTAAATGTTGTTTTTTTTAATACATGGGGTCTTTATGGGGACAAGTACAGCATGTATGCTAGTGGCTGTGATAGTTTCCATTCAATGAGTGCTTGGTGACATAACTCACGTATTGTACAAGCATCCAGAGGAGACCGGATCTCACTTGGCACACAGCTACAGACTGGCACCACATCACTTTCGGCCCTGTAATGTATCTAAATGTTCACTGGGGCCAAATTATTTGACACAGCCAAACTATCAGATGCAATGCAGCAGGCAGCCACATGCCAGTTAATCTTGGTTAAACTTGGACACACAGGGAATCTAATCCTATGTCCTGGGACCCCTTGAACAAATTGTGAACTACTGTACAGTACAAGGTACATTTCTTTCTGCTCTATTTACAAACACTGGTACAGAGCTCTTTTAATAGATCCAAAGAAGTGTGTACAATTATTTTACACTACAGACCCTTTGCAGGAGCTCAAAAGATTGACATTACATATAGTTTTGAGGACTGCAAAATACTATATGTTGTAAAAGAAAAAAAGGGCCTACAGTACACAGACACATCTGAACATAATTGCTGGCTAAAACACACATTTAATACATTTTGGTTTGGCCACACTCACAAAACATCACATCAAGGTCACGTTAATCCAGCTGTTGATGTCCTTTATTTAGGCAGAAGTTATTTTTAGTTGTTTGTCTTTCGCCATCACTTTTTTGTAACAGTGACCTTATGTGAACTTGCATATGAAAATAAGAAAATTCATACAAACTGTAAAATACAGTGTGGGGTTTGTCAAATAACGCTTCTTGATAACTAATGGATGATTCAGATTAGAGTATTTCATTTATTTTCTTTTAATCTCTGCACATTTTTTTCTGTTTGAAAAAAGCAATTTGTTTACAGAAATAGCATTAACGGTAACAATTCAATGATTTTACCTGAAACTGTGAACACTGACCTATATATAGTGAAAATGGTGCAAGGGTACAGCTACAGTAGGACATTGGAGCAGAGTTCCTAACGGGCACACATCCAAATTCCTAAGATTGCAAAACTGAGCCAAAGCTTGTAGGTACAAGCTGGCCTACAGACTTAAAAAGAGCTGCAACACTTATTCATTCAACAAATGTGTGATACTGCAACAAGAACCTATCAGACAGAATCAGAAAATAAATCTCTAGACCAATCACATACCTCATTCTTATCTGCACTGTTACATTCATTTGGGAGCTCTCCAACAACTGTGACATGTTCACATTCAGCCACCTTAGTGTCCCCTGACAGACAGCTACGTTCTGCCTGGACATACTCTTTCTGTGAGGAGACAGTATGTCCCAGTGAGTGAGTACTATTATAGTTTTTCAAAACTGATGTCCTACTCAAATTAGTAGGTGTAGGTGGAACAATGAGTTCACTGTCTTTGTCATCATAAACACTTGAGTTACATTTGTTTATTCTAGGCCTTGAGTTTAAAACACCCCTGCGGACGCGGAGGTATTGCCGTGTCAGCAGATCAGATTTCCTGTATCTGCTTTTGGGGGTGTCGCAGTAGTTCTGTATCTGGTTTGCAGTGTTCTCTTTTATTGATGCTCTCACTTGTTTTGTCAGCAAGTTTGAATAGACACAGTTCCCTTTTTGAGCAGCTATTTTTTCAATGGGGGTTGACTGAGAAGGTGGAATAAAGTCAAGAGACTGCAAAGAGTCCTTTGTGCTAAGTAGAAAAGTCTGTTTATCCCGTTTCAGTTCCTGGTGCACCGGTGCTGAAGGTTTTTGAACAGCTTTTTCAGATAAATGTTTTTGTTTAGAGAGCAGTGAACAAGCTGTTAATTTTGTACACCATGGCCCTGAACCTTTGTGTCTTTTATATGCTGACAATGACATGCTGATACTTTCAGCATGAGTGTCATCAAGCGCCTCTGTATTCATATCCGTCTTCAGTGAGCTGCTGAAAAGATCTGCTGAACAATTGTAGACACTGCCCTCATGCGTATTTTCTTCACTGTCTTCAAATGACTCACAAGTAGATTTTTCTTCCTTATTAAAGTCATGGTCACAATAATCTCCAGCTTGGCTCCCATTCGCAAGAATTAAAAAGTCTTTATGTTTCACATCAGTATGTCTTACACTGTCTTTATTCAATGCTGCTCTAAGACTAACATCAAGTATCCCATTTGACCATGTGCCTGTTGTCTGTGTATTTTCCTGACAAACTGCTCGAAATCCCACAGAAAAATTACTTTCTTGTGGCTGACTTCCTGGGTTGTTTTTGTCATTCAAAAATTGTGTAAGACTCTCAGAGAGTGGAAAATCTTCTGGAGCTATGGGGTTTGTTAAAAAGGATTTGGTAATGTCTGGAGTAGTAAATTCCTTTGCTTTGGAGGCCAGTTGTCCAACCCTTTTGTTAACAGATGTAGAGAGCCCCAACCAAGGGTTAAATGGAGTAGTGGTTTTGTCATCTTTTTCAACAAAAGTTGGACTCTTATAATCTTCATTTCCACTTTCATCCTGCTCTGCTGATGATGTTATTAGTCCTAATGTCTTTTGCCAGAGTGGAGTGGGGCTGAGAGAGCTGTCTTGGTGCTGTGATCTAAAATTAAAACACAATAGTTAATATATTTTTTCAGATTAATGATTAGATAAAATGAGATGAAGTGTTAAAAGTTAATTATGTTTAATTATTTTTACATAATTGCTATAGCAGCTGCTTTAATTCAATAGTTTCAAAAACACCTAAGAAATAAAAGAACTGGGCTTTACCATTATTAATTCCATACCTTGACAGTGACAGAGAAAGAAAGTCAGAAGAACAAAGAGCTTCATTCGTGAAGCCACTGGATGGTGAATCATGTGGAATCAACAACAGAGGTTTTCCTTGGAGTTTGAAGGTTTTACAAGGATCCGTTGTGAGTAGCTCATATTCTGCAGCTTTCTGAAGGATGGTCTGACAATAACTTAGAACTGTGCAGCCCCCTAGGCCAGCAGCTTTGGGAAGAATCATCTGAGTGGCAATAAGCTGGACCATATCATTACTGCAGGGGCCATTAGCCCTTCCTAGCCAGGGCTCACTTTCTCTTTCAGTTACCTGTAAGACACAAGCTGTGATGTAGATACTGTGTAGGTAAAGCTTAGGGTTAGATTACATTGTCCAAAAAAGTTGCAATGGCACCTTTAAACCAAAGATAAAATGTTTGCCAATGAAACAGTCCTCAACAGCTTTCACCAACAATGTAGATTTAGATAATGACCCCAATGGTTGATTCACATCCAACATAAACCTAAAAATACACAAGAAAAAGTGAGACATTTTTAACCAAACTGACAAGCTGGGTTTTTAAAAGAATGTTAGATAACAGATAATACACTGATGTATCGTTGATGCTTTGCTTAACAACATGATTGTAATTGAGTTTTACTGTAAATTGGTTCAAGGTGTTGCTGTTGCTTCTGTTCTGCATGCTTTATCTTTGGAAACATACACGCTATGATTTACTGGCCACAGCCACTGACCTTTGCAAACCATTTGCATGTATGCCAAAGAATGGGTTCAAGGAGGTCCCAAAAACTGTCACTCCAAATACACAGCTTCCTCGGGCTATCCGCATTGACAGACGGTATCTGTAGTCCACCAGGCTCCCGACGCAGCTGTACCCACACTTAAAGCAGGTAAACCTGCTGGCACTGGACAGAGGCCACACAAGGACAAGAGAAATAAAACATACTTTTACTACTCATACTCTGAAAAATATATATATATATAAAAGTCGTTTTGTGCTTACCTTGGTGTGTCCCCCTGTGAATCAATGTCTAACCTCGAGTAGCATCTTTTACAACACGGATAAAACACACACGAGTCTTGCAGAGACAACACAGCGCCCTCCACCAGAGCTCTTTTCACAGGCATTTAAAACATAGAGCTTTTAGACGGACATTAAAGCTAATGCCAAAGATTATTTACTACTATTTAGCGCCCGAGTCGTTACCTTATTTTCAAAAGGACTCTGCGGCGGTAGAGAACTGTTTACTGCTTGTTTTGGTTTACTTGTGAAAGTCGAACTAGCCCCTCTACAAAATGGCGGCCTCTGATTGGGCGATGCTTCTTCTTCTTCTGTACATTTCCGCTACTACTGTTAGGATGCGTTTGATTGTATTACTGCCACCCAGTGGTATAAATCGTCTATTTCTATTATTAGATTTTATAGGATTAATATAAGGATAGTGGATCGTAGTAACCTATAGTGGTTTACACAATATTCAAATTTTGACAGACTCTATCTTCAGCAAACTACATGGTACTTTTTAAACTATAATTTAAAATTGATATGTAATTGTGATTGCTCCATGGAGTGATGAAACCAATTGTCACAAACCGTCAAGAAAAAGACACACACACCTGATGTTAACAGTACATGATATTTATATTACCTATTTTCAAAAGGTTCACACAAATAGAAAAATAGTTTCACAGTGATTATATGAACTATATTAAAAATGCAGACAACAATTATAGACCTCAGAGTTGTCTTATTATTTTTTACCACAAAGGGGCTCTGGTCAGCATACCCTTCCAGCTGTGTGAATCTGCTATCTACAGCAGAGAAGAACAATTTATATACCACAGAGTGAAATTCAACATCATGTATTTACAGCCAACTTCATCATCAAATAACAGAGGTTTCAAGCCTAGATTTTTGTTTAGCATCATACACAATACATAAAACATAAATATGACCTGACCTTGTTTATTAGGCACAATTACTAACCTGCATTCTTTTGTGAAGAAAATTCAACTTTTGAGTGAGACATTCAATTTCCTACACAAGATCAAGACAATTATAAATTCACATTGTATGATCAAGGGTAGTCTTTGGACGCTGTCTGTTAATTAAGACATTTTCTAAAAAATAGTGATTAATACCTGGGTCAGTTTTTCATTGTGCCTGAGTTTGATCTGAGGTAACAACTCCTCTAGTCTTTGAATCTGTAATAAAGAGAATACACACTAAAAAGTATAGAGTATAGAAATTTAATTTAAATAACTGTATCAATCAGAAATCCCAGACAAAATGCATTATTCTCTGTTGAATAGGAGTTTGTGGTTAGTTGAAAATGTGTAATTTAGGTTTTACAGCTATTGAAAAAATTATAATTTTGTACAATAATAATAATAATAATAATAATAATAATAATAATAATAATAATAATTCTCTGCTTACCCTCCTATCAATAGTATGTAGCCTGGTCTTCATGCTCTTGTTGATCACAGTCATTGGAATAGTTCGGGGCTTAACACGCACTGAAAAGGACAGCAGAGGTTTAAGACACTTAGTGAGGTTATTAAAAACAGATGTTATTACATCTCAAGTCAAAGGTCACCTCACTATAGCTGCTAAGCTTTGACAGAAGCTTACCATGCTGAAAGACATTGGTCACCTCAAGCACATATGGCCTGTGAATGAAAATGAACCAGAGCTTATTAAATGTATATGAATGTGATAGATTATGATATGTAGTAAAGTTAAAATGACATGACTTACATGTGCTTACTGTTTGCAGGAATGGAGCCGTTTAAAGGGATCAAAAAGCCACAGTGATTTCTTATCTTTAATATAAGATTGGGTGAATTCAGTCTAAAAGTGGTCGTGAACATCTGAAAGATAAATTTAAGCATACTATATAATGGACTATAACATGTGGAAACAATAACTCATTTAAAATCCCTTAATTGTAGCCAAAAAAAGAATGAATATTGTGGATAGGGTGTTAGTGTTAAAATGCATAGACACTGCAGAGCCCACCTGCACAACTGTGGCCAAATCAGCTGCTGGAGGAATGAACACTTCTCGAAGAGCCACCACTCTGTCATCTGCAAAACACAGCTTCAAATGTCCTATCAATCATTTTTAAATTGTGAATTGAACCTTTAAAGCTCCACTACCGGATTTTTTTTTATGCCATCCCTGTCTCAGACTCCACTACCTCCAAAAATCCTGCTTCTCATTTTTTTAAAAACTAAAACTGGAGCAATTTTTTCCCACAAAATGCAAATACATGTCACCAAACTGAAGTTTAGAGTTCAACGTTAGCTTAGCGTTAGCTTAGCTGCGACTTCAGCGATAGCGCGTTAAACATTACGTGATTTAATTGACAGTATTTATCTGTGTTTTACGTTTCCTCCCTTTTCTCTGTTGATGATTTTCTTTTTTGAGCTCTTTCTCTTTGTTAAAAGTCATATTGAGCACTGAAAAGACACTTTATCGGCTATTAACCTTCCTGGAACATCATAAGAGAAGCCGGTGTCGACCAATGGGAGTGGTCCTTTTTTGAGCATATGACTTTGCGTGCCTGTGATTGGCCAAGGTTCTCTCGCAATCCCTTATAATAAAACAGTAGATGGCATTATAAAGCCTGTTTTTTCCACAAATAATTGTTTTTAAAATATATAATTTGGAGTTTAAACGCTTTTCCACAACTAGAAGAAAAACAACAAAAGGTAGGCCTACATTCTGTTTAATACAGTGCGAAGGTGTATATTATATTTCTTATTTATTTATTAGCCATTACTTAATGCTTTAACCACAACACTGCACATTACAATCACAGTTAAAGCACACACACTTGTAGCCCTTCTTTTGTCAAATGCACCTGTTGTTGTGTTGTGTGTGTGTGTGTGTGTGTGTGTGAAGAACAAGCGTCCAAGGATTTCAACAATAAAGATACCCTAAATTATTTATTTCTGTGATCATGTAATACATTTTAAAATATATATATTAGCCCAGATGAAGTAAAAGCTCACCGCCTAATTAGGATACTTGTGCTGACTGGGTTAAAAGACCTGTTGCTATGGTCACAGACGCAAAACGCTGGATAAAACGCTTCCAAAAGAAAAGGAAAACTAGAAATTCATGCATACGAACCATTTTTATCGAGGCGTTTCAAAGCAATCCACACTTTTGACGCGCGCAGGGGTAAGTTAAATGTGGTACTGGACATTTTGGTCATCCGCACGGCAGCTGAGTAAGGAGCCTACACGGCAGAACTGCTCGTCCTGAAGTGTTTGCCTTTTGAAAACAGCGCCTCGAAGTGGGCAAAAGAGGAACATAACCCACGTCTGATTGCATGAAGAGTGGGACGTCCTTCCAAGGAAAGTGTGGCGCAACGTTTCCCATAAACTGTCCGTTCCAGGAAGAGACACATTCCCACGAAGCTGTCAAAGGAGCGCAGTAGACACGTTAAAAAGGTAACGTTTCTTCTTTTGGAGGCTATAGGCTATTTATTCAATTGTGTTTAAATTGTGTCTTGTTTTTGATTTATCAGTTTGGCGAGATGATTCTTTTATTCTTCCTCATTTGGGGGAAGATCCTGTCTGCAGCCTCTGGTGTGTTTTGTTTCATGAGTAAATAATTGATTTAAATAACTATAAAAATGACAATGGTCACTTTGTTAATCCAGGTTTGAATCTCAACTGTACCAACGACTATAATGACTTGATGTCCTGCCGTATTGACGCACAAGACTGCGCTGAACACAACATGACACTTCACAACAATGAGTCGTAAGTTGATTTTCTGTCTTGAAGATGAAGCATTTTACCAACGATGGTCCATAACGCAGTGTGTTCCTTGGCGCAGCACCGAGCGTTGCTCTTTCAGCCCGTGTGTCACAGGATGTTGTTGCTCCATCAAAATGATACTGGTACTTGGGGAGACTTTTTCAGCAGAAGTTTTTAAAAGAGGATCACGTGTGCATTCCCAGACAATCGGCATCAGAGAAACAAGTGAGTAAACTTTATTTAACTGAATAGTGAACTGAATAGTATTATGTACCTCTGTCAATCAAAACAATACAATGTTTAGTATCGTTGTGGATATAAACTTGAGTGTTTACCTCTTTCATTTTTGCTCGTTTCCGCAGTCAAACCCCCAACTCCATCTATTATCTCTGTAAGAGAGTCATTTGGGATCTATCAAATACAATGGAAAACAAATGCAAAACCAACAATTCTAAAAGGACTTAAGGCCAATGTGACTTACCAGAAGAAAGGAGACAATAAAAAGGTTATTCCTGAGTTATATTATATATTAAATTATTATATTATACTGTGTCTTAACTAAGTTTTTAATGTTTATGTTTTATATTTTTAATGCAGATTTCTGTACCTGTAAATCCGAGTACAGTTTTGGACCTGAATTTTTATGACATTCTTCGAAATAACTTGGAGCCGAGTACAACATATGTGGTCAGTGTGAACACCTACACGAGATATGGAGTAGTCAGTGACAGTAGCAAAGAGGAGGTTTTCAAAACATGTAAGTCTGCAATCCATCCAAATGTAAAAAATATAAGCAAACACATAAGTATTTCATGTAGTGCTCATATGAATTCATTCATCATTCCCCCCAGCTTCATCCCCAAATGGAGTGCTCATCATTATTGTCGTGTGCCTCAGTGTCATTGCAGTCCTACTGAGTGGTGTAACATTTGTCTCTTATGTAAAGTAAGTACCATTTTCATATGATTAGTAAGTTACAAAACACATGATTGTGAATGATGCAAATGTTTATTTTTTATTTCAGATTAAAACGAAAGTTGTGGGATGAAGCTGCCACCGATGAAAAACCTAAACTTCTGCATATTCAACCAAAAAAGAAGGAGGTGGGTTACCTGATGATATAAACTGCCGGTTGAATTCAGCAACTGTATTTTAGTTTATTCATATGACTTGTGAAAAAATAATGTGTAAAACTTTTCATGCAGATTTTGGTTCCCGAGTCCCCAGACATTTATTCTTTAAGTGTGGAGCCACTTATTCCCAAAGACAGCCTAACACTGTATGTAAGCAAGGTTAAAGTCATTAAAAAGTTCATTCCTGTTTACATGCTGATAAATGCTCTCTTTCATCAGGTCAAAGGAGTCACTGACAGACAGCAGTGGCAGTACTGGGCAAACCAGTGGGATCAGCACAGGCTCGTCTTCTCTCAGTTACGCCAACACAGAGCCTGTTGACATTGGAGCTGGTGTTCTGGAAGCCCTCAGTAAAGTCTTCCCCATCATTAGTCCCGTATCACCACTGAGCACAGTTTGGCTTACAGAATCAAGCAAAGACCAAAAGACAACTGCAACAGACAACACACCATGCCCAGTTGTCTTTGTCAATAAAAGTTACTCCATTCTTGACATTTCACATCAGACTCAGATGACTTGTGACCCCGGGTACCATTCGAGTGAGGGACCCAGCCTACACACTTCTAACAGTCCGCCTCCATCTTCAGCCGTTGTTTCGACAGACATGTCATATCATCCGTGCTGCAAGTCAGAGGAGAATTTGTTCCTGACTTCATGTGCTGCCTCTAGTGGCCCGACTGCTGACTGTCAAAACGTTCTCCCTGTGATACATGCCTACCAGGCTTTTGAAACGGTAGCAGAGCAGTCCAAAACACTCCCTTCAGAGAATAGAAAGGAGGAAAAGATTTTAGGGGAGTCTCAACCATTCATTCAAGGATTCATGAATAACACAAACAACACAGAGGTGGGTCTGTCTCAGGCTGAAATCCCACAGATGTCTTTGCTGACTGCAAATCAGTCTAATCTCATTGTAGACTTTGGTTATCATTGTGTATAATCCTCTATTCTTTTTTTAAACCTTTGATTAAATTCAATTATATTTGACATCTGAAAAAAATCTGAAAAAATGTATTAAAACAAAACTTGACTTTTTTTTCCAGGACACACATTACTTTATAATTGTTGTGCACAAATAGCAGTAGTGTAGTGTGACTTTTCAAGGGTTCGTATTTATTCAGTGCAATGCATGGGCTTTTGCACACATTTCATATGGTTGAATATTTTGTATTTTTGTAAAATATTTATTTGAGTGTGGGTGATCCTAGGATTATTGCCACATACAACAAAATTTACCAAAAATGTAAAATGCTACTTTTTTGCCACATTTGCTAGACCTGAAACTGAGGCTTCTGTTGTTATATTGTATTGATTACTGGTTTCTGTATTATACTGTGGATATGGGAAACACCATCCATAAATGTGAACTGAGAATACCTACTATGTTGTATAGAAAGGGAAATAATGCAGAATTTGACTGGTTGTTTTTTTAAGTGTATTGCTTAATGTCAGCTGGTTTCAAAATAAATCACATTTCTAGTAACATACTTCCTCATTGCTCTTCTCTGTAACTGCTAATCCTCTTCCAAAGAAACCGATAAACCTAACTATAAACAAGTTGGAAAAATAAGAGGAAAAGAAAGTACTTTTATAGTTGTTGTCTAATTTTACTGTTGGACAAATATGCAAATAGAGCTATGGCTATTCCTGTACACACAGTCTGAATCTTTACACAGATTACTGCTCTATTTCATTCTGGTGGTCACAAATGAGTAGGGTAAATTAACCATAGTCTCACAGGCCCATGGCGACACTGAGTAACTACCAACCTGGAATCACACACTTTATGTAAATAAAGACAGACAGAGACAGAGACAAGACTGTGGGAAATACTGTGGGTCAAGTAACCTATTTTGTGTGTGTGAGAGAGAAAGAGAGATCTGCACACTTTCTTCATATAGCATTTCCTGTAATTTGAGAAGCCACTTAAGGAATAGAAACAATTATTGGAGGAACAGTGGAACTGTCACAAGTGAAATGTTACTGATTGGATGAATGTAGCAGAGAAGAAGGCATGTCTTATACCTCTGATTTAACCAGCCTCTTTGAAGTGACTGCGCTACTTGTGGAACTCCAAGATGGGCTACCTGTTGAGTCTTCTGTAAACACAACTAATCGGCACTCTGCGAACACCTCAGTCCTGGAGCATAGCATGCAGCAACAAGGCCGACTGAGGCTGAGGGCCTGGCTGGAGGAGCAGATTCATTCAGGGAAGTATCCAGGAGTGAGCTGGCTTGACCGGGTAAAATACTCTGATTTATTTTGGAGAACATATCTATCTATCCTATGCAACATGACAGACTTAAACTCTTTGCATTTTTCTGTGATATTTACAGTCAGCACAGATCTTTCAGATTCCATGGAAGCATGCTGCTCGACACGGCTGGAGTATTGACCGGGATGCAACCCTTTTCAGAAGCTGGGCCGTGCACACAGGTACGAGTTCGACACAAATACAACTCTTGTGTGGTTGATGATATTCAGTCCTCTATTTGAGACTACTTATGCTGTTATTATATAGTGGTAGTGGCTCTAAAAACATGATCAATTAATCACGCTTCTCATTCAACTTCTTACATGACAGACATACTTTGTTTCAGTGAAGACATCTGGATGCAACATTTGACATCTCTATGTTGTCTCTGTGTAACTTGTAGCCCACAATATTATTCATTACATTGCTGATGTATAGATGGTATATACTTTAATTACCAGAATGTGGATAATAATATAATTTCATGATGAAAATCATGACATTTAAATCTCAGCCCACACAAATCTCGGCCAAATTTTTGTTTGGTGAAATGATTCCAGTTAAAGACAGTATTGTGTTTATCTTGATAAGCCACATTCCTGCCATCATCCTTGTTTTTAGCACAGCCAATACATTAACTGCTAAATGGTTGGGGTTTCATTCTAACCTCTTAAACCAATTCTCTTGACTTCCCTCAGACCTGTGATTGTAGCTGGTTTCCTTCATGGGAAGTGAGTTTCTTGAGCTGATGGGTGTATTATAAGAATCATGTTGCTCTCAAAGTGCAAAGAGACCTAGGGACAAAAATGTTTCTCAAGGCAGTTATGTGCCATAACTGTGATGAGGACATGGGAGATGTCAAAGTGCTGAAATTTAAGATGCTTCTCTATTGATAGACCTTGCCATGTCAAGTAATTTGTTTCTTTAGAATGCAGTGATGCAGAAATAGTATGGAATTTAGTTTTAGACACCTATTATTAACTTATACTAAACAACCGCTTACAATAAAATATCAGTGTCTGATAGTTTCAACTGTTAATCATAAATTGCATGTTTATCTATCCACTTTAGGCCGGTATCAACCGGGCAAGGACAAACCAGACCCAAAGACATGGAAAGCCAATTTTCGGTGTGCCTTAAATTCTTTGTCTGACATATGTGAGCTGCGAGAGCACAGCAGGAAAAAAGGCAGCAATGCATACAGAGTCTATCGGATGCTTCCCACCAGACAACCACTGAGACGCAAAAGGGGTAAAGAAAAAAACAAAACAATTCTAGTATTTTTTTTAGACTGACCTCATTTAGTTTCCACTGTCCTCCTCTATTAGGCCAGAGGCTGTTAAGCAGGTCCAGAGACAGATGCACCACACAATCTCAGCAACCTGCCACAGTAAAATCTTCTCAGGACCCAGTGCACAAAGTGGCCGCTAATGCACAAGACATATTGGGCAGCACTCAGCAACATGGTATGTGAAAACAAATTAGTTGTGTCAGTGTAAAGATAAATAAAATAAACAAGGCTACTTTTTATTGCACAGGAATGCCCATAGATTTCAAGCCTGATGAGCAGGAACAGAAAGAAGCTGTATTTAAGGTATAATAACTTATTTGTCTTTGTATTTGGCTGTTTTACCTCCACCCTTTTCTCTTTGGCAACACAATCAGTATGGTCATTAATCATTGTATCTTCATCTTCCACAGTTAATGGACCATTTAAACAATGCTGACAGCTGGAGCCACCCTTGTGAGCAGAGAACATGGAGAGCACACACTCATGGGAACCACTGGCACTGTAGGTGAAATATTGTTTTGTACATCTGTCTGGTATATGTCTGGTTTTGAATTCATATCTGAAGAAAACATCATGGTTCCTATGATTTTGTGTCTTCTTTGTTGTTCTGCATTTCTCAGGGACTGGAGACGATTACCCTTACTCCCTACAAGCTGAAAGTTACAACGACCTTTTTCCAAACTACATCAAGGAACTCACTGACTGGTCCTCGTATCATCAAACTGTGATGCAGTAGCAACAAACTCTGCAATCGCAGATTATTATTACTCCAGCACTCCTGTCATATGCTTCAGCTGTTTTATCCGCTGAGCTGAGCACAAGGAGGGAAATAAGAGAGGGGCAGTGGATCGGAAATATTGCTCTGTCAGTCATCTGTCCATCTGTTGTTTGCCTCTATAGAGCAGATCCTCTTCCAAGCCAAGCCTCAGTCACAGTTCTCTGTGGTTCACTGAAATCACACCTGACTCACATCACTAGGTGTTATTTATTAAACAGATTGGATTTCGCTACAGGATACTGTTGCTGTTTGATTTACTGTTCTTTCTAGTTTTAAGGTATTTATGTGCAAAAATAAATAAGGCATTTTGTATGGTTTGTATGAGTGATACATGATAAGCTAACTACATTTTAACATTTGACTTAATTTTAGTTCTTTGTACAACTCAGAGCTTTTCTTTGATACAACATTTGTCAAACTGGTTTAAATTTGCTTGGAGGTTTTCAATATAGTTGGTTTACGCTGAACCATTTCATGTGACAATATATTTATATTAATTTAACATTTTACATTGTGTAAATGGTTGACTTTTATGGTCATCTTCTCATCTTAGTTTTATTCATTTTGTCTATATTTTGTGAAAGTATTGTTATTGTTAAAATGTATTGTGCCCCTTAAATCGAAGGTACTAAAATGGTACTATATACTATATGTGTGCTGTGTAACAGTTTTGGTACTGTTCTTTTAAGGAATGAAAAGCCAATAAAGAATGAGGGCCTGGAACCAGTGCAGATTTAATTACCATTGGGCCAAAAAATGTGGCAGATTTGGTCATTTTTTGAATGTTTTGTCATAACTGCTATATCGCGGCTCTAATGAAAACAAGTAATACATCGTTTTTCAAAGGTTTTCCTTTTATTCTGAAAATTGCAGACAGATCCTCAGCAGAACCAAAATTCTTATAACATTCAAATGGTCCACTTGCACAACCTGCTGGTCTCAGTATATTTTCATAGTATATTTTTACAGTTGCAAAATTTAATTTGAGTTTACATTAGATGGTTACCAGCAGAACACAAACAAATAAGAATTACATTCGCAACTTTCCTGCCAAATGTTACAGCACAGTTACTGCAGGTACAAATGAACATTTTGAGTTTTCATGGCTTGGCTCAAAGCACCAACTGTTATCACACAAAAGTCAAATTCTTAAACCTGAATCTTGATGTTGCTGCTGTTAATAGAAAATATTCTTACACATAACATTTATTTTTTTTTAGCTCATCATACACTAAACTACATAAACATTTCTCTTTATAGCTTGTACACAAGTTGATGGGAGACATTCTAAAGTTGGATGTACAATTTATAGAACACAGCTTCAGAAGGCAAAATCAGGAGAAAGACAAGATTTTCTATCGAATGGCAGCTCATTTTAAAATTGACTAAAAATGTAACTTGGGATTGGGTATGACAGGAAGCATAATTGAGTAGAAAAGTTACTATAAATAGTAACTCTGTGATTCTAAATCCACCGCCTACTTGAGCTTCCACAGACCAAAGCCTGCTGGTCTGCTAAATAGCTTTAACATCCACAAAATTAATTCTGGACATTTAACAATTTAGTACAAGTTCAAGCAGTAATTTTAATATGGGTCCCATTTTAAAATATCATTGATAAGAATCATTTGCTAATAAAGGTAAAACAAACAAACAAAAAAAAAACTTTGGCACAAACACAAAAGTGGCAAATTTCAGAGAGAAACATTTAGTATCCATTGTACGAATGAAAAACGTGAAGTGATGAACATGAAGAAGAGAGTCTATATAAAGCATCTTTAACACTGAAACAATTAAAACCCCAAACACTGTTACAAACATGAACCAGAGTGTATTGGACAGCAATTTATTAGCAATACATCAGCTTCATTTGGCCTGAACGCTCAAAATTAGGCTTGAAAAAACATAACTCCTAAAACTTCCAGAGTGTACATACACTCTTTTACCTAATCTACTTGAGATAAGCAAGACACAACATTACACTATGGTCTACCACTGGTACATGGATTTTAAAAAGAAAAAGTATTAAAAATATGAATCTTGGCTAGGCTTAGCATTTGCGGACAAGGTTTAGAAAATAACTACAGAAGGCAGATAGAAAATTCAGAGTTTATTAAAAGTCTCTATGTTTCATTCTAAATGAGTATTTAAAAAAATTGCTGAAATCAATGCAAAATTCCTAAGCAAGTGTGCGTGTACAATGCATGGTCCAGTGTACTCTACTCAATTCAAGTTTATTACAAAACAGCGATCTTCAACCCTGAAAGCGACGCAGATAGTCATGACTATCTGTCAGAATAAACATTGAACATGTTGCCTTTGCCTTGTCACCTCTACCTGTTCTTTGATAAACCTCTGAGAATAAAGCAGGAAAATGAATCTTCCAAATCTCCAGCGTGGCCCAGCCACCATGAGGTCCGTTTACAACATCAGATAATAAATACAGGCATCCAAATGGGCTACAACAGCAATTATTTTGACAAAAATTTTCTCATGCACACACACAAGCATACGTCTGACCGAGATTATGCTCTTTCTAAAGCCTCCTATCTACCCTAAACAGTTACTCTTTACAGTGCAACAGTATGGCAGCAAATGGATAGCAGTGCTTTCATTAAAAGGAATGGGAAATAAAAATATGTACATAATGAAAAAGCAGTAATTACATCTTTTGGTCCTGTGTCGTTTACAGACAGAACTGCTTCTTCTCAACAACAGTAGTATCCACAAGACAAGGGCTGTAAAGAAAAACAGGGAGCACGTGTTAGGCTTCAGGGACCACTGGATGTTTCTTCTTTGTGGAATACAAACATAAGTATATGAACAAACCATGGTGTTATCAATATGCAGCTAGCCAATAGAATTTTCTAAACATCAGCATTTAAACAGCAGCTTTGGGCTAGAATAAACACATAAATTAAAGTGAGTCCCAGCTGCACAGAAGTAACCTGAGGTAAAAAGACATTCACCACATAATAAACAGAAACTCTCCCTCAAACCTGTTGGTATGTACTCCTAGGTCTTTCTTGTTTTAAAGCCACAGCACTGTTTCTATTGTTGTAGGTACTCCTGATCTGCCATGTTGTGTTAGGGCACAACACGTGGGAATTGGTCAGGAATGTTTTACTTGAGGGTCTAATCATTTCTCATCCCTAAACAAAGGTGCCAATGATACAAGTTATCTGTGCCATGTGCATGGATAAGGAAAGCAGGCTATTGGCTTTAGCATTATCACATTATATATGGCTTATCAGTTTTGCCAAGGAATGCAGCACAGTTGTTAGTAAAAAACAAATCAATATTACTGCACAGTGCTAAAATGTAAAAAAAACAACAACATGCGGTTGCAGAAAGCTTATTAAAACAAACTAGAACTGAACTGAAAATAGTATGTATGTCTTACCTCACTACAATTGAGAGCCTTCAGACCCTCCATGTGCGTAGCCCCCTTTAGATTTCATTTGGGCCTGAACAAGATCCACCTTTTAAACACAAAAATAAATTAGAACAACAGCAAAACACAGGGTCTGTACAAGTTAACTTGGGTTATGGAGTGACATATTCTGCAGAAAAATTACACATACTGAAGCCAATCCCAGGCCCATGTCCCCTGAGCCTACGTGTGTGGTATGAACAAAGTTTGTCGGCTCCCCAATCATTGAGCGATCGATCCGTCGCCGCCGTTTCTGAATGTAAAATAAATTGAAAACAAAACATTTAAATAAAACTAATAAACTTAAAATAAAAACATGTCTGCCTTCTGAGGTGTAGATTTCCAAACACAAACAGAATATTACTTCTTAAATATATAGCTACAAAAACATTACTAGTTACTTAAAGCCACCCGTGTAACTTTTTAACTAAAAATATATATTCTTGTAATCATTAAATGGTTCTTAGACATAAGGTTGGTAGAATCATGCCTATCTCACTGATGTAGTACCCTTAGCTGGACAGAAACCTCCAATACAAATTTAATTTCATTCCTGTTGCTGGAATACCCTCAAATAGAGGGGGTGAAATAGGCCAATACACTGGACCTTAGCAGTAGTATTTGTACAAAAAACACTAAAATGACCCTACTGTTTCAAATAACACGTTTTTTTCTTCCAAAATTGCTGGTTTGGATTGTTTTCTATCAAAAAACATAGAATGTCCATGCATATGGCGCCGCTGTTGGAACAGCACAGAGAGCCAGTAGAGGGGTCTGCGCCCTCTAATGGGTAAATGTTATGCAGGGTGGCTTTAAAAAGTTTTGTGTCTTGTATATGCATAAAATCCATTTGAGTAACCTCAACAAGACACTATTGCAAAAAAAAAAAAAAAAAAACATGGAACAAATTAGCTAAATTGCCAAGTCCTATCCATACTCACAGGCTGTGGCTGCTCTGCAATGCAGCAGCTAAAACAAACCCAGAACTCAGTCATTCTGAGGCAAATGAAGAAGCCACAGCAGTTTCGTCTGGGTTAAGATGTCTCTCTCTCCCTCTGAGTCTTCCTGTTCAGCTTTATCAGAGCCACAAAGAGACGCCGGAAACCGGTGACAGACACAACTACTGTGTTTTTGAGAGTAAGTTGTTAACACAGCAAGGATTCATCAAACCCAGAGTGGAACAACCTTGCAGAAACTGCAAAGACATAGAAAACGTTCTCATTACTTTTAATAATAAGCAATAATTTATCATAATTGCCATTCTTTTTTAATCAAGAGTCAAAGCTAACAGGATAAAACCAATGCTAACCAACAAAGCACACATGAGCGTGTTTCAACATTTAAATGTATATTTAAAATTGTGAAGCTTTATAAAAATTGCTAAACAAACACATGTACCAGACACAGATTCCTGAAATGTGATCTGACATGTGCAGCAATGTTGAACACTGTTACTTTAAATGTTTTTAGAGGGCAGATCAACACAATGAGTCTTTATTTTAAGCATGGTGTTATGGTGCTGTAGTTCTGCAGCATTACTGGAATAGCAACCAATTAGAAAATATAACACATTGTGCTGTGGAGCTGACAGCAGACTCAAATGGCAAATGCTAACAGCTCATCGATTCTGACCTTGGACACTTTCAAAAATAAATAAGTCAGGTGTCATGCAATTATGGTGTGCAATGTTGATTAAATGGGCGGTGGAATCCTCATAAGATTACTTACTCTCTGTATAGCGCATTACAACTCGTTAATCGGCATTTACAAACAATTAGTTGTTATGTAACTCACCAACATTGCGTCAAAACCACATAGCCTACTTACTGTCCGAAACAACAAATAGCTGCTTTGAGGTGAAAGAAAAGCGTCTGCATTTCAGCTGTCTGAACCTTTTTAGCAGAGGTAGGTTAGGTCACTGCCTGCAGCAATCCCGTGTTAGCATTTTCAGCAGCCAAGAGTGTTAGCTAGCTTAGCTCACTTGCTAACAGTAAAGGTTCAGTGTTTTCAGTGTGGGAGAGCTAACCATGCTAAGTTCACCCCTTTTCGATCGTCTGCCTCCACTACTTTAAAATACAAGTAAAACAAAAACGTCCACCGAAAGGTTTTTAGATGCGTGCTTTACTATATAATTTTGTCATATAATTCTTTTACTGTGATCAATAATCTTACCTGACAGTGGTCTGTTACCCGGAGTAAAAGGCGTACGATCGACAAATCTGGAGAGTGCAAAAAAATCAGGAAGTATATTCACTGATCATATTAATCAAGTTCCGGTTTAGAGCGCGACCACTTCCGTGTTTCTGACCCACGTTTTTCATGAGGGATTCAACATTCTGGTTGTGTAGAATTCAAAATACGTATCATGCGTCCTTTAACAGAAGAAGAGACCAAAACGATGTTTGAAAAACTATCGAAATAGTAAGGACCCTGTATGGTTTATTTGTGTGCGGTAACTTTTGTGTGTTGCACTTAACGGTTAGCATATGTTTGTTAGCAATCGTATAATCACGTCTTCTCTCTTACAGCATTGGCGAAAACATAAAACTTCTAGTTGACAGACCTGATGGTACTTACTGTTTCAGGCTTCACAATGACCGCGTGTACTATATGAGGTATTTATGATTTTCACTAAATTATGTTTGGGTGATTCTTTAAAAACAGTGGGTTAGCCTATGTAATTGTTGAAAAAAATAAAATACAACTATAAACATTGACCATTTTTAAGGCCATACTTGTTCTTCTTCTCATTATTATTATTATTATTATCATTATTATCATTATTATCATTATTATAATCATGATTAATTATACCAATATGTGCACAGATATAATCCATTAGCACCAAAAATTTGTCAGTAATTCCAACTTTCTTTAGTTTATATAGAATGAAAAAGTACAGATGCTGAGTGGGCACACACGAATATAACTGTCATCTACTCCCAGGATTCAGTTTCAAATAAAAAGGGAAATGTTTTTGCTATTGTCTTATCACTATCACTACTATTTATTATTTCTTAGGCATTTTGTGCTACTCTCTATTTTAAAGTGTTTGGAGTAAACGTGGTGGCACTAAGTGCACCTGTTTCAAAGAATCACATGTTAAATCTTTTCTATGTAATTGTTAAATGACTAATTTGCCACCAATTTTGGTCAACAGCGAAAAAATTCTTAAGTTGGCAACAAACGTTGCAAGGGACAAGCTTGTGTCTGTGGGAACGTGTTTTGGTAAATTCACAAAGACCCAGAAGTTCCGCCTTCACATCACAGCTCTGGATTTTCTAGCACCCTATGCAAAGGTAACTCACTTGAATGTTTAGGCACTTTTCCTTTCTGCACTTTCTGATAATTGTCTGTTGCTCCTGTCTGTTTTTATTCAAATCAAGTAAGATAATAAACACACAAGTTACAGCTGACTTTGATATTGAACTGTTTTTACCTTGTGATGAAAGTATAAGGTGTGGGTGAAACCTGGATCAGAACAGTCTTTCCTGTACGGAATCCATGTGCTTAAATCTGGGCTGGGGAGAATCACAGAGAACACAGAGCAATACCAAGGAGTTGTGGTCTACTCCATGGCTGATGTGCCCCTTGTAAGTCCTTTGATGATGCTGTTTGTGGTTCTGTGGGTCTTCAAGTCCTTTGTAGTAACAACTGTTGTATTTTTCAGGGATTTGGAGTAGCAGCAAAATCTACACAAGAATGTCGGAGAGTGGACCCCATGGCCATTGTGGTATTCCACCAGGCAGACGTAGGAGAGTTTATTCGGAATGAGGACACGTTAACATAAAGATGCCCGAAGAGAGCAGGACTCATTTACTCTGTATCAAAGACATTTTTTCCCCCCACATTATCCTTTATATATTCAATTCATTGTGTCAGTGGACCATATTTCATAACAGCAGTGTTTTTTTTAAAACCAATATAATCTTTGTATTGTTGATAGGGCAGTTCTGTGATATAAAATCATTAATGGCCAAGTATTTCATGTTCCTGCACCTTGTTATTAGATTATTTTCCACACTTATCCATACCATATTTGACATTGCAAAGATTAATGACACATCTGTTATGACACGTGTAAAGGGGAGGTCTGGTTGACTACTTTTCATCTAGTGCCCAGTAGTAGACTGTGGATTTTGAATAAAAATAAAGATTGCACCATTTTTACAAACTGAACCTGCTGAATTTTATTGAACAATATGGAAATATGAAAATGATTTGTAATAGTAATTTGTAAAAAGAAATATCTACAAACATGATAAATGTAAAACAAAAAAACATGAATGGATTAACAAAAATTTAAATAAAGTAACCAACCACTATGGGCCATAGGTTCATTTAAAACCACTTGGATCACCTTCTACATTGACAGTTTCACACGATCTTAAGTTTCTTCATGGTCCTCCATCTGTCTTTCAAGTTGACATTTGTGCGGTCTTTGAAGTCATAGTATGCCTTTATTTTGCTCCAGTTGCCTTCTCCAAATTTTTGGACCCCATCTTTCAGCCGCTGTGTTTCACTGTCAGTCCATTTCTGCAACATAATGCGATTCTTAAACACTTGCACAAGTAGTAAGTCTTTTTTTATTTTTTTATTTTGAAGCTAATGTTATTACCCTTTTCCTCTGGCCTGAATTTGATATTGTGCTTTCATCAAGTGACCCTATGGAATAAGACAGATTTATTAATGGACTGAATTTTTTAAGACAACTTTATACAGGTTTTGTTATAAAATCTTTTACCAGGATCCCTACGGCTGTCAAAAAGTGACTCTTCATCACTCCATACTTCCTTAGACTCCTTTGCATGATCAAACAGCTGTTTCCTGTAAACATGTTTCATATGGTTTCACAAACATTTGTACAAAAAATATTAAGTCTAATATCGTGGGTTTTCTGAGGTTGATTAAGGATGTAGATTTTATCAGCATCATTTTTACTGACCATTTGGTCTGGGAAGTGTGTTTGTCTTTGTGAGGAGTGGAGCTCGTTTGTGGTGCAGCCTCAGGGGCTGCCAGACTGGGCGACTTGTCTAAAGAATCTGTGATGGCTGTGAAATCTTCATTCTCTGGTTCTCTGTGGAATTAATAATCTTTGGTTAAATGTCTTTTATCCCATGCCACTCAAAAATCAGTTTTTTTAATTTATCATTATTTTGGACTTACTCGATAAGTTGATCCCTGGCAAGTTTTTTGTGAGAATTTCTTTTTGGGGTAGAAAAGGCCACATTCTCCTCCTGTACTTTCTTGCTGTTTGATGATCTCAGTTCTGGCCTCCTGCATTAACCATAAGAGGAAAATTCAGAGTCAAATTTGACTAAAGCGTTAATTCAAGGACTAATTCTGACTTGCCTGTAAACTGGACTATCAGTATTCTGTAAACATGTTTCCCTTTCACCCTCTGAATCAGGGAATTCCTCCTCACTGTCAGCTGGCAAGTCTGCAACACTAGATGTGGCCCTGGCCCTAAAACAAAAGATTGTATAACCATACAGCCAACCTGCCTTGACCCAAAAAGCAATGGAGATTTCTCTTTACCTGGTACGACTTTTATTGGAGTGTTTCCGCACAGGCTTAGTAACTTCACATTCCATTAGTGGGCTCTGTGTGTCCTTTTTCTTAGATGTTTCTGGTGATTCTGCTGGTTCTGCTTCTGTTGTGAGTTCAGTGTCCAGTTCCTGAGAAGCTGTTGTGAATTGTGACCCCCCTTGACTATCTAGCTCAACCACCAACTGAGCCACTGTGTAATGGCGCCTACTCATTGGTATTGATGCCATTTTTGAGAGTGAACTTGCCTGTGGTTGAGGAACAGCTTTTGTTTGTGATAGTTCATCGGCTGGAGAAGCCTCTAGAGGGCTACCAGAGTTTCTTAGATACAACTCCTGTTCTGTTTCCCTATTAGCATCCTCTTGAGTAGGTGAGAGAGGCAGGGGAAGTCCTTTTTCTTTTGCTTTGGACTGTTCCTCTTCAAATTCTTCCCCAAGCTGTGAAAATGTCTTCGCATCTGAACCTGTCGCCAACCCTTTGTATGCTGCTTCAAGCCTGGAACTTTTGATAAATACACAGTTACAAAAAGTCAGAAACACAAAAAAAGAAAAGCAGAAAGCTTTTTATTATCAATAACTAAAGCTGTTTACATACTCTTCTGTGTCACTGCACCTCACCTCTACACTAATGTAAAGACTTTGTTATAGATCTTTAGACTATATCTTAGAGTTCCATCTAAATCTATTTTTATATACTGTACTACGATATGAATAATAGATGTGCATACCAATGTCTATACATATTTCAGTAAAAATTCAAATAAAGCCTGTCATCAAAATGGTGTGACCAGCTTTAAAAGTTTTAGTAGAAGTTAGTCCAGACAAAGCCTAGTATTTCTTTAATTCAACTTTTACTTTGCCAAAGAGACACTGAAATATTAAATCATCATTGCAATAATCAACACATCAATCCCATGTGACACATACTGCAGCCCTAGATGTAATGACTGAACTGTGGGCAGAAGGCCTACCATTGTATTACCAGGGCTGGATTGCAGGAGTCCAGAGTAGGTCTCTCCTGCTGGTCTGGTTCATTTGCAGGGTCATCTGGCTCTGTGTGTCTTTTTCCAATAAGCTGTATTGCTGCCTGTTTTGCATATAACCATGTTAGTTCTGAAGGTCCTGAAAGGTAAACATACCTAAAAGGGATATCACTGTATATTTTGTACATACCTTGTGGAGAAAGGGAATTGTAAATTGACAGAGTTTCAGACAGAAGCCCAACATTTCCTCCTTAAACTGATGAAAGTCAGTTTGCTCTATAATATCATGGACTTTGTTTTTTTGATTAATGAGACCCATGAATATAGCTTTCTAAAAAGGAAATGAGTTAAAATGCAAACATTAGTGGACCAGTAAAATTTTTAGGTACATTTACCTATAAACAAATAAGGAGTTATATGACCCGTGTATTAATGCCTGATCTTACCTTGCCAACCATAGGTTTGGGAAAGTGTTTGTTCAGGACTTTCTTTGCTCTGTCAAATTCACCTTTCTTGATTAATATTGTAACAAGCTAGAAACAGACAAAAATGAAGATTACAAAACAAGGTGTATACACATAACTATAATGAATGATATGAACACCTACCATCTCTTTAACAGAGGTGCACACCGTCTCATAATCCTGCTGTGGAATATTAAAGTCCTCCTTCATATTTTGCAGCAAAGTTAAGGCTGATTCAAGCGGACTGAGTGAGTGATCAGGTTCAAATGACAGGCCTGAAGATAGGAAAAGTGTATATTAGGTTTGCATGATAGAATCAAGATATTGCAATCAACACACTGTAAAAACAAATGCTCGTATAACGTGTGTGGTTTATTAGAATCTTGTACGAGTAAAAATAAATCCAATCTAAAAGGAAAACACACGTCCAATAGAAGATATGATAGGATTTTGATTCTATTAGAAAATGGTAAGAACCTATAGGACTGTTTGACTAAGGGATAAAGCCACTATCATTGTTGTATACAGTCATTGTCATATCTAAAAAGATTATAGACATATACTTCACCCTACCAAGTTGTTCACCTTCGTTTATCTTTGAGAGAAACTCCAGCACTTTAATCTTTGTTGGCAGTGTAGCAGTGCACTCCAAAGGACGAACCAAAACACCTGCAGAAAAGCGTCAATTATTATATTATGGCATCACAGGAGCTCGATATTAATAATAGTGACTGAATGTTTTTTGCAGCCGTCGTAAACTGAGTTAAAGACACTTCTGGTCTAGATGTTAGTAAATAAATGCCACATCCACTTATAATAAACAACATAAAACATTAAAATATTCGGAAAGTATTGTTAGCAACATAATGTGTCATTTACAGCTTGGCGCCTAAGTAGCGAACTGTGAGGTTCTTTGTTACTCACTGTCAAGAACATCTCTGATGCCACTAAAGTCAGAATATTGCTTTTTTTGAAACAAATCGATTGCCAAACATATATAATAATCCACCAGCCATCGATTGACCACACACTCCGCTTGTTGGATGTTTACGCTTTCCTTCGACGCCATGTTTAAGGCATAGTTCAGAAGAAGGCGGGGAACCATGGGGGAAACTGAAAATACTCTTCTTTGTCTTTTAAGTGAGGCAGACTTATGTTCTACTCATCTCCTACTGCCCTCTACCGTTCGGTTTTAGTATAGCAGAGTTGACGTTTAGCATTTTGGCTTTAATTTTGAAGCAGTTTTACACACTTGTAATCCAAAAGTCTATTAGCCCAAATATCTGTTCCAAATGTTCCAAAAGGCATTATACTCAAATTATGTAAGATATTTTCCTGCAGAAGTTAAGTAAGGAACTAGAGCAAAGGGTGCCAAAGAAGTATAAAAAAAGAAACCATTTGTCATTTTGCCTTATCCCATTTCAATGAGTTCTTCTCCAAATATATTTTTATTTTTACAAGTCATCAGTAGTTAAAATATTATACAAATCAAAGAGTTGAGGTGACAATGAACACTGATCATGTGGGTATGTTTTTAAATGAGACCATTCTTTTTAATTTATTGTGTAAAAGAAGAACATTGTAGCTATGAAATATCATTCTATGTATACTGAATATTGGTATGAATAACATTTACAGCTTGTTTATGAGGTTGACAGACATATTCTCCAGAACCTTTTTCTGAAGGAAACCAGACAAGGATTTTTTTTTTAAGTTCGATCCTTAAAATTAAACATCCATTCTGTGACTGTTACATGACACACCCTAGTTGATCACATCTATTACAATTTCATTAAAATATTTATTTGCTTGTTTATGCCTTTAATTGACAATGGCATTGGAGAAAGCATGAAAATACAGGGATTAAAGAAAGAATATGTCATACCGCAAATTGTCCTAGAGGCATAGGAAACAAATGACATGGACTCACTGCAGAGGGCGTTTGTGCCCTCGTGGTATACAACATGAATTCAGTTTGTTCTGCAAAACAAGTTCCCCTGCCATGTTTACAATTATCTCTTCACAGTGACCACTGACATTTAGCAGAAGAAAAGTTTTACATTAGATTATTCTTTAACTCTTTAAACATCCTATCATTATCATCATCATTAGCAGCATGAAAAGACCCTGCAATATAATGTAACACTCACATAATGGTTACTGTCTTACTCAAAACTGTCCATTATAAACCTCTGAACTACATTTCAGCTTTGCCTCAGCCAGACTCTGGTGCCTTAGAGTACAGTATATATAAATTCATTTATTTCTCAATTACCGTTGCTTGATTGGTAAAGTGTTTGTTAATCTTAAAAATGTTTTTCATCGGTGTATACATCATAGATATGGATTTCACCAATTTACCCAGTAAAAAAAAGGCCAACTACAGCAACTACAGACACTGTATATGAGCTGATGCTTGAAGATGTTAAAGGCCAGTATGCTAAAATAAATGATATCAGTGCTGCATCCCTTAGTCATAAAATAAATGTTACATTCAAAGACAATATTTAACATTTCAGCCATACAGCATCAGATATTGTATGACATTTAGTGTAAACAGAGAGTTCTTTCTTCTGGCAACCACAGACCAGAACAAACAGCAGTACACTGCTATAACATATAATAAAAAAATGTTAAAACAATATTAATATATCAGCCAGCATTTAATTGACAAATTCCAAACTCTAGCTAGAAACATTCATCCAGTGCAAACAGGCCCGTTAAACTGCTGAAAATAGAAGCGCTTTCTACATAATATGAAATCCAGTTAATTTTAAAGGTATGGAAAACTACTGAATTGTTTTGCAGTGAACCAAGTGCCTTCCCATCCTCTAGCAAAGCAGTTTTAACAGCACAGAATGAAATAAGGTGTTTAGAACATCCTCTGTGTCAAGCCTCTTTGTGAAAATCTGGCAAACAAAGTTTGTCAGAGTCTTCATGATTAAACCATGATTAATCTTCCAAATGTAAATAGTATACATACAGTAGTTGAATATTGCCAAATTAACATTTCTGTTTCAATGACATTCAGTTTATTAACCTAAAAGTGAGACAGAGTGAGGCATGTGCGTGTTATGTGGGTCACTGAATTGAACGTTTTTAAAATTTAGAGCAGCATGTTGTAGTGGTGGAATGCAGACAACTTTGAACAGGTTAATTATGTCTGAAATGTAGTCTCTCTTTCCAAATAAAGACTTAGCGTTTAAGGATTGGACACGACAACTGACAAATAATGTGAATAGCTATTACAAAAAGATATTTTGAACTGGCACATATAACATTTTTTCTCAATGAGAAAAAGAGATATACACATAGAAAATGAAATAGGCTTGTGTTGGCAGAAGTCTGTTTGTTAATCTCTGGCAAAAAGTCTTATTGTCCAATTAAGATTGGGACTGACAGGGGTGTACATGCAATTCAAGGCAATTCTTCTGTCCTCTGCAAACGCTAGCTTTTTTAGTACTGCAGGTCCTTAAGTGTAAAACAAAAGAATAAGCCCATTTCAATCCACAGATGAAACAATTTGCTGCTGGTCCCCTCGATGAAATAGTTTGCAGCAGAGAAAACAAGTTCTTGTTGGATTCTTGAGATTGTGCACTGAAAGTGTGCGAGTGTAGTCCCTACCACACCTTGGACGGGTCTCACTGAATTAAGACGCACTTGAGTACATACTGCATGCTTAAAAAACACACAAACAAATCAAGAAGCTGGTCATAAAATAAACACTATTCAAACCTTTTCAGGGTTCTTTCAATTGAGTAACAAGTCAAACTTTTTGTGGTGGGTGTGATGAACTAGCGATCCCTTGGAGCAGCTTGTCTCTCCACACACAGGATGGGACCCAGAACAGAGGTCTATAAGCACTGGCCCAAGAAAACTCAACAGAACATGATTATGTCTGAGAGATGGACGACCAAGTGCTGGTTAGAGCCATAAACATGTCCTGTTCTCAGACAGAGAATTCAGATCCGCTGCGGCGACTGTGGGTCAGCAGTATCAAGCGACGCAGACGTAGCCCGGTGAACGGATTACACCATAGCAGAGAGGGCGGACCACCAAAGACAGCTTTCATTCCATCCCACCTCACTCGTCGTTCCCAAGTGGGTTTTTCATTTTTAAGACGCTCAATCTCCTGCAAGACATTCACATCACTGAGACTAAATACAATTCAAGAGACTATTTGTAAAACAAAAATGCAAAGACTGAGGTAGGCTGGACTTGCACTCACTGTCTCATCATTGCAGATGGAGTGAATCTGTGTACCAAACATTACAGCTGTAAAAGTGAGGAAGAGGATGGCTTCCAGACAGAGGAAGATCAGTAGCAGCACAGATACACCTGGAGAAAAGTTACTGCACTCTAGATTTGAATAAAGAAAATAATTAACATTTTTAATCACCCTGTTTAATTACTACCTTCAAACATAATTATTCTTAATCCAAGCATGGCCATATTGGCTATATTTCAAAGAATGAAATGTTATCTTCACATCTTGGTTAATTTCTTTTTCAGCAACTCACAAGGGAGTCAGAGAAGATCAATAGTGATTACAACACGGCGCCAATGGTCTGTGCACAGCGGAATAAATGTATTTTCTCACCTCTCATACTATTTTAATCTCCCTTTTGATATAGCTTTGTTGCCTCATTAACTCTAACATGCTGTTCAAACAACAAGCAGGAAAATGGATAAAGGCTTTACCGTTCCACTGGGCTTTAATACACGTGAAGAAATGCATTCCACTGAGCCCCAGGGCGTGGGCAGAAATCAGTGCTATGTACATCTGTATGGAAAAAAGAAGAATAGTATGATGAAGAGCATCAAGTGGTAAAAGAAGACACCTGGTACAATGCAATTTCCCCACTGTGGGACTAATAAAAGTTTTCGTATTCTTATTTCCCACTTCCCCACTGTGGGACTAATGTGGGATTTTTTTGTTCTTAAATCTCATTCTCACTTTCACGTCTCTTCAATATCGTAGAAGATAAGCAGCATATCAGGTGTTGAAAGTGAGACATTTTACCTTCTTCTCATGAAAAATAATGTCTCTGTCTCAAAAGAAAAGTTAAGACGGGGGCAAGAAAAGGCTGAAAAATGAAGGGGCCCTTAAAACACAGCAGCAGATTTCTCCAGATTCTCTGAATCTTTTGATATTATATGATGTAGTTTTGCAGATTGGTGAACTTCTGCCCATCTTTACTTCTAAGAGACTCTGCCTTTCTAAAATTCTTATTTTATACCAGCAATGTTACCTAACTATTCCCAATTAATCTAATTATTTTCCAAACCTTTGCAGCTGGTCCCACTTTTCCATCCTTTTGTTGCCCTTGTTCCCACTTTTCTGAGATATGTTGTTGCCATCAATTTCAAAAGGAGCTTATATTTTTTATTAAATGTTAAAATGTCTCAGTTTCAACACTTTATTGTTGTTTATGTTTTATTGTGAATGAAATGTGGTTTTATGAGATTTGAAAATCACTGCATTCTGTTTTAATTTACCTTTTACATAGTGTCCCAATTTCAGGGGATTTGGGTTAGTAAATTAAACTCACTTTGAATTACCTTTAGGGAATCATTAGATTTTTTTTTTTCATTTGAAATTAATCTATTCAAAAAATATATCGTATATATTTTTTGAATAGATTATATGTCATATAACATCTACTTACTGTAAAAAGTACAAAGAATCTTTGATTCTTTTCTCCCACACAGTTATTGACCCAAGGACAGTGGTGATCCATTTTTCTGATACATCTTTTACAAATACTGAAAGCAGGAGAAACAAAAAGTAGAAACTTTTCACATTTAATGTTTCTGAACATTGCAAAATCTGAAAGTAAAGTGAATCTTTATGAAAGTAAAGTGAATGTATCTTTTACACATTAAAATCACAACTGGACTAACCTGCAGTGGTGTGCCCTCTCAGGCTTAATGCTGCAGCACTTTGGACACTTGTAGATGACCTCCCCAGGCTTTAATTGCAGGCTCTCCATGTACTCCTTAGTTGCATTGCCTTTTGGGACTGCGCCCTAATAGTAGCACGGAAATAAGTAAAATTTAGGTAATTTAAATAGAAACCCCATGCTGGTCTTTGCAAAATATCAAATTATTAAGGCTAGACTCAAACTTCAGTACTAATTTTAATTGAGTATCTTGGTTCTCCAACAAATCAGTGTTACAAAGCTAAAACTTTGCCTAAATCTACCAAGACAGGTTAAGTATAGGAAACTTTTCCACTTTAATGTACTCTACTTTTTCCTTTATTAATTTAACATAAACACATTTTTAAAAAAAAATTAACTCTCTTTTATGTCCTTACCGGGTCAGTCAACATGGTGCGCAGATGGGAGGCCAGCGCGAGAACAGCCAGGGAGTTGAAGGCAGCCCCATTCAGAAGTGAGTACCAGAAGTTCTTGGCAGGCAGCAGCATGACAAAGTTCACCACAAATTCAGCGTACAACACCAGAAACCATGTCATGGTTGCACACACCATACCACAGCTGTCCTGGATGAACCACAGTGTACGGTTTCCCCCGGTGTGTCCACCATGGGAACCCACAATCACGCCGGCTGTCAGACTCCCCGTCTCAACATCTCCAGCGGCCGACAGCAGTGGGTGGTGCTGCTCCATATCTCGCAGTCGGTGGTTTGAAGACTGCATCCTGCTCTGGACAACATAAAACCCAAAAGATTAGATTTCACATTCTGCCATGTATGCTAAACAGACACGATCTCTATCAAGTGGTATTTGTTTCTGAAAGGGTCAACTTGATGGGGCAATAAGATGGACAAACAAGTCATTAGAGAAATAGAAATAATAATCCTTAGAGATGCTTTAACTGAATGAATTTTAGACGAGTTATTTGAGCAGACATAAGCCACACTAGATTTCCTCTTCCTCAAAAGTCAAGGTCACAAAAGAACCCAGCACCAAATTGAGATAATGTCCTCAGATTCAAGGTAAATCAATATCTGGGGTTCATTTAGCAAACTGATCCTGCGGTAACAAAACTATTAATAATCACACTCTCCTAATAGTGGACAGGACTGTGTGATACAGTGAGGGGGAACCTATAAACACAAGAGCTAAACACAAACATGTAATCTGAAAACCTTACTCACAATCACATTTTACCTAATCAAAAATACAATTCTTTTGCCTTGTATAAAACTCAAAACTAGGAATGAAGACTGGTGACTTCTCTGTTTACTCTCAATACACAACTGGGCCATTTAAGATGTTTTGTTCTCACTCCGGCCTGCTTGAAGGATACACTGAAAGCAGAACTCAAAACTAGAAGTACACATTTTTATATTACATTTGTTTTGTTTTCTATGGGCTTGATAACACCACTCTTTCTGAAGTATTTAAAGGGCAACTCCTCTCACTGAAACAATAAAACTAAGCTGACCAGCTGGGGACTTGCACACTGAATTAGTTTCCACTGCCACATAAAGCAGTTGAAATTAAATTGTTTAGAAAATGGAAAAATTGGTAGCTGATGGGCTGAAGGGTGAGACTGTCAATTTCCAACTGATGCATACTGATGTTTTAGGGACAAATGAGTAAAATAGGCGACCTTGCTTTTGTTAGAGGTGTGCTTCAGGCCACACAGAGGTTTGCAGAATTATTGTGCACTATTGTGTGCCATAAAGAGGTCTCTTACATGAAGCAAGTAAACAGGGCCATTTCATTTTGACATTTGTTTATAGTCTTTCAGATTGGTTCAGTCCTTAAGGCATTACTATGTGTTTGGTTAGACTAGTTTGACAAGACGTTTGTGTGACACGTTTTCCTGCCAGGAAAAACACAGAAACAGAACAGAACAGAAATACTTCATAACATCTCGTAACACACTACTAACTAACTACTAACCACTAACTACTATAGTGATCCAGTAAAATGATCATGAAAATTGTAAGTGAGAAATACCCACGATATATGACAATATATGAATGCTTGACTCTCTGAAACCCAAGATAAGGTCTAATTCTAACAAAATGTTTTTTTTAGCAACAAGACTTTTTGATATGTTGCTGTTTTTGTCATCTAATAAATAAACTACATTACAGCTCAGATATTTGCCAAAGCTCCTAAAAAAGGCATATGTGTATTGATTTGTTGTGATCAATAAAAAGGAGGTGTGGAGAAGCCCAATCAGCTGCTTGTCCAGCTGTCTGCTGTTTCAAGTCAGACTCTCACTCTCTGTTTAGGACATCATATGTCATGACCAACCCTCTCCTTAGTGCAATCCTGTGCAGATCATGTTACAAGTTGGTCAGCTGCAGTCACAGCTTAAGAAGTTATGGCATGGCCTTGTGTTGGTTGTCATGGCATTAAAAGTAACCCAATCCAAAATTATTTATTTTATGCTCTTCAGGTGACACTGATAACAGCACCAAAAGGATATAACTTTGTTTTGCATCTCTAGTCATTGTCCGCATTTGCAAATATTATTTCCTTTTTCTCTGAACAAACCCAGCTAAAAAGCTTCCTGCATCCAATCTGCAAATAAGTCACATCGAGAGATGCAAAGGTCTCTTAGTTGCAAAGCTGGAAACAAAAGCTGTGCAAATTGGAAGGCATATGAAACCTACCTAATTTGTTTGACGTTTACAAAAACATGTTGTAGTGTGCACCTCCTCGACCAGCATTTATGATCAAGCACTTCAGAAGAACAGCATGATGAATGACACCTGTAAAAACAAAGTGTTCATTATATATTAGGTTTCTTAAAATTACATATAAGTTAATAATAGTATGTAGTAGCAATTTGCAAATGTTTCCTCTTCTTCCCTGCATCTGGTCAAAGCAAAGTGGTGACATTGCTGTTGTTTCTGCTGAATGTTTGCTTATTTTAGACTAAGAACTTCCACTTCAATCGATGAGTACGATGAACAAAAACCGTATCACAGGTATGTATCCATTAGCACGGGTTGTGTCTTACAAAACCAAAGGACCTTAATAAATTAAACTCCATCGAGGGTCCACAAAAACTAAATATAAAGCTATATAAAGCTATATATAGGTATATACAGGTAATGTCTATAGTCTTTTAGTATATATATACGTGTGATAAACCACAGTTCACAAAGCACAATTGTGTCTGACATTTTGGCCACTGACTCCAAAAACAAACCTAAGCCCTTCCAAGACAGTGTGTGACTGAGACTCGCGACACTTCCACATCGGCATGCTTAACATCTTGTCCATTTCAAGCGCACGGTATAATACTCCTGCTGAATATTAATAGGACAATATAATCGACCTTATCATGGATCCGTCTCGGTGGGCAGTGGTATCTAAAAGGTCGTGACTGAGGCGGAGTAAGCAACAACACAGAGACCGTGGTGGGTAGCTAGCTAGCCTTGAAAAACCACATGCCATTGAACTGAATGGTAAATCCCGCCGCTAACTAGCTTCTGACGGTAGCTAACAGCTAGCTGTGCACAAGAGCGTCGAGCGGAGAGCAACCATACGGATGACAGCTGAACAACATACCTTAATATTCCTTATTTACGGCACGCTGAGCAGACGCTTACTGCATTTTGTTGTTGTGTAAAGACTTAACTCCAGCTCCACCAAAACTGTACCCACAGCCGAGGTAAAGCCATAGGATAAAGCATCGCTCCAACAACGGAATGACAGTACCAACTCAGCTTCCGGGGTTAGCCTCGGGATTATTCGGAGAGGTCCGGAAAGAAACGGAAAATGAAATAATTGGCAATATGGCGCCGCCCTGTGGTACCACGGATGTATACATGTGTGGTACGAGCATGAGTGTATTATAAGATTAACTGCAATAGTGAATGCTCTCCACTGGACAGTGCTGTTGGATCATGAACAATGTCTTCATATAGTTTAGTAGGCTACGGAAACAACAACAACAAAAACACACACTTTCTACATTATTGTCTTTATGAATCAGTACATTATTTTATTTTTTTTCTATCTAGAAAAGACTCAACTACTGAGAAAAGAAAATGTAAACTTTGTGAAATTGTTGATGACGGCACTGTCAACACCAACTCTGCATCACATATGTAACTCTGGCCTGTTTTAACTTTAGTTATAAAAGCCCCTAACATTTCAACTTCAAAGGCATCATGCGTAAAACTGACATATTGTCTTTATTTTTAGCCCGCCCTCATCTTCTATTCTATGTGGTCACCTGGGGACAGCTGCAGACGGGTACCAGCACATGCCAGAGGGAGCAGTAGGATCCTCATAGCAGCAGTCTCTGCTGTCACGTGTCTCCCAAGAGTGGATTATAAAGTCAAGACAAAGCAGCTTGGCCCTTTCCTGCCCTGTGTCTGCAGCTGCGCAGTGAAAGCTCAGGGCTTTTGCCCTCTCCTGTTCTGGATCAGAGCCAATATCAGCTGTCTGTTTGAGAGCAAGGGAGAGAAAAAATACTCAGCAATCCTCTAAAGCAGCTTAAAGGCTGAAGCAGGGACTGAAGCTCTTTCCATTTCTGGAGCCACTTCTCTCTCTCCATTATGGCTAGATGAGCATCTGATTGTAAAATGTGTTGCCACTGTGACCATATAGCTCCTTTCACTCAGGTAACCCGTCTGGTGTGTGTACCTACAAACTCCTCCCAGCCTAACCACGACTTGACTTTGATTGGTCTACTATAGCCTGCTTTGATTTACCAAAATAGAAGGATATGTCTGAGGAGACCTATTTAAAATCTGATTGCTATCAGGAATCTTGTATCCAGTTAAATAATGAATAATAAAAGTGTTCATGTCAAATATAAAACCTCCAGTTGGGAAGTGCAGTGCATTATTACTTTGGAGCAGCTGTCACCCTCACTGTCATGCTGGCTATTAAAGAGTAATGAAGTGAAGCAAAGTTTAGTGTAAGGCACAGAAAGATTTTGAGTGTGATATGACTAATGCCTTTCCTTTGGTCAGTGTGTGCTGATGCAGGAAGAACTATTTCTGTCATATATTTATGCTATGCTTCTGTTGCAAGAGATGAAAAAAATCAGAATAATTTTGAGAAATAATGAGAAATAATGTAAAAACAAAGCCAAATTCCAACATGCTGCATTGTGAATTGAAAGTTTTATTTATAAAGGTGCTAACACAATCCTCAAATTGAATATAATGTCTACGAGTATAATGTCCCTTGCATCTATTACATCTATATATATATATATATATATATATATATATATATATATATATATATATATATATATATATATATATATATATATATATATATATAGTCTACCATCTGTCTATTGTTTTTAATAACCATGGAGAAAATGTATGAGTGCCAACTCTTCCATAAAAGCCCAGTCTAGTGGCAGAGAATGAGAACAGTAATATTTGTGCGTTGACCATCAGGCCCGTTTTAGACCTCTGACATGAGAGAATGGCCTCCAACCTTTCACCGGCTTATCCCCTTGCTGCATCACCTTAGCCTTGCCTTTACAAATCCAACCTCCAAGCTTTTAAAACGGATTTTGTGAGAAGGGTAATCTGTTGAGTTTTCTGCAACTGGAAAATAGACAAGGATCAGTCTCATTGAGCTTCAAATTTGCATATTTTATACAATGCATTAAAATAAAATGTGGATTACTTACACATTTTAAGAACTAGAGATTAGTGAAGGTCACTTTGTTTATTTGATTTTATTTTAAAGAGGCGAGCTAGCTACCACTGTACCACTGTAACTGACCACTGTGATATGGAGGAAGAGATGTAGCCCACCTTTTATTTAACATGGATTACATGCTGTAACTGTTGAGGGTGGGTACTTTGGTTTTGCTCATGATTCTTCTTGAAGGTTGTTTCTTGTTGTATCCCAAGTGATGTTTTCAGGGAGTGCACTGAGCTGTTTGTGAATGTTAAATATGTTGGTTAATGTGATAGGATTAGGGCTAAGCCTGGCCTGAGCAGATGCCATGGATGCTTGTGGCTGGTTTTACTTGAACATAGAAAGCATACCATGCATTGGCTTTACAAAAATGAAATTGCCAGTTCATAGTGAACTAACATAATTTCTTATTTTACATGGTGTTTCACAATATTCATATGTAATGTGTAATAGTGATGGCATAATAAGCACAAACACAAGAAGACACTAAATCATTCCTGAGTGCTGCATTACATTTGTCACAATCAATACAAAGTTTATACAAGGGCTTTTAAGGTAAGCTTAGCTTTCAGTTTAGAGTGGGCTGAGGGAGTTCAGAGTTATATTGTGTGTGTGTGTGTGTGTGTGTGTGTGTGTGTGTGTGTGTGTGTGTGTGTGTGTGTGTGTGCGTGCGTGTGTGTTGAACTTAAGGTTGAGTTGAGATCTGTCCATGTCTGGACCTTGGTGGTGTTGAGGCGTGACTCACAGTTTCCCCTGCTGCAGCATGCTGGGAGACCACATAGTGGATAAGGTCCATCAATAATTCAACAAAGACAGACGTCCTTCTTTTCTGGGTTTCTCTTCTCTCTTTTCTATCCCTTCCCGCTTTCTGTTTCTGACTGAATGCATCTTTCTCATGTTTTCACAAATAAAGCCTCACTAGGCACGCTCACCCGCCTCAGCCTCAGCCCAACCATCCAAAACCACTTTGAAACACATAGTGCTACAACACTTGTCTCATCTCAGGCAATAAATATCTAGCTTTTAAAGGATTATTTTCCTCCAAATTAGTAGAAAGGTATCAAGTTAGATTTTCATCACTTAAGATTAGGGCTACAAAGTGTTAATCCTGTCTGGAGCAACTCCTACACTAACAATTCCTAGAGGCCAAAGTAAGCTTGGTGGTTCCTACTGCCTTGTGTAATGTGTGTAAATTGTAATTATTGTATGTAAAGCAAACGCAAATAAAATATTTATCATTCTATTAACTCTATTGGGCTCTCACAGACCCAATTCAACTGGAAAGCAAAAGTCATGCACTGAAGAATAAATTTGGCATTTAGCATGCTTTGACAGTTGCATTTTTATTGCTTTCTTGTTTTGGTATTCAGTGTATTTGTTTCCCCTGACTTTCCCACCATCAAGATGAACTCGACTGGTGCGTGACTACAGATTCAAAAGCCATGCAATAGCAATGCTTTTTTTACACCAGGATTATAAAGAGGATGGCAGACGATGAAGACATTCATACTGTTTTTCACAGAGCTTTATTCCATATTGTATCTTTATGTCTGGGCACTTCAACCATTATCCAAGTGTCCTGAGTCTCAGCAGGCTCAATTTCCTGCTTAAAGCATTGATTCCATAAAATGAAAATGCTTGGCAGAGGGAGGACAGACTCCATTAAAAGATACATTAGTGGGTATTATAGTGCTAATCCCAGGAACTTTAGAATCTGATAATCTGGATTACAGAATTTCTAAATCATTTTATAGCATAAGTTTCTAACACCCCTATAAAGTTATTTTATGCTTCTTGGATTTCTTTTCATGAAAACACTGGACTGTGGATTCTTTTCAGCAACTAGGAAAGCCTTCTGCTCATGGAAATGTTTATATTTTGGCATTTGCGTGTGACTGAAAATGTCTTATAATAAAAATTAAAAGTGAATGTTTTGCCATAAAGTGCAGGCTTTTGTAAAGGGGATTAAGAATACCTAAAATATTTTTTTTGTTTGCTGTGCTCAATAATTATTATACTTTTAACTCTTACACTTGTTTATCAGCAATCTTACATGAAAACAGGCAGGCAAACAAACACAACTCTTATAATAATTCTAAATGAACCATATAAACCTACTCCTAGCTGTTTGGTGAGTCTGTCCAGCCAGGATTGACACTTAACTACAGTTCTAATACCAGACTGGAGATAATGACTGGGAGAATCATTTTCTGCACTGGTGGTAACTAAAAAACCTTGCGAAAAATAACCGAAGAGGGTTTGACAAGGGGTGACAGAGTTGCCATGGAAACATTCAAAAGGAAGATTATGCTTTTGTCGGGATCTTAACAAAACATCTGACTAAGAGATATGTGAGATATTTGTTAAGACATCAGTGGTGTACGAATGTTAATGTATAGGGGTATCAACTGTTACATTAATAAACATTTTACTTTTTTAATGATAATAAAAGAAATTTCCATGCAGCAGCGGTTATTATCTTCAGTGAAGCACACAATATTTTTGCCTCAGTTGCTTTGGAATCCGCTTTAATCCAACAGCTTTATGCCGCAGTCACTGGATCATTAGGCTCCATCCGCTTCAATAATGCAAAAAGAGCAAACCAGGCAAACACCACACATTCTTATCAGCCTCTCACCTATCATCGCAGGAGGAGCCAAAAGGTACACGGCATATTAGACAATCAATTCTGACACTCCTGCGGCTCACAGGTGTGTGTCTAATGATTGGTGTGAGTGACACGGTGCAAACAGATAAGATGTTTAGTCATGACTTAAGTGCTTAGAACTAAGAAAAAGGTTCAAACAATTGGGCAAAATGTAGTTTTTATTGGAAGGCTATCCAAACTAATGTCTTTTTTTTTCTTCTTAAAATTCTTTTACTTGTTTGAGAAAAGAGAACAAATGAGGTCCTTAACTAAATCTCATGATTTAGACATAATAAGTTGTGTTGCACCCTGTGTGGTATAAAGTTTTAAAATGTAAATGTTTCAGCTTGAAGTTGGATTAAATCGCCATGAGAATAAAACTAATGGTGATTTAGTTTTAGTCTAATGGTGATTTATAACAACAGTATAGATCACCATTAGAATAAACCAGTATGACAACAGTAGCTATCCTAAATGATCTACAAAAAATAAATTAATAAAGTAAAAACAAAATGAAGATGATGGAAAATGTCAAGTTGAACTACATTTGACATAAATAAGAATGACTCAATGAGCATTTTCAAACCGAATCATTTTTGTTTATTTATAACACACTGTTGTTTCAGCTTTATTTATAACAAAGGAATGAATAGATGCTTTAACTAAAGGCTCAGATATGAACGATCCAATAAAGAATCGGCTGTCATTTTTCAGCTTTTCACGTGTCTGGCTGAAAGATGAGCAGATGTCACTCCACTGAGGGCAAATGGCTGCAGGCAACAGAAAGCATTGGTTTTACTTGAGCTCAGCCTCCGTTGATGAACCACACAGCCCCGCCTCCAAATCAACAGAGAGGCCAATCGCAGCGCGTCTTCATTTGGACGACAGTGCGAGAGGACCAATGGGAATGAAGCGGCTGGCTTTCTCTTCGAGCCGACGGATGAATGGCTGTGTTTTGTGGGCACATGTGACCTGCACAAGGCGCTTACAGCTATTTAAACATCATCGATTAGGTGCTTGAGTGGACAGCTCCTCCTGCAGATAAACCAAAACCATGGCTTGATTTATTCTCTGGCACAGCCTTCGCATGTCTCAGCTACATTCATCTCCATCTACATATGTTTTTTTGAACATCTACATATTTTGAGCTTGAAGAGAAAAGCTCCGTGCGTCGGGCGGATGCTCCAACACCTGTAACATCGATCTCTACCTGAAACCCAAAAGAAGACGGGACGTCGGGTTGTTTCCTTTGCGTGTGACGGGTGTGCATCTACTCTCTACCACGAAGTGCGGACGTTTGATCTCCAGAGGCGCTATGGTTGCCTAAAGCCGTTTATGGACGTATTAATATCTAAGCTGCTCTGTGTGTGCTGCTTGCAGACAGGAAGGAGGATGGATATAAAGGAATTTGCTCTAACTAGTGCGCTGAGGGGATTTGAGCTGGGGCTGCGTAGACTAAACTAAGAACTGTGGCTCAAGTCAGCACAGCTCGCCTTTTCTCCTTTACTTTTAATTATTAGTGCATTTTCACCCGAGGACAGACACTGCGACTGAATCAGTCATGGGGAAAGAGGAGTGTAAAACAATGCTGGACGCTTTGAACAAAGTCACTGCATGCTATAGGCACTTGGTGATCGCGCTTGGGAGTACATCGGACTCTCAGAACCTACGCGAAGAGCTGAAGAGGACGCGCAAAAAGGCCCAGGAACTGGCCGTGGCAAACAGGACTAAACTGACTTCTCTGCTTAAAGACAAGAGCATCAGCAAAGAGGACCGCGCCGAATACGAGCGCCTATGGGTGCTGTTCTCCAGCAGCATGGAGCTCTTGGAGGTGGACATGAAACGCTCCCTGGAGTTAGGGCAGGATTTTCCTCTGAAGGTGCCCACTAGACACCTGATCCAGACGGGCATGACAGGTAGCACCACCACGGTGGCGGCACGGGCCATGAGCGTGCAGAACATGAAGTATGAGGCGGACAGCAACATTGACACGGCGGACCTGAGGGACCTGCAGTGCGAGATCAGCCAGGTTAGCCAGATGATGGAAGAGATGGAGATGAAGGTGCAGGTGGCTCCATGGGCAGTGGAGGCCAAGCAGGAGGCGGGCGCAGAGCTCAAGTCCAACATGAGCGTGGGGAATTCCTCCGTGGGCGTCATCTCCATCTGTGAAGAGGAGCCCAAAGATGAAGACGGAGGCGGAGGGGGACGAGACGCGGGTTTTGCTTCCATCTGTGCTGTGTTGGTGTTCTTCGTCATCGTCACAGTTGCTTTAGTGCTTGGGTATCTAGTGGTTAACATGTCTTGAACTACAGCTGCCCCAAAGATTACTATGGGAACGTTAGTGTGAGAACCAACACTAAACAGAATGAGCTGTGCTTAAAGTTGGGGATCCTGATTGTATTGTGCTGGAAAGTGGTACTAGATAGTACATTGATAGTCATTGAAAGAATGAAAGGCAATGGCAGGTTGAAGTTAAATTTGCATGTAGGCCAAGAGGTGATGTATTTTTGGAACAGAGTGTGGGAAAGAGCATAAAATGATGTGACAGAGTCTGGCCATCAGAATGATATAAACAACGCGTAATCCAAGTGGATTAGGCCTAGTGGAAAAGCTCAAGCATTTAACTGTAGCCTACTGTAAAGTATTCCCCTTGATGTTTTCAGATTGATGCTTTAAATATATGACAGCAGTCAGTGCAGGTGATTGGGGTATAGTTAAAGGACAAGTGGACTGGACCAGACCCAGTTCTTTTTCACACCAAACAATATCTGCACCGTCCTACACCTTTAGCACATGGAATTAGAACACACATAGCCACAGTATATGCCTGCATCTTTATTAATCACAGAAAATCACTATGTGTGTCATGAAAGCCTTTGGACTTGAGAGAGACTCAGTCTTTTAACAATGCACCCTTCAGTGGGAGCCTGCTCCTTCTTTTTCAGGGTTTTCTTGCAAACAGTGATGAATGTACTGTAATATCATTTGAACGGAGGGTTTGTACTGAACATGCAGTATAATACTGTTTTCAAATAATGTACATACAATAAAGTATATTTATTATAATATTTTTTTCAAACTGATCTGGTGCTTGTACTTAGTATACAAACAAACAGATAATACTAATAAGTAAGCAGTAGATTGTAGCTGGAGGATTACTGTCTTAGACGTAACCACCTTGAGCTTAAATCAGAAGTTAAAGCCAGTAGCTCAGTTGCTTTAACACTAATAGTTTTAGTAGTAAGAGACTTTAAAGGTATTCCTGGAATAGACTAAAGATGACCTGAAGGCTAGAGGTAGTCAGTCCCAAAGGCTTAATGCTAAAAAGAAAAGGAAGCAGAGAAGGAAATGCAGTGTAAACTTTGTTTGAACAATTATCAGATTTAATAAAATAGTCTACATACCAAAGATATTTAAAGAAAAATACTTTTGTCATGCAGGAAACTACTCACTGCTCTCGGATATTACCATAGGTTTCCAAGTTCAAAGACATAAAAAAAAAAAAAAAATCTGAAATAGCTGTAGTTTACTGCTTTAATCCTATCATGTTTGTGTGTTTTTGTCTTGTTACAATTGTGCAGGATAAGACCACTCCTAAATGTGCAACGTAGCTATCTTTTGGCTTATGTTCTTAGTCTTTCTTTGCCATTTTGATGGAAAAAAATGACACTACTGAACAGTGAGTGAATCTCTTGAAATCCACAAAAAGACTTTCATCTGGAGAGCTAGGAGTTCCAAAAATATGACATATGAATACTGGATGAGATAAAGCCTCCTAAAATAATGCACTTTGAAAGGAAAGAAATACTCACTGACAAAGATGACTGAGGTTTATTGCATGCTAAAAATGTTTTGTTTGCAATCACTTGCAAGCTGTTCATCAAAATAGCCACGGCAACAAAGTTTCAAAATATAGAGTGTGAAATCGACAGGCATTTTAGGGTGTTACATTGCCCCTGAATCCTTAACAACAAGCTGACTTTCTCTGAAATTTGAGCGAACTTATGCATGAATGAGTCATTTCTTTGCTTTATTGTATTCTTCCGAGACGACTGGTTCAGAAAGAGGCAAGCTACACACTTGACAAATAAACCACTGCATCATCACCTCATCTGGGTGAAGATGGTGGGTTTCCAAGGCTGTGGGTTGCCATAGAAACCCTCAATGGACTTTCTACTGTGAACAACACTAGAGGTTTGGTAGGAATATTTCAACTCACCCGCTTCTTCTTCTTCTGTCTGTCCTTTACGCAGCGCTTTGTGGATGGGAATGGGGTGTGAGGGTGGGGGGCAGCCGAACTCAAGCCAACACTTAATCTTTCAGTGTGAAATGTGTCATATGTGTCATGAATACAATTATCAGATCTAAAATGTAACATGTTTTAAGAGATGGAAGTGTTTCAGTCAAGAGAAATGCCTCACATAGATACTAATTCATCATAAACAACAGCATCAGAAGTATTATCTTAAGCATTTGCAAATTAAAGGTGCATTAAGGGGCACACTCAAACTTTTATACTAATATTATTGTGAAACCATCAACAAATCACAGATGCTTCAAAGCTTACATATAGCAGTGGTACATCAAAATAATAAAAATGTGCTTATCTTTTTAATAATAAATACATGTTTAAATGGCAAACATTAATTCCCAATAAGTTATTCATTTGTTACTGCTGTGAGCAGGGGAGACATCCAAAGGAGAAAAGGTGGCAGCCCTGTGGTGAGTCTACCACTGACATATGCACGCCATGCTCTACTACCTCGACCCATCCACGCACATACAAAAACATACAAACTCAAAGACATAATAAGTATATGTATGTATACAGCAAAACATAGCACCTATTTATTGAGAGATTTTCCTGTCAGTTGAGTAATGACATCAAAACTCATGTACTTCATTTAACATTTAAACAAAATACATATTTATGTTCGACATATTACCAAAGATGTTGCATAGAAATCACGTCTAGGTGTCGCAGTTAGTTGTTATCAACTGCAAAATGTATTTTATAAAACATTCTATTAAAAGTTATGGATGGATATGCAGTCTTTTATTTTTTCATTGTGTTTTCACTCTCACGTAGGCCAAATCAAAGCTGGCTTTTGGAGTCAAGAGGCAATGGAAGGCTGACTGGCAGTAGGTGCTTGTACTTGGGTGTCACATTTATCTGCAGACTTATATTATATGAATCAACAATCAGTATACGGTGCAGTGCAGACACTTCATTGTTATGCTCCTGTGCAGGATCTGTGCTTGGCTCTGCTGCAGGATATTCTGAACTGTCCAGCGGGTAGAGCTTGTCACCTGTGTGGTACATCAAATCACAAAGAATAAGTAAATACTCGATCTTATGAGCAACAAATGAACTGGTTTTAGCATCACAAAGCAAATGGGAATGTTAGTATTTATAATTATGATTCAATTAACAATGTCCAAATAATAAAATCCCTATTATTATATATAAATACTATAGCGTGGTACCTGGCAACAGTGAGATGTGCTGGTTGTCTTCTACAGAAATGACAGGCAGCCATTGCTCGCAGCCTTCTGTGGCACGCTCACTTGCAAACTTGTGGAGCTCAATCAGTGAATGAAAGTGGCACAAACGACTCAGCTCATAAAACTGTGGAGGGGCGATCCAGAATTTCTCAGCTTGATAGTTTTGCAAAACCTTTGTGGGCGTAGACCACTGAAAAAAAAAAAAGAAAAAAAGATAACTCATTTTATTTCATAGTGTTTTTGCTCATTGTGTTATTTGACACACTCTTTCAGTTTATATTGTATCTTTACAATAGTCACCTGAAAGTGTTGGATTTCTTTTTGGTCCTGAAGTGTGTGGGGTATTTCTTTTAAGCAGCACATGAAGAAGGCAGTATCAAACCTTTTGCCTCCATATCTGCCCTCAGGGGTCAGCCAGTTGGACCACTCGTGTAAAGCCCATATGTTGGGCAAGACTTCCAGCTCTTTGCACATCCTGATAAAGTTTGATGGGCTCTGATTTACCAAAGCCCTCCACTTTTCGAGCTCATTGCTGCAGATCTTGTTAATGCTGTGATTTGTGATGGCCATTGTGTCCTCTTTACCCTTAAGCAAACGTTCCTCCTCAGTTTTAGGCACAACCAGAAGCACACCTGACTCCTCAAAGGTCTCTCTTAATGCACAAATACGGAAGGCCACTTCTCCTGGAATAGGAGAGCCGAATTTTAACCGATCAGTAGCGAATATCGGAGGTCTTGTCTCAGGCAGTTGTTTAACTCGCCTCAAGCCAAAGCTGGGAGAGTTCCTAAACGATCTGAAAATATCCAGCCATTCACTGGAAAAGTCCGAAGAGTCCACCAAACCACCAGGGAACACATAGGCATTGGGCATAAACCCGCTTTTGCTGCTTCGTTTAAGCAGTAAGACTTTATAGTCGAACCTGGAGGTGTGCGGCAGGTGTGACTGTAAAGAACCACTGCCCAGCGGTGTCCTTGAGCTGATACTGTCCGCACAAAGCCTATGTTCTGCGGCCAAAATCAGGGTGGCCGCCTCCTTCCAGTGCTTTAGTGTGTTGTTCATCCTTAAAAAACGGAGCGTCTTTTACTCCGACTCCGTTTTGAAAAGATTGAAGTCCTTTGCCATGAGCAGACTTGGTTCAACAAACTGTTTTGGAGGAAGTGACGTAAGATTAGCGAAGTGACGCAATTAGTTTGGCCTAAACTCTATCGCCACCTTGAGGCCAGATGAACAACAGCACACTCACACCGATTTAAAGAAAGAGTACTCCTAGACATCGAATTCACTTTTCATGTCATTTTTTGGGTCTAGTCTGTCAATCTCAAACCCGCAGAAATGACAGACAATAGGGTTGGACTTTATGAAGAAGCAGTCGTAGAGCTTTTAAGTTAGTAATATTTTATTAGTTAGTTAGTTAGTAAGTAAGTAATATTTTATTCTAATCGGTGAATGCAATTCTGTAATAATAAAACCGAAATTTGCTGCAAAAGCATTAAGTCAGTCCAAAGCACAGATGAATTTGTTATACGCTTATACAAACTTTTGTTCTCAGGGTGACTGAGTTCAAGTGTATTGTGTTAGCAGATTACCATGTCTGTCTGAGGCAACAGGTCAGTGGTTACAGAAAGACATATTTTGGGCCATTCTGGATTTTTAAAGTAAGTGTGGTTAGAGCTCGTTTGAAATAGACTTTTTTATTTATTTATTTATTTTTTTACATAGCCCTAATTTATGCAACTTTGAAATAAAACATCAGACAAATGGTGCACACTGTATTCATTACAGGCATAAACTTCTCAAAGTGACCACAACCACACTTACTCTACAGCATCATTCTCTCCAGGCTTAATCTGGTCTCACGTGCTGTGTTAGTGAAGTGAGTGGAGCGCAGAAACCTGACTTTTAAGACTTTTAGATATAGGCTATAGATTAGGAGTATTATACTAACAGTACCACAGAGAGAAGACATAAGCATAAAAGTCTGTGGCGTTTAACGAGAAAAGAAAGGGCAGAGAGGCAGGATAGTGAGAATGCAACCCACACACACACACACACACACACACACACACACACACACACACACACACACACACACACACACACACAGTGTCATATGTCTTTATCAAAGGAGCATTGTGAGGAAATCGGGCTGGGTAAACTTAGGGAGGAAATGGTTTAGTGACTTCTGCTGAAAAATGAGAATCCTCAAAAAAGTACTACTTTAGTAAAAAGATGTAACTAACTAAGCCACAGGTAAAATGGACTGACTAAAAGCTTCATTAGTAATTTTTTTCAGGAACTTAAGTATCTGTGTGAGACTCCTTCCCAATCTTTACCACCTCCCTTTTATATTTGTGACGTCCGTAACAACCAATCAGATGTGGGCCCTCCCACCACAGGAGCTGCAGATTTTCAAATGCATTCCTACTTTTCTTAATACCTAACTATTGTTCAGTGTCATTTGAGGATTCATTTTATAGTGCTCGGTTTGGAAAATAGTTATCTGAGTCTATGGAACAGTGTTGAGGTTGTTACTAACCAATGTCACAAGTAAGTGAACTTTTCATGTATGTTTCTGTTCATTAGAATGTAGTATGTTTTTTCTCTTTGTATATATTTTTTATATCTTAACGCTGCTTGTTATTTATTCTGTTTCATTTTTCACATCTTTTTTTAAAATTACCATCATCATTATAAGTAAAACATAATTAACCCACGTCACACTAGGGTTATATATTTATATATATGTATGCACAGTATATACGGTATACATACACACTGATCTTAGATCTTATTATAGTGCACTAACTCTAAATGATAGAAACATTGACCAGTCCTTAAACTTCACATAAACATTAACTAGTACTGACAATGCCATGCCAAACCTTTGCCAAAAGTTTGGCATGGTTGACTCCTTCTATTTTAACTTTAAATTGTGTTGATTGTGAATGTATTTGTGCATTGTCAGCAATCAAAAATGGATGAAAACAGTGTGTTTAAGGGGACTGAATCACAGAATGGCACAAACAACTACACTAAAGAAAAGAAACTTTCGAAAGCCATCGTGCTCCAGAAAGATGTGAGTGTCTCTGTTTTTCTTGATATTTATGTTTTGTCTTTAGAACTATCTGCACACACTGAAAAGATCCCACTATGTCCCACCAAAAGCTTGGATTTAGTACCAGGCAGTTCCAAGGGCTGTCTCTACACATGAATTTAGTCTGCACAACCCTGGATACACATGTCTAAGCCCCCTAAGCTTCCCAAAGTTAGTTTAAAATGTTAGATTGTTGCTTGTCTTATATAATAATGTCTGTGTACTGTAGGTTGGTCTGCTGAGCGGCATCTGTCTCATTGTGGGCACAATGATTGGTTCAGGCATCTTCATTTCTCCTAAATCTGTGTTGCTGTACTCTGGGGCTGTAGGACCGTGCCTCCTGATCTGGGCCGCTTGTGGTGTCCTGTCCATTCTAGGTTGGAAAGCCATCATCATAATTTTAGCCTTTACATAATAAAATCTGACTGTCTTGCTCAGAATGTGAAATTTTGTATTGATTTACTTAATCAGTTTTAGGTAATAAGTTTAATAAGTTAAGTTTGAAGTCGCAGCAGCAGTACACTAATCATAATGTTTTTCAATAATGTCGTCTATATAACAATAAAACCCAAAACAGTTATTGCTTTAGCTTTTATAGGAATGTTTCAAATGTCAAATAAATGTACAAGAAAATTGTCTGAAAGTGATGATATTTTTATCACAATTCTATAGTCATTTTTACATCAGTTCCTTTACTGTAGGTTAATACTTTTCTCTCATAACAGGTGCGCTGTGTTACGCTGAGCTTGGTACTATGATCACCAAATCAGGTGGAGAGTATGTGTATCTAATGGAGGGCTTTGGTGCTGTTGTAGCCTACCTGTACTCTTGGACAACTGTTATGGTAGTAAAGCCCTCCTCTTTTGCCATCATCACTCTGAGTTTTGCAGAATATGCCTCCACGCCTTTCTACCCTGGGTGCAGCCCTCCTGTTCTTGTCACTAAATGTCTGTCAGCAGCAGCCATAAGTAAGTGGTGTTATAATGCAAATTCCCCACTGTTGGACTAATAAAGATTTCCTTATCTTATAAGAGTTGTGAGTTGTAGTTGAGTGGCAATGACACCTGCTTAAATGATCATTGTAAAACCACATGAAGTACAACATCTTTTAAACATTACTGAAATAATGTTTTTGTGTCATTTCAGTTTTGATTGTCACTGTCAACTGTTTGAGTGTTAAACTGGCAAGTTATGTGCAGAACATCTTCACTGCAGCCAAGCTTTTGATCATTGTCATTATTGTGGTGGCTGGGATTGTGCTGCTGGCACAGGGTGAGTTTATTTTTTTAACAGTGGCCATGGTTTAAAGCAAACAAATGTAAACATCAATCAGTGCGTTTTGTATGTGTCCAGGAAAGACAGAAAATTTTTCAAATACATTTGGAGGCACGTCAGTATCTTTTGGAGCCATTGGTCTTGCATTTTACAATGGGCTCTGGGCATATGATGGATGGTAATTAGTTTCATGACATAAACTGCCAGACTTTATGTCTGTGGAGGTTCTCAGTCATCCAGGACATATTCAAGGCTGGTAAGAAAAGGTTTTTCGAAACCTTTTCTTACCAGACTTGAATGTGTCCTGGACATATATTTGTGTTTATTTTAGCATTTATACAACATAAATATATGTCCAATATAATATATATTTTTTCTTTTTTAGGAGCCAACTGAACTTCATTACAGAGGAATTGAAAGACCCATATAGGTAAAATCAACTATTGTTATAACTGAATAACTAACATAACTAACATTTAAAGAAACACAAGATCTTATCTTACAGGCATCGTCTGCTTTCTCCTTTTTTATATACAGAGACCTGCCTCTGGCTATTATTATTGGCATCCCTCTGGTAACAGTTTGTTATGTGCTGGTCAATGTGGCTTACTTTACTGTAATGACCCCCACTGAACTGCTGCTATCTCCAGCTGTTGCTGTGGTAAGATGCAGAGAACTTACAGATGTTTTTTGGGACTGTTTATACAATTTTAATCAAAATCCATCAACTTACAGTATTGGATAAACTGACTTGGTGTGCATGTTCTCATTGCTGTCTCTAAAAATGGTTTGTATCTCCCAAGACTTTTGGGGACAGAGTTCTTTACCCTGTGTCCTGGATAGTTCCTCTGTTTGTTGTCTTTTCCACATTTGGCTCTGCCAATGGAAGCTGCTTCACTGCTGGCAGGTGAGATACATGATAATTATACAACGATATCTTTATTTCTATATTTTATCTGCTTGAAATCATAATAAAATGACCCACACCTACCCTCCGAACAGACTGGCATATGTATCTGGCAGAGAGGGTCATATGGTCAAAGTCTTATCCTATATCAGCCTTAGACGCTACACGCCTTCACCTGCACTGATTTTTAATGTAAGTTCAACTGATTTTGAAACTGTACAAACTGGCTTATGTATCAATGATGTTTCTTTATCTGGTATTTCAGGGCCTTTTGGCTGTGATTTATACTATCCCAGCAGACATTAACACACTCATCAACTACTTTAGTTTTGCTCAGTGGCTGTTCAATGGACTGACAGCACTGTCTCTCATTGTAATGCGCTTCACAAGAAAGGAACTTCACAGACCCGTAAAGGTTTGCTGATTAGTGTTAATTTTAACTATTATTTAACTCTTTGATTCTTGTAGAGACCTTTACTAACTACAATATGACTGTATGCTTACATGAAGGTGCCGATTGTCATAGCAGTGATAATAGTCCTGGTGTCCTTCTACCTTGTCCTGGCACCAATCATTGAGAAACCAGAGTTTGAATACCTCTACTGTACTATCTTCATTGTCAGTGGACTTATCTTTTATTACATTTTTGTCTACAAAAAGGTCACCTGGGCATGCAACATAATGAGTAAGTTTACTCCTTTAAATACTTTACTCTTAAATTCCAACAAATCAAATCAAAATCAAAAACATCTCTTTTTGCACGATGAATGGCCAAATTAGTCAAACTGTAACTTGATTTATGTAAGAATGTATTTAATAATGAAACTCTAAATAATACACTTGCCTCTCTGTGCATTGCAGGGCCTGTCACCATGCACCTGCAGCTCCTGATGGAGGTAGTTCCACCTGAGAAAACTGAATGACCACACTGCCCCTGGTTTGTTGTGTCTTAATGAAACTTGGCTGATGTTTCTTTGTCAGAGTTAGACCACTTCATCCATATCGCTTATAAAGAAAAAGAATCCTATTGTAACTCCTGTATAATCCAATAACTCATGCAACATTTGAATAGATTAATACTGTGACTATGTTTAAATATACAAAAAGCTAGAGATTATAAGGCACACTATTCAGAATAAGAACTTGATAGTATTTGTGACGTAGTTACTCAGATTTGAGTAAATAATACATCTTATTGACAAAGCTTGCTATTCAGTTACGACATTTGCCACATAGAGATGTTATAGAGTAATGTTGCAATTCTTTTTGTAGGTCCAAAGACCGTTTGTTTATTGCAGCACTAGTTAAACCCCGTAGTTGAAGGCCATTTCCTGATTTTAAACATCAAATGCCTTTTCCAAAGTAAGGCCTCTAGATGTCAGTAAGACACTGTTTTTCTATCTCAGTAAATGACATCCTTGTGAGTTAGGCCTATATGTTTTGTCATTTGTGCCTTTTATAGTATATTTGTATAAATATGTTTATTTCATGATTGCCAATAAAGAAATGTACATGAATTATATTGTATCCAGAAATCGTTCAGAAGAAGCAGGATAAAGACACCAAATAAGTGGTTAGATGAGATGCTCGACTCATATTTGAACTTTGGTGCCCTCTGATGGTAGCTACATGTCTCTTCAGTTCAGACAAAATCCAGAATTTTCTATGGGAATGAGAAAATCAGAACATTTGCCAGAAAATCAGCATCAGGTATGAACAGCTCCATAAAAAAGCTGGACTTTTTTAAAGCAGCTGCCTGTCCAGTGAGTAGCCTTTTGTGTTTGGCTTTAATGTGTGTGGTGTTTTGTGAAAGTCTGCTTCATAAGGCTGCTTTTGGAAATATGATCATATTTAGTGAGTGTTATTTGAATTGTTGTAACAATAAGACCCACTCTTCCTCTCTTACATCTCCTCCTAAATGTTGAAACTTTGCACTGTAGCGATAAGCAGTTACATTTTATTTCATCACTCGTTAATATGCTTGTGTCGCCACATGAAAGAAACATTTTCACACATATTTTTCATGTGGGTACTGTGTAGGAAGCTGTTCCAAGTCCACATTTAGTGTCAGTGTGTTAAATTCAATATATGCAGGGAACACATTTCGTTATGTCATTTAAGAATATATGTGTATTTGTGTATATGAGTCTCATTAATGACTAAATGTCTGACAACATGAAGCATTTTTAATTCATCCTTGTGGTGATGGAATGGGTGGGTTTGTTTACTGTTCAATGTCATGAATATGGGACCGGGTAATGGATCACGTACAAGGCGTTGTGTTTACTGCAATAACATTGTCACTTGTCCTTGTCTATATTCTTACTTTAGATGCATGTTACATTTTATTTAAAGCATGAAAGATGATTTGCTTCTTTTGGAAAAGTAAAACCCACAGAACTTAAAGAATGTTATGCGTCCACACAAACAACACTTTAGCACAGATTCAAAACACCAAAATCATAATAGCTGTCAATCAGTATATTTAATACTGACAAAACTAAAACTTCAGTCAGGGCATCCAAGCTTAGTCCAGCACAATGATTTCTGTGGAGGATTGCCTACATTTCTGCTTCCAACCATGTGGGTTATATTCAAACTTCTGTCAGTGAATAGCTGGTCACCCAAGTTTATAGGACTATGATATAATCAAGTATAGTTTCTTTCATCTGTTACTGATTATGGCATGTCTTAATCAAACTTCACATTAGATTGAGTGTAGATTGATTGGATATTAATATGCTAAATATTCTGATGAAAGCAAATTTGCACTGTGACATATGCACATTCTGTACATATGCATGCACCACTGTCTGCACAGACACGCGCACGCTCATTCAGTACATTCAAATATCATCTCATTAATGGATAGACAGCTCTGATGGGAACTCATCTGCATCTCATTATCATCACATTACAGAGCTTTTCCAATCAGTTACCAAATTAGCATTTGGATTAAAATCTCACAATCATTCAGCGTCCTTTCCAAAAAACTGCATTAAGATGTGTTTTTAATGAACATATGGTGCTGATGATGATCATGCTAATTTTTTCAGTTATCTAAAATAGTACTTCTGAGGTAAAAGGAGCTAGGGGGTTATAGGGTCAAAATAGGTTGCCTTCTGATGTTCAGTTTAGCTCAAGAGTATGCAATAGTTTCAAGCATGAATTGAAAAGACTTTTTCCACTTGACAAAAGAGAAATGTCACAGTGAATGGTTTGGTACAGTCAAAATATAGGCTCTAAAGGAACTGAGTCATATCTTGAGAGCAGTCTGCTTTGTCAACACGACCTGTTTTCCTCCATTGGAGGGCACACTTGAATAAGCAGTGGCTGTGAGAGCTGCTTCAGTTACACTCTGATCCTTTTGCAGTTGAGGATCCACATTTTACCCAGACACCGATTTGTGACTCACTCTTACCTGGCACTTCTCCCATTAATGTCCAGGCAATGCTTTAACCGTTGAGATCATTATGAAAAATGAGAAGAAAATGCTCTCGATCTGAATTATTAGCTGTCAAATTACTAACTACTTGAACACATGCCCCGTTTATAAACTGCTTTCTGGCTTGCTGTGTTTTTTTTTTTTTTTGCTGTTCCATAAGGACTAATGCTTATTATTACAAAACATCTGAACAATGAAATATCCTATTTTCCAACCCACAAAATTAGTTTCTGTTCATGCAACCATCCCTTTTTCCTCTTACAACCCCAATATTCATGGCTTTGCATTCAACCCGTGTTTACTCTTTCCCTGCCTCGCCAACACAAACATGGCAAACTTTTTTTTCCCCCTAGTTCTCCTGTATTTTGCTCTATCTGCACTTTGATCTTCCTTTTCGTCTCAGTTCTCACTTGGTGAAAGTCTTCACTTAATTTATTGACCAATGACAGGTTCAGTCTGTCCGTGTGACTGGATTCTTCTCACATGTATGAAACACATATGCTTTGCATGTTTGAGTAATATGATTAGATTGGTTTGCATGCATGACAGTAGTGTGTGAAGTGTTACAGATCAGTATCAATTGCATCATGTTAAAAAGTAGTGCTTACTAATTGCGTTGCTGTGCATGCTTGTCTTTTGCAGCTGCTGTAGTTTCTGGCTGTTTAGCGGGTCTTTGATCAGGAGATAGTGAGGGTAGGCAGGCTGCTCTGGCTGCCTGATGCACGGGTGGCTTCACTGTGCTTTGTGTGCTCAGTGGGAGGCAAGGCTTTTGGTGATGTGTGTAAACAGTATGAGTGAAAGTTAAAGGAAAAAAACAAAAAACAAAAAACAAATCTATATATATATATATATATATATATATATATATATATATATATATATATATATATATATATATATATATGAGTAGGACAGAGGTCAAGGAAATCTTTATTTGTTGTGAAAGAGATAGTATGGAAAAAACGGAATTATTAGGAGGGGGTACAGATAACAGATAAACAGATAAACACAAGCAACTTTTACTATATGCCTGGCAGGTTTTTCTCTGATGTTTATCTTTTCTGTGTGTACTCCAACATTGCCTACAGCCACTCCTGCTTCACCGCCAAGTTATGATCTCACAGCTACTCGTCAAAGATACTCTTCCTTGTCTGAGTTCAAGTGCTTGTACACCTCGGCACAATTTGCACAGCATCGTTTTATAGGATTCAGCAAACTCACAGAAAGTGCAACATGTTTTGCCAACACTCCTCTCCATTTCTCCCATTGTACGTTGCAGGACTCTAGTTAAAAAAATAGTTTCCTTATGTATTTGCTCAAGAAAACAAAAATAAATCACAATGTACACCCAGTTAACATTATGTTGCATTAGCACAATGTTATTGATGCATCCTGGTCTAGGTGTATTCTCATCTGCAGCAATACTAATGTTATCTTGTGTAATGTAATTAAAACATAAACTCAGCCAGTAGTAAGATTGATTTTTACAAAGAAGCACAAATATTGAATGAGCAAATAGCCCTCTTATTCAAATCAATACGACTACTTTCACAGTTATCTGACTAAACTTTACAGTCCTGCTTTGATAGGCCCATTTGCAGATACTCCACCCTTTTTGTAGTCAGTAAGAGGCACTCTATGCCTACCAGGACATATATTAAAAAAATTAAAATCTTGTTTGTGGACAAAAGTGTTCACATGAATTTTCCATATATGCTGTAGAGACTGGTGCTTGTATCAGCCATATCAACTGTTTTTGTGACCACAGCTAATTCAGTTGTTATCTGCAGCCTGTAAATGGTACTGTTACTGTAAAAAACTGTAACATGAAGATTTATCATATGTAATCATTATCTGGGTGGTATAGCTGAGAAAAAAATATGGCCAAATCTCTCTTTTGAGATGCTGGGGAAAGCAAGTGTTTTTTTTTTTTGTATTTACTTTGTGAAATATGACAGACCACTAGTCCTGAAATGTTAAAAGAATAAGACACAGACGCAGAGTGAACTGCCATGCTTTAACTGTTGACTATCAGATGTACAATTCTGTGTTTAAGAAAGAATAACAAAGAGGGTCTCTGCAATTAGAGGACAACTAAACCCAAACTAAGGCTAGACTCTGGTAATCTGCCTATCTTTTACCTAAAAATACACTGACTCAATTTTGTAAAATGTTGGCAATCAATGGCTAAAGATACATTGTTTTGCAACAATCCAAATAAACATAAAGAGCTTTGTTTGACTGAATGTGTGCTTTTAGCATGAGTTAAAAACAAAAATAGCAAAAGAACTCTCCTCCTGAGCCTAACTGGTTAATAAACTATCAGCTATCTTCATTCCACTTCCTGTCCTTCCCTGCAGACAGAAGCTACTTCTTGGCAGGTCTTGCTAAAGGGAATCCAAACCCCCTGGCTCCAAAGTAAAGTGTTACATTCTTTTTAAAGTCATTTTGAGGTGAAAAGAGAGATTTAATGGCGTTATTCTTGTAGCAGTGAATTGTACCATCAATATCTGACAACATGAACCAACCCTGCTCTCTGGTGGCACATTTGTGGACATTTACAAAATACATATTTTTTAATCATGTAGACCAGCAACAACAATATTATAGTTATACAAATATATCACAATACCTGTCTGGATATAAACATAACAAATAATTGCAGATGTAGATAACAAACATTTTTAAGGAAAGTAACACATTAAAGGCACCAAAGGAGAGAAATACTGCTGCATTTAAGCTGACGTGAAAGGTTCTGGCAAAATGTGTTTTCATAAGGTGGTGGTGTGCCCAGTATTATGCCTTTAAAACAGATCTCTGTTTCATGTCAAATTTGAGGCTATTTTTTTTCCTAGCTCCATATTTAGCTATTTAGAGGCCTGAAAAAGTTGAAATCAGTTAACCATCCTCTTTCCATTACGGATATTTCAAAAGGTCTACTGAGACCATTTCAGAGGTTGTCTTTTCACGCAACCCAAATATGCTTTTGAGATAAACATTGACCTTTTGGGATCTTTCCTGTTGCATTTTTGAGTTTCTGAACAGAGGGTTAAGCTCATTATTCACTCCAATCATTTGTATTGGTGCTAACTGATAACCTGAACAACAACAGCAGATGATTAAACTCTTTATAGTTACAACTCAATGACACAGCATTGTGATGAGGTACTTTTTTGTTTTGTTAAATTGAAATTACAACTTTTTATTCAGATTTTTCCTTGTGTTGCATTGGAATATAACACAGTCAAGATAATTGTGTAACTTCATAGTAACACTAAAGTTGTATCCAAATTTCTCCAACAGGTGTAATTCTTGGACCTGTTGACAACGTAGACCAAACTTGTCAATATTACTGTGTTAATTTTGCATAATCTAGTTTGACATCCAGTCTCATATACACTTGTTAGTTGTTACTGAGAATAAAAACCTCCACTCATTTAAATGTAAGTTCAGTAAATTCTTGAAGTAGGCCTGCTGATAACACTACAGCTCTGGTTCTGCCACAAACATGCTTGGATCATACCATAGGCCGCCTATTATTCCTTCAATGAGATTCACTCAGATAACAACATATTTCACGTGTGCTGTGTTACTTTAGACCACTCAAAAATGAAGACCATTAATACTTGAAGGAGTCCCACACTGTGCCAGCCGACAGTGGTGTAGTCTGCTGCCTGGTCTCCCCACACCCCTCTGCAGCAGTGGTCGCTTCCTCGCTCCAGCTGATCGGCCCAGGATTCCCCGGCGGCTGTGTCCGGTGTTGGCTTTTGACGGCTCTATTTCTGCGTGGCTTTAAACTGCAGCTTTGAGTGGCCGCTCGTGTCGGCAGTCCGTCTTTCATCCACTGAAATTCTGGGCGATAACCTGACAGTCTATATCACTCTGTGTGTTTCTGAGCTAAAGGATCTAAAAAACGCAAAACGAGGCCCTTAGTATATCCCCGGATTCACCTGCTTCGAGGAGAGCCTGACCAAACAGCGACATGGGGGACACGGGGAGCGAGGGCAGCAAGCCTCCGGCAAACGTAAACATTATACCCCCGCGCTGTCCCTGTGGGTTCTGGGGGTAAGGTCAACAATGTGGTAAATGTCTTGCTTTCATTTTGCTTTCTTTTCTACGGAAAGCTAGCAAGCTGGTTAGCTGCTAGCCTTAGCAGCTCAAGCAGGGATGAGCTGCTTTCCTTGTTATTACCCCCCTCCCCATTGTTTGTAGCATTAGCTGCGAGCTAACAGCAGCTGGCCTCGGTAACCCCCGTCCTTGAAGGCAGCACGAATGCAATGTGTGCATAAGGTGTCCAGGTAATGTGACAGGTATGACGGCGCCCTTAGTTTGTTGAACACTTAAACAACACAAAAACAGCAGTAACAGGGAGTAAATCCAACGCAAATGACAGAAACAGGAACTCATCGGTGTAGTTTGCTGACAAAATAGACTCAGCGGTTGCCACATTGACATAAAGAGCAAATGACGATTGCCACAAGTATATTTTTGTGACGGTGCACTAAAAATGTTTTATTAGACAAATGGGCTACCGAGGAAATAATTCACATGTGGGGCTCATCAGCTGTACGCACTCAAGTATCAAAAGTAAATTGAAGTCATTTGCACAGTCATTTTCTATTATATTTCAACTATATCCCACGTAACTCCAGGTCTGTATCTGTTGTTCTCAGGCTGAGCATGCACTTTTTGTGGGCACATCACACACAAACATGGGAAAATGTTTCCCAATGTTGATTATTATTATTAATTTTTTTCAAACATTTATCGGGTATGGGTACACTATTGTATTTCTTCCTTAATACTTGTGATTCTCTGTGCCTCACAAGCTGTAATAGCATCTGACATTTAGCAGGAGATGTTAAATTAATCCTGGTATGTCCTTTTTGTTACCCCTGAGAACAGCCAGCTTGATTGTCTTAAAGTGCTCTTTTGAGCCATATTGAGGAAAGGTGAACAAATTGATTGGCTAAACATTTAGCTTTTTCTTGCTTGGCCTCTGCTGCCAGTAAGGTGGCATTGGATTCTTTAAAAAATGCCCCTGCTGTAGAGAAAACTTCCATTAGATCATTTGGCACTGTGCTAAAATCTAACTTGGCTCTCAAAGATAAAACCTGTTGTTGTAATTCTAAAAATGAGATGATGGTTAACAAGCAACAGAAGCTTTTGTTATGTAGGGCTCTGCACCAGAATTAACAACTAACTTTTGCATGTGTTATTATTAGACTGTCTCACCTTTTTTACTTTCTTTAATTAATCGTTTAATTGCCTTTAATTTGTGGGCATGACAACGGGAAATGATTTCTGGTTTACCCTGATTGGCTTCCTTCCTGCCTGTGTCTCATGATGAGGTGGCTTCTCCATCCTTCCTTCTTCTTTCCTCTTTTTTCTTTTGTACCCAAGACGACAGCAGCGGACTGACAGTCCTCGGGTTGACTGCAGCTGACCCTACATGTAGAAATGAGGACAAAGGTGTGCAATGAAGCACCCAAAATAAATAGAATGTGACTGATGGCAGCGACCGTCACGCTCACTGCCCAGACAGTAAGGACAAGGGCTGAGAGGAAATGAGAGAAGTCCTCTCAGACGAAAGCCACAGCCATCTGTCTGCCCTGAAATCAAGAAGCTCTTGTGACCATGCATAACAAACAATTAAACTAAAATTCTATAAATACATATGTGAATTCAAAAATAATAGTCTTATATAACATAGTGTTATAAGATCTACTCTTAATAGAAAAGTCAAAGTTAACATGATGTAGCTTCATACATGACATGAAAAAGTCTGTGTTTGTCAGTATAGTCACTACCGAATGAATGTACACTTGCATCACAGCCTGTAAATCACTATGGGAGAGATTTGAGTCTTGTCTATATACATAAATGACAAATGCCAAAGAGTCACAGGTAAATTGATGAGTATTTATTCTCTACCTTTTCTCTTTCTCAGGTCGAGCAAAACTATGAATCTATGTTCAAAGTGTTTCGCAGGTAGGTTTTCATTTAAGATCTTTTTTTAAACAGGTAAACGGAAAAGCTCATAGTGATATTAATACATATGTTCCTTTCCGTGTTTCCTTTTCTATCAGATATTCAAAAGAAACAGCCAGATGAAGATTGTGCTACAAAGGCCTCTTCGAGCTCCAGCTGCAGCCAAACCGACATCTTCTGTAATGATGCAAACAGCAGCATAAGTCCGACCATCATGTCGATGCCCAACACATCAGAGGACCTCTCACAGGGAGACACAGCAGTCTCCTTACCTGCTCAGGATGGTAAAACTGCACCAGGGGCCATGTGTACTTTATACATCCATGGCTGTCTCAGAGATGCTGTCATCTATTAACACTCTGTCACATAATTATCTAATCATAAACATAAATATGGAGTTGGTGACCTTATCTAGAATAATATTAAAATATTCTTACATAATTTAGACTAGTCTAGAATTTAAGAAATGCAGTGTAAATCATAAATTTATGGAGATTAAATGTTCTGAGACTGAAAAACCTTTGTAATTGCTAGATACTAGCATACTGCGCATTGAAGCAGTTCCAAAAATGTGTCATAACAGAAGCCCTAATTTCACATGGTCAAATGCAGTGTAATGTGTCTTTTAGAGGAGGGCATGCAACTCTAGCAGACTGCTTTCTTTTTGTTAAATGAAGGAGCAGCAGCTGCAGTGCCCCTACTCTGGCTATATTTGTCCTCATGGCACAGATAGAGGAAATGATTGGAAAGGGTATTTTGAAGTGAAGGTTTTAAGAGGACACCTACAATTGCCAGGGCATCCTTCATAGCTTTACAGTGACAAGGGTATTTGTAGAGGCCAGTCCTGGACAGAACAATAAAGTGGCTACCAAATTGATGTTGGGATGAAGAAATCTCCCTCTGCCCTTGGCTTTTGTTATAATTTGTAAGCAATGTACCTGTTAGTCACATAACATACTTGGAGATTTGGCTAAACACTAAACCGAATAGTTTGTACATATTTACACTGTCCACCTTTATACCTTTTAAATATTGATCTCAGAAAAAAGCAATATGTTTGCTTATGTACCCTTGGATCTTGGATCTTTAATCCTTTTAATCCTTTTTTTTTTCATTAAAAATTTAAGATATTGTTTTTTTAGTGACATTTCATTTTCTCAAAGCCTTACAAAAGAAATCACTAGAAGACTTGACATTTAGAAGTCTTTTAGAAAAAATATCCTTTTAGCAATTGTATTTTTATTCACTTGCCTCTGACATTTTCTCATCCTCTTGTTAGATCCTTTCCTTTCTCTGACATCTCACTATCTTACCATACAATATATGTTTCTCTGAATTTTATTTCTCTGTTTCTTTCACAGAAGTATCCAGCACAGACACAGACTACAGTGCTCTTTCCACTCCCACCAAACGCTCGATAGAATCAGGTATGATAACAATGTCCATAACAAACTGTTTTGAGCCACTTGTAAATTCGATATTTGATTACTTGGGACCAACAACAGTGATATATCTAGTTTCCCATTTTTGCTGCAAAAACAATTGTGAGAAAAAATAGGACAAGGAAAAAAAAAACAAAAGACAGTCCAGGGTCCATTGTCAGTTTTTTTCACACGTGGATTTTTTTTTTTCTTGACAGTGTCTGCTGAAAACCCAACTTGCTCCTAGGTGACATCTAACACATGAACTGTGTCCCTCAGTCAAACTTGCTGAACTCTTGCACATGACTAAGGACAAGTGCAGAGTAGGCATGGCTTTGAAACAGTGTGTGATCATGTTGATCCCTTAAAGCCAAAGCTACATGCACACACAGCATCATTTAAAGCTGGTACACTGGGACTTCAGCAGTCCCAGTTTCACTCAAAGCTTTACTGTGTCTATTTAGGAGATTATTGTCTTTTTTAGTAAAACTAACAAAGGGGACTGCAGGTTGTTGACTCATTTAAATTCACTGTTTCTGCTGGTGTAAATTGGCTGCAGAGATTTAGCAGGATAACGAAGGCGGGTAAGAAGAAGGCAGTTAGCAATTGAGCACATAGCGATGCACATGCTCACACACATACAGTATTGGGATCGATGCAGGCCAGGGGGATATGGCTGCTCAGCTTGGCCTAGTTCTCAGAGATTTATTGAATGCTGATCTGCATTCGGCCGGGCCAGGAAAAAAAGTCTGCAGGATTGATGAGAAAAGCTGAGTTGAAATTCCAGCTGGCCAGTGCAACTCTCTGCATGCTTATCCAGTCTCAGGTGCAGAGTTGAGCGTAATCTAATGCAAGAGAGCCATTAATCTTGAAATTGCTTTTTATTTAACACAAAAAAGGCATTTTTGTTCCAGCATCATCATTTGTTTTCTCCCTATTGCAGACCTCGCTAAATCAAAGATGATACCTGTGTATTTAATGAAGGTTGTTGTTGAAGCAGAATATTTGTACTCACTTTTCAAAATTCTAGTCCCAATACCAGGACATACAGGGAGTGGATTATATTTTGGATTATTACCTGGTAAAATGGCAATGAACTATTACAAGTTAAATGAACCTTAACATACATTTGTATCTACACATATACAGGTATTTGCCTAAATCTGCAAGACGGGCTATTTGATCGAGCATTTATTCTGTGAAAGGCTGAGCTGCGTATCAATTTTGTTATTTTATTTATATTTTTATTAGAACACATGAAGATGAAGGAAAGCCCCACTTTGCAAGAGATAAAAAACAGAAAGAAAAATGTCATTAAAACACTGTAATGTAGTTGTTGGACCTATTTATTTATTTTTTTTCATGTCTCTCCAGCCACTGATTCGGAGAACGTTTCACCTGAAAAGCGAGCACGAGTGGGTGAGGTGCCAAAAGACAAGGAAGCTTCATCATCATTGTCATTTTTGTCTACATCATCAGCTTCATCTTCGGCACGCAGTGGCTCCAAGCAACGCAATCGGAAACGCTGCCATCACTGCCAAACCAAACTGGAGTTGGTCCAGCAGGAGTTGGGGTCCTGTCGTTGTGGTAAGAGCACAATTCTGATGTAGGTACATAGAAATTACTAGGGATTTTTGTTTTGTAATGTCTTAATTGTGGGTTACTTTAAATGCATTATGCAGTCAAACAATTAATAATAGTTCTGAATGTAATTGATAAATCTTATTGATATGTGCAAACATTAGTTATGTTTATTAGTCATTCATTTTGGGACTCGTTTTGTGCAGGTTAAAATAGGCCTGTTTGTGTGCTGTTAGAAATATCAATGACTAAAGTGCTTTGTTTGCCTTGGGGAACACAGAGACATTGCACATAAACCATAAGTCAATTACAACCAACACTAATGCAGTTTAAACCAATGCTTGGCTTGGTAATCAGCTTGTTTGCATACAAATTAAAGTACTTAAAAAGTCGCAGCCCTTCATTGCTTAAAGACCATCTGCTTAAACCCAGGCCATCATTTTGAAATTGGAAATTGACTTTCCTTTTTCCACAAGGCGCTTGGTAATGGATGACTCTTCTTGCCTTGATAGTTAAATGCCGACTATCAAAACACACATTTTCAGACTGAAAGGGAAATGGTGGCAATTATAGTGATTTCTGACTTTATCAGTAATTGCAGATTACTTTGCTAATGGTTCTGCAGAGTGTCTTAGTGTAAGCCAAGAAGCTCTGATAATGAGTTGAAAGCAAAGAAACATTTCAATTTGGGAGGAGGCAAAAAAAAAATTGCTTCAGCTGATTATCTTATTATGTCATACTTAGTATATTTTTACTATGACAGTTCTGAAAACTGAATCTGAATGATGTTGAGTAAAATTACTGCAATGATTTGGGTTTACTGAAATGAAGACTCAACAAAGATCGTATCACTGTCAGACATGTCCCCTAAAATTTAATGGGACTATCTTATCATGATTGTACTTCGTGACTGTATTATTTTGTAAACTCAAAAGTGGTCTTTGAGGAACCTTTAGTTTTAGTCAATTTTTAAAAGGTTTGTCTACTTTAATGCATTCAACCTTAACAAGAAATTTTATTATTGCTCACTGAACTCGTTTCATCAACTAATGTCTCCATCAAATATTTCCTCTCTTCATTATTGTGTGCTGTAATCACATTGCTTTTAATTGCATAGTGACTAACTTTCAAACAGGGCTTTAAATCATTTCTCATCAAATGCCAGTGGTGTTATTATGTGTAGTAATGAATGAATTTAGGACTATGAGCGCTAACAAGGGTCTCAGAGCCTAGCAAGCCCCTTCTCACGTCTGTGGCTTTTGTTGCAGTAGAGAGGGAGAGTCAATGTTAGACATGCCTTTGTTTAAAAGAATCAAATGAGCAAATTATCAACTTAATTGTCTGCTCACATTTACAGTGATGTAAAATGGTGAGTCTTATGTGGAGTTCTCTGAATATATTGATCTAAACCTGTGCGGGTCTTAGTGTTTCCATTTTGAGTGTATACTTTAAATGCTTCTAGGCAGAAATGTGCACTTACTGTATTATTTTTATTGCCCTATATCTCCATTATACACGTTCACATGGTTACCATTCATGACAGAAGACACATTTTTGCTGTTTTCCTCTTAGTTATCTGACAAAGGTTTGTCAACTGCAATTTAAGCATTTTTCATGAGATGTGCAATTTTCTCTTAATTAACATGGAGATTGTCTCAGTTCACTCATTGCCTAGTCTTAGTTTGTGTAGATGTTGATTAATTACTGTATACTTGCTAAGCTAACACAATAACTCACCTATTGTCTTTCTTCTTATGCACACCCCCTTCCCTTTAGGTTATGTCTTCTGTATGCTCCATCGTCTCCCGGAACAACATGAATGCTTGTTTGACCACTTGGGCCGTGGTCGCCAGGAGGCTGTTCTGAAGATGGTCAAGCTTGATCGCAAGGTGGGCCGCTCATGCCAGCGCATTGGCGAGGAGTGCTCCTGAGCAGCTTCCTAATGATGGCGTTCAGATGGCGTCTTAGCACTAACTGGGATTCTTTGTGTTTTCTGGATATACAACCTCAGTTTATTTTCTTTTTTAACCCCACTATTACCTCCTCTCCGGGTTATTTCTGCTTCTGTTCCCTGCTGCTAAGATGCCTTTTGGATAAATCAAACCCAGGAATCAAAAAACATTCAAAAGCAAAAGAGTTAAGGATTTTTTTGGAGAGTTCCTGACTACATAACTGCGAGTGAAGCAAACAAGAATGAGAATGCTTTGTAATTTTTTTCCCAGAAGCCAGTTAAAGACTGTACTATTTACCTCATAAAGAAGGACGAGAGTGAAAACAGGAGAAGTAAGAGAAGTAGGCACTGTTTATAGACTGTGCTCTTTACCTCAAAATCAGACAGAGCTGTGTTTTACACTGCGCAAAGCCTGGATTTTATAAATCAAACTCAGCCAGCCAGCCTCAGTTCAAGTCAGTGTCTTACCCTTGGACAAATCCTAAACCCTTTGGAGGACTAAACAGTTAATCATCCACCTCAGGTGACTAGGATATTCATGTCCAATTTTTTTGTGCTACAGGACGTTTTGCCCTATTTTTGTTTTAAATGATAAAGTTAATGAGGACATCACACTGGATGATGCCATTGAAATTCACACCACAGTCTTCATTGTGGAGACTTGATCAACCAAGACCTAAGTTGTTAAGGTGTTTCTCTGTCTTCCTCTTGTCTGTTTCTGCAGGTTCTCTAGCTCTTCATGTATACTGTGTGTGCGGATATACATAAACTTAAGGACAATATGACAGATTTTGAATTGTGCTCATAAACAATGGAAATGTTTGTTCACACATTTATGTGCTCGGCTGGCAAGCCCAAACATGACACAATACTTCTGGACTGAAGCTGAGAGAACAGCTGTCTACTTTGAGCGGTGATGTTTGGGTCTTTAATAATGTCTTAGACCTCCACTCAATCACCCAATTACCTTTTTGTTATTTGTAGCTTTGAAAAAAAAGCTGAATATTTTTTCTTTTCTTCCTTTTCTCTATACTCCGCTGTCCCTCGACTCCCAATAATCCATGTTTTTATTTCCAGCTAGCATGACCAGCTCACATGCATTCTCCTTCTTTCCCTCTTCTCTCATCTTTCTACATATTGATTGCTTTATATCTTTTCTTTATTTCCTTCTCAGACTCCCCTTCGAGGGAGCTGCAGTCTGGAGTGAACAGAAGCTAAAAGCTTAATTAGGTAAATAATTGCTTTCCAAATATTTTTTTGTTTGCTGGATTAATGAATAAGTGGAAATGTGTTCTAATTGAATCTCCTGTATGATAAAATCTTATTTAACCCTTTTCGAATTACTTACACTTTAGTGTAGACTGATATTTTGGTTGTAATGTTCTAAAATATGGGAAGATTACTGTGGGATCTTAATTTTGTTTTTGTTGCTTTCACCTTTCCTTCCCTTTTCATTTGCTGAGAAAGAATAAAGTTGATACAATACAAATAGGGCTTGCTTGTGTTATTGTTGTTTCAATGACAAGATGATTGTGGGATTATTAATGCACAGTGAGGGACATTAAGATATACTATTAATGTGGTTGTTTAAGAGCAGAAAGATTAATACGTACCGCTTGTTGCAACATGCAGCTGGCACTGTGCCATTTCCTAACATCATGTCGACATTTTATAGTAACGTAGACATGGGTTTATTGCTCTCGGAGGGCAGCTTTAAAGCTACTCATTTACTGTTGACTTATGTGTTTTGTGTTTTCTAAAGGACAAGTTCAACTAAATGGTTTCCATAGCAGAGATAACTCTTGTAGACAGCATGGTGTAGCTGTGATAAAGACATATTTGAATGGAATGTTTGCTGGTGCTCTTTACAAAAGATGTAGATTGGAGCATAACAGGTGATACATTAATGTCTGTTTATACTGGCGGGTCAAAACAACCAAAAAAAAATGTCTGAAAACTTCTTTCGGTGTACATCTGACTTCTTACTCTGCCTTCAGTTGGTTGTATCATGAATGAATATGTGAGTTTTGTTTTATCTCAGCCTGCAGGCCAGTCAGAGTTTTGTTTTGTTTGTCAGTATCTCTATTCTCTGTTGTCTTTTATTCTGTTTTGATGATATCCTGACACATAGGATGAAGCACCGTGCCTGCACTGGGTGGCAACAAGGAGCAAGAGATTTGTATTTGCCAAAGGCTGACTAGTGTTAGAGAGGGATTTGGGGATAAGATGCTGTGGCCGTTGCTAAGTAATCAGCTTACAGCTCAACAAATACAAGACAGCCTGCCACTCTCGCTGCCTCGCGGCACTAACATTAGTAATGTACACCCTCTTTTTATTGGATATTGTCTTGTTAATTGCTTGTCTCTCCTGACATCCAATCTGTGCCTTGACATCTCCACAGTTACCACGTTCCCCCTCTCACTTCGATCTTTTCTCTCTGTAGACATCCTGTCTAAACATCCATTTTATACAGCAAGTGGAGTGAACCCATGTGAAGGAAATGCTGATGTGTTGGTTCTTACTATGAAAAGAAGGCACCAGTTTGAACCAGAGATTAAAGGGGAAAGTGATCTCAGATGTGCAGTAAATGTAAAGTACCAACGTAAACATGAGATCAGTTTTACTCTCTGATGTGTTACACAAGTCTTTCCAGGCAGTGGTAATGCACTATTAGAATTAGAATTGATGATGAGCCACCAGCATAAAAGCCTGTATGAAATTACATCCTAGTTTTACTTATTCACAGACACTGCTGCCTCAGGAGCATTAGGATCACATTTTGCTTAAACAATATCAAAAGTTAAATAATGACCCAGTGCCCAGGTCAAGACAGGTTACAAGTTACAGTAGTACTTAGTTATAGAATTTAAGAAGCACAACTGCATCATATTGTCCTTATGTTTTTAGGAGCTGCTTTCATTAAGGCTTTATGCAAAAGCCTCTTTTGGCAAAGTTGTATTCATCTTTTGGCATTAATCTCATCATATCATGAGTCACTCATGTGTAGTATCATCACAGTATGTTTCAGTTTCAATTATGGCTGTTGTTTGTTGACTCATTTTTCATTTCTGACATGCTTTTGTACGCAGTCCTAAACTGTTTCTGTGAAGAAACAAAATAACATGTGCCTGGACGACACAGTCACTTGAGTTAGCATGCATCAGGGGTTGTGATATATTCTTTAATATTCTTTGAGTGAATCCCACAAAATACATAATCCCTACTATGGCACATCTAATGCCTTGAGCAGCCTTCATTAATGTCCTGAACCACTTTTAACCACCACAAAGTGACTGTGTGCTACAAAATGCTTCAAGAGGTGTGCTGCTGACATTTGGTCAGGTTAGAGAAAATTAGTGGCGTTGGTGTAAGATCCACTGCTGGACTAGCCATTATTGTCAGGTGGAGATTTTCTTTACAGTCTGACCTTTAAGGAAGGAGCTGACTGCACACTTCTCTTCAGTTAGTGGCCGACTTGATCAAAAAAAGATAAACCGGTGAAAAGGAGAGGCTTTACAGATGAACTATAGATGAAATGAGAAGTCTGTGGTTAGAAGGCCAAGGATATAGAAATCTGAGTGATCAAAATGAAGGGGGCTACTTGAAAGAACTGCCATGATCCCAGAAATAGTTATTTATCCACAAGGATATGAATATTGGGATTGTAAGGTGCATAATGTGATTTTTCATTGAGCTGTTCTTTGGTGCTTACATGGTTGATTAAAGTTTGCATTGCATGCATCTCATATGTATGTCTCAGTCATATGCAGACAATATCTGTAATTTTCATGCTCTCTTAGGCTCCTTACATGTAGCTTACTGGGGGTTACCACTATTGATTTCTGCTTCTCAATTTTCTTAAACAGGATCCATGTTGGGCAGATGTCTTCTTCCTTTCACTCAGTTTTCTCGGGTATCTTGACAGGTACTCTTTTGAACCACAGTCTCTATGGTAAAGCGTCTGCTTTCTTCTCAGTTATATATATAATGATTCTCCAAAAAGATTTATTTTAAATGGTCTAAAGCCGAGGCCTTGGAAATCATATCGGAAGAAATGTAGTTTAGTTTTTTTAGTTTAATTTAACTGTGGTTTTATACAATGTTTGTATAAGGCAGTGATTTACTGGTGTTTCTTTGTTTGATGTTGTACTCTGTTTGTCTATACACGCAACAGTTTGCTTTTAGAAAAAGAAAAATTGCATTTTATCAATATAAAACAATGTAAAAAAACCCCCCCAAAAATCAAGGTCCTTTGCTTATGAATTGGTGTAACACACATCCTCCCTCTCTAAACTGTTTTTAAGTATCTGCATAAAACAATGACTTGAAATCAGCCACAAGAGCACACCCTGCTAGTATTCATCAGTACTGGTCTGATTTTAAAGGCCAGACTCACGTACACTAAGGGTTAGCCAAGCAACCACATACATGCTTTATCACTCAACAGATGTGACCACGGTCCATTTGCTTTTCTCTCATTCCTAAGTGGGAAACCTAGCCAAGCATCTCCTGAAATGGGATCTTCATAGAATCACTCAGCATGAACCACAAGAAGTAGCTGTTTCAGTACAGAGTGTTCATTCATGTCCAGCCGTGCCTCCATCCATCAGTACATATACACACATAAATGTGTGCGTACATAGTCCTCTCTATTTCATTGTATGGCTCCTACCTCACCTCTGATTCTTTCAAAGGTTCTTGTTTATTAGCAGCCCAGACAAAGCCTACTGCTTGTCATTTCATGTGAAATGATAATGTAAACACTAGCCTCTGGGTATTCAAAAGTGGTTTAAAAAATACAAAAATTGAGGATTCACGTATCACTCATTAGCAATCATAGTACTATGGTGGTGTTTTGACAAAACCCATCAATTCATGTTGGTTTAACTTGAGAGTACTTAAAACCTCTGTTCTATTGTCAGTCAAAATGAAAAAGGAAGAAACATGGAGACAAAAAAGAGAGGTATTGATTGGTGTAGAAGACTTTGTTAATACAAAAAAGACACTTTTATCTTTATTATTAGAGAGTAATTAAACCATTTTAATTTAAAGTAAATGTCTCGACAGTACTTTTATAGTCTTTAAACAATAGGAGCTTGGACTGGTTGATTATTTTGTCAATTGGTCGGTCTTATTATTCAGTGAATTGCATGTTATTGGTATATTATTCTTGCCTTTAAATTGTTTTTATTATTATCATATGCATCAAAATCTATTTTAAATTCTGTGCTGGTCTGTCAGGAAGTTGTGACCACACAATGTTTCAACCCCTTCTTACCTCTTTGCTCCATTCCATTACCCCAACAGTGATTACATTTCACAGTGACACCCAGCACCATTGCTTCGGCAAAAGGCACAGACAGAAATATAATTTAATGTACCAGCGCTGTAGTGTCTAATTACTAATTGCTGTAATATCACATTATGGCAATGGCGGCAGAGATGTGTGGTGTGGGTGCACATCTTATGGGGGCAAGTAGTGAAGCAAATTTTTTTATAGAGAGTGATTCGTAATATTAGACAATCTGGTTCAGGTTGGATTTCAAGAAGCAATCCAGCCCATCCAGTACGTGCTTGTGACCTGTAAAATCCCACTCCCTCAGGTCCCAGGGGCATAAACCTGCTAACATTAACAGATAATGATGAGTCACTCTCAACCTATTTGCTCAATCTAGTTCATGTTTTAAATAGACAAGACACTTTTTAATTACATAAAGATAATTACTTTGCACTTAGCTGGCTTATATATAATTCATATAGTTTTGATAATGTATTTTTTTTTAAAGCCTATGAAATATGTTGCTGTGGTTTACTGTATGTGACTTGTTGTAGCCTGTTGTTTAAATTCTACTATTAGCATATTTTTTGAGGTTATTTTAAAGACAGCGCTAGAGGTTTTCTGTGCTGGCCGTTAAAGAGATTGACTCATCACCCACACTACCCACTGTCCAGTGACGCACCGCTGCTTGAAGTATGTTTAAAGTTACCTTGGAAACTAAATGACTGCCCTAAAAGGGAAGCAGGATTTCTTCAACACTACCTGGCGCTCTGACCTGCACCTTTCTCTGTCTGCGTCTTTGTATCTGTCCAGGTTGCTATGTGAGCCAAGAAGTGAACGGCTGTTTTTAACCACAAATCGAGACCACACAATGAGCCCTCTCACATCAGACGTGAGGGATGGTCATTTTTATGAGTTAGAGGCAGCAACATGATAAAAGGGAAATGGTCGAGTTTACACTGCAATTTCAATATGATTCAATAGAAAAAATGTAGACAATTAAGCAGTTTTTAGTAACATAGTAATCAACTCCAGATCAGGTGGTTTAACACAAAACTGTTTTACTTGGAGTAGTTTTAACACCAATCAATGGGACCTACTTTGCTTAATCATGTAAAGCATTACACCTGTGGAGTGTTTGCCAACACTCACTTCTATGTGGTAATTAACTGTAATGTAATGGCTTTGTACAGCAGCTGCAGTATGAATCAATACTACATGTTGTTATATGGTGTTAATATGTTTGGGACAGCTTAGTCCCCATAGTTATTACATACCAAGTAGCTATATTTCAGGTGCTAAACATGTTATGCATTTTGCAAGTAAACATGGTCCCCATCTGGCACGCGTTGGGCTTGGGCTGGGGAGACATTGATAACATGCCATTTCATAATCAAGATTTAAACCAACAGTAATTTCAATTCTGGATTAGATTTGCATTAAGTCAAAACGGGTATAAGGTGTACATAACCAACACATGTAGATCTGGTTGTGTGTGCATTTGCAATAACATAAAACCTAACCTAGCTTTGTTTTGTTTTGTTTTTTCGACTGGTGCCTTTACGCCTAACTTCAATAATCATCGAAAAATAAAATGACAAATGGATAACGTCAGCTGAACTCCATCATGTACGTATATGCATGTTAAACAACAGCTGCTTATATCTGAGTCAACCTGCCATGACAAATCTAGCTTTATGTCTCATTATTCTTATGTGCTGTTTGATACATTTTAATTAAGTTAAACATTAGATTAGTCAATTGTAGTTTGCAAGTAAACGCTTTGAGAAAATGTGTAGTTAAAGCATTTCTTGCCAGCATATTCTCCAGGTAAGTTCATCAATTTGTATTAAGTGAAAAAAGTATAACCTAAGACAACTGTGCTTATCTTGAAACTGCCTGCCCATAATGAGTCTGCTTTTATGGATGACTTGCTCATTGTGCTACTAATTGTTTACTCCTCCACTGAAAGGTAGGAGTTGTTGAACATAACTCTGTATGTGGCGTAATTCTCTCAACTGCAGACAATAGCTACTGGCACAATGTGTTCGTGGGCTCGACAGTATTCACATCATTTACAGGTCACACTGAGAAACCAAGACACTATAAAAGCAGACAACAAGTTATTCAAAGCACCAGCGGTTCCCTCTGGATTCATCTCATTCTCTCCGCAGCCCTAATTGGGGAAAGAGATGTCACACTGTGATTGCTATTGGAAATTGGGACTCGGAGTCGATTTTCATCACTCTCACATAGCTGATCAACGCCAGAACAGAGAGCTCTCATCTGATTCGTGCTTATTTATTGTAGCGCTTAATTAACACATGCTAGCTACAATCTTCTGGGTACTTTACATGAAGTCTATTCATATCAACACTCGATTCCTCTCTGGAAATAGTTAGTTACTGTCTTCACTTAAGTCCTTTGAGTTCATTAGCACTGCAAAGGTTTTTCTTGCGGACAATGGATGGAGGGGGCCCCAGTTTTTAAGTGGCAAACTCTCTGCCCGTTTGAATAGTAACCAAGGAACTGCTATGTTAGTTTAACTTACACATTGTACATTTCCCACTGTGAATCTAAGTAATTGGTTTTCAATAGAAGAAAATGAAATGTTCGTGTTTTGTACAAGGTATTAATATTAAATATGAATGTTTTTTTGTTTTGTTTTTTTTTTTAAAGTCCAATGTCATGTTTTGACCATAGTTTCAAGCCAACTCAAACACTTCCATCCTAAATATCACATAAAAGAGCTTTTGTGCATGAAGAAAGGGGCAAGCGAAGGTTGGGGTAATTTCAGGATTCTTAATGAGCCAGACTCCTTGGGCAAGATTAAAAAACTCATTTGTGGCTCTATTCCTGGCATGGATGAACATGTGTGGGTTTTATTATCACCCACTCATAATCATGTTCAAATCAAAGGGGCTTGTCTCACATGTTAACACACACTACACCCCCTTCAACCAAGAGACCAGGTCTATCAATCCTCTCCAAAAACAATTACCCTGCTTCGACCTTAGTGTATCCGCATTCTAGTGTCTGTCTGAGGCAGATCCAATATTTGAATCCCTGTTATTCACTTGAAAAAGAGAGGGCTTGTTTGAAGGGAGACATTCATGGCAAGCAGACTCCGGGCAAATAGCCAGCTGTAGCTTAGACTATCTGGGAGATAACCCGGCTGTCTGTGAGGTAATTGACTGTGGGGATGACAATTGTGGAGATGCCATTGACTTGACTACCATCAATAGAGGCATTTTGTAGAAAAGTATGTGTCCACGAGCAACCTCACACACACATTCTTGCATGCTGGGAGCAGATTGGCAACGACACATCTCAAACTCCTGATGCACGGACACAGACTGACTTATTTTGTTAAGAACACTGTGATTAAATAATGCTACAGTTGGATGCAGGCTCCACATTTCATGTAGAAGTAATTGTGCTGCTTTAGAAGTGTGATGGCTGCGACCCAGCTGGGGTTTTAGCTGTGAGGTCAAAACACAAGGCCTGACATGTCTCTGTGCAGCTTTAAGGACACTTTGCCCTTAGGTACAGTAGTTTCCCTAGTCTCCCTGCTGTTGTAAGTTGCATGAGTGAGTGTAGGCTACTGTTGGTTTTACAGCTGGTGTGAATCAGTTTTCTGTCTGTGTGTAATACTCTTACACTTAAGATCAAGTTTTAGAGATATCTGTCTTGGAATCAAACATATTTTTCTCTGCAGTACATTTGGGGGGCACTAAGCAGAATGTGCATGGGAGGCATACCTTGTAGAACTTGCACAGGAATACCAGTATAAGCCTTTTAAGTTTCTTCACACTACTTTGACTTCTCTTTCTTTCTTTATTCTTTATTTAAGACATTTTCAGTATTGAGACCATCATTTACTCAAGGAGGGGCCCATGGAAACTTACTTATGAACTAATGTTATTGTCATATTACATTGGCCCGACATAGAAACAGCAAACATGGCAACAACATGATGTATCAATTAGTGTTGCCAGGTCAGCAACAGTGGATGAATCTGGGGACACCTTGATGCCTTGTGGCTCTAACTAGCCGCTTAGTTTGCTCGTAGGAAAGGATCTCTTTCCTCATTAATGTTATTTGATAAAAATGCACATTCAAATGCACAATAATGCCTACAGCTCTCAATTTTCGAGGCACTGATACCCTCTCAGTGCTCTGGCAGTTTGTTAGACTGGATTTTGTACTTTTTAGAACTTTTTAGAATAGTTCCTTTCATGTGCCATATCATACGCTTGATTTCAAAATGGTCCCTAAAATTGTTGCTTACATTTTGGTATTATCTCTTCATTATCCCTTCGCCCTTCTCCTGCTAACAGGCCTATGTATGGATAAGAAAGCTTTGCATATACATGTAATTGAGAACAAGTACCAAATGTTCCCTGATTGTTTGTTGTCAGGGAAACGGGGAGTATAGTGTGTCAATGAAAGACAAGGCTGAGGAAACGGCCAAAGAAGAGGTCTGCTGTGGTGAAGCGGGTCCTTCACTGTCACTCTGAAAAGAAATGCAATTTGACGAAGCAGATGTGGCCTCTGAGAACTTTTATCCAGGGATTAACAGGTATCATTACTCTGATGTAGGGTTCTTGTGACAAAAGTCATTGGTAACATGTGTGAGAGCTTTTTCTGTTACTGGTTAATTGCTAAATGCGACATTTATACAGCGGCTGATTGTTAGTACTGCGTGATGAGAGAGTGACAGAAAAACTGTGAAAAAAAATGAACGTGCAAATGATGTCACTTTACAAAGCACTCAGTTTGAAACAATTTGAAGCAAATTTGCACATTTTATTACCTTGTGGAAATGGGTCTGGAAAGATCTAAATGAGTCCAAATTTGGGGGTCTCCTGAACATCACTTTTCAGCTGCAAAAAGGTGTAAAACTTGCACAGGCTGCCTCGACAAACAGTGGCTCATTCAGTTTTTAGATGCCAATGTGGGGAACTCCAGCCGTCAGTGTCTTATTAACAAGTTATTCACGGAAGAAATAACTGTATTATTCCACTGTAGGACTTTATACTTCTAGTGAGAGATTGACACCTACTTATTTTAAGCTTGAGGTAGCAGGATAAACTTAATATGTATGTAAATGCTCTGGCTTGAAGCTTTTTCTTTTCACATACAATGAGAGGACTTGAGCTGTATTCATTTTTATTTCATATGCAGAAATGATATCGGCTTATGGATTGGAATGATATTTACATAACTTATCCAAGTGTCATCTGATGTGACCAATGACATTATTAAACAACAACAAAAATGAAATTACAGCATGTCTCTACATCAGCTTGTGCAGGTTTTAAAAGGGTATTTACTTCCTGGGTTTGGATCAATTTGATGCGGCAAATTATCCTGAGTAATAACTTAAGAGTCAAAGTGAGGGGAGAGAAATGGAGACATTGCTCCACCAGTGTTGCAGTAATGAAAGTGTTTGCCCGTGGCCAAACATGAAGACAGAGCAGTGTGTTAGGGGCAAAGAGAGGATAATAGCGCTGAGAATAATTCGACAGATCCAAGCAGTGGGTATTTAAGTAATTTCTTTAGCCTTAATACACACTGCAGGGTGTTGGGGAACAGGGAAGAAAGAGAAAAAGAGGTTTAAACAAGTAATACTGCATTAAAGATGACAGTAATTACTTATTCCACTCAAGCCGAGGCATTAAGAAACACAAGCTGTGCGCACACTTTTGCTACTCTTCCCTCTTTTTTTGTTTTCTTCTTATTTGGGTCTGTCTCACCTTTTTCCTTTTCTTGCTCCAAAGGGCGGCGGCAGTGGTGGCGGCTGCCTGCGTAATGAGGATCAGTGTTGTTTTAAACATGAAATGGTGAGGGGGCCCGGCGGGGTGGAATCAATAAGAGCCATTACCTCTTCCCTCTAATGATGCTGCCACCTCCTCTCCACACACTGGCCTCTGTCTCAGCCCATTTCTATCCGCATTCCGATATCAGATGGGAGGAGGTTATGAATTATCGAATCCCAAGGGCAATGTGCCTCGCCGCCAATTACCCGGTGAAAAATGACCCTTTCTTTGGACATGTGAGAGTGCGCGTGTGAGGGAATGAGAGGCCCAGACGTGTCTACGAAGAGGCCGCCGCAGAACAGATGGGGTCAGACAATAGTGGACAGTGACGCTCCCTTTGTCTGTCTGTCTGTTGCACACTTAATCTGCTATAAACCATCTTCAATAATCATTTTTCTTTGTTATCCGTTTATGTTTGAGCGCTGCACCTGGGCGCAAACAAACTATAAATCAACTTGTCTAACACTAAAGGAAAACAATATTGCAGCTAAAACAACAGGAACAGCGCGAGTCAACTTGTTTGTAGCCGTCAGATATGAACAAACTGTGCTCATTTCTAATTACCCAATGGAGTATGCTTCTCAGTAAATTATAAAAGTATATCTCCAAAACGATTCAGTTTTTAAGATGACTGCCAATTTAATGCTGCCCTAGAGGAATATGTAACGAACAATGCAGTGTAATGGGGATTAGGCTTGATGTGCCAGCATGCTCCAAAACAAATTAAAATTAAACAATGTTGCAGTTGTGAGTCTTGCCAAACGACATTAATGCTGTTAAAAGTCTTGGATCAGATTAGTTTTGGTGTTATGACCGGAAACGTGATGGGATGTGGACTATGACATGCACAGCAGGTGGTGTTCAGATCATGTCACAGTAATGTCACACTCATAGCACTATTTTAAGACCGACAAATATGAGTTGTCAATACACTCTCTCTTGTGAAATGCAAACCACTGAATAAGGACGTTCAATATTCCAGAGGCACAACTAGTCTGCAAATGTACAATGACAATGCATTCGTATTACATGCAAGTTATGTGTCTAATCAATTATGACATTCATTTGTGTTATTAATGACAAATTGAAGCCACACAGTAACCTTTCATGGTTTGTAGTAAGAAAAGAAATCTGTGTGCAACTACACTGCTTCAAACTCGTTTATAAAAGACATGTGTTGAGATGGTAGCGTGCCAGGTTACATATATGTGGTCTGCTGGATGCACTGTGGCTTTTTGTAAGAGAGATTAATCATTCTGTTTTATACCAGGAACTGCCAAAACAACTTTGAAGGTACATAAATTAATGATTAGGAGACTATGTATTTTCTGGTAAATCATTACCATTCCTTCAAGACCTTGTGTAAGATACATAAGGGTCAATTGAATGCAATAAATGGCTTGAGTAATTTGTATCTACAGTTAACAAAAAGAGCAACCCTCCTCAACCCTCCCACACTGTTCCTCTAAAAATAAAACTTCAATCAAAGTCTTCTTTACTGCTGTGTAGTCTTGATCTGAGACCTGTGTATGACCTCCATTGGCTGTTGTGAATGATGCTGATTGGCTGAACAAGCCAATGCAATTACATGTAGAAGTAATTAACAATGTGCACATAGAGCCATGGTAGCAGATGCTAATTGTTTCTCTTTGTTGTGGTAGCTCACGTACCCCTCTCTCTGAGCCTGTCCAAAGGCAGCATGGGTTTGTCTGATGTCACCTGTCACTCTGTAATCTCTCTGCGGGAAGTGGAACCCACTCAGGACGGCGCTCCATCGTCTGTCCGCTGACATGTTGAGCTGTCACGTTTGATCCTTGTTATCACATCTCCATTTAACTCCAAAAAATTGCTTGCCTTTTGCCAACTGTCAGCCATGATTGCTAACTGTCAGCCACACACACGAACAAACAATGAAATTATTGCCAGTCTCTAGAGTATCTTTTCTGTCCATTTAGCTGTTTCTATGTAGGGGAGTGCTTGGTGCTGATATACAGCACTTTGAGCTGTGATTGAATTACACTGATGGGAACATCAATTACTGCGCATGATACCAGAAAAAAATTTAACCAAGCACCTCAGATAACATTACACTCTGCAGTGCTCTGATGGGCTGCCAAATAACAATCTGCTTCAGAGTTACTGTATACAGCATAACACTGACAGGCTCAGTGCAGAAACTGGAAATAATTGTGAACATTTAATTTGTGACAACTACAAGTTTCTGAGCAAACACCTAAATAAATAAGAAAAATTGACATGTGATGTTTTCATTATGTGTTTGCCTTTTATGGCTCAGAGAGGCTGGCCAGTCTTCATTTCGAAGGTCTTAAGTTATAGGGTCAAAATGAGGTTAGGGTCAGGGTTATGGAGGACCACAAAGGGTCACCAAAAGGACTAATGTGTGCATGCACACTGGAGTTAGTGTGTGGCTGCCACCCAAGGTTCTTCCAACAACATGGTGTCTTAGAGATTCATTGCCTTAAGCAGCAATAATGTACTCTCTGCATGACATGCCAAGATCTGCTGGCTGTAGCCCAGCATAAGGGGCACTCAAGAGGAGGTGTAAGTGAAGAGGCACATTCTTGATCCAGGTCCCAGAATTTGGTTTATTATGAACTAAATGTTTGTATGAACTTTTAGTTTTAATAACTGAATATCTTGATTTGAGTTACATCTGCGGAAAGCTCAGATTTAAATATCCTGGTGCTTCAAACTGGTTGAAATAAATAAATAAATAAATAAACAAATAAATATGACTAAATAAACAACTTAACTAAAACAACTACCGTAAATAAACTAATAAACTGTAATAATTTACAAAAAAATAAAAAATAAAAACAGTAAAATCTTTTACTTCCTATAATGAAACATCAAAGCATTTAGCAGTCATTTGTTTTAGACAGTTCAATGAAAGTGTCCAGGTTGACTTTAATAATACTTCAAAATCAGGGTATTTCTGAAATATTGCCACCTTTACTTTCCAATATAATGAATGATTATTGCACATTGATGCATAACGGCTATATGGCTCAAAGGTGGTCAGTCACACTAGTACTTTAGAGCCTAAAAGATGTTGAGTGATGGAAAGTCTTTATTCTTACTTAAATATGAAATCTGTCCACATTACAACACAGTCACACTTTTGACAGGATTTGTAAAGTACAAATAGTGTTAACACCTAACATTTTGCTCATTTTGCACCGATAACCACCTTATGTGCCAGCAAGTAAACATTAGAAGTAAAAGTGGCCTCTGTATCAAATCAAAATTAAAGTTCAAGTGTGAAATGTGAATTTAGTGTGACAGCTGACCGTCATGCTCTCTGTGAAATCCCTAATGCGCACCAAACTTCTCCTTGTGTGTAGAATTGATGTATTAATCATATGAACTTCATTTTTCCATTTAACGTTTATGACAATATCCCAGTCATATTGAGGCACACTCATATCTACAGTGTCTGCTTCATTCTACCTGACACATAAGAACAATCATGACTTTAGACCGCGCCAACGCTCACACTCCACCTGCACTACAGGAACGAGCTGAAACACGCCCTCTAGCGGTCACAGTGTTAACGGCACCACCAGCGGCTCGAGCCCACAGTGTGTGCGAGGAAAGAATAGTAAACACTCACAAGTGTAAAGGCTGAGCGCGCGGGGGCTCAGCAGTCTATTTTGCTTGTCATAAATAATTGGTCCAGGGGGATGAGGAGGTGAAGTGAAGGGCTGCTCCATTAGGCATTAGATAAACTATCGCGGCTTTAATTGGCAGCTTGGCGTTAGTCGGTGTTACTAAGTCCACACAAGGCTCGACAAGAGAGAGAAAAGAAGTCCAGAACACAGCGCTGGTACCCTTGGCACTCCGAGACATCCTGTTGCGCAAAGAGGGCAATTCAAATGAGACTTGTGTGCTCAGAGAAACTGGAATGTCTTTTCTAGCCGGTGGCCCAGGTGCTTGACCTTCTGGAGCCACATGACTGCACACTTTTATTTAAAAAAAGTCAAAGAGGGAGGTAAAATGTAGAAAACTGACAATGGGATTTAAGTTATGCCGTACTCACTTAAAAACAAACTTCGTCACTGCAATAGTGTTTAAGTTGTCCCGTGTCTTTTGGATTGTCAAGTATTGGAAGTAGGAAGCAGCACTGCTCCTTCTACAACCTGCTCAGCGCCAAACTGTGAAGCCCGAGCTCATCTGAGTATTCCTGTATGCCCGTCTCCTCCTCCCTCTATCTCTACTCTGCTCTCTCTCTGTTCACAGACAGGGGCGGTCGTTCTCAGTCTGCGCACATATTCCACTTGGCCACAATCACTTGGAGTCCACAGACACAGCGCTGATTGAACGAGCGGAGGAAAAGGGGAGGCTCGTATTCTGAGCACATGATTGTGTTAACGGTGGGGTTTCACTATAGAGGGCTGATTCCGGTCCGAGGCTGAGAGAAAAGAGAGACACAACAAAGAGTGTAAATCCACCAAGGGGTGCAGGATGGCTCTCACTTTTTTTAGGTTTTAAGGGTTAGAGTTATCTTTGTCTCTTGGAAAAGAGAGCCTCGCACCGCGGAACCTCTCCGCGCGTAAAATAAAAAGTTTATCACTAAGGACATGCATTGAGCGGATTGGCAGAGTCACAAACTGTCTGTCATCCTCAGCGGACATTGCAAAGCTTATACGGGACCTAAAGGAGGATATATAACTTTTTTTAAGATCACTCTGTGGCGGTGAGGCGCGGAGGAGAGCAGAGGAATCCTGTTTGGTGAAGCGGGAGCAGTGCGCACGGCGCGGCTTCAGCACTGACCAGAAGGACGGGACCCGGGAGAAAGGTACACGGACTGACAGCGCACCTGTCCACATTGTCCACATCTGACTGCATCCTTTTAGTGTGCGCTTTCAGAAACAAACACACGGACTATTGGCTTATGGTTATTACGAATGAAACTCTTCATCTTGCTCATTATGACCATTACAATGACTTTTGCAGTTTCACCACGTTTATCTTAAGCAGACATCTGAGCTAAGTTTTGAGATATTTTCTTTTTCTTATGAGCTTTATTAGTTGAGAAAATGAATGTCTATCGATGTTGGCCTTAATCGTATAACTGAGACCCTACACAAAGACATTTTAATGATACGATGTTTGATTCTGTTAAGTCCAGATCTTTTTCCATTGCATTCCAAACTAAATTCTCCGTTTTAAGTCAATGTGGATCCTTAAATGAAACTTTTCCCAAAGTCTATGCCCAGTTTAGTGCACCTGTTAAAGAGACCTCATGTTAGGGCACAGGAGTCAGAAAAGAGTCTCCATTAACTTCTGAGAAACACAGCTGCTTTTCTGAGCTTTTACGCAGATTGGATAGCTCCAAACTCACAGAAAAAGCACAAGTTTCCATCACTATGTTGGGAGTGAAATCAACACAGTACAGTTACCCTTAAGGGGGTAGGAATCATGTATTGATCACTCAGTGTTGTCTGTGGAGGTGGTGAGGGTCTCAAGTGCATAACCTCACTTGTTCCACCTAATCCTCCATGAATACTCAATCTAATCCCTGTGTGTTTTGCCCTGTCCTTACTCTCCACACACCTGCTCCAGATTCAGGCAGCAAATAGAAAGTTTGTCACGCTTTGTCACAGATAGACAAGTCCAATCCTGTCAATCTCTCAAACGCACAGCTCTGCTTGTAAGCTTCCTCTAATCCATGATTTGTGATTGAATTACCTGCCCTTTAAGTTGAATGAAATGATGCTGAAGGCTGTGTGCTGGGGCTAAATTGCTCTGTAATATCATTGTCAAGGCTTAAAAGGTTGGAGCAGACACAGTTGAAGAGAAATAAAAAAATCTGAGTATTATTTATAATCAGCATGGCTCTGCCTTCACTTGTTTTTCCTGTGTGTGTCCTCTCTTAGGTTATGATGCAACTGAGCTGAACATGGGGCTTTTCTGGATTTTGTTATTTTCCTGCATCTGCTCGCATGCCTGGGCCCAAGGAGTTTATGGTAAGAATATGATATTTACTAATGGATCAGTAATAGCACTCTACATCAAAGCAAAGGCTACTTTATTAGTGCGGCTTGACTGAGCTTCATTACAGTCCCAGTGTTAATTTGTTCAATTATTAGCCCGTAACCTTAATTAAGGGCTTCTCTGTGCCACATACAGACCGTGTCTCTACCACATGCTAATAAAAGCCTCTATAATAACTGGCATTTAAAGTACTGTGAGAATAGCTTTGGGGTGGATCGACAGCAAATTAACTTGAAAGGAAGGTATTAATTCTTCGAAAGTCACCGAAGGCTGCTGGAAAACATCCAGAAATATAGTGAAGGGGAACCCACCTGGAGTAAATCTAATTCAATTCCACTTACAGGTTGGTATAAATCTTCATGGCAGAAATATGAATGCATCAGGAAAAGGGGACAAAATCAAAGTCATCTTTAGAGTGCACAATGTATAATTCACAACCAGATTAGAGTGTATCTCCTGTTGTGCTGCTAACAAAATGAAAGTATTAAAAAGCCAAATCACAAAATACTTTGAGGAGTTGTTACCTCTTGAGACTTATTACCACCGTAGGTTCTGCAGGGGTTCACTTTCTTTCAGCTACAGGGGCTTGGCCAGATATGCACACTGTCCCTTTGGGCGAGGTAAACACACAAAATGATCTGTCAGCTCCCATAGTCTTTGATTTTGACATATAAAGCTATGTGGCAGCCATAGAAAATGAGGTCTGTTTAGTTGTTGTGGCGTAGAGTGCTTGTTGTCATAAGCAATGGCAGGGCCTGCTGTCACTCTGGAACACGCTGACTCTCATTCGCTCAGCATGTACATGTTCCAAGTACAAGTAGTCACTGGCTAATCAAGCTGTAATTCCATACACTCTCATTGATTTTTGTATCTTTTGCATCTATGTTTTCGAGCTGATCATGACATAGATATTTTGTTGTCTTGCCTTTCATTTCTATTTCGGTTCTAGTTCTGACAAAGAGGCAGCTTTGTATGCTATAACAGAGCTGGATAAGGTCAGCAAGTACACAGTACGATTTCAGCAACCTTACACAAGCACTGTTTTTATAGGATATGTCAAACACAGCCTTACAATAAAATAGGGTTTACATCCATTTTTATAGCATCACATTGCTTATCTGGGATCATCTTTTTTACGTTAGGGATTGTCTTGATCTGTTTTTGATAAAGCCAGGATTCCTGTACATCCGTGTGGCTAGGCTCATTACAGATGACATCCTTTGCACAAGCTCATTGGGATGCAGCAGTTTGGAAATGCATGGTCGCATTTCCAGTAGTTTTTTCTTTTCTCTGACTTTTCTGATTGAGTTACAGATGCTCTAGTTTGCCCTCATTCATACTAGTCTCATTCATTTCTGTTTAAAATATTGTAATATGCTGATTGGATTTAGAGAATTTATGCATGTGTGCCTCATGGGCTCTGTCACAAATTCTCATCTGAGCTGTGGTGGTGTAGTCTGGAGTTTATTATGCAAGGAAAAAAAAAACATCTTTCCTCTCACAGAAGAAATTTTTTGCAGTGTCTTCTTTGCAAAGTTGCCTTTTAGTCACTGCTGAGGGAGCAAAAGTCCCAGCGCTATGTGAGAATGTTATCTGGCGGCGTTCACAGGCCCCACATTTCCCATGCGGTGTTTGTAAAGGTAGTGCTCAGCTGTGCGTACCTGTAGAGCAACTGTTTTATGTTGGTAAATCAGCATCCATCAGAGGAGTTATTCAGGAAGAACAAATCGTTTTACAATTTGCGCTATTCCAGTTATCACGGCTAAGTAAGTGTTGGAATACAGCCAACTATTCCAGCAGTGTACAAACACGCATAAACTGCTTTCCCTCATTTTTTTTTTTTTTGGAATTGTTTAGCACTTGCTCGAGCAGACAGATGCGACTCGGTGTCCATCGGGAGCAGAGCGGTGTGAGCGTTGCCTGATTGATGTCAGCGCTTTATGGCTGTGAGCTTCATTTACTGTAGCCGCCTCCAAGGTCTATTTAGAAGTGTGTGCATGTTTGTGTCGGCGCACGGCTATGACTCTTTGTGCAGGTGTTAGCACTCGTTTGTGTGTGTAAGAGAGAGTGCTAATGTGAAAAATGCATGTGTGTGAACCTGCAAAGCTGCGAGTGCGCCTGTTTGTTGGCAAGTGGGAAGTGTTTGTGCGGCGGCCTCACTTTTCTTCCCACCGCAACAGTTTGCTGGCTCAGCAGGGACTTGTAGATCCGTCACTGTTTCTCTTGCAGCAGTGTGCTATCGATTGTACTTGTGTGAGTTTTGATAGGCTGTCAAAAAGCTTGCATCTCATGTCAGTCTCAGCAAATGGATCGTGTGCAAATTAGCATCAAAAGAAGATGGAAAGCTTCCCCTTCTGTATACCATAACCCTTTTCGTTAAGTACTCTGGGCCTGGTATTGTTATTTTTACATACTATTATGATATGTGTGATGTGTGCTGAACACATGTAGCACTCCTGGGTGTTCATCTGCTCATCATTAATGTTAATCTTTATGTTGTACATTTTTCACCAAGGTCCCAGCCAATATGCCATTTCTAAATTATCTACTAACATTGGTTTAGACCAGACCTGGGCATTTGAAGGCCCGGGGGCCACATCAGGCCCTCGACCTGCCCTTGTCTGGCCCTCAGAAGGTTTGAAAATGAAAAGAAAATAGAAAGAGTGGATCTAAAACTGAGGATGGTGCAGCTGTGACTGTGGTGTGTCAGTCTTATCTATGTGGAAAATACAGTATATATTGCTCATTTTAACTGTAGGCAAAATAATTTGTGTCTTTACTGAGCATCAGTGACTTCACCAGCCTGGCCTGGCCCTTAACTAGAGCCTCAGGTTCTAATGTGGCCCTTGGGGAAAAATAATTGCCCATCCCTGGTTTAGACTCTTTATTTCATTCTACAATATGCACATTCTTACAGAAAACAGAGAAAGATCTATTTACTGTATATGGTTTATACATTTTGTGGACTCTAGTCATGACAATAGCATGTGTCTATTGTACTCAAAACATTTTCAAAACCACACAGCTGCTTTGTTCTTAACATTATGAGTCAGGCATTTACTTTAAGGCCATTTATACAGTATGACTTTCCTCTGAAAACAATACAATAACATCCCAACGACCTATTGGCTGCTGGCAACACACAGCGAGTTGAACAATGGCAACATGCAGTGCGTAAAAAAAGTTGTCTATTTGAAGCAGACCTCCAAACTGACCTGGCAGACATACTAGAGCGTTTTCATCTTCAAGTGTATCAGTGAGTCCCAAGCCACAGGCCCGCGTTTGTGCTTTGGTGTCATGTAAACAGCCTTGAAATCTCAACTCTCTGTGTCGCCTGAAAGCGCTAGGATTTGAAACAGACAGCCTTAGAGGATACGATTTGTCATCCGAAGAACTTGACGGTTACAACGTCAAACAATTTGTACCAGAAAACGTGTCTCTTCATCTTTTTTTTGGTGCTGCATCACACTCTGCGAAGCAACACAGATCACAGGGACACCAAATTATTGATCGCTTGACAAAGTCACACAAAACCATTAGCTGCTACTGTAGACGGCACCCAGACAGCATTAGACTGCAATATGATGCTTCATTATCAGCTTGTTAGCAGGGAATTTAATAAGCTTTAATCAATGGTTATGCTTAACACTGTTTTATATCTTTTAGTGATTCCCTAAAAGCATCAGTGAGGGAGCTGGGGCACGCCACTGGCCACAGAACAAAGCTCTACGAGAGATACTGAAAGTGAAAAAGTTTAATATGTCTTAATTGCACTTAAATTTAACATAACTTTGAAGATATTGCCTAAGGAAGAATGCTAGCCTGGGAATTCAGTCTGTGTGTGGAGATGAATGCCCAACATTTGAGGATCTTATTAATGCTCAGAGCCATCCTGCTGCATTAGCTCGGTACGTCACATAGGTTGAAAGCCATTGACCTAGAAAGACAACGTTTCCATGTTTACTGGCCCTGGCCACCAGCTCCCCGGTGACTTTAACTCTCCTTCCATCCACGTCAGCACTTTTTTGTTTGTCTCTTTTATGTCTCTCACAGCCGAGTTTATTTTGGATGCTGAATATTGCCCTTTTCTAATAAGCATTCATAATTTATTGGTGGCTCTGGGGCAACGAGGAGAGGAAGGCGGTAGGGATGGGAGATGATGATAGGAAGAGACTAAAGCATTAACCGAGATGTGTTGATAGTCCTTTACCTCCCACAAAGAGACACCTACAGCATGATGCTCTGCCTACACTGTACCACGTTGTTTTTCATCTTTACAAGTGCAGGTTTCACACAGACGTCTTTTTACTGTACACATTTCTTATCCTCCGTCTGATTCCCACAATTAACCTTGATTAAGAATCGTGAGAGTTGTTTTTAATAGAGTTAAAATGTTCAAATCTGCTCAAAGATGACGAGTTACATGGGATGTTGTCTTTGAAATACTGCAATTAAACAGATGTATGTCTATATTGAAATCCGTATCCTTATTTCTATTATTAAAAACAGTGAAACAATTAGAGCTTGTATTTTTTTCCCCATGTTTGTACGGCCTAACCCTCCATATTTGGTTAGTAATAAAGAGATGACAGCTGCTCTGTAATATAATTTGACTTGTCATCCCACCCTGTGTCTCTTGTCTGTCAGTTTGTAATCTGCTAACACTTCACTTCTCATGGTGCTTTAATTATTTTTGTGCTACCATTTTCCTCTGGTGCTAACAGGCTCATTTTGTTGCAGTGTAGTGAGAGCAGCCTTAATATCCCAGGGGTCACACAAAGACTACAGCCACACAATATGAAAGTTCCTGGTTTAGGTGCTGATTATTTAGCTCAGCCTGCCATCTTATGCCTTTATCCCTCTCTCTTTTTTCTCCCTATCTTTTCTTTTCCTCTTTTCCCAGTTTCCTATGTTTTCTTCACAGTCGCCTTGATATTACAGGCTGGCAACAATTCTATTAACCTATGGGTCAGCAGCGGAGCCATAGGCCCAAGACCGCAGTGATATGTTGACTATGGTTTACACTGGTCCTGCTACCTGGGGCCAAAGGATAAAAGTGTTCACAGCATCATGTCCTGGGGGTCTGAATTATTACCCACTGCCCACTAGTTACACTGTGGGTGCAGGGTGGGCACAGGCGGCAGGTGAAGATGGGCAGGGGCTTAGAGTGTTGAGACAGCCACTTCTACTGAGCTGCTCAAACTCATGAGCAGAGATGAGGACAGACATGCAAACCAGAAGGCTATGCTCAATTTTTAACCAGACCAGGAAGCATGGTCTATAATTAAACAGGTTCGGTTTCATTGAAAGTAGGAGCACAACAGCCCCAAATGTTCCAAATCAAATGTAGTTCTGATGTTTCAGAAAGTCACATATACATGGAAATGAAAAATGTGTATTATCCCTATTACTGTAATATATGGGCTTTCTTTTTTATGTTTTGGGGCATTTTTAAAAAAAAATTATTGACTGAAATAATTATTACAATTTTAATAAACAGCAGACTTGTTCCATTAATATATACCATACCTATAGTTTGTGTAGGAGGATTTTTATTTTATGAACTGCCACTTTCAGCCTTTTACTTTGTAAAACTTTTTAATGGCAAACTCCTGGCCATGTACTTGCTAATCTGGCCTTATCACTACTTTACACAAACTGAGATAAAACAAGCCAAAATTTTGCAGAAACACCATTCTTCTCTATCATCTTTGATTTAGAATAAATCATTAAATGTCACTCTGCACGGATTTGTGTTTTACCTTTACTCTTTTATAGGCATGCTTTTTTGCATTTCATGCTGTAAAAAACGTAACTCAGACTCACTTAAATTAATGTTGATGAGAAGTAAACTCACAGCGGTCTATTTGCATATGTCTGCATAAAACACAGAGGACCCCACTGCTGTGTAGCAGCAAAATTTATCTTTCCCTTCATCATGCAACCCTCCTTCTGCGCTCTAGTCTTTTTCACTTGAAATGGGATGTTCTGTTCATGTTAATTACATCTTTACACATAGAAGCCCACATACAACCTTCACATGCAGATAGAGCACAGCTCTCATGCATTCACCTTTTACTGAACTCCTAGATTATTACCTCGCTCTCACCCACTCTCATCTCTCTGTAGCGGGATGGTTTAGTCAGTGTCAAACAAATGCACACACAAATGGGCTTACATACACGAGTGTCATTGTATGAAAGTGGTCCGGAGAGAAACAGGACGACGTGGGTGCCCTGTGGGGACAAAAAACTGTCAGCCAGACTTCAGTGATCTCCTCTGTATCGCTGTTGCTCTGTCAGACATTATCACACAGCAGCTGAATCGACACTTGTGTCGTTTAAATCAGTTGAGAATGTAAAACAGCACCATTAGGTAGGTGTGTTTTACCTGCATATGATTTGGCTTGGTGCCTTGAGACTCGCTCTAATGTGCACAGTTTGTCGCTGCATGTGTGGAGATGACTTTACGTGTGCATGTGTGTGAGAGGGAGGGAACATTTGGTGTCTAACTTATTCATGAAGGCGACAGGACAGTTGTGAACAGCAGTGAGAACATGGCTTACATTCTGCCTTTTATCCGCACTTCTCTCATTCTTCCTCTTCTGCATTTACTTTTATTTGAATATTTTGTCATAACATTTTCAAGTATACATCCATCATTGTTTGGCTTTTTTGCCAGACTTTCAAACTATTGTACTGGAAAATGCAATGGGAAAAGAGTAGTGTATGTATGTTCCCCTTTTTAATGTGTCCTTTGGGAGAGTCCATACATTGTAAATCCAGTAGTTGGGTGAAATTTAATTAAATCATACATTACATTCACCTTCTTCGCGTAGACATTTTTAAAATATGCTTAAAAATGACATGTTTAAATTGTCTTCAGGGCACTCTAAAATATTTCCCATTCTGTGACTGCAACCAAGATAATAGCAGGTTTTACACTGTGTGCATAAAGACATATATTGATGTACCATTTCTAAATAAAACTAGAAGCTCAGAAAATGTCTTCAATACTATTTAAAGAGACGGAAATAAAAAGCCACATTTTGAATCCACTCTTCCCTCATGCGTTCCCCCTTTCCCCTTGTGGTATACGCCCCAAACCCCCAACAACAACAAAACAACCGCAGCTGCATGTGTCACTCATGTCCAACTAAACTTTCTGACAGCCAGAAGGGATCAACACTGGAATCTATCTGGAGCTCCTACACACGTCTGGCCTCAATAATTTAGCGATTCATGCTGCTCGGAGATCTCACATCCTCTCTTCTGCCGTCTCAATCCCACTGACTTTCTCAGACCTTCTCTCTTGGTGCCAACCGGTGGCCCTGCAATCCCCAGCACTTTAAATGCTGGAAATTGTATCCAGTTTGCCCTTAAACTTGCAAAGGCCTATAATCTTCTGGATTTGTTGAAAAGTCCCTATGTTGTCAGAATAGCAATTTACCTGCCACCCATCCACAGTCTTCTTCTCCCTTCCTGTCTCATTCTGTCTTTACCCAGCGACTAAACTTGTACCTGTCAAAGAAGATGTTCTTGTCATCTTCCCCTCTTCCCTCCTTCGCTGCTCTCTGATCCTCTTTCCCTTCCTAACTGTCCTCATAGCAGCCGTCCAATCAACTGAACCCATTTTCTACATCCTCTTTCCATCCTAAATCCTGCCCTTCATTCCATCACTAACATTTTCCTTTGAGGAGATATAACTTCTCCCTCTATCCGTCTTTTTAAACCCCTCTCCTCCTGTCATCTTCTCGCTATCATTTGCCGATTCAGTGGCAAACATCCACCCACCTCTCCACTTACTGCATATATAGGACATGGTGTGCGCTGTCATAGGGAGGTTTGGGAAAGCACTGTGGAGAGCTCATATTGGGAAGCCAGGAGACAGGTCGACTACCTCAGGAAATGAGGCCACAGCGAGGGTGCTTGGAGAGGAAAGGTGCCGCGCTGTATATATATGATGTGGTGGGTGGACGGAGACATGAGTGCTCATTAGGAAGACACAAATACAACTGCGTTCAATTACAACTTGTGCAGTAAATGTAACCAAAGCCTCTTAAACATGATTATAGATGATAGAGGATGAACCATGCAGTGACTTTTGCTGGTTCTTTTGGTTTATGTATGCGTCTCACTCATCAAGGTCGTGCCAACTTAACTAAACTGATATTAGATAGATCTGTAAATGTAAGGGTCTAAACATATTGTGCCAATAGGAGACTATGTTTATTTCAACTCTTCATTCATTTTATGTATTTACACTGTTACACCACAGAGAAGGTTGGTTTGCTTGTTTATGGCTTTATATCTACTTGAGTGTTTTTCATGGTTCAGGGCCATGGACAGCCCTTACACAACATTGTCCTCAGACTGAGTTCAGGGTTGATTAAATTGGCTGAAATCTCCATTGCCATTCGTCATTACATGAAATTGTCTATGATAATTTTGATCTGAATTTTATAGTGCATTAATTTGTTCTAGACTTTTAGTTGCTTTCCCTAATAAATGAAAGTAGAAGAGAAACAATTTCAATGCTTTTTAGGTGATTATACCTCAATCACCATAATGGCTGTAATTGCACTTTACTCCTGAAAACATCCATCATTTGTGATGAAGGTTTTAAGCTTGAAACATAGTGTTTTAGTTTAACTTTATCTTGACACCCGGCTGTAATAACTAAGACCTAACTAACACCTTTTCATGTCTTAGCAGGCTTTTGTAATCCAGCATGTATTTAGATCAGGTTTGGGAAACTGGAGCTTAATGTCCACTAAATGCACTGTGGTATAATTGAATTTATTTATTTCAAATACTGAAAGCTGATGAAACTTAATAGAATAATAGTATTCAGTACAGCGCTGGATCAGACTTATAAAGACAGAGGTAAAGGATAAAAGCCACAGTGAAAGCCTCACATTAAAAAAGCAGGAGACACCGAGTGACATTGAAAAGGGCAGGGCCATATACAGAGCAGCTAAAAGAAGAAAGGCTCCCCCAGAGACACAGTGCGAGATCGGCAGAAGCATGGAGAAATGGGAAGAAACAAAAGGAACAAACCGCTCTGGGAGAGTCTGACGTGGGAAGGAGAATGGCGCAACCTTATCTTCACATAACTTTTTTAACAAACCTATTTAAAAAGTTGTCGATTTTACAGCAGGTTTTACTCAAAAGCTCTAGTCAGAAGCATACACAGATGGAAGATGAGCATCACCCGTTTGCTTTCTATGCACATGATGTTTGATTGGCTACCTGTTGAAAAAGTGATGGAGCAAAGTTACTCATCAACTCCGGAAGTAGGTGTGTCCCATGATTCATTCTTGGACACACAGAGTGAAGGGCAGAAAAAGAGCAGCAGAGAAGTATTCTGGAGCTGTACTTACTGCTGAGACAAGTATTACACTCTTACAATTCATATCTAATCTTCTTCTACCAAGTGTGTCTTTCTTTGTGCATCCTTGATGGAACCATGTCCACCCACTATTTTTCATTATTTGACTCTTTCTCACTTGTTAGTAATCCACAAGAGGTGCATGTAGGAGCACAGACCCACCTCTAAAACAATTTCCCTGGTTTTTCATGCCTTTGGTTTCCCACATCATTATTACTCACAACAGGTTTTCCACACTCTTCTGTTTTGCTTTTTTTCTTTCTCTCCACTTAGTCTTATTCTATTTCAGCTTCATTCTTCATTCGTCGGTGTTTTTAATCTTTCTTGGACGCCCTCTCCATTCTTGCCTGCAGCACCCTGCAATGCAAACACAACCTGTTCTGAGGGTAGGTGAATTATTGAAGGCGCCGTCGCCATCCCCTCAGTGCAAGAGTGACCGCAGAGAAAGAAATGAAGGAAAGGATGGAGGCCTGGATAAAAGAAAAGGATAGAACATTGACTGCCAGTGCCAGAGGAGTGGTTCATATCAATGATATAGACACATCTTGATTATGCCATAGCTGTGTGGATGCATTCACTCATCTTCAGGAAATCAGACTTTTTATGTTTTGTTACTGAAACTAAGTAAGACTAGTCCGCATTCAACACACTGTATCAGCCCCGTTTTACACATGAAGCTTGTCATCAGCTTGACCTCTCTCTGTAGAGAGTATGAGTGAGAGAAAAGTGTTTATGTCAGCTGATCACTGCTTCTTACTCATGTCCTACATCAAAAACCTCAGCTATTGAACTCTAGACCTTATTCTTCTTTGTGCTGCACTAAACAGAGCTTTCATGTTTCCTGACTTCAGATTTGCATGCTTAATTTGAAAATGTATCTTCTTCCTGTCTGCTTTGTTCTACTTGACGCAGTGTTTGTTGAAAACTGAACTGTATTTTTTGTAAAGCGGTGCATTGAGCTACTTCTGAGACGCACGGTGGAAATGCTCATGTGTTGTGATATGACGAGGCTGTAAAGCGAGATGCTTTTACTGTGACACAATGTCAGTTTGTTGAATTCTTTCCAATTCTTCAGTCATACGGGGTTTTTTTTTTGTTGCTGTCAAAACATTTTAATGAAACGTTGTTTGTCAGTGTGCGTTGGCCAATGAAAGATTTTTGGAAAGATCCACTGGAGTCATGCCATTCACGAGTCCTCAAAGTTGGAATGGAAAACCATCTTGATGGCAAATGCCTTGGACTGAGTTGTTACACTGTTATTACACAATGATTAACAAAATATGACTTCACTCTTTTCCAGCTTTACAAAACTGTTCTGGCACTGTCTGTATCTAAAATTCCACTCAGACAACAAACCCTTTATTTTATTCGTGCAGCTATCACACATCTCTGAGAAGACAGAGAAAGTTCTGTTTACATTGTTTCATGTCTGGCCTCGGACTCGTGATAATTAAAGGCTACTCCAGTGAGCACTGTACCCAGCAGTCATGCAAAGTATGTATTTGAAGTGGCCCCAGCAGGCACAGCAGTGGGCTTATTGTGTTGAATGCATTAACTGCTGCGCTTGCTCTGCTCTTGACTTCTATGTAAAATGTTGCACTCTGTAGTTGGTCTGGATGTGAGAGAATATAACAATCCTTAAAGATCTATTATAGTAATTCATTCATGAAGGTTTTTACGTACTTACAGTTAACCCTTCTTTGAATTTTTCTCTGCACCTTTCTCTGCACCTGAGGATTTATCACCTTATTTAAATACAGTGTAGGTGGGATGTCGAGGGGTATATGCATATTTTAATCTCCCTTTCACAATGCCCAATATTCTAATTGCTACTTTTTGTTTGGCAGTAGACTCTCTGTATCTGTGCCCAAGAAAATATGTTTTTACTGATGCCAAATTAAATTGAAAAAAATTGATGCAATATCAAGACGCTTCAGCATGAAATCGGCTCCCTGCCAAACTGTTGATGAATGTGTTTTGGCTTAGTGTTGATGCTGCCCCTCGAGATGCACGCTGGGTCAACTTTTACTTTTAGCTCTTGTCCTTGAGTGTAACAAGTAATATTTAGAGAAATCTTTGAGGAACGCTGATAAATATCATCTTTCCAATTCTGTATAAATACACATCTGATACATCCATGTGTCTGTATCAGTGTGACAAATACTTCTGACAGATCCATCTTGTCTTTGAGGGGCACTTTTCTTTGAAGGTACGGTGTCACTAATATTTTTGACATTGAGAAAAAAGCTTTTGTATTGATCAATATTTCATGACATTCAGAGATTCATAGTGGTCTTTTATCTGTCTGTCTTCTACTCATCACCGTGCTGCTCAGCTGTGTATGCATTTGATTTTCAGGTAATGAAGTCTTCCTCAGTCCTCTTCATCTCTTGTGGAATGTAAGGCACCAATGATCTGCCTCTATTTAGGTGGTCATCTACATCACTTCTTGTCAAGCTTTTTGGCAATATCCGTCTGAGGTCAATCTTGTTGTGGTTTGGTTTTGTGAAGCGAGGAGTTGTTGATCACTTGTGGTCATTGAATTTAAAGGAGTGTAAAGGAGGGCAAGGGCATAACAAAAGAGCACAGCATGATGCATTGTTATATAGTAAGCATGTTGACTACTTAGTTATTTTGTCGGCTGCGCAGATCATAGTTTTATGATATTTATTTGTATTATGTCAAATAGAGCAGACATGTAAAAACTGCATGAACAAAACTGTGCCAAAGGGGATCCTGTGTTTTGAGTTCATAACAGAAAATGACTTTGGACTAAGTTTAAACAAAGTGAAAGTATGAGTGGTCAATCCTTCAAAGAGAGACTGAAGTAAAAACAGTGTTTGTCATCTATAAAGATGTCTGCAGCAGAGCACTTTGTCTGCCCAAATGACAAACCCTGCCATGGAAGGTCAGCTAAAAGTCTTTCTATCAGGACATGTATTTGTTATGCCATTGCCTGGGCCGACGGCCTACATCTGTCTAATCTGATTGTAATATATCTAATATCTGAGGTGTCGTCTCGACACAGTGTTACTGTCACCTCTGGCGCAGCTGCTTGATGTTTTTTGCGTGAGCTTTGTGGTGCAGCCATTTTCCACACACTGCAGCTAATGGATAATATTCTGTGCATTATTAACATATGAAAACCACTTCTCTCAATGGCATATCAAATGACCTTAGTTATGATTGATAGCCTTCATTTTATCAAAAGCTAGATGTGGTTTGGTTAGAAGACGAAGCACAATGTGCTGTTCAAATTTTATATAATCACAAAGTGGCTGTTAGATCTCAGTGCCCACCCATCTGAGTAAAACTCTTAGCTGTCAATCAAAGTAAATTGGGTTTGAGGCTGCATCTTTGTTTGGCTGTCTTTTTAGACGGCTCTGTGCTGAATTGGGACAGATGTAGGACCAGCCGCTGGGGAGGGGCTGACGGTGTCCTCCCACAGGGGCACTGATCACACAGCAGCCATTAGCAGGAACTGCACGAGGTGACAAGGTCAGCCTGCCTCACTGACTTAAACACAGCTAAGCACTCTTTTTACGGGATTTGTCTTTTATCTGGAACCCATTTTCAAGACGTTTGTCTAAAACACTGATTTTATTAAGTCTTAATTGTAATGTATTAATCACTCCATAGTCTTTAATGAGTCTGAGCCTCTTAAAAATGAAGGCTGGTCACCAATATGTGCTCACATTTTAATATCTGAGCATACACACAAACACCTGAAATTCTCCACGGGACACATTCTATAAACTGAATATTGAATTAGCTGCAATGCTCCAGAAAGCATAGGGGCAGGGTCCATCAGACATATTGACTCAGAGAATCACACAGCGATAACACACACCTGCTCAGTGGACACACGCAGGAACACACACATTATTGAATGAGTACAGGTGGTGCTCTGTGGTCTGCTGTGGTAGTAATAGCCTCATTATTCATTGGGCTGCTGTGCTTATACACTCAGCGACGCCAAATGGAGTAAAACCAGGACCCGGTGTACACACAAACACATTCTCACACACACTTTCTTTTCCAATGTATGACCTACATTCAATCCCCAAAGTTAACTTTAACGTGACCATGAATGCTACCCTTGACCAAATCCTGTTAAGTGAGCTTTACAATAGCAACAAAAAATAAGCTGTTTGGGAAATTACTTAAAACTGAGTTTTGGGGAAAGACCTTTGTTTGCAAGGGCTCATGGGAAATAATCTAATGGAGGCTTTCAGGGTAAAAGAGAACACATACTTTAATTAACCCATTTGTCAGATTAGTAATATCCTGCTGTGAAAGTCATAAGATTCTTGTCTGTGGGACTTTGATATTCACAAATCTTGTCAATTCATAAAAAACACAAGTAACATGAATAATAATAACAGACTTTAGGTAACGCTGCTCCATTACCAAAGTCAGCCAGGGCAAAATGGTGCCCAAGGCTAGATTTAGCCAGTGGCCCTGTATCACAAACATTTCTCTTACTGATCACTGTGTTCATTCACCAGTAAGTGCATATGCTGTAGCCTAAGGCAGGGCTTACAAATGCGTTGGTGAGCATGCTGGTTGGGCTATGCTCGTGGCTTGTAGCTTAACCTTTTATCCTCGTGTTAGGCTCTGTCATTGTGCTTTAAAAAACATTGCACAAATTCAAACCACCTTTCATACCTTAGCTCTGTATTGCGTTTAAACTATTTGCATAAAACATGTGCAGATTTAAAAGACTTTACAATTCTTAAACAGACAATCAGCCTTTATTAAACTTACTTTCCTAAGACTTTTTTGCCAGAGTGCCCTGGTCAACCACTGGGGATGAATTCAATCACTTCTTTGCAGGTCACCTCTTTTCTGTTGCTATTCATGAGAGTGTCAAAAGAAACTGACCTGAGTTGGAAGAATAGGTACCTTGATTGGATTTCTGAGATGCTTTCCAGAAGAACCCTGGATTGTCATTGTTGTCCTGACCTTATTTAGTGAAAAGGCAATGGAAACAGAGCAACTTAGCTAATTATTGAGCCCAAATGGGACCTAATTAGATGATAAGTGGTAATAATAGAACTGAAAATTTCTAGGAAAGGGCGGTCTCCACAGAGGGCAGCAACACATTTGAGCTGAAGGATTGTAACCAAAAGTTTTAAAGTAGTTTTAATGTGAGATGTTTTGGTGTAATTTGACTTTGCTCACTTGTCTAGTGGCTGTCGCCTGCATTATTTGTCTGTTCAGTTCTGCATGTTCCTCTTGTGTCGGGACATGCATTGAGGTCATGTTGATTGGTAACTCTACTGTCCGCTGGGAGACGCTCCAGTCCCCCGTGACTCTGTAAAGGATAAGCATTATTAATAGATGTATATAAAAACTGCACTGCATATTTGCTATAGATGTGGTCACACCTGACTCATTTCATGTTTTTGTGCGATAACATTTTCATATTACCTTTCTTGTTGCTTGTTTTTGAAAAAAATATATTAATGACTATGAAGAAAATTGTTCTATATAATTTGTCCGAGTGCTGCAAAATGCTGATAAATTGCTTTTGTAACCATGAAGGCATTAAGAGTCATTACTTTGCATTTGAATTGCATTCGGCCAATTTAGACGGTCAGCAAAGACAGGCAACTTATGGACATGATTGTTATTGCTCAAGGTGGTGCTCAGAAATGCATTTAATCCCACAAGTAATGACCGCTCATTGAGAGACAATGATGATGGCTCTGTTTTCCAGATGAGTTGGGAGAGAATTTGAGTTGGAGAATGATCTCATTATGAGAGAGGAAAATATGAGAGGAAAGAGCTGTGGGGAGATGTGGAGTTGTAATAAGCACATAGGCTTGGCTCAGTGCCTGCAAGGATTCATGTCAAAGTAGAAAATACATGCTTGAGTAAGTTGCCTGTGTGAGCACACTTGTGAATATTTTATTGTTCACAGTGAGTTGCTTTTGTACTAAGTATGTTCCAAAACTAGACGGTGCCTAGTGAATTCACTTGACTATAGCCACCTTTTCCTGCTTATTTTTAAACAGGTCACCTTTATAGAATACAAAACCTTACCCGAATCTCACTATAAGTCACTTCCCATCGGTCCCTCTCTTCTTTTCTACTACTTCCACCTCAGGCTTTCCCTATCCTTCTGCAGCCACATATCTCCCACTGTTTGATGATTCCCTCACGACTTCCTTAACATCCTCCTACCCCTCTTCTCTCCTATCATCTTTTTCCCCACACAATTCTTCATTCTTAGCTTTTTGTACCTGTTGTTTCCTCCATCTGGCCTGCGTAATGCATATTTATTGTCTTCGGTGGTCTCCCCTCATTCGCATGTGCAGCGCGTATAAGTGTAAATCCTTTCCCTCCCTTGGCTAACGTCCAGCCTTGTCGACTGTCACAAGCAACACAAACACCTATTATTTACTGCGTGATTTATTTATGAATTAAGTCTTTTAACTTTTTGCTTACATCCATTTCCCAGGGTGGGGAGGAAGGCAGGGTTGATTAATTGTGAAGAGGATTGCGGTGCCCAGCCGACACGTACAGTAACACATACACATGAGACATTTGCATCAACACCTTCTCGCACCTGCACTCTGAAAGGACAAGTGCAGAAACACGGTATGAATACAAAAACCCTTTTACTAGAAGGACAGTGCCATTTGTTTTACTCTTCGAGAATTTAGACGTCCAGGAAAAAAAATACGCTCATAATGAAACACCATTTTTGTGCTGCCCAAATGTATACTCAATAATCTACAGTTTTTATAATCTGTGTTGATTTTGAGAGCTCTATTGTGTTTACTTTAAAGGGTTAGGCAGTTAATCAAATTTTAATGCCACCTAGCAGAGTAAACTGTACCCCATGGCAAAAAGTCATTTTGTATCTGTTCAAGACTGTTTTACTGAAAAGAATAGAAACAGTGAGAGTGGTGAGTAAAGTGGCTAAACGTTCTGCTGCTGTTTGTGAAAATGAACAGAGGAAAATGTCCCTGAATCTCTGAATTGAATGATTAAGGAGAGGAAAGGTGGGACAAAATAAGTCGACTTGGAGGCAAAAGCCAGGCTACATGAGTTGGGCAGATATAAGACGAGTTTTTTGAAGAAAAGTTGTTATAAAGATATAGATTCTTTGAAAAATAAATCCAAATTGAAATAATAGACCATCAGCTGAGTTGTTTTTAAATTTAAAATCCAAGAATGCAATGCAATAATGGCGATTTAATAATGGTAATATTAGCTACAATCATGCTTCTAGCTTCTTGTATGCATTTGAACAATTATATTTCTCTTACAATAAATACACAAGCTATAAATGATTTCATAAATCTCTGTTGTAAGCATCTCCAGTAAAGATATTTAGGAAAGTACAAGCGCTGTGTTTACTTAACAGTATAGGCCAAGCCAGGTCTTACAGGTCAGTTTGGGTCAGGTCAATAGAATCCATTTTCATAAATTATCGTGACCATAGCAAAAACATTTCATTCACAAAGGCAATTACCCCAGTGATTTGTATAAACACATTTGCCAGTGGTAACAGGGCAGAAAATCACTGCGGCGTGTTGTACTGTTACCATATACTGTAAATGCCAACCAGTTTGTTAGGAGAAAATGTGTAATTTATAGTCTTGCTCCACTATTAGAACTATGATTTAATGGTGAGGGAAATAGAAAGTCATGCTTGATTGTGTTCCCATGGCTGAGAAACTGAACCTAAACCTTGGCTCCCCGCAGCTCCTGGGGGCAGCTCCCCTGTGTGTTTGCACTGGAGGCAGGTACGCTAATGAGGCTATAAAAGGTTCATGAGGATGTACAGTAGGTATGACATTTTTGTAGGAAATAGCAACACCCTGGGTGACTCATCAATAAATGATATAATTGAAACATCAAGTCAGAAAGTACGGTTTACAAAGCAATGGTCAGGTGTGGCTCATATTTACATAAGAACAGCAGCAGGGTCAAGGTCAACAAGGGTAAACTGTTTCTAATTGTATGAATGTTTCAGTGTGCAGTAATTATTTGGGTGACTCATACTAAGACACAGCCATAGTTCACAGCATAAATCATGTCAGTACACTTTAACCTAACAGTGTGTGCATATACCACAGCACCAGTGCACACACAGTACATGGTGTGGACTTTAACTCTGGGGTGAACTAAACTTTACTCCTTGAGGTTCCCTTTGGAATTTCATTACCTGTGCTCGGTGCTTATTGATTCTGTTATATACACTAGGCCAAGAAGCTGCTAAATTATTCAGTCTGGTTAAATAGGGTTGTTCCATTATTCAGAAGCGTGGCACAGTGTAATTAATATTGTAGAGATATGTGACAGGCCGGGTGGCATTTCACTCAGTGACAGCACATCGGTCGCTCCCCACTCTCACTTTCTCTCAGTGTCATTGTTGTTTTCTCTTGCTTCTCTTTATGTCCAGTCTTTCATTCTCAGAAGGACTTTGTAAGGTGTGCACTCTTCACTTTTGTTTTATTGTTCCAATTTACTTTTCCTTCTCTCTAAGCTTTTATTTGGTTTTTAAATTTTGTCTTTTGTTTATTGAAATTCAACCCAAGACGACATCTTGGTATATTCCTGAGAAAATCACAATCTGAGTTGTATGCATTATTAATTACTCAAAACCATACAATAAATAAGAAAAGCTTACAGTAGTTTTATTGAAGTGTGTGTCCTTGGACAGGCAGCTTGTTGTGTACTTCTGTGTTTTTAAACAATAGTGCTATTGTAGAAATCCCCCACTTACTTCTATCCTCAATCTGTCCTTCATTAGTGCCGCAGTCAAGTGCTGCATTATGAATGCAACGTAAAGCAGCAGTTGAGAGCAGGGATAGTGCTTCTGTTAATGTACAGTGTGATTATGAACAGGCGCTAATGGCAGCTTAATTAGAACAACAGCAACAATAGGATTTTCATGCTTTGCCCTGTTCAATAAACTACAGCTTTTATTCTGTTTTCATTGGGCAACTGTAAAATCCACCTCCATTTCTTACAAGGACACAAGTGCCCTTTGAAAGGATGGCCAAAATCTATCATTCCTCAGCACATAACTCTCTTCTGCTCGTTTCTTTTTCGAGTACTTTTCTAAAGACAAACAACACTTTCACATTGATTAGTGATGATCTTACTACGAAATGTGAAAAGCGTAAAATGTTCAGGTATGATGAGCTGCAGCTATGCACGAACACACTCAACATTTCTCCACAGAGCCGCCTTGGCCTTGTCCTCTTCTTCTTCACACAGCCAATTAGGAGCCATCTCCTCTGCTCTCATCACACTCCTCCTCCAGCCTTGTCAAAGCTTTCTGACAAAACAGGGGAGAGGAGACTTCAAAAGGCTCTGTTGTCTTATTTTTCTTCTTTTTTCCAAAGCCCAGAGTGAAACTACAGAAGTGTTGGAATGACAACACAGAGAGCTCAAAGGGCCTCATGCATTTTATGTGTTTGTGCGTATTCCACTATTCTAAAAACGAAAAGAGGAATAATAATTATGTTTATGAGGTTATAAAGGGCATGTATGTGACAGAAATGGCAGTATAATCTCTTGCCTAAGCTGTGATAAAAGAATTAATTGTGCACATATATTGGAAATCATACATTTATGAGCGTAATGGGACAAAGATTGTTGGAAAATTCAGTCCAAGTTAGTCATGTTTTAATTATGAAGGCATGTCATGATGGTTATATTTCTCTCTCCTGCTTCAGAAAGTTTCATGAAATGTGCAGTCCAACAGTATTAAAGAAATGATTTAAGGTATCCTATGTGGGGATATCATGCAAAATGAAATGGCAGCTCTGTGCAAAGGGAGAGCACAGTTTTTTTTCCTTTTTGTGAGATTTGGGTGTTTGATTAACTTATACTTTACTCCTCTATATCTGCATCCAATTCCCTACTTCATTTGAGTAAACCTTCATGTTGTTTGCTCTTCTCGTGTTTCTCTCCAAGTGGATTTTGGTGTGAAAACAAGGCGTTAAATGTGTAGGCTTCTCAAAGTGTTTCACCAATCTTTCCAAGTCACTGCTACACTCCTAAAATACAGTCTTCTTACTCGGTACCACGTGAACTTTGATTCTGAGCCGCACTGTCTGTTCCGCTCTCCAAATTTAGGAAGTTATTGAGTACATTCTGTTCAAAAACTGGCTTCGATTAAACGCTGAAAGAGACAATAATATAGTATACATATTCTGCTTCATGTGACCTCTCGCTGAGCTTTCTGGAAACAGGTCAGTGTGAAAGTCTTTTTGTCCTTTTTTGGTCTGTGTCCTTGGAAGCACACTTTCACAGTATTTTTTGTGTTCCTATCACTCACTCTCTCAGTCTTTGTGTTCACTGTCCTTGGGGCTTTTAGACTGTTCTCAGCTGCTGGTTAATATTTCATTTGATGTAAAATAACACATTGTTGATGAGTCATTGTCTGATACATTTCGCATCTACCGTCTGCGATGAGTTTTGGAGCTCAGACTGCAAATTTGTGTAGTGTGTTGGTTTATTTCATTTATTGTGTCAGCAGCATTGTTTTCTCACAGTGTCTGCGCTGAAATGACACTGCTATGATTTGTCAAAGTCAATAGTAATATATTTTTTTTCACATCAACATAAAACTAAAAATGGTGAGATTGAAATTGTGATTAAAAACAGCAAATGGCATAACAGTTTGTTAGAAATACTCTGCGTACTTCTTTCTGGGAGATGGTCTGTCTTAGGTTGCTAGGTTACAAGTACAGGTGAAAAAAAAACCAGCAATGTGATGATCACACGTGTGCTCTTTCTGTATCAGTTTCTGCACTCATTAATATGTCTATGAAGGCTTTATAACAAGTGGTCCCCTTGAATATAGGTGGAGTTGAATGGAGTCCTCTTATGTGTGGTCTGTTTCCAGCAGTGTTCAAAGTGAAGAAGTGACAACAATGTTTTGTAATTTTGAGTTTATATTTTTCTCACCACACTCCATGAATGTGTGAAAAACTATATGGTACTCCCACAGGGAATATAATGTCATGTTGCTGAGTAAATTGAGTGATATTTTATTTATATCTTTGGAAGTGATTGTGATACCTACTGCACATTTCAACTGAAAAGTATGCATCTTCAGTATGGTGTTTCTAAAAGCTCAAATAAAAGTCAAGACTAAAACAAAACCCTCTTTTGGCAGCCCTGTCCTTTGGTCTCCAAGCCAAGCAGTGCATGCAGGTTATCGTAGGCCAGCTGTCCCTGTCAGGTTTAGCATGCAGCCTGCTGCTCCAGTTACACTCAGGGCTCATCCAGGGCAGGCCCATAACTCATCATTTATCACAGTCGAAGGTTCTGGGAGTCTCTTAAAGCTTAAAACTTGAATGCACACACATTTATTCTTTGAGCTCAACAGCATTTACTATTGCATATTTATTCGAAAGTAACGAATAAATTAGTAAAAAGTCACCCTTTGTCTGATGCAGTTTTAAGATTAAAAACCTTATCTTGCTGCAATTACTCTCTGAGTTCAGGGAGTGGATATGTTTTAGTCCACAATATACAAACACTGACTCACTGTTTATTTGTGCAGAAGATTTTGCTAACATGCTGCACGTATAGGCTGCTTAAAGCAATAGAGAATGAATCATCCCTACACAGTATATTTGCTGATTCGGCTGTGATAATAATGAATGAGAAATATTGATCTATTGGAGATAGATACTAGAATGTAGGAGAGTGCCCCAGAGCCAAACTGCATTAATGCCCCTTACATACATTTTTATCTATTCAGCCATTTATTTCAACCCAACATTTTATTGTTTCCATTAGTGTAAGTTAGACTGTGTTCACACTAATATAAAATCTGATATGGCCTGATCAGATCTGTTTATGTGTGAACAGGACAAAGCACATCCAATATCTCTTTTTATTCCAGATTTACTCGCTTTAGATCTGAGATGTATAGACGTAACCATAAGTGTGATTAAATGAAGAGTATATAATTATGCACATACTACATACATCATGTAAATGGTCTCAGTGTTTGTGTAGTAAAACCACACTGGTGTCTGAAGTCATTTATTTAACATTTTGACATGTTCTTGGGGTTTCATTTCTGATCTATAAAGCCATTCCCAGGTTTCTCACATTTGCTCCTCTTTTTCGTTACCTCTTCGGTGTCATCATTTTCTCACTCTCCAGCTGCTCCTATTATACTTTATCTCTTTTACTTCTCCCTTCTTGGGCTACTTTTTTTCCTTTGATTTACACATCTCCCTTGTTAGAACCTTTCCATTTGTGCCTTTCTTCATTTCTTCTCAACTATATCTCTGTCTGCCTCAGCGTTTCTTTGCGTTTCTGTTAACTTTCCGCTTCCTCCCAATCAATCAATTTCGTTTTTTTTTTTTTTTTTCCAATTTTCGTTTCGCTTTATTGGTGCAGCCGTTAAAAGAGATGGAGTGTATAATGTCTCACCTTTTTTTTTTTTTTGCCGCTCCCATGTCTTATGTCTACGCTCCACTTGTGTCTGCCTCATTTTCCATCACTTCATCACCCCCCTCCTCCTCCAGCACTCACTCTGACCTTTTTATTCAAGCATTTCTTTCCCACTCTCTTCTCTTATTGACGTTCTTTCTTGCTTCCTCCTTTTCTTTCTGCCTCTTCACCTGGTCTGACCGCTCTGTGCATTGCTGACCGCTCGGCTGCAGTTTCCTTGGAAATATTGCCAGGCAGAGTCACAGGTGCACACACACAGACATGTTTTTTCTTTTTTGTTCATGCGCGTTGTTGCTGTGTCAAGTGTTCCTCTTGTTATTGCTCTCCGGATGCATGTCTGAGCTTCTATTTGCCATTTTGTGAGGACAATAGCCACAAATGTTAGTTTATGTTTCCCAACTGAAAATTAAACCTTTCATAGTTTTTCTTGGTTTTATGTTTTGCATTTTTGAATAATTTGAAGTCTAAAGTCCAGACCTAGATTCTTTAACTATTCAACCAAATCCTTTTGCAGTGCATCAAGTAATTGTACAGCAGCAATTATTCTGAGAAAGGATTGTGAACTTTACAAATTTATTTATTTATTTATTATTCATTGTGTTCCTATAAACTGCATAATTATTTTTAGTGAGTGTAGGATATCTTATTGTACAACAAATAATTCACAATGGAATGATGCACTGTGGCGGTGCACAGTTAGCTCTCCTGTCTCACAACCAGAAGGTCATGGGTTCGATGCCCGGGCCGACTCTTCGTCTTTTCGGTCTTTCCTCTAACCGTGAGGAGAGGAGGTGAACTGGTGACTCTAAAGTGCCCCTAGTGGATGAATGTGAGAATGAATGGTTGTCTGTCAATGTCTGTGTCTAAATGCAGCCCTGCGACTAACCAGCCATTGTCCAGGGTATACTCCGCCTCAGGGCCAAAGCTGCTGGGATAGGCTCCAGCCTCACGGGATCCTAACAGGACTAAGTGCTAGAAGATGAATGAATGAATGATGCACTGTGTTCAATCTAACACAGACACATAGCCTCTGTGAACTGATCAAAGTTAGCACTTTAACTGAAGTCCATGTGAACCTGTATCATTGTCTTTCTGAATACATTACCTCTTCTTTTGTTACGTGCTGTGTGACTTTCCTCGACTTCTCCATCTCCGTCGCTGTGTAATTAGAGAAACTGCAGAGCAGAGACAGTCCTCCTTGTCTCTTCATCATATCCAAGCTGCTTGAATATAAAACATGCTCACTTACCATATGTTATACCTGAGGTGCTTTGGGTGGCATATGCTTTAAAAACACAGAATAGAACAGGACACAACACAATAAAAGAAGGCTTTTCAGTCATTTCTAAACCTGGCCAGCTGTTACCTTCGTCTGCCGGTATCTGTCTCTCAGCTCGGGCTCAATTTGTCTCCTGATTTAACAGTTGCTCTGTTTTGCTGTGCGAGAGCTGGGAGTGAGAAGTGCAAATTGCAGATATCACTTAGAGTTTGAATTATGGCAAAAAGAAACCATGCAGAGTTGCTGTGTGTTGGAGCCCCCACATCACGGCGCCTCTCTTTCTTTGCAACAAATTATTTACAAAGATATTTAACGTCATAATGAGCCCAGTGGAGACATAAGCTTCTACATTAAAAAGCAGTTTACTTACCAGGGTTTCCCATTTAGTTCACTCCCAGATTGTTAAACTCCAAATAAATACACAGCTGTGAAATGCTTTATGACTTTTGGTTATAGCAAACCATCTCGCACATTTCAAATCAACAAACTGATGCAGATGTCGATATCATCTTTTTGACTCTGAGATTTTTAAATACCCTGGTGTCATACTTGGAGTCGACGATGAACTGATCCGAATTTTGTGCAGCATTATTTCCATGTACAGAATAAATATCCAAATACCAACTATGACAAAGTGTATAATTGGAACAGGCAGTGCTTTTACAACATGTCAGAGGAGTGAAAAGTCACCCAAAAATCCAGACAGCACAGTCCACTGGAGCACAGTGAATAAGCAATGAAAAGCTGGCAAAACAACAAACTTTTCCATCAAACTTAACTCTGTTCACAGAAATATACAGTACATTTCATTATATTCAACATCCCTGCACCTTTCACTTCCATCCAGTGTGCCCTTTCCTCTTCAGCGCTACATGGTATTTATTATCATACAGTTATTTTACTGCAAAATCTCCTAAAGCTGCTCTGGGAACTGTTTATCACATTCCATCAAAACACAGTCACGACCTGTGATGCCGTCTATGGCCTGCATTGATATGAGTAAATTAAAAGGTTTAATGAATTGTTGAGAGTTGCCCTGGTGGTGTCTGATGCTGCCTTTCAGACTGTGTGTGTGTACCAGTCTGTGCAGAAGGTTACAAAAATCTTGTTTGTGTCCAAGACAGCAGCTCCCTTCACTTAATCATTTTTGTTGTGCGATGGCCTGTATTTTATTGGATTTTGGTGTGGAGTGATGACGTCAAAATGATGGTATTCACCCTGATTGGATGGTGTTTTTGGAGGCAGCACCTGCTCTTACAAAACAGTAGAGTGCAAGGGCTGTCCTCAAACCTGATGAAGGTCAGACAGACCCAAACGTTGTTTAATAAATGAATAAAGAGTGAGACAGTGTGCTGGAGTTTGTTTAGTTTTTTCTGCAATATTGCCATGCGTCATTTGTAAAGAACTGAATATAACAAGTCATTGTCCCTCTGCAGTTGTCCACTTAAAAACTTAAAATTTGTGTCATGGTGTTTGCAATGCTAGGTAACCTCTACTAAACCAAAAGTGAACAGTACGGCAGGTGCTGATAGGAGTATTACCCCATTTAGTGTAGGACATTCATTTGAAGTGAATATAAATCCTAAAACAACCACAGGAGAAGCCTATTCATCACATCCCTGACCCTGAAAATATTAACAACATTTAGCCCTCACCTGAACTATATTCATATTTTATACACCTGCAATCCAAACAACCAATATTATCCAGTATTTATATAATCATATATCACCTTTTTAACGTTGCAGTGTTTTGGATTAAACAGATTTGTGTTGTTGTGTTGTAGTATTGTAGTCACACTCCTACTTAAACACTACTCTAAAGGCTTTTTACCAAACATGATGGCCACATCAATAAAAGAAGTCATGTGAGTCAACCTGTTGGTGCAAACACCCACATGTAACTCCACACACGAGTGTAACAGGATAGGCATGAATACTTCAGAACAATCTTTAGATAAACTTGAATTTTATTACATATATGTCCTGTCAGTTTGTTATTGGATTGTCTAAACAAACCACTCTTGTTGTTAAGTCTATTAAGAAGACATTAGTGTGCATGCAAATCAGTAAGCCTTCTCACAGTTCTGCTCTGCTTATTGCCATTTAACTCTGCCTGAAGCAAGGAACAGAGAAATAGCTCTGGGCCAGAATCAAATTAGAGCAAAATAAGAAACAGTGCTCGTTTCTGGTGCCCTTAATGTCATATTCTGGCTCATATATTTGATCAATAGTGACATGTTAAAAGACAAAAACTCATTGTATTATTTCCACAGCCTGATGATTTATTTATTTACTGCAATGAGAGTGCAATTTACACTTGATTCCAGTGCCAGAAAGGTTATAGAAGGTTAGTCCTTTCATATATAACTGCTTTATAATGCTCGGGTCAAAAGTTAAATCAATGTCCCAGACACGTTTTGATATGTGGAGCTCCTATCGAGCCAAAATAAAAAGGATAGGGTCGTGACTCAAGCCATTTGATCTCCTCCGTCCTGTCTGCAGCAAAAATCCAGATAAAACGCTGAGGGGACCCAGTCACCCGGAGTTTGGTCATAAGACAGTGGTGTGCATGTGTGTGTGTATTTCTGGGTCAGACAAACACTTTCCTCTATTGCATTTAATCGATAAAGTCTACCATTTTTTTCGACACCCTATTCCTCTCCGTCCCTTTTCCTGGTCTTTTTTCTGCTTGGCTGTGGGATGGCAGGGGAAGGGCCAAGCCATCTAAATGGTCTCTTGTGAATGAAGTGAATTGAGACAGAGCTCATCGGCATGCATGAGCAGATCCTATAAAGTAACTACGCATATCAATCATGGCGTGCGTGACTGCGTGTTCGACGGGATTCATGACCTTCTGCGGAAATCCTCTGGCTAGATACTGTATAACACCAACCAAAATGCATGCACGAACACTACGACACATGCATTCGCTCACATTTCCAACACACTCTTTCAGGCAAAATCACATGCATGGCGTTCAGCACTCTGTCAAACTGTCAGTGCGGTTTGACACCAGCTCCCGTGTCTCATCATTAGTTTTAGTGAGAGATGTCCTGTCTCCTGAACAAAAACAAACATGCCGGGCGGTGACAAATCAATTAATCAGTCTGGGCATTTGCCGATAGTTATGTTTCACTTAGGACTAATGCTCATTGAATGTTTCAGAAAGTTTCCAATAATGCATAGGCAACACTTTCAATCAGCGTCCACGAGGAGCTTTGTGATCAATGAATTGTCACAGGCAGACAGATTGCTGTCCAGCCAGCAGCTTATATGAGTGATGATCAGCCTTTATAGGAACTGGATGAATGGGGCTCTGAGCAGGACACAACACGAGGAGCAAGGAGCAGCAGAAACACATTCCCTTCATGATCTTCCTTTAAAAAGAAATCATTAAGCTATATGTTAACAGATTCTTTACTTAATTAAATGTCCAACAGGCATTCAACAGCTGCAGCTCATGCTGCTAAAGGTAGCCCTCATTGTTGCCGTAGAGTTTCATATCAATGTGGAGTTTGTCAAACTGCTGGAACTTCCCAAGGAGCAGGAAACACAACACAACACACAACACAATTACTAATAAAATGACGGAAATGCAGAGTGACAGGTGCTCAAGTCTCTTGGACATATCGGACTTTCCTTAACAGCTATAAACAAATATTGAGATAAATATAGTGTTGATGTGTGTTTGTGAGAATGTACCTTTAATGTACCTTTAAGCTGGTTTGCCAACTAGCATTAGCACAAAGAGGAAGACAGAATATTCTGTCTTGAACTTACACAACAAAGATGCTGAGTAATAAAGTGGGGACAGTTTGAGCTAGTGCAGAGCAGAGCTATTGATCACAAAATCACAGCTTTGTGCTTAGACTTGGTGGTACAAACCTCTCCACATAACCCCATACACCCCCCTCCAAACACTACAATTATCCCTTAAGGCTGCACAGAGATCCTTCCATGGACCCTGAAATTGTACATGCAGGTGTAGCTTGGGTGGCCGTGGTTATCCTCAATTTGCAGCCTGACAAATCTGAAGCTTTCATTGATGTTGTCCTGACGAGAAACAAGGACAGAAGGATGAGTTATATCACTATCACATACTTTACACATGTAGATCTTTTATCACTATATAGGGATGACTGTGTACTCACTGGAAGCTTAAATGTCTGCAGTGAGTTTCCGTTTTCACTGTAATTAAAGGATCCCAGGTGGCTCTCTTCACCATTCAGTGTCTTGAGTCCCTAAAAATACACAGAACATGCTTGTTGTCATCTTTAACTGCAGAATCAAATAAATCAATTTGCCTTAATCTCAGTGCTTAAGACTTACATAGATGGTGAATTTTTTTGGCGCACTGGTAATGGAACCAGTGGGGGACTGGTCCTTTGTGATGTGACCCAGAGTCACATGTGAGATCTGGATTGTGTGGGACAGGGAGATGAACAAATGTCCCCGCTGGCCTTCAAATGCCCAACAGCGGCCAGGAGTCAGAGGAAGGCTCTTTTCCTGTTTTCATAGAAAAATGTGTTTAGTAAGTAAGTATCTTGATGCATTGGCTTTATTTAGAATTACAATACATGACAGTGATGTGATATGATGAACAGTTGAACCTAAAAGAGATAAAAGTGAGATGAAGAAATCCTACCCCAATGACTGTGCCAGGCTCTTTATTTGTTTCCCATGAAGATCTTTGCTCAAACATTGTGGGGTTTGGTTTATGATTTTTTGAAGACCGATCATTTATGACTTCAGCCCCTGAATGAAACAAACATGTTATCTGACACAGTGACAAGCTCCCTTTGACCATGTTATATTTTCATTACAGAACTGTACAGTGTCTTTTTTAGCACGCTGTTTCTACATTTGGCCTATAACGTTTAATGAATATTTATTTATTTCTTCTTTTTGTTTCTAGACATGCAAATTGTAAATGAAATGATATTCTCAGGTGCTCTATGTATGTTGTTAATAGATGCGTGATGATACTGTAGAGTTGGCACAAATGCATACTGATTATGCAAAATGACCTACCCAGTGAGTCAAGTGCAAAGTTTGCCATTGATTGTGCCTCAGGAAGATTTTGTTTCTTGATTTGGTGCAGCTCTTCCTTCAGCTGAACCACCTTTTCCTGTAGCATCCAAATCTTTGAGTTCAGACCCTCCGTTTGCATTTTGTGTTGATGCATGTAAGTCATGTTCAAGGTACACATGTAGAAAGTAGCCTCTAGATAGAAAAACACACATTTATGAATTTTTAAAAGGTGCAGCCCATGAACGTTTATCCACTAGAGACTGTTACTAACCGAAAGCAAACAGGATGACAAAGAGGAGCAGGGTAACTTCCCACAATCTAATTTTTTTCCAAGCTGCAGAAAGAAAAAAAGTTTCAGTTTAAAAGGTTGTGATTAGCATAATTTATAAGTAAATGTAAATATAATACTTTACCTAATCCTGGCACTGGACAGCCACTGGACCTAACTTTTTTACGAGGTGCGATGGGGTCTGTCCACGCCCTCTTCTTTAATTCCCTACATAATAGAAAAGTATGAAGTGCATTAATAATAAAGTTACTTTAGAGACAACGTGTGCTCAAAGATTATGCACTTTAAACAAGTACAGACTTATACCTTTGTATCTTTCCCGAGTATGATACACAAGGCTTTCCTTCATCGTCATAGTAGCCCATGGCAATCAGTCTCTCACTTCGGCGTGCCATGTCTCACCTGTGACAGAAAGATAATATTCACACAAATATTAGTTTTTACGTAATCTAATTGTGTATAACTTCAGTAGAAGATCCCAAAGCCCCATTTTAGTAGATTCACCTTGTTAGACAGAAATCTTAAAGCAATGCTTAAAACTCCAGTACCTAATATATTTTTCATCTAATTGAAAAAAATGGTTTAGACGCCATATAGTATATTGCAAAAGCAATCGTTTTTGAAAAAATCATGCTCTATGATGCCATCTGCTGCTTATTATGAGCAATTTTGAGAAATGAACACTCAATAGAGATAAGAGCAACTCCAACGCAGGGACGGGGAGTTCTTGGCCAATCACAAGCCTCCTGACGCCCAGGGACTTAACAGAGAACCCATTGGCTGTTGCTGTACAATGTCTTTGCCATGGTCTGCAGACAGAGACAACATGGCGGCCGAAGTCTCAAAGGGCAAGGGAGCTATTCCTATCGCTCTTGAGACTAGGGCTGGACGATTAATCGCATTTATGATATAATCGCGATTTTAAAAAGCGCAATTTCCAAATCGCAGAGGCACGCGATTTTTGGTCACATAACATTAGCAAGAGTTGCACTTCAATTATTCCCTTTCTGATAAGACTCGTCCTTTCCCACTCCAGCCCTTTAGGTGGCGGTAATACGCTTAATGTGGGCTTGCCACCACACGGAAGGGAAGAGTGAACGGATGCGTATTTGCTGTGGAGTCCGTGGCAGTGGAATCTGGGGCAGATAGCGGACAGACCCATGCTTGTTGGCTAGAAGTAAGCTTGCAGTTTTCCACATACTTACACAAACTTATAAGCCTCTAAAACAAAGCAGAGGGTTGCTCATTTTGCACTAAAGTCTGTGTGGTTCTTTGTTACTAGAATATTATTTTGTTAATACTGGTGTGAAGTATTTCATAATTTATTTAATGTATTATAGGTATTTAATTTTATTTCATTTTTATTAGTAGTTTTATGTCCTGAGGGAGAGTTTTATTTTCAAGTTCACTCAATGTTACCAATAAGTACTTCAGTTTTTACTGATTGAAGATCAGTGAAATAATTTAAGCCTATCACTTGGTTTAGAGTTTATTATATCAATACTTCATTAACAGAAACATTCACAAATTTTACCATAGCATTAAGTACCAGTAAAACTATTTAATACACAGACTTGTTACAGTAGCTGCACTCTGCACTTTTATGTTCAATATGGAAGATTGATGTATTCTCTTGAATAAAAATATTCTGATTGATAAAAACAGTTCTGTTTCTATTTTTAAATAGACCTTCTCTACAAACTTGTATATTTATAGGTCATTTTTGTTGCTTTTGGTCAATGCAGAGAAAAATCAAAATAAAATCGCAATTTAGATTTTTGGCAAAATCGCAATTTTGATTTTTGGCAAAATCGCACAGCCCTACTTGAGACCCATAATTTCAGTGCTCCACACGCTCAGCTTTCTCATAGCTAGGTGTCCTCACCTACTAACATCAGTTTACTAGTACTGTCATGATTTGTGTTGGGACAGGATTAGCGGTCTATAAACAGTGAGCATGTCCGTCTCGAGTTGTGCACGTGTATAAGATGCACACATGAATTCACGCACGAGACGAGAGAAAAGCCAGGGAGGGGTTTGTGAGAGTGAGTAAGGAGCTAAGGATGGGGCTTCTGTTTGAAACTCAACTCTCTCTCTCTTGGTTCTGAAAAAGACAATCAGGTACTGGAGCTTAAAGCTAGAAGTTTGATGTTTAAATTTGTTGTTCTATGTTACAATTTGTTGTTTCTGGCTTTAAAACCATAATGTTTTGGTTAAAACTAGATTTTTTTTAATTTTTATATTATCTAATTTGGCAGTGTTTTCATAATACAAGAGTACTACTAAGTCTGCCTTTATCAAAGGTTAGTACATGATTCATTACACACAGACCCCACTACTTTTACAACACAAATGTGTTGTTCAACATTACTTCTTCAGAAGTTTTTACATACAGATTATTCAGTTTATTCCCCAATAAAACATGAGTTATACGTACAACATTAAGATAGTAGTTACTAAAATTAGTGTAACTAAAATGTTACTAAAATGTTCAAACATGTTACATATAAGTTGAAAGTTAAGACTTACCTTCTTGTTGTTGATGATTTGTATATAGATTAAATTGATCACTCAGACTTGTAAACACTTGTGTGGGTGTCTAAACCTGTGATTAAAACTATATCTAACTGGATTTCACACTAAGCTTTGCTAAATTAAGTTGATTGCTTGACTGGTCAAGTAGAACTAACTCCTGAGATTATCTCTGTTTGGAATATGAACTCCCTTACATCACTCCCGTTTCCTTGACAACCGTTTTCTCAAAAAATGCCACAAAATGTCTATATTAAATTATAATTATATCAATATAGGTAAATTTTACCACTAAAGGAAAACATGGGCCATTAGTCGATTCAAACATTCATGTATCAGTGTGGACATAGTTTAATCTGAGGGTAGCCATGTTTGTGAGAGGCAGCTTTAGTATTGTGCCACTGACTGTATCATGTAGAGGATTTCTGATTCAGTTTTTCTGAAAATGTGTCTTTTTGGAGAACTTGTAGCGTCAGTAGAGGTTTTCCTTTTGCTTAGGACAGAGCTCAAAAGTGAAGAAAATCATATTCATTTTCTACAGCGTAGTCAGGAGCGCTTACCACTCTGCAAAAAAACAAAAAACAAAAGTAGTAAGTGGGCTTGATATGAAGTCTTCCTCTTTAAGAATATATATATTATATAATATAATATAATATATTGAATATTCTCAAATAGAGCGTGTGATTTTTATTTAGAACGCTGAAAGAAGAAGGTGATGTGTAAAATATCCTATCCGTTGTCCCAGCCTGCCTCATGTAGAAAAGCACAAAGATCACATGAAAATGACAAAACCCAAAAAACTCCTTTTGTCACTGGACTGTCCTGTATTGGTGGAGTCCCATGTGTTCTATGGGCCAACTCCAACTGGGGAAAGTACAATGGTAACAATCCACAAGCCTCAGTGCCATTCTTCAAATTGTCATTGTGAGATGTCGTGTTTATATCTGGGCCTCTATTTCCACAGATATTGTTGCTGCTTAGTTTGCATCTACTTGACTTCCAGCCTGTGTAGTTGTTTTGCTGGTGGGATCCTCTTGGCCGAGCGTGCTTCTCTGTAGTGTAATAGGTGGGAAACTATTGCGTTGTTTGCATCATTCATTGGTTTTGCTTCTCTTTGCTCTGCTGTGCGTTGTTAAAACCCACCTTCCTCCCCACTGGCTAGCTGTCAGTCATGTGCATTTCTCACAATAAACCCCCCAAAAGACACACTTTTTCTATTTGATGTTTTTTTTCCCTCTAATGGCACCTTGTCTATTGACCTGTTTACTGACTCTTCTTAATTCCCACTTCCAGGTTTTGACACTTGTCCTATTTGCCTTCCTTTGAATCAGTTATTTTCCCCCGTCTTCCGTACATCTCTCCATTACCCCTGTATATCTTTCTCCATCTTTTTTCATTCACTGTTTGGATCTCTATTCTTCCTGCCTTATTCTCTACTCTTCTATCCTCTCGGTGCCCCCTTCCTCAGTCGAACAGACAGTAGAAGGAGCACAAGCCGCCGCAGGCAAGAGCAGACAGAGGAGCCGCTCTGTCCGACCTCCCTCTCTCTCTGGAGAGGAAAAGTAATGCAGACATGCCAATAAGCTGTAAGGAGACAATTATTCACCATTTATATCAGTTCTCTGTCTCCCCATGTTAGTACCACACACCTCTGGACCCTCTCTCTGTGTCTACAACTTCTTTTCCAACGTTACACAATCATTTCATTGTGGAGCTGGGAACAAATTATCGTTTTCTGAAGTTCTTATGAAGGCAAATAACACATTCCCTCCAGCAAAAGTTATCATTAACATCACAAGTGTGGCATTTACGCTAAGGCTGTCAGGCTGTAAGGAAGTGGGATGTAAATACTGTGTATAAGGATGAATCGAGTAGATAAGTGGTGCATGTTGAACCACGGCCATCTGACTTTGTAAATCCAACTGGTATAAAGTTACATCTTTGCTCAGTTTTTAATTCTCTGTTTAAGTTTTCGGTGAGTTTCAGGCTGACAAAAGGGTCAAGGAGGCCATCAATGTGGGCACAGAATGAGTCTGGCTTGTTCTGTGTGTTTTGATTTGTTGGTAACTTAATGTATGATTTGGAAAAAAGACCCAACTAAATGATTAAGTGAGCTGTTTCACATACACCAGAGCTGTTACTCAATGATGACATGAAGAAAACAACAGAAACTCAGAAATAAGAAAGCTTTGTCATTTTTAACGACCCTTTGAGGAAAATATATGCATGGTATTATTGTTTTGGGGTATCATTTACCTAGTTACGATTTATTTTGTGTTGTGTGATTGAATGCATATTTCTTGCTTTCTTTTTTGTATCTGTTTCTCCAGAGAGGAAAGATATTAACCTACAAACTGGAGTAGACAGGCCCACTCTCTGCATCCCAATACCTTGAAGCTATTTAACACTTGTCCTACACAAGAAAATGTGCAGAGACACAATCACATCCCCTCTTCCAGTTTTGATGTGTATTTCCTGTGAAAGACTGGGCTTGGCGTTGTTCCGTGTGATCAAGCAGAGGTTTAAGGTGAACAGGCCGCCCACTTCCTTTTTCTGTCTGCTCCCTGAAAACAGTTGTACAACACAGTGAAGGTTTGTTCGCGCCGTGAATCAATGCTAATCACATCATTGCTGCTGGAGGCCCGTCCCTTACACGCCTCTCTCTGGGGGTCTTACGCTCCTCGCCGGCCGTGCCCCCCGCCCTTCCTGTCTCCCCTCATCAGAAGAGCAGGTCGAGCCATCTGAGGCTACACTCGCACGCAATGTGGTGTGTGTTCACATGTTACTGCTGTTGTCACCTCAGCACACCACTCTGAAGGTTCCTTGTACTACTTTTTTTTAGAACTGTATTGCAGGTGTAATAATGACTCATTTTTATGTGATAAAGTTATACATGCAAAAAAGAGCTCTTCTAGGAAATATTTCAAAATGACTAAAGCCATTATAATTTTCTTACGCTGTCATATTTTTTAACTTGTATGTCTCAGAATTTAATTGATCAAATGAAGCCTAGTTTAGATTTTCTCTGAACTGTCTGGATACACCCTCTCATTGCATTACCGAGCAATTCTTCTGCAATTCTTTTGCCATTGAGAGTAGATTATTTATTTAAACTGTTAATAGTGATTGAGCTACTCTTTTTTATTCACATTGTGTTCTATTGTGCCCTTGTATCATTGTCTTTAACTGTCTGTATCACCGACTGCAAAGCAAATTTCTCCTTGTGGGACAATCTACCATTGCTATATTCAATATCCAGAGTTTGATTGGACTGGAATACTGCAGATTCAAGTTAGATATAACCCATGCATGCCAGGCTAGACAACTAAATGTGGAAAATGCTCCTGGGACACACCACAAAGACAGTTCTTTTCTGGCATCTCCATTTGGACAGCATCATATATGGTGTGCTGTGTGACAGATGGGGAGTCATGATTGGTCAGGCAGCAATATGTTGTGCTTGTCGTTTTTGCATGCAACATACAAATGGGGTCATTGTAAACTGTGCATGTTTGAGCTTTCTGGCAAAATCATCTCCATCTCCAGTTGAAATATGAAGATAACAAAGCAAAAAAAAAGAAAAAACAAACCAAAAAATCTCAAGAAAAAACTTTAGATGCTGTTTGGAGCCATAACTTTGGGCCTGTATCCTGAGGTGAGCCCTATGGCTTGTTTTCTTGATTGGCTCGATTTCCTTAACACAGAAAGTGATACAGTGGCAGGTGATGCCAGACGAGGACAATACTGTATCTCAGGTATCATTTTCACTTCTCCGGGAACTCATTGCATCATTTTTCTGGAGATAGATGTACAGTCATTGGTTTACTGTATTCAGTGTGATGTGAACTCATCTGTAGGCTAAACAATGACGCAAAACAACCTTTCAGCTGAAACCGTATGATGGCTTTGTCAGTGCAGCAGTCTTTCAATACTATTACCAAGAGAATGGTATTATTAAATAGTAATGTTGAATCTCTCTTTTGTCTGTGTGCTTGTCTGTCCCCGTGGCTACCTGTCTGCCTGCGTGTGTTTGTGTGGCTGTGTGTTTTCATGTGCAGCTCCTGCCAATGCCCAGATCGTGCACTCAGGCGCAGCGTGTAACGTCAAGGATGATAACATCAGTGAGAGGATCTACACCATCAAAGAAGGAGACACACTAGTTCTGCAGTGCATTGTTAAAGGACACCCGCGACCACAGGTGAGCTCACACACGGCCATCATCACGCACCGACGCACCGCGACGTGTGCCAAAAAATCGGTTTTGAAATGCAGAGTTAAAAAAGGAATGTGTTTTTTACATCTAGACTGACTTTCATTCCAGAGAAGATTTAGAAACTCAAGGACACTCGGAAGAAAGTTATTATTTTATTTTTGTTTAGTTATAAACACATAAAACATCCAAGGAGATGAATTTAGTGGGGACTGTGAGGAAAGGTCAGTGTCAATTTGTGTCAACTACTCAAATGCAATAACAACAACAATAACATTTTGCAGTAGCTCTCTCTTTCCGGTGTCTAGAGTTTATGCGACTTTAATTACAATCTTCCAAATCCTGTGTTCTCAACTATAAGCAAAAATATGGTCTTGGATTTTGAAAAAAGGCCAGTGAAATCAACAAAAAATACTACAGCCAGAATTAGAAATGCTCTGAACAATGTAATCAATGTGGCTTGATGAGAGCGGCTCAATCATTCCCACTTCAATTGTCTCCTGCTTGGCCCAATAGATTGTTGGTGTTGATGTCAGAAAATGCCTCTATCTTTACTGAGGACTTCTGTATCTCTCACAAATAAAGCCATGCTGCAGGTCTTCTCACACTGCACGTGGTGTCACAATGCATGAACACCTTTGTACATTCGACAAAATGGTGTGTTACTCGTAGATGGCAGTGCACACTGTATGATTACCCTTGGTTACAAAACATGTCTTTAAGCTATGTTACATTCACAGGTCATTAGTTCTGTTTGTGTTTCATTTTGCTGTTCGCTTTGAGTTGCTTTTTCGTTCTGCATTTCAGTAGAAAAATTATGCACTTCAACTTATAATGTTCACATAGTTTTGTCTTTTATGTGACTTTTACAAATGCCGATGCTTAACTTGTTGCAGTTAAGACATTGCATTGAAGTTGGCTTCATAGACTCACAAAGAACACCAGCTAACTCTAAATGCATTCCACATCATTATAACACTGGTCATTTACCATAAGATATCTATCAGACTAGGGATTGGAATTGAGATTTTTTTTATTAATATTATTGCCACTGAAGATTCTACTTTTCGATCTGACTTTTTATTGATTCTCTTATTGATTCCTGAAAGCTCTGTGTGGACAAAAAAAATAGTCCTATATGCTTTTTTCTGCAACAGATTTAAGCCTAGATAACATTCACAAAACTGGTTTTCAATGAAATAATTTGAACCAAATATGAGCCAAATGTTCATCCTGCCTGAGCCTGTCATCAAGTAAAATGGATATTGTGAGAATATTTATACACAATGTGTGTTTTTGTAGAATATGCCTGTTATTTATAAGACGCTAGTGATATTTAAAATTTACATTACTCTGCAGTTGTATGCAGCAGATCGAAAACAAAGCATTCCTGTAATTTAGTCCCACAAGTAGATGTTTAATCATGTTGTGTGTATTTGTGTCTTTCACAAAATAGCAGCCCTGCAGTTATTGAACGGCATGATTTTCGTCCTGTTTAGTGAAATAAAGCCAAGCTTTAGATCATTTCTTCCCCTCCATGATTCCCTCCTATGCTCAAATAGCTTTGACGTCATGATGTGGGATGCTGTGCTACAGTGCCCAATAAAGGAAAAAAGGGGACAGATGTGTGTTCTTAGACTGTATATACAGCTGGAACTTGGAACAGGAGCTTCGATAAGAGGAATCGTTGATGTCGAGGGCATACGATCCCAATGGATCGTAAAATTTAGAACCGGTTCTCGAGTGGAAACGTTTTTCAATTCCCACCCCTAAATCAGACTGACAGTGACACCAGGTTTGAGCTTTTTAGCATGCACAGTAAGTGGACACAGGAAACACAAGGAGACATATGGTTTCCTGGACTGAACACCTTCTCTTGATTCTTGTGTCTCTTGTGTTTGTCTGTCTGTCTGATGAAAAATGAACTGAGGTGACTGTGCTTCACTGTGTGTGTGTGTGTGTGTGTGTGTATTCTTGAGTGGGAGTGTGTGAGGTGAGAAAAGCAGTGTTCATCACGGGTGCATGTCCACTGGCATCATGTCAACATGAATAAAACAGTGCCTGTGTCTAGAGCGCAGTGCTTTCTGTTTGTGTTTATGTAGCTATTGACTTTTTTTTTTCTTTTTTCTTGTGGGTCATCTTTCTTTTACTAATGATACATGCAAAGATGCAATGTGTAATTACAAATTGTTGACCCAACCTTCCTACAATAACTTCTGCTTAGAGCATAAGTCCAAAATGTGCCAAGAGCAAGTGTATTACATTTTTTGCCAACTCTGATAATCAAAAGTGAACTTGTTCTGTGCCCTTGAGCAGTTCAAAAATAGACAAAATGGAGTGAATGATAGACAGTTCTGGACTAGTATTTTGAATAATAACATCGGAGTCACTTTTGAGAATGTAAAACACATATGTGCACAAATGGCTTACAGTGCCTGGGGCCAAATATGTTTCTTGTGCTGTATGTGTGTACAGTAGAGTGGATGCCCCTGGACAGTATGTGAGCAGAAGAAGACAGATCCACTCTGAAAGATTCAGCAGGAGCAACAGTGGGAAATGCTCCTCTTGAGTTTGCAGAACAGAGCTCATAGTCACACATGGATATACTACGGCAGAAAAATATTCATTATTCATATCATCATGTGTGAATATATCCTACTGTTATTGGCATTGATCTTTTTAAAAATAATAAAACATAAGCCTGTAACTAAAATATGCTGTATATTGCATATTTACCACTTTCTTGGGGAAATTGCATACATGATGATTCATTATGTAACGACAATTTATTTATTTATTTATTTTAATGCTCTATATATAACTGGACAAAAATACATTATTCATTCATTTATGCCCAACTCTAATATTATGTCAAATCCAGGTAATCAATTTCCTTAAATGTATTAATAATAAAAACTAGTCTTGGCTGTGATTTCGCAGCTGCAGAATGTTTGACTGCATGACCTTTGTTTCTTGTCATCCCCCATCTGTCTCTCAATGTTGTTTTCGCCCACAATTGGCTGCATGAATCTGAAGAGACACCAATCACCCAAACCTGCTCAAAACAAGTAAGCACACGGCCCGGAAAATAAAGGATATAGCATCCATTTTCTATGACTAGATTATACTGGAAAATCATAGAGTACAGTATAATAGAAGTGAGAAGGCTGTGGGCTATGACCTCTGTCTGAGTATGATGGTGGTTGTGCTCCAGCAGCACACTGCAGTGCTGTGCACAGGTCCCTTTGGGCTTACAGAGTTTCCACTGCACTCCATCGCAGTATTGATAACCTGATCTGTGTCACCACATCTCTCCTTCATCCACCTCCCATCTGCACCTACCTCACCTCTGTCATTTATGAGTTACACAAGAGCAAAACCTTTAACAAGATTAGTAAACTGTGTTTTGTGGCTAAATATGGTATATTTTCATTATTAATACGAAAAATATGATGTTCCGGCATTCCTTTTTCTCATGTGCCCCTCATGAATCTTTTTTTTTAATGTTTCTCTGTGCAAGCAGATGTAGCCAACGCTGGAATAGACACTTTCCCAGTAGGTTTTTCTTCAACAACAGAAGTAACAACAACAACAATTTGCATGTTGAAAGAAAAGCGACACCATCTTTTTGGAAGCAGACATATAACACCCTACAATTTATCCCAACACATTACAACACAATTACTTGGTGCCTGAGTTTTATTACATGAATTTGCCAAACATTGATGAAGCAGGTGATTACACGAGTGCTTCATCCATTGGCCATCGCCATTAAACACCATATCATTGTCCAAATGTCTGTATATTATAGCTTGTGAATGACAGTGGGTTGGCTGTGATTCCTTATCCTTCTTACCAGCAGCAGTTTTGTGAAATGGTGCCAGTCTAACGACGTTTGAAACTCCTCATTCATCCTGGTAATATATTCAACTCATGAACAGTTAAAGAGCAAACTGAACTTTGTCTCATTTTTTCCAACCTCACAGAGGAGTTATTATTGGCCTGAAGGTGTTGGCATGCACACAGGAGATTTAAGTCTTCTAGATCTCATGATATCATTTATGTATGTACTCCAGTTTAGCACCAGTGTCCTCATAACACTCCCTCCATTGTTGTACATACAATACACCAACAAATTGATGTCATTTTATTACATTTATTGATAAACACCCTCTGCTGAGAAGACCACACTGAGTCTTTAAAACATCACAGGCTCATATTTTATTAACCATGTAAGCTGTTTCTTTGCATTTTGCCATCTTTTATCTGTGTCTAGTTTTCAAGCTTTGGAAGTAAGCTGCTCGTGTCCCATTTTGATGGGTCTATTTAAGATCATAAGAATATGATGCATGAGTTGTGAATGGCAGAGAATTTTTGCCTTTTCAGTTGAGAGCCACATGGGCCAGAGACCTTTATAGAGCTACTTTTTAATGCACAGAGCCATTTTCTTTCAAAGCTTTAATCTTTGACTCATTATTCAATTTATTTTTGTGAAGCCAGACACATAAATAACTGCTTCATTCAAACTGAGCCTTAAAGAGGATTTGTCCAATCCTTTATCACGACTGTTTACCTTTGCCAGGTCAGATTGGATTGTAAGGAGCTCCGACACTGACCCGTCTGTAGGAAAATGAAAGTATTTTCCTCCCATCTTTGTCTGACTTCCTTGTTCTTTATGTTTCTCTCTGACGCCTATCTATATCTTTTCAGAAACGGCCGTGCTCTTTTTCCTTCCTTGATTTATTCATCTTTCCCGACAAGCAACTTTTGTTTTTCGTCCAATCGCTTTCGATCTATTTTCTCCATTCCATATCTGTGGATGCAAATTGTTGATGCAATTAGACAGAGAGATGGATCCTGCAAGTCACTGCTCTAAAGACTCTTTACATGGTTTATGATGCATTCATTAATGTGGGGAAATTTTACTTTTACTTTTACTGTATAGTAAAAAGCTTATGGATTTATTTCCAGACCATATCAGGCATGTGTGGAAGTTGCATATTCTCGTGTCTACATTTGTTTGCTTTTAGCACTTTGGATTGCCCCCACAAAGAGTTTGGAGTTTGGAGGAAAGACAAAAAAAAATAAATGGACAGAACGAAAGACCTTTACTGCATTATTCTGGTCATTTTTACTTTAAGGAAGGCTAAGGAAGAAGGAGGAATAAAGGCAAAAATTAAATAAAGGTGGAATTAAGGTAAAAAGTGTCAAAGGTCACTTAGAAGGAGCTTGTAGGATATTTGAAGTTAACTCCAGGAACAGTGTGCTTTTAGTTAACAAAGCACTGTAGTCTGGCTCACAAAGCTTTCCCTTGTTACACACACAGCCCCACACACACACGGCTTCTTGAGGAACACAATAGGGGAGTAAATGGTTTTTCTGAAAGTGATTCCTACCTCCTTATTATTTATTCATGGGTCTGCTGGTCATTGCAACCTTGAGACCAGTTTGTGTGTGATGAATTCCGTTAGAGAGAGCCATACAAGGGAAAAGTGAGGAGGCAGAGAAAAGAAAGCGTTGGAGGGAGGAGTGGTGGGGGCAGATGAGTGCTGCGGTCTGGAATATGGTTTTGGATTTCCGTCCTTGAGGGGTGAGTGGAAAGCGATCGATACCGAGGCTGAAAACGAGGCTGATCTGGTGGCAGCGCGAGGCTACACGGCCACGACTTCGACGCAAACAAGGTCACGCTTTGACCCCTACCTGCATGTCGAGAAAATCTGCATGAGGTCCATCTCGGAGCTAAACTGTTTGTCATCCCCCGAAGAGTTTCTCTGCAGATAATCAAACTTGGCAGCGAAATGAAGGCAGCACAGCAGGGAGGATAAAAATAGCTAAAGAGGACATGATAAAGGAGATGAGACAGGGACATATGTTGATAGAGTAAAGCGAGAAGAACATCCCGCATCCACTTTATGCATACATTTCAGATGGGAGACATGCAACCTTGACTTTGGTAAAAAAATAAATAAATAAATAAGTCTCTCTAGTCTTTAAATCATCCAGAAGAAATAGCTTCTCTAACCTTAAGCCTCAGCAATGATGGTGAATAGAAAGTATAGAATAGAAACTATTCTACAAACAGCATACCTCCATTGTCAGAAGTAGTAAATGTTGTAGATAGATCCAAGAGCATTAGTAGCTAAAGGCAGATAATACTTCTTAAAGGACGTTTTTTGTTTCAGGACACTTAATTCCATCTTTTTCAGAGCAATCACTTGTCCTACACTCAAACGGACTATTGGTTTTGTCTCGCTTTAGTAAATTGGAACCAGTAGACAAAATACTTGAGACGTGTCGGTAAAAGTGTGCGCTTTCCAGCTACTTTCTGTCCTTGAACACTTGAGACAGCAAGAGACAAGAAAACTCAGACAAAATCTAATCAGACCATGAAGCAAAAACAAAACCACACACAATTCGTGATGGGGAGTATATAACTGGGAGTATATAACTGTATACTGCAATGTATACTTGACTGTGTGTTGTTGAGTGTCTCTGGAGTGTCTGCTGCCGTGGTAACACGCTGTAGTGAGTTGGGCCCTCCTTGGTCTAAAAATAATAAGACTGTATCTCTCGCAAAGTCTAATAAAAAGCAGATCATAAGACGACATTTTTAGGAAGATGTACAGCATTCAAACAAAGTGAGGCGTGCAGTTTTTTCTGGCTTCATCGTGCCACTCAGCAGATGACATCATCTTCTCTGCAAAGTAGCGGCTCAGATTTCCCACACCCCTCACTTTCCTGTGCCATCCTTGTTTCTAATTAGCCACTGTCTATTAACACATCCACTATGGACGGAGCGTGTAAGGTAACGGCTGACACTGCTGCCGCTGACAGGAGCCAAAGAGCTGCGTGTTGGCACCATGTATTTACTGTCGGTTTGTTAGACTTCATCTTGAACTATCTGAAGAGCGAGCTTATTTTGAAACGGCTCCAAAATATAAAACACACTTGGGAAATGCTGTAATATTTTCTAAAGCAACCACATGCACTGTAGCCTACTCAGGACTGGCCTCAGATACAAAAAGGGTAAACATTAAGTGCACCTTAGATAAGTATGCATTTTGTTCCTTAGATCATGACACTATTATAGGGTCTGATGACTTCTTAACTTCCTGTAATTCTATCACACCTTTGGTCTTATATTACACAGACAGAAAGAGCGATAAAGGCATTCATATTGTATGACAAGGTTAGGGAGAGGGATGGCGTGTTCAATATCAATGAGTCAGTTTTATTGAACTTTCGCTGTGTGATCTCTGCTCTGACGGCTGCAAGGGGCTGCACATTTTTCTTCAAAAAGGAAAACAGGTCAGTGACAACTCTTGTTCAGCTCCAGCGCAATTACTGATGATATAATGCAGTGGGATATCAAAATAAGTGTTTGTGCATTGATTTATGGTACAACTTTTATTTCATTTAATTATCAGAAGGATCATCTGTGAATAAGTTAATAGATGAGAATGTTCAGTGACGTCAAGCTTTGGCTAACCACAAGCTCAGATATGAGAGAGTCTGTCCCAGTCCAATAGGGGATGCCCATTGGCTGGTTGGTCTACACATCTGGTCCACATTGAATCAATGGCGACTTTCCCTAATGAGAAAGTGGCAATTCCAGCACTGGTTATGATTACTTGCACAGCAAAACAGTGCAAATGTTGTGTTCATATTGGCAATGCATTCACGCAATGATTCACAAGAGGGAGATGATTAATGAATCCCACCCATCTTCCCAATATAGTGAAGCTACAATTTTTCTATCACCGCAATTCTCTGAGAATCTACCTCACATGCAAAAATACTTTGCTATTTATTGTAAGTTAAAGCCCAGATAACGGTCTAACCACAACCAGGTGTTGACAGGCTGATGCTCTACAAACAACACATGGTAATATTGAATAAGTATATTTTTGGAAGACTGGTAATTGTAAATGTCAACCTTTCATTTTTTCTGTCCATCATTATTCTTCTTGTATTTCTTATCATTGTAAGAGCTAATGACCTCTTCCTTTCACTCTGGCGTGAACCTCTGTAACCCAAATGTGCAAAGCAGCGCGGTGTTAATGATTGAAATGCTTTTATATGTGTGTCTAGTTTTGTCTTCTTTCTGTTGCATAATTAATAGCTCCATCTGTTCTCAGACTGACAGATAATTATAAGGCTATTTCCGAGCAAAATGCAATCTACTGCATGTCATCCTCACCGTGTCACTCTGGGCAGCTTCTGTTTGTAAAGAAATGGTTAATTCCCTAAGCTGTTTTGCACCTTGTATGTCATGTGTAGCATCCTGGACGAGTCTGTATGTTGTTGTGTGTACGACTGAGTGCCGACTGTGTCTGTGCCAAGTACTATTCCCTGATAACAGGATTACCATCTTAAGCCTATTCACGGTAAGTGAGCCATTTGGATGGATAAAGCACTGTATAACGCTGACTTCACATCAAGAATAGAGGGGAAAGAATTGGAGAAGGCAGGTTTAGTACGCTTAGAGTGATCTTAGGGAATACAAAGGATTCAGACATCCCAAAAGGAAATATTGAAAAGAATAGGACATGCCTTGAAAGCTAAGTGTTGCTTAAAGCGATGCTGTACATGTCTGGATTATGTTTACAGTAATAATAATTGTAAGTATATGATAAAACATCCGAGCTGATAATTTTCACATTAAAGGATTTAGCTCACTCCACTTGTTATTGTGGAGTGCTTTCTGTTTCGGGCGCAGTCACTGCATGAGTCCACAAAAGACCATTTTCCAGAACTGTTTTCATCCTTTTTGACAGCTGCCCTGAATTTTGGTGACACATTAACATAGTGTGGAGGATGTAAACAACCCCCGCAACCTTTTTTTCTAGGCTAAATGCTAATTTAGAGTTAAGGTCCCTCATGTTATGTTGTGTAGCGCTGACAGTCTCCAGTTTAGACAGCGGGGCAAAAGGCTCCGACAGCCATTGGACCGTGTCTGCTCCATCCTGTTGTGATGTGTCACTCCGAGGGAAGTGAGAGGCTCACAGACAGGTCAGCGGAAGGCAGGACAGAAGGGAATGTGAAAGAAGGACAAGTGGAGTTTGTGGAGGCAGAAAGTGAGGGAACAGGACAGAGGGAAAGAGTAAAGAGAGTTAAGAGGTAGAGACAGCCGCACACTGAGAGACGTGCAACAAGGACACATACATGCAGCGGAGTGGGACACGTGCAGAGACACAGCAGCAGAGCACTGACCTGTCACTACACTTGACACACATTAGTCGTCTTCTTTTTCACCAGGAAGCTCACGTTGTTCACACTTCTCTGGAGCGCTAATCAATATTCAGGTTATATAATGAGAGGGCACACAGGTCTTAATATGTTACAGTTTTTTTTGCGTCTTTTTATACCAAGATTGATAAAGGAAGGGCTTTTCTACAACATTGTAAATATGAAAAAGCATAACTGTTAAATTAAAGCAAGAGGGTAAAAACACAATAAATAAACAATGACTAGCAATAAACCACAACACTAGAATTATTTACAATAAAACCCAAGTAGAATGTTTCAGTTTAGTCCTGGTTTAGTATTTGTTAAATCCTGTTTAAGGGTTGGATTTGCACTGGATTTAGTCCTGGTTTAGTCCTAGGTTTTAACAAAAATTCTAACCCTGAAACTAAATCAGAGATAAAACAGGGACTAAACTTGCACCAAACCCATTACACATTACTCAAGACTAATCCAGGACAAAACCATGAAGAAATGCACAGATATACACGAGAGTGAGTTTCCAGAGTTGTGTTGTCGGGCTAAGATCTTTTAATAATATTTTTAGGGGTCACATGAATTATTCCTAGTTTTAATAAATCTTGCATATATGGTTTAGAAAGGCTGGGTTTGACTATGTATACCACTTTCATCGGCAGCTGATCTTCCCATAAAGTTTTATTTGCAGTGCTGTTATGTTGAGCAGCAGTAGGATTCACTCATTAACACACATCTAATAAAGGGGCACCTGTCTGTACTATTAAAAGATTCATTTAAATTGTAAAATGTGGACAGCTTTTTTATTAAACTGAAGCTGCTCTTTTGCAAAAATGATGGCAGGTTTGCCATGTTTGATTAACAAAGCCACTGGGATGTTTCTGCTCCATGTTACCAGAAGGATTTGACACAGTAAACCAGAGTCTGTTAAAAACATCCTTGAAATACAGTTTGCCTAATCTCAACAATTATTGACTTGGTTATTGCATGAAAATTCAATCAAAATTCAATATATGTTAAGAGACACAGGGATTGAAATAAAGTCATCAAATTTTCACTTTTTAAATATTATGACAAGTGAAGGTGAAATGAATAACATTGATTTTATTATTGCTGTGGCATTTGCTGTGGGTGGAATTTATTAATCAGTAAGTGAACATGTAACTTAAAGTAGAAATGAAAAGATTGGAGTGACTTTGACATGGGCCACACTGTGTTGGTTGGATTTCTCTTGTGAGAAGTCATGGCCATTGATTGTGTTGCCATTAATTAGAATAAAGAAGAGAGTGTATCCTTATGTATAATGGCGTTAAAGGCTGGAGGTATAGCCTTTTACCGCTGCTGTAAATGGTAGCCAGATTTATTTCCAGCTTTTCAAAATTTATATAAAGAAAGAAGCAGCAGTGTTTGATGCAATTGAGACAGTGAATGTGATCTTTTTTATTTATTAAGTGCTGTATGACGCCAGTGTTATCTAATTTTTCATTGTATGTTTTTTTCTAAGCTTCTCAAACAAGAATGATCTATTGCTGTGTTTTGCACCTTTTGAAAGCAGACCACACTAATGGAACTCAAGGCCAAAGGGTTACTTTGTTTTTTTTTTTTTAGGGATTTTTTGGCAATGGAAACTTATCCTTATACTGAGCCGACCCGTACAATATTACTGCAGTCAAAACCCATGGCTAAATTGGCTCCTAACTTCCGACACTTTCTGCATGTCTGTTCTGCATTCCTCCTTTTCTTCTCTCAGGCTGAAACATCTGCGAACAAGACAGCCAGCTCAATGGAGGCCCACTGAACCAAACCTGCTTTGTTTTATGTCACACAGCATCCCGGGGGATCTGGAGCATTTCTTTTCTTAATATACTTCTAACCAAATGTAAGAGCTATTATTTCAAAAGACACTGACTCAACAAATGCATCTTCATGTCGCAGCATGTGGAATATGAATAATTCTGATGACAAGTGATTGTTTGGTTACTTTTTGATGAAATAAAGACGAAGAGAGGAGAAAAATAGCTCTTGCAGGGACAGGTAGAGTAAAAATGTCCGAGAGAGATTCAGACCAATCCAGTGGGACGTGAGTGGATAAAAAGAGGTGTATCTATTGAAGGAGAGAAAAAGAAGTGGAGGGAGGTCACAGAAAAGCAGTGCAGGTGATGGTTTTAAGCTGCTGGTGTCACCAACAGATAAAGGCACCTCTGCTGCCAGCCTGTCATCTGCATCGCACACAATATCCCCTTTATTCGCAATATCACCTCTCTGTATTTCGCTTCATCTGCCTCCCCGGTGGAGCAACTCCCAGCGTGATGCACTTTTTCTCCCCCCGTCATACATCTGCCAGCGATACCGCATATATCATTCCCTCTTATTCTTCCCTTCACTTGCAAAGAAAAAATAAATCTGTTTATTTTTCCCTCATACATATACAATCTCTCTTTCCCAGCACAATGGCCTTCACCCATATTCCCTCAAACCTCTCCTTTTTCTGCCCCTTTTGTCACTATTCTTATCTGTTCCTAATAATATTCTGTCATACCAACATTATGCACTGCTTTCATTCACATCGATGAATAAAAGCAGTCATTTTTCATGCCAATCATGTTTTTACAAACAAACCTTCCTTTGTGCATACCCAGTGTACAATAGATGTCTCTTGGTTTTCTTCAGAGGAGTGCTCTTTTCCCATTTATACCCCTAAAAATTGGAGCTCTGGTTGGTTTCAAACATGTTTCCTGAGTGTACTTATCCGTCATCAATGTACCTATCTAAGCACAGACGTGAGTAAAGATTCATATTATCATGGAACAACTAAAGTAGATTTGAGTCACCAAAAAGACACCCTAAAATACACTGCTATTTTCCACGTGGCATTATACAAAACTAAAAATGATGGTAGTTGGAAAACTTCTGGGTTTTGTGGTTGTGTTGAAAGAGTGTCCTGTTTGTTGTGCCACTGGATAATATTACAGTTTCCTTGACAACCAGGTAGTTTAAAATAATGTGCTACTATTTGACTTAGTTGACTTATGTATAATTAACTTTGTGTGAAATGTATTGTTATTTTTTAATTCTCCAACACTCTTGGCCTATGCTTGGTTTAGTGTTATTTCTTTTTAGAAAAAATGCTCACTGAGCGCAGCAAGCCATTTTTTACAATGGATTTTTTTTTTTTGCTTCTTTAAACTATTCATTTTATAAGCCTTACAAAATAAATCTGTTATGCAAACCACAAAAATGCTTTCCCTTCTGCCTTCTTCTCCAAAGCCAGACCGCTTTAGGAATACAGTGGTTATACCTCAAACGACCCCACTTTAAAATCTTTTGGACTAATCTTAATGTTCCTGAAAACTCTAATCCCATGAATTACTCCAAAGCTAAAACAAATGCAATGTCAATCATTTGTAATATTTCCTCTCATATTGTAATCCTTACAGAAGTCGAATAAAAGCGACACTGCTCACTTTCCCTCTGTCACTTACACACACACACACACACACACACATATACGTATGCAAGCAAACCAGAGTCAGTAAACCATGGAAAGACAGGATTCGGTTCATTGCTCACCTTGGCTGGTTTGATCAATGGCAGTGTGCCTTGTCCAAATCCCTCCCACAAACAGAGCTGAATAAACAGACACAGAACATTTACACAGGCCCCGCTAATCCGCTAATCCATACAACCTGCTTTCTAACAAACACACACTTAGTGAATATGAAGCCGATAACCTCACAAACATTTTGTATGCATACGCCGGACCGAGAGTGTGCAGGAGAGTAGAAAACACACACTTCTCCACACCAAACATTTGCATATGCACACGCGCCATATCAGTGACTTTGGCCCATTATCCTGTGTGACCTCCTCAGCAGGACTTGGCTGATAGTCTTGTCGAGGTTGATAACAGACAGAAGGGTTAATAGGGATTAATGGACTGTACACACAGACATCCACCGCCACACAAGTGAGCCACAAGAGTGAGAATAACACCCCAATGAGCTTTTCAAGTGTGTGCATGTATTTGTGTGTTTGATTAAACGAGGAGAAGTATCTGTCTGCGTCCCCACAGCTTGATGGGATAATTGAACCGTGGAAAAGCCATATAGAGTTTGTCAAAACTCTTAATGGTCTGAGTTGGACATGATTCGCTTAGTGTCATTAACTTCCACTTGCCGACACAAAGATTTTATCACTTGGATGAAAAAACCATAACAGCATTTGTAATTTTGACCTGACAGTTTAATGACCTGCAACGATGGGGGAAGGCTGTTCTTGTCTGTCTCGCACACTGCCTTGTTATCGTTCTATCTCTTAATTTGCCGTGTAATGTAGACATGCATGTCTACAGCTCACTTTAGCTCTTATCTTGGTCAGTCCCTTTCATTATTTATTTGATGAATGATGTAATGTGGGTCTACTTCTACTTCTTCTACTTTTTTTTTTTTTTTTTTTTTTTTTAGAAAGAACACTCTTGTGCGTGTTTAATGTGAATATTTATTATAACACATTTAGGCTTAAGGGAACATGAACATGCCATTAATTAATGTACACATAAAATCATGTTTTTGCAGACCTTTGTGGTTTCCTTTCAGTGGAATAAAAAAATATATAAAATAAATGTATGGCAATGAAGCTCTAGTAATTCAAGGTTACAGCGGGTGCTGCAGAGAATTCCCCAGGTTGATTTGTGAGAAAGAACCTCATGTTATTTTCTCTTACAAGTAGTTATACAGTAGCAGCTGTTACTCCTGAGAAGAATATGCTTCACTTTGCTAGTTTACCTTTTTGATTTATTTCTATTTTAACTTAAAGCTGCCTGTTTGTGCTTCCTTACTTTGCTGACGCTGTCCTATTCTTTCCTGTAGGTTCGGTGGACAAAGACGGCTGGCAGTGCATCGGACAAGTTCCAGGAAACATCCATCTACAATGAGACACTGCGGATCGAGGGCATCCAGAGGGTGCAGGGGGGTCGCTACTACTGCAAAGCCGACAACGGGGTGGGGGTGGCTGCCATCAAGTCCATCCGTGTAGATGTGCAGTGTAAGTGGGCAAGGGAGGAAAGAACAACAAAAAACTCCTTCCACTTCTAGACCCCAGCACACTATATGGCTATTCCCACCTAATAAAAAAAAGATAAAAAATGAAAGATTTTAGAAGGGAAGATAAAAGATGGTTCAGATTGATGATGAGAGTACAGGTGGGAATGGCTTCCAGGAGTATGTGATGACTCATGGTGAAGAGGATAGAGGGAATGGTTTGAGTTAAAGGAGGAAAGAGGGGGATCAAATAGAATTTTTGGATTTGGCGTGGATTACTACCAGAGTGCAACAAGAGCAAAACATCTGAATTTCATATATTTTATATTTTGTGTGGATTCTACTTCACATTTATTTTCACATATTCCTGGAATATAGTGAAGTCTGTGGGAGACCATCAGTGTTTTATGACAGTTAGTCCAGGTGGTACGGGCTCCCTAACCCGCTGTTTCTCAACTAACCTGTGTCCCATCCACCCACAGTCTTCCACAAAAGCATATCATTTTTTCAACTTAAAAGGACTGAGCTGTTGCACATTTTTCACTCTCTGCATTAGTATGCTAATTAATTGTCAGCTGATAATTAAGACACAGGCTTTCTGTGTCACAGTTCTACCAGAAGAGTTTGAATTCATTAAGTGCAGCAACAAAAGCACTATATTGACTTGCTAATTTATATTGTAGGCCTTTTTTGTCATTACCCTCTAGTACAAAACAGCAGTCATTTTACCAAGTTGAGAGATTTAACATGTAACAATGTCAGGGCACACCGGAGTGATCCATAACATTTTCAGAATCGGCTGCAATCAAATTAAAAGCTACATCCAAATGACATTGGAGGAGGATTAACAAGACAAAGTGCAAAGCTCAGTAAAGCCAAAACTGCTTCATCACTGTATTTGTGAGGCGGCAGTAATTCATTAAATAGCCATAGAAATGTTGAGAGGAGACTTGGCGTCCTTGATTCATGTTCTATCACTTGGACTTAAAATGCTTTTAATAATGTTTTATGCAGCCAAGGGTAGTGTCAAGTTCTGCTGTTTGTTTGTTTTTTTCATTTTCAGACTGACTTGTAAAGAGAAGCTGTTTCTAAGATACCAGCCAGTCAAAACTGTGTGTATTGCACATCAGAAAAAGCATACTGTGCCTTGTATGTTCACATTGGACACATGATATAACACGTGGTGGTCGAGAAGCAGTGTTGTTGTAGGGGTCCCGTGCTGCTGCTTGTTTCACTGACCCACTGTCCCCGTGAGCCAGGGTCCGGTCAAAGTTACGGCTTGGTTAGCGTGCACATACATTCCAATTAGAGCCCCAAAAGTCTCTCTAATTTCCTCAAGTACCCCTTCTATTCAATGCACAGTTTCTCCTTTGTTGATTCAGTTTTTTTTTAATTTGACTAGCAATAGAACATGCACACAAATCTCTTCTTTATGTCCACAGAGTTAGTTCTCCCCAGGCTCTCTGCCGCAGAGGTTGTATTTCCACGGGGTCTGTGTAGTAAACAGGTTGCATCGTGAGCGTAGCTGTGACAGGAGCTCTGAGAGGCTAACCAGCTCTGACAGTCAATGCTTGTTCAATTCCCCTTCCCCCCATTCTGTGTTAGCACCAGCGTTGAGTAGCCATTCCTTCGACACAGGGCAAATTTAGTGCAAAAACAATGTAACTATTAGTCTGAGCTACCAAGAACGAGGAGAGAGGCATAGGTCGAGGGTAGAAGAAGGAAACCTTAATGAAAAGGTGAGAACTCAGCCCATCAAAGATCTGCACAAGAGAAACAAAGCAGCTAGTGTTATTTTATCTTACTTAATTAAAGATGTGGTGCAAGCAAGATTGTGTAAGTTTTAACATGTACCAATTTTTGGGCAAAATAAAGAATGTTTTTTTGGCAACCGCAAAGTAAAAAAAATAAAAAATTCAGGAATGAAAGTGGAATAGCAGAGAAAGGGTAGATGCACCAGATAGAGCTTATCATATTGTATCCTTGTGAATTTGGTGCCAGCAGGTAAGAGCATGTTCTGCCCTCCAGCCCAGTACATGGAGAGTAGAACATACTGTTACCAGCACATGGTGCAAACATCTTTATCCTCTTCACTCTTTTTTCATTCCACTATTTATTTTGTTGTTTCAGTTACCAAGAACTACACATTTCTGTTTATAGTCTGTTATCTATTAATTCTTTATTCACTGATCAATCCCCATTTGGCATCATTTTACATGGCAAACACTACTGCATGATAAATTAGGAGTCTGCTGGACCTTTTTATTCCCAGCTACATTGCCATACATATCACATATACTATTCCCTGCCTTTTCTTCATTTGCATGTAACATGCACATGTTACATTAGCATGTGTCCATTGACATACATACAGAGTCATGCCTGTGCATATCTGCACCAGGATATACCAAAAAAACTCACATCCTCACACATAACAGTGTTGAATGTAAGAGTGAGAGGATCAGGAGGCAGAGCTAAAAATGGGAGAATGACAGCTGGATGTAAAAAGAAAATAGAGATTAAAGAAACAAAGCAGAGGTACAGTACATATCCTATATTCTGCTTTCAGCTTTCAGTTGACATACACCAAAACTCACTTTGTTGGGTATCATACACTTTCAGCATCCAACTGTGTTATTCTCTGCCTGTTTTTCTTTCATGCATATAGTTTTACATTTCAATTTTTTTATTCCCTTCTCAGTATTTTACCTCCATCTTTTACTGCCATCTGTTTGTGCTATTAAAACAGGATGCATATTTTCCAGGAATAGCTACCTATCGTCCGCTTCTTGCAATTGCTTAACAAATATAATTGAGACTGGTACAGTCCATCAGTTTTTCCTTTTTCCAGAGAAAGCCCATAGAAGCAGCCCTCCATGTCCATTTACAGACCCTACACCTCAGACTCTTGTCATCAAACAAGCTCCCAGCCTTGTCCCACTTAGGACCACTTGTGCAGTGTGTGAACCAGCCGACCTTTGACCTGGCACTATGACCACAGAGACAGTGGGCTAGTGAGCTGGCGGGGTTTAACTTTATGTAGCCTCTACTGATGGGATGGACTTGGTTCAGAAACCCAGACAGTAACAACAATTCTAAACAGCTTAAATGAATGAACATAAAGAAAGGTTTATTAGCACAAAGAAGATTTAACATCGAGATACAACAGGTAAGTGACATGTGAGACATGCTGATGGTATTACTTGTGTACATGTGTTTTGCATGATACAAGAGCAAACTGAACTAAAACATGTACTTTTGTGTGTAAAAGGAGTTTCCTTGGTGCTGCATATTATTTATTCGAAAGGCAGTTGCATTGTCCTGTGCAATCAAACAGGCTGTGCTGTAAATATTTTCCTTTGGGATACTTTTACTTTTCCTCATTTTCAAAAGACTCAGAGCCATTATTACAGACAAAACTAATGCCAACATTTAGTGCTGTGGATTTTCTCAGTTCTCACTGAGTGTCACACTTACAGTGCCCAAGCCAAGCATGAGAACATCAATTTCCAAATGGCTCTTTCTTGGGCGGTTATCACCTTAACTGTAAGCCCATATGGGAGTCAGTAGATAAATGTGTAATCTATTGTTTTAGCACTGCTGCTCTCCAAGTGTTCACAATACAGCAATATGAGGGGTTTGCAATTGGTGTTTTTGACAGTGGTGACGCACATTCACATTCGCACTCATAAACTGTAGGCTAGGTGGCATTTATTCTGTCCCTGCTGGCCAAAGTCTTCTGTCACAACACACGCTCAGCCCTTCAGGGTGACACCGGTCTCTGCTGGAGCAAGACTAATGGACAGTGGCTTTGCTGGCACTGAACTCAGACAAGAACACGTGCACACTGCAAAGTCTACAAGCTGCATATACATTTGGAGCAAAAGCATGTAAATGTTTGCACCAAAACAAAGAAAAGAAAAGAGTGCAAGTAGAAGGACACAGTGTCCTTAAGGTGCACTGACACCGACTCAAATCTCACTGTGGTTCACCGCAAAGTTTCATATATATATTTTTACTCACAAAGCCCATGTCCCATTCTCTTTCTCTGTGTTATATCTTGTTACTCTGGATTGCTCTTTCAATATATATTTCACTTACGTTTCTGTTTGTGTATGGGACTTCATAACTTCCTCATCTGTTTTTGTTTTTCCCATCACTACTGAGTCCTGTCTCAGTAGGTTTTGTCTTATCTACTTTCTTTTGGTAGTTTCAACGGCTATCCACTTTTTATTACATCTTTTTTTCAAAAGAATCAACCTTTGTACTGCCATTTACATCATCTTTTTATACAGCATAGAAAAGGCTGTTTTTGGAAAAGCTCTGCTTTCTGACCTAAGTTATTGTGAAGTCATGAGGACAATTTAAGAGTGGAGGAAACTAGCTACAATTTTATTTGTTATTTTTTAAAATAAATGCCCCTAAAAGACACAAAATAGAAATACCTGTCCTGGGACTGTTCTGCACAAGAAGTGACCTTGAGGAGCGTTGTGTCAGTAGGTCCTACTGCTGTTACACTATTTGAGAAGATGTTTGGTATAAATTTATGTTATGTAAATTTATAAATATGATATAGTTGATGTTATTTTTTCTTAGGAAGATGAACCCAGGCGGTGTGTTGTTTATTCAATGGTTAAATAGACGGAATGTGGTGAGGGTATATTTTTGTGGCAATGAATAAATAACGTTATGTAGAAATCTCACCTGAAGAGAAGTATCTAACCCTTTCAGACTTTAAAACTACATAAACTATGAGCAGATATTGAATAAGTGGGGCTCTGTGGACATCATGACCTTGTTCAAAAACACATTTTGTCCATTGATAGACTGTTTTCAATTAGACATTTCATTTCTGCAACATTCAAATGGATGAGGGCTAGACTAGTTTTTCCTCTTTCATAAATAATATTAAAAAAATAAAGCAAGATAAAATAAAAAAATGAATTTAATAGACACTAAAAGAAATATGTCACAATGCTTTTGACTGCTATTAAAAAAGTAAATGAAAGCCAAATATTGGAGGCTTGAGAAACTAAAAGAAAACATAGTTGTTGGAAGGGGTCAGATTTCTATTTTTTTAAACATTTATTAAATTGTGTGTAATCTTATCTGGGACTTTTACTCTTCTTTTTCCTTTCTAGTTAACATTTTGTTCAGAGATTATGCAATACTTAAGAAAAAAATACAATAGAAAAATATCTCTCTCTATATATATATCTACAACAAGAGTGAACATTCTCACAGTAGATTTCACACTTTAAGATCTGGGGCAGTCAATACCACCGGCTACACACTGAGTGTACAATGTTCCACTTAAGTGATATATGGCAGCACTGTTCAGTACCTGAAAGAGTTTAATATGGTAAGGGTCACATCCCACTGGGCCTACATAAAACTGTAATTGTTCATATAGTAGCGCTTTGACTTAAAGCTGTAGACATATGCACTTTTGTCATTTTCTATTTGATAGGAGTGAACTGCAAAGCGCTTAGACTGTCATGAAACTCAAACTGTGCATTTAGCATGTGACGAGGTGCTAATGCTACATTGGAAATTCTATTGTATCAAACATCAGACACGTTTTCAGCTCCTTCTTTTTAATACAGTGATTTCTTTGCAAAAACAGACCAACTACAAACTTGTTCTTGAACATGAAAAGGAGAACAGCACTGACAGGCGTAATGCAAGTTTGCTGTAAAGCAGAGAACATTCAAACACAAAATTAGATTGTACTTGTTTCTTCATATGATCTCACTGAATACATTTTGTAAGGATTATTGAAAACACCATAGATTTGAAATACAAGTCTGAATACATGTGGTGCTGGCACATCAGCAAGCACAGCAAATCTCTTCCTTTTCGCCCCATTTCTGTATTGTTTTCACAATCAAATTAACATAAACATGATTAAATTTGTTTCCCAACCCAAAACCAATGTCACACAGGACACATCGAGGGGGCATGAGGCCCAAAAGTACCCCTTTCACTCTGCCCAGTTCCAAAATCTAATTGTTGTGTTCACACTAAAAATAACAAGGTTCAGAACCTGGTTCCCAGCCTGAAACCAAACAAAATTTGGCATCTTCCTGCAAACCATGGTATAATAGCCTGCCTTTAAAGCTGTAAAGAACCGTTTAATCTCTGTACCTAGCTTTAATGTTACATCAGTGGCTCTAGTAAGTATATTGTTGCATGATATTAACTTTATACACCACTGGCCCATTCCACAATGTTATGCATAGTTACTTTGTTGGACAAACAGATCAGAAGAACAACAACAGGTATTACGAAGATAACTTGTACTTTTAAATTGATACTGTCTGTTATTATTCTTAAAATACTAAAGCGATTCAGAGAAAGCTGAAGGTCCTCAATAATACCAAATGAGCAGCTATAAAAGCATACATTTATGTCCTCGCTGTTTATGTTCAAATATTCTCATTACTCCTCTCTCTCAGCCAATTATATATATTCACAATAACTCACCTGTACCAAAAGCATGTTTCCCGGCAGCTCACAGTTCTCATTTGATCTTTGAATGGAGCACAATGTGATTATTATCACCTCCACTGCAATCTGATTAACATCGTTTCATCAGCTCCTCATCACATTGTAACTAATATGATGGAATAGTGTTGTGCTTTTTATTATCAATTACAAAATGGATTCACTCATCACCTTTTGGATGAATGGGCTTAACTTAACAAAAGAAGTGTCTGTGTAAAATGTGTTTGGGGGCAAATATGCAAACGTATTTGCCTCAAAGTGTGTATGAGAGTATGTGTGACTGTGTATGCTAAGCAGCAACAGGAGAACTATTGTCACCAGAAAATAATACATCTCCTTCTATCAGATCTCATTTAGCCCCCCAAAGCAGGGAAAGATGTTTTATAGATACAGTCAGGCGGAGGGATATGAAAAGGTGAGGCAGCTATTGTCCTGAACCTCATGAATACATATTTTTGATTAAGTTCATCTTTTTTTTATTTGAAATGATGTGGATAAAAGGCACACTAAGAGATTTTCATTCTGTGCCACAATGTGAATTCATTTGCTTCATGTAAATTATTTATGATTCATCTAACTATATGTGCCAACACTATAGAATAGCCATATCTTCACTTTTAGATGTTCACTATCTGTTTTTTTAAAATATATATGGTTTGTTCAGATGTGTGATTTTTAATACAGATAGGATGGATAACAGACATTGGACGTGCTCATTGCAACAAGCCATCATCTGTTGGCCTTTCTTCAGGAGGACCTCAAAAATAGAGTGACCAGTTTTCCTGCAACATAAATCCACAAATTCTATGGCCCACATTTTGATTTGCTGTAGATAATTGGAGAAAGATGTGGCTCTGCTTTCTTGAGCGTCATTGCAGGTCAATCAATCCGCTTGTGCAGTTTGATTTGAACAGCAACGCCCACAATGCTAAGCCACAAACAACTAAACAGAATTTCTCTTCTTTTGAACAAAACATGGCAAAAAAGTAGAGGCACTGGGGTAAGGCCAGTTCAAGTAGACTCTCAGCTTTTTGTGAGCTATGTCAGCTCACTACAGCCTGCTTTTACAGGTATTTTCTCGTCAAAAAAGTGTTTCACTTGATGGAGAGAAACATGGCCTGTTGAAGGGAAAGGAAAAACACAAGACAGCAGTATGTTCCCAAACTAAGCTTGTCTTGTTCTGGTGATAAACTGTGATCATCCACGAAGAAAACATGCTAAACTTTTTTCAAAATATTTTCTTTTATTTTCATGTATCTTTATTAGCACAGTTTGTTTACAGTTTAGAGGTGTGTCTCATGTAGCTATTGTGTTAGGAACTAACCACTGGCTTTATTATTTACAATGTATTAAACACATGACAGTCACTCAAATTTAGAATAATGTTGCAGTTTTCTGAATTTAAAGTTCAAAAAGTTGCAAAAAAAGCCAGAGCCGGTCTATTTATTAAGCATTCTACAGCTATAGCTCTAACCTCTTGCACTGCTTCTTATGAGAATTCAATTTTTTTTCATTAGTTTCTCAAATAGAAAGTCACTGTTTATGAAGCAGAACCCCTCTCCACTGCACTGTGTGGAAGTCCAACCTGTTTAAACCATGCTGTGCCAACCCAATCTGTACTGTACTATTCAGAGGAAACGTGACTTACTTGATTTTTAAAGAAGATTGTAAAATTGCAGAACTTCAGATGAACCTTTTTATTTTTTGCAAAACATTATTCTAGTGTAGTGCTGAACATTGCCATTGCATGAATACATAGGGACATAACATTAGCAGATTTTAGCAGAGCCTGTCAAAAAGCATCCTGATTCAGTCCTTCTAGGTAATTGTTAGCAGCTGTGGAGTTTCCAAAAGTAGAAAGTGGTGACTGTAAAATATTACTGGACTACATCATGCAGGCCATTTGTTACATACAGGTAAATATGCTTTTTAACAATTGTACATTAGGATTTTACACAATTACCAAATCCTATCAAATACATACCTATGGAAGGTGTTAGCAGTGCTTACGATGAAAGTAATTGTTCAGAGAAGCCTGGTGTTTCTTTTTGCCCTTCGTAAAAAGTGGTTTGTAATTTATAAGATCTGTTACTAATGGATTTTTATGCTTCTGACAGCTCCTCCAGCCAAATATCCTCTCCCGCTGCCAGGCACTGTGCATACGAGCAATACACAAGCAAACAGGAAGAGAGGAAGTTGAATAGATTTCTTTAGAATCTTTGCCTTAATGTGAAAATATTCTTTTATCTGACATATGCTTTCCTTGACAAGTTTGTTGGTGTCACCTTGACACAGGAACATACAGAGACATCAAGGAAGCTCCAAGAGCAGATAATGGCTTCTCTGTGTCCAAGAGAATATGGATCAAACCAAACAGGGAAAAGCACTTAAACATATCGCAGTGTTCTTTTGATCAACAAAGTGAAGTGAATGAAAGAAAGAAAAAGTGTACCTGGCTCAACGGCTCTATCTCGTGTGAAAAATATTTTATTGTCTCCTTGTATCGTATTTGTGCCGGGATTTTTGTCATGTTACTGACAGAAGCTCCATAAAAAATTGAGAGAGTGAGAATATTGTACTATAAGATCCTCTCTGGAGAGCAACACTGGGCTAAATGCTTGTAATCTAAAATATTTACAAAGGATGCCTGTCAAGTTCAGCTTTTCTTTGCTAATAAGCCATCCTTGTCCTTAGAGAAACCATTTAGCGAAGCAATGTACATGTCAGCGCCTGTGTTACCAAAGTCAAAGCAGACTGTCTGTGTTTTTGTTTTATAAAAAAATCAGAAATACCATGATGTGAGTGAAAAAAAATGTAGGTCCAAATTTTAATCTTTTGAAGGCACCACTTCACGTACTGCCAGTGTAGTTAACATAAAACCAGCCACTCATATAAAGCTATGCGTACAAATTACACCCATTTGCATAATGGAGCTGCAATAGGTCAAACCTTCAAAGATGCTCTGTTGATTTTCAACCTAATTTCCATGTAGTGTATGCTAATATCTCCAAATGGGCTCAATTCTCTGCATCTAAAAGGAACTCTCTTGTTTGTTAATGTATAGCTGCAATCCATAAACGCCACTATATACTTTTAAAAATCTGTTTAGTGTGCATTTCATTAAATGCAACTCCATTTAGCCATCTACAGCACCTCACTTTTTGCACTGAAATGGAACTTATGAAGAGACACAGCTATAATGCATAATCTTCCTGATTGGACCTAAGTGCTTCACACTGAAAAATCACCACATTGATCAAGTATGCCTGGCTTTATCAGTTACAATGCTTCTTAATCCTGTCGCTGACACTGTGCTGTTCCTTTCAAGCCATTAGTTAGTTCATTATGCAAGAATGATGTCCTTTCCCCTGATCTAGCTCTAGCTTTTCTTTTGTGAGAGGTCATTTCACTTCCCCGAGGAACCATTAAGCCTGGACAATGAGTCAAATAATGCCACTGGAGGAGTGCGCATGGCAGGGGAAGTCCAATAGAAAACAGTCTTCCTTACTGTTAGAGAGCTGAGGATGGTTTATGGCCAGGGAGGAGTTAAAGGGTTAGGACAAATAGAACCATTTAAGAAGCAGCAGGTTGCCATATTATGCTATTTTGAGATACCGAATACATTCATTTTTTTCTCACCAAGTTAAAATGTAAATATTGACAGGTGCTACACTAAGCTGCATGTTATTATACCCACAGCTGGGGTTCTATCACTCTTGTGTGTATCGAACAGTATTGATTAAGTGCTGACAGGCAGGGTGTGAGCAGCTTGAAAAACAGCCTGTGACAGTTGTGCAGACAGTGTTGTAATTAGCCTGGTGCCACTGCCTCAATAAAGTGTTAACCGTAAACCAGGCTCCTCTAAGATCTAACAGTAATAAATCTTAAAAAAATAATGCTAAGGTTACAGAATGAATCAGTTAAAATTGTTAGATGACGTTTCTGCACAAATTTAGGTGACAGTGTTGTTTTTGATCAACGTATACCACACGGTTTAATACATTTTTAGATTGGTGGTAATTGAGTTAACAATTAAAAAAAAAGTTGTGTGTCTAATATTACCGTATTTTCCGCACTATAAGGCGCACCTAAAAGCCTTCAATTTTCTCAAAAGCCGGCAGTGTGCCTTATAATCTGATGCGCCTTATATATGGATCGATGGATGGATTGCTTTGCACTATTTCGAGAGTTACTATATTGTGATTGCACTAACGTTTGATTTACTGTAACGGTATCAGACTGTTTCTTTTACGTGTTTACTGAGTCGAGGAAAAGTTCTTCTTTAAATTTTTTGGAGGAATTTTTTATAATTTGAATTTTTGTTGATTCCCTTTAGGCACGGTGCATCGCCCCCGCCTACTGTAGCTTCTATTCTATGCACCTTATAATGCGGTGCACTCTATATATGAAAACAGTTTTAAAATAGGCCATTCATTGAAGGTGCGCCTTATAATCCGATACGCCTTATAGTGCGGAAAATACGGTAATCTTGATTTAAGTAAGTGAAGCTTTTTGAAATTAAACACATTTTAATGACTATATTCAATATTTTTACAACATACACATTTTATGCAAAGCGGAGGCCTATACTTCAGTAAATTGAACCTTACTCTTGATACCAATGACACTTAACAGACAACTGGACTGACAGTGAGAGTTGTATTGCCCCTGCACAGTAGGTTAGTTTGAGTTCATGTCTGGTTCTCTGGCAGATACTTCAGAGCTGCAGGAGAAGTGGACCTAACGGCCTTTTCTTTCAGTTTCACACCGTGTCCAATCCTGTTTCAAGAGACATCTACAAACGTAATAGAACTAGTCAAATATACCAAAAGTATTTAGCATAATATTTCTAAAAAATACAAATAAAAACACCTCTCTGCCAGTCTTACTTGGGTTAGTCCTAGATCACAGTAAAACACTGTGAGAGGGATAAGCATTAAAGCATATACCAGCTTTAATTGGGTCATCTTAACCCGGTCAGATCAAAGGTCCCCAATTAGTGCATGCTGAAGAGTTTGAGTTTTCTTGCAGATCAGCTGTGTCTGTCATGACAGATGGATGAGCAGATGGAGGTGATGAGCACACACCACAATCAGCCTGCCATTACTTCCCAGACATATGCTTAATATGATGTGTTACAATTACACTGTCACAATGGAGCCTCATTTATCCAAATTTCAGGCACCATCTAGTTGTGTCAGATTGCTTCGACTCAATCCAATCCGACTGATTCTCATCGGTCTGACTGATCTCACAGCCTGCCTCAAAAACACTTAAGGGAATTTAATTATGACTCAGTGAATTCTCTCAATGATTTTTTGCATGGTGCTACCACAAACACATTTTGTCAGAATAAAATTATGTCACTGTATAGAAGGTCTTTTATGTTGATTAGGTCAATATAAGGGCAGATAACTGGCAAATGAAGGAGGGTAGAAAGAGTTCTCCTTCACCTACCTGAATTTATAGCTTTGATAGAATGAGTTTAAGTGACTGTATGTATACATGCCTGCACACACAACACTGGGCACTTCCTCCTCTCATCCTACTTCCTGGTCAATGTGGTGAGTCACTGCTAACATGTGACAGTGGCCTGTCTGACAGTTTGAGGTCGCTTTTGTTCCTACCCTTTCACACTAACGTATTTCATTGTGGCAAAATGCATGACATTTGAGGATTTTGGTAAACATAAAGTATGACAATGACAAAAGTACTGTGATAATGGAAAATGAAGAAGGATCAGTTAAAGACTGAGACTTTATTTAGTCTGCAAGGAAGCTAAATAAGTTAAGAGAAACAAACATGGTATATGCACTAAACACCTGCATGGTGACAAAACAGAAAAGGTAAAAAAGTTGTAATAGTGTCGCCATGCATGGAAAAAATGTGCTAGCAATTATTATGTTCCAGCCATCAGGCTGTGTCTTTAGTCATTATAATTGGCCAGAAGGAGTGTGGACTTTATGGCAGTTAGCCAATGCACTTTTCATACATAGTCAAGTAAGGCAAAGCTTTTATATCATTTTGCTGCACAGACAAGATAAGAAAATGATTCTTTACTGTTCAAATCCACTGAATGTCAGATGCTGGTTGAGAGGCAGGGAGATATAAAGCAATATGAAAGAGTGATGTCCTGACCCAGACTAGAATAGTTGCCTGTAAATACATGAAATTCAGTTTGTTATACAAAGAACCAAATACAGCAGGCTTTTCTATAGCATTTGGCACATTTATTTATGTAAATCATTGTGTTTAGTAGCATTACTATAAATTACTACAAAAGTGTTTTTTAATCACATTAATAGATAACATCATATTAATCTTATCTTACAGTACTTTGCAGTAATACTTCTCTAACAAATAGCTATTTAATGAAATATTAATCAAGAGGTTCATGGTGTTTTCGTGTGATCCTGACACCTCTGAAAGCAGATCTCATGGATATTTGTAATGTACTATTCAAAGTAAATGCCTTTATCAGCATGAGTCACATCAAAAGACATGCCCTGGCTTTGTCATGGTTGCTCAAATACAGTACATGCTTATTTATTATTATATCACCTTTGCTCAAAATGACCTTAAAAACCTGCCTCAAAAAGATGAAATTCCAATGCCATGACGATGCAGTAATTAAGACGCCCAGCTGTCTTTGCAATATCACTGAATCAATACAGCTGATCAGATTTCAGTCGGCCTCTTTTGACTCCACTGTCATCAATTTCCTGGTACTCGTGGTCCCACTGGACCAATTATTGACATTTTGTTGGAGGTGGACGAGGACAAAATCAACTCTCATCTCAGTGTGGGAGACATAGAGTGGGTTTGCTTCCTGTCACACATTATACTTGTATAGAACTGCAGTGGGTCCTCTTCCTCTGTAGTGGCTAGTTTTGACTTGAGAGATAACAGTGATAAATCCTGCACACATTGCCAACTCCGCCACTGGCAGCATTTCTCTACAAAAGCAACCTCTGTGTGACACCTTTGAGGTAAAGGTGTGGAGCTATAAAGCAAACAACTGACAGTGAACATTTCATTTTATTTCCATTAATAATTTTTACCGCTGTCAAATTAGCCAGCTCCCTCAGCCACAGACCTCTCCAGGCTGTATTCATCAACACCATAAGGCCAGAGTAATTCTAATATTATTTTATAGCGATGGCATTTTTCAGACACCCAGCCTCCAATAACCTTCAGCTTCCTCTTTATGACTCTGCTATTTCTTTCCTTCCCCACTTTTGTTCTATATGTCTTTTCATTTACACAGTCTCTTTTAATCTCCAATTCCTTTATATCTACTCCAACTGTTCTCCCACAATTAACTTATTCTATGATTTTGACCATATACTCTTCTCTTTATTTCCTTTCTCACTTTTATCCACATCTTGAGTTTTTCATTTATGGCTGGCTGCAGCGAGCTGGGTAATGAAGGGACTATTATAAAGTATGGGAGGTGCCTCGGGGCAGGCTCACAGCCTGTGTATCACCACACAGAGAAATTGAAATAGGATGAGGATGGAGACAGAGTGCCTCAGACTAGTGAATTAGATGGCCATGAAACGCAAGAAAGATCCAAGATTAGAACAATATGGAACAAAATATTAGGAGAACAAAGGCAGTCATTGCACTGTTACCCTGTCACCCTCGGCCCATTATTATGTTTTAAAAAGCTAAAGAAAAGATAAAAAATGCTTTCAGTAATACCACCAGCCTGGTTATCAAGTGTTTTTTTTTTTTTATCTTTACCTTTTTTTTTTTTTTTCTTTTTTTTTTTAAATCTCATTAGAAAAGACTTTCTGTCTGGAAGCTGCAACCATGGAGGAATGTTTTGAAACAATGGTGAATGGTTGGCAAATAATGAAAACTAAATACATAGACTTATTGTATTACTTTACTTACTTACTTACTTACTTATTGTATTGATAAAAGTAATAAAGGTGGCAATAAGAAGTTTCACATGATACAATTCTACAAAAAGAGGAGCACATTCAAAAACACAGTCTGTCAAATTGTAACACTTATATTAGGTGTGTATGTTTCTTTTTTTCATTAAAGGCATGGTGAGAGCTTTTTATTGATATTTTGATGATATTAGGTGGTTTTGCACACTCTCACACCTGTAATGGAGCAGGTAAGGTACCCTGGAGTACCTTGAACTACATACAGGTACATACAACATGAGAGCAAGACTTCTTTATTGACTCCCATGTGAGTAGAAGGTTTATATACAGATGCAAAAGACTAAAACATTCAAACATAGTTCAAGCTCTACTTTAAAATGAAACAGCAACTGCATAATACAGAACCGGAAAACCCAGAAAATGGCTGAACAGGCTATCTGCTAGGTCTAACATGCGCCCGAGGCGTTAAATTTTGTGTTAAGCATGTGCTGCCTCAGCACATTTTGAGTAGAGGCAGAGCAGGTGGTAGTAAGTGCCACACAAATCAGTTTGGGCAAGGAGGCAATAACCATCAGATCCTCAAGCTAGTAGGGAAATTCTGCCTCCAAGCACTGCTTTACAAGTTGGTTGGTGTGAAGCAGTTTCTAAAAGAACTTACTGTGTGTACTTTCTGACTGTAGGTGGTTGGAAAGACCAAAATATCTGTAACTGATACTTTCCTGGTTGGAGATATTTTCATGTAATCCTCCAGTTAAGGTGGCTTTGTTATATATTGCTTTAATTTATCTCTAACAGAGGTATTTTAGAGTTTTCTTTCTTGTGTAGCCCTTCAGGCTATAGGAGTGTCAGAAATGTTATGTATTTAATTCTCATGTGGCCACAGTAAATAAAGCCCTAATGTAACTAATGCCATCTAAAGACTTTAGCCGAGGGACATTTGTGCTTTGATGAGTCTAATGCTCCACTTGAGGCTGACTGGGACAGCATATATGTCCTAAAACCTTACATTTTTCACATTTCTTGAACTATGAGTAAAACAACATTTAACAGTCATTGAAATGTAAATGTGTGGTATAGTGTATTACTGGAGCCGTTTAGCAGGTGGCTTTCAGTGCTTTGCCTCAGGCCACCTTATAGGCCCCTGCACCTTCAAACCTCTGATCCTTCTGGAAATTAACAATAAGGAATGGGGCATGAGAAGCTAAACAGTATGTGCTATAGTATCTATTATTGAGAAAGTAAATGTCTGATACACAACATTCAAAACAAGACAAAATAATATGTTTTTGTGTTGTTTTGTAAAATTGATACTGTTGAGTCAACTCCTGAAGACACACTTGCAGTTATGTCTCAACCATATTGTTATGTTGTGTTGATGCCATGGATTCTGGTGAGATATCTTAGTTACACAGTGGAGTGTCTTTTTCCCTTTATGTGAGGAAACCATCAACATCAATTAAAAGCATCTTTTATGATTGATTTTATGATGACAGTATGTATTTTAAAGTTAAAAAGTCATGTTGTGTCACTATAATGTCTTTTGATGTTCTAATGGTGAGGAAGGTGTTGTTACACTGAGACCTTGTTTTCATTCATTTGTCACACAGTTGGTAATAGTAGTGTTTTATTAAAGATGTGACCTTACTGCTGCACCCTGTCGAAGATAATAATTTCTATAGAGCCCTGTTTGTGTATTCTGTATGCTATATTGCTATGGCCCTTAGAGTCCTGGATTGCAGAAAGCTAATTAAATTTAAAACAAGCCACAGGGTCAAGCACAGCACATCTGTCACTTGCTCTCAAGCCAATGTACAGTGTGTTGGTTTTTCCATAAAACACAATTTTGTTTGACTTCACAGTAGCAGCTAGCTATAGCTCCTGACAGCTGTTTTCCTGTGACCTGCACATTCACAGAACCATGCTTCTTGTTAGAGAACAATCTTTAGTCCAGTGTGTTCCCCACAGACCCCTTCAGAGGCCACTTATTGGGATATAGAATGACCTTCCTTACTTTATTTTATCCTTAGGGGCTGCAGCAGAACAACAACTGAGATTCATGTGTTTTGGCCGAGAGGAATTTGTGCCTGCTTCTTGTTTAAAGGCATATGCACGTCACAATGATGATTGCATAACAGTGTGCATTGTAGTTTTTGTATGTGTGTGTGTTTGGCCCTGGGGCTGAGGGAATGAACTCTGCCCTTTTGTCTCACCCACTGTGCTGTCAGCCCCAGTGTGTAGCTCACTGTCACATTCACTGTAAACACACGTGACATTTGCTCTTACTCTTTACTCATATGTAAAGGTTTTTAATTAAAGCTCTGACTCAACCAAACCAAAATTATGCCATTTTGAGAAGAATAAACACTGGTTTAGAACTCATGTTATTTAGCCTAAAAATAGTAAAGGTTTGCTTATGTTTGTTTTACATGCACTGGACTACAATAATTTGATAGCTTTGGTTCCATATATCGTGATAATGTTGACATTATTTTTTCCAAATCTACTGAATATTACCACATCACAGTTCATTAAAGTTACAGACAAATTTTCTTCTTAATGACTGATTGTAATTACATTGTAAACAACATTGTGTATGGAATGTAGTTTCTTACTGTCAGACTTTCAAGTCATAATGTATAAGTTTCTTATTTTGCTTTTCACAAACTGAATGCTAGAGACATAGATTTAAGAGGCTATATACTATGATTTGTGTATGCATATCAGGATTTGTGAGTGTGTAAAATGATCACTCTGTAAATGCAAAAAAGCTAAAAGTCTTAAGTCTTATACAGAAAGTTTTAAATACGGACAAACCTTTTGCTACAGTCCTGCTATATCACATTTGTGTGTCTGTGTTTAGTTTTGTAGCCCTGAGTTTAGACTTACAGGCTGTGTACTAGTCAATAAGCTGTTTGGCAAAATCAAATAGCGTCTTTAAGGAGACCAAGGACATGGCTTGCTGAGTTAAAAATGGACTTTGTGCCTGTTATAGCTAAGCAGTTGCTAAATATAGGATCGCACTGCCAGCACAGAACAATTCTTGGTTTCTGCTGTACTCTGAACCAAACAACTGCTTAAACCCATTAATCAAACTGGTCACTATTTTGTCAAAACCTTGAACACAATTCACTGTTTAAACACAGTTTACAAAACTCATTCTCACTCAATAAAACACATTTAAGATTTTTAGACACTTATGAGACAATGACAGAAGGCAGAAGTTGGACACGATTATTTAATACACTCACACAAATATTAGGAATGCACAAATACTTTTGTTACAATCACATCCCCATACGATTGATTGACAGATGTGAGCAATTCTAACGATGTTGTAGCCTGTCATTATTTTGAACTAGAGCCCATGTAATAAATGAAAAACATGATGTGTTACAGACTCATTATTCTGGGGTTAAAGGAGCAAACACCAGTGATGTTTTGTTGTTACAGTAAAATAAACCCTAAAAGATATCAGCCTAAATCAATCTTTACTTCACTGCATTGCATTTTAAACACAGGCAGTGTTCTTGTTATTTCCAAATGTGGGCCTCGTGCATGTTTTATGCCCTCTTTAAGGCAATGTCTATGAGCGAAATGCTGAATAATTGACGAGATGCGAAGCTGGATCAAACGGCAGTCTGCCTCTGTTTGTGTCTCTGTATGCGCAGGCTCTTTCTCAGCTGCTGGTGGCTGTGTGTGCACCAGTGTGTCTGTGCTTTGTGTGTGTGTTTGTAAGATGTGTTAATGTAAAGGAAGATATCAGTGTGCGCTCTGGATAATGATCGCTTATTAATGCGAAATGAGTACTCATTTGGAAGTAGCATTTGATGTAGACCACTTCCTATTTAGCAGACATGATTTTTGGTGTTTTTGTTTTGATATAACCATTTCATTTTACATATTGTCTACGTGAATGTGAAGTGTAAGCTTACATTCAGTACTTTGGTGTTTTAGCTGGTGTGACCCACTTGAGGCCGTGTGACTGCACTTGTAGGTATCACAGATTTCCTATTGTGAGCTCAGGAGAAACAGAAGGATGAATTTCTTGTTCTCGCATATTTCTGAATTGGAGTTTAGATGTTTGTTAAACATTTATGACAAAGGTTACCACCTGTTTTATTGGTGGCATGTTTATATATAAAATGTCAAACATTGAAAGAATAAATACTGTTTTAACCCAAATTACATTTGTTTGAAGCCAATGGCAATCATATCGTATCTAGTATGTATCTTTGCTATTGAGCATGTAGTAGTTATGGTCATAACCACACAACTGCTCAGTCAGCGATGCGAGCTGACCGTAGTGCACTCTATTCTCCGTTGTTCTCCTCCAGTGCATGTCACCCTCAATTGAACCTGTCATCTTCTCTTTGGTCTCCTAATGGCCGTTACTCGTGGAGAGCTATTAGAGAACAGGACATGTTATTGGAAATCAAAGAGGATTTGGAGTCCAGGGCGTCCTCCTGCAGGGGAAGGCACCCGGCAGAGGTCAACTTGTTAGAAAAACGTACTCGGTCAACCCTGACCACTAAAATGGATTGCTTCGGTTTAAATCTCTGTTTCCATTATTGCAGTGCTTACTCTGGGTATTGAAAGATTGGGCATTATGGCAATGAACTCAGTTCAAGATCAACCGCTCTAATAATACAGTATACTGTGTATGTGCTACAAACCAGTTACCCTCATTTTTTTTTCAAGACACGTTTTACTAAATATCTTTGTTGACAGTGCCAGACCAGTAGGTGAGGGTAAACAAACAAAATGCTTGCGCCAAAGAACAACATTCCTATTTAGGTGTGTTATTAATTTGAATTGATGGGTGATTTATCTACTTGTAGCATGACTTACATTTTTATACTTTGTATTGTTAACAACATGATCACAATTGTGTGGATTTTTTTTTGAGAAAACCCAGTACAGTCCATTATCATATAGGTCATGCTTATTACACAAAACAGTGAGCATGTGTGAATTGAGCGGAGGCATCACAACATTTGGGGAAAGCTCTGTTTTATTTGCATGTCTTTGCACAGTTTCTGGAAGTTGTCAACTATTTAACAAATGTACAGAGGCCCGCCCTGGACAGAAAATTGAATGTTTTCAGAGATAGCTGCTTACATGTGGACAGGGCCTTTAGCCACAACGCAACATCAGAACAGTATTGATCTTGAAATTTAATAACTATGTGTATGTTTTGCATCCGGTGAGGTTACATGCTCTAACTCTGCTTACAAGTTAATGAGCAGCAGTTAGTACGTTTTTCTTTCTTTCAACATGATGGCTACATGTTACTTGTGTATCATTGCTACAGAATGAAGTGCTTGCTCCACAGTCCTGCTCATGTTGGACTAATCTGCTCATGTGACTAGAGCATGCCTTACATACTCACATATATTGGCTTCTTTGTACAGTAGAGTGTGTTTGTTGCCTGTCCCCTCTCAAACCTAAAGGAATAGCCTGCAGATTGAAACCTTAAACTTGTGCAACCAGAGACTTAGTTAAGTTCAAAAATACTTAAGGTTGCTTTAGCCTTTAGGAATTGTTCTCAAAGAGGGGTCGCACTCCAAGGGAAAGCTAAAATGTGTTTGTGTCAGCGCCAGAGTACAGTATCTAAGCAGAAAGCAACAAAAGTCTTGTGCAGCATGAAATTCAGAGGTACATTAGATGTATATTAAAAGCCACCACCACCATCAACAAAAAAAATAGTGCAGTGCGGTTGATGTTGGGTGTGGAAAGGCAGGACTTTAGGGAAATCAGAGGCTTCATTAAAGTTTCATATTGTGTTTCTGTACACTTGCAGTCTCATCTTGTGTCTTCATTTACCCAAAACGAATAAAGTTAGATTCGCTCAGGGATTTTAGATTATAAACAACTGTAAACACAAGTGTCATGAAAAAAGTCGATGAAAACATTGTCTTTGTTTCAAATAGAATTGGGCAGAATTACTCTATACCTTGATTATTACAATGTGTCCACTGGTCTAAATGATAGAAATGCTCTTAATTCTCTTGGCACTATCTGACAGTGAATTTAAACATTGTGGACCTCAGAGTACTGTTCAGCGGTCATTCATTAGCTGCTTTATGATTTCTGTGAGAATGTACCTGTATCTGCTTCTGCCCATGTCAGTGTGTCACTTTCTACTGTCTTCACATCCAACAATAGTGTCAGAAGACAGACAGTGACAACAGATAGTCACTGTCACTCACTGTCCCACTGTCTCACATTTTCCTCTCTTTCACACACCGACATTCGCAGACTCACACAAGCTTTGGCATTACTCAGTCTGAATTCCACTTGCAGCAAATGATCGGTGAAAAGCATACACAAATCCTGTGTGATGAACAATCCCTCACATGTATATATCCACAAGCTCAGACATACGAAGGTCCATGCACTCATTCTTGCCTGTTTGCCAGATCTCCTAAATACACACATTGACATGTGGCAGAGCCAAGTCTGGGGAGGTTGGTGTATTTGAAAGCTGCCAGGTAAAGGACTGTTGGCTCCTGGCACACACTATGGAGATTCTTACTGTTGTGTGTGTTATGTTTTGTAATCATTTTTATGGGCATGTAAAGTGAATGGAAATAGGTGTGCAGAATATAGTCATTAAAAAACAATTTAATACAAATTTTTGGCCATTCAGTGCAAAGAACAGTATACCAGAATGAATGTATAGTATTAGTATAATAGTATAACTCATGAATTACTCCAGTATTGCTGCCAAATATAGATTTGGCATTAGTCTAGAAACTGAGTGTAGATAAAACTAAAAAGCTTTATTCTGTGTTTTACTTACAACCATTGAGTCATATGGAGTCAGTTTGGTGTATATGTGACAAGTATTGTTTCTCAAAAATGATTTCTGTGACAATGAAAACAATTCATAGTCACTCTTCAGTACATCCCCATTTTAGGAAACAAAGTCATCCTAAAAAGTTCTTTTCAGCTTTTGCATTTCAGTCCTGTTCCCTAACCTTACAGCTACAGTTGTAATGTATTTGTATCGTCTCACATCATATTATACATACTCTCAGCTCATCTTTCCTCACACCTAACATATGACCTAAGGTGGGACGGGTTTACACAGAGAAAAGCAAGAAAAGCAGAAAGCACAGCGCTGGTGTTGGTTGAAATTGTTCCCATGATGTTGAAGTGCGCATCATTCCAATTAGAGTGTAAAGAATCAGCATTATGCACGGACACAACTGTGGCCTGTAAGAGATAGAGGTAGTGGTGAGGCTGAAGGTGGCAGTGAGGTCTGGCGAGTTGGCAGAAACCAGCAGAGAAGGCTCCATGCTCGTGACAGTGGCTGAAATCCCATCCACCGGAGGCACAGGGGCTGACGCTCCCGGGAAATAAATGCACCGGGAAACGAGGCGAGTGGGGGAAGCAGATAAAAAATGATGGAGAAAAATATAGAAAGCAGGAAAGGAAAAGCAAAACACACCAAATAGTCAGACGATTCTGCTGGGTAAAAACTCTGATATGCAATGGTGTGGACATTTTTGGTTGATGCCTGTGAACAGTTTTGCTCTTGTAACCTGTCAATCTACTGTAAAGGGCACAGTGTAAACAGAAGACGACACAGATGAAGGGTGTGGTATAGATTATAAATTGCATGTAACTGCAGTTGTCTTTAGTCTTTACAAATTTGATGGCGTTCTTCTGTTTCTTTGCAGACCTTGACACGCCAATACTGACAGTGCACCAGACCATCAGTGATGTGCGTGGCAGTTATTATCAGGAGAAGACTGTGTTTCTGCGTTGCACCGTCAATTCCAACCCTCCTGCACGCTTCATCTGGAAACGTGGGAGTATGCTTATCGAGCAGAGCAAGGACAATGGAGTGGACATCTACGAGCCTCTTTACACTCAGGTACGCTTTGAAAAAAACCTTGTACAGAGGAGAAAAACACCGTCGGTACACGTCACCCCTTTGAAGACTGAAACACCTTTCATTCTACAACCTGTTTTTTGAATTAAAATAGACCTCCATCGTTGAGCACTGCATTCCTTCTAGTACAAGACATGTTGAGTAAAGCTAGCTTGAATTGCTTTGTATTTGATGGTCGGAGCCTTTACAAAATAGCAGCTCTTGTAGTGTTGCCAGTCAGCAGTGGCACAAAAAGTAAAGGGTGATTAGCCGTCTCTTCTATGTTCCATCTTTGGTTTTGTTAACCTGCTAAATCTACTGTTAACAAATAGATCTTAGGAAATGTTTATCCGCACTTTCAAAGACACACTACCAAAAACTAAACTGTCCTTGAGGCATCTCTGTCAGTCACTGTGCACAATTGTTGCTGCTCTTTTTCTCCACTTATCAAAGCATCAGGCAGCTACAAAGCACAGCCTCTTGGGTTCAATTAGCCTGGCTGCACAGCTCTTCCCAAGGCTAAGAGAAGACTGTTAGCCAGCACCTAAAGTACTCTAACAGATAGACAGTTAAAACAAGCCTCTGTCGGAGTTATCACCAGTGAAGCCATAAAAGGAATATGATTGCTTTTGTACAGGCAAGAGTGTATGTCAAAGTGACACACATTCTCATGAGGGCAGACCATCGCTTTGTTTATATTACATTATTACAATCGCATAGATTTGATTTCCAGATGCTTTCAGCCAATAGTCACTTGAATGTCATCATTTGTACTGGTTCTTATAAATGTAGAAATGACTCCTGAGCTTGGCCAGCCAAACCCATTCCATTTACAAAGTGACATGGGTCTGATATCAATTCTTTTCCCACTTGTTAGAAACTGTGTCAGACCATTTGTTTATTTAAAAGCAATGCTTTGTTTCTCCAATTAGTTAAATGTCTATTGAGTTGTGTTCAGAGACAGTTTAATCTGTGCCCATTGGTCTTGTCTCTTGGAAATTCACTGAAATCCACACAAACCAGATTCAATCTTTGTGCATAACAACAATAAATAAAAATTAGGATGACACTTTAATTATTCCTCATAATGAAAAATCTCTTGTCCCTGCCCTTTGTCTGCATTTGACCACTTTACGCCTTTGTTTATATGAAAGAAACATTTGAATTTGTAGACCTCAGCCAATCATTGCGATACAAGAAAATATACCACAGCAAAATTATATAGCTGTTCATTTAAAAGTGATTGTTAAATGGATTTGACTTTGACCCACTGATGAAAGTCAGGATGGGGCACGTTGCCAGGTTTGTCCACAAATATGTACCTGGAAATCCTGCACATTATGCCTTTAAAAGAGCTTTTTTCTGTTCAGTGTTTGGGATGTGCTTTCATCATGTTCCTCTTTTAGGGTGAAACTAAGGTTCTGAAGCTCAAAAACCTTCGGCCCAAGGACTTTGCTGACTACACTTGCCAGGTGTCTGTTCGTAATGTGTGTAACATTGAAGATCGGTCGGTTACATTCCGGCTCACAAATGCTACAAGTAAGTACTATTTTTGTACAGTCTTTTCTGTTTCTCCTTTATTTCCATCTGTGTTTCTCCCATGCCCTTTGACTCTCTCAGATTTGTGTCTCTCTGCTATATAGCCTTCCTCCCAGGGTGCACTGCTGTCTATCTGTCTTGTTTTTCTGTTGCTGAGCGCTCATCTCAGGGCCGTCAGCTGTAATTCAGTTGTCACAGTCCCTGTTATCTCCAATTCACTCGACACTGCTCTGTCCGTCTCCACGCCACCGCCTGCAACTCCCTTACCCACCACCATGTTGTTGCCGTTGACAACACTGTCAGCTTTGTTGGAGGCAGACTGATGCGCCACAAGAACAGCTCTTTCTGCAGTGTTTGGACTATTTTCATTCGTTTTTTTCACTCATCAATTCTCTTGTGCTGAGTTTTTAGTTTATATTTTGCTTATTTTTCATAGCCAGACTCAAACGTGTACTTCACTTTTTTAATCCAACTCTTCTTGTGTAAAAGGAGGCATGAATAAATATGTACATGAAGTGTGCAGTTACAGCACTGTGCTTAGTTTGAGTGGCAAGGGTGTAGTTTAGAGAAATGTGTCCCAACAAAATATATAAAAAATTGTCAGGAATACAGGATAGTCAAGATAGTCTTAATTGTCGCACAGGAACCTTTGCACCAAAATACACTCGGGTCATACATTTATTAGGATTTATTTATACAATTTACATTTCCTCCTGTTTTTTTTTTTTTAACAAAGTAGTCATTCTGTTAATTCAAAGTCACGCTGAACAAGTAGATGGGAATCAAGCAGCTCTTAAAGCCCCCTCTGACTCACATGCCCTCTGTCTTGGACTCATGTGGCTATGATCAATTGTTTTCCTGTGGCTCAGTCAACGGCGAGACACGCAGCGGTCGCTACATGTGTCTGTGCTCGGTGTTGGCGCAGAGGCTCAGAGTCTTGCCAGTGCAGCCAATCTGTCTGGACCTCACAGCTTCACAGTGGACGAAAACACACTGCTGCCTCTGAGTGTGTGGACTTGAATGTGTTTGTCAGTGCTGGAAATAAAAATGGAGGTAGCTGATGTCTGGTTTATACATAGTAACTAACACATTTCGAGACCATGCACCCACTTCCATTACACGGTATTTCATCTTAACATGCTGCAGTGGGAAATGTCCAGACAAACTGCAAATAGTTTTCAAGATACCTAAATCCTTGTTGAAGAAGAAGAAGAAGAAGACAAAAATGACCGTTAAAGATAAATAGATGATGTGCAGCTTTATCTTGTCCTCCATAACATTTCTCTAATGAGTGTGTTTTGTAATTTCCCCGCTGAGCTCCCTCTGTGTCCTTGCGCCGTTAGTAACCGCTTACGTTCATCCAACTAGGTCGTGCCATTGCCGTGGATTCACTGCAGGACAAGGGGATTGATTGATTTTTCCATCGTAATCCCCATCTGGGATTTGGGTACGGGGTTTGTTTTGCAGGCTGTAGTGAGTGACGAGAAAATCCTCTTCCACTGGCAGAAAACATGGGGGTTTTATTTAAAAAAAGGTGAGGCAGGAGGGCGGAGCCAAAACAGAATAAAGGATTCAGGGCAAAACCATGAACTTTGATGTCTGTATCAAGATTTTTTCTTTCTGATGTCCATAGACCATGTATAAAAATCTACAAAGCTGCTGACAGCACTTAAGCTGACAGTAAATCTGAATCCACTGTACATTAGCCATTTATTGATTTGTGCAATTCATACTGCACTACACTTTTGTGATAATATGACAACTGTACAACTATACACTGTAATATATATGATAAGATCGATAAAGGGGCACACTCTGTGGTGTGTAAATTCTACCTTGAAAAGTTGAGGATCAATGGGCAATCTGCAGTAACCCCAAGCGCTGCATCGCAGTTTTATGTCAGGCGATAATTCAAACACGTATGTTTTTTTTTGTGCGAGAGGATAGGCTAAATCAGAAAAAGATACAGAAATATTAACTTCTTGCAAGAAAAGAGGCATTTAAATTGGTCTGAATGCACATTTCTTGGCCACAGCTCTGTTTTTAGCGCCCTCCAGTTGGTTTGAACCAGCCTATGTTCTCGCTTTGGATTCTACTTTCCTTTCACAGGAAATCTTGCACTTTTAAACTTCTCTGACTTCTCTCCCCTATCCTCAAGTGCTGTCCAGTGTGGGGATCAGGGTGGGGATATCCAGCCATACCACTGGCAAGAATCAATTTGCTTGGAAGGCTCCTTTGATCATTTCTGTGAAGTTACTGAAGGAGGCTTTTAGAATCGTAGAACGAGTGTGGACTTTGCGTTTGACCTTTGACGTGTTTAAAACGTATTATTTTAATTACCCGAGGAGTTCTGAGAAGAGCGGGTGCACTTTAGATTAATAAACCACACTGGACTCACAGCTATTGTCAGTCAGAAGTTTTACCGCATTGCAAAAAAAAAATGTCTCTTTTGAAGTTCTGCAACATACTTGAATATCCTCTCATGTAGCAGAAGTAAAATATACTGTACATGAAGGACATATGAGGAATAGTAATAACTTGCAACTCTACTGACAATATTAGTGTCTATTTTTCTGATGCATAATAAATTATTTTGAGATTTTGTTTTGCCATCGTCTTTTATTCAAGTCCCTATCTGATGAAGCCATACAAAAACAACAGCTTCATTGAGCATGATAGTGAAAAAAACAAGCAAGTCATTGGCGCAAAAGAAAAACTGACCAAGAAGCCGAAACAGCAGCAGAGGGAGGTAAAAAAGACAGATATTGAAGATATAAAGGTGACAAAGTGACAGCGAGAGAACGGACGAGGGGAGTAAGAAAGTGTCGAAGCGCAAGAGAGAGGCATTTGTTACCTGGTTGTAAACCGCTGTGCTGCACATAAATCCCATTACTTTGGGAAGAGCGCTGGCTGATCCCACCGTTACCGTCACCCACGCATCCCTGGGAAATTGAAGCTATAATTTTCAAATCCTCAGTTGCTCCTCCCATGCTCCACTTACACCGTTCCCACTTATTTTCTTGCAGCATGGACCTCCAGACCTTTACTGCACTTTACTATTTCCTGTTCTTGGGATTTAATGCTTTATTTTATTTGATCTATCGGGGACAAATACGTGCTAAATCTATCTCCATATGCAAAGCAGGGTTGCACATTCGGATACTAACTCCGAGTTAACATTCATGGCATCATTGGGGACCTCGCATGCTGCGTTTTGCCTGGATATATCTGAATATGTAAAACGAATACATACTGGCTAGACTGCTGAGTATCTGTAAAACTAGCAGACCTAAAAAGAAGAATGATAAAAAAAAGACCATATTGCAATATCATATCATATGAAATTGATTAAAATAAAATAAAAATCCTCATTGCTGTGGGTATAAAACTAAAGAAAAGTGCTAGTTACCCGCTAGTTACGCTTTTTAAGTTTGTCTGTGTATCAAAATTTCCATTTGAATTACTTGTATTTTATGGGAAAACATGTGCAATGACAATTCTTTATAACGTCAGTCTGAGAGATTGACACATGCCATTTAAAAATGAAAACAGGGTTGTGTGGACATGGCCTAAATCCATCATCCATTGGGATTAAAAAAAAAGTATTTTTAGATATACAATAGACCCAAAAGCAACCAGTAACAATTCTCTGACCTTTTTACTCAAGTGCTTGTCACTTTATTATCTTGAGCTCTACTGCTTTAACTGTACCTAATTGTATTTAAGTGGCATGTTTACTGACATAAACATCTTCCACAGAGACTGGTAGTCCCGGCTCTACAGGGCTTTTACATCCCCGCTGTTGTGATTTGATACAATGGGAGTGGACAGTGCTATTTATGTGTTGATTGCAGCCGTTACCCCACTAAAATCTCTTGTCAGCTCCAGAACCAGCAGATATGAAGTTATTTAGCGATATCCCATTAGTGCGTGTGTTTTTGCATATACATTTCGACACGTTTAAAAACAGACCAGTGCATGCATTTTTGATGTATTACCAGAACGATGCAGCCGTGATCCGCTGCACTGTGTCTTTTTCATTATAGCAATTGCAATTTGTTTTAAAAGAGATTAGTTGAAAGGATGGAGAGCAGGAAGTCTATTAGAGGAATGGATTGCTTCCCGTACTGTGTTGGGTCAGTCACTCACGCAGGATTAAGTCTCTTTTGGGTTGTCTCGTCATGTTTGTGCCCTAGAAGAGTAACACAAACTGTTTTTATGTGTCTATAACATGTAAAGGACAATAAAAAAGTGCTTTAAGATGATCAGAATCAGAAATTGTCACTGTTGAGCTGCGCAGTACAAGCACAGATTAATATTTTGTGCTCCAGTAAAGCAGCCAGGGCTTAGCCGCTTTGCCCCTGGGTGTTTTTACTGTAGTTGATGAGAGAGGGGACAACCTTTATATTTCACCATTTCTCTAACCACTTAGGGAATTGAAACAGGTGACATTTTGGTCACAAGCTCATTTCTTTCAAAGTTACCCTCTTCACCCCATTTACCCCCCCGTGGCAATTTATGCAAAATTTCAGTATGTTGCAGATGGGATTGGAATCGGTGTGTTTTAGCGCTTTATAAAGTGTTCAGGATTATGTGGTATTATAAAATGAGTAAACAGGAGCTATAAAATGTACCTCTACGTTTATTAAGTTTTCCCCATAGATTATTAAATATTCAGCATTTAAAAGGTAGTTTTGAGTCACAGTTTGGAAAAAGGAAATTACAGCAAATGAAGTGCTAAATAAATTGTTTTTCGAATTTTCACAACTGAAGAGTACTGTATAATTCCAAAGAAAAAGTAAAATTATATTTCCACAGTCATTTCCACCTTTTATTTAATTGTGTGTGTGCACTACAGTCTGGTGTGTTCCAGCTATGGCTTGTGTGCACGAGCCAATTTCACTCTCACTGCTTTTTCTTGCTTCATACAAATCTATCCTTCAATTTAAATTAATATACTTCATCCATTTTCTTTTTGTTTTGCCCTGTCTTTTCTTATCTCCCGTCCTGTCAGCTGTTAAGTATTGGACTGTGCAGCGTTTGCAGCGATTGCCTCTCAGTTCCACTGCTCTGGCCTTGTTGTATTTTGAAACCACTTTGTGTCGAATCGATCTTTGTCTGGAACTGGATTTTTTCCACGGTGCAGCTGTATTTGGGCTTATACTGTACTTTTGCCACAAGGTCCTTTATACAAAAAACACACACAACACCGGCTTTTGTGGATATTAAGGGCTTCAATTAACTCTAACAGCTTTAGCTGGTTATTTGTACTCAGCTATACAAGCGGCATGTTTGTATTTACGTATATAGAAAATTTTTAAGTGAAACTCTTGAACCCACAGATTTAATTATAATTGATCCTCTTTTTCCTGTCTCTGCAGCTCCCCCAATGATCCGCATGTCAGTCAATGACACAGTGGTGGTGGACCCAGGGCAGGATGTCATCATAACCTGTGAGGTGACAGCAGGTTTCCCTCCGCCCACTGTCACATGGTCACGATCGCCGGGACCCCTCCCCCTCAGTGCTCTGGTCAGAGGACCCACTATGATTCTTCGCGCTGTGACGCCGGCTGACGGAGGTTTCTACAACTGTTCGGCTGTCAACAACGTGGGCAACCCTGCACGCAAAAATGTCAACCTGGTTGTTAGGAGTGAGTATTGTCTAGCCGTCTTAAAAAACTCAAGGGAAGAATCATTTTAGAGGATCTTTGCCTCTTTTTTTACATGTTCAAATCCATTCAATTTTTCTCATGAATCAGCATAAAATGGTGTATGTAGGCTTTCATTAGCACAGATTTTTGCTGAATACATTTGTTCAATTAACTAAAACATGCAAGATGTTAAGACCTCATTCAGATCTCATTGCCAGGAATAATTAATTGAGAATGTCCCACTGGCAGGTTGGTCAACATGAACACTGAATAAATGGCGCCAAAAAATCCCATCGGCAAAATGGCTAGATGAGAGCTGGCTTCTTACATAACATCAGTGCAAAAAAAGAAAACAGAAAAACAGAAAAGGGAAGCATACTGAAATGCACATAAATATTGGACTGTTTGACCTGAGATAAATGGAGTGCTCCTTGATGATGGCTGGTCATGGTAACATATGAAATGCTTGTATTATAGCAGATTACGTCAACAATTTGTGAGTTCCAGTTACCAATTTGTTTCTTGTGACCAATGAGAAAAAAAAGAAAAAGTTCTGCATAAAATAGAGAAACTGTGTAACTTGATTGTTCATGGCAACACCTGGGCCTGGAGTGCTCCTAAAAGATATTGTACATATGCATATATAAAATGCATATACAGAAGTTCATGAAGTGTTTCTTAATATAAATGCGTTAAATGACTAAAACTGTGCTTTTTTTCTTTGTGCAGTCATTCTGTGCACGGCAATCTTTTTAATTAAAGCAAGTGACATCCTGTATTGTATATTAATCAGGAACAGTGTGTGTAAAGTGTGTGCTGTGTGCCTGAGAAACAGATGATCCATTATTACAGCGAGTCCATACTGATGTTGTCAGAATAGGCGTGTTACATTACACTCTTTTTGAAATTCCCCTGCCATTAAAAACAAAGTTTTCCATTCTCCCTCTCCTCTGGCTATTTTTAGCCTCTTTAATCATCTTTATTCACTCCAATTAGTTAGACTGAAGTGGAAGCAATTAGCGTCAGTCTCTTCTGTTAGTAGACACTGTAGCAAGAGCGTATGCCGAATGGGTTTCTCCTGTTAGCTTAATGGGCCTGAACGCATCTTCACACAGAACAGGTGGGAAGATGGTGACTGAATCACACACACACTCACACACAGATTGCGTTTCCATGTGTTCTGGGGACTAGCGTTGACTTCATATAAAGAACTAAAGCTGTGGGATTGTATTAAACATGGGCAGTGCCATGTTTCCACGGCTCCATCTCAGCAGCTTGTTAACAAACCCAGAAGCAACTTAAATCTCCTCTCGTCGTCACTGGTGCCTGTCTCACAAGAGGGTTGTTTGGTATTCAGCATGGAAATGTGTTGGGGGAACCGCAGCCTTTGATACCCCAAATTAAATGTGACAGTGTGAGAGTTAGTCTTTGTCCTTGATTTTGTTTCCCCTCCTTCTTATCCCTCTGTTATTTTATTGTGTACGCGGCGGCCTTTTTCTCTCCCTCCTTCACTATTTGCTCTTTCCACTTTCTTTTTTGTCTGTCACTCTTCAATTTCCTTGCCTTTCCTTTTGTGGTGCTGTTCTTTCCTCAAGCCCCACACACTCTTCATTTTCTATTTCTTTTCTCTGTCCACTTTTGTCTTTAATTGCTTCATTCTATTTTGTGTTTTGATGATGGGCTTGATATAGTAGTGCTGTTTAACTACATCAAACACTTGTTCTGTGCTCAAAATGTGTTTTCCATCCCTTATGGAGATGTACACATATATAGATTCAAAACAAACATAACTCAAATATTTTCAACTTCTATTCCCTAATTATAATAGTTTTCATAATGGAGATCGGAAATGCATGTTTCATGTTTCATTTTCACAGTCTACACGCTGTAGTTAGACCACAAGTGTGCAGTATACAGTGGTGTACAATATGCTGTGAACAAAGTGTGCTTCTCTCACACACAAACTAACATGCCAAGAAAATATTAACTTATTTACTTGTGCATGTAACATGTGACAATACCTATAATACAATAAATATTCTCATCATCTGTCATTTGTTCTGTGGTGATTTACCCAAGATGATTTATTTTGTTACAGTCATTAAGATTAGTATCTGTTAGTCAAAATTATAGATAACACATTTGTTTTCTTTGAATCTATATAAGATGACAACAATCATTTGTCGCATTTAACATAATGTTCCACACAATACATAGATAGAACATACTATCTATACTATCTATTATTTATTTGCTTCTCCACTGTCTTTCTCTTCAGCGATGACCAACTTGACCTTCCAGATCACTCCTGACTCTAACAAAGACAGCGAGACCATTCAGATGGGTCGTGACCTCAAGCTGTCCTGCCACGTGGATGCTACACCACAGGACAAGGTCAACTACACCTGGTACAAGAACGGAGCACCGGTCTTTAACTCGGACAGCCTCATCTTACTGCGCACTGACCCCGACATGGCGCCTGGTACCAGCAGCCTGGAGATTGTAGACATGAAGTTCAGAGACCTGGCGATGTACAGCTGCGTGGCCAACTTTCCTGGAAGCAGAGTGCCCGAACTCCGAGTGGACATGAACATCTCACAGAACAGCGGTGAGTTCTTTCACTCCTCCTGCCATCTAGATGTTACATATTTTATTTGATCTGATTTAGAGGATTTATTCCAGTCTCTTTTTCACTTCTCAGTTTCTCCTCCAGTCCTGTCTCTACCACCGTCAGGTCAGGTGGTTAGTGTACGCGAGGGTGGTAACGCTGACCTGGTGTGTCTGGTGGACGGTAAACCACCTCCGCCTATTCTGTGGTCACGGCTGGAGAAGGACCTGCTGATGCCGAATGGGAATCCTATTATGGAGACCCCAGACGGGCGGCTGAGGTTACGAAACGTCAGCAGGGACATGATGGGTGTGTACCGCTGCCAGAGCGCTCCTTACAACGGGCTCAACATCAAGAAACGGGAGATGAACGTGCAACTAAACGTGCAGTGTAAGTGGAAGAATTCAGTTATCCATCTAAAGCCTATGGTTTTTCTATTCCATGTTTGAAAATTTAAATGCACATAAAATGGCATTATTAGAGTGGCTTTGAAAAACGGTTACAGCTATAGCTATTCTTGTGTGTTGATATAAAACTTTAATGCAGCAAGGGAAGTTGCAATACAGTTACAGTGACAGTAACAGCACAGAGCATGAGAAAGAAAGAGAATACATCAACACAGAGGTAGAATATGTATTAAAATGTGTAGTGCCAGACTTCATTTTATTGAGGAAAACTGTTTAATCTTCTCTTATAGTATATCATGATAATATTCATCTATGAATGAACAAGACGTCAGCTATCATCAGGTTTTTTTAATAGGTGACAATGTACAACTTTGGCCAATCACATGCTTGCATCTATGGGGGTCTGCTCACATTTTAATAAGGCTGATTGGTCTACTAGGCAAGTCAACATTGAACCAATGGTGGCAGAAAACCCTGTTCCAGTCCTGGCTATGTCTCCTTACAGAATGAAACAGCACAGAAGCAGAAAACAGAAACGCAGAAAAGGGAAGTGAATGCTCATGAATAAAGGGCCAGATTGGTCTGAACGATGACGTACATATCATCAATACATATGATGTATTTTACAATTGACTTATTTAATACAAATAATGCATGTTAGTTGGGATGTTGTTGTGGGAGGTTCGTGTTAGAGGATCTCCTGCAGCTTTAGGCCATGTGTAAATATGTGAGCCTTGAAAAATAAAATAAAAACATAGTATTAAGATGTGATTGATACAAATGGAGAAAAACATGTTAATGTGCCAAAGGGCTAAACACACAGGTCTCCCATAAGTAAACACCCAAAGCATGGACTTTGTAAAGAAAATCTGTCAGTAAAAAAGTAGCATTTAGCACTGTTACTTCAAATGGCACTTCTTACTTGGACACTACACTACAGCAGGACAAGCTGCTTATTTCTGTTGATGTATAAAGATAGGTGGGTAACATTATACTCGTGAGTCAGTAATTGTAAAATGATCTCATCAACTACAAGGTTACAATCAAAAAACTGATATCTTTGCATCCAACTCAAAAATCCCATTTTAAACAATTAGGGATTTTCACATTACAGGGAAGCCGACTTGTTTAAATTGTGGAATTGGGCCACAGCAGGCTTTATCTGATGAAAAAGATCTCTTTTGGTTGTCCCTCTAATCTGTTTTCCTCCTTAAGCTGTATTTGCAGGGCGTACAAATGCAGGTGGGTCACAAGGGCAGCGCTACGAGAGCTCTGCTGTCCACACCGGCCAGCTATGATTAATGGAACAGGTGGTCACCTCTGTCTGGACAGAGATGAAATAAATAAGCATTACAATGAAGCAGTGCTTAAACAGAAAATGAAACCTAGTGGCTGGTGGAGAAAGTGATTGTCTGGAGAAAAATAAGAAAATAGGTGCTAAACAGGTTGGCAGGTGCAGAAGGGCAGAAGGGCAGCCAGGCAGCAATAATGTAGTGACCAGCACTGCCCTTCTTTATGGCTGTATCCCATTGTGTTTATTCGATCAGCTCTATTCCATCAGATGCCTCCACTTAGTGCTGTTGATCAATTCCAGGATAAGATGCCATCATTTTTCATTGCAGATTATAATTAAGTGGATATGCCTCTCCCACTTCCTTCCTTTTTTTTCTACATGTATCCCTCCTTTACATGCCCAGTGTCATCTTTCCTTTCGAGCGGAGTGGCTGTTCTTCCTCATTGCCATTCTCATCATCATCAATCAGCAGGCTGCTGGCCATGAGAGAGGACCTCTCTCTGTCTTGTCACTCCCTTTCTGCATCCTGCATCCTCCCGTTCTCTCCCTACCACCCGCACTCCATCTTCCACTTCTCTCACTCTCACACCACACTTTCCCTGTCATTTGTCTTCTTTATTGTCTTTCTTCTTAAAGAGGTGTTTCTCTCCCACTTCAACCCAGCACCCCCACCTTTTCGTATTCTCTCATGTAAATTGATTTTCCTCTTGTGTTTTGTAAATGTTTGGCTTGGTCAGTCTTGCGTTTTTGGATGGAATCCATTTTGCATCCAGATGTGACTGATGTGTTGTGTGTAATGTGGTTACATGCTTTATGGGCTTATGACTATGACACATTGCAGTAAAGTGCTTGAAACTTACAATCAGAAAAAGACCAAACAATTTATGAAGGATTAACTTGCCAGAGTAGAACTACTAAATGCCTAGTGACTTATGAGGGACCCCTATTTTATTATACATTCTGAAGGTGCTATGTTCCTATTTATTTTGAGTTACTTTCTTCACCCTATCATTTTAGTGTCTACCAGTCTTAGTGAGTTCTTACTGCACGAGATCTGCCTGCTTAGTGTCTATGTTCTATAAATAATTAATAATAATTTTTCTACCTCTCAAAGTAAGAGAAACCAAGCTGAACATCTAGCAGGCAGTTTCAAGAACTTGCTTTTAATTCATCTTTTTTAGGAATATACTACACCATCAGACTAAAGCTTTGGAATTTTGCAGACCTATATCCAAAATTACAAAAAACTGTGGAGCAGTAGGAATTATTTTCAGCTTCAGAGGCAGTTTACTCAATAATGCTTTGCCCAAAATAAAAATATTCTGTTAATGGCCCCTGGCAAACACTCTTACTGAGGGCCATCACTCAACATGTTCCTCCTCTCCTCAACCTGTTTCCAAAGTCAGAGCGACATGCTTATGCATATGTGTGCCAGCAGATACATGTATGTGACCATACACTAATCAGTCTATAGGATTATAGTGTGACCTTTGACCCCTTATCCATCACTCAGACCTGCCACATGGGACGGATGTAGACTGGCTGCACATGCATAAAGCTAGTTAATAAGTATTGAGTGTCCGCAAACACAAATAACATGTAGAATGGCAACACAGACTCATTTGTGTAATGTTAGCATGCAGGAGCCCACTTTGGGGCCTCAGACTGGGTCCTGACTCAGAATAACAAACTGCTATTACAAACAAGTATCACTAATGTGAATGCCTGCTTCTTTAGAACAAGCTGAAAGAATGTATATAATCCACTGATAAGGGTGCAATCATAACAACAAAAAAAGTAATGTGCTGAAAAACAAATGTATGATTAAAAAAAAGCAGCCAAACACAAAAATAGACTGTAAATTAGATTCAATGAAGAGATTTGTTTCCAGATCAGATAGTATATGTTCTTCTCTGCTCATCTGTGTGCCGCTGTCTCATTTCCTTCCTCTGTATGTTTCTGTATCTATATCTGTCTAATTTACAGACATAACATTGATTAGACTATAATTACACATCTGTGTCTGATAAACTTGATTCATAGGGGGCCGTAGTCGTGTAGCCTCTCCTCAGGGGGCCTTAACACCCGATCTCATCACCGTTAGTGCTATTAGCATCTTGTCTATTATCTTCGTGATTAGCCAGGGGTGAACTATGTGGGTTGTGATTTGTGGCAGAGTAATTTGGCTCTGTTGTGTCTCGGCTGACCCCAGGGCAAAGGCAGAAACAGCTAGTCACTTATTAACCGCAGAGCCACACATCGCAGCTGACAGGTTAATTACGGCTGGTTAGGCTAGGTTAGCAGCATGGATAGATGGCCCTCTGGCAATTAACATTTTGTCCTGTGTCGGATCATGTAAAAAGCAATGAGAAATGGTACAGAGAGGCGATAGGCTGCAGAAACGGTGCGGTAATAAGGACTTCTTGAGGATGTATTTCAGGTGCACTATATTTTGTGGATGTTTTTAATGAAGCAGCTTGGAAAAATACACATATCTTAAATGTGTTCTTGCTGTTTGGAAAGAAGCCATCTTCATCTTGTAACTATTATGAAAGACTGACAAAAACAAACTTAACAATGAATAATCTAACAAAAAAATCCTTTAAATGTTTGTTTTTAGATACTCCAATCTTGGACCCTGTGTTCCAGGATGTGCGCTCTCGGAACAACCAAATGGTCACTCTGAGGTGCACCATCCTACGGGCAAACCCCCCACGTCTGACAGATATCCGCTGGTTTCGCAATGGAGATTTCATTCGCATGCCTATGCCAGACCTCAAGGAAACCCCAGAGCTAAAATTCAAGCTTGAACCCACCAACAATGGCTCTTATGAATGCAGAGTAAGCAACAGTGCTGGAACATCTATATGCACATTTAATGTTTCCGGTGAGTGAAGGGAACAATTCAATATTCTGGCTTGTGGAAAAGTTTGGTTTTTTTTTGCTTCAATTCAAATTTTGCCACTGATTTATGATTCCGAAAGTTGCATTAGCGTAATACATTTTGCTCCATCTCCTCCACAGCACAGCCATACAACGCTGAGTTTTACTTTGACACACCAAACCCAGTGCGAATACTTAAAGGAAACAACTATTCCTACAACCTGCAGTGGACGCAAAAAGACCCAGAGGCCACTGACCGCATCATAGGCTACTGGATAAACGTCCGCAAGGTAAAAAAACAACATTCAGACACTTGACAAATATAAACAAATCCTGTCATCCATCACACATCTGTAAGAATTATCTTGACATTAAACAGCAAAGCCTGGTCACTTGTCTGTGTTTACAAATCTGGAATCACCTTGAGTGATGGAGCTCAGGATTCCTGTAGGCATGAAGGCGCTCACTCTCAGTCTGCGCGCACTCAAGTCTGCATTGCTAAGTAAACACATGGCTTTATGAGCTGGGGTAGAGTCAAGTGTGTGTGCAGTCAATCAATGGAGATCTGCACCGCTGAATTACAAAGATGCCTGCGTTTTGTCTCCTCTTCACGTCTCCTTTTCTCTTCCCATCTCCATTGTGTTACCATACACTACAAAACCTGAAACAATATTACTTATAAATGACTAAAGTATTTCTGTAATGCCCACATTTTTAATTTGTTCCATTTAGTTACAGCTCACACAGGTCCAGGAAGATATGTGCTCAGGCCTTTAAAACCTTCCTCATAAAATCCCATCACAGCAGGATCTTTGCTTTGGCTGCCAAGGAAGCCATAATATTTTACTCTTGACATTGTAACCACAGCTTTATTCAGCTCTTGACTTGTGCTGCCAAAAGGGTTTTAGTCAGCGTCAGATAGAAAGTGGATGACTTTTGATGTAATATGATTCTTGAAACTTTTGTGAAACTTCCTCTTTGTGATCGGTTATGTCATCTAAGTCTTCTATAATTCTATAACATAAACATGCCGTTACAGACCGATATCACTAGGAAACAGTGCAGTAAAGTAACAGACTGACCTTAAGCTACCTCTGCATTTTGTTCCCAGATCTATTTATAGATTACTGTCCCTAAATCAGAATATATGAAGGACAAGAGTGAATTATACACAACTAGCAGAGAGATGGTGTGAGCGTGTTTGTGTGAGACAGAGGAACAGAAGGAAACGCAGGGTCTGCCAGCTTGCTTTTGTGCGGATGAATAGCTAATTCCCACACTACTTTAAGAGTTGGCTGCTTACCTTATTAAGTAAGACTCATGAGAGACACAGAAATGAGCACCGGCCTTCCTAAGATTAGATTGCATGCCTTGGCTTTATGAAAATACTTAAAATACCTTCTCTCCTATTCTCTTTCTCTCTGCTATGTCTGTGTTTTAAAAGAGTTCTTCCCAAGTGTCCCTTTGTGCTCCAGTTTTCTCCCTCTTCTGCATTGTTTTATTTTGTTTTTTTACCTGTTAGCCACAGCCGTAGCCATCCACCAGAGCAGCTGGAGCAACCTTTTTAGTTAGATGAAGTATGGAAGCTGAAATAGTGCTAATAAATACTTTCTGCAAGCTGCTTCACAGAAAGAGTTGAAATAATCAGTTGATTTAAAGGGCTCCAAAGAATTTCTCAATTATGGTTAAAGTTGAATTCAGTCTGTATGTTTTTTACCTGCTGTTTTTATGCATCGGAGACAGCCAAACAAATGCAAAAGCAGATGGTGAGGCAGTGAATAAAAGAGTGTGAAAAAGATAAATAAGATGCAAATGAAAGAAAAAAACAGCAGATCTCACTGGTTCTCTCGAGTATTAAATTGAGTACGTGAACATTTGAATGTAATACCATCTCAATTTCACAAGCCATCTATTTCAGCTTCACTTTCCACAGCTCATCCTCTTAACGCCCTGACACTCTATCTTTTTAGCACATACAAAATGATGCAGGGTCTCTGCGGAGATGCGCACATACACAGTGTAATACAGAGGATCAACACATCAGGCCATGTAAAAGAGGGCTCTTTGCAGTCCATCTGTCATGTGACCATTGCTGTTAAAAAAAAGTCTCTAAAAATGCTTTGTGTTTTTTTTTTTTGTTTTTTTTTGTCCTATCAACTGAAAGAAGTAATTGTGATAGAGATTTGACATTCATTTGTAGAATTTACGTCATGTTAAATGTTGCCTGCCTCTGAGCTGGACATTTACAGACTGATGCAAAAGGATCATGAAGAATAAAACAATGTACAGTATATATTATTTATGTATGTTACATTGTAATATTTGATTAGCCATGAGGATAAAAAAATACAATTTAGTTATTTATCACATTTCTTTCTTTCTTGCAGCTATTGAATCTTGTACATTCTTCCCCCTTCTCCTCTCAACAGTTATCTGTCTCTATATTTCCACCTCATCTCTGTATTGACCCCCACCTGCAGCTACAGGGCTCTGAGTTGTTTGTATCATTTACGTTTTGCAGCTTGGAGCTTAGCTGCGCTTCACGTCTTACACCCAGCTTCCCCCTTTTTTATGATGGCACACAAACATGCTTCCCTATTATCATATATATGAGAAATTAAAATTATTCATGACAAATTAGAGGTGTACATTAAATCTTATATATGAATAATTTATGTATATGAGTAAAGCGTATATTCTCACCAGGTCATTCGGTGGGGTCTATTCTGCACGCACATATACATGAAAAAAATGACATCTTGTTCACGTACACATCACTAAACTGCTGGATCAGCCATGAAAGAGAGCCATTAATCAAGCATAATAGAAAAATTAACCCCACACTCATAGTTAAAAGGCTGCCTCCTCTCTTCTGTCAATTCAGATTTCTCTCAAAGCAGCTGCACTTTGGCAGCGTCTCTATCTCAAGGCTTCCTCACTCTCGCCCCCTTTCACACTTTCTTTGTCTTGTTGTCTCTTTGTTGACAGTCGACTGGAGACACCACTGAAAACAGTGTCTGGCACAGATTCATGAAAGCGTATGTGTGGCACAGAGAAAGACACAGCCCTACACACACTTGTCAAGCCACGTAGATGGACTCCCATATCAATCTATCAAGCCACCACCTTCTGCCTCTTTAAATGTGTCACTCACTCCCGTTGGCGGCTCTTTCTGTTGGGCCTCTCTCAACATGCAATACATCTTCTCCCTCTGCTCCTTCCTGAGTCACTTAGACACGCATTACATCCGCTGACCTAGTGAGGGAAGCAGGCATGAAAAGGGGGCAGACCGGTACCTGCAGTGGAAGCAGCTGAATTCCTCTGAGTCACACTTCAACAATTCATTGATCCAGTGTGTGTTTCCGGGTCCGCAAAGTTTACCTTCTCATCTGCGAGCTTATTCTTTTTACTGTCCGCAAGACTTTTTTTATCTCTTCAAAACCTTGCCTGCTCATCAAAGAAGCATTTCACTCAACACCTTCACCCAGAGCTGCCCCTGGTCCTGAAAAATAAGTATGAATGGATTATTATGGAGGGACTTTTTGATGCTAATAGTTTTTACAGTTTATGTACAGTATTTAAAGTGCACATGCAAGATGTTGCCCCTCTTTTAGTCTTTATGGAACATTAATAATAATAATACAGCAAATAATTTTGTCTAAACACTCTGTATATCTACTCAAAATTGGAAACATCCCTCCCTTTTTCAGCATTCTAATGCAGTAGGCAGGGATCTTCAAATGCATAGTTACCAGCCCCTTGTGATGTTATCAACATTCGTTTTGCTGCACACTTTTTCTGCTTCCCATGCTGAAATCCCAGTTTTCGTAGCTCCTGCTTACACAAACACTATACATATTACATAAGCTCTGCCTTTCCATCCAGCTATATTTCACATAATTATGCACTTCTCATACACACACTTTGAGTAAATGTTTATACGGAAGAACGTCAGCATAAGTGAGTGTTAAAAAGTGCACCCTGCTACTGTAATAGTTCAATAATGTAACATTTTAATACGTGGTTTGTATTAAAATGTTGATGTAATAAAAATAACCTCATTGAAAACCTACATAAGCACTTAAACACCCATGCACTGCCTCGATCATACCCCTGCATCAAAAAGACTGGAGGCAAGGTCAGCTACAGTGTCGGGGAGCAGTGACTGAGCCGCCAACCTTTCAGTTATTATTAACATGATTAAAAAACACCACAGTGTCTGAGAGGGGTAAGTGTGCAACAAAAGCAATATTTCAACCACTGAATCAAAAAAAAAAAGGTTACAAAGCTGTTCCAACAAGTGCAAGAAGGCGCAAACTTAGTGCAAATGAAATGAGTACGACTAGAATGGCACTAAAACATTAGCAGCTATTAGTGGCGTAGTGCCTGGTGAACAAGGACGGATGCGAGTCCAAGTGTGTTGCCAAGCTCTGACGGATGGCATGGGGCTCCAATAGTGTTTGGAGTTATACCAAACATACCCGAACAGTTGGCAGCCGGAGAAGGAGTCACTGTGGTTTTGTCAATACACATGATCACTTTAGTCTTGAGAGGACAACAAATGGGAATAACTTTGCTCAGTTTTAATTTTAGTGGACAGAGAAGCTTTGCAGATTTCAGGAAGACAATTAAACATAAATCAACAATTTGAAAGAACTGAATTATTTGAAAGTACTGCTACCCTGGATGTTCATTTCAAATATAGAGATACCCGAGCGCAACACACACACATCTATTTTGCACACACTGCTCTGCTTGCATTACCTGATAATGGTGTGCTGTGGGTGTACTAAGGTGTTATGGTGGAGAGGCTGACCTAATGCATTAGATTGAGTTGCCTGTCAGGTCTTTAAGTAGCTGGGATCACAGGCAGATACACGGCTAATGGATCCTTCTCTCTGTGGGTGGAATAACACGGCAATAGCTCCATTAAAAGTGCGGCGAACAAAAAAGCACGTTCACCTCGCTTCTCTTAAAACAAATTGAAAGACAACAACTGGTCCACGTTAGCAACAGTTTTGTCAGTTTCATTTGTTAACCACAGCTGATTTAGCAGATTTGATAAATTTACAAATGGAGTAATATTATTGGGTGGTTGTTTTCTAAAAATGAACATATTCAGAGTTTATATATTAAAAGCTAATAATATTTGACAGTTGGTTGACTTTTTTGGTCTATCAAATCATTTTATGAACACCCTGTACCCTGTATATTCAAGTCACAGGTTGTTATGTGGCTGTATGAATTTGTAAAGGAAATACGATCAACGAGAAGGTGTAGTAATTACAATTTACAGAGCAAGAGATTATCAAATGAAAATTGGCTCTATACATTCAAGGCTGTAAACTACAGTCATGGACATAAACCAGTGACTTAACCAGTAATCTGATGTATCCTCTTCGTGTGTCTGTCTGTTTGTTTGTTTTATTTTTTTGCTTAACATGCTCTTTGTCTGTTTATGTGTTTTTGTTCATATGTACAAATGTAGAACAAGCAGAACCTGCTGTCAAAGCAGATCGACCTGAAGGGCAAAGAACCGGAGAAGGGTGTTCTCATGTCCAACACCATCACAGACCTGAGGATCCCTCTGTCCTATGAGGTCCGACTAGCTCCCATTACAACATACAGCACTGGGGACTACATCAGCCGCATCATTCAGTATTCAGAGCGTGAGTCACGCCATGTCATTTTTTTCCTAATATGAATAGAAAAGCGTATGTGCATCAGAGATGTAATTGTTTTAACTCTTTTTTTCTACAGCCTACACATACCCAAGACCTTCAGGTGAGAATCTTTATTATATTTCACCTACAGATTGTTGTGATCTAAAACTGATGACAAAAGAGATTAGAGAACAGCTTGTTTAATTTCAATGATAATTGAGCCAACACAACTTAGTGAAGGCAAACTTTGCTGTGACCCAGCTTTAGTTTTGATTAAGTCTGGTTGCTATGGAGCGGACTCGAATACGCAGGAGCAGGGGCAGGATGTGAGATGACTAGAAGCTTGTCCATGACATTTTAAATGTCATGAAAGAGTGGTCATAATTGGACAGTAGGAGACTGGTTGAGGACTTGTAGATGGAAAAAGGCTCAGAAATATTTTATGTGGACGGACTTCACATCACCCTCAGCCTTCTCAGTCTCTTCATTATGGGTGATAAAAACTGTTATATCTTACCTTACAGTTCTGCCTCCTCCTGTTGTACGTCAGTATTGTCTCTGTCCGTCTCTTACACTGCCTCTCATTGTCTCTTTTGCCATCTCTCCTTCTTTTTCACTCAATTGTGTCTTGTCTATCTTCTTCATTAAGAGAAACATAGCATTTTCTGGCAGGGATGGCAGTTGGCTTGGATAGGGTGAGGCAATTAAAACAACAGCAGATTGGAACAGACTGTGAAAACAACAGTGCAAATTGAAAGGAACGCATGTATTGGAGCAGCATGTGAATCGTAATAGATTAGCTCTGCTAAACAAAGAAATACACACATGCTGTTCTCTCAGGAAGCAATAGCCATATGCATCTGCTGCACACTATATGTGTGTCCAGGAAGCTTTCAGTGAGTCTGTCTGCTCGGGTGCTTCAAGATGGCACACTCTTCTTAATATGAATTTCTTTAGTGAGTCTCTGATGATGTCATTGCTCTCAAGATGGGCTTTTAAAGGTGACAGCACCTAACAATGTGGTTTAAGTATACAGCTACACAGTACACGAAGCGCATTAAAGTCTGTTGTCACATTTTGTGCATATGTATCTTGATTCATAATGTCCTTTACATTTAAAACATGAGGAATGTTATTTTGGTATTAAAATTGAACTTGAAACATATATTTATATCTATATATGTTAATGCTTTTTACTCTTCTTCTGTCTGGTCTGTATATCAAAAAATCATCACAAAGAGAATCCATATAAGTGCTTGTTACATTGAACACTCGGCCAATAGTTGCCTGGCTGTGTGAACTTCATTCATTCGTTCATGAATTGCTTATTTCTGAGGACTTTATAAAACATGTTCCTGAAAGAGATTTCAAATAATGGCAAGCAGGATTGGATTGGATGATAAACACCCTTAGTTGCTCCTCAGTTCAGGGATCTCTCTTTACCAGTTCTCATCTGCTTTAAATAACTATCTGGAATTGTAATACATCCATTTAAACCAAGTCACTGCTGTAATTGTGTGGGTCTTTTATTACAGATCATGTTTGTGGTTTTGAAGACGAGCGAATATGTGGCTTCTCTCAAGACCGGAGTGATGTGTTTGACTGGACAAGACAAAATCACTTGACCCAAAATCCCAAGCGTTCAGCCAATACCGGCCCTGAGACTGACCGCAGTGGAACAAAGGAGGGTAAGGAAAAACATTACAATTGTATTACTTTCTTGTCTCTGACACAGATAACCGTTTGCTGTCTTCTTTGTTTCAGGCTACTACATGTACATTGAAGCATCGCGGCCCCGTGTTCAAGGGGACAAAGCTCGTCTTCTGTCACCACTTTTTAATGTAACCTCCGTCAGGGGCCCCAAGGGTTCTGGCAGAGTCCCATACTGTGTGTCCTTCTACTACCACATGAAGGGCAAACACATCGGTGAGTGGTGGAAGTAACGAAAATGATAAAACCTAAAAAACTTTGCTCCACAACCGGAGGACATCTGTAGATACAAAATTAGACAATGCTATCTGCTGACACTCGGTACTGTTGGGGTTTTCGTATCGCCATGCTTCTGTCAAAAACTGAACTTTGCGCTTGACCCTTTTTGTAGAGCATGTCCTACACTTCACTGTGGGCATGAGTGCGTGTGGGGAGTGGAAAAGCTAGATCGAAGGAGAAGGAGAGCAGAGTGAGGCATTACCAAAGTTCTGTTGGTATATTTCTGCTTGCGCCTCTATGTTTCGAGGTGCTTGAAGGGGGCAGTGGGTGTGTGATTTATGGCAGTGGCAAGACACAATCAGTCATTTGGGGGAGCTGTTCATCATAATATGCTCTGTCACACAGCAAGAATGCATACATCTTGTAGTCTACACACCTGCACACACAAAAGTAATAGTGTACAGTGGCATAGCATACAGTATGTGCGCTTATAGGGGGTGTGGTCAGCTACGTTTTTAACCTCCAGGGAAAATCTATGCTTGTCTTATAGGAAAACAAATGCTCACCGGTATATTCTATTATTATGATATTTGGTGCAAAAACAAGACTAGTGCAGCCACTACTTGAATGTTCTGTTTGGTGGAAGGTCCCTTCAATATTTAACATGAAACAGTGCAATATCAGTCTCACAGCACTTGCCTACAAATAGTTCAATCTGTTACTAGTTATGCCTAGCTTTGCTCCCTCAATTCACTCTGCTGTTTTCTCAGTCTTTTCCAATCTGTTGTTGCCTTAATTGCCTTACCTTGGCAGAGCTCACACTTCTGCCGGTGAAACACAGTGGGACTCTTAATGATGGAAAGAAAGGGGATAAGACGACGGTGAGGGAGGAGGAAGTTCTGCAGCCTGCCTTTAAAAGTAAACACAGAGGGTTAATGAAGAGGCCGAGAGGGATCAGGCCGACAAAGCAAAATAATATGCAGGGAATGTGAACAAACATGAAAGCAAGTATGAGAGTGAAGGACATCAGTAGAAAGTGGCACAAGTGGTCATCAAGTTTTTAAAGTGCAGAGACAGTGAGCAAATGGTAAAAATCCATGCACGAGGACTGTAACCGCAATTTAAAAGCACCACATCATGTTAAAGTACAGGTAAAAAAAAATCAAGCTAAACATATTTTAGAAGCATATGTCATTTATTTACAACAAATGCTATCATGTGTAAATATTTTAGGGCTAGAGTAACTGTGCCTTTGGGTTTCATTTTGGAAAGCTGGCAGCAACAATAAGCAGGTTTTAATTAGTTTGTATTTGGCATTGGGTAGTATTTTAGAGCGGCTCATGGTTGCAGAGTGCCATTGGCACAAGCTTATGAGGCCCCTGGACTGTTTTCAATTCAGAAAGGTAGAAGACAAATTACATGTTTAACAGGTTGGTCTTAAAAGTGAATTGAGTGTTTGTGAGGGTAATCAACACGCTCTGTCATAAATACCATCAATGATATTATCTAGATTAGGACTTATTGGTAGATATTACTAATTATTGGTAAAACATGTGTCACATTGCTGTCAATCTTGTTTTGCCTTTAAGAGACATTGCACTGAATAATGTCACTGTATTAAGCATTATGAATCACATAGCTTCTTTATTCTATTATAGACAACTACTATACTATAGACAATTAAAAGTGTAAAAAAAAAAACACCATAGTGAACACCTACGACTAAAAAAAAAAAACTAAATGGCATGCTCCAGAAAAAAGGCAAGACAAGGACATGAACCATTTCGACATGGAGTATAGTTGAGGGATTTTCTCAAATGTATAAAAGTAGTGTTACTCATTTTTGGCAGGGTTTATCTCACTGTTAATCTTGCTGTGAGTATGGGCTCACTTCTCTGCACACTATTCTGCCGACAAGTAGCCCTGATAGAGCTGTGCCTTCGCTCCTGCCCTGCTGACACTCTTACCAACACATTGTGTTTTAGCTCAGTCCAATCAATACACTGCTTATCAGAGTGCTCTTCCCTCTTACCCCTGGCAGCTCTGTGTGTAGGTGGTAATGGTGAGGGTACAATGTGGAGAGGAGAGTGCTCATTTAGTGAGGAAGGAGAAGATGAGGCTTACATATGTATAGGCTGAATCAAAGAGTGGGCTTTGTGCCCAAGAGGAAAGCACCAGAATTAGGCAGTGTTTCTCTCCATGATGTATACATCTACCAGTGCCCTGTTGTATCTAATGAAGTGTTGTATGTGCTACTTAAATGTGACCATTTTAGCTGCAATTCAGATCCCATTTATCTATGATAAGATGCTTTAAGTTGGCAAATATGCTCCAAATCTAAGTTAATTTAAAATAGGCTCAACATTACTCAACAAACTAAAGAAAGTTGCGAACTAATATGATGCAGAATTCCTATGTGCCTATGTAAACACATTGTACTACCAAAAACATTACAATAGAGTGGGCACTAACATAAATACATTAGGGAGCATGCATGTGGTGGTTATTATGCCCCTGTCTGTGTATTTGTTTAAGAGACTGGCGGTTGGTTAATGTTCCAATTAGAGGCTGGCTGAGGATCGTTAACAAGATGAATGAATGCTCTCACCTTAGAGATCAAGTCTGTGAGAGGGAGATCACTTCACTATGGGTCCAAACACGTGCTCCTCTTTGAATTATTATTAGTTCGTATTGACTCCATACAACCATACAGTTAACAATGCTGCTTTATCTTTTTAGTTTTCTGCATATAACACTAAAATAATTGACCCACAGTCTGGGTCTTTATGTGTATATATTTTCCTTTGTAAATATTTTGATATAATACTATTCACTCTTTCCTTATGAAAATTCAGTTTCTAAGGCTGTTTGCTGTGATTGTTTTCCTCTTAGGAACTCTGAATGTGCTTCTGAGAGTCAGGAGTATCGCCTCAGTGGACACAGTTCTGTGGACCAAGTCTGGTCATCAGGGTCCTGACTGGAAAAAGGCCTTCTTTGACATCAGCCCGAGTGGACCCTTTCAGGTAAAAGCTGCACAACTGAATGCACATCTTACAACACATTTGTGCAAGCATGCTGTCTGATAAGCAACAATTTCTTATTCATTGTTAAAGATGTTTGGGGCAGCTATGTTCAGCGTTACACTGAAGAATGTAAAAAAGTGATATCATCAACATCCATTTTCAAAATCCACACCTTTCCAAACAGACTTGTGGAAAAAGAAGGGCTGAAGACCATACAATGATGAACATAGATGTAGACCAATGGATTTATAAGACAGTATGTTATGGAAATAGGATTTAATTGTTTTATTACAGAGAGTATTGCAAGATGACGGTATTCAAATAGACATTCAGCTCATTTTTGCCTGGATGTTGGCAACAGTTATATCTATAGTAACTGCAGAAATATGAGGAATGGTCTTATTTGAGGTCAAAGAACAAAGATGCATTTTTGTTGGGTGACTGAACAACATGCACATTTGCTCCGGATCATAATTTATGAAAACAAATGACACATGAAGTGGGAGACATGTTTTGCAGTTTACATGGGGTCCATGGTGGAGGCTGGGATTCACAGGAGGAACTTCCTGTCTGTTGACTCACTGACAGCTCTCTGGAGGCTATGTTTGAAGTTGCCTTTTTCTATTGGTTTACCCGCTGAGTAAACTAGATGACTCACTCTTTCTCTCTAACAGGATATTATGGTTGTAGTCTACCCTTCATTTTACTCAAACAATGTGCTTCTCCTAAAATAACGCTGTTTCATAAAATAAATAAAAGCCATAGGTTTCATTTGTCTGTCTTTGTCTTTGGCCCAGTGCTGGGACACAGAGGAGCTGGGTTGATTCTTGCCCTGGTACAGTTCACAGCTTTCTGTTTTAAAGCTAATGTATAATCCACAAGCTTGGCCTTCAACTTTCCTACTCACTAAAAACAGATTCCCTCTTCACATATCCATCTAAAGTAAAAACATAAACACAAATACATATACGCGTAAAGTACTTTTTAAACACACACTAGTCTCCTATCCCCCGCAGCAATTAGCTATGACAGGTCAATTAACAGGCTTATTTATGAGCTGGGGATGCCTGCTAGTTGTGTTGTAATGATTCCAGATACTCTCGGTACGTGCATGGGGGAAATTGAATCCATGATGAATGTGGGCTGAAGGCTCAGAGCTGCATTTGGTCTTCATTAAGTATGTCTCAGCAAAACCATGTGTCTTCCAACATTAAAGTGGGAATTAGGTCTAAAAGAGTGGGAGAAATGAAGGTTTGGGAGTCTTTTGGGATGTTGGACAATAAGAGCTTTATGCATTTACATCAAGGTTGGTTTCAAAAAGTTCTGCCCACATGCACACAGTTTTTCAAAACATGTATTTCAAAGTTGTTGTTTGATAAAATGTCAGCATGTATTTTTTTAATCTTTGAATTTTCCACATGCATTTGAGGTCTAGAGCTGTTAGGAGGCTAGGCATGAATTATGTCCATATATACCATTGATAATGATGCATACACAGATGAACATACAGACAACACGTAGGGTACCAGAGGAGACACACATCTGGGACATTCTTGTTCTGCCTGGTGTTAAATCCTAATTGGTTTAGACACCATAACCACCTGGTAATGAATGGGAATTATAGAGTCACACAGATGACAGCAAGGTAAAACATGTTCTGGGTACGTGTTAGTGAAGAGTTGTGAGGAAAAAGGAGGAGCTGAAGAGATACCAGGACAGTGTGGGAACAACCAAAACATGTGGCACGTGCATATTTATGTCATCAGTACAGCACTTTGTATCTGAAGTATTAATCCTCCATTTATATTCTGATTAGAAAGACAAGAGTCTCATCTCTTTGCAAGAGATGGCAAAGAGCTTGTCTCCTTGGTAACCTCTTACAGTCTGATTACTTTCCTTTAGTGTTTGCCCAACTCTCAATCTTATACACATACACTCGTATTTATGGCTGTCATTTCTAAAACTAATGACATGTGTGATCATGCTGTATATGAAGATCATTACTGTAATGAATAAGTGGTTTGTTTGGGAACATAAGAAAAATTGATTGCATTAGACATATTTTCCCTAAGTTTCTTCACTGGCTATTAGAGTTTATATGTGCAAATTGCAGAAAGTAAAAAAGTTCATTTAACTGATAATCAAACTCAGTGTTAGTAATATACAAGATATATAATTGGCTTTATTCGCTTGGAAAAATGATATGTTCTTTGATTTAGTGAAACAATTTCAACTCTACTGATGAAGATATAGAGCGAAGTATTGTTGGGTACTTGAGAGCAGTCTTGGTTTTAAGACCTTTGGAGTCTCTTTTTTGTCTCAGTAGTGAATGTAGACATAATTTGTTTATCAGTATCATTATTTTTATTGCATGGAAAAAACAGATCTTTTCTTAGAATTTTGAATCACTAATACCTCCTTCACCACCCCTTTACTACCCTGGCTCACCAGAGGAGTCTGTGACACAGAGTTGTGGTATTGTCTTGGTTTGGTTTGTGATTTAATCTTGTATGGTCTTGATACACGTGCAGTTGTGTGAACCTGAATGTAATTTTATCTAAAGGAACACCAACTATACGTTCATGAGACACCTGTGTGTGGCCTTTGGTGGCTAATCTAAATTACATGTCCATTTCTGGTAAATAGAGTTCAGGAATAGTAGGGTCTGACTAGGGCCTTTTCTGATAACATTTAGTGATGAGAGCATATCGGCTGTGTGGAGCTGTTATTGGCTTGTGTCAAAGGTTGAGTGTCAATTTATCTCCTGCTTTTGATTGTGTTATTGAGCGGTGCCAGAGAAAACATATAAACACTTATATTTTCCAAATGAAACATACATATTTTTCTCATTGACATAAAACAGCAGCAAATATTCTCAGAGATAAGATTTGCAGATATAATATAGATTTCCTTGTTTCCCGTTAAGGCCAGAGCCAGTCCTCACCTATGACTACAGTGACAGGTTTTCTCCCATATAAACATACAATTACTTTCATATAAAGCAATGTGCGGCTACAAATAGAGACGTTAAATAATGTATAACACACACAGCCTTGATCCCAGCACCAGCCAGAGGAGGCGAGCTGGTAAACACTTACTCACTCATTGGCCTCTCCTCCCGCCTGTTTACTCACTCTACCTCTCCTTTTATTATTTTGTATGTTTGCGATGAAGTTGTACATTGAGCACTGAGTCTGTTCGTTTGTGTATTTTGCACTGTATTCTGCTTGGTGTAGTATATAACATTGTATATTATGGCACATTTTACATTTCTGATATGTTTAGCCTGAACACTGAGACAATATCCTGGAACTGTCAAAATGATTTTCTTTTAGATTAAAAAACAAACATACTTCACAATCTTACATTTCCAAATCAACGTTCAGACTAATGTAAGTGAAGTAAGGATTTAAATTGCCATATAAGATATTTGTTTTCCTTCCATCTTGAGATCAGAGTTTTATCTCGCTTTTATACTACCCTCTGTTTCCCTAAAGCCACCATTCTCTCCTTCTCATTCTGTGGATCTTTTCTTTGGGGATTGCTGGTTTTCTTACAATCAATAATAATGATTGAGCTGTTTGCTGTTGACAATGGGAATTACCTGACACCACTGCTGCTGCTGTTGTTGTTTTCGGGTATTTAGCTTCTTTTCCACCAGCTGAAATAGCGGTGAATGGCTCTATTGGGTCTGTTTTGCCAATTGCTTTGGCATGCTGCATTAAAGACTTCTGCTCGTGAAGATGACTGATACACATGGCCAGGCATGGGGCTCGAGGCGGAGATCTGCAAAGGTAATTTAAAGTGGATGATGCAAGCAGTGCCAGAGTGTTGCTACATGTAAACACAGTGCGGTTCTCCTTTTATTACATCAATTCCAATTGCAATGGCAAACTGTTAACACATTTATTGACTCCAAATAAATAACATATTTCTACTTTGTGCACGGTAGGTTTATCATTCATCGACAATCAAAAGGAGAACTGAATTAGAAAGCTCTACCCAAATATTTATAATCTTCAAACTGACATTGTAATGGTTGATTATGAAGAATTTCAATTTTGTTATTGTGACCGATTATTGAGTAATTGTAACATGAGCACAGCCACAAAAAGTTTGTCATAAAAATGATCACAATCTTCAGTGCTGTGTTGGAAAACTAAAAGGTTTGTACAATTAGCCTACTACAGTGATTTGTCTAAAGGGTCAGATTTCCCAGTGGACTGAGATTTTTGAAGTACACATTGAGTGACTGCACATTGATGCTATTTCATTTCGGCCTCATGTTGAGTGCATGTCCGCAGAGAGTGTAAACTTTCTAGCCTTGTGCACAGCTCACTGACTGCATGCACTAAAGGCCTTTGAGGTGCTGCCACTCCTCTCTGCATTTCTGCTCTCTTTGTGCTCCATCCAACAAAAGTAATGATGTCTTTGTGAACTGCTTCTCCCTTTTGCTGAAAGAGGAACTGAAGCAAAGCCAATGCCTTGCATTAATATGCATCATTTGTTGTAAACCGCAGCAAAGATCTTGGATAGTAAATTTAATTTATTTACTGCCTGTGAACCATGATTAGTTGTAACTTACATTTAAGCTGTAAATTAATCCAAAGTATTGCAGTTAAAGAGAAATATAGACAGACTGTACATAACTAACATTTTAATCTTTTGTTTGTTTGTTTGTTTGTTTATTGGATCAAATCATCAACCATCTAGCGCAAACTTCAATCAGAGACCAGCCAACATTTTAAAGTAGTGAAAGGTTTCCATTTTCCATTTAACAATCGACATTGCTGGCCTCAGTGTTGACTTTTCATTGGCATCAAGCAATAAAGCAAGAACTATACATGCACAATTTCAAATAGAATCGCAAAAGTGAGGTGCCATGTAGCAGTAGAAAATTTGTGTCCCTGTTTGCTTCTGAGTGGACTACCCAGAGGCCATTGCATTATCAAGTACCAACCTGTGTGTATGTGTCTTGTACTGGACCTACTATACATTGGTTATTTCTTTCTCACACACATGTTGTCCCCTCTGAGGGGTTGACTGCACATCAATGGCAACATTAAAGGTTACAAGGCTTGGGAAAACGGCACATTGACAACTCCAGCATGACTTTTTATTGTAAGCTTTGATCCTGGGCTCGCACACACCACACTGTGTTATGACATGAACCAGATCCTGACAGTATCCAATTGATGCATTGCTGTCATTTGCATAGGGCATTCAAAGAGAGTCTCAATAACACTATATCAATAAGAAAAGTTAGTGAGTTTCAGGATTTCTGGAACAACATTGTTGGTTGTAGAGGGCATTCATTAAAAAGGGCACATTGTCTTTACTTGGATAGGTGTTCTTGGGGGTGTTTTGTCCACTTTAAGATATTTTTATGGCTTTTTCAATGTTTTTGCAGTAAGACAGAACCTAAATAAATAAATGGGAACATGCTACACACATTAAATGTGACTCAGATTTATCATAAACAGAAAGTAGAAATAACCTTAATACTCTATAAAGATCTCCAAATAAGTGTCACTCTGTGTTTCAGTGGGTGAGTATGTGTGCAACCTGAAATCCTGCCAGGCTGCTTCACAAATTTACATAGAAAATATGTGAGAGGAGAGGAAAAAAAAAACCCCTACATAAATAAAACAAAATGTTAACCAGAGCTGTGGAGTGTGCACAGGCAACACTGTATAAATTAGACTACCATGGCCTTTTGACCAATTAGCCTCCTCACTCTGCTTTCTGCGAGCTTTCCCCACAGCTACCAAGTGCCTATTAAATTAAATAACCCCTTCTCACAACTAAGCTGAAAAGATCTTACAATCCAGGCAAAGGGGTTGGGCTTCTGTTTTTTTTTTACATTTTCACAGTCCATGTGGATGGTATACTGTCACACAAAAAAAATTAAAATAAAAATATTAGCAAAGAGTTTGACTACCTCAACAGCACAGCTAAACGGAAGGGTGGACCATTAAAATAACTGCATAGTATATATAAGGACAGCTCCAATTGTTTCCCGTTTTGGTGCAAATGTTGGAAATAGCCTGTTGGTTTTCAGGCACCTGATTTCTGCAGCCTTCAGCATGTATGTTAATGATTCAGCCACACAATATGTTTTTGATGCTAATGCTATTTTGCCAGCAATCAGGGCAGCTAACATTCACTGCTGAATCTCTGACTTCTCGGCTACGGGTAAAAACAGATTGTTGCCTGCTAACAATTCATTTATCTTCTCTCTTCTCAGTTATCATTGCAAGCTGTTGTATTTTCCGCCATAATTATTGCCATATTGGGGCCGAATATTATATTCCTTGAGAGCTGAAATTTTCTGCACCAAACACCAAACACAGGGGTAAGGGGTAAGACAACACCTAGTGGACAAATTAGGAATTGCTGTTACTTTTATTTATAAAATTGCAGTAAGTGCGTACGTAAATTTGACACTTTCCAAAATCATCGGACAACGGACCAGATTTTATGCTCTGCAAGGCCAGTTTTTGCCCACGGGCCGTATGTTTGCCACCCCAGCTCTCTGCCCTTGTATTTTCTTTTACATTTGTTTGTGTAAAATATATATATACATGTGGTAAAGGCTTGAATATGAACTGCACTATTTACGTGTTACCTTAACTGAGAAATTCAATTTTTTTAGTGATTAATAGCGGTTTAGGAGGTGAGTGGTTCAGGGTTTTAAAATATGATCTCCAAAATAGAAGAAAAGTAGGAAGCAGAATAAATCAATGTTAAACAAAGGAGCCATCATTTCCCTTCATTTTCATGGTTAAACTGCACCCATCAACTATTTAAAAAATGTGTGGTGAGAAATGTGCAGGAACTGAACACAAATCAATCTGCTCGACATGCTTCAGGGGTTAAATGTTGTGTGTAACTGGACTGCGGCACACTGGTGTTAACAGATGGAGGTTTAAGGTGTAGCCGGTCATGCGAGCACACCACTAAGCCATGTGTGTGCTTAGGCTCTAACCTGTGTGTGTGTGGGGGGGGCCTACACACACGGCACAATGTTAGGACTTCATTATTTTTACATCCTTAAACACAGTCACACCTGGGCCTTGTTTTGTTTTGCTCTCTTTGAATTGCTCAAAAGCAGTTGCAGTAGAAACTGAATGAAAAAAAACAAAAAAAACCTTATTGCTAAACTGATGAAAAAAACAAACTCTATAACAGTCAAATAGACATTCTTAAATTGTATTTGTTTCAAAGGCTGAAGTTAATAAGTATTGCTAAGGGACTCACTTTTGTTGTTATTTTCATGCAACAAACTTTCCTTGTTTATTTGCTTTCTTCCTGCTTAAATTCCAGAAAGAATATGCTCGCTTTTTGATTAGCCCGTTGCAATGGGCTTTTGGTGCCGTGGTACACTACAGTAATTAGGCTGTCACTCAAAAGCAGATGGCTGGTGGCGAAAATGGGAGCGTTGCCTTGAAAGTTTTCCCATGAGTTGCTGTTTTTATTTGTTTTTGGGTCCACAATGATCATGCGTTTAAAGAAAGAATACAACTACCTGAGTAATATGAACTATAGGAGTTTTCATATGTTACATACTATTATACTGATTATGTATTATTTACCAACATGTGTCTATTTCTCTTTTACCAGATTGTGTTTGAGGGAATTCGAGGTCCCAGTTTTGAGGGGGATATAGCCATTGACGATGTGTCCATCACGTTGGGGAAGTGCAAACAGGAGAACACTGTAGCCAGCGCAGGTAAGACAGGTAAGATAGAGTGTAATTAGAGCCAGCCTGACAATGAAGATCTGAGTGACACTGGAAAGCATCTGGAAAAGAGAAAATTACAGAAAAATTTAAGCCAATTTTAATCATACATGGGGCCAAAGAACGTGGGCACTAGGTGTCAGTAGATGGAGGACAGTGGAAAACCTATTGCTCACATTTAATTTAACATATGCTCATCTTTCTTAACACTTAAACACTGTTCCTCTGCTGCACCATCTTCATTACATACTGCTGCGGTTACCTATTAGTGTTTTATTATCTATGCGCCACTGTGCACTGGTAATACACATTGAGTGAGTGAAAGAGATTCAGCAAAGATAATTGAGTAAAGATGTGGAGGAACCCCCTGAAGGTATAGAAGCTGAGAGAGTGACAATAGTGCAGTCAGAGAACACAGACTTTAGAAAAACCTAAAAAGTTTCCTTTCAGTTACACTACATCAACTACAATCCACACATTTCTTTTACCAGAAATGCTAATCTACAAGTCAAACCAAGGCAACTGCCTACATATACAAGTTTATTTTCCTGTGTAAGTTACTGTTTTTGAGAGTAATTTACCTTTGCCTGATGGCTAAGGTGCAGAAAGTGCAACAGTGAGTAGATGCATGTCCATGTAAATGTGAGGAGAGAATATTGTGTAGCCCACAGCATGTGGAGGAGAGAAGGAAACAGGTCAGAAAAAGAGAAAACAGACAGTGTGTGAGAAATTTGTAGCTTCAGAAAGAGAGAAGAAGGTCTGAGAGCTGAACCATAAACGAGAATACCAGAATTACACCTGGAGCAGTTGGGTTGAGCTAGTTTGTTTACCACTGTGTACTGCCATTATTACCATTTTGAAATGAATTCTAAAATAATTTGTCACGGGTGCACTTTTATTGGCTTCTTGTCGACTGCGCTGCAGGCAACATGCAGAACAAACCCTACTTACAAACCCAACTCTTCACATTTTAGACCCAAAGTTTTGGTCCTGGTCAAAAAGACAGAACAAAAAAAAAGAAAAAAAAAAAAGAGAGACAATGAATTATTAAAACTGCTTTTATCCTCAAACCTGCAGTGTGAGACGTAGCTCTAGAGTTTGTTTGTGTGCACATTCAGACGCCGGTGTTCTAGCACATATGTGCATACAAAGACGCTGGCGGATAGAGTGAATTATGGATGAAGGTGTAAACAGGAAGCAGGAAAGCTTTTGAGCTCTGTGAGTCTGTGTGTGTGTCCTGCAGGTTTGGTTCGGGCACAGACATACAGTGTAGACAGATGGGTAATTATCAGGCGGGCGACTGAACATTCTTTGCCACTATTAGTAACACAAATGCATCTGTCTTGAGTACAGATTTAGCTGCAGAGGACTTACAGACGTAAAATGAGGATTAGTGGAAGGATTAAAGAGAAAATCATTTGGAGGAAAGTGAAAAATGATAAACCAGGATTTACACCTGCCACATGTTTAGAGCAAAACAATGTAAGGGCTTATGGCTAAACATTGTCTTGTAATATATATTGTATTATAGAGAAACACTGCCCCTTCTGATGCTGTTTTGTGGGAAGATTCAAGGACAGAAAACATATGCAAAAGAGACAAATAGGTTAAAATATACAGTGTGGGGGTTTTTAATGCACAAGTACATAAAAGCACACAGCATCAACATCAGCTTTGATCAGCAGACTGTCATATCATGGTGTGTTTGTGTCAGAAAGATGTAGAGAATATGAGTCAGATGCACTTTTCCTTTGAGAGTTGGTGTCTTGAAGCTGTAGGAGTGGAGCTAATAAATCACACCTAATACATTCACATATACACACAACAATAATGCCAAGATAATAGAATTCAGGGAGGCATTTGTGTCACAGGTTTTCAATCATTTATGAGCATGCTTGATTTTTAAGTAACTGCACGGTGGGCCACAAGCACATCTGAGCTTTCAATTTGTGAAATTACAAAGCACAGTGAGTAGTGTAGGGCGCAATATGGGCCAAAAACGATTTACCATATTTAATCATTACTGGAGTGCATCATTCACTCTCCATTGACCTTGCTGTGCTATCACATGGTAATACTAATAATAGTAACTGGAGATATAAAGGTAATGGTTTATTACTTTAATGTATGTTTCACATGATGCTGCACATTTCTGTCTCTTTGCAGTTCTGATTGGTGGATCAAACTCACTCCCATTGGCCAGCTGGCTGACCTTTACCCTGTCCTGCTTCCTGTCGCTGCTCCACAGATGATGAGCACCAGTCTGCATTGACAGACACTAACACTGACTTACACTGTCTCCTTTACCTTTGCCTTCACCTGCCTCGTCCTACCACTGTCCACTCATATCATCCACTGTGTCCTCCATGCATTCCTTTCCTCACATGCTTAGATAGCAAACTCTAATACTGAGTAGGTTTCTGTCGATTCTGTCCTCTCTTTTCCAGACGCACATATAACCGACTATTGTATTTAGGTGAACATCTTAATGATCTTTGACAGCAGAACATCATATTGTCTCATATTAACCCAATTAGATTCACTCCAGTCATGTCAGCGTGTCACTTTTCCCTCCATGTAATTAGCCTTCCTCGTCCATGTGCACACTCTGTCTCGTATCCATCCCCTCCCTCCCTCCCTCTCCCAAATCCCACTTTCTAAGTCCTGTTCTGTAGACACACCAAAGTGTCGGACACTCTACCAAAGATGACAAAGGACCTGAGGGACTATAAGAATAGAGAAGGTGAACAAAAAGGAAAGTGGGGAATCTTTTTCATGGACATCATTTCCCATGTTTCTACGGGAGCCACTGAAAGAGAAAAAAGACTGATGATAGACAAATTAACAAAGAAATGGACATGAGGAATGAAGGAAGCAAGGGCACTCCTGGCCCTTTATTTGCTTGCCACAAGAGACAAACCTCAGTGCGGATATACGTGTACATTATTCTATATATATACATATATATTAAATATAACAAAGTTTAAACTACAACAGCTGGGGCAGTGGAGGACTTTATTAAGTAAATTTAAAAAAGCACAATGTTTATACAACCTCCGCTGTTCCTTCCTACTTATTATGTGATGTTGCTTTGACATGTTCAATGTTTTTGATATGTTGCTTTAAATTTGTTTCTGTTGAAATGAGTGGGTCACAAATGACTATGGTAATGTATGAACGAGAGAAAAGGTGGTTTATGATCTAGAACCTGAATTGTGCACTTTGGCGGAGGACCTGAGCCGCCTGGAAAATAATCAATACACTGTTTTTTTTTTTCCTGGTAATGCCACAGTAAGACCTCAGTACATGACTTATCTTCTCCTTTGCCACAAACCAATCACCAATGGATGCCAGAATCTCCGTGTGTGGCCTCTTGAACCACTAAAGAAAAGTGAGATGAGATCAGTTTTGCTAATGAATGTCATGAATAAGCATCTGGAAGTAAACAGCCAATTTAGTTTCATTTTCAGTATCATTGTTCAGTTTTACATTCTAAATGTCTGTCTATCTTTGTACATATTTTTCATCAACACATAATAAGAATGATATTAGTCACCCATTAGTCATTTATATATATAGATCTGCAATATACTCTAGACTGACTGCATTAAGATTCTGTTCTGATTTGAGAAAAACATTTTCAGTATTTGTGCAGCCTTGATATTTTATTTATTGGGTCCCATCTGTTTTGTGTGTCTATAATCCATTAATAGAACACATAACACATTTTTTTCTGGAACCGCATTGACCTGCAGTTATTTATCATTAACACTTAGCTTTACATATGCCATTTATTGCCTGTTTCAATTATATATCCTCAGATTAATTATTACTTATTGAAACTTTACATGTGACAAGATAGCAAACATTCATTCACGTTTATTTACTACAGTAAGAGTTTTTACATTTCATCCCTATTAGAATTATAAGGTTTCATCTGCCTTCTGTGCAGTTTTGAGATTATGAGGTTTGAAGTTCTGACAATCTAATTGACAACATGTAGAACATGTTTCTTCAGATAAAAGGTCTAAAAATGCATAAAACTTTCAATGCACTTAATTGGTATATGAATGTCAATAACTTAAAAATGTCAGAACCTTATAATTCTAACCGGGCAATTTCATTACAGATTTTACACTTAATCTTGTTGTTTATCCCATAAGTGACAGGTATCCATAAGACCTGTGAAACATGACATTTACATTGAATTACACCCAGCATGAGGCATACCACACGTGGGATAAATAAAATTGTGAAGTCACTGTTACTGGCTTTGTGCATTTTCAGTAAGTAAACATGGGATACAATGTTGATGCAGAAGTTTTATTTTTTGTCTTTTAAAACATTACTTGTCTTTGTTTTTATTTTAAATATAAGAATGCTGCATAATGTTACTGTTATACATTTGACTGATTTTATTGTATACTTTTTTATGACTTTGTAAGCAGACATATCGGTCACTGACACAAAGTGTGTTTGTGTTTCTATGGTAACTTCTTTACCTGCTCCGCAATTGCAGAAACGACAGATCCTTTAATCTGACATCTGTCTGCAAAATGAATGTTTGAAAAGCAAATAAATCAACCCGTACAGAATGACTGACAATATCTGTCCGAGGTGGCATTCCTTGGGTGAAAACGACAGTGAACATGAATCACATTGAGCCAGTAAGATGTAGCACAGCTGTCTGGTCAAAAAACATTAGCCCAGATGTGAGCGCTCTGAAGGGGCTGGGAGAATGTGTTTGCTAACAAAATTTAGCAAAGTAAATGTTTGATATCACATTTTAATTAGGTTCTTTAAACTGAGAGAAAGATAAATAAATGTAATCTGGTTGTATTTTTTTGCAAAACAGGAGCAGAGAACCAAAGAAAATGAAAAGGAAATGTTTGATCACAAAGTAATTTGATCTTTAAATATAGGTGAGAAGGTCAAATGAAAAGTTACAGTGCTCTTAGAGTTAAAAAGTGAATTCAAAATGTATCTGCTTTGTCTTGGCTGGAGCTCTTAATATGTGTTTACATTAAATTATAATACTGTATTTCAAATGGATCTTTGGCATACGTTTGCCAGACATGTTAATGGATGCGTAAACCTTCATTTGATATGTTGTGATTTTCATTGTCTACTCAATTCTGTTCCTTTAAGTATCTATGTCTGCTTATGATACTGTTTATTGTCAATGAAATCCCACTGATACAGTATGTGATCAACTCCTTTATGTTTTGAATCTTAATGGACACACACACACACATCAGAAGTGGAATGACAATGCGACTGTTATTCTCACACCTTTACTGGCTGTACTGTTTTGGATTCCCTTCGATGAGAGGAAAAAACAGTGAAGCATTTCTCACACTCCCTTCCCGCCTTAAATATACTAGATGCTGCCAAAAGACTCCAATGAGCATCTGTGGGAAATGATCAATTATTCCTTCTGGCAACAGTAAATAAAACAAGGCTTATGTTGGTAGCTTACATATTCTGTTGGAAATCAGATAATACGAGATGTTCAGGGTTGATCCAGGATTGCCTGTTGTACTGAGTGATTTCTGAAATACTATTAACTTTGAATCTACTTAAAGTAAACTGTGACCCTTGCTTTCCTTTCCCACGAGAAAGTATTTTAAGAACTACACTTGTGTTTGAGTTGAATCCTTTCTGTTTCTGAATGTTTTTAAAGGACGTCATGTTAAACACAATCCATCACATAGTTTCTGACAAGCCTTAAGATCTTCAGAGTGAACTTTGTACCACTCCCTGATGATTTTTTTAACTGACTCTGATGAGATGTATGTGCTTGTTTAGCAGGTTTTGGGAAACGCTGCATACGTCCCATCGATGGTATACACTAGATGCAGACTGGCAGCTTATGGCACACAAGTCATAATGGGTCACCAAAACGTGTGAAACGCACTTTCATTGAAACGAAAGGAGAAAAGTGAAAGCAAACAGAGCCAGCTGTTGTGTTTCTCTGTCATGTAATGAAATATTTTAGAGGAAAATATATTTGAAATATGACTCTGAAAGGAACGAATAAAGTGATGAAACAAAGATGACTATGGTTTGTTCTTTAGTAGCTAAGACACTGGATGCTAAAAGTCCAAAGTGTTGTTAAACTTCTCATTCTCATTTCTAATATTACAAACCAAGCAATACTGGATGGGCTTCTGTGAATATTTTATTAACATCTAAGGATATTTTGTGTTAACTGTTGAAATGTCATAAGCAGTACCAGCCTCAGACATCAGAAGAGGTTATATATTTGTCAGTCAGTGGATGCTTTTTTCCATCAAGACATTTCTGATGCCACAAGATCAGTATATAACAAAACATCATCATAAAATAATACACTTTGATGCAATGCTTTCTCTTCTGGACAGAACTTGGCATGCTTCACAGCAAAGTGCCTACGGTAACATTTTTACTGGAAAATACATGTTGGTAGCAGGGGGCTAATTACAGCAGTATTACAGGTGCCTGAAGATACTAATTACTACAACGCGTTGCACTCATTAAGCCTGATTAATAGACCAACATATTTGAGTACTTACAAAATATGCACAAAACATAAACAGAACAAAGATCATTTAAAGTGAACCGAAAAGAAGCATGTTGTTTGTTTTTATCCATTTACATCACATTAATGGAAACGTATTTAGCCATTTGTTTTTGTCTTGATGTGAACTTTGTGCGTCCCTCTCTAAGTGCATATAAGGCATGGAATAGATGTAACATATGCTGCAACAAACAAGAATTATACTGTAAATTGACTAATTTAAGCACTTGCTCACTAATGACTTTACTCAACACTGCCAGCTCATGCATGCCTAATGTGTGAGATGTGTGTAAACGTGCATCAGATACACACATGCTGTCAGCCTTTCAGCACCTCGCCCATAGTGTGTCGGCTCCAAGTCATAGCTTCGTGACAAATACAGTAATCAAATGTCACTTACGCTCCAAGGGTGCATGATTATAATCTCACTTGCACTTGCACACTTTGTCCCAGTGGATTTCGAAATGTCTTGTTTGGTTCTCTCCATGTGGTTTTGTTGTTTCCCCTTAGGCATCGACAATCATTCTTCCTATACTTACTTCCTATATCTATCACAGCGACAACGATGACATCTCTTATAATAATGTCGTGTTTACATTTGAAGCTTTTAAAAAAAAAAAAAAAAGGGTTATAAACTATGACCTCCACAAGATGTCGAAATAAACTGCAGTCCAGTGGAAACACGACAGCTGTGTTGCACACCGTCACTTTAACCAAGTATTTCACGCTGTATTTGCATTTAGTAGTATATTAATATTGTTATTTAATGTTTGAGACTGGGCAATTAAGGTCCAACCAGAGAGCAGAATAAAAACCTGTTTACGTGCAGCGAAGTAGAAAAGGTTCATCAGCTCTGTCACTCTTTCACCTTTCCGCTCTCCCACTTCCAATTTTTTCTCCTGCTCAATCGAACCAAACGGAGATGTACAGATAGAAGTCTAATTAAAGTGTGCTTTCTACTCGGAGCCAGCTCTTAGAGAGGAGCGCGGGGTGGTGAATGGTTCAGTGTCGTGCTGTTCTCCTTCATTTGTTGTGCTTGAAAATGGGGAGGTGGGATTTCTAACTGAGCCTGTGACTTGAGAGAAGAGGTGAGCAGGGCTTTGTTCATGTGCGTCTGTTCGAATCAAGTCACTGTAGGTTCGTTATTGACGTGTGTGATGTACTCTTGAGAAATCCCTAGCACTTTTTGATGCTTTCTCTGCATCCCGTGGACATTTGTATGCAAGGCACTTGACCAAAATCTAGTACAAGCTCTGTTCCTGGGCTTTTATCTCATGCAGACAGTATAAGCAGCAAGGCTTCTCTACAGTTGAACCCAGCATATATAGCCTTTAACATCCACAAAGGATATGTTTTTGGCAAATAGCAAAATAGCAAGACATGCATTAAAGCACCGTTCAAACATCATCTACTGTCTTGTATTGGGTGAAGTGACCATGTTGTTGGCATCAAGGTGTCCATAACAAATGGTGAAATACAGTGGGACGAATTCTCTAAATACATTTGAAAATTAATGGCAAATCCAGTCACACAAGCTTCAGTCTCCCTGTGAATATCAGTGGTGTGTGTAATGCCAAAAAGGTACACAGGTAAACTGGTGGAGAAGCCCAGGCTCATCAGAGTTCATTTTTACAAACATAAACAGAACACTTAGAGATCGACTGGACGACTCTTCAGGATAAGCCCTCACTGTGAGTCCAAGGCATGTTCTATCTGGCAGCGCTTCATGTTGGTAAAGTATGTTAATCTGACTGGTGTACACTTTCCACAGAAGAGGACAAACTTACAAAAGTCAGATTAAGCATTCTTATTGTTTTTTTTTTATTTTTTATTTTTTATGAGTAGACATCTGGGGTTGTTTTTTCCCCTTTTTTGCCCTTTACAAGAAAGGTAGGTTTCTGTCTAGCTCAGGGTACTGTGTCAGTGATATAGACATGATTCTACTGATCTAATGTCTAAGAACCATTAAATTACTTTGACAATATATATTTTTAAGTTAAACAGGGCTGCTTTAAAGGCCTTTGTGCATTTACAGCTTGTACTTAAAGGTGGGGTGTGTGGTTTTGGTATCAGACAGTGAAAGCAGATTGATTCCACAACAAACACGTTTTTAGAGCATGTGAACAGCGATAAACAGCATCAGTGGAGATCTGATGGGGATTTCCCATTTTTACACAATGCACCTTTAAAATCTGCATCCCATAATCTTTCCCCCAACCACAGTAGAAAGCTTGCATCTTATGGATGAGAGCTTTGTGTTATACACACCTTACAAGTGCACAACTCTCTAAGGAGTAAAACGTATTCAGAAAATGTTCTGTTATGCTTGAATAGTGAGCTCAATTTGTTTGATATTCAGCCACAAGAGGTCTTCTTTTTTCACTGTTTTGAGTATAGAGACATCCTTTTGCCTGTCCTCTTTACATTATTCATCAAATGCTGCTCTGCTTTAAATGCCTCTTTTGTGGCAGAAATCTGGAGGAAAAATGTTGAATTGTTCTGAGAAATGTTTCAGGGTCTTTTAAGAATGATTGAAAGGACTTCAAAAGGCATAAATACGACCACATGATTAGCCTTAAATGTAGCCCACTAGAATTTAGATAATAATAAGCAGAATAATATATCAACATTCTTCTTCCCCGTATGGACTATTAAAAAAATTTAAAAAAAAAGTCTTCCAAACATAACCCACTCGCTGTCTGGAGTTACATTGGTCTGTTGGAAAGCAGTTAATCAGTTCAATGTTTTTTCCAACTGGAGAAGACTAGGCAGTATGACCAGTCCTTATGCATACTGATGTACCTTGGCATCCAGCTGAAATTAAAGTGACTCACATTCTGTAATAATCACAGCTATCGATTGGTTTGTGCCGCATCGCCAAGGTCAAGTAGGACCTCTCCGACTGAGAGCCACCGAGACAAAAAGGTCCATGCAGGAAGAGAGTTTAATCACATTTGGATTTACAAGACGGCACAAATCCATTTCACATTATGTTTAACCTTATCTCAGGTAAATTTGGACCAAACAGAAAACAGAATAATACTGTATTAGAGTGTGTTTGGCCATTTGTTGAAGCATTTAGGTTTTAATCTGACTGTACTTTGATTTACCATTATGAATCATTTGTTAAATCTTAACAGATAACCTCAGAAACCTTAACAGTGTACTTCCTGTGAGCAGTGCCTTTGCTTAAAAACCCTACAATAGTGGAGTGTAGGAGATTATTCAGTGTAAACTGGGATCATACCTTAACAGCACTACATCTTATCTTAGCACATTAAATCTTTACATCTGAGAAGCCTGTTAGATTACCATTACATACCAAAACGACAGACACCAATGGGTTAGATGTGGGCTTAAGGTCAACAGTACATCCAAATTGCATAAGCTCCTAACACAACTAAAAAGATTCAAATATTGTTTAGTGCTTTTTACAAAAAAGTTTACATTCAGAGTGTGCGAGATGGGTGAGATGGGTGAGGTGGGTGAGATGGGTGAGGTGGGTGAGATGGGTGAGGTGGGGAAATGGTAATCTTTTCAGAAATTGCAAAGCCAGAGTAAAATGGAATTGGGCTGCGACATAAATTTGAAGCATAAAACCTGTAGGCTTTTCCAGTTTGACAGGCTTTATTAAGGCTAATTTGTGTACCCATATACTGAGCAGCCAAATTTCACAGGCTACACAAAAAAAATAAAAATACACAAACAAAGATATAGTACTAGATATTGAATGCTAAAAAAGAATGAACACAGTTTAAAAAAATATATACTGTACCTCTTCAGAAAAATCTTCTGAAAAGCATTAATCCAGGAAGTAACTATTTTGAAGAAACAGCTGCCAATGTTCAGTTCTGACCTTGAGTGGATTTTCCAGTTTTCAGATTCCTTCTTGTGACAAGCTTAATATCTGTATGAGTAATTAAGCCAGTGGTTTTATTACTGCCCAATTAGTCTCATGCACACTCACACTGAGTTGAGTGCTTATCGGTGTCTGTGTTTGCACACAGTCTGCACAAATCTGCACTCACATACACACTCAGTAAAATTAGTCTAAACTGTGTAGACAGAATCAGCATGAACCAGATAGAGCATATTGTACTGAGCATGTTTGCTCTCCAATGGCGCTACCATCTAGATAGCGGTTAATACAATCACCAATGTGACTGATTTATCTTTTGTTGATGAAAAGTTATTGGAGAACTTTGGAAACTAACCTATGGCATCTGTGAATAAATGTCTATTGCTGGGCCAAAAAAGATAATAAATGCTTTTTTTTTCTTTTTTCAGAAATTGGTGAATCTTTTCTGACCTCTGACTTCTATTTATTTTATTTCCATTGAAGCTCCATGTTCTAATGCTCCCCTCCCCAAGTGCTGGCTCAATTTCAGCTTTTATTTTTGTCTATTGTGTCCTACTTTCTCTGAATTTGATTAGGTGAGATTCTGCCACAGCTTTAAGCTAATGCTCTCTGTGTGACCAAAGTATCTCAGAAAAAAAACCCATCATAGCTCTTGTCTTTTTTGTTTTTCTTTCTCAAAACACCACATTGGCTGTTAAAACAACAGTAAATTTCATCAGTGCCAAGTGGTGAAGAAGCTTTTTGGGACAAAGCTGCTAAAGGCCCTGCTCAGACAAGCAACTGGTCGCCTAACAAGACCCCAGAGTTTGGTTTAGAGGCTGAAAATTCAAAAGATTATAATGTTGTGTTACAGTCCTTAGCAAGGCTTTTTGTTGGAAATAGGACAAAGCAGGTTTTGTAGACACATACACAAGGATGAAAACACACAGCTGTGAGTTAATGTTCTGATATATTGCCTTCCCACTCTCTGTGGAACTTTGAACCAAATTGTTTGGGTTTCTGAACTGGCTGCTTTGTACAAATTTATTGAAGGAAATGGTTGGAAAGAAGGAGAGCTGGAGGCAATATTAACCACAGGGCTAAGCTGTATTAAAAGTGGTAGAAGGCAATAAATCCTTGTACTTTGGAGCCAAATAATGCAGATTGTTAATGTAAAGTAGATGTCTTTATTTTAATTCTAGATGACACTGAAAAGATGTGTAATACAAAGAATGTCCTCAAAAGAAAATAATGCATGCTTTTGCTGAGAAGTACTCTTTATCAAGCCTTTTGTGTGTTGTCATGTAACAGATAGTACACACGTGCGCTTGGCCTTGTTTTAGTCCGGTACCTTAGTGAGGAGCTGATGAATTGAAAGAAAAGAGTTGGGCTGGGTTCACTGGGCTGAGCGGATAGGAGTCCAGCAGCACACACACAGTGATGAGAGCAGAGGAGGCAGGCTGGATTATTAAACATTCAGAGACAAAGTCATGCTCACGACTCCACTCTGCTGTGGCACAGACCAGAAACAGAGACGTGAACGATAGGAAAAAGAGAAAAATGTACTCAAATACTGAATTGATCATTTGTCCTGGCCAGTGTCTCAACAAGGTGGAAACTGTATCCTTGACGGAGAAATAAAAGTTTGTATTGTCTCTGCACCAGTCTGAACCATGTGTCTGAAGCAGCTCTGTATTAACCATTGTTTACTTTGTTCATTATTCTACGACAAAAGGGTCATAAAGCAACCTGTAATTAATCACTAACCATAGTATGTGAGGTCCATTATAATGCAAAACCATAATGACCACTTGGTGATATGAACTGGTAAAATCTAAAAGAGAAGCATCACGGGAATATAAGAATAAGTGAAAAATAGAACAATGGTATTGTACTGAATAAAAACAAGTTTAGTAATATGTCCTCTGGCACTGTAGACTTCCATGATTCTCTATGGAAGATGTGATAAGTGTGGTGAGTTTCTCCTGGCTTTCAGCTCCCAGTCTTGATGCCATGTGGACTCATCCTATTTTTTTGTGAAGTCACAACAGTAAACTTTCAAATTCTAAAAGGTTATTTGTTAATCCAAAAAGAATAATGAGATATTGATAAAAACCTGAACACTGCTCCCGTTTGGTGTATTTGTCCTTGTATACTCCTTAGCTCCTGGGGAATGTCAGATGTTGATGAGCACCAACAGCTGATGCCACTTTTACCTCTTTTCACACTCTGGTGCTTTTTTGTTGAACCAGCCTGTGTTTACACCAGCTTAAGCAGAACCAGGGTTCCTAAGTCAACTCATGGAGCTGCTGGGAATGTGAATAATGAACTACCCACTATGGTTGATGAGAAGATGATGAATGATGTTATGTAACGATGCAGTTGAGCCATCTATACAATATCATTTACACAAAAAGCATTTAAAAACAGCACTTTTGTGAGAGCTCCATACAATATGATGACACAGTTTGCAAAGAGGAACCAACTATTGATTGATTCTGGCTGAATATTTTTGGTGTGGACACAGTCGGTTCGCACTTGGATTGAAGAGCTAGTTTTCATCTGTTTGGCATATTGACTCATGCATCCATCGATTTTATTTAATTCTGTTGAGACGATCTTTATGAGGTAAAATTTTAGGCTTTTGTGGGCTTCGAAAATAGCAGTAGTTGCAATGATTTCCCCCACTGTGGTTGAAGTAACAGATCTCCATAAAATACAATGACAAAATTGTTTTGTTAAAGTATACTAATCTGTCATTTCTAATTCCTTTCTCATTTTATGATTTCTACTACATCTGCACATGTCTCTTTTTAGTTCTTGAAAGCCAACTTGTAATTCTTTCCTTCCCCTCTCTTCATCCTTTATTGGAGGAGCAAATAGTGTTTAGTGAGTGAACACTGATTTGTATTCCTTAGCTCTAATTAAATTTGTTCTGGTAATACGAAAGAGAAAGCCCATCAACAAATAACAACACAACAAACAAGAGAGGTGCATGCATAAAATAAGATGAACAAACCTGCTTTGGGGCTGATTGTGTTCCGATGCACTTGATAAAAATGGTGCATACTGAATAGCAGTAAATGAAGAGGCTGATCAGAGATATCGTTTCCTTGCTTTTTTATGCTCATCCTGTGAAAGAAATCAAAATAATCCAAATGAGTTGAATCTCAAATGCACTTACACAGTGTGAATATGAAATGACTGGAAAACACTGAAAAAACTGGAAATCACAACAAATCTAAAATTACCACCATCTTCCTTATGAGTGAAACTATTAAATCAAAATATACTGCTTTATCACAAAATACAGTAAAGCACATTCATGCCCCTTTTCAAGCTTTCCTCCGTTTGAACCAGGCTTAGCTATAGAGCCATAGTTAATAAAGACATTGTCACAGTTCCTAGACACAAATTACATCTCGTCTCACAGCCCTCTGAGCAAAAATGCAACTAATTAGAAATGTTACTGAATGAAATTAAACAGAAAATGAACAGATTATTAAATGAAATAACACACATCTCCAATGTTGGCAATAGTTTTAAAAATGAACATTGCTTTCCACGATAAACAAATTAGACTCAGGATATTTTGCCATAATGAAGACAGTCAGTCACGGCTATAAAACTTTTTTTTGTATAACTTTTTTGCTGAATATGCAACAGCATGTACAAAGCACTAAAAGAAAAACTCTTTTTTTCAAATGTTTTGCAAAGATGGGGCTATTCAGGAGCACAGTGGAAGATGTGCTATCTGTTAATAACATGACACATAAAGATATTGACTGCAGATTCACAACCCCAGTCCGGCCCCAGACGAGCAGCTGCACCAAATGGATGGATAAATACACCAGACATTATCTGATAGGCAGGCTGTGCTTTTAACAGTAACATGCTTTGTTGCACAAAGCAGAGCACCATCTTCAGTTTTAATAAAAGCAATACAAAACATCATATTTGAAAAAAAGACAATGGTGTGAAGGGAGTGATGCAAGTCAGTTCACACCAGATCTGTGGCAACAGGAGTGGACTTAACTCCCAAGATACTGCTCACTGCTGGAAAGCATAAGGGACCATTGCCTGCAGACGAAACAGCAGTCATACCTGAGTGTGTGTGATTTGGTGCAATTTTAGCCTAAAAACTGAAAAATGGAAAAACTGAAACAGAAAAACGAAAAGACATAACACCACAAGGATATATAGGAATACTTTTGACTCTAATCTACAAACGAATCTAATACAACCAGACTGAAAGACTATGTACTGTCAGGTATTAAGATCTGAACAATTAATTACAGTAAGAATGACTCCAGCTTTTTACACACCCCACCTTTAAATGTCTTTGCTTCTTTCTCTCCTTCCCCTCTGTGCTCTCCCTTTCATCTGGTTCTTGCCTCACAATACAACCTAATCAGTGTCTAATCTCGCTTTTAATTCGGTTCCCATTAACCTCTTGCTACCGTTTGTTTTACCATTACCACTGCACACACACTCTTACTCACACGGAGGCTTAAATTGCCTTTGGAACTAAATTGCGGTTTATTTCCACATCATGACAGAGATATGCTGAGTTAATTACAGGGTGCAAATGAACGTCACAGCAAAGGGGGTAGATAAGTAGAGGGGAATGAATGGATATTGCATGGAGCTCTGCTGGTAAGCTCTTACTGCCAACAAATAGCTGTGTCATATTCCAGCCACACTGCTGTTAAAGTCTGTTCATTCAGAGCCTTGTCATATGAAACGGATCTGTTTACAGATCTGCTACTGACAATGTAAATCCTATCAATTATGATCAAACATGTAATTAAACAACATCTAAATAACCAAAAAAACAGTCTTATAACACCAACAACATGTCCCTTTAATAGACAGTTTCTTTGAGACAAGCTAAAATTGACAATAGAAAAGCCTTTCCCATCTTTAGTATCAGATAAAAGAAACAGTAGATCTATTTCAAAATAAATACAACTGTTGATTATATTTCAAATCAAAAACAGCAAAAGCAGCACAATCTGAGCATAATGTGATGTGGGGAAAATGAAGAAGGCTATTTTTTCCTTAGATGTGTATATTCAGTATCATTGTGCAGGGTGTACCCCGCCTTAAGTCCAAAGCTGCTGGGATAGGCTCCAGACACCTGCGACCTCTAATGGAAATTAGATGAATGAATAAATGAATGAACGATCCTAGTTATTTCAGCTGAGTCCACAGTTCTCAAGTGTGTGAGGGTCAATAAAAGATACATTTTGTATTTTTTCCTACAATATTCCAACATTTCTGTTGCTTTCTAAATATTTACAAAGGGCTGGGGGAACAGTGGCCCACTCTGAAACAAATGGAATTCCAATTGTGTCCCAGATGACATTATTAAAAATCTGGAGCCTAATGCACTCACTGCACCTCCCACCTTCGTCCCTCAGCACTTGACTGCAATTTACCTGTAAAGGTTTAGTATTCAAGAGGTTAACACAAGTATGTGACATGTAGCTGGCTTCATACAAGGCCAGACAATGAGCTGACAAGATCTTTATTAACCTTACATGATGAAAAACTGACTGTTCGAAAGCTAGCATCCTCTTTAAAGTCCAGAGCAAAGGTGCACTTCAGAACCTTGATGTGTTCAACACAGGCTAGGACCTGATGAGGCTATTCCCTCTGGCTGTCTGGGGAAAACCTGCTGCCTTATTTTCATTTCCAATGACTGCTGTTGAAGGAGGAAGGCAGGACTTGAGGGGAACGGGAGGCTTAATTGGCCGAGCTGATGGCATTGCACTTAAAGTTAGAAGTGCACGAGGCATAGATCACAGACCCGGGCCAGTTCCCAGGTGAGAGGTCCAAAGCAGAAGCTGGTAGGTCTCAGAGCAATTTACTGTGAATGGAGAGAGGAATATAAAAAGGTAACAGAGGGGGAGCAGAAGTGCGTGGATGAAGAATAGCTTACAGTGTTTCCCCAACTTGCTTTTACATCATTTTCTCCTTTTCTGACTCACCCAAATGAAAGATCATTAGAACACATTGTGTCACACAAGACCTGCATGACTAAACCCTGACAAATATATTCATTATTCAAGCCCTGCCCTTTGTCTATAATTTTAACGCGCCTTATTTTTCATCTGTGTCAGAAATATGAAGCTTTTTCAGCTTAAACCACAAATCTGTGCATGACATGTTCAATAGTGGAACAAATCAAGTTTTGTTCAACCAGAAAACAATAATATCATAAACTGCATGGCAAGAGTATAAACAAACACAATTAGCTAAATAATGGACTCATTTATTTTAGATCCTAGGTTTGGATCTAAACCTTAACCAGTTGTGAATTAACAAACAGACATTATTGAAAAGAAAATGCATGTACTGTTTTGTGCTTTCTGCTTTTTCTTTAATAACATTGTATCATCTAATAATTCATGAGCTGGCTGCTTCACCTCATAGTGTTTCCATGGCTGCTTGTTAAAGAGTGTATTTTTTTTTCTGTGCATGAAGCCTGAAAAACACATCTAACCAGCCCCAAAGTCCATTTAATGATCTGCTGATTCACAGGAAACTATTAGAATATTTAGAACTAATTGAATTGTTCATGCTTTTTTTTTTTTGTGTCGTCTAATCATAAAATACTATTGTGGTTACATCAGTCTCATGGCATGAAATTTCTCCATGCTGGCCAAAATGTCCATTTACGCCGTTAACATCAAACATCCATCATTGCCAGCATATTTTGTTAATGAAAAAGAACTACAGAGAGTGAATGATGTTGGAGCAGGAGGATGAAAAGTTAGCACAGGGATGAGTTTTGCTGGTGTGTTTGTTAAGCATGTCCTGGAGCTGTAGGGAGCGGCGCACTGGGAAAATGGCACATTATGGAAGAAGGGAGGGAAGTGGCAGAGAGGAGGGATGCAGCGAAGGAGGGAGATCTTTGATGAGGCCCCGGGAGTGTCTCTAATGAGAAGCAATGTGAGGAAGCTGCCTGCTTTCTTCCAATGCAATCCGAGCTGTGCCACACTGTTATAATCAAGCCAAAGACATAACCAACGGCCTTAATTAAAAATCACAAAATCACCATTTTGCTCCGTGACTTCTGAAACAAACTCCAGCAGGAAACCTCTGAGAGAGCATACAAAGAAGGAACAAATCTATCAAATGGACCTTTTTATACTAAGCATTTCACTGTAGTGAGCGACAGAGGTAACATTTCACTCTGCAATTAGTTACTTTAATGGCATCATTAAAGGCCAACAAGAAAAGCAGATCTTTTACACGTTTTTTTTTCTTACAAGCGAACATTAATCAGCATTTGAATATAGTATATATGAGAAATTGATGGTAAAAAGCATAAAGCAGACAGCACAATGCTCTAGTTATGTTTGCTACTTTACAAAACGGCACCAAAATTAGTAACGCATCAGCAGACGGCTGTATATATTATACTGACATGACATAAAATTATACAATCACACAAAGCATCAATTAAAGCCTATAGACAATAATTACTGAATGTGCATTAGGCTATTATGCAAAGTTTGTTATCCAAGTTTGTTTTTTTAACACACAACATACACATTTTCCAAGTGGTTTTAGTTGAATATAACAGGTTTTAAACGTGCTCAAGAAGATTAAACACGTTTATTTATTTATTTTTTTAGTCATAAAAGTTAAAAGTTCTGGTGTCCTTTTGATTATTGTTAGCATAGTGTCATTCTTTTTAGTGTATTATGCCCCTGATCATGACTAATTTCCAAAAACAGATTTTTTTAATTAAATGCACTGACTTTCACTCATATTTTTGGAAGAATCTTTGAAATTATGAATTGTCTTTTTTTTTTTTTTTGACCCAAAGAAAAACTCCTGTGCACAATTGGTATTTTAGAGCAATATACTGTCTCCAAAAATTCTGGATCCATCAGGAAAAGCAGTCTAATGTGAAGGCGAATGGCATCAGAGTAGGAAGAGATAACAGACTAAGTGTCAGGGATTTGTCTGCATTTAAACAGACTGGCCATGCTTCTCACACTCTGTCTCCTCATACAAACAGCAAATCACCACAAAACAATTTTCCAACTGACTGCATGTGTGTGCATTTGTCTGTGCTTATCTGCTGGATATGTGTGTGAGAGAGGGGGACCTTTATGCTGTGTGCCTCAGACCCACTGTGACTGGCAGAGTCAGATTAGCATGGTTTATTTGACAGCAGTAAACAAAGCAATAAATATACAAATCTGTTCAATCGATCAGAATAGCGGGATTCATATGGTTTCTGTAATTTTCAGCAAACATCAGAGAGATGCATGAAGGTGTATAAGAAATCCATTCATTACTAACAAGTGAGTCTATTCTTACAAAGTAATAGTCAGTCAGTAGTACTTAGCACTGAATCTGGTTCAAAGACATACAGTGTGATCTATAAGGTGCTTAAAGTGTGTCAGTCATTGAACAATTGAAGAGCCATAATAAGCCAATAGTTAGAATGAGATTAATTTAATTTAATTTAATTAATGCCAATGCTTCACCTCCAAACATGTCACATTAAAAAAGAATGCCAAAAGTTTCCATTTATTGTATGTAACTTTAAACAGAAACAAACAAATGAGAAACAGGAGGCCTATTGGCTCGTGATAACTTGAAAGAAAAGAAATCATGTGTAATTAATGTACAGTAAAACTGGCATATGCTGTATATTGCCGTATTTGTCAGGACACACCAGGGATTGCTGATTAAAAATCAATGCGAAGCTTCATTACCACACTTCATTTCATAGGCCTTGCATTTTTAATTGCACTTTGCATGCTAATATAAAGCAGAAAACAAACATGTTCCGGTAAGGACACCTTTCCATTTCACGCTGCAGTGCTTCTGTGTGTGCATCTGTAGCGACTAAATTCATCTGCCATTCAACAAGGACAGTGTGTGTCTCCATAACACCAGACCTAATTCGCTTCTTACATTATCTGCTAAGTATCTTTAGCTATTTGCTAAAGAATTTAACAATGTCTGAAATTCCAGCAGTGTTTTTGACCCCATCAGGCACTGGTTACTCCAGTTTGTCATTTTTCAACCTCAGAAAATAAAAAGCAAATGCATTGCAAATTTGAAGTGATGTTGTTCAATTTCAGGTTTTGACGTGGATGTGTATTTTGTTATGACTCTTAAATTACTCCATTCTAAAACCATGTTTTGCAGAATATCTTGCAATAACATTGCATCAAACAGTTATTGATTTTTCTTGCTTTCTCACCCTACATCAGAAATAAAAACAATTTCAAAGCAATGGTCCCTGCTCTGAACATTACAAATATTGAACACAAGATCATATTTTTTCAATATAAATAAAGTGCCAGTCACAAAATAGCCTCCATTATTGTACACAAGGGTCAGTAATCACAGAACAAGTGTTTTACAGTCTTTTTGTTGCTAAATGCACTTAGCTATCCAGAAGTCTGGTTGTGTGACGTCAGTGGAGAAGTCTCTTAATGGGACACACCATGACCTGACCTGTACCATACTGCCCAGTGGAAAGTTAGTAAGTTCATGTAGATGGTTCAGGGTCTATCCCAGACAGCGTAGTTTTTCTATCACCCTCCACACTTGCTACATGTCCACACAAAGAACTTTGAGAACATTTTAAGATATGTTCATTGTTAAAGTGTGTATGGCGCTGGACAATGAGTTTGCCACAAATTGTCTTGGTTTAATTTTCTAAGCTTATTTTGGGGAATAATGAAAGCTGTTAAATTAAGCAGGGCTGCTAAATGACTCCACTTAACCCAAAGCTATTAAGACAATTGGGTTTAAATGTGGCAGATATTATATTTGTAAAAGTGAGTGGGATATATTGGGCAGCAGGTGAACATTTTGTCCTCCAGGTTGATGTGTTAGAAGCAGGAAAAATGGGCAAGCAGAAGGATTTGAGTGAGTTTGACAAGGGTCAAATTGCGATGACTAGATGACTGGGTCAGAGCATCTCCAAAACTCTCTGGTGGGATGTTCCTGCTCTGCAGTGGTGAGTATCCATCAAAAGTGGTCCAAGGAAGGAACAGTGCTGAAACAGCGACAGGGTCAAGAGCGGCCAAGGATCATTGATGTACGTAGGGAGCAATGACAGGCCCGTGTGGTTCGATCCAACAGACCAGCTACTGTTGCTCAAATTGCTGAAGAAGTTAATGCTGGTTCTGATAGAAAGGTGCATCAGTTTGTTGTGTATGAGGCTGCACAGCTGCAAACCACTCTGGGTGCCCATGCTGACCCCTGTGCACCGCCAAAAGCCACACAATGGGTACACGAGCATCAGAACCAGACCATAGAGCAATGGAAGAAGTTGTCTGAGTTGAGTCTGAGTTTGAGGCGTGGATTTGAATCCAAATTCCTCAGATCTCAATCGAGCATCTGTGGGATGTGCTGAACAAACAAGTCCGATCCATGAAGGTCCCACCAGAACTTACAGGACTTAAAAGATCTGCTGCTAACATCTTAGTGGCAGATATCACAGCACACCTTCAGGAGTCCAGGGGAGTCCATGCCAGGTCAAGGTTCTTTTGGAGCAAAAGACGGGCCGACAAAATATTAGGCAGGTAGCCATGATGTTATGCCTGATTGGTGTATAAAAAAAACAGCTGTGTTTTTAAAGAAAAAGAAAGTGCTTTATTAGTCCCCTAACTGTTGAAAAAAACATCTTTGAAAGCAGTTCTTCATCATGAATTACTGTCACATTACCAGTGCACTGCTGTAAACGTCATCATGGCAGACTGCTCAGATGATGACATTGTGACCTATCCAGGTTAACAAAACATGTTTCTTAAACAGTGTCTGTAAAAGGGTAAGATCTATGTTCCTGTCAGTTACCTCAAGTTTTAGTTTTTTTGTCACTAGGCATAAATATCCAGTCATAAGAGGATGTTATTCATGAAGTAGCAACCAAACAAGGTTTTCTACTGTATCTGTCTATTAAAATAAAATTAAATCATAATGATTAAAATTAGATAATGATTAAAAACCATGAGGGGGTTAAGTTTTGGCATTATTAGTTAAGGTTCGAGATGTTATATGTTTGGAGGTAGTGTAGTACACACAATGTATAAAATGTATTCAAAAGTGTATGTGTGCTCCAAAAATAGAATCCAGATGACTAGTGTAGGATCCAGGAAAAGTTTTTCTGATGAGTTTTAGTCAAGTCTTCATGAGCTGTTGTCCAAACGGTAATATCACTTCACTTTACTGTTTAATTTATTCACTCTGAAGGTCAGAATATAAAATGACAACACATGCTGCAGTTTCCTGTGATCTCTCCGGTCGTTATTTTAAAAATGCATCAGCATCCGTGACAGAAGCCTAAATCAAACTGATCCTGGCAACAAGAGGGGTGACAACACTCCTCAGCAGAACAGCTGTGCTCAAAGATAACTGAGTCATACTACAGCAGAAAGGCTTACATCCTCTGACTTCCTGTCCAAGTTTGACACCTGAAGAAGGGAGAGAGGAGAGATGACTCACATGACCCCGTCATCTTTACTTCTGAGGCTTGAGCAGCTTGTGAAACTGTGAGAAATTACACTAAGTAACCAGTGAGTGATGCCTCTGTATGCACAAGCACAAGCAGCTACTCCTGCCATGAAAATCACCTGCTACTTAGGGACAGAGTTTGGTGTGGAAAAAAAACAGGACACAATCCGCTTAAACTCAAAAAAGCTGAAAGGACAGAGAAAGCCCAGCCATGCAAATGCAAATAAGGGTCATCCTTCTGAAAAGGCATGTTGAATATTAAAAATAAGCAGCAAAAATGATCAAACCATGTTTGAAAACTAAAAAGCACACAGGGGAATAAAACTACAACTAGACATTTTCAGCACACAGTTATCAATATCAAAAGCTGCAGAAGAGATAAAATGATAAAAAGTGTGTTTTTGGACATCCAGAACATAAGCCTTTTTGACACTTTAACAATTCTAACATTTTAGCTAACTCTGTTCTTTTGCAGAATCAAGTGATTGTGACCTTGGAAAGCACATAATTACAGTTTGCTTTGTTGCTCCACAGATCTTGCGCAACGTATTGTGCTTTTTACACTACAGCATATCCTAGAGAGCTCATGCTTGCTCACTTGTGTTTTAGTTCAACTACAAGCTTCATCTTTTCACTTACTTATGAAACAACCTGTGTCTGTGAACCCAAATCTGTCTTCTTTTTTTTCCAGGTCACTTTCTGGTGATGTATGGCCACTGCTGCTTTCACCAGAGACCAAGAGAGTGTTTCACAATGTGTTTACCTTTCTGCTCCACAGCGCAGCCTGTATAACTGTAAATGATAGTAGGTTGCACTGTTGGGAGATATAGGACAAAGCCTCCGCAAATGCTCAGGTTCACTGTTCTTGATGTAAATGCACACTTGCGATGGTCCAAACCCACATGGAACACATGCACATGGATCCATCAGACGTATGCACTGGGGCACACGCTGGCTTGGTGCTCGGGGCTTGTTGCAGGTGGCAGTGATAGATGCTGCAGCAGAAAGAATAATACAGAAGGTGCATTCAGGAGCTCCAGGCTCAACTTCCACTCCTAAATCAAATGACAGCCACAAGTCATCTACATCATGGAACTCTTACACAAACACAACACACAGAAAATAAAATACAAGAAAAAAAAACCCCAAACATATTCTGTTTTTTTTTTTTCCAATTAGCTTTTTCTGAGTTACCTTTTGTGTTTTTGGGAACAAAAGTCAGTCATGTGAAATTTACTTTTTCTTGCACTTACACCAACATTTCCACAATTGGAGGTCTTCATTTACAATATATTTTGTTGTGAGTTGATGGAGAAATGTCAAGACAAGCACTGTCCTCTAGCTCCAGAGCATGCCTTTATCACTTAACCTTTCTACTCACAAGGACTTATCCCTTTGACAAGCGCAGACACAGACTCAGAAACAGTTCTACAGGGCTTGGTCGAGGACGCACACCCACAAACGTGACATTTAATAGTCAGTCTCTCTCACAGACACATGCATGTAGCGCTCTCCTACACTGGGAGCCTTGCTGCGTGTTAAGCGGCAGGACCCAGATGGCAGCCACCTGGTGCGTGCTGATGAGCTTCTGCGATGGCTCCGGACAGGATATGGACACACACACAGATGGTGCCCCGCTGAGACTGGACTGGAGATGGACATGCTGACTATTGATTTGCTCAGATCAATGATTCCCAACCTGGTCATCTGACACTGGGGGAGTCGCGCCCACTGAGCTGACACACAGGCCAGACATGATGTGTTGATATGGCTGCACCTTTCAGACTGCGTCCACTCTTTTTCAATATTTTCAAAACCGTAATTATACAAGCCAGTCATAAATAACAGAACGGAAGTTTAACTCATGTCATTTTTTAATTTTTTTTATTTTTTTATTTTATTAAGCCTGAAAACATAGATAATAGCATCAAATTAATGTTGATGGTTTCTGTGCATGGAACAAGGGCAATAATCCTCCTTTTAAAAACAAAAAGCTGTTGGTTTGGCAGATGCTTTATATTTCATTATGAGTGACAAGTCAATCTAATGAGAATTCCTATTTTGCCAGAATCTGTCAAATCAACACAAATTTCCCTCACAGCTTAAATATATAAGATATTAATTGACAGGTAACAGTATGAAGTGAGTTTCCAGCAGCGTTTGTCTCCTTTAGTTCAATAGTGAGTATAGAGCCTCACAATACACTAATACAATACAATACAATATAATACTTTTTCAAATCCAAGCTGAACAGATAATTGTCTAATCTAAAACCAACGGCAGACTTTACTGTAGCTTGATTTAACCACAGCAGTATTTCTGTGTGAAATTTGCATGTTCTCCTTGAATGTGCTCCTCCGGGTGCTATACTTTCCCCTGCCATTGATGAACATGTATAATCGGTTCCCTATGTGGTCCGCCCCTATAAAAAGATTTGATATCTCAGTGGGGCAATTCTGGTTAAATATATATAAATATTCTTTAAGATTATTGACAGAATGATTTAATCTCTCCACAAAGCAGTAAATATTAGAACTGCTGTGAATTGTGCATGTTTGACTCGTGATTGTAATAACATCTTAGAAATCTAATAAACCCAAAACATAATAAAACACAAACGCACACTGGCCTACTGTACAAGTAATAGATTTTTTTCTCTAAGAAGACAGACTTTAATACATTACTGTCACATTCAAACCCACTGGCACAAACTGAATGTCGCTCAACAAATAAAAGAAATAAACTTGACGTGCTTCCTACACTGTTTGGCAAATAAACATCAACTGAAATTGCACTTGAATTTCATTTGCATGTACGGTATGTTTAAGTAATATTTCACCAACACCTTTTATACATATCACATGTGGCAGCAACTTGCACGCACGTCTTTGTTAAAATATGCACAATTTACCTACATCTTTGTTATTATTTTCATGTTAAAGCCAATCAATGCTTTTCAGTGCTGTTCGAATTGGCACAAAAAGCAAATAATTACATAGAAATAACCGTAAATGTCTAATTATATTTATGGGAAGGTGTTACAATTGCAGTATGTGACATTAAAGATTTGATTGTAGCTCAAACATAATAAATCTGTGCAAATATAGTCATTAATCAAAAGTAGAAAATATTTTTTGTAACATTTAAAGTAGGCAGGTTATGTATTTTACTATGGACCACATAATATTATTGTGTAAATTATTGTAGACTGTACTATTAACGCTCAACAAAAAGGTAATCAGACACCGTCTTTTCTATATTTCACATCAAGACTATGGTATTCATGTACAGTATTACCCATATATCCACAATCACAATCTAATGTGTCTCACTGGGCGGCCATTCACCCTGCCCCTACTCGAAATATATATATTCAATGGTAATCAATCATGTTTTAGATCAATCAAGACGGTTCGGTCAGGGCACCAGGCAGCGGCAGATAATCAGTCCCGAGTGGCTTTGAGCCGGACATGCCTGTATGATTGTCAGACCTCAAATGGACTAGTGAAATATGAAGTAGATAAAAAAAAAAATACTACAACAAAAATAGTGAAATATATTTAAATGGAGTGAGAAGGTGTGGGTCAGAAAATCCATTTGGGGGCTCATTGTGGGTGGTTAAAAGGCTGCACTCTGTTTATCTAGATCATGAGCATCCTCAGGCAATAAAGCCATCCATAAATTTCTCATTGCTATTCATACAGTTCATTTCTGCTTCATTAACCTGTTTGCTCACTCCTACAGTACAAAAAGCATCCTTTTTGCACAAAGAAAAAAAAAAAAAAAAACTTCAGTCAGCATTAAAAAAACATCCTTTACAAGATTCTGATTATACAAGGCCATCATCATGAACGTAACATATTACCAATGGAGAAAAAACATTGAATTATGTATGTTTTTTACAAATATAAATGTACTGAAGAAAAATGAAGAAAAATAAATAGTATGGGGTTGTGTCTCTCTGAAAATTTGAATGACCTCTGTGTTTTTCCTGTTGAGGACGTCTGCTTTCTCACTCTGAGTGCTCTACAGTGTAAAAGTCACGCTGGAGAAAATGATGAGGCGGATATGTTAATTTGCTAGGGCAATAAATGCTGAACACCCCGTAAGACATTTAAGTTTCTTGACTCATTAATTATGCACTTTGTACATACTAAAATATCCTCATATGCTGAAAGAAAATGACTAATTAGTACATCCCCTCCAAAAAATTTGTTATTTTTCTTCTTAAGACCTTTAAATAGGACAAGCGGTGCAAATAGATAGCGAGAATGCAAGCCAAGTTATCTTTTAACACCGATGTGGACCATCGCTCATCCTTCATCCCTATATGTCCTCTCTCCATGGCTGTGTAACCTCCTCTAAAAGCACACACAGGCATTTTAAGAGTTTATTATTAATGCTCTGGCACAATGTGCTCTTCCGACTGTCAGCGTTAATCAGTGCAGTTCCGTCGCCCTGTTCAGAAGATGAGGCAAACACAGTGCACTTCTTTGTCAGGTGTTGAATTACTTTAGCTCACTGCCTCTTTGCTGCTTCCTTGCTCATGGTTACCTTTGTAGAACCTCATTATTCATAAAGGTCATTTGAATGAAAAGCTGAAAAGGGAAGAATGAAGAGAACTGTTATAATACTCTTCAGGTTGGGGTTTCAACTGTGAGACTTCATGACCTCTTACTGTTTTCACTTTAACATCAAAGAATTTCACTGACAGAACTGCCATTTTTATTGGTCAAAATCGAACATGTAACAAGTGAGCTTTCTATGAGATCCAATGGAAATACAGGAAATACACAGAGGGATGTCTTTGATGATTCATACAAAATGTTAACAATTCCTCCACTAAGAGTTATTGAATATACAAAGAATTTCACAGCTTTTTACTCATTGGAGTGTGCCAAAAAACAATGATGAATCCCCAGAATGTAGGGCTTCTTCAAAGACGACAGTGACAAATGCCCGTAACTTAACTGGCTTTTTTAAGTTCCTTTATAATTCTAATCTGGGCCCTATTGTTCTAAACTGAACTGAGGAACTTATAAATCTCTAAATATAGGTTAGTAACCCACATGGACTTGGTCCTCCTTCAGTCTTCCACAGAGGAACTGCAGTGCTTTACCTTAAGTTATCTGGGCAACACTAATCTCTAGTAACCATAGCTGTTATAAAATAATAACCAAAAAAAATACATTTTATGATTATAACACAGCATTGATGCTAGAAGTAAAGAAGGATCACATTTTAAAAATGCCGCAGCTCAGTGGTCTTTGAGTGTGTGTCTTGAGATACATTTTGTGACCTGGATGTTAATGAGTTGTCATATTCACTTAAGAATGACATAAACACATTTTCAGTGCGTAAAACAGCATCTGTCTGATGTATTACTTGTTTTACATATATCATCAAATGTCAAGGCTGATTATTAAAAATGTGCAGACCCCCATCTCCTTCATTGTTGCGCCTCTATCACTTCTCAGTGTGTTAAGTCTTTTGCTGTGGGAGTTTATCTCTCTGCTGCCCTCTTCGTTGGTCCAAAAGGTCAGGAGGTCCTGTTTACTTACGTGATGATCCATAATGCATGGTTTGTATCGTTTACTTGAGGGACTCCCCGTGCCACTCATCAGTCCCTATCCTGTGTGTGACAGGGGCTAAAGGACACAGGAGATAACCAAGAGTGAGGTCAGTCCATGGGATAACTATATACATACAACACACACACACACACACACACTAAACCCAGGAGAGTCGAGGAGAGCCACTTCACTTCAGGGTAAATATGAATTTCACTGGTGTTTGCCAAGAGTATAATAACACTTCATGCCCTAGAAGCAAACTAGTTTTCAGTAAGAATGAACTTTGACCTATTGTGTGTAATATCATGGAATGGATCAACTTACTGAAATGCTGCTCAATTATTAAACACCATTGGTTGTTCATACTAAATATATTACACACATAGAACACAATTAGGAGCACAAACTCTTCATTGTACATCCAAGTGATCATATGGACAGTTCAGGGGTTGCCTCAGTGTGTGGCAGAGACACAAGGTCCCAGACCTACTTGTATGGGATTAATTTACTGTGTGTTTCTGTGTGTTTGTGTGCATACATGTAGGTCTGTGTGAGAGCGTTAGGAGGGCCTGGCACCTGCTGATGAAGAAATCAAGTCATGCATCTTCCTGTGGTCACAAGCTGCCCTTCTACTGCGGGAGTCGTCCTCATCAGTCTGTCATATTGGCTGTTAGTGGCTGCTCAATGGCCAGCCTCTGTTGAGAAATATGCTCTCTGTGAGTTTGCTCTGCCTGTTTTGGTCTATGGCTAGGTCATGAGCTTCCTCTTCCTCTTCTAAAGTATGTCTCTTTTCTAATGCTGCTACATAATGCGCCTACTCTCCACAAAGATGAATAAAATACTTCAAAATAAACATGTACTTTTAAACTTGAAGAGAGCGCATGTCCTCTTACACTTCAGTGTCCACATATAATAGATTGGTACATTAGGTGAAAATAGTTCATTGCACTGTGCAGTTCCCGGTGAAATGGAGTAAATGTACTATAAAGGCTATGGATGGCCACAGCTCGGAACTCAATCCCACCAACCTTGTTTAATTACATTGTGCAGCTCCATGTGAAAAGGTGTCAGAAGAGCAGAGGAGCGAATCCTGTCCTAATGAATGGAAACAGATGGGTTAGACAGTGAGCTGCGTGGCCGCCAAGAACTAAGGTGGCACAGAGTGGAACCAGGGTGCCAGAGGAGGAGAGACGTGCCAGAGAGACACTAGGAAGATTGGGAGAGTGATAAAGGGGCAGAGGGAAAAACAATCAGGAACATCACATTTTGGTTCATTGTATGTATATATGCTGGATCAATTTGATATTTTACGATCATGCATGTTAGCAATACATCTGTGTGACTGGTGAACACAAAGTTTCCCATCATGTCTTTGAATCATGTGTTTTCAGATGCAGAAGTGACTCCAGTATCCAGTACACAACATATACTTAACATACACTTACCAACATTTAACTGATTTAAGGGGAAATAACCCAGCTCTAAACTAAGACTTTTGTATCGAATCCTTGAAAACACACTGCATCAATACACAATGCAAAAAGGTGCCTCTCACCAGTCAGCGCAACATACTTCACAGGTTAATAATAGCATTTGCAGCTGTTTATGTAAAATTATAATACTGTGGATCACATCTAACATGGAAGAATAGGCAGTCATGGAAGAAGACTTTCCTGAATTAGCTTTAGATGAGTGAGTGCCAGGATTAGACTGTGGAGTCATTGTTTAGACAGGGATATGGTACTTAAACAAAAGGATTTCTTTGCCAGACCTCAGTGTCTTACTTATGCACACAATCGTTCAAGTTTTTTGCATAAACATACAAGGGTACAGGATGGAATGAAAACCACAGACAGCCTGCTTGAATTGGCACAAAAACTGCCTGCCCAAAGTTATATAGAAGTGTGTTAAGTGTTGAGTTTAGGAAGATATACAAAAATGCAAAGCGTAAAGTGAATAAGCGGATATACAACACAATGTAGGCGCTGAAATCATCTCTTAATAACTCAAAGTAATATGTTTGTGTTTTTGAATGACTGGCTTGTCAAGGTTCAGGCTGCCTTTAATTATGATTTATGAATTTATAGATTTATTGTCGTACTCACGTCAGTGCTCAGGCTTGTTTGACTGACAGATGGAGGTGTTGATTATCTCTTTAAGTTAGAGCCTTTGAAAACAATTCTGCTGGTTATTATTTCAAACCTCTGAGACGATAAGCATTTAAGGTGTGTAGCTCTTAAAACACTGAGCCTATAGGGTTGCATTTTGAAGGTGCGTTTTCTGTGGGGTGCTTTCCTGTGCATCAGCAAAGTGGAGGAAAGGTTCACTGGATTGCTTCGGCTAATTTGCTCAGCTCATTAAATATTGAGGTAGAGGCAGATTTGTGTGATTGCCAATATAGTAGCTCCAGTGGTCTTTGTTATGCCTCAAAGCTTGTGAAATGAAAGGGAATGCACTCACACGCAGGAAAAAGTGCACCGAGGCTCACGTTGTGCATTTTGTGCTTGTAAATGCAGATAGTGCATTAACGCGTCTGTAAACCCACTCTACCGTTTTATCATTGAGGGACATGGAGTGGGATCACACAACAAGCATTATTCTAACCATCACAGTGTCTGTCTGTATATACCTGTAACAGTACGCAGCAGTGATGCACGGATGTATAAAAAAAAAAAAAAAATCACACCTGCTCTATATTCTTCCTTGAACACCAATTCCCCAGCACACACCCCCAAATGGCCACTTTACCTCAATGAATTGGGTTCAAGTGCAATCTTGGCTATTGTCAGATGTGGTTTAGAGGCTATTTCTTAATGGTGCACCCATTGCTCTCTGTCGCATTTTCTCTCATTGTATAGCCCTATATCCTCCTTTTGGGGAAGAGAAATGTTTTCTTCAGGTACTCCAGGGCAGCGTGAGTGAGAGGAACACTGTCAAAACAAGCTCAGAGGTAAGAAAGAAGAGACGCTAAATCACAGGTGAAAGTGGGGATTTACAGAGTGACGTTTTAACAACCGTGATGGACGCCACTGGTGATGGATCAATGCATGTTGTCCTTTATTTCATGTCATTCTCATCAAAAGAAAAGCAGCCACACAAAATCTAGTTAAAGAGCTTGCAGATTTTCTGAATTTGATTGGATACTGTCATTTCCCCCTCGTGGCCAGTCTTGAATTGCAGTTTTGAGCCAGTATCACAGATCACACAGCTTTTTATAATCTTACTGCATTGTGATCCTTATGATTAGTGATGTTCTGCATTAGCACTGTTTTACAGACATGAGATTCCAAAAACAAAATGATGGAATACATTCTACCAATATGCACTGATTTTCTGGACTCTATTGTGCATGTGGCCATTGAGCTGAAGACTCATGGCCGCCCTGACTATTAACGCCACACCTGGAGCCTGTGAGCAGCTCCCTCCACTGCAGGGATCTAATTTGTCCCGAGTATCAGCGCCGGATAATAAGCAGTGAGCTGTCAACAGGCTCCAATGGCACTGACCTCTCTGTATGACCCTCTGTGGACGGTCGCTTGTCTGGCCCGCTCTCCTCACTGAGTGACAACAACAGAGACAGGAAGAATGGTGGAGATAGTAAAGAGAAGAAAGAAAGGAGACTGTGAGTGAATGAGAAAAAAAGATGGCAGGTCAAGAAGGTAAAAAGGAATGAATCACCAGTTCTGAGGGAACATGAGAGACAGGAAGTCTGAGTGAAAGAAAAGGATTGGACACTATAGGATGGCTTTTGGAAGACATATGGAATAAAGCACAATAAGAAAGAGAAATGCAATAATTACCACAAAAATAGTTTATGTTGCTTCACAACAATATTTTGGTTGTATTTCTATAATTCTCTTTACATAAAATGCAAATGGCTGTTATCTATTTGAAAGTGCATGGTAAAGTACTTGCTGAATGTTCTAAAATGTTAAGTAACTCCTTAAATACCATGTTATCTTGATGATATTTAGGAAGTGCACTTGGCAATTGCATGCATCTTGATAAAACCGATGTGCCCTTTTCACTCCTCAAAGATCAGAAGAAACTGTCCACATCTTAAAGCTGTGCTGTCGCTATTGACTGTTTTTACTCACTGAAAAACACCTACCACCATAAATCTACCACAACTGCCCTCATTTTTAAAATAAAGTTGTTAACGCCAGTTATATGTCTAAAGATACTCCACACCAAAGGTGAGCTACATTCTTGCACAAATTATTTTGCAGAGTACTTAAGTTCTCCTCCTCTACTCCTTCTACAGGTCAAAAAGCAGGGGTCAACATGGAAAGTTGCTGGCCCCTAAGCCATCAACTGAACATACTTCTTGGTCTGGTTCTTGGACAGTATTTATAACATATATATATATACACTTTATTTATTAAGTTTCTTAAGCTCCTCCCACCTGGCTCCACTCGAACAACTGCTGTGAATATAGCTCCAAACAACACCACTGTATCAAATCAGCACCAGTGGATCCAACTGAGCAATGACTGACTTCATCTAAATGCAGATTACATTCATTATCAACCCACACACTTTGACTGAACTGTCAGCTTTCTCTCCCGTTTTCCATAGTTCTATTGCCTCGTATCTCACACCAAATCTGTGCCCTGTCTTTTTATTTTTCCCTGCCCTCGTCCTTGGCTGCTTAATGATCACTTTGACAACTGATAATGAGAGAGAAACACACAGATCTAAAACAGATCCTGTATAACTTGTAGAAGCTTGTTTTGTCTTTCATCTGTTGTATCTGTTTGTTGTTGTGTGACAGCATGGCGTTTGTAATTTTTGATTTTTGCGACTGGCCAGTGAGAGGGGAGGCCATGTTTTTTTTTCTTTTTCCTTTTTTTTTTTGCAGATCAGAGATATGAAATCTAACAGCGGAGCTATCCCAGAATGCTTTTCTGTGATTATATATGTGTGACTGAATAAACTCTCAGCATTTGTCAGTGGGCAGTGTTTCTCTTTAAGTCTCTTCTTATCAGTAGCCTCAACAGATACATCTCCTATTGCTGCTTCTTGACCTGACTCTTTGAAGACGTTAAAACACTATTTGGACACACCTTCTGCTTCTCTCAACTTTATTTCATCCTTTAACAATCTTTATCTCTGTAAACACTAACGTAGCTTCTCCCTGTCGAGCGGTTTCCCACAGCGCAGACATCCTGTTGACAATGTCCCTTTGATATTCTGTTTTTTCCATGCCGAGTTAGGAATGAGCAGTCATGCCAGAATCCATTGGCAGCAATGTTATGGCATGAGATGAGGGCAAAGCAGATGAGAGTGACAGCTAGAGTGAAAAAAAATCAAAAAGACAAAAGGGAAATGTTAAACAGACATGTACACAGGGCAGAGGGACGGACAAGGGATAAATATGTTAGCAGTAACAGTCACATCAGAGTGTTTGGAGCATCACTTTGTACACTTTGTAGTTAGCATATATTCTCATTTATAATTTTTACCTCCAACACATCCATCTTTTGAAAGCATTAGTTTAAAAGAGCAAAGGTCTGTGCACATGATTCACAAATATTTCACATTTCTGCAAAACACTGGAGAAATAATGTGATAAAAAAATATATAATCTACAGAAAAATGAAACACCCCTCAGTCATTTTCCTCACTGGGTGTTATGGTTCTCACCTCCTCTCTGTAGAAGAATTGTTTCTGCAACTGCACTGCTGCTAACACACCCAATGTTTCAGAGTGTCTCCAATGCGTTAATGCGCGTTCTCATGACATAGTAACGTACCACACCACTGTCACAAACTCTAACATGCATAGATGGCTGCCAAAAGTAAAAGAAAAACAAACAAACAAACAAAAAAACCCTAGTAAATTGTGTAAATGAACTAGGTTTGTGAATATGTACAGTAAATATAACCTTTTACAATTCTATGCAGCAAATACACCACTTGGATAGGCCCAGGATCATCCACACTAAAGGTAATTTACACAATTGAGATGACAAGTAGTGACAATTCTGTTTAAATTTGAGAGAAAAAGACTCCACTAACTAGGGTAACATTTCATAAATATATAATATTTTTTTTCACAATGAACCCAGCCAAGAAAAGGAAAAAAACAAAACACAACCCTGCAAGCAGTTATGTATAGATTTACAGTTTGAATGCTTTATGCCTAACTCAGTTCTACCTTTGCAACAGTCCTAAGCATAAGTCTGCTTCCCCTCCTACCAGCTCCACTGAGCTATTTTCAACTGATGCACAGTCACAACTGACGCCACAGTGTTCCTCAACTGTCCTCTTCCAGTAAAAATGTCGAACTACAACATTGTCACAACAGTGATGCAGGCTTTCCCCACAAATCAAACAATGCAAAACCAGATTGATGTATGTGGCCCAGAGCTAAAACACCATGCTTAATTTAATTATTCAAACAGCCACTGAGTACCATACTGAAAGGGAAAAGAAGCCACACACAAAAGCAAAATCAGCATTTACTTGTACATACTGTATAAACCAGCTTTAAGAGGACGAAGCCATTCAGGATTTTGTGCTTGTGGTACAGCAGAGATGCTATTTTCTTCAATCAATCCTGGGTCAAGAGGTATAACTGCTTTCTGTGACACACACATAAATTAAAATCTAATCTAAAATCTAAGTTCAAGATCATCCAGAAGATCCAGAAGTCAAATGTAATGTTAAACCAAGCAACCAGATACTTTATGAAGGAATCTTTTATTACTCTTGGCGTCTTTCATGCACACAAAACAAACTAATACCCTTCACACCAACTCACACACTCAGCACATCTTCTGTAGAAAATGATGAAATGGATATGACTGGCTCTGTAAATCCAGGTGGCACAGGCCTGCCTCTATCTTTGAGCTTTTCTCATAATGTTGGTCTTACCTGGCCTTAATAGAGAGCACTCCAGGTCTATGCAGCAAATAAAAGACAATCTTCACTTTATCCGCAGCCTTGTTTTCATTCCCCTCAGCCAGAGCCTTGATTATTATTGCCCACTATTTTTGTTGTAGGGTCACCACAAAATGAGCCTCAGGGGTTTAGCCACAGGAGCACAGGGCATGGCAGCCAATTGAAAAGCAGAACTTTTTCTGTGTGTGTTTGGAACAAATGGCATTTAAGGCTTTAAAAGAAGAACTAAATTGTGGAGATTTGGTTTAAATTTGCAATTACTAAACTGATTTTAAGGGGTGTAGCCAGTGAAAGAAGTGAAAGTGTGAGAAAATTCTGAATGAAACACAATCTTGAGCTGGCCTAATCATGCTATGAATTTCACACACCACTCAAGCTGTGTAACAAGTGTTTTGCAAGAACTGGAAGAAAAGCCTAAAGAGTCAAAGTCTGTGCCTTAGAGCCAACCAAATGATGATCAAAATAATGCTACAAGAGATGAATTCCATGGTGTTGCCATGTTTAGAAAGTAACATAAACACCCATTGACGGTAAAAAGGGCCCCTTATACCGTCAATGTAAAAACCACTGTGTTGTATCTGAGAGATTGACATATCAACTCATATAAATATTGATAGCTGTTTTTGTTGTGGCTAATAATTGAGTGAGTTTTTTGATTCATAAACAATCCTAATACATCAGCAGTCTTCACTTGGTAGAGAACAAATCATCAACAATCACTCTCGGTTGAATGTATACAATTCCTATTTGTTGCATGTAACCTTTTTAAGGATTTTAATGTCTATTGTGCACTGCAAGGACATATGGTATGCACTCCCTATGGTTCAATTCTAGTTTATTTATGACCATTTCAAACCAATCATGGCCTTGTGATCATCAGGAAGATAGCCCCGCTACATGATGGGGACAATCAATAAGAGGATAACCTGATGATTACTCACACAACAACCTCCTCAGACTTGAAAGCTGCAAAAAACTGATATTTTACATATGAACACATGGGAGAACAGATAACAACCTGAACATTCTCGGAGCAAGGACTACACCCACCAACAGACAGACAGCCAGGGTTAAACTGAATGAAGCCGGCACACTGCCTAGCTAATTAATTTGACACAACAAAAGATCTCTATCTCAATGTCATCGGCTGCAGGACAAACACACATATACTTGGCCAGAAATACTGCTTTTAAAAGCTTTGGCCTGAAAAACTCTTCAGAGGAACAAAAGGAAGAGGAGGAGGAGGAGGAGAGCAAGATAATTCATATGCAAGGCCAGGAGTTCTAGGTCCACTCTTACCGCTTTGTGTTTGTGGCAATGCTGCAGATTTAAGTATGCTAAAGTATGAGATTTCTTTTATTATCTATGTGGATGATATACAATATGATAATACTAAAGTACTAAAGTAGAGAAGAACAATAATCCCTCCCATCTTTTATAACAGCAGATGGATCACTATAGGACTGAGAATTAATAAATTAGATCATAAAACTAAAGGTAAGGAAATATTATGACTGCCTATAATTTTGTCTTTTATTTGACACATTATAATGACTCACAAGTACATTTGAGCTAATGACACCATAAGAGATAGAGAGAGAGATAGAGGCTTCATTTAAAATATTATTAGAAGTGTTTACTGCATCCGTTTTACCACATTTGTTTTTCACAACATGCAATCTAATACACCACATAAAGTTCAGAACACCATTGTTTGTTCAGTACTTCTATACCCGTTCATATTGCCTGCAGTGTATGCCTAATGCAGTACATGCTTGCAGCAGTGTTCGTACACTGAGCAAACGCACAGGGAGTCCCCTGGTCATGCTGCCAGCTCCTCTCGCACTGCCCTGCTGGGTTATCAAAGCAGACACTTGGCAACCTACTTTCTAAAGCGAAGCATCTGCCCATTCAGAGGCAATGGGGCTAATGTCAGACTCAATCATTCTTACGTTGAAAATGACCTTGGCATCAGCATATACAGCAATAACTGATGCATGGGTTTTAAGAGCAAGAGGGAGAAAATATAACTGCAAATCAATTTAAGTTTCAACACAAGCCCCTGTGACAGCCATTACGAAAACAAAGTCACCTTCAGACAGAGCAGAGGTGGCCATTACTTCTTGAGATGTGGGTTATTGATATTCTGTTCAACTTGGACACGCTTGCTTTGCAAGTTCTGGAATTGCACTTCCAATTGAAACATACATTTATGCTATGTATTCACGACACAGGTCACAGGATTGGTGCAGGACAGTTTTTGTCCCTCTTCCAAAGAAGGGTGATATCAGGGAGTGCACAATCAGTCTGAATGTCCCTAGAAGGATTGGTTTTGTTGATGATCATCAACAATGTAGCAAACATTTTTAAAGAGACTGAATTAGGCTAAGTGATAAAGTTAAATTGTTTCAGGGCACCACCTCAAGGAGGAAAAGCATAATAAAGCCTAATATGAATTTGAACATGAGCGAATTCATTACAACCACAAACCTAAGCATAAATTAATGAGAAATTATGATGTTTATTGACCAGAATTAACAACAATAAATAACAGAATTATATTCAGGGATTGAAACAATAAACCTTTCTTATTGAAGGTGGGATATGATTTTATGGGAATAAATCGAAAAATGACGCAGTTAATTCATTTAGAAAAACAGTCTAAAAGAGTTAAGCTAAATTTTAGTTAAGTTATGTTAAGTTGAGTTTAATATTTATGCCAACTCTGTATCAAGTAACTGTGTAGATCTTACTGGAGGAGCCAAGGCTGGAGGCAAGAGGTCAGAGGTCAGAGGCCTGGAGCCAACAGGAATGGTGGTGGTACCAACGGGTCCAAACTTCTTGGTACTGCCGATGATGGTTCTGAGTTGGGTCCTCAATGCTAGCTGAATGTTGTGGTCCTCTGTGGATGGCTCTTGGTGGATCTTCTCTGGGTTCTCTCTGCCTAGAGCTGAGCTGCTGCTTGTCATGGGTCAGAGGTCAGGAGCATCCCAGGTCTGTGAGATGGGCTGCTTGGTATCTGTGCCTTTATGGCCAGATGAGTCACAGTTAAATCAGAGTCCGGCATAAAGAGGAAAAATGCCAATTGGAAAAACATTCAGAATTCTTTGTAGACCTTTAAGCAAAACAGTTTCTGTATCAGCAATTATACCAAAAATCGATTAAAACATGTCCTTTGGACCAGCAGAACTTAAGTGGGCTACACTGAAGAAAAATACTTTTAATAGCAAAAAAAACCGAATTAAACAAAAACGAGTGCTCAGGTGTTGCTCTGAGAAATTGAGACAAACTCAAACTACTGAACTACTGTAGTGAAAACTGAAAAACTGAAAGACTAAGACTAAGATGACTGAAAAGACCAAAACTGAACTAAGACTAAGACTGAACTGAACTGAGGTGCCAACACCCTCAAAACTGTTTTATCTTTTTGGAACTCAGAGAGGTGTGTCTACGCAATGGTGGAAGAGTTCTTTGTCCAACTAGAAAGGGGTTAAAGATGAGCCCTTGCTAAGGCTTCATATTACCACCTTCAAATATTGTGGAACAATTAAACACTCTGTTATACCCAAATGTATTAACAACATATGTTTACAATCACACAGTTAAAACAAAATTTCTTCAAGATGTATGTATTGACAACATGAACAGGAGAGATAAAGGTAAGGCTTATCACCTTCATCAAGTCTTTTCTTCAAAAAGGTAAAAGTCTTTATTCCTTAATGAGCAACTTCTAAGTCTGTTAAAGTTGATCCTTCAATGTTTATTCAAGTTTGTTCTTTTGGAAAGGAATGCAGGGATGAGGTTCGAACGTGAGTTTGTGAGGTTCATAATTTGTAGTGGCACAGATCATGTCTTTCGTCAGGAAAGGTCCTTCAAAGTTGCAAATCCGTCGGGTTAAAGCAGTGTTCACAAGAAAGATATTTTTTTAGCGGGTCTGGAAATTCTGTATGTTCCGTATGTTCCTGAGGTCAAAAGGTTGTACGCTACAACAACAACATCAACAGAATGAAGCATAGATATGTAGACAATTCCTGAAACAAGTGGGTTTAGTCAAGTGAAGCAGCACACAAGAGCAAAATGTGAACATCATAAGCCTTTGACTGTTCAGAGAGAGACCATGGTAAACATGGGGTTCCCTCCGCACCTTGTGGGCCTCATCAGCAGCTTATACAGTGGCCAGGAATCTGCAGTGAGGATGAATAATGGATCAGACTGGTTCCCCATTAAAAAAGCCATCAGACAGGGCTGCGTGCTTTTGTTGAACCTTTTCATTATCAACGTGGAGGCCATCATGTGGGAGGCTCTTGATGGCAGGACATGTGAAAATCTATGGTGTGCCACATCAAGACATAATCTACTGAACCTTATTTCTATGGCCAAGGCATTGAGCCTCAATTATGGTCTGCTCAACATCAGGACTAAGATCACGGCTGTGGACAGTAACCGGACTGAACGCAGACTTTGTGCTTGACAGGGAGACGATAGAGGAAGTGTAGGTTTGTGTATATCTGGGTTCCACATTCACCATTTACAGTACACTCAGTCAGGAATATAGTGAATAGTGAATTAAACCCATCCAATAAAGATTCCATAGTGCAGTGGTCTACATTAATTTGATCCATGTCATTGTCTTCACGCTCATTCCCATTTACTGTCTCTCTTGCCTGAAATATTAAGATCATTAATGTAATGCCTATACAACAATAATACAATAATTTAATGTCGTTCACACTGTCTTTTTAAAAATGATGTAGATGCAGGCTAAAAATCATACATGATTTGTAATTAACTGGTAGCCAAGACTCCCCAAGGACTATTTTATCTCGGTCTTTTTAGTGTAAGTGGCATGTTCAATTTAAATATATTCCATCTTCAACAAAGAATCCTAATTACTGCCAAGTATCACCTCCGTCCCTGCGAAAGAACAGCAGGACACTTTCTAACCCTGGAGGGAATAAACTTGACCTTTCCTTCCGGCTTTTATAGATCAAACACATATGCATCCAACAGGAATTACTCATGTACAGCGCACTCATCACCTGCCAGGCTTTACTTCAACTCCCAGCAGGAAAACAAGGCATATAGGAAAAATGATGACAGTCAATTATCAGAGGAACTGAGTATTATGACCTGTGGCAAACGTTTTAATGAGAATATATCGAGTGGAGACCAAAACCATGAAACACAGTCCTCTTCAGTGGCGTGACATGAAAAAGAAGACACCTGCAGGGCAACGGCTTGATTTACATCCTATTAAGAATTTGTGTAGAGTGATTTGGATATTGTGTATAATTTATTGGTTTTATTAAGTGTTTTATTGTCATTGCCAGCAGATGGTTCAACATAAAACACATCTGTCACTATAGTCATGATTACTTAGTAAACCCTGAACGAGTTATGAGGCAAATAACAGTAAATCACTAAGAAAAAGATTAGAATAATTATAAGAAGAAGAATAGTTTGTATTAAATTCTCCCCAAACGTAACTTAATCTCAGAAGAAAGCCTTGGAGAAGACTGCTCATCACGACAAAAGCTGTTCTTACTCCTTGTGCTACTTACGGCCAATCACATTCAAGCATTAACAGTCAAACCAATCAGAAAGCAGTGTTGCGCTCAAAGAGGACGGACTTGTTGTGCAGGTGCTCATCCGTTTACATTTTGCTTTGATGTTTGCGTCCATTTTTATTTCAGTGTATTATGGTTTGATTATACACTACTGAAAACATACTGTAAATTCCACAGATGTGTTTACATGATGCATCTTCAAGCAAGTGCAAATTAAAGCTAATCTTCTAATCAACCACATGCTCTTTTCTCTTTCCCCAGTTAATCTAGCCATCTCCATACACATTTTCATCCATAATCATGATGAAAGCCATTTGTCTTTAGGAGCAGTACATACACCTATAACTCAGCAAATGCTTTTATGCATAATCAAGTAGTTTCAGCAAGAAATAATAATAGTACTAACGGGAAGATTTACTGAAAGCAAGTGAATTAAACACCGACTACATCTAAAGAAACATAAAACCTGTAGATTAATAGCATACTTTTATTCATTAAATGGATCACAGTCTAAGAAACAGCTGAGCCCTTTCACCCAAACAGTTAACATGACAAGAAAGATCAACGGCAGGATGAATGTAATCAGTATCTGCAAATGTTTATCATCTGAGTCATAAAATAATGGATTCACTCAAACTTTTGTGCAACCAAACGCATATTTATTTTCATCATCTGGCAGCGCACAATACATAGTGTTTTTCAAAGCTTTCCAGAGGCAATATTTCATGTGTAAGCATGTGGATTATCCCTGAAGATTGAGGTACGAGCCACGCTAAATGTTTTCCATTTCTCTTTTTATGCGAGTCGCAAGAGTAGTGACACCTTCTCAATGGCTCCCCAGCGTCTGGCTCCCAGTCCCATATTAGGTCAGCAATCGGTTTTAAATGAACTGTTTGTGTTCCTGTGACACATTTGGTGTTATTATAATGGCCTGGAAACCACAGAGCAATATTGCAAAGGGTTATTATACCTTTAAATCACCTGTGAGGACCCATGTAAGTGCATAGGAATACCATTAATCATCTTTGCCAGGGTGCAACTCGGAATAACGCACAAGCCTCGGCGCAGCAAACAAGCAACATAAAAATACCCTTAGTTTTTCAGTACAACTCAGTGTTTTTCACTGGGCAGCATATGTGGAAAACCAACCATTGAGAGATAAAGGAAAACAAATCCAGTACTAGTCCGATCTGTTTAAAAACAGATTTGTTCCCAAGTAAACCCAGATCAATTTCTCCTGATTTTCATCTGTCAATGCTTTCCATATTCAACAAATCTGTGATATATTTTTGTTTGTATAAAGTGGCACAACCTTTAGCACCCAACAGAACCAGGACTGGAGTCAGGTGGGTAAGAAGAAGAGAGAGGTTTATAAACAAACACTAAAAGAAGCACCTACAGTTAACCAATCAATTGCTGGCCTGAACAAGAACTCTCTGTCAACATGCTTTAATTACCTGTTCTTCACTAATGATTCAATGTTTACTGCAGGCTTTAATGAGGTGTTGAATTTCACTGCAGGGAGTGAAGTAGAGACAATTAAAGGCACTCTATGGCCCAGGTGAAGAGGGACAGCACAACAGACCACCAGATATTAAAAACTCCAGCACAGAACAGCAACTGTGCGCCCGTCTTTGAGCGTCATTTGATCCTATATATAAGAAAACACTGTTGCTGCTGCAGAAGTAATTCAAAACAAATGCTTTGTTTTTCTTCGACTCAGAAGTTATCCAGTTCACAGTGTTCACAACATTAAGTGCAAAATGATGAAGTCATGCAATGTTTGCAGCGGATCCATTGTTTTTATCCACACCACACGCTGGGATGAAAATATTGTTTTCAGCTTGGGATTCCAAGTTTAAAGAGTTTGACACATAAATATAAAGTCATTTTTGGATTTTTCTATGCCAAATACACTGAAATGAAAGGGTCATTTCATACATATCATTTTGATATAAATTGTACAAGGAACAGTGTAGACCACATTTTAAACAGCGTCATAAAAAAGAAGTCTTATTCATCTATGCCAGCAAGCACATTAAATACAAAAGCTTTACATTAATATTCTCCTAATGGACTTCTACTGGATTCTGAGCAACTATTGGGTCCAATTGCACTGCAGACATTGTCCTGGAGCATTAATGAAAACACTTGACCATCAAATGATGTCACCCACACTGTAAGCTGTGTGCTTTAGCCCCAAACAAAAGGACATTTGTCTTTTTGCAATGTTGACTGCTGTGTTGCTGGCCTTATACAGAGGGAGCAATGATAAAAACCTACAATCAATGGCCACTATAAACAAGTCAAAAAGAACTAGCAGTTGAGCACAAGTTAGTAAGGACTACTGCTGTCTACAAGAGTCAGTCGCTACATGATGAGACAATAGCTGGAGCACAGCAAACCCACTATGATTTATTGTCAACAAAAGTGCAATTTATGCTAATGGTGCATGCTTAATGGGGCAGACTTAACAGTGTCTGTTATGAAGTACTCACAATTTGTTTTCCTTATAGTTAACTGGATTGGGAGGATTGGGTCTCTCCAAAAACAGGCAGTGATTGTAATTAAGGCTACGGAGCGTCACATGTGAACCTAGGGTAATGACTGTAACAGATCGTTTCAGGATGTGGGGAGCTTGTACATGGTGGAAAAGAGAAACCAGCACATGAGTGATGAAGGGGTTCCTTAATGTGTCTCTCAGCACAAATTAGGCCATGCATTAACTGCTTGAAAAACAACAGGGACACACCCCCAGTCATGTGCACTGCCTCCACATGCATGTCCTATTGTTATGAAAACATACGTCCTTCTATGTCAATATATTGATCTGGTTTTTATATTAGGTCCAACGACAAGAGAGACAAATCTTTTTTTAAGATTTAGATATGGAAGTATGTGCTCACATCAAATTTCTTTTTCTAACATCATTCTAATTTGTAGTGTCTTTCTAAAACGTAGATTTGACTCAGAGGTAAAGTTACAGTGATTTATATCAGGTTTATACTATCACTGAATTTACAATTTGCAAAACTGTTGAATTTTTTGAATGCAAACTATTTAATGGAACAAAAAGTGTTAATAAACCAGTACTTCAGGCCTGCTGCTGTACACAGTATCTCTAAATGAAAAGTCATTGTCACTAAGTCCCACCTTTGCTTTACACCCAGTATTTTGGCAAAAAATACAGAAACAAACAACTCCAAATGAAACACTACAAACTTTAGCCTTATTAGAATGTACTTCAGTTTCATTTGTAAAATACTACTGTGTTTCCAGATCTTTTGTATATAATTTTTGTTCCATAAAGCTATATTAAATTTGAAATGAACAAAAGTGTATGTAAGAAAAACAACAGATAAGTTGTGCCTTTAAAGTAATATGTATCACTCTGGACATATCCACATTTTCTGTCTAATAAAAAATATATAAATGATGCCAGAAATTCACACTGATTAAACAAAAAATCAGCCTGAGGATAATGCTGTTCTAAAGCTTGAAGTTTCTTAATAAGTCATGGATTTATGTTGTGTTGCTGTGGGAAATAGCCTCATCCTGAACAAATCAAAGCTTGTGTTAAAAGAGAAAACATACCCTAACCATGGTTCGATGTATATTTAATTACTTTAAAAGACATAAACCTAAAACAGCACTTTTACTTTGCTTTCCTCTCATCTCCTGCTCTCTCTGCTGGGCTTTTCATGTGAAACAAGTTGCTCAACAGCTGCTCTTCTTTGTCTGGAGTCACTTGTGTGCTGCCTCACTTAGTTCATCCCTTGATCTGTCATGTTATCCTCATCCAGCCCGGTCTCGTATTCCCACTCTATCCCACTGTTAGACAAGCCCCGCTTCACTTCCCGTCTTCTTTTTCCTTACCTTCTCTTGCATGTCTCTTGTCTAAATACTACCTCTTCTCTAGTGTTACACCCCATTCCCGTATCTATGAGCTACACCCAACCCGTTCCTTCATTTTCCCAGCCCTAGTCGACTAATAAGTCATTAATGGTAGACTCGGTGTGCAGAGCCCTGAGCTATCAGCTTTTATGGCTCTAATTGTTTCTTCTGTGTAGGGCCGCTGTCGAGTGAATACAAATTGGTCGCAGAAGGGAGAAACACTGAAGACCGATCCAAGACTAATCTCAGACACTCTCAGTGGACGCCAAGTCAAAAGAGGAAGCTAATAACTTGATACTGGCGAAGGTGTGGATGAGCTCAAGGAGGGAAAAAGAAAACAGCTGCTCAGTTCAGTGCCTGAAGGTCATTGTTACAAAAATATATATATTTCTATGCACATACAGTACAGTTGATGCTGTGTGTTGCACTGTTATCATCCATTTCACACAATAATGAATCTATGTGGCTGCCCTATGTTGCACTAGTTTATTACCTGGCGTGTGGAGCTTAATAATGTTTATCAATTTTTTTCCGACACTACTTCTTTGAACCATTGCAATATTGAAGGTGTGTATCTTCCTGTACTTATCCATAGTCTATTATTGTAAGTTAAATCCAAAACTACTGATGTATATTTTATCCAATACATTTGCACAAGAGACTAGTTTTCTACATTATATTCAAAAGGAAATTATTATGTCTATAACCTACAGCTGAACATTGTACATACATAAATACATACCCACTGCATATATTGTATACTCTGCACTTAGATTAGATTCAACTGTATTGTCATTATAGACATACAAGGCAATGAAATGCAGTTTATTATCTAACCAAAAGTGCAGAATATTTAATTAAAACAGTGCATGCAATAAATATGAGAATTATGGACATGACTAAATACATTACAGGTGGGTATTTACAGTTAGACTGTCCAGTATGTACATAATATCAATAACTATTGATATTAAATAAAGGTAGATGCACATTAAGATGTATGTACAGTCGAAGGAGGGACTACGGAAGGTTGATATACACAATATAAAGTCAGAAGTGCGATGGGTGAAGAAATAGTGCAGGGTGAAAGATAAACAGTAAACTACAAATTAACAGTGCAATAGATATACTACTGTGAAATGTCTATGTGGAAGCACAGTTAGAATAATAATTTTTTACATAATCTAAATTTTGTGAGATGCGTAGTTTCCTGTATATAACCAGCTGTTATGTTTAGCTTCTCTGTGTCCCCTCACAATGTGCTTTTTCAATCCCTACCATTCTTGGATTAAGGTTTAATATACTCTCCTGTGAAGGATTATGGAGCAGGTGACACATTTTCATTCCAGGCTTACTCCATCACAAATCATATCTGCTTTGTCATATTTGACCACGGATTACAGTAAACTAAAAATCACAATGATACAAACAATTATGCTTGATGTATGAGCTTTCGATTTTTTCCGGCTCAACTGGATTAAAATGATAGACCATTTTGAACATTTTGAACATAGCCTCAAAATTCATGCATCTTTTTTTATAACAAGCAAGCAAATCATATTCTGTCACGCACAAATCACCCTGACAGAGCAACAAACTGTGTGACAAAGCAAATCAACATCCTGTTTGCTCAGGGTTTGTGGCAATAACTCTGCTGCAGTCAGAGCTCATCAGCAGTGTCAAGCTTAATAAAAGAAGCAAACAGCCTCTTGACACCATAAGTGGAGGTTTCAGTGCTAGCTATCACAGAAAACCGCTGCACAACAAAACCACCCCTAGCATCTCTCTACGCGGGCCAAAGGCTAATTGGCCGGCCTGTAGCTGGTGTCAGTGTCTGGTTAATCATAGGCTATCGCAGAGCCTCAAGCTACAGACATGAAAGCAGAGCCAGCTGTCTGACTCCATTGGTGACTGTGGGCTCTTTTGTCTTCCTTGTGTCCTTATTTTTACATTCAAACATAATGATGGTAACCCAAATGATATTCAAAATCCTTCTTGTAGTGATTGAAAGAAATTGTGTAGGATTTAAATTAAAATAAAAATTATGTCACGGTGTCACAAATAATAATAACGCTGGGTGTTTGGATTTATATCTATAGCTGAGCTTTGAAGAAACAAGCAAAGACTTAAATGCACGGCCATCTCTTCCCAGTCTTCTTGAACACAACTACTGTTTTAACTCAGCACTATGGTCATATGTAAGATGTAATACATCAACAAAGCAAAACTTCACATTTAGTTTGGCCTACGATTTGATTATTTATTTTCTTTTATTTTTTTTAGTTTAGTTTAGTTTGTTTTAGTTTATTTTATGGGATGCCCTTACTGACGCAACCCTCTTTATTTACCCGGGCTTGGGACCAGCACAAGGTGGTCTATTTGGCTAGAGTTTGTCCACAGGGGAATCAAACCCCCAATCTACCACATCAAAGGCGGGGGTATTAACCACCACTGAGGAGTAGTTTTAGAAATTCAGATATTATAAATGGAATTACAAAGGTATTACTAGGACAGTGTTTTCTCACAGGCAATGAGTTTCACAGAGATGACCACATAAAGCCTTTCTCATATTTCTTTTCACTACATGTGAATATAAGAGACCAATATGAAATGGGATAAATGGGAAATAATGTGCCAGCTTTTTAAAAAAAAAAAAAAGATAAAGCGCTAATGTGTTCTTGTAAGAGATGGAAGTGCTGGAACAAAAGCTTCCAAAAGCCATCTCTTGCTCTACTCAAAGAGCTCCTCTTTTCAATGAAAAAGCAATATAGAAGATGAGGTGTGGCAGCAGCTGAAAAGCATTGCCATTAGGAACCTTCCTTGGCCTTCAAATGTGCGTGTAGTGAAAAATAAAGAGGGAATGGCAGCGGACAGTTTATCTTTCTTTTTGCTCAAATGAACACGGATACACACTTGTGCAACCTCATAGATGCGAGTTGGAGTGTTTTATCTTAAAATCCACACATGAGCTTGGTGAAGTGATCCCACACCTGTAACAAAGGCCACCTCTCTTTCCGCCCCCAACCACCGGATAAAAGGATTTGCCTCCATCAGAGCTGTTTTATCATGACTCAAGCAGTATTACTGAGTGATTAGAGTGGAGCTGGGAGATGGAGCTGTAACCCTCACTGCTGGTCACAGGGAAACGGTGATTTGGCTCGAAAAGTGAAGAGGAAACCTTTTTCCAAAACACAACTTCAAAATAATGTGATAAAAAAAATAGCTCTGCAGTGGTGGTCATGCTGTTTTAATGTTACTGATTACATCTCATATTTATCAGTTCGGTAATCTGTCTATTGTTTTATATAATGATTTATGTAATTTTTTAAAGTTAAATGTTGTGATTTTTTTTGTTTGTTTATTAGAAATATAAAATAAGTCTTTTGAACCATAATTGCTGATCAGATGGCATTGTCTGAAGCTTAGCAAAACAGATCTTTGCCATTACAATTTTGCCAAATGTCCTCATAGTTTCCACCACAGAGATCATCAAATATCATATATCATGTCCATACAGTGACATGAAATACTCATTGATCAAAATAACCTGTCATTACTTTCCTTCTTAATTGAACCACATTAAAGTGTAATTTATGACACAATCCACTTGAAATTTTCTAATATTACAAAGAGTTAAAATAGAAAAAGTTTTCAGATATGAAAGAAAATACCTTGGATGCAGAATTCAATGCATTCTTTTTGATGAATGGATAGATAGATATTATTGGAAATGGAGAGGGAAACCATGGCAGATAAACACCATTAATATCTGCATCAGTTGAGCCATTGATGTGTCATTAGGTTAGCTACAGAAGGTCGCAGTAACATGGTTTGTTCACTAGGGCATCAGTTAAGACCAAGATTCCCAAACCTCCATATCCCATTCACAATAATCTCAGTTCTACCCTTAATATTTAACAGGAGGAAGCACCTCTGTCCTGGAGGTGAAACTAGCCAAATTCAACTCTTTCAGTACAGAGACTGGGCAGGTTATCTCTGATGGCTCTGCACTTCCTCGACACTTGCCACAAGAGTCATGATCAAATGGTCTTTTAAATCGTGATGCTCCTCTCAGTGAAACAGAATGTAACAATGGTAACACATGTAATGCAAGACAGTTTCACAAAATCCTTAAACATTTGAGCTCCATATCAAAAATCTCTAAGACAGGAGGACAGTGGATTGTTTGTAAATCCCAGCTACAGCAAAAGAATGCATTTCTTGCAGGGCGCTTGCATCACCCACTCTGTGCACATTGACACCCTTGTATGAATGAAATGTCACTCTGAATAGATCATGAGCTTTGATAGTGTGCTCAGGATCAAGGCTATTGTATCTCATTTTAGCCTTGTGAAGGTCATGGAGATGATGATGGTGCCTTTCTCCTTGTCAAGGTTGTTAGTGGTGTGCTATACACTCAGAGCTGCAATAACCATCATTCTTATGCAACAGGATAATGTCAGATTTTGATGTGGTCAGAACTACAGAGAGAGATTTGAACTATCAAAATCAAGTGCTATGAAAACCCATAAAAACCTTAATTTTGGGATTGAATTTGTCAGTGAAGTGAATTTCTTTTTTAAAGCTGTTGTTAATGTATTTTTTCCTCACAGGATTCAAACCGACCTTGGGTTATTAATTTTGTATTTATTCAATGAAGTATTTGTTCTTTGAACTTCATTTGATGATGTGGGAGTAAACATTGTCACTATAGCATCCTACGTTTTTTGTTTTGTTTTTTTTTAAAGAAGAAACTTTGCTTAGAATAGTGCTCCTTCACTATATTCTTTGTTGTCACTGTATGCCTGTCTGTTTGTTTATGCTCCTTTGTAGATGACACTGAAAATGATGAGGTTACAACAGAGCAACAGCCATTTGGATTAGTTTCAGATGATACAATTTATAACTTTGTTCACGTTCAGCAGATGTCAACAACAAAGGGCAGTGGAGACTACAATTAAACTATTGAAGTTTCATTGTACTGTAATACCATGCTATTTATAATGAATGTTCTTTACTTTTCTGTAAACACCTCAGAATAATACATCCAAGCTGTCAATAATCATTTCATAATCCTTCCCATTTTGCATTTCACTGGGTTTTCAACACATGATGACGTCCTGGAAGCATTACCTCCAAGTCTGAAATTCAGAACAAAAGGTACAGACCAATACAACATTTTTAAATTCTATATATAAAAACAAAAGACTAAACAAGATATGTGGAACACTAGTGTGCACATATCACTGTTACTTGTGCAAAGAGGGGGCATAGGAAACACAAGATTATTCTGGGTGTCCCTCTCTGAGAAGGTCCTCACATCCTTATTATAAAGAATCAGCTGCTATTTACGAGGGTTTCTTACATGGTCACTTGTTTCCCAGAAGGTAATCGATCCACAACAAGCACACATCCCACACTATTACTCAACTGTGTGTAAACGAAAGTCATACAGTAGATCCCTGTGTAACAAAAGAAAGCTTAGCCTGTTATTTCTTCAAAAGGCACATTTCTGTCATTTCATTTCTGGTATATTCATAAATCAACCTGCTCCTAATCCTGGCAGGTTATGTCTAGTCCAGACTGGTTATTTACATAAACTATTTCTGATGATGATTTCAGTCAAACACAACCCTAATCCTGTGACTTATAACCTGTGACTTACATGTATGCAGGATCTAATTAATTAGTCAAATTTATAGTGTCTCTAGATGATTAATTAATTCTGGAGAACAGTGATCTTTTTATAATTGAGCAAAAGTCGGCTGTGGAGATGGCTGGGCTTGTCTGAGTCAAAATAAGAATTTGTAAAAACACGCCTCACATCACTGATACATGGAAAACAATGTGGTTGTCCCGGCTGATTTTCGTGAAATCCTCTTTGTACACGTTATTTGGCATCTCAATAATCCATCCTCTTTGAGTTCAAAATAAACTAGAAAATTAAATAATCTGTAAAGTTATCAATGTCTTTTGAAAATGCTGCAAATTGATCATCTTCCATTTTTATGTCATGAAAATCTGTCCCTAAAACTTGGTCCACACATGGTCTATTGGCTTTGATTGTGTTTTTCCTGTTTTCACCATGATAGACTGATTAATCTGACTTGCCTTTTGTCATACACTTCTAATTACACTAATGTATGAAATAATTCATGTTTCCATTGACCCAGACGATCAAAGTTCAGGCAAGGCAGATAGAGATTCTGACATAATGATTTAGAGGAGCTCATGAGTGAAAGTAAAGAAGTGAAGACCTTCCCTGCCATACCATATCTCACAGGGCCTCCGCACTGATATGTTAATTGATCTTTTACTGACTGTTAATACAGGCCAATATATTCATGAACTGTGCTTAAAATATTTATGAGGCAATAAAAATGTAAAATGACTGTTAGCCACCCCTTACGAATTGAGACTTCATCGTCTCTCCATTGCAATAAAGTAATATTAAGCTTTGAAGTCATTTGTCTTGTGGGCCGAAGGAGAAGAAACAGCCTCCAAAACATTTTAACGCACAACACCGCAATGATTAGTAATGTCACAATGTTGAAAAAGCTCGATATTATTAAGACAGCCAGTGTACTGTGCCATCAATTATACCACAGTTTGAGAAACACTGGTTTTAGAGTAAGATTTGCACTAACAATCAGTGGTTCAGTAAGTCTCATCCCGAAGGAAGGGCCAAACAATAAATAGAAATAAATCTGTTTGATGCTACCTATAATTAAGATAACAAGCAATCATGAGCAATTTTAGAGGAAGTTCATTTTGAAATTCCACATCAGATGGACTTTATCTTTACCTAGTAAGACTAGGGAGGGGCCCAGGACTGAGGTGAACCCTTAAATGAAAGCATTGAACTGCAACTTCAATGGTAAGGTCTGGTGCATAAGAAAGTACTCGTCAAAACAGGCATCAGACGTACGTTCAAAGTGATAAAAGAGCTCTCAAACACACACACTGCTGTTCTCTATTTTAAAACGTAATTTAAGTTCACAATAATCATCTGTACAAAGTGAAAGAACCAGCATCTGAGGCGGAACGGATAAAAGGATGGAATCAAGAAAATGTTTCCCCCATAGGATCTCATGAGACATGTGCTTGGGTCTGTTGTATTAAAGCAACGTGTATTTGATCAAATGTTTAACAGATGAGTGATGTGTTCATTTTGGTAGCTTAAACTGTAACAGTGTTAAATTTTTAGTGCCCTTCTTCAGATTTGCTAAAATGAGACACATAAGAGTTGAGACGAGCTAACAGTCAGTGGTTTACTTTCCAGGTCTCTTTATTGTTAAAATGTAAGTCAAGCAAAAAAAAAAAAAAAAAAAAACATTAGCTTCTTTATCTTCTTTGGACAAATATTGCCTCATACGTATTATTTTATTAGGATACATTTTGTCTTTGTTGCCTACTCTTTGGCAGATGATACTAAACACAATAGATTGGGTCATGAATATAAACAAGTGTCAGCCAGCTTTATGTTCCCCCGTGGACCGTGGAAAGAAGAGACTACACTTTACTCTGCTTCTTTTAGTTTAGACTAAAACAGGAAATGCAGTCAAGCTCAGTTAGTTTCACACTTGTATTTTTTAGCACAGGCCCAAACGACAAAACAAACCAACCATTTTGTAAGAGACACTCTAGATGGCACTGTCAGAGGAGGATGTCCAAAAAAAAAAAGGTTTTATAACTTTTTTTCCCTAAAACTCGATTTGTGACCAAACACATCACTGTTTATGCTTTTCTTGAGAGACAGTCATGTGATTTTAGTGCATCTGGTCTTTTATTTAATGTTCCTAAAATTAGACTTGTAAGTAATCACTTTTGTGTGATTGAATATTTCAGACCTTGTCCAGCTGCAATATACTTCTTAAGAGTATTATTACAACAGTGCAAGTTTAGTTCCTTTAATACACTGTGGTTATATTTATGACAAACACATATTCAATGTCCGGTTAAATAGAAACACAAAAAGCACACATGTAACTCATAAAAGGAACATGGTACACACAGTTAGACACAGATAGAATTCTATTTCATGTTGATGGTCTCATACATGTGAAGACCATGAATACCCAGACAACACAAAGAAAGCGAGAGGAAAGCTCCTCATGGCACACATGCCATATGTCTTGAAGAGACAGAATTCTCAGGCCACTGCATGCAGGAGCCCTTTGGGTTTTCTGCTGCTCTGACAGTATGTCAGGCAGGCTTGTTCTGCAGCTGCTGGCTCTCTCTGAGTGAGAAACCAGCCTAATGAGATCACTGGCATCCAATTCAGCGAGGGTCAGTGCTCATTTCAAGCAATTCATTTTTAATTGGTCTCAAATCTAATCCATTTCATAATGTCAGCTCCTTTGCTCATCTTGCCCCGAGGCAGCTGAGTGACACAGAGTGATTCCCTTGATATTGTTTGCTTTGTGTGTTATTACATTGCCTGAAGTGATCGAGGATGTTTGTGGGAATGTTGCCAGTGGTTGTTGTTAAAGCAGGGACAGTACTGCATAGTGCAACCTTCGAAAGACAAAACACTATCTACATACTTGATAAGAATACAAAAAACACTGTCAGTACAAACTTGCATTGCATAAAACATTAACACGTTTTTCAAATACGTTTCTTCCTGCATGCGGCGTCACATAAAATAGTAATTGTGAAGAGTATATTGAGAACTGTACTTTTGTATATTGACCACAGCACTTGACCACTTGTCTGACTGGAGGTAACTAAGTGGAGAAACAATCAGTGACCAGACAGCTTTACAACTTTAGGGCACAATATTCAAATGCCATTTCCTGCAGAAAGAACACAAATGTACAATTGCACACACACAATTTAATAATCCTCTACAAAGACTTGGTGCAGTACTCTCTCCTTTACTCTCTCGCCTCCTTTTATCTTCTCTCCGGCATCTTTTTCATTCAATCTAACTTGTAAAAACCAGCTGTGTCTCCTGTTTTGCCTCCATCAAGATGTCACTTCTAATTTGCTGTTTGTGCTGACTCCATTCCTGCTAGCAATCAGTAAAGAAGACATCCATTACTTCTAACCGTGACAGGTCCCCTCAGACTCTGGCTGGACCTTAATGACACCTGACAGAACACAGGTTTACTACTTAGCAAACTGACCCCCAAGAGACAGCCACTGGGCCCCATTTGGCACACACATCCTCTCATGGTTTACAAGGGCTGGACAGGCTACGGGAATACGAGAGGTCGTGTTTTGTCATGACTCGTTCTGGCCAACAAAACTGACAAAGACAGGTTTAAATATTGTATTATCAGAAGGGAATCAATTCTCACAAAGGGAACAAGCCCCTTTTATACATGGGTTGAAATTTAAGGCAATTAGTTAAAAAAAAGCCAAATGTCTGTCCCTTGTACAGATGGGTCATAATTCTGTGATTGCTTTTTGAACATTTAGAGAGACAGAGGGTCTTCAAAGTTGGAGTGATAAAAATCCAACAATAATTCATTGATGATAGCACATTACTTTATTTTAACAGAGAATCTATAAGAAAGATAGCAGAACCCGAGAGGTTTGCAATTTAACATATCAGTGTATTGTCATGAACAAGAGTCATCTTTGTCAAGACAGAGAGTGGTGTCTGTTGCAAATGCAAGGCTAATGATGTACAAGGCATTTTAAGGTTCAGTGTGGGGCAGGACACTGGGGTAAAAGCATGAGGTTTAGATGCCCTTTAAGGTTTTTCCTCTAGAGCTCAGTTGAGTTGCTTGTTATTACCTCATCCATTTCTGGGCAGCAATGCTGGTTTTAATATACTTGTTTGTTTGACCTCTAATAAAAAAATCAAAATGCTTTATTTGGACGTCTCCAAAGAACATTTCACTTTGACACTGCACCATCACAAACCAACTTTAAGTGCAAAAAGGTGCTTTCCAGGGTTCCAAAAGGGTCACAGTGCTGTTTTGCTGTGGAATCGACATGTTGGTTAGCTATTGGACTGCCCTCATTGTCTGTGTATTTGTGGGAGTTTACAATTCATATTTTGAAAAACCTTAGAGGAGAAGCATTTTAATGAACCACACAATCAGATTTCCTAAGGTTTGTGACTGTGAAAGGGGACTAAAAGTGGCACTGCACAGGGAAATTACTGCCAGACCTTTGTAAGAATGCTACAGGTACAATCATTACTATGAAACCACCATTAAACCAACTATTTAATTGAATAACATCTACTGCACGAAAAACTTCTACTCTTGGTCAAATAAATCCTAATGCCCTCACAGTCAAGTCAAAGGGCATAAAGTCTGTAATAATGTCTTTAAGTCATATGTACCTGTTATGTTCCACAGTGTAAAGCCCAAAGTCAGCCTGGTTTACTATCTATCAAAATAAAATAATAACATAGCTTGCATCTGTGTGCATTCTAAGTTGGACCAATTCAGTAGAATGACCTGAATTGACGCTGACACTGCTTCTATTTCTTTTGAAGGTCTGGGCTTATGTAACTGCGGCGATTGTGTTTGAGCATTGTTGTTTGCTAAAAGAGTTAAAACAAGTTAGGTTTGGTAAAGTTTGGTGACCTTTGTCATTGCAGAAATATAGGGCAAGAAGCAGGTAAAGATTGTACAATAAATCTGACTCAGAACAGCAACAAGGACTGGACAAAAAATCTGACTACAAGTTCAAGAGGGAGATACAAATCTCCATCTTATATGGTATATCTGGCTTTTATTCTGTAGCCGTCTGTAGATCAGACACAGGTGAGTGGACACAGCTGGAGAGAAATACTAGAACATGGAGTGCAGGCAGACGTGCAAATGAACGAGTGAGAAAACTGATTTTATACAAGTTCTATTAACAAGGTCCTGATAATTTTCCACTGGGTATTTGCTGCTACCCTGTGCTCCTATCCAATCCAATAAGAATTTATGATTTCAATTGGACACACTTTTTAGCATCAGTTTCATTTAGAGAACCTAAATGTATAATGAAGTTCTTTTTTGAGTTAAGCCAGCGTCACTTGAACCAGGCTCACTTAAGTTTGTAGGTTAACATTACACAATACTAAATTACGGTTGGAATATTTCTGTAATTAATATGAGTATGTATTCATATACACATGTTATTTTGGGGGTTTGGATATACTCATAAATGCTCTAGATAATTAAATTCTGCATTGGTTATTTACAAAATGCACATAGATCAGAAACAAGCGCCATATTTGAAATTGGAAACAACAAAACAAAACACAGAAGTTAGGTAAATGTAGTGCTTAGAACAACAACCTTTGTCATAGTGATTATGTTTAGGCACATACTACATAGAAAATGGGAGATAATTGCTGTAAGATATTGAAGTAAAGCCACTAAATTAAAGCCACATAAATGTACTAAAAAAATCTTTTGTCTTTTTTCTGCATTGTCCATTCAGTTTTCTGATGCATGGATTGAAAGGCACTCTGAAATGACCACAATTACAAATAATCTTCACAATTTCCTGGAGCACATCACTGCTCAATATGAAAATCAGGATCTTTGCAGAAAGATGTGACAAATGTGTTACTTAAAAATAGTCCATGCAGTCTCCCCAGCTCACCCTACCCCTGCTGACCAACGGCATGTAAAAGCCCAGAATTAAAGTGCCCTCAAATGGACGCTGGCGATAAAAAGTCATTTCAGCTCTCTACCATAAAATCACACAAGCCCATAAAAAATCCATTCTGGATCATCATCAGGGCACAGTTTTATGTAACTTTATGTTTGGGACTGTGTCCTGTTTAGAGCCAGACCTGCTTTTACAACAGCCGGCCGGTTAAAGAAAGTAAAAATCGAACATTATCCCATTTCTTTTTCCTTAGTGGCCTGTTTGAGAAGCAACTGTTAAAGTGAACATCCTTTACAAGCCAGAGGAATATATCAGTCTACAGTATGGATAAACCTCATATTCTAGTCCACACTGTTCTTCATTTACGTTTATGTTTAAAATACATCCAACATTGTTTCTTTAACCTTGTGTCATTATTTTTATATTCATCTGTGTGACCAAGGCTTTGTTAGTGTAGAGAGCTTGGTTTATCAGTCTGAGCATCTGAAAACATTAGCAAATGAAAAAAAAGTACTGAATAAATGCTACTTAGTGTAACAGGTCCATTATAATGAATGTGAATGAGGTACAAGATTATGTTAATTGAAAATTTAACTACTTATCAATGGGGTTGTTGAAAGCTGTTGGACTCATTTTTTTAAAAAATGTGTCTAAGTCTTTAGTACAAAACGATCCCCCTATTTAAAGAAATAAAGGACTCGGGTGTGCAGTATAGTATATTACACACACCTGTGAAGACCGGCTGAGTCTTTTGCATCTGCCTTAGGAATGATAAATGCACTGCTTTTACTATTGGCCAGTGAAGCGTTGTCTGCACACGTCTTGGTGGTGCAGACAGATGTGAGTGGATGAGCTGAACACAAGCCAGGACAATAACATTGGCACATTAATGGTTTCACTGGGAGACATGGCTGTTGAAGACGAACACGATACAGATCCAGAATACAAATCAGAGCGGTACTCGTCCAGGTTATTATAAAACAAGCAGTGCTAATATGAGTAGGTTTGATCAATACAACAGGCGCCACGAGGAGCCACTTCACAGTCATGGCATTTTCTCGGCGGCGTCTGCTGATGAATTAACTTGTGTAGAATCAGCGTAAAAAATAAAAGACACCTTTCAGACGGGCACCCTCTATATACCTCTCCATTTGAGTACGCACATTTCAATCAGCAAGACACGATTTGATCAAGATTTCAACATCAAGGCAGAGGCTGAAGAGAGCACATTAAGGAGCATCAAAGACACGACTGATGGAAAGTATGATGTGACAAAAATGTGAATAGGACATAAAAATGTTACAAATTGGAAATATTATACTTTACAACAATAAGGATATCTTGATTCATTTCTAAAGGCAAAATAGTTCAAGTTATTGTGGAGACAGTTCTACACGAGCATTAGATTAGATGGCAGCTGTGGCTCACCTCAGGAGTGTCCGGTCCACTTGGGCTTCCTTTGATTTCATCTCTACTCTGTCCTTGTTGAGCTAGACTCCGGCATAAACAAGTGGACCCCATCCACTCAGCCAGCTTTACGTTTGCACATAAAGTATTGTCGTATAGCTCCAGTTCATGAGCCCATCAAACAACAGAGATCACATCTTGTTTGACCAAAAAGAAATGACTAGTGCAACCTAAACTATAATGTAACTCAGTAAAGCCTTGCATACCACACTAGGAAAGGACAGGACAGAGAAAAGAGAAATGAATTTAAAGAAAGGCACTTTTTAAGAGGCAGGGACACCAGGCAGTACTGTGATTCATCTGATACAAAATACCATTTCACTCAGTCAAAAAGGTGTGGAATATCTACACTAAATACTATTGTATACAGCGAAGGAACATCTTACCAAACAGTCTGTAATGATTTAGCTCTATTTAGCTGGTACGTTGCTGTCGTAAACTTGCCTAACTAACTTGACAGGGCAGAAAGAGTAAGTACTCAAGAAAAATACTGCCTGTGAACCTGTTTTCCTGCAACACGGAGGAAGCTGCAGGATAAAGGATTTGCACTTTATGCCATTTAAATCCTCCTAAACCCTTGTCTGATCCTTTGACTGACTGGGCAGAGGATGCTTTCACTGAGCAGTGTTAACACTCTAGGCGCTAAGTTTCATAATATGGTATAACGGAGCATATTACTATTACTGAAAGCAAAGTAGTTTTATTGGGAATGTGGGGAAAATAAAGTGAGGATAACATTTTAGAAAAAAGGCGTTCAAAGGAGTCTTTAACGGTGCAACAGTCCAGTAATTCAGTCAAACAGATTCCACATATTAGTGCTGCTTTAGATGCTTGTGCCATCTGAAATTGTACAGAGCTGGTTAGTGATGTTGGTTCACTATAACTACCCCTATGCATGCTGTGGTGAAAGGTTAACAACTGTAACACTTCATGAAAGCTCTTATTTCTGCCTGTCTATTATTGTAACTGACATTTATGTTACATGGAGGCTTTGCTTCATTTATTGAGGCACTGTGCTGCGAAAACAAAGACATTGGTGATTTGGATTTTTCTGTAGGAAATTACTTTTTAAAAAATAATTTGATGATTCATAATTTAGCTTTTTTTTATTTGGATTGCTGATAGGCTTTTGAGCAAGGTGTCACGTGTAGAAGTTGAAGTATGAGGTGAAGAATCAAAGAAGATCTACATTTGACATCACAGTATCATCATTAAACATTTATTATATTTTGACAAAAAACTGTCTTTTCCATGAGACTTTCACTAATTTGGACCAAAAAGGTAACCTTTCCACTCAAAAGACAGCTTATACTTCACATTTTTGAAAACAGTGTCTCATTAAAAATACCTTTTTAAAGGCAGCAGATAGGCCATTGCTAGATATACTATAAAAGAAGTAAAAACTGGTCACCTTAATGTTGAGCTACATGGTTGGTGATGAATAAAACATTTGTTTGTAGATTTCAAACAGTATCTTTTTGACCATATGACATTGCCACTGTTCCATACATTTACAAAGACAATTAAGGAAACCTTTGCTGGTACTTTCAAAGACTGTTTTGATATGAGAATTGTATGAGGATGTGGCTAAAAGTCTTAATGATCTAAGGGCACTAACACTGTTTCTTCTCATTTCTAGTCAGCATCTACATACACACATTTTGGCGGTCACACACATACATCCACTCTCTTCCTTCCTTTTTGCCTCCAGAGCGTCTCTCTGTTCCTCTCTCCCCAGCCGGGATTATTTACCAGTACATCCAGCAGACTGAAGCTCTAGCACTACTCTGCCCCGGGAACGCCTGCAGCCATGCAGCAATCAAAGGCAGCGTCATCCTCTACCACCTGCACCCATGGGACCCTGCAAAAAAAGGGAAGGAGAGGAAGGAGAAGCGAAGGAACGAGAAGGGAGAGTGAGACTGTGAAACCAATGGGTTTGAATGATGGAGAAAAAGAGAGAACGGGAATAAGTAAAGAGAGTTAAAAAAAAAAAAAAAGAACAGATACTTCCCTGCATGGGTTTCCTTTTGGACCTGTAGAGGCAGAAACAAGAAAGGAAAGGAGGTGACAGAACAGATGGAGACTGAAGAAAAGATTACAGGGGAAAAAATGAAACAAAAAAGATGAAGTGAACATGACACAAAGTGGATACACCTTTGAGATAAAAGGGGACAAATAAATGATTTGACGCAAGACTGACAATGGCTATGTTCTATCGGTTACCCAGAACAGGAGGGAGCGAACACCAAAGGAAATGAAGGACATTCAATAGTAATGGCAGAGGAATGGTGGAGGTGGTGAAAAAGGAAATGATATTAAAATTAATATGGTTAAAATGGGGATGGATGGCTTGAGGGAATGGTGATTAATTGCATGGTTGAAGGACAGGTGGTTCTGAGGCAAAGTTCATATGTTTAGGGGCATAGAAATGTATACTGTGTATGGACAAGTAGATGTGCAACACTTGTCACCAAACTTTTTTAACCCGAGATCTCAGACTACAGTTTTCCCTACACTGACTTTTTACACTTTAAATCAAACATTATTAAAAACACAGATGATAGTTGGTACAGTGGGTATTTTAGAAATCTTAAGTTGAAACAAAATCCTCCCCAGTTCAATTCTCCACGTTAAGGAGTATTACTTTGCAATCAGAGGGCAAATATGTGGATGTATGGAGAGAATTACATCCACGATAAAGGCAGTAATATCTTACATGATGTTTAACTCACCAAATCTCCAGGTGAGGATTTGTCCAGGTGAGCACATCAGTGTTTGGAGTGAACTGAAAAGTACCCTTGTCCTAAACGGTACATGACATTTTCTCCAGGATAGAAGAGTGTGTCAGCCTTCGAATTTCAAACTATGAGCTTGGCCTGAAACACATTAACTGCGCTTCTCATGTGCAGAAGGTCAGTCTTTCTTCTGAAGATTGTGAGAGAATTGAGTTTTGGCATGAGGACGTCAGAACGGCCAAGTCACTCAGTTCTTGACGGTTCTTCATGCATCAAGTTCCTTGTCAGCAGGAAAGGCTTTCTTTTTTTTTTGGTTGGAAAAGTAGTTGTCTTCAAGCTCATTTGCTGACACCTTTGCCTCAAATCTACTTCAGTCACTTTAACCACATCATGAGAAAATCACTGAGCTTTGATTTTGTCTTTGTTTTTACAGCCACAGCCATCTAGACATTGCCTTTTTAAATTTATTGCATCTTTAAACTGTTTTTTTTTTTCTTACTGTTGTTTCATGTCATAGAATACATACAAACTTTAATGTCTCGCCCTAAGTTAAATTTACATTACCTGTTTTCACAATACTAGCATCTTACAGAACAGTAGCACACAAGTGTTCATGCATGTAGCATTAGAACCGAAAAAAGATGCATGTACTGTATCTAACCTAATGTAGGTCAAGTCATTCCATTTAACTCATCAAACTCAACTCAGTCAGAAAATCTTAAATCATTCATGATGGATGTTATGTGGAGATTGCGTTTATACACAAAAACCATGGAACCAAACTGTGGAAAATGTATTTGACTTGCGTTACACATCAGGCCCATGGAGATTCAATTCAATTTAACTTCACTAATCCCCAAAGGGAAATTCAATTGTTCAGCCTCTTCCAATAAATTAAAAAGAAAATGAATTGCTTCTGACTTCATCTGCCATAGACTCATTGTTTGTACAGTCTTATGGCAGTTGGGAAGAAGGAGTTCTGTCCTAAACCTCACTGGCCAAAGTCTGCAAACTTATACCTGATATCCTGAAGAGGGTATCAGGATGCTGGGTCTGACAGGAAGTGTCTGGTACAGCTCTTGGTTGAATATAAACTGTAACAATGACGACATGTGAGAAGCATATATCATAGTCTTAGCCCCACTGCCAACAGCTCCACATCCTGACAACAGATCCTCTCTTTAACTGTAACATGCCCCGGACAGCAAGGCCAGTTGTTTGCATAAAATGTCCTCCTCCCTGACTCTATGGCATCTCTATCCATTTAAGTTCACAGATGAGTCAGGAAAATTGTTGTTTAACCAGGAGTCAGTGAAAAGCAAAAGTCTGCACACAATAGGTTTTGTTGTTTTTCAGAAGAGCCTCTAGTTCATCGATCTTATTTGTCAAAGAGTTTCCCATTAAAATCCTTGGCAAAAACAGCTTCCTGTTTCTCCTTTGCTTCACAGCTGGATGGAAAGTTATTTGAAGACTGTAAATAAGCCTTAGAGCCTGGCCTGAGGAAATTATGTGAGCCTACATGGTGTGATTTTTTTTCCTCTCTTGACATTGTTATTATTTGTTCTTCACTGGTTTATGTGTGAATAATAACACATTTACATGTCTGGCAGTAATGCCACCTCAGGTCGATCCAGAAACCTTTAGTAAACCAGACTTCTAATCATCTGTATCTTTAACTATGACCTACAGTTAATGTAAGAATTGAGGTTGTGGCACACATTTGTAGTATAGGCTTCTACAATCGCAAAATGACAGAAATCTCAGTTGAAGCCCAATTATACAATGATATGGTTAGCCCTTTAATTGTCCATTAATGTAATCACAGGTTGTAACAGCCATTTCCAATTAACCAGTACCAAAGTGGCCTGGTAGCTGGATTCTGATAAGCCCAGCATCTAAATTAGACCCACCATGTTTTACCTAAGTGATAAAAATACACCAGAGAGAGATTAAACCACGGGCAAAAATCATTTAAAGATCATTTAAAGCTTAACCTACACAGTCGCAGTTCTTTGGAACAATGCAAACATGCCTCAAATGGAAATAAAACAGCCAATTATACATGTCTGAAGAGTGTGTTGCCTTAGGGTGAACATACAAGAAAAAGGCAAGGAAAGAAGAAACTAGAAATAAATACCTAAAGAAAAATACAATCAAGCTGTTTAGGCCAAAAAGAGGAGGAATAATGGAGGCGTGCGAAGCTGGCCGGGCCTCCTGTGATGTGACAACCCGATAAACACCTGAGACTCAGTCGATAATGATGGCGTCAAGGAACAAATGCAGCCTGGCTCCCGTTTGTGTCCTCTCGTCTGGTGATAATGGTAATAAACAGCACATAAATGGGCTCGCTGCGTGTGTCTGTGTGTGTGTCGGCAACATAAATGAGCTGGCCTCTTCATTTTGACAGGGCTTTATGGAAGAGGTATGCCTTTCTAGGATAAAAGACGGACGCATTTGTGGCTCGTACCTGAGAGATCCGCAGAGATGGCCTTCATTTCAGATATTAAATTCTGCATCACTCTTAATCTTCTCTTTGAACAACTTTTTAATTCTAGATTTTGCTATTGTTTTAGAGTTTAGATGCTCTGGTTCAGACAAATACTCATCTCAATAATTATGTGCAAAATAATGCTATAAGATCTACTGTCTGTCATTCTTCACAGTAAATAAAGGGTTGACGAGGCATTAATAGTGTTTGTGTTAGATTAAGTCTTGTGGAGTGTTGACAGAGGAGCGAGGAACGAGTGGCTGCATCAGCTGTTAGGAACATGTGTGTGTTTTCATCCTTCGAGTCTGTGTGTTTGGGTTTGCCCACAGTCTTCCGTGTGTGCTTTGCCTAAGCCGTGTTTGTTTGGTTATTTTTAATGCAGCCTAATAAAAGAACGACGGGAGAAAATAAGCAACAAAACAAGTATTTGCATTCACAGATGTGTGTTAATTAATTTGTACTCAACATAAGACCAGGTAAAGAAGAATACACAACCAATTTAAATCAATTTACCATCTGCCATATTTTAAAGTGGCAAAGCAGAATGGATAAATGCCCTCAGAAAAAAAGCATAAACCTATTGAGTCTCGTCTGAAATATTGTATCCCATAATGATTGGAATAACCCTTAATTATTTTAGATATGCAATAAACTACTAATCATTGTTGAATGAGTAATGATGTCTCTTAGGGAGATCCTTTTAAATTCAAACAGTCCAGGATTATTATACATCATTATCGGGATGTCAGTCAAACTAACTGTATACGATGTGACCCACATATTCAGAATCAACAAAAGAGGGTTGATGGGAGCTCTATACCACAGGAATAGCACCTGCCCTGATGGTAATAAGACAATCAAAGTCAGATTCATTCTATGGTATGCACTTGACCATTGGAACAGTGAAGTGTTTGTGTGAGTGTTGAGCGGGGTGTTCTGTTTATATCTGCTGCTAAGTGTGTATGTACTACGAAGGAAAAATTGCCTGCTATTGCATTTTAATAAAAGATCCAATTTCCACAAAGCACTATAGCTACAGTACTGCTTTGAACTGTAAGAGCTGCTGGTCACTGTAATCATTCCACCGCTCTAGAAGTGATTACATAGCAACTCCACTACTCCTATCAACCGCCAAAAAGCCAGGATAGGATTTTTTTTTTTTTTTTTTCGCTTTGATTAAAATGAAATTCTACTTAAATTTATGGCACACTGGTGATTTTTCAATTAACTCAAACCATTTACTGAAAAGGGAAGAGGTGCAAGCGGGTGTCAGGACAGAACCATCATATATTTAAACTTAGATTTGTCAAATCAGGCATTTGTGTCAGCCCGGCATCATTAATGTCATTTCATGATTTAGCCACTGGCCCTGAGGCCTATTAACCAATATATCTAGTGTCAGTGTCACAAACTGTCTACCAGGCTCACTGACTGCTTGGACGACTTAGAAAAATAAAGAGACACATTATATAAAGCATTAGGAGAGAATAGAGAAATAGTTGAAAAGTTTAGACTGCATTGAACACAGACAGGATTTAGAAAGTAGGAGCTGAAGAGAACCGTTGCAATGTCTGTGCTCTTGAAGTCTTCTTTTTTTGTTTGCTTTGAAGCCTATTTAAAGATGGCACTGGACTGACATAAATTTAGACCTTTGAGGCATGTTTACTGCATTATGTAATGTAACATAATGACCCGAGATGAAGCACAGTAGTCAGGGTGGTTTTTGTTCCAGTGGTAGGAGTGTTAGGGTGATTTATTAGCTGAATGTGACCAGTTGCAGGATTTTAAAAGATGAAAAAAAAACAAAAACGCCAGCATGTCAAATAGACAATTATGAAGCCATTCAGTCAGCAAAAATGTTTCAATTCTAATCCACCTTTTCATCCATTAATTTCATCCCTGCAACAATCTTTCATTTATGTGAATTTGTGTTGTTCATTGATGAGATTCAATTTTGTCAGACATATAACATAAAACAACCAGAGCTGGATGGATAAAACAGATAAAATAGTTTTAAGCTATTTACTGCATCGGAGTAATTTGAAAATGACGGGAAAAGAAATTATCACTTTTCTATTCTGTTTATTTTTATTTTTTTCTTTTCTTGCCTGGAACTTTTAGACTAAAAGTGACTTTGCAAAGTGGTAAAGATTAACTTGTGCAAAGGATTTCGTGCACACTATTTGATACAAGAGGCCGAGTCCTGCTATGTGTTTCTTTGATGAAAAAGACTATTTTAATTTGAAAGATGGATCGCAAATTTATTTGATTTGACCGGTGTGTTCTAGATAAAAGACTTGAGTTGTTGGCCTGCATTGGTCCATTAGAGTTGAACATGGAGAGGATGTTTTTGCTGTAACTCTGGAGAAAAAAGGTTTTGCGGGACCTCCTGCACTTCAGACTCAGAGCCAGCATAAAAATCTTTTACTGCTGGATACAGTGATCCAAAGACTGTCTACAAAAATATATAATTATTTTCTTCATTTATCATTATTATCAGACCATTTTGTCATATATTTATACATTTCTGTCGACTGAGAAACTAACTGCAGTGATTTATGTGGCTTTGCAGCAGATGCCACAACACAACTCTTCCACATATACCAAATGCATCAAAGGTGACATTTTGATACCTTTGAAGAGCAAAAACAAACACAGCTCTATAAAAGATTATTGCAACTTTATTTTAATTTTATTTCCTCAAAGTTTTGGTTGGAGGCTTTAACACCAGTGCTTCCTTTAAGCCGAGCACACCTTTCTGAACCCTTCCCGTCCTGAAGCAGGTTACATCCTAAAGAACGGAGCTGGAACCAGAAACATCAGTTCACAACGGCCACATATCACAGAGCAAGACTGCTTTGGTGGCTTCACGTGCTGTCATCTAGTGTCATCGTTTGTATTGACTCCGTGACACATTAGCCCCAGGGGGAGCGCAGACGGAAGATTGTGTCTCTTGTTTTTGCTTCCTGCTTTCTTGGCATGATGCAATTGACACGGGGTGTATTGATTGGGCAATTATAGCAACACCCGTGACAGCTTGGGTCAGAGGGGTTGCAGGAGGAAGAGCATGTGTAACACGCCGCAGTGTAGTAGCAGCAAAATCATTGTGTATCGACGGAGCACTGCTAGAGCTCTTACACAGTGGCTTTATCACATGGGAACGGCCTGCACCCCCCTTCCCCCCAAGGATAACATGCATCTGCAAACTTAAGCTTTACTAGGAACATGATGGAATTGATCCTGGCTTCTTTTTAACTCTACTTCTTGTTCATTAGTGTGTGTAACCTCAATGTGCAATCTATTGGTACATCTGACTATTGATTCAGACTAGAGTAGAGCTTGGTAATGTGAAGTATAATATAAACCAAGCAAAACAACCAGAGATACTGCTTTGTGCAGAGGTGAACCTTTCATTGAGCTTTGTGAATTGTGCAGCGTTAATTTAGAGGGCCTTCTACAGATGAATACATACATTTGTGATACAATAAGGAGGTCACTGGGAAGATTGAACTAAACTTCTGTTATTTTCCCCTTTAAATACTCATCTAATACACATATCTTGCTGTAGTCCTGAGGCCTTCAGCGAAGGGACTGTGACTGTGCAAAAAACATCCTAACTTGTGCTTTACACTCAAGCCACCAGAGTGAAAGTATAGCTTGTAGTATTGAATGACGAGGAATCACTGTGATTCTAAATGTCATATCACACTGTCTTCTGTGCCAGAAATCCCAAATGCTACTAAATATATCTTTACACATGCAGCTTTATTCATTTCCTTTTGAGTGTGATAAGTTGTTTGCTCAGTTGATAACAATGCAGAAAAAAATAGCTGATCTGGCAACAGAGCTCCACACACTCCAAACACAATGAATCATTCATTTAGCTGTAGGCAAAGAGACAAGTATAATGAGTAAATAATGAGCATCACAAGTAATGAGTCCAGCAGCAACTACGGACTAAGGACTGCGGTGTTTGTCTCACACCCTCAAAGAGACACAGAGACACCTGACGCATTGGATGCCTATATTTAGAATGTATTGTAAAAAATGTTTATGATTTTTTTTCCAAGAGACTAATGGCTAATTAATACTTCGGTTAGGAATATTGAAGAAGATGAGGTACTTAAAATTCAAACTTATTTACATAGTTGGTGCAAGAAAAAAGGATATTATGTTGTTCAAAAACATATATGAGATAAACACAAACACACACACACACACAGAGAGAGAGACTCACACATTTGGGGGCCATGCTCCAGACATCCTCCAGAGTGGTACAGAGGCAGGGAAGACAGTGATGGATTACAGCCACATCTGGGCTGTAATAAGTAGGTCCCACATCCCACCTGCATTCAGCAGGAGGCAGAAATCCTGCATAATGCTTCCACATAGAGGGCCAGGTACCCCGGGCTGTATAATGCCTTGTCAGGGAGCGCACATGGGCATGTGCACGTCTTGACATTACAGGATTTACTGCTCTGAGCGCCTCAAAGCAGTCCTTTGAGGTTTTTGGATACTCTGCTCCAAAATAAAATAGAGAGACATTATGTAAAGGACGGTTTGAAGAACAAATACAGTATGGAATATAGAAACACCCAGCAATACAACCAGTTTAATTCTAACAATACCGAGAGTCAGTGTGAACGATTCTTACAAAGCCAAGTTAAAAGATCAAATACAAATTTTAACTTCATATACATTTTCTCCGATGATCTATTACAATAACAGAGCAGTTACAGAAGCAGAAACAGGACATAACAAGACACAGTCAATAGCTACAGTTCAATTCACACATTTCCTTACTAAATTGTCTGATAGAGCTCACAACTGCTAGAATTTGACAGCAATCAATAAGGCCACAAAAAGCAAGCCAGAGTGAAATAGCACCTGCAGTAAATCTTTAGTCTGTTTAGCAGAGAAGTCTATTCTCATCAGTGTGTGTCTGGCTTCTGTGCCACAGCCTCAATAGCCTTTTATTAGCAGAAACACCTGGGCTAAATATTTCACCCTAATTTATTAGCACCTTCCTGGCTTTTATCTGGCTTTTTATGCAGAAACATCTTGAACTGGGGTAGTTTGCAATACAAGAAGCCCACTCTATCATTTTGTGTTGTTTTTTCACCAGAAATCAAGACAAAGTCAAATAACTCTTAAGTGGTTAAGTGACTCCCTTCTGGCGTATTGAGTATCAGTCTGGATAGAGCATGTAATGTGGATGGATATGGATGATCTGTGCTTCACCAGTGCACACTGAATCCATTAAGCCCATAGAAATTAGGCTGTTCATCTTTTACCTGGTTTGACTAAATAGGGCTTGGGAAAATTGCTTTAAGTGCACAGTGACAAGTAACAGTAGAGTTTTGAAAATATAATGAATATGAGCAGACATCAAACCAAACAATGAGCAAAGCCTTCCCGTCCTGTACGCATTGTCAAACCAGCCCAAATATATAATGTGCTCTTTCTCAAGAGACACCTCTGTCTTTGTTCAGCACCGTGGGCCATTCACGCTCCACTACACTGGACATTTGAAAAGCAGTGACCCTTTACTGCTGCCACGGACTGGTGCTGATGAAGGGCTTGACGTGTGCTTGTAAGAAAGGTTGGATTAATTAGCTCGCAGGCCAGCAGCTGGTTGTGTTGTGACATGCTCCACAAAATATTAGTGTAGAAGCATAAGGCATGGAGTAAGGCACTGACCTTTTTAAGGCTAGGCTAAAAGAAGGAACACTAGATATCCAGGAGAGGTCCCTTGAGATGGAGCACATTGGTCTGTCCCTAGAGAGGACTGAATAACTTTAATGTCTGTGTCTTTAAATTGTTTTTAGCCTCTCTCTGGGGATAATAAGCTGCGTAGTACAATAGCGCACTACCTGTAGTCATGTACCAACACGATTAATTAAAAAGCTATTATATACGAGTGATCCTGTTTGCCGATAAGTGCAAATCATTGAATGCAGTACAGTAGAGTATAGTGAGTTATTAGTTCCACCTTTTCGACACCATAGCCTGCCAAAAGGTGTTTAACAGGAGCTAGTGTAATGAAAAGAAATCAATGAAGTCAGACAAGGTAATGAAGAATTAGTTCTGTCTCCTTTACTCTTGGGTATTAAGTCACAAAGGCAATTTGCTTTTGTTTTGGTTGTTGTCATTACATCAGCAGTGAGCGGTGATGTCTAAATAGGTTTCAAGCAATCGTTCACATTTGAAACAAGGCTGAGCATACCACGCGTTTGAAGAATCAGATCAGAAAGCCAAATCACAGAGTCAACTGTCTGCAGCAGTTCTCTGTGTTCAGATTATTGTTCCTGCTTTTCTTTGCAGTCCTTTTGGGATAAGTGGACAATTCATGAATCTCTCTAAAGGCACTAGACTACGCTGAGCTAAATTACCACTCTCGTCTGTTTCTTTTTCTATCATTTTTTCCCCCTCAGTAACAGTCTTGCAACAATGTCTGTAGCAGGTTTGAAAACATTACAAAACTCAGATTTTGTCTCTGTAGTGTGGGGATGTGCTCAACGGTTTTGGGAGATAGCAAAAAAAAAAAAAACCCAACAGACTGCCAAAAGATCATCAGTGCCAAAATGTACATGTGCATCATATCAAGGTGGACTGCTTGTCACAGCGAGCTAGAGCCGGAGACGTCTGTCTCATCTAAGCACAAAAGCACACAGGAGCTGTTTGCTGTGTTGCGTCATGCCTGGTAATGCTGAGAGTTTGAATGTAATCTCTTCTCTGCTGGATACAAAGGAAACTGACATTGACAGAATCTGTTCCTGTAAGTAACAGCATTATGACGTGTCAGCTCTTGACTGCACTCGCTGCTCCCTCTGTCGATTGGAAAATCAGATAAAGAGTATTCCTAAATGTAATGATGTAACATTTAATTGATTGATTTTGCCACTCAAAATAATGATACGAATCGCTTTGGCCCTGCTTCTTTTCCGGTGTTCGTTTACTCAGTGGAATGTTTCTGCAGTTCTCTATACTTGCACACAACCTGAGGTATTATTGAGCTACTAAAAAATCTTAGGACAAACACAAATCGCTCTAGAGCCATTGCATTCATTACATGCTTTTCAGTGTTGTTTTTTTTTTTTTTTTTTTTTTGAAATGGGTTGTAAAGCAGTCATTTGTGAGAAAACTCTCCCACAGTTTTTATATTCCGTAAACTGTCTCGACAAACAACAAGTGCTTCAACCTTCATATCTATGTACATTTGTTTTGTTTTTAGAAAATGCCTGGCTTACTTTTTACAGTGTGGGTGGGGACTTACATTATCATTCCTCAGGGCTCGTTGTACAAACTATATTTTATGTTCTGTATGTATGGCTATTATATGAGAGTAAAATCACAACTATTCTGACACTTAAGATCGATATGGGTTACATCAGTGTTATCTAGAGTGGCAAAAGGGAACAAAAATCACAAAAGACAGTATGCTTGTCCTCTCTACTTGGATTTGTTCTTTCACTCTTCTCATGACTCAACCCATTTCTGCTCTGCTCCATCTGGCCTCCTGGCTCCAGATGCAACCGCTAGACTTTTTTTTTCTGATTGGACCATCTGGGCGACTGTCCGCTGGAGCTCAATTGAAAGTAAAAATAGTGTTACTTCTTTTTAGATTGTGCTCACTCTCCAAACTTGAGCACAAATTCAAAAGGACGCCAGTGCTAATTGGCTAACAGACCACTGAACAGACTTTTCAGGTCGTTTTTTTCTCGTCTTGTAAAATAAGAGCACACATGCGCGGGAGGCTGCTTTGTTAACAGATCTACTTAAAATAAAGACATTCACTGAGGTCTGTGCCGTGAAAAACTGTCACAAAAATACTGCTGCCTATGGAACGCTCTCGGCCGCGCGGTTTATTTGCAAAGGAGCCTGTAAACACGAATGGCTTGACGAGAGAGTTCAATTCATTTCTCCCTCATTTCCGCAGCAATATTTTCATCCATCAGCTCGTATTGTTTTATCTTTTTCGACTGCGGTGCCATGAAAAAATACATCAACTGACAGAAAAATATGCCTGTCAAAACTCATTTAATGAAGACTGTGTTCTCTCTTCTGGGCACAAAGCATGGTATTCACAGCATGATGAGAAACACCAAAACCACACATGCATGCACTTGAGGGAGGATTATTTTCAACATTAAAGCTGAGTATAGCACAGTTTTTCATGCAGATTGATTTAGAAGCAAACATAAAGTGAGCAAATCTTAAAGAACGATTATTACATATTTAGAGATAGCTCAGTTGAATGACAAATGTGTTATAGAGTGTGCAGAACTGGACAGATAGATTTTTATAGTCCTCAAGGTTAAATCTTTTTGCTGTGTCTTCAGAAACAGACAATACAGTAAAAGCCTTTCAGCTATGTATTGGTTTATCTACTGAGACATCATTTCTTATATTGTGTGCATGATAATAATGTAATAAGTGGCATTACTTAACTTGCTGGTTCATCTAACACAGGTGTTGATTTTCAATATGTGCACAAGCAAAGTACATTGGATTAAATGTCACTCAAAGCCAATTATGAACTTAATAATTAAAAAAAATTGGCTTTTTGACAGGCATAGACAGTAATAATATGTGTATGATGTTGCAATGGAGGATTCTTTACCTTATTTATTTCCCATTTGTTTCCTGCATACTTCCAAAAGCCTACTTGTCATTACAACCATCATGGTGGGGATTAGGGGGCAGTACACATTCTGAGAACATTCACAGGAAATAAAGAATAGCTGCCAGGAATGGTTCAACACTGACAAGGAAAGCTTAAGGCTGTAAACACTTCTCTAATACACTTGCATTGTAACTAATAAGGTGGTATGATATCCGATATGGTAATTTTTACTTTTATTCAGGTGTCCCAGACTTGAGCTTATTTGTCAATGACGTCTCACTGAGGAATGGCCGACGTTTGCCGGTCGTGGCATTGATTGATCTTTTTATAGTGCTAGCTCTATAGCACTGACAGCTCCTTACCACAGTTAAGTCATCATTTGTCCAACACTTGGCAGTTCCGGCGCCACAGAACACATCACGAGGTGAGATACAGCAGAGACCTTAATCACTAGTTCTCATCAGGCTGTCAGCTGTGAAGGGCTCTTTACAATACCCCCTCATACCCCCTACTGCACATGTAACTGTCCCACAGCAACTACCCCATCTGTCCCACCACTGGCCCACAAAAGGATTCAGACAAACTTTTTACCTGAGGCATTCAATTTTAACATTTAAATTCACCCAAGAAAAGATTTTGTCCTACAAAAGGGAAGCAAAGTGAAACATGCATAAATACTGCCAATGCATTCACACAATGATCATCGAGACAGAGATAAATGTGAGATTGCATCTGTCTGACACTGTTTACAGCTAAGTTTAAGATAAGCTCAAAACTTAGGATTTGATGAAATATGATGTAAACGTTGTAACTGATACATATTTGCGGTGGTGTATAATTTATTTTAATTTTTTTGTTAATGGAGTATGTGTAAACATATGGAGTAAATGTACATGAGCATGTTCGAGGCACTTTTACTAGATTTGCAGAAACACAGCTTTTTACATGGACCAAAATACAGATCAAACGGACAGAAGATAAAATGATCAGCTCACATATTAGCCACTTATCTCCAAATGTGCTCCACAAACAGAAAAGTATACCTAAGCCACAAATCCCTTCGATAATCTCCTGACAAAATATTGGCCACCTGCAGCGTGCGCTGAAGGTGTACTGTTGTGGTAAATACACTTGACCAGATAAGACCACAATCTGCTGCGGCCACAGTGTGTCTGTGTGCATGTGTGTGGCAGAGACAGATGGCACCAGCACACACTCCATAAAAGATTTGGAGACAGCAGCAGAAGAGGGGTACAGTTCCATACTGACTTTGTGACAGAGAATGAGGAAGAAAAAAAAAAGAACACGACGAATAAGATGAGATCAGAGCGGAGTGGCCAAGCCAATCAACTGTGGCGAGATGGGCAGAGCAATGAAGACAGATGGGAAAGATATGAGAGCACTAGATTTGAGGGTCATTATTCAGAATCATTTCTTTGTCTGATATTTCACTAAATTTCTATTTAATCAAAATAAAAACCCAACAAATGGAAGTGAATAGAGATTATGCAAATATGGCCCAAAGAAATCAGATCTAATCTCTCCAAATGTCTGTGCTTAAAGGCAAATCAACAACAGGTAAGTCAGTTTTGACAAGTAAAAAATTTAGTCAGAAAGAATATGAACGTTTGTACCATTTTGAATTATCTGTGTCATTATCTCTGTAGTTGTCACAAATTGTTTATCCCAGTATTTTCTGGTGAAATACAGAGAAAAATTTTGTATTTTTTCTGTAATGCAGTTTAAAATGAAAATGCATTAGTCTAAATGTAGCCTCAGAAAACCTGAGAAACTATTCAGTGATTTTAAAGTGCTCTGCATAATGATGGTCCACTATTTATTTCAGCAAAAAAATATTTCTCACAAGTATGACATACGTTTATCCAGATAATTGTATCAACAGTTAAGCTGAGTGTATGAAAACTAAAGTGTATGAAAAAATGCTGAGATGAGACAATCTACAGACAAATTAGTGTCAAGCAAGTGGGCTGCTTTGGTATTGTGGTAAAAATAGGAACAGGAAGATGGCAAAATCAGGAAGTTTTAGTGTTTTTGTAGATATCCACCAGGACAAGGGGCTTCCTGGTTAAATCAGGACTGTTCCGGTTAAATCGGGACATATGCTCACGCTAGTGTATAATGTTTGTTAGCTCACTGACCAGTACGGTTCAGCTACAGCTGAAAACTATCTTTTGTACTGTTTCTTATGCTGCCACTTGGCCAGGTCGTCATTGTAAATGAGAATTTGCTTTCAATGGCTAAATAAAGGTTAAATAAATAAATAAAATAAAACAGTGTGTGGTCTTAACATCTTGCTATTTTGTATCATATTAAAAAATAATTGAATATGTATAGCATTTAGGGGTATAGCTTTGTCTACTTTTTATGTGGCCTCATGCAATTCCAGTTGTTTAATCAGATACTTGACAGTATTGTGTGTTTCTGCATTAATTGTCTTGATGCACACCTCTCTATATGCATGCTCACACACACACACTGATGTATGTGAGCACAAGCAATCCTTATTAAACACGAAGAAAAACAGTTGCTTGTTTGATTAACATCAATACAAATTCTCCCTCTCATCTAACTAAAGCTATGGCCACACAGTGTTTCCCGTCTCCCTCAATTTGAATCTCAATGCTCCCTCCTTTCCACTCGGCGGCATCTTTAATAAAGGCTGCAGCTTGTCGGCGAGGGTGTCCTGTCTCTAGTGAGATGGTTAATAAAGCAGAGATGCTCTGCCTACATCCAGAGCCATTGAGAGGGGAGGGGTAAGGAGGGATGAAGACTATTATTCAGTCAAGAAAAACAAGGGGCTTTACATAGAGGCACCACTGTGGGGAAGCAGCGGTGAACTTTTTTCCTGTTCTTTTTTAATGTGTTTTTCTCTTGCAGAGTCTAATAGCTTCCCTGGACCCAGACAGCTTCACATTAATTGGCCAAGGAGACGATGCCAAGGCTATTCTGCTCAGGTCCTCTGGTGCTGCCACCGCCAACTCAATATAGACCTTGAAGTTGGCTCTTATTCCCTCTGTCTGCTTGTTTCTCTCTTTTCATGTTATCTCCTGCCTTTCTCCCTTTGTTGCACTTCCTTCTTTGCATTGTGTGTCCCCTTCTCTGACACATGCCGCATCTTCTTCTTCTCACCACCACTTTATGCAGTGAACCCTCTATTAGCTTTATTCATTCACACAGTGCTCTATCCTTCTGATACTTCCACTCGACTGTGCAGCCAGGCTCCTTTACTCTCCTCCTGTCAGAAGCATATTAAACAGGGCCTTCACAGCGAGCTGCTGCTTATTTAGACCACTGCCCAGCAGGACTCCAGCCCAGGCCAGATCTGCAGGAAACCAGCACCTTCATCTACAGACGGAGGAGGCCAGAAGACTGGGGTCAAGGCCTTGGCTGAGGCTGTCTGACGTGGTACATATTAGTTAACATTCAGTTCATTGTGTAGTAACCTTGCCTTGTCAGACATGTAGAGTTCTTGTCTTTCTCTTTGTTATGTGTCATTGTTCTGTGTAGTTTGATCTCATTTCAGATCCTACTCTTTGAAACTGTATCTTAACTTCTGAGAGGTAAATTCTGTTTTGTTTTGTTTTTTGTTTTGTTTTAATCTTCTATATAAAAAAAAACATGGGAGAACATGCAGACTCCACAGAGTAAGATTGTGGTCGGGCTGCTCTACACCTTCAACCCTCTTGTGTTCAGATTTTTTCTTGTTTGTTTTTAATTACCATAATTTTTTATGGATCAAAAATCAGTCTGTGTGGCTAAATCTGGCACACATCAGTCTGTAGTAACACGTATATGTAATTAAAAAACATAAAGAAAGCATAGTATCCTAAACTTAAACAATCCAGTGGTAAAACAAAAAGTGGATTTGGTGTCTGTGTGGTCTGTTTGGGAGAACAGGCCCAAACTGACATGAGGAAAGGAAAACATGACGACATTTCTGCGCTGCCCTTTGGCCAGGCTCTGGCTCAAGCCTCAGAGGAAGTCTGAGCCATTCATTTTGTCAATGACCTTGAGGTTGGCACAAGTCTGAGGAGAGACAAACAACACACTCACATTCCCCTGATTCAGGCCATCACCTCCATCTCTGAATCTGATATATCTTAAACTTCAAACTTGAGTGTTTCAAGTTCAAGAACTTACACTATATGGCAGCAATTACATTATATAGATGACACTAATCACTTTGTCCAAATAATAATAGGTCATTTTTTTGGTGCAAACAGCCAACATCGCCTTTATACTTGAACAGTTTTTGTTCAAGTATAAATAAATGAGACACAACTTAGAACATCTCAGAGGAAATGCTGTCGATGGTTGACAACTCAATCCACTTATAAAACGTAATAAACATGTCAGTTGGTATCAGACATGGGACAAGAAGTCAGGGATCCCTGTGGTTTACAAAGTAATTCAGTCAATCTATTTTGAAGTATTGCAACACTAACGCTGGTGAGGAGCTCGGCTGGAGAGACAGCTATCGATCAGTAGGAATGCTGTCAGATGTTTGAGAGAGAGCTTCCCTGAGAAGCACCATTAACGAGGCCTGCTTTCCTCCCACTGCAGCTTTTGATTCATTGGCGTACGGGAGAGAGAAGAAGATGTAAGAGTCGTGCCACGGTAAATGTGCAGTTTAGTGTCACAATCAATGAAAACAGCAGAAGCCGTTCGTTCTCACAGATGAGCCCCAGTGCATATACAACTTGCCTGAGCTAAATTGTCTTTGGAGTACACTACATGAGACTCAAGTGTATTGAGAACTAATCAAATATCCTAACACAGAGAGGAGTATTGACTAGAATTCTGAGGCAGAATTAGGCTGCTGGTTTCACTTGTTAAAGTCGCACTACCCGATTTTCATCCCTATCTCAGAAGCAACTCACCCCAAAAGCAGCCGAGAGACCTTTCCTGCTTTTCTTTCTTATTAAAAAAATATAAACCGGACCAATTTTTGCTCCACAAAATAATGATATATTTCACCAAACTGTTAGCCTGGCCAGCCAGACGACTTTCTCATTGTATTAGATTCAGAGAAGTCAGTCTAGTAGTGCGGCGGGACCATGGGCAGAACTAACGCTCACTGAGTAAACCAATCAGAGAAACCACGGATGTGACGTAAGGAAAGCGACCGTCTGATTCCAGTTGTCAACAAACCGCAGCATACACCAGCATGGCTCGAGAGAGAAGATGCTTCGGTGACGGTGAATGTCGTTTTTGTCAGAAAAATCTGAGGACACAGGGTGTAATATCAAGTTCAGTGCTTATTTTTAATTGTAGTTAGCTCCCTAAACCTGCGTACTGTTTTGGTTGAAAAAATCCTTGCGATCAATACGGCGCAAAACAAGATTGAATTTTGCATTGAAGACTGGATTGAACTGTCGATATTTATCCCCGTTTTAAGTCGCCTCTCTTTTCTCGGCTTGCTTTTCTTTTTTGAGCTGTTTTTCTGTTTAAAAACATGTATCCAGAGCTGAATATTCATGAGCTCTGTTTTCTTTTATTGTTATTGAGAGAGCTCCTTTTTCCGGAAGCAGGCTGTGATTGGCCAAACTCCTGTTCAGGGCTCTATTAAAATCTAGATAATAAAGTCTAGATGACGTCTTAACTTCTTGTTTTTCACAAATGGTCCCTATTCTAATGTGTACATAGCTTTATGTATATTATAAATATGTATATTATGTATATTAGGTGATTAGACGGTTCTTTCTTTCATATGCATAAAAAATGGCATACTCCCCGAAAGTGGTAGTACCCAAACAATGCTCTTCTATAAATCAAATTAAATGTGATTTTAAAGATTTCTAAAGCAACACCAAAAATAACAATAACATCAATTAATATCAATACAAATATTCAGTGCGTTCAGTTATTTGGTGCTTATTCACCTGGCTTAAAAAAACATTTTTAGTCTTATTGCCAGGCCCTAAAAAGGGCTTATAAACAGTTCCTGAAAATCTTCATTTTAATTAGTTTATCATAAGGCAAACTGTACTGAATGAAAAACAAACAACAACATTTTTATTTAAAACAACAATCCACTTCATCTCTCTAGGAAGCAGTGTTACCTGCATAAAATGAGTTGTAAAGTTTGAGATCTCTGTTGGGATGTAATGTGTGTTGTTAAACAAATGATAACAAATATGCATAATGTCTCAAGGCAAAGGGGGTTTTAGAGCCTCATTTACAAATGCATTCAGGAGCACCACAGCGCTACAATAATTACAGAGACAATATTGTCTTGAAGTGAGCTGCAACCGCTTTGAGAATAAAACTATGATTAAAACCTATTTCAATTAAACATGAGCTTAACTAATGATTACAATTGTATTAGCCCAGCAATATTCTTTTATAATTACAGATTAAAGTAGTTTTGAGTGAACACTTGGTTTGCTTGTTTGTTATTTTTATTTTTGCCACAGTATTTATTCTTTTTTTTTTAACCACCTTTTGCATTAGCACCTTCCGTATCCACTAAAGTGTGGCATTTAGTGCTGGCTCCAGACTGTGTGCTGTGAGTGGTAAGTGGTGACTGTTGTGCTCTAGTGGCAGTGTGGATTTGTCAGGAAGCAGGACAAACCTCTAATTAGTTGCTCTCTATCTCCTGGGAAGGGAGGGGCTACAAGACACTCTCCCTGCTTCCTAATGAGCGCACTTGAGACAAAGCCAGCTAAAGCGCCACTACACATCTTGTGCCTATACACCATACACCCTGTACTGTTTGTCTCTGAAGGGCCTGCTGCTGTTTTCACCTGTGTCATTCGCTTGCTTTATTGCGCTTCTACTTCTACCATTATGTATTGGCTTTCTGGTCCCCCACTGTTTTGGAACACACACGGACAAACAAAATCGTTGGCCAGGTATTGCAGACATTTAACAAAGCCACAATGTGCCTCCCCAAAATATCAATACTCAACTCCTTAAGATCTGTGAGAGGGGCTTTTAATCTGGCTACAACATCTGAACATTGCTGTGCCGCGATTAGCCTCTCAGTTTGAGCCAGAACAGCAGGATCGTCATGTGTTTGACTCAAGTAGGGAAGAAGTTTGAAGAGAGACTAATCATTCACCCCCCGCCCCTGTACTGAAGATCGCTCGGTGGGCCAAGTTATGTTGGGGTTTGATTAAAGAACTCGTCTCATTAAAAGGTTCCCTCCAGTTACTAATCAAAGCAGTGTCGATATCTGGGAATTAGCTCACCAAACACTTTTGGCCTGCTGATTTTCACTCCCCTTCTTACTTTTGCTTACTGTGCCTCTTCTTTCCCACTGCTCTTTACTTCTCGCTAAGGCAGCTACACTCCCTCCCCCCATCCTCTCTCCTGTCGTCTCTTACAGCATTCTTCCTTCCCACCTTCTCCTCAGCATTGCCACTGGCATCGGTCTGTTTATTGCTGCTAAATTAACCGAGAGAAGGAAGTCCCAATGGTACTACTTTGCAACCCCACTTATGTAACACGTGTTAGTTGCTACACAGCCTTTATCACAGACGAGGGTCAAACGCTAACAGAGCTACAATTCCTAATGCTTTTACATGTTTTCACACAGGTTACTTGCTTTTACTGAAGCATGGTCATGTGAGACTGCAGAGGTTAGACAGAGGTAACTCTCGCTTTGACGGCTGGGAAATTGTTTGCTGCAACCTATATGTTTCAATCGTCATCTGTCAATGTCATATGGAAATGCAAATCATAAGGCACGTATATATAACAATGTTCAAGAACACTGATGAATTAGATTGTGTTTACACTTTGGACAAAAAGAGAAAATGATCCCTGTGTTCACAGGTATTTTCAGCACTGGACCAACTGACACAAGCTGTTTATTCCCTTCAGACATTAACATTTTCGCTCTGGGAATGCTATTAAGTCAGATTATTTTAGTTTTGCATCTTGTCATAGTTTTTGGTCCATGTCATCTTTATATTTTAATTGAACCAGACCAAAGTTCAGTCGGAAAAGGACAGAGACCCACCTTTTTTTTGACTTACTGTACTCTTGCATCAACAAAGCAACTTGATTTTAACTGCACCAAACACGGAAAGTGTGAACATACTCTTTTTAGATGGAAATGCTACACATTCTATCTGGACAATAGACACAGAAAGTCCATTTACAAGATATCTAATGATTCTGAATTTGCCTGGCAATACACAATCCTGCTCTCAATCGTTCTTACCATCCAACACCTTTGGGATGAACAGGAACACCAACTGCAAAAACCCATTGCTTAGAACCCAACACATTACTGACAGCACTGATTTTGCTGTGTTTCAGTGTGACTGAGTCTCTGCTATGCACTGAGACCTGTAAACACCATCCCTGAATGTGTGGAAACATATTACAGGGCATTCATGGCAATGGAATAAGATGTTCAATCCTGGCGACAGATAAACACAGATATGTGCAGACATACCTCTCCATATAGCTAGGTTATAAATGGAGATACCAACAGTTCCATGTGAGTTTGCAGTACTGAAATGGTCAATTAGAAACCCCGAAGTCAAATCCTGCAAAGTTACATAGTGTCTGCTTTAATGTGCAAAAATGTTTGGGTTAATGGAGTTTGCTGAAAGCAGCACATCTATTCACCCAGAACAAGCACCATTGACAAGTAATTTTCTCAACAATGATGTGTTACAAAAGATGTCCATTTCCATTACCTCTCCATCAAAACTTTTTCAGTGCTTTAGATTTATATTTTAAGTTTGATTTTTTTTTTTTTTTCGAGCAGCCAAGACTCAATATTGTGCCTCACACGCAGCTGTTAAAATAAACAAAACCTCTATTTGCCAAAGCCCTTTTTACTACTGTCCTCATGTGGATTTTTATCAATCCGTCTGTCACTGGCTGACCTTTTTGGTGTATTCAACAGAACATTTTTTAAACCTCTTTCTATGAGCGTGCCCTTCACTGTGCGCAGACCACAGGACACTGCACTCCCATCAGAGCCTTCTTTATCCCCCTGCCATCATTGACAAAGTTTTTTGTGAGTGCTGGACTCAGTGTGTGACACATTCACTGGGGATGGACTGGCATCCACAAAGAGACTCGGATACCACTCACTGATCTTTGCATCCTTTTGTGTTGACACTATTCAAGCATTGTGTAAAAAGCTACAAAGGTTTCCATGCTTCACACTCTGTTGGCTAAACACTCAAAGCATTCGTAGACTGTTTCCTCAGTCGTTGTGTTTGTAGAGGCTTCAAAGGGAAAGCATCTGGAACCTGTTTCAGATATCTGCTATCAGCGAGGAATGCAGAAAGACTCTTTGTTTGTCTCTGTCCATATGACCAGCAAAACCTCACGAACAATCACTAACAGAAAACTACAGATTAGAAAGTTTGGCTCCAAAAAAACTGGCTCTTATTGACGGCCATTCGTCCACTCATCCCTTCGTCCTAGGTAAACTGTCCTAGGTTCATCTGCAGATTTTTGCTCAGTTACAAGATATATACTGACTAACTGTTGCATTAGCTCACATATTGAACAGTTGACTTGTGCAACAGGCAGCCTACACACCCGCTGCTAGCTTCAAAGACATGTGTTCTGAGCTTCTTTTAAAGCATAAGAAAACTGTCTGACCTACTGCGACTTTCTTTCCAGTGCTATTTATAATGGTCTAGAGTCTGCCATTCATAGTTTGCACTTCTCAAACGTGTGTATGATCACTTCTGGTCCTGTAAATTCAGCCTGCCCATTTCAAGTGGCCACAGATTTAATGGTTGGCCATTCAGCTGCAGTGTGGGTGCAGATTAATGGGTAAATTCTTTTACATGTGTAGATGCTGTGTTTGTGCTGATGCGTGATGACTTAAGAGTGTATTGTATGTGTGTTTGTGGCCTTAATACACAAGGCAGACTTTGTGGGGGGCCTTGTTCTGTTGGAGTAGTGTCTGTTTGCTCATCCATGTGACATGATTTATGTGCAAGAGGCTGTGTGTAAATGTCCTGCTTGTGACCTGCAGAACTTCAAACCTGAGGAGGAACCAAACTGCTTACAACGTGTTGTCCAAGCACACTTCCATTCCCCCTCTGTACTGCACTTTCTATTTATCTTCTGTCCCATGAGTCGCTTTTTACAACAGCCTTTCTCTCTGCTCGAACATTTTGATGCAGAAACAAAATTTACACTTGTCAGATTTCAAAGAAAATATCTACGCAAGGTTTAATTATATAAATAAATGTATGATTTAATCTAATGAGAGGCCATATTGTGTTCAGGTGTTAAGCTTTTTTTTATACAGCTGCTCTATTGATCAAATTTTAACTGTGACAATAATTTAAAAGAAAGTTGCCCATGTTAAATTCTTCTGAGTCCTGGTCCACACTGATTTTTTTTTTTTTTTTTGACAGATACAGTGTATATAAAGAAGAAACAGGGTGGACAGAGGAGAATGGCATTGGGCGGGTAACCCAAGCCGGAATTGAACCCAGATCCATTGCTAAATTTTGAAACATTTTTGTCTCCAATATTTTTTTAGCCACATACAATACATAATAGACATGTGCTACAGTCAAATCTGTCAATTACCTGGCTGCTGTGGACTCCTGAGGAATTCTGGGCTCATCACAGTGACAGAGTTAAAAAGTGGTTGTGCCAAATGTCGGGAAATTGTGTCACACACTGTAAGGAGACAAGAAGCGCCCAAAGCATGGATAGACAGACAGACAACACATCTTGATATAAGTTTAGTTGTTTGTCTAAAAAAAAAACAATGATAAACTTAAACTGAGCGGCACAAACAGTGACACTGGATGAAATTTACCAGATTTTCAGTCAAGAGGGTTTGGAGCTGAAGTGTGTGGGACATGAGGGATTATCTCACAAGACTGAATATATGTATGAAAACACATATGCAGGTTTAATGCATTTAGAATAATTCTGAATAATTACTATTTTTATTTTATTTTTACACCATACTCAAACCGATGGTGTTCATTACAATCAATATAAATACCTCAACAAAATAAATGCATCATGGTTACATTTGGTTTTACTCCAAAAGAAATACATCAGCCACAATTATCTAAATATTTTAATAAATGACTAGTGGAAAGATTCATATATTGCGGTGAATTAAGATTAAACTAGAATTTTGTGACCTGTACAAAAACTGGGGAGATCAGCGATAATACCCTCTAATCATTATAGTTGTGTATGATTTTTAGTGTGATTTTAAGGTCAACACTGTGTGGGGCGTACAAGGAGAACCGAGGAGACAGCAGATGCACAAAGTAGAAAGAAGTGACAGGACAAGACCAAATAAAGGACATGAAAGCAGATTAGGACAGAGAGTGGTGTCAGAGTCCATGTATCCAGGTGAAGAAATGATGGGGAGTGGCAGACTGTGTGTAAATTACTGGCCTCCACTCTGAATATTTATGAGGCCGGCGGAGGCAAAGGGAGAATTTAGAGTCTCGGTGCAAAATGGAGAAATGGACAGAGGAGGAAAATTGGAAGAGACAGAGTATCCCTTCTGATAGATAATGACAGCCCCAAGTCACAGATTAAAGCCTGGACAACTGCTTCAGTACTGTTCAAACGACCACAGGGCTTTTGTCAATGAAAGCATCAGAGAGATATGGGCTGAAAGAGATAAAGTAAGGAATGATTTAGAGTGCAATGATAAAACAGTGATTGAAATGCCTCAGATGAAATGATGCAGTTGTAGAGTATTGTATTGTTTTCTTGCTTTATGTGGAATCAATAAAATACCCATAGTATAATAAAAGAAACGATCCCAAAGAAAACAAAGATATACAGCAAATAGCATGAGTGTATTATGTAAGAAAAAAATATTTTTTTGTCCCACATAATTTCAGCAGGACAGAGATGATGATGCTCAAGCACTTTTAAAAAAAATAAAATCACATTTGTGCAGAGTAGGCTTTTGTCTTTTATATTTTCTATTCTAAAGACTCATTGATAGTACAAGATTATATTTGGGTGCATGGTTTAGAGAAGCGCACACATGCATCATGGCACATATAGAGATGTAAAACTAGAGCACTGCAGTCCCTCTGGCAGGGAACCCTCCTGGTTTAGGAGTGAAGCATCTGGACAATACCGTCCCAGAGGCCAAAAAACTGGCAACTGACTGAGACATCCCCACTGCGTCTGAAGACAGAAAATACAGCACAGCAGCGTTCGCTGTCCAGAATTACACATCAGTCAGACAACTGGGGCCAGCTCACATGTCCAACAGAGCGATCTAGATAGACAAGGACAAAATTAGATGGTGGGGGTGGAAACTTCACCAACTTTACATGAGTTTAACTTCTGCAAGGTTTTCTCAGTTTCAGACCAAAAACACTTGTGAGTTTTTTAAAAATCTCTTATTGACTTCAACCTAAAGAAGAGGAATGTTGCTTGGCAGAAGAAGAAAATGGCGGCTTAGGGTGAAGACTTAAGTTTACACTGCATTAATGATTTAAGTTCTGCTTATGTATGATGGCATTTTTTTAATTGAGAAAAATAGTTTAATCAGCCTCTCAAAGACAAGAAAGAAAGACAAATAATGAAAAACAATGAAAGACAAATAAAAAGATGTTGTTTGAGGGGTGAGATAAAAGACTTTTTGGCTACTGTATCTTCAGGTGAGCACATTATTATGCTGTTCTTTTAAACTTAGTGTTGCACCAGAATGAGAGTTTACATACAGACAGATAAAATGAGGACAGTGAAGTTCAGACCCCAAGCAGAGGAGCGCCACCAGCAGCTGTTCCTGTTCTCCATTCCCCTTTGAGCTCATGTAGTGGCTCATGCAGCAGCTCATGTAGCGGCTCATGCAGCAGCTCATGTAGCGGCTCTGCATGGCAGCGCACCCCTGGGAGACACCACAAAGGGGCTCTTTAAGCACAACCCAATCACCACATCGTATCATTAATAAGCTTATCACAGGTGGGGACTTTATTAAGTGAGCCATCTGCACTCACTTGAACAATATGGGTCAGAGCCAAGCATCCAAACGCCATTACATTAACTTTTATGTTCGTCATTGTTGCGGTGTTCTGGTCCGTTTAGTTTGTGCTCATTACACTTGATCATTGCCTCACTAATTTACAAAATGAAAACTGTATCGTACACTATGAAACTAAAAGTAAATACACATCGAGGTTCTTAGCTGGGCTCTGTGGCTCGTAAAGATGCCTTGTGTTATAGGATTAATTCCTTGTGAAGACAGTTTTCCCCTCGTAGGAGTCAGGAGATTGACAGTAACCAAGGAAATCTGACATAATGCACACACCAATGTGAAATCTCTCAACACGCCACAATGAAAAATAACAAAACTCAAATTCTGACAAAATTATGTCAGAAAAATGGAATTTCTGCAGTTGCTCAGGGCTTTTCTCAAGTATGTGGCAATTTTCCATGTTAAGCTCTGACTGAATGCAGACAGCAAGCTAGTTTAAGAGAGGACACAAGATACAAGGTTTTCTGCATAACTTAAGTCAGTGCCAAAAAATTACTTCAGTGAAATAGATCAGAGTTGTACATGTTACAGGATTGTATTCAATAACACTTTGCTTCGAAGTTTGCAGTGGATTGTCCATTGAGTGTTTCTGTGCAACTTTTTTTTCTCAAGGTTTCACAACCTTGTTATGAACGCCACTGAATATAGATGATGGAGATAAGTTGAAGGTTAAGGTTGTTTAGTTGTTTCCCGTTGGAGAGATTTATCTTTGGACGGGGCTACTCAAATCACAACAGAGAAAATCCTCCAAACAACAATAAGATCATTTAAAACAAAAAGTCACAAGTGCAATAACAGCAGCAGCAGATCACATCATCTGTGTTTTCGATTGTCCTCCCTCCTCTTTATTAATAAGTTCGACTGATGTGGGAATAAATGACTTTTTGTACGGGTGATATTTACTCAGAGGAATGTGTCCGATAGTGTCCTGTTGGCCTGTCTGAGAGTGGTTTGCTCGAACAGTTCCAGAGGGATAAGATGGACATTCTCATTATTTTTGCTGCTGTTTTAACAAAGCTTGAAATTTGAGATTTAGATTTAACTCTCAAATTCCCAAACCAGCTGGTGATGCCGTACTGCAAGACCGACTCTATTGTTGTTTTTACACACTCCAAAAACTGTGTGTTCCAGCTCAAATCACTGTTTATGTGAACCCGTAAGTATTTATATGAAGTGACCTGCTTGATACTGTGACTGTGTATGGTCACAGGACTGTGGTCTCCAATTGAACTGGGGTCTAGGTCCATCTCTACAGTTTAATGAAAGCATTAAAGCAGCCATAACCCTTTGGTGGTGGTGATACTCTAACCTCCCAAAACTTGAAGGTTTGAGTATCAGAGGTGGAAATTTGAAATAATGTTATAGATTCCCTGATTAGTGTCCTGTAAGAGTAAATCTGTCAATTTGCCCTGACAGCCAGTGAACGTCACATAAGACCTCAAATGAAGACTTTACAGTGAACGGTCCTTATTCCATGGAGATCTCTGTCACCACATGATACACAGACAAAAACACTGACCTGTGAGAATTGTGATAACAGCAGCTTCACGTCCTTATCCATTTTCCCTCAATATCTACAGCGTGCCAGAATGTGCTGTGGTGCGTATTGTTATAGGAGATGATTAATTAGCTCACTCTTGTCCCAAAGGTAATAGTGTGAGTGTGATGGCTGAGACTTGTCCATGCATTTCTGCTGTTCAGCTGTCGGCATTTTGTCATTGTTTCCTCACTGCCTGACATGAAAGCCACTCAAAGATTCTTCTCTGAGCCTTAACTTTGTTCCAATGAGGCTCCAAAGCGCTCCCACAGGGCCCTCCTATATGAACGTTACGTAAACTCGAAACTTAACTCATTGACAATCTAGAGCACACAGATACTTAGATGAAAATACTTTATTTCAATGGCTAATGTTCCACTCTGTTGGGCGAGGAGTAGGAGTTTGTGTTGGAAGTTTAGAAGGTTTGAGATGCAAAGTCTGTACCACTTTACAATGTGCTTATCTGGATGAGGGTTTTAAATGTGTAGTTATATCATGTGTGCACCTGTTGGTCAGTCAGTCATAACTCATAAAAGCATAGCATTTTTGCACCAACTTTTGAGGCTGCTGCTTTGTTTTGGTGCATTTGTTTTCTTTACAACTACTCAGTTTTATCCTAATTCCACTAGATATTAGAAGAGATATTGTTAATTAAAACTCCACTTAGTACAGTGAAGTGATTGCTTGGCAGTTTTGTGAAAATGGTTGATTAAATCTTAGTAAATTCAATAGAAATTCCCTAAATGAAATCAGGTGGCATTGGGGGGTTTAGTTTCAAGGTATTTCAAGGAACCCAAGACCTTGTTGCGATAAACGGCTCATAATTATGCTATTTATTTGTCATCCTTGAACTCGACCTAACTGTTCATGCCTTGAAAGAAATATTCCAGATTTTTTAATTGGGTTGTATGGGTCACTTAATTAGATTCTGATGAGAGGTAAGTACAAGTGGCACTGCTTGCTTTGGTCCTCGCGCGTAAGAATACTAAAGTACAAAATAGTTCCCAAAAATAAGATACTGCATCACTAAAAATGCATCCTGGGATTACTTTCTGTTTTCCACACTGTTCTGAAATTCACAGATAATCGGGTTTACAATCTATTCGCTTCTGCTTCTTTTAATTGAGGTTTTACTGCTTAACCTATAGTTTTATTACAACAGCCTGCCCCCTCGGGCCTTGAGTTGGTGACAGATTGAAGGTTCTGTCTCTTTGCAAGCTTAGCGTCACTCCTGTGTGTGCACGCCTGCATAAATACCCATTTCATTCTGATCTGACAGTGACAGAATGCAATTATACATCAGAAAGAAGAAAAAAAACAAAAACATTTCCCTCCTTGCTGGGTGGAACGTGTACGTATATAATAAAGTCATTTACAAGCTTTGTGGAGGGATTCCACCACACAATTAACAAATTAACCGCTGGAGTGTGCTTTATTGGGTAATTTCACACACTTTCTTTTTTCCTTTACTCCTCTTATATTTCATGTATTTAGATCAAGCCGTCTTAATAAGTGAAGCCTCAGATTACTTAGAGGCATTAGCTGAATGAATAGACCATAAAGCTATGAGGGATTCTGTGAAAATAGGAAAATATTTGATGTATTTTGTGTATACATGTTAAAATACAGTGTTTTACAGTATTTCTCTGGCTGGAAATCAATGTAACTGAAGTGTAACGTGACGCGCCTCCACACAAACACATCCTACCTGTAAGACCGACAGAGGTAAAGCCAGTATTTATCCGACTGATAGCACCGTAAACTCTGTATAGGACCGGTCTCGCAGCGATTCCTTTGAACTCCACTTCTCCCACAGTATCCTCTGTAAAATTAATGCATCCATCCAGCCGCGAGGAGCTAACTGGTTTGAGTTGAGAATCAATAGCCCATGTGAATGCCTTTCTTGCCTCTTGCATCACGTCCTGCGCTATGAAAGCATCTTATGAGCCTGGGAAAATGTTTTTATTGCCTATCTTCTCTGTGTGTTCAAAGATACAAATATTCAACAAGACAACATTTCAAACTGCTCATGAGAGTGGATTTGGCGACCAGCACGGACAACAAAGGAAAAAGATGGCACTTCCCAGCTTGATTTTACTTTTCTTCACATTGTGCAAAAAACTGTGACTGATTGCTGGCTTTGTGTAACCTGCACTGTATGAGAAAATTGACCCTATTTATGCACTTCTGTATTTGTATATTTGTGAGTGTGAAATGACTCTAAAGCTCTTTAGATGATATCCCCTCATACAAAGGCTTAGCCCTGTGGTAATTGCTAGATTCATGCAATTCAATAGTATCCCCTCCTTTGAACAAAGTGGCCTAAATGACTAAAACCTTTTCCTTCTCTAATCAAATAATTGGTTGGTGGAGATAACTGAGCTCACTGATTGAGACTAGAGGAGGAAATAACACCAGAGGGGCCACAAATGGAGAAATTCGTCCTTGGCCTGACTTCTCAAAGTCATTGTCTTCCAAATATTTTCTAGTAATAACTGCAGGCAGGAGAGGATAATACTCGCGGTTTTGTTTAACTAAAAATGAATGCATCATTTGTGGCAATGACTAAATAAGGAAAAAGACTCCATAGAGACAGGCTCAAAAATAGCAGAAGTACCACAGCTTCAACTGCCGATCATTAAATATTCAGCATCTGTGTAACACTACATACTGAAAAAAACGACTAACTCACATGACAAACACTAAATAATCAGTCACAACCTCTTCTTTACACCATGTATAAAATGTATTCCAAGTATCAATATTTCTAATTCTGTAAACTCCTCATTTCATACGGCATTTTCGCCACAGAACAAACGACGTGTCCCGGTGTCAAAAAGTGCCACGCTCGTTGGCGCTATGGCTGATGGTGGCACAGTGTGTAATGAGGGACTGTCGCTGAAGCACTGAGGGGAGACAGCAGTGACACGCCAGCGTGGGAAACTCATCTAAATCACATTACCAAACCCTGCCCTGAAGGCTTGTATGGCTGGCAGATTAGCCTGCGTGGCCGTCGCTGTCACTGGGCCCGCGCTCACTGAATTTTCCTCTTTTGTGGAGCTGACGTGTAATAAACATTGTAATCAGGCCCATGATGCTTCACGCCTTAACTAGGAATATGACACCAAAGGGAGAGGCATTACTATCTCCCTGTGTAATGTAGTTTACATTGAAATAATGATAATATCTCATGAATTCAAATATAGTATAAAATTTAGCTCTATTCCAGCATTTATTAATAGCTTGAAAAAGATTGACAATAGATGTTAAAATGTAATAAATACATTTCAATTTATTTGAACCGAATAGTGATGAGTGGACTCTAATTGGACTCCATGTTGCTAGTAGAGAGTGGTGCAAGAAATATGATTTCATATCATAAAAGGCACTGTTCAGATTTTAACAAAGATCATTAATTTTCTATTCAGCTTTTAAATCTATACAGAGTTGCGCAATGAAATTTTCTGTTTAGATATAATTCTTCTAAATAACTCTGTAAAATAGAAATCAAGCAATAAACCTATACACTATCTGAAGATAAGTAGCAGACAGTGTACAATAACATTAATTATGGAGACTGAAGAGCATCTTGTAAGGTTCGACTTGAGGTTTGACCCATAAGAAAGTACTAGAGATATCTTTTGTCTGCCTATTCTACTGACAACGAGGACTTTCAGTCTAAGCATCAGAGGAATATCACTCCTGTTTCAATAATACACCGTCTATAAGAGACACTGTTACAATAATAGTATTATCTTCTAAAGGTTGTGTTAATACCAGATCATAGTGAGGGCTGCTTGTATTGTTTGTGTGAGTAACTTTTCCAACCTGCACTAGGCCAAAGCCTTTTAGGGGTTGCTGCTCGTGGTTATTTAATGTGTGCCTGTTGTCATTTGTTTCCTTTTGTTTCCCTGTTTATATTTGTTACCTTTGCACATTAGATGTGTTTTCTTTGTTATGTTGGCCTTGGCCACCCTCAAGTCATTCTCTGCTCCATCATTTTTACTACCTTGTAAATAAACACCTCTGCTGTTGTATAATCCGTCTTCTTGGCTGTGTTCAACCTCAGGAAAAAGAGTGTGTGGTGTTGGCCACCACCACATTTGGCATAACACCTCTGTAATACGGTAATGACTCTGACTCTGGGCTTTGCTCATGGCGTTACAGTTTGTTTTTTGTTACTGATTTTTCGTTATTAGTGCTGTGATCAACTTCTTCATCTCTTGGTCCAAACTTTTGTCATTATCTTTATAGTTTTAATAGTTTAGTGCAGTATTAAAGTGTCATTTACTATCTTAGTGCCTTCTCCCACAGATTGTTGCGAGTCAGAGTGGAATTACAGTGTGAGCAGGAGTCAGAAGTGGCATTTATATGACTTTAGTGAGGCACATTCAGCTTAGTGTCAAATAAAAGAGCCTGAAGCCAGAGATCCAAAACACGGTTAATCGAGAAGAGACCTGGGCATTAACATAAGAGAATAAGTTCCATCTGAATGAATGAATGTTGGTAAAATGTATATATTATCATCTGTAGAACAAGGGTTTTGGCAGAGCAAAATATTGGACAAAGGGAATGGTAAAAAGTACACATCTTAGTCTTCTTAATCTTACTGTTAAGATTCCCTTGTTATGATTGAAAACTGTGTCTATTGGTACTTGGTAGATTGATTCTGTAAGAAGAGAAAGAAAAAGAGAGAAAGAAGAGAAAGGCCCTCCCAAATCAGGACTAGAGCTGTTTGTTCAAGTACAAGTTTATGGGCCCTACAAATCTGATCTGATTCTGCTGTTTTTGAATAAATCTAACTCTGATTTATAATTCAGGTTGTAGATATGCCCACTGGTCTGTTAAAAGAGCATCGTTTAGTTCAAAAATATATCTATTATGCAGGCTTTATAGCAATATACATTCTGTGACTTTTCCTTCCTGCTTCATCCTGCAGGAATACATCCCCAAAATATGCGCCCAACCTCCATCTTTACGAAGCACTTTAAAGACTTACAAAATGACCCTCGTGGTGGTCATCACAGACCATTGTTCTGCTATTTACAGTCAATTTTAAGTTTTGAGTGTAGTCTTTTCTAGAAACCACATTTCAAAAGGTTCTGGTTTTGCTTTGTTTCCTATAACACTCAAGGTTTGACAGTTTCATATAAAGTATCGTGTTAAGATTCACAACACAACCTGTCCCACAACTGAATCACACTGTTTTTCTTTCCTGGGAAGTTTTTCTGACCTTTTTGTGCAGCCACCTGCTTCATATTCATCGGATGACTTAAACAAACTCACACCTGGGAGATAGCCACTGTTACCACATTACACCTTGAAGTTTTAACACTAGACGGCTGCACTGAAGCAATCGAGGGTTAAACACGTTGCTCAACAGCACCTTGACAGGAATCACGGGAGAATCTTGGGTCTTTCCATTTATCCTGCTCGGTCTTTGTGAGTCCCTGAGAAGCTGCTGGTCATATCTACTAAACGGACTGCAGAACATAATGTTTTACAGGTGAACACCAGTCAAAGTGAAGGTTTTAGTGTGTCTGCACTACAACTTGAATTTCAAAAGACCCTCCGGAACTCAAAAGGTTTGTGAAAAAACAAGATAAAGTATTATGTAAGGCAGTAGCAGAAATGTACTCTTTAAAAGGCAAGCCATCATCAAATTCGCAACATCACCATTTTAAAATGATCTCAGGGATGTCATGAAGATGGCCTCTCCCTTCATCTTGATTCACTTAATTCCAACGAAGGTCACTAAAGCCACTCAGTCTGATTTAAATGAGGGTCCCACTTAGTTTGGAGCCTGGCATGGGGAAACCAAGTTCCCCATGACATTTAAGTGGGGCTTATGAAAGCCTAGACATATATACCTAGTGACTGGTGTTAAGTGGAGTGAAGCCCACAGGAGCTCTGCAGGTTTTGGCCCTTTGAAGCTGACAGGCCTGCTCCCTTCTGGCACGCCATGACTCCACTCTCTGCTTTAGAGGTAATTTATGCAGCTGAATAATTAAGGGCCAGTCAGCAGCAGAAAGCATGAATAGCAATAAGCACCAAGAAAGACTTAGTTTCCTTCAGCTGCTCAAACCAGGCTGCCCAGAGCTCACCAAGGCCAGATTTTTTCTTTATTATTATTATCATTGGAAATGGGCTCTACTGCTTTCATCGGGCTCACTGACACCACATCATGCACGAGAGAAACCACTTCTACTCTGCTACAATCCTTGACTCAGGAGCCTTAAACCAAGGAAGATTGTTTGAACTGTCAACGTTTGGGAAAAAATAAATGTTACCAGATGATTTCTTTTTTCAAATTCACACCACAGTTGAAATTAAATGTGATCAATTATAAATGTGTGAAAATGCCTTTTGCTGAGCATTAAGCGGAAACTGTCAAAAAGTAGGAAGGCAGTGATCACTATAATTGGGAGATACACAAAACATTACTACAGCTTTTGGTCTTGAAATCAAAGCCATGCTGTCTGTCATTGTCTCATGTCCAAAGACATAAAGCGCAGCCTCTAAAGAACTTGTGCTGCTGGTTTTATTTCTTCATAATTGTCCTCAGTGATAAGCCTGTGTCAGCAAAATAATAGAGTATAGGGTTCATTAGAACATGAGCACAATTAGGTGGAAGGCAAACACTACAAACGGCTTCTGACCCCTCTTCATTACTTTGCAAATGGAACGATTTCACTCTCACCGTCTCTCATCGCCAAACACAAAGCCACTTATTCTGTCTGCTCTGCACACATTAGCGAGAGCTCATGCCAGATAACCTACTTACACTAGCTCCTGAGTCCATATAATAATCCCACTGACATATAATCACACTTAGAAGGAGCCAGTGATTCAAATACCTGCTAACCGCTACAAATGAGGATAAACCGTCTCAGGCCTCCACTCATTAGTCGCTATCACTGAATATCTGATCATCAAAAGGCTATTTAACCCAACCAAAACTGCCAAATTAAAAGGACTACAACGATCCATCCAACTAAAGCAATTACCACGGAAAAGATTTGTTACTTAATGTCTTAATGCGCCGAGCACTTTCTTTTCTCCGTGAGGCTCATTTTCTCACAAAGCCTCAGAGCTGTGAATCAGTAAACCTGGAAGTATCATCCATACGAAGTTTTAAGAAGTGAAAGACAAACAAAAATGTGTCTAAGAGTATCGTACGCCACTGACGACATTCAAAGACACAGCAATGATGCGGCACTCCGGTTTCTAACCTTTGACATTTTGGCATTTTGAGACTTATGAGTTTCCTTGTCATTTACACAGTGCCAAAGATATATTACATTCTTGCAGGACAGCGATATACCATTGATTAAAGTCGCATGTATAGTCTAATGTTGTCGTTTTCACATCTAATGTCACTGCCTTTGTGTGACGTGTTATACCTTGTTTGTGCGGCCGTCATGAAGCCTATTGTAAAGCAGTATTTAACTTAAAGAAATGTTATAGTGTTTAACAGGAGTAACATTTGTCTTCCTCAAAAATAAATCTCTTCATTGTGTGTAGAATCACAGAGGCTACTTTATTAAATGGAGCAGAAGAAAGCTTTTGACGCTTGCCGTCGCTACCTCTTAGACGCACGTGGGAAAGAAAGATATAAATAGTAAATAATGACTCCCATATTCGTTATTTTTCATTCAAATTATATTCATGGTTGGCATGTTTTCCCAAAGGCTACCCTTCTTAAAAGCGTATGCGTTAAAACCTGAGGTCAAAGGTGACGGAGGTAAAGTAGATGTGACACTTCTCATTAGTGTATGAAAAGCTGCTGGATGTTACTGTGAACCCACGCTTTACAAAGAGAACAAACTGCACCGACTGTGGCTGTGCTAATTCTGTTGCAGGATAACGTGGAGCCAGGGCGAAAATAAATCTAAACAATTACAGGCATTTAGTATTGTATTTCCATTACTTTAGTCAAATCCTATGGAGGCGTTTTGCGATCTTTCACAAGCATTTACAACATTGATTTGGTAGAGAACAGCAGCATATCTGAAAAGAAGGTGGGAGTGTTTCCACAATAGTCTCACTGGTACAAACAACAATGGAGTAAGCCTTGTTTTATCATTAATACAACATCCTTTACAAGCTTGAGAATCATTCATGTGTACACCCAGCGTACACTAATGGCTCTGCTCCTATAGCTTCACACTGCAGAGGATGATAAGTATAATAGCTTTACATAAATAACAAGCAGAAAGCGGTGTAAAAACCCCTCGTGGGTATACTACACTGAAATAGAATGGATGTTGATGGAGGATGGGGCGGTGGGCTGGAAACGGTACAATATGGCCAAACAAGGGGAAAGGCACTATCGCCGTGGCATTTTCGGGACCATCTGCGGCCACTTCATAAGAGTCTGAGAGGGCTAAGGTCTGTCAGGTAATAAAATGAAGGAGGCTTGTGCAAACTCGTGGTCTATACTGCGGAAATTTATAGAGGGAAGCACAGCAGCGCCACATGAAAAGGAGACTGAATTGTATACGATAAGATGATGAGAGAAGAGAGTGGTGTATAGTAGAGGTGAGGAGAAGTGGCATTCGGGGCATTTATCAGCCATTGTAATCATTATTTTCTGGTAAAGACTTGTTTGCAGTATATTGGACACCCATATATACAAAAAACTGGACCCACACTATATCCTCTCCTTTTGACACCTGAGGTAAATATAACAGAAGTCTCAAGATGCTTTAGCTGGATTATTATTTATATAAGTCTGTGGATTATTTTAATAAGTAGAAATGGGAGAGTTTGCCTTTAAATGTACTTCCAATTTTCGGGGTCGTCACTGTCTGCTTCTCATTGTCTAACTCCTGCCACACAGCTTTTGCTTGTCTTCTCTTTTCCATTTCTTTGTTCAGCCTAACCAAAGGCCCCTAACAATCACAAAAGCAATATAAAGAAATACTAGTATCTAATATATTAAGTTTGTGACTCTTAAGTCAGAGTGTCCCAGCAAACAAATAGGGAAGGCTAAGCTCTGTTCTGGCTCAATACAACTCTAAATAAGTGGGCAATTGAGTGTAAAGTGGCTCTAGCCGTAATCCAGCAAAATAGATCTGGTTTAACAGAACAACGTGACAGTGTATTCTTCTGTTTAACAAACGCTCGGCAAACTACAAAACACATTTATAGCACACTCCTATCTGCTTCAAGGGTAATCGTTAGAGATATACAGATCTTTAATGAATGTTTTACAGAGGGTTATAGAGTGAAGATGTTTCCATCCATTCCTTAAAGTAATATCCAAAAAGAGAGCCAAAAGTAATAGTGCTTTATGTCAAGTACAATCTCCAGCAAACAAAGAAGTTAAGTGCTACTATTGGTTTTGGTTTCACATTGATGATGCTTTGTTTTCCAGTTAGAATAAAAAAAAACCTCAGGTTAAGTAGGATAACATTTGAAAACTCTCATATTCAAACTGTTTCCAAGGATGCCTGACATATCAAGCTCTTGGCTCAGCATCATATGTCCATGCTCCTGAATCAGGATCAGCGTTATTGCCAAAGTATGGGGTACATACGATGAATTTGATCCTGGCAGTTTTGGTCAGGCTGAACTCTACACTCTCTTGTCTCTTGTATCTTTGATATATGCAAAATAGACATTGTTTGAGAAGCCATAGGTTTCTTCTGGACATATCCACCTTGACTCATACATTTTCCATGAGAGCACAATGCCCCTTCATTTCCACTGATTGTGCTATGTTTGTGATTCTGAAGGGCTACATGAGTAGCATACAAAGTACAACATGCACATTTACACAGATATCTGTATGTATGTATCTGTTGTGCCGCAAATCTATGCGCATCTGTCCTGTTTGTCAGAGACAGAGAGGCTCATCTGTTCTACATTTCTTACAGTGTGTCCAGTTTAAAGTCACAGCTGCACCTCAAGGACTGGGTAGTCTGGGTAATCTCTTTCACCTTCTTAGCGTGGAATACATCCAAACAGGCCTTGATGTTATGGACTGTCAATGGGCCATTATAGTTACTTTACAGATTTAACGTGTCCACTGTAAATGCTTCCGAGCAAGTGCATATTAGGACACTCCAGGTCATGTGACATGTGACTTCACTGAAGGCATAATAATAGCTCATGGACAAATACAGGAAACGGTGCGGGCTTATGTATTAGATTTCTTGAAGCATGCATAGCTATACATAAACTAAGAAACTGAGACAGGTGGTGTGACCATGAAATACTGACACAAATATGACTGTTATAAAGTGCATGTTTTGCCTGTTTTCTATATTCAATATTATGTCCTATGTATTTCTTATGTGATTAAATGCATGGCACAGGTGACCCTTCACGGTAAGGTAGATTAAAAATAGTGCCTCATAGATTCAAATGTAATCAGACGCTTTCATTGCTGTATGTAGCACGCATGTATTGGTGTAAGCGGCTTTGATGTTCACATGTACTTGTCTGAGAGCGCATAATGACCTATGGAAATGATGAAACATGTCAGGCCTTGAGTTGGAATCATCCTCTAACTGTGCAGCTATTGAGACAGCGTCACTGCTCGCACAGAGATGAGTGACTAACGTGGCTTTTTGTCCGTGTGTTGTAACTGATATTGGACTGGTTTGTGTCTGTCTGTGTCCATATAGGTGTGTGCTGCAGAGAGTGAGACGCCAGTGAATGATAAATTTTTTAGCTACATCCAAGACTGCATTGATTTTTAAATATGTCCTTGCGGGCACAGTTCACTTTGATGTGGGCCTGGTTGTGCATACAATATACGAAGCAATAGATAGAAGCCAGGACGCGAGGAGAGTAATTGCAACGGACACATAGACAGACACAGGCAAGCACGGTTATGATGAATCTAACAGTTACTCTCATAACAACAACCCCCATAGTTGGCAATGTTAGATGCTTTTTGAAAAAGACTCTTTGAAAGATCTGCCAATAAACTAAAGGCTTATGGGGGTTGGGCATGTGAAATCAATGCACACTTATTGATCAAATCAATCACATTTATTCACAGTTGGAAATGGGAGGTGCAGAAAGTGATTAAGTAAAAGTAGGCGTTCAAGATCTTCATTCTAGACATGGACTGCTAATAGTCAGGTGACACATGACAGGTCTAAATATAGAGTCATTACGTGGTACACAAGATGGTGTTAGTTGTCACCCTTTAGATAAAAGGGGAGGGCAGACTAACCTTCTACTAATACCCAAGGGAGGGGAAAAAGAGTAAATTGCTCAATAATCAGATAAACTTGTGTTATCTTATCTCCCGGTGCTATGTCAGCAAGTACCATTAATGTTGCGGTGATGCACTCGTCCACTGCGTATCTCTCTCTTGTCTGTCTGGACAGGGGTTTATTGGAAAAACAAGAGACAAATTAGATACAGAGAATGGATACAACAGAAAGGATGAGGATTAAGTGAAAGGGTTTGATGCAGGTGGGAAGTCTGGAGCTTGGTAAGAGTCATCAGTGCAGGATGGATCTGTAATGTAAAATGCACCTCTTATTGGACTTGGGCTATTTCACTCTAGCCGTCTCCTGGTCTTAGATTTTGAGTAGCATTCTTATTAGTGTTTGTAATTATTCAGGCAAAACCACAATTATGGCAAAGAGCATAAGTTTTTGTGATTACTATTATTTTCAGTCAGTGATGTACTATTTTAAACGGTCTATTCAAAGCACTATTTTAAGGCAGATGAAAATGGATATATTGTTATCTTTGATTTTCAGATGCCGTGCTGAAGTTTGTCAGTAGAGAGCGGCCAGTGCAAGCACAGCCAGGGTTGGTCCACATTCAGCCTCAGCCAGTGCTAACACTGGCCCATTGAAGCCAGCTTCAGTAAATACAACATACACTAGAGCTCACACTGGCAGTTTGAGGTCAGGAACAGGCCCCCTCAGCTCAGTTTTGCTATGGGCCCCAGGGAGGTCAGGACTGAAACTGCTCATGGTACAATCCATTTGGAAGTTATTTTGAGGTGAGTCATATTTCCCTCTGCACTACTACCAGATCGAAGAGGTTCCCCACCTCCCCAAATTCCCCTTTAATCTCTTTATACTCTGGTCTATGGTTTACAGATTAGCAGGAACATACTGTAGTGCATTGGTAATCTGTCACAGTATGTCTGTAATCAAAAAGAAAAGAATAATCATTAGCTGGAAATTAGAACTGAAATGTGCAGTGGACAACATTTTTTTTTCTTTTAATTGAGTAAAGCTGTTACATCAACAAATAGCATGCTGTAATAGAAAGGATTTGTGGAACAAAAACAAGACCTTAAGATGTCATCTAGGCTTTATTTATTAAGGATTTCAATAGATGAGAATGGTGCATGATGGCAAGCTCTGGTCAATCACGGGGATTATTGCAAATTATGCAAAAAATGGGATGGTCAAATAAAGGATGCCCCCATTGGCCGGTTGTTTTGCATGGCTCATCAAAATTTGTGGTAGAAAAATCTGACCAGGTAAGTCACATATTCCAGTTCTCCTTGTTGTTGTGTGTGTTTTGTTGCCGTATTAAACAGCCCACTTGAGTCATGAATTAACAGTATATGTTCAGGGGCCCTGGTACATGTGAGCAGATACAATCTGTTCTTAGGCATGTGAAGAACATCCCGTCTTAACTAATCACTTCAGCTAGTTACAAAACTCCTTGAGACCATCAGTGGCACACACCGTTCTTCAGATGCACAGACCCTCCGTGTCCCTATTGTAGTCTTTTACAATCCTGCCCCCACTTGGTAGCAGTCATTACTGTAGCTCTAAACCATTAGACCATTGTGTCGAAGTTATGTTGCTGTTTAATGAGGTTTACTGTGAAAAAAGAAAGAAAGAAATGCATAACAAACATTTATATTGTAACTTTTGTGAAATGACAAAAAAGTATCAGACTTTAGTAACATGGAAAAGTCAAGCCAAGCAGCACTAAAAGAATAGATTTAACACATTTGAAGTCAAATTGTCACAAAATGGTAACATTATAACAGTCGAAATTTGCCTGTGACCAAATAAAAAAAACTGTATGACAAAATGAAAGAGAAGAGTTCATACTAATAATCAGAGAAAATTGAGAAATGTATAACAGTATGGTACATCAATCGTCCAATATAATGGTCTTATCAAAGCATTGTACTTCAAATGAAGAGAGTGATATGATCAGAGGTGAAATAAATGACAAAGACCAAAGAGAATAATAGAGAGAAAGGCGAGAGAGCAGCATGTGGAGGGATCGATGTCGAGCAGCTATATTTACCATGTTCCAATTAGACAGGAGCTGACTGGAGCACACTAATGGCCTGACATTTACATAGACTGAAACCCTGATTTGTTGTGATTACACTTTGGGTGGGTGTAAGAGGAGCGTGACAAAATTAAAGCCAGGGTAGGCGTTTGTGTGACAGAATTTAGTAATAGTTTTCTGCTACATAGTCACCATCCCAATAGAGATGGACAATCAACAAGCTACTACTATTAACAAACCTAAGCAATCTTCTCCATTCACAACCTTTACCTTTAGGACTAGGTTTTATCATCACTTTGTTGGTGGGTGTACTTAAGTCATGCGGGCTGGGATATACATTTAAAAAAATCTGTAGAGACAAAGCCTTATTATGCTGTATATGTATAGAGAGAGTGTTCTTACATTGTTTTGAGTTGATGTATACCTGTATTGAAAATCACATCAGTCTCCATCGAGAGATTTCTGAACAACCTTCACCCAATCCTTCATAAACAGAGGCAATCTGCCATCGCCTAATCCTACTAAACTAAAAGAAATGTTCCCCCATCTCCCATATCTGAGAAAAACCATGGCTGACCGCCTCCCAGTCCATATCCTCAGGCCTCCTCTTAAAGTAATCTCAGTTTCCCTTTTCTCCTCTCGCACTATCCCGATATATATCATAGCTTTTGCCCATTTCCCCAAACTTGTCCTCATTTCTCTGCCGGGCTCTACTGAACCATTGTCCTTGTCCAGCTCATTGCTGCTAAACCACATTGACTCCTTCCTCACACAGAGCATTAGCCTTACTAGCTCTGTTATTCCAGGCTCTGGCCTACACCGCCATCTCGGTTCTGCATGATTCTGTTTACTAGTGTCCACACACACACACTGACACTCATGCACACACACATCTCAGATTATTTTTGTCGCTCTGCAGGGGAGATAAATGGCCCCGTGTTGCCGGGCCACAGGTTGGTAAAGCCTGGAGGGAAAAATATCCATTTAAGAGCCCTGTGACACGGGGCAAGGTTTGCAGGGATAACTGACAAAGGAGGGAGAGGCCTAGAGTTGAAGCTTGGCGATTTCCAATATACATGCTTAAGCATTATTAAAAAAGTGAAAATAGAGGACAGAGAATGACACAATATTGCCACAGAAAAAACAGAAAAAACTACCAATGTTAAAAAAGATGTTTAAAATAACTGACAATAGTTATGTGCAAACACCAAGGATTATTATACTTCAAAAAATAGCTGATTAGCACACTGAATAAGAGAGGGAGACAGCAGCAGTACGTCCCGGTAAGAGCCATCTGCTTCACAACAGGAGGAGGATCTATCTGTCTGGGAATTACCTACTGATGACAACACCTGGAGCGAGATGCATGAATTATTGCAAGCAGTTTTAAAAAACTTGTCAGAATTCTTTGGTAGTGGGAGACTTGGCTTGATACATACACATCAACAGCTAAAATATATTATAATTTAGATAAAAGTGTAGACAAAGGTATTGATCAAGTCTGGCTATGCTTTGTAAAGCCTTGCATACATCAGTACAGAGCCAGAACAAATGAAGATGTTAACCCAAATGACACAATAAGTTTGATTTTAGTAGAGAAGACCAAAAAGAGTCTAGCTATATATAGCGCAGAGTTTCTCTTCATCTGGTTTGCTATGGGGGAGGAATGAGTTGGCCATGCTCACATTCATACTACAGCAAGTGTGTTGTGCTGTTGATGAGATATGGTCAGCTTCACCAAACAAAAATCTTATGTTCAGAGAATAGACAAACAAAACAGTTGCACTTCAGTTCAGTTGTCAGGTTTCAGATTTCTGTAAAACTTGATGACTCTTTGATTGTCATTGAGTATAGCCTATGCAGCTTATGAAACCACATTTTTAAGCATATACCTTTGCATGTCACAGGATCATAATACATCAAAAGAAAATGACTTTGTTGCCTCAATAGAGCTGCGCTTGGAGACAGCAGGATATGGGCAAATGTGAGTGGATATTAATATTCTGCTGGAGTGTTTCTGCGTCTGCAAGAAGGCCATACTCCGGCTCCCTCTCTTCAACTGTCTGTTCTCTTAATTGGAGCTGGGAGTCTAGGACCACTTCTCTGACCGCTTCACACACCCATGGGAGCCAGGTGAGGCAGCCCACACATCTGTGTGTCTCAGTGTATGTGCTCCGTTTGGACAGAAATCTGTTTGGACAGTCACGGGCAGGGACTCGACTACCTTATGGGGACCAAACACAACATACACTAAATCAATGAATTTAGGAGTTAATAAATGTTTCTTTCGAGGTTGGAGTCAGGACGGAATTACACATTAAAAGACCAGTGTTAGCCTGTGCAAGGTCTGTTTGTTTAATGTTCATGTTAATTAGGTGAAGAGTTTTTAGTAAATAGTAAATAAGAAAACATTAAAAAAAAGAACAAAAATACTACTGTATTTACTGTGGGAGACTTGCGTGTTGTGTAGACTGTATTGAACTATTGCTGTTTAAAGTTAAGCCATTGAAATTACACTGACACAGCTTCCCTTAGTAGCTCTGGGTTCTGCTGACCAATGCGATCCAGCAATTATCTCTGCCTTGTTAAACATTGCATTTATTTATGTTTTCCCTTTTTGCATCATTTCGCTTAGCCTCCTCTCAGACACTCTGCCCAAAGCTGCTTTATTTCCTGGCATCTACAAACCTGCACCGGACAAAGAGCCTCACCTCTTTATATTCATGCCTCTTATGCACTCAGATAAAAACATCGGGGTCAGGGCACACAGCTTTGGAAAGGCTGAAAGAAAAATAAAGGCAGAACTTGGAAAGGCCATGGCAGATCAGGTGAAAAAGAAGTTCTTGGCACACACACTCTTATTTTATTACATATTAGGGCAGTTACTGAGAAGACAGAAGATGTGCGTCATTCATTGTTCTATAGTGATATATTCTGTGCCATCTGAAGCCAGAAGAACATATGTGCTCTTTTCTAGATCTCAAGTATTTCCAGGCATGTAGGGTCAAGTGAAAGCAACAGAGCATGAAAAATGGGCATGAAATAAGTGGCAAAAAAAACATGTCACTGACAAATCTAAGACTTGGAAAGGAAATTGTTTTGCTCGGAGAGAATTCATATCTCCTTATTTCTGTCCATCTGGACACACTCATAGCTTATTCACACTCCAATCTGCCCAGTGTGACACCTTCTGTGACCAAAACGATGACAGTGTATGTATTGTCACATGATGAGGTGACGAAATCAAGTCAGAAAAATGGAAAACAAATTTATATAATTTAATAAAACACACAAGTTAGTCTGTGTCTGATTGTTTGTGAACATCGCTCTTTCTCAAAACAGATCTGTCTTTTTTTTTTGTTAAATTAGGCCTTTGCAGTGAAGACATCTACATAGTTACACGAGCTGTGTTTCTGACATTTGGTGCCCTTTGTGAAAGTTTTGTAGATATAAGTGCCTCCATAACACCCTTGTTCTTGTTTTGCCTTCAGGAATATATTGCACATATAGTATACAACACAATTTCATGTATAATATTTTACACTTGTATCTTAGACCTATGGCACAGAGGGTTGTTTGCACAGCTTTAATGAAACGCCTTCTCACACACACATGCAGAGAGACATGCGTATATCCCCTCTCATTGTCTCATCCCAAAGTTAACAATGTTGCACAGGAGGCTGGATGCAGCACAGTCTCGGCTGTAATCTGCCTCCTCCTGACAAGGTTCAATTCAGATGTATTTCAGAGGCAACACCAATCTGTTGTGTCATATATCACTTTCACAATCTGTATTAAGCAGCCCCTCTGCGGTGACCCCCTCCCCTCCTCGCGGCGCCTACCCACCCGCCTCTGTGTGCCTCCGGTGCTTGTCTTCAAATCTCATCCCGCTAACTTCTCCGTTTTTCCCCTTCTCTATCAATTTCCTCTGCCAGCCCTCGCCTCTGTCGATTGTAAAGTCGGGCTTGTTTCCCGTGATGCCATGTAAAACTACAAAACATTCTGAAGAGGATCATGCTCTCTCTCCTCGCCATTGTGTTGTAGAAACCTCGCTCTCTCTGGAGAACTACTCAAGGAAGATGGACGTTTGCATTTCGAGTGTTTTTCTTGAAAAGATGGAAGCACAAAAAGCCTTGCTTGATAGTAAGATAAATCTTAAGTTATTATTATTATTGAGTTAAGGAACATGTGATCCAAACCTTGCAACCTCTTCAAACTTGCATTAATACAAAAAATACAAATAGTCAACAATGTAAAGTGGCACACAGCAGTGCATTACTGACAAGTATGTGTCCATCTACTAAAAATGTATAGATGGTTTGACTTATAATTCATGCCACATAATTAATACTGCATATGTTTTGCACTTTGAGAGTTAAAGTATTTTTTTTCCCCAAATGCAAATGAGCCAATCTGCTGCTTCACTGTTCAGTTACAGAAAGTAAATCTCCAATTATTAAACTTATGTGAAGCTAAATACATCTGTATGAAGCTGATATGGTACTGGTAACAGAAATGAAACACTGTGGCTTTTGAAGGGGAACAAAGACAAAGAATTTGTGGCTAATCATGTGTTATAAGGAGCGACTGAAATATTCAAAGCACCAGCGAGTGTTTGAACATCACCATTGCACAAATACGCAAAGTAAACTTAATTCCTCGCTGTTGGGCCTATTTAAAGCTCCCTCGGTACTTCAGATTTTAATGGGACACATACAGAGTAGATCCTGTGGCAGAGATCACCTCAATGAGTTTATAAAAACGAGAACGCAGAGACGAAAAGTGTGTTTACGATATAGCGTGTGACAGAGAGAGGAGCAGAGATGGTGAGGTTAGAGCTTCATTAGTGTTTTGGACTTGTTCCATTAGTATCAGGCTGATGCTCATGCTTTTACTTTTTAGCTCGTACTGGTCTGTTTTTTTTTTTTTTTTTGCCTTTTGTTATCCACATGTGAGAGCTTAATGAGGGGAAAGAGTGAGCTAGGTATCAGAATAACAAAAAGTATGAAAAGAAAGCAGGAGCATGCAAAGCACTACTTGTGTTCTATACTAATGGGCCTAATGGGTTCTTCTTCAGTTCAGATGGAGACTGTTTGTTCTTCTGCTGAAATACACAGCGGCAGTTTTTCAGGACTTATGAACAAGTGGAGGCAATGTGACGGTAAGGTGACGGTTACTGTACTGACTGTTTTGCATCTGAGAACCACTGGCCTATTTTGTCTTTCACTTATTGTTTACTGAAGTCACCATTCATCTGCATCTTATCTTTAAACATAACTGTATTTTTATATATTTTACAAAATATCATATTCTTTTACTCACATTATTTGGATTTTTACTTTGATCACACCAGAAATACAAAACATTTTATATTGTATGCTGTATTCTGAAAAATGCTCTTTATTCTTCAAGGTTATTGGATCGTGCCATCCTAGCTAATCAGCCACAGTTAACTTCCCAACTAATGTAAATGTTAAAGCAACACTGTGAAACCTAAAGGCTGCTAGAGCAACTCCACTGTTTCATCATGTCTCCAAGTCACTCAACTCACTGCTGTTTCATGACTTTTACCTTATATTTAAAGTCCAGCGCATGTGCCAGAACCACTTAGCACATATTCTGATGCATTATCTATCCTCTTTTCAAGTTTTATCCTTAATACAGTTCTTTACGAAACCTCAAACCTCTACCTCTTCTTTTGCACAGCAGCTGGATTTTTACGACATTTGTGACCCACGAAAATCCATCTTGTGCTGCTCCAACTAACTAAATGTGAAGACATAGCAACCGTTTTACATGGAATTGCACTGAGGTTAGTCACAGATGATAAATCCAATCACTGACCAGTCATTCACTTCAAGTACCTGCCCTTTCCTAACACTTTCTATCAAAATCCTCCTAAATCTGGCTACCTCTTCTTAAGGTTACACTTATATTTCTCTTGTTTTTCACTGTCACTGCACCTCTCTTGTTTTGAAAGCTCTACAGAGCAGACACGCCGCCAGCCTCACAATCCCATCCTCTCTGTGCTCCTCTCATTCTGTTTAATGGCAAGTAAAATGCTGGCCAGTCCTCTTTCCTTTATCGTCACATCACACGGTGGCATTTTTCTCTGGTGGTATGTGACCTTTACCAGGGAGCAGAGCCCACTGTTGCTTCGGCTAACTACTGACCCTCTTCCCGGGAGCTCATTAGCCGGCTACACTCTCAAGGGTCACTTTCTAGACAGTTGGGCAATTAGGCTTTTTACAAATACCACCGATACCTGAGGACAGCAAGCGTCAACGTGCCGTGAGGCCAAAAGCAGACGAATGTCCAAGTGTTTGTGTGCCACAAGTGAAGGATAAACGTTTGTACGATTGTGTCCCTCATGTTAAACACGTCTTATCTAATAATGGATCGCAGCAGATAGAAAGTCATTCATGCAAAAATGGAAAGAGGTGAAGCATGTACAAATAAACAATTACAACATCCTAACTTTACCTCAGTCTGGAACGTTTGAGTTAAAATTGTAATCACATAGCTCAAAGCTCGATGTGATTTCAAAGCACAAATAAAGAGACAGACACCCACTTAACACAGTGTAGACCTGCTGATGGAAAATAAAACGCTTTAAGATGTCTAGAGACTGAAGCTGTATCGTTTGAATCTGACGGCAGGAAGCCCTGTTGGAAGCCTGGATCTTAAATGGGAACAGATCACTGACCACAGGACAGCGCCTATTCGTGTCTGCCTCCCAATAGCAGTTATTTGCAGAAGTAGACGGCTCAGTGGTCTCCGGCTCTTAATACTTATGTTCTTATCTTTGAACTTGACTGACAGTGATTGTTAGATGTTAAACATGCTCTGAAAAACCTTTTTCATCTCAGTTTTAATTAGCAATATTCTGTCACTTTGCTGTTTTGATCTTATGGAGCCAAGCACAGAAAGTTAACTAAATCTATTCCAAGTTGTCAAACTATATAAATGTCTGGTATTAAATGGTACAAAGAAACTAAAAAGCTATCTTTACATCTCCAGCACTACCTGTTGACCTGGTAGACACCCTCTCTGCAAAAGTAGAGTCGTGAAGGAGGTGGAGAGATAATGAGAGACATACAGGAACTCCTTGAAGCAACACTTCACTCAAGGTGAAGCCAATGCCTGATTCCAACACTGTGGTATCCTTCATTAGACAAGCCATCTCATTAAACAAGCCTCACACATACACACACACAAAATAAGCCTTTATTTAGGAAGTAAGACCAATTAGTATTTTCTTTGTGAATTCTGTCCTAATGAGGGAGCAGACTTTGACATACAGCCAGTCTGTCCAAATGATTGCCTGTGTCAGCTCTCCCATGGCAATATATCTTAGCCTTGTAAATATTTACAGAGCAGAGCCTATTGGCGCCAGTATTAACAGTTGTTTGTGTAAAAGGTTAAAGTGCCAAATAAAGTGGTGTGGTATTGAAGAGTAAGATGACAATTGTAGAAACGGTTTGCGGGCACATGATATGTTTTTTAAACCACTGAAGCTAATCTTGACCTGACTTTAGTGTCTCTTCAGCAAACAATTCCTAATCCCTTCAGCTAATCTTCAATTCATTAATCCTGGAAAGGGAAGGTTAGAGGACAACAAGGAACACAAAAAGGATGGTCTTTCTTCAGGTGAACATAGCAATGCATTGCAGTGTTAGGGAAATAGTTCAACCAGAATATTCAATAGATTTTATGACAAGATATCTCCCCAGACTTGCTCTGTGCTCCACTGATGGATGGCCAATCAAGATAGGCATCTTTTAATCTGGAGCGCTCAGCTTTTGTCTGCTTATGGACACACGCATTTGATTGCAATGAGAGGAAGAAAGTATGAAAGTGTGGACGGCTGCCAGTTTCCAAACTTCCAGGCTACAGAGAGAGAGGTGGGTGCTATGAGTTGAGGGTCTCTCCTGCCCCCTACTGATGATTGTGGGAAATAATGAATATGAAAGTTTAGGGGCACTTTGTGAGAGTAAGTCTAATGGGAAATTGAACAGTAAATGAGAGTACAGAACTTTTAAATGATGCCAAAATGTAATCTAATAATGTAAAAAAAAGTGTCCATTCATAGATTAGGAAACAGCATGTTCTCTTCTTTGTAGTTATTTGATCTGGCCGGGATATTTCACAGTCCACAAAACCTTTTTTCATGGTTGCAGTGTGGATTAAAAGAATGATTTAGAAGTGAAATCTAAACACGCTCTGCTTCTCCTTCGAGTCTTCACTGCTCTCTTTCCTTCTGCCTCATGCTTTGTCTTCATAGCCACGGGCTACGACTGAATAATTCTGTTTGAGATTTGGAAAAAGTGTGTGGAGAGAAAGACATCTCACCATGCTGAATGTGAAAGCAGTGATCGCTGAGAGGTGAGAAATGTCTGTCTGCCAGAGGTTTTGCCACGTCCTCACAGCGGAGGATCCAGATATTATTTGAATGGCACATAAAACAATAAACTGTGACATCTGCAGTGCATTCTTTGTAATGTTAACGACATAGACACGGACATCTCCTAATATGTAACAGTCCAGTTGTCAGTTTATCTCATTTTGAATAATGTGCACCATTTAACCTCTCTCTTTAACATCTTCAACAATCAGCTACAAAGATTTGATCAGCTTTCTTATTATGTAAACTTAAAATAGTGCATGTGCAAATTAGCCTCATTAAACATATTCACACTCGTACATTTCAGGCTACATTCACACTATGAGATGATTTAATTTTAAGACTTTTAAGATCAATTCCCTTAGTGGCTTTGGGTCATTGTCAAAAAGGGAACAAAGCATCCTACAAAAGCCATACCATACTTTAGAGATCCCCTAGCTTTTTGGTTTAAAGATGGGTGGAGCTAAACACTGCTGAATCTTTATTGAAGGATAGAGAATATTTACTGTGACAAAAAATAAAACTCAATTTTCAAATGAAGCTCTTCTTGTCCTTGTGATACATTCATATTCCAAGAAGAAAGAATGCTAAATGTTGGTGTCTTTTGGCTCTCGCTTTGAGAAGTAAAAACATTGCATTCACTCTTTGTACTGCATTATACACAAGCATAACTTAACCTTAAAAAGTGAGTCTCTAAAATGTAATAAAAATCAATCAGAAAAAAACAGAATAAATCTAATATAAAAACACAAATGTGCTGCACTTGGATGCCATCACTGAAACACAAGCCTAATAAACAGCACTGTACCAACCAAAACCATAGTGTGCCACTCAGATGAAAGATGACTGTGACATTCAGTACAACTGCTTCTTCCTGAAACTTGACGGACAAGTTCAATGCTACGTTAACCCGCTCTAGTTATGCTTACCCATTACACTGACTTCTTTAACGTGAACACCCTGACAGGAATATGATGACATTATGTAGCTGTAATTGAAGCGCGGCATAAATCTACCCTGATTGCTTTGGACATGGCGCCTAAGAGATTCAGAGTGACTCCATGACTGATTTATGTGTGAGGGAAGAGCATAATTGTGAGGCCGAATATGTTATTACAGTGCGCACATATAATTTAATAGAAGCAAATGTTAGAGAGAACTGTCTGATACATAAAACTAAGACCATGTGGGTCTCATTTTTTAAATACCATGCTTCAGAACCTGTGAAAGAAACACACAAAACACATTTTATTAAGGATCACTATTGTCTTTGTGGGTCCTTCCAAGACCAGACCTTATGCTCCTGATTCCTGCTCTGGTGCCTGATCCCTTGTTATCCTGACACTCATCACTCATCCCTCTCTCTAGTCCAGTGGTGTCAAACTCAAAGTGGTGAGGGCTGAGAAAGTTCATAAGAATCCTTTCAGGGGCCGAAGATGGTGACATTTGAGAAGCTTTTATTAAATTTTGAATGTGAGATTTCATCTTCATTTGAGTCTTACAAAAGTTATCGCATAAACAATAACTTCATCCTTTTATGGAAACTGGTTTTAGCTGGTTTTAAACAGGTTTTAGTCAGATTTCAACAGATTTTAGATGGATTTGGACAGGTTTTAGTCAGATTTCATCAGGTTGTAGTTGGATTTGAACAGATTTTATTTATCTTTGTAGCAAAAATAAAATCCATCTAAAACATTCAATGTTCAAATGCAATGAATAAAACCTAGTGTCAAATGTATCACCTTCTAAATGTACTATAGGGCCACACAAAACATTGCAAAGGGCCGCATTTGGCCTCTGGGCCTGGAGTTAGACATTTGTGCTCTAGAGAATCAAAAGGAACCTCTCACATTTCCTTAATTACCTCGACATACTCCCAGTGCGACTCCTGTCTGGGGAAAGAGTGAGATTTCATCAGTACAGTGGCTTGATTCCCACTGGGATCAGCCATATCCTATGAATGCCATTCTGTTTAATGAAGGCATGCACATTCTGCCAAACAAAAAGGGAAAAGAAAAAATGTAATCACAACTGTGGTTCTGTGGAGTGAGTCCATCACTTTTTAAGCTTTCTTTCATCCTCGGTGGCGGCCGAGGTAAATAGATGTCACAGCGCCAGCAAAGTCCCGTAAATTGTGGCAATCACATCCAAAACTGGGATGTGAGTTTTCCTTCTGTCAGCAACTGTATCATAATTAGCAGCGCGGCATCTCAAAACAGGAGTACTAAATGCTACAATTATGAGGAACATCTGTTAGCTAAACCATTTGTGGTGAAATACAAGAGGTATGAGAGGCTGCCAGGACTATAAAGATGTTGTCAACACCTGCTGCTTAAGCATTTTCCTTTACTGAGGGTGTATTGTGTACAGTATTTAGTCCCTTGGGTAAGAAGTGAGCTAAGTCATGAAAAGTCTGGGAGTGTTGGAAATCTTATACTAGCCTCTACATATTGCTCTTGTGATATTGTTGATGACTATAACACGTTATGAAGCTTTGGGTCATGATGGATGTCAAAAGTGCCACATCTGCACATATATCTTTAGTACTGGAGATAAAATGAATACAAAAGAACACTTAGTCTAGTTGTAGTGTAACACAGGCCTACAAAACCCCATCATTATTCAAACGTGTGCATATACCACAGCATACTAGAATCATGGCCTATATGGGAACCGAAACAATGGGCAGAGAAACTGTGCAACTTATTTGGTTATGGGTACACTAAGGAATGATTCAAGCAAGGCTGTAGTCACTGATCAAATGAGAATGGATGATAATATAGATAAAATCAAGAAGGTACAGGCGAGGACAGACAGAGAGCCTCAAATGAAAAGGTGGCATGTAGACAAAATCTAAAATACATCTAACACTGCGTGGTTACATAATCTTTCATTTTATGTAAAACACTATTTTAGCCTCAGATCTGCTCTGTGTCATCCTGCTTTGCTTTACTGAAGTCAAGTTGTTTAACTCCGACTTTTAAACATTCAACCTGTGCACCGAAAACCTTTAATAATAAATCAGAAAGCTGCGAGATCAAAATGTTCCTATTCTCTCTACTTGACGGATTAATCATTGACTTATATTTTTTTAATCCAAAGCAGATTCATCTGAAAGTGTGTGCCGATACAGTATCCTGCTTTATGACACACTGAGCCCTTTCTTCCCGAGGTTCTTATGTTGGATGCAGCTTTGTGTCACAGTCAATACACAGCACTCTCCTTCTCAATCATTAGAGCGCCGCAGAGCCTCAGAAGGAATAAGAAAGTGAGATATGCGCTGTGGATGTGCGTGCTTTTGTGTATGAATGCTGCTGACTTTGTTCTGGAGAAAGAAAGGAAACTTGTTTGTACGTGTGTGTTTGTTTTGCAGCATGTGTGCCGCTCGTTTTTTTGCATGTGGAGGAATGTGTGTCTCCCAAACCTCGGCGGTATTCTCCTCCTCTCTAACCGTCATCCCTCTGTCTGCTATCTGTCCAAGCTTAAAGCGCCAGTTGTTTTCGGAGGGGCCTCTGGGAGAAAACGACACAACTGGGCGATTACGCTTCTTCTTTCATCCTCACAGAGATGTTGCGCTCCTCTGTCTCTGCCTTTTCTTCCTGGAGGTCTTTGCCGCCAGGCTTTTCCTTTTTCTGCCTTTGGGAGACTTTTATTTATCCATGTGCTGTCTGTCTGTTTGTTTGTCTCCTGTTTCCTTTGTCATTCACACAGGCGTCCCATGACTTTTCATTTGGACTTTTTCATCTCTATTTTGTCATGTCTTTTCATTCCAAACACTGAAATTTGCTTCCTGTCTGTGAGGCTTGTTTGTGTTATTGCTGTAATGAAACCAGCTGCTAAAAGAGGTTTTAAGGGGCCCTCAGAGCGGCTTGCTGCAGGAATTCCCAGCGTGCTTTCAAACTGATATCTTACTTACAACCAGTTGGCAGCATAAACAGGAAAACACAAGCAGGCTGTGTTAGTTTGCTCGAATCAGCACTTTGCTTTATCTCTGGTTAAAGTGTTTGACGTAAAGGCATGGTTTGTGCTACCATTGCTACGTAGTTTAGAAAGAGTTTTCTGTTAGGCATGCATGTATGTGCAATTGTATGTATTAATTCAATAGCCAGAGCTATTGAGAGAGCTATAGTGAGAGCAACTGAACACCAGCATCGAATATGCATGTGTTTATCACTATTCACACTCTCTTCTGCTCACCCATCACAAGTTCACACACACATACTCTACTGCTGTTTGCCTTTAGGGACATTACATTATTTGACTTCATTCTCTTGGGACTCAACCAAATTTTACCTTTTATTTTACACTGTACTTCTCTACCATCTGTTTTAATGGACAATATAGATCCAAGCACAAACACACAATTCCTTTTCTAAACATTTATCAACATAATGTTCTAACTAGACTCTTCCCTAACCTTAACCATGACAAATGCAAAAACAAGTTCTAATCATTAAATCCCAATATAAAAATGGGAACAGACAAAATGTCCTCACTTTGTCAAATAAACTCACTGTATTGGAACCACAAATAACACATGCCAGTTTGTAGCATCCTGTTTTTTCTTTCTCTTCCAGATTTCTTCTGGTCATTATTATTCTGCCAGAGTTTCCAGCTGATGGCTTGCTGCGTTTTACATTTGGCTCAGATCACTCTGATTATGAATAAACAGCACCACTAGTCACAGAGCATGCATTTACATGGTCTGGGTGTAATGCAACACATACACAACAAATCCAGGCTGTCACTCCATTTTATATTTAGGTCATATGTCACTGTAGGTATATATCTGTTTTCTTCATTTGTGATCGGTGACTCAGTCAAGAAATAGCCTGTTAAACTTCTCTTCCTGTATAATTTGTTACCTATATAGCCATCATTAATGTAATGTCAATGAATCATGCAGAGAGAGGTATCTTATCTTATGTTTGGATGTAGGTATGCTTTAAAATGCAAAGAAACAGCTTTATGACACATGACGTACCTCTTTTTTTACACATTAAATGCTCTGAAAACAAATGAACTGGGTCTATTCCAGACCATAATTAAAAAAGGGGGGTATGCGTATTCATTGCCAATGTTTAGATAAAAACCTAAAGCAAAACCAGAAAAGGCAATAGTATCTCCTAAAAAAGCAATCAGAATCACATGGATTCTACAATAAACAAATGGTGGAATATACACAGCTGCTGTCATTGTTTTGTGTGACACTGGATTCTCAAAGATGAAACACTGGGCCTGTTCCATCAACAGTTAATGAGACTTAATTTGGCTTGGCAGTCATACCATATCTGCCCATGTATCACACTACAAAATACGATGACAAAGACACAGCTTGTGATTAGTGACAGGTGTTAGTGCACTCTGTCAGACAGAATGAATACAAGCATCAAAATGGGCAGCAATACAGAAATTAGGCATACAGTGTCAGATTTACTAAGCTGCACAATTTAGCATGAAGCGGTATTTAGTGGTTGATTCACAAAGGCAGCCGGATCATTTCAATAACAACCAGCCAGTCCTCGACCTTTCAGGCCAGACACAACTGAAGAAGCGCCTGTCACAGACACAGTGTGTCCCTTGTCTTTGACAAACAGAACAGAAGCTCACATTTGTTTACGCCTGCACATGTCGAAAAGCCAAACTATCCCGAGTATTATCTATTTCACTGTGTCAATCAAGTCATTGTGTTGTATTCAAGGTTGCTGATTCATTGTGCAGAAAGGATGGAGGGATGCACTCCCAATGGTAAATCTATGAGCGTTCAACATGTTTTTGAGCCAATATATCTCTGTGCCCTTCAAGTGTTTAACCAGTAAACAACCTATACTTTTGGACAGAATTTCTAGACACAGCCAGAGGCCATAGGGAGTCCATTTTGGGGACCACAGGATCGCATCACTCCTTTTTACGGATGATGTTGTCCTGTTTGCACTGGGACCGTTTGCAGCCAAGTGTGAATCGTCTGGGATAAGAATCAGCACCTCCAAGTCGGAGGCCATGGACCAAGAGAGTTCCTGCCTCGAGGAGTTTAAGTATCTTGTGGTTCTGTTCACGAATGAGGAAAGGATAGAATGGGAGATTGACAGATGAATCGGTGCAGGATCTGCAGCAATACCAGTCTGTTGTGAAGACAGACCTCAGCTGGAAAGTCAACCAGCCCAAGAAAAGCAGAAGAAGATGGAATGAAACGACCTAAATTGTATGTTGTGTCTATGGTGTCAGCCACTAATCACTCTAAGTAGCAGATGTAAACAAAATCGTCACATCAAGCTAGTAAACTGTCTCACATTGGAAAACTAACATTTGCTTTGTATAGAGCTTACACAGCAGGTTCACCCTTCTACTTTTAGGTCAACTTATTTTTTCTTCTTCTCATTTCATCTACAATCCTTCCTGTCTCTATCTGTGCTTTTATTTCTAAATTCAGCCTTCTCACCTGGTGTCAAGTGGGGATAGGGACATCTGGGTGTAAATTGCTCAGCTTGCAATGGCTGGAGAAAAGCAGAAAGCAATTTCCACACTATCTTTTAGTAGGGTTTGTCGCCAGGGTTGCTAAAGCCCTGTAGGGACCCCAAACTAAAAAGAGAAAAGCGTCTCTTAAACGCCAGCCAGTCAGCAAGGAGGAGATTAGGAGTGAAAGGAGAGGCAAGGGAGAAGAGAGGCGTTATCGGTGCTCACACTTGACTAGCGGTCGGAGCCACCCAGATTACTGTTATTTCCACAGATTTTAAACAACCGTGGCCGACAATACAGAACATAAACCCCAGTGTTTAACGCTTGTTCCACATCCTAGAGCAAATATTATGAACCTGAGCCCAATGTGATTGTATCCGAGTGCTATATACTCCCCATGGTGTTATCAGTGAAAACACACAGTACAGATAAAAGCAGAAAGGCAGAAAGACTTAACAATTCAGAACACAATCATACTTGATCACATTCTGCTACTATTACTCTTTTTATTTTTGCACTTAAAGGAGCAGCATTGACGGTGACAATGGCTGTCAGAGTGTTTTCATTGTTCTAAGGGACAGTTTTTTTTGTCTTCCCCATTTCTCTATCTCCAAGGTCGAAAATGCCCAAAAAATGTACCGTAAATCTACAAATAAAGCCTTACATGCACAATGTTTTAGTTTGTTCAGTGACCCTTACTGATGCATTAAACGTTCACAGGACATTATACATTAATCTTGCAAATTTTTTTTCTTCCACACCTTTTTTCTTCAACAACAACATGGTCTCTTAAAAATATGACTAAGTTTGAAAAATGTACTGTAAAGTACATGAGTAGCTGACCTAACGTTGTATTTGTCCATTTTCATTCTATTGCAGGGCTATGGAGAGTTGCACCATTACATCAGCAATATTTAGTCCAAAAATAAGGTTGAATAAAAGCGTATGTGTTAATAGTAGTGATTTGTGTATTCAGTGTCATGTATATGGCTTTAATCAACGTTCCCCAGAGGATGGCTCAAAACCTTATATGTGTGTCCTAACTCTACACTTGTGCATTGCAGGCACCTTACAAATCTGTCAGGAAATAGCAGCCCCTTGAAGGTCCTCTGGAGGACAACGGATACAAACAAAGGCCATTTGCAGTAGATAGTAGTAATTTGGGGTCTTGCTTCAGCCTTCCTCCATCTTTTCTCTTGATATAATCTTTGAGAAATACTGTTTTGACAGCGAAGAAACATTTACAGTAAATTACACCGAGGCCCTTTAAATAAGGACAAGGTGGGCTGAAAAAGAGACTATATTGTTTATTTATGGTGTGTGTGTGTGCTGTGTACAGACTAATAACTTCCCACGGAGACTCAGTTAGTCCATTAGGCTGAGGCACCTATTTAAAAAGATCCAGACGGGCAGTGTTTGGCGATAATTCAGTACCAGTCGAGCTGATCTATTAAGATGTATTACACCCACAAGAGACCTTACAGAGGCATGGCAAGGTCAGGAAAAAAGTGAAGGCCTTACCTCAAGCCGCTGCCTGACATCCAAATCAGCATTTCAAAATCACTCAGCGAGATTAAAAAGGCAGAGAATGGGAAGATGAGTGAGATGGAGAAGCTGGTTGGTAGCTGTGTTTCTGGCAAAGGGAGTACTAGAGGTGCTCCTGACTGCTGGCATGATACAATACATCCTTCTCATTCCAAGGAGATTTAAACATTTTTGAAAACTTGCAGTGACACATATTTGCTGATATTAAAAGTGCATATTTTTTTCCTTTTCATAAATTATTATAAATTATACGTGTAAAGATTCAAACCATTTTATCTTCTTTGCAATCTATTCATCTTCTCAGTTTACTGCTGCCTCTTTTTCACCTATCAAACTGTTATAGGTGAAAAAGATAGTTGAAGGCTGCTTTAAAGAGAACAGCACGAAGACATTTTGTAGGGATTGAAAGTGCACATTTCTGACTGTGTGTGACACACAGTGAAGTGCAGCTGTCTCTGCTGCTCTACCTGACACATTATCACATTATCTGTTATTTTCCAGGCACACTGAAGTGTTGAAGGATAAGTGCTATAAATGAGGGATGGATGTGAGGCGTCAGCATTTGAAGTATTGGATGCATTAGCAACATCTTAAGACACATATTTGCTTAAAGTGCACTGAAGATGATGTAATAAGTATTTTTACATGGATTCTGCAGAATATTGAAAGAACATTGTTACAAATGGAGACTGTACACTAGGCATTACGCATGTTACTTATGAAGCCCACTGCATGAGTGGACTCAAGCTGAGATTCAAAGCAGTAGTGCACCACATCCATCTTATCATATATTCATGATTAATAAAGCACATCAGGATCTAGCTTGAGTCTTAGCTTGAAGCTTTTCATTAAGTGTGGTGGGCCCAACTCATCTGAAAGGTTTTCCCTCTCTTTCCCCTATTTTTAGACTGTATTAACATATAACTGTTTTAGCCACTGATGGTGAAAATGTGCAAATAACATGTCTACCAGAACACTGGTGCTGGATTCAAGAAGAAAGGCATTGTCATTTTAATATATCTGAACTGGTTTAAATGTGCCATGCTGCAGCACAGGCACAGCTCTGATGGGCTCAAAGTGTGTCATTGGTAAATATTAGCTGTATGCTTAATAGTAATGGTAATATTGCTTATTGATCAATAGGTCCTGACTAGCCATTGCCATTGGCTTTTTACGCTTTTTTATTTTTATTTTTCACTTTATAGAAGGAGGAAATCAACACATCACTAAAAAAATTAAAAAGGAACATTTTGTTTTTAATTGTTTCAAAAAATTAGGACAAACATTCCTGTGCTTGGTCTGCAAGTGGTAATGAAAGAGCCAGAAGATCTATTCACACCAATCACACTTCATTTGGGTACAAGATATATATACTGAGAACGAAATATGCCTAATTATCTATATTATTCAAAATCTAAAAGCAGACGAGTCAATAAAACCACACAGACTCACAGAACCTTATTATTGAACACATAGACATGTGCAGCAATGTAGTAGAGAGAAGGCAACATAACACATCCCAGTCATGGCCCACAGTGATGGATGAGTCCGCACATCCCAAAGCGAATCCAGACGTTCCACAACATTGACAGAGAGAGACAAAGATGGCCGTTTGGTGTGTGTGAGAAAGAGGGACAGAGATGGCAAAAGAGAGAAGAATGATTTTTGTGCGTGCGTGTGAATTAGGCGAGGACTGGTTGTGTGCGGGGGGCGGGATGGCAGTTGTCCAGCCATGTAGAGCGGAGGGTGACAGTGATGGAGAGGTTCAACGTGGCAGGGGGAGTTGGAAGATGAGTGGGGAGAGGAGTGGTGAGGAGGACAACTTAGTGCAGTCAGTGCTTGATGACTGGAGGAAAAAACACCAGGGAGAGGGTGTCAACACAGAGAGGGGTCATGACTGGCAAGAAACAAAGACAGATTCCATTACTCCAGAGAAGGAGTCAGTTGTGTTGTTCATTCGAAGCAGAAGTGGAGCCAAATGCTCACCATCTGGAAAATATGAGTCCTGCTAAAAAGAAATTCCATTTTAAAAGCTGGGCCTGATTCAATATGTCAGCAGACACAGATAACATTGAAAGACAGCCCCAAAAGACTATTCTGATCAAACAATCTGTCATAATGTCTTCCAGTGTTATAGTAAGATGTGTCCAGTGCATGGACCCATCACCAAAGTTAGAAGAAACTTTTATATCTGCACCATATAAAGTGGAGTTATGACGTTGCTGAACATAAATCTTTACATATTTTCTTATTTTTTAAACGGCTATGTTTGGGAAATTTAAAAGTTTGGTTAACACACTAAAGAAGGTCACAACAATAAATGCTGTAGAAACATACAATACTCTGTACACTGGTAAAGTACCAAATAGGCAAAGTGTATGTCAGTCTTGGTATTAAGTAGAGAATATGTGAGATGCTGATCGAGATTTTAAAATGGATGGTTCTGGGGAAGATGTGTTAGTTTATTTATTCTGAATTGCTCTGAAGGAAAATCTTCTAGAGCAAAATTCTACAGGCCTTCACAATGAGCTTTAAGAACAAGTCCAGAACCACCTCGGCATTTCAACACCTTCAGGCCATTACCTGGTGTTCAAGAAGCTGAGGTAGTATGTAGCAGGTTACAAGCAGCATGTGACAACTAAGCTGCTGCTTCACTTAGGAGTGCACAGGACTGACTTACGAAATTCCCACCTTCACATTTGCAATAATATTATCTCCTTAAAATTCAGAATATTAACCTGAACATAAATTGTGCTGCAAAGTACAATGTCTTGCAGAGAGAAATAGAATATTGACCAGTTCTAGTCCTTGAAATAGTTGTCTTTATATCATGAGCTGAAAGAGCCCACCCTTGATCAGACATCCTCTTAATCCACAAAGATGAACACACACAGCAGCCTTTAGCTTCCGCAATCACACAAATTGAGCAATTAACAATGCATTACATTTGTTAATGTTGTTATTTATAACTAACAAGTGCTTAACAAATCCTGATTCCTCTTTGACTGAGTGTAATACCGGGCCTCAGTGGAAATTCCGCTGAGTTACGGCAACCTGACAGCTGTATTTCATAAAAACCTGGCCACGCAAGGCACAATAACACTGATTTAAATCCCTGTCTGAAGCAGCCAACGCGCACTCCGCTGCTTGTATCACTTCATCACAGCCCATATCCATCTCCCACAACAGAGCAAGCTGCAGAATAAGCACAATGCAGGCTAAGTGGTGCTAAAGCTACAACGATGCTGATTTGTGGCCTGGCTGGCAGTTTGTGTCAGCGAGAGCAATAATGAATGAAAACTGTTTAAATTGGAAGATTAAGAGAGACAGGGAATTCATAAAGTAGCTAGGGAAAAAAAGTTGAGTTCAATACAAAGACAAAATAGTATCAAACTGTCAAATCAAAGGCAGAGGAGGAGGCAAGAGGCAAGCAGAGAATGCAAATGAGAATGGTGAGGATCACGGAAATGATTGCTGCTGCTATTACAATTATCATTAGCATGTGTTGTGTTGGCAATAAGTAGTCTCATTATGGCAGATCCTATCATCCCGCTAATTGTGGAGGATGCCGTGTTTTAGCATGCAGGGGGCTCGGTTACAACAGGGAGGATCACTGCCAGAGAGAGGCCCTGACAAATACAAGCAGGTAACAGTTTCTGAATTATTTGAGACAAGTTTGGACTGCATTCTTTAAAAATTCTTCAAAATTAAAAAATAAAGCCAAGCACAAGTTCACAACAAAAGCAATGTCCCGGCATTTGCATCGTCTCCTAGACTACTGTTCTGGGTGGATGAATTCTAGTTTAGGTATATTATCTTTGTGTTCAAGAGGCTCCTATTCTTTTATAGGTTTGTGTTTTCACTGAAATGATCATAAAAATCACCCATGAGCTGCTCAAAGTGTCCTTACAAACTTTTGTTTTAATCTCTTTTACAGCAGTGTCTTACAGTTCAAGGAAGAAGTTGAGCCTCAGTGTGCTGTCTGCGTCGGTGACAGCGCTGTCATGTGGGGGACAGCGAGAGAGAACTGGCACAGAGATTTTTTTGTGGCATATTCCCTTTCTCTTCAGGCCTATCAATCTTCCCTCTGCGCAAAGTTTTGACTCTCCAACAGTCTGTTTGGCGCAGGCAATCAATCAAGCTAACGATGCCATGAGTTGGGGTTCACAAAGGCATATCAAAATCACAAAGCACGTAAGTCGAGATTTACAATGGAGTAGGCAACTAATGCTATTCTGAGCATTTGAATTTCAGACACGTGCAGTAGAAGTCAGCATGTGTTCACTTTGTTATCATCTGTACATTTTGGAGAATGTTGATTCGAATTTCAGTTAATATTGGTTGTTTTGCAAAAAATACATACATATTTTCATGTATTTTTCAGCATTCTGTACACCTCTGCAATGTTATGTGTTAAACAGTAAAAGCTTTTTGATATTTTATAACCTGTGCAGTAAAAGCATTGTAACACATATAAACAGACCATATTTTGTGACTGGCCTTGCTCAAATCACAAATTCCAAGTTGCATTCCAAACCTGACTCGAACAGTTCAAGAACATGTTTGTGTAAGTGCTCAGTTCCCTGATCTTCTTCTGCTTTACACAACGAGTTCAGATGCCACTATGCGTCGGGGTACAGTACAGCAGGAGAGCAGTTTGTGCAGATGAAGTGTTAAAAAGCACTGAAGTGTGGGCAGGTGTTAGAACAAAGTGTGTCCCTGCTCACACTGTTTGGTTACTGCCTACTGCATTGTATGATCAGAGTGGGCAGTCGACTCTGTGTGCACGTACAAACCAAAAGAGAAAAAAAAAACAACAAAGCAAAAAACGACACTGAAAGAATCACTTTTTTCCACAGCTTATTTTTTGAAAGGATCCTGTAGCGCAATCATCCGTAATTGCAACTACACCGAGTCATGCTGATGACAATGTGGCAACAGCTTCTTTACGGATCTCTGTTATGTCTAACACAAAATTCCACTAACGAGTTGTATTATAGTCTACACCAAACATAAAAACTCAAGGTCTGGGGCTCCGTTATATTTTATCCAGCCCGCACAGACGTTTTAAAAAGGGATAATATGCAGGATTTTTGAGGTGAATGTTCATAAACAAACCTGGTCCCATCCTCACTTTTAAACCCCATCACTAAGTAAAAGTCATATCTTTTGAATTAACCTAATCTTATTATCGTCATGTAGTTTCTGTGATTGGCTCAAAGCTACACACTCATGCTACACTGTTTTTTTTACAGATACATTCACGACTATATTATTCTTGAGTGCTATAGGTATGGATTAAAAGACTGAGAGTTCCTTTTTATTTTTCGTTAAATCCTGCATATGATACCATTAATAAGCTATACAATCTAAATTGTATTGAAAAACACCAGGTAAAAGATCAGTTTGGACATGATTTTACTGTTTCCTCTATAGAAGTATGGCCTGGTCTGATATCCTTTCAACAGATAACAATTCCTCTCTGTAGAAATCTTGTCGGACCAATTGTTACCTTTTGTCAGAAATGAGGCAGACTGATTGAAACAGTTTATACGGTGTATGTTGGTACTGAATGTTCATCCAATTCTATTTACAGAGCAGAGACAGTACTGGGACAGCTGGTGGTTTCCCACGACAGGCTTTCTGTGGAAATACTTATTCAAAATATTGTCTTAATACATGAGCGTCATTAGTATTATGGGCTCTTTAAATGACTGACGCTGCTGTTCTACACACACATAACACAGTTAGAGTAATTAGTTTGCAGTTATGTATGTCCACAGCTGCTTCCTCTCTATTCAAAATCACAAGTCCTGGGTGTGTCACAGATTATACGGCTGGATGCTGTTGCCTTCCTTTTTGAGGCCCACAGGACAATACCCGTGATGCAATATCTGCCCGCACATCACACAACACGAGCCTAATGAAAGCCAGCTCGTAATTGTGGAACTAAAGCCCCTCCATTTCTCATTTTCTTCCTCCAATCTAACTGCAATCAAGTAAATCTCAGGCGGCAAAGGGCGGGCGGGCGCCAGGAAATACGGCGCCCCTTCTAATTAAGTCTTCAGGTTCTCACACTTTTATTGTGCTGCTTGGACCAAATAGTGCCAGCAGTAATAATTAAAGCCAAGCCCTCTTCTATAGATGTGTTTTACTCCATGATTTAATTACCTTTATTAATCAGAGAAAAGATGCTGCTTTAAAAAAAAGAAAAAAAAGCTCCCAGCACCACTGATATAGCAAAGTGTGTATGTGATAATGATGAATTATGAGATTTTTCCAAAAGATAAACCATTCTTAGGCTGCTATTCAAAGTAATGAAAAGTGCTGCTTTGTTTGGAGGCTGGCGTTGCTGATGCATTCAGTGGCCTTTCACACTATATTAATTTTATTTCTTTTGAAGTGAAAAAAGTCACATGGAAGCCGACAATACCTTCAGCAAGACCGGGTTCATGAAAGGACAAAAGAGGCTTGGTGCAATATAGATAGGACTGGTTTGAAAAACCATCAAGCCAGTGTTAGTTCTCACATCCAGGCAGGTGTCCCTCTCTGTTAGTGATGGCTCTGTGTGGATCACTGTTCTTATGTTAAATGACAACAGAGCAGAAGTGAGTGGAACATAAAAGGAGAGAGGACAGTGTGTGGCCCTAACCCTGTGCTTGTTAGTCAAACGCTGCAAGTGAACACTCAGAGGCAGCCTGTCAAGTCCACTTAATTGTTTCACCAGCTCTCCTCCTCCTTCCTGTCTGACTGTCTGACAGCAGACAGCATAATATAATGAAGCGTGCAAATTATTAAAGTAACATAATAATAGTGTTGGTTAGGCAGTTGTCATGTGCATGAAGAATACACAACAGACAAGAGGACAAAGGGTGGGAATTTTTTGTAACTAATAGAGAGGGCTGGTTCTTAATTTGTTTGGAGACTAATTAGGAGTGATGCCTGAGTTTTATGGTATTACTTTAAGGTGAAAACATAGATTTGATTCACTCATGTATGACCTACAAATGTACAAAAGTGAAACCTGAAGGGATGACAAATGTGTAAAGAGGGAAAGCAGGATAAAAGATGACCAACTGTGGTGAGAGGAGCCCATGGTCTCTTGTCATTACATGGCCCAGAGGGACCTGAAGGACAGTTGACAAAGACCGAATGACTGTATCCTTTCCCCCAGAGAGGTGATAGACACACGTAGCACCAAAACATAAATCATGTAAGGCGTTTGTTCAAACATGTAAGGTACACCAACGTGAACGTGTCTCATTAATGTTTGCACATGCACTTTAAAGGTTCGGTGGACAAATATTTAAAGCTCAAATGAGTAGATTGCAGTGTAAAATGTGAAGAGAGGTCTGAATGGCTACATGATGGCTTATTAATGTACAGGGACCTGTGTGTACTAGATACATTCAGGCTATGCATTTAACTTTTTAGCCTGTTAAGGGCAGTATTAAGCCGAGGGATGCAGGACCCATTTCCAAAGAGCCAGTTTGTAATGAGAGATCAGAGGCAAGGTTTTATCATAGGCAATAAAACATGAGAAGTGTATGTCTGTTAATAAGACCTCGAGAGGATTGGCAAGGAGGGGTGAAAGGCGTGGGATCCCAGGATCAAAGACATGTCTGCCCAAAGAGGAGAGAAGACGACGAGAAAAGGACTGTGGAAGAATGCACAAACGCTCACATGAATGAATGTAGTACACTGAAAGCCACATGAAGAAAACTAATAGATTATGTAAAAGAAAATTATTTCTTGCATGATTCTTGCATGAATGATCTGTTCTCAGCATTTGATAAGAGCAAATGTATATCATTCAAGGTTTTTTACTATAAAATTGGTAAATGAATGAAAAAAAGAAGTGTTTTCTATTTTTTTTTTGTTGCCCTAGTAGAGAAATTAAACTAAAATGCATTGCTTCTTATACATTTAACATTCAATAAGGTTTGGCAGTTTTCTTGTAAACAGTTAAACAGTATTATTTTCTGCCAATAGAAAAAGCCTCAATAAACTTTTAACAGTAGCCCCAATTTGTCGTATAGTCGTATAGTACAGGTCGAGTCAGTACGGTTTGATCCACGCAAAACTGAAATGGTCTTTGTCTTTACTGCAAGATAGCAACAATTTCTATTTAAACAGTGACATCATACAAGCACCACACGTACCAAGAATTGCATTTGTAGGAAGAGAATAAATCTTTGTGGGCTATAAGAAAGCAACTCTTTGTTTTTGTTTAGAATCATCTGAGAAATGGAGCATCTCCCAATCTTTCTTCTAGACATCTGAATTCTATCACAAGAAGAAGACAAAGAATAATATACAAAATACCATTAACTTTAGCTTCACAACAAAGAGCTGTAGGTGTATCTCTTTTAAATGATATTTATGTCTCTAAAAAGATGCTGAGCCGCTGGTGACTGTGGCTGTGCATAACATCCTTTTTTATCTCACGCTGCAGAGAGGTCAGAAATGAAAACATGACTGTGGAGCAGCTGCACTTGACAGTGACAGGAGCCTTCCCAATTTATTTTGATTGGCCCTGCTTTATGCGAGCCAAGGGTAGATTTCCCATGGGCAACTATGCATTCTGCCTAAGACCGGGAAACTCTATAAGTGTGATCCTACAGGCAGAAATGAAAACCCCTCTCCTCTGAACATGTTTTTGAGGTTCTGATTGCTGTATTTATATGTTATAGCAGATGTTTTTATGTTTATTTATTCACAGTGTTTACTATTATATAAATACATTTACAGAATAATGTGTATAGTACTTGGCTTCACAAAAATCACCATGGCAACAGTATGCCTAACCCTAGTGTCAATTCATAATTTTCTCCATTTCCTCCAACAGATTGATCTTAATAGCAGGTAATTAGCCTGGCGAGAACTTTATCGAGAATCTATAAAAATATGTAAAGCCAAATAAAACGATGCTTGGAACATGAGGTAATAAATAGTGCTGGGCTTATCATGCGGCTGGCCCCGTGCTGAGCTGTACAGACATCACTGTGGTCCACACTACAGACTCTGTCTCTGCTGTCTTTGTCAGCCAGAAGCTGCTTGGGCCAAATCCACATTAAAAACAAAAACTGTTTGATCACTACAGCCTCAAAGTAAATGTACATAAATAACAGAGTAAAAAAAATTGGTTACCCCAGCAACAGTATATCTGAAGGCATTACATTACATTTTTCTAGTTTGTAAATAGAACTGCAACTTTTCTATGCAGATAATATGGCACAGCAAAAACAATAACTGGTAAGTCACTTAATTATTTATTCAAAAATTTCCTCCAGTTTTGCCTAGAGATTTTTATTCTGGAAATCAATAGTAAAAAAAAAAATCAATTAAATTGTTACTGAAAGTCAGAATAGTGCTTTGACTTGCTGCCAACCAAATTGTTGGTTGACACATTATAGTGCTTTTCATTGAGTATTGTTTAATGGACATTTGCAGGCCCATTTAAACAGTCTTCTCAGTCAGTATTTCCTGTATCACACTTTTTGTGTTCACACAGTGGCACATGGTGTATCACTGTTACCATCAACACAGATCCTTTTGTACTATATTTATGTGGGTTTAAGCAGTGAAAAAAAAAATATTCACAGTTTTGTCTGGAATATGCAAACTGTCGATACTGCCACAATAAATAGGAAAAATTCAATGTATATTTCAAGTTTTCTTTCTTACCTATAAGCTTTATCTCCACTAACATTAAAGAAAGACGCTGTTTTTCCAACACTTTTCTCTACATGTATTTCCTGTCAGTGGGGATTTAAAATTCATTAACAGGGCTGACTCTTCTGCCCACATAAAGCTGCAAGGCAAAGCCAGTGTTATTCTCACTTGCTATCTTGTGTGAGTTTCCTTAATGAAGCAGGATTGATAGCACGCCTGTGGAAACACAGCTCACCTCATCAGCGACCGGCCAAGGGAGGGACACTCTCCAATAAATAGTGCAGTAAACACACAATTAAGGCCCCACATATCAGCGTTCCTTTATTACATCCCAACAATTAAGCATCAGGGGCAACCTCCTCATTTGTATCACTTTACGTCTGTAATCAGTAATTTTGTAATGATGTGCTGAGGCTCAGTTGTTGACTTTATAACAAGCAAAAAGTGAAAGACAGTTCTTGTTTATGTCTGTTTATGTTTGGACTGTTAAACTAATTTTGGGTTGGTTTTTTTTTATTATCAAGCTCCTACATTTGTTTCTGTGTATTGTACCATCTGTGTTTCTGTATGTTCACAGCTAGTGCATTCATCAGCTCTGACACTCACTTGACATTGATGTTTCAAGCTTCAGGCTTTAACATCAAGCTCCGTCCTTTGGAATAGGCACTGTCCAAATAAAAGGTGCACAGGAGCAAAAAACAAAGCATGCATTGTTGACCTGTTCTCAGAGCTGTAATAAGTAACTATCCAGCTAAACACATTACTACCTAAAACTCATTTCACTCATTTGTGTCTCAACTCAGCTGCTGTCAGTGAGCAGCATTTTAATTTTTTATGTTTGACTACCACCTAGTGTTCATAATCCAATCTCTCCACTCTGACCTGCAAGCTTCCCCTCACAGATAATGGAATAAAGTAATAAATTCAACAGGTTTTCTGTTCTGAAAGTGCAAAAAACATTTTATTGATATGACATTGACTCTTATAATATATGCCACTGTAGGAAAAAGTATGAAAAGAACCAAGTAGGCTACATTAACACAATTTAATACGGGCCACTAATTCAGTTATCTGATAATCTGTCTGGCTGATATTAAAAACCAATCAGCTAATCTCTGCTAAATTCTCGTTTCTCCCAAATCTTAAATGATACATATAAAAGATCGAGGAGCCCTGGATAAATATCTTTGTATTTGTTTTTCCAATATCCACCGTTAGAAGCCGCCATTACTCACCTTGCTCCTGTTTCTGTCTGATCGCTCGCTCCACGTTAGCCATCTGCTGCGTGGTCACGTGACAGATCTGACAGGGGACAGCATGGCGGACTTGCATGTGCATCCTCAAAACAAACTGCACCGACTGACGAGCTAACGCCGACGGTAAAAACGTTGATTGTGGGTGGTGAAGTTGGATCAGCAGTGTCCGGACACACTGCAGGATGGAAGGGGAGAACAAACTCCAGTTTCCGTCTCTTCCTGCGACCAAGGAGGAGCTCCTGGTGAGTGCTAACAGCTAACACGTCCAACATGTCTACGGTGGCTGTCGGGCTAAGGGCTAGCCCTGGATAACTCCTACTTAAGACAAAACCACATCTTTTATCAAATGTTTTCGTTTTGTCATAGTTGTGTCATGGGCTCCTTGATGTATTAATTAATAAAGCCCATTTGTACTCTTAGCACGCTGAGCTAAGGTTGGCTAGTTTAGCATAAAACATCAGCAAAACATGTTACACAACTCATCCACGCTATTATTAATTTCTTGTCTGTCTGGGGCTGCAGTCCTTTCGACAGCTGTCATGTCTGCAAAGAACAGTTGTGTTTTCAGCGGTTAATCTTTGCTGTCAAACTCTCTTACAGGACTGGGCTTACCCAATGAGACGGGAAATGCAGGTTTGTATGTTTGAAGGGCCTGTTTAACAAAAGCATGTTGCTATGATTAACCTTACTAATAAATTATTAGTTTCTACATAAACATTCTTAACCACACAAAGTCATATAATTAAAATAAATCACGTCATACTTTTGCTGTTTCTGATATTGGCTTTCGATGTCTGTTTCAGGAGATTTTACCAGGACTTTTTTTGGGTCCCTACTCTGCTGCAATGAAAAGCAAGGTATACTAAAGACCAGATCAGTTTACTGTTACCTGACAACACACGTATTGTGAATAGGTTATTGGCCTAATAATACTTGTCTTATTTTTCCAGCTGCCAATTCTTGAAAGGCATGGCATAACGCACATTGTGTGTGTACGTCAAGATATTGAGGCCAATTTTATTAAGCCTAATTTCCCACATACATTTAGGTGAGTCCTGAATGACTGGTTTATCTTAGTATTTGATAGTTCTGTTTATTTTGACATGTGTGAAGCTTGTTTTCATGTTCACAGGTACCTTGTGTTAGACATTGCAGACAAACCAGTGGAAAATATAATACGATTTTTTCCCACAGTGAGTTTTTAAGCATGTTATCTGCTTCTTTCTTAAAATGTCTTACATGACTGTATTTATTTATTTAGTTACTTACATTTCTACCAACAGACTAAAGAATTTATTGATAACTGCTTAGCATCAGGAGGTGGGTATTTTGCATTCTGAGTAGTGCTACATTCATGTGGTTCTCAGAAACTCAGAAAAAATGTTTTCCTCCAAGCTATAAGAATGCATAAAAAAGCCTTCTCAAGTTGGAAAAAGAACTCAGTCACTTGACATCAAACAACATTAAGAAGGTTTAAGAATCATTTGTTATGTAGTGCCCTTTGTTTAAATATTTAGCAGTATTGTTACTAAGTAGATGTCTAACATCAATGTTAATATTTCTAACTTTTAGAGTTGAAAGCACAAAAACACAAAAAAGTTGGATTAGACTTCCTAAATCGAAAACCTGGGATTATCCAAGGACCACATGAATGCAGTCTTTATATAGAAAAGCTTTTTAAATAATAACAACTATATGTATATATTTTAATTTTAAGGAAAGGTGCTGGTTCATGGAAATGCAGGGATATCCAGAAGGTGAGATTTTCATACTTGTTTTGTGTTATCCAATACTAGACTTTCTACATGTGTCATAAATAATCAGATCTGCTCATAATAAATAAAATATTGTTTTATTGTTTAGTGCTGCCTTAGTGATTGCATACCTTATGGAAACATTTGGAATGAAATACAGGTAAGTGTAACAATTCAAACTGTTTTGTTTATTTTCTTCCGCCTGAATAAAAACTAACATATTTAACTTTGGACATCTATATTCATAACTTGTAGTTAATTATTTTGTGTGATTAATGGTTAGAGGACTGTTTTTATAAGCCACTTTCATCTTCTCTCTATAGGGATGCATTCAGTCATGTCCAGGACAGGAGGTTTTGCATCAACCCCAATGTGGGCTTTGTGCATCAACTGCAAGTAAGGTTGTGCCTGGGATACAGGAATGAAAGATTTGATACAGTACATTTTGTTTGGTTGTTGATCTGTGACCACAGCTGAGGGCTGAGCTGAGCCACATAGCAGCAGCATACAAATGTATGCATCTATTAGTACTGCTCAATTATGGAAATCAACATGAGATCAGCAATTTACTGCACTTCCACAATCTTGTGGAAAACAAGTAACAAGTAATAAATAAAAACCAAACTTTGGCAGCCAAACTTTAAATAGAAAATTCAATTCATTGCACAGCCCAAGCATCTATCACTCAGTTTGGTTTGAGATTTCCCGTTGTGGATGCAAACTGAAGTTTGTAAAAGATAAAACTTTGTAATATTACAGTTAGGTTTGAAACTTCTCTTAAAAATTTGGGCTATAGCGTAAGGTCAGTGTACATAGTGGCCATCAGCTTTTTGTTTTGAGTAGCATAAACAAGAAATTGGCTATTTTTTTTTTTGTCTTGGGAAAAAAAACTCATCTGGTTTATTTGCTTCCACATAACATAATTTATCAATTAGATAACAACTTTGTTGAATTAGCTTTACACAAATCTGTTTTATTGCAGCACAGAGAATGAATGTTTTTGTGATACTATCACATCTGTGTTAGTATAAACCCAACATGGAACAATAAAGGGATGAGACAAGAGAGGAATGTGCAGAGGTGGCGCTCGGCAGACTTAAAAGTAGTTTAAAAAAAAGTTGAAATTTATCACCTGCCAAAATACATTTTTTGTACTTGAATAAAATTCTTATGATCAATGTTAAACTATAATATTACTACTATATACTATATTTTACACCTATTAATATGCATTTTATGTGGTCAATGCCATGTTACATCAGTGTTTTGGAACAGACTTTTTTGTTTTGCTATCAAAACATCCAACAAAACATTCATCTTCTCATTATATTTTAAAACAAGTGTATTTTGTTTGCTCTCAGTTACAGGTGTCCATGTTTTCCTAACAACTGTAATATTTTCCGTAGGAATATGAAGCAATCTATTTAGCCAAACTGACCATTAAAATGATGTCGCCGATGCAGTTGGGCAGGTCTTTCTTACAAGCTGGGATGCCAGGTTTGTACACAATAAACTAAAACCTCTTGGTGTTTTTATAAAAACAGGACAGGTCAGCTACTTCACCACATAGTGATATATTCAATTTTATCTACAGGGCAGGGTTTGGGGCTTGGTCTGGGACCTTTCGGGGCTATGGTCCAGTTGTCTGTCTCCGGTGTAATTTAACATGGTTATGGTTATATTAGGTTTGTCCATTTTACCTTAAAATAAGGAATTGTTATGCTATGACTTTGATACTTTTAAGTTGCACATCTCAACTTTATTTTGACTATTTAAGACTTGTAGTGTTTGGTTGTCAACTAAAACATTTAATCCCCCCGCTTTTTTTTTTTTTTTCAAACATAATCTTTCTTTTAGAGCTTTTTATTTGTCATTTCCTACTCAGACAGGTTTTTTGTATTTCATGCCTCCATGCCGTACGCTGAGATTGGCATGGATCCCACACTCACTTTGACATTTTTACACACAAATCTGTACTGGCTTCAGCACAACTTTGACTACAAATGAGGACCAGTGCACCAAGATCACCAGAGACACTATGTAACTCCGAGAGACAGCGCATGTTAACATATTATTCAAACATTATCATATAAAATAAAGGTTTGTTTGTCTGCCTTTACAGGGAGCCGCAAACGCAGTCTGGAGGAAGATGAGGACTTTGGAGCAATGCAGGTCACAGCAGCACAGAATGGATGAGCTTTGCTTCGCCATGTGGCGCACTGCACTCATTTTTTTTTTTACATTTTTAATGGGATTAAAAATGTAAATATTTGAACTTTTTCTAAGGGGAAGGGATGAGGGTGGGAGGAAGATTACTCATGTCTGAGACAAGAGTTGACAGGGTTTAGGCGTATTTCTTTCAAGGTTTTTTTTTTTTCATTGTATGCACTGATGGGGGATTTTTTGCAGTTTTATAGTATTTAAAGCATTTTGCATTTGCAGCGGGACAGTATTGCAATAATGCACTTTCGATACTTGAATTTGTGTAGATCACGAGAAGGGGGCAGTCGGCTAAAGGAAAAGTCGCCAGGATGTTCCCCAAGAGGAGACAGAAGTGGAATAGCTATTGCCTTTATTTTGGGAGTAATAGGATTTTGGACTAATATCAGGCTTAATGTGTAATAGTAAGAAACTGAAAATAACTTGCTGCTTAATAAAAATAAGTCTGACTCAATCGTGGCTACCCATGTATTGACTGTTTCATAAAGCCGTTTCATATTAAAATATGACGTAAGATTTCTTCCCATTTACACCTGGATGTCCCTTGTTTGGCAAACACAAAGATAGATATAGATATAATTTTATTTGACAATCAGCCTTTTTTAAAATAAATTATTAAATAGTATACTATTAACTAGAATTGCAAGCTTAAATAAGCAGATTTACAAAATCATTTCTATCCATTTCCCATTACAAAAAAGTCCTATAATAAATGTGACATTCTTTCAAATGACAAATAGAAAACTTTTTGGAAAATCCATGCCATAAACAGAAGTATTGTCCCTCCAAAAAAAAGAAGAAAGCTTTTCTTTGGTGACTTGGCCTTCCTGCCTTTGCAATATTATAAAGTCAGACAAGCATTGACTGTAATGTCATAACCAGCAATAATGCATTTACTTATTGATTCTTAAAGACATAGTTGAAAAGCTGTCTTTGTACCATGATTTCAATAAATTATGTTTACTGCAGTTGAAGCACAGCTAAAACATTGTTCTTCTACACATAAGTGCAAAAGTAGTACTACAGAATAATGTATTTTTGCTCTTATGTAACCATTGGCCAGGATGTGTTCAGTTCTGGCCATGGTTACCAAAGATCCAGAAGATGACATTTAAAAGGAGGGCTTCTTCAAAATATGTTGTAGGTTCTCTTTGTGTCTGTGCATGTGTAAAGGTCCATGCCCCAAAGCTGCTTTGATCTCAGTCAAAGAACCTACACTGCATGTAGGTCTCATCTGAAGCTTTGTAGCCAAACTTCTGATAGAAGGCTACATTTTTGGGTGCACACTCCAGAGTGATTTTATAGCAATCCAGTTTTTTGCTGAGTAAAATAAGAGTTGAAACAAGCCTATACAAATAGAACAAAAAAGGACTATTATAGATAGTTACATATTATACAAAAAAGTGGTGATTCAGGCAATTACGTAGCTACTCACAGTTTCCCCAGTTGCTTGCCTCTGCACACATCAGTGACCACTACCTCCTCCACTCGGCCTCTCTACAGAAGAAAAGGGGGTATTCACTTACATTTCAATACTGTATTTCTTTTTAAAAGACTTAAATAACTTTGCATGTAATTTTATGTCTCCAGTCTTTACACCTTTCTTTTTAGCATGTTATGATCTTATATTATATATTATATTATAGTAGTAGTAGTAGTATAGTAAAAAATGGAAATAAATCCTAGCAATGATTTTACATTAAAAATACCTTTGCGCAGGAGTGGATAAATTTGTGTTCTGTGATGAGTGTAGCTGTGGCTACAATCTGTCCTAGAAGGAGGTCCTCCACCACAACCACATAGTAGTCTCCAGTTTGCTTCATATGGTCAAACTTTTCTGAGAGCAAACAAACAATTATCATCTTCTTATTATCTCTTTTGACCATCAGATCTTAATCTCTGTGTGTTTTTCTGAAAAAGTAACTTCATATATAAATATGACGTATAAATGATTGGATAAAGTGCAGCTGACTGCAATAGTATGCAGACTCTGCTCCATTTTAGTGTAGTAAAACCCTACCCAAATTATTTCAATTTATGTTAGATATTACTTACTTTTGAACTGCTCTGGGGAAACATCACCAGTTTTGGTGAGTTGAGAAAGAACCTTGAAAAAGCCTGAAACAAAAACATTACAAGGCAAATGTTTAGATATCATTGATGTCTAAAAAAAAAAAAAAAAAAAAAAACTTCAAACATGATTAGTTTTGCTGGTATGTTTACCCCGGTTAAAGTCTGCTGTACAAAGTGGCCTGAGCACCAGGCCTTCTCCGGGGCTGGATGGAGAGATGGGAGGAGAAAAGGGAACAGGGTTGTTACTCCAGTCTAGCTCCTGAAGCAGAGAGGGTTCAAAGAGAGGAATCTCGTCCAGCAGCATTCCAGAAGCTCCTGCCATAGAAACACAAATAAGAAAATTCACAAACTAATGCACACACCCACATACAATATGTATAACATCTGTGCTTTAATAACAAGGCTCAGTCTAGACACCCTAATGCAGTTTCTTCTAGCCTTGTTGAGTATAAGTGGTAGTCAGTCAAACAGAACCTTGACCTGGCAAATAAAATTTTGAAGAACTGCCAGGACCGAACCACAAACAACAGGTGGGACACCCACAAAAACTATGTTTGAATAACTTTTACACCAGTGCTCACTGAGGTGTGTCTTTCCAGGATGTAACTATAATGCATTTCTAAACTGTGTAATCTGAGAGCGTCCTATTACACACAAGCCCATTCATAAAACAAGGTCAACAGTTTCCTTGTCTTTAATCATGATTTCTAATGAAGTCAAATGTCATCCTGATCAAATTCAAAACTTTAGATAGACTGACTCATTTCCAGACAATAAGCTTGTTGTATCCAATGTCCTAGACTATATGTGACATAGTTAAATATACAAAATAGAAAATATTACTGAATGGCAATCATAATCTTCATTTAATTTTAATTATACTGTAATGTTAAAAAGCGTGTGGCGCCACATCGTGGGCTAAAATGTTGTACATAGGTAACTGAATAGTTTAGCTCCAAACCCTCAATCAAACAATTTAAAATTTAGAACAAATACAGCACTGTTCAACGTAAATAAAGCTCTAGCATCCAGAGTCGCTAGCTAGCACAGTACTTACCCCTAAAAACACAAGAATGACACGACAGCCGAGTCAAATCCAGGTACTGAAGCAGCCTTCCGTGGTGATAACTGGTTCCTTTGGCAAGTTTTAGTAATGGTTTGTCTACATCGTTTGCCTTAACTCATTAGTGTGGGTGTCATTCATAGTGTGCTCTTTCCGCAATAGCACTTCTGAGTGACGTGGCAGAGATGGGCGCAGCACAATGACGTCAATACATGCGTGGCCGAAGCGTGGATGTATAATAAGTCCTAATAATACATCCAATTAAACTCAAATGTTTAAAAATATCGCAACCAAACCATGGATGTGTGAACCGGACACATTGTTTTACTAAACCTTCAGCATCACAAGGTTTTTGTTTTACAAAAGCGTTGTAAGTAAAAACCTCATGAAGCTCTATTTATTGTTTTGTAATTATTACATATTTTGCAAAAACTTACATTAACAGAAAATGTTCACTGAATAGTTCCCAGTTTAGGCACAAAAATAGAAGAATATTCAGTCAGTTTTTGATGAAGTGTTGGTTACAAAGGACAATTTTAACTGTATATCAAAAGGGAAACTTGTGTATTCTTAAACTTTTGCATTTTCAAATCAGATATAATCTATATTTTAATCCAGAGTTTGGGAATAAAATAAAACAAATTGGCTTTAAGTGGTAAGTTTTTGTACCACTTTCTGGGGTTAAGTGTAAAAAATAAAATAAAAATGATAACTTCATCATGCCTGTCCTACCTCAGAATTGCACTGTAACTCAACTTTAACAAACCTTTTAAACAGTCTAAATCTGTATGTCTGCTGACACACCTACTGCTAGAGATAAACATAGGTTTATCATACAGAAAATGTAATCATTGAGTAGTATATTGGTGGCAATGTCTGAACAATAAATGCTTAAGTTCCACTTTGCCTGAAAAGAATTTTCAGTTAACAAATTCATTCAATTTTTTTAAAAAGTGTTATTTGTTGAAGGTAATAGGACTCCTGTTGGGTTGACTGGTGCTCATCTATGGATTCTTCTTTTTCTCACATTAACTACTGAAACAGAGGAAGACATCTGCGGTCTTTCTAAAAGAGACTAATGTAATAACAACAACAGGGGGATGCCTATTGCACAAAATGCAATACACCCCCTACAGGGATGTGGGTTAGAAAAAGATTCACTTGACCTGAACACATCTTTAAAAACAAAACTGCAACCTATTTTCAAATGATAAACACAAACACAAAATACAGAAATCCCCATGAAGGCATACACTCTTGTTGCAGCATTTTCTGACACATTCATATTATGCAGGAAGGCTGGAAAATACTTAAGTGACATTCTCTTACTCCAAGGTAAGTAAAACTTATTGTCATTTGCTTGTTCACAGTGAAAACTCACAAAATAACACAAAAACATACATTTTCTCCATCCATTATATGGAGCCCATAAATCTATGCGCAAAGAAAATAAAACAAAAAAAAACAGGGATCAAACAAATTTTAGCTCTATACAGTGACGGTGAAACCTTCTTATAAAAGATTTTCTCATTACAAAGCATGCCTATAATTAAAGCCAGTTCAAAGATAAATCCATGGTACTGCCTTATTACTAAAGCTGGTGGATGCAGAGTGTGGCACATAAATAAAAAGAATTTTTAACTTGCACATAACTAAAAATTCCAAACAAAGGCTGGAATTAATGCTTTAGAGGCCATTCACATCAATCACATATAACTTTGGTGGCCTCAAGGCCACGTGTACAGTGGGATGAGCATTGATTGAATACCAAATGGTTGTTGGTTAAAGTAACTTTTGGTGCCTCATGGAGGATAATGCATTTATTTTGCCAGCAGTGCTGAAGAATTCGTCTTAAGGCGCAGGGTGCTGTTGGTTCTGCATCAGTCTTTCTGCAACTGCAGCCATTGTTCTATGTCTTTGCACATTTAAGTCTAACTCTATGGCAGCATCATCCTCAAGGCTAGGCAGGTCCTCACCTTGGTCTTCAGGACTCTTATTTAGATATCTCCTAAAAATATAAGACAAATTTAGTGGTCTAACCAGGCAACAAAATAAAATATCTAATTGTATACACTATATTACAGGTGGACAGGTATTATTTGCATTTCTTTTTCAATTCATAAAATTGGCATTACTGGAAGAGATTCTACCAACCTGCGAGCTTGCTGGAGCATTTCTTCTTTCCTCTGTTTTAGCATCTTCTGCCTCTCCTCAGCGGACTTAGAGAAGCGACCACCTCTGGCCTCAATGCTGTCTGGCTCAGCACTAGCCTGTTCTACAGCTCCACTAGCCTCTGGCTGCGGCTCTGAAGTGCTGTTCACCTGTAATGGGCCCCGCTCAATGGCCTGAAGGAAGATCAAAACAACTACAGTAAACCTCATCCTATCAGCACCCACACAACTGACAAGACTACACTGCTATGCAAACTTTAATTGCACTGACTGACCTGTGTAGGAAAAGGAACCTGAATGCGTCCTTCCAGTATGTTGTCAGTGGTAAGCTCCACAGATCTAGTCAGCTGAAGGTCCTGCATTACCAAGTAAGAGGGCACCTGTGGGAACATTTCCTGAATCTGATGAGCCTAACAACAAGAAAGCAGAACAATATAAGTAAATGAAAAAACAAAAGGTCTTGTGAATTATATTAACTTTAAGTTAAAGTAAGAGATTGTATTTATTGAACAATCTCACCATAGCTGTGAGCTGAGAGTTGTTGGCTTGAGCAATGCCTAATATATTAGTTGTGTGCATTACTTCAACAGAAAAACTCGGGAGCCAGCTTGCAATCCGGGATCCTGTAAAGAAATATATTTAAAAAAGGATCCAAAGCCAAGAATATGGATACACTACTAGTTGTTTCTAAAGTTTACTTACCATCAAAGTGAAAAAAGTGATTATGTTGGTTAATGTGTGGTCTAGCATCTGTAGGAGCCCCTACTGCTCCAATGTTGTCCTCCAACCCCGGACCTTGCTGTTGGTCTCTCGGTTGAACTCTATCACTGTTAATGTTCAGAGATGTCCTGCATGTAGGGCACGAGGTATCCTGCTCTAGCCAGGATCGCAGACATGAGCTGGAGAATTCATAATTATTACATTAAGTATAGATAAGAGTAAGTAAATTACATTTTCATATGTTCAGGAAAAAAACAATTACTTATGGAAGAGATGCCCGCAAGGTAATTTACGTGCTGTGAACATAGTATCCCAGCAAATGGCACAATCATCATCATTAGCTGCCAGCTCTTCTGCTGTGGCAACCGCAAATCTGTAGATGGAAATGTTTCAATGTATATGTAACTTCAAGAAATACAAAGAAATACAAAAAAAGGAATATGTAATTATTTAATAACCTGGCCTCCATGTTGTTAATGACACGTAGGTAGTTCTTATGTCTCCGGAGACGACGCTGGACTTCATGGAACAGATAGCGCAGCTGCATAAATATGACCAAGCTTGCCATGGACAACCAAATGTTACCAAAAAGCTAAAGAGAGAAATATGGACAGTTAATGTTGATAAGGACATTTATTTCAATGCTACATGATGATACACATGGATGGTGCATTTAACTCCAAGTTTACCGTCTTACCAACATATGAATATGGTGCATAAGGTCCAGGAAAAGCATAGCCAACTCCATGATGAAGTCTGTGTAATACACGTATGTCCCCTTACTTTCCCAAGTCCCAGGATGGTTTAGATCCCATAAATGAATTGAGTAGCTAAAGAGAAGCATATGAGATAAAGGTAGTAAAGGTTTTATTTTGACCTTAATCTCTAGATAAACATTAGAGCACTAATGTTTAACAGTGAATGACATTACCAGTTTAACAGTTCAGTATGAATGATGTTCATTATAAAACTCAGACTGTTAGAACGGTCCTTTTGGGAGTCATGGTTTCAAATAACTTTACTGCTTTTATGAGCCTAACCTGTTATTATGGTAAGGCTCACATGTGTGTGTATAATCTACTCTTATGGTCACACCTGTTTAATTTTTTTTTGTATAAACTAACATTATTTGCAGTGGGTGTTACGTATGAGGTAGATACTGTGTCTGAAAACCATCATGTGACGTTTAGTGTGACGAAGTACAATGCTGGGTTTGGTATTCATTTAATGTGGCAGAAAGACATAAATGCATTTAATAAAAAGTGCAATAACTATTTGACATGACTGTATACAAGTTCAAAAAAGCAGGTAGTTCATTTGGAGGTGTATAAGGAAAAACTTACCGCATTATGACATGACCAGTACGCACAGTCACCAGCAAACACTGACAACAAAAGAAGGTTATTTAGATGTAACAAATTTTATTTGATTAACTATAGTTATTACACTGGTAATAACATGTAAAGCATGTGTAAGTAGTATTTGTACTACAATACAATAGAAGAACTACTACCTATGAAACAGAAAAAAATCTACATTGGGCACACACAAATTTAAACTCGCATATTATTTCGCTTTTACAACTTGTGCTATCTTGTAAATTTATAGTTAAATATTATAGGTTCTTACCTCTGCTGCCATAAAGGAGAGTGTGTGCAAACCATGGGAAGCTCCCAGCAAACCACAGCCTACTGCCAGGCCACAGCAGTCAAGCAGCAGTGAGACCATCAGACACAACACTCGCACATGGCTATTCATGGGAGTGGAAGGTGAGAATGAAAGCTGTTGAAGACACATTTAACAACATTTAAAAAATAATGAACATTCTGTATATTCAAATAGGAAGGCTCTGTTTTGGTAAATATCCATATGGTTAAAGGCCAGGGGGTACCTTACTCGCGCTTAAAAAACACAATGTGGGTCATAAGCTTCTGTGCAAAAATGTTTTGTATTTCTGAAATACAAAACACTTTTGTGTTGGTGAGCATTTTTAGTGCTTTAGCAACTCTGGCTTTTGAGTACACGTTAGCCACCTATCATTTAGTTTTGCTCATATTCCATTAGCAGAGATAACTTGGTTCAGGTACACTGAGCTCCACATTGTTCTAGAAGGCCAAAGGTCCAATAACAAAGACCTTGATTGTGCAAGGATTAGGTTCTTTTTAATGAAAATCCAGAATATTACACCTTTATATCCTGCTTAGGGCAATACTCAAAGGGCTAGTCTATTGTCTTAATTAAAAAGCCTGCTTCAAATTTTACATAACCACTGTAAGTCAGTAATCTCTTGCGAGTAGACTTCACACATTTCTGTGAGCTGATACAATAACATGATTGAATGCAGGCATCTGGATTGTTAGTGAAAACATAACTGTATGTCTAACAGTTAAGCAAAATGTTTACATTTTCACAAATGGCAAGCTCATTCACCCCGACATAAATAGGACAATGACTTTTCCCCTGTGCTTCTCATGACACAAAAATAGAGGAGAGACTCACTGAAACTTCTAAAACAATTTATACAAGCATCTCTGTTAAGAGTCCTTAACATACACACAATGTATCAATGTGAACTGTAGGACATCTGTGTATTTGTAGCCCGGTTACCATTTTTAAATAATACTGCAGAACATCTTTTCATTTGATATTTTGTTTTTATCCAACAAGCTAATCTGATACAGGGGCATGTTAACACTAGTAACAGCCAAACAGCCAAACAAGTCGAAAACACTATTAATAGATAGAGAGGGTCAAGTATACATTCACTGTTACTTTGAGGGCACACTCCAATCAGTTTGCATGTGTTATTATACTACACAATCTTTGGCTCTTTACCTCATATCATAATTCAAATGTTTGTCTTTTATAAGGTATGTTTATGCAAGCATATCAGTTAAATATCATTATGATAGTTCTTGACCTTGTGAGCTAGTCGATGCACGTGTTTTAAATCTCCTCTTTATTTATATTATTGTGGCCTTTGTTTTATTTAATGGTCATCTTTATTTTTAGCTACACTATGTGAGTGAATAATAAAGCACACTTACATATTCAAACCTGTCTTTGCAGAGCTGCACCATGAGGTGGAGAAAGACCAGGGCAGAGAACCATAAACACCACATGACCACCTCCTCCACTGTCTGCACGTTTAACACGCCAAATATGAAAATGAATTTGTAGAAGATGAAGTTCCAAAACTTATCTTTTAGATGCTATAGAAGAATAAACACATGAAACAATATGTTACAAGACCACAAAATGTACACAGAAATTGCTGAAGCACATCTTAGATGTATGTTATTGGGTAAACCAGTAATAATCCATATAAACTTTAAAACTGAACTGCGGCTAGGCAACAAACTTACCTGCTTCTCACTAACTCTCAGTGGGCCAAATACAACATACTGAATCATCTTAGCAATTAACATCAATGAGCAGCAGAATGTGTTGACCAATACCTACAGGAATAAAAGAAGATTATAATTTCATATTATCATATTTCCAATGAGCCTGGTACCTGAATTATGGTACTCACCCATACAAACAAACTGTCAGTGACAAGATACCACAAGACAGTGGTGGCCAACTCTTTGTTGCTTATGTCATCGTTTAGATGATCAAGATCCACTCCTGAGGGAACTTGGGTTTCATCAGTTTCCAGGGCCCCAAATCCAGGGTCGGTCACAGTATTATAGGCACTGAAGATACTTCCCACAAGCAATGCCACACTCAGGGCTGTGTAGGTCTGCAGGCTGGGCCAAGGAAACCTCTCCAAAAACAGCAGAGGCATTGTGGTGTATGCGGTAATACTCGAGTCGTGTGATCACTGAAAGCAAACATTTCAAAGCACACATTAGCCAACAGTAGCCAAACACGACAACTCGGATGATATAAGGAAATTACAGCTAATAACTACTTGCTAAGTAATAAAAACTTTATATGTAACAGTCTACGTCATTATTTAAATTGTTCGGCCTGATACATTTATTTCTTACCAAAGTTAAAAGCTACGCTAGCTCCTGCTAAGTTGTGGCTAAAGCGTTTTACCGAACAAGTAAGCTAACTTCCCACGATTCCGTTCACAGAAATTGACATATATTAAACATTCGTGTAACGAACACGTTTAATTCAATAACAACATATAAATACATTCACTGACCGAATTCACCAGAATAACCCAGCAGAGATGAGGCAAGCGCTAAATATGGAGTTCACGCCCCTGCCACTGGCCATTTACCTGGCTAATGTTACCTAATACTAGCCTCTCAGTTAGCTCATATTAAACAACGATATCGACAAAACTATCGGCCCCTTGTCAATCCCATATTACTCGTCACTTACAATAAATTCAGATCCAATTAAAGCACAAATGCCCACGTTCCGTTTAGATCATTTTGCAGATTCAACGCTCCTTCGCTGACAACACTGCAGTTGACAACATCGCCATGTTTAATTCACAGAGCCGACAGCAGCAGGAAGTGAGATCCTGCGCACATTACACATTACGCACGGATAACATTTCACATTAATTTTTTTTTTTTGTTTGTTTGTTTTCTCTCATCTCACATTCACTATAAACTATAACATTTTAACAATATTTTACAATAATTTAGATAGTGTCTATTTTTTGTTCATTAAAGTCTCCTGTTTAATGAGTATTTATTTCCCACCATATGGTCACATTAAACAAGAACCATATTCTTCCATTTTGTTAACAATGAAGGAGAAGTCTTTCAAAATGCAGATTAATGTCACCATAAAGCTTTTCTTTACCATTGGCCTTGTGCCCACCTTGCTGTTCCTTACCCTCCGGGCCATATCTTGCCTCAGTGGGTCTTTTTTATTTTCTGGCTGTTTGGAAAATCATTCTGCATGACTTTGTTCAATGACATCTTAATTTACCTGAATTTTATGGAATGCTTTCTTGCAATCTTTGGTCCATTTGTGGTGATACTGAAGACTGTTTGAATGGAAAGAGTATATGGACAGCATTTCAGTGACTCTTTGTTTTACCAAGATATTTAATCAAACTGTGGAACATTTGTTGCAAATGGCTGGAAGCTCTGGGAGCATTTATGGCATAACAAAAGCTTTCACTTTGCTTTGCACGTTGCTTTACCTTTCTAACAACTTTTTTCATCTGGTCAAAACTGTGTGTTGTCACTAACTTGAGGCTTTGTTTTTATTGGGGCTTCAGCGAACACTCTGCTATACAACGTTTTTTGTCTCTTGAGCTGGTAATTAAACAGCCAGAGGGCAGCAAATCCCCAGGGTGAATTCATGCCTGGTTCTGACTGATGGTTAAGAAAACGTCCTTTGGCAAATAAATTTGTGCAGTTATTTCTTCAATTAAACATAATAATCGTAAGGCTGTATTATTGCAAATTCTTATCTACAAAGCAAATTTGTACTAAGTCACTCCTGCCTTTTGATTTGTTAGTTTTGACCTCTTGCCCTACATTACTTTAAATCTGTCTATTGTTTGAAAGTCCTTTCTATGTCACAAGTAGACTCATAAGGAATTTCGTTTCCTCAGTAAAAGAGGAAGTGAAGACTAGCTGGAGCAGCATTTTATTTGTCTTCTTATGCAGACACCACAGTCAGCACATAGACTTGCAGTAACCACTCAGATAAGCGGCACCCTTTGGAGGAAATGGCTCCTGATGAATCTTATGTGGGGATTGCAGTGTCTTGTGCGATCTTGGGCCTGTCCTTCCTGATTGGGGCTCCTGGGAACCTACTAGTGATCTGGACTATCATGAAACATGTCAAACATCGCTCTCACACTGTTCTTCTCATCCTGCACTTGGCTGTAGCAGACCTGCTGGTTGTCATCACTCTGCCTCTATGGATCTACTCGCTTGCTCACTCCTGGGTCTTTGGAGAACATACATGCAAAGCTATGGTCTTCCTAATCTATACTTGTATGTACAGCAGTGTTTTTCTCATCACACTGATGAGTGTGGAGCGATTTGTGGCTGTGCGTTATCCCTTTACCTCAGCTGGTTGGAAGGGAAAAAAAGCTCTAAATCAAGTATTGATTGTTCTGTGGAGTGCTGCTTTCCTGTTCAGCATACCCGTCATCCAAACACAAGTTGTAGATGGGGAACGGGGTGAAGAGCACTGTCTCTATGGCCAATATCAGTCAACAACTCAAGAGTTGGTGTGTGTCCTGCTGGAAACACTTGTAGGCTATATATTTCCTTTCTCTATCCTGGTCATCTGTTACGGATGCCTCTGTAGCAGGATCACCCAGATGACTTTTAAATCCAAGCGAAAATCAACAGTCTTGATTGCCAGTGTAGTGATTGTATTTGCCATTTGCTGGACACCGCATCACATAGGAAATATCATCTCGCTCATTATTATGGCCATTGAGAAATCCTACCCAGAAGAGGCAGTGACTCTAGAGAGTATCAGGAGCACCATGGCCTTCATCGCAGGAGCCATGGTCTTCATCAGCAGCACTGCTAACCCCATCTTATATATGTTTGCAGCTCGCTCTTTCAGGACTTCCCTAAGTGACACCGGGATCCAAAAGCTCCTCCGCCACATTTCTAGCACCTCCCCAGGTGAGGGTAACAGAGAAGTGTCCTTTGTGTCCAGGAGGCAAAGCAACCAGACCAACAGTTCCCAGAGTCCAGATGTAGCAGAAAATAATCATTCATTTTGTTAAGACTCTTGTGAGGTTGTGTCACAAACTCACTCTAATCAATCAGGACAGTGCCAATTAAAACTTCATTTCATGTATCTGTACATATTTTGGAAGCATTCCTCATAAATTAGAGTTGAAAGTTGTTGTATTGTGTTGAAAGAAAATGTGTAAATATTATTTATAATTCAATTGAATATTAACTTTGTACTCCACAGTAATCTTACAATTTTAATTTGTTAAAGAAGGCAGTTGTAATGTAATGTAAGTGAGGGAAATAATGCCTTGTAAAGCATGGTATTCTTAAATTTTATTAAAAATTTAAAAAGATGTTATGTTAGTTGAACAATTTTTAGGACATCTCTAGCCATTCTCATTACTTCCTCTCAATGATAGTTGCAAAATGAAAAACTGCATGTTCCTTTTTCTGGGCATAAAAAGCAGAATAAAGTCTTTCATTGTGTGTCATATCTATTTTTGATTGTTATTGAGAGCGTCTCATCTATTCGCTGTAACTTTTCTTTCAGCTGCATTAATTTCTCCTCATCACATGATAGTACCAGCAGATGGCAGTGCCAGCAGTGTTTCAGTGATCCTTTAAATTTCGAGTAAGGTGTGTGGGATTATACAAAGAGACACTTTTAAGGTTTATGACAGGGCTCATCATCTTTGGGAGCCTTTGATAATTATGGTTATTTTACTGTAACAGAAAGGGTGTGACAAAAATGTCTGTAAACAAAGATGAGACTTAAGCACTTTTCCTCACAGAATGAGGAAGCACTGACTTCAGCAGTGTGGTATAATTTGAAAAGTAAGCATATTGCTTACGAAACTAATTAAGTATGTCCCAATTGTTCACACTCCCAGTGCTCACTATTGTTTACTCTATAATAACATATTGTAATGTTGAAAACAGGTAGGTGCACATTTTGGGGGATTAGTATTGTTACTTCAAAGAAATCCTGACATGTTTTGTTTAAAAAATATTATTGTCTTATCTTTCTACGTGACAATAAATTATACAATTGTTATGCAAATTAGACAATAGTTATGCAATTTCTACTTGGACCCCACATACAGAAAATGAGAGCTTGCCCCAGATGTCACACATGCTGTCATATTAAGTGTAAACCTGTGTTGAACCTGTGTTTTGGCTTTCCACTCTTTTGCTCTGTCCATCTCGATTATATAAACTACATAGCCTAGTTGTTGAGACTTTTGAAATGGGGAATTGGTGAGCAGGAACTAAAAGTTTGTGTTCAGTAGCCTAATTTCAGCTCATAGTGAGATGAGATGGAAGTGTCAGAAGTAACAAAACATGTCATCCTGGGAACACTGTCAGAAACAAGTGAAAAAGGCCAAAGACAATAGGACCTGCAGACAAGTCATTAAAATTCACATTAAGTTCCTGTTATGTTGTTGTTACCACTGCAAACCAAACCTGTAAGCCCCGTGAAGAAAATGCTCACTTTATGTTACATATATAGAAGAGGTGCTAGTCCTTTTGTGTTTGAACTTGACCTGGATAAAATCCCACTAAGATCACATAGGTCTACTCATACAGTGAGAAATGTAAAATAAATGACAGATGCATAAGGATCAAATATTTTGCAAATTCATAGTGATGTAGGTTATTTGATTTAAATCTGAATAATTGTTACCAACAGAAGTTTCAGCTAATCGGCTAAACTAAGCCTGTGCTTCTTAATGGGTCATATATTTGGGTCATATATTTTATTGCTTGAAAAGTTTTAACAGCTATAGCCTACATCGTGGTGGAATTGAAATCCTGTTTTGCAAGTCCGCTTCCTGATTCAGAAAAACCAACCAATGAAATTAGAGATACAGCTGAAGGTCCGGCCCTTACCTTTGTCAGCCAGCCAATAGGGGCCCTGTCTGCTGTTTCTGTCGCACGGGCCCAGCCACACAGGTAACTCAGAAAAAATAGAAGAGGAAAAAAAACGCTAGGGCTTGTTATGGAGTTCGTGTGAAAGAAACACGGATTTCCACCCTTCTTTTCCAGTTAAACCAGTATCTCTGGATAAAACACACTCAAGTACTGACACAGGTACAGTCTCTTACCGCAAACTCTTTCGTGGCTCTTCTGAATAGAAACCCTCTTTTCTCTTCGTTTACCTCAATTGAGTTTCCAGATCTTTTGTTCGCTCTTCTTATCACTTGGAAAAAGGTGAACCCTCGTGTTATTTTTATTTGAATCTTTGCTTTAATTGTAGTTTTCCCCCTTGTGGTCCCTGATGGCTTCGCACAGTGATACTCTGGTGGTGTTCTTTGGGGCAACAGCTGGTGCAAATGGGGGTAAACTGGGTTCGGATGAGAGGGAAATAATTCTCTTGGTGTGGCAAATTGTGGACCTTCATGAGAAAAAGGTACGGACCTTTCTGACCCCTTCGTTATACGGTATCTAATATATCCAAAGCGTTTGTGGTATATTGTCTAGCTGTAGTGGACCAGTATTTGACATTTAAATCAACTTGGTGTGTTCTCCGAGACCGTGTGTAGCCTCTGTGTAATGCTAGCTAGCGCACTACCTGACGCCTTGTTAGCTCACCTACCAGGTGTGCAAGAAAAATTTACAAGCATTTCATTTCACCGAGTGGAGAAAACACACCTTTTTGGTTTGGCATGTCAGCTAGATTCTCATTAAACAACGCTTTATTGACAATTAAGTGCTTTTTTGCAACTACATTGTCAATTGTTTGTTTGACTTGTGTTCATTTCTTAAATGTGGGGGGCATACAGATTCTTCGTGAAGTAGCCTACACTACACTGTGCTCCGTGAATCACTAAAGCCTTTTGCAGGTGGGGAAGCTTCATAGGTGTCTTGTCAAACCGGACACTTTGGAGCTGACAGAGCAAAGTAAAGAAGAAACAGGCCTGACTCTTGACGACGTCGCCAAAGCTGAGCCTCTGGATAAAGTTTTGCAACAGGTGCGTCTCAGGGACATTCATATTGGTAAAAATTCACCTGGAACTTCCCCAATGGAAACCTGCTCTCACCAGATTTGGTCACTAAAAGAGAGCAAAACCTTACTGAAATAAAATAAGTTTGTGTTTTAGCTCATAAAGTTGTTAGGCTTTTCTGTTCAGACCATTTTTAAGTATTTGTGTTTGTTTTTATCTTGTAGTTTAGCTTCATTAGCTTTCTTTGACAGTTATTGCCCAGATTGAGATGAGACAGGACAAGCCCAACTTGATGTTAATGTGAAAGTTCATGAGGGGTGTCAAATTTCCCTGTTGAAAAAACACTCTTCCCCCTGGTTGAGATATGTCATTGCTTGAGCCTGACAGTTAAACTGTGCTGACAGTTTGTAGAAGCTGAGATCTAGGATGGGCAAGGCCTGAGGCGTCTGGAGATAAGGTGCAGTCACAGGTCTAGTCTTGCCTCAACCTGATGCATGCTGTAGACATCTGGAAGACAGAATGTTTACCTGGAGCCGCACCTCTCCTTTAGGGCCGCAGGACAGAGGAGTTGAAAGGTCTAAAGATCTTGAAGCAGTACCCAGCCCTTTGTTATGACCTGACCAGCACATGGATTCTGTTTTTGGGTTCCTCCCTATCAGTGCATATGTTGCCAAACATGTTTTTCAGGCACCCTTAAGTGTTTTTTGCACTAGGTTCTTCACATGTCTTCATTAACATTCCATTTTTTGTTTTGTACTAGCATTACATTTGTGCTGCTTTGCTGTTGCGTAAATACCAAGTGGTTTTGGACCATACATAGAAATTAGGGCTATTTCTTTTTTCTCTTGTAGTTCTTCAGTTGGGATTAGTATATGACATTTAGTTGGTTTGGTGATAGTTTGGCCCAAATACTGAAGCTTAGTGCCTAAAGCCTGCAGCAAACTGTAGGGTAGTTTGTGTACTGAACCTTCAAATATTAACCAACGTAATCAGTTCGTTCTTCTCATACCTTCTCTGGCTGGTTAGTCTCCCTTACTATTGATCTCTGCATGTTTGCTTGTGACTTCAGCCAAAAATAAATTTTTTAGAGATATCAACTCAGAATTAATATAAATGATTGATTCACTTTCCGGTAAAGGATAATACAAAAAGGACATGGTTTTATCAAGTTATTACCTATTCATTAGTTTATGGACATTTTGTTTGTACCTGACCTGTCTGACCTTATTGGTTGTTCCAGGGCATAATCTATAGATGGTGGAGCTGGATCAGACTTTTTAGATTGCTCACATCGCTTGCATATAGTCTAAGGGCATTCGATACAAGTTATGTTACAGTGTTCAGTTACATATAAGGACTCCCACACTTTGTTCTTGATGTTATTGTTGTAAAATTGACTAGTGTTTCAGTCGAAGCTAAGTAGTGGTTTTGGCCAGAGTAAAATGAGTCATATTCTGTTCTTACAAGCTGTGAGGAAATCTAAGGCTGATATACCAAACAGGATATTTAAAGGGTTTGCACACACCCTTGTTTACTTCCAAACAGACGGTATGTGTGGACATGTGTCAGGCACATCATAGTACCACTGCTGTCTCGTAACACTCAAGCTGAACATCTTAAATCATGCAAATCAGCTCTTCTGTTTTAGTTTTCCTCAGCTGCTCTTGAAACAATAGACTAGTCCAGGTACACTGGAAAGCAAATCCTGATAGAACCATGTCCAAAGGCCACCTCTTCAACACCTTCCTATCAAAATGCCTATCACAGGGTTGAGGGACATGTACAACGTTGCTATTGTGTAGGGAAAAAGTGGTTTAAAAAGAAAAAGTTATTTATGTTCACATGAAGTGTTACATAAAATGCACTGGTAAAAAAGCTTACTTCTGCTTTTTGTTTCTCGCTTACTGTGTCAGCATGGGATTTGGCTTCTCTTCAGCTCCTTTGTTTAATTTGAAAGTGTGTTTTATGAAACAGAAAGGGATTGGGTGTGTCCTAACCTTTTGTATAGCATTTGCTTTTCTCTAATCCATGTTAAGTAATTGAACAAGGTGGAGCTGCATGCACAGTTATGGCAAACATTCATCTTCTCACTATCGACATGAGTTTTAACTGTACGGCTGCATGAATAACTCCTTTTTTAAATTCAGAAGTAACTGGGCTGAATTTGCCAAATAGCCTAGCATTTTTCTGTAACTGTGAAAAATACAAGACTGAACTTGCACCTCTAATACAGGCTCACTGTCTGTCATATATAGCCAGTGGCCATGTCAAATTACCCTGTCACTGGCTTTTGGTGGTCTAGGTCAGGGAAGAATCAGCCTTAAAGATGGATCTGTAAGCCTTCAGTCTTTACAGTGCTTTTTAGAAATAAAAAATTTGATTGATTCATTTTAATTTATTCTATTTCTATTACTCCTTGTTGACAAAAAAGTGCCTGCTCCAGGTAAAATCTTATAATGACAGTAATTGACCTTAAATGTCTTAAGCCACAGTTGAGGCTGACATTTAAGTGGTGTTTACAGTGAACCGCTACAAACAACAGGTTGACATAACACAGGAAATGGGGCTCACTAAATGTGGTGGCTGTAAATAGATGCACACATGTGGGAGGCTGGAGCTGCTGGTATTTGTGCCACCTGACATTTTTGAAAGGCAGGTTTTACTTGTATGGAGTGTTTTTTTTTTAACTGTGTAGGTGAACTGTGATCCTGGTGATTAGTGGTGTGATCACTCCACTTCTTTGTGTGCTCACCGTCTTACATACCAAACACTATAACCAGTTGGTCGAGCCTCATTCCTAACATGAAGCACTAACAGTTATTGTCAAACACAACACCATCACTTTTTCCGTCTTAACTGAACTGATATTTGAAACCTATTAAACACCTAATGGAAACCACAAAAGGTTAACGTAGATAAAGATGGTAATATATAGATTGTTTACTCCTTCATTCATGTAAAGTCCCATGATTTTTTTTTCCCCCTTTTGTCGACAGTTTCAACAGTCAGTATCATCAGAGCTAAAATGTCTCGGCAGAAGTTCCTATACACTGTGTGTCAACAATCCACTGGTCATTCGACAAGCACTCCACCCAGAAGCTTCCAAAAAGGTGATAGTTGGCCCATCAAGAAAACTATTTTTTTTTGGTTTCTTGATGCATTGGGCTATGTTAGACTGAATCCTGTCTGAAAATTGTCTTTTCATTTCAGAATCTCGTACTTCCTGAATGTTTCTTCTCATTCGTTGATGTGAGGAAGGAGTTTCATAAATGCTGCCCGAATGCTGGCCCAGTGCAAAAGCTCACACTCTCCTCCATGTTGGAATGTATCCTTTTCTACACCATTCAAGCTAATGAACATCTATAAAGAAGAGCTAATTTTGGTGTTCCTAAACAACGCTATGCCTGCACCAACATTGTGACATTCAGAGTTATACTGTCTTTAACCTCATGCATAGATGTGGGCCTTCCTGCTGTGTCAGAGCAGTTGATAGGGATGAAGGAGGTAAGAAGCATGGTGCAGCTGACTCTCCGCGTTCTGGCTGAGCCTTACAGTAAGTTTAATTGCAGCTTGCCGTGTCCCTGAATGCAATAAATGTATATCTTGCTTTTGAAAGCCTAAAACCCCTTAAAGTGTGTGTACAGTGTACGGAGAGAGTTCACAAATTTCTCCAAGCTTTCTCATAAATGATAAATCAATTTCATATCTGATATTTTTCTGACAGTCCCCTCTGGCTTTGCCCCTTAAAGAAAGTCCTTTATATCTTTGGGTGTAATAAGCAAAGGAATGCAAAGTGCTCAACAAGTGTCAGCATGGCAGCAGATCTGCTCAGCACATGTTAAAGAGTTATTTTCACGATGCAACGAAATGAGTAACAAAACATATTTAATTCCCTTTTAACTGTTTTAGATCACAAATTCTCCTGCGTTGAAACAGTGAACTACAAGTTTGATTCTGGCACATGGTGAGTCACATATCACTTTGTATGTTCCCATGATATCTATTAGCCACTAGTGCTATTCTTATACTGCCATTTCTCTGGGTTCAGACAAAGGCTTGATTACAGCTACAAGGAAACCTCAAGTGTGTTATTAAAGCTGTTCAACATTGCCATCAAGTGCTTAGCCAGCTATCTAGTAGTAGCACAATCCTGCTGTTCTGACCACTAGAAGCCTGTCACCTTGACTAGCCAATGACATTTAATCCTACAGTCTGTTACTATGTGAAGCAAAGCTGTGTAAGTGGCCTTTTGTCCATAAGCTATGGACCATTTCAGATTTACCAGCAGTGATCCTGTTGCAAAAAATGCTTTTTATTCTTGTGTATGGAAAATCTCTCTATATATTCTTTCTTTGTACAGCAGTAAGACAGAACCAGTAGATAGTGAGACGGTCATCAGAGCTCGGGGACTTCCATGGCAATCCTCAGACCAAGACATTGCTCGATTCTTTAAAGGGCTCAACATTGCCAAGTATGTTCATCATGGTAAACATCTTTTGGCATTCTTATTAACATTTCACAAGTCTTTAAAGGTTAACCTTGGTGCATCTCTGTAGGGGTGGTGTGGCTTTGTGTCTTAATGCTCAGGGCAGGAGAAATGGAGAGGCCTTGGTTCGTTTCATCAACTCTGAACACAGGGACCTGGCCCTTGAACGCCACAAGCACCACATGGGCAGCCGCTACATTGAGGTTCGATTAACTTATCAAAAAAAAATAAAAAATACTGTGTTCAACTAGGGATGAATACATATGTTTGTGTGCTAAACACTTTCTTGTTGTTTAAGATTTTGTTGTTTTTTTCCTAGGTTTACAAAGCTACAGGAGAGGAATTCCTAAAGATTGCTGGAGGTATTCCTTTCTCCAATTTACCTTTAATGAAGAATCATGAGACAGCAAGAACATTTTGTGTCTTTGGTCCAAACTAAGACCTTCAAATATCTGTAGTAGAGCTCTTTACTGACTAAAGGAGTTAGTCTCCTCTTTTACCTGTGAATTTGCTTCATCCCAGTAAAGCTTATCTTGCACTAATAAAAGAGGCTTTGTGAGAATCTCTCAGCCCATTGCCCCCATCCTTCCTCATCCTGAGCCCAACCCTCAAAGGTACACTACAGAGAAATGTTCTTCTCTGCTGACAGCAGCTCACCTGTTCACTGTGGCCCCAAACACTGCTCCCTTGAGGGAGTGGAGGCTGCCGGCCGCTGAAAAGACCAGCGCTCATACAAAGAAAGTGTGGAGACAAAGCCAGGGCCTTCGACCACAGAGCATCAAACAGCAATAAAATGAGCACAATCACAGCGGCCGCCAGTTCCACTGAACTTTGCTCAGATGAAGTATTGTCAATTTAGATTGATAGTACATTGGACTTTAAGCTAATGGCTTAATAGGTCACACATGACTGCCTTCATTATTAGAAGTGAAAGTTAAGACTTAAAATAATATTCTTTCTGGATATTTGTCATATTAAGGAGATATTAACATTGTAAAAATTAATTTGTAAAAAGTTGTTGCCACGAAAACAGTAAAAGTTTTTTGTATTTTTTTAGGTACATCCAATGAGGTCACCCAATTCTTGTCCAAAGAGAACCAGGTGATAATTCGAATGCGAGGACTGCCGTTCACTGCTACAGCGCAGGAGGTGCTGGCCTTCCTGGGCCCAGAGAGCCCTGTTACAGATGGAGCCGAGGGCTTGCTCTTTGTGAAGTATCCTGATGGACGACCTACTGGTGATGCTTTTGTGCTCTTCTCATGTGAAGAGTATGCCCAAAATGCTTTGAAGAAGCACAAGCAGATACTGGGGAAGAGATATATAGAGTTGTTCCGGAGCACTGCAGCTGAGGTGCAGCAGGTAAGACTGGATGCATAAACACTAAATAAATGATCTCTTGGACATAAATATAAGCATTTTTCTACAGTGGTTACAGTGCTGAATAAACAGTCCTGTCTTGATTGTTTTCCCTGGGCTTGTGGCAGGTGCTGAATCGTTACTTGTCCACTCCTCTGATCTCCACACTGCCCCCCTCACCCATCATGCCTGTCCCAGTGCTTGCCACACCACCCTTTCTCCCAACATCCAGTAGCATTCGTGACTGTGTCCGCTTGAGAGGTCTGCCCTACACAGCGGGCATCGAGGATATTCTGGAGTTCATGGGAGAGCACACTGTCGACATCAAGCCCCACGGAGTCCACATGGTCCTCAACCAACAGGTCTCACTTGACTTGTGTTAGAACAATGTAACTAGGCCCATGTTACCTGCACAGTACAAATGCTCAAACACTGTCTCACTCTGAGCAGGGCCGGCCTTCTGGTGATGCCTTTATCCAAATGAAGTCTGCAGACAAAGCCTTTATGGTGGCCCAGAAGTGCCATAAAAAGACGATGAAGGACAGATATGTTGAAGTGTTCCAATGCTCCACTGAGGAAATGAGCATTGTCCTGATGGGGGGAACACTGAACCGCAGTGGCCTCTCTCCTCCACCATGCAAACTACCTTGTAAGTTCAGCAATAATTTCCAGAATGAAAAGAACAGCAGATGCTTTTGTTAATCTGAATGTTGGTGTGACCTGAAGGGTAGCTGTGTATTTTGTGTACTTACCTGGACTTGCTGTACCATGTCTGCAGTGTTCCCATATTTATTACTATGGTTACACACTGCTGCCCATCCTGATGATGGCTGTTTGTATGTAAATACTGTTGCAGTCATTTCCAACAGTGCAGTTGGGCTGGTTCCCCATAACCATCACATATGTTTGTTGATCCTGTGATTAAAGGACACATTTGCTTTTGCTGCAGACAATGGTTGGTTTACCCTTCCAATAGCACTGATCACAGGTTGTCCAGCTATATTAGTGATAGTGAAGTAGTAAAACTTGGATGGTAGAAACAGGATGCAACATGTAACAAGTATTTACAATCCAGTATAAATACAGGCAGGTGATTCTTGGCTTGTACTGCAGTAGAAGTGTATACACTGTATGCTCTGTCTGTTCTGTAGGTCTGTCTCCCCCCACTGCCTATGCAGCCTTTCCCACTCCCCCTGCCATTCTGTCTGAGGCTGCCCTCTACCAGCCCCCCCTGCTGGCCGCTCCTCGAGCCCCTCAGACTACTGCCCACACCGCTGCTCACCCCCTGGCATACTACCCCCCGCAGCCACACCTCTATATGAACATGAACATGAACTACACTGCTTATTACCCCAGGTTTGTACTGCAGCACTGGTCAGACTCACAAATGGCAGACCATCTGTTTCTTACTTATGTAAATTCTATTCACACTGTTGCTCCCACTCCTCTTTTTCCAGTCCCCCAGTCTCTCCCTCCACAGTTAGCTACTTTGCTGCTCCGCCGGGTGCAGTAGCTGCAGCAGTGGCCGCGCAGCCCCACCCTGGTGCAGCCACCGCATCACCTGTCCTGCCCCAGCCTGGTGCTCTGGTCCGGATGCAGGGACTTCCCTACAACACTGGGGTTAAGGACATTCTCAGCTTTTTCCAAGGATACCAGGTCAGTACATAGAGCCTAGTTTTAGGATGTATGGTTCACTGAAGGCTAATCGAAAAATATAACAGTTGAATACTTGAATACTACACTACTGGACAATATTGCGTTAACTGAGTTTGTACTATGTATGAACTTGTCCTCCACTTTTAATTTTTATGCTGCCAGACCAAAGTAAGAGGATTCATTTGAATCAGTACAATTCCTGAGAGTTGTGAGTTTTGTCTACGTTTTGCATTTATGGATCATGTTGAATAGGATTAGTCCTATAAAATGTGTGTCTTTGTGTGAGAAGTCCGGCTTTGACTGTTGGCTGAACTGCAGAAATTGTATCCTGAGTGTCTTTTGGCTGCTGCAGTGTCTCACATAGTGTTACTGGGTGAATAAATACTTCTTACACCAGTGTTGGTGCCCCTTACCACACAATCTTTATTAACTAAGTGTCTCAATTGGATGCTGTTTGTGAAGCTGCTTGTTTTGTCCAACTGCCTTGTGGAGGCTGCCATCCTGACTGTGCGTTAATATCATGCTGTCTGTAGTATGCCCCTGATGACTACAACGGTGTGGTTCAGATGAATGAACAGGCCAGGAGTCTGATTCAGCCCAAAGAATGGCTCTGTCTGTAGGGACTCAACCCAAGGTAAGAAGAAGCTCCACAGCGGAGAACCAGAGGGACAGAGCGGGCATTTCCTCTGCTACTACACTTTAGAACAAATGATAGAACAAATGACAGTCTAATTAAACCTCATCAAAAGTGACTGCTCTCATCATTTTGTCACAGTTAGCTTTTAATATTAGTGAATGTATTATTAATTTACTTTATCAGACACACAATTACACAAACAAAAGAGGAATGCCCCATCTCACCATCATGGTTCAGAGCTTCTGATGTGGCATGTCAGTCTGCATGCTTCCATTCAGGTCTGCTTCATAACTACTGTCATTCTTCCAAGTAGGTGTAATAGAAGTGATTGGTTTGGCTCACTTAATGAAACTTGAAATGCACTTAACTCTTTAAGATTGATCGTGCTGTTGTTAGCAACTCTCTTACGGATGTTTGTGGCTCCACAGCATCCTGCAGATAATTTGCATGTGACTTAGAGAGCCTTTGATAACACCTTTTATATATATATTTATATAAAAAAGCTAAATGCTAATATAATATTCAAGACATCACTGCACTTTGCGATGAAATGGAATGGAAAATCCTTCAATATTTTTTCATTGTGTCTTTACAGTCTGTTACATTGGCTGATGCCAAAAGCTAATCAGTGTTGTCACAAACTATAGGCATTATAGTGATTTGGCCAATCTGAATTGTTTGCAGCAGGCAGATGGTTAATGTAAAGCATTTTCTGTACTGCACACTGTATTTTGTCAACATGTATTACCTATATGTACCTACCTATAACCTTCAAATGAATTGACATATGCATGCTTAGAACCAGAATAATTATTCTGTTGATATGTTTTGCAAATTCAATTTGATCCAAAGAGCTGCATGTAAACTAACATGAGTTTGTGTGTGGTGTCACAGCCTGCCTTGTGGGTTTTAGATCTCATGGGAACGACATGTACTCTGCTTTAGCGCTTCAAGCTCTTGACAAACCCCTGGCTAACTAGACTGGTTTTCACAGCAGTTGATCAGCTTCTTGGGCTCCCTCTGGTGTTTTCCTTGAGTAACTTCACTGAGTGAAATTCATTTCTTCTATGTTTGCATTTTCATTGCAGCTCCAGCCAGATGGCGTTCTCATCTTGTACAACTTCAGTGGCCAGTGCAGTGGTGAGGCCTTGATTACGTTTCAGAGTGAAGAGACTGCCAGGCGGGCTGTAGCGGAGCGCTCCAACCATCTCTTCTACGGCCAGCAGGTCCACCTGGTCCTGTGTAACTGACCTGTATGTAGAACCAACATCCTTTTGCATTCTACTTTGATTAACCCTCCCAGAAGAGCACTAGATCATCTTGCCTCCAGCCCCACACAAGCTGTTTCTCCTCCATGATGTGCCATAAACTGACACCGCTGGTCTGGGACACTCCTGAGACCACTGCTGGATTTTGTACATTGTTATTGCTGCCATGTCAGCTTTATGTTACACCTTCTGAAGACTCATTAAAGCTTGCTTTAGGCCGGACTAATGACTTTGTAGGTGTCGTGTAGCACCTCTGTCTGTGCACCTACTGTAATAACAGCTTGTGGAGAAGAGATGGTATCATCTGTGCCTCTGCACAGCCAAACTTCTGTACATGTAAGATCTCCGTCTCTGTATATCAGTAAAACACTGTGTACATAATGTTCTTCCTGGAATGCTTGAGGATACCTCTACTTTAAGCAAACTACTACATGACTTTTAGTTCAGTGCCTCTGTTTCTTGTAAGCAATGTTTCTGTTGAGTATGAATGTACACAATGGTTATTTGTGTTTTGGCTTCCATCAGGATGCAAAGCCATGAAAAATAGAAAAGCCATTAAGACTAACTCGGACTACTGAAACAATAGAGTAACTTAAGCTGAATTTGCTCAATTTGATCCTGAGCTGCAGGGACTCTTTGCAAAAACCAAAAGGACACAGGTGTCGGACTACCAGCTGTATGTGTATGTATGTATGTTTTGTTTATACTGTTTAATAAGTATGTATATCTTGTTTAATGTTTAGATCAGCAGCACTAAAGTTTTCCTCAAAAGCAAGTTAAGGAAGAGCATGATGAATTTCTATTTTTATTATTCAATTTCCTAAGAGGAAATCTAGTCATTAAATGTAAAAGGACCTATCCTGAGCCCCTTAACATTAAGTAGTGTGCCTTGACAATCTATTTATAAGACCCTTTGTGTAGCCTGCTTTATTCTCTGCTTTGGACCAGACCACTGTGTTAAGATCCATTTTTGTTTCTTATTCGTCTTTACTTTGCCTTCTTCATCCAGAGTGCAAAACAGAGCCAACATGGCCAACCTCTGGCGGCAGATATCATTCCTTTGTTGCAAGTTTGAGACTTGTATGGATTAAAGCAATTTAAAGTGAGTTTAGAGTGTAAACTTGTTAAAAATAAAGAAGTCACATATCAAGTCTTCTGTTTTCCTTAAACATATTCATAAACCGTATCAAGTTTTCCATTGTTAACTAAAATATAAACATTTTGGTAGTGAATTGTGTTTTCATATAAAGCCAAAGTTTTGGAATTCTTTGATGAAAGGAAAGAGCCAGGGTTTTGTCTTTTATTTATATACACTACTTAAAGCCTACAATATGATGCAATGTTTTGCATTTGAATAATTTCAAAAAGCACTGCAGTCTTAAAAATTACAAAAAATGAACATACAAAATATACAAGAAATGACAATACAAGGCTCGGTAAACGTAAGCTAAACCTGTATTTCCCTTACATTTTACAAATATCCATATATAGGCATAGAAATATGCATTATGTCGATGCATATATTTGCACACAACTCTCCAAAATGTACCTATGTTTTTAGGAATGACATCCATCTTAATATATTACAAAATAGCGTTGCACAGTCCTGTTTCTTACCATTGTGTAAAACACAACACATTTTTGATCTTTGGTTGTGACAAGAATGGACTGCATCCAGAGTTTAATGTAACTGCATTTTTTCTTTTTCTGGCTTATCCACCCCATAAGAAGAAGCAAATGCATCATTAATGCTTTTCTTAAAAAATCAGAAATACATCCAGACACACTGGTGTCAAACAAGATTGTAAGGCATTCTTTCAATTAGTGACAAGTGACATCATTATACCACTATTTTTTTCATTGGTAAAGTTTGTAATGAAACATTAGCATGACTTAAAACTGATTTCAGTTTTTATTTTTGCATAGAATAGCCTAAATATGTGGGTGCCTCTGTTTGTAAATCAGGGCAAATGTATATTTTTACTTTTTGTTGCATTCAATGCAAACACCAACCACCCATTCACACAAACACACACAGCTGTACCTAATCTGAGGGTCAAATCCAAGGGAATCACTCAAGCACAATCAAATGAGCACAAGCATTACTACAGTGTACTTCTATAGGCATCAAGGTCTTTTTAGAATTTTTTGATTTTCATTTTTAAGGCATGAGGCATTGTTTAAATGCATAGCATAATCACTTTCACCAGGAAACTGACTAAATCCATTATCAGCAACACTCCTTGTCTGTCATGTAAAAGAGCGTCATGGTCAACAAGAAGCTTAATGTATAAACCAATGACATTTTCAAACTAAAATGACAACTGTACCTATGACAGAAAGCTAATCTGACGCTGTGCAGGCTGACTTTTCTGTGCTGTGTTATTGCTGCAATACAGGCACTGCATGTCTGTCAGGGAAATGTAATGGGGAAAACAGAATGTGAAAACTAGAACAATAAGTATTGCATGCAGACTTAACATCTTCCTTGTTCATACAAAGGGGTTGATAGATATCTGTTATTTATATAATATATTTTTATTATTACATACAAAAACATACTGATTGTTTCCCAATGCTGCCATTAAGTTAAAGTGTCAGTCAGGTAATGGAAGGCACACAAAGGGTTCTGGGAAATGTAGGAGTTATTGCTAAAAAGAGATCTCAGAAGCAGAGCTATGCCTCTGAGGGCATCAGAAAACACTCTAGTGGGGCGCCTCAGTGACTCACTTGGAGTGTACACCACATATGCAGAGCAACATGGGTTCAAATCCTGTCTTGGGTCCATTTGCTCCATGTCATTCCCCCTCTTTCTCACTCGGTGTTTCTCTACTACTGTCTGTATTTTTATCAAAAGGCATAATATGCCAAAAATAAATCAAAAAAAAACCCACTCTGGTATCATAATGGGCATGTTTAAATAAACGGTCAAAAGGGCCACAGTCCTAAATCGTTGTCTTAAATCATAAACTCATATCCACACTAAAATAGAGCCAGTTGTGCAAAACAGCAAAAGCATTCACTACCATTCAAAGCTGCTAAAACATAAGGCATTTGTTCAACTTGGCGAAAAAGGGAGATGACACAGACAATAATATATCATATACAGTTATCTACAATGTTGCCGGGAGTCTAAAAGATGTGGAATGTTGCAGACTCCAAATCCCAGACCGGTCCAAGGCCCTGCACTTTAGACCCAAATGCTCTTTTATCACAAGGATCGGATAGAGCCATCGCCACGAAGCTAACTTAAACTTATTCCATGTTGTTTGTGGGATTTTTTTTTTTTTTTTTGGTCTGGGATTTAGGTCATTCATCATGGACTCTTTTAATTGCAATGTTACTGCTAAACATACATTTAGAAATTACAGCAAAATGGCGGTGGGGATGCCTTGCGTGTGGTTGCTTTAACTTGATTGTGCTGTAGCAGGTCTGGCTCAGTGGCTGCACACTCCTGAGTTTCTTGGAGCTCACAGAATAGGTCATCGTTCAAGGAAGTTTGTGCTGGTGAAAAGGGTTTACAACACACAAGTGTGTGTGGACAATTACTATGATTGCAGACGTTGTTATTATTAAGAGCTCAGAGGAAAGCATGTCATTAATGTATCATTTCCATTGTACATTAACTCAGTGTGGCTCACGTTTCTGTTTGAGTCGAACTGTGCTTTAGGTGTCTCTAAACAACAGGAAATGAGTTCAGTGTTCGGTACTGTCCTCTCGTCTTGTGGTGGTTTTGCAGGTTCATGTGGCTCCTCAGAACTGTTTTCTGTCTTTGACCACAGTCGTGTGTCCATTGTGTTTGACTGGGGCTGGGTGGATGCTGAGCTATGACTGGTTGTGTGCTGCTGCAGGAGTCTGGGACATGTCCCTGCCGATGATCTCATTGACTGAAAAACACACAGAGAAAACACATTATTTATTATTTGCTTTTGTATGATTTAAGTGGTTAAAGAACTTTATAGAAGTGTGAGTGCTGTTGATGTAGTGGTGTTGGTGATGGACAGCTATATAAATGTAAAACGTTTTGTCAGAGTTTGATTGTATGTAGCACATGGTAGGCTATCTAGCAGAGAGGGGAGGACTGTGCTTTAGAAATCTGTTTTAAATAAACTGATAAAGCAGCAGAGGGCAGTGTTGAACTATATTAGACCTCATATAGAAACAAAGTTTAAACTTCCAAGAAATTGTGGTAGAAAAACTGAAAGACTGGCAAACACAAAGGTCACAAAGTAGTAGCTGTGACGTGAGACAAAGTCTTGACAAAACAAATGAGAGAAACTATTCCATTCACTGACTGAGCCAATAGTGACCTTTGTTTGAGACATGGAACAAGTTTCCACAGCACATGGACTCCCATAAACACAAGCGTGTAGAGATGTCCATTACTTCATTACATTTAATGGCACTTTGGTACATTTCCCCAGGCCTCTTTTTGGAGTTTGTAAAGCATGTGTAAAAAAAACAACCTATTGTTAAAACCATGCTGCTGAGCACAGAGAGGCACTCAGGCACAGCCAGCTTAATTACTCCCCAGCTCTGTTAGAGGTTGATTTTTAAATAAATAACAGATTAGTCTTTTTTCTGCTCTGCTGCCTGCCTGTGTGATCCTTTTACATCTGCTGTCTGCTTCTATATTCACACTGGGACCACAAGAAACTCAGCAGAGCGCTAGTAAAACCCTGTTGCGTTGAAGAAAAACGACTTGGTGAGGAAGACACAGTGGATCAAGACGGAGCATGACACAAGGAACAACTTTGTTTTGGTTTTAGGGAAAATATGATGTAAATGTTTTTTTTCCCCACAGTAGTGTGTTTCCTTCTGTTCCATTGGTCATTTCTGTGCTGCATACATTCAGGTATCGGGTCAGATAGGGTAAAAAAAAAAAACAGGGCTGGGCAAACTGGTTTGGGAGTGTGCAGTGGAGACCTCTGGCCCAGTCTATCACTGGAATGGTCTACAACTCAACTTGTCACTACATGTCATGATATTACAGCTGAGCCACTTGTGCAACTGCTCTGTAAAGCTGCAGATTCCCCAGGCTACAAACTAATGCTTTCCTGTAAAAAGGAGGCAGAGGTGACTAAATCGACGATGAACGCAGCTGAGGGAAAAGCATGTTTGAATTTGATGACACGTTGTGAAATCACAGGCACATCTGAATTTAGAAATACATCACAAATAAATGTAACTAAGGCTTTCTTCACGGGTTTACATTCTCACCTCAGAATATTTTCTTTGTTTTCTGCTTCTTGCTTTGTGTCTGGCCACCATCACTCACATCATCCTGTTAGCGTGGGAGGCTCTTCCTTTCCCATGTCAACCATGTGCACACACACACACTGACACCCACAGAAGCACTATAGTATAATGTACTGACATATAGCACTTTGGTCAAATGAATAAACTGTGAGGGGAGGCTGCACAAAAACAAATTTGAAGCATCATTCTGTGGATGCAAATTTATTTGAACTTGATTAGTCTGAAGCATACAAAGGAAATTATAAATGCAATGCCTATGCTCACACACCTAGCGCCAACAGCGCAAGTGAACAGCTCAAATGTGATGTTTTGAACTACGTAGCTGTGTTTTTCATGGGAGCTTACGTGCAATTACACCACATGAATATGAGCAACACAGAGCAAAGGGCAACAGACCAACATTAAGTGGGCGTCTGCAAAAAAACATATCACTTTCCGCTGTACTGATTAGATTGTTGCAAAGATTAAGGGAAACATTAACCTGCCAGCTGTTTGTTTTTGCTGGACGTGCATAAATAATTTGAAATGCTTGTCAATCGGATTCAGTCTCAAAAAAAGTCTAAAGTTCTATCAACATTGTTCTCGTTCACAGTGCTCGATGGGGCCAAATTCCCCTATGTCTCACAGAAAGGACAAAACTCTACGCATTCGTTTGCATAAACGATCATGATTTTCTTGTTATCCATGAGTAACGGCAGCGTCATTCAATTTCAGTTGCTGCTCCATATATCAATACCTCAGACATGAAAGAGAAGGGCGTATGATAGGTTTCACATGCTGATAGTGTTCTTTCGGCATTACAGTGATTGTTGATGACAAAGCAACAAATAGTCAGTAGTTAGTCGTTGACTGTTGAATTAAGAGCGCATCTGAATGGGGAGATCCTCTGGAGATGACTGTGAGGGGGACTCCCTCGACTCAATATACTCATGCTATTAGCTCAATACTACTACGAGTCAGAACTCAGCGCTAAGGCCCTCTTGTACAAGGTTATGGTTATTTTCTGCAAGTTCATAATTATTTTAAAATCCTAAAGAATGATCTTTTATTTCTTATTTTTCTAGTTTCAAGTCTTCTTTAGTGCGTGTCATATTGAAAAGATTTGATAATGCAAAACAGAAGAGAAATGGGCAGAGGGACACTGAGAATGATAAACATGTCTACTGTTGAAATGGAAAATGGGTAATTACCATAACCCTTTGACACATTCAGAAAAGTTCCCTGAACCGGGCACAAAAACATTACTCTGGCAAAACGGCTTAAGCAAATAACTCCGTGATTGACTGATTCTTCAATCTTCAGTCCAGCATATGAAGACAACATGCCACAATGGAAAACATTTGCACAGAGGGGAACAGAAAAAGGCAAGACTTGGTTTGCCTGCAAAAAGGAATATCAAAGCTCACAGTTTCCACTTGCAGAGCTCCGTAATGACATGCACACGTCTTTACAAAGAGAGCCTCAGCTCAGAGCGCAAAAGAAAAAAGCTCACAAAGTACAACTCCACACACACTGGAAAGACACGGTCACTTAATACAACTTATGTTCAAAACCCTCTCCTCTTTTCTGTGAGCTTCATTTCACCAGTGTGAGTGAGTAGGTCATGACACTGAGCACCAGAGAACAAATCAGTTTCTCAGAGTCACTCATTTTGGTGAATCATTGGTGGATTTCCCATCTGATCTGATGAGAAGTGTTTCGCTGGCCACCACAGATCAACTAAGACCACTCGAAATGATCACAGAGACTTAGGACTGAAACCATCGGGGCCTTCCAGTTACAAGTTCTTGTGAAATATAGAAGACAATGGCATATGCTAGTGAGTAAGGCAGCAGATAGTGGCACACTCCCAGTTTGTAAAAGCAGACAGGAACAATGCCACTAAGATGTTTAGTTTGTTTAAATAAAATAATTATTCTGCAAATCTTACTTGTGAAGTGAGATGAATAATGAATTAAATCATGTTTCTGATTTACTGCACTGTCAGATTTGAATGCTTTATGCTTCGTGGCACAAAACAAGCTGTTAACACCTGCAGAAATCGAGTTTGGCTGACTGACATTTACAAGGGGAGTTAGACTCATCATGGACTGTCAAGTCATCACTTGCCATATTCCATAAGAAAAGTGTTGCAACCAACTAGAATTTATGTCCCAACCGAGGTCACGCCCACTGGCAACTAGACACGAACAAAGGCTAACCATGCAACAACACAAACAAATCATGATTAACACACCGTAGTCTGATAAATGATCTCCACTGTGCATATTCAGAACGATGGACTGACGTTCTATGGCATGTCCAGGACTTCTTCCTCTCTAAAGGAAAAGGAGGCCCTGGCAAATGTTCCCTGTTTGGCTTGAGCTGCAACCAAGACTCTCTAAGACCTTAATTGTATGGAAAGATGACACAGAAAGTCCCTTTTCCATTTGTTTCAGGGGAAAAAGCAGCAAACGTTTGCCGCTGTTTTTGACCAAGCATCCAGTGGAAATGCTTGCCATCCATGAGTGTTTTTTCATGCCACCAATCATGAGCAGTGTGTGTGCTCTAACTGTTATGGTTCAAGTCTCCTGCTCATGTCTGTTTATCATTATTTCATACAAATAATGAACAACCCTCCAGTGATGTTGACATGTCCTTCTGGTTGTAAGTACCATGATCATAATTGTTCTGCCAACAGTGCTTTGTAGCAGACATTAGTGATGGATGGTCAGTGCGTGTCTTCTAATTAAGGCAGGTGTAATTACACAGCACAGGAAAGTTAACAAAGTTCAACTCCATTTTCCAACTTCATTCAAGGCTGTCACTAACAGAGGCTCATATTTGGAATGTGCCAGAGCCATATTTCCTGCTACGTGTCCGGGGTCAATCTAATATTTAAATGTCACTAACATATTAACTCACTGTTAATTATATGCAACATTTTCAAATAATGTCATTAGTAAGTCAAAAGAGACAAAAATTACTGTCATTTGAATGTAAAAAAAAAAAATACACTGCTTATTAGTGAAATGCAGCATGTAACTATATCATGCAACAATATCAGTTTGTTTACACTACTAACTGTGGATGTAGGTAATAAAAACACTTCCAAAGAGAGAAAGTGAATTCATAGAAGTATTGTTGTGGAAACAGCAGGAGTTAAGTATATCTGCACTTAATAATATAGAACACAACAATACAACATTTTAAAGAGTTTTTATATTAATACAGCATATTTGACCACATCTAAAGCACAATGCATTTTGCGCCTTGTGTGGGTCTCGGTGTGTGTCTCTGATGTTAACACACAACAACAACAGAGGCAGATTTGCGTTTGAGCAAACAATAGATCAGCCTTTGTTGTGACCACAGCCTGCTCACTACAGACTCTAACTCACTATCTGTCTACAAACAGTATGCTCTGTAAACATAGGGATTGTGATGTGTTAACTCATTCGTTTAATACCCAAGAGCTTCAGATTCTGTCGCCATGGTCACGTGATTATTAAGCACCATACTATCAAGAGGAAAAAAAACAGAGGCAATGATATGAATAACTTATTAAAACTTGGGGACTGTGGTCTCCACAAAGCAACGCCAAATGCTAAATGTCTGACTGTGAAAAAACAAACAAACCTTCAAATCTAATATTTTACAAACCCGACACCCTGAAAGGCTTTTAACTTCAAAGTAAAGGAAATACACAAAGGCCAACATTTTGGCACCGGTGCTTTACATCTCATGCTGCTTTGTTGAAATGTTCCCTCTTTGCTTTTCCACTACATTAACTTTGTTTTTGTCTTCAGTGCCACATGCCACATTTGTCACTTATTTAAATGATAACATGACTAATCAAACACATCTCTCTTATTATTACAAGGATAAAATCTCTACTGTGATTTAAAAAAAAAAAAATCATTAGCACGGTTGCTGTCAGATGCCAACTACATTTCAGATCGAATGTCTCGGCTGAGTGACCCTGCAGCGGGATTGGATTCTGAACTTGTCTGTCCATCTGTCTGTCAGTCTGTCTTCTCACCTCCCGTGTCTTCTGCTTTGTACACACAGCCCCTCTCGCCTCAATAACATCTCACACACACACGCAAACGACACACACACACAAACGCACACGACACACATCTCAGGCATGCTTGGGTGTGCGTCATCAGGCCCATCTGCCGCTAACCGGAGCAGTTTTCTACACACGTTTGTACCTACATCTGAAATAAATCATTTACATCTGCTTTAAACCGTGAAAGCCAAAACACTGGCTTAAATACTGAATGAATGCATTTTTGTTCATTCATATGTCTCTGAGGTAAAGGTGGTCTAGTTACGGAGAGTGTGGTGACCTCCTAAAACTTAGTGCTGGGTAAATCTCCCTGCTCCAACTTCAAAACATGGCCTACAGGACGGGTCTGGCATAGAAAAGCTATTTTTAGCCACTGGCTCAAAAAGAGAGCTTAGACTCCTGGATGAACTGTGTCGCTCACAAACTTTTCTCACCATTTTTGGGTAAGTGCAGCTAAAAGCATTTTAAAAACTGAATCCGTGGAGACAGAAACAAGATAGCATGTAAGCAAAGGCTTCATCACTGCACTTTACCAGAGGTTAAATATTGTCTGTGTTAATGCTTGTGTCTGTGTGTGTGCATAAGTATTAAGGATTGATGAACCTCACTGTTGGTCTTTCACACATGACTTATTGACCACTGCTGCCACTTTAATTAGCCTGACTCTTGCCAGCACACAATATCACACCTTGATGACACAGGCCTACCAGAGTAATTATTAACTCTAAACTATTTACTCTCCCATTTGCACTAGACTAGACCAGCCTCTGAACAGCACATACCCTCAGTAGGTAGATGTTAAACACGCACAAAGATGCAGTCCTCAGAGATGGGGGAAAAAACACTGGTAAATGAATGTACTAACTTCACAGTCAATTGTTAAGTCAACAAGTTCTCCTGAGCATCCTAATTAGAGTTGTTAACGCGCACATGCTGCCACACACACAGGATGTAATTACTGACGCACACAACAGCAGTCTCTGACATCCAGCTTTGTGGCTTTGCCAGTAGAACAAAATGATGCACTTCTCAAACTCTCCTTCTCAGCAGCTCCAAATACACCAAAGTATAAATAATTTCACATTGCTGCAAAAGATAAAGGTGCATAGCTGTTTACCATGAAGCCATTTAATATGACACTTGAGTTTTCACTCTAAACAGAGTCTGTGTTATCTAATCCAGAGAACAGGAACTTCAGTAATGAATCTGTGCATGTCAAGAAATGAAACACTATCAGTGTAATCAAGCATCAAGGTTTCAGGGCCATAAAATACAACAACTGGTGTCCTATATTATTTTACATAGTTACTAAACACAGTTACTAAATTATCTTGTACATAACACACTGCAGAGTAAATGCAATCCCTCAGAGGCCCTTGGTTTTAGACTGAAAATTAGACTGATCACAGATGGGTGTGTTCTAAATATCTGGTGTAAAAGGACAAGCTAAAAAAGGAAAATGTGATAATGAGAGCTGAAAGACAGAGCTAAATAAATCAGAAGCCTGACAGAATAAAAATAAGAAGGAAAGTGTATACAGAACAACGTGAAAAAGAAAGTTATATTAAAAAAAAACAAAACATGTCCATTAAATGTCTGTTTCTGAAGGCTAGCTTTGTTGTTTTTCCCCAACAATCTATTTTTAACTGCCACTGAATGTGTGAATTTCATAAATGCCCTGAAGTCTTGTTTTTGAGTCTTTTTTTGTGACTTGTTGCTTCAAGTGAAATCAATTAGTTCACATAATCAAAACAACCTAAAGCTAGAAACACAGAGGACTAATTAACATATCATAAACGTTACCATCGTCCAGCGTGATGTCCTGAAGGCCAATAGAGCGGAAGGTGGGCTCTCTGTCCTCTGGTTCCTGTTTGATGTTGGGTCTCTCTCCGTCCGAGGGGTACTGGCCCTGGGGGCTCACTGGATGCACCAAAGGTCCTGCCACCGGGGACAGGTTTGCCATGACTGGGCTGGTGGCCTGGGGGGAGGGCTGTCCTGAATGCTGCTGCAGGGCTCCCAGGGGGCTGCCGCCAGAGGTGGGAGAGGACGAGGTGGGGGACTGGTACGGCACAGAGTGAAGCTGGGGCGACGAAGGCCCAGAGTGGGGAGGGGGTACCATCCTGGGCGGAGGTGCGCTGGATGGCGTGGGGCATGATGCTGACCTTTGACCCACAGGGTGGTAGGCCTGGTGCTGCATGGTCTGTTGCAACTGGGACGAGTGCTGCCCTATAAGTGGATGGGCATTGGGAGTGGGCACCTGTGTGGGGTTTGGGGCACAGTGGTAGCCCCCCAGAGCATGAAGGTGTGAGGTTGTAGGGCTAAGCAGGGACTGCTGACTCTGAGGGGACCCCGTGTTGGACGATGAGGAGGGAGGAGCTGAGGGAGAAGAGCAGGAGGACGAGGGGTACACCATCCCGAGGCCCACCGGGTGAGACACTGCACTAGGACTCTGCTGAAAGGACAGTCTCTCGTAGCCCTGAGCTGACAGACCGGACTGACCGTTGAAAGCCAAACTGGAACCATGACTGTGCTGCATGGGGGGGTAGGAGGGCCGTGGCGGAGGAGTGGGACTAGAGCTCGGTTGAAACGTCATGTGGCAGTCTGTGGGTGGCTGCTGCAAACTGTGTCCCTGAAGGTGAGGCAGGTGCTGGAAAGAGGGGGAGCCCAGCGAGGGGCAGGAGGGGTGCAGGGCCAGCAGGCCAGGCCCAGCGCCTGCAGCCAGGCCATGAGGCGAGCTGGACAGAAGGTTGTCCGATGGGTGGCCGTGCTCAGGAGAAGGCAGCTGGGTGCGCACCAGAGCGGCAGTGTGTGCCAGGGGCATGGTCAGAGGGGGCGCAGCAGGAAGGTCCATCTCATCTCGGTGCTCCTGTTTCACCAACACTGCAGACAGAAGGACACTTTTAAAAAACATAACCACGAGTTCACAGAGCTGCCCTGCGAAATCGGCGCAGCTGAAATGTCACCTCACTAAACTGCTGATGTCAACATTGCTTCTTGAGCCTCAGGTAAAGTAAAAAGGATCATAAACCTGAGCAGATGAATTTCCACATTCTTTGTCTCTAGGGAGTGATAATGAGATAATATTTCAATAACGTGTAAAACTCGAAAACCTAGGTCAGAAGTATTTGCTGGTAAAATGGGAACCAGAACGAAAAGATTTTAAAACCACTTTTTGACAGCAAATGTGGCCATTCCCTTGATAGTGATAGCGCTTCTGTGCCACTTAGTAACCTATTTCCCAATCTGGTGCCTTGTGACTGTAAGTTTTATTTTTATCTGACTCTGAATCAGGAAGAGCATATGTTGTCAGTTTGGGTGCGATCATGTGAAATGTTGCGGAGGAAAAGATGAATGCCTCAATCCCCGATCAGACCAACAGAACAAACAAGTTCAATGATCATGGCCTGTAATGGACCCTGAATTTAAAAGGCAAGGAGTCTACTTGACTATTAATACAGAACAGTGATAATAAAAGCTTTCAGTTTGGATTTAACTAATTTAATACATATTTGAATATTAATAAATTATGGTGTGGTTCATTTAAAGCATTTTTTATTTTATTTTTTACATTAAATAACTATTTCAAATGGGCCAAGGCTGCTTTAGCTTAAAATGAAGACAATGCAGATTAGAAGAGGCATTTGGCCACAAAAAAGCAGGTGGTATCGGTGGTGATTGTAGTGGTATCAGCACCCCAGCTTTGAGTGATAGAGCGGGGTTGTTCTAGATGTCTCAGATTGGTTGCCCTAATCTGTCAGCGGGGAAAACAGGAACTGCATGTGCAGAGTAGGCGTGCTTGCAAACAGAGCGGTGGGGTGGGTGGAGGGCAGGCACACACTGCTGTGGTAAAACTCAAGGCTTGGATATGCTGCACAAATGTGTATATATTGTGCTGACATTTTTTCAGGTTGACTCATTTTAAGAAGTAAAAAAAGGTACAGTACAAAGCATGCAAACTAGGCTTAAATAAAAATATTAAAGAAGAATAATTCATTTCAGTGACTTTCCTTCCTTAATATTTATAACAAACTATGTTATAAGTATTAATTCAAGTCTTAGTAAAGCAAATACTTTCTTAAAGGTAAAGCGTTTGCAGAACAAAAAGCCATGCTAATATGGAACACACAAGTAAAAAGTTGCATGGGAGTTTTATAAAAATAAACAGCTGGCAGATGTTGGTGTTGTTTTGGTGCAATAGCCCTCTTTAAAACACAGTTATGCTTTCTTTGGAGAGAGGACAGAAGAAATGGGGTTAGTGAAGCCCCTCTGGAGCAGAGTGCTACATAGAAGTGCATGTCACATCTGTCTGCTGTCTCATATACATGTCTCAAATAAGCATCTGGAAAGAGCACATAAAAACTAAAGAAAAGCAAACTGACCCATGCATTAAATCTATCTGTTCACAATAAAATGATGTAGTTCATTTACACTATATTTGTAACAGTAACTTTAAATATCTGCTCCTCTTACCTGGAAGGTATGTGAAGCGTTGTGATTGGCTCCTCTTCCTTTTGCCATTACAGACATAGAACTGCACCTGTACTGCAGAGCTCACAGTCTTACTGTGATACGGCGGCACCTCCACAACCATGCATGACTGAGCAGCAGTCAAAAATATTAAATTACTACATCGAAAAGTATCTAAGGTATTAAAATGTAGGTGAATAAATTACCACTTACTCCTTGAGTCTTTTCACAAATTATTTTTGCTTCAACTTCCCATTGTGGCCTTCCATCTAGGGGAAATAACAAAGCATACAATTTATTAGGTGTAGATCTATGCAAGTTGCAAGACTTTAAAATAATATTGCAAATCACTTTTTATTCAATATGAAAATACTTTTCTGGAACTAGTATTTATCCTGAAAACAAGCAATAATTTTAATCAACACATAAGGGGTGACTATTACCCTTTTTCCTCAGATGACGCCAGTAACAGGTGTTTCTTTCAATTAGTCCTGGACAAACATCAGACATAAAAGGCCCAAAAGCCCACGTGGGTATTTCCACGGGGCTTCTGGGCCTTTTATGTCTGAGCTGTGGAACGATGTATTTATTTTAAAATGTCTCAAAATCCAGCCAGAAAACATAATTTTTCTAATGAGAGATCTAATTATTTGGCCAGATTTGTAAAGGCCTAGTATTTCCAGGGTCAAAGTCAAAGTAAAAAGAGAGTAGAAGAACTCACACTCCACAGAATGGAGAAAAAAAACTTTAATGACAAGTGTTAATTAACTGCAGTATAAAGTGTCCTAAATGTGGGTTCTGCACAAAGTATCATTTTAAGCCCTATAATATCTTCAAAAAGTCTTCCTGTCTCCCTTACATCAAGGTAACTCAAGTCTTATTCACAGTAATCCACTGTCAAATTAGCAGCCATGCCATTATGAAGATTGTTCCTATTAGTGAAGGAAGAGCTTAACTTTTAGTTGACAGGGAGTATTTTTTCCAATGAGCAGATGACCTTGAATGTCTTTGCAGCTGACAGCGGTGCATTATTACAGTCGAGCTTGTTGACATTCAACAGGCAAGAGCAAGGGCCCCACATGCTCTTTCAGACAACAAGCACCAACAGGAACCTCATACCATGTGAAGACAATGACTTGGATCAGCCAGACACATAGCACACGCCAGTCTGGAGAGAAAAGCACATTCTTTGTGCCACGAAGCGAAATAAAGAGAGTGATTAGTGTTTATGTTGTAATGGTGGACTCTCACAACCTCCTTAAAGCCTTCAGTTGTTTGGCCTTTACAGAAACAACAGAAACAACACAGTAGCTGCAGAACACACACACAGCATTAGTCATGATTCAAATCTGACGGTGTTATAGCATTTACAGTCCATTACTCTATATAAACATGCAGTCTTGTAAAATTGAAATCACTACAACCATTATGGACTTATTCCATACATTGTGGTCAATCAGATGTCTCAGATACTAGTAGTTTCATTTGGTTTTTTTAAACCCTCTTTTCATTTAGACTATATTTAAATAAGCAGTGACTTTCACCTTCAGCAAACAAAATAAGGAAGAGTGCTAACTGTAAAAACTAAAGTAAATAGATCTAAACTACTAGTATACTGTTGTATGTGTATTTTCAATCCACATGACCAACAATAAGCCACTCTTCTCTTGTTGTCATTTTATAGTTAAAGATGTGGAAAAATATCTGTCATTGCCTCTTTTATTCCATTCCTATACGTAGGCCAATCAGTCTAAAGTAGAGGATTAGTCATAATGAGGGGAATCGTTTGCACAAACCAAATCAAATCACCTTCCACCATCCACCGCCTTCCTTTTAGGGGCCCTACTCTCTGCTCACCAAAAGTACACTTCTGTGAGTTTCCACTAGTCTTTAACACTTTAACATCAGGGAGCATTTTTAGCAGTGCTACTTTTCTATGCCATGCTTCACCAAAGCACTAAAGGAATTCCTTCATGGTGCTTTTGTACTAGAAAATCTTGTGCCCCAATCTCTTGCAAAAACAACAGCACTAAACTTGTTGCCATGTGTGGACTTGATTGTGTTGCTATACATCACAGCCTTGGGCAGGCAGTGACTGGCTTAACAAATGTTAACCATTTAAAGTTTCCATCCATGGGAACAGCCATTACATGTGTTTTGATTAAAGAGCACTAAAAGAAATAGCGTAAAGAAGACAGTGTAAGATTTAAGAAATGGGAAACTGAGAAAAGTAATAAAACCCTATTTTACAGTGTGCATTCAATATGTACAATATTTGTGACTTTTAAAAGATATTATATAAACATAACATATGTCATGTTTAAATAAATAGAAAACCATACTGTCAACACAACACCATAAAGTTTTTTAAGTTCATATTAGGGATTACTGTTACGGTGCAGCTGTCTCAAGACCAATGATGTTTTACTTAGCTCTAAGTGTGTACAACAACCATACAAAATCATTTTTCCACACATGACTGCCACAAGCTGTGCAGCGGTGGTTAGAGGTTTAGCTGCTGTGTGGATACAACTCTTACCAGGGCCCTTCTCCAGGAAGATGACCTTGGACTCTGGAAAGAAGTTGGAGCCAGTAATGATCATCTCCTCTCCCCCGCTGACCAGACAGCTGGTCAGGCTGGATTTCTCCACCTGGGGCAGCTCTTGAGCCGAACGCTGGGCTAGAAGATGCACAGCGGGATGAAACAGAAAATAAGATGATTATATGCTGAGCTGTGTTCACAACAGGCGATCACATTATAAGGCCAATCTGCCAGTGATAACAGTTATGTGGTAACAGGTTTGGTATTGAGAAAACAATATCATAGAAATTGTATTGTGGTTCCAAGTAAATACAACAATTTGACAAATGTTTACAATGTTGAGTCCAGTTCACAATAACTACACGCATAATGTAACAAAATATCATGACATATCATGAAGCCTTTTTTTATCTTTCAGTGTACACTATATAATGGGCACAAATAATAAATCAAATAAAAATGTACAAATAAATAAAAGACTACTAGTATCTCAATGATGCATGTCTTTCCTTTAAATTTAAGTGTGTAATATTGGCATGCATATTTGTGTGTGTTGACACTCACAGCACTCAATGGGAATAGAGGGCGCCTGCAGAGACAGCACCTTCCCATTGGCTTGAGGGATGTGCACTCTGAACACCACACGGACTCTTGTGTTCTTTCTTCCTATGTCCGTTTCTCCTTTGCGCAGTTCAATGTCTGAGTTCCGCAACTTCAGGATTCCTGCACAGTCAATACTGCAAGATAGAGAAAAAATATGTGCCCCATTCAGCACCACTTAGATGGCAATAATCTAAGACATAGTTTAGGTAAAAAACTAATCATAAGCCCCCAAGAGTTTGCTTATAAGCACCAAATTAATTGTTAAACCATTAAGCAATTTATAGAACACTACTTGGAACACAGTTACACAATGGGCTCAGTAAAGTCAGTGTTTTTGCTGGGTAGGGTCGCTTTGTTAGCAGCAAACCAAGGCACCACCAAAGTGATTCTGACTCCTACCTGGCTGACATGTTGTTTTCAGGCAGGAGAGGGATTTCAAGAACTTTGGTGCTGGAGATCAGGATTTCTTGGCTAGCAGTGGCTACAGTTTTCCCAGTTATCCGGTGGACCTGATAAAAGGCGTGTGGTCTCAAGTAACGGTCATCTGCAGTGCCAATGAACATCTGCAGGTTGACAAGCTTCTCACTGTAGCCAATGAGCTGACAAAAGACAAAGAGATACGAAACATTTTTAGGCTCTTAACCGAATAAAACAACACTTTACATTCTCTTTATGCTCTGTTTCAATAAAAAAACATTTTAATAGTTTCCTTGTGGTTAAAAGGAGAAGAAACTGTCAATAAAAATGTCAGCATCATTTTCAGTTCTAGTGATTTGTGCTTTGCCAAGCAGCAGCTGGGGCACCAAGCAGCTGCTGGCCTCTTGAGAGTATTGGCACCATGTTTCCACTCAGCCAGGTGACATGTCGAGGAAAAGTGCTGTGTGCCGATTAGAGACAACAAAAAGATGGAAAAGAGGGCAGGACCTTCTCTCCTCAGAGGGACAGAACAAACACACAGTCCACACAATCGTACTACTGTTGTAATGTTGTACTTGGCAATCTCCGTAGCGCTCTCTCGAACCGGCCTACTCCCACCACACAGCGGTTCTAGCCTACCGGTGGGCTTCCCTCTGGCAGGAAAACCCTCTGAGGGCACCTGAAAAGAACAGGCCTTTCATTGATGTTTAACCACATAGACTGCCAAGGCTCTACCTCACTGCAGCTGCCAATTGACACTACCTTTGAGTTTACACACAGAGTGTTAATGTTTTGGACTGAAGTGTTGGTAGTATTAGTACGCTATAGTTACAAAAGTATTTCAATGAAGTAATTACAATTAAATTTCAAAACTGTTTTCTAACTGTTATTCAAATCCAGTTAAGATTCTTGATTTTTTTTTTCATCACTTTCTACTTTAAGACAACCCCATGTGGTTAAAGTACAAGGCATTTAAGCAGTGGAAAAACTGGATTAGGCTGTGTTTACATCAGGTTTATGGCAGAGAACAGGCTTTCACGACAAGCACCATAAATCACCAAAATGTCTGTTTTCAGCATCCTCAAACTTTAGTGAAGTTAAAGCAAACTAATGTTCATTATAAATGTATATTTGATTATCTACAATAAAAAAGCAAGAAAACTATTTCAGAGCTCAATAAAAGAGATTTCTAGACATTTGCTGTGTGACGAGCTCTTAAATTGTGTTTATTTTTGTCATCTTACAGACAGCTTGTGTTCAGTCAAGTTCGCACAACTTGATGTGAGTCAAGTCCAGTGGAGCATAAGTTGGTAACAGCCTGACAGTTGAGATCTATGAAAAATAAGACAAGGACACTGACATACCAACCAATTCTCTTTTTCTGATTACAGGAATACAACCACTAGTTTAAAGGAAATGCACTTTGGAAAGAATTTGTGCCAGAACCAGTACCAGACCCCTATAATCAATAGGTTAATCTTTGACACTAGAGCTTAGGAGTCACATAAAGGTGTATATGTTACTGTTGAGAAATTAATTCTTCACTTGATTCAAGTGTACACGGATGCATAGCTTTAAATGACACTATTTTGTATTTTTATTTAAGTGACTGAGAGAACTTTGTACATCTTTTGCTCATGTGAGCAGACTGTCACAGAAATAAGCACAGACAGACAGTGCTCACACACGTCTCTTGTGGACATTGTGTGTGTGAGTGTGTATGAGTGTGTGTCTCCATAAATCTGAGCATGTTTATTCGCAGCACCATGTGTGTTCCAGACAGAATTGAATGAGTTAACAGTGTCTTGAGGAATGCAAGTGTTTAGCTCAGACAGCTAGTGTAGGTTTAGCTTTTGACAACAGAAACAGGCTAAGAAACAATAGTGTAAGTTGAGAGTCAAGAGTGAGTGATGTTGTAGGAATACCTGAGGCAATATGGGACATAACTTTTGTTTGCTTTTGCTTTTTATCCCTGCTTCCTCTTTTATTTTCTTTTTCTCCAGGCATGAAAGTGACAAACACAATTATTTTGGCACATGCTTCTCCAAAATCAAATACACAAAAGAAAAAACGAGTAGTGTCAAAGAGTAGTGTCAAAAACGTTTTGAGCTGTAAAGAAACTCTATGAGACATTATAAAAAATCATAATAAATCATTAAAAAAGAATTATCTTGTGCAAACAAGATAACAAGACGTGTTCATTGTGCTCAAACATGTGATTATGTAAATATCTAAGACGGTTATTTATGAGAGTGTTGCATATTAACGTGTCTATCAAAGAGGAGGTGCACAAAACATTTTTAACTGGATAACCTTGTTAAAGTGCAATTAAAAGCACATAAGAGACACACTCAGGTTGATTAACTTGCTTATACCACAAACATTTGCCAACAAAAACAATAACTGACTGCCTTTACAGAGGCAGAAAGCTATTGTCTATTCTCACACCTTTGTAGTTGCAAATATTAGAAATGTAAACAAGTAGATGGAGAACAGCAGGTCTTTCTGGGGGCTGCTTTCCGACACACACCCTTGACTTGCTCCACATTCCTGAGTCGCCACTCCACCACCCCCTAAATCAATGCTTGAGTGTGAAATACTGCATGATGGTGGTCTTTGCACATCTAACTCTTCACCTTTCAGACTGTCCAAAGTGCCCTGGGCCCAACTGGTCAGTCAGTAAGAAACTGGGGCCTGATAGAGATCAGTTCTTTTATTAAACCACACTGACATTAAATCCAGTCACATGGGTGAGGGTCTTTTTGCTCACTCAAGCCTGTAACTAGCATACAGCTGCTGCTGTTTCTGCTTGTGGATCGGGTTAAGGATGAACTCTCTTCCCTAAAATAAAACCACTGGATACAGTTACATACTTAGCTCCCACTAAATAAAGTCCCCGTTTATTTTTGGCCTTCATCTGTTCCACTGATCCAGTAATAAGGCTCAGAAGCTATGGGGAAAACATCTCCCTTCCCAGCATACATATATGGGTCACCATGTCTACATGTACATCTGAGCCAAGCTGCTATAGACAACATGCGTGTAATTTTTCAACGCTTAAAGTGTTCAGCCTTTTTATCTAATTTAGTCTTTGAGTTTTTGTCGATTCTATTTAAATTCTTATCATTTCTAACTCTAATTCTTATCATTGTCTCATTCACTGCTGTCCCTGTCCTCAGCCCTCACCCAGCTCAGCTACAGCCCTCTGCCGTAACTTGACACTTTCTCACAACAAGCGCCTGACTCTGCCAAGTTGTTTCCCTTTGTTGCTCCAGTGTTGCTATGGTTACACACTGTGTGTGTGTGTGTGTGTGTGTGTGTGTGTGTGTGTGTGTGTGTGTGAGCAAGCAGCTATGTAAACTTACATTGGTGTAAACTAAGACCCTGAATCTGAAGTTAATGTGGGTCTTACGATAAATACATTTAACTATGAATTAGATTAGGCACAGGTTTGTTGTTAACTGTCATTTCTGGAGGCTGTGTGTTCTTGGCTGACATTACAGTATATGTTCAAACAGAAAGAGGGCTGGTCAAGGTCATGAGAGGGTCTAGTTTATTTGGCTGTGGTTGTCCTACTGTGGCACTGTGGCACCACAACCTGGGACACACACAGAGTACAGTTCACACAGGCTTGCTATTTGCCCAACACACCAGGGAGGGCACAGAGAGCCAGGGGGCCAGTTGACTGTTTGTTTAAACAAGGTCAATACGTGCACGTGGCACACACACATACACACATTTACATTTACACTACATAAAGCTGTATATGGCCTTGCTAGAAGAGGCCAAGCTTTAAGACCCCCAGACTAGTACTCTCTCTCACACACCTCATAATTCTTTCTTTGACTCTCAGCGACTGCTGTCTCACAGGGTGCTAAGCCTGATTACAACAAAGCTTCCAACATGTTTACATCAAATATAGCCTTGGGCAAATGCAGCACTAGCTCCAGCCAGTTCACACAGTGCAAAGCGCAAGGCTTTGTATTGCTCACTGCATGTCTCTCTTGGTGTTATAGCAGCTAATAATGCAATAGCGTCAACACATGAAGTGTGACCTGTCAAGGTATGACGACAAGGGCTTTACAGCAGCAGCAACGAATACATGAAGCATTGTGGAGACTGGGGTTTAGAGGTAGGTGGACAAAACAGCACTCAGCTCACCAAACATTGGAATAAAAGTCTACTTAGTCTGGCTTGTGTTGAGTTGGTTGTATAAGTTGGCCTTTCTGTCAAGGCTGTCCTCTACAGGGCAGCATATAATACCACAGGGGTTTCTAATATTTGTGTGGGTGCAGCCGCACTCAATTAAGCTGGTTAAATACGCACAAGGAAACCTCAGCCAGCCAGAGAGGCTTTGGACTTATATGTCTCCTAGCAACAGGTGTACCGATTATGGTCTGCAGCTTGTCCCAGAGGAATGGCTGGATCAGCCAGGCACAGGTGTATACATCAGTATATAATCATGTATTATTATCGATTTCAGCAGCAACTGATGTGTGCACATACAACTTCTGTAGCAAATTAAGCAGACTAATTTAAATTATTTAAAAAATTGTACATTTCCTCGTGCTCCCATTAAAAATTATGAGTATTCAATACAGCTGCTGTAACTCCTCATGGCATTTGTTGGCGCCTTGTACAGAAAATGACCATCATGACCCTGGTCACCTTTCACTTTCTTTATCAAGATCTAGTCCAACTTCCAAATCGTATTAATGGTAGGCAAATCTCTCGACTGCCACAACAACATGCTGCACAGCACTAAATCATATTTAGTGTGCTGTGTGGCATATAATGTTAATAATAAACCTTTTAGTGACAAAAAAAAAAACACTGACCTAGTGCTTTGGCCACATCATGCAACAGTTAGATTGATATTATAACTAAAACTAGATTTAGATTTTATGTAAAACTAGCTTTAAAAAGTAGGTAGTAACATGAATGTTTTCCTTATTAAAGATTTTAAGGAAAGATGCCCATTCATCAGTACTAATATAGTCACAATAGGGAGCCGCATACATTTTGATGCAATATCCCTCAAACTTTTATTATATTTATTTAACATATTTTTGCCACAGAGGGATATGAGATCTGTAATCACAGTGTCATTCTGCCTCCAAGGAAAATCTGTTTTCTCACCTCATGTGCACTTGGGAAACATATGCTGACTTGTTAGTTGTTCGCAGTGCTACATCACTGGCTCAGTTCATAATACAAAGAAAAAAAATGCACGCTGGTTTTTAAAGTCAAGGTGTTTCTGTCAAAACATAAATGACATCATACTGTAAAGCAATGACCTTTTACAATTGTTCTTTTTTTTGCAGAGTGCATCAAAAAGTGGTTGTGAAGACAGACAACAGAGTAGCAGATGTTTAGCAAACATAGACTGTTAGACCTGCCGGATGAGTACAGCTGATGCTATCTATCCTCACATGGCATAAGCTCACTGTTGACGACCTGTGTGTACACTGACTGCCCACCCAGACTCCCACGTGGCTTTTCTTACATTTTTACTAAACAAGACTAAATTAAATTAACAAAGCCAATGTTCCATTTGAGAGTGGTCAGGTAGTGCTCTGACCAGACATTAGCACTCTTACAACAACTGTAAAGAGACTGTAATCACCAAACATTTCCCTTTAGGGATAAGAAACAGGGTCAAGCATGACAAAGGCTTGGTTAAAAAAAGTGACAGCTAAATTATGCATTGTCACATATGTCAGGATAGGGTCTTGGTGTGACTGTGGTTGGAATAGTTAACGATTGGCCTCGAGGAAGCCTGCATGCACGCCTTTCACCCAAAACGCATTCTACAAACTGACTGAATCATGGTGGTGTCATTATTATTTTTAACTAGATTTCTGGAATTATAAAATTAGACTAAAATGCTAAATTGGCCCAAACTGCCTCAACTCTTTAAATTCAACAACGAACATTCAGCTTTTAGGGCAGCCTTAATCACAGCCACAAAGGAAGCCTGTCAGCAGGACTCTGAAACATTAATGAGACTGAACTCATCTGCTATTGCTCTGTCGCACACCCTAGCTGATGGTAACTATCCTGATGTCTGGCACGTGCTATCAAATGGCAGAGTGGCTGACCAGGTTATTATTATCATCCTGTTTTGGTTGAGAGACAGTACAGCTGCAAATGTGTGAAAAGATAGTCTTATTATTACTGCAGGGAAATTCAAAAAATACAGATGTCCTGGTTATTGTTGATGTAACTATCTCTAACTAATGTCACAAAGAAGTTGACAACTCTAATATATGTTTTAAAGCTTAGTGTTTGAAATGAAGTGCAGAAATATTACCTTGACTATTGGATGGCCACCTGATGCTGCCTTGACAGCTCCTCGGCTGCCTTCTGTCTCATAATGCGCTCGGTGGTGGGCTTTCGGTTGCACTTCTATCTTGAGTTCATACTGGCCAAACTGGTGCGGAAGTGGCCAGTCTAGAGGAGGCAGTGAAGAAGTCCTACACAGAGAATGTCACAAATGAACACAGAGAAAATGCATTGCCAAATGACTGACTGGACATGCTTGAGTAATTACTTCAAAATTTGAAAAAGTGAATCAGTCCAGAGGCTTCATAAAAAGACCAGAAAGCACAAACTTTCATCACTTTCAAGTTTTCCATTTCCTAACCTTTGATACAACAAACACTCTATGTTAATCCCTCCCTAAACATATCTGTCTGCAATTTGGTGACAATGGCGGTGACCTGCTTTAAGCAGTCAAAATATGTGAGCATTGTAAAAGAGTGGTATTCCCCTTTCGCATCTGGGACAATAGATGATACATAGGGGTCTAGGAAATGCAAAGTATCAGCAGCACCATCTGAAGTGAATCACTGACATACCCACATATTAATCTATAACACTGCTGTAAGTCATCCTGAATCATTTGAAAGGGGAAATTTTTTAAAACGTTGACTCGTTCTTGTGGTAAGTTTATGTCAGTCTAAACTTTTCTATGTACCGTAGTGTATAGTGTTTACAGTGTGTAGAGCTGGACTCAATGTCAGTCTGGCGCTGTGTGTTTTTCCTCCCTGTTTTTATCTGTGCAGGTCACAATCATATTTGAACAGCTGCATTTGAGAATAAAACACTCAGTGGCCTCCTCCACAGGGTAAATGGTACTTTCTGTCTGAGTGCATTAGAGCAATTTGTAACAGCCATGTAAAACATTCAAATGGAACAACTGACAATATATGTTTACTATTTCGGAAACTAACTGTTTACTAACTCCAGAATAGTTATCCAACACAACCAAGTGCTTTTTAATAATGTAGTGGGTTTTTATGGCATTAGATAACCAGATACATAAACCCGAGTCTAATATACATACTTCTCATGATAGCAACATAAAACTTAGCCTTCTCCTGACCACTCAAGGCTTTCTGCACCCACTGTCACATAGCAGAAACAGTTTTAAGGATTTTTTTTTTTTTTTTTTCAAGTGAAGCCTCCAGCATGAAAACTTACAGAGTCTAAACTGTGTGACAGACAGTTGACACTGGAAATAATTCTAAAGGAAAGTTTGCAAAGTTTTAGCCAACATTCGATTTCTTTAATTCTTCCCTTTCCAAATAGCTGTCAAGGGTTGGCTAACTGTAGACCAATCCAAGCAGGGTGAATTAAAGACATGTGCATCGGCTTGTCAAAGACGCCCTTTTACTGTTTCTCAGACTGGCTCCAAAGGCCAAAAGTTTATGCAATTTGGAACTAGCACAATGCTATACCTGCTTTAGGGATCCTCATTTAAAAAAAGTCTACAACACTGATTAGTGTTGTTTGGCATTCATTCCCTTCCCTTTACTACTATAAGGTCTGAATCTCATTACAACATCTGAAAATAAAATGCAGCTAGCTTTTCTTTCTTGTTTCGATTTCCCAAAAAAAGGCATGCTAAAAACTGCGTGCTACAAAATCTGTTGAACCTATTAGGAATTTATTATTTAACAAAGTCTTTATCATGTGTCGGCACAATCTAAACAATTGAATATTGTGTATGACTGGCATCCTAACCTGAATGTATTCACCCATAACACAATCACCCAGGAAGTGCTGGTTTGCATGGCTGCTACGGTAACCGGAGTCAGGGAGGACAGAGGATATATGAGCTTTGTGACGAAGCAAAGCAGCAGAGGCACATAGCATAATCTTCTCATGTTTCTCAGCCACAGGTCTCTCAGTGATCCTTATTGCCATAACCTCCCCAAATAATAAACTCTTAATCTCATATATCAGCCGGTGCAATAGAGTTGTAACCATGACATTAAAAGAAAACAAGCTGCATTCAAAAAATATACTACATACATTCATTGAAGATTATTCCTCCAACAACCCACCCCCAGACACTAGTTAAACATGCAGTGTGAGACTTTTGTGGAAAAAACAAGTTCTTAAGACGTCATCTAGGCTTATTCATCCAGCCATCTTTGGCCAATCACATGCTCGGATACAAGTGGGTCTGTTCCAGTTCAATAATGGATGCTCCCATTGAATGGTTGGTCTACACAGTTTATCAACGTCAATCAATGGTTACATTTAGGTCACCATATCACGTTTTGCAACATGAAACACACAATAATGATCTTATACAAGCGGTTTGGATGAGCTTTCATCATGAGTCCAAAGTGAACGGTCTGATTTGGCGCTGTCACTTTAAGGCTCGGCTCTCCCGTGTTGGCTCCGCCCACTTCATGACGTCGCGCTAGAGCTGAGCGAGCTGCGCTGGAAACAGACTGAAGTATCTTTCTATGGTGTAGCCCGTAGCATAGCACGTGTTAACTGCTTCTGTTTATCGGTGCACATGTGGAAATTGCAGTACAATGCCTTCTGAAGTTGAGAATGTATGCTGCCTGGAGACTCCTAAGGTAGCTGTTGTGCAGTGTATTGAAAGAACTACAATAAAGTAGCCTAGCAATAATATATAGTTTCAAATAGACTATATATAGTGGGATTTGCACCCTTTTTTAAAATTAACTTTTTGCCATGTCCTGTTTGGACGATGTTGAGGTTTTCGAAGCAGTCTTCAGTGAAGTGTTGGTTACAGACAAAAATACGCATCTTCTCCAAACAGGCATGTTGCTGACAGTAAGTAAGCTAACACAGTAGCAGCGATGCTTCTCTGTGTCTGAGCTGCAGAGCATGGCACTTGTCGACAGTGCAGGAGAGAGGGGCTGGAGGAGTGTGGAGGAGCTCAAACTAAATAAATTACTTAAACATGCCCAAATGAAACAAAACACAACTTTGGGTATGTGTTTGAGGTATAAACAACGTTAGAACATGGTTAAAAGCTCAGAAAAGTTGATTTAGCATTAATGATTTAGCATTTAATATTGGCAATATATTCACATCATTCTGAACTCAAGCTATTAGTTAAACTTTGGTTGGATGCTGTTTGTATTAATGTAATAATATTTTGCAAAGGCAAATGGGTTGACTGTTGCTATAAAAATAAATAAAAGCAGGCAGATCACTATGTGTATCATGGGTAAATGAAGTGACATGAGTTGTTGTTTTGATGTGTTGTTTGTATAAGACTGGATCATGATGCTTACACAAACAAAGAGGTAAAAAAGAATGACTCATCATAAAGCTGACCATGTTATTCTCTAAAAGTTACGGACTATGTAAGCAAGTGTGTGTATTGTGTCTGAGTGTGTGGTGGCTCTCTTGCCATATGTGCCTTGTGCTAATTTACAGAGCCAGGGGCCATATAAACAAGGCCATGTCTTCATCTGCTGCTCTCAGAACACTGCTCTCGTCAAACACCAAGCACCAGATTTCTGTATTTCTGTAATGTGATTAAGGTATAAATAGTTTTTTGGTTTTTTTTACTATTCTAAGCCATGCACACACACATAGTAGTATGACTAAGACTTTGGATTGTGTCAAATGTACGCTACTGATAAAAAGCTCATAATTCATCAGATACTGCTGTTTGTAGAGCATATCATGATAACATAATATAAGGAATTTACTGCCCTGCAATCTTTACAGTTTTCCTTCAGATCAAAAAGATGTTGTTTTCTTTATGACAGATCACAACGCACTGTTGTTAATACTTTATCTTCTGACAACAAGCCTTACCTAGTGTCAGCTGCATTAATAATTCACGAATATTACTGATAATGAGTCACTCATACAAAAGCTGATTATAAGTTGATTATGCTTTTGAGTATAGTGTTTCCATACAACAATTCCAGGATAGAGTAATGAGAATAACATAGAGTTAAGATTAATACTGTAAGTGACATACACTGCTCTAATTACCTGAATATAGGTGTATGGCCTGGCTTGGGTTTATTCCATGAGAAATGGGACGGCACTGAGAGGAACTGTTCACCAGATCCATCCTTCTTGAGGCTGTGCAGGCTCTCATCCGAAGGAGAATCCAGGTTAGAAGACATATTGCCTGAGTCATCCAGCCCCAAGTCCCCTTTCCCAGATTGCATAGCAGTTCTGTCCTGTGATGTCTTCCTGGTCTTGGATGGGATGTCTGCCTCAGAAGGGCAGCACTGGAAGGGTGACAAACCCACGGATGGGCTCCCGAGCCAGGTGTCTTCTGTCACACTTCCCCGAGGAGAGGGTCCTGGAGTGGGCGTGGGAGAGCGGTGTGGAGACACTGAGCCTGCGTAACAGATGTCAGCACTGGAGTGGCGCCTCTTTCCACACGGGGAGTTGGGCCGAGAGGAAGGCCGAGAGGGAGGCCGTGGGCTGAGCCAGTTCTCATCAGTGACACTGGTGCGGGGTGAGTGGCAGGGCGACTGACGGGGGGACAGGCTGATGGAGTGATGCACAAAGGCTGGGTGGTGGTGCTGCCAGTGGGGTTGCTCCTCCAACAACCCGCCCCCTGCCTGAGGGGAGGCACATCCTGGAGATGTCAGAGGGGAGCCCAGAGTGAAGCGGGCAGCCGCTTCATTTAGCTCCGAGTCCACGTCGTCATAAACATGAGAGAAGGACTCACAGGAGGACGCATCAGAGAACCAGCTCCTCGAGGAGAGGCTGCTGCACGGGCTAGGGCTCAGAGAAGAGTCCCTGTACGAGTGATCAAGGGGCAAATAGAGATGGTCTCTGGACAAGGGCCTGTCGCCATGGTAGTCCCCATCAGGGCCATTGGCCCTCAGGTCCTCTTCACTGGTGTCCATCTCCTGCTGGCAGCTTGGGGAGATAGAGGTGATCTGGATGCTGGGACATTCAAAGGCCTTAGGAGCCTCCACTGGGGCAGACGGCAGCAGCGGAGAGGTCCCATATTTGTTTTGCGTCTCAAAACTCAGTTGCTCTGGGCCCTGTTTGTGCAGCTGAAGGCGTGAAGAAGCACTGATGGCCTGAGAGTGGGACTGCATGCCATGACGGGTCAGGCCAATAGTCTGGTGGTTCGTGACAATCGACTGGGGCTGGCCCACATTTAGGACATAGAACGATGTGCTGTCATCAGGCTCCAGATCTAAAAAAGAAAAAAGACCAGAAAACAAATTCACAAGACTGTGATTTGGTTATCTGCATGTCCTTGACTTTGAAATATTGCTTAAATTTATGAGACAATAAAACCACCATCGCTTGTCAATAAAAATATAAATATTTGGAAGAGTACATTTGGATGAAGGTAGCTCTGTTGATAGTAGAGGTAGACTGTTATCTTATAGGTTCTGTTCAGGTAACACCATCATTAATGTATCAGTCATTGTATCAGCCTGTGAACTTTAGCGACTCCATTGATTTCACTCATGTATTTACTTTCACGTCTTGACTTGAAATGGTACAAAAATACAAGTCACAAAAAAATGTGCAAAAGATGCTCATGTGTTGATTTGCGCTTGAGACTGAAACCAAGAGTTGTTGCTGGTGACAGCCTCATAAAGGCATTGCTCCAACCAGGATAACCGAACAACAGCACCACGCAGGAAACAGATTCACACAACAGTGCGTGCTGTCTGCTGTCATCACAGTTAGCTCCGGCAGGCTATTTATACCAAAGGTCATCCGGCACAGGCAGCATGTACACACACAAACACACACAAACGAATAGACAAGAGCCTACTCTGTTCGAGGTTATTGATAAACTGAGCTATATGCCCTGTTGCTCATACAGACTGTAACTAGTCTCACATTGTTTCACACATCAAAAGATACACTGAAGACTACCAGAAACATCAATCTTAACATTTTATTCATACTACTAAAATGTCTCAATCAAAAATTAAGTTCAAAAGCAATTTGTGAAACGTTTGGTCGCTCTAAAACCACAGCGTAGCCAGAACAGGATAAGGTTGTGAAATAGTTACACAAGACTTCCCTGTTTTCCTGAAACTTGCAATGAAAGTACCTATTTATTACTATGGAACCAAACTCACTATTCTTAACCCCATGGCCCAGATTACCCATAATATTGTCCTAATGGGTTTAAATATTGAAGATTTAAGAGTGTGATTCCATATATTCTGTCTCAACAACAACAAACAGAGGCAGTGAGCTCTTTATTTATAGCAGCTCTGCTCGGTATTGGCCCTGCCTGTCTGTCACAAGACCCAACAGTGGATCCTCTGACGACAGCATCTGAGTGACAGGGAGCAGGAGAAGGCCGCCAGAGTCAAGAGGCTGTAAGCAAATAAATGCAGCACTACGTTATATCACTCAATATCAACGAAAATTTGAAAAAAGTTATGAAAAAGATGCTTGATACAAGAGTCTGCTTTCTTTCACTTTAACATATCATTAGTCACATTAGTTCTATTTTATTATTAGTATATACTATACAGGATTTCTTTTCAATGCTAATTTTGTAAACCTGTCAAGCTTTACAGATTGTAAGGGGCAGATATGGAGCTTAATAAATAATTAATGATAAGTCACTGGATGACTGGTTAAATACTAGATCACAAGCACTTGATGGTACATGTAAAAAAAATTAAAAATACCCTACAATACTTACACTGAATGGTTTTAAATATGCTTAGTCATTCAAGAGCCAGAATGAGAGCTCTTGTGAGTGGCAAGATACAGGTCAAGCAGGCATCTTACCTACCTTACAGACCATCTTACCTGGCCCACAGCCCTCTGACTGACCTATGATAAGATTAGACAGCCACCTAAAACCCCATAGGGCTAAAAGAGGTGGGAGATGGGAACCCTCCAACGGAGAGCCAAAGCCCAGTCAACGATAGGAGACCAGGGTGGATGGGAGGAAAAACAAAAGACAAGGAGAAGAGGAGAGAAAACAAGCTTGGAGAAGATTTACTCAGAAGATGGAGCTTTTTTTTTTTTTTATCAATGGCCTGTGCGTGAAACCCCTGTACTGTTCCTCAAAGCTCACATACATCAGACAGCCAATCCGGTTAAATAAAGATCTGTAAGAGGCTTTGCTGTACCTAAGCTAATAATAGCGCTGCTTCACTGGGATGTTTCAGTGAAGCTCCTCGATGTATACTTTAGCAACTATTGTGTTCTCTAACTGTAGTGAAATGTCTGACCCGCTGCTGATGGTGGCATCCACTTTGCCTCGACACAAGCTCAGCGGGCTTCTGGTGAGCAGTCACTCGTGCTGCCTGGGGATTCTCACCGGGGGATAAGCCGCAGGACAGTGTTCATCCCTCGTTCTGCTCTAAGTCTACTGTGACCGGCAGTGACACACAGGCCCACATTATGAGAAAGCCTAGTTTACTATAACCCCAGGAAGGATTTGTGTCATGCTCACTGCTTCTGCAATGTCCTGCTAGTGCACACATGCACACAAATTACCCCAAGACCCAAGTTTATGTTTATTATACCATCAAGTAGATACATGAAAGTTGTAAACAGTAGTTGATGCAGAGTGTGATGGTTCCACTCAATTTAAAATAAAAAACACTTCACAGATTTTTCAACACGTCTCTGTCTCGGCTGTAACTCTTTGCGCTTTGTATGTGGTGGTGTACTATTGATTGTATGCGCAACAGCGTGTACACACCCCAACAAATAGAAGTGGCTTAGGTTACCCGCGAGTCCCAGCAACATGTGGTGCTGAAGCTGGAGCGTAACCCAAGCCAGGGTTCCCTTTGTGGTGGGCAGGCAGGTTGATTAGGACAGGCTCCGGTTTCATCCCCTGTACAGAAGGCTTTGTGTTCAGGCCAGGCTCCTCTTTCAAGCCGCTTCAACACACCATGCAGTAGAAGGCTCAGATAAATAGCATACAGTCTGCTTCATAATGACAAAATGTAGTCACTAGTTTTATCAAAATTAAAATAATAATTATAAACTTTAGCCCATTTCTAGACAAGGTGAAGTTTATTGCTTGGAGCAAAGCATCTTCATCTTGTGTACAGTCTGAATTCTGTGGGACATAAAATAAAACAACATGTGTGTTTCTTTGGTTCTGTTACTTTTTTGTGTGTGTGAGGTGAATTTTAGCTTTCTGCTTTATATTGCTGTCTGGTTACATTACAAACAAATAGTACAAATATAGCATGAGTGAGTGATTATTGGATGTGGATTGGCTTAAAATTTTTCTTTCTTACAATGATCTTATAAATCAAGCTCTTATTTAAACCATAAAAATAAAAATGAAAGACATATTAAACTGACATAGCAATCCTGCCCACTAGCATTCACCAAAATCCCACCAACATCTTCTTGATGTGATATTGTTATCATTTTAAGTTGAGCTCACACGTGATTTCTGACCAGATCAACCATTTAACAAATAATAAAAATTTAAAAAAACATGTTTGGGGACAAATGGTAATGTAGACGAGGAAAAGCTACATTAAAAAAATTATAAAATGAATATAAATATTATAATATATACAATAATATGTCTTTTTTTAATGGTTGTTATAACCTAGCAATGAAAATATGGTTAACGGTTGAAATGTTTGTTTTTTTACCAACAGGCCACAGTTTTTCATTGTTTATTTCTGTATTTTTTGTCCATATTGTGAATACTATTGCAGCTTCATTCATTATGCCTTATTCTATTAATTTTAAGAAAAAGCAATGAAAACATGCGTTTGTGGTGGTAAATGGTGGTAACAATGGATGTTCCTCCATTATTCTACGATGAAAACATGAGAGTCACAATATTATATATTTTGCCACTCAAAGTATTGGGTATAATCAAGAACTCAAAAAGAGTCATGTTATAGTTTGCAATAACCATTTCCTCTAGAGTTTCTTATTATTGTTCGTCAGCTGTCTTTTAACTGACTGGCTAACAGTCAATATATGGCTTTAAGCAGGGATCTCCAAAACCAATTTTAAATCCTGTCTCAAAGGTTTTCTAAGAACTGGGCTCCTGGCCTGCTGCCTACTTCTCAAAACAGAGTGCCTGTGACGCACATGCCCATACGTATTGTTCGGATTGGCCCACAACTGTGGCTCTAAACCCTGTTTGAGGGATTTCTGCCAAGTCCAGTGGTGACTTAAATGTGCTTTAGACTCACTTCACATCAGTGGCAATGAAAGTAATACGTTGTAGAATGAGAGAAAATACATCAGATGTAATAACTCTATTGACCTGTGATATATCACATCCAGTACCATCACTCAGCCGCCAGCGGAGGCTTAACAATGGCTGCCTAAGCCAATGTTAACATGTGCTGGCAGCTAAATTAAGCTCCTAATTAACGATCTCACGCTGAGATAACATTATGAGATAAACATAGAGTACCAGATAACCAGCTGAACTCAACGGATCCTATTCTAACATGCATCAACTGTCACGTGCAATGATAAATGTGGATAATAAATGATAGCCCGTTTGTTTTTGGGGAGAAGTGGAGATGCACAGCCTGATCAAATTGATGGCCTGCAATAACCCAGATAAGACCAGAGGCTACTGCTGGCAGGAGTGACATTTAAACAATGGGTCAGGGCTGACTGTGCATGTCCCTAAAACACCAGCTGGAGAGGGACATAGTTGAAATATGTTTGTCTGTTGTGTGTCTATAGATGTCTTTCTGTATAATATTGTTCTAAATATACAAACAAAGCAGATGGAGGCTATAGATTAGCTATAGAGTTTGTCAAGATTGAAACATCCAAACAGCAAACAAATGAGTCAGCTAAGAACACAACCTTTTGTTCAATTACATGATAATATAATTTGTGATTCTATGGCAGAGAGTGGCCTATTTAATGGCATATTTACTACGATGTGTTCAGCCATATCTCTCTATTTTATCTCTACAGTTATCTCTCCATTTTGCAAGTTATGTCAGAGGTGCTGTGGTTGTAAATGATGAACACCCATTCCTCAGCTGTTTGTGAAGATCTTTCTGTAACAAATGCGCACAAAGCCACATTCTGATGCTGACCTGTAGTAAGGTCCACTGGAGTAACTGGGCGTCAGCAGGAATGCAGGCCACATGGACGCTTAAGACCAGAACAGAAAGTTTTTTACACCCGGGATGTTAAGTTAAAATGCAAATGCAAACTGTAAAAAGCATGTCAGAGAAACCAATCAGACACAAAACAGAAGTGAAACAAGAAGAGTTTCAAAAGATAAAAGATCCACTTCCAAGCCTGACTGAAATATGGCTTTGTGGGATAGCCTAAAATAAAATGGGACCCCAGCCAGCCTAATCCCTTGTGTAGCAGGCTGCACCTCAAAGCGAAGCAAAGAAAGACAGAAAAAATGAAACTAGATGCAAGAGTTGAAGAGCTTTCTCTCCCTGACACGTTGATACAGCGCAGCCAGCGGTAGCTTTAGTTACACTAAATTTAAACTAGACAGATGCCACACATAGTTACTCATGCCTCGCCCCAGGAAACAAACGCCTCATTCATCACGCTGGAGGCCGGGACCCCTCAAGTTCAGCAGGGTTAGGGGGCACTGCATGGTGATCTCGTCCCACATGTGGACCTCATGCATGACTGTCTGAACCCTGACCTAACTTTCTAGTCTCTACTTTGTTTGACATTTTTATACCAATGCAGCTGTAGGAATGTAATGTTGGCTTTTCTCACACAATCAGGCTGTTAAAATACAGTTACAGTCCTAGCATCAGACACTCTTCTCACCTGAAATATGTTTATTTGCTTAATGTGGAGCAATTTGAGTAAAAAAAAACACTCACACCTAAAATGTTGCAAGCAAATTATGGTAACCAATAAACTAGCTAAATATAACAATGGCGTCTTGCTAATAGTAACACAAGCAGGTAGCACTTGATTTTTAAAGAAGGTTCAGAGTGATTTCCTGTAGTTGTTTGGACAGCGTATACTGTAATGACAGCTGTCTGTGTGAGTGGCAGCTCCCACTCAGTCTAGAAAAGTCTAGACACATGTCGAAGGAACACACCTGGCTCAAGTGCGGAAGTGCTGACACACTCACCTGGCGACGTGGTGCACAGCATTCTTCCACTCCTCTCCTCAGTAAGAGTGCTTCAAAGAGTGTGAAGGCTGCTGTGGACGTGCTGAGACGAGAGGGGTTCTCCTGCTCTAAGTGCCACCTCGAACCTGCCGTCTGCCCTCTGCCTCGCTCTGTGAGAGCTCAAAATAGTCCACCATGAGAGCGATGTAATTTCAGTCTTTCCCACGACAAGGACTGAGAGTATCCTGCTCTTGGTTCGGGACACCAGAGCAATGACAACAACAATGACAAGGGCAAAATAGTGAGGGGCACTATCAGGCTCTCCTCAGATGAGTCATTAGATTCTAAAGTGACTTGGGACGTTCATACAGTGCCACAGGTAGAGCTTGTGTCACTGCGCATTACCCACACTGACTCAAGTGTTTGTGGTGACTGCAGGCATCTGGAGATTTCATTACAGAGATCAGTCTGTCTGATGTCACTGCTGGTCTCGTTCATATCCTGAGAACGCTGGGATGGGAAAAAAGCTTGATCTTGTGTGGAGTCTAGAACAAGTAGCAGAGAACCTCAAATGTATTGTTTGAGGTTCTCTGCTGCTTGGGAAAATCAGAAAAAGCAAACGTGCGAGTGTAGCAAAAAGACAGAAATTTGTTTAGAAGATAAAAGTCTACATGAAGAGTAAACAAAACCTTCTAACCACAAGCTAGACACAGCACCCCCCTTTCCTCTGGTCTCACTCTGCCATCTGAACCACACATGGCACGTCTGGGCCCAACGCCAGACACTTCAGTTATGGATCTACCACCACCGCCCATAAAGGGCACTGTTGCCCCCCGCCACATTCCACCCTGCACCAAGTGAGACTGCTGCTCGTGACATGCATCGCTCCAACTCATCCTGACCCATTTGTCCAAAATATCACACAGCCACAATGGGATGAAGCACAGATAGGTTTACTTCTCTATAATTACAGAAATTAGATCATGATAGCTATGTATTAGTTACACAGTTATCTGAGCAAAGACTGAGCAACATAAACGCAGGCTTGTATGATTCTACAAACAAGAGCTCTGGGGGGATATCTAAGAACACTTACTTCCTTTTACTGTCGCAAGCGGCAAGTTCAAGCAGCTCACAACAAGTGGCACACCTTAACATGACAATGCACTGAGCTAAATGCTAACGTATGATTGGACAAAAAGCATTTTCTAAACAAACACATGGGAGCTATGTGCTGACATTTAACTGCCAAAGTTTAGACTGCCAACAAATATATGCTGACATTGTGCCCAATTGTGTTTCTATTAATAGTGGGCGCACTATAGAATCAAAGAAAAAAACTACAGTGCAGCAAATGTTTATGGAAAGGCCGAGAGGCAGGCTGTGTACAGTGACACGGGATTCTCATTAAATCTGAATAAAATTAAAATGAATTTAAAAAACAATGAAAACACAAGTTCAAAAAAGTGTAATTACTGCTACAACTCTGGGTAAGTCGTCTGAATGAATGTCCTTTTAACAATGCAGCATAGTTGAACACTGCAAAGCTCAGAGGAGTAACTGTCAAACAGACACACAGTAGACGATGTTCTCCAGGTTGTTATAAAAACAAGCCCTGACTTGAGCTTTGCTGAAAGAGAAAGAGAGAGTGTGGAACTATGCATGTGTAAGCCTGTACTACACTGCACTTATTAATTTAGACATCACCCCCCTTTTGGCCCATGCAAGTCACTCAGCCCAGACAAGAGTAAAAAACAGTGGCGCTTTTATGCACAAACTTTTTCCAAATACCTCCTCCCTTCCTGAGATCAAACGTTTAATCAGAGGAAATAGTGATTGAAGGTGGCACATGCCAAATAGTATCTTTACTTCACTTGAGATTTGTCACAGTTTGTGCCTTGACTGGTTCCAGTGGTTTACGCCAAGAGGCAAATGACAAAACTAAGACATGTTGTTAAATGCTCACAACCAACTGACAAACCAACAATGATAATAAAGTTTCATGTACCAGGGTTTTTATGAGCACAACTGCATTTGTGTTTGCAAACTATTTGTACGAAAAAGGATAAATCTTCATAGAAACAAGGTTTTTTTTTTTAATCTTAAAAAAAAAACAATAAAAGGAGATTCTACTGGACCATAAAATGTCCATGCATTTATACTGTAATATGTTGTTGCTGTTTTATTGCCCAAAGCTACTAATGAATGTGATCATCTCTGACAACTAAAGATGTCATATATGATTGAACCATATCAAGGTCAAAATTTAAATAAGTTTAATATAATTTAACACGGTCTCGTTCTCTTGCTTCACATTTTTAACCAGTAACTGGAAAGAAATGGCATTTTCTTTCCGATTCTTATCTGAATTCATCAATTCATTCATTCATCAATTACATATTCATTACACATAATTAATTCATAAGTATAATTAAGAAAGCTGTACTTATGCCTGCTCCCTGTTGTGTGCAAACAATTAAAGTATTACATGAAAAAACTACCTGGGTAATTATTTGTAATTAAAAATGTTTGCACGTGCTCATGTTAAAATGCTCCTTTGGTTTCATAATAAATGCTAATAAATAAATAAAGCATACAAATAAAACCATGTTAGCCTGAGTGGAGTTAGTTGGCCTTAACAGTGTGACTCCTGGGCTATAAACAGTCAAATCAATTTATCAGAAACAAAGGGCCACAGTCAGTATTCCTTTAGACATAATATGAAAACTACTGTAACAGAGAAAAACAAAGGCCTCCACTTACACACACATTTAAGCTAACAGTTACAGACACCTGTGCAAAGCGCTCAAGTCACATGCGCTGTTTTTACTAAAGTTACCAATTCTCACTGAGCTAAACTATTAGCATTTTAAGCTAAAGACGTCTGGTTTCATGCTATCGTCAACGTGAACACTTGATAAAAGATGCTCCAGTGTCTCAAATGTGATGTATAATATAATGTATAAGTTCTGTCCATCTGGTAAAAACAAACACTTTTACTCAAACACGGCCGGATTGTGACAGAACTAAAAGCTAAGTGTAACTTGCACAGTCTACATCATTTCTACTGCACAAATAGCCGTGAAATGTGGGAAACCCTCTGGTGTTACCTGCAGGACCCAGCGGCTGCTGCTGAGCGTCCTCTCCAAACATAAGCCTGAAGTCCAGATCCTCATTCCCGGTGCAGTTTGCAGTAGTCATCGGCTTTGACAGCTCGGGTTTTACCCCGCCACTCAACCGTCGACTGCTCCCCTTCAATGTCACAACATTTAACGACTCCCACGAGGCCCGGCTCTTAACTTTTGTTCATTTCATTTGTGCTTCACTCAGTTCCGGTAAAAAAAAAAAAAAAAAAAGACAAAGTGACAGTTTCTCGTGTGGTCCCGCGGTGAACGCTTACTGCCGTTTGCTGGACTCTTAACTTCACACAAAGTCGCTTGCAGCTTCCTCAATATTTCCCGACTTTTTCAACGACACGGTGCTCTTGCAGTCAAACGCTGAATAAAAAAATAATATAATAACACAAAAATATATCCGTCCCTTGTTCCTTCTGTGTCACTATCAGCCCTGTGTGTCTTCCGACTTCCCTCCAGAGCTCGGTCCTATCCCAACTTTTACTAACCCCGCGTGACAAGGCAGTTCCCGCGATGACGTCAGCAGACACAACAACACGCGCACGCACAGACACGTACGCACACGCTCGCATGCCCCTCGTGGACTGTAGGATAGAGCGCTTTATTACTCTATTACAGCATTTTACTATAATAGTTCATTAATGAATTAGTCACTTTTATGATGCACTGATGTGTTATATTTTCTGAAAACAGAGATTGAAATACACATAAGACTGCATTTCGTCAAACAAAAATAAGAGCAAAAAAATGGCACATAATTTGTATTTGAAATTGTTATCTCTGTAAATAAGAAAACGACACGTATTGCTATCATTCTGTTCAGGTGGGAAGCATCTTATGTTTCATGCTTCTTTACATGTTTTAAAAAGTATTCAGGTAATCAATGTACATGTGAAACACCAAAGACAACACAAACGGTAGTGCAAACTGTAGATAAGGCACTTAGAAAAGTGGGACTATAATCCTACTTCTTTTGCTCTCTTTTTGAGTTAGATAAAGGTGACTACTCTTAGTCAAGCAATAGTTAAGAGGATCATTTAAATTCTACAGACTAAAACAGACTGAAACAGAATGGTAAGCTCTAACAAAATGGATTTTTAAAAGTGTATAATAGGTTTGACTAAAGGTTTGCATCAATAATAATAATGCTACACAACTCAATTCTCAGTTATCATCTTTTGCCCTCAATTTGAGCTTTTTCATTGTTCTGATCTAGGTTTAAAATCACATAATGTACTTTTTTGGTAGTTCTCAAGGACATTATCATCTCAACCTTTCAAATATTTTTTGTTCATTTTTATCTACTTTTTGTAAGTTTGTTTTTGTGAATTTTCTTCTATGTGATTTTTTTTTCTTTTCTTTTTTTTTTATTAACAGCAATAACACTCTACACTATACGCAACAACAATGACGCAGTCAGTGGTTGTAAACATGTACTTATTCTCTGCTTTGTATTGTCTATAATCCATCCATGGTCTGCTACTTTAGTTTCAAAAGTCAAAGTATTCATTTTTATATAGGGACAGCAAGGAAACACGTTTCCCCTCCTTGCCTTGTTTGTGCTGCTGTGAAAGAAAGACAGAAGTGTGACTATTCAAAACATAATTAGCCTATGTAAAGTGAACAATAATGTGCTCTAAACCTCCCAAAGAGTTGTGACTGTATCTAAACCACCCATCTGTATCTTTATTGGTGGAGTAACACTTAAATCTGTTGTTGCTTTAAATCATTCATTCATTACCGGACATTTTGTCTTAATTATTTAAGCTGATTGCAAATAAGTGTGCGTGTTCCCTTTAAACATGCATTACCAGAAATAATGTCTATAATTAAAGAAAAAATAATTGCTGCTCCATGCTTTTCTCATGAACCAGACAATCCACTAACTGCATGCACAGCAGCCAACAAATTTGCTTTCTGACACCGACACACAACATGAACCTGTGCTAGGTGCATGTGGGCGTATAGAAAGGCGCTTGGTTCACAAATGCATCTGAAAGCATCAATATTGCATTTCCTGTGATCTTAATTTCAAAATATCAAACCTTATTCTATTTATGCTGTGTTTATAAAATGGTATCTCCTCAAAGCTTAGTATTTCATTATTGGTAATATTTTAGTTACATGACATGAGATATTTTGGTGCAAACTGTAAAGAAAAATAGCACACTTTATTTAAATTAATATATAAATAAACATGCCTACAAACAAGGTAAACATCTTACATGCTCATTGATGAAACATGAGAATAAATTAAACAAAGTACTTATTATTATTGTCCAAATAAATACTTAAATGTCAAGTTGCTTTAATAAGCAAGTTTAATTCAATGTATGTTTGATTATGAATATGTGGTTATGTCACATGACATGATTGAAGTCTCTGTTATGCGGCGGTTGTTTCCAGATCCAGCCGGATTTAATTCAGGTTACCTGTGTTTCTTATCTTCACAGATGACCTTTGAAGGGAGAAGATAAAGACAACAATTTGCGTGGGAGGCTGAAGATGTGGTTTGTGATTTTATGATTTGTAAAAAATGATGGTTAAGAGGCCACAAAAACATAGCATCTGCCCCCACATTGGTTCTATTTAAGAAGTGTTACTCTTTCAATGATTGGGGTTTGCAAACGCTGCAAAAATGCAGCACCTTGGTAAGATGCACAATGTTCACTAAATGTCAGCAAATATCAAATGAAATCAATACTCTACCAGGCGACAAGCGATTTGCATGTGAGATAATATTTGCAGAGAACAATTTTCAGTGTAAATTAAAAATAAGAGATTAACTATGTATTTGTAACACAAACATTTCGTCCTATAGTTGACAATAAAAAGAAATCGTATCATCGTGATAAAGCTTACAGATCATTGTTTTAAGTCCAGTAGCTCAAATAACTCAAATAAACCAAAACATTGGTTGTAATTAAGTCTTTATTATGATGACTTTCCTATGATGTTGTGTGATGGTTAAAGAGCAATTATGTCATGCATTAGGCCTATATTGCCTGTATCATCCTTTTAACAGAGCAAAGAAATTCTGTCAGAGCTTTGTAAAGGATTTCTGTAAGGCTTGTTTTTGCTGCCCTCTTTTGTTCAGTTGGAGAAGTAATAATGATCAATACTCAGTTATTCAATAGGCACTAACAAGTCCAAGGTCAAAGGAGTTACGCAAAAATTATATTGGGTAAAATTTAGAATCCCAGTTGTGCTGGGATAATAATCTTAATTTTTTCATAAATTTGTAGTAAATAATAGGCTCCAATTGTCTGTGTCTATACTGTGCATTCTAAATCTATTGTAAATCAAGGAGTTTTATGTACTGCATTTAAATTTTTGTCTTTTATGATATGAACAGACTAGACAGAAAGATAAAATGACTGACCCAAAATATTTGTGTTTCTTTGGCCTAAACATTCCACTGAGCGACAGGGTCAAGAAGCACATGGGACACCCTCTGCGTGCATGCCTGGTAAGATTAGTCCCCATTTGACTCATTTTATACTCACACTGGCTTAGCAGAAATATTGGATAATACCACTGTAAAAACCAAAGGCCATAAAGCAATGGAACAGACTAGACATAAATGATTTAAAAAATTTTTTTATTAAATGTTTGGTCATACATTTTTTTTTAAATATGCACTAAGTGAGGTTTTCTTTTGTTACTTTGAACTTGCCTTTGCTTTTGAACAGAACTCATGAACAGTTATTGACAATCGCTGTTGAGTCAATGACAGCACATTTTCACACTCAGCCCCAATCTATTACAATCCCTGGCACTACTGGACAGCAGGCAGTGCTGATTCACCAGGCCGCCTGACCATCTGATCGATGAAGGACTACAGTCAGAACAGAAATATCATATAACATGTTTATTAAATGTGATGGGCAAGCACTGTCACTCAGAGTGACAGTAAAATGTCTCGTCAACATGGTGCATGTTAGGGGTTATTCTTCCTTTTTTTATGTTGAAATAATAAGACTTTGCAGCGATTTGTTGTAAATTTGATTTTAAAATAGTGTATTATAGTCTATTGCAAAAAATAGTGCTGCTTTAATGTGAAAACTCTGAAACCAGGTTGGTTGATTAAATTCCCAATTCTACTTACCGAATATGGGCGGGGGCTGACATGTTTTACGTCATCAGTTCACGCCCCGCTGACATCATCAACATTCGCCAAGAGAGCATGGGGAGCCTGGACGTTGTCAAACGAAACAAACAATGAAACAGCCTCATTAGTCAAACGATTTTTAAGAGCTTTGGGTGTAGATTGTTGTTCTTTTTTCTCATCGACTGACTGCCAACTTCTGGACTTAATTCAGGAATCGAGATGCAGTCCGTGAAGGTCGCCTGCTTAGCGTTGGCTTCATCGAGCAGTCTACGGTCTGCCGTCTTTTATCGTCCAAAGACTGCGAAAGTTTGCTGCTTGTTTCATTCTTCTGTCTTTTGTCAAACAACCGCCACTTTAGAGGAGATCCCGGTGATTCGTGTTCCTAAATACATGCAGAAACAAATCGAAAACGTAAAAGAAATCCGTGGTCAAAACAACATAAACAACGTCAAAGCTGGGAGGCTGCTTATACAGAGCAAGAACCCGAAACTGAACCAGTCTACAGCTTACATCTTTGGGAAATTCGAGAAACCCGTGCTTTGTTCAAAGGGGTGGAAACACAATAAATCATTTGGAGACCATTTCATTGTTAACAACATCAAGCCTGTGGCACCTTATATCGCTGACAGTCAGAAGGAAGGCGAGGAACAGAAGAAGGCAGTTAACTTTAATAACTTCCGCATCTGCAGGCCTCTGGTGGACACACTAGAAGGACTGAACATTACGTATCCCACCACGGTACAACTGCAGACGATCCCGAAGGTCATGAAAGGTCATAACATCCTCTGTGCTGCCGAAACAGGGAGTGGCAAAACACTTAGTTATCTCCTTCCTATTATTCACAGACTGCAAGCTCAAAAAGCATCAGGCACTGACAATGAGGAGGAAAAGATTCACACTGTAATTTTAGTGCCCTCTAGAGAGTTAGCCGAGCAAGTTGCTGCTGTTTCCAGGATTTTATGTCGCCCATTTGGGATTGTGACCAAGACTGTGGGTGGTGGACAAGGTATAGGACACATCAAGATGGTCTTCAAGAGTGGTATTCCTGATATTTTGGTTGCTACACCTGGTGCTCTGGTCAAGGCTTTACGGAAACGCTTCCTCGACTTAAGTGAGCTGAGTTTCCTAGTTGTTGATGAGGCAGATACAATGTTTGACCCCAGCTTTTCTGATATGTTAGAGAACATCCTAATGAGCACAGAAATTTCCAGTGATCCCAGTGAGACACAGGGCCCAGGCCACAAGGCCCAATTACTCATCGTAGGGGCCACTTTTCCTGGTGGTGTGGGAGATGTTCTCAGTCAGGTGACAGACCTTGGAAAGATGATCATCATAAAAAGCAAAATGCTGCATTTCCTCATGCCCCATGTTAAGCAGACTTTTCTTAAAGTTAAAGGTGCTGATAAGATTTTGGAGCTCAACCAAGCCCTGAAGCTACAAGAGCATGAAAAAGGTGCTGTCCTAGTGTTCTGCAACAAGTCTGCCACTGTCAACTGGCTAGGTTACTCACTGGAGGAGATGGGGGTCCAACATGGTCGCCTGCAAGGGGAGATGGCTGCTGCTGTGCGCTCAGGAATCTTCCACTCGTTCCAAAAGGGAATGGTAAATGTGTTGATTTGCACAGACATTGCCTCACGGGGTTTGGACACATCCAGAGTGCGACTGGTTGTCAACTATGACTTTCCTGAAACCCATGCTGACTACATTCACAGAGCTGGGAGAGTGGGAAGGGCGGGGGGCATAGAAGATGGGGAGGTACTTAGTTTTGTCACTCATCCCTGGGATGTAGAGCTTGTACAGAAGATTGAGACCGCTGCACGCAGAAGAGCTTGTTTACCAGGAATGGAGTCTGATATACGTGAGCCAAAACCAAAAGTATAAAATAATAAAATACATGTGGGAACCATTCTGTTTGTTTTTGTCCACATATGAAATGGACTTTCCTTATGTAATCTACAAAAAACCTTAGTCTATTCATGGTGAATGTTTTGGCTTGGCCTTATTAAATTGGTGCACAATTTAAAATGATGCAGGGTAGTTAAGAGGTGTACTTTATATCCAAAAACATCATCAATTTAAACATAAATTGCATGCACTTACCCAATTTCTTCATTCAAAAAGAAGCTAAAAGTAACATTTACTTTATTAAAGTATTTACATTGAACCTACCACACCCCCAAGACTCTTTCAAATTGAAGTTAAATTGGACTGTAGTGTTTATGTTTGTTTTCACCACTGTGTTAAACTGTGTTCATTAGCTGGTACAAACATTTCGGAAACGTGGGACTTGGTTGGCCACATCCTATTTTTAGAGAAATGGAATATTTGTACTACACACATTTAGCCACTAGATGGAAGCATTTGACAAATTTCCAGTTCATACATGTATTTTAACAGTGTTTTGTTCAAATTTTATAAACTTGACACATGGTCAGGATGGAGGATTCTAGCCATAGATTGTATAAATATTATACTATAATAGATTCTACCAGACTCTTTCATAGGCATTAGTTCCAGTTGATTTGTCAGACAAAACATGACACATCTACAGGGGCCCGTAGTCTGCTGTAGGCTTACTTAAAGGATTTGTTCACTCTTCCTTGCCTGCAGGTACTTGTTGAAAGGAAACCTCAAAAGTCTCATAAAGTGCCATGATACAAAGTCTGCCTGAGTCAAGACAATCCTTGATTTGACTCAAAGAAAATAACTTTTCATGTGGTTGTGGTGTTTAGGAAACTCGTTTACAGTGGGTCAGTTTTCACTCTTCATCTTGATGTCTTTTCTTGTGAGATTTTATACCGAATAGGAACACACAGTAATTAGCAGACATTATTCTGTAATACTTTATGGGTTAAGCTTGCTGTGTTTGACCTGTGACATTCTGGTGGTTTACACTGAAGCCATTGTGGAAGTATTTCGATTTATAAGGGCAGGCAGACAGACGTGTTAAGTGCCCTGACTGTAACAAGGGGCTTGGATCAGAATGTCTGGAATTTAAGCTGTGATTGTCCTGCTGTGGCTGGGGTCAACATTAAACGCGGCCTAGACCCTGTTAGTGTCACATTTCAACCAACTGTACCCTGACAACAAGGTTTCAGTGCACACAAATAGAATCAAGAGGGAATTTCACTGGTTCTTTAACCTATATTTCTGTTTTTGCTTTAAGCTTGCAGGACCAATGCAAAATAAGTGTCAAAAAGTATTTCTGTAGACTATTAATACCATTAAAGTGGCTTTGTTTGTCGTTTTCTTTGATAAATTTGTTTACAGTGTTGTTTTGACGTTGCTATTTTAAACTGAAAGGCAGTTTGAGATATTGGCAAATTACTCTGTTTGTATAACTGCAGTATATGTTATACATAGATAGAGATCAGCAGTGTCAATGAATATATGAAAATCCTCGTCTTACAATCCCTGATAATTATTAATTCTGTCATCATTTTATCATTACCACATTGGTACTGTTGGTAGTGTTCTTTGAGGAATGGACTACAAATGCGTACGGTCCATTATTAATGACGCATTTCCTCTTTACCCCACCGCCGGATTATCTCCCCCTCCCCATTTACACACACCAACAAACACACGTACAGATACTTAGGTTCCTCCGCCGCTGCTGTTCTCCCACTGTCCGGGCCACTTGGACGTATCGCCTGAACGCACAGGATATTTTCGCGGCGAGAAGCAGGACTGTTGACTGACGGGCATCTCCTCTGGCGCGTACTGCTCTGAAATGCCCCAGTGGATGATCTGAAGGTAGGTTGAACACCATTGTAATCGGCTTTTTTGCAGCAGTCATTGTAAATCTGTATGACCTCTCCGACCAAGCCTTTATATCAAAACGTGTTGAGAGAGTGTGACCACAGCGTGGCTCCTCGGATAGTCTGCTTGCCTTGCTTGCTTGCCTGCTCCTCACTTACTGGATACAGCTTGTGCATCGCTTTTGAATGAATCTCCTCCAAAGTTGAGCTGCTGCAGCTCTCATCGAAGTCAACGAAACTTGTAGAGCCTTTATATTGCCGACTTCTCCGGTGCGAGGCTTTGGGTGACTTCCAGAGGGGCCACCACCACTGTAGCTGCGGCAGTTCTGAGGGGGGTTTGTCTGTCTGTCTGCCTTGCTGCCTGCTGAGGGGGATTCTTGGTTTTAAAGCACCAGAAATCAGCATGTGGTACCACGGAGCGAGGCTGTAGCTTTGTGCTGGTGGGAGCGAGGAGTTCACCCATGAAGAGTTCATGCAGAGGCTGAAGTTACATGGCAGTGACCACGGGAAACCAGCCTCCGCCATGTTAAGTTATCACTGTGGCTGTTATAGAGGCTCTGCCACCAGCAATTGTTGCTAACTTTTCCTTTCATGTCCACCTGTGAAAATCTGCTGAAGCTGTCAATGAAAACATATAGTGGATCAAATATATAGGGGCGCTATTCTCAGCCTTTTCCAGCTTGCTTTACAGTGGTACTATATGTGGACGCCTGCCTGAGATGCACTCGTGCGTATCACCCTCAATGTGGTAAAGGAATACTCGTGGATTAAATTTAAAACACGACGTGTGTGTTTATTGCTGCAGCTTCTTTTTTCCATGGTGTAGGTACACATTATTGGAAGGCTGCGCTTATCCGATCTGCTGCCACACCCCTCTATAGAGGCTCTAAATACACAGCAAACGTTAAAGCCACAGCTTATCATCACCTGTTTCCTGTTTAATATTCACAAACACGTGATTCCCTCCTCTTTTGCCAAAGCCTTGTCTTGGATGATCTCTTGTTTGTATGCCAAGTTGGTGCCCATGCAGATATCAATGCTCGTATAGCAGTGAGTGAATCAATCACTATAATTTTTCATAGGATGGATGAGACGGAAGGAAGGCATACCTGAAATGTTTAATGTGCATGTGTGTGAGTCTTTGTGAGGTTAATAGTGAAAACAAAATTTACCTACACTCCCTTCTGGTACCCTAGACCTTGGCTTGTCAGTAAAAGACACATGACCTTAGTCTGCAGGCTCTAGTTTGTGTTTGTGTGTGTGTAATGCTTCAGGAATGAGTTCTCATCTCTGCTCTTACACATCCTCTAGGTATGTCTACTATCTCTATGAAATATATTCCTCACAAAATCTATATTTAATAAAGGTGTGAGGGAAATTGGTGCCATGAGAGAATGTCAAAGCATCTCCAAGAGTTGTCCCACGTTAAAATGTGTCCTTTCAAAATGGCAACTCTCCTCTAATGAGACAGACCTCCTATTCTCCCAGTTACGCCTCTGTTTCATCTCTGTGAAAATGACATTTTCTCAAGCCTCGCAGTTAACTGTTCATATCAGCAACTGCTTCTGCTTAGTATGCAGCTCTGCCACCTGCAACACCACTGATCATTTATTACTCACTAAACTCTGTCGGTCTCCCCTGACAAAAACCACTAATCAGAAGTGTTTTTACACTGAATTAGCTAGTTCATTGACCTTTTGGAGAATGTGTTTATTTGTCTATTAGACAATTAGTTGTATTTGGAAACTTAATTTTCTCATAAAAATAAACTTGTGAATGGGTATTAAATCCACTAGTGTTTTGGGCTGTCTGGTCAGTGATTTAGTGCGGGAACATTGCAGTTTAACTGATTATGTAAGAAGATGGATGACATTTTGTAAGCATGTCTTTACATTTTAGGCATTACTATTTTAAGGAGGAAGAATATTTATTTATTAATACATTTAAAGTACTAATGAAAGAGCAATTTGTGTTGCATTATAGGAAAACATAGATCAGTCTCTGCAAATGAAAAAAAACAGTATTCACATTAGAATATTTGCCAAACTTTGATGCAGATAGACCTTAAAGGCTAAATTGGTGCAGACATAGGAGAGGTTACTGATGAGGGTCACATGGCTAATTTATTGAACTGTCCTTTGTTTGGTTTGTGCTGTCACCAGCAACAGCATTGAGGAAGTAATGAGCAAGCTGTAATGACATTTTAATGTGAACGCAACAGACCATGGAAACGAAGCCCAAACACTACTAAAGTAGATGTACTGTGCTCTTTAAGAAAAAATAGCATAGGATTTATAATGTATATAACAGCCCGATAGTTATATACTGCAGTTTATATTTAGAAATGGTGCAATGTTTAATTACATTAGGTTCTTTACTTTGGATTAAGTTTAATGCTACACTCAGTTGGTCTTTGCACACTGCATACTTGTTTTTCTCTGCAGCTTCCAGCCAGTCACCTGGAATTCATTCCCTGCATTTATAGATCTTAAAGTTGGAGATTAGCATTTGGAACTTGTTGCCAGGCTAGTAACTAAGCACCGGCCTGTGGCCCATTGGAAAATTATTACTCATTGTTTTAATTTTTTTTCCTTCAAGTGTTTGTATGGTTAGGCAGTCATTCCATTATACTTTGCACAGATTAAGCTAATGTCGGTGATGGTTAATCATATCCTTTTGACTGTTCATCATTACCTCTAGCTGCTATTGTCATTTGATGTTTTCTATTTCACAACCCAGCAACCACTACAACCCACCACAGAATGATTAGATATTGGTATCACTCTAGCAAAGACACTTTGCTAAACTGTCTTATACTGTGTCTTGCTAAAAATGTGCCTTCTGACATACTTTTTTTTCTAACAGTTTGGTGACATGCTTAAAGCTTGGTGCAGTTTGAGTGAGTATAAAAAGACCTGAATGGAGCAGAAGGAATTCCTGGCCTAGTTCAAGTTAACAGTATCACAGAATTTCACACTTCGTTGTGACTGCACTAAGGCATGCGTAACCTTAAACATAAGAGTCACAAGACTTTAAACATAGTTGCATTCTTAAAAAAAGAGCCAGTACTGATGGTCTTTCTCATCCCTAAACCACAATCTCATATGGCTATTTTATTTTAGTCATTGCAAGTTTTCATTAAACATTTTTTGGGGGGGGATTTAATCAAATTAAGCTAAACAGATTTTTAGAAATTATGTTGTCTAAGTTATGAGAGATTCGGCTTCTTTGGCCCATACCAACTATTTTCAGTTTTTCCACCTCCTACTGAGTTCTGGCTTGACTGCCTCCTACTCATTCCACCATGCAATGCTGCCATCACAGATAAGCTGGTAATGTGGCTGCTCGTCACCACTGGTTACAATTCCATGACTTTTTATGCACAGATGTCTTGTCTTTCTGCTGTTTCTATTTTAAATACCATATCTGGCTCAAAGGCAGGATGTGTTGTACTCCATAATTACACAGGAAGTTATGTTTCTGGCGTAGCTGTCTCATTGATCAACCTGTGCCCTGCAGCAGTCTCCATATGTGGGTCTGTTTCGAGCTGTCTGTCAGCAAACTCCTGGTCAGGTTTAAAAATACCCAAATTTGTTGTCATGCTGAGCAGCCTGGTGTAAGTAGTACCAGTGGCCAATGTGGTTGTCATAGTAACAAAACTCTTGCTGACTACCATCTGAATAGAGTTGTTCATATTGTTTCCCATTTATAGAATTTTATAAATACAGAAATACAGTTTTTTTTTTTTTTTTAAACTCTCAAAATTACAAATTTATTATGAAATGAAATGAATGAAATAAAGTTCATAGTGATATTAAGTATAACCTTGGTAATGCACACTCACTATTTCTGAATTTAAGTGTCTTTTTTATTAGCTTTGCAAACTGTTTGTTACTGGATCTGCTACAGCTGTTTGGCTAAAAATAATAAACAGAAACCTATATCTTCTATGTGTTTGCTCCAAATTGTGAATGGATTTTCCTGAACCTCGTATTTTTATTGTACTTAATAATGGTTTTCAGAACTTTGCATGGGTAAAAAGCCTATAATAATAACCAAAGTGGTAGTTGTTATTGGAGGTTTTATTCCATAGTGCTGTAAACCCTGAAATGGTTTACTATACTCACTGTTGCCAGATTCAGGCTTACTTTTGGTTATTTCATAGTTTTGACCACAGTGAACATCTTCTTGACCCCAGCTGAAAAGGGATCTGCTCTGAAATGTGTTTCAGGTTGCAGCTGAGCTCTTCAGCTATTAGTGGACTGCATCTCTGGCAGAAATCCCTGCTGCCATGGTTGCTAGCTTCAGGCTCATGCCTCCTAGTCACCAGGGTAGAAATGTAATCTAATCAGGTGTCTTCTGCTCCCAGTACATACACTCACTGTACTGTGAACAGAATTAAGTATGGCTCTGCATCTGAAGAAAGCTTGTACTTATTTTCACATGGTCAGTTTTTTATAGATTGTTACAATGGGTTGCAATATAATCATCAATATGTCATCTGCTGTCTCTTGATGAAAGTTTACGGAAACATGGCATCACAAAGTGTATTTTAAAAGCTTACCATTATTACCACTATGTGGGCCTATAACGTGTACACCATTAATATGTAGTGGCTATAGAAAACATACTTGATCATCCATAACCTGATAACCTGCAGTTGTGTCATATTTCCCAGTAAAAGCTTGGCTGTAACTTTAAAGTCAGAAACAACTAGTGATCTTGTTACTCTAGTCTACATGTTTGTTTGTTGACAAATCTCAAGATGATTATTACTCATCAAATTATTCTGGTAAGTATGACGTTTTGGTTTGTGAAAGTAATCCTCTGTTGGAATTCCCCCAGGAAGTGAGTGCGGAGCAGCCTCAAGCTTTGCCCGGCAGAAGTGAGTGAACATTCTGGGAGGGCTGGAATAGTATCCCACCCATCCACTCCTTCTGAGCCCTCCTGCAGCCTGGGGCATCTATTCTTGGTGTTTCCATAAGGATAAATTCTTTCTTCAAATGTTTGGTTGCTAACTTGTATAAGGATTAGGCCAACTCGCATAGCAGAGACAAATAAACAACACACAAATGATCTAATAAGCAAAGACATTTGATCATTGTCAGTCTTGAACTGGAATATAATATCTAATATTTTGATTATTTTAACAAATTCTTCTTGAGTTAACAAATATACAGTAACCTAACAATAATACAAGACATACAAGATGCAAGTGGATTTGTCAGTTAGATACTTGCTAGCACACTTTAGCAAGTGTAGACCTAAGTGTTGACTTGTGTCGTTCTTATGAGGCTCAAAAGTTCTGGATGACAAACGTGTAACTATCCTCTTGCATAGTGACATTCAACCACAAGCAGGTGAAAATCTCCAATGTGTTTCATCTCTTCAAATCAACAACAAAGATCATAGTTTGATGACTTTGACTGATGTCCTTACACTGTGGTTTTTCACATCGTTTGTGTCTCACTTTGCAGCCCTCTTAAACATATCCAATCTCACACTGCAAAGTTCTACAGATGGATGGCACCAGAAATAGCTCTTTAAGTGGCTGTTAATGTATGACTGTTACACAATCACACTGTCAGTGCTCCCTGCCCTTGGCCGAAACCTTTCTGTCTGGAGCGGCCTTGCTTCACCCCCACCCCTGCTTTTCTCTGATGGAGCTTGTGAAGGTTGTAGAGTTTGAATAGAGCTATATAAGGTAAACCCTTCATTGTTTATTAGTAAGGGAGAGCACATGGGAGAGCTGCCAGGCCACTCAGAGTAGAAAATGGGGACAGTAAGAAGACTTAGCACCACTCAACAGATTGTACTCTGCTCTGTAGTGCAGTAAAACTTGCTTCTTTAGCTTTTTTAGGGAGGTACCAATGTGGCAGGTTGCTTATATTATCCATAGGAAGCTCAGAGGTAATCAAGTGCCTGAAAATTGTCATTGTTAATGCAGTTAGCCACAAGACACAGCTGTTACATTAGCTGTCTTAATGCCTTTCTGTGGAGGTCGCTGAGATTTGAAGTAATAAATGGAAAAAAATGTCTGAAAAAGGCCGTTCATCTTTTGCATGCTAGTCTTTTGCAGCTTAATCAGTCTTACTTGTTGATACCTTATTTTTTCATGCTCTTTTCCTTCACAAGGAACCAAAGCTCTTATAAGGAATCAGGCTGTGTATTTTTGCAGAAGCTAAGTATTGAAAATGCTGTTGGTTAGCTTTTTATGTGAAGTTAGTGCTAAACATTGATTCGACGCCATCTTTACTCATAATTGCCTATAAAGGAGTCTACTTAGATCTTTAGCAGCCTTCAAATACTTTAGTGAATGCCCTCCTATGAACTGTTTATTGCTGCAATGTGTGTCAACTTTCATGTTGCGCTCTGTGTTGGATAAATTAGAAGCTCAGAATTTGTTCATGTTTACAACATCAATATGTACAAACAATTCAATTTCAAAACAAGGATAATCCAAATGTGAGTATTTCAGCTTTGCCGCTACAAAATAAGATTGTTTATAGTCATCTTCTGAGCTTAAAGATGGTGCCCACATATCAGCATGTCTATAGAGAGGTTGTTCTCCAGCTGGCAACAAGACAAATGCTGCATTGTCAGATTCCACTCTTTAAATGGACTGGGGCGTTTTGTCTTTTGGACTGTGGGTAGAAAGCCAGCCTTGTCCCAAGTTGGGTTACATATCTCCCATGTGCAGTGTTCCTTAGGCAATATAACTAAGGGAGCATATATAGCCACTCATCACCTTCTCACCAACACTACTGATCCATGACTTTATCTTTATTTACCACATTCCCTCTGTTCAAACATTAAAAGCAGGTGTTCTCTCATTAAACAAAACATCATCACTGTTGGTAATTCTGGTGAGGGAACATTTGGAAGGATTGGATTTTTGTTTTTGACCAACGTCCTCTAATGTCTGGTCTTGTGAAGCGTTTTGACGTAACTAACCTTCATTAGCCCCAGCATTAGCATGAGTCCATATTACTATAATGTTATTTTAGTGTTTCTATGTGTGTATATTGTGCCTTAAAGTAAAGAATCAAAGGGAAGTTTTCTTAGGTCTTAGGGTAGCTTTGTGGTTGTCTGTATATGTGGTAGTCCCATACACAGCTCCATCTTCTCCTTCCTTCAAAAAAATGCATGGGCCCAGTTGACCTTGTCATCTTTGCTAAGGTAAAGTGTTGATGGTAGCACGGAGCTCTCAGTCACTAGGGCAGTGGTATTCCTGTTGAAAGATAAGCTGTCTGGTGTGCTGAGCGAGCAGGAAACAGAAGCAGGAGCCCCTCACCTCGACTCCGACCGTCGCCATGCTTTCCCTCTTTATCTCACTCCCCTCTTCTTCTCTTTTCTGCCACTGGAATCCACCCCTCTCTTCGTTTCTCTCACCCCTATCTTCATTTCATCACCCTACGATTCCTTCCTCAGTCCCGCAGCTAGCCAGCGTGTCATCACCTCGGCTTCCCTCCAGCCGGCGGGATGAAGTGACACAGGTTGCATTCGCTGGGCTGTAAATCAGCACACACATCTGGTAAATTGATGAAGGGTGAAGGATTGATAGACAGAACATTCACACCGTCTGCGTGACATTTTTAAATTCTTCTCATTGCATATGTCTGGGTATCTAAAACATGAACTACTATATGATTTGTGGCTACTATAAATGGATCATCAGATCGTCTTTTTCCATGGCCGGGATTAACTCATCTATATCTGCTGTTGGCTGTATCACAAATAAACTAAAAGTGAATTTTACTTTATGTTTTTAAATTGACAGTTTGACCTACAATAAAGTCAAAATGTCTGACGAGACCTGATTTGAGGCAGGATTTTCCATTAATAGAAAGTGTGCTAGATTATGTTAAATAGCTGGAGACTCTGTTGGATTCGAATGATTATGTTGGTGTTTCTCGCTGTTAACTGGCAAAATATCCATCACTAATAAGGTTTTGTTTCTAGAGACAAAATTGTATTAATGAACCCAATTATCTGCATTAAGGCTTAAATGCCACAATACTTGTATTTAAGGATTTAAGGTACATTACAAGTTTTTCAAGGACACTAAACAAGACACTGGTGGCTATAGTGTTATGTCTCTTTCTTTGCCTCTGGACTTTCCCATTGTTTCTTTAGATGCAAAGTCAAATCATTTACAACTTAAATTAGCTTCAGTCAGGTTTCAAGTTGTCACAAGCTCAAGGGCTGCACTTTTTAAAGCAGCAGTATGTTTGTGTGTAGTTAACAAATGTGTGTAGCTGCCTTTGCCTTCTAACTCCCCCAAACAATGCTGAGTATTTAATGTGTATGAAGAAAACGGGGAGCGGCTCCTGCCTGCTTCTAACAATAGAAGTGACAAGCAAGAGGCCAAGCTTTCACTTGGACAGGCTGGAAAACCAGGCTCGGAGACACTTGGATTGTTCCCCACAATAGGAAGCTGAAGCCCCTCGAGCCAGATCACCTCTTGTGTCATGTTTGTCTTCCCCTTTGGTGTCTCTAGACTTTGCCCTGGTGCATACTGGTCAGATTAGTTTGTATTCGAACCTATCATATCATACAGCTTGCACTAAAATTGCAGCTGACTTTATTTTAAATAGGCTTAAAGAAAGTTCCATTCCTTTAGAAGTGCTTATACTAAAGAAAATGTATGTCTACTGTTGAGTAAATGAGGTTTTGGAGGCTAGAGCAGCTGGAGTTACAGTAGGAACAGTTAACCGTCACCCTGCAGCTGTCCACCCATAGTGGATTAAAGGACTCCTATATCTTTGCGGCCGAGACACAAAAGAAGATTAGGACAGTGGCTCATGAAGAAGACTGGCCAATCTTAATGTGGCTCTGCAGATGAATACTGCTGTTTACTCTGTTGAAAATGATGTCCTTTCATCTGTGGCCTTTTATATCTTTGTTATGGATCATTCCATGAGTTTAAAAGTGATGACACTGGTCGCTTATTAATTACTTGCCCTTGAATCATAGCCAAAAATGTACAGAAAGCTCTTCAAATGTTGTACCTTTATACAACACTTTATTAACACAGCTCTTCAACTGATGCAGCACTAATACCTTTGCTGCCCATAATATATCAGCATTTTGCACAGGCTGCTTCCTCCATCCATGTTGATGTGTTGCTTTAATCATGTCATGGAGACTGTAAATGTTGATAGTTTTGGTATAATTTGGTGACTCTGTCCATTATGTCCAGACACTGTCCATTATACACCTACATGAGGTGTGTTTGATTCAAGCTTCTCTTGCTCACTGTACTTAAATGAAACACTGGACAAGACCTGTTAGCTTTTTGCTTCTATAGAAACTTTAAGGATTGATGATCATCATAAATTTTATTTGTTTCATTTTTATCCTTGATAAACATGCAAGTCCTGCAGTTTTTGAAAATGTGCCTTCTGTATTCTGCTCAGTGTGCTTTGTTCAGCACTTGTGACAGTGGAAATGGAAGCAGGTTTGTGACATGACCTTCCTTTTGGGGTCAGACATTTGAAAGGCGTGCTCCAGGGCATTGCTTCAGTGGACAGTTATGTCTGTTGAGCGACAGCAAGAAAAAAATCGTGCAATAGATGAGTTTCCATATATTGTAAAAACTGCCTGGGTCTGTTGCTGCAGTAAAACTTGGACATTTGATTTCAACATAATTATTTTTTTTCATGGATTATTTTCACAAAATAAATTTATCTCCAACTGTCCGCCAGGAATATTCTCGTTTAATTCTCAGCTATGTGGGCCAGACTTGGCATCACTTAATTGGTTCAGAGAATTCAAAGACTGTAAATGTGATTTCATTGTATCAGTTAGTTTAGTATACACTTCAAAGAAATACAGACATGGGGATGTATTTTAGGCTAGAATGAAGAGTTCTGATAATCTCCATTTAATTTTTTGGAACAGTTGTACTGTTATATCTTTAGCGTTTAAGCCTTCGCTAAGACATCCTCTATCCAAAGTGCTTGCAGAGTTTTGTCTTACGTTGTTTAATGTCACTGAGTCTCCCTTCCTTCTGTTTCTTCTAGCTTACAGTACTCAACCAAAGAGCAAAGCCTGGGGACACACACATTCCTGTCCATGCTCTGGGGCCCAGTACAGGCTAAAAACAATGTAAACCAAGTGTTAAATACTAATGTAAACACATAGCTGAGTTCCCCATTTGGCTGGAGGGGTTTGATTCCATTCATGGAACTGGGAGTTGGCCTCAACAGGGACGAGGGCCTGTGTAATTAAATTAGTAGCAGTGCCCCTGACCCCAACACACACACACACACACACACAGTGGAAGGGTAGGACTAATCATTGAGAATCTGTGCCCTCCCCGGAGAGGCCCAAATACTTGCCTTGTATAGAAGAGAGCGCAGGGCCTCTGTCTGCTGCTGCCTGTGTTTCCATGCCTATTTCTGTGAGCTCGTGTGTCTGTGTGGTGTTTCATTTCCAGAGATACCTACAGCAGATTAAATGGTGCGTCTGGACAGAGGGCTCCTGACCCCGTAACCTCTGATGGGAGTCTATGTAACAAATGAGTTAGTGTGTGTGCGCCCATTTGGACCTGATGCAAAGCAACAGCTGTTCTCCAGATGTCCTTAATTCCCCTTTAAAAATGATCAGGCAAAGATCTAATGAGCATTAATCTACCGCATATAAAGCTTATGCATGTATTGGATTTTGCATTCACAATATCTTTGCAATCATTTTGTTATGTATTAATGTTACAAATTACCTTGATGTTATTGATTTCCACTGGATTATTTTTGCTATAAGGAAGACTTTGCTTTCTGTTCTCATCATCTTGTCAAACCTTACATTATGATTGTAGAAACCAAATAATAAGCTAGAATTAGTCAAACAGATACTAGAAGTGTTTGAGGTTACGCCGCCTTGACTACTTCTTTACTATTTTATTTGCATGATAAATTCACTTTTTTATTTTCCACAGACAATATCTCATTACGTATCTGTCATCCTCATAACACAGGCTGTTTTTGAAAGGCTAATGGGCTCTGTGAGTGCTTTTCAGACAGGTAGCTCCCAAAGAGAGGCAGCGGGAAGTGATGAGGCCCCAGTACTCCACTCCTCTTGCTCCAGCTGCATGTATTAAGCCCAGATCCCATGGAGCCATTTAGCTAATTGCATATGTGGGCCTGCTCCTTATCTGTGAGAGTAAGAGGAGACACCAGACAATTAGTCAGCGGGCTTCAGTGCTGGACTCAACTGTGTTGTTTGCCATGATTTAGATCCTTTAATCCCTCACTACACAAAACTATAAAGCGCTGATGGACATGTATTCCTCTTGGTTATTCTCCTCAAATTTCACCCACTTTCTCTGAAAAAAAAAGCCGATCCATGCAAGTTCCTTCTGAGGTCAAGAGGAGTTGATTGTGAAACAGAGATGACCACCTAAGTTTATATTAAGTAAAGATGTGGATTTTTAAATGGTAAAAATACTCTTATGTTGTTTTAACATATTTATCAATACAGCAAAATGTAAAAAAGACACAAATGGCAAAATCTCTTGGAAAGTGCAGTGTTGAGATGTGGTTAAATAATGATTTTCCCTCAGTGAACAGCTGTCATTGATCTCTGAGGTGGTCTGTAGCCTGAAACCCAGCCTCCAGCCACCACATCACTCTGAGCGGACCACTGTTTGTGCATGCTTGTGTTTGCTTGTTATTTGACATCCATGTACCAGGATTTTCAGATGCCAATTGAAGTGCTGTGGCTACAGAGGTGGACGTGCACAAGAAGTCATAGTGGGTAGTTTTATTAAAGTCTCATTTTTGAGGCTGGAGGAAGGTGTTTCCCTGGCACCATACTGTCTGCAGTGTGTGATTAATGAAACTGCAGGACAGAACAGAACAATGAAGTCTCTAGTGGCACATTGTGCTCTCAGAAATGCCAGTGGACATACACCCCTGCAGTCCACCTCTGGAGACCCCATGGAACCAGAGGAGTTTCCCGACCATTGAGTTTTTGTCATGACCAAGTATTAATCCAATATGTTTGACAAATTTATTTAAAAGGCTCTTGGAGTGTGTGACTGTATGACGGGATAATGTAAATATATGCAACTGAACTCCAAGTTGCCCCTCAGATCAGAATTACAGAAATGCAAATGACTTGTTTAGCCTAATGTTACCCCTGAGATGTGTTTTGTTGTGTGCTCGCGTTTATATTTCCCAAGGGAACGTCTGGCATTCCTCCACTATCATTACAGATCTAAGGATTTTATAGTAGGGGGAAGTTGGAAGAATTTTACTATGACTTAATGCACTTAAAGTCTGTATGATAATAAATGTTAAGAGAGTCTTCTCATTAACATAGTTCTTGTTGGCACTGTATTAAATAGTTTTAGTAAATAGTTGGAGAGATACTAGGGCTAAGTCCATGTGTACAAAGGTATTATTAAAAACAGTTTTTTTTCCTGTAGAAATACTTCTGTCCACACAACCCCAAAGCCTCTCACAAGTCCACCAAGCTAGGTGACCTTAAACAATATGCCAATACCAGTGAACATTTTTCAGATTTTATTCTCTGTCAGTTTGTAGAGAATGTTTTCATCAGTGCTGTACAAGAAGTGATAAACTGTAGCTTATAAGTTGTAAATTTGTAATTTGTTGTAAAGGACATGCAGCTCTTTGGCGTTCACTTTGATACAATATCTCTGTACATGCCACACAAAACAATGAGCATTAAGCAGTGATAATATTTGTTTTTTGCCCACCTCATTAAAAGAAAAGGTTTATGTTGTGAAAGTCACATGGCAACAATATTGATTAGAAGCTCTGCATTAGCCCTTTGTGTGTAATCCTTTCATTGTTTTTAAAAGCAAACAAGCTAACTTGTGTAAGTGTGGCTTACATTGAGGTTGGAAATCTCTGTGTGGTATTTATGTGGCTGTAGTGTGTGCCAAAGCTCCGGCAGGAGAGAAGCTGTTCATTACACTGAGAGCCTTCCTGCAGAGTGTGTTGCTTCCCCTCCCAATAATCCACCTTGAGAGTGTCTCACTTGTCCCCCATCATTCTCCGTCCTGTCAGCAGAGCGGCTGCAGTGCATGTCATTAACTCAGGCTTGGCTGTGGGCACTTTTCTTTACTGCCTGGTCAGGTGGAATAACCCACTGGGCTTGCTGTAAACTAGTCTCCTTATCTGTATCAGGACTATTTTGTCCTATTTGGAAACATAGCATTGCCACATATACTAGAAATAATCAGCAAATACCATTGGTGAATAATCTGTATATGTGCTTTCAGTTATATTTTATTGGTCATTCCCCCTGCATTCATTGCAGTTGAAACCATAATGCCATAATGAGATCTGTTTTATTTACTGTTACCATTACTGTTTATGGCTGGCCTGAAGACAGCAACAATCCTATCGTTTAGATAAGCCATACAGCTGGTCACCTCATGTCACTTCAAGACATGTTGCAGGTACATTTCCTCTGAAGTTTGTCTAGACACATCCTAATGCTTATCTCATTCAGAAGGAATGCCAAACCTGGGACATTCAGAGCAGGAGATGCTGTCATGCATCTGATGTCTAATTATCTTTTGATTAACATGTCGATTTCATACTATGACTTGAAACCATTTTTGTACTACCCAGTAATTTTTCATACTAGATGCTACTACACAGCTGACCTCTGCAAAGTTGTCAGTGCATTGCCTTAAAATAGCAACATAGCTTTTGAGCTGCATGTAACTGTTAAATTTGTATTTATCCAATTAACCAGCTGTGTACCAGCTGTTTCTTTACTGCTCACTGCAAGCCTCTAATTATATTTTATCAAATACATTCATTTAGCCTTTTTCATTTTATGCTCACATGCACAGCAACATATGGCACTGCCTAAAACAATTAGGGCTTGTATGTTACTCCCAAAGAAGGTCTGTTCATTTCAATGATGAGAGTGTATTAGCAGAACTCTGCATGTTTAAATCTTTTTTCTTATTATGTTTTTGTGTCTTTCTTCTTGTAGCTGTGAACATCAGCAGACGTCCAAGGCTGCGTATCTCTCAGCAATAAGGTAAGAGAGCTTATATGTAGGTGGTGTCACTCCCTCGGGAAAATCCCGCAGGCAGCATCTCAACATTGCTTCATGAATGTAGCACTGCAGATAGTTTGGTGCATGCCTGGGTCACATTTAACTTCACTTTCATTTTTAACCCAGCTTAATAAAAACAATAAAAGCAATATTTAAGCCAGATCCTCCATGTGGTCTGATGGTACAGAATGTGTTTTTCTTGCTCTAACTTAACATATTATCAATACATTAGTAATCTGAAGTGTCCAAGAGTTACAGTCTTTCTCTCTTTTTTCCTGCAGACCCTTTTCTTTTTTGCTACTTGGAAGTACACATTTAGCTTTGATCTTGTATATTAACACTTGGTTCTGACTGCTATGACATTGCATTTAAAGGTTTTCAAAGGATACAGAGGGATTTTTTACTTTTATATTTTCTATCATGTAGCAGCTTTTAATGAATTGGTAACTAGCACCACATTGGTTTTGTTTTGCAAATCAGGTTACAACTGCTGAAGGTTTATCTAAACGTGGACATTCAGACTTAATCAGACGTGCATTATGTGAATATGCAGCTAAAACTCCAGCTCAGTGGCTCATTATGGAAGTAGCTAAATCTGAGTAAGCTTGTGTGGCTGTTTTGTTTGTGGTCCTTTCCACTTTGCAATGCTTTGGTTTTAAAATTTGACAGAGTTTACAATTAATTAAATGTAACTCTAAACAGAGAGGCAGCTGGAAGTTGTAATTCTGACATAACACTGCAGTCTGCCCTGTCAGTATTTCCTCTCCCCTGTCCAGTGTTTGTTGCTCATAGCTTATGTATTAAGTCCAGTTTTAATTATTGCATTTGGCCCAGACAAATTATGCTTCTTAAGGACTTGCTGCTAATAAACAAAGCTACATGGACTTTCTATCAAAATAAAATGGATATAGACTATTTCCTTGCTTTTTTGCAACCCAAGTGTCCTATTTGATGAAGTGCACCTGCGGTTTGTGGTGATCCTTTCTGAGCTGATGACATATTACTCTGAAGTCCATGCAGAACTCATATGGATTTCATTTTAACAAGAACAAAACCAGACTCCCTATTTGACGCTTATATGAAGTGAATGTTTTATATAATCACACTTAAAATGCCACTTTAAATTAGCTTTGTCATTCTTTTTATCCATAAGAAGTGTGTTTGTGGTGATTTACTGAAATCTAAACGCTGTCAGGAGAAGTGAGCCCTGAGGATGTGATGCAACTCTGTTTACTAACTTGCCTTTTTTATGAGGAGTGTGCCTACTGGAAAACACTCAGAGGCTCCGGGGCACATCTCACATGGTGACTCCCACACTATCGCTGCATTCCTTCCACTGTCAGTACTTTTACTGGTCGACTGAGGCCGTCACCACAACAGCTGGTACGCACCGTTGCAACCAATCACCTGTTTTTCCAGGAAGTGTGTAATCCTCACTGCACCAAAGCCAAATAGGACAAGCCCAGTGTCCAGACACCCAGTGACCTGCTTGGCACTCAGCATGCCTATCATCAGCGTCCACTTTGGATCGCTTTGTGTGAGTCAGTAGATGTCATCATAGATCATTTACATGCACTCGTTGCTCTGAGTATTTCTTTATACAGCTGCCAAGACTTTAAAAACATTACTGCTTTTAAAATAAATGCTACAAAATGAGCACAGAGCAATCCATTTTCATATAGTGATCTTCTAATAATTATCTTATTGCCCAGTTTTTCATGAACCGAAGCCATCTGTATCTCATCCAATTACATGATTATAGCAGATGTGATGCAACCACACAGCAGCGGAATTACGTTGAACAAATGGCTCCAACTGAGAGCCAGAATCATTTCCTTATTTTAACATAAATTGAAAAAAGCACCTCTAAAAACAAGACCCAGCATAATCTTACTTCAGGTCAGGTTTTATTGTTTTTTTCCCCTCTGATATCCAACATGAAGACTTTGTGTGTGACATGGATACAAACAACCACAAATCTTGTCCTGACTTTTTGATTAGCTTTGCTCTTAATTTTCTCTCTCTTTGGAGACTAAAGAGACACTTACCGTGCTAATTAGAGTTTATTATGCACAGTGCTGTTTTTGCATGGTATTTACCATTTTGTTAAAATTCCATTGTGTCTCCAGAGAATCAAGAAAAACAATGAAAGCCTTGACACAGAACAAGATCATCACTGTCACACAAATAAATGTTTTTATATTGTTACATTGCATTTGGTTTCATTGCACTGTGATTTAATTCTCTGATTCTCTGACAATTAATTTGACATGCAAAGTATGAGTATGTCCCTTACCTTACCTCCATGTGAATGCAGCAGAGGTGGTTCTTTGCAATAAAGATATTGTGATTGTTGATAGTAATAAATTCATGGCATATTGTGCAGTCCTAGTTTTTATCTTTTTTAATATTTTAGACAAGACTCATAGGAGAAAACTGGAAAGCAGGGTTTATGAGATGTGCTGCAGCCGTACAGTCAACGACAATCATTTACCTTTTTCTGCTTTTTTTCATGAACCTACTACATATTTTTCTTATTGACCCACAGGCCAGTCTGCGTGCTGACCCACTGTGAGCTACACATGTTGGGGAATAGCAGGGAGCTTATGGGAATACTGTACAGACTTTTAGATGTCTCCACTCTGGGAAGTCATGAGTCACTACTCCTGTGTAATGTCTAGTAGAGGGAGGTCTGCTTAGGCCACTCTTTCCTCGTTGATATATATTCCTAAGTTTTAGCTAAAATAACAATAATAGTAGTGCAATGTATGTTTATGTAAGTAAGTATTTTTGTTTAAACTATGTGGTCTGTGCTTCTTTATACAGACGGTAAAGGTTTTGAAAGGCTGAAGAGAGGCTGATTTTTATGTTGACACATTACATACAAAGTGTTTCTTTTTGTTTGCACAGTCCACATCATCAGTGCAAAAGAGGAACACAGTGTTGCAGATTGGTATCTTAATGCTGTTCATGCCATTAACATTGTTCTGGAAAAAGTAGAAAAAAAGACTAAAGCAAGAACTGATGGTAGTTAATTATCTTTTTGAAGCGATACTGTTCTCTTCACTCTAGTTTCACAGTTGTGTATTAGAAGTATTGTGTATGGTAAGCTGATTGCAGCTTTGTTCTTTGAGAGCACTTTATGAGTCAGTGCGCACATACAGGTGTATATTTTTGTAGCTGTAAGCACAGCTCTTTGTGTGGTGTGGGTTTTTTGTGTTTGCACTGTGATGATGATATTCTGTCTGATCCTCCATCCTAGCCAGTTCCTGGCCACAGGCAACAATGAACATTCAGTTTGAAACAAGAAATGGAAATGCACAGTGGCTAAAACAGTATTTAAGTAAAAGCTCCAGGTAATGTTTCGCTTTAAATTGTACAACAGCGACTAAAAAAAATGTATTATACAAATTCTAACTGAAAATGTTAAGTGTGGAAGTTTAGTGTACAAAGCAACGCATTAAGTTTCTCATCTTATTGTCATGCCTCCCTCAACAAATGAGCCATTAGCCAAATCACAAACCACTCTGTAACCATGGTGACTTGTATTAGCGCATTTCCTTGGCCCTGAATAATTGTTTACATGTCTGGTGTAATCTTGAAAAAAAATGTTCAAAAAACTTCTAACCTTACAGATACAAAAAGATGAGAGGTATACTTGAGTGTTGATCTTTCTCAACACTGAAGAGGCATGGACGAGCTCAAAGAGGCAGCAGCGGCAGACTGAAGGCTCTGTTCTCCTTCTCCTCTGACTGAAACATGACACCTCGGTTTGTGCCGCTGCCGACAGAGAGGCATCACCTGCCTGCCTTTCTCTCTCTCAGACACACACACACACACATGTATTCAAATACACACTCTCATAAACCACATACACATGGAACAGACGACAACCATGCAGGCTGTGTCACTCAGAAGGCATGCACTCTGTCACCGGAGCCCACCACCAACCAGGTGGTTAATTAGCCCTGCATGGTTTATTCCTCACATGGACAACAAGACGTCAGTGTGTCTTCTTGAGTCTTCTTGTGTCCTGTGTTGCTTAAAAGACAAGTCAATAGTATTGTCACATTTCATTTGCTTCTGGAAAGATTTTGATGAGTTTGAACTGTTCAATGCTGAAGACTGCTGTGAAGTTGGCTTTTGGCGATACTTTACAGCATTATTACTGCTGCTAATGACTACTGCTGTTTTAAAATAGGTTCTTTGTTCTTACTGTCACATATGTGAACCTTAAGTATGTTTAATTTGTTATTTTTGAAACTACAAACTGTTTACATGCAAGTAGTAAGAAATACATGAATATGAGAAACCTTCAAGTCTGTTATTTACAACCTTAGTCTATAAAGTGTGATGTGGATGCTCTGAGAAGTTGAATTTATTTGTGTCATATCAGTAAACTTTTAGTTTTTACTAAAACAATTGGAAGGAAAGTATTTTAATATAATACAGTATTATATAAAGGACACACTGATAATGCAACTCTGTCTTGAGATGACTCTACGTCCCATGAATCACCTTGTGCTCTCGAGGTCCTGTACTGAAAGCACAGAAGCTCTCCTCACTGCATATTCTCTTGGGCCTTGACTCAAAGCTCTTTCCGTTTACCTTCTCCCATCAGTGTGTCATTCAGCCTTGTGGATAATGACCTCACTCTGACCCACTCTGACTTACTCGTGTGTGACTAAGAAAGTATGCTTTAGATCAGTTCCATTTTGGCTCCATGAGTAGTTAAGAACAAGTTTCGAATGTCTTGTTTACTCTGTGTTTCCATGCAGGCCGGGGTAGATATGACGACAGAGGTGATAAAAACGGATTTATACACACTGGAGTTCATTTAAATGAAACATTGCCTAATTCTGGATGTGAACCAGTGGGAACCGATCTATCTTGGAATACCATTGCAAACATCCCAGACCTTGTATATTTTGACTTTAACTCTCTTTTTAAAGGACAATTAACAATAGATCAGGCTTGTCGGATGACAGCCTTTTCTGAAAATGAACCCAAACTATTAATGCACTAATGTTACACTTCCAAATCATTGAATTTGCTGTGGAGCCCTGTCCATTTCCATCACAATGACTGTGACCTTTGACAAATTTATAAATTACACATCATAATTATTGTTCACTCATGCTGCGTGTGAAAATAGTATGAAATGGAAAATGGTAATAGCCTATTTTAATATTTTTTATTATGGTAATTGTTTTTACACTAGTCATGTTAGCTAGTTTTTCATGGAGTGTGTCATAAAGCATAAGTAGGGCATCAGAATGGGCTGTTACTGAACATTTGCCACCAAAGTTCAGGTAATTCAGGCAATACATAAAGTACACTTTGCTTACGTAACCCTACATTCATAGAACCCTGTCAGATCAGAACTTATCTAAATTGATGGAACTACAGAACTATGGTCCAAGTATTCTGTTAAAAAACTCCAAGGAATGTGCTTAAAAAGTTTGAAAAGGCACTGTCAGAGAAGGGGGCACAATAGGTTACTAAACACAACACTGCCCTGGGGCCAAGGGAGCAGGACAACTAATGGCCATGTCCAGTGTGACCTGTTGTAGAAACCAGGTATCGACTACTTTCTGGTCCACAGCAGCTCAGGGTTAGGCCTGTTAAACTTGTGGACTGTTCTATTATTGGATTAGAGGCCACGTTACTGTAATAGGACCTGGGCATTCCCAGCAGGCATGGCTCTGCTTCATTGATCTATTGAACAATAGCTACATGTTCCAGTGCTTGGTCTCATTTTCCTTTTATCTCACGAGCTTTTGTCTGACATTGAGGCTGCCGTTTGCTCCAAATGAAATCGAATTTTTGTGAGGCCAAATGTAACCTGTTCTTCTTCCCTCCCGGTCTTTGGTGTTCTTTGTGAACTGCCTCCTTTTTCCTGGGGTGCGATGTCTCATTTACTGTATCCATGTCAAAGGCTGTGTCTCCAGCTCAAACAATGCTCTGCACAGACCATACTTCACTTCATGTTGTTTGACATTCTGTCGACATTTGCTCCGTGGTGTGCATTTCTCCCTTTTGACAGAATACAGCCACAGTCTTCACCTCATCTTGTCAAGCCAAAACAGTCAAAAATGGGATGTTTTAAAAACCACCAGATACTTCTGCTACTACAGTTACTATTTTCTACTTTTTTTGTCGAAATTCAGAAGGTGTTAAGTCTGTATATATGTTGCAAAATGGCTGTATTTTCAAAAAGAAGAAAGGAAAATAAAGTCATGCAAACTTGTTTATGCTGTTACAAAAATATGCCCCAAGCAGCAGTGTGGACATGCCTGTGCTTTGATTTGTAAAATGACACATCCTAGGTCACTGGAGTTGGACTGGAGCGAGGTCACTCTTTTGTTGACTCTATTGTCTTCCTCGGTATAGCTGTACAGCATTGGGACAATCTAATGTTTCTATCTGCTTTTTTCCTGTCACAGTCGGCCCAAAAGCACCTCAGGCCTCTGCAGCTTAAAAGCAGTCTCCTCTTTATGTCTTCTTCACTTCTGCGCTGAAACCTAGTAGTGATATTTAAACTGGTTTATTGGTTTCCATGCCTGCAATAAACCATCCTTTTTTGAATACAATAGCAGCCTTTTCTATTCTTGGTGTAAACTCAATGGAAAATGGTGCTTAGCAGAATAGAATTGTCAGTTATTTAAAGCTCGTAGATCAAAAGTGTAGGTGTTACTGGTGCAGTTAGGTTTAAAGTCAGAAGGGGGCTTATGATACAGTGTAGGAGTGTAGTGATAATGATGGCAACAAGGTCTCTGTGTTCAAGAGTTGGTAAAATGTAACTCTTTCTACCGCCTGGAATTCTGAACCCTTTTGTTTGCGCTCATTTTTTTGTTTGTTGGTTTCTTATCAGCAGTTGCATTAGATCTCAAATTTCAATCCAAGGTTTCCCTAGCTTTGTCCCACTAAATTCAAAAGGACGTTAGCACATGCAGCCACCTTTACATTACAGTTCCTCTTTGCACACAAAAAACTACACTTACTTCACAATTGTGGTGGTGGTGTTTTGGTCATACTAACCTACATGCAAAAAGTTTTTCACTAATAATTATTTGGAAAAAAAATGGACTTTGGAGACTTCCAACCCAATTGTATTAAGATTGTAAGAAGGTGCTTTGATATCCTTGATGTCCTTTCATTCTGTAGTTGCCTGCTTACTTCTGATTAATTGCACTTAAAGATAATATAAATAATGGGAGCAGCCTAAAATGGGTCGAACACTAATAATGAGGCAGACATATAAGCATACTTTTTGGAAGTTGATGGCCATTAGTGCTACTGAGTTGTTATGTACACGGTATGTGTGATGTGGTACTAGTCTAATGAGGTGACTTTAGTGTTTCAGGGGCTGAACAATCACTTTTGATCAGCACACATCCTTTCTCTTTGAAAAGATACAATAGGATGCTGCTCTGCTAAGCCGACTTTGATGGAGTCTTTGCTTTGTCCTGATGTAGCATGAAGAAGAGAAGGGGCTCATTCTAAAGGTTTGTGAGAGGCGCCTTGGTAGCTCACCAGCTCACCTTGTAAAGCACATACCACATAATCCAGCGACCTCAGTTTGATTCTGGCTGGGTCATATGCCCAATATCATTTTTTCTCTCTCATCCTATTTTCTGTCATCTACTGTCTCTATCAGTAAAGACAAAAACTCAAAAAAAAAAAAAAAAATCTGTAAAAAAAGTGAAAGAGTTAAGCTCAGAATGAGTTGTGCAACATTAAATTAGTGTTTTAGTTACGGACTAAGATCTTAGTTGGGAAATCACTACCAGAATATTTTATTATTCCAAAGGAAGTTGTTTAGTTACAGTGACTATGAGAGCAAATATTAATTATGCACTAAAACAAAAGAAAAAAAAATGAAACAAATAGCAAAGAAAATGTGTGGAAATGAATGGTACTATAAAGCACACACACAAACAACAATTGATTGGCTTTATAATATTTGATTAATACTGTGAACACGCTTGTACATTATGTTTGTACATGTTTACATCTCTATTAAAATAAGCCATAGCTAGACCCATAACTGCCTCATCATGTAATTACTTTATCCCTGCCTCTGTCTTATCTCTTTGTCGCTTCCTGTTGTGCCCATTTTCCGGCTCTGTAAAGCTGATTCTGCAGCGATTACACTGTAAAAGAGAAATGGCGTGTTATTTCTGGACTTTAGTGCAGATGAGCCGTGGAAGCAAACAAATACCACCCAAGGAGATAGTGGTAGTGATAATGGTGGCTTGAGCATACGGTGTAATAAAGGTCAAGTTTGTGTTAATAAGACAAAGACAATTCCAAAATAGGTACCTGTAACTCACTCTCAGCTCACACAGTGTTGCTAACTCAGATTGTTGTTATATATTAAATATTTTCTTCAGAGCAGGTTCATGCATAAAGATGTGAGCACTACATTCCACTCACAACACCTTGACTCCTGTCTGTGAACAAATCTCACGTAGGAACCAGATTCTGTACGCTGGAGTCAGGGTCAAGGGCCAGCAGAGGAGAAAAGGCACTGTCTGTACTTGAGCCACAGCGTTAACTGTGTGACCTCTGACTTTTGACCCCAACACAGAGGAGTGCTATGTTCTCATTGGTTCTAGACAGGAGGTGCACTGTTGGGGAGTCACTTCTTGTCCTTCCTGTCTGAATCCCAGCAGTGTTGTTCTGTTCTCTAATACATACTTTTGATGTATGTATTTAGTGATTGAACCCAGAGACTATGGTTGAAATAGTTTCACTAGTTTGTACCTATTATGTCAAAAATTTCCTTCTAATTTATCGCCAGCAGTAACCAGATGGGCTGCTTTCACAATGTGATAAAATACTTGTCAAATCATTTGTTTTATGAATATGCGATACAACAAATGGTCTTGCTGTGAAAGAGTTAGCACTTTGTTCATGTTCACTTTTATTTTTTTTGCTTATGACAGAATGTGTAAAATATATTTTCTTGTTGTAACAGCTTGTCAAATAATATTTTTTACAGTGGGAACAAAGGAAGTCTAACTGTGTAACAGCAGTGCTCTATAGCATAATATGGCAGCATTGATTTTATCATTGTCCCTCATTGTCAATGACCTCTTGGCCAGGCCAGTAATGAACTTATCCTGCTGTGTTTTTGTTGTGTACAGGTGTGTAGCTGCAGCCCACGCCGCCCGTCAAGATGGTGGTGCTGTCGCTGAAAATCTGCGTTCGCCAATGCAATGTGGTGAAGACAATGCAGTTTGAGCCCTCTACAGCTGTCTACGATGCATGTCGGATCATCAGAGAGAGGGTCCCTGAAGCTCAAAGTGGCCAGGGTGAGAATTAAAGAAGAATTCATCATAGGGCTACACAATATAGGCACAATAATCAGAGTATATGATGAAAGTAAAAAATTATGTCTCTGCTCAATTCTGCTGTATGTAGTTTTCTATTTGAACTAAAATGTCGTCCCTCACTGCTTTAGCTTCAGATTATGGCCTGTTCTTGTCCGATGAAGACCCCAGGAAAGGCATCTGGCTGGAGTCTGGCAGGACACTGGACTATTACATGCTCCGAAATGGGGTAAATGTCTAAATTAGTTTATCTCCCTCACAAGGCTTACAGACAGACAGATGCACAAACAAACCATGACGGACTGTTTCCATGGCAGGAGTGTGTTACCTTAAGAGATTTGCATGATTGAAACCCAGAGGACATAGTGTGCAAAAACTCAGCAACATCACCAATAGATCCCAGCACAAAATCCTGTACACAGACCTACATTAATGGTACTTTGAAATGATGATGCTTTAATTCTTGTAACAGAGCATATTTTCAAAGGATACTGAGGCAATAGCAGCTTTATTTATGTCATTATTAGACCACACTAACTTTATTATGATAAATGTGAAAGAGTAAAAGGTTTTGCCTGTAGCACTAATGTGGGCACATTGGTTTAAAGTCATGTGAATTGATTGAATTTGATTACTGTTATTCATGTAATCAAAGGACGTCTAATAGTGCATGTGCCTCAGCCATCTGGTAATCTGTTGCCTGCTTGTTTTCTGATTCTCGAAGCCAAATGCATGACCCACTCTGGTTCTTCTGTATTAAAGTAGTGTTCCCTCTGAGCATAGCAGGGTTTAGGGTTTTTAAACTCTAAATGGTTTTTCCTCTTAAATCGACCAAAGGCAACCTCAGGTAGAAGCCATGACTGTGACCAATTATTGTGAACCAAATCTCCTTTCATTGTTGAGACTGGGAAGGAGCAGGAAGCTGTGATAGGCAGCCGTTAAATACGGTTTTCTGGCCTATATTCTCTTCTCTCTTCATGCAACCTGGATGCATGCTCCTCTTTTTTTCTCTTTCTTACATTTAATGTTCCATCCCAATTTCTTCTTACTATGTTCTTTTTATTTTTCTGAGCAGGACATTCTTGAATATAAGAAGAAGCAGAGGCCACAGAAAATTAAAATGTTGGACGGAGCAGTTAAAACCATAATGGTGGATGACTCCAAAACTGTGGGAGAACTGCTTGTGACAATATGCAGTAGAATAGGTAGGTACTGCAAAGGTACTAAGCTTGATGTAAATAGATTTTACTTTTTTGATCTGTATTTCTTTGTCTATTGTTATTTTAGGCATCACAAACTATGAAGAATACTCCCTGATCCAGGAGACTGTGGAGGAGAAGAAGGAGGAAGGGATGGGGACACTAAAGAAGGACAGGACTCTTCTGCGTGATGAGAGAAAAATGGAGAAGCTCAAAGCCAAACTACACACAGATGATGACTGTAAGTTCACAAGACACTGCTTAAAATGCAGTTAGGTTTGCTGCATTCATTAGTATGAGATGGCATTTCCCTTTACCCAGTGAACATCCCTATCAGTTATTTTTCCTTTTCTATGACAGGTCTCTGTTTCTCTCTTCTCTAAATTGTCTAAATGTGTGTATTTTTACCTTATGAACCTGTTATATCGCTAATGTATGCAGTAATGCAGAGCTAATTACATGTCATCATGTGCAGATATTTCTAAGCAGCAGGGCTAATGCTTTAGAGGGAAATTGCAATATAACTGACTGTTACTGATATAACTAACAAAAGTATTCAACCAGGACTGTGAGTCTAGGGTTTAAATTCAAATCACCATCTTTTATAATAAGCACACTAAGGGACAAATGCTTTAGAAGACAAAAAAATCTCACCCGTCTGTTTTCCTTTAGTGAACTGGCTGGACCACAGCAGAACATTCAGAGAGCAAGGTGTCGATGAGAACGAAACACTGTTGCTCCGACGCAAATTCTTCTACTCAGACCAGAATGTAGACTCTCGAGATCCAGTCCAGCTCAACCTCCTTTATGTCCAGGTCAGAAGTGTGACCAGTACATTCATTTTTTTGTGACTTTTATCAGGTGGTGTTATATATTAAATAATGATTTTTGCTTTGCGTCCCAGGCTCGAGATGACATCCTAAATGGTTCTCACCCTGTATCATTTGACAAGGCCTGCGAGTTTGGAGGCATTCAGGCCCAAATACAGTTTGGACCTCACATAGAGCACAAACACAAACCTGGATTTCTAGAGTAAGTAATCCACAGTCAGCATAGTTTTACAAAATATATAAAAAATAGACAAATATTTCAAGCATTTAAGCACAGAACAAGTGTCCTTTAATGACCTTTATTTAACCAGGACAAAAATCACTGCATGACCAGCACATGTATAAGATTACAGTAAATTACATGTTTAAGATATTTGTTGTGTATTAAAGGAAGAAAGATTTACATTGTTCTTATGTTTCCAGCTTGAAAGAGTTTCTACCCAAAGAATACATAAAGCAAAGAGGAGCTGAGAAAAGAATATTCCAGGTTTGCTTTCATTATTGGTATTTCATTCGCTTTATGAATTTATGTTGTTGTTAGTCTAATTATGAGTTTGTTGTGACCTACAGGAACACAAAAACTGTGGAGAAATGACAGAGATAGAGGCTAAAGTGAAATATGTCAAACTGGCACGCTCTCTGCGCACATATGGAGTGTCTTTCTTCTTGGTTAAGGTAACAAAGATATGCAAATTGCTATGACACAGCCTACTTGGAATAAT